>JAZDUH010000111.1:850000-3752500 GCA_036419115.1 Scarus forsteni
CTCAGTATCAACGTGGATGTGAGTCCATGTTTCTTTGTGTGGCTTTACAAAGCGCACCATGCCACACTATTGTTCTACTGACAGTTAAGGTCACCTGCCTTAATCTCCTCCTCACCTACTTTACCTCAGAGTCACAGCAGTTCATTTCCTCCATCCCCCCACCATCTTGTCTGTCCACCACAGTTCTCTGAATCCTTCTTCTCCACTGCCTCTATTTTTAAACAGCTTAGCAGTGTCCAAAAGGCATGAGAGGTTTATTCTGTGCCCTCTCCCTCACTCATTACCTGACGGCCGATTCACAAAGTCTGTTAATCCCATAATGCTGCCACTGAACACATCGTGGCTAGTTTGCAGACGTAACACTTGGAGCCGTGAGATAAGTCTGCCTTTTAGAATTTGCTCTAACCTGTTCTATTTAACTTTGTGTGCCTCCAATATATAACCCCAATTCCTACAAAGCTGGGACACTGTGTGATATAGAAATAAAAACATGATTAGGCAGATGAGTTGGCCTGGTGGTTGAGTCTTTCTCTTTGTATGAACGCAATATTCCTCCATCATTAAGTTCAAGTCCACTTCATGGCTCCTTCCTTGTTCTCTACTCAGTTTATTAGCCTGTCCTTTCAAAGAAAAGACAATAAAAAGCCTGTCAGGTTTATTGTGTAGCAGGTACTGGTAGAAACTTGTTTAGTTAAAGGTATGAGAAAATGTCTGTATTAAGATTTAAGGTCACTGTGACCTTGACTCTGTTTCCTAAAAAGTATACCACAAGTTAAACATTTGCTAGAAGTTTGACAAAAGTCCTTCAAACAGCAGTGAAGATATTACATTCACAAACAGGACCAAGTGATCTTGACCTTTGGCCTCCAAATTCTCAGTTAGAGTGGCCATGTCTCCAAAGTTTGAGGAAAACATGTGCAAGCTTTCCTGACACATCGCATTAATAAGCAGAGAATGATCGTGATCTTGTCCGATAAGCTCCACATTACATTTTGGAGTGGCCATTTGTGCAAAGTGTGAGTAAAATCTTTGTAAATGAGATTTAGCTTTCAAAAAAAGCAATGAACATGAGGTTAACTGAGCTTGACATTTGATGTCCAAAGTTGTATTAGGTCATCTTAGAGTTAGCGAGGTCTTTTGAGCAAAATCAAAGTGTTATTAAGGTATTGTCTTAATATGAAGGGCCCAAATGGGCAGATGGACAGCAGAAGAGGATAATGGCTGTGGCACAAATGCACAACTATGTGATGATTGGTAAAAGCTCCCTGAATAATAACTCAGAGGTAATGTGCTATCAGAAGTTCAGACTAAACTTCAGACCCTATCGTTCAAAAGTTTTGTGTCTATCATTTGGCTTGTAATTCTTCTGGACTGTGGGATCTCCTAGTTGGTGTTTTCTTTCACCCTTCTGTGACTCTTCAGTTTTTGTCATAGCTTTATCTTTAGTTTATGTTATACTTGAACAGGTCCCACATTTTAAGGGAAACTAAATTGTGTCCAGATTTTCTAGAAACTAGTTAAGTTTTTCAAGGTTCAACAGAGTACAAAGTTTGAATGTTTTGGCCACAGTTTCATTTTGTTGGTTTTATACACTCAGTGGCAACAAAGCTTTTCAGGAGTGGGATGAACTTTGTATAAAATTAAAAATAGGTAGTATTATTTGAGGAAAAAGGGGGATTTGTAGCATTTCATTTGTTGTTTCCATGCTTTTTATTTTTCTTTCTTAATTTAACAGTGTATTTTTGTAATTTTACATGTTATCAAACACTGCTTTATTTTCAGAACAGCTGCAGATTTGGCATCAAATTGAAATGGAAATGGCATTTTACTACAACCACTATAAATTTAACAAAATCAAATGCTTTATGTAGTTTAATCTGATGTGGGGTTTCACATATTTTTATGTTCATTGTTAGTTATCTATTTGCAGTGTAACAAATACATTTCTGTGTGTGTGTGTGGGGTGAAACATGTTGACAAAAGATTCAAAATGCAGTTGACATCTTTACATATTGAATTCAGCAACATTTTTGGTTTTGATATTTGACATGACATTATTATTGTGCGATCTGAATACCGAATTTAAATATTTCACAAATTATAGCTTCTTGTTGTCCACATCATCCCAACTATTAAGGAATTGGTCAAGTGATGCCATCAAATTCATTTTACAAAAACAATGTAATACTTTTGCTCTCCAATCATGGGGTGTCAGTATTTTTGAAATCCTATCATTTTGGTTTTTTTCACCTTCTACACAGTGAAGGAATGAGAAGTTGTTGATACCAGTTGGATTGATGCTAGCATTTATTCAGAATGGGCTTGTTATTCTTTAATACCAGTAAAATTCCATGTTTTCATATCATGTCTTTTCTTTGAAATCAGAAATAGATTTTCAGTCTTTTCATTCTGTTTTGAGTCTACGCAGTGTCCCAACTTCTAAGGAAATGTGCCTTGTTCATCATTCAGCTCTTGTACTGGCTCTTGATGTCTCCTCTTGGTCCATCTCTGTATCTGAGCTCTCTATGAACATGTAACCCCCCTTCAATCAATACACACAGAGCCATTAGAGGGAGTTACAACTGCTGATCGATTCTCAGATCATATTTATCGACCCAGACGTTCATATAGTGGGAATAATGTACATGCAAAGTCAGCAAACACTAACTCCCCCAAAAATAGAAAGAATACATGAATAAATCATCGTGTTCATGGAGGCCATCTTAAGGTGAATCATGGTGAGTCAGAGGGAGGTGACCTTGGGGATGTGTTAAAATGGTCTCCAGGTGAAGATGACATTAAGTCAGCAGTAAAGCCCACACACACTTACTCCAGTGTGAATCCCCCCTGTGTCTGTGTGATCAGAATACAGGCAGAGAGCAGACTGCAGAGTCATGCTGAGCTGCCATTCAGGCCTCACCTTCATCTGCAGCACCAACCAGCTCCAGGCCGAGCTCAGACAGGACGTTTCTGGTCTCTTTAAATCACACTAATTCTACGAGGAGAGAGACACCAGTGGTTAGAACATGTGAGTCAGTTTTGCAGTAAGGTGGTGAATAAATATATCCTTGTTTTCTGCATCTCTCCACACTGCACATTTGGGCTTTTTTGCTGCAGTCTCAAAGCTGAAAATGAATCACGCTGAGCTAAAAAAAGACTCACTTCATGTGCCAATGGACTTTTTGGTGGACTGTGAGTACGGGATTGGAGGAAATGCAGCTTAAGATAGAAAGAGATGAGTCAGACTGGAGGAGTGGAGGCAGAGAACAAGAGGCTGCTGCTGGATCAGGAGAGCTACAGCATCGCTCAGGCTCAGGCTATGAGATCTAGAGCCATCGTGTGGGCGATTTAGGAGACTGCAACAGTCTGAATCTGCAGTCTTGTTCTGCAGACTGGGGTGAAATGACAAAAAGGGTGAGAAATCTGCCCTGGTGAATATTAAGTTAGACAGATAAAGATTTAATGTCCTGGTTTGCTCGCCTGTTTACATCAGGGTTGTCAAACTCAGTCACAGAAGAGGCTGAATTGTAAAATACAGTCTAAGATGTGGGCCAAACATGATCAACATTTATGGTCTAAAGCTGTCTGTTTTAATCAGAAATATGACTTTGAACTGCATATTTAAGTTCTGGCAAGCTTTAAAGTCACCATAGGTGCCCTGCCCAATGCATTCATCTGCTGAAACTGATCACTGACATTAAAACAATGGAAGGAGTGCACAGGCCCTGCATGGCAGCTGTTGCACTGCATTGTGGGATTTATTGTATGTGTTGTGGGAGAGCTATCTAACAGAGGGTGATCAATAATAGACATGTGAAATCATCACATGAGCCATATTCAATCATATCCTGGGTCAATTTTGGCATTACTTTAATTTCCCTAAACAGCTACTTCAGTAGATACACCTGCTAAACTGTACCATAAGGCACATAGTTAATCAGAAAAATCACATGGCAGCATCTCAGTGCATTCATGCATGTAGACATTTATACTATGCACCAGAATGGTGGAGATGATGTCAGTTACTTTAATCATGGCATGGTTCATGGTGTTAAAAAGGCTGGTTTCTCGCCAACTGCTGATCTGCTCAGATTTTCACACACAATCATCCAGGGCTAACAGAGGATAGTCTGAAAAAGAGTGAACACCCATGGAACGGCAGTTCTCTTGGGGAAAAAACTTGTTCAAGCCAGAGATCAGAGTTGTGCAAGATGATAGTGAGGCAAACGGAACTCAAATAAACACTGGTACAGCCAAGGTATGCAGAAGACCATTTCTGAACACACAATATGTCAAATTTGGGCTAGATGTGTTACAGCTGCAGAAGGCCACACCTGCTGCCACTCAAGTGAGTTTGGAAAAATGAGGCTACAATTCACACGGGCTCACCAAAAGTGGACAATAGAGGATTGGAAAAATGTTGTCTGGTCTGATGAGTCTGAAGAGTCTTCAGAGTAAACAACATAAAAGCAAGAATCCATCCTGCCTTGAATCCATGCTTCAGACAGTGGTGTAATGGTATGGGGATACTCTCTCCGCACACTTTGGTCCCTCTGTGCTAACTGTGAACTTAATACCACAGCCTACCTGAGTGCCATTGTTGACCATGTCCATCCTTTTATGGCCAAAGTGTACCCATCAAGGCTCAAAGCTCAAATCACCTCAAACTCCTTTTTGAACATGACAGTGAGCTCACTATACTCCAGTGGCCCCCCATAGGTAAACTGTGCTGCAACTGCATGATACAATCAGGTCAAAATAGATCAAAAACTCTGAGGATTGTTTCCTGCACATTGATGCATCTATGTAATGAAGAATTGAGACAGTTCTGAGGAATTGAAAGGATCCACCTCCAATCCATTAAGGTTTATCCTATGAAGTGGCCAGTGGGCGTACTGTGTGCTGTAGTGCCTTGTCAAAGCACTAACCTAAGGGCTGACTTTGTTCTTAGCCTTTGCGCTTGAGAAAAGTCATTTGATGTGTTTATTACCCAGGGCAACATCCATTCAATAAAGTCCTTAGAAAACGAATCAAACCTTCAGTGTGTCTCTGTTGGTATCCTGACATCAGTAGTACCTGAAAAGCTTAAAAGGGTTCAGCTTTTGACTGTTTTTTAAAGGTGCAGTGTGTAGAAATTGGCATTTTAGCAACATCTAGTGTTCAGATTTTGGACTGACTCCATCCATTACATCACTAAGAGGCGACAGCCGGTGAAGACCAAAATGGATCGTTACCAGGACATCATTTACAACAGTTACAAGGTGAGGGTTTTTCCATATTTTTTCATGGGGATGAATGTGCTCCTATTTTGACTGGCTTTAGATACAAATAAAACATTATATCCTATTTTCACAGTTTCTATTCAGCAAAATGCTGCCAAATTCTACACACTGCACCTTTGAACCTGGTGCTTGGATGCTACTGTATGTGAAATGTAGAAAACAGTCTGATGACTTCCACAGCAATTACTCAGGTAAAAACAATAATAACAAAAAAAAAAAAAAGATTTTGGAAAACACAAAGTACAAGAACCTAAAAAGCTACTAATTAAAGAAACAAAGTAATTAGCAACTTTCAACATAAGCAAAGTAATTGGTAACTTTCCACCTTTAAACATACATTTTATTAGCTGGTGTACAAAATTGTTGCACTCTTAAAAATCAAGTTTAAGGATTTCAAGACTCAGACAAAGTCAACACACATTTTGAGAATGAATATATGCAAAACACATCATAACAATAATCTACTCCTCTGGCAAACATTGCTGTTTTAATTTAATCAGAAAAAAAACTTAATTTCTCTGAACTTGCTAACACCATCCAATTCTCTTTTGCACATATTGTACAAAGATGCATTTGCTTCCATAAATGCCTCAAACAGCTAAAAAAAATCAATGATAAAAAACATAAAGGACATAATCATTTAGTTTCTAGAGTGTAGACATACCACATATTACAAGTTAAAAAATGTTCCTCCAAGGACAAATATGTCCTTGAAGACTTTTAACAGCCATAAGATCCCTGGGTCTATCTAATATGCTGATAGCAATAATAAAAGTAAATGTACATTTCCTGTAATATTCTTTACTTATTGTGTCAGATGGCAATATGTGACTGTCAAGACAGTATACTTGGGTGTGCTAAAACTCTCTTTAGCTTTCAGTCCATATTACTACCATACAGTGAGAAGGTGGAAATGCACCTGAAATAAAGCTACAGAAGTACAGGCATAGATAAATCCAGTTAAAATTATTAAACATAATCCAAGTTTATAAATCTTTATTGAATCAACATCCTTCTGGGTAACTTTAACATACAATCCATGGAGAATAAAATAGATTAAAAATGAATTAATCAGTGAAAAAGAAACTAGATCACATTACTCAAAGGGATCACATGAAGTGGATGCAAAACACACACACACAGACACACACTCACTGAATAAAGTTTTAGTTTCTGATGGAATAGACAAGACTCTGACCCGTTTGGCCCTTGACCCTGATAATGGACAGGCAGATCAGTATACTAGCAGGCTCTGTGTCAACCCCCTTTGGGAGTCCAGAAAGAACTATTTAATCCCCCAGGAGAGGGATGAATCGAAACAGATTTCATGGACATAATCCAGATTTATCCTAATCCATCTGAGCATGTTGGACGGACAACGTGAATAATCATAAAAAATAGGCACACAAGTTTGCAGTTATATAGAGTAACAGATAACCCCAAAATACAGCACCGAGAAGCACAGAGGTGGAAAGACTGTCTCAAGTTAAAAAAAAACAAACTAGAAAGCTACAGATCTCCAAAAGTTTGATCATGAATACAAAACCTTTACTCTGTTATTATTCTCTACATATCTCACTGTGTGCAGTTTGCAAGTCTACATTCAGAACAACTACAAATTCAAAAGCTACAACATAAAAACATCTGATCATTACGACTGACATAGGCTATCACAAATTTTCAAAAATTGCTATCAGTCTTTGTACAACTTTTTAATCCATTAGAGTAAATATGATTTGAGACATTTTTGACAGTTTACTGCACAAAAAGCTTTTACCATGATACACCAATGACAATAATAGATAACAATATCAACAGTTCACTTTGGGTTGAAGAAAATGAAATAAGTGAATATTTTTTCTGTTGCTTTAATGTCCTGAAGCTGGCTGCTAAATTTGATTTTAATGGGGGATAAGATCACATAGACCAGGTGACTGGTGGCCAGGGGGGCACATGCAGCCCTCTAACCTTCTGAGTCACTTTTTTTTTCAAATGACTACTAACCTTTAATTCTTGCATTTTTGAAGAATTGTTGACAGAATTGGAAGTTGCTACTCACCAAAAACTCTGTTATACTGAATTCATACATTTGTGTGAATTAAATTAAATTATGTTCTTTAAATAAGTAATAATTTGATATTATTGTTACAGTTTGAGGTCAACAATACATTTTGATGCACTATGCCCTAAAAGCTGTATATTCTCTCTTTTTATTTGGCAGCTAGAGCAGTATTTATGTGGCCCTTTACATAACCAAAGTTACTGACATCCAAGACAGAGCCTTTTTCCCCACACATGTGACATTCCAGCATTAGCTGAATGAAAAACACTACAAAACTAGAGGCAAAAGCAAATCACCAGCACAGGTCTAAAAAAGTGGTCTTGTTGTGTTGTTGGTACCAATATCGCTGGTTTATAATATTTCTATAACACAACCCATAGGTGAGCGTGAAATGCTGCCATCTGAGGAAGGTCATGCAGAACTTTATAGGCTTGGTTGCTATGTAAGGTGTTTTGACAATGCTTTAAATTGTTGCATTTCTATTTACTTATATTTAATCTATTTAAATCTATTTACTTAAATAAAAGAGTAAAATAATGTTGTTTTCCAATTAGATGCAGAAAAGCCTGGATTTCTATAGAACAACTGGTAAAAAAGAAAAGAAAAGAAAAAAAACCCAGAATGGAGCCAATAGCAGATCAGTGTTGACAATCTAATGTATTATGTTTGTAATGTATTTTGTTTATAAAATAATGTTCTCCTCACTATCCATTCAGCAGCATTATTGATCCAAACTAATCAAAAATGCATTGAATGGTCGATGTGTTAAAGACCTTGATTCTAGCAGCAGTGTAAGTGGAAGTATTCTCCACTCTTTACATCATGTGTCTTTACAGTGAAGCTCTGGTAAAATCTGCTCTGTTTTTGCCTCTGCCTTTAACTGTGATGACTAAAATGAAAAATAAGCCAGCCTGCTCATGTCTATCAGTGTATACTTACTTTAAGCAATACTCTGTCTTGGTGAGACAGTTAGAGAGACCTGAGGTATCTTTCAGTACAAACAAACAATTAACAACTTTCTAATCAACACTGCCTAATGTGTCTGGAGGATAGTTTTGCAATTGTCTGTTTTTAAACAGAAAAAGGGTCAACAAGTGTTGTACTGCTACTTCTGTTCATTTAATCACTACTTAAAATATGATTGTTGACTATGCTTAAGCCGTCTGTTCTGTTTGTTATTAATATATTTGTATGATGACTGAAGATGGTAGTAGGGTTCTGATTCCTGTTAAGTGGATCTATTTAGCTTGAGGCTTCGGTGACCGAGGCCCTCATCAGTGCCTCCTGCATAGTTTCATGTACAGTGCAAAACAAAAATGTACAGTTCTTGTAAAGACATTCAGCACAAATGACAAAAAAGGGGAGTGAGGAAGTAAGGCAAAGAGGTAAAGCAGAGGCCATCTAAAGTTTGGCTCAATTCTTTCAAGATGCAACATCCACAGTAGAAATTATTTTGTCCGAGGGATGTAGAAAATGCAAGCAAGGTGGCAACAGGCTGAGGCATTTGCCAGTGCCATCTCTAACTGAATTAAAAAGCTACTTCTGCCTTTTGGCTCTTAAGGTGTGTTCCCTTTAACTTGAGCTGTTTTGTAAGAAGGCAGATGTAGCAGACACAAGCTATCAAGGAAATAAAAAAAACAAGTTAAATCAAAGACCAAAATTATCATAAATATAGGATTGCCCCTGCAGTTAACCCTCCCTGGCTACAGTTTTACACTCCAATGTCGTCACGGTCTGTGCGTCTGCTTTCGGCGCTGCCTGATTAACTGCCGCTAATAGCTTCTCCACAGGACGCCTGTCTACACCGACTCCACGCCAGCCCAGTTTTGAAACCAACGCAAGCCGTCTGATTGGAGGAGAGAAAACATGCAGCGGGATATTGTGCTTCTCTTAATCAAACATGTCAGTGACCACAGTGTGTAACAGCTTCACATTCAATATTAAAAGCAACTAAAAGTATTGCTGCAGACATCTGCTTCATGCCTGTGACCGCCCCTCCTGAGGTGTTCATGATGCTACACTCAACAAAGGGAACATGGCTTTTAAAACAACATGCACTCCACTTCTCCAACAGTTTAAAATGAGTGATTGTATTGCTACAGCTGACAGTATAAGAACATTTCAGGCTCCAGCAACTTAGATTATATCAAAGATATATAAATATATATCAAGAGCAAACACTTCTAAACCTGATTATTTCAGACTCCAGACTATAAAAGACATGATCACAGATCAATATTCTTAAAAAAGGCGAAACAGCAAAGGATGAGGATTGGGGCCAGACAGGAGAGAGAAAAAAAGACAGGGAGGAATCTATTTTTTAAATTCTTTTTACATTTTATACCTAAATTTTGAGGATAGATGCAAAAATGTGAACAATAAATTAAACACGTCTTTTTGAGAACAGGGTCAAAATGTTACGGGGCAGCTAATAGACAATGTTGAACAAAGTGAAAATGTCAAGGATAGTGATCAGTTTTGAAAATCAGTAACAAAAGAGCCAGAGATAATGCTAATATACAATTTCAAGACAAGAAAATCAAATGTCACTTATCTGGTCAAAAATGAAAAATAAAGCTGTGACACAATTATGAGAAAACTGGTCAAAAGAAACATGTCAAGAATTGATTTATAGCAAGAGTATCTCTATCAATATGTCCAAATAGAGTCAAAATATAAGAAAAACTAGATTGCAATATTAAAATTATAATAAGGATGTCAAGAAAAAGGAACAGCATTGAAAATAACTTTAAGATCTCAACAGTAGAGTCCAAAATTAAAAAGTACAAGTAAAGTGGTGGTTACCATTGAAGGGAATTTTTTTTTTAATTCTTCTTATTGTATTTATTGTACAGAGTCTTTTAAAGACAGAGTAAAAACTTTATAATTAAAGCCGAAATGTCAAGAATAAAGTTGATGTACATCCTTGCTGCTTGATTTCAATTTTGTTCTTGAAATTTTATTTCAGCTTTATTCTTGGTATTTTATCTTAACATTTGTTCTCCATTTAACAGATTGTTGGTTTGTTGCAACTTAATTTTGATAATTTTTGGAATTTTAGGAATGATTGATTTAAATAGAGTGTGCCCTCAAAACTTGTCTGTTCTAATGGAAATATCACCCTGAAAGAATCACATCCTGGCATTAGCAGCAGCTGTAGATCAGAGGATTGTTCACTCATACAGACAGAGTATATCACATTATCTTCTGCCAATGTTGTTGAGAAACTACTGCGCCCACATTGTTTTGATATGTCAGTGAGTGAAAGAGGGCTACAGTAAGCATAGCACTGTTTCAAAAGTTGAACTGTCTTAAGCTGAGGCTGATGGTCTTTTTTTGGTCTTTTTCTGCCCAGGTAACTGAGCATTAGATGTGTGAGCACATCTGTTTATTTTTGTGAGCAGCACAATAAGCCACATCTTTAGACAGAGGCCTTTTATTCATAACATTAACCTTATTCTTGGTATCTTGACCATTTACTCAATCATTTGACTTTATTATCTTTTTTTTATTTTCATTTCATCCTGATTCTCAAAATGCCCACTATATTCTCTTCATTTCACTTTTATTCCTGATAATGTTGCTAAAACATCTTCCTCCTTTCACTTCCTCTCTCTCGTGCCCAACCTTACCACCCCTCAATAAAACAGAGCTCTGTCCTTGCAGCACAGCATTAAAACTCAGAGTGAAGCATTAAACGTTCACATTAAGTCCTCTCTACACAGAGACGGAGCTATTTCTATCTCCTTAAAGCCTGCAGAAATGTTCAGTCACCCGGTCACACACACACACATATTTACACACAAACACACTCATCTTCTTTCCCTCCTCCCCGGTGTCTTCTCACACAAACATGGCGGGCGACACAAAGCTGTCCCCACGGTTGACATTGGGGCCCAGCGGATAGTCCTGGGGGTCGCTGTCTGTGCGCATGTAAGGAGGCGGGACCTCGTTGTCTCTGGGATCATCCCATCCAGAGGGGGCAGCAGAGTAATAGTGCTCCCTGTTGTCTGCATCAAAAGAATCATCTTCATTGTGGTAGGCATCCAGGTCCTGACAGAAACAGCACAAGGAGTTTTCAGTCAGTATGTCATAATACTTGTGTTCTTCTGTTTCAAGAGATGAACAAATAATGCTCCCCAAAACAGTTAAAAAGGTAAAGAGGTTATTTTTTTATGAGGCACAGGATGAAGAAGGTGTTTGTATAGCCCCAAGTGTTTATAATTAGTCATTATTTTACTATTCATTATTTCTAGACTGATCTTTAGTTCTGTTTTCTGTTGATAAAACTGTAAAAGTAATTTAGAGGAACTTCCTTTTGGTATGTAGGTGTAAATATAGATAGATTTTTTTAAGTGTGATGACAAATGGCATATTTTACAATGCCAATTAAGCACGTTAATCTTTAAGAATTATCAGTAGAAGTCAATATAGAGATCCTTCAAACCCATTATTTGTTAAATTGCAGGTGTTTAAATTAAGTGAGTTAGCAGATCTCAGTATGTTGCAGATTATGTATAAAGCTCATAAAAACATTTTACCAAGCAACATTCAGAACCGATTTGAAAAAAGAGAAAGTTGTTATGATTTAAAAGGATTTGAAATATTTAAAAAAACAAGATTTAGAACTAAACTGAAGGAGCGCTGCGTTACTATGAGAGGAATCAGCTTATGGAATAATCTGAACAAAGAAAGTAAAGAAGCCAAATCAAATTTTGTCTTTAAAAAAAGCATTAAAGCCAGTATGTTGCATAAATACAGGGAAACGTGATGTTTATAAATGTTTTGCTGCATTTGCTTTGTGGCAAAACATGAATGAATATGTGATCTTTTTGCTTGTTTGTTTATTTTGTTGGTTGTTTTTGAAAATAAGAAAAGTGAATTTAAAAAGGCATGTTGGCCTGCAGCTCCTGTTCATTTGTACTGTTATTTAATATTTTGGTGAGAGAGGGGCAGACTAAGTTAGATTTTTCTTCTTTCTGCTCCTTTTCATTCAAATGTTGGAGTTTTATTTTTTATTTGTATTGGATTTTATTTTCTGAATGAAATAATGAAAATGAAAAATGAAAATGAAAGCTGTGCTGTGTTACACTAGTTAATACCAAATTAAGTTGAGATGTTGATAGTTGAAAGTACAAAAGCATGCAATTAATAAAAGCAAATTAATATAACCATCACTATGTGAATATGTGGACATTCAGTAGGATTATTTTATAGTACAGTTTACTATTCATTTAACATGTATTTTCTTTTATGTGACATGTTATTTACAATAACACAGTATTCATAAGATTAGATTCCATTATTAAGTTTATCAGTTATCACCAAAAGTATGTTTTTTATCCAGCTTTTAGGATCAACCAATCACAGCTTTGGAAGTGATGACTCACACCTAGCAACAGGGTCAACCACACCTCCTCACTAAGATAAGAGTTTCTGTCCATTCCTTGCTCAGAGTTCTCTGAGAGTGTTCTGGAATCACTCGTAAGCTAAGACTCCTTGCTGGGAAATCTTAGGCTAAGTTAGGAGCTCTCTGAGAGGATTCTCTGAATCTTTAGGAATACGGGCCCAGTTATATTATTAAAAAACAGAGTTATGACGTAGTAAGATAATGTAGTTTAATTAGTGGTTAAATCTTTAATAAACACATGACAAGGAGCGTGTCTGTATCCTCACTGAGAATAAGTAAAAAAAAATGATCAGTTTTATGTTGATGAGATTAAGCAATGAAATCTTCAATACATGTATGAACATGGATAAAAAGGTATGTTTGTGAATGACTAAAAGTAATGTGTAAATGAACAGATTTTAATTGTTGGGTAAAACATATTGATCATTTGTTCATGTTTTGGTTATAATGAATAAAGTTTATGATTTAAAAATGTATAATTACTTTTCCCTAATAAATATGTAATACATTTAAAAATATATATTTTTAAGATTTTTAAGATGTCAGAGTTCTTTTTCAATAAGTTGAAAATCTGTTTTGTTATGTATTACTAACTGTACAACTGTATAATAGCCCAACAGGTCTTAGATAATTATCATTTTTCTTAATGTTACAAAAGACAGCTTAATAGTCATTACTAATTCCTGGAGTAGGTTGGATTTAACAGTTTTTTCCTATCTGTTACTTTTCAATTATATAAAACAAATCCTGAAGTGATCTGTTTCTTTCCTTTTTTTCCTCCATTACATACTTTATACCTACAGTGTATGTGTTTGTTTGTGCACCCTGCAGCAGTAAAATCATCTTGAAGTTTTCTAATTTATCTGACTGATAAATACCTTTAAAATTAAATTTGGTGAAACACTGGAACGGGAAACTTGAGTCTGGATTCTAAAGCATGTGCATGAAACACTGATAAACACATGGTTTATGATTTATTCACTCACAGGCAAGGGCAAAATGTAGCAACTTTCTGTTCATATTTCAGTTCAGTTTGAAAATGTACTCTGATGTGAACTGAAACAAGTGGAGTATAAATGCCCTTGTGCAGTGAGGGGGTCATTCTTAAATGAATGCTCATGCAGCAAAATAAATTGCTTTCCAAAAGTTTGTCTGAAGTTCAGTTGTTGCAGTAGTTCAAAAGGTTTTTTTTTCATGATGCCCCTTTTGAAATCATAATTTAAATACCAGCTCCGACCCAATCTCCAAAGAGCAATACAACAAAGTGGCAACATTTAAAACTTTAATGGCTGTTGCTTTCTTCTCCTGTAAAGACTTAAAGAGAAGATCGAAGACCAGAGCCAACACTAAAGGGAAATGTTCCACACATAAAAACAGAGAAGTTTTCTGCAGACTGCTGAAACACAGCCCACATTGATTTTAGCATAAATTGCACCTCAGACAAGGCAAATGCTTAATCACTGTAGAATTTTGGATTGGTGCCTGAGGTAGAAAATCAAAATTCAAGGAGGCCTGGGTCACCAGATTTGCTCAGTCCCTGCCCAGACAAACCAAGCCCCCCTTGAGCATCACCATTCACTCTTGAGAAACATTGTGTTGTGTCTGAACATTCTTTCAAAGCTTTTTGTTTCATTTTACCTCTGCTGTGCGGCACAGGCACCAACATTTTATACACATGCTATCAGTGAAGCTTGTTCTGTCTTTTGATTAAGTTTTGATTGAGTAGTTTTCAATCAAAAATTCTGCAAGAACAATCACAGTGACTCTTGTTTATTTATTTACACGCAGGTTGAAATGAAATTTTGTCATTACAACGTTGAGATTTAAATTGCAAATATGCTTTTTTTGATGTTTGTTTTGTTGGCCTCTCTTTAGTCCTTTGCTTTGTTTGAAACTTAGTTTTTAAAAGTTCTATTAAAATTAAGTTATTATAATAACAGTTCCGATTAACATTATCATATAATTCTTGTTTATTAAAATAAATAACATACACTGTAACTGCTAGTGTGCTGTAATGCAAAGCACTTAAGGTGACATTGAACTATTGTGTAATGAGAAGAAAAGCTTTCAGTTCAATGGTGTCTAATTTAGGGCTGCACATACGTCACAGTATCGCTGTTATGACTATGGAATTAAAAGTATTCTACAAACACATCAAAAGGCTTTAACTGAACATAGTACATATTAAGCTGGCTACACTTTTACTCCCAGATGATGAACAAAATGCTCTTTAATTAGACTAGTTCTTTCTTAGGCAAAGATTCTATGGCTCCAATCAGTAACAATAGTTTGGCTCTAAACAACATGGACAGGGGATTTTTTTCACAGCTCCAGCAGCCCCATGTCAACATTTCTTTTGCTGTGTCAGTGGCACACAAAAATGAATAAATGATCAATTAATCCTAATGCACACTTAACACAACAATAAGTTTGTGAATGTAATGCAAGTTAGTTAGTGATGTGATGTTTTGAGCAAAGGAAGAGTCAGATGATTGTGCCATAAAAGCTCCATTCTCCATTTATCGTCCTCAACATTAGTAAATAAAAACCCACCACATGTATTTGAAATAATTTTCTCAAAAGGGCACATGCTTCTGCTAAGGCTTCTGAAAATGATAAGAAAAACGTGTGCCATAATTGTCCCAAATATTCTAAATCCTGAGCAAAAGGAAAAAATGCAAACAAAATTCTAGAGACAGGTTGGAACAAATTGAAGTGTTATGGAAAAACTCTGGCACGCACTTTTGTCATGGTTAAAATGTCAGGCAAAACTTACCGAACTATCTCTATCATTGTGTCAAGAGGATAAAACCACATGGTTAACATTCACATCGAAAGATTGGGTATTTACACACAAGTCCTTTGTTTCCAATAAGTAATATCTCAAGTTCACTGCTACCTAAAGACTAAAGTGCACATACTTTTGCTAAGGGGACAGAAAATGTATGAATTTTTGGTGAAGTTAAAACAGCAGATTGGATCTATTAGTACATGAAATGCGGTGTATGGGGAACTTCATGTCTGTTTCATGTGTGTATGAGTGACAGAAAAGATTTGTAGAAGGCAAAGAGGATGCCCAAGAAGATGAACAACCATGCCATCCACCCAGGCACATCAACAACCTCTGAAGTTTTTAACAAATTGAACAATTTTTTTCAAAAATGATCAACATCTCAGTATAAGAATGACCGCAAAAATGGCCTCCATCAACAAAGATACAGTTAAGCATATTTTGCAAGAAAATTTGACCATGATAAGCATGTGTCAAAGTTGTCCCAAAATAATCCTATAAAAATATGAGTTTCCTGATTTGTTCTAAAATGTCTCCAAATGTGTTTGCACCTTTTTCCTTTGATCAGGATTTAGATGTTTTGAGACAACATTGGCACACACAAGTTTTCGGATTATTTTTAACACCTTAGCAAAACACATGCACTTCACTCAGTATCTACCAGTGAACTGAAGATGTCGCTTTCTTCAGACAAATTTTTTTAGATTATTCATAATATATCTGTTTTTATTATTTCATGCACACTGTCTCCAGATGTCAATCACAATAACAAAAATATGGACCAAAATATAAAAATAAATAGAGATGTCACTTACTGGAAACTAACTAGAAGTTATGTGCCCAACATAACCCAACCTTTAACATATATGGCACTCAGCGTGACTGTAAACCACATGGTTTTATCCTCATAGGCGCATTCTCATTATTTTATAGCCATAGCTCAATCATATATCACAAAGAGAAATGTGTCAGGACCATCTTTCTTCATTTTTGTTCAGTCCAGCTGTAAACACCTTTTGAAGAATGGCACTTGAATTGGTAGTATTTTCATTGTGTCACCTCAGATGCCACCCTGATGAAGATGAGCTCAGTGTAAATTTTGTGTAAATAAAGATGCTTGACACCCACAACCACAATAAGTGATGGATGTCTTAGTTGCAGCATCGTAGGTTTGCATTTTAACCAGCTCTTACTGTGACTGGCTCTGCGCTCTGAGTGGAGTAGTATTGATCTGTCAGGGGTCTTTCATCGGTTTCAGGGGCTGGAGCCGTGTTCAGTTGCTGAGGACGAAAACAAACATGGGTCAGAATACTTCAGCAAATAAATAATTCAATCTGTTTTCTAAGTTGTAAGCACAAAACATGTGATAATTTTCTAGTTAATTAATGTTCTCCAGATGCTGACTCACCCTGTTAGCAGAGCTGTTGGTCTTCTTAGGGGGAGGGGGTTTGTATTTGGGTGGACCGCTGAAACACAAACACACAGCTCTCCAGTGAGTCATAGAGCATGAGACATTTTTATCCAAGGGACTAGTCTACAAATAACACACTGAACAAACAGACTAAGATAAAGAGACAGTGAGCAAACCAGATGAGGCCTGTAGATTTCACCATGTATTCTCACAGATACTCACTCCTTGTTATGATGCTTTTTGAACATAGCAATGGCTGTTCCAATAATTGCGAGCAGTACAATAACTCCAATGATAGCTCCAATGATGCTGCCTGTAGTCGGTCCTTTCTCAGGGAGACGAGTGCCTGAAAAACAGGGAAAAAAGAAAAAATGCAAAAGATGACACTGAGAATGGATGGCACAGGAGAACTCCATTTCAAAATATAAACATACATTGTTAACATTGTTTTTTTATCACCATCGCACAAATGATATGTACAGTAAGTTTTACAAGTTTAAATTCCCTCAAAGATAATTGTAGAACTGTAAATAAAAAAAATGTTTAACATAAAATAAATGATTACATCAATACAAAACTAAGAATAAAAAACTTTTAAGACCTTATTTCTGTTCTCTTGGATGTTGCTGAATAAAAGCCAAATGGCCTAGTTTTGGATTAAAACTAAAAAAAGGAAATAGTTAGCCTGACCTTGGAGTGAGCAATGTAAAACAAAAATCTAATCTTCACAAAGTTTAACTGAGTGCTGATACAATGATGACAAAGTGTCCCCGTCTAAGTAAAATCCTCATGGGCTGTGTATTATATCACACAGGTGCTATATTAGCAGTTTCCAATGCCAATGTATAAATGAAACTACAAAACAAAACCATATTTTCCCATTGGGCCTACATATATCAAATATATCATGATAAGGTCCATAGGAATATTAACATTTTGGTTCTTGCTCCAGTCTTTTGTAGTGAACATTGGACCTGCCAACTTCTGTTTTTAATTGAACATAAACATGAACTATAATGTCCACGTTTCAGTAGGTGTTAAAAATGCTTCATGATTAAATACATTTTTAAAAATTGCAAAACATAAAACAACATATGAACACACTTTTAACAACTTGCTTTCTTCTTGTTGTTCTTTAACATGTGCAAATTCCAGCTTATTTCTACTGAAATCACTTCAAATTCTTTTTTTTAAACTTCCAGTCTTTCATTGAGTGACCAAATTTAATTGTTTAGAAGCAACTATGAAGCAAGTAAACCACTGACACAGACTACAGTATTCATGGCCTGGATTTGCAATGTTGATCTCTAGATTGGTTTACAGTAAAGCTCATTGACTCAAACACCTTCAAACAAGCTGAACAGTATCACAGCAGAGTAAAACAGAATACCTTAAATACAATATTAAAAGTATATTAATAAGAAAGTCTGATATCTTTGCTTATTTCCAGACTATTAACTAGGAACAAACCAGAGATAACAGTGCTGTCAGTCATTTGAAGTTGGTAAAGCTGGAAGCGTTAGAGATGCCACCCTGATTCCAGATTTTGAAGGCTGAAAGTCTATAGGTACAGTAACATCACTGCGCTCTGTCAGGCCAAAAGGGTGGCCTAATAAAAAGTGTGAGTAAGTGTGTGTAACACTGTTAAGGTACAGAGGGGGCCTTGATTAGAGCGTAGAGTCACATGGGTGATTAAGACGAACCAGAGGAATCATACAGAGGTTCCACTAATGAACCATGACCACACCAAACATGAACACGCACACACACACCCGCACGCACACACTGTATGTTTAATGGAGGTGCAGCCTGGCTCATTATCCCCCTGTATTCCCAGGGGATTATGCTAATGAGGGGGCGGTAAAGGGCAGTGAGGATCTGAAGCTCATTTGATGAGAACAAACTCTGGTCGCAGTAATTGGACGGGTCGTGATTGAATGTTGTTAGTCCCCTAATTACATTCCTCCTCTAACAATGGACTACTTTGAATTTCTCCCAAAATAATTTCCATTCTTTCTCACATACAAAAGTGTCCTAATGATCATCTCTTTCCATTACTCAGAAGCACCCAGCACATCGTCTCTCAGCCCTGACCTGACATGTTCCCTTTTTTTACAATAGATGTGGTTTTCTTCTCTTGATGCTTTTTATTAAACTGGGCGATACAAAAAAACCTGCAGTGTTCCTGTCTAACATTCACACAATAGGCTTTAGAAACATTCATTTTAGCTCCTGTTATCATGATTCAGGCTTTTTGCTGGGCTTGATTGAAGAAGAATAAAACCTGGAGATGACAAAATCACACATGAGAAATGGAAAAAAATACAGTTAATAAGAAGCTTCAGCATGAAAAGCTCCACGTGTGCACGTTAATCTGCAGTCACAACAGTAATCACTGAGCTTCCAGCTCTTTAATGATGAGAGGAAAAAGAGTTCCCTTGATATAATAAACAAAAATCTTCTTTTGATGGGGTGAACTGAGTTAATTATGTTGTTTGGATGTATTCTGTGGGGGACAAACAAGTTTTACATAGTTTTTCCCTCGACGCAAAACTTAATTTTGCTTCTATCAGGAGACCAGAACCAACATGTGGTGCCCTAAATGCATGTAAAGTAGTTTCTTATTTGTCTAAAAGGGACACAAAGTATCACAGCAAGCAGACACAAGGTACAGTATTTGTTTGATGAGTGTGGCACAACATGGGTTGTACAAGTTACCATGTTGATGTTCAGCAAACAGTAAAAGCTTTATTAAACAAACATGATGTCTATGTGTCAAGGAAAAATCTTTTCAACTACAATTTTGTGCCACTGTGCAGTGGCTTAATTTAATGGTGACAGCATACTTTCATACATAAAATAAGGCAAAGGCAAAGAAATGAATAGATGTAAGTTTTACTTAGGAACTGGCAATTAAAACATTTTTCCAAACCTGTCTCCATGAAAAAAGTCACGACAACTTTTGTGACAGTCAAACTTAACACATACTCTACTGATACTTATCTACACACATGTAATCCCACATTAGAAGAATGGCTTTGTGACTAGCATGTAATATTTTTTTAAGTTAACTATATTACACAGCTTCGTAAGTAAATTACACAAAATGTTTTTGCGAGGAAGTTTATGTCCATCCGATCCCCAAAAAACCCTCAGCTGCCCTGGGACTGGTGTTAACTTGTTATAAAGGGGCAAAATATGAGAGCTACGAAATAAGCAAGGATAATTTAATCAAACACAAAGCAAAGCAATCTATTCATGGTACAGACTATCACAGTCAAGTCTGAGTGACATTTGGCTACTTGAGTCAAGTCTGAAGAGGATGCCATGTTGTAAAGTTGTCAAAAATTTACTTTATATCAGCTTGTCATTTGTCAAAGTGGAGCAGAGGGGGCTGTAAACCTGAGATCAAACAGGCACAATGTGCTGGCTAGTAGTTTGTTATATGAGCTCTGCCCCTAGTAATGCATCACTTCAATTAAAAAATGTAGAAATATTTACTCCCTATACAGTATGCACTCATACAGATAACGACTGTTTTGATCACCCTTAAGCAGACATTTAAGGAACTGCAGGTATTTTTTGTATATACACTAACATAATTTTTAACACCAGAGAATACTACTTGGCACAGACACTGCTGTGTGCCCCCCTTGATGTCTCCAGTGCCTGTCTAAGGGTCTAAAGACAGGTATTCATGACCAGCACATTTCATTTTTCATAGCTTGATAGTAGTTCCATCAATTAACAGCCATCTCTGAAATGTCAAAATTGTAATAGAGCTATATTGCCAGCATGTCTTATAACTGTCTATTATGACCTAACAGTGAATTTTCCGTCAGATTTGTCATTGTTTCTAAGACTTCAGTAATAGAGAGAACAAGTAGTTATTGTGCTGAAAGGGAAACTGAGACTTTGCCGCAGGAAATGAAAACTAATTATTCATTCAACAATCTTTAAAGTGTCTAACGGGGAGCTTGTAAAACACTCAGTTGTTTCAGTCCAGGCATAAAACGCTGCCATTTATATTTATGACTCTGGGTGATAAAAGCACAAAAAATGGAACTTAAGCTGAAAAGAAGTTGAATAATTAGTCTGCTATTTAACAGTGGCTGTCATGGAGAAGGCTGGAAGACATTTTACTTTAACATTTGCAGTCAAGTCACGAGAGCTCGACGGAAATTTAAAGGGATTATGTGCACTGGTGAATACATAAAAATCGTAAAAACTTGGCCATTTTTACAAAACTCGAGGAACTGAGACGGACTGGATGTGGGACACAAGCTGGCATTCAGGCTCTGTTACACTCCCAACTGTTGCTGCTAAAATCTGGCATCGAACAGTCACATCTAAATCATCAAATCGTGCATCTGTGTTGTGTTTACTGTCTGCCACATGGGGGTGCTGTGCCTCTTTTAAAACAAACCTGCTGCACTTCATTCACTCCAACTCTGATACCTTGCTTCTCTTTCAAGTGCTTTTGTCTCACTGCTTCCTCATTCCAAAGTCATGTCTGTGTATTGTCAACGCCCTCCCCCAATTTGGTTCTAGGATCTTTTTAAAAGTCCCCTCACCCACCCTTCCCTTTGCCTTCTCTTATCTCTTGGTGTCATTATCCTGGCACTCAGCAGGTTTCAGGTAGAAAGCAGCTCCCCTCTGCTCAGATACCCTCTGAGAGAGAAGTGAGTGAGGGAGAGAGAGCTGTGAGGGGAAAAAAAAGATAGAGGCCAATTTGGAGGATTGAGGTGGGGTGCGTTTGTGTGAATGAGTTGACTCTGAGAGCGTGCCCTCTGTGTTGGCCCTGGACACCAGCCATGTCTCGCACTAATGAAATATCCCAGACAGAGAGGGGGAGAAAAAGAGAGAGAGGGTGTACTGTATGTCTGCTGGAGCTGCTTAAATCTTAGCAGCTGTTTGCCAAGGACATGTTCTTACTAACACATATATTACATAAATCCTATACACTAAAACAGACAAATTACACAGACTTGTATTAGGAAGCAGCTGGCATCCTCTGCTGTGACCTCAGTATGACACATTTACACATATACAGGGGTCTACGGCTCGCCTGCTCTCTGCTGACATCCCCTTTTCAGATAATCATCTCATGCATACACAGAAACATGAGATATTTAAACATAAATTACAACACAAAAATAAGCAGAAAATAACCCTAGATTTATTCCAACATAGCCCTCAGGCAAAGAAATTCTATGTCTTCTGCTTGGCCTTGAGCTTTATTATATATTTTGAATAAGAAGGTAGTTTGTAGTTCAAACTCAGTTAAAGGTTAGCTTGAAATCTGTCTGCAAATCAATGCAGGGACCATCCAGCTGCACACGCATCTATCTCCTCCTATATGGAGACCCTCCACTGCTCACCGAGGCTGGTCAGTCAACCATGGACCAGCGATATCCCATGAGGGCCAAAGGAGGAGGAGGAGGAGGATATGAGACTGGATGGTTGGCTGAAACTGTCTCGAAATTACAGTAGAAGCACTTTTGCAAGGTCAAAAATACCAAAAAATCTCTGGAGCCTTGGGATGCAAGGCTAAGTGCAAGCAAGTGAGCCATTTTGTTAAGTGTTACCTTTTATTTAGGACTGAGAGATATTTCCTTTTTTAAAAAAATTGCTGTTGACTGTTGTCTGTCCTCTGTTACAACTGTCAGGATATCTGTATCTGTCCTTAATTCTATTAGTCAAATGTATTTTGGAGTTTTGCATGGAATTTTTTAAATTACTTAGAAAACAGGTTGAATAAATATCAGTTGTGAAACTGGTTGATGTATCCACCCTCCTTCACTCTTTAAGAGGGTCCATTTTAAATATCTCACTTACTTTGAATTTATAAAAGATAAAGCTTTATAGTTAAGGTTATATATAAGGCTACATATACAGTTGGGACACAACTACAAGTGTACAACTCACACAAAGAGGCAGGGCTGGGTTGACATCATGACCCAACAACCATTGCTGCTATGATGACAGGTCATACTCTGCATTGTTGGAAGGAAATTGGCAGCAAAGCTGTCTACACAGTTAGTCTTTTAACGAGGATGAGTGATGAACATATTTATTCATGTGTGACACACCTTATGATACAAATGTAAATAAACTGAGTGCATAAAGAAGAGAGGCTTTAAAAGCTTACCGATGTACAGCGGACAAGCTTGTCGAGGACACCAAATTGTGAGGTCACTTATTACACTTTAACACCGGTAGAGGTGTTTGCAGAGGGACTGTCAGTGATTCAGAAAAGTAGATTTAAAAACAGACAAATTCTAGTGCTTGAATGAGCTTGACTAAATCCTGGTGATCTAAACACGCTTTTGTATCGGATGATTTTGCCGAGCTCTGTGATGATCTGCTGTAGAAACTGTGAGTTGACCTCTTGTAGTTTCATGAAGGTGACTCCAGGGGATCCAACATTTTATAATTAAGAACTTTGTTATCAGCCTGGCTGCCATAATGCAATTATTGCTACCCCTGCTGCTTAGACCAGTGCAGCAGTGTGGTGGATGAACTCGTCGCCCTGTTAGTGCTGTGCTGCTGGGTCAGTTGTGTCCTCTGTGGAGATGAACTGTTCCAGGGGATGAATGAAAGGGAGCCAAGACCACCTCTTTTTAGGCAAAAGTTAGGAACTGAGTGTCTAGTAAAGCATTTATTTGGTGTCACAATGCTTCTTGGCAAAAACTTACTCCAGTGAAAAGCCAGTTTTTTCCCTTTTAAACTGTAAAACGTTTCAAGAACATGAATTTGTTGGAAGAGCAGCAGAGCTGTGTATGTGGTTTGCAGTCATGAATCCTCTCGTGTAATGCCAAAAAACTTTTTTCTGCTATTGACTCTTGTTCAATAGAATGGATGATTAAAGTCTGAAGAAAAAAAGACATAAGGGCTATGACACAACTTATTCATGGAGCAAGCAGGAGCCCCAGTAGCATCAGGAAGAACCATACACGGCCATGATAGCCTCAGGCAGCTGATTGTCATGACCTAGGGGTACCAACAGCTCAAAACAAGTCAATAGCAACAGCAAAAAATGCTGCACACCAATTTCCTTCCTTTTTTGTTTTTACTAAGTTTCTATTCAAAGTGTGTCAAGCAGGAAAGGCCCACCTTTATCCCAACACCTCTCCCAATCAGTCTTGGTGGGAAAACTACCTTAGAGTTAATTTTGTAAATTTTATCTGATCATAATTAATGTGTTTATTCTTTTTTGTGTTGTTATGTCATCTTTTACCAAGAGAGAAAAATATATTCAGGAGTCAGATTAACACTTCTAAAAACTTCATGTAAGTCGGTGACAGGAGAAAGCTTAATCAAAGAGGAGATGCTCATTCAAAGAGGATCGGCTGAGTTAAGTTGCAAAGTCAAACAGAGGGGTTTGTGGGGGAATGACATTGAGGGTGAAAAAGAGAGAGGAATCAAAAAAGGGTGAGGCAGGAGGAACAGCCCAGCAAGATGAAGGCTGTGATTAAGACGCCGGCTTCTGAGGGATTTCCTGACTGCTGCTGCTGCCTCAAACTGGCTGATCACACACCAGGGGGATGAAGGCGAGAGCATCGAGACAAAGATCTCCCATCCCTCTCTTCTCTGCTCAATACCTCGTTCTCTCTTCCTGTGTGTTTACGCCGCTCCCTGAGGGGATTAAGGTTAACATGCTTGCCTATCCTCAGCTTCCCGGCACAGGGGCCGTGGCTTTCGCTGCATTTA
Source organism: Scarus forsteni (assembly GCA_036419115.1). Taxonomy (NCBI): domain Eukaryota; kingdom Metazoa; phylum Chordata; class Actinopteri; order Labriformes; family Labridae; genus Scarus; species Scarus forsteni. Next base: position 874,670 of record JAZDUH010000111.1, read on the forward strand.
TCTCTGCCTCCTCCCCTTCTTTTTTCTTTCATCCCTCCATCCATCTTTTTTTTTTACTCCCATCACTGTCATCCTCGCTCCATAGCTGGTGTAATTTGGTATTCGCTTGTTTGGCCGAGTAATACAACAGCTCAAATCTGCAGCATCTCCCTCTACATCCCTTATCTGCTGTGCCTAATTAAAGGAGATAAACCTGTTTTTATTACCCTCTCTGACCTCCTCTTTAAATCTGTGCAAACAAACACTACATGCTAATACCCACATGTACAAGTTTGTTCCACCCTGTATACCTGCAGACGAACCTCAAAAACAATCATAAGTCTCATGTAGGTCCAGTGGAGAGGAGGTTGAGATGTACATGTGGCCGGTCTTGGCTTAAGAGATTAACAGACCGCTGGTCACTAGGAACACAATCCTGCTGCAGCCGCTGATCAAATTCATTCCTAATGGGTTAGCTTGACTCTCTTAAAAAGGGACAGTTGACCAAAAATATCCAAAGCCAGAGGCGTCCTGTCAGCTCAGCGGGCGGCTGCCTTGGCCATGTGGTGCTGACGTTGCTGGACTGACCCGCTTGTGAATATCACCACGTGTCGTTTTTCTCCTCTCTTTCAAGTCACTCTGGAGTGTGCTTTTTAGTAAGGAGAGTAAGAAACGTCTTTTTAATTATATAAACCTCGAGCGTTTGATCAACCCTACACCACTAATGCTTTTGAGGGTGCAAACACATTTTTTTGATCACGTATTCCCTTTTAATGACGGCAAGTTTGTCTTTGTTGTTTAGGAGACGTCACTGGAGGTTTCAGCTGGGGTTTGCTCAAAATGCAAAGTGTGAATGCAACAAGACCAACTGTTTTTTCAGCTGAAATTTGAAGTGCAGGAGACACAGGATACAGAAACTGCCTGGCACTAAGAGAGTGAGAGAGAGAGAATAAAAACACACACGCACATACAAGGCTATCCGAGTCACAGCAGAGAGCCTGGAGATGAGATTAGGACCGAATGAATTGATGGCCTCTGAAAGAGATTAAGATAAAACACAGTACATGTAATCTCATTGCTCACTAAGAGAAAGGAAAAGCTCTGCCTTTAGGTTCTGGGGTTAAACACACACACTCTTTCAGTCCATCTATTGACTCTTTCGTGTAGACTGATGTGCCTGCAGCTGCTGAATGAGCTGGTCAAACAGCAACCTAATAATCAACTTAAAGATACATGTTGGGGATGTATGATATTGGATTTAGGCCAATATCTGATATGCCAATAGTCTGAAGCTCATTTTAGGTGGTTCTGAATATAGGCGCTGTTTTTATAAAAACACTAAGTCTCCTCAACTTTTACTGTGACAGCTTTACTTTCTCAGATGCAGACATTCAGTGATGAAAGACTTAATACAATTCCTTTGAATTTTAGCCATAGTTAATTCAAACTTTCATAATAATGACTTATTTGTGTGTTCTTGCTCCTCAGAGCATTATGTCTGCCTGATCAGACATCGACGCATTTGCTTTACATTCAACCATACAGATATGTGACGCACTGGTTCAGCAGCAGCACAAACATAACATAAAAACTCAAAAGCATTCTTCAGTACAATCCTAAGTACATTTTATCTGTTACTTTCACTTTATCTAAGATGTAAACTGTCACATCTGCCGAAAGTGGCAACTTTCACCGGAGCTTTACTTAAGACTGGACCATACATGAGCAGCATGCCTGAAAACACACTGACACACACACATCTAAATTATTCACAATCAATGCGAGTGGCACAGTGTTGAGTGCAGAGTCTATCTCTGACATGAAGACCTGCTGCACCCACAGCCATGCACATCATCTCCATCAGCACCATTTACAGCTCCCCACACTCCTGATAACTTTTCCATTCTTTTTCTGTACCAAACAAATCACATCTGATTGATTGATCTTGTTCTGACCTCACGGCCTGTTGAGCAGCTCACAGAGGACACACTCTTTGGATTTGTCTGAAAGACGTGCCGACTTGAGTTTGTGTGCGGGGTGAGTTGAGTGTGTGTAAGAGAGATGCTGCATGATTTTTTCCTTCAGTTTGGGGCAGATCGGTGGGGCTGGTCATTTCTAATCTACTGTGAATCCGGAGCTCAACCTTGTGCATTTCAACCGTCTGAGGATTAAATCCGAGTCACTGACACTGTTGTCTGGGCGTGTGACTGTGAGTAGAGGTGCCAGTGCATGCAAGTGTGTGTGCGTGCATTTTGACATTTTAAAAAGACATGTAGTGGTTAATGTGAAAATGGTGTGTGTGTGTGCACGTGGGAGTGACTGTGTGTGTCCCTGCTCTCCCTCTCTGGGGAGACAGTGTGTTCCCTGCCACAGTGCATCAAAGCACACTCAGTTGCCTTGGGAGAAGGCAGAAAGTCTCTCTCTCCCACCCTCGTCTCCATGCTTCCATCACCCCCCTCTCCCGTCTTCTCCATCTCTCCCTCTCTCTCTCTGACAAGGTCGCTGTTTCCCTCTTCCTGTCCCCCTTGTCAATATTTACAGTCCACTTTACACTGGCACTGAGGTGGTCGGCTGCAGCCAGCAGAGTAAGCCCTGGGTTGCATTAGCCAAATGTAGCTGTCCACTCAGGACATGAATGATCTGTTGTACTACAAGCAGCACTCGCTTCTGCTTCATTCTCTCACGCACACACACGCACAAATTACACACACATGGAAAGAGAGAGGGACAGAAGGTAGCAGGTAGAACTGGAAACAAAGAGCAGGTACTTAACAGACTGACAAATGTTCAAAAGGAACATTTTGTAGCTCGCTATGTTGTTGCATTCAGTCCAAAAGCTAGTTAACACCCTAAAGTCCATTATCCAACACTTCCATCACTGACTTTAAAGTGGGGACTTTAGCAGTCAATTGGTGTTTATTTAAAAAGACAAACAACAAATTTAAATAAAGAAAAATAGCTCTTTTAATTATGAGAATGCATTCTGTCCTGGCTTCGAGATGTTAAAGCTTTAACAGTGCCCTGTGTTTCCAGTATTGAATATTAATGTAGTAGCCTTTCATCATGACATGTAAAATGTTTTGAAATCCCCGAAAGACATTATTCTTCATCTTACTCTGTCTTTGATATGGAAACATTAAAATATGCACTCATATATTCATTTATAATTTAACCAACTAATCTCATTCATTTTTTAACAAAACAGGCTTTAAATGGTTGTTCTCTTATTCCAACAGAATAAGCCTGATATATTGTCAAAATGTGTTGCATTGAAAGTTAGTTATTACACATTTTACACATAAGAACAAAAAAATATAAGTTTAAAGATAGAGGTGTAGTCTCTTATATTCACTTATAAATCAAACTAATGTCTTCCTCCCATGTTGAGGACAGACTTCCCACGTACTGACATTTCATACATATTAATTGTTAGGTAGAGTTTAAAGTAAAGAAGGGACTAAGGAATGACATGCAGAAAAGGAGCTGAAGACTAGATTTGAACTTGGGCGGTCTTAAATGACAGTTAAATTAAAAAGAGATCTGATTATTGAGGATTTTGATGATGTTCATGATATTTAACAGGGAGTTAAACAGATCAGGTTACCATTATATTTAAGGGTTCACAAAGCAGTAAAATGCTGAGATAACAATAGCTTAAAGTTCAGCAGTTTGCTTTTGAACTTATAGGAATGGATAAAAAACAGACAATTCAACCCATGCTAAGTAGAGAGGACTTCGTCTTTGAACACAGACTCCCTCCAAGCAGTTGAACACCAAGACATGCCAAACAGGCCAAACGAGCCAAACAGGCAAAAATGATAATGACCATAGTGATGATGATGACGATTATGAATGAAGGCAGATTCAGGATCAGGTTCATGTTACTTTGTTTGTACCTGTGGGTAAAACTGTTTTGACAACAAGAGAGATTGACACATCATCATGATACGCACATCACAATGTGACACAGAGCAACACAACAGGGAGGGAAATTTTAAAAAAAAAGTAGCCCATAATTTCAGCAAACCTAAACACAGATAAATCTATGACATCATAGAATGCTATAATGATGAAGGACTTAAGTTTCCTCTGATAAATACAAAAGGAAAAATATCACCTCTTAAAAGTCAACAACTTCACCAATACAGTCAGTACAAAAACAAACAAATTATATACAGATATATAAAGATATATATCTACCCCTACAGCTTTTTCAGTTCAGTGACATCAGCAGGAACAAAGCTGTTCCATTTAGCTCTACACTTTGGTACTAAAAACTTCTGTCCAGAGGGAAGTAGCTCAAAGTAAGGGGTGTGAGTCATTTTTTAAAACAGAGTTAGCTCCCTGCTGTAGCTGCTTACTGTGCAGGAAAGCTGGGTAAAGCTGTGGCTCACCAATCAGCTGACTCAAACATTTAACAATCTGATTCAAGGAATTTTAATCTTTAAAAGACATGTGACAGAACCATGATGCAAAAGAAAAAGACACGACAGATCCCAACAAAGATTGATAAAACGTGTCTCGATTAATGTGAAAGTCAGAGGATAAGCCTACACAGTACAGATGCCGGTGAGTCTCTATAAACACTCCCTCATAAAATTCAATTTCTAATGGTATCCTATACTATAGTCCTATACTATCTTTGTTTTCTGTTTGACATCTATGATCATGTCTAGATTTGGATGTGTTAAGCTACCGGTAAGACTCCTCACACCAGTCATGAATAACAGGGCTGTGACCTGACTCATGTTTATGCAGCAGGCTCACAGTAACAGAGTCATCAGCATATTTTATAATGACATAATGGTCCTGCTGTCAAACCTGATATGACACATATTTGTGCAAAAGACAGGCAGGAAACATTGTTTGTACATGTGCATGAATCATATCTCATCATAGACAAATGCATGACGTTATGCTTTGTCCATGCATGAACTAATGTCATCCATGAACCCTAAACTAAAGCATAATTTACATAATCCCTTATTTCTATCAGATGACAACAGCTATCATCACAATACAAGGCTAACCTGTCAATGACTTGCAAGTATCAATTAACTCCACCCAAAAAATTAAACAGGACAAAAAAACAGCTTTATTCAGATTTAACAAACACTCTATGGAACTTGTTCACTACCTGTTCGCTTCAGAAAGATCTTTTAAGTTAAAAAGATCCACTTTCTCTCTGCTGTTCCACAATAAGCCAACATAATCACATCCTGCGTCTCCAGCTTCAAAATACACGCTTACCTGAAATAAGTTTTGATCTTCTTATCTAAGCACTTCTCCTGTAAGAGTAAAAAGGGAGGGATTCAAAGGGCCCTTTTCATGCAGCAGCAGGTGTCCTACATTCTAAATAAAAGTAAGTCAAACAGAAAAACAGGTTTATATGTAAGCCTGGAGATAATCAGTGTGTTACCGTGGGCTTAGATTATATTTCAAGATTAAAATGAGTGAAGAAGGAGCTGTAATAGAGGCAGACTTCAGAAGGTAAACTACTCCGCCAGGTAAATAGTGTAAATTACGATAAATGCTTCAGTCTGGTAATATCCAGCCACCTATTTTACCTCCCAATGCCTGTGGGCCTCTCATCCATCTTTTTGCCCTGCTTTCTCTCCTCTCTCTCTCTTCCTCCACCTGTGTCACCGCAGCCTTCGGGCCAGACAGTCAGGAGCAGCTGGTGTGTTTACCTGCCCTCCTAACCACCGCTAACCTCTGGCAAGGAAGGACTCTCACCTCATTACCCACCACATACAACCTGAACCCCTGAAATACTCTTAAATTTCTCATCTACAGCCAGGATGCTATACTGCAATAGCCCCGGTGTACTGCAGTAGTGCAAACTCTCCTGCAGCCTGCTGTGCCAAAAAGTTACATATAATGAGAAAAAAAAAACATAACGTCAAGGATTTGGCTTCTTTCCATTACTGTTGCTCTTAGGCATGGAGAGTCTCCTAGTTCTCTCAACTCTCGCCGACTCACATGAGAGTGCTCTTCATGTCGCCCTCTTATAAAAGTTGCTCACACTGCCTGCCAGAAAATGAACAACGCAGGGCGGAAGACATAGAGCAGGCAAAGTAAAGTGAGGAATGTAGAACATAGAGAAGAGCACAGAGAGCTGAGAGAATAGATTTAAGCTGGAGGGTGGAGAGAGGTAACGTGTAGGAGGGGAAGGAGTCAAGGAAGAGGACATGAAGTGTGCATCAAGAAAAGATGAGACCTAATGACGTCTTAAATTAACAGCCCCGATTTGAAATTTGCCGTCTTCCTTTTGTTGTGTTAATGATTTCCTTTCAAGAGCTGTTTACTGTGTTTGTACCTGCTTTATTGTTGACCACAAAGCTGGCAGTCTTAAAGAGCCTCACACTGTGTCCTCAGAGTGCTGTAGCGCTAATGGCCCCCCCTTGCCTCAAACTGCCTCTCATCAGCAGCTGATTAATGACACACACAGCCATTATGGTCCTGCGTGCACCTCCACATTCATTCACTTCCTCCTCATCCTCTGTCCCTTGAGAGAAAGGCAACAATGTGTGCTGTCGATGTGCCCAAAAAGTACGCTCTCGACAAACTCAGAGTCTAGCGCTCATTAAGAAAGACGTTTCCTCTGTTGCTCTTCAGTTATGCACTGCTTCTGGGAGCGGGTGAATAAAACAATGGAATTCATAAAGAGATGGAGAGGTGGAGGAGAAAGCATTCAAAGTTCAATTTATCTGTATGAGAGTAAAAAATGGTTTCATTAGTGCTTAAATGTGGTTGATTGGCTGCTTGGCTTGGAGTGCTGCTGATTTATGCTTGTGCAGAGGGACGCAGCTCATATTCTGGCACAGGATGCACACACCGATTGCTGAACACGTTCAGTACATTTTAAATCCAGGCCTCTGGTGGTAAATCTGGGAGAAAAACAACAAACTGTTGTTTGTAGCAAGAAATGTGTTCCTCCTTTGATTTCTGCAACTGACGTGCATGTGTCACAATTCTCAGAGGTGATCATTGTTTCTGCTGTACGGCTCTGTCAACAACAAACTGCACCGCAAATACTCCAGCACTCACTCAGTGGACAGTGTCTTTGAAGTGGAAATACAAACAGATCCCCTTCAGCTCTAACCCTGATTTCAATGTTAAAATGTGGTTGACAAAAAGGGGATCTCAGGCTGTTTCAGACAAGACCTCTTCAGTCATATTTCAGCTGGTTAAAATACTGTTCTTTCATTAATCAGTACTTCTGCTGTTAGAAAAGTAGATTTGTTATTCAAACTACATCTGACTACATCTGGACTATTAGAATGATTATAAATCTGTTAGATTGACTGAATTCATATAGATTATGTCTGCAAATGGAATATATCTTTATTGGATCAGATGAATGCTTTAAAAAAAGCAGCTCAGGACACATTTTTTAAAGTTGTTTGTTTTCCCATTTGTTTATTTGTTAGCAAAATTAGGCAAAAACTACTGGATGGATTTAAAAGTTTCAGGCAATGTTGGTAATGGCCCAGCTTAAAAATGATTTGATTTTGGTGGTGATCTGGATGATGCAGCCATTGGTACAAAATAACTATCATTATTTGTCAAACTAACAATGATATTAACATTTTTCCAAGTGCTAGTAGGTTTTCAGAGTCAAGGGGTCACTTCATCAGTGAACTAATGCTTATAGGTGTAACAGCTACCTTGTTGTAGGCTTGTGCTCTTAAAGGGCTGTCTAGTTGAACATCTGCTTGCATTTCTATGTATTGTGCACGACCTCTTGTAGCCCACCTGCAGTACCTCTGTGGCGGGTCTTGACCCAGGGCTTGGGTACCACAGCCCTACACATCCAGCAACTGTTAAACAGATCAAAAACCCAGCCTTCGGTTCTTTAAAGGCTCTATTATTTAAATGTCACAGCCAAAGGTGCATAGTTGTCTCTGACGTATTTGCTCAGTTGGCTGTCGAATATTGGTCTACAGACATTACACAGAACAGAGGTGTTGCTGCATGGGCTCCAACAAGAGTTTACATTATCAATGATCTGTTTTTTTCTCTTCAAGGTCTCGGCTTACTGTTTTGGCCCCAGCACTATTTTAAAAGAATCAATTTTTCCGAGGAAGAGACAAAAAAAAACCTGGTGCCAAGGCAGGAGAACAGAACAGGCATTTACCTTCAGATTAATGTGCTTTCTAATTCATGTGCCTGGATGCAAATATTTACATTATGGATTTGCTGTAACCATCCTGTCATGGATAAAAGATACTAAATTGCTCACATACATCAGCTGAGACCATTTAAAAGCCTGTATCATCAATAATGAATGCTTTCTCCAGCAGGTATTAAACGCACTCATCTCACTGTTCCAAATCAAAATGGTTGCAGGCACAGGTTAGTAATTGAAAATGCTGTTTCATGAACTTTCCATCTGAATATTCAGTTATTACCAGACTCCTCTGCAAAATAACTTATTTCCCTGTTCAAACCCTCCCGTCTCCCCCTCTGGGCAGGGGGTGACTGTTTATCAGGGAGTGTTTGTGTTTCTGTGTTTTTCACAGCAGCAGTATTTATGCTCAGCATTGAAGGCTGTGTTAGGTAATCAATAGTGTTTCAGTGAAGGACACTTGGGAGCAGATTGGAACCCAAATCCAAGCCGGCATGAAAGACAACATGACAGAAACACTTGCTGCTCGACCTGAAGGGGCTCAGTGTGACATCCAGCCTGACTGTTTGTCAAGAACAAGCACACACACACACACTCCTTTGAAACAGTCGACACTGACACGCCTGTGAACCCGTGAGAGCATCCTCAAAAACAGTTAAAAACATTTACACTCTGCTACATCAAAGCGGGCAGACTAATGAGTTATTGACCGATGTGTGTGCTCACAATATATTTCACATTGCGAGGCATGAAAAACGTGAGCGGCGTCCTTGTCACAGCTAAACACAATGTACAATAATGAGAGAGTGTGTAGGTGTGTGCTTGGGTATATTTTTGTTTGTGAGCGTGCACAGGGGCTCACGGTGTGTACACAAGTCATTATTAGAGGTTTAGTGTGTGCTCACCAGTCAGTCAGGCTCCAGTCAGAGGAGTCAGCTTAAGGGCTCATAGCAGCTCCCCGAGGAGACACTAAATACCATCAGCCGTTTAAATCCATCCATGACCATTTTAAATATGCAGCACACACTCACTCCATTTTTAATAAGGGCTCTGAGCAAGACAGAGGGAGAAAAAAAGGACAGAGAGGAGACAGAGACTCGCCAAGAGAGAGAGAGAGAGAAAAAGAAAGGGAGGGGGTACAGACAGAAGTGGAGGCAGAGGGAGGAATCTGAGGGGTGAAGAGTCTGTTGCATTGATTTCTTGGCGGTTTGGCACCGGCCCCTGATACGCCTGGAAAAGCCACAGATGTGTCAGAGTTGGTTAGGCATGCCAGAAGAGAGGGTACACGCATGCACACGCAAATCAAGTCACATGTGAGGAGAGAACATGCACACACATAAATGTGCCCCTGACAAGAGAGAGAATATAAAGTGTGCTCTGAAAGTGTCTGGAAGTGCACATTGGATTACAAAGGCACCTGTGAGACCTGAAGATGATGCAAGACTTTTTTTATGCCTTCTTGGGGAGAACCGGGCATTTTTCTCTCAGAGGGCCGTCAAAAATAGACACCATAACACCACACCTAGATGGGCAGTGAATGTCTCCTTAATCCCAAGCTTAGCTCAAAAAACCCAGGCTGTTCTGCTCAGATTTCAAAGCACACCTGGATGTGTGAGGCTGTGTGCATGGCCAGGCAGAACAGCAGGGAGCATCCGGATGTACATATTGAAGGGAGGGTGGGGGAGACATAAAGATCAAAGTCAGGGACTGAGGAGAATCAAGTGATCTTAGCTGTGAATCCATGTGCAACCCCTGGACAGACTACCTGATGAGGTGGGCATTTGTGGCTTATATTCAGCATGAAAACTGAACGGGGAATATTAAAGCTAAAGCCTCAGGCAGAATTGTATCAAGGTATACTTATAGCGCAAAATGTTAATACTTATGTCAAATATAAGGGTTTGATTCCAATTAGGCCCACATAAGCCTCTACAGGAGCTTTCACATCATATTTATCACACCTTTGGATGATAAACTGGTAGTTTAGCCCATGAAGAACTAATAATGTATGTTTGTGATTTTACATTTTCAGAAGATAATTGGGAGCATTAGGAACTGTCTTAACCTGAGATCTTCATGTTTACTTTAATTTTTAGTGGAAAACTAGTTTGAGCTGTAAATTTTTCAAAGTTGATAAATATGCCCATTTTTATTTAGAGGTGCTACGAGGAGAATCTGTCTCCGACGACATAAAGGCTCTGCTACCCATGAGCACACGCGGCGACCGTTGTAATGCTGCGTTCCAGTAATCCCGGAACTGGGACTCACATCATCACCGACTTATTCAGTTGCATTCCAGTTGAAAGTCGGAAAAAAACATGCCGATCAACCAGGCTGTTGTAGCTGTTGTTAGCACGCCCTGCGTTGTTGTTCACAAATATCACATGAAGAATGTGATTATCACTATGGCAGCATTTTTGTAAATATAAGTCGAACAATACGATGTATACAGCTGATCTAGAGCGACACACCCCAGTCAGAAGTGCAAATAAATTTATTAATAACTGTTCACACTGGGGGCATCCATCTTCGATTGTCAACTCGGGGGTGGTGAGGTTTCACCGAGTTCTTAGTCGGAAATTCAGACTTCAGAGGACGTTCCAGTTGCAGTTTCCTACTCGGAACTCGGAAATTCCTACTTCTGACTACAACTGGAACGCACCAAAAGACGTGACCCAAGCCAAAGCGTGCGTTTGTTGTGATGCTAATAAAATGCAGCTCGGTCCTTCCTCAGAACTCTGCATTGCTTTACAGCTTCTTTTTTCAACAACTTACAGGATGCAAAGCGACGAGGTAATGCATCTCTTTCTAGTTACGTAGTGGTAGTTTTTGATGTGTGACAACAAGCAATTTTAGGAAAACTTATTATCGTAGTTTTGTTGCTGGCTATATATCACTACTTACAGCCCGGCGCTCTAAGACGTGTCCGAATAATATAAATTTACTCTAGTTTTAATTGTCTTGTTCCCGAATTGGAGTATCCAGGCCAGTCCAGCCCTGTCCGACCCGACCGCGAAGCTAAGGAATAGCATTTAAAGATAACCTATTCTGACGCTATAAAACTCATCTTAAAGTGTATTTTGATCAGGCATATATCTAAAAGTGAGACTTTTTCGTAATTACTTAGAAACTCCTCATAGTCTCTTTAATTGATGCAGGTTTGCTTGATATAAAATCTCTAAGAAAGTGGCCTGAACACTAATCACATGGCTCAAAAACAAAGATGCTATTCATGACTGCTTGTTTTGTTTGGCCAAAAGCTGAATAGAATAGAGACTATACTGATTGTTATCCCATAAAGTAAGATAAAATGAGGTGAAATCATTTCAAAATGAGACTGCAGGCTGTATGCATGCAGAATTTTGCAACACAAAAAAATTAAACCTGTCATAGATTATCTGTGTTCATTATCTGCTTTCATTTGCTGCTCAAGGCTAGACCATGTCTTTTGGGGTTGATCGAGGCACATGTTGAAAAAGAAGCTAATTTTCTGTCTGCAGAAATCTATTCCCCAGTCAAAAGACAGAAAAACAGTTTGACCTTTGTATGAAAATTAGATCAGATTTTTAGGAACACAATAATTGGCAAAGCGTCTACATAACAAATGAGTGACTGACTGTAGTCAACCAGGAAACACAAGGAACTGACAGCCACAGAAATGTTAGTTAACATGGATATGAGAAAGTCCTCATTTTATTTATTCCGTACTTGACAAAGTAGAACTAACATCTTGTTAAGTTATTTGCTGACAAACGTGTATCTGCCTGCAAATTAAACACTGGTGAATGATAAAGACAGTTACTTAAGATAATCATCACATTGGGTACGGTCTTAGTACATAATCTGTACTTGATGGCCAAGTTCATGCTGCTGTTTCATGAGTATTATTTACCCCTCTGTTACGTGTTGCCTCCACTGTGAATATCATGGAGCCGGAATGGGGGAATGAGTTTACCCCGTCTTTGTTCTGTCTCCAGGGATCGTAATGGAGGGTTTAAATTGGAGAGAGGGAGGCACACAGACTCAGGGGGACACAGGAGTGTTGCGATTGAGTATGGCATGCATATAAGCCATATTGCAGAGTGAACTGACACATCTATTGAGGCCTGGTGGAATTAATGTTAATGTCTTTATACGTAAATATAGTGGATTGCAGCACTTCTGCGTTAAGGCATTGTGAATTGGACTAAGGCTTGCATATTCATTGGTAAAGATACAGTATTTTCATAGGTTATTTATCAGTCACCACAGACTGCAGATTGAATTTGATGAGGTATGAGTGACATCAGCCATGAGGTTTCTAAAGGAGCTATGGGGTCAGCACACAACATTAAAAAAGCTTTTTTTAAACTAATCTTCCTTCAGTCCAATAGCAGAGACAATGATTAAATTGAGATGGGTTATAAGTCACCGGAAAACTTCAACGTGCTGGCCTACAGACATATCAGCCATACTCAAAATTATGCATAACTAATGTGTGTATGTGACTCCTGATTCTCCTAGAGCCAGCCTCAAGAGGACAGGTAATAAACTGCACTCTTCTTGCACTCCCACATTTGCTTAATTTTTAACCTCAGGATTCTGCTTGTGTGCCCTAGCTGGTAGTTATTTTTTACCTTGTAACATTTCTACACACCTTTTTAAAGATTGCCACCAATAATAGAAATACATAAAGTGATTAATGAAAGACAAATAAATCAATTCCTAGGCTGCACAGTAGATAACGGTAGTAAAGTATCAAGTAGTGAGTGGCACCACTGCCCCCCTGCAAGCTGGTTCCTGGTCTGAATTTCATCAGACCTGTGTGGAGTTTGTTTGTTCTTCTTGTGCACCTGTGGGCTCCCTCCTACTATCTCAGCCTCCTTCCATTTACCAAAAACACGCCATTTAGGTTAATTGGTGACTCTAAATAGAGTCGTGCAGGTGTGAGTCCAAGAACATGGAAGTAAAATCACATTAAGCACTTCGTGGTTCTCAAGCCTGAAACTATATGGGATTCAAAAAACTTATTTCAAATAAATGTCTGAAATAAAATTTGAATCTAACACACACACAAGATTTTAATGTTCAACAAGAAATAAAATGCATCTGATATTGCCTGCATTTGAATCTTAAAGTGCTTTTGTGTTTGCCGGTTGCTAACTAACCGCCAACAAGGATGAAAGAAAGAGCCTTGGACCCAACAGCAAACATTTCTGAACCTTTTTCAACTATCAATAGTTTATACACTATTGCCACAGTCTTGAGGACCAACTTGATATGTTGTCTGATGAAGAGGAACTTCTCAAAGAAGAGGGTAAAACAAGAAGTTATACATTGAGAAATATTGTAGTGTCTCCTATAAGTCAAATGATCATGTTGTAGTTTTACAGAATCTTACTGATAGCTTTTCACTCGCTGATTATGTTTAAGCTTAAAAAAAATGTAAATCTAGTTTGTTAAGATTATCTTTGGAGAGCTTATTATCAGCAATGATCCAAAACACAGTAAAAAAGCCATTAGGCTTTTAGGAGGCTTGCAGTCGAGGGAGCCAGTGCAACACTAACTCTGCATTGGCTTAAAAAACATGTCATCCCTGCACCACTTTATTCCTCTTACATAAGAGTGCACCTGTTTTTGGTTATGGCTGGTAACCTGCTCAAAGGGTGCCCTGCCTCTTATCTATCGACAACTGGAAAAGGGTTCAGCCTCCTACAACTTCAAACAGGAGGTGTTTGTGTATGGAACTATATTCTACAGCTTTGCTTTCTGTTTGGTAATTTCAATAAACAGAAGAAAATGAGTGCATTAATCTTTTTTACATATGTATGAACAAGCCGCTTCTTACTGCTCATTAAACTCTTGATGGAGCCGACAGGTGGAAGCAGCACCTGTGTGTGAAACACTTACCACTGAGTGAGTAAATCCTATAAGTCAACAGAGCTCACTCAGCAGGAATGTCATCCCACTATAACAAAGCTGTGGCTCGCTTCACACCATTCTGGCAAAACACACAGATTCACACACACACACCTAAATGGCCTGGTCTGTGTTGCTCAAGGTGACAGGTGTGTCACAGCAGCAGTGTGGCAGGAACCTGGCGAGACTGAATGACCGGTTAGTCAGCTCTCCGCCTGACTCACTGACCGAGAGGAAGAGCTCTCTCACTGCTGCTTTGTGTAAGCGTGGGTCACTTCTCAGACAACAAAAAGGGGTGATTGTGTCAGTCTGAGTTCACGCACAGTCTCACATGTGGATGCTCAGACACATCGAGACAGATAAAATGCAGATTAGATGTGCTTTGTTTATTACCCTCAGTGTCACAGAGCAAACCGGTCCTGCTCCCTGCCGTTCATCTGGCTGTCAGTGAAGACAAAAAGGACAGTCACACTTTCTTTGACTCGCCACACTGGAATGTTAATCACCACAGAAACCCATTATCTTCACATCCTCTCGCTCCCTCCCTCCATTTGTCTTCCTCCTCCTTTTTTTTTTTTTTTTAAGACTGACAAACTCAGTGCTCGTTACTAGAAAGTACCATTGTTTCATCGAGCGCACATGTAGAGGGAGACAGAGACATGAGGCGGGGGAGATAAGAGGGGAGGCAGTGGCAGAGAGAGAGGGGGGAGGCCTGTCTGACTGCTGACATAAATTGGGGATCATAAAAAGTGTCGTCCCAGAATTAATCTGCGAAGAATGAATAAAGTGAAGTACCATGAGATGAGGTGTGTGTAAGTGTGTGCAACAGAGCAGGATTGTTCTTGAATCATAATGAAGACGCACAACACTGAGATAAACACATTACTTTTCTTGCAGATTGAGGTTTAGAAGGATGCATTTAGACATCATTCTGAAAGGAAGGAGCCACTGCATTGTATACACCCTCTTTGTGTGTGTGCATGTGAAGATGTGTGTCACCGTGCCTCAGCTGTTACATACTCCTCGACCCCCTTCCCTTTCTTGGCCACAGAGCCTACAGGAAGTGTCACATACATCATGAATTTTATGCATAAGGCTGAATGTCAACACTGATGCATAATTTTTTGCAGTGAAATGCTAAATGTCACCAAACACCAGGCTTTGTTTCCACTGACTGCTGGGGCCTCGTAATCGCCGCAGGACCCGCTCCAAGTCAAGGGCCACAACGCCAGCCGTCACAGCACAACTCACAAGCTACAACTCAACAGTACGCAGAAGTGGCAGCCGAGGCAGAGGAGGCGACAAGGGAGACGGAGGGGACAGGGAGGACAATGTAAGCAGATCAAAGGGAGGGGGGAGTCGACACTTGTGCTTACTTATTTTACACCAAGAGGATGCTTCTCTAAAAGAGAAGGAGAAATAACAGCCTTCAACATGTAATTTAATTCCTCAGTATAATCCTTAAGTAGCTTGAAGGCTTATAAATTTTGTTTGTAATCTCCCTGCTTTCATGCAAAGCTACACTAAATATGATTTAATTATATATGATTAAATTAGATAGACTTGGCTTCTTTCAAATCTTCACCCCTATATGAAATACAGCTATGATGTTTGGCTACAAAACATGAGCTTTTCAATAACCACATCACTGCTGGGACTGCATGGTTTGGGAAATTAAAGAGGTAGTTCAATAAAAACTTCATCCATAGATATATAGTATGAAAGTTTGTGCAGTTGTGAGTGACACTGCCTGGGTCTCTGAGGTGCAACAGCTAAATCCATCCGTCCTGCAGCTATCATTTGTGCAGTGATGTAAGTTATAGTTACTGTAATTACTTCACATCAAATCTAGCTTTATGTAAATTAAAGTTAAGTGGCAGTCTAATGTCAGGGCAGCCAGAAACTGATCATGAGTTTTGTACGTTAGCATCACTCTGGAGAGGTAGGAGGATTTGCACATGTACATGTTGTGTAGTGACAAAAACTGCACCACCAGCTCCTGGTCCACATATCCAATGCTGATTTTAGTTATTTCAGTAGATCAGTATGCACAGCTTCAGAATGCTGTCCAACTCAAACTGTCAACAAATCTTTTTGTAACACTACTATTATTTACCTTCCCCCATCAGTGGTAGCTAAAGCTGTGGGTTTCATCAATTTTGCCTCCTGTTAGCATATTACAATGCATGTGTTCAAACACAGGAATGGGTCCCAAGTTTCCACGAGAGTCTAAGGTCTGCTTTTGGGTCCCTAACAGATAAGTTTAGATTTTTAAACGAGTTAACCCAGTTTGAGTACTGTTGACCACAAGAGAATATATCCTGAAGAACTTTTCATGACTCTTTAGCATTCTGTCATTTATGGTTCTCCACATAAACTCCTAACAGTATATTCAAGGACTACACCAGCTGAAAGTTTGGCCAAACTACAGAAGAAAGAACACAACAGCACATTCAGTAGATCATTTTACACTGAAAGGAAGAATCAGATACAATAAAGCCTTTTCCTTCAGTTCAAATGTGTTGAAATGCACCATGTTCAGTGTGCTTCAAGCTCTTTTCCACATAAAGTCACTGTCGGCACAGCTGTGCTAACATGCCAGCATGCAAAAATGCAAAAGTACACCAGAGCTTAAGTTTGCATTTCCTGTAAGGTAAACCAATCATGAGGACAAATATTTCAGATTTATAGTAGATGCAAATACAGGGAGCTTCCCCTTTCCACCCTGTTTACCTTTTAAAGATCCTGTGCACAGTCAGTAAAGGGAATTGTGTTTAAGGGGTGAAAACCTTTTTTCCTCTGCCATGTGCATGCAAAACACTTCATTTATGTTTTTTTGTAACCTGGCTGATCTGTTTCACATTTACATGGGACAAACATCTAAATAAAAGTGACTGAGAAGGCAGAACCTGTCAAAAATCTGGAGGGTGACTGGATGAATGTTCTGTGTTACATTTTCAGACTAGTCAGGAACCTGTGGCCACATCCTGCTTTCAGCACAACACAACCACATTTCTAGCTTCAGCCTGTTTGTTGCGTACTGGAAATGATCATTTCAGCTTGAGGCTTTCAGAGAGATCTGACAGATCCAGCTTCTTTGCAAGGTTATTATATTTCCAGAAATACAAAGAAATATCCATGGATTCAAGTCTGGTTTCATTATATCTTCATATATCAGAGCATAAATATTTCTATAGATCTGTATTGTTTACTAAAAAAAAAGCAACAGAGAGAATAAAACTCTGTCCAGAAACTGAAATCATACCTTACTTGGAACAAGAAACTGTACAGAACTGGAGCAGAGAAGTACAACTGGGATCAGAACTTGAACTGAAATCACTAAATCAAAACAGTACTAAAGTCTGGCAATGAGGTGTCACAAAAACTGATTTGAGGTAAAACAAATGCATGTGACAGCAATGACTTCAGTTTACAGCCCTGCACTGCCCTGTATTGATTGAAAATAGTTTAACTGACTCGGAAATCTTTTGCCAGTGAGTTGGTTATCCAACCTTAACAGTTAAGCCAGCAAATCAATGTCATCCCTGAGTTGCAAACACTTTTTCAACAAACCTAAACTTTCAAATAACAGATAGGCTTGAAATTCACACAACACATGGCAAAATGAATGAGAAAAATACCTCTCTACTGCTTGAGAAATGTATCAAAAAAAAAAAAAAAAATTAGGTTCTCTTAATCCAACAAAATTATAATATATACACGAACATGTCTTTTTATTGTAATGCAATAAAGGTGACAATACCTCTTCCAGCAGCAGATTCAGAGACAATTTAAGTCTGACTTGCATTAATAGTGATTTTATCTGAAAGCAGAACAAAGATAATGACAATCTGTCCAAGACTCTGCGATTACAACAGATACTGATGCTCATTCTCATTATCGGTTTTCTACCCATCTTGTGATTGAATCTCAACACGCAAATTAGTGGACATGGGAGATGGGGTTTCGAGGACATCAAAGTCTCCCTACGCAAGAAAAATCCTTACAGCTACGACAGCTTCTTCACAAACTGAGATATCAACTTCAGAATATGGTTTAAAACAGGGTTACGTTAGGGAGATGTCATAGTTAGAGGCAGCATTTTAATCAGACCATTTTAACAAGGAAGGCTTAAAAAAAAAATCTTTAAACAATCCATTGGGGGACATTTGTCCAAAGTCACTGCAAAGACAGAATCTCAGCCCAGTCTCTATTAAAGACACAGCTCTAAGTACGGTGCTCAATAGGTTGTGTGAGGTTATCAATAAGGTTCAGTGACCTAGACAACAGATTTTTTAAAAGATCCCCACAGAAGGTAAGTAAAGAGGTTCTTTTGCTGTGGTTACCTAAAGAAAGAAGAGCCCCAAGGTGTTAAAAGTGATTAAAGCATTCCCAAAAGTCAGCGAAAAGGTTTCACTTTTGAAAATGATTTGTGAGTCTTCTAAGCTGTGGCCTTGAACATCTTAACATGTCTTTTAACAAAAGGTTTCTCACTGGGTTGATGCTGGGCTAAATAAACTTTTGCAGAGATTATTCTCTTCTGTGGGCCAGTGTGTCGGCTCCATCAGTAAAAAGCTTCCGGTTTTTCCAATAGGTTTTGGATGTGATCAACAATAACTTCTGTGTCAAAAATGTTGACATTTTCATGTTCTCTTCATAGCTATTTGTTGAAAACAAAAGCTATGTAACAATGTCTGAGGCCTTAACTCAAGTGAAAAAATCAAAGAGCTTCTGGCAGAACCACATCTCATTTAACTTCCAACTTTTATTTCACTCTTTTATAAAGACTTCCTTTCAGTGTTGATGTTCTTTTACAAGCACCTAATAATTCTTTAAGTGGACCCTTTAATTCCGTAAACACAGTGACATTTTTAGTGAGCAGGGGTTAGCCTGAGACAAAATTCCCCTTCAGACACGTCAGGCAGGTGTACTGAGGTCATTTTTGGTTTGAGTATGCTCCAAATTATTGGAGTTCACCAGAGGGACTTGGGCACAATCTGAAAGGAACAAGTAGCTGAAAAGGCAAAAAGAATTACCAGCCAACCAGCTCATGTTCTGTCAACATTTTCCTCTTATGCCTTCAGGCAGATGTAACAGTATCCCCCAAAGGTAAACTAATTGTTTCTAAAAGTCCTTCATACCCTCTGCTATTGAGCTCCTAAACACAGACCACACCCATTGTAAATTACTTTATTTAGAGGGCATACTTTATTTCCTGTCTTTGTTAATTACTGTTTTACAGTTTTTACATTGTCTTTGTTTTTAACTCACTTGTTTTAATCTTTTTTTCTTATCTTCTTAAATCTTGTTCGACGATTTGTACACGTAGGCCACTTATGCTCG
The DNA here is from genome assembly GCA_036419115.1 of Scarus forsteni. Taxonomy (NCBI): domain Eukaryota; kingdom Metazoa; phylum Chordata; class Actinopteri; order Labriformes; family Labridae; genus Scarus; species Scarus forsteni. The sequence goes on from JAZDUH010000111.1 coordinate 894,021, forward strand.
GACATCTCCCTCAGCCCCATACTTAAATACTGTACGTTTCCTGACAGATTGCTTGATTATTTATTTATGTTGTTGACTGACTATATGCATGAATGCACACTGGAGAGCTACAAATGAATCGCCCCTTGTGGGGTGAATAAAGTTGTCTGAACTGAACTGAACAACTGAAGATGATAGCACAGATCTCAGTGAATATGTGAGATCACTAACTCTTGAACTAGAGTGATATTTAAAAAAAAAACGCAACATACACTTTTTGGAGCAGACTGGCCAAATTCAGTTTTTGAGCCACTATGACCCCTTTTAAGACCCCGTTTGCACACATTAATGCAGATGAACTTTCATTCTGGGCACTGAGATACCAAAGTGGTGGCACTGAAGAATCTCACTGTGCATTACTAATAGATATTCAGTGATGACCTGCTACACTGTTATTTATCCAGCTTCCACTTGTTGAGTTTCCCTTTGTGATATGTGCAATGAAACAAAATGTATGTGGCAAATTAAATATGAGTTAATAAGCGTGGCCAGTGTTAGTTTTGACAGTAATTTTTAATTTAGTTTTAGTTATGGTTGTTGCCTAAAATGTCTTTAAGTTTTTGTCATAATTTAGTCAGCTATTTGTTTTTAATCTTAGTCTAGTTTCAGTTGATGTAAATCTAGGCGACTAAAATATGAAAGGGTACAAAGGATAAGACATTTTTTAAGTTTCCTTAAATTTCTTAAGTCATGTTTTACCCTTGGATGAAATTAAACATATAATAGCCCTTTACTGAATGCTAGTTAAGTAAGAAAGTGTAATTAACAGACACAAATGTAACTTTTGTCTAAAATGCAATGAACTTTATTGCGGCTACCTGGCAGAGCATCTCAGTTACAATACCAGAATTGACTACAAACAGTGAACCTGCTCTACATGAATAAATCAATTTATAAAGAGAGCACTGACTGGATCAATCCCACCACCATGAAGACAACTAAGACAGTTCTGATTGTATGTCCCTATTAACTCACTCAACCTTTCCACACAACCAAAGTAGTTGTGATTGGATTTATTCCTAACTTGTCTCTACTTTCTACATGACCAAATTAGGTCTGATTGGATTAAGTCCCTGTCAAATATTTTCCTTTAGTTTATATGTGCTAACAAAAATTTAAAATAATTTCATTTTAGATGTTGTTCATGTGCAATTGTTTTTATTAGTTACAGTCTAGTTTTTGGCATGGGAAAAAAGCCGCTGACAAAAACTATAACAGAAAAATTAGTTGACAAAATTAACACAGAGGCTAGCAGTGCTCTCCAACAGCTTTTGACTTTCAATTTGTCATTAAACATACTAGGAAATGCAACGCTATATGAATTAGTAAATGAACCTTGCGGTTGATGGTTAGATTGAAATGAGACTTCAATACAGAGCAAAACAGACAAGCAATATCACTTGTTTCATGCTTTCTCTTTTTACAGTTTTTGTTGTCGATCAGACAACATAAAAAACAAGATGGTACAAAAGTAGAAGTAGTTTGAAAGCTGAAATACCGGCTCTCAGCACAGAGTTAAGATAAATGATCTGGATTTCTAAAAATAGCTTCAATTTCCATCACAATAAGCCCTAAAAAGGAGTTTAAAAAGTTCCCACGTTTTTCTAAATGTTTCAAGGCCAATCAATCAATCAGGCACATCAACTGATGGGACAGTGAGATGAGAATCCAGATCTACTTCCACCGAACCACTTCCTGCTCAGTACCATTAGCCTTTGTGCTTAACAGCGCTCCTATCCATTCTTTACGATCAGCTTTGCATGCCTTACTAAACAATGAAGACAGACTCTTGTTTGTGTAGTGGGATTGCTCTGTGCCATCAAACACTTAATACACTTCCTTGGCCTTGGCTTACTTGGTGGAGGTGGGATTCTGCATGGTTTGCCTCCTCAGGCACAAACACAAGCACAGACGAAGGCATGCCAAGAGCCCGCTCCTAATTGTCCTAGCTCTTCACCCGTGGATCTCTGATCATTTGTAATAATAGCAGAGAACATTTGTTTTTAATCCTGTGTGAGCCGACACTGTTATCTGAAAACTTGAATTCCAGAACAAAACTGTATTGTTCAAGCACACAGAAGTCCTCTGATAAATGCAATGTTGTCTGAACAGCCATCTGGGTTAGTCAGTATGACAGGGATGCTTTGTTTTTTTTATCTTTCTCTTACAATCTCTTCTTGAATCTGAGTTAAAATGAATCTTTACACATATTGGCAATTTAAATTGTGATTGTACCCAATTTATCTAAGGGTTTGTTCACAAATGATGTTCATTCAATTCCTCTATCCTATTTTACGCACAGCACATCCCCCCTTGTCTCCTGCTGTTTCTCTTTACCCGTGCCTGAAAGTTTGATAATAAGCATCAGCTTTATTTGTATTAGTCACTCAAGTACTGCACTCTATTTTTGAAATGTGTTTCAGATATCACATTGTTTTTATTACATGATGAAAAAATAAATATAATAGCTTGAAAGGTTCATATTAAGTAAAAGACATCAATTCTCTCTCATAAATTTAAGAAGATGTAATGACTTGCTCTCTGTTTGAAGCTGTACATGTGACCCCTGCAATTCCTCTCTTGGTGAACATTCTAAATAAAGTGTTAAGAGGGTTGTAATCAATTAATTATTTTATAAAGCCACAGAATAGTATTTTTTTGGAAGCTGCTGTGCTGACCATGATTGTGTGTTCTTTATCTCGAGTGCATCATACAATGTAATCATACTATCATGCTCAGGTCCTGTTTAGGTAGTTTGATGAGTGCAGGGGGGGCTAGGGTGTGTATGTGTGTTTGGGTGTGTGCAGGGGGCAGGGGGTTAAAGCCTGACACTGCAAATCACCTTTGTGTAAGTTAACCAGTCCATGGCAATGATAATGGCCGTGCATTGTTAATTTTTTGCCATATCAGGAACTGTTTATCAGCTGACGCAACAACACTGTAATCTAATGTCACGATAATGTCACTTGTGTCATACCATCTGACTAGCTGGGCACAAGCCTCATGTACAACATCCAAACTGGAACAATCAGTTAAAAAGTGCTTGATAAAAATAACAAAAAACTAGAAGAGCTCGGAGAGCGCAGACCTCCGCCAGCGCCACAGTCCTCACCCATATTGTGATTTTCACCATAAATATTAGTCCTACCTTTATTTCATCGAGATATTTAGATTCCTTGACCATGAAAACAAACCATTAGCAATTGGATTCATAATGATATCTATTATAGTTCAGTAGTTATTCACAATAATCACATTTTCATTATGGCGGCCAGACGCTGATCCAGATCAACACCAAAATTGAATAAGTTCTTCCTTTCATCAAAATTCAACCACTACTTTTTGAGTTATTTTGTTCACTGACAGACAAACGGACAGACAGACAGACAGACAAACAAACTCTCCCGAAAACATAACCTCCTTGGCGGAGGTAACAATGTCACTGCCTCAGAAATACAATATCTGATTGTCAATACACTACATCAGTGGCAAAAGGAGACTGCATTATACCTGTAAGGAGGACTGCCTTTGGGCAGTCAGCATTTTCAGTGAGAGCAGCTCACACAGGATACAATCTACCATCAATCATTAGAAACTGTGAAACATAACACACCTTCAAAATCAACTGAAAATCCTGGCAATCACTGTGACCATAATCTGTGACAAAACCATGCTTTAAATCTGTACATCTATTTTGCAATACTGAAGTAAGTTATTGCACACTGCATGTTTTTTCACATCATCCAGGCCTTGGTTTCTTTCCCATATGCCATAGTTACTTTGTAAGTTTAAAAATTCCACAATTCAAAGGTGGGGCATTTCCATATTTTGTGTCTCAGAAAATGAAATTCCATTGTATGTTTCTTTATGACATTATTATCCTTTTACCATCTGTTTTTTCTTTTATTGGTCTGATCCTTGTTATGTCATTACCCACTCAATTTCTTAAATTTAGTCAAACTAATATCAATGATCATTTCTGGGTCCTCTTTTTCATTTGTTGCTAATATATTTTGGCTGGTTTTGTATTTGGCTGTGTTTTATCTGTGTTTTATGTTCAAGCTGCTCCAGACAAAATGCCCCTGGAGGGATTAATCAGGCTGTTTGAATTGAATTTAGCTTGTACTTGCAACAAACCTTATTCAGGCATCCAACCAAGAACTCATTTTGAAATCCCATAAACTTCAAATAATGTAAACAAGTTGCTAAGTTTTAGAGCCTATTACTGAAGTAGTCTATAAAACAGACTTAACAACATTGAGACCAAAAGGGTGTCTTCGAAGATATATTTGCAAGTGGTTTGTTAAATGTGCATGCATGCTAAAAAAAACTCTGCTTCCTGAAAACTTTGACATTTTGTGTTCATGAAGAATGTGCAGGGCAGTCCTTCATAAGTTGTGCTGTGAAAGAGCATCCTTAAAATTAAACTGAATATCCTCAAAGACTTGACAAATAAATTCAAACCATCTGCAGGACTGAATACCACAGGGAATATGTGACAAAGTTTTCTTTAGTAATTGGGGTGAAGTGACCTTTTAACATTTTCTAATGCCTCCTTCATCATCCTTATCTGCTTCATACTCAGCCAGAGGGAAGAGAAAACACACACACACAGGGGGATGTGAGGACAGGAGGAAGAGCAAGAATAAGTGATGCAGATGTGTGACGGGAGCTCTTCCTCCCAGGCAGGAGACCACCAGCTGAGCTCACAGATGAAAACCACAATATCTATGTGGAGAGCTGGCATCATGTTTTCAACAAACTCATGCAAAAAGAAACCTCCAGCAATACAACAAAGAAACGGTTACATAAAGAAGTTTGATTTTTTTTGCATTTAAAGAGCTAAGTTTGTGCTCATGACCTTTAAGGTTGAAGGGCTGAGTAATGAGGAGCTGGGCGGGGAGTCAGGCCTGCCTGAGAGGCTGCTAAATGAAGGACAAGGATGGAGAGAGTGGTGAGAGACAGAGAAGGAAAGACAGAAAAAAGAGAGAAAATAAGAACATAAGAAATACGAGGGCACTGTCATCTCATTTCTTCTCCCTCTGGCATCCCCAGCTGTTGTTCTTGCCCCCTCTCCCATTCGCTTCTCATTGTCACTCATCCCTCCAATCACCCCTAACCACTTGTGCATCCCCACCCTCCCCCTTTCTCCGTCTCTCTCCTTGCCCTCCCCTCACTCACTGTCTTCCTCCTCTTCTTTGCCTCTATTTCTCGATCCACACAAATGACTCAGTGAAACAGGTCAAGTGTTACAAAATTCCCCCTGCAGCTCAACCTGCCTAATACAAGGCCTGGCTCATTGCACCAAGACAAGTAATACGCTGCCTACTCACTGAGAGAGCGCCTCACACACACACACACACACACACACACACACACACACACACACACACACACATACTCGTATTTGTCAGTTTGCGGGGCCCCGAGTTTTTGACCCACTAGTGGGGCCCACCCTTTCCAATGGTCCCAGGCCTCTGTAAAAAATCAGGCTAGCGTAAAAAAAAATAACAAAATTTTCAGTCACTTCCAGATTATCCAAACTCCAAAGTTTTTTCTTCACGCTTAGTTTTTTGGTCACTTGTGGGACACGTTTCTAGCATTCAATACTTGTGGGGTCCACTTCCACACACACAGATATTTCAGGTCTTTATATCTTAGGTGGGACCAAAAACTAAATGGAGATATCTGATGTTAAAACAGTTTGTTTTTTATTATCAAACAAAGTGAGGACTACATCAAAGGTTTACATTTAGTTTTACATCCTGTACTTCCTCTGCTGAACAAAATCAAGTGCTGATTATAACAGTGAGCTTTGATAACAGTGACAGCTCCTTGCATTGATAAAACATAACAGAGTAACATAAAAACATGGTAACACTGTAGACTTTTTGCTGGCTTTAGAATTTGAGCTGCCCTTCCTGGAGGTAAAACAGAGCACAAGCATGTTTTCAGGTTCGCTTCAGTCTCAGATATATGAAATAGATTCAGATATAAAGATATTTTAATTTACAGTTTTCACGATTGTTAACAAACAAAAATCTAAACTTTGGCACAATTTGCACAACCTTAACTTCACCTACCATTCATACTTCCTTCTTTACATTCTGACTAGTGTAAAGAAGTGTGCAACTAGTTTGCACATCACCTTGTTGTCTAAACACTACACACAATGTTCAGTTGTTACACACACTTCTCATGTAACATCTCAGTGGTATCAACCTACTACAGTGGTTCCCGAACTTTTCACAGCCTGTACCCCTTCAGTCACTTCCTCCAGCCATGTTTCTCGACTCTCACACACTTACAGCGAGAAAAACAAATACATCTGTAAGGCTACCGCCACCCTTCCTCCCACATTTAACATGCACAACATAAAAATAAAATCTCTTTAAGTGTATTATTTTCACTAAATACATTTACTAGCTATGTCAGTGGACAACGCCAGTTCACTTTTGAAAAAGAAATGAACATTTCTGGAACATATTCATTAATAACCTTGAAACTGTTACAGACTCACGACAGCTCTAATAAGAAGGCTGTCTGACTGAACGTATGTTAATAAAAGAATCTTAGATTCAGGACAGATTTCCTTCTCCATGATGCCTCACTAATCCATCCTCCAGCCTCTCTGCCAACACTTCAGGCCTTTATCAAATCTCACAATACAACATTTATCAGTTTGAACTTGAACTACTGAAACAACTGTTTGAAACCTGACAGGTATTCATGTACCCCTACATCTCTTTATGCATTCAGGGGTTCACGCATTCCCAGTTTGGGAACCACTGACCTACTACAACACACAAGTGTTCAAAAGTCAACAAATTCAGGTCTGGTGAGCAGTTAGCAATCAGGACTGCAGCATATCAGGGCCTTGAGCCTCCTCCTCTGTGTTTGGTGAACAACGGAGAACCTCAAGAGAGCAACCAGAGAGGGAGAAGTTAAGAGGAGAGGAGGAGGGGGAGAACAAGGAGGAGAACAAGGAGAAGGAGAAAGAAAAGGAGGGGAGGAGAGAGGAGAAGGAGGGTATGGAGGAGGACAGAGAGGAGCAGGAGCAGGAGGATAGATTGGAGCAGAGGAGCAGGAGGACAGAGAGGAACAGGAGCAGGAGGACAGAGAGGAGCAGGAGGACAGATTGGAGAGGGAGGACAAAGAGGAGCGGCAGGAGGACAAATCGGAGGAAGAGGAGCACGAGGACAGAGAGGAGCACGAGGAGGACAGAGAGGAGCAGGAGGAGGACAGAGAGGAGCAGGAGGAGGACAGAAGAGAGCAGGAGGATAGATTGGAGCAAGAGGACAAAGAGGAGAGGGAGGAGGACAAATTGGAGCAAGAGGAGCAGGAGGACAGAGAGGAGCAGGAGGACAGATTGGAGCAGGAGCACAGATTGGAGAAGGAGGACAGATAGGAGCAGGAGGAGGACAGAGAGGAGCAGGAGGACAGAGAAGAGCAGGAGCACAGATTGAAGCAGGAGGACAGATAGGAGCAGGGGGATAGAGAGGAGCACGAGGAGGACAGAGAGGAGCAGGAGGATAGATTGGAGCACGAGGAGCAGGAGGAAAGAGAGGAGCAGGAGGATAGATTGGAGCACAAGGAGCAGGAGGACAGAGAGGAGCAGGAGCATGAGGACAGAGGAGCAGGAGGACAGAGAGGAGCAGGTGGAGGACAGAAGGAGGACAGGAGGACAGAGAGGAGCAGGAGGACAGAGAAGAGCAGGAGGACAGAGAAGAGCAGGAGGACAGAGAAGAGGACAGATTGGAGCAGGAGGACAGAGGAGAAGGAGGAGGACAGAAATGAGCTCCAATCTGTCCTCCTCCTGCTCCTCTCTGTCCTTCTCCCGCTCCTCTCTGTCCTCCTGCTCCTCATGCTCCAATCTGTCCTCCCCCTCCAATCTGTCCTCCTGCTCCTCTCTGTCCTCCTGCTCCTCTTGCTCCAATTTGTCCTCCTCCCTCTCCTCTTTGTCCTCTTGCTCCAATCTATCCTCCTGCTCTCTTCTGTCCTCCTCCTGCTCCTCTCTGTCCTCCTCCTGCTCCTCTCTGTCCTCCTCGTGCTCCTCTCTGTCCTCGTGCTCCTCTTGCTCCGATTTGTCCTCCTGCCGCTCCTCTTTGTCCTCCCTCTCCAATCTGTCCTCCTGCTCCTGTTCCTCTCTGTCCTCCTGCTCCTCTGCTCCAATCTATCCTCCTGCTCCTGCTCCTCTCTGTCCTCCTCCATACCCTCCTTCTCCTCTCTCCTCCTCCTTTTCTTTCTCCATCTCCTTGTTCTCCTCCTTGTTCTCCTCCCTCCTCTCACTCTTAACTTCTCCCTCTCTGGTTGTTTCTCTTCGAGGTTCTCCGCTTGTTCACCAAACACAGAGGAGGAGGCTCAAGGCCCTGATATGCTGCAGTCCTGATTGCTAACTGCTCACCAGACCTGAATTTGTTGACTTTTGAACACTTGTGTGTTGTAGGTTGATACCACTGAGATGTTACATGAGAAGTGTGTGTAACAACAGAACATTGTGTGTAGTGTTCAGACAACAAGGTAATGTGCAATTGACGTCAGAGTGTAAAGAAGGAAGTCAGAGTCTAGGGAGTCATAAGGAGTTTGAAGTAGTGACAATTCGGGTCGAGCGAATGGTAGGTGAAGATAAGGTTGTGCAAATTGTGCCAAAGTTTAGATTTGTGTGTGTTAACAATCGTGAAAAACTGTAAAGTGATTAAATTTATCAATACTACAGCACATTTCCTAAAACTTTCAGAAATACATTCAGTCAGACTGAGTGGGACATTGATAGACCTGAGCTCAGTGTCTGTTATAATGCACAAATCTATTTCATATGTGTGAAATTTTAGAGAACATAAAAACATTTTTGTGCTTTTGTTCTGCCTCCAGCAGGGCCATCTCAAAAATTCAAAAAAATCAAAAAATCAAAAAAAGCAGACTAGCCTACTGGAATTATTCCATTATAACATACACCCCAAGTTTTCATGATTTTCAATTTTTATCAGGAAAAACACTGTACTTGAACACATCACCCAAACTTTGCCCAAACCTTACTCTCTCAGTATCTCAAAAATGACCTCTATTCAAAATCTAAATCAATGAAATTTCAGTATTTTCATAACAAATACACAATTATCTCTCGCAAATGGATGTGGGAACACCTTTTGCTTCAGGCATGTGCAGTTACTCCATTTCTGCCCGAGCATGCTCACTCATAGTGTACCGACCAATCATAGAGCAGCTATCAACATGCTGGTGTCTTCAACCAATCACAGCACAGCTATTTTATGTTCCTTGTTTACAAAATGGCAGTGTCCTGTGGTTGCTGATGAGTGGGAACACTTGAGAATTAAACTATGATAACACAAAGGAAAACTAGTTGGTCAGTTTAAACAGAATTATGCAAGTTTGGCGGCAATGTTTCATGGAGAATGTTTCAGTTTGTATCAGATTTATAGTAACTGTGATGTTGCCGTGACAAAATAATTACGATTTTCTATGTACTCACGTGAAAACACACATCTGAAAATCAGACCTTGTTTAACAGGGGAAAAATGTGTGTTATAAACAAGACATTACAGTATCCTCTACATTGTTCAGTGAATCACTCTCACTCTAATTTTCTTCGCAGAGAAGTAATTCTATTTTTTAACAAAATACTTCACTGCCTTCCAGTCTCGGCTCTTCAGGGCTTGAGGTTCTGCAGTGATGCAGCGCTGACAGTCCTCCTTCCCTGGGACTTGGTTCATCACAATGAATCTCTTCAAATGTCTTTGAACTGCAGCACATTCTTCCTGTGTCCAGTTTCTTTAAACAACAGTTTGTTTACCTAAATGGGCATACAAAAGGACAAGTTACAGAGTTTTAAGAACTTTAAATTGTAACAAGAACTGAAGGACTATCAGATTGATTCCACTGGCCATCCAATAAGGAACAGACTTGTTGAGACCATACAAGACTCTTACAGTCAGGAAAAATACACAGTTTTACCAATCATTGACTACATACCTCTTTTACACGCAACACCCTAGGTGTCATAGAACTAAAGACTATTAAAGACCAGGAGTCTTTAAAAGTTAGCTTATCCATGACTTAGTCTAGCCCAGAGTTCAATTATCTACCCTAATACTGGTTGTGCTAATAAATGTTCACAAATGCAAAGTATTATTCAAACACATGCAAACAATATTAAAAAAAAGACGTTTCAGTTTCTGTTGTCCTCCTACCTGGTTACAACACAACAAATTCTTGTTGTTTTTTCTAGTACTCTGATATGCCCCCTTAATTAAACTGATGTACTGTTACTACAAAAGTCACTAAATTAACTCATGAAATAATTTACTAAATAGACAAAACATCTTAAAAGGAACCAAGTTAATCCCATGTCAGTGTTCTACCTACTGGGTGTGCAGTCTTGCCACTGACACACACAAAAATCAATTTACTCAACACTTTTGTGCCCTCAAAAACTTTACCTGGTCTCCAAGACATACTATAGTCGATTCACAGAGCTGCAGGCACCTATGTTGAGTCTTTTACAGATTTAATGATGGAGTTGTTTGACAGATCTTATTATAAGGCTGTTTTTCTATGAGGGACTTTAATACTGCTCTAGAGTATCCTTGTGATTTGAGGTCATTGGTGAATTCATGAACTTAATGTTAAGTATGAGTCTTTTTTCCAGTAATTACATAACCCAAAATAATCCAATCAGAGAGTGAAGCTGTTAAATACAAAAAGAAATACAGTACAGCACAATACAGAAGGGCAGTAGAGCATGGGATCCTGATGGCAGATGTGAGTGATTATCTGCTCTCTTTGCTGTTCATAAAAATCATGAACGATTGATATAGAAATCAAGAGAGATATTCTCTTGAATATAATGTAAGTGATGTTAAAAACGATATGAAAAATTTTGGAAATACTTTTGCCAAGAATGTGATTGACAAGTCACGGATGATTAAAGGTTTGTAAAATGCCTAAAAAAGATTTATTTATATAGATGCTTTTCAAGTATAAGAACGATAGGTATAAGAAATGTAAAAACAGTTATAAAAAGCTATAGTTATATAAAAAGTTAGTATGGATAATAATAAAATAAAGTATTAGCAACATGGGGAATAATAAATAGTATGATAAAAAGATACAGTTAAGACCCAAACTTTTTGTAAAAGATAACATAGACATGAAAAGTCATTATAGTAAATTAACTGAATTATTTGTAGAAGTGGGTCCTACTATTGCAAAAGAAATATATACTCCCAAATCAATGGAAAAATGAGGCTGAGGGCAACTCAGAGGTTATGTTAACAATATTTTTCTTGGTAACGATAGAAAGAAAAATACTGCATTATGTAAAAAGATGTGCAAGTATAGGATCAACTGATTGTAAGGGCATTGATAAAATACTCAAAGAGTTTGATAGAATTTTTTTTAACCACTTCTGTATAAATGTAATCAGTCTTTTTCAACAGGAGTAATTCCTGACATGAAACTGCTAAGGTGATTCCACTTCATAAGAGTGAAGATAATCATTTTTTCTCCAACTACAGACCATTTTTTTGATTCAACAATTTTCATAAATAATAAAAAAACTTTTTGCAAGGTAAGATGCATTTCCTGGAAAATACATTACTTTAGGTTGCAGTCAGTGTGATTTAGGACAAATCATTCTACATTTATGGTACTAATGGATTTGACTGAAGAAATGTCCACAGAAATTGTATAGAAACATCACATTAAGCATCTTTGTTGACCCAAAAAACATCTGACACCATACTACACTTCTAGAAAGTAATTATGGTGTGAGGCGACTGGCATGTGAATGGACAACAAGTTCTTTAGGAAAAAGAAAACAGTTTGTTCAGATAAATAAAATAAAATTCAATGGAGAATACTTCATCTGTGGGGTACCTCAGGGTCAGTCCTAGCTGCTTTGTAGATTTTAGGACTGTGACTTTTATATAAATTAATGATTGTTCCATAGCTGACCAATTATGGATCAAGGAATTAAGGATTTTAAGGATTTCAAAAAAGAAAGTCAGTATATCTTAAAGGAGACCTTTAAAAGCTGAGGTGTGGTTGGAGATCACGTGACTGCTGACTGCAATGGTTGCAAGAGAGCTAAAGCTTCTCTCATAACCCTCCCACTTCCTTACTGAATCAGTCTATTTAATGGCTAAGTAACTTTAACCAAATTGTTTTTGACTGCCTAACATGTCTGGAGGTACAAGAAGACAGCAAACAGTATCAACATCTTTACTGACAGGTAACTTTCAGAAAGCACTGATTATGCAAGCTAACATTAGCACTGGAGTAAACACGGAAGAGGGCCACTACTCAAGTTTTAAAGAAACAGCAGAATGTGCTAGAATCTGTGGTGCATAATGCTGTGAAAGGAGCGTTATCTGAGATGTTGCAAAAATACTAACCACCAACTTTTCCATTTTAACATGTGTCATAGAACATATTGAACCCAGCAGATGAAATACACTACAAAAGCAATTCCCAGCCCTTACAGTACATTTTGTCAACCTGTTCATATTGGTACCTTCTTACACATGGTCTGGGAATGTGGCAAAGTACATCAGTTTTGGGGTAAGGTAGCTTCAGCAATATCCAGACTGATTCTGAATCAACTGACAACTGATCCAATCATTCATTTACTAAACGATGACTGTAAATTAGAGTTAGGACAGCTAGGATTAATAAAGCTCTCAGTCTTTGGAGAGATGCAGCAAGTAAGATTTCCAACAATGACCTCAGTGTCACAGGAGATTATTTAGGTGTTAAGTGTGATACACGTTTTTTTTTTTTTTTGTAAGTTTAGATGAGACAGTGGGGTGGGTGTGGGGGTTGTTTAAGGCCTGTTTTAAGAATTAGGTGGATGGCTGGGGCTTTTTTTTTTCATGGCACCTGTTCTGAAGCTGCTATGGTGGACACTTTTTGTTTGTTCTGTATTATACTTGTAATGACTAATAGTGTTAATGAAAAGTTGATCACAAAAAAAAAATCAAGGTGTAGGACCTGAGAGAGGATGGAACAATATTGACAAAGAAACCAAGGAATCTAAATCAAACATTTAAAATCTATGTCTGTGCAGTTTGTTTTCTGACCTTCTTTTTCAGATGAAGTGTAAATTGAATCCATGTTTCTAACAGAGGGAAGTAAGTGCTTTCCTGGCCCTGCAGCTAATTGATTTAAAATATTTGTGTTTAATTATCTACATTGTTAATAAGTGTCTGCTAAAAATGAGCAGATCATATAAGATTCTTTATTCAGCTCCTTTAAATTTATTATTTCTGCTTTTTGCATTTATCCTATTAATAAATTCAATAAACATTGAAATAAAGTTAAATCAAAGTCAGTAGGTGGGCAGGTAAACTGCGTGAGGCCTGAAAGGATAAGTTTGGTTTCTACAGCTTTCACATTGTTTATAGAATGAAGTAGAACGGTACTTCAGGGGTACACGAAGTGATGTAGGGGGTACATGAAAAACTTTCAGGTTTCAACAGTTGTTTCAGTGGTTCAGGCTCAAACTGATAAATGTTTGTATTGTGAACTTTGATAAAGGCCTGAAGTGTTGGCAGAGAGGCTGAGGCATCTTGGAGAGGGAAATCCGTCCTAAATTATCTAAGATTCTTTAAATAACATACAGTAAGTTCAGTCAGACAGACTTTTAATTAAAGCTTTAAGTTCATTAATGAAAAGGTTTCAGAAATGTACATTTCTTTTTCAAAAGTGGACTGGTGTTGCCCACTGACATTGCTGGTAAATCAATCTATTTAGTTAGAAATAATTCACTTTAATAGGTTTTATTTGTATGTTATGCATGTAAAATGTGGGAGGTAGGAGTGTGGCAGGCTTAAATATTTATTTTTCTCAGTGTTATAAGTGCATGAGAGTTGGGGGTACATGGCTGGAGGTCAAGTGTCGGAAGGGGTACAGGCTGTGAAAAGTTTGGGAACCACTGAAGTAGAACAATATACTCACCCAGAAGGGTTTTTCTAACCAAACAAAGCTTCGGGGCACAGACTGTAATGGAGGAGTAGCGAAAGTGGCCCGTGATGGAATATTGGTGAGACTCATGAGTTTATGTCCCATGAATGCAGTTTTAGGAGCGGCGCTGTATCGCCCGTCAGCTACCATTATCCGGATGTCCGCTGCTCGATTTTGGATCTAAATATCTCCTGAAGCACTGTTTGGATCAGGAAACCCTTCTGGGTGAGTATATTGTTCTACTTCATTCTATAAACAATGTGAAAGCTGTAGGAAGCGAACTTATCCTTTAAGAAAGCTATACTATGTCAAATATCAAGAGAAATTAGACTGATAAAGTGATGCAGTCCAAGTTAAAGTGATTATTAACATGTTACCACATCTATGGCGAAAAGTAAGGACTTAGCTGAGGGATCTTTTGTATTAAACTGCTACAACTGGCTTTTTAATCTAACATATTGCCATTGTGCTATAGCTACTACAAAGCACAACAAGGATGAACCTGCTAATACCAGATTAACAGAGACTCAAATGAGCATTTCTCCAATTTGTACAGATAATTTATATTAATGGTGGTCATCAGGGGAATACACTTTCTATTTTTCTGAAAGTGATGCTAATTTGTGTATTTCTTTCTACTTTATAGGTAAAGATAACATGTCTATTGATATTTTATAATATTGGGCATGCCCAATATAGCATCACAAGTTTTCCATGGTTCAGGTCTCACTTTCAATTGTGATCTGGTGATCTTGTTTAACCCATTTGGTGAGCTTTTATTTATTTTTTCCTTAATTCAGAGATTCTTAATATCTATCAAAAATCTGAACAAAATGTTCAAAGATGTTTTTATTGTTCATGATGGAGTGCTTTACAGATGATTAATAAATGTATTTATCCCACAACTCACCATAATTGTCCCAGCTTTAAATATGTAGTTTTTTTAGGGCTATCTGCCTCCCTCACCCATGGTTTTCAAAAGTTTGATCATATAATAGAAAGTCATACAGCCTATGTGACACCATGATGCAGATACCAGAGCTTCAACCATGCCTATAAATCACAATATAGTCATAATCCACAACTGCATGACAATTAAATTGTCAGGCAATTACACTGTCTTTCCTTTAACAGAGTTTGTGGATTTGCAGATATGATCATACACTATTCTGATGAATTTTCTGACTTCTGCAGTGAAAAGAAAATTAGAATCAACCATTTTGTAGAGGAAACATGTCAGAGTTATAAAAAAATCAAACATTTTGTTGAGAAATATATCTAGTGGATTTAGTTCCTGTGCCTCTGATTGCAACAGATATTTTCAGGCCAACTTGGTCTGAGGGGAGTTAGTTTTTTCTGTGTTCTCCATCTTTCTAGCTTACTACACAGTAGGCAATGAAGTTGCATATCAAATGTTGTACAGTCAAATAGCCTGCCATGTTTTAAACGCACCTCTCTTTTTTGAAAATGTCCTCTGGTTTTTGGTAGATGCTGTAGGGGTCCCTTCTTGTAGTGACGAGGTGCTGGTCTCATCTTCTGACCCCTGGCCTTCAGCTATTGTGGCATCTGGTAACATAAAATTGCTTATTACAACAAAAGGAGACAGAACAACTTTTCAGTAAGCGGGCTGCATTTTATCCTTTTCTTTCAAGATATTTTTTGTATTTAATTTGAATCTATTGAAGGAGACAAAGAAAGTTTTACACACTCTAATTTGAGAGACAGAAGGTTTAAAATATGGCAAATACATTATTTTCATTTAAAGAGTCTATAGAAGTCACCACATATGAGAGCCGAAATATTATATGGTAGAATATTGTCCCTTTTCCCCATTTCCAAATGTGCAGACCCAATCATTAAATAGCCAGAGGAAATATAGTCCTAAATATTCCAGTCCAGTTATTGATTATTCACAACCAGAGTAAAAAATGATTCACACATACCTTCCATATCCTCTTGGAAACAAGCCTCAACTTCAGCAGTCTCTGGAAGATGAATTGACAATAGAGCATAAATGACCAGGACAGTTGAAAGTGTAGTGATCCATCACTGACAATCAAGAGTAGAACAAAGGGAACATAAACTAGACTGATTAATTTCAATTTTGCTGTTATAACAGAAACTCTAACAACTACAAGATTGCCCTGTTCAAACCTTTGTCTTTCCATAACAGAAAAAAATAAAACAAAACAAAAATACATACATACATATATACACACATACATATATATATATATATATACTTTAATATATATATAAATATATATGCACATATGTATGTATATATATATATATATATATATATATATATATATATATATATATATATATATTAATCTATATATTTATCCAAGTACCGTTTGGATTGATGTTAACTTCATCCAGTCTCTTTCCAGTGTATTTTCCAAGCTGTCCCTGCTCCAATGACATGAGAACTTTGCTAATCTTGGCAAGCTGAAGGGTCCCCTCTGGAAGACTTGAACTGGCTCTGACTGCAGGACTCAAACTGGCTCTGACTGCAGGACTCAAACTGGCTCTGACTGGAGGACTCAAACCCACTGCAGGACTCAAACTGGCTGTGACTGGAAAACTCAAACTGGCTGTGACTGGAGGACTTGAAATGGCTCTCTGACTGGAGGAATCAAACTGGCTGTGACTGGAGGACTCAAACTGACTCTGACAGGAGAACTGAAACTGGCTCTGACTGGAGGACTCAAACTGGCTCTGACTGGAGGACTTGAACTGGCTCTGACTGGAGGACTTGACTGGCTCTGACTGGGTGACATGAACTGGCTCTGACTGGAGGACTTGACTGGCTCTGACTGCAGGACTCAAACTGGCTGTGACTGGAGGACTCAAACTGGCTCTGACTGGAGGACTCAAACTGGCTGCAGGACTCAAACTGGCTCTGACTGGAAGTCTTAAACTGGCTCTGACTGGAGGACTTGACTGGCTCTGACTGGAGGACTCAAACTGTATCTGACTGGAGGACTTGAACTGGCTCTGACTAGAGGACTCAAACTGGATCTGACTGGAGGACTAAAAATGGCTCTGACTGGTGGACTCAAACTGGCCCTGACTGGAGGACTTGAAATGGCTCTGACTGGAGGACTTGACTGGCTCTGACTGAAGGACTTGACTGGCTCTGACTGGAGGACTTGAAATGGCTCTGACTCGAGGATTTGACAGGCTCTGACTGGAGGACTTGACTGGCTCTGCCTGGAGAACTCAAACTGGCTCTGACTGGAGGACTCAAACTGGCTCTGACTGGAGGACTCGAACTGGATCTGACTGGAGGACTTGAACTGGCCCTGACTGGAGGACTTGAAATGGCTCTGACTGGAGGACTTGACTGGCTCTGACTGTAGGCCTCAAACTGGCCCTGACTGGAGGACTCAAACTGGCTTTGTCCTGACTGGAGGACTCGAACTGGATCTGACTGGAGGACTTGAACTGGCCCTGACTGGAGGACTTGAAATGGCTCTGACTGGAGGACTTGACTGGCTCTGACTGGAGGACTCAAACTGGCTTCAGGACTCAAACTGGCTTTGACCTGACTGGAGGACTTGACTGGCTCTGACTGGAGGACTTGACTGGCTCTGACTGGAGGACACAAACTGGCTCTGACTGGAGGACTTGACTGGCTCTGACTGGAGGACTCAAACTGTATCTGACTGGGTGACTTGAACTGGCTCTGACTGGGGACTTGACTGGCTCTGACTGCAGACCTCAAACGGGCTGCAGGACCTTGACTGGCTCTGACTGCAGGACTCAAACTGGCTCTGACTGGAGGACTCAAACTGGCTGCAGGACTGAAACTGGCTCTGACTGGAGAACTCAAACTGGCTCTGACTGGAGGACTTGAACTGGCTCCGACAGGAGGACTCAAACTGGCTGCAGGACTAAAACTGGCTCTGACTAGAGGACTTTACTGGCTCTGACTGGAGGACTCAAACTGTATCTGACTTGGGGACTTGAACTGGCTCTGACTAGAGGACTCAAACTGGATCTGACTGGAGGACTGAAAATGGCTCTGACTGGTGGACTCAAACTGGCCCTGACTGGAGGACTTGAAATGGCTCTGACTGGAGGACTTGACTGGCTCTGACTGGAGGACTTGACAGGCTCTGACTGGAGGACTTCTGACTGGACGACTCATAGTGGCTTTGACTGTAGAACACAAACTGGCCCTGACTTGAGGACTTGAAATGGCTCTGACTGGAAGACTTGACGGCCTCTGACTGTAGGACTCAAACTGGCTCTGACTGGAGGACTCAAACTGGCTCTGACTGGAGGACTCAAACTGGCTTTGACCTGACTGGAGGACTTGACCTGGCTCTGACTGGAGGACTCAAACTGGCCCTGGGTGTAGGACTTGAAATGGCTCTGACTGGAGGACTTGACTGGCTCTGACTGGAGGACTCAAACTGGCTTCAGGACTCAAACTGGCTTTGACCTGACTGGAGGACTTGACCTGGCTCTGACTGGAGGACTCAAACTGGCCCTGGGTGTAGGACTTGAAATGGCTCTGACTGGAGGTCTTGACTGGCTCTGACAGGAGGACTTGACTGGCTCTGACTGGAGAACTCAAACTGGCTCTGACTGGGGACTTGAACTGGCTCTGACTGCAGAATTCAAACTGGCTCTGACTGGAGGACTCAAACTGGCTGCAGGACTCAAACTGGCTCTGACTGGAGGACTTGAACTGGCTCTGACTGGAGGACTCAAACTGGCTCTGACTGGAGGACTCAAACTGGCTCTGACTGGAGAACTCAAACTGGCTCTGACTGGAGGACTTGAAACTGGCTCTGACTGGAGGACTTGACTGGCTCTGACTGGAGGACACAACTGGCTCTGACTGGAGGACTTGACTGGCTCTGACTGGAGGACTCAAACTGTATCTGACTGGAGGACTTGAACTGGCTCTGACTGGAGGACTCAAACTAGATCTGACTGGAGGACTCGAGAACTGTATCCGACTGGAGGACTTGAACTGGCTCTGACTGAGGACTCAAACTGGATCTGACTGGAGGACTTAAAAACTGGCTCTGACTGGAGGTCTTGAACTGGCTCTGACTGGAGGACTTGACTGGCTCTGACTGGAGGACTTGAAATGGCTCTGACTGAGGATTTGACTGGCTCTGACTGGAGGACTTGACTGGCTCTGACAGGAGGACTTGACTGGCTCAGCCTGGAGAACTCAAACTGGCTCTGACTGGAGGACTCAAACTGGCTCTGACTGGAGGACTTGAAATGGCTCTGACTCGAGGTTTTGACTGGCTCTGACTGGATGACACAAACTGGCTCTGACTGGAGGACTTGACTGGCTCTGCCTGGAGAACTCAAACTGGCTCTGACTGGAGGACTTGAACTGGCTCTGACTGGGGACCTTGACTGGCTCTGACTGCAGGACTCAAACTGGCTCTGACTTGAGGACTCAAACTGGCTGCAGGACTGAAACTGGCTCTGACTGGAGAACTCAAACTGGCTCTGACTGGAGGTCTTAAACTGCCTCTGACTGGAGGACTTGACTGGCTCTGACTGGAGGACTCAAACTGTATCTGACTGGAGGATTTGAACTGGCTCTGACTAGAGGACTCAAACCGGATCTGACTGGAGGACTTGAAATGGCTCTGGCTGGTGGAATCAAACTGGCCCTGACTGGAGGACTTGAACTGGCTCTGACTGGAGGATCTGACTGGCTCTGACTGGGTGACTTGAACTGGCTCTGACTGGGGACCTTGACTGGCTCTGACTGCAGGACTCAAACTGGCTCTGACTGGAGGACTCAAACTGGCTGCAGGACTGAAACTGGCTCTGACTGGAGGTCTTAAACTGGCTCTGACTGGAGGACTTGACTGGCTCTGACTGGAGGAACCAAACTGTATCTGACTGGAGGACTTGAACTGGCTCTGACTAGAGGACTCAAACTGGATCTGACCGGAGGACTTAAATGGCTCTGACTGGTGGACTCAAACTGTATCTGACTGGAGGACTTGAAATGGCTCTGACTGGAGGACTTTACTGGCTCTGACTGGAGGACTCAAACTGGATCTGACTGGAGGACTTGAACTGGCTCTGACTGGAGGAGTCAAACTGGCTCTGACTGGAGGACTTGAACTGGCTCTGACTGGAGGACTCAAAGTGGCTTTGACTGGAGAACTCAAGCTGGCTCTGACTTGAGCACTTGAAATGGCTCTGATTGGAGGACTTAACTGGCTCTGACTGGAGGACTCAAACTGGATCTGACTGGAGGACTTGAACTGGCTCTGACTGGAAGACTTGAAACGGCTTTGACTGGAGGACTTGAATGGCTCTGACTGGAGGACTCAAAGTGGCTTTGACTGGAGGACTCAAAGTGGCTCTGACTGGAGCACTTGAAATGGCTCTGACTGGAGGACTCAAACTAGCTCTGACTGGAGGACTCAAAGTGGCTTTGACTAGAGGACTCAAACTGGATCTAACTGGAGGACTTGAAATGGTTCTGACTGGAGGAGTCCAAGTGGCTCTGACTGGAGGACTCAAAGTGGCTTTGACTGGAGAACTCAAACTGGCTCTGACTTGAGGACTTGAAATGGCTCTGACTGGAAGACTTGACGGCCTCTGACTGTGGGACTCAAACTGGCTCTGACTGGAGGACTCAAACTGGCTCTGACTGGAGGACTCAAACTGGCTCTGACTGGAGGACTTGACTGGCTCTGACTGGGACTCAAACTGGCTCTGACTGGAGGACTCAAACTGGCTCTGACTGGAGGACTTGACTGGCTCTGACTGGAGGACTCAAACTGGCTCTGACTGGAGGACTTGAAACTGGCTCTGACTGGAGGACTTGAAACTGGCTCTGACTGGAGGACTCCAAACTGGCTTGACAGGACTCAAACTGGCTCTGACTGGAGGACTTGACTGGCTCTGACTGGAGGACTTGACTGGCTCTGACTGGAGGACTCAAACTGGCTCTGACTGGAGGACTTGACTGGCTATCTGACTGGAGGACTTGAAACTGGCTCTGACTGGAGGACTTGACTGGCTCTGACTGGAGGACTCAAACTGGCTGGAGGACTCAAACTGGCTCTGACTGGAGGACTTGACTGGCTCTGACTGAGGACTCAAACTGGCTCTGACTGGAGGACTCAAACTGGCTGCAGGACTTGAAACTGGCTCTGACTGGAGAACTCAAACTGGCTCTGACTGGAGGACTTGAACTGGCTCTGACAGGAGGACTCAAACTGGCTGCAGGACTAAACTGGCTCTGACTGGAGGACTTGACTGGCTCTGACTGGAGGACTCAAACTGTATCTGACTGGGGACTTGAACTGGCTCTGACTGAGGACTCAAACTGGATCTGACTGGAGGACTGAAAATGGCTCTGACTGGAGGACTCAAACTGGCTCTGACTGGAGGACTTGAAATGGCTCTGACTGGAGGACTTGACTGGCTCTGACTGGAGGACTTGACAGGCTCTGACTGGAGGACTTGAAATCGCTCTGACTGGAGACTCATAGTGGCTTTGACTGGAGGAACTCAAACTGGCCCTGACTTGAGGACTTGAAATGGCTCTGACTGGAAGACTTGAGGCCTCTGACTGTAGGACTCAAACTGGCTCTGACTGGAGGACTCAAACTGGCTCTGACTGGAGGACTCAAACTGGCTTTGACCTGACTGGAGGACTTGACCTGGCTCTGACTGGAGGACTCAAACTGGCCCTGGGTGTAGGACTTGAAATGGCTCTGACTGGAGGACTTGACTGGCTCTGACTGGAGGACTCAAACTGGCTTCAGGACTCAAACTGGCTTTGACCTGACTGGAGGACTTGACCTGGCTCTGACTGGAGGACTCAAACTGGCCCTGGGTGTAGGACTTGAAATGGCTCTGACTGGAGGTCTTGACTGGCTCTGACAGGAGGACTTGACTGGCTCTGACTGGAGAACTCAAACTGGCTCTGACTGGGGACTTGAACTGGCTCTGACTGCAGAATTCAAACTGGCTCTGACTGGAGGACTCAAACTGGCTGCAGGACTCAAACTGGCTCTGACTGGAGGACTTGAAAAGGCTCTGACTGGAGGACTCAAACTGGCTCTGACTGGAGGACTCAAACTGGCTCTGACTGGAGAACTCAAACTGGCTCTGACTGGAGGACTTGACTGGCTCTGACTGGAGGACTTGACTGGCTCTGACTGGAGGACACAAACTGGCTCTGACTGGAGGACTTGACTGGCTCTGACTGGAGGACTCAAACTGTATCTGACTGGAGGTCTTGAACTGGCTCTGACTGGAGGACTTGACTGGCTCTGACTGGAGGACTCGAGAACTGGCTATCCGACTGGAGGACTTGAACTGGCTCTGACTGGAGGACTCAAACTGGATCTGACTGGAGGACTTAAAATGGCTCTGACTGGAGGTCTTGAACTGGCTCTGACTGGAGGACTTGACTGGCTCTGACTGGAGGACTTGAAATGGCTCTGACTCGAGGATTTGACTGGCTCTGACTGGAGGACTTGACTGGCTCTGACAGGAGGACTTGACTGGCTCTGAGCCTGGAGGAACTCAAACTGGCTCTGACTGGAGGACTCAAACTGGCTCTGACTGGAGGACTTGAAATGGCTCTGACTGGAGGATTTGACTGGCTCTGACTGGAGGACACAAACTGGCTCTGACTGGAGGACTTGACTGGCTCTGCCTGGAGAACTCAAACTGGCTCTGACTGGAGGACTTGACTGGCTCTGACTGGAGACCTTGACTGGCTCTGACTGCAGGACTCAAACTGGCTCTTACTGGAGGACTCAAACTGGCTGCAGGACTGAAACTGGCTCTGACTGGAGAACTCAAACTGGCTCTGACTGGAGGTCTTAAACTGGCTCTGACTGGAAGGCTTGACTGGCTCTGACTGGAGGACTCAAACTGTATCTGACTGGAGGATTTGAACTGGCTCTGACTAGAGGACTCAAACCGGATCTGACTGGAGGACTTGAAATGGCTCTGACTGGAGGATTCAAACTGGCCCTGACTGGAGGACTTGAACTGGCTCTGACTGGAGGATCTGACTGGCTCTGACTGGGTGACTTGAACTGGCTCTGACTGGGGACCTTGACTGGCTCTGACTGCAGGACTCAAACTGGCTCTGACTGGAGGACTCAAACTGTCTGCAGGACTGAAACTGGCTCTGACTGGAGGTCTTAAACTGGCTCTGACTGGAGGACTTGACTGGCTCTGACTGGAGGAACCAAACTGTATCTGACTGGAGGACTTGAACTGGCTCTGACTAGAGGACTCAAACTGGATCTGACTGGAGGACTTAAATGGCTCTGACTGGTGGACTCAAACTGTATCTGACTGGAGGACTTGAAATGGCTCTGACTGGAGGACTTTACTGACACTGACTAGAGGACTCAAACTGGATATGACTGGAGGACTTGAACTGGCTCTGACTGGAGGAGTCAAACTGGCTCTGACTGGAGGACTTGAACTGGCTCTGACTGGAGGACTCAAAGTGGCTTTGACTGGAGAACTCAAGCTGGCTCTGACTTGAGCACTTGAAATGGCTCTGACTAGAGGACTTAACTGGCTCTGACTGGAGGACTCAAACTGGATCTGACTGGAGGACTTGAACTGGCCCTGACTCGGGGACTTGAAAACGCTCTGACAGGAGGACTTGAATGGCTCTGACTGGAGGACTCAAAGTGGCTTTGACTGGAGAACTCAAACTGGCTCTGACTTGAGCACTTGAAATGGCTCTGACTGGAAGACTTGACGGCCTCTGACTGTAGGACTCAAACTGGCTCTGACTGGAAGACTCAAACTGGCTTTGACCTGACTGGAGGACTTGACCTGGCTCTGACTGGAGGACTTGAAATGGCTCTGACTGGAGGACTTGAATGGCTCTGACTGGAGGACTCAAACTGGCCCTGACTGGAGGACTTGAAATGGCTCTGACTGGAGGATTCAAACTGGGTCTGACTGGAGGACTTGAACTGGCTCTGACTGCAGGATTGAAACTGGCTCTGACTGGAGGTCTTGAACTGGCTCTGACTGGAGGACTTGAACTGGCTCTGACTGGAGGACTTGGACTGGAGGACTTGACTGGCTCTGCCTGGAGAACTCAAACTGGCTCTGACTGGAGGACTTGACTGGCTCTGACTGCAGGACTCAAACTGGCTCTGTCAGGAGGACTCAAACTGGCTGCAGGACTGAAACTGTCTCTGACTGGAGAACTCAAACTGGCTCTGACTGGAGGACTCAAACTGGCTGCAGGACTCAAACTGGCTCTGACTGGAGGACTTGAACTGGCTCTGACTGGAGGACTCAAACTGGCTGCAGGACTCAAACTGGCTCTGACTGGAGGTCTTAAACTGGCTCTGACTGGAACACTTGACTGGCTGTGACTGGAGGACTCAAACTGTATCTGACTGGAGGACTTGAGTGGCTCTGATTCAAGAACTCAAACTGGCTCTGACTGGAGGACTTGAATGGCTCTGACTGGTGGACTCAAACTGGCCCTGACTGGAGGCTTGAAATGGCTCTGACTGGAGGACTTTACTGGCTCTGACTGGAGGACTCAAACTGGCTCTGACTGGAGGACTTGACTGGCTCTGACTGGAGGACTTGAAATGGCTCTGACTGGAGGACTTGACTGGCTCTAACTGGAGGACTTGAAATCGCTCTGACTGGAGGATTCAAAGTGGCTTTGACTGGAGGACTCAAACTGGCTCTGACATCAGGACTTGAAATCGCTCTGACTGGAAGACTTGACGGCCTCTGACTGGAGGACTCAAACTGGCTTTGACCTGACTGGAAGACTTGACCTGGCTCTGACTGGAGGACTCTAACTGGCCCTGGGTGGAGGACTTGAAATGGCTCTGACTGGAGGACTTGACTGGCTCTGACTGGAGGACTCAAACTGGATCTGACTGGAGGACTTGAACTGGCCCTGACTGGGGGACTTGAAATGGCTCTGACTAGGGGACTTGAATGGCTCTGACTGGAGGACTCAAACTGGCCCTGACTTGAGGACTTGAAATGGCTCTGACTGGAGGACTTGACTGGCTCTGACTAGAGGATTTGAACTGGCTCTGACTGGAGGACTTGAACTGGCTTTGACTGGAGGACTTGACCTGGCTCTGACTAGAGGACTCAAACTGGCCTTGACTGGAGGACTTGAAATGGCTCTGACTGGAGGACTTGACTGGCTCTGACTGGAGGAGTCAAACTGGCTTCAGGACTCAAACTGGCTTTGACCTGACTGGAGGACTTGACCTGGCTCCGACTGGAGGACTCAAACTGGCCCTGGGTGTAGGACTTTAAATGGCTCTGACTGGAGGTCTTAAACTGGCCTTGACTGGAGGACCTGACTGGCTCTGACTGGAGGACTCAAACTGGCTCTGACTGGGGACTTGAACTGGCTCTGACTGCAGAATTCAAACTGGCTCTGACTGGAGGACTCAAACTGGCTGCAGGACTCAAACTGGCTCTGACTGGAGGACTTGAAAAGGCTCTGACTGGAGGACTCAAACTGGCTCTGACTGGAGGACTCAAACTGGCTCTGACTGGAGGACTCAAACTGGCTCTGACTGGAGGACTCAAACTGGCTCTGACTGGAGGACTCAAACTGGCTCTGACTGGATGACTTGACTGGCTCTGACTGGAAGACTTGAAACGGCTCTGACTGGAGGACTTGAAATGGCTCTGACTGGAGGACTTGACTGGCTCTGACTGGAGGACTCAAACTGGCTCTGACTGGAGGACTTGACTGGCTCTGACTGGAGAACTCAAACTGACTCTGACTGGAGGACTTGAAATGGCTCTGACTGGAGGACTCAAATTGAATCTGACTGGAGGACTTGAAATGGCTCTGACTGGAGGACTTGACTTGCTCTGACTGGAGGACTTGACTGGCTCTTACTGGAGGACTCAAACTGGCTCTGACTGGAGGACTTGACTGGCTCTGACTGGAGGACTCAAACTGGCTCTGACTGGAGGACTTGACTGGCTCTGACTGGAGGACTCAAACTGGCTCTGACTGGAGGACTTGACTGGCTCTGACTGGAGGACTCAAACTGGCTCTGACTGGAGGACTCAAACTGGCTCTGACTGGAGTACTCAAACTGGCTCTGACTGGAGGACTCAAACTGGCTCTGACTGGAGGACTTGACTGGCTCTGACTGGAAGACTGAAACTGGCTCTGACTGGAGGACTCAAACTGGCTCTGACTGGAGGACTTGACTGGCTCTGACTGGAGGACTCAAACTGGCTCTGACTGGAGTACTCAAACTGGCTCTGACTGGAGGACTCAAACTGGCTCTGACTGGAGGACTCAAACTGGCTCTGACTGGAGGACTCAAACTGGATCTGACTGGAGGAAGAAAAAGAAAACCTAAATTAATACGGCAACCTCCTCAATCACTCATACAAAATATGATTCAAATCAATAGCAGTTTAAATAGTTAAACACATGTTTAAATGATGAACATTCAGGGTAGTCGGAGCAAAATTCAGGGAGCTTTAAGTCGACTAAATTCACATATAAAGAGAAATACTGTTGATCTACATCTGACTAAGGAACTCACATTTAAAAAGAATGAACTATTAAATTTATACTAGAAAAAACAAATCTACTTAGATATCTGGTAGATACCATTAGTAACTTAAAACAATGACATACAAATACCTTCAAACATTAAAACTGCAAGAGCAACAGAAATGCTCATGGATGATAGTCTTTATGACTGCATCATCTGTTTCAAGTCTAGGAGGAACAACCCTCAGAAAAGTAGTTAGTAGTTAGACTTACAGGAGGGAAGCAGCCTCTCCTTGACCTTTGTGAAGCCACCTTAGACTTAGACCGAGTAGATGGGACCTCTTTGCTTTCATCACTTGAATCACAGGAGGCATCGGAATAATCTGGTACTTTTTCATCTGCAAACAGAGTACATGGTCACTCCTTTCCACAATCTATCAAAATGAATGACAGTTTATTATCATCATTGTCCCTGGACTAAAAATATATAAATGTTTTCATATGTAATGAGATTGTTTAAATAACTGGAAAACTTGTGGCCAAGTAAAACTATTTTGTGGGAGTCTCATAAACTTTCAACATCAGCAAAGAGGCTGCACAGTTCTTTATCTGAAAGTTTTCATCATCATGCAGCAGTTTAGAAATTTGAATATGGATACATGAAACAGTTGTAGAAAGGTTAGGTAAACAATCAGTTATAGAGAGGTCCAGGCGGAGGGCCCCATGTGGACATGAACTGAGACTGGTGTGTGTGGAAGAGAAAAAGTTGTACAAGTTCTTTTGTAGGAAGAGTTCCATACAGGGCCCCATAAGGACATCAACAGGGACTGGTGCATGTGTGAAACAGATCATCTGACCAAATGGACACCAAATAGAAGCTGATCAAGCAAGTTAGTAGTTTACCCTGTCCAGAAATCATCCACATTTATTATTTTATTACCTTTGGAATAGTAGCATCATCAGAAACACGAGTAGACAGATTAAGAGGAGGCACAGCCACCTCTTCCTCAGGTGCTGCAGCCTGCTTGGATGTCCCCTAGTGTTTAGACAGAAAGAAAGAAGGCCGTTAGCTGTCACAGGAATCATGAGACTGAATATAATTACAGGTCACAAAGATATCTGAATATGGTGCTTTATGAGGGTCAAGTTAACAGTTTCCCTATCTTGACATCCAAAAAGTGGCTCAAAAAGGAATGTCACTATCAAATATTTTCTTTATCAAACTGCAGCTCAGTAGGGGCTTTATTCATGTAGTTAATACTTTAGTTTAGATGCTTAGAAGTGTTGTCCTGTAGGGTAACAATCAGTTATAGAGAGGTCCAGACGGAGGGCCCCATGAGGACATGAACTGAGACTGGTGTGTGTGTGAAACAGGTCATCTGACCAATTGGACAACAAATAAAGCAGGTGTTAAGATATAGACAAGGAGGCAGTGAGGTCTGACAGGAATCATATGATTTAATATAACAGCACACAAAGATATATGAATACGGTGCCTTATGAGGGTCAAGTTAAAAGACTCCCTATCTGAATATCATAAAAGGGGCTCAATAAAGGATGTCACTATCAAATATTTTCTTTATCATACTCCAGCTCAGTAGGGGCTTTATTCATGTAGTTAATACTTTAGTTTTGTTGCTGAGAAGTGTTGTCCTGTAGGTTAACAATCAGTTATAGAGAGGTCCAGACGGAGGGCCCCATGAGGACATGAACTGAGACTGGTGTGTGTGTGGAAGAGAAAAGTTGTACAAGTTCTTTTGTAGGAAGTGTTCCATACAGGGCCCCATAAGGACATCAACTGAGACTGGTGCATGTGTGAAACAGATCATCTGACCAAATGGACACCAAATAGAAGCTGATCAAGCAAGTTAGTAGTTTACCCTGTCCAGAAATCATCCACATTTATTATTTTATTACCTTTGGAATAGTAGCATCATCAGAAACACGAGTAGACAGATTAAGAGGAGGCACAGCCACCTCTTCCTCAGGTGCTGCAGCCTGCTTGGATGTCCCCTAGTGTTTAGACAGAAAGAAGAAGGCCGTTAGCTGTCACAGGAATCATCAGACTGAATATAATTACAGGTCACAAAGATATCTGAATATGGTGCTTTATGAGGGTCAAGTTAACAGTTTCCCTATCTTGACATCCAAAAAGTGGCTCAAAAAGGAATGTCACTATCAAATATTTTCTTTATCAAACTGCAGCTCAGTAGGGGCTTTATTCATGTAGTTAATACTTTAGTTTTGTTGCTGAGAAGTGTTGTCCTGTAGGCTAACAATCAGTTATAGAAAGGTCCAGACGGAGGGCCCCATGAGGACATGAACTGAGACTGGTGTGTGTGTGAAACAGGTCATCTGACCAATTGGACAACAAATAAAGCAGGTGTTAAGATATAGACAAGGAGGCAGTGAGGTCTGACAGGAATCATATGATTTAATATAACAGATCACAAAGATATATGAATACGGTGCCTTATGAGGGTCAAGTTAAAAGACGGCCTATCTGAATATCATAAAGGGGCTCAATAAAGGATGTCACTATCAAATATTTTCTTTATCATACTCCAGCTCAGTAGGGGCTTTATTCATGTAGTTAATACTTTAGTTTTGTTGCTGAAGTGTTGTCCTGTAGGTTAACAATCAGTTATAGAGAGGTCCAGGACGGAGGGCCCCATGAGGACATGAACTGAGACTGGTGTGTGTGTGGAAGAAAAGTTGTACAAGTTCTTTTGTAGGAAGTGTTCCATACAGGGCCCCATAAGGACATCAACTGAGACTGGTGCATGTGTGAAACAGATCATCTGACCAAATGGACACCAAATAGAAGCTGATCAAGCAAGTTAGTAGTTTACCCTGTCCAGAAATCATCCACATTTATTATTTTATTACCTTTGGAATAGTAGCATCATCAGAAACACGAGTAGACAGATTAAGAGGAGGCACAGCCACCTCTTCCTCAGATGCTGCAGCCTGCTTGGATGTCCCCTAGTGTTTAGACAGAAAGAAGAAGGCCGTTAGCTGTCACAGGAATCATGAGACTGAATATAATTACAGGTCACAAAAGTTTGCTCACACTATCTTTCAAACAGCACAATAATACTCTTTATTTTTTACATTCATGACACTTGTCTTTAAGAACCATTTCTACATAAAAATAATGCAGAAATGGACATAGAAGTTTGGACTGTTTTCATGTCTGTAAAGCATCTCTTTAGCACCAACACACCACTCTTTGAACCCTGGTTTTGGCCTTGTGTAGACAGTTTCTTCAATAATAAAGAAAGTGTGATACAGCCATCCAATAGGAATGGTGTGCATACCTGACGTGTTTCTTGTCCATCAGCCAGTTTCAGGAACTTCCCATGTCACTATTATTTTTTTCTTCAAATATAATTTGGACACTGGTCCAACTAAGACTCAAAAATTCTCACTGAATAGACAAAAAGTTGTGTAAAGTGAAACTACCACCTCTAAACTCATGCCGTGTAACCAACGCATGATCTAACAAGCTCAACTTTTTGCAGCATGGCCATTTTGAATCACCATAGTTGAATTTCAAGTTCAGTTCCTATTTCTATGCTCCTCACAGCAAACAGACAAAAGCGTGGCCTGTTGTTTACTATAACTTTTTTCATGGTGCAGTTTGGAGATTTGTGGCTGTCAGTCACTAATATTCCAAGGGAACCATCTTCCTTGGACCCATCAATACTAAAGACAAACAAAAACAATATGACAAACTTTGTGCTACTCAAAATACAAAATTTATAAAATATATCTTAAAACTTTTATTTGAAGAGCCACTTGAGATCCAAAGCCCATTAAGTCTAATATTTTACTTATTCATTTATTAAATATTTGAACATGTTTCAGGCCTAACTGTGACCAAAAATGCATCTGATTTACTCACCATCAGTGACATCGTTGATTGGCATTCTTCTGCTGATATGATTTCACCCTGTACTCCAACACAAAAGAACCTTGCTTGATTGGTTTAGTAGCAAACACTCCTCTTCCTATAAAGACAAAGAATTAAATAAACTTATGTAGAAGTCATGCCAAGTAGCCTTAACCTTTCCAATACAGCATGCAAAAGGTTTCTACATTCCATGACTTTTAAATAAGGGCTTTCTGTTTAACAGGGACCATCCTATGATAACCACATGCCCTACAAGCCTGTATTCTGGTTCTTCTTTTGTATGACTACTATGAATTAACTTCAAAATTATTCTTTTGTTTATCCCCAGTTGCACAGTGATCAGACTTTTCTCATTTTCAATTCGATCTTCTATTGATCCATCACTTACCTTAATGACATCTGAATATGTTAGACATTATGCACAGAGCAAAAACAATACCAGTAACTTTAAATTACTATATTTAATTTCACTAGTGTGTACTAAAAACCTCTCTGATGGAAATCCAACACTTTTCTACACATCTTTCACTAACTGTATTGGAATTTAACAAAACAGATTGAAGGCAGATATTTCCATGACATATCTTTTGAAAATAGCTTAAACCTTTCTTCATTTGTGCTAAAGAATATAATTAAAATGTGCTGCTGTAATTTGCAGCTACCAAATGGGCTTGAGATCATACCTTTGATATTATTGATAAATTTCTCTGCAAACCCTGGCTTGTCTCTCCCAGACAGAATGTATGACATTGCATCTTACCCAGGTTTTATCCTGGCCTTCCTTTTGGACATCATGGCTCTGTGAAAATGATTTTATATCATTAAACAGCTGAGCTATGTAAGAAAACAAATACCTCATTAAGTAATTCAGTAATGTTAGGAACACATTTGTGTTCCAGTGTTGATAATATTCATTTAACATTTATCACTGTAGCATTACATTTTATTTAATTTAAGTTAAACATTATCTTATTCACTTTTTTTATTTTCTCAATTATGCATATATGCAGCATATAGTAACACTATTCCAACATCCTGCTTCAACTACTGTGACTGACACTGATCATCCACCCCTAAATAATAACACGGATGACTATTTAACAGCCTTGAATAAGGCCTTACTTCAAGAAGGGCACGGACCATAGTTAGCTTACCTGACCAGGCAAGACCCTTCCGCGATACTACGTGATCAAGCGCGAGCGTACCGCGAAAATTTACCCAAGCAGGCTCGAGCCTCCGGCTGAGGGGTAGGTTAGCCTCGTGTTACGTCTAGCTTACCTGTCGGGCCGGGCCTCGGGCTCTGATTGGAATTACGTGTCCGGGCCGGGAGTATCGGGCTACGTCTAGCTTACCTAAGCGGGCCGCAGCCTCGGGCTACGGCTAGCTTGCATATCCGGGCCGAAGTAGCGGGCTACGGCTAGCTTACCTAAGCGGGGCGCAGCCTCGGGCTACGGCTAGCTTACCTGTCCGGCCCGGAGCCTCGGTTTACGGTTAGCTTACCTAACTGGGCGCAGCCTCGGCTCGGCTAGCTTACCTGTCGGGCAGGAGCCTCGGCTCACGGTTAGCTTAGCTAACTGGACCGGATTCTTGGCCGACAGGTAGCTTCTTTGGCCAGGTCGGAGCCTACCGTGACACATATTACATAGATCGAAGTACAGAGTTTGTGTTACAAAGCTGTACCTGGCCGTATGTCAGGTTTTTAACCTTACATGTGGCGTTCAGTGTGATCAGACGCCCCATTCAAGCCTGCGTTGAACATGGTTAGCACTTAGCTCTACGTCACCTGGGCACCACATCTTCTACCGTAAATAAACACATCCATAATAAACTTAACACAAGTATTTAAGTAGAAACAGCAACAACACATTAAACAAATACCTTATCAGACATCTATTCACGTATGACAGCACACTCTAACACTCTTGTGATCGTCTCCGTTACCCCAGCCCGGCCATCTCATGAATATTCACTGACTTAAGTAGCCATGCTGCAGAGACGTGCCCAGCCCAATGCAAAGCATAGCCGTCTCCAAGCTAATGGTTGGCAGCTAACAAGCTAAAGATAACAAAAACTGTCTTTCATGTTAGTATCCACGGAAAATGCTTTCTATATTCACATATTCTAATATTTGTCTGGTTAATGTAATCAATTTAAACATGTTTATGTTGTTAATTTAAATATTAACTGAAGACCATCAACCTGTGTCTAATCTTTGCAGCTAAAATAAAAATACTATATCAAATAGTATTTGTTTCTTGTTGTCCTAAAACTCTATATAGTAAAATAATGTAATAAAAATATAAACTTACCTTATTTTTTTTAAATTCTTCAGTTCCTGGCACAGCATTGCTCTGTGTTGTGAATATTGTGTTTCAACTCTCAGACAAATCCCATAAAGTCCCGCGAGACTATGATGCTTCCATGTTCAAGGCGTCTGATTGGCTAAGATCACACACTCTTCAGGAAGTGTGTGTGAGGCTGCAGTTACATCAAACCAACTGCAGGGGGCCAGAGAGCACACACACTTCACACACACATTTCCAGTTTTTGTCACCTTGTGGGCCAAGTGAGAAAAAAGCATGAGGAGCATTAGAGAAGGCTCCTGAACAGCTTTAAAGCATTAAACGTTCTGGGGCCCAGCATTTTGGCCCCACAAGGATTCAGGGCCTCATACCGTTGGTGGGCTACTGGGGGTGTGGCCCCACCAAGTAAGAAACACGAGTGCACACACACACACACACACACACACACACACACACACACACACACACACACACACACACACACACACACACACACACACACACACACACACACACACACACACATTCATTCACACAGGGTCACCGCCAACACACAACAAATGTAAGTCCATAAAATGCCAACAATATTAGCATATTCATCCATTACAAAGATGCACGCCAACTCACAAGGCTAAGCATTCAAAGTCTTCTGACTAATTCATATTTACTAAATTCTCTGTTTTACTTATTATTACAGGAAAAGATGTCAAAAGTAATTCTGCCTCTTGTCATGCAGAAGAGTCTCTAAATCTTAAATAAATATGAAAATATGCAAGTAAAACAAATGAAAAGCAACACAAAGATTTTTAGAACAGAGCTTGAAATCTAAATCATTTAAATCAGATTGAAGGTGTCTAAATAATAAATGATTATGGTAAAATGCAAAGAATTGCTGGCTTCTGGAGTAGGAGTCCCCAACCACCAGGCTGCCATGGATCATTCAGTCTTAGAAATATAACAATATTATATAACAAACAATTCATTCAATTACTTTGTTCCAAATAAAGTCTTACATGTTTTATTCTATATAAATGACGGTATGAAATGATGGGTTGGTGGCATAATTCATTTAGTTGAATATGTAGACTTTACACACAAGTTCTCTGCTCCTTCCCCCACTGTGAATATGACAAAAGTAAGACCTGAGATAAACTTGTTGGTGAACCTTAGGCTTGGGCACTCGACCTCCTCTGCTCTGAATGTAGTTGTAAATTTATCTGACTGTGCTAGACTTGTATAACTAAAGGACAGTCAAGGCACATGAGGGCGCTCAATTTCCTGAAGTGGAAGGAGGCACTGAGGTCAGAGCTGAGAAAACACCCATCAATAATCAACAGAATCATCAGATAAGCTTGGTTTAATACCAGTGGGTACAAACACCATCAGCAATGCTGTTTTTTTTTACATTTTGTTTGGCTCTATGCTCAGAAGATGTTCTGGTTAAACTTGTAACCATGTTAACGGGTGTTTCTATTACTTTGTTCAAGGTACTGCCTTGGGCAAATGCAGTTTAATTTGCCTGTTTGTTTTGTTTAAATGCCTTATGTCTCTGAGAAGAAAAGTGAACACACACCAATCAGACACAGGATCACGGCCACTGACGTGTGAACTGATTTTCTCTTCACCTGTTAGTGGGTGGGATAAATCTGGCAGCAACTGAACATTTTGTCCTCAAAGTTGACATGTTAGAAGCAGGCAAACGAGGCAAATATAAGGATTTAAGTTTGTGTAACAAAGGCTGAATGATGATGGCTAGACATCTGGGTCACCTCCGAAACTGCAGCTCTTGTGGGCGGTTCCTGATCAGTATCTATCTAAAATAGTCAAACTAAAGAACAGTGGTGAATCAGTAACAGGGTCATTGACGGCAAAGGCTTATTGATGCATGTGAGGAACTAAGGTTGACCTGTGTGGTCTGATTCAACGGACAAGTTACTGTTGCTCAAACTGCTGGAGAAGTTCATTCTGAAAGAAAGGTGTCAGACAACAGTGCATCACAGAAGTCAGAATAGTCACAACAGGTGACCATGATGTTATGCCTGATTGGTTTAGATAACCCAGTAAAAGAGGCTATTTAGCATGAACATGACTATAGTGTGTTGAGATTTCGGCTTTATTTTTGTTCTCTGCAAAAAAAGTTTGATAACCACAGATTTAAGGACAAGTAATCTGTACTTATTTTAATAGCTAATTAATGGCAAAAATGCACGTCTTTTCTGACTGCAGCGTCTTAAAACTAAGGATTAACAGTATTAATTTGTTTCACTTTAAAGCAAACTGAGTATCTTTGAATTTTGAGCTGCTTAAGCAGAGCATGAGAAACAAAGGCATCAGGTTGTTTTTTTTGGAATTTCTGAGCATTTTATAGACTACATAAGGAATGAAAAATTAATCCACAGATTAATCAGTAATGAAGATAATCCTCAGCTGCAGCCCTACATATTCATTCTACAGTAAACACAACACTACAGGGATTGGAAAGAAGCTGCATTCAAAAACACATAGTGGCTCTAAAACTCTCCCACCTCTCCACACTAATGAATAGCATTGGGGACAGAGAGGCCTCCAGCACTTGAGTAAAAGTCGTATTAAGAGGAGGACAACAGAGTAAATGGCCTTAACCAGGATAAATGGCCAGTAAAAACTCAAGTTAACACACACACTTGCCCTTTAACACACACCATGACAAACCTGGTGCTTTAAGACAGTACAGAATGCAAGTGTGTTTGCTCTGCAGGCACAGTGTTGTGATATTGAGGTGTAACAGCTCCATATATCAGGATGTTGGAGACCTATATGGAGGATAAACGACCAGCAAGCAGCACCTGGACAGTGTGTGTAATACGCAGATAAATAACAGAGAACTGGGAGGCATGTGATGACACGCAGACTCCCGCAGAGATCACGTTAACCTCTGAAGACGATAAGCAGAACAGAAATCGGGAGATAGAAGATATTTTTTGGAGCCCCTTTTGTCTGAATCCCTCGGGAAGCACAGTCATTGGGGAGGGTAATGACTTAGGGGAACTGAAATGTTGTGGAACATGAATTAATCACATGCTGGGATCTGTGTTTATGCACTCTGTTAGGCGGACTAGGCAATATATCAGGTTTCAAATTAGAAATACAGTACTATTTTTTTTATCAGGAAAAATTTATGAAAACTTGTGTCTGCGAACACACTAAAAGGCATACTCAACCAAAGAAAGCACAATTTGGGCTCTTTGTTTTAAGCTTTGTGGGCCATTGGTTCAACATTTTTCTGCTTCTTCTTACTGTAAAACGATCCTGTACTACAACTCTCCTATGGGCTGCAGCAGCTGTGGCTACGTTCAAATGTAGCCTTGTTTAAACCCAAGACGTTTACACTATACTGCTGTTTGAGGTGTTGCACCAACTGAGATAGCTTTAACATAGGCCAAAGCTATATCTTAAATCTCACACCGACCTCCTGGCAGGTGTAAAACCTTAGTGAGCTGTTTATAAAGCTTGGATAACCCGACAGATGACGAGGAGCAGAGGGTCTGGGCTGCTTGGCAGGGATGCACCATTAAGAAGCTGTCTGTCAGCAATGTGTTCTCCATGACAACAAGCATCCCTCAGATATATATGAAGATTTTCTTGCTTGCACTTTTTCTGTTAGCACTCGCAGGGATCACTTAAGCCATTCAGCAAAAACACACTGTTAAATTACTTCACATTGTTAGTGATTATGCAGCATGTTTTCACTGTTTTCAGTTCACTTTGTCTGTGAATTATGGCCGTAAAGCTTGGGTCATCTCCTTATCATGACATTTTAATATAATTTATACACATTTTCATTTGCTATGTATTGATTAATGGCAGTTATGCAGAGGTACTGCCATCCATTAGTAAGTACTGAGACACAGTGTGTTCAATTTGCTTCAGAATTCTGAGGCTCCAATGTGTTTTTTCCTGAAAAAACATTAAACTGTTTGGAAAAATGAAGTTGAATGTCACATCTGCAACAATATTTTTCTTTGTTAGAATGTCTCACTTTACTACAAATGATGACACTTACGTCTCTGTGAAACAACTAAACAAAGACACAGCTTAAGTTACAATTTAACTAGGTTCAATACAGTGATTAGTGTTTAGTAGACTTTACATGGTAACTTAAGGTAGAACTTAGACATAGCTTGCTAGTTCCTGGATGGCAGCTTCATAATACCACCATGAAGTAAAGAAAAACATTCACACATGAGAAAACACATGTATAATGAGCAGAAACACAAACATTAAAAATGCAGAATGAAGAAAGGTGGGACGACCCCACCCAGCTCCTCTTTCCAGCAGTTAAAGCAACATGTGGGAAACTGCTTCATATGCATTGTTGGTGTAACTGGTCTATAATGAACATGGACAGAGTTTCAGTTAAATACCGTCTTTGGTTTTCCCCTTTTTTTCCTTTAAATGTTATGTCCTTCTCAAACCTTGATCTCTTGGGTTTTGTCCATGAATGTTAAATATACAGACAAATCAGGTCAAGGCGAGACAAACATGTATTTCTTTACAGCAAAAAAGAGTGGCATACTGTGCACAGCCATTTTGCATAAACATAAAGTGGTCCATATTTCCCAGCCTCAACACTTTAGCGCCAAGCCCTATTTATTTTCTGCTATTAGCTATACAACAAATGAGTTCTGCTTATTACACATGGTGAATGGTAACTCTATTCCGATGTTCGTGTACGCTGCTTCTGTCAAAGGCAGACCAGTCAGATTAAGGTCTACAGCTGGGATGAGCAGTTATTACTGTCAAGGTAGCAAAGATCACATCATACTCAAGTTAGTGAGAGCCATAATCAGCTTGTGTTGGTAAACATTTCACGTACAGCTTCTCTGATGCCAAAAGTCATATTTGAATAACATTTAATTTCCCTCTCACTGATAAGACCTTTTGTCCGTTCAAGGTTTTTTTATTCTATCTCTGCCCTGAGCTGACAGCTAAATGGACAGGGGATGATGGTGCAGCCTGGTTGTGCTTTGCATGGCAATGCTGAGCTATTTTCCTATTCTAACTCACTCCCATTTTACACTGTAGTGCACTTCAACTGTGAGTCAGGGCTGTTACCCATGATGCCTTGGCTGCAGGGCCAGGTGACAGGCGATGAGGAGAAATCACTGACAGAGGAGGGGTTAAAGAGGAGCAAAAGACATAGAGGGGGCTCTCTGAAGGTGCAACGCAGTGGTCACAGATCACCGCAGAGCCACAGCATGACACACACACCTTCACACACATACACAACCCAAACACTGATGGAGGACACTATCTGAGGGCTCAAAGACTTTCAGCTTGGAGCAGCTTGATGTCTTGCATGCAAATTTCTGTTTCTTGGAGCATAATTAATGGGTTAAATCAATAATGCATTTCCCCCTTTAAATGATGCCTCTGGGTTCAATAACAAGTGATTGGAGATGTGTTGGAAAAGAGAAAATAGAGGAAGCTGAATGATTAGAGAGGATTTTTCACCCCAGGACTCGTTTGGACAGCACTGAATGTAGTCATACAGACACACATACACAGTACAAACAGACGCACACACTTTTCCAAAACAGACTCACAATGCTCAAACAGTGAGCCGGCAGCAGACGATGAGAAGATATCAGTGTCAGAGAAGACGACAGTACTGAAGAAGTGATTACAGGAAAAAGAGATGTGGAGATATAAGTTGAGTGACACATGAATGAGGAGGCCGTCTGTGGATATAAAGGAGGAGCTGACACATGCACATGAGCAAACAAAGACACACACGCAGGATTTTTGAAGAGAACCTCTGACAGTTCTCCCCTCACTGTGGCTGTTATTATTTGATGTCAAACAGAGAAAACAGAGAGGATTTGGACCCTGCAGGGAGGGACTGGCCATAGCAGATAACATCACTGTGGAGCGCTGATGGAGGCACACAGTCCAGTCTGCTCCATTATATCAATATACCGGATGTGCCAACATACAGCAGGGACACATTCATAAGGAGCGACTTGATGACTCAATTTTATCTTTCATCAGCACTAATTGAAATCTTGATGAGATTTCAAGATGTCTTTTTCCCAAATTGTACAGATAATTAAGCTGCCATAATACACCATAATGTGATATGTTCTCTATTTTATTATAGCATTAGAACACAGTGACACACTTTTTGTCGTCTGATTCTCTGATATAAGTAGAGGTGAACGTGTAAAGTAAGACTACCGCCTGGCCTTTATATGCTTCTGTTAAACATACGATCCCTGGACAGTGAAAGTAGAGTAGTAGGTGAAGAGGGGCTTGGGTGGGTTCTGTAGAGGTGGGTGGAGTGACCTTTAAACTTGAAAATCAAACAACAATTTGTATCACATCTAACAAATATCCCTAATGCACTTTAAATATTGTACTTACAAGATTAAAGGTCAGAATCAATTTTATTTTAAGCTTTAAAGATATGTTTAATGTCTTTGAGTCAGAGTGGATATTTTAAAACTTCTAGAGACTATCCCAAAGAGCAGTCTCACGTTGAAATAATGGATATTATAACTAGTTATAAAACCAAATGACTTTAAACTTTTACCTATAACATTAAAAATTACAAGCAGTTTCTTCTTATGACAGATGGATGTTTTTTTTTTCTTGTAAAAAGTTGAGAAAGACTCAGATAGCATCCATTAATTTTCTTATTAACTCATCAGTCATGGGATCAGGGATGAACATGAGGCCCGGGGAAATCTAAAAATTACAGTTTTGATAGAATTCTGAAAAGCATTCATGAAAGATGGCACTAACAATAAAATGATGAGCACAGAACCTGCTTACTTTGCCCCTTAACCCATGATCCTGAAAAATCTATTTACTTCCTCCTTCAGGTGGTGTGGACATTAGTGTAAAGTGTCAAAAACAGCCCTCAAAGCATTCACGGGATAAACATTAACAGTAAAAGGGTGAACACAGAGACTGCTGACCTTAAGCTTAAACCCATGATCTTGAAAGCATATTCAGCTCATCAAACAGTCAGGGTGGACATATGCACAGTTTCAATGAAAATCCTTTAAAGCATTAGAGAGATACCAATATATGGATTAAAATATGGTCCAATTAAGTTCTTTTTTTATCCTATGATCCTCATCCAATCCCTTTTTAAATCAAAGTGGCTATTTGTGGAAAGTTTTAGGAAATCATCAAAGCATCTAATCTAATAAATTTATCCTTAAGTCAGATTTTAAATAAGTGCAAAGTTTGAAGACCTTCCTTCAAACCAATGCATGAGATAAACGGTTGACAACCAAACGATGAACATGGGCCAATGACTTCGAACTTTAATCCATGCCTTCAAAAAATGTGATTATTTCATCTCATGGCAAAAGTTTACAACAACTCCATCCGTGATATATTCCATGATCTATCAAAGGGTAAACACAAGGCCTAATGAACCAGACTTCATTATATGTCTTTGAAAATCTGATCAGTTCATCCTCAGGTCAGAATTTTCTGAAGTGCTTAAAACACTAACACAATTTCATCTCTGAAATCAAGAAATCAATGTGGAAGCCAATGACATTGACTGTGCCCCTATTTTTAGAGAGTGTAATCAGTTGATTCTAAAGTCAGAGTGGATATCATGGCAGAGTTTGAAGACAATCCTTAAAATCATGTACGAGATATTGATTGATAATTAATGGATGATCATGGGGCCTAATAACCATGACACTGAACCTGTAGCCTTTATGACATAGTCAGTTGTTTGTTAAATCAGAGTAGACATTTGTGCAATAAAAGGATAAAACCCTCATAGCAGTCTTTATACGTCATGTTCACAGCAATTGCGCTGACAAAAACATGACCCAAAATCATCTCCCCTCAGGCTTCGACTCTGCCGGTGCAGACAAATAAAACTCAGAAACAAAACACGAAATGTTTGGCTTCTTGTGTTGTCACAACATCAGAATCTGATACTATCAAATATCAATGGTTTGACGCCTGTTTGATTCCACAACAGAAAAAAATGATAAGTAATTGCAGTCATTTTTGGGTAGTTGCTTGTTTTCAGAGTGAAACTAAGTCCTGCAGATGGTCAATATCTTAAAATACTACATGAAAAGTATTTGGTAAGTATTTTAGAATGATATATGTCTCTCTGAAGCAGCTGTTTGTTACAGCAATAATGTGTTCTTTATCAAGTTTTCGGTCATTTTTTAAAAGATCAGTCATTTCTCTTGTGTAATTATTTTTGTAACAAAAATGATCATGATGTTGAAATGTTTGATACCTGGATCTCATGTTTTGTTTTATGACGATGAAGATTTTAGGCTCTGTAGCAATAA
This sequence comes from Scarus forsteni, assembly GCA_036419115.1. Taxonomy (NCBI): domain Eukaryota; kingdom Metazoa; phylum Chordata; class Actinopteri; order Labriformes; family Labridae; genus Scarus; species Scarus forsteni. The sequence continues at coordinate 935,088 of JAZDUH010000111.1, forward strand.
AAGAATGCATAAAATGGCCAGCAGTACTGGTATACAATATTAATAATGCTTTCTTTATAAATGGTATTAATATATAATGCATGAACTCCACTGCAGAGCTCATATATAATGGGATAGGAACATAAAAACACAAGAAATTAAAACTAATGGACATATGGATATCAGTGGCAGAGAAGTTTGGTTCTGAATGAGGAATTTTGTGGTAGGATCTCAGTTTTAACATGGCTTGAACCCATGTCCTAATGTCCTTGGGGAAGACAATGACCCTGTATTGCTCCTGGATGGTGTAGCCAGTGATGTATGAATGCAGCTGAATGGAATAATGCATCAGGGCATTTGACAGAGCAGAATGAATGTGTGTGAGAGCGAATGGATGGATGTAACATGTAGTGTGGAAGAGATCCTAATCCTAACTCAGTCATTCCTGAGCACGGGTTGAGTGAATTGAGTGAATTTTCCACTTTTTTACATTTAAAATTATATCTTAACACTCAGGAATATGATTTGCTAGACCTGAACCATAATCAATGCTATTAAATTTGCAGGCAATTTGCATTTAAGAATGACTCGCAAACGAACACCCTTGATCTAGACGGCAAATCAGTTCGCATTGTTCACTTAAATGAGCCGTTCAAAAGATTTGACTCGTTCACCGACTTCACTAAACCACAATGAAAGTGGGTTGACAAAGCAAAGCTTCTTTTTGGGAATATAGGATGATAATACGGTGATAGTAGCTAAGATAACAATGCGGTAAAAACAAGTCACAATAAGAACACAGGACTGTTTAGAGTTGCTGAGGAGTTTACCTGATGACTGTAGGTAGAGGCAGGCTATGACGTCCCATTGACTTCCAGCCATTTGAGCAAAGCTAGTCAGCTGTAAGTGAAATTGTCCGTCTCTTTCTTGTTGCTGGACGCAGAGTCGAAAGAATGCTGTCTACCTGTTTGTTATGGATTCAGGAGTGAGGAAAGATTACAAAAAAAAATGATGGACTATAGCTTAAAGTAAACTACTAAGGGGCCGTTTACATGGAAACTCCTGACTTGAAGACGCAAAGATTCTTCCTTTCCGTTTTCGAATTCTTCTGCGTTTACATGACAACGCTCGGAGACGAGTTAATCCCCTGTAAATCTGCTGTAGTGTGCATGCCGGATCAGTAGATGGCGGTGTAGGTCTGCAGAGATGCAGCGCTGCTACAACACACGAACGAAGAAGAAAACCTTTCACAAACAACAATGGCGAACAGACGCACAGAGAAGCAGGAGTTTCTTTTTTGGACAACAAATCAGTTCGGACAACAAATCTGTCTGGATAGTTTTTTCTGGATAACAAACCGAGCACGGTAAGATGCTCACACGTTACTCGGCGGACAGAGGAAGCTGCTGTTGTTCCTGGTATGCGCGCGCAGCCTCCATGTAAAAGAGTACTGCGCATGCGGTGACGTCAGCGTTTCCCCCTGAAACGCTCTGCTCTGTGTTTACACAAGGTCGGATGGAGGAGCGGAATCAAATCTTTCCGCTCTGGGGAGCGGTTTCAAAAGTTTGCGTTTCCGGTGGAAACGCAACGTGGTCTCATCTAAACGGAAGGCCAAAACGCAACGAAATGTTTGCAGAATCGACCGTTTTCGGCGTCATGTAAACGGCACTTAAGAGGAGCAGCACAGTGGTGCAGCAGGTAGTGTTTGCACCTCACAGCATGAGGGTGTCAGAATTGATTCCCCAGCTGTTTAGAGTCTTTAATCATGTACCTTGCATGTTCTCCTCATGCATACTTGGGTTCTCTCTGGGTACTCCAGTTTCCTCCCACTGACCAAAAACATGCCCAGCAGTCCACTGGTGACAATAACTTAACCATAGTTGTGACTGTGTGTGAATGTTGTGCTGCTAAGAATTAACAACAGAATACATAAATAACTTTTTTTCATTTATGTTAGGGTAATCTAAAGTTAGGGTAATCTAAGCCCAAAAGTATATCCTGCTGCTTTTTTAAAGTTGGTTGATGCAATGCATACCAGCAGAGATCACTGAATTGATCACTGACTGCCTTTAAGTCACTGACTTGAATCTTTCAAAATAAATCATAAAATTAATTTCAGTCATTTTTAATAATGCACTCAGCATAACAGACTGTGCTGACTTGTTCAGTGATGAAAGTTTGGGTCATTGTACCCCCCACAATGAGTCAGCATCAGTTATGATGCAACTGCAAGACATCTTAGGAGGAAAAAGAAAAGAACAGCACAAACATTTGTTGTTGAATAGCCCTCCGAAAACATTTGCAAGAACTCCCACACAAAGGAAAACATACATTTGCATGCAGAGTCCGTACTGTCAGGCAGGCGAACATCTGCACAGCCGTTACATGCACAGATGAACATGAACAGAATCATCTGCAATTTACTACAGCCTCGGCAGTCCCCAGAAGACTCTCTTGAGTCCTTCAGACCAAATATTTGTAGACTTATTCCATCTTTATCTCCATATTCATCTCCCATTCTGTATGTTTCTGTCTGAGGTTATGCAGACGTGCGTGTGCTGCTGCGTGCATGTACTTTGCAAGAGCTGCCTGTTGAGACGGTGAATTAAACAGCAACTGCATTTGATCTGCAAAGCACTCCAGGGCAAATACACGAAATGAGACACACACTTATGCGTGCGCACACACACAGAAGCTTGCATACAGCATCAAAATCATTTCCGTCACAGAATCTATTCTTAGGAGCAGCAACAAACCATTCTTTCCCTGATACAAATCTCTTTTATTCATACCAACAAAGTGACACACACGTCCCAGCACGTACACACACACTAATATTCACATGCACTCTTAGCTTAAAGCGACCCTCCCTGGTGGTCATAATGCATTCATGCAATGTTCTTTGTTTTATATTTCCCACAACAGGATTTGTTCCAGGTAAGTCCATGCATAAAAACCTTTGAGGGCTTATTTATCTGACAAACAAGCATTCACACAAGCTGCAGCCTTCACATCTGGTGATGGAGGCGTTAGTGCAGGTGTGTTGAGGTCAGGGGCCATTCGAGGACGTCAATGACACACAAACACAGACACAAGACACAATCCGATTGGAGAGGAGCTGATTCAACCCAGCTGCAACAACTTGGGCCGAGTGATCCTGCTATCTCCACACAGCTGCTTCCACCTAACCTTTAAATCAGACTCTTATTTATGTCTGCTCTACTTTGGCCCTGTTGCTCTCCAAGTCACGTCCTCCTCCACTTTTTCTCTTGTGTCCTCTATGATTCAATACTGAATTAGTCACTGTACAATTTATATTTTAGGTGTTTTTTCTATCAGTCGAAACTCGTTGACTCTCCTCTCTAAGGCTTTGCTTTATGGACCAAAATCATATCTCAATCATTTCTGGCTAAACAACAATGCAAGATATACATCTAACTATGAAGATAAATCAGTCTGACCTGGTTAAGCAATCTTTTTTAATCAAAGATCCTGGTTCATTAGTTTGTAGAGTCTCAATGGATACAAAAAAATCTTAAATGAGTAAGTGTATGAAACTAGTTTACTGAGGTTTTTGTTCTTGATGTTACTAGAGAAAAATGAGAATTGGTTCCAGCTGAGAATTTGTACCAGGAATCCGGTGCAGTTTATCTTTGTGCTTTTGCCCCTGTCATTTTTTTCCAGGTTGAATAAAGGCTAAATAGGCAAAATAAAATAATGCTGAAGTCAAGCTACATGATTTATGTCTATCTCAATTGTGTTCTTTGTCATGTTTGACCATCCAGTCAAAATGTTCAGAGAAACAGAGAGATTATTCCTTAATGTCCTCCTAGAACTGTTTTCACATGCAGATACAAGGCTTAAATAAAAACCAAAGCTTCTCAGCCTGCAACATGGCTTAAACTACTTTTGTCTTTAAAGCCTAAATGTTATTGAATTGGCTAAAAAATACGGAAAGAATTCAGGAGGACATAATATTTTGAAACTACTGCTGACTGTGAAAAATATATTTTAATGACCAATTAAATATTCAAAAAATCCTTAACTTATTCAAAAGTAGACCAAAACATAATCATACTTCAGGATGTCATAGTTCATATTTTTGTAAACAATAAAGTTAAAACCATAATTTGTTAAACATTTTTTACAAGAGGGAAGAGAGAGGCAATTTAATTTATACAAAAGTTTCCTTTTCTTTATCTGCAGTCAAAGTAAAATCCATTACAGTCAACAGGCAACCATAAAGCAAGGGCAAAGTCCATTTCTTTCCCATCCTGTCCAGTAAATGCAGCAAAATTAGGCCTGATATCAGATTTGCCTTGCTTCATTTTTGAGCTGTAAATTCCAGCACTCATTTTCCCTTCCGCATCATCTGTTGATTGCATGTTGTAAGGTATAGTTTATTTCAGAGATCTTTCTGATTGCCACTCCTGCCCACAGCATTACTAAGACTGACAGCTCCTACAAGATCCCCACTGGGACCTGCTCTCAGTGTAGCCCTTTAGTCTAGACTATCAGCATAAGCACAAACCGAGCATCAGCGTGTGGAAGACAGGGGATTCAAGTGATTTTGAAAGTGGCATGGTAATTGGTGCCAGATGGACTGGTCTGAGTATTTTCAGAAACTGATGATCAGTTGGGAGTTACATTTACATTAACTCTTTTGACGGTTTACAGAGAATGGTCAGAGTAAGAGAAATTATCCAGTGAGTGGCAGATGTATGGGAGCGTATGCCCCACTTATGCCAGAGGTCGAAAGATAATAGCCAGAGAGGTTTGAGATGTCAGAAAGGCAACGGTAACTTAAATAGCTACTCTTTACAACCAAGGAATGCAGAAGGCCAATGCTGAATGGAAAACACCTTAAGATGGGCTGCAGCAGCAGAGGACCACACTGGGTGCCATTTCTGCCAGCTAAGAACATAAAACTGAGATGCCAGTTCTCAACAGCTCACCAAAATTGGACAACAAAAGATTGGACAGAGGGTCTCTTCTGGTAGGGTCAGAATTTGGTGTAATTTGGCCAGTGAGTGTATCTAAAAAGTTAACACAATTCCAGCTCTGCCTCCCACACCAACACACTTTCCTCCCTTTTTTTCTATCTGCCCTTGTCTGCCCTCTATGCAGTTGGCCAAGAATGAGCCGCAACCACATGGTTACCTTTCGACCTGTCAGCAATAGCAGGAGGAGAAACTGCCCAGAGGCCTCCAAGGGGAAACAAGAGCATCCACTTCTGTCTGTATGTCTGTCTGGGTAAGTTTTTAAACATGTGTGTGTGGCTGTGCGCAGAGGACACACATCCTGACAAAGCCCAGTGACCAGAAGATCAGATGTTATCATTTACCGCTTGAGGAAGAGAAATGATACAATTTCCAATTTCCTGGGATTATTTACAAATGTATTGTCCTCTGCTCTCTGCCTTCACCTTGTCTGACATGATAATAATACTTGATTCCAAGAAATATTTTTTTTTCCTGGTATGGGACTTTAAGGGTTTGTTCTCTTTTTAGGAAATAGGGTCATTATTTGGACTAGAGGGCTTTCTCCCATGGGGCTTTTTTCAATTGGTGTCAATCAACCTCCCTAACAGCTCCCTGACACAAAATTGTAAGTACATAATGTATTATAGTGTACAAAAGCCATAATTTTCATCAGTGTCATTAACATTTTAAGTAATAAGGTAAAACCCATTTCCAGAGTAAACAGCATATGAATAATTATTGCCCAAAGCTAATGCTCTCACAGCAGCCATTATTATAATAAAAAACTAAGAGCAGAATGTGTAGGGAGAAAAAAATCCCATATCCTTTTCTCTAAAAACAACGGTACTGCATCTTGTGCCACTGAAATCCCCTTCTGCTCATTTCACCTTCACGAACATCCATAGCCAGAGTTAAAATTGGTCTGTGAAATATTGATTATCAAATAGTCAACAAAACCTCAATTTGTCACAAACAGACTCAGGCAGTGTAAAATTAGGAACTCCACTCTGCATATTTTCTTTTAAAAATATTGATTCAAAATATAATTTCAATAAAATATGAGAATGTGAAAGAGAGCTGCATTTACAGAGAAGTCAGTAACTGGTTATGTGAAATACATCACAGACAGAGAGTGTCATGGGAATGTTGTGGAGCCTACTTTAAAGTTCTCTTTCTGACTAGAACTTCAGCTGTCTGACAGATATCTGCAAATGTATGATGTGATATTTATGTTTTGCACACACTTTGTTCAGACAGAGTGAGTTTTCTTCAAGTGCTTCCTATTTTGTAATGAGGGAAAGACATACAAAAACTAGACAGCACTTGGAGTGCACAAACTGACACCAAGGAAGCTCTCATATTGCTGTTACACACATATGCAACAGTTCCCTGATGAAATAACCCTCATAAGATGGTTCTTTGAACCCGAAAACCTTCCCATTGCACTTAGAACCATGTTGATATCATTATTAGTTTGACAGTAATTGAGTGAAAATGATCGTCACTTGTGGCAGAAATCTGGTACATCAGAGAACATAATCGTTTTTGAGTTGTGCCATTACTTTCATCTCCTAAAATTTCAATATCTGTCCTGTAGTTTTTGAATAATCTTGCTAGCAAACAAACAGACAAATACAGGCAAAAGATAAACCTCCTTAGTGGAGGAAATTTGTTTTAAACACTATTTTGGAGGTTATTTTGACCCTGATGCCCTTGTAATTAACCCACAAGAGAGTGTGTGAAACAGAGAGAGTGAGAGAGCAGAACATATTGGCTGTTTGTCAAAAAAAAAAAAAAAGAGCTGGCTCCCAGAGAAGGACTGATCCGGTCCCTACCGGGATCAACAAAACCAACACTATTATAGTAATTGGACATACAATATTGAAAGAATTTGCATTTTGCACAGTTGGATCTCTAGAAGGTTCTAAGTCAAGCTTCAAAATTTAAAAAGAAATGGGAGTGAGAGACTAAAAATTGAGTTGGCAATTTATTGAATACTGCATTTAAACTCAAACATGCTTTTGTCAGCTGATCAAAAGTTTAAGACCAAGCCTTAATAAGTCAAAATCTGTACAAAAGTTTGGATTTATGTCATTTTTTGTCATGTATTCACACTGTCATAACCTCCTGATGGCAAAGGCAGTAAAGCTGTCTGTCTCTGAACATGGTAGGACTGTTGAACTGCATAAGCGGCTTCTCGCAACACATCGTCGCTGCTGAGGTTGGACACAGAAAGACAGTCGATATGAATTTCATAAAAGATGTTATGGGGCAAAAAAAATAGTCAAGTGGTAGACCAAACAATTTCCCCAGTTCTGAACTGTAGGATCTGATTGGCGATCTGTCAAGACACTGGACAATCCTTGACCCAAACTAAGGCCGTTGCAGATGCTGACTGCAGCCCATTAACCATCAGACAGCATCTGCAAAGGAAGGGATTAAAAAACAAAAATGTCTTCAAAACCCACATTTCCTTCAACGCCAACGGCTTTTCCTTAGCCTAAAACCAGGACAGGACCCCTTATAAGGGAACCGTTTTGTCCTACTTCTTCGGACCCTTCTGTTGGGGTGCCAAGCATACCCATCTGACCCTTAGAGGGTGGAGCTAGAAACACTGCAGTCCGTGGATTGGTCAAAGGAGACGTCACTTCCCGTGTGACAGCGGAACAACACATAACCCCGCCATGTTTGAATCTCCACTCCTCTTAATGAAGATAACTCTCGCGACACAGAGCCTTCTCTGAAACAAAGCTTGGTTGCACTTCGTGACAAAAAGCTACATGATGATCACAAAAAAAAGAATGGCTAGGTGTCTTCCATTGTTGCTTTTTGTGTACTGTGTTGCGTTTTCTTTTTCATTGTATTTAATAGCCGGGTACACGGCGTCGCGCTGCTATGACGTCATGCTATCGGCATCTGGCTTATACGCTGTCTACCAAGTAGGGTTCCGTTGGCGGTGGAAACGCAAACAGGATCAGGCTTTACCGATCTGACCTGGGCCAAACTGTGCTGATCCATACCGGACCACTTAGTGGAAATGGAGTCTGTGTCGTCTGTGTAGTCTATAGTCTGTGTGGTGATGACTGAGGACCCTCGTCTGTGTGTTAATGACTGATGGCTCTTGATCCAAATCCAATTAGAACATGGAGATGGATGGGAAGTGTACAAACAAGGATAGAAGTTCCAGAAAGTGGATGTAAAGACATCTTCACCACTTGGTGCAACAGTCCCACTAGCCTCTGGAGAACACTTTCATCAAGCCTGCCTAAATAAAATTTTGAAATAATCAATAAAAACAGTGGAGCCACTTACTTCTGAGTCCTTTTTGATACTGTTATTTCTGTTATGAGGGGGTTTTGAGCTATGGTCTTAAACTTTTGATCAGCTCATAAACAGCCTATTTCAGTTTAATTGCGGTTTTCAATAAAATGCTTACTCAGAATGTTTTATCTCTTGCTCCCATTTCTTGTTTTTGTACTTTGAAACTCTACTTAAAAACTTAAGATCCGACAGAGAAAAATGCAAATTCTTGCCATTTTTAAGCTGATCTTAAGATTTTGATCTGGAGTGCACTTAGCCTTCATGCTGTAACTGTTTGTCAGATGGCTTAAAGCCATCCCAGCTCCCCAGTGATACAGCATTTTCAGTACCACCAAGTGTTGACTTTAAGCTCCCCTAGTTTTATCACATGACTGAAGTCACCCATAATTTGTATTAAGAGTATTATAGTATCTAAAACGTATTAACTTGTTAGCAAAGTCTTAGAAAGAACGTTGGTTTGTTGCAAAATTATCTGATTAAATGCATTGCTGATGGACAGGACTGCTCTTACAGGACCTAAAGCGAAAGTGCAAAGTGACAAGCTTTGAAAAAGCCGTCTTCACCCAGAGAGACCACCAGACACTTGTTATCCCCCCTTGTGATGTACAGTTGCGCCTGTGCTGTGGTTATCCTTGTGGTTTTCCTGTCTTGGGGGATTTTCTCCTCCAGTTTTGTCTGCAGCAAACGAAAATATGTTTAGACTCAGGTCAGGTGACCAGGGACTGCACTCTTTACTAAAAGCTACAACTCCATTAATGTGCTGCAGTATGACACAAAATAATGAGTTACCAATTACTGTTAGCTAAAATATAAAGAGCTTGATTCAAATATTTCAGTGACTGTATGATGCACATTGCTGTAGGTTTGATGATACCTCACTGCAGGCAGGAGAGAGAAAAGTTGTCTGCTTTAAAGCAAACAAAAACATACAAGAGCCTGCTTTCATAATTGGGGTCAGAGGTGGACACATGGTTTAATCCTTGTGAAGGCTCAGGTCACTGCAGCCATCACTCATGCAGCCGTGCACGAGTCCTAAACATTTATCACTCACTCTGGGATTTATTAGTCAGGCCTGGAGTCAGAGGGTGAGAGGTTAAATGAGGAGCATTGTGTTTGTAGTTATCAGCAGAGGAGAGCCCAAAGTGGGTCTGTGTGCTAATCCCCATCACACACTCACAAACAAACACCGTCAGATGTTTAATCAAGAGTGTGTCTGCAGTGGTCAGAGTTGGGAGCTAGACCAGATATTGGTGCTTTACAGTTTTGAAATGATCCAAGTATCTAAATGGTTCCTGAACTAAAATTCTAAAGAAAAAAAAACAAATATTTTTTACTTTTGTTCAAACCATGTGATAATGACACAATCTGTTTTTGTAGCAGGAGGGAAATTCTGGAAAAAAAAATACTGAAGAAAGAGATACAAGGTTCAACATCTTTGGCTCTGACTGAATGGTCACTGAAATCTATGGTGATTGGTTTGGTAGGCATCACATACTGTATGTTGGTATGGGTATCATGAGACAATGAATCCTGCCCCCAGTAGTGCAAGTATAATTTATTTCTGCCTTCAATTCGAAAAATAGCATTGTGTTGTACATACACGATGTTTAAACACAAATGACGAACTTCAATAATTATTCAAGCATAACACTCAACCAGTAAAACCAAATTTCTGTTCAGGAATGCAAGTAAATCAAGAAATATTAATGTGCATAAACCTAACATAGGGTGGTCTAATACAATTGTTAAGTACTGTGCATGGAGGCACACACATACATACATATACTTATATATGTATATATACATACATTTATAATTATTTAATATACTTTGTTAAATATATGCTCTTTGGTGGGAAAAAAACAACTCTTCATACATAAACTACCCCTAATGTTTTTGAAGCATAAACAGGCTATAAAGGAACTACAACACTATTAAGTTTCCTACTCTTAACTCAGAGATAATTGTATACGGCATTTCATTGCAATAGTATCTTAGTTGATGTTAATATGCACAATCACAAAAACTGAATACCTGAGCTTAACCAGGACATTTGGGTCCATAAAAATACATTGACCCCTTAAACTATTCGAACATTTTTCTCAGCTTGAACAACTTCACGATTCCAGTCTCAACCCTCATAACAATCACACACAATCACGTGTATTAGTGAACACACCCTCTTCTCACACACACCAAACAATCTGATCACTATCAGGCACAAAAACCCCTTCACACAACAGAATGTGGAAATCTGATCAGTCTGCACTCAGCAGGTGGCTAAAAACATACTTATTTAGCACACTGTTTGACCAAACCACACACTGACATGCTCATTCTAAGCCTAATACACCCCTACGCACTCACACGCAGAACTTGGTACAAACAAGGCCATAACCAGCTAGCCGGATAGCCAGAGGGCTGTGCGCCGTGTCTCATCACTGTAAACTAATGTCGAACACAGTGGTGGTGCTTGGCGTAGCTGCTGTCACTTTGGCTTCAGATCCAGGTTATTTGCTTGGAGCTCAAATAGGCCAGGTTCTGCGTTACGGGGTCGCTGATTTCACATGAGGCACACATTTTGTCTGTGACAAATGCACCGTCTAAAGAACAACATTGGACAAGCTGTTGTCACTAGCTGTGGCTTTAAGGACTGCAAACCAAAGGAGTCAGTGTGTGTCCGACTGTGTGAGAGCGTATGGATATGTGTATCTCACTGTGTGTGTAAATGCTCTCTATCTCACCAGCCTCGAATCCAAAGCAATTAGAGGGGCCAGATGGTGGGCTGGACTCACAGAAAATAGCTGTGCATTGACAGAAGAAGCCTGCAACAAAAATGGACTGTGACAAGAAGCCAGGATGATACACAGATACATGATGGCATCAAAGCAGCAGGCAAACACCGAGCAGTCGTAATGAAACAACTGCTGCCATGCCGGGGACGTTAAAAGCAAAGCTGGACTGTTTCCTTTGCTGGGCTGTTTGCATGTGAGCCAAATCATGCACGAGCACATGCGTGAGCAAACACAAGTTCACTGGTGAGCATAGACCTGTACACATACGTGAAGCTCTTGGCATGCCCTCATGTTAAAATTTGACCAAACCAGTTTGGTTTAGTCCAGGTTCAAACAATGCAGCCTTTGAGAGGCGCTCCATTCACCCAGTTTCAGCTTGGCCTGCACATTCCCCAACTGAAAACACAAACTGCCTCTCTCCAGGAAAACTACTGATGCTATGGCACCACATTCCTCAGCTCCATCCTTTTCTCTTCGTGTGTTTGCAGAGCAAGCCAGAGTGCAAAACCAAGCTGATTTAATGATTATATATATGTGTCATGAAATAGGAGGGTGCATGCAAGCTTTGTACCATTACTCTTCATTAGCTGCATGCTCAGGTGCAGAGCCTTGTAGAAAAAATGTGCCCTTAAAATAAGTGCAGATTACTCCTTCATACCTGTTAGACAGGGACAGAGAGGAGGTGAAGCTGGAGTTCAGGACAATTATCCACAGACGGGCTTCAAACTGTTTCTGGGTTTAGACTGCCATAAGCCTGTTATCTCAGGTCTGTTGACACACACACACATTTATCAAAACTGAAATGAAACAAACAGCCAGACCAGGAAATGAGAGTTTGGGGGGTGGGGGGATAAGGCAGGCAAGGGGGTGCATGTCTGGAGTGTGAAAGATGGGTGACAAGAGACAGAGAGGCCACTTCATATCCCGATCAATTAATCTATAAATCTAATCAGTGAGAATCAATGACTCGCACTTCTTTTCGATCTGTCTCCTCAGTCATCCTGGCTCACCTAAAGTGTTACAGAGGGAGAAACAGATACCACACACAGCCACAAAGGAACATTTTAAAAATCAAGATTTCTTTAATAGCAACAAAATACAAAAAAAAAAAATATAGAAAGACACAACAAAATGGTGACAACAATTCAATTTCATTTTTTAAGACCAAAATAAATTCAAAATTTAAAAAAATACAAAAAAGTAAAGACAACTTTTACACAAAAGCAGTCAATAAGAAGAAGAATAAAAAGCACATTTTTGGGGGTAAGACTGTTTTGTTGTGTGTACAGTTCATTTGTATAGAAGAAGCACATTTTGCCAGTTTTGGCAGCAATCACAGCGCAGCAGTCAAGAATAAAGCACTCCGTAAAACATAAATTATAAAGCACTGCAAAATAACAGAAATATGAGAAACTGTAATAGGAGAAAATAAATCCTTCATGCTTGCTGTCACTGAGAAATACACAAATGTGACACCATAAATTAGTAATTCTTTTCTCTGCTACATATTTATATATTTATACTATGTACACAGGAAGAATTTCTCTTTTTTGTTTTTCCTTTTTATGCAAGTGAGATGGAGGATGTTAAGGCTTTGATTAGTCATCAGATGTTTGGAACTGAAGAAATAGCAACAGTTTGTGGTTTTCTGATAAAAGAAAAATACACTTTTTAAACTATCTAACCTTGTGCGAGACCCAGACCTGGATCGTGGATTTCTCTAAAAGCAATTTGTCTGACAGGCTTGTACTTGGTGGGTGGCAGTGGTGTGTGTCTGCGGAGGCAGTCATGGTGGCTTGGGTGAAAAAGAAAACATCAGAAGACAAAATATCGAAGGTGAGTTGGAAGTTGTGACTCTCTAAAAGCATTCAAAGAGTTCTGGGAGGGAACTGAGGTCAGCAGAAGGGGGCATTTGTGTGAAAGCTGCATTTCCCATGTGGAACAAATAGAGAATGGGCTAATAGTTTCCTAAAAAGCCTGTATTTCTCTGACACTGGGTGAGAGGTGTGTGTCACTGAGCGTGCACTTCTCTCTGCAAGTGGGTTTGGGGGAGGAAGTTGGATGAGTTGTGGGGTATAGAAAGCAGCGGAGCAGTGGGACACTTCATGCTGCGGCTCTACCCAAAGAAACAGAACTGAGAACAAGTCCTGACAGAGCAACTGAGCAAAAAGAGGAAAAAGATAAAGTGTGTGGTATGTGTGTGTGTGTGTGTGTGTTTGCGAGCATCGTCGTGTGGGCTCGTGTCAGGAGATGACGGAGTTGTCAGGTATGAGGTGTCTTCTGCACAGTTTGGCTGTGGGAGTGTGCATAATGAGAGTGACTGAGGGGTGTTTGTGCGTGGGCGAATGTTTCTCTGCATTCGTCGTATATATATGTTCAGAGTGTGTTTGTGTGTGACTCAGTGCGCTGTCCAAATGCACAATAATTCTCTTACTACACCATTTTCCACAGGGTGGCTCCTGAGGTTACAGCCCCAGTAGTAGTGGGAGATGTCCCAAAGCCCCTGAGCGTCATAAAAATTCACACTGACACGCACACAGTTGAGTAAGGTGCACAAGCATCGCCTGTACCTGTGTGTTTACTTGATAAATGATGAGTATTGTGGGTATTTTGGCATCGGTGGGGTGTATGTGAGCAAAAAGGACGAAACAATTGTGCAAAAAATAATAGTGTGTGCTCATTATATGGAAATGGAGGCGATGTGAAATTCAACAGAAGAAAAATATACAAACATTTATATATTTTTCCTTCGGTACAAATTTACTCTTAGGCTTGAAGTAGACTCTGCTCTGTTAGATCAGTTTGTTAAGTAACACTACCACTGAACCAAAGAGGTTTTCATTAGATTCAAAATTACATTCTGAAGACCTCTGAGATGTTTTGAACTCTCCAACCCACAGCGCATTCCTCTTCGCTTCCACAACACTGGCAACACTGGCTCCATCGATCTGATATTTACATTTTCATAAATATCCACATTTTCACAAGAAAAATAAAGATGCTTACATATATAATACACAGATACCTCACACCAAAATGTACATACAACAGTTTTGTCCCTTATTTTGCCATTTACACCCCACATACATTACACTCTTTGTAGCGGCGCACACACAAGTGCAAAAATAAGTAATACGTATTTTATTTTTGAGTGGTTGTGGCAAATCAGCCATGCTTGGTAAATTTTCTGCTGTTACATGTAAGCTAAGGCCATTAGATGATAATCCTATTGAACACACTAGCTTACAATATGCTAGATGGTGCTCAAACAGGGGGAGCTGTCTCTTTTCATGTCACCTCCTCTCCTCCTCTCCCTCGCTGAAGTACGCAGGCCTGACTTATACTTGCGATGTACAAGAGTGTTTCTAACATCAAAAGTTCAAGGTCATGAACAGATAGGATAATAGATGCAGGCAGGCGCAGTCATCCCTCGCCTTTAGCAATAGGTCACCTCGTGTTTGACCTAACGACCTGCAGCAAACTGCAGCCCAGATCTAAGCAGTCTTACAAGGGGTCAGTACAGTCATCGAAAAAAAAGCTCTAAAGGATTCCCAAAGGGTCAAAGGGGAGTTGATTAGAAGGCCAGAAACCTACGATTAGAGGAGCTTCTCCTCCAGATTGTCCATCATGGTTATTCAGTGGCTACACACAGTGATGCACGCTAAACCCACACGCTAAGTCTTAAAGACAGCTATGTACTGTAGCCACGAGTAATATTTGCCTGAGTGGACCGCCAGTGATTCGTTAGAAGGATGAATTAACAGTCAGGAGACAATCTAGCCTGTAGCTTTGCCATGGAGACCCTTTAATATCTCCTGATCAATCCAATACATTTAGCAACATCCGCTAATGGAGAGAAGTGTAAGATGATGCAACTGAAAATCTATCCAAGGTAACGGGATGTACTTAAGAGGTGAGATTCTGTTTTGCCTGATCATTTACCAAAGCACAGATGGAGATGGGAGAGCCCATGCAGAAGGGTGCGCACGGCCACTCCAGGTGGATTAGTCAGTCCTGCATGTCACGGCAGGCTGCGTTGGAATAGAGTAAGTGGGGCGCTTGACACATCAGGGGCAGTAAAATACTCCCCCTGCTCTCTGTGGCCCTGACCTTGACACCGCCCTGGATAAATCATAAACTTCCCATAAACACCAAGAGAGAGGGAGAGAGAGGGATGCGAGGAGGGAGAGAGGGGTGAGGAAAAGATAGAGGTGGCAGTGGGAGGGAGAAGGGAGAAACTGCCACGTCATAAGCGATAAGTGGTGGCAATCTGTTGGTCCAGGCTAAAGCGAGCAACTTCACGGCTCATTACCAATCAAGCTCCTCCTGTCAGGAGCGCTTCGAGGAGACGAGGGTGAGGAGGAAGAGGAGAAGAAGAGACGTGCTCGTCTTCTTGCTTGCCTTTCTCCCGCATCCCTCCCTCCATCCCTTGACCCTGTCAGATCGGCTACACCTCATTCCCTCATCTCTTGTTTACCGTCTCTTCCCTTGAGGCACAGTGCAAAAGTTTTTATGTGAATACCTTGTTAGGAAGTCGTTTCAAACTCTTTGTACACTCATGTCATTAAATTCAGATGGACTTCACTTGAGCAGCACATGATGTTTTTGTTTTTTTATTTAATGATACTAAAAGTATGAAGAAACACTTTTCTTTCTTTAGGTTTATGAGGAGCACATATATTTATCTCTTTTTTATATTTCATGATGGTTGCTGTCTATGCCTTTCAGTGTTTTCCACCAAACCCATCACCTGTTCCTAACTAGCCAAGCAGCTGTCACAGCACAACACAGAGCCAGAACAAAAAGCTTTCTCACAGAAGAACTGAGACAAGCAGGCAACATGAAGCTGGCTTGACAAGCCTCTCCACATCCACTGTTTTTGGTGAAGATAAGAGTGAATTTGCAAGTGACTTTGTCTTCTTTATAACCAAGCTCGTATCATGATTCCATTATACCACTCCGGCACTACACAGTTTGTCTCTTTTGTCTGTCAAGAGTTCTTGTCAAGGTCTCGATGATAGCAATAGCATTTGCAGAAACAGTAGGAGACAGGTTGTTTCTTTTCCTCCTTTGATTCCAGTTCTCTGAGACAAAATTACAGTAATGCTCCTCTCAGAATATCCCAACACTCACTCCTGTTCATTCTGTCCATTTAGGGCTTCACTGTTATTAATAATAGGCTTTTTTTCAGATCAATTTTCAAAAATAAAAGTGGTTTAATTCTCTCTTTTTCTATCAAACAGGGATGAGACCCTTGAGCCATAAAATCTTTAGAAGGAATCCACCACCTATTCCATTTTTTCCACCTCCTCCTTTCTCCCCCACTTCCTCGACCTCTATACGTAAACAGCAGTCCGAGAGATGACTGAGCCATCCCGCTGGGACTCCATGTCATCATCCAGGTAGTCTCCATTCATATCATCCTGGTCGTGTGGACGGCGAAGCTGAAGGATGGGGGCCCCTCCGGAGAAGTGGTCATACCTCTCTTCCCTCTCCAACTCGTCAAACTTCCTCCTCTCTGCATCATCTAATTCATTGCTCAGCAGGATGTCTTGAGCGGTGGGTGTAATTGCATCGACTTCGGGTCGGCCTGCCATGGTGAGCGGCTGGTGGTGGTTGTTTTTCTCTCCGAGGCCTTGGTGGGAGGAGCTCTCATTGCACACATAAATGGGGCCGTTGTTGTTGCCACCTCCAACGCCGCCACTCCCAGGGCCTCCGCTTGTGCCATTCTTGCTGGCCTTCTTCCCGCCCCCGAACATGCGTGTCTTCATGTCACTGCCACCGTTAGCGCGGTAGCCCTGCTGTTGCCTGCGGCTACGGGTGACGAGCACGGCGATGAGAGCGGCAACCAAAAGGAGAGCCAGCAGGGAGCCAATCACAGCCCCTGCCACCACGCTGACATTGGATGGGTTCACTGGGGGCTCTGCAGGGGGGAGAAGGAGAGGCAGGGAGGGAGGGGAAAAAAGAAAAGAAAGGGACAGGGTTGAGGGTGGGAGAAAAAAGAGAAAGTGTGAAACATGGCAAGAGAGCAAGAGGAAATTAGAAAGCACAAAAAAGGACAGAAGGAGGGCATTGAGAGGAGAAAAAGAGGGACACAGAGAAAAGGTAAGAGTTGGATGATGTCAGTGCTGCTGGCTTTAACTGTATTCGGTGAAGTGCACGAGAGTGCTGAGGTGTCAGTACAGTCAAGTGTGTGTATGTGTGTGTGTGTGTGTGTGTGTGAGACCATGTGTGCTGAGCCTCTTCCTACTCTGACATTTTCATCCTCTCCCTCAGAGCTGCTCCTGTCCCCATTCCCACAGCCACGTCACAACGACATTGCCACGTCCCCCCCCCGTGTTGCCCTTCATCGGCCAGGGTCTGTCCAAGGCTCCCAACACATCACAGGGCAAGACAAGAGAGGGGGGAGGGGGGGGTCAGGGAGGTTTCACGCAAGCAACATGCACACCCGCTGTAAAGAAGCAAGGGTGGGGGCTTAGCGTTTGTAGGGCAAAACAGGTGGAGGCCATACAGAGGCAGAGGCAGAGGCAGAGGCAGAGGCGGAGGAGGAGAAGGAGGCTGGTGATGGATGGAGGAGCGCAGGGTGGAAATTAGATGAAGAAGCGGAGGAGGAGTGAGTGAGTGACAAAGTGACACAGCAGAATGACAACTCTTCCCGGAAGCCACAAGTGTGGTGCAGGAGGGGACGGATTGGCACCCCTCACCACTTGAGAAAAACCTCAGGCAGAGCTCAACTGCTCCTGAATGTGTTTGTCCCTTTCACTCAGGACGACTGGTTTGGTCAAGATTGTTGTTTTACACACGTGAGAAGAGGCCATTTTGAGTTAATTTCAAAACAAAACAGACATATTCCTGAAGGGCAGACCAGCCGAGGAGAGCCCGAGTAGCTAGTGCTCCACTTTTCAACAAACAGGAGTTTTTGTTTGTGCATTTCAACTCCAGCGAGACTCATTGTTCAACCAGAGTTGGAAAGATGTCCCATAAGACTTGTCAGTAGTACAGTGTTCTCTCTCTGAACTCACACTTACTCGCCCTCCAACATTCCTCTGGAGTGATATTAGTGCAATATATTATAGCAGGTGTTTTAAAAGCAAAAGACACAGCTGTTTTTACAGAGAAGGGACACACAGGCTAAGATTAAGGCTTGGTGTTAAGGTGTGTTATTGCAAAAGTAAATCAGAGCAGTTCAAGGTTTTGGCAGAGCTTTGGCCATAAAAATATTATTACATTTGTATAAAGCTATAGAGGACTTTGCCTTTGGAAGCAATGTTGGAAATCAAGCAGTCATGGTAAAGATCACAATATGATCAAAATTTTAAAACTATACTGAGTAAAGGTGTCATAATTATAAAGTAGACGTGCTATGCAAAAATAAAAAACAGTGCTGAACAACTGCTCAGGCTTCAACTTTGAGTGTGATTTTGACTTCCTACAACTATGAGATGTAAGATTCCCAGACTCAAACTGTTACTGAATGTTGCACTCACTTTGTCCCTGTTTTTTGTCATGTCTGGTTAATGTGTCATTGTTTCATGTTTCACTTTGGCCTCAATATAACATTGCCAAGTCAAGGTTCATTTATTGGTATTCATTTACTTATTTACAACGGTATTCACTTAACTTACTTACAATGACACTACATTAGTGCCAACATTCATCTAAATTGGTACAAAGGAGAAAACTGGCATGGTTTAGGTAATTAACAAAGTCCAGTTTTGGAACAACCTTTGAATAACAAGTACTTGCAAGACTGAGAACTGACACAGACATTTGTTTTACACAAGTTTTTATTTGTTCCTTGTTTTACAGTGTTAAGTGTGTGGGTGTAATGTGTCTTAATATGTTTAATACCTATAAATACATATCATGAAGAAGTAGTATGAACCAATGTGTAACAGTGTTTATAGAACAATATTGTCCAATTTGCTTTTATTCATTATGGTTTAATTGTATTTAAAGTGA
The DNA here is from genome assembly GCA_036419115.1 of Scarus forsteni. Lineage (NCBI taxonomy): Eukaryota > Metazoa > Chordata > Actinopteri > Labriformes > Labridae > Scarus > Scarus forsteni. The sequence continues at coordinate 954,127 of JAZDUH010000111.1, forward strand.
TAATTAAACTTCAAGAATCCTCAAGACCCAATATTTTCAAAGAAAATGTGGAATCAGCAAGAGCTGGGAATCTAAGTCTAGCTCGCAATTCAATGAAATGTTTCATGCATGGTCCGTTCTATCTCTAACTGATTGTTGCTATACGGCACATAGTATAGCTAATAAACAGGCTAAAAAAGGTAAATAGTAGGATTCTAGGATAGGATAGGGATCTGACTAAGACTGGGATCAAGTGATATTCATGTTTTAGTTAATACAATTAAGCAAATCATACAATTGTATAAAAAAATTGTATTGAAACATCCAGGTGACAGACACAATCAACTCTTGCATGTAGACCTGTAAACAAAGCTCTGTATATTTTGATTAAATATAGTCTATTGACAACTGGCTTACCCATGTTACGATATTGTTATATCAAAATATCAAAATTTTTATCCTACTCCTTATGTATCAATTGTCTGTGTTTACAACGTGACCACACGCTTGAAGCTTTCAGAGGTAATAAGGTTTGAAACCCTGCTTTATTAAGATACTCTAAGTGTGTAAAGCCTTAAAGAGGACCATCACAGGAAAAACTGCTTTGCACAGGCTTTCTAAGGCCAAGGGTTTAGGGCTCTAAGTGCTTCCTGGGGTTATGTTAAGTCTCCACAGACCCTTTGACCAGTTACCCACAAGGGCATCATCTATATCTCAGTGAGCAGGGATTATAGCTCCAACACTGGAGGAGTAAAGGGTCAACTCCACCCATGTATGAAGCTTTTACTGTACTGTGACATTTTTGATAATGTTCACCAAATGACATAGGAAAGCAAATCCCATTTGATGTCTTTTAAACAATGGAGGAGCACTTTGGTCTGATGTGTTGCAGTTACTTAAGAGCTAAAATGAATAAACTACTAGGGGGGTAAATAGATGCATGTGTATTAATCCCACTCTAACAGAATTTAATTTGAGTTTGGAGTTTATTATGCATATTGTATTAATGAGTGTACTTCTTGATTTTTATTTAATGAACTTGTTGAGTCTGTTTGGATCAATTTGTACAGCTGGATTCCCCAGAGGCAGAAAACAGCTTATACAATCACAGAAGAAAAAAACGCACTCTGTCGCAGAAACATTTTCTGCAATAAAGTCTACAAGAATAAAGTGTTCCTGTTTTCTTCACATTTTTAGCACATAAGCTACACAATAAAAGTGAAAAGAGGTTCGGAGAACCAATGAATTTTTAATTTAAGTCCCTGGTTGAAAGTGATCAAGAAACCTTGGCTAAGCTGAACATCCTTTCTGTCGCTCTGGCTTTCTTTTCCACTCTCTGCACCTCCACCATCCGCAGCTGGGGATTTACCAGGAGATGCTGCAGCTGAAATCCCTGCCTAAAATTTAAAGTACTAAATCAGCCCGATTCCTACTGTCATTCCCATTTGAATTCCCAAAGGGATCTGGCCCCTCTTGTTAAGTGTAGACAGAGCCGACAGAATTACTCTTGTACCACTGATTTTTGTCAGAAGGGTGAAAATTGTAGTCTGGTGTTGTCTACGTCGGTGCTCAGCTCCCCCTCTCCTCTTTATTTCAGCCTCTCTCCTCCCTTACCAACCCTTTCCTCTGTCTCTCCATCCACTTCACCAGCTGCCTCATGCATACGCTCTTCTTTTCTCTTCAAAATCCACTTTCCCTGACATCTCCTCCAAATCACATTTGTACTTCTGTCACATTTTTTCTCTTTGCTCCCTCCTCTGTCCTTCTCAAGCTGCATTTCCTTAAAAAAAAAAAAAAAGTAACGTCAAATATTTTCTCCTCCTTTATTGTGATTTCTCCTTCCAGACTCCCTGAACACAAAGTCTCTTTTCCCTCCGCCTCTCCTCTGAGTAGTGCTAAACATTCCTGTTCGCGCACATGAGAGTGAGATCTAGCCCTCAGTGTCCACTTGTAACAAGAACACAAGAAATGCATTATCGCCCCTGGCTTGGTGAAGCTCCGGCACAAGCAACGTGCCAACAATCTCAGTGCAAACCGGGGCCGCTTCCTGCTGCACATTGCTGTCACATCAAAGGGAATTACACCAAAAATTTAAATGTAAATTCTCTCCAAATTCTGCTCATCCAATTATTTTTCATGCATCACTCAAGTCGGTTTCCAAAGTGAGTCCCCCAAAGTCTCTGCTGGTAAATCCTTTCATGGATGACTATTCATGTTTTATTCTGCCCTTCTGGACACAACACTTAAAAGATTGAAGAGAAAGATGTAAAGGAGCCACCCCAGGCTCCCATGGCAGACCCTGGACACATCGGAACAGAGCACAAGAGGAATCTTTTAAGTGGGTGAGGAGAGGACATCTTCTAAACACATGCTGCGGGATGAGCCAACAGAAAAACTGCAATATGCATGCTGTGTGGATAACAAGGGGGGAGAAAAAAGGGAAAAACAAACATGCAAAACTACAGTAACTGCAGCCTCAGAGCACCAAGCCATCTTCTCCTCACATACAGATTCACACACACACACGTGCACACACATAGGCAGCATACTGTAGAAGCCAAAACACAGCATGCTTCTTATGAAGTCACGTCCAGCATGACCGTACGCTCCAAGTGACCGCAAGTAATAGGGGAGATGGAGTGGAAGTAACATGGACTGCAGCCTCCCAAAAACATGCGTGGTCTGACACACACACACACAATCATAGCGTCATGGTCATCAGTGGCCTGCTGACGCCGGGCTGGGCTACACCTAGAGCGTGGCTCAGCCGTACCCTCTGTCAGCATGTTAACTTATTGAACGGAGCTGAGTGTGAATGCGCACGCACAGCCCTGTGTGCGTGAGTGTGTGCTAATGAGGGGTGGGCAGGGGGCCAGTTGCGGGCTAGGGGGAGTCTTGGCTAAGTCCGACCTGCTCTCTGGCTGTTTCTCGCATGGCCGGAGACACAGTCAAGGAAAAAGACTACACACAAAACCTCAATGGAAGAAAATGGCCCGGCTCCTTGCCCTTGAACTGCCTTTCTGAAGAAATGCATCAAATTGAGAGGCAATCAGTTTAACCCATGTGGGGAATCATTTGATGATAGTTAGCTTTTTAGGTAGAGCTGAGCCACCACCAAAAGGAACAATTGGTAGGGTAAAAGTTAGACAGAGGATGGAAGGAATCTGGGTTAGCCACTCAAGAACCCCCGCGAGGGGAGCCTCGAATGAAGGGATGGATGGAGGGATGGAGACTACTAAGCTGTGATTAAGGAAGAGCTACTGGTATTTAAGAGTTAAGCTTTGGAGTGAGAGAGAGACGAAAAGCATGTGGAAGAGGGAGAAAGCTGGGGGCAGGAGTCTCATCTCCGAGCAGGGGAGATCAGTGGCAGACTTGCAGAGGCTGAAAGACAACCTGGAACAGATAAGGAGGATGAGGAGAGAGCATATGCTAACTGAGAGGATGAGAGATGCAATGAAAAGAGCAAACCACAACGAAAGAGATAGCGAGGGGGGATAAATTGAAAGAAAAGAGAGGGGTGGGAGTATATGTGAGCGTGTGTGACCAGTTAGTAGGATCGAAGATGAGAGGAGAGGCAAGGAGAGGGGAGGACATTTACCCCCCTTTCCGCCTCCTGGAGCGCAGGACAGGACTCAAGGCAGAGGAGGCAGGCAGACACAGTCTGTGTCTGTGTGTGTCGCTGTGGGGTAAAGAGGCAGAGGGGACCTGCTATGTAGCAGGTGCTAGCCATTTCACGCCTGTGTGCCCCTCTTAGTCCTGTTTGTCTACATGCATTCACATTAGCCTGCTCAGGTCTGCATCGCACCCCCATCTGGAATCATCTTGTTCTCTCTCCATTTCAACCACTATCAGCTCTTCCATTTCACTTCAACCAATTCTGACTCAACCCTTTTTTTTCTTGCTCGCTCTTTCTGCCTTCAACAAGCCTCGCTCTGATGCATGCCGGTTGTCTCAGTCACCTCTTAACTGCCAGCAAATTTAGCTCCAGTCTTATCCTCCTCCTCCTCTTTTTCTTCTGCCTATGAGTAAGAGGGGAGTGGGCCGCAGGGAGGCGGTGGCAAGACGGGATGGAGGAGGGAAATGGCAGGGCAAAGAAAGTGTGGGAAGTTCAAAAACTGAAAGAGCAGCCAGAGAAACCAGTACGATTTGAAAGAAGAGTATGGTAATAAAAAACAAAAGGAAAAAGGGGAATGAGGACAGAGTGAGGAAAAGGGAACCGATGCTGGGAATGAGAAGAGGAGCAGCCAGGAGCTGAAGCAGCAAAGGGTGACTGATCCGCTCTGAGAGGCTTGGAGATAGACAGACACACACGCCAGGCTGAGAGATAGTGGAGGCCAATAGCGGAGGAGATAGGATGCACTGGCACAAGATTCCCATGGGAGTTTTAAATGCCGTCAGCATTCGCGCTCTCCCTCCATCCCTCATGCCTTTTTTTTTTTTTGCTTGTGTTCTATCTCAGCATGAGGATTGCATGCTGGCACTGATTTTTCCCGGTGCACGTTCCCTGGCTTTTAAGTCTTATAGCAGCGGCCTCCATCTACCCCCTCCACTCCTTAAATCTCTATACCTTCCTTGCTTGTGTCTTGTAAAACACAGCAGGAGATGGTGACATCCTTTGTGATACGAAGCCAGTAACACTACTCTGCTGCAATAAAGCATGGCCCCAGAGGAGCAGTGACGCATGCTGTGGCACAACTACGAGCTAAGGGACTTGAAGATTGAGGGAGAAGGAGAAGAAAGGGAAAAAAAGGACAGCAAAAGGACAAAAAAAGAAGGGAAATGAGGTCATGAAATAGCTGGGTTGCTCTTAAAATGTAGCCACTAGAGAAAATACGCTTTCTCCCCCCCATTACAGGCAAGGTTTGCCCCCATGTCAGCAGGAAATAACTTCCGGTTAAGTGCAGACATGCGACAGGGAAGTGGAGGAGGATGTATTTTGTATGAGGTGAAATGCAGAAGTGAACCCTTTTTAAGGGGTGCAGCTAAAACTTTGGAGTAACAGCAGGGAATAGAGGCATGTGGTGCTTTCCATTTTGACTGGCAACGCTCTGGATGGTTTAACTCAGAGACCAGGGGTGGTACAAGCTCCAAAGCACGCAGACACATGTTTACACCTGAATACATAAAGTTCAAGAAGTAAAATGGCAAAACAAATCCACAGAAACAGCATCAGTCTTAGTCTGGCTAGGGAAGACATAAATATCTTTAAAGTGTAAGCTTAAGTGTCTCTGAGAGTGAAAAGGGGTTTTGCCTCCCTCCCTCGTCTTCCATTATTGACTAATTTAAGATTTCAATAAGGACTTGTCAGCTGAGACAACTCTATTTTCCACTCTATTTAAAAAAAGCATTTCATTCTTTGTAATAAAGACATATCAACACAATTGAGTGATTATACTAGTTGTTGCTTCTTCTTATTTAACTTGAAATGAGTGAAAACACAAAAAGGGCTTTAAACAACTGATATAAAATTATTGTCTTAAATCAAGTAATGCCTTTCACCCCATGATGCAGCAGTCAGTGGTGAAAGCTTGAACACACAACTTATCACTCAGCGCAGAGTGGCCGCTTTGCTTCCCTTTCCACGTTCACTCAGAGGCACTCTCTGTACTTGCATTTTGCAAATCTAAATTTGAAATACTTGTAAACATAACAATTAGTCTTGATAAAAATGTGAACATGAGCTTAGCAGTATGGACCTGCTCTGTAAAAGACAATATTTACGATAATGACAAGTTACGTGGCTGGGGATTTGCTGGCTTTGGATGAAATGTGCTTCTTTGAGTCTTTACAGCATATTTTTAATCAATAATTTTAGGGTAATCAAGCCAAACAATAGGTAGCTGCAGTCCGTCATATCTCTGTCTCATAATTTTGTTAATGTGCTGAGTCGCAAATATTGTTATTCCATGTCAACACAGTCCTGGCAGATGGGTAAAACTTTAATGGCTGACAGTAGTCTTGCTGAGATTTAATCCTGAAAGACTGATGTACCTTGTAATAATATTCTTTTCTTTCATCTCAAACATGTAGATTTTTCACGTACCTTGACCTGTTTCGGCGGAATCTTACGCCTTCTTCAGAAGTGTCACTAGATGATAGGTGTGACACATTGAATCAGCTGATGTTACGGAGGTGTGACCCTCTTGTCAAATTTCCTGACAGGAGGGTCACGACTTCTGCTGTCTGTTTGTCTCTGCAGGACGCTGCTCCAGGTGTGTGAGAGCATATTCGCCCCCTCGTCCCTGTTCATCGTCCCTGGGCCCCGTTTCCTTAACTTGATGGCTTCCTTAATCCAGCGCTGGTGTTTGTTGTCCTCGATGCAGATGACTCTGGTCTTGAACCAGTCCATAAGATGATCTTCTCTTTTGCAGTGGTCTGTTATGGCAGATTTGTAGTTTTCCTGTTGTGCTTTTTCTTTTAATTGATCTTGTTTGTCTTGTTCCTGTTTGTTTTTCACACTCTTTTTTGATGTTCTCTCCGTCGTGTGCTGAAACTCCTCCCCGCCTCTCCAATGTATGCTTTGTTGCACGATTGGCATGGTATCTCTTATATGACATAGCATTTATTGTTTTGTTCGGTTTTGTCCTTTGGGTGTACCAACATTTGTCTCAGTTTGACATGTGGTTTGACCGGTGTGTTGATGTTTGATATTTTTTCATGGCACTCCGGATGTGTTCGGTGGCCCCTCTGACATACGGTAGCGTCACCACTCCTCTGTTCACTGTTTTGTTTGTGTGTTTCTTTCTTGCCCCCTGTGTGGTTTCTTTTCTTTTCACCTGTCCTGCGCCTTTGTTTATTGCCCATTGTGGATACTGACAGTTTTTTAATGTCTCCTGTATGTGATATTCTTCCTGTGTTCTGTCTTCTGGGTCTGTGATTATTGTTGCGCGTTCATATAATGTTCTGATGACTGAGAGTTTGTGTGCAGTGGGGTGTTCTGATGTCCATCATAGATACTGGTCTGTGTGTGGGTTTCCTATGGATTTTAATTTTTATTTCTCCAGTGTTTGATGAATTTTCATGTCCAGGATGTCCTCCTCGTGTGTGAGTCTGATGTTTCCTGTGGTGTCCATGGTGTTCAGATGGTCTGTGAGTCTTTGAGTGTGCCCTGCCTTCACCTTCTTCAGTATGTTGACAAGAGGGTCACACCTCCAAAACATCAGCTGATTTAACACGTCACACCTATCATCTGGTGACACTTCTAAGGAAGAAACATGTCAAGGTACGTATAAGATCTACATGTCTGAGATAAAAGAAAATAAAACTATTACTAAGAAACTTGAAGACATAATGAACACCATTTGACTGATGTCCCTGTTTCAAATTGAAAAAGGAACAAAAGCTTACATCCCTCATCAAATCCATGATTCTCTGAAATTTACCCACACCTTCAGTAGCATGCAGTTCTTTGAGCGATCACAGGCTTATTTCATAGACCTGAAAACCAATAACCACTGCTCATTTTATATGTTGTTTTCACTTGTCATCACAAGAGGTCAAGGGTATTGCTGCAGAGCACTCTGTTGCTTTTGTGCTCTTGCAAACTGCTCTCTTATTTCAGAAAGATAAAAGAAAAACTGTGAGAAGAGCCTTTCTTGCTCTACACAACACTTACAATGTGAACTACCACTAAAAACTAGAGTTAAAAATTGCTCTCTTAAATGCTGTGTGATGTAGAAGGCAGAAAGACAGACCTTGGATACATAGAAAGGCATAGAAACTTTGATAATGCGACGTTATTGAGAGCATGCAGAGAGAAAGAAAAAGTGGGCTGCATGCTTAATAAGCCACAGTGAATGAGAGACATGAAAGGTGAAGGAGAAAACCCAAAGCACACAAGACGCGTGCATATATAGACTAGCTTTAGGCCCACGTACACCCCAGACAGAGCAGCTGGACCCTTTAGCCCTGAACTACACACCAAAGAGTCCTCAGCACAAAGACCATGTATGTGTGTTGTGTTTTAGTGGCATGTGAGGTAGGACAAGGTGGATCCCCAGGGAAAAAATGAGTGTAGTGCACCAGGAAAATGTGTAGCACGTGTGGTGAAAGTGCGCTTGGTTCCCGTTCATCAGTTCAGAGGATATAAATGATTTTATATAGAAGCCTGGGAGATGTTCAGATGATGAACGGGACCCAAGTGAGCCACAAATGTGTTTTTCATTTCACTTCTAAAATGTGCTGCCTGCACTGACGCATTAAGTGTGTACAATTTGTCAGTGTTTTAGAACATTTGTGACATGTGAATATTACAATTCTCCTTGTTTTTAACCTACTTAGAGCAGCAGATGGGTGAATTTGTGATGGCAAAAGCAATTGTAATGCCAATTCATCATACAACAGAGAATTGCACAAAAAAACACTTCTGTTTCAGGTTTCCTCAGACAAACATGAATTTTGTTATGCTCTAAGCAGGTTAAACTTTATTTCATTATGTTACCCAATCTACATTTTAATTGTAGGATATGCAGGTTGTTTTTGTCCCATTACTGTACAAGTGTTTCAGTGTTTGTGTCCTTGAACTCACCTCTGACTGTAACTGTGACCTGGTCCCTGCCGGTCCCAATGCGGTTCTTGACCTCACACACAAAAGTGGTATTGACAGCATCATCAACTTTCAGCACCTTCAGCTCATTGTCATTGATCACGACTGTGTCAGGCAACTCTCCAGCCATACTGCAGGGGCATGAAAGAATCAGGATAAGAAAGAAGAAAAAGAAAGGGCCAAACAGTGGGGAGGGGGGAGTCCAGAATTTAAGTTTGCCTGACTTCTTTCAATGAGAGCATTGAGCTGAGTCCACATTCATTGAAATGTGCTATATTGTGCAGTATCATCGCATTCAACTAATCTTGATCGGCAGTGCAAAACTAATCAGTTTCCTCCTTCCTCAAAAGGCAATCCATTACTACATAGCAGAGGGAAATGCAATGGGGACAGCAGGAGAATCTAAACTGCTGGATCGAGCCCAAAGTCCCATCTCTCCCATTTACAAGTCCCAGACTTACAGATTTTTTAAATTTGGACACAGTTATTTAATAGCTGATAATACAGAAAAAGAAGGGGGGGACGTCTTATTGTGTTTTCCATTATGCGAGGTTAAATCTCGAGTCACAGAGTCCATTATGAGAAATTATACGCCTATCTCCATAATCAGAGCGCAGGGCTGTAGTGGCAATAATAAAAATGCTGATTACAGCTCTGTGGACCTGGGAATGGAGAGTAAGGAAGGGAAACTGAGGAAGGGAGGGAGAAAAAGGAGGGCACAAAGAGAGGCATGATGTTACAAAGAGATGCTGGATGTGCTGATACTTACCTCTTCCATTGGGCAGTGAGGGGCGCAGGGTTTCCAGTGGCCTGACAGGTGAGCATCACATTTGTACGGCCTATGTACCAATTATTATCATAACCCACTATTGTCACCCTGGGGGCATCTGGGAGGAGGACAGATGAATGGCAGCAGGAAAGAAAGAAAAATAGCAGTGTGTCCAATTAATCACAAGCAAAACCTATCATGTTAAAGTGTGAACAGCAAAGGAATTTACAGAGGAAGTACTCTGTGTGCGACTGTGTGTGGTCTCTTACACTGAACAGCCAGCTTCAACGGAAAGCTTTCTGGTTTGGCCTGGGTCCTGTGAGCCACCACACAGCTGATGTCCTTCCCGTTGTCTGCCGGGGTGGGGACCATTCGGTATTCGCCGGTCATGGTCACTGTGTTATCGGCTCCTGGCTTAGACACAGTCGTAGCGTTCCCATTAGCTGTGGTCACCCAGGAGAGCTGCGCAGCAGGGCGACCATCCACAGACTCGCATCTTGCCACAACGACTGGCTTGGTCCCGGCTTCTACTGTTACGATGGAGGCCGTGTTCCGGGGCTTAGCTGATGGAGGGAGGGATAGATATGGGGGGATGGAGGAGGGGAGAGGAAAGGACAGAGTGGTACACAGAAGATTAAAGTGTGCCGAAAGAGATAAAAATGAAAGTAAGACAGCTGAGCGAAAAGATAATGTGCACCATTATTGATAAACCATTTGAGTCACCAGCTGGGCAGGAACAAATCCAAAAAACCTCAATCCCTTAGCAACCTTTGCCCCTCCCTCACCCACTTTGTTTCACTCATGAGAGCCAAACATTGATAAACAATTATGAGCACCAGTGCAAAAACACCCAAACCCTAAATCTTCTTTATTTCTGCTCTCCTCATTAATCTATTCCTTCCCTATCTAAATGAAGTACCATTGATAAACAATTTCACCTACATGTAGCACTTTCACTACACAAATTCTAAATCACTACATGAGCTTGGAGAACCCCCGCCCCCTCTACCCTGCATCGCTTTTCATAACTCCTCAATCAGCCTCTCTGATATGAGAGTGGGATCAGAGGAAAGCGGGCAGGACAGGAGCTGACAGCAGGCATGACAAGCAGCCAGATCAATAGAGACCCCGAGGGGAGGCAGGGAGGCATGATGCATTTGGGGGGAGAGAAGAGAGCAAAGCGGAGGCACTGGTGCTGGGCCAAGGTTAGACCAATGGTTCCATTGCATTAACAAGAACACAATTGATCTGACAATACCACTTATAATAGCAATTAAGCAGAGCTGGACATGCTTTTAACCTGTATGCTACCTCTGGGGGAGGGAGAGAGCTGCAGAGATCAGAAGGAGAGAGGTGAGCACAGAACACGTCAACTTACATATCTATATTGTGTGCCTATTTTTACATCACATATCAAAGGTTAATTTTCATACAATCAACAAAGAGGGTTAGCTGACAAATTTATGGAGCCAAGAAATGCTTAAATGGCCCATTTTTAACACTCTGCAATAAAGACAAGAACACAGAACTATAATTTTGGTGAGGCTAGATATAAAATCCAAAAAAGGTAGCTTTCGACTGTTGTTTGTTTCTCTTGATTTTAATTTGCTTTGACGACTGCTTCCATGCATGGTATCAAAGTGTGGAAAAAATGACAGATCTTTCAGAACAGACAAATCAGGACTGCGTTTTGATTCCTCTGTGCCTGAGATGAAAATCCTATATTGGCACAAAAAGCTTATGCTTGTTGATAAAAAAAAATCCCATGTCTTGCGTTATCCCAAAAGGACAGAGATATCTCCACAACATAAGATGAATAATATTATCTATGATAATAGCACTTTGGTGCATTTCAGTTTGGTAGATCTAAAGACACATAGCAGCATCAGACTCAAACACTTTCTTCAATGAACCCCAAACGTAATTTTCTAATTAAATTCTGTGGACGATTAAATTATATGAAAAAAGATGGTGTCACAATTTTAAACCAAACATCAAATTATGTCCTACAGCAACTACAGAGTGTTCTCATTTTAGATATTTAGCTTCTGGATGTTTGACACTTGTTGTGTCAGTGATAATGTAGTACAGCTGCCAATGGGGTTGCAGCTCCCGATTACTTTTTTTAAATGACTGATCGGCTAATTATTTTTTACTTATCAAATAATTACGCTCCAACATTATGTTACCCAGAATTTTCCAAAAGTCAACACAAAGTTTTACAAGTGCTATGTGAATCCAACAGCTCAAAACCATGACACTGAAGAATGGAACAAAATGAGCAAATTCTAAAAACATGGAAAAATAAAAAAAACACCAAAAGCTTCAGTGGAATTCCTTTAATCCAACAAATCATTTCCTTCACTCATTCCTTCATTTTTATATCACTTGCCCCTTTCGGGGTCACGGGTGGGCTGGAGCCTATCCCAGTTGTCATTGGATGAGAGGCACACCCAGCCAATCACAGGGCCACATAGAGAGACAGACAACCATTCATGCTCACACTCAAACCTAATATTTGAAGTCACCGATTAACTTAATGAGCATGTTTTTGATCTGTGGGGGAAGGCGGAGTACCCAGAGAGAACCACCACATGCACGGGAAAAAAACATGCAAACTTCACACAGCAAGACCCCTGCCCCGACCCAGGGATCAAACCAGGGACCTTCTTGCTGTGAGGACACAAAAATGATTTGTCTCCTTCAATTATCTTCTTCATCCTCTTCTTTTAATCCTTTGTTACACTAATACCTATTCCTTGTACTTCAGTGCGGACCTTAATGCCTTTAAAAATGTCTGAGATTCTTGAGCTTCATATCCCAACATAAGATGAACAAACAATAAAAAGATATTCCTTGACCTTTCTGATTTTGGAAACAAGAACTTATCTAGGCACAGCTTTGCATACTGAATAGATTATTTAATAGTTGCAGGTTCCTGAACCCCACCTTTCAGAAAACAGTACAGTCTGAAATCTACAGGAGCAGAATTTCCTCTTATTCTTGTATGTTCACCACAGAGTGGAGCTGGAGTGACTTTAATCAAAGCCAATTTCCATCGACCAAAAGACTGGTTTTCTTCAGTAGGTTATTAAAACAGTCTTAAAAACAAATTTATTGCAAGAATAAGTTTAATATCACTTACACATTGTTTTTTTTAAAGATAATTTTCACAAATAAGCACTCCAATGAGCACCACCTCCATAAAATGTGAATCAAGCTAACCTAGCAAAAGTCAAAGGTTATTGTTAGGCTGTTAAGAAACAACAACACGGTCAACTGGCTTCAACTTCAGCCCCCCTGATAGCTGGATTTGACATTATCTTTGATGTCTCAGGGTTAATCCCAATTGCAGAGGACATCTTGGACTGTCTGTCCCTGCAAATGGAACTTGAAGTATGAATGTGATAGCACATGAAAATAGCCCGTTGGCTTTGCTTAATATGTTCCATGTGTTATCTCTGCTGGCCCTGCTAAATAACATTACAGTGTTCGCCCCGCTGTACGTAAACAGAAAGTCCCACTAATGAGACAAAGTTTCAGCTAGGAAATGCTTTATGTATTCCCAGTGGTTGTTGTCAGGTTAAGGTGTAAAACTAGACAGAGGATGCAAGCAAAACTAAGACAAGCCTTTGTTGTTAAATCAGGTTTGTGAGGGTGTATCACGGGTCGCTTTAAGAGCAGGCACTGCATTTGACGATGGGCTACAATTGGATCAGCCAGCTAAATTTGTGAACTCTGATACAGCCTTATGTTTGTACATTGACCAAAATTATGTTCAATGTCCTTGACAATCTTAGACATTTACGGCTTGATTATTTATCAAACACTCCAGCCCTAGCACTTTTGCTACTGCCCATTGATACCTTACTTTTGCACCAGTTTCCTTTTTTACTCACTACTTCATTCCACGTGATTAAGTCATGCTAAATGTATATTACTTTAATTTATGCTTATAATCGTTTTTTTATTTTATTTTTTTACAATATCTAAATGCAAAAACAAAAACCTTTTAAGGTTGTGTTTTACAAAATACCATAGACCTTACAAACAATGAAACAGAATGTAAAAAATGCTAACTCATTTCCTTGTTTCAGGACTCAATATGCAAGTGCTCTCTTTTCATTTCTCTGATAAATTTTTAAACTGAAAGACAATTCAGAACGTGGTGGTGACCTACCCAGCATGACCAACTGTGTGATGCCCTGCTCGTTGCCACTGGGGTACGTGGCATACTCGCAGATGTACTTCCCCTCGTCAGTCATCCTTACATCCTTGATCTGGATGGAGGGAGTGCTTAAGTTTGGTGGGCTGGGCACAAAGCTGACTCGGCCTTTTAGGAATGAGTCAGGGTAGTTGGGGTCAAAGTTGGGGTGAAAAACAGCGATGTTGAACCTCTCTCCCTCCTTGCGCTCATAGATCCACGTGACCTGTGGAGACCAGGGAGCACACGGTCACATTGTTAAGGATGCGAGTTGAGAATGAGAAAAAGAAAACTGCTTCATTTATCATAGCATTGATAAGCAACACTGAATAACATTTCAGATATCTGCATTTCGCTGTGAACTCCACAGGGCAGCGTACACAGCATCCTAATCAAAGAAGTGGAGCAGGTATGAATATGGATGGGAGTTTTTCAGGAGCAGAACTCTCCCACTTTCCTCGCTGAAACAGGCACAGTTGTGCTCTTCCCACTTCATTGAGATGCGGCTATGGAGTGGGCCCATTACCATATTCAATCCCCTTAAGCAAAATGAAGCTTAGTATTGTTTGTTTGGAGTAATAACACATTAAGCCTAAATGTGATAAAAACCAATTACTAGCCTCAGGATTTCTCTGTAAGCTATGATTTGTTAGATTTTAGGTTAATGTGGTCACTAAACACAGAACAGAGCCCGTTTTCATCATTGATGTTTCTTATAATTGCAAAGAATTGCTCTTATCTACAAAATCACACCTGTGAAATTAGGCTGACACTTAATTAACAAAGACTTTACTTCACAAGAAAGCAGATGCATGTTCAGTCAAATATTGAATCGTTTAGTCACTTATTGTCCAATGCTTCGTCCCTTCAATTGTGAAAGAAAATTGGAGTCTCAAGCAATTTTAGCAAATTGTTCTGTGCCAAGTCAGCACAATAGGCTGCAATTTCAAGATGAAACAGACATTTTTATTACTACTTCAACCCACAAACCCAGTTTAGAGCTGATATGAGTGTGCTGGTATGGAGGAGTAATCAAATCCTAAGTGGAAAAAGAGAAAACAATTGTGCTTTTCTGACCATTGTAAGCTGAATCCCCGCGCTATCAGTGAAGGCACAACGCAGGTTGACTGTCTGGCCGGGATATGACAACACCTCGGGCTCCACCTTCACCCGCTGACCCAACGCTCCTGGGGAAAGAGAGAGAGGGAGAAAGAGAGATTAATTTGGCTTGTTTCCTTCCTTCCTGTGCGAGGAGTAGGGGAGCAGCAGAAAATGTTGGTACAAAGACTCCTGATGATAAATGAGGACAGCCAAAGTGTCTGCTACAACAGAGGATGGTGTTAGTGAACCTGGGCAAGTAGGCCGAGAGTCTGGTGTCGCTCCATGACTGTGTGAGTGTGAATGGAGAGACAAATTAAAAAAAAAAAAAAAAAACAGAAAAATTGGGGATGTGTTCTGGGGAGAAAAAGAAGTAGAAAGGCAGTTTTCTTTTGCCCATGGGTCGTAAATCATCTGGATGCCTTTCTATAGCCTGCCATTTGCTGTGCAGACACATTCCTGTGCAACAGCAAAGAGTCAGAATAAATATGCTTTTCTCAGTGTGTTGTGTCAGTGGGCGTGTGAGAAACAGTATGAGCGAGAGAGCTTTGGAGTGACAGTCTGTGCGCGGAGGAAAACTGAGTGTTTGCATGTGTGTGTAATCCAGGTCTCTGTGAAAATGTAATTACTTGTATGAGTAAGCGGGCATTAGTGTATGTCAACAAGATGGCACCTGTTTTAAGTAAGACTGGATTACCTGCAGATACACAACTTCAAATGTCTGCAGCCAGGACTATGTGAGCAAATGTGAGAGGGTGTTTCTGCTGTGTGTCTACCAGCAACATGCACACACATACCAGAGCATCTATGGAGAAAAATCTCCCCTTAAGACAAACAATTACTTGCAGTACTGGTTCCACTGGTTTGTGCTGAGCTGAAGTGGCTGTGTTGAAACTAATATGATCTGGAGAGCTAATGGAAAAGAAAAGAGAAAGAACAGCGCACATAGGCGAGGAGATAAGAGGATAAGGGCAGTGCTGTCTTTCTCCTTTGACGAGCAATAAACCCCACACCTTCACTCCTCTGGGGAAATGTGAGATATCAATACAGAGGGAGAGGAAGGAGAGGGAGGACGAAGCAAAAGCCTGAGTGGGAAAGTGGAGGAAAACAAGCCTTTCCTAGAATAACAGCAGTTCTCCCAGGACCAGCCCAATTTGCAACCACAAAACAACCCCTTTGTAGCCACAGAGGAACCTGTGGACAACCACTGAGCGGCCTGTGGGAGCAGCACAGAGCTGTACTTAACTAGCAAGAGGAACTGATGCTATGTCTGTTTTTGTACTAAAATTAATGTGCTTTGTTGGAACGACAGAAATTCTTAAAGAAAGAAATGATTAGTAAAATCAGTTTTCGACAGACCTAAAATTGAGCTCTGCCTCTTTATGAGCCTGTTTGTTATATTTGGAGTTTTTCTTGAAAATTTGCAGGATATTTTGAAATTTACTGCCATTGTTTCACACTGTGAAGGTCAGTCAGATGAATAAATGAATTCCTCAATAGCCACTTTTTCACTGCACTCCAGAGAAATTTAGGTGTATGAGGTGACGTGTCATTTGCTAACAGATGATGTAACAGAAACGTTGTAACTAGTGACACAATAATGGATTTTTACTGAAATACATAAGTCAGTATTAAACTAATTTTGCTTGTACTGATACTGATGATTACAGTTGTTTTTGTTCCCAGTAAACTGTATTGACCAGATATGTCGAAACCCGTGGGCCAATCTGGCACAGGATATGTCCGAGAGATAATTTGATATGTCTGTTAGTAATGGCCCTCTATTAAACAGCACTCCCACTACTCATACTAAAGTCCCACAAAGCACTGCAACAACTGCCATGCAGGACCTGTGCACCAAACCCTCATCCCATTGATGTAAATCACTCTGATTTAACTTCTGTGCTTCTATCTTTTTAGGTTTCATTGAATCTTGGTAACTGTTGACTCTCCTGTTTTTTATTTTGTTGTTTTAAGTGTTCTACTGATAAAGCCTGCCTTTTACAGTGTCTTTTGAAGTAGCCAAAAACTGGCAAATTTAAAAGTCAAAACCTTATGATCAAAATTGTATTTCTGCTTAAAACATAGCCCTTTAAAGACTGTCTAATAAATGTTGATCCTGATCTTGGACTTTATTTTAAGTTGTTGCCCCATGTGTGATTAAGTTTGACAGCCCGAGCACAGACCATTAAATATGTGGAGCTAAATCAGAAAAAGTTACTTTTTCTTGTAAAGCCTTCAAACATTCCAAGCCAAGTTAATTCTCCAAACTATACAGCATATTTGCAGGGTAATTTCTAGAGTCAAAAACTTCTGTTCTTACATTGGCAAGAGTAAATAGTCAGTTTTTCTATTTATCTTATAAAAATGTTAATCATATCTAGAGCCCAAAACATTATGCACATAGTAATTAGTTTATATATATATATATACACAAATATATGTATGTATAAAGCAAGTTCAAAAAGATAGAAAAGTTAAGAATGTAAGCTGGTAAAGTGCTGCTGATTCTGTCTTTAATTGTACAATCTGTGTGCTTTGTGCTGACATCCATGGATAAAATGCCTGCTGTGTATTCCAGCAGTCATCTTTACATTCTAAACCCCATAATTGACCATTATCTAACAATACCAATATTCTGTCAGTTATAGCATTTTTAATAATGACTGCTTTTGTCTTAATATCAGTCCTATGTGCTCTTTAATGTTTCCAAATTAATACCAATGGCAGAAAAGAATACACTTGTACATAGAAAATTGTATGAAGCAACTTTTGTGCATGAAAATCACACTAATTTGTCTTGCAAGATTCGTTCCCAAGCTGTTGTCGCTATATTGTCTATTAATGTCAGTCTTTCTGCGTCTTCATCATTCCCATCACACCACAACATGGGTTCAGCAGACGGCTGGTGACAAGAGTCCAATTCTGCTCAAGATTAACACATGCTGAAAGGAAGTTTAACCTTTGCCTGTGTAACTTTGACGAATGCAGCCTAGTGTTAAATGGAGAGTTTAGAGTAGGTGCTTGTAGATTATATGGCATGAGAACAACAGAACCCTGCTCTTTTTTGTTAACTTTTCTTAACATTATGTTTCAAGTTATTCTGGTGTTTAAAAACTTTAAATAAAACAGGACAGTGGACAGAAACTGGGACAAGAGTGTGGAAAATTACATGCAGAAAAGAGGTGGCAGTTTTCATCAATTGGCAAAATACAAAGAACTGAATCATTTGTTGACTGAAAACTATCATCATTATCCCAGCCGGCAAAGAATGTAAAAAGAAATAGAGGAAAATGTTGTTATCAATTCCAATAGTGGATAAAGTTTGTATTTCTGTCATATTTTTTTTGTGCTGAGTTTGCATTGATTTTTTTCTCTTTCCAAAGACAACCATATTTTTACTTGGTAAGACAAGTTTGTCTAGATCCAACATCAGGGGTCAGATATGAACTCACTTTAACAAACAGAGGGGTGCCAAAAAAGTAGGAGTAGGAGGTAGTTTTGACAGTGGTTTCTCAAGCTGTGTTAACGTACTGAACCAAAAATGACTAACCATGTTGCACCATAAAAGAAGAACATGGGGAAAAATGTCTGGGAAATTGCTTTAGCAAACATATTTAAGGGTCGTTTTATCTCCTTGTGCTCAAAATGTAGCATGAAGATGAGACAAAATCCTACGCACACACATAAACCTCATGACAGCTTTACTGCAGAGCACTGGGCCAGATATTTCACATGTCTAAGGCTTTAAGTAAAGATCAAGGTGTGATTCTCTGTTGGTCTACCTAAACTGGTCTGACTAACTACAGATTAGCTTTGGGATTGGAGGCTGCTCTCTGATTAATGAATCATACTGCAGAGGTATAACTGAAAAGCATTTGTAACTCGTCTTGACTGTGGTGTTATGACCAGGGTCAGCTTTACATGTCAGGTGTCATTACATCCTGTGACACTGCAGTAAACACATTCTGCTTCACATATCCCCGGTGTGCAAACTGACACACAGATACAGTGACAAATGCAGGGATTTGGTGTGTACACACACACGTACACACACAGTATGTGGGGGCAGAGCAGAGCTGGACCTGTTGTCTGTCATTCTGAAGCAATAAGAGAAAAGCCAGCACAGGTCGACCTCTGCCAGAGCTGAGTAGAGAGACAGACTGGCCTTATGAGACTCACCACGGCCCCAGGGAAATGAATATCACACTCAAGACATACAAAGACTTGCATGCCCTCATCCTCCTCGATAGTCCCCAGAGCCTCAGCCCAGTAAACTCAGAGACTTTAGTGTCATTGGAGCACTGAACGCAGGGAGAGAAAAGCCAGCCTGTGCATGTTTGTGTGTGTACATCATAGACTGTAGAAAACATCTGACAAAGTCTGAGTGGAGGCTTTTGAACCCATTGGCAGCAGCAGTCAACACACTGAAAACACTGCTGCACAGAATATTAAATCAACCACATAACAGAAAATGAGGTGGACCTTGGGTAAGTCTCAAGCTTGTAACAAACTGGCTAGAAGGTTGACCAGCCATGCTCATAACTATGCAGAACCCTTTATTCTTCATAAAACATCACAGACAAGTTTTACTTATGATAAGGAACTATACAAAACAACTGTTTCAACAGAAAGGCTGACGCGTTAATTTTAAATTTAATTGTGGCATAATAATGCTTTATTTGAGTGGACTTTGAGATCTTTTTATTAGTAGGTGCAGTTGCTTAGGAAACTGACATCATTTGCTGAGGTAATGTTGTGGTTTTCACTCCTTTACCTTCACTGGATAAATCTATTGTCAGCAGGGAGTCGCACATCCATGGTGTGTAAAGCAAAAACAAACCACAAGGACATAAGAGGACACAAGCCTCTTAGACAGACTGAGTGACTGCATTAAAGTCAGAGGACTCCATTCATCACAGATCACTTAAAGGTTTAAGTTGGACCCTCTTCACTTACCAAGGATAAATGTGCAAGGCTGCATGAACATGGTAGCACAAACCTCAAACCCCCATAAGGATACCTCTGCACACCTTATGAAGCTTGGATGAAGCCAACCATCTGTTATCTACAGCACTTGTCCTATCTAGGGTCAAGGGGGTAGGTAAGCCACAGAACCTGCACACCTGTACACATGCACAAGGTGATGATTAAAAAGTCTAGACAAAGAGGGCCCCTATCAAGGCTCAAACCAGCAAACCTTCTTGCCGAGAGGCATTAATGCAGTGATTCTCCAACATTAGCTAGAGCTTGTAGAAAGAGGCTACGTTAGGGTCCACATGGGTATTTGGGTCATTTTACAATATGACACAAAAAGGGAGAGACAAACCTTGCACATGGGTTTGATGCATTTATTTTCTTATACAGCCAAAACTTGTATCATGCATCAAATATTTACACGCCCCCACACATGTCCTTTAACTTCTCGAAGTTACCACTAATTGAACAAGTCTGTAACAGCAATAGGTCAAGAGCTCAAAAATCTGGTGGTGAAAGAGAAGGCATCTTGTAAGACTTTCTTGCTCAACATTACGTAACATCGGATATTTTCATTCGAGCTGTATTAGTGACACTTGGTGCTTCTGTAGACGGCCTTTAATAGACCTCTGAGGAAATCTATCTTTCATATATATTGCATTGGCTTCACTTTTCAGCACTGGGGGTTGCTGTTTTGTCCACACAGCCCCAGATATGCTGAGGGGAAGCAGCATGTGAAACAGTAATTGTCGTTGTAAATAATTAGAAAGCATTGGTCACATTAAACAGAGAGATGAAAGGCAGAGAAAGACAGAAAGTGAGGGAATAAGAGAGTAAAAGACAGTTCAAGGGTAAGACTGAGCGGAAAGGAGTGACAGAGGGACAGACAGAGAGAGTTGGAGGGGAGGAGAGTGAGAACAGAAGCCCTGTGTCACTCCTGCTCTACTTTACAGTAGCATCACTGCCTGCAGGTGACAAAAAAAAGAAACACCGGCACAAGAACAAACAAATGTACACACACAAACTGCCCTCATCAACATCCTAAGCACTGTCACCTATCATTATGTCTTTGGCACACACAAACACACACACACACATACACACACATTATGCTGATGGCGCACGACAGCCCTGCCATATTAACACAGAAGTCTCTGATCGCCCGCCTGGTCACGCTGACATTTCCATATTTCCCACCATTCGTCTGTGAAGAGGAAAAAAATGAAATCAGAGGGGAAGGTGGAGGGAGGAAGTGTGCTTGGAGGATGGAAGGATGAAAACGGATGAGACGATAGAGAGACAGCCTGGGAATGCCAAAGTGATGGAGGATGAGAGGAGGGCAAGGGGGGGAGGAGGAGGGGGGGAAGTGGGGATGAAAGTGTGCGAAGAGAACGCAGTGCCAGGAATAGAGAATGAAAGAGGGAGAGAAAAGTGGTGAGAGTAGAGGAAAGGAGGAGCAGGAGGAGGGGGGTCTTGAAGAGAGGGAGCTGGTGTGAGCTATAAACAAGGTTAATGGGAGACATCTGAGGGACAAAAGAGAAAGAGAGAAATGCAAGAGGAAGAGGGTGAAAAAGAGAAAACCGAAAGAGATGCAATGGGAGAGACTAAAAATGGAGAGGCGGTGGAGGTGGTGCAGGTGGAGAGAAACAGAGCGAGGAGAGGGAGATGAGGGAGAGAAGCAGAGGGGTGTGGAGCAGATGACTCCACACCTGACCTTGTGAGAAACACCGAGGGTGTGAGAAGAGGAAGAGAGAGACAAAATGGGGAACAAAGTGAAGGAGCACATTAACATGCACGCTGATTATCATATGTGATTATATGAGTTTTGGAGTTACCTGATTTCTGAAGTGATTGTACAAAAAGCATAATATCATTTGATTTTATCACAGAGGATCTAAACTAGTATATCCATAGGACCCACTGCCAATTTCTTAATGAGGAGCCCTTGAATTCATTTTCAAAATGATGCTGGTTGGGCCATAAATCTAACAAAACAGGACTAAACAAAAAGAACAAAACAACTGCGATTAAAAGATGACCATGACAAGAGCCTGAAAGGACATGTACATTTTATTCTATTAGTATTTTCTTATAATCTTTAAGGTTAGTTCACTGTCATTGGAAAACTAGTTATTTCAAGATAAAAGATCCAAAAGTCAACATCTTGAAATCAAATGGTAAAATTAGGTATTACTGAGGATGTGGATTTATGTCAGTCTTAAGCTTCCATACACCAAGGACTGTTAACACTATTGAGTATACTGCCAATGATCAAAATTCCACTTTGATCACATTTTGTACATGGAACTAACATATATGTAAGGAAACCTTAACCTGAATAACCAGATGGAGCGTTAAAGATGTTTTACCGGTCCACCCGGGCAACAGCCCATACAGTGTTTGGAAATGGGCAGAACCTTTCAAAAGGTCATTCAATCACCTGCATATTCAAGCTCCATCTACACAGAGACATTATCACAGAAACGGAAAGATTTTTTCTTTACGTTTTCAAAAGCAATCTGCGTTCACATGGAGACACGAGAATGACTGAAAGTGCTGTAGCATGCATGGCAGTCCCGTAGACGCTGATGAAAAAGAATGGCGTTACAACAGCAGTGTAAAAAGAAGAAAATGTTTTCACACAAAACAATGGTGAGTGGACGCTAGGCCTGTGCTCAAAATATCGATACGGCAAAATATCGTATCGCACTCCTTTGGGATACGTGTATCGATACGGATTCTACAGAATCAATACGGCCTAAATATTTTGACAGTTGTTGTTAATACACTTTGGCTAATGTTAACAGTGGCACAATTCAAGGTAGAAGACGAGCTACATAATGAAGCATATGTTCTAAATTTGAACTTAGGTCTACCATCTTTGAGGATCTGAATTTATGTCTCTAAAGTTGTAGAACCACTTAAAACTCATCCTTGTTCTTTTTCTTCTTATAAAAAAATAACTAAACTTGTCAAGAATTTTGCTTAAAGCATAGTCAATGTTCACAATTTACATGTATCGGAATACGTATCGTATCGTGGCCTTAGTATCGGGATACGTATCGTATCGTGAAGTTGCTGGAAATACCCAGCCCTAGTGGACGCACAAAGACACTTGAGTGTTTTGTCTGGACAACAAATCTGTCGAAATAGTTTTGTCTGGATAACAAATTGAGCACAGTAAGCAGCTCACATGTTGCCCAGTAGACAGCCGAAACTTTTGTTGTTTCTGGAATGTGCTCACAGTCCTCAAGTGAAAGAGTACTGTGCGTGCAGTGACATCAGAATTTCAACCTAAAACGCTCTGTATAACATCTACATGGAGTCAAAGGAATCCCTTTCCAAATCTTTCCACTCTGGACTCTGGTTTCAAAAGTTTGCAGATTCAGGCACCCCAGGCACTGTTCTCACGCAAACACAATGACAACTCATCGAATTCAGTAAAAAAAAAAAAGCCTTGTGTAAACGTTCCCTCAGAGGGTGATTGGATGATTGTTCTGTCAATCACATTTACTATCGACCAATCAGATGTCATACAAGGTGGGTGTTACCGCAGCGGTGTAGAGCAGTGCAGTAGTTTCCTGCTGAGGACACTGATTGGGCCACACTTAGCTTTGAGTTTAGCAACGTTGATCTGTGAGAGTACAGACATCAGACCAGGCAGATCCAACTGCTGTGCAAGGCTAGAGAAACCCTGCACACATAACAAACCCCAGTTCACTCTGTTTTCTGATCACAGTATTTCTTTGACCAGAAGGGAGTGATACAGGTACATTCTTGCATTGTGATGTGCTACAAAAAACACATTTGATTTTTAAGGTACGCCCTTGTTTGTGACAGAAACTCACACAATTGTGTAAACAAGGGCTTTTCTGATCCCACAGAGAAGAGCATCTCAAACTATCAAATCATTATCATGGCCTGACCATTCCTTTTCAAATAATGTGATTATGATTTTGTGAATGTACTAATGAAGTACAATAAGTCCAAAAATCCTAATTTCTTTTCAGGCCAATCGTGTCTCCGCAGCTTTAAAAACCAGCAGCTTATCTGCTGAATCCACGCTGCCCGACTGTGACGTCTAATGGCATTCATGTCCTCTGCCTGATCCTGCTTTGGTGGAGAAAAAGCACAGCGTCAGGGGGACGGCGAGTGCAGGCCATCACAGAAAATATCTAATGGCCTTCAAAGCTCACTGACTCTCTGCCATTTCATCAAGCTAGTGGCTATGCACTGTCAGGTGGGTTAGAATGAAGCTTCCCCATTTTCCATGTTCTTCAAGATTGCTTCCCAGCACACAACGTGCACGTGTCAGTGTGTGCACATGTGAGTGATAGAGAGACTGCTGGGAGTGTATTTTCTACTGCCATTCCACCACATTGCTGTCTCAATAAGCATTCTGGGCTGTCATTATTCTTCCACCTCTGTGAGAATTTCTTCATTTCCATTATTCGCTTATTGTTGTTTTTGTGTGGCAGTCCTGGCCCCTCCGTGAAGAATCTGTTGCAGGCGGTGTGGAGTGCAGGGTGGAGCGACACTTCTGTGTCCTGACAGAATCTGTCTCTGCCTGCTCTTTTCGTCTTTCTCTCTCTGACTTATCTTCCTCCAGCATAATCGCTTTCCTTAAAACAAGGAATTAAAATGACTCCCAGACCACCTTTCAAATTTGATGACTGGGCATGCTGAGTGTGGGGCCCCAGGGTGGCACTGATGATGTAATGAAATGAGTATTTCTGATAACTGCAAGGCACATTTTCGTCAGTCCTCACTAAAGACAATGTCTCATTGTGGTATTTCTGCAGTCTTGGAGGCTTAATGATTGCCTGCCTTTGACCAAAATAAACCGCTCGCATTTCAAACCCTCTATGGGTCGATGCAAAGCCATGAATTATGATTCAGCTTGGCACTTAGATGAATAAATCTGAAATTTTGGAGGGATCTCCACTTTTCAGAAAAGAAGCTCATGGTTCAACTCGCTGAAAAATGCCATAGATTTCCATGCTAAAACAGTATTAGTGTGGAGTTCTTGTTAAGCATATGTAGATCTTACAAAATTCCAAAACTGTATCTATCAAATAATAGTGTGCTTCATCAAAGTCAACAAAAACTAGGGGCGTCCAAACGAGGAGTTTTTCTGTTAATTCCGATAAATGCTCACAAATGAGTGAGATGAACCAATTCCAGTCCCAACATCAACCCTGTTTAGTGTCTTGCTGTTACAACTGAAAAGTTTAACTGTGCAGAGCTGTACAGAAAATTCTTAAGGAGCAATGCCACAAGTATTCTACGACACAGGAATCAAATGAGTGAGGAATCTTTACAAACGGTCATTAACCTGATAACCTAGAGAAACAGGCTGTAAATATTCAACTCACTCAAAGGGATTTTTTTACAGCTTGCAACAAAGAAATACAACCTCCAACAACTTTAAAATAAAGGGTCTCACTTTAGATTTCCCAAAATTTTAATCTGAACATATCATGTACTAACCTTTATTTTAATGTCTTGTATTAGCCCATCATACATATTTGATAATGCACCATATGCAAAAAGCATACAAATTGAAAACTCACAAAAGATCCCAAACTTTTTTTAACCTTGAGCTGCATGTGGTCGGACACACGATTCAATCTGACTTCTCACAGAGTTTTACTACATTTCCCTGTAAAGTCATGGTTGATTCAATGATACATATATTATCTCTCACTCAAAAACACAAAGTCATAGGCTACATTTAAGGCTACATAGACAGCCAAACCTGTGAGGTTCCTGTATAAATTTAAATGTATGCTAATTCTAACAGGATCATCTTGAATTTTGCTCTGATTCTTGAAGGTCTCAGCTTACTTCAGCTTCATGTTAGGGAGTACCCAGGAATAAGGTTTGTCCACACTGGTCTAAAATATACAGGACATCAATATTAAGGCAAAAATTGATGCATTTAAATATCAGACTTTGGGATTTTCTCCAAATGTTTTCAGAACTTTTCTGGAGTTCATGTGTGAACAGAGTTACAGTCAGCACTTCTGAAGTTAGCAACCTTGTGAAACTTGTCTCTAAAATTATCCTTAAAACTTCCCCATAACAAGAGGCTGACTGCTGAAAAACAGTAAAGGCTGATCTATCAGATCCTGTTCAGTCTTTATTGTTCAAGAATTTAGCTTTGATTCCTAGTGTCTGTGTGTTTGTGTTCCAGACTGGATACAAGTGGTTTCTAAATGAAAGCCCTGCCAAATACCAGCTCTGTGAGACTCCCAGTGTGCAATTTTGTTTTTTTTTTCTGTCAACACTGGCACAGAGACACCGATTCAATCCTGTGATTATTACTGGGGTTGTACTTTCTGCACGGTGCAGCTTGTAGTACTGGGACAGTGACACATATTTCTGTTGTTTTGGCTCTTGGATCACGAAAAAATGGACTTGAAATGAAACAATTGCTGAGATTAAAGTGCTGACTCTCAGCTCTAAAGGCTGTTGCAGAGTGCTGACTTTCATAGCTCTCTGTGTGGTAGTCAGTCTTTTTCTTCATAGATCAGCATCCAATTTTCTGAGAAGTAAATGTGAGAGTCCAAATGTTTCATCGCTAACCTTGTGAAGAGGAACAGCTTGTAGCCGCTCTGAGTCCTCCGTAAATCCTCAATATGGTTCCTTTTATCGCTATAGAAAAGCTAATATTACAGCTTCTGACTGATGCACCTGTAATTTCGACACTGACTTTTCATTTCTTTGGAACTGTGTAAGCTGGTTTGAGGAGCTCTGAAAACTCCTAGGACAGTGAATTAAATGGGATTAAAGCTGGCACATGCTAGCTGACACTCTGCCTTAAATTGCCTGTGTAGCTGCCCTCCCAACTCTGACTTCAACGTGAGACTGATGTTATTTCATCCAAAGAAAAACAGCGACATTGCCGGGGCTGGGTGTAATGTCCAAACTACTGCTTGTCTGCACTAATGGCTACTATCAGCTGGAATCTGGAACTGTACCAGGCTGGACCTGCTGTCTGCTGCTGCTGCCACCCGACACTGTTGCTGCACTAAATCCTCTGACCTTCACACACTAACACACATGCATCCAAACAAACCTATAGTGCACACACACATGCACACACAGCCGTATAGAGGGGATACTTTGGTATGCAGGGAGCGGAGTGGGAATGCAGCTTAGCTTTGACAGGCCAGGCAGTTTGACAAGCCAAGAATAAAACTAGGAAATGAAGACTTGAGATGTGTCTCATCTTCTCATTGACCTTTCTGTTTGACTCTCTATATGAAGCCAATCGATAGCACATGGGAAAGCTACATTTAGAAGTGGCTGCTGCTCATTATGGACTTCTCAGATGACATCCTGTTACAATCCATTCATGCTGAAGCTCTACTGGTGGGACGTTTCTGGTCGAAAGCACTTTGTTTGATAAAAATGTGCACTCTGAACACAATCACTTGACATCTGCACTCAAAAATCCACACAGATGTCAATTAAGGTAGAATAATCACAGAGAAGTGCAGAAAGAGGGGTAGGGAGTTACAGCGAGGTTGCAGGAGACACGAGAGGTAAAAAAGCAACCCCAGTGATGCAACAGGAGCAGTGAGAGGAAAAGGTGCAAAAAGAAGAGGGTTCTACATTTCACTTTGTTCACAGTGACATGATGAAACATTTGATAACTGACTGAGAACGCAGACTGTGCAGAGAGAGAGGAGACAACACAGGCAGAGATGAGGAAGGGAAGCAGAGGCGCATGAAATGTAACAGAAGGAGAGCGAAGGAGAAAGAGGGGGTTTGAAGGGAGGGACACGGGGAGACATGAGCAGGCTTCAAAGTGCCAAGGAGACATGAACAGCTGGAGGAGAAATCTGCGCAGGGAGGTGTGTGTGTGTGTTTGATTAGTTTCTGTTTATGTGTGTGCGTGTTTGTGTACACACGCATCTGTATACTGATGCATATTTCTATTAAGCTGCCTGTTTTTAACAAACATGCCCAAGGACTGCAGCGAATATCATTTGCAAAAATAAGCATTTGCCAATTCAATTAAGTGTATCATCTTAATGAAAAAGGGCCCAGCAGGGGAGTCTTAAAACCCTTGAAAAATAGTTTCTTGAAAATGTGTACAGTGCATCTTAAAAAACCAAAACTATTGCAAGTTGGGTCAGACTGTGACCCATGCTTTGCCCTGAGTGTGAGTCTGTTCTCTTGTTTATCTGATTAATTTTCAATCAAGTCTGTCTGTTATAAACCTCAGTGGTCAAAGAACAGACCCCAAGACCCTCTGTGTGGCTTCTGGGTGCACATTCAGGCAGCAGAAGACGTTGCTTCATTCAGACACACTGACATCGAGGGAGACTCTCGAGTTAAACTGTCGGATCTTTAAAGGTTTTACAGCTAGCAGCAGTACTTTGTCCTGCTAGTTGTCAATGCTCTGACTGAACATGTGGTCAACTATTAGAACAAAGGTGCCGCTGTTATTGCTCATTTTACAGCTGTAGGTGATCATTGGTGTGTGCGAGAGTCACAGGCAGATCAAGACTGAAAGCCGATACTTAATTCTAAGTCATGTCAGCTATAAGAAATGGTTCATGGTATCAAAGTAGGGCTGGGAAACAGGAATTAAAAAAATATATATACAATTGAATTTCTGGTTTGAACATGTTTCTCTTTTACTGTGAGGAAACTGGATGGCAATGATGCCAAAATGACACAACAAGTTTAATCTGATCTAATTACTGTATATTGCTTAAGTAATATGAATTTTCTCCATTAAAAATACAAGTACATGGTGTATTACCCTCCACTAGGAAGGTTATGTTTTTGCTTAGGTTAGTCCATTTTTCTTTGTTTATTTGTCCACCTGTCTGTGAGCAAGGCAACCCAAAAAAATCTTCGCAGTTTTTAATCAGATTTTTAGGGAGTGTTGGTCATGGCAGAAAGAACTCATTGGAGGTTAATGGTCATCATAAAACCCGAACTTTTTTTAAGGATTTCTCAACATTAACTGATGGGGCACTTTCCTTTAATAGCTCTGCTAATAATGTCAGAATGGTCTTGGTGAGGGTTTCCGAGTGCCTATGGAGCACTTCTATTTTTGTAGAAGTGTACAGGTTTAGTAGTTTGACTGTTGTGAGACTTGTCTACCTTAAGACTTATAGCTGCACAACTCTTGAAAAACATCCAATGTGAAACTATCCAAACCATTACTTTATTTATTTTTATAAAATACAAAACTAGAACTGTGTGTCTGTGAAAAAAGTCAGGCCATACCACAACAAAAACAGGTAGGATGTACACTTTTGAAGCCCAGATGGAGCAAAATTAGCAGCGGAGTGAGTCACCAGGACTTTTTTTATGCATTTTTTGTGTAATTTGTGCCTTTATTAATAGGAGAGAATGACAGTGGTGACTTGTGAAGAGGGGTGGGAGAGTAGACACTTTTTAAATAAAATAATTATTCATAACTAATTCATCAACCAGGCATATATCAAGAAACACAATAAAAAGTTTCATCTATAAAGAAACATCTTTAATCCTTCCACTTTTCCTTCTCCTACTCAATGTGTGTGCATGTTTGTCTGCACTCACGTGGAATAAAGGGAAAGACATAGATATAATATACGAGGTAAGACCCAAACAGGTTTGTTCCAAACAAGAGAAAATACATTTTTAATTAAAAAAAAATTAGAGGATCAAAATGAAAACTGGTCTTATCTTTTGGTCTTATCTTTCTACCTAAATAGTCCCAATGCATGACAAACAAAAATAATAATGTCCTGTGTTTTTTCCAATATCTTTCAGGTCTACTGCACATTATGCATTAGTCTGACACAAAAAGGAAACTGTTGAAGTGGAGGAGTTCACAGTGAGATCCCTTGGTCATTTCGCAGCCAGGCCCTGGCATGAAATTACCAACACAATAGCCCGTGCACACATTTCTCTGCAGACCCCATCTCTCCCTCCCTCGTTATCGCCCATTCTCAGTTATGTACACACCACAAAAAGAATATTACAAGTCTAGCAAGCTCTGGTGGTCAAACATGCCTGAATTGGGAATTCTGTCAGCTTGAATAAAAATAAAGAAACAGAATTGATTTGTCAAACATACACTGTGGTTTTCTTTTGTTTGACTGCTGAATATCACACTTCCTAACAGCACACACAAACCCTAAAAAAGGCATCATGCGCTACAGTTAAATCATTTAGCATCTGCCAGGCTAAGGGAAAAGCATGCATAAGATATAAAGTGACTCACAAAGTAGTCAGAAAAGGTGTGTGTGCTTTAGGTGAGACAAAACACATTTTCCCACATACAACAGCTAGGTAAACTACAACCACAGCTTGGTATGAAGTCACAGAAACACACACGCAGGGTGGAAAGGCACTCTTCTCCTCCAGTTAAATAATTCATTCCCTCCTCCTCCTCTCAGCTCTTCATTATTGATAAACACCAACATCTACACTGCACCTGACCCAGGAGAGTAAAGGAAAGGGAGTGAATGAGGGGAGGAGTGAGATGGTCGATGAATAAAGAAGTACACCGGGGACATTAAAGAACTAGTACTGACGCCCGGTGATTATATGCCTCTGCGAAGTTTGCCAGGGCTGTGCAGCGAAAGAACAGTGAGATTGTGCTGCATGATTGATAGACTGAAGTATCATTTCTTTAATGGTGTTGGTGCATGTGTTGTAAAAAGATTTGAGGTCCCAGCGACCTTTACATCGTGCAACCAAAATGTGATTTTCTCTGAGTCAAAGAAAACAATTGTGAAATCTAAAACACAAGTTCTAGAGATATTAACAAGCAAGTGGTGAGCATGTGACCTTGAAAATTTATCTTCAAAATAGTGCTTTGAGTCAGAGTGGATATCTGTGAACGGTTTAAAGAAAATCCCTCAAGATGTGATCGTTTTATTTTGACAACCACAGAATATGAGACCTGATAATATCTGAATAAGTCAGAGTGACCATAACTGCAAAACTCAGTATTCTTAAGATACTGAGTTTACAAGCAAAGGGTGAGCAGGAAACCCAGTGATATTAATTTTTGGTTGTATAAATCTTACCAGTTCATCGTTGAGTCAAAAATTCAACATTTGACCGGGGAAACCTGAGTTTATCCTTAATTCTGAGTGGAAATTTGCATTAAGTCGTAAGAAAAACTCTCAAAACATTTGACAGATATTGAGTTCTCAGGCAAAAGGGGACCATCTAATCTAAGCCAATAAATTCAATTTCAAGTCTGTCAAGAAAAGAGCAAAGTTTCAAGAAAAAATCCAACCAGCCTTTAAGTCATCACATTCACAAGCTAAAGGTTAACATGAGACCCAACGGCCTTGACCTTTTGCCTTAAAAGTCAAATCAATCAACTCCTGAGTCAGGGTGAAAATTTGTGCAAAGCTAGAGGAAATGTATTTCTGAGATTATGAGATCATTTTAAAGCTCATCAAAGTTACCTATGACCTCAAAAATCAAATGAGGTTCTGAACATGACTACAAAGGTACAACAAAATCCCAACAAGATTTTTTGAGATACTGCTCTCACAAGAATGGTCAAGGAGGATGGAGGACCGTCTAAAAATATTATACCCCAAGCCTTCACTGAGGCATATAAAATGGCCGCGCAAACTGGAAAGAAGTATAAAACATGCAAAAAAAAAAAAAAGATCTAGGTTCTATTTTATTACAGCACTGCATGTTTTATCTGGCAGTGTGGTCAGTAAACTCTGGCTTGTAACCTGCAGTTTACTGTGGGCAGAGAAGGACACGGCTCTCCGGAGCCAAACAAATAACTGCCTGCTTCTATACTGCCTCTCCACTGCTATCGCTGCAACCCACTGAATAAGTGACTGAATAACTTACTGGCTGGATGGCTGACAGACACCCGGCTCCCCTGCGGCTCCTGGCTTTGCTTTGTCTGCTCAGGCCCTGCACATCATTCTACCTCCACCACCCTCGCCCTCACTCGGCATCGCTCACTTTCTCCCTTTTTTTCCCTCTTCTCTCCCTCCCTCTGCGAAATAGGCCTGTCCTGTCTTTTCATTTTGGAATAAATCCTTTTCATCCCTCTGGCTTATTCTTCTCTTCCTTGACTAGTTTTTTTTTCTGCAACTCCGCTAGTTCTTTTTTTGTATGACTTCTTCAATCTAGCCCTGTATGCCATTGCTTCTCATGGTAATTGTACTGGGCATGTTATTTTAGCCCTGTGTGGAGTCTTGTTTTTTTTTTAACTGCAGGGCGACCGTGGTGACAGATCTGCAGTCAATGTGCAAGGATGAAATTTAAATCTGTGGCTTTGGGAAAATATATTTCAGACAGGTCTTGGCAAAGTTCCTGAGAAATATCTTTATCTATTTCCTATTATGCATAGTGAGGCCTTGTACTTTTTTTATCTGCTCCAGCAGTAAGCTTACCTTGCGGTGTGGATCCTAGCGTGCATTTATTTGCCTGTGTCGCATTTCACTCTAGAAATTGCCATGAAGTAAAGGTTCAAGAACAAATCCACAAATAGAAAAAAGGCCAAATGCCATGTATGAATGTCCTCAAAGTGCTGTGTCTCCTAATATCTTCATCTACTATTTGGTGAGGGTGCTTTATGGCAGGGCGATTTGAAAGAATGGTTAGCATCTTCATATCCCTTGAGTGTCAAAACAAAATGAAAGCTAAAATTCTTGATATAACTCTGACCTGTTCAATATGGCACCCACAGCTTTGTGTGCACTTGTGAACACATTTTTTGAGTTTGCACAAAACCTTCCTCCATGCTTTATGTTTTAATCTATATTAAATCCCATTTTTGTGTATTTGTGAGTCAACATGCTGAGATTAAAAAAAACTTCTTCCCCCATGTACAAAACTAAAATGCACCAAAGTCGTAGCTCATCAAAACGCTGGCTCTAATCATGAGCCCAGGGTCTTTGATAACTGAGGTGTTTTCCACAGTGAAATACTGAAGTTAGAAAACTCCTAACAAGGCCCCTTGATGCCAGCGTGTCTTCGAATGTTACTTTCAAGAATAAAAAAGAAACTTTTTGGTGAGAATCTCTACTAATTACACATTTTTGTTGGGGAAAGTTTTGTCCCTCCTCTAGCATAATAGTTGTGAGCTGCCATACTTAAGAAGCACTTTGTCTTTAAAAGTACATTTTTATATTCATGTTTAGTGTTTTATCCACATGATGTATGGGTTATGTTTTATCCAATAAAAAACATCAATAATTTACTTAAGTAGTTTGCTTTCCTCTAAAGAAAATAACTTCTGAGTGAAAATAGCAGCTTTATCTGTTTAAACCCCTCGCTGTTCTTGTAATATTCACAAAATGCCACAGAATGAAATATTAAAACAACCCTACATTCATTCACACTGTTGAACAAAGACTGAAGCAAAAACCCCAACCTGTGTGTACTAAACTCTGGGTTTACAGTATTTTGATCCCTAATCTGAACACCCATCATGCAGATATGGCCACAAGGCTTTAAACTAGGGGTGTCCCGATACAACTATTTCACCTCCGATACGATACCGATATTGCAGCCTTGAGTATTGGCTGATACCGATATCAATCCGATACGATATCAGCAGGAATCGTACAGACTTTTATTACCTATTTTGTAGTATGGACTGTAAGAAAAGGCTTGATCAGGTCAGATTACTCAAACAGAGAACAGTAGTCAGCAATAGTAGGTATGAGAAAAACTGACCCATTTGTTATTAACCAATAGGTTAAATAAATTTTAACCTTAAACATAAGAATATACTACAATTAAAACAACATGAATAAAAAATATTAGAAGACCCTGAAAAGTGACCTCAATAAATCAAACAAAAACATATTTCACCAATTGCAAAATAACCACTGTGTTGAACTTAAACATAAGCATATTCTACAACTGAATAAAATAAAAAATAAATATATTAGAATGGACTGCTTGTATTGGAGTGCTGATATCGGAGATTTAGGATGCAGGCCGATATAATCCAATATTTGTTTTTTTGACCGATATCCGATATCAGTATCGGATCGGGATATCCCTACTTCAAACCATGCTTTAAATGTAATACTTCTGATTATAGTTGGTAGGAAAAGTACATAAATTTACAATCTTCTGTTGTGTTTCAATCAAGTAAAAGAGTGCTGACTATATCAAACAACCATTTCAGAAACTTCTGGAAAAGTGGGTGTAACTGGCAAGGAGTGATATGACTTATATTGTTGTGTCCGATATCTAAACTGAAATTTAAGTTATAGGTCTTAAAACTTAATATTTTACCCAATCCTCCTGGGTGTGTGCATACATCTGTCCCTAAGATGTTAACATAATGTGATTAAGTTTTCTATTTTCATCTCCCTAACAACACTCAGAAGTGAGAGTCTGCCAAGGTGTCAGAAAAGATATTTCAAGGCTGGGTGTTATCATTTTTTTCCCCCAATTAAAAATAAAGAATGACTGTTAAAGTGAGAGGAATTCCATGGCAACCCAGCCCCCGGATCTAAACACAGCTGTGTTTCCCTTTTTTTTTTTGTCGATGATCTTCACCTTTAATTCACCTTGGCGGGGGGTGGGGTGGGGGGGGGCATTTCACAGCTGCGCTTCCCATCGTGTCAGGAGCCGTCACTCAGCCCACTTCTGATGAGTCCAGTGGTCAAGAAAGCTGTCAAAAATGCAGCTAAATCTCCACTGAGGGGGTGAGGTCTCAATCTTATTTACGCTGCACATTAAAGGATTAAAATGGGGAAGACTGTCATTAGTACAGTCAATCTGCAGGGAGGATCACACACACAGCATGCTACCAAATCAATGAAGGACCATATGGAAGACAGAAGGTCGGACACAACAAGCAAACAAACAAGGAGGTGCATCCCAACATTATGATAAACGGATGAGTGTCTCCATCACAACAGCCTGAAACAACCAGCTGGACTGAATTACTGAGGCCTGTGTAGGAGAGCAGCAAAGAGGTCTGCAGGGAAGAATCGGAGAGGACAGGCGAGTTAGGATCCAAAATTTGACACCCACCACTGTGAAGGAAAAGCAGTGGTGTGTCTGCTCTCACAAGAGTGTCTTTTATACAAGAGCAAACTTTTGTTTATAACAAGTATGAATAATGGATTAAGGACACAGCAGTTACTTAAATGTTATAGATATGACCCAATTAGTCCACCTCTGGATAAGGAAGTCGTCTTTATTTTATTTTTTTAACAATGAGGCGGAAGTACGGGAACATTTAAGAAACATCACACAAGTAGAACGTGGGGGAACAATATAAAGATAAGGGTGGTGAACAAGAGATTAGTGAAGCAATAAATACACAGAGAGAAACCAGGACTTGTGTATCAGAACAGCTGTATTGTTTGGATTGTAGTTTCTTTCCCGCAGGTCTGCAGAGAGCTGAGGGCGGAGGTGAATGGCTCATTGTTTCCAGGCCTCAATAGGAGGCAGGTAAGATGAAACTTTAACACACACCTTCCATCAGTTCTCCCATAAAGGAGCAGGGGAAAGGTGATACTGAAGAGGGAGGGGATGGAAAGGAAACAAGAAAAAGGCCGTGGACTGTAGTTTCTATGAGGGAGCAACAGGGCAGAAGTGTAATAAACAACAGGGAGGACGTATGGGGAGTTTGTGTTCAGTCTCGCCCTCCCTCCTCCATTTCTCTCCACTGAATGTTAAGATCAACTTTGATTATTCTCTGAAGGACAGTCACTGTGACAACTTGCCTTGGGAACAGGGTGTATTGTTTTGATGTTGATGGATGAATGAACAAGTAATAGACAAACAGAGGTACAGCTCAAGGAGACAGATGGAGGCGAGAAAGAGGAGAAAAACCAATACTTCCACTCAAGTCAACCTGTTAATAAAATTAAAGCAAGTACAGCCAAGCCTTGTGACAGCTGCATGTACTAACAATGTCAAGATCAAGAACAATGGAATCAAAATACTATTGTTACTTCCCTAGAGGATGATGGGGATAAAATCTCTCAAAACAGGTCAAATTAACCAAAAACTATGTATTCTATTTGCTTTGTTGATCATTTTTTTGCAACTTG
This sequence comes from Scarus forsteni, assembly GCA_036419115.1. NCBI lineage: Eukaryota > Metazoa > Chordata > Actinopteri > Labriformes > Labridae > Scarus > Scarus forsteni. The sequence goes on from JAZDUH010000111.1 coordinate 989,727, forward strand.
TTGATCACAAAAACAGAATGAGCAACACTCTTCAAATATATTTTATGCTTTTTCTAGATAAGGAATTGGAGCTGCAAGCAGAAGCAAAGGTCAGTCGACTCCATAAATGATTGTCAAAATGAACTTAAAAAGCTAGAAATGTTTAACCTCAACTCTCTCACATACAGCCTGGATAACAACATGAATGATTGTGCTGACATGGACTCCAGGATCTTGGAAGCAAGGTTTATGTTGGTTTTGAGGTTATTTGTGATATGGCAAAAACATGTACACAGAATTTGGGTTATCATAAGAATTATAATTGAGAACTTGTTCCAACTGACCTTCTGCCCTCTCGTTCACATATTATGAAATGGGTTTTTGTTATTTGCAATCAGTGCAAGTGCTGTCTTAGTATCATTTGAGCATCATGAAAACATCACAGCCTGTCAAAGTGTTATTGCTGAATGTCTGTAATCAGGCAGATCCATCTTACCACGCTCCAATCTACAACAACTATGAGTGGCACCCGCCTACAATGTTACCTGATTGGTCCATAAGAAATGTGATTGACAGAGCAACTGTCCAATCACTTGATATAACTGCAAAAGGCTCTGCCCTCCCTAAACACTTTACACAGGCTCTTTCCCAGAGGGACTGGTGAAATATATTTCACGGTCCATCTGGTGTGCCAGGTGACTATGAAGCCTTTCAGCAGAAAATTCACTGTGTGACAAAGCTCAAATCATCTCACACTGGTTTCTCGAACATGACAGTGAGCTACTTCACTTTACTCCAAGGGCCTCCAGAGTCATCAGATGACAATCCAATAGGAAACATTTAGAATGTGGTGGAACCAAAGACTCACATTATGGATCAACAGACAAAAAACCTTCTGCAACTGCGTGAAGTAATCATGTCAACATTAACAAAATATGAGAGAAGGCTTCCACGTGTTGTTGAATCTACGTATGCCACGAAGAATTAAGGCAGATCTGAAGGCATAATCCACTACTAGAAAGGAGTGCCCAAAAAAACTGCCAATGAGTGTATCCTTGAATACAAAGCATGGCTAACTTAAGGAAATGGGGCAGTTCTAACTTTAAAAAGACAATAACTACAATTTATACAATAAAGACGTGCATATTGCTGTTTTGTTTTCTCTGCAATGCCTGTTGAGGTGATGGGAGCATTTTATTATAGTGGTCACCTTAATGATAACGCACTACAGAAAATGCTGACGCCTGCATGTCCAAACAGTAAACCTGAAAGCTAAAAAACTAGACAAAACTATAGTAAGTGTTAACACAAGAAGAAATAAATGAGGGTTGAACTAGTTGAATATCATTTGCAAGTAAAAAAAATTATAATAAAAAAAAGATACAGGACTAAAAGAGAGAGGTTAAGCAAAACCAAACTCTTGGTTTCGGTCTCAACATGAAGTTTTAAGTTAACAACAGAACAGGTTTCTTTTGATTTGCTCAGCTGCATTCCTTTAGCACCTTAACCTGCCTCAGAACTGAATCCAGCTCCTTCCTAGCACCAGTACGAACTCAGCCTGTAGCCTCTAACATTCCAGCAGTCACAATAACGCTCAAATTGATCTAACTGTCAGTAGATTACAGACACTTTCTAGAGATTATATGGAGAAGCAGACACTACACACGTCCACACACATGTGCTGCCGCAGTGCTCTCCTATCAGGAAGTCATTACATTGAGTCGGAGCCGCCTTTGTTTACCATAACACCCCCTGAAGGCACAGTGACAAATAAAGGATTGGAGAGTGAGGAGCAGATAGATGGGGTTATCAAGAGACAGTGATGGCCTGCCATGCTCCAGCGACCAGCTTCAAGGACAGACGGGTCTCTTCAATATCACAGCCTCCGTGTAATTAGACAGTGCTCCGTCACGCACCAAAGAATCGCTCTTATTTGTGTCATATTAAACACGGCATGGATTTCCCCTACTGCACTTTGCCACTGAGAACCAACACAGGAGGGGAGCTAAGGGGGGATTTGTACAAATTTAATTACGTTCATAATTCGCTCATCTTTAGCTTTAATCATTTGGGGTTAAGTTAAGTAAATCCACTTCTCAGCTAGCCACCCACACCCTGTGTTGCTACAGAAAGCACATAACAGCTGGGTTTTCAGGGGAATTTCATTGACAGGCTCAAACTCTCAAAGTGAAAGTAAACAGAGTTCTCGGTATGGAGCAGTAAAATATTAACTACTTCTACTGAAGTGCAAGGTGCTTTGGTTTGAAGCACTGTAGCTCACGCGTGTGTGTTTGTCTGCTGGCGTTTGATACAGTGTCTCTGAGGCCACCTGCAGTGTCTCAAAAAGGCAGGGAAAAATCTGCTACTTGTGTGCCTTCTCTTTGTGTGTCTGCTTATGTGTGTTTGCTGCACCTCACAGCCAAATCGCGGCACAGGCAGGCAGCCTTTTGAGCAGAGCGGGAGAGGAGTGAAGCACATCAAACACAAGCCAACTAATCACAGACGCCGGCTAATTAGCGCAGTCCTCAAAGGGGAACCAGGAATGAGTGATGATTCCCCCTTATGAATTTCCCGATGACGCTGTGCTGTGTGCCACCTCAAATCCTCGTAACACAGAGAGGAGTGAGAGAGCGCGCATGGGGTAAAGCGCACGCAGAGCCTCCACTCATCTGGCCTTGTTGTAATCTTATCATCTGAGAGCACAGGGGCAAAGTGGCGCTCAATATCTCTTATCAGTTTCGGTCATGTGAACAGAACACACACAAACATCGTCACAGCAGTCCCAACCTCACACACATAAAGTTTTATCTCTATATCCACAAATTAGTCTCCATGTAACGTTTCCCATTAGGGGATTTCTGGAGCGATAAAATCCCGTGCACGGTGAAATTCCAGCCTCCAGAGCAGAGCAGAGCACAGGTTTGATATTCCTTTGCGAGGGTTCTGAGTGCTGATTAGCGGGTGGATCTGCTACGCTGATCCCAGATTTCCACGAGATCAGAGGCCGGGCTTTGAGCTCAGCAACGGCGGCGGCGGCTTCAGCATCAGCCAATTACAGATGTGACATGCTTGCTCACTCTTAATGCACGCGCTCACACATGCCGCCTTTAAAGTGCACGCCTGTCCAGAAAACGCATTTCTCCAGGCTGAAGTCATCAAAGTGACGCGTCCCCTCCGCCAACCCTCCCTCCTACACCCTCCTCCTCCTGCCTCTTCTCATCTCAGACAAGAGGGCACCTGTCAGAGGATGCTCAGTTCAACAGGCAGCTAATCCTCACAGAGGCAGAGACAGAGAAAACAAATGAACACAGGAAAGCCAATAAAGATTCTAATAAGTCAGTAACAGGAGACGCACAGGCCGCTGATGGGAGTTAGCCTGAATAAAACCCACTTTATCATTCTGCCAGTCCTCGTCCCATTTTGTCTCTATACGTCTAAATACCAAGCCAAACAGATTTTCTAACCCTAGCTCAGGGCCTTTGCTTTGAACAGTATTGTGTTGTTGTTTATCAGTGACACAAACGCACACAATTCAGCAGATTTATGCAGGAACAACACCCTCCCTCTGCCCTTTACAATCCTGCCATCAATGGGCCACAATCGTCTCTAATGATTGCAACGTGACAGTTGGCATTCATGTTGTAGACAAACACACACACACACATTCCAGACTTATTGTTACGACTAAAAGCATAATACGCTTTGAACGTTAACAGCTGCGTCAGGAAGCACAAGGAGGAAAAGGAATTGGTGAGACTCGTCTGAGGAGACAACAGGATGAAATATTAAATTAAATTTGCCAATTTACAGTCAAGCAGTGGGGAACAGAAAGACGTGCTGATAAATAAGAACATAAGAGACATTTTGGAGCAGGGCAGAGAGAGATAGGGAGAGGGGGGTTGAAGAGGATGGAGTGTGGTGGTGGTGGTGGTGGGGGAGAGTAGATGCTGCTGCAGAGCAGAGCAGAGCAACAGCTGCTGAGCATCACATCTGCTCCAAGTGGAGTCATCAGCAAACAGACAGACTGGAACCGACCCACCGAGGCAGGCCTCGGGGAGAGCAAGGGATGGACAGAGGAAGAGAGGAAGTGGGGAAGGGGGGGCAAGGCGAGGCAACCAGGGGATGAGATGAGAAGGATACAATTAAAGAGATGGAGGGTGGAAGAAGATGAAAAGGAGCTGGCAGTGCACAGACGCAAAGAGAGAGGGAGGGAGGGAGAGCTCCTGCAACCTGTTACTCTTCCCCTGGAGAGGAGGGAGAGGGAGGAGCCACTCAGTGGATGATTCTTCAGCGGGACCACTAACATAAATCAGTTGATTCCCACCTCTTCCTCCCCATTTTAACCCATCCTTCTAACATCTTTTCCTTTTCACCATTTGCCAATAATGTAAAATGTAAAACTTTCATATGGGGGAAACTGATATTTCTATACTGATAAAAAATGACTAACTCTGTGAAATAAATCTCTTTTTAGTTAAGCAATGAAGGAAGTACCTAAAATATTTCCACAAGTTTTCAAAGCCTGACAAGTCTCTTATCTCTTCAGCTGTGACTGAACATGCCCTGTTGTGGTTATGGCAAAGGCTGATGCACCGAGACAGATACGGCATGTTTATCATTGCTATGGAAACATCTAGTGTTTTGTCCAAGGCTGCTATGTAAGGGTGCAGGACCTACTCAGCTCTACCACTTTCTCTCTTATTATGATCAACCACTATAAGTCTCAGGCTCCTATCCAAACTATCAATGACCCCTGTGACAGAACGGCCAAACTTGAAATTTCAGAGTCAATTCGAGAGGTCAATCAGCTCCAACTACCTCAACTGTTTACTTGTTTTTATTTGAAAACTTCTTTTAATACAAAAATGCCCCATATGAGCTGTATTTACCAAACAGAAACCCAACACTCTTGTATTATGGATGAATTTCGAGAGACAACAGCCTATGAAGGTGGACTTCCTAAGCCAGAAAGTCCAAATTTCCTCCGGTACATAAAAATTAAAAACTCGAGTATGTCAGCCACTGTCGATCATCTTCTGACCAGCTGTTTGCTCAAGGGCCCTCCTGGCAGAGAACTGTGAAATCCAAGTTTATAAATAAAAAGTGTACAAAATAGTGTTCAACAGCTACCTTTTTCTGAGTCTAAAAGACAAAATAACCCCAAAATAAATCTTTGATAATAACTCACAAATACATCAATAGGGATGCACAATATTGTATTTTCCCTATGTATGTTTCTGAACTAATCATCACCGACGCATACGTTTTTGGTTGACAGTATGCAGGCTGTGCATTACTAAAATAGATCTGTTCCTCACATTTTGTCATTAATTGACCTGAAACAAAAAACAGCATTTAATTCTTTAATATAATAAAGTTTATTTTTAAATGTAGACATTCAGAGATAATAAAGTGAAGCATTTTTTTACAATCATGCACTCAGATATTATTTTAGTAAATGAATGGTATATGCATTGGGTGTATGGCTGATACACTGACTGGAAATACCAGATGAGTTTTTTTCTACCTGCACAGCTGATTGCCATTTGGGGCAGCTGCGGTGGATTTTCATAACTGGCTTTTACTGCGCTACACTCGTTCTCCTGGTCAAATGTTGGCAGATCAAACATTGACTAGTTTCCGATAATCATCCCAATCACGGGGGATTGCATCACTAACTGTTGAGATATAAAGACAAATACATTGTAAAACTGCAACAAACTGTTCACCTCATGTTTGCTTTAATTTGATCTTATTCTGGGAAGCAGTGAAGGGACTTTAACATTTATCAGTTTAAGTTAATTCAAAATGAAAAAATGCAGGGTACAAAAATGACTCACATGTAAAAACAAATTGGCATTTTTGTCAAAAGACTAAAACGAAATCTAAAACAGATACCAAAATTAACTCTGATCCCTCCTCAATCTCTCGCTCTCCTTCTCTCTCCCTGTCAGAACAAGAGAAGCCTGTGAGAGTAAAGATGAAAGGCCTGGGAGGGAGGGAGGTGTGTGTGTGTTGAGGGTGTGTGAGATGAATGAATGACCCCTCTTATCCCTCACTCCCCCACTGGAGCCGTCCTGCTTTGACACAATAGCATAAAAAAACATACATACATCACAACAGGGGCAGCACAGAGGTCATGTACATGTTTTGCTTGCATTATGCTCGCACGACAAAATGAGACACATCAAACATCTCTGCAACAAGACTCCCTCAGCATGAATATCATTTTCCATCCTGCTGTGTACACCTTCACCCCGCAGAGAAGCCCCCTGTGGGGAGGTAGGGACCCTGAGAAGTACACACTGTTCATTCATGATAGCTGCGGCTGGCAGCGAGGGCAACCCCGCAGCAGAGTAAGCGATGTCATTTGGCAGCAAATGAAGGGGAAAGAGCAAAGCGGTGCATGCTAGTGTCGCACAGCTAGCTCTAACATTAAGCTAGGCTAGGCGCGGTACAAAGCTCAGTTTGTGTCCGCGTCTCTGCATGGTAGAAAAAACATTGCTGCTGGTTCACAGTTTTCTTCAGCTCGCCGTCTCCTTCCCTTTCATCCTCCCCCCCTCCCCTCCACTCTCTGCCTCTGTTGTCACCCCCGCTGCCTGAAAGAACAATCTAGCGACGCAGCATGCCCTTCCAAAATATTTACTCACACAGTATTGGCTGAATACAAAGGCCATTCTCTCACTCCCTCTGATGTCTGACACTCAAACAAACCCCTGCAACTACATGCACTTGCTGACCGCACCTGCCCTATATCACCCGCTGCATGTACACAGACTTGTTTTTTGGGATTCCTTCCTTCCTGAACCTACCATCAGCTGCATGCTTCTGACTGATCTCAAAGTTGGTGAAGTATAAAAACAAGGACAGCAGCAACAGTAGTCACCCCGCCTAGCCTGCGGCACACAGTGTGTATCTGTGGCTCACATCCTCGCACACACTCCTCTGATTCAATCCCCCTGACGTTGTCTTAACACCTTTTTCCTGTGCAGCTTGTGCCCTTCTTTTCCTCTCTTCCTCTCTCTCCTATCTCAATCTGTCACCTTACATTCTCCCCTCGGTCTTCCTTAATCTTCCTCTTCCCCCCTCGTCCTCTGGTAACCAATTTACGAGACAGCTCTTCCAAACTAATCCTCACATTTTTCTGTTTTTAGCAAGGTAACTGCAAATATAAGTTCATTAACAATCATGCGCTGGAATCATCAGTGGCAATGCAGAAACACGCTGGCATTTTCCTGGCTCCACATTCATTAGCATATGTTTGAAAAGCAAGTCTAAATGGAATGATCAGAGCTGTTGATGAACTACAAACAAAGCCACAGAAGTGCTGCTATGATGTGGCTGCATGTCAGGCTTGCTTTTAATATGTTGCACTTATGATTTTTTAACCAGACGGCCCGAAATAGATGCAAATGAATGGAGAGTTTGAAAAAAATAGCTAGAGCGCCCAGAGTAATGACATGTCCCCAGGGTGCCTACTGTTTTCGGGTGATTGTTCAAGAACTCCTGTGGGGGAGTGCATGCTAATAAGTAATAATGTTCTATCAAAGTGAAATGTAGTATAGAGTCTTTTGTCTTGTAGCTCTACAGTGCTGCAGATTGCTCCCCAGCCCACCAAACATCCTCTTTGATAAGGGATGTGGTTCCCTGGGCTGCACCTGTGTTTCATTACGGCCGCTGATGGTTCAGTAACAGGCTTTTTTCGCCTGTGGATCGTGATCTCACCCTTTCCCCCCCTTTAGCTACTGCCAACATACATTTGCCTCCAACAGCCCGGCCTGTTCTCCCCTATTGCTCATCCCACAGCATGCCATTCACATGATCTCTGCAACTCACTTTCTCCTCCGTCTCGGACAGCTCGGGTAAGGTTTGGGGTGCGATCTAATGATTTTGTGCTACACTGGCTCATGACTCCTATTTGTCAGGAGGGCCTTCGAGCGGCTATCCACCTGGATACATCCATTCTCATGCACTTTTCCCCTCGTCAGTACCCTCTGGTCCATGTATTAATGTGAGTCCAAGTGGGCCTGAAGGACCTGAGCCCACCCAGTTTTGATGCTGGACTTTTATTTTAGGTGACTCATAGCTGGGATTTGAATGCTTTATATACTTTAATATTTTTAACATTAACAAATTGTAACTCAATTGCAGTTTTGCTGCTATAATGCGCAGTTTGGATCACAAAAATCTGAGGATTTTGTACTGCACAAAGCTTTAAAACAGTCATGAACAAACAGGCATGCATGAAGCAAATGAATTTTTAATAGACAGAGAGAGATAAGTGCATGCGAGGATAGGGATTCAACTTTCATTAAGGTAAAAGTCAGGCATTTATCTGAAGGTTTTCTGTACCCATTTCATCATCAACAGTGATGTTTATTTGGACCAACATTTCTTATAAACAAACTAATCTATCCATCCACTGGACAGCAGGAGCTGAATGGTTTTACTCAAGTCAAGTAATGCATAAATAAACAACTTTTGAGCATTCTACGCTATTGAATAAAGAACTACAAGAATGACTGATAGGTGATAAATATCTAATATATATAAAATGACCCATCAATAATTATAGTTCTAGCTTTCCTGCTAGTTCCACAGTGATTCATATTTTCAAAGGAGAAAAAGGATAACCATATCATTACATTTATGTGGTTATTGTGGATGTTGATTCCAAAAACAAAAGACGAAAGCCTGGCCCACAGCATTATATAAATATTTATCAAAATACAAACCAATACACTGACTGAAATAAATCATCAGATCATCTTATGGTCGGAAAACATATTATTTTTTAAAACTGTTAAAGATGCTTCGCTGTCTGAACTTTGAAAAGTTAGTAAATTACTTTCAGTTGAGTTACTGAGATGGGCTTATGGTGCCAAAATACAGATAATAGCTCACGGAACAACATTGATTCATCCCTGCAAGTAATACTTAGTATGTCTTAGTAATACTAAGTTTGCCCAACAGCCAGATGTCAAGTACTACCAACAATTACACACAGTGTAAACAACACACAGGAAAAAGGATGGACCTTCAAAAAATAGCCTCAATACATCCTGAACAACTATAATGAAAACAGAGTGCTACAAGTGTCTATTATGAATCATGTTGTCTGCAAAAGAAATAATCCATGACCTTGTTCATAAATGTTAGAAGAAAGCAGTGATTAGTATGGTCATTTCCAGAAGGCCATAGCATGCCTTTTAATTCCTCGTTGTGTAAAATACACAAAAAATAAATGTGCACACTTAAGTAAAAGGCACAGAAAAGCAGTACTTCCCCACAAGTGAGAGACTGGAACTGGGAATGGTTTTTCAATTTTGCTTGAAGTAAACAAATCAGTTCAGCTCTACATGCTTTTGTTTTACATTCTGTTTAATGATATGGCACAGACATTACATAGCTCAGTGCATGGCTGGTCTTGGAGAAAATAAAAAAGACAAAGGCAAAAGTGATGTGAGAGTATTAACTGGTTATGTTCAGTCTCCATGAAAAATGCATAGGCAGATGCAGATAGCACTTAAGTCTCCATTTTTCCTGACTGTATTATCTCAGTCCCAGTATTGCTGGAGAATATATAAGCTGTGTGCTCTAAAACATATTTGGCTGCACAATAACTATGCTGACCTGTGCTGGGTGTTTCAATGCATGGCACAGAGAGCACTGCACTGACTCCTAATCCACTTCTTTCCAAGTGATATCAATTACAGTAACATAGTGGTCATATAAAGCAGGCATTTTTACACTTAAATACTTTTTTAAATTCAGTCAAGCAAGTCTATGTGTTATACCTTTGTCTTTGCTTTCTAGGGGCATACTCATAATTCATTCTATGGCCAAGCAATTCTGAATCCCTTAGTTTGATAAGCTTGGGTGCTATGTACTGGTCTCAAGCCCTGACATAGCTGGAATACGAGAGGGCATGGTACAATCACTCATGCACTAGCACCATCATTGGTGCAAGATATGGTCATGATGTAGAACTTGTGCTTATTGGTGTGCCATCTTGTACACTGAGGCATCTGAGGAGTGTTAGAGAATTATTTATGACTAAAATTAGTCCATGTAAACAATAAACTCAGTAAAGCCAATATATTTTCCTTTATTTGCAAACTCTGAAACTAGTCCTCTTGTTAACTACCTGGAATTTAAAGATAACCTATTTGGGTGTTGTGCTATGGCTCGACAACAACATGCAGAGGATGCTCCAAGATATAATGCTGCTCAGTCCAGCTGGGTCTGGTCACATTGTGTTGCAGTGCTTACAAGAGGCTTAACCATAGAGATGGGAGTCTTTTATGTTGGGCTTCTATTCGATTTCTATTCTGAAGGTGACAATTCAATTCAGGATCCATTTTCACTTCAGAATGATTCATGATTCTCACTCAAAGCTTTTTGTCACAAAAGGGAGCTTATATCAAGATTTACAACAATCTGATGCAGGCTTGACATTGGCAGACAGTTAAAGAAAATGTTTGTAAGACTACAAAGAAAATTTAAATGATTAGTACATAAAATGTCAGTTGAAAGTTATAGGTTTATATTTAAAAACAGGTTTCATCATTACTATATCTGAAAGGCTTCCTTCTCTGTAATGCTGTTGTTGTGCAAATCTCAAAATAATACAAGCAACAGTTTCAGTAATCCTTTTGGCCAATCTTGTGTTAACTGAAAGCTGGGTAAAGCTGTGCAGTGTGCAATGATCAGTAGTCAGTATTGTTACTGTCCATTGTTCAACTATTTTGAATTCTGGGTGATTGCGTCTAAGCTGAATACTTAGATTTCATTTGCAAAGTCTACATACTGTATGTTTTGTCAAACTCTGTCTTACTCAGGTGTTAGAGAATACTTAATGTACGCACATGCAAAGGAGGCTCAGGCTTTTTCTCTGCTGCTCTTTACAGAAACACAATGAACACAAAGAGCGAACAGGCTAACTTTTGCAGTACAACCTGCTCACACTGTGTACAACGGCACTTGTGCAGAAAAACAGTGTGACCATATACAGTATTAAATAACTGTTTCAATGTGCATGTTATCCAATGATTTGTTTGTTTGCAGTCAAACACTTATTTGAAATAAAAAGCATGCTAACAGCTAATCTTTGTTATGAAAGCAGCAGAAAACTCCTTGCCAGTATCTGTAGCATAGAAAACCCTGTAAATGACAAACCTCTGACAGGCTTTTCAAAACAAAAGCCCTAATTTGTTATTCAGTTTACTGAAGAGACAAACTGGCAAATGACGTGCTTCTTAATAGAACAAACCACAAACCATACAATCAGTTTCAACTACAAAACAACCAATGGACAAAATGAAACTTTATACAACATTCTTAAAAACGTCTCTGCAAAGACAAATTGTCTCATGTCACATCCTTTTTTCTGCAAAAGGACTAAAATGCTAGAAAAAAAACAGCATGATCCCTTTGAATGTTTTTAGTAATGGGATGAAAATACTGGAATGTAATATTCAGGACCTCTCTCGCAGCCCTAATGTAAGTGCAGGTTAGTGTGGGCCAGGGGACAGGAATAATTTTTGCTTTTGTACACTTCAGAGCAAATGACCCTACTGAGAGTGGCCCTAACAATCCTGATTTTCTGCAGTCAAAAGAGGAGAGAGAAAAAAATTAAATCAATGGTTAATACAGAGAATGGTGAAAGAGGATAAAAAATGCCATGTGAAATTCTACTCCAGCTTTAGGCCTACCATTGAATTATTCATTCAATCTGTAATCAGCCTGGCCTAACCATGATATCATAGCCGTTATCTGATTATTTAAAGGCCAATTAACCCCAGTGTCAGCATGAAGTGACCGAGTGAAAAAGCTCAAGTGCATTCATTATTCTTGACAAATGAATTTAATATGGATGAAGATTGCATGAGCCTAAAACTGACTACTGCAGGGGGGAGAAAAAGGCAGTCAAACATTAGCCCTGATGGCTTTGGAGATAACTTGTTCCGGGATCGTGATGACTCCCTAAGATGAGCAGGGGAGTGAGTGGTTACAGGCATTTGAAGATCATGGACAGGCTCCCTCCTACACTGCGCATATTAATTCTTCTAATGCAGCTAAGCTCAGCTTGTCACACGTTGACACCGCATAATTATGTCATCTACGAGGGACGAGCTTTTTAAAGGGCAGATGTGCGGTGCAGCGGAGTGCCTTCATCGATGGAGGTTCTATGTTCTAAAATGTCAACATGCGTCTCAAGAATGGGTATATTTTAGCTCATTAAAACCTTTGAGGGCACATTATAAAAATCATTTTAGATTCAAAGGTACCAGGTACTGGAGGTGAACGTTTTAATAGAGTTGGATAAATCCTCATCAGAAAGACCTTTCACCAATAACAAAGCAGCCAATTCTTTAAGTGGAATCCTGACTGACATCCAGATCCCCTCACCCATGGCCTCCTCCCATCCATCAATCCGTCCTGACAGACTTCCCTCCATCTTTCTCAGTGTAAATAAACAAGGGGTTGAGTCAGAGAGCAGAGGGGGGGACAGAGGATATCAAAATATGATGCTAAAATCTGAGCTTATGTCCACACAGAGGCAGGTATTTTTATGAACAGCAGCTTCACGTGAGTTTTTAAAAACATGCTTGTCCACAAACACACTGTTAAATGCTGTTTATTACCATGTGGTAACATTCAGCCAAAGCAGTTTAATTTTTTTTATCTATTCCAAACCACAAGTCCAACTGGTGTTATAGTTTGACTTGTGGGTATGTTGGCTGGTATCAGCAGGCTTATTGAGTCAATATTTCTTTGTTTATATTTCAATGTTGAGACATATCTGATGATCGTGATTGTTATCCTGGTATTAAAAAAGTTTCATGGCAACTCTTGTTGGATTAAACATCTGCTGTTACCATGAAAACAGTATAAAAATAGTCCTGTTATCAACACATAAAGCAGCAAATGTTTAGCAACATCCCCTGCAACACACTTAAACAAAGATAATGTTACGACGGGCAATATCACCCCTAGGAGAGGTCAGCACAGAGTGTGACATCACAGGGCCAAAACACTGAGAAAAAGCTGGGGTTTTTTTTGCATACCAATCTATGTGGGGACATAGCTTGAGACAGGCAGGCCAAGTCAAGTTCAGAGAGGAAAAGGAAGAGCGATGTGTGGAGGGGAGGGGAGGGGGAGCAGTGAAAAACGAAGAGGGGGAGACAGGCAGGAAAAGAACTCACAATGGGCTGAGGTGATGATGGGGGAACAGAGTCATCTGGAAGGAATGAGGAAGGGGGGTGAATTGGACAGGAGGAAAGGAACTGACTGGCACAGGGATGACAGCTACATGAGCGGACACCCGAGAAGGGGGGTCACGTAGAGGAATGCTGGAGAGGAGGATGGAGGAGGGAGACATCAATAATCTATGCCAGATAAAGAAATTCTGTGTCTACAGTAAAGAACAAAATGGAGAGAGTGAGACAGAGGAGAGAGACAGAGAGACGAACAAATGAACAAGGAAAAGTTGGTAGGTGGAGCCCAAGGGACTTCTATTTAAAACCAGAACAATCGCGAACACTTGTGTTAGTTTACACAAGCAAAGGAACTGCACCCCCCCCTTCCCCCTCCCCCCCATACGATTTTCCCGAGGCAGTGTCTATTTAAATGTGTGCTTAAACGGCAAGTGCTACTGCTCTAATCACGGCTGGCATCAGAACACATTCCCCATCTCCATCTTCCTCTCTACCTTTCCCCCCCCAGCATGCAGTCGTCTGTTGTTCAAACGCACCATCAACACACGCACACAATCGTGCATGCACCCCCCCCAGACTGTGGCGTGCCAGAGAGAAATTTATGAATCACTGGTGCACAAATCACCCGCAAGCTTGTTGCAAGAAGAGAAAAGTGGGGAAGGCAGCGGAAAAAGACAAGAAGTAAGCGGTTAAAGTGTTCCTTTTAAAGCTTAAAAAAATGCAGGAGGAGGGTTCAGGAGATGGCTCCCAGCAACCTGAGGGAGCAGGAAAACACCCTGAGGGGCCTTAGTGGCAAGTACTAGTCAGCAGAGAAGATAGCGTCTCTTTCGCTCTCCGCCGTCTCCTCTCTCTATCCCCTCCCTGCTGGCTCTTCCTAAAGAGGCCAAGATAGAAAGCCAGGAGAGCCAGCAGCCAAGTAACAAGCAAGGGTATGATACATGCAGGAAAAAAACACTGCAAACCAACTGGCAAATATCTTACATTTTGCACAAAAAAGCCCTGTGCGAAATGTACCAGAGCCAAGAAAACCTGTTAAAAAAAAGCATCACAGTGGGCAATCCACACGACAGAAAGAAGGCCCTCCTTTAGAATCCATTTGAAGAGATACTAGCAATCATCTCTTGTTACAGAGCCACTTTCCCTCTAGGGCCACCACTCAAAGGCAGCTCTGTCCATTGATACAGGTGTGGTGCGCAGGGAGGGAAAATAGTGGGGAGAGGGAGGACAATAGACGGCCTTTTCGCTGGTCTCCCTCTGCTCACCTGGATTACAGGGGGGACAGTCTGAGAGGAGGGGAGGAAGAGGGAGAGGGGAGGGTCTCTAAGCCCGGGCTGAGAACAATAGCGTCTCTGTGTTCGGTTAACACCAAGTGCATCATTCTGTCGAGCAGCAGCCAGCTGACTGCCGGGACCGAAAAACAACATCCCAAGGTCGCTGCTGATGAATGCCAAGTTCTTATTTTGCAAGTGTTAATTATACTGCTCGAGATACACTGACGGGGTTAATCAAGACTTTGAAACCAAAACAAGACGCATCCCCTGCTTGAAAACCACAGTACACACTCTCGATAATGTTATGATAGCACATGGAACAGATACAGCGGTGTCATATTTTAAAGCTGCAACAATAGATTATTTTCATGAACAAATCATCTGCCTCTGTTTGCTTGATTCATTTCACTGTCATTTCTTACTTCAGTAACATCGACTGAATACTCTAAAACTGCTTGGTTTACATAACAAAACCTTGACCTCAATTTCAAAATGAACAAAAAACAGGAGAATAAGTAGGGATGGGAACTAAAAACCAGTTCCAGCTGAGAATCCATAACATCTCTCTCAAGAAGTTATTTGAGTTTTTATTTATAAATTCTGCTATCAATTGCTTCAACTCTCAGAGGCAGTCAGTAGATTACAAGTTTAGGATCAGATAATAAAGAAGTAAATAAAAATGTCAGACAGGAGGCAGAGGAGTGTAAATTGTGTCTTATTTTTAACAAAAAGTCACCGGCAACTTGCAGAAGTATTATCTAAGTGGCACAGCATTGAATATCAGAAGAGTCAGGTTGTTTCGATTAGCAGAATCGTTAATGACATTGGTATCTGTAAAATCTTATCAATTTCCATCCCTTAGAATAACTTTACATAGACTTTGCATTTTTTTTGTAATTTTAACTTAATGGATTAAAAAAAATCATATTAAATTAAGACATTTTTTCAGTTTAGTTCAGATTTGAAATTGTTAGTTTTGAACTATGTTAAATATCTGATAGTGCTCAGTAAGTCAGTGTTTGCCTCCCATGATGATGAGAACACAGCTGATTAAATGATGGTTGTCCCACAAGCCATGTTGTGCCTGTTTTGTCTGTTTGTTTTGTCCCATGTGGTTTATGGTTCAGTTGTTGCTACTTTACTTCAGCTACTGTGGCCACAATTTATGTGCAATAGTTACACTGCAGGATGGGAAATGTACACAGAGGTGGGAAAAACCTTATCAACTACCAAGAAAAGTACTTCTCTCACACAGCACCTCACTCGGCAACATGCTCTCTCTGTACTAGCTGACAAAGAGCCTGTCGCTGCAAACAACAAGTCAGGTGTAGCACATGTTAGCTTGGCAGACAAAGGAGGGTACACTTCATCCAAATAACTGATTTTACATCTACTCAAGCATTATGATTTGTGAGAGCCAGAACTCAACAGACTGTGAAAACGAGTGATGTTGTAGACAACATGCTTCACATAACAACTGTTGAGTCTGTTGCCTTCAGAAAATGAATAAGCAATCACAATGAAAATGGCTAAATCTTAATACGAAGTTAGCAAATTGTGTCTAAAACAACCACAGCAGCACTAAATGAGAAAATAATGCGAGCACTGAGCACTGGAGAGATAACAGTAATTTATCATGTACAAAGTAATCAGAGCATTTAAATGCAATAACTTAGTCAGAAACTCAGTAACTTTTTGACAGGAGCAATGACTAATAGTAACTACGGTTAACCAGAAATATTATAATTAAACTGAAATTATATTTCCTGTAGAAAAATGATAACAGGTCAATTTTCAAAGCCAAAATTCCAAAAAACAGAGGCACTACTATTAACAGCTGGCAGCAAAATGTAGATATGCACTTGAAAAAGGGCCTATAGAAACTAATTATTTGTGAAAATTAGTGCTGTCAGACGATTAAAAAACTTAATCTAATTAATTACCGGATTTATAATTAATTAATCTAATTAATCGCATTTTAATCTCATATCTGCTTAAAGTACCCAAATAAAGAATTTGAATTCTAGGATATTATAAAATTGTAGTGCATGACTAATCAAATGAATACACTAAGAAGTGAAAATTTGTAAATCCACATTTTCATTGGTGACTAAAAAAAAACAAAGACAGGGCAACTTGTCCAGAAAATTCTAAGCTCAATCAGGCAACTCAAATTACACTTTAAGTGTGTTTCATAAATCAAATCCAAAATAAGAAAAAGGTTGAGGACATCCAGCAAAACAATTAGGCCTGATGCATTATTAAAGAATCCCGCACATATAGATAAATAAATTCAAAAATAAAATAAGACTAAGTCTTAAATATGCCATTCCTGTTGTCACCTGGGCTTTGTTTGGTTTGACTAGAGACGCATGTGTGAAGTGACGTGCCACTGCCATGTACGGGTCCTCCAGCTGGCCAATATCAAAATGTTTGTGTGCTCTGATTAATCTTGTGATTAATTTTTATAACACATTAATTTGCGGTGTAATTAATGAATCTAATTAATGCACTAAAGTGACAGCCCTAGTGAAAATATATATATTTAAAAAAAGCAGTTATAAATTTATACATTACACAACAAATTGTGTGATTTAAACAGAACAAACAACATTAAAAAAAAAGTCCAACTACAAAATGTATCCAGATTCATCTTAAACTTAATGTCTGCTCAACCCTTAATGTAACTAGTTAACACTTCTTTGTACACGACCATCTCTGCAGTAAGATTTCTGTGAAACATTACATAAGCTGATGTTGGTCCTTTTGACAAACTCTTACACATCCAAATGTAATATGATTCCACCATGTCAAACGTCAATTTATATCTGTTATGCTGCATCCTTTTATTGCCTTGCAAGCTGCTAAACCAAAGTGCAGATTGTGTTTTTTAACGGGCAGAAGAGGTCACCTCTTGGAC
Source organism: Scarus forsteni (assembly GCA_036419115.1). Lineage (NCBI taxonomy): Eukaryota > Metazoa > Chordata > Actinopteri > Labriformes > Labridae > Scarus > Scarus forsteni. The sequence continues at coordinate 1,007,117 of JAZDUH010000111.1, forward strand.
AAAAGTTGATCTCATGGTCAAAGGTGACAGAAAGTGTCAGTAATGTGGGAGTGTAGCACCATCTCGAAGAAAGATCAGCAATGTTGGGTTTGAGTTTGAGAGAGGTGTTTTATTAACACTTCTAGAAACAGAGACTACAAACAACAGCTCAAATACATTTTATTACAAAGGTGTTCAGGTAGACCCGTTACAGATAATTATGAAGAAAGAATGTAAAAAAAAATGTGGTCGTTGTCAAGAGGTAAAATTTTTCATTTGGCCAATGTTATTGTTCGTAATTCAAAATCGGTTGCATCCCTTATATCTACCATGATAATAGTCATCCAAAAGTAAAAATTGACCAGCCAAGTACAAAAAACATCACCTGAAAAAGACCTTGAGTTAAAGTGGTGTGATAATTATCTTTATGAGGGAATGAGTATATAAGCAGGCATACTTTACTTTTTCTGTCTATACACAGCAAAAGATGTGTGTCTGTGCATGTTGTGTTTTAACAGCAGAGGATGAAGCAGCAGCAGTGTCCTGACGAAACATCCCATGAAAAACACTACACAGACCCTGTAATTATTCCATTTTTATTTATTTGGCTCAACATAACTCAAATAATTACTTGAGTACTTACTTCCTATAAAGAAAGATATACATTTTTGACAAAAAAGATTTTGACAACTGGCTACCAGGGGCCACATGTCGCCTTCCACCTCCCTGGATGCAGCCCGCCAATCATTTGAAAAACCAGCATATTGTAAACTTGAAGAAAAATGATACAACTGTATCACCATGCACAGGATATGTAATAGAAATACTGCTCTAAGGGGTTTTGTCTTTTTGCAAGACCTTAAGAACTTACTTTGCTATGGTCGTGTCTTTTATAATATTTGATGAAACATAAGAATATAAGAAAGTGGAAGGAAATACCATCTTTGGAAAAAACATAAATCTTGATTTTATATGTTTTGCAAATAATGGTTAAAAAAATGCACTTTTGCTTGTCTGAGTTCAAATGTATTGTTATTGCTGCAATCATTTTGTATAAGGGTTTAGTCTCAGTTTTCCCCCCCATTAAAAGTAACTAACAGATGCAAAACTGTGGCCCTGTGTTACTGAAAACACGGTTTTAAGCGCCCTGCTCTGGGGTCAAAGTTGTCCATCCATGAACTAAATCTTCTACCAACTTGAGGTTTTCGACTTTAAGATCTACTGTATTTATAACTTGGAGATAGGAATGCTGCGTGGTTAACCGATGAAGAAATTTGTTTTTGTGTTCTAAAGATGACTCAAAACATCTCTGCTGGACAGTAACCACGATTCTGGCTCTGATGCTTCTATTTGCCAGGATATCCTTAACTTCATATATGCATTATAAGAATCAGTGGCAGCTTCCACATCCTCCATGACATAATCCCCCCAAACAATGAACACTACTTTGTAGCATTAACTTGTTCACTTGGATTTAACTCCTCAAACACAACCACCTCCTTACAGCCTCAATTCTGGTTCAATGAGTCAAGCTTTATTACTGGCCAAGTCAGTCCCTGTGGGGGAGATGAGTGTATGACAGCATGTAGCAGCAGGGAAGTGGACACTGTCAGCCTGATCCAGGCACTGCACGACAGGTTAGCTCTGCTGAAATGAAATAAAATCCTGCATCTGTTTCCATTTCTCTCTTCTTAGTTCACTCGCTTGCCCAACTTTCTGCTGTCACTTTCCTTTTCCAGTCATCTGCTCCGTAATCAAGTGATTCAACCACCAAATCAGACCAAACGTCCCTGAGAAATGTGTGCATGCGTACGTGACTCGTGTATTTTCTGTGCTCCGTCTGTGTGTGTTTGTGTAGTTGCTTAAGGGAGGTGGTGGTGACGAGTGTCATGGTGGGGGATGGAGACGATAGGAGAGGGTGAGGAGGGTGAGACAATCAGGGGGTTGGGTGAAACACAGTAAAAGTGTCACAGCAACTTAACCTTCAAAAAATGCCCAACAGGGTAGAGTGGGAGGAAGTGTTCTTGGCCATTAGAAGGGAACAAGGGAGAGGAGGACGAGTGTGTGAAAGAGGGAGAGAGCGAATGATTGATGTGCAGAAGAAAAAAGAAGCAGGAGACCTCATTTGAGGAGGTAGGGTGGTGCAGATGCCTGCAATACAAATGTCTGGGCGGAGGCCGTTAAGGAGGAGAGAGAAGAGGAAGAAAGGGGGAGCAACTGAGAGAATGAAAGTAGTACGGGCAGTTTGGAAGAGCTTTAAGAGAAACTCTGACATAGGTGGAAGAGACAACTGGGGAATTGGACAGTGGGACGGAGAGATAGTGAGGAAGAAAGCAGAAAGAGAGAGGGAGAGAGAGATTAAGGGGGAAAGAGAGAGTAAGAGGATAGAGGAAAGCAACAGACATTCCAATTACAGAAGCAGAGACGAGGGATTGATGACTAAGAACGGAGGGAATTAGAACAAAGAGCAGGACAAGAGGGGGAAAGAAGATACAGTAAGAGACAGCAGTTTACGGAGCAGATGGATCAATTATGCAGACCGAATTACAGAGAAGAAGGAAGTTAGGCATTACACATGAGTGTAAACAGGCAAAGACGAAGAAGACGGGGAGTGAATGAATCAAGATGGAGGAGTGCAAGTTAAAGAGATGAGAGAGGTAGAAGGCAAGTGTCCTATTGGAAAGACAGGCAGTCATTTGGCCGGCTGAAGCAGACCCATCGAGGGAGCGCTCTCCCCCTGGTGCCACACCAAACAAACCCCTGGCACACCCTGTTGACAAAACACAGGCCTGATAACTGAATAAACCTGCTGCTTCAGTTTGACCTTAATGTGCTGTTCGCTTCAGGGGAGGATTTAAATGCTGCTGCCATTTCGAGGCTCTGGGGACCAATGACAGCCATGCTGCCTGCTTATCAGCAAAGCATGGCGGCACGTTTTTTTTAACCAACAAATGAAACAATGGCAGGCGCTTGTATCAGGTTTGTAGGATCGCTACAGCGCTGCTTGTGTTGAAAAACAAAAGAACAATTGCTGTCTGCGTTCATAAAAAGCAAACCTGTTGTGCCTTATCTCCCTGCTTGCTTTTATCTTGCATTTTTGAGATGATATCCTAGTAAGGATACAAGGTTTTACTGTGTGTGATTTCACTTTGTTCCTAAGATGAATCTGCAGGGATCAGCAGGGAAGCTGGTAGAATTTAAAGCAATTGGTTTGCAGAAGTTTTTCAGGGGGTTCCTCACTTCATATCCAGCTTCTGCAGCCCTGACAAGACCCTGTCATAGAAAATTCAATTTCCTCCTGTAGTCTGCCTGTACACTGCCTCTGATAAGTGCAAGTTTGACACGACCTTGTCAAAGTCAGATGTGATGAAGATGCAGCACCTCCGGCTGTGGGTAGCAGAGGTGTGCAGATAGGTAACAAAATTGTCAAACTAGCTCTAATGTTGCCGGTTACAAATGCAGATAAAAGGGAGCTGAAATGTGTAAATAGAGAGGAGAGGAGGCAGTAAGAGCAAACTAGGCTCTACGTTTTACAAACTAGGGGGCAGAGAGGGCACAGGGAGGGATTAGATAAGGACGAGGAGGAGGAGGGGAGACAGAGATGTTTCATGGTGCTGTCACAGCGACAGAGCAAGCCCTAAATGTTTTCAATATCACATAAGGGCACTGCATCATCCAACATTCAATACAGGATCAATAACGCAAACCACCTTCCACCTCGCAAACTACATTTAGACACATTAAGGTGACTGCTAATGAGCTGTCGGGTGCATGTGTGCGTTGGTGCGTTGGTGTGTGTGTGCTTGTAGGGACGCGCTGAGGAGGACACAGTCAAGGGCCCCAGTGCTGAGTTGCACAGAGATGTGCTGAGTGCGTGATGGGGAGGATTTCAGGAATAAAAGATTGTGACAAAGACAGAAGAAGGAGAGGCGAGATGACAGGCAGGGGGTACAGGTCAGGTAACAATGATACAAAGAGAAAGGTTAGTGTACAATGGAACGTTCCACGCCAATTAAATAGGAGTCTCATGCTGAAGAATAAAAAAGGAAGAGGGCTGCAACTAAATTACAAATGAGCTGATAATTCTTGGCCTCCCCACTTCACTCCCCTCACAAAGTTTTTTTTTTTTTATACCCTGCTTCATAGCTGCTGCCAAGATGCTGGGCTGAGGAATTCGAAGATGTCGACATCCTCGGCCCCCCACTCGGCACGCTGCTCCTCCTCTGCTGCTCCTCCTCAGTGATTTCCACAACAGCACAGGGTCACAGAGACACCCATCTCCAAAGTCTAGTTAATTAACAGGATTCCATTTTAAAGAGTTTGGCTGCCTTTCAATGGATCTTAAATTGGAATTACCCCTCGTTCTGCACATAGGCGTAGCTGGAATGGCTTTGACCTGCATCTCTCTGAATTCCATCTGGGCCATGTTAAAATGGAAGAAAGGCAGATTTGGCAGGAGGTATCTTGACTAATGGTGTGGAAATGAATGTGTGTGACTGAAAAACAAAGTCAGCCACATGCCTTGTAGCATTTCTATACAAGATAAGCTGCTGGCATGCTGCTCCTGCAAATAGTGGTGCATTAAAAGTCTCTATTATGTAGAAACACGTGGGTGGTTCAAGTACATTATAGAATGGTCTCTTGCGGTGAACTTGTGGCAGCTTGTGAGCTAATGCACTATGATTTGAAGGAGCAATAGCAGTGAAAAAAAGGACTCCTCTGCCAGCACTAACACAAAACCGAGGGCAGATGTGTTTTTAGAAACCCATCAGCTGCACCTTTTCATAAAATGACATTTGGCATGCCTACTAAGGTGAAGACTGCAATTTGTTTTCTTTTGGATCTGAGGGGTCTGACTCCAGCAGTCTGGCAACCCTGGGAGAAATACAAACATCCACTGCAGGGGGGCTCTCAGTGTGACCCCAACACAGATAGGACACTATCCAGCAGAATCACTGCAGGGAGTAACAAGGGGGGACTTCTAATATGATCCTCCTAATTTTAGCTCTCTTGTAGCAGGGAAGTCAAATCATCAGCCCGTTATACTCTACATTAACATCCAAATTGGAAATTTGGATGCCTAGCAATAGTCATTAATCCTAAGACGTACCTCTACAGAAATGAGACTATTTGAGATCTGATATTTCAGGATGCAAACACACGTAGCCTGGATGCCTTCTTTCAGATTGGCTTTGCAAGTCATTTGCGAAGTGGGGCCCTTGGCCTTGGGGTGGAAAATTTAATCAGGTTTTAACTTCAATATCAATTACAGCTTCCAACAATATTTAAAGCAAGCTAACTGCAATGAAACAATGAGCCATATACCATGCTGTGCTTTTGTCTGCATGTTTTGTTGTGAGTTAAATGTTTCAGTGTAAGTTCTTATAGTTTGGCTAAAGTACACCACCTCTACCCCATGAACACATTTATTCATTGAGATTGTGAAAGACCTCTTCTATATGTTATTTTTTCATGTATATTTTTTTTCTTGATGCTTGTGTTTCAGTCTTAAAAGTCAGAGAGTAAACGGTGTTTAAGTCCAACAAATACATGAAATGAAGGTAAAGTTAGTGAGTAGAAATGCTCAACATTTAGCTCTAAATATAAGTGACAAAAATCTGAAGTCTTCTGTGGCAGCCTCCTAGTAAGCAAAAATTGAGGATTGTTTTTGTCATCAAGAAATTAAGCATAAATTTTGAACACCACAACAGGCCTTAAGTTGTATAAGTTAGAACATTATTGTATCTTGCTACATGAATTTGCCCTCACTTTTATCAGGACCTGATGAAATGACGTTTTAGGACTAGACAGGGACTGTAGCACATTTGAATGAACACATTTAATTTAGTATTTTTAAATACACAGCCTATCTTTTTTATGGGATAATTTAAAATACATCACTAACTCAAAGATCGTTTAGCTTAGTGCGGTTTATGAAGACTGGGCTAAGTTCTGGGCCATAAATGAATTTTTTTTACATAATCTGTTATCATCAACTTACTAAACAGAGGCATATGCATCTGGGAGAGGGTCTGTGGCAAACAGAAATTAAAGAAACAACACTTTTTGTTCATCAGGATAACCACCATGTACAACTCTAACATGTTCATGCTTAAATGTAATCAGCAGGACCAAAGCTATTAGCACGCTACTATGGACCTACTTTATGTCAGTTGGCCGTAAAAGCAAATACCACACCTCCAACACGTAAGGCCCCGCTGTAACTCCTTGTTCAATATGTAACCCATGGTTGTGGCAATGGTGTATGTGTTATTATTTATTAAAAACAATAAGCTCCTTATCAGGTCACCCCTGTTGTCCCGGGGTTGTGTCAACATGAGGACAGCTGTGTGCCTCCGGAGCTGTAGGTGAAGAGTTGGGTGTCATTAGCATGGCTCACTGTACTGTCACAATATGCCCAGATTTTGAACAAACAGATTGCGTGATTTTCAGACTGGTGGACTACAATCAAAGGTCTTGGTTTGACTATTATATGTGCATCTGTAAAGACCTAAGATACACTACCAAACAAAACAATACAGGAAAAAGCTATATATTAACACATAGCCCTTTATTGCAAAGTGTAAATGACCACATGAAATACAAATCGAAAGAAAAGTCTGTGAAAACTACCAGAAAGTCAGTGTTCAGGTGTGAAGTCATGGAAATATTAGGGGATTTTTAAGATGACATATCACAATCTGCAGGAAAAGAAAATACAAGCATGCAGTTGCATCTCCTCCCTTTTATTAGAATGTGATACGACTTACGGGAAAGCTTCAGGGTTCTGCCCTTAGTCATCACCAGCTGTGTGAAAATGAGTCTGCAGGAGTATGTTTGGGCTGTAATACTCGAGCTTGAGATGCAACAAGATGAACAAACTCAGGCTCATTGACCCTCCTCAATTGAGCTCCACTGATCCTGTCAGAAAGTATTTGCCAAGTCAACATTAAACCTGATGGATGGCTTTTCTGGTCATGAAAAGTCAACAAAAACTGAGAAGAGAAATCATTCAGCAGAATTTCAGTGAATGAAAAAACCCTGAATGTGACCTAAAAGACTGAGATGACTTTTAAGCGTTATACCTCTGATAAATAAAAAAATTTAAAATGAGAAATCTCTTGCCGGAGTGATTTCAGTAAACCTCTCAAAAGTCTCTTCTTTCATTTCCAGTTTACCATTTAATAAGAGCTACTTTATTCCATGGCACCCCTTTAATATCATCACTTAGTTCAAAAACATTTTCTTAGTAGTACACACCTTGTAAAAGAACAAAGCTGTTGTAATCATTAGGCTTATTTGGTGAAATGCCTAATGTTTCATTCAGTATTTCAAACAGTCTAGCTCTCTGAAATGAATGGTGCCTCTTCTGCCACCTTGTCCATGTAGAAACACACACAAGCCTGGTATCACTCTCTCGACTCTGTTAGGCTGTAAATTCAAGCACACTTTTATGTCTGAATCAAAGATCTCTTAATGGTGATTATATGCGGGAGGAGGAGGAGGTTATTGATGTGTCATTTAAACCGGAAGGCTGAGCACTAAGGGTGTGTGTGCGAATGTGTGTGTGATTGTACCGGTAGCAATATGCCAGGACCAGAATGAGGCTTTCTTATACACATATAGACACGAACACCTGACCTTTTCAAAATCCTCCTGACATTTACAGGGGCCGGTGTGAAGGGGTGAGGATAGCTCATTTACATAATGACGGGACCTAACTGCGACAGCCATTAACACAAAACCAAACCGAGACCGAAGCCCATGCTCCACTGAGACTAATGAGATACTAAGGACTTACTTTTTCTTCTTTTATTGGCGAGAGAAAAAAAATAAGAATCTCTGGCCATGATGATCCATCACCTACATTCCTCTTAATAGACAGAGTGTAATGCTCGTTCTCAGCTGTGCTGATTTATGTTCCCAGGCTTGGCAGGACTGAACTGTTCACACTGAATCTCACCATGAGGAGGGGAAAGTTGGAGCGAACAGTTGGAGTTATTACACAAGTGAGACTGCCAAAAGAAACATAACTTCATCAGGGTTAGAGACAGTTTTAGTATATTTGTGTTTGTAGGAGGGCAGGGTGAAAATGTTGTAAATGTTTTTGAGATATTACAACATTAGCTGTTGAGCTTATGAAAGATGAACACCACTACGCCTCTGAGTCTGAGCTAAGCTGAACTCCTACAGCCGTGCTGGATGAGAACTGTGAGGTCACATGCTGTTTATTTTCTGCGAGTTGTTCCTGTCATAAACATCATGGCCTTCGGTCCAATGAGGGGTGGGGCGAATAGGGGGAAGGGACAGAGAGAGGTAGGCCATTCAAACAGACCAGAGAGCAACAGCACCTACAGCTGTTGGATAAATGTACAGTAAAATCACAATAGCAGAAAAAATGACAGCCATTCATTTACTGCTGTATCCTTACTTGGCCGGTAATGCTTAGGGACATCCATGTGGTTAAGTGCCTTTAAGGTATAGTGTTAGATGGATATTGGAATCAAGAATCTGTTCAAACTGGTATGAGAAATGGTATAATTTGCTTTTTGCTCACAAGTCCCTTATGAAGTGCTTACATTTTGTATTGCAAAACAGCAATGTGACACTTTTATGAGAGGAAGACAGCACAATGACACTGGAGCAGTTGAGGAAATAATTTTGGCAGACAGCAGACAGAGGAGTCTGCAGTTTGGCTTAATTTTACACATGGCACCAGCAGCACAGGATGCTGTGTCTGTGGCTGAGTGATATCAGGCAGGAGAGGAAACTGCTACAGCATGCTGAAACATTGTCAATACAGCACAGCGCTGAATATCAGGATAGCCATCTATTTGAAATTGTTGACTCAAATAAACCTGTGCAGGTCTTCTTCTTTACTGGGGGGGTAAGAAAAGTGATACACCTAAAGATATTCTGAGTTTCAATATCATATCAATGCTTTAGTTAAATATCAAAACATACATTTTAAAGGTATTTTATGGACTTTTTGTCATTGATCAATTGTGAGGAGAGACTTGGAAAGGGGGTAGAGAGTAGGGCTGTAACCTTCTACTTGATTTGCAAGTTTTTTTCAAGCATGGGGCTTAAAACATGTTCTCAAGCAAAGAAAGGGAACTCCTTGCCACATTTGGCTTCAGTTCCCATGATGTTGTCCGCTCTATTTTTACATTTGATTTTGATCACGTGACATTACAGGCCCTGGCTGCTGGTGAGCGAGTCTATCAGTGTGTGGTGATAGATGCCTCGCTCTCTGTGGCACCTCACACACTACTAAACAAGACTGTTAAATCTAACATTATTTGTCTTCACGTGTGGGTCTCTCTCTGCTTCAAAATTGGTGATGAATTTATAATTTCTGATGTGTGTGTAAGGCCTTAGGGATGCACAATATTGACTTTTTGCTAAAATCCAATTTGCCAATACTTCTGTATTCCTTGTTGCCAATTCTGGCACCAAAAGTTGTTCTTTATTCATGAGTAGTAAGTCTCTATTTCACTAAAATTTACCTGTTCCTCTCATTTTAACAGTTTTTTCAAGAAGCAGAGGAGAAACAGGAGTAACAACATTTATTTCTTTCATAAATAATTCTGTTGATTTTTAGATGTAGACATTCAGACATAAAGAGGTGAAGCATTATGGTGCATTCATAAATTTTGCCAATATTACTGCTCACAAATGTGATTGTACTGTATAGGACTGATATGTATGCCAGATAAATCAGCTGTAAATATCAACAAAAAATGTTCATATCTGCTGATACCAAAATTCTGCTTTTTAATATTAATATTTGCTCATACTGAAAAAGTATACTGCATTCCTATTTTTCTGTTTCAAATGTGTCAGGAATTTACAAGGAATTACTGTTGTAGTACTGCTAACTACAACAAATCTGTATAAACACCTCAAAAGTCAAAACAAAATTTATTATGAGTTATAAAGAAAGGTGTGACAAGGACACACACTGCAAAATATCATCTGCCAGACCCCAAAAGCCTCAGTAACCTCAGCATTTTACAGGGCATGACCAGAAAACAAACAAACAGAGACAATGTATTCACAGGAAGAATGGCGTGAGAGAATCATTATCTCAACTCTCAGAAAGAAGAATCAGATTTGAGCGAGAATTGCACGGTCTCCCTCATCAGTCACAAAATTAAAAGATATTTGAAAATGAAAAGGAGAAGAGAACAAGGCCCTCTGTTTGTACACTGAGGGGGGGAGAGGGTGGGATGGCGGGAACGAGTAAAGTCTCAAGTGGCGGGTGGGAAAAGGGGGAGGTGGGGGAAGCGTCTGTCTTAATCAGACGCTGCATGTTCAGGTCTTCCAGCCGTTCCACGAAACTCAACCACCCAACCTTGTAAAATAAAGAAAATCTCACATTTCCTCAAAACCCCTCAAAGCCATCAGAAGCTGCCTTTGCATCTGAACGGGCTCTGCTGGGGACTTTCAGGTACACTAAGACAAACACTGGATTGTTTGTGCGCGGAGAAGGAAGCGGCTGCCTCCCCCGGCCCTGACCCTGCATGCACAACAGTTTCTCAGGCAGTCAGCCAGCCAGCCACCCCCTGCACACACGCAGCTTACTCAGCCAGAAAGACAATGCTGCCATAGCCTCATAGTGCACCCCCCCGCCATCACCCAACTCCCCCTCACATAAGCCCATCCCTCTCCCCAATAAAAACATCTCCATGGTAATGGGCCAAGCCTTTCTGACCCACATTTACGATCTCTCGCAACCTTGACTTGGGGTGAGCGGGGGGTTGGCATTATAGAGTAATTTTGAAGCTTAAAACGGGACCCCCACCTGTCAGATTCGATTAAATTTCATGTACCTGAGTAAGTAAAGCAGCACACCTTTATTAAAAATCCTTCCAACTTCATGTTGCATTCGAGACCACAGCTAAGCCGCACTACTCTAAAAACTTAGAGAATTTAATCCCCTCTCCCAGAGACGCAGGAAGGAAGGTGGAGGTATAAGTGGTTGCCGTCACCACTTGAGAGGAAATGGAAAAACCCCAAAATGCAAAGTAGACAAGTGAGAAGTTTCATCTCTTCAGCCCCAGAATTAAAAGCAGCAAAGCTTAACCATTACCCAAAAGGAGGCCAGAGGTTCACTTTGAAAAAAAAATGACTTAAATGAAAGAAAACGAAGAGCAGTGTTTTCTCTTGCTCCGGTTAAGCCTTTGTGTGTTTTCTCACTCATAAATATGTAAAACCTTTTGTTTTGTTTCCCCCACTTTTCTCCATCCCTTAAGAGCATTTCATGTCGTGTAAAATGTAATCGGACAAATAAAAAAAAAAGGTCCAGCACATGAATAAGTCAAAAAGAGGAATGTGCTTATGAGTCGTGATTAAGACAACACTATGAATAGACTGCATTACTGTACTCTATCAGAATTACAGCTAACACTGCTTCTGTTTCAGCATGGTAGATGGTTTCTAGTCCTACATTCCTGCCCCAATTTCAGCACAAAACAAATAAGTGGCCTAGCAAGAAAGCAGAGAATATGTTGAACTGGTTTCATGCCACACACATTCATATGGTAATAGGTTAACCGCATGCCAGGAATGTTTTCTCTCTCTCATTTTTTAAACCTACTCACTGTGGCAGTAGTACCTGTAGGCCAACTAGGCTGAAGTGGACTGGAAAACACCTGAAAAATGAACCTGGAGAGGTTGCTAAAGAGGCAGTGGCTGCCTCTTTTTCTTGTTTAAAATCACTGGGTCCAGACTTTAAAATCTTTCATCACAGGTTTCTATGAATTTTGAATGTGCGCATGGACAGAAAGCATGTCTTTAGTGGAGTTCTAATGTAAATGATTAAGAAAATTCAGCCAACTCTCTGTGAATTCAGAACAACCTTCTAACAACTGATTTACAAGTGTAAGGAGAAGTACCCCAATCAAATTGTTTGCTGCCACTGCAGATAACCAATCACCAGTGACTGAGACTGGCTGTTGATTTGTTTTATTATATGATAGGACAAACTGCAACAGAGAAGCCCAAAAACAAGTAGGAAGTCAACAAGTGTCCTGAACAACACAAATGAAGTGTAAAAACGTGCCTTTGCGTAGATGTTCACAAAAGCTAAATACATGGAGTGTTTTTGTCAATAATGATTGAGAAAGTAACAGGCATAATCTGTAGCTGGTAAATGTTAAAAACAGGTACAGCACAAACCCTGCATGTTCTCTGAGTAAGCCTACACATGATGAGATCAGACAGTCCTCTTTTGTAGACAGTCCCAGAAACAAGAAAACTGAGGGTTTTGGTTTTCCTCAAGGAATGCTGTTCTTAGCCAAAACCTAAGTTTCCTTCTTTAATTTACATACTAACTCATCATGTACTTTCCTTTGTCCAGAGGCCACTTTATCTTGTCAACATAACTACATCATGATCTCACCAAATTGACCTTAAACTCATTATACTGAACCACTGTCAAATCCTTCAGCAAGCTAACTACCTACTTAACCTGCCAGCCTCAGCAGAGATTTCAATGTGGATTTCAACACTGGATTAATATTTTTAACTGACAGGACTGAAAACAGAAGTTTGGGGATCTATCACAGTTTTCTTTAAGGGGAACAGAGGCGCAGAAGACAAGAGAGAGAGTTTGGCGCTGCATGTTGTATTAACCACAGGTGATCATATAAAGTGACTGCACGCTCTGATTTTGACCAGCTGACTGTATTTTTTTAAATGAGTTGCATCTGGCCAGTTAGTGTACCTCTAATTAGCAGCCAATAGGTCGAAAAGTAAATCAAACAAAATACATAAAAAAGGAAATGGAAAGAAAACATTGCAGCAGCTCCCTGCATTGCCTTATGGGCTTCATAGTCAGTGGATGATAAACAAAGCAGAGTTTTATTCACAGACAAGAAGACTTTCTCTAAACTTATGTGCTCTTGGGAGAGTTTGATGGAAAGCCATGGGCGTTTAAGCTTGTTAGCGTAGAGAGGATAGACTTAGTTGGCAGTAAATTCCTGAATATCATCACTGTCTGCTTACTGAATTTATTTCCATACAAAAAGCAACATTTCCCTTTAATGAGAGATGCACAGATGCAATAGTTAAATGTTGGCATCGACTGTTTCACAAACATCAGCTCTTGGTAAATAAATGCAGGATGAACAGCTGTCAGTTGCAGATGTTCATTTGAATGTAATAATGGCAACAAGCAGAGATACTTGCCGATCCAGAGAACACATTTCTTAACTGAAAGAGGAAAACCTGTTGGACAAACTCTGTTCTGTTTTCATGGTCAAACATGAGAGAACATATTTTATTGAAGCAGAATTACACCAAAATAGGCAGGGAGAAAATCTTTTAAACATTGTACCTGCCTCAGTCCTGATCGGCACATCACTAACTTCAATCAATACTCTAACCTTTCTACCTCCTCTAAGAGAAAAATGGTGGATGGAAACTCATCTTTGGGATCTATAACTACATAATGCAGTCAAAACATGCAAAACACCTAATCTCTCTAATTATATCAGGAAATCACAGCTTGTTTTCCTATCCAGGTCTCCAGAAATAACCAAATGTTTGCTAACACAACAACAGAGAGAAATGAAGTGTATACAGTCAGTCCTTCCTGGACTGCTACACCCTTCCTAAGCATGTTTGTTTTGCCTCGTCTCATTTCAGTCATGTTAGATTTCAGTAAAGACTCAAACCAGGGACGGTTTAAAGTTTTGGAGGAATTATTTCCTGTTAGGGAGGTGGTGTACGCTTTAGGATTAAGTCAACTGAGAATCACTGCTGTTGGGTTGATGCTTGTCCTGTTTTCTTGTTTGAAGAAACAGAAACTAACTCTCAATGGAGTGGCAGTGGCCCTTGGAACCAAAACCAGAAGAAGTTACAATGTGGAAGTAGGCTAGCATGGGGTTAATATTTTTTCACCAGGGCAAATGATTAAGTTTCAGTGGCCCCCCTCTGTTACACACACTATGTACATTAAGAGCTCTTTCCAGACCCATTTTTCTCTACTGAACTGTAACTAATTGAGGGTGAAGTGTGGGCAGAGGGAGGAAAAAGAGACGGGAGACGGTGAGGAGAAGAATAAGGGTGGCTTCAGGGGACAAACCAGGAGGTCATTCCATATCAACTCAAGGGGTCCCATGGTGAAGGATTCAGATTTGGCTAAAAAAAAAATCATGTTGTGCCACTACATATATGAAGAACACCTGCAGGGCTTTGGGTGGAAAAGGGTTTCAGAACTGTGGGCCTTTAAAAAGGGGTGTTGTGCCTGTTTCTAACACTCATGAATTACATATGTGTTTGTGTAGCCAATTTTGGATGCTAATATCTCTGAAACAAGCATTGCTTTCGGGCTAAATGTGCTTGCCTTTGTAATCTGGGTCCAGGCTTTCGGATTTTGCCATCAGATGGCCTATCTCTTCTAGTTTCTGAGTTACTTGTCTCCAAAGTGGGGAATTTTTTCTCTGCAAGTAATCTATTTTCAGGGGGGCAGAGTCAGACACAAAAGGCTAAAGATGCTGGATCCCTTCAATTTAAAGACAGGACTGTCTGCAGGGGGGGACCTGACTCTGCCAAAGTTTTAATTTAGAAGTTAGGGGACTCTAAAATGGTTTCAGCTTAAAAAAGTCACTTTTCCACCACTTTTTGACTGGTCAGTTCACGAGGTGGACAACTACCCATGAGGTGTTTTCTACACAATTGTACATATCTTTCCTGGGCCAAAGTTACCCAGGAGAGCAAATATCAGACAGAAATCTTTGTTTCAGAGATTTTTTCATCCAAATGTGGCCACTTAGGAACATATGGAATTCCCAAACATCAAAAGTACAGATCAGAAACCCCAATGTTTTCCTCTTAAGACTTTGTGCTTGTTTACTGTGCATGTAGATGCACCAACACACTTTTTAATGCCAAATCTGAGCCAGTGGCTGTGGGCTAATTTCTGCACTTTACATTGAGTTCATATGGGATGACCCCAAGGTCAAACTGGGTCTCTGTTTACAGAAAACTAAAGCAGTAGTTCTCAACATAGTCCAGCCTCAGGAAACACTTTCCCAAAAATTAAAAACATTTAACTTTTTAATCTCCATGTAATTACCTCCGCCAAGGAGGTTATGTTTTCGGGAGAGTCTGTTTGTCTGTCTGTGAACAAAATAACTCAAAAAGTAATGGATGGACTTTGATGACATTTTCAGGAAATGTTCAGCATGGGAAAAGGAAGATGTGATTCAATTTTGGTGTTGATCCAGATCACTGTCTGGACCCGCCATGACAAAAAATGTGATTTTCGTGAATAACTACTGAACTAAAATAGATATCATTATGAATCCAGTTGCTAATGGTATGTTTTCATGGGCAAGGAATCTAAATATTTAGATGAAATAAAGGTAGGGCTAATATTTATGGTCAAAATCACAATATGGGAGAGGACTGTGGGGCTGGCGGAGATCTGCGCTCTCCAAGTGCTTTTCTAGTGTTTGATGTTTTTCCAACATTTGGTTGTTTGCTTTTTCACAAGATAATTTGAAAGTTAGTAACAGAATTTGATGAAATTTTCAGAGAATATTTGTCAAACTACGAGGAAGAAATGATTAAGTTTGGCAGTGATCTAAATATGGATGCGGATCCAGGTTGTTGTTTTTTTTTATTTGTCAACATTGTGAGATAGGGTAGTTTTTGAAAACATCCACAAATAACTAAGTTCTCAATGGCTTTTGCTGACATTCTCTGGGAACGTTGGCCATGGCATGAGGGGCGATTTGATTTTGGTGGTGATCCAAATCTGGTTGTTGAATTTTCAATGATTTGTTCTCAAGCAATTCCAGTGTGAATGTGAAAGTGAAAAGGAACACAACCTGACTCAACGAAAAGCTAGGACTGAACATATTTTCAGATTATTTCGTTTTCCTGTGAAAATAATGTGCCCACTGTGATTGTTTGACAAATTATGTTTTGAATCACAGAGAAGGGAGATAAACAACCAAAGCTCATTGGTTATCTGAGAAAAAGATGCAGTTATTCAAATGTAAATCCGCCAAGGGCTTCATATATCATCTAGTTTTTCCCAATTTCCCCAGGCACAAGTTAATGATCCACTGAAACAAGCTCCATAAACCACTTTTGGCTCCCAACCACCAGTTGAAATCCATTATTCTTGCCCGGAGTACATTGCCAGAGTCACCTGCACCACAACACCTTACACCGCGGAGCCACACCTTAGTAAACTAACGCTGCGCTGTTGAGTCACCGACCGAAACTCGGGTCAAAGAGCGATGCAGATGATTCCCCGACATAAAACACGAAGCCAATGAGGAAAAACAAATGCCATTGGCTCCCAAACCTCATAATAATACTTGGAAATGTTGAGGATTACAGCCGAAAACCTCGTCGGTACAACGCCAGAGGAAATCACCTGCCCCCGGTCACCGCCCTGACAGGTGGTAGTCAGGTTTAAATTTATCTCCTCGTCAATTATTAAAGCTCTGAGCAGAAATGAAAGGCTGTAGACATGATTAAGTTTTCACAAGAGGTCATTTCTTACCGTGTTGAAGAAGTATCGACGCCACCAAGCAGAGCAGTACGGTCATTTTTGAGCAGTCATGCCAATTTCGGCCGTCATGTCTCGCCATGGCTGATGACACTGTACTCTTTAGGGAAGCACGAGCGCAGTCTCTCTGAGAAAAAAAAAGAACTTAAGACTTTTGGCGTAAAATATCACTCTCTCGCGGCGAAATAAAAACTTGTTCGGCTTCAGGACAGAGCGGGAGGTCCGAAGAGATTCCAGTGAGAGCCCCCTAACTGTCTCTCGAGGTCAGGGGTGTGCGAGATAAAAGAAAAATCCTGTTGAGTCGGTCCAGGCAGCGCACAGGTGAATATCCTCCCAGCTGATGTAGCGTGGATGTAATGAAGTGCTGCCGCGCTCGCGCTGCTCCAACAACTACTACCTCTGAATGTAAGCGCGCGGCTGTCCGACAGAGAGGGACTGACGTCATCAGGCTGAGAGGCTGATCCCCTCCCAAAACACTCAAAAACTCCCCACCCAGACCAGTAGAGACAATGGGGGAGCGACACTTTCAGAAAGCAGCAAAAATCAGATCTGGAAGAAAAGCAAAACTTGGTCTTGCGCGCATTCACACGAGTGTGCGCGCTGCAGGTTAAAGGGGTTGTTGCCAAGTCTGTTTATTCTACGCAATTTAGGTTTGATCTCAATGAAGTCGCGTATTGCCAGTCACAGGGGGATTTTGGAGGGGGTTTTGGAGGGGCTTTTCTCCGTGTTACCGTAGACTAGCGGAACTGGTTGCCTTGAAAATGAAACGATATGAGCTCTGATTGTTTAAGATCCTTTAATCTTTAAGGTTCCATATCCCGCAAAATAATATTTTTATGCTTTAAGGGTTTGGAGAGCAGAAGAACATGAAACTTTTACTGAACTCTTAGTTCACAGAGAAATTTGCTATGACTCTTTAAAGAGAAATTCACCTAAAATGCTCTGTTTTGTACTTTCTGTGGTTAAAACAGCCTCCTGCTTCATGAATATCTCCTGCTACTGGCGGAGAGGTGTCTGGCTGATTTGAATGGCCACGCCACTTCCTGTAAAAAACCCCTCCCATCATTGTTTGGGCAGCCAATCAGCACTGAGCTCATTATCATATCACAGCCTCCCCTCCTGCCTCCTGGTATCAGATCCGAACCAAAGGGGAGGGAAACAGAGATAAATCTGATGCTCTACAGAAACTATATTATCTTTATTTTATTTTACTTTAATGAAATCCCGGCTTAATAGACACCCAAGAGATAATGCCAACAGTCAAATACAACAGAGGACCTTTCAGATTTCAACTCAGTATTTGATTTATCGCATTTTATTCATTGTTTTCTTTATTGCTTTAATTTTGTTACTCTCTGATGACTATGACTCACTTTGGGCTGTCATAGCAGTGTTTTACAAATAAGGCTGAGTTTGAGTGTTTTATCTTTACCCTGTGTCATCCCTACTAAGCTTTCCCTGACTGGCCAAGAGCACATCGATAAATATTATCAATACATTGAATTTCCAGTTAATTTGCTTGTTTACAGTGTTTATACATGTACAACCAAAACAGAAGCAAAAAACAAACAAACAAAAAAAAAACTGTAAATCAGGAATTTAACTTTTAAATAAGCATTTAAATTAAGGTTAGGAATTTGACTAGAATATGTTAAATATGTAAAAGATAAACAAACAAGAAACAGAGTTACGACAAACTACAAAAAATAAGAAATAAAGTTCATGTACAGTGAACATGATATGATATGTGCATATGAGACAGACTGGATTTCAATGAATGATCATATCTATGGTAAATAGATGGACATTGGCAGTTCAGCATGGTAACAACAATTATTGTGTCCTTAAAGGATACTTTCTAACTACAACTGACAAATCAAATTTCATCTGTTCTTAGATAAGTGATTGAAGTTAGTATTGTTGCTAAAGCTATTTTACTTTATGAGGAGAAACATCTGAGAGTTTCTGCCTTTTTAATGAAATAAGAAGTAAAATTATTGATCATCAACATACCATGGTGGCTTAAGAACGATGAAGATGATGCAAGATCAGAAGACGTTAAAAACCAAGTTGACATATGGTTCATGTTTATTGTTCAAATTTTGGGTTGGATTTGTTTTTTCTCACGTCTTTATCAAATCAAATCCAAGTCAAAAGGTCAAAATGGCAGAAAAAATATGATATAAATTAAACATACAAAATAGTAAAGCCTATATATGTATGAAAAACTTATATTTGTGGAATTAAATTAAAAGAACACCCTCAACACTTTGGGTGTTGCCCGATAATTATCCCCTCTCGGTCCGCCCCTGCTTGTTTCTAAAACGTATCTGCATTTTCGGTCTTCCTTGCTTCCTCTCTTTCTGTTTCTCTTCAAGTTCCGTCTGATTGATATTTAATTGCAGTTTGCTGGAAGAAGTTTGTGAAGTCTACATCAAATAGCCTCTAATCTGCAACCTGTTGTGTGTTTGCTTTATTCAAATTATGACAATAAGAAGATGTAAAATTTAAAACTACGTTATTGCTGATGGTTGATTATTCATTTTAAATTCAAGTTTATTTATTATAGCCTAATCAAGCTACCTTTTAGAGCAGGGAAATGTTTTTATGTTTTTTTTTTGTTTGTTTTATTTTGAACGACAGTTAATTTATTTATCTGTCAATGTATCTGTTTGTTTGTTGATTTGTTCGTTCGTTTTTTTTGTTAGAAGAGCTAAGTCGCATCTTTGGGTCAATGTTCGGCAGAACTCGTTGCTTGTTTGTGTCTCAAGATCTGGCAACATCCGCTGAACTGAGGTTGAGTGGATTTCAGCGGCACGACTTCCATCCAGGTATATTTCCTTTACTACTTATATTTTCAAGCTCCAAGACCCTAGTCTTCCCATCGAAACTCTCTCTATTTAAAAATGTCTCAATGATCTAATAAAACACCTCAGTAAAAGGGCGTTTATTCGTTTAAATATCGGAGTTTTAATGCAATCCACTGAAGTTAGTGGAAGGGTATGGAGGGACACAGGCGGAAGCGGATGATTCTTCCGCCCTCTGCTGTTCGCTCCCGCACGCACAGCTGAGATTAGCTCATATAAACCCCAGCACAGCAGATGCCAGAATCAATAAACATTCATTAATGAACGGCAAATTACAAATCCAGTGGCAGTCAGCAAAATCAAATCAAGAGGAAACAGCTTGTTGTGTTTCTATTTGCAGACTCCAGCAACCCCTCTGCTCTGTTGATGAGTTATTTTTTTCCCCTTCTACAAAATAACTTTCAATTCATTTTGCCCTATTTTTCCTCCGGAGCAGGACGCACAGTAGCATAGCGAAGGCATTATCTGGTTTAGGTCTAATCCCTATGCCCAAGTGTTTTACAGCCAATGTAATTACATCTTCATAAGTCCCTCAGTTTAAATCGTTCTGCTTGGTTCCTCTGGTCTCCCCCCCTGGGGTGTCCCTATGTCTCAGACTATGTTTGTGAGATTCAGATTGGGGGAGGGTGATAACGGTCAGAGGTCAGAGAATCTTTACCAAGCAATAAAAAAAACAAACAAATTCAAGCCCCACTTCCAATGAAGTCGAACATTGTGTAAAATAAAACCAAAATATACTGACTTGCAAATCTGTTCGACATTTATGTAATGTAAAAAACTGCAAAGAGAAGATATTTAATGTTCAAACAGAAACTATGAAGCCATACTGTTTGAAGTTTGTGGCTTGGCATTGTTTTGTTAGAATAAACAGGGATGTCCCTGAAAAAGATGTCACATGGATGTCAGCATATTTTGCCCCATCGCCTATTTGAAGACATGACCTCCATGACTTCCAAACAAATATTGAAATTTAGACTTGTCAGACCACAGCACACTTCTCCACTTTGCAACAGTCCATCTCAGATGAACTTGGGTCCAGAAAAGCTGGCAGCATTCTGGCTTTCATCGTGCACCATGGAGTTTTGATTTGCACTGTCAACCAACAATAGTTTTCCGAATTGTTCCTAGTAACATCCTTTATAGAATGATGTCAGATTGATGATGTGATGGTATTCAGTGTTGGTTTTAGACTTGACACTTACATGCAGAGATTTCTCCAGATTCTCCGAGTCTTTTGATGATATTATGGGCTGTAGATGGTAAAATCCCCAAATCCCTTGCAGTTGTACATTGAAAAAGACTGTTCTCAAAATGTTGGACTGTTTGGCCATGCAGTTGTTCAGAGTCATGATCCTCACCATCAATGCTTGTGAACAAATTAGCCTTTTTAAGATGCTTTTTAACTGAATATCCCGTCATGACACTCACCTGTTTACCTGATAACCTGTAGAATGTCCCTTGCTGGCATTTTTTAAAGTTCTTTTTGGAACATGTTGCAGGCATTAAATTAAAAATGAGCGAATATTTGCAAAAAAAAATCTAGTTTATCAGTTTAAACATTAAATATCTTGTCTTGGTAGTGTATTCAATTGAATATATTTAAAATATTTGAAAAATCCTTGTATTCTGTTTCCTTTTCATTTTACACAACATCCCAATTTCATTGAAATGGGGCTCTTAGAAATGAAATGCACTTCTCTTGGAGACTTAGGTCTTCTAAGAGACACAACTTCTTTATTTTCCCTCCTCTCATTGCCCACTTTAAATCCAGACTGTGAAGCATCTGCCATGCAAACAAAGCAGCTGTGGACTGGAAATGCCAGAGGTACTTTGCATAGCCATATTCTAATATGCAGCCATCTTTTGGCCTGTGAGTTAGATGTTTGAGCTCCAGCACAGTCGGAGAAAAAGTATGCAGGGACTATCCACACACAACCGTTGCCACTAAATTGCATGCATTCATGGCAGAATAAGGAGCTTTAGGAAAAAAAGTGGCCACCAAATGGAGGATTTCCTTCCTTCTTCCTTCCAACACTCATCCATTTTTCATACCCGTACCAAATCGACCTTCACACCTTCCACTTTCCAGCTACCACCCACTTATACAGTACCTCACCTCATTTTTTCCCAAATCCCACACCCCTAACATTTCCTCTTGGTTTGCACGTCCTGTGCTTTCACTTCATTTCTCTCTCCTTCCCTCCCTCACTCTCCCCTCTTCTTCTCCGTGTCATTTGATTTCCTTTTGTCCACTCGCCCTTCACTTCCTTGCTGCTATTCAGCCCCGTCCTCCATCCCATCCTCATGCTCTCTGGGGGTCTGTGGCAGTGATAATGAAGCGCGTAGTTAACAGATATTAGCTCATTGGCAGTGGATTCATTAGACAGAGCCAAGGCTTATGGTGATTATTTACCCGTAGAGGAGGGGCCACAGGATCAGCTCCACGCTCTGTCAGCAGCCACAGGCTTCTTTTTGAAGTCAGTCTCTCACGCTTCTCTTCTCATTCTGTCTGAGCACCTCTCTCTCCACATGTTCCCCTCTTTCTGCTTCTCTTTCCCTTTCTTTCCCTGTCATTACACACCCACAATACATATCTGCTTTCTCTCCCTCTCTCTTACTATTTCTTCACCGCCCCCATTCACCCACTGGTAATTATGGAAAAATCTGTAATAGTGCTCAGAGGAGCTGATAATACCTTTAGCTTAATTAAAGACATTTATGGGATGTAAAGACATGTAGCCCAGGGGTTACTGTGCACCCACACTAACCCAAAGTCTTTATTTCTCACTTTTTGATCTCCACCAGTTTTTCTCTATTCTTATCATTTTCTCTGTTTCACACACATTGTGACAAGAGTACATGCTCGCTCCTTTTGTCACACTCAGTGTTTGGGTCAAAAGTTCTGGAGCTAATTCCCCCACAAGTTTTTTTTTGTCTTCAATCATTTTACATTATTTCTTATTTGTGTGGGTTCATGCAATGTTGAAAGAAACAGAGTGAATTTACTTAAGTAATGCAATAAAGCACTTCATGGGTGTCTGTACCTGTAAATCATTTTTTAATTTGCACATTGCTTTAGTTACTACACACAAAGGACAAATGTTGTTCTTACGACTTGTTTCAAGCTTTGACTTTACACTGTATGTTTACTAAGCAAGAGGTAAGTAGAACTGCTGCCTCAGGCCACATGCCTCCACAAGGTATACAAGTGGAGGACAGCAAAAGTACAGAAATGGATGAAAGAACAAATGCTATTTAGTGCTTTTTTTGTTGTTTAATTTGTATTCATGTAATGTACAAGGAGTGCACAGGTCACAAATATCTTAAAAATTGGTGTCCAAAATTCAGTCTGTCCTTCCTTCAGTCAGCACATTTGTGTCAAGTTTCAAGAAAACCCCTCAGAGCATTTTTGAGATATTGCATTTAAAGAGACTGTGAGGAGTTTCTAAGTAATAACAAAAAAGTCTCACTTTTAGATATATGCCTGATCGAAATACACACTTTAAGATGAGTTTTATAGCATCAAAATAGGTTATCTATAAATGCTATTCCTTAGCCTTCTGGTCAGGTCAGACAGGGCTGGGCTGGCCTGGATACTCAACTTCAGGAACAAGAAAATTAAAACTAGAGTAAATTTATATTGTTTTATTATTTATATTACATGTCTTAAAGCACCGGGCTGTAAGTAGTGATATATAGCCGGCTACAGCTACAATAATAAGTTTTCCAAAAATTGCTTGTCACACATCAAAAACTACCGCTACGTAACTAGAAAGAGATACATTACCTGGTCGCTTTGCATCCTGTAAGTTGTTGAAAAAAGAAGTTGTAAAGCAATGCAGGGTTCTGATGAAGGTCCGAACTGCATTCATTAGCATCTAAACAAATACATGCCTTGGAGTGCATACGTCTTGTGCTGCGTTCCAGTTGTAGTCAGAAGTAGGAATTTTGAGTTCCGAGTAGGAAACTTCGACTGGAACGTCCCCCAAAGTCAGAATTTCCTCTGGGGAATGCGGTGATACCTCGCCACCCCCAAGTTGACAATCAAAGATGGATGCCCCCAGTGTGAACAGTTATTTAGCTCCTGTAACAATCAATTTATTTGCACTTCTGACTGGGGTGTGTTGCTCGAGATCAGCTGTATACATAGTATTGTTAGACTTATATTTACAAAAATGCTGCCATAGTGATAATCACATTCTTCATGTGATATTTGTGAACAACAACACAGGGCGTGCTAGCAACAGCTAACAATAGCCTGGTAGATCGGCATGTATTTTTCTGACTTCAACTGGAACGCTGATAAGTCGGAGATGATGTCACTCCCATTTCCAAGGTTACTGGAACGCAGCATTACGACAGTCGCTGCGCGTGCTCATGGGTAGCAGAGTCTTTATTTCGCCGGTAATAGATTCTCCTCATAGCACCTTTAAGTAAAGGAAACACATATGTTTATCGTTAAGGCAAAGTGCACCTTTGTGTACAATTTGAAGGAAATCCTTCAAATTTATTTTGAGATATTGGTATTTTACAAGCAAGAGATGAACATGAGGCTCCATAACCTCGACCTTGTCACTCGAATGTGAATGTATTAATCCTTTAGTAAGTGACTATCTTTGTTGAGAGTCAGACAGAATTTAAAGTATTTTTGAGATGTAAGTTTCATATGCATGGCATGACTCTAAAAACTTAATGGTCTTTGGCCCATGACTTAGATGTTTGTGTATAGTGTGAAGAAGATCCCCAACTGCATTCTTAAGATAGTGCATTGGAAATTAAGGGATAAACATGAGGCTTTACAACCTAGACCTTTGACTGTCATCTAATAAGTCCATCCATTCGTCTAAGGTAACACTTTCCCTTTTACTTCACATGATTAATTTTTTTTTCTGTTATGAATAAAATACTATGGAAAAGATGCCTTACAACATTTTTAAGGCTTGGGTTTGTGTTTCTTGGTTAAAGATGTGAGGAGACAGCAGGTTAGCTAAAAGTGCACAATCACACATGTCCAAAATGTTCATCATTTATCTCACACTACACACCAACTTTACAAAGCCAGATTGCACTGCCACTATTTTATTAAACATAAGTGAACCATACTCACACAACCTTAGTGTTATTGCTGAGTAGAAAGGCAAGAAGAAGGGAGCTCAGCAGCAGGTGAGTGTCCACAGCAAGAGCGCCATTTAAACTGACTTCATAGATGAAAACTGAGCACCCTCTAATGACATTGCACACATATTAAATAAGCAACACAGTATGTCTTATGTTTGATGTTTCAGTATTTTTGAAGTTGAGTTATATCAGGCACTTTGCGGTAGTCAGTTAAATTTCTTAAAGGGCTCTCAGCAGTGTTGCTCTTTTAAGCAGAACGACCTGAGACCACCACTCAGACATGCTACTGCTGTTTTACGACGCAGCACATGGTTATGTGTTCTTCCATCTGAGATTCTGCAATCTGCTGTTTGGCTCTGTGAAAGTAGCAACACACCACCAACAGCAAGGGAAACTAATAATGAAACAAATATGAGTAATTTTGACTCAAGTGATGATGATGTTTCTTTTACTGGAAAGTGCACAAGGTTACCTTTATGGACACAAATATACTAAAGACGAAATTCTTCATAACATGATTCAGCGGGCAGAATCATTTACTGCATTATGAAAAGCAGAAATTATGATGTAGAATAGTGTCAACAAAGAGACTTTCTGGAAATATAAAGTACTCTGAATATTTTTGCCCAACATTACATATGACACAACAGTTTTGTGGCTCATTTTTTACTTAAAACTCAAAAATCTGTAAAATAACTTTCCCTGCCAACAGCAGTTTACTTTACCTTTTACTTCAGTTCATTCTCTTTAAAGGTGCAGCACTGCTGGAGCTCTTCAGCCACTTTACTGTCTATTTTTGAGTGCCTCTCATAACCAAACTTTAAAATAGTGAAATATCCCTTTTAAGGCACATTACACAATGTCAGCTGTTATAGTCGTGCCAACATCCATCCATCCATCATCTATACTTCTTGCTCCTTTTGGGTCATGTGGGCTAGGGTCTATCCCAGCTGCCACTGGGCAATAGGCAGGGTACGTTACCAGCCAATTACAGAGCCACATAGAAAGACAACCATTCACACTCACACTTATAAAGAAGGGTATGATAGAGTCACCACTTATCATAGTAAGCATGTTTTTGGTCTGTGGGAGGAACTGGAGTGCCCAGAGAAAACTCAAGCAGGCACAGGGAGAGCATGCAGAGAAAGAACCAGTCCAACCAGCAATCTTCTTATGTCAGGCACATACACAAACCATGCCAATAAAGTTCTTTATTTTAATTTGATTGAACTATACAGGTTTATTTGTATGCTTATTGTCTGTTTGTTGGACCTCTTTGGACATGCCCCATTCAAAGTGTCAAAGAGAAAATCAGTAGATTGTAGGATATGCAGTTTCTTGATATTGACTTGACAACATTTACCTCAGCACTTAACCAGCAGTATCTTTGCTTTTTCTAAAGTAATACTGTTATGTACCATGCCCACATTTTGGTTTATGCTCATACCAGAACATGGGGTTTATCAGCTTCAAACACAAACATACTGTATGCAATAATAACTGTTCTTTCCTGTCGATAATCCCAGCACGGCTCATAACCACATCCTGTTGGACTGCAAGATGAGCAGCGAAGTTGTTAACATGTCAGTCAGGGACAGCAGTAATAAAGCAGGAAAGTGAACAATACTTGGATGTTCTGGAGAGTACTCAGAAAGGTCACAGTGTTGGAGAGACAGCTGGTGCAGTGAGAGTGCATTTTTCTTTTTCTCTGAATTGGTGATGGAGTCTGCTTTTCTCACCTTTATTCTTGTGCTTTCATTTGCAGAACCTTCCACACAGTTTGGCCTTCCAGGTATGAAATACTTAATGTGATCTTTGGTGAATTTACTTTTGCTGCATTTGAAACTGATCAGGCTTATCGCTGCTTTCAGGGTGTCTTTCTCCTGTAATGTATGTAGATTTGAATCTGCATTATCAAAAGATTTAGATTTTATTAGGTCTGTTCTTAACACTCACATGCCCAAATTCACATGGACAGTGAGCAGCCTCGGGAAGTCCTTCTCACTGTACTAAACCCTGTAGAAAAAAAATTATCCTTGATGCATGAAAAGCTACTATGATGCTTTAGTAGTCTGTTTCAGCCTTTTTAGTACAAAACTCTCTTCTCACGACTCTCATCTGCTGCAACTCAGCAATGAATGAAGAAAAAAAGGTAATTTGGTCCAAGAAGACGCTGACTTTGGAATAAGCCCATTAAATTTTTACAGACTCTGAATGCTGAATTCACACAAGCTCCTGCAAAATTTCCAAGGAGTCATTTTTGTACAGAAATAAGGGGCTGAATGTGTCCCTTTCCACACATTGATGAAATAACTTCATGGAAATAATTCACTCAATAGAATGAATAGAGGAAGCAGATACCAACATGAAGTTTTAAGCGGAGTATAAAACTGACTGAATTGAAGACCTATGCCTCTATGTAACCTCTGAAAGCACATGATCATCAAAAAGAACATCAAATATTTTAGAGTTATTTCTAATGCCTGCAACCCCCTCAGTGTAGTAATTTTCTTTGCTTTAGTGTTATTGGAATGGGTTTGGGGAGCAGTCAGAGGAAGAGGACACATTTTGCTAAACTCTCAGTTCATGAAGAAATATGTTAGGCTTATTCAAGAAAATGTTCCTTAAATTACTGTTTTTTAAACTTCCTGGGGTTTATTATGAAATAGCAATACAGTCTCCATTAGGGCTGGGAAATACACTGATTAATTTGATTTACTCAAAAAATTTTTTTGACTTTTTGACTTACTGGAATTGTTAGTTTCTGCAATGTTTGAAAATACAAATACTGAAAATGTACAGTTTTATGATGGTAAGCCCTGTCAGGTTTTGCACAAGCCCATTTTTAGGTTTGTATTGTTTTAAAGTAAGACTAAATATTGATCAGAGGGTTTCATTTTAATATTCTGTAAAATAGCTCAGCTTTCAGTGTTTATTTAGATAAACCTGCCTATGTTTGAACTACATAATCAACATTTTAAATTAAGATGCCCCTAATTGCTGAAGTATGTTCAAAAATACAAATCTGTGGAATTACTACCAGTCTCGAGAAAGATGATATTTATAATGATGACGTTTGATGCTTGATGACAATTTTTGGTATTAAATTATATTTCTTTTAATGATTACATAGTTTTATGTTTTTATGCCTAAGAATTGAAGATTTTTACTAAATTGTTTTTTTGTTTTTGTTTTTTTTGTTAATGTATTTTTTGGGCATTTTGTGCCTTTATTGATAGGAGAGAGACAGTGGATAGGTTTGTGAAAGGGGGTGAAAGAGTAGGAAAGACACTCTGCAAAATAGCCACAGGCTGGATTCAAACCTGGACCGGCAGAAGCATGTACATGGGACTTGCATGGTTGCCCACCACTCCGCCAAACCAGCACCCTACTTAATTGTTTTTAACACGTTTTGAATGTATTTTAGCTTTTTATTCATTCCTGTCTGTTGCATTTTGGTTTTATGGCATTACCTTTTGTCTTGTTTCTCTATGTATTTTTGCCAGTCTTCTTGATTTTATTGTTTCTTTTACTTTGGCTAGCTCGGTGTGCATTTCTCCTCAAATCCTTTCTTGACATCCTGCCTATAATGAACATTGTCAGTACTACATTGGAAAACTGCTCTGTAAATGGGCCTCAGCTGGGTGTTTATTTGTTTAAGTAGTTGTTAAAAAGACATGGTTATTATGAGTACTACTTTTTTAAATATTTTGTCAATCACTTTTCTGCCTCACTGTAAAGCACTTTGGACTGCATTTCTTAACATTTGCTTTATAAATACATTTTTATAGATTGATTGCTGATTTCCTGCAGTCCATCTGAAAACCAATCGGCAACTTGAGTGAAAGCAGTGGTGATCAAACAAATAAGTTATGTTTACAGTATATATTCAAAGTAGACTGAAGTTTTCTGATGCACAGTCATCTAAATACTCTTTAACGCTGCAAAAAGCTAAAGTTGTTTTAAAATAAAACTAGTTAACATTTTGATTAACTTAAGATTATCATTGCCATAATTCACCAATGGAATGCTATCTAATTTAGCATATATATTTTCAAATATTAGTTGAGAAAATTATAATTTGACTAACTGTACCAATTTATGCTTGAACATACACAGAATGAGAGGTAAATTGTCCTATGTTTTTCACAAGGGTTACCGAGATAAACACTATTCTGATGTTTCTTTTAGGACCCTTAATGAGCAAAAAGAATGAGATTGTTGTGTTAAGACAAACTTTGCATTCCTGAATTTAAATAAGGGCAGGATAAAAATGCAGACATCAGCTCTGCAGTGAAAACTAAGGCAATCATCAAACTTTCCCTTGAATAATTGATCTGTTATGGAGCTGAACCTCTCTGTCCTCTCTCCCTCAGACTGGGATGATGTCGTGGTGGCCAGAGAAAAGCAGCCCACCACTTTAATCTGCACTGATACAGTCGTGAGAGGGGCCGTGGCTATTAACTGGTTGGTGAGGCCAGTTGGTGCAAAAGACTGGAAACTGGTCCTCTTAGCCAATGAGTGGAAAGAGGTCTCTGGAGGTGCCTCAAAGGAATCCATGCGATTGACTGACCCCAACTATCAAGACAGCGGCGTTTTCTCTCTGTTCTTCCTTCCTAAAATGGAGGACAGGGGCTACTACTCATGCTTGATAAAGCTAAATAAGTGGAAACTGAAGGAGAGGGTTATCCTCTTAGCTATCCTTACAGGTACACGAACCAACAGGTCATCTGTGAGAATCTCACACCACAGTGCCCAACAGGAATGTGTTAACCTCATACTTCACTGCATCTCTGCTTTTCTGTGTGAGGAGCACTGATGCAGTTTAGATCAATATCTAATGGTGAAATATTTATACTCTAAAGTTTGATGCTTTTGATACAACTGATGTGTATGTTTTATTTATTCCCCTTGTTGCTCCTTTTGTCTGTCTTTCAAATGATTCTCTTATGTATATATATAAAAAAGTAAAATAGCCCTTTGCTTCATTGCTTAAATGATATGAACTTAGAATATATTAAACTTACAATAGACATACCTGTCACTCTCGATTCACCCAAGCTGTGCACTGGCACGGTGGTGCTGAACTTGGGCTCCGGTGGAGTGCAGTCTTGCTGTCAATCATACACCTACATAGCAAATACAGGCTGTTACATGTTATTCTGCAATGTATTATATGATGTAGGATTCTACATATGGATCACAGGCTCTGTTCCTTAGAGGTGTTCCAGATGTTCAAATGCCAAACAACTAGTCAAAATACTATGAAGTTACCCATTTCTGCATGTCTACACTACCACCACAGATCAAGAGCACTATCTAGCTTTAGGACCATTTAGCTCCTAACCTTTTTGTTTTTTACTATGTAGTCCAAACCACAAGTATTGGCATTACAGTGCACCGAGTCCTTCACAAACACAACCCACAGATGAGTTTTGCATTCATTCAAAATAGCTCAGGTAACTCTTTCACACGGGATGTGTCACATGGAGAGAGTATTGGGCTCTTTGAAAGGGTTACTTATTTTAAAACCAAATGCTCTCAGATTATAAACTGTGAAAAGAATTGGACAAAGCCATGTGGCATCAGCTGCTTGATCATCAATGGAGCCTTTGGAACATTGTTGATGCATTGTAATGAATGCTGCCATACTGCATATGTCATCTTAACTGTCCTTGCAGATGAAGAGGTCATTTTGAAGTGCGACTCAATGCCATCTGACCAGTATCAACTCTGAGTGGACATGTAGCCATGTCTGTCAGGTCTCTTACTACAAAAAACAGAAATCCTCAATAAAAAATTAGTGGATGCAATATATTAATAAAACAATCCACCATACAGTAAGGGCACATAATACATATTTAGAACTAAGCCTATTTTTAAACCAGTCTGTAAAAATGTTTATTTAGGCCATAAAACCAGCCATTTCTTGCACACAGTCATAGCATCTCCAGGGCTCCTACAGCCAGCCTCAAGTGGACACTGAAGGAACTACAGCATTTGGCACTTCTGCATGGCCTCTTTTTCAGCCCATGTTGTTGCTGCTTGTTTCAGATGTACAAGACCATTTTTCTTGTTTATGTTGTGATTTCACTTGCCTCTTCCATCCATGATTCCCTCTCTTTTCAACACTTATCTCCAGTGAATGTTGTGCCTGCTGCACCCATCCCTCAGCAGACCACCCTCCAACTGAAAGCCACTGTCAACCCTGACTTTGCCATCACGGAAATCATCTGGACATCCCCTGGCGGCACCTCCATGAGGAGTGAACAAATAAAAAAAAGCACAGTTGCCAAACTACCCATGGTGCAGAAAAGTGACAGTGGTGCCTATGTGTGCATTGTCCACCCACTGGGCAACAGCAGCAGCCCCATATTCTCCTTCAACGTGAATGTTACTGTTGGTGAGTCTGAAGTGGGAGAGAGAAGCAGAAGCATTGGTGGGTAGAAAACATCTGTTGTCTTTTTTGTTCATGGCGTGAGTGGGCATCAATGCCAGAAACTCCAGCAGTACCATTATTTATTAAAGTATCCTGTAGCTAGACTTCTTCAAAGTACATCTACTTTTATAGAGCAGTCTCAAAAGTTGACTGTAGACCTTCACTCAAATTCATCCAAGCCCTCTGTGAATATTATAGATGCTACGTTTATGTATTATTCATCATTTTGCTTTTTACATTTTCCCCCCTCTTTCTTTGCTTCTATTCTCTGTGCAGCTGACAAAGTGATCTCATCCAACAATGTAAAATACGGTGAGTGACTTCATAACACAAGCAGCATGAAAGACCCGTGTCAGCAGCTTTCTAATCAGGCTGAGCAGAATGAAGAAGAAACTCTCAGCAATAGAGAACCTAATCCCTATTGTTGTAGGAATTTTCCACCATCTCCATTTCCCCACTCTCTTACATTGTGTTTATGCTTTTCAGCCCAGTCCTCATTCACCCTTTTTTATTATTAACTATTGAACTAATGTTAGCACATATACTCAAATGTCTTCCAATACAGGCGGGGCAATATGGATCATTAATCATTTATCTTTGTTTTGAAGCTCAGTGGTAATAAACATAGCTTATCCCCCCCTTTTTTCATTTTAGAAATAACATACTACTGCCAGAATACTGGGTTAATAACATTTGATCTAATGATAGGAAACATTTTAAAATGCGAGTAAAAAATGCCACAAGAAAATCAAAGATCCTGGATGCTCAGCATTGATTATTATATATATTATACTACTATCATCAAAACCACGTTGCAGACAAACTCTTATACAATGTCTGAATTGTTTAAAGAGCCCACCTTTTCCCTTTATGAGTTTTATAAGTCTCCTCTGCCTGACAGAGTACTTCTGTGCACAAGACAAAGTCCATAGCATTACTTTTTCTACCTCCTTCCCTGTTAATACCACCACTGGCTGCTTGAAATGACTGTTTTTAGTCAATGCCTGTCAGTGGAGAGGGATAACTTGGGTTTTTCAGAATATGAGAGGTCATTTCTCCTTTGGTGCTGAGCTACTCCTGTTCATATGATTTAAAGTAGTTAATCATATGAACAGGAGTAGACCAGCTGAGTTTCAGCTTTGAGCAATTACTGTTAGGCCTATCCCTTTGTCTCTGGCTTCAAACAGCACAACAGTCTTCGGCTAGTTTCTACTCTATGTGGTAATTTGTGTCTTCCTGCCACAAAGTGACGTAGATTGTAAAAGGCTCTACTTGGCTGCTTGTCTATACATTTTGTCTCATGAGTTTATTCCTCCTTTCTTGCCCCCAGAACCCTTGATCTCCACCGCCACTGTGGCTGGGAAACCTGTCCCTCTGACGTGTCCTGTTGTTCAGGGGGATTATGTCCGCCTGTGGTGGCGACATCCAGACAAACAGAACAATGTCACCATGGTGTACCAGTATGACCGTTGGAGAGGCTATGAGATACTTAGTGAGAAATGGAACAAAATCAGTCTTGCAGGCCCACCCTACAATGAAGAAGCCGGGAGCTTCTCCTTCCTCCTCACCCCTATGTTAGAAGACAGTGGCCTTTACAGCTGTGAGGTCTTCCTCAATGACCAAGCCACCAGCCAGAGGACGCAGCTCAGCGTGCTGAGAGGTAGGCTCTTTTTGTTTGCTTATGTTCATTAATACAGGTCTGTATCTGTTTGCTTGAAATATGCTTGATGTACTCCGATATAAAGTGCATTACAGTAGTCCAAACGTCAGGAAAGGATGGATGAATCACTTGCTTCAAATCATTAAAAGATAAAAAACAATTTAATCTTGCATTAAAGCCTGAATTGAGAAAAACTGGATTTACTACACAGTCTATCTGCTGATCCAGTTCAAAATCCCTGTCAATTTTTACACCAAGATTTGGGTTTCAAATAAGTGATCTCCGGTCTGAGAAATGTGCATCACCAAACACAATAATCTCTATTTTGCTTTTATTAAATTTAAAAAAGCTCAAGTTCAACCAGGCTTTAATGTAATTTATACCTTAAAAGGGCTTTTTGCCATCTTTTCTTTGGGGAGTCAGATAGATCTGGGTGTTATCAGCATAAAGATGATAGGAGACACCATGTTTTTGCACATTAGACCCAGAGGTATCAGATACAAAGAAAACAAATCGGTCCAAGAATGGAACCTTGGGGTACACCATATGAGAGGGGGGCTATGGAAGATACTCCACTAACTATTGTCAAGTTTCTGACACATCCCAGCTCATAAAATACTGAAATATCCCTTTATCAAGAGTGCCTTGGTGAAAAATGAGACTCCGCTGTGGTCGACAAGACATTTTCTAAAAGAATTAGTCCTGCTAACAAGCAAGATAATAAAAGTAGAATCAACTTCTTACAGCTACAGTATGCAGCTCTACCAGACCGTACACTGTGGGATTGGTGTCAGGAGAGTTTCCTGCAGCCAGTGGTAAAATGTCACATAATGAAATGAACACATTTATAATATTCCTCATTAAAAGGAACATTTACTTGATTCCTAAATGTGAGGAGAAAAAATTGGGCGGAACACCTGTTGATTTTATGAATAAGCCTTGGGGAGGTTTCAACCTTTGTCGAAACACACAAAACACATTTACGCACACCCCAACAAGGGCACACTAAACCGAACAAACACACATTCACACTCTCACATACGCATATATCGGCCTGTCATGGCAGCCTTGGGATGCTTTACTAATCACAGCCCCTCTGGCATCCATCACAGCTGCCCAGACATGACCAGCCGATCTGTCACTGTCACTGTCACCCCGCTGCACACATCTGCATCTCTCATTCACACACACACATACACATCCACCCGCACACCAATTTTGTGACGCATATATTTTTACCCCACCTCATTATGAGTATCATTATGTATGATTATACCTGCTGCCCTCCCTCTAAAGGCTGTAGGTGGCCCACACTGATCACTCTAATCAGGGCTGATGTGTGTGTTTTTATGTGTGTGTGGGGGGATCTGCGGAGCTTGATTACACCCTGATGGATTCTCATTTCGCTTTGATGAGACACTAAGCATCAGTCACAGTCAACCAATACATTAGCTGCAAATCAGTTTAATGAATATATATTATTTTGACCCCTCTCCAGATTGTTCTTTGTTTTCCATATTACTCCCCCCTTTACCCCCTCTACTCTCTCCCTCTCTCTATCCTTGGCCTTTTCTGTATTCACACAATACCCTTTAACTCACTTTCTCATCCTGTCTCGCTCCTTTCCCTTTCTTCCTTCTTGTCCTTTTCACTTACTCAGCACTGCTTTGGCTTCTTGCTGTTTGTGTACCTTATATTAGTGACCCTCCCTCCTCTTCTGCGCTTGTCTTTGTGCTTGGTAAGGCAGTTTTACCATTAGGCAAAGGCAAGCTGTTGCCTGGGGCCTATTGCTCTGAGTGACCTTCAGATATTTATTATAAGCAATGATGATGCGATCTGAGTCAAGAAATACTTTAAATTAATGAGCTATATCTTTTGAATGTACTGCAAATCTTTCAGATTTGACAAAAGTTCCTCATAAGTGTCACCCACTAAAGACCCATTCGCACATCAACATATGATAGCTAATGTTGACCAATGTCGATAAATCATCAAAATTTCTATGAAACCACAGTCCCAGGGTGAATTTTGACATAGTTAATGTGGAAAGAAACATTGTGTTGATGTAGTATGACATTTCCTGCTGAGCCCCTGACTAATGGTACATTCTATTAACCACAGAATTCAGACATGGTCAGTGGGAATTAGGTAACAACCCAGTAAAATGTATTTCAATTACAAGCTGGTACAGTTGTGGTCA
Organism: Scarus forsteni; assembly: GCA_036419115.1. Classification (NCBI taxonomy): domain Eukaryota; kingdom Metazoa; phylum Chordata; class Actinopteri; order Labriformes; family Labridae; genus Scarus; species Scarus forsteni. Next base: position 1,041,914 of record JAZDUH010000111.1, read on the forward strand.
TCTGACTTCCCATAAGGAAGTTCCAACCAAAGGCGTTTATGACTTCTGAGATCAAATGGATGGCAACATAATTCTAAATGGATTTTAAGTATTCGCCGATGTAGATGCAAACATGGGTATCAGACTCAACCTTGGCGTAACTGAAATTGTACAAACTTATTGATATATCTATATAAAGTGGATGTATATTTCATTTCACTTCGCTCCACTGCAGTTGATCTCAATATTTTGACACCATCCCTAGAGGACAAAAGACGGCTGTTCCCAAACAAGTGTCTAAAGTCAAACAACAGGACTCCAGTCCTGAGGAGGAAACAAGTGGAGCTGACAGAGATGATTGCACGGATGATTGAGGGTAGCAAAAGTCAGCAGAGATCAACTGTTGCTAGGATTTACAAACATGTTGGATCAAACGTTGGGAATTTTTAAGCATGCTTAAAATGTTCATACCCAACGAACATTAGCATTGGCCAACTGTCATTTACTTAGTTTTGCATGGAATGGCTTAAGTCAATGTAGCTTTCCTCTATGCCAGTTTTTGTTCATATGTTATGATTGCTTTTTTGTTAATAAGGGGGGGGTTGCATAAGTCTTTGTCTTTGGCCTCCAAATGACTAAAACCTCCCCTATTCTCTCCTCCAGTAAGAGCCACACATTATGCCACAAAACTTGAGTTGGGGTGTCAGTACAAAGAGAGAAACAATGTCCGTAGTGCCAAGTGGAAATACCAGGATGAGAGTCGCCAGCTCCATTTTAAAAGCAAAGGCCCTGGGAGCATGTCCGTCACCCTGCCTTTACCCATTGCCTCTGACACAGCAGGAAACTACACCTGCGTCCTACAGCTCAAGAATGGACAGACTGTCTCCGCAGTGTATGTTGCCGAACCACCTTATAAAGTTGGACACAATGGTAAAGTATCTCAAACACTGAACAGATTTTCTTATCTACACGTATATTTCATCATATGCACTGGAGTTCGAGCTGACTCCCTGACAACTTAATATAGATAATGAACCATGAATGTGTATGATTCCTAGATATGTGCTCTGTGAGGCGTTCAGTGCATTCAGGCCAAACTCAGGTCAATTCTTCTGCCAGGAAGCCAGTGCTTTACACAGAGGAAAACCACCTGACAGATGCCTGATGTTCTGCTTTCTTAATGGAGATAAAGGGGTCACAGGGCAAGACTGGTGCAACAAGCAGTTATACTCTGCAGATAATATTTTGTGAACCCTTTTTAAAAAAATTCCACCAGGTCTATCACACTACCAAGCCTTTCATATTCTAAAAATAATGACTCTATTGTCTTTGTTATCATCATACTGATTTGTCTGATTTCTCTTCCACCTAGGCAATGTTGTTTCAACTAGTTATTCTTCACAAACCAGAATGGTCACGTGGTGATTATGCCTCAGCAGGGTCTACAAGTGTCAGACAATGAAAGTACAGCAATAATACCAGAGAAGGGGCTCAGGTGGTTCTGTGTTTGTGGGATTTTTTAAATTTTAGCCAAGTTAAATATTTGAGTCAACTTCAACATTTGTGCAAATAATGATAGAGATCCTCCAAACAATCTTGAGCTATCTCTTTCACATGCAAAGTATGACCATACTCCTTGACTTAGCCTTTGACTTTTAAAATATAAGCACTTTATTTAATTGTCAGAGCAGAAATTCATGCAAATTTGCACAGAAATCTTCTTTTAAATGTTTTTGAGATGTGTGCACAAGAGAGGACAAATATCTGACTTTATGACCCTGACCCTTGACCTAGAACCTCAAAATCTCATTGTTTCATCTTAAAAAATCTAATATATTATCCTTGGGTGTGAATTAACATCTGTGCAAAGTTTGACTTAAATTTATAAAAGCATGGTTTAGATATTCCATTTATTAGCAAGGGAGCACACGCGGGTCCATGACCCTTAGCATTGACCTGTGGCCTTAGAAGTCAGGTTCTTTCATCAGAGGGGATATTTGTGCAAAGTTTGAAAGAAATCACTTAAAATATTTTTGATATATTGCACTCATATGACACCCAAATCTAACCACCTTTCAGGCAGTGTTGACATTTGTTGAAATTCTGAATACAACCCATACAAGGGTTTTTTAGACACATTAACAATCAAGGGATGAACTTAGGACTTCATGTTCTTGACCCATTCACCTATAGCCATCAAAATCCAAGTTGTGGTTTTTGAAAAGTATTCCCTTAAGATTCTCTTAAGATGTTATATTGACAAAAATCAAAAGACATAACTTGCTGCTCCTTGAAGTGGTCTCAACTGAATTAGCAGAGTACAGGAGAAAATCGAAGAGGGGAGTACTGAAAACTAACATTTCAATCATAAAACTCTCTATGAAAACGACTGTCTGCTACAAACCAACATGACTGCTGATCTGTGGACAGTGCAGACCTGAGGGACTAATACCTCATGTTCAGGTTTCTAAATGCAGATAAAAAGGTCACAGCGCAAGACTCTTATGCAACAAGAAGTTATACTTAGCAGATAATATTCTGTGAAGCCCATTTAAAAAAGAATCCAGCAGATCTAATACTATTCTCCTATGAAATATGAATCATTAAAGCTGACGTTTTTCTCATCACCCTCACCCAGCTCATATGCGAATATAAGACATAACCTGAGGATATCACTCCTCAAAATCTAAATTATTCAGACTTATTGTATTGGTGGCTGTGGGGGGATCACAGAAGGATGTGACAGTTGAATGGACCTCAGCAGAGATGAGTTCCCTCCTCACGTCTTCGATACATCACTCAGGCTGAGGAGGCCCTGAGCTCATCATAATGAATGCTGATGGTACGCCTGCAAGAGTAATGGACAAGGGGGGAGAGAAGAAGAGTGTGATGGAAAAAAGGCAAGAAGATTTTGCCTGATTGGAGAGTCTGGATTTGAATAAATGGAGAGGACGTAGAGTGTTGCAGAGTGTCAGGCGTGTCTGAAAAATTTAGAATAAGACAGTGGAAAAATATGAGGCTGAATGACCTACATCTGCTCGATTGGAACAGCAGGTTGCACAATTACAGCTACAGTGTATGGTAGCCAGAGTTTCAGTTAAGGGCTCAGTAGGTAGGCATTTTCCACTGAAATGCATTAATTTTCAGCAAATGATCAACGTCATATTGTATATATTCTGGTTAAGTTTCAATTCATTTAAATTTATTTAGCCAATTTTCAAAGCTAAAGATTTTTTTTAAAGGCCATACATCAAACATATTACCTGTGTGCCTTTCATACCCTTTGTGCTTGCTGCTGGAATCCTAATTTACTGAGGGAGTGTTCCCAAAGGATTAATAAAGTTCTATCTATTCAAATTTAATCTAATATGACGCCTGAACTTGGGTTCATATCCAGTTCCAATGACTGCCAGGTTATGTACTTTTCATGTACTCCTGATCCAGCTGTTTTCTCTCTGTGTCCGAAATGCTCCGTTGGAGTTTCTGTTGGAGTCTACACTACACTACACCTACACTAGTCCAGTCTGCTCTGGTTGTCTGACCAGTGAGCACTGTGGTAATTGGTCAGTTCAGTGCTGCTCTGTGCCATGTTTCTAACTGCTTTGCATTTATTCTAAACTTTATGATCTGCACCAGACCTGCCACTCTTAACCAACGTGCTTCAACTGCTGAAAAAACAATGGTAGGACTTAAAATGGCTAGTTTCGGGGGGGCTGGGGGGAACGAGCTGTTTCAGGAAGCTACTGGTGCTGTTATGAGGGGGAGTGGGAGAAGTCCTGATGCAGCATACTTTGGTACTGTACTAATGTCGTCCAAATATAACATTTTCAGGAGATGTTGGGAATGGCCCAACTTAAAAATTATTAGATATGAGTGAGTGAGTGATTATTTTTGCTCAACACCTGGCAAACTTATGATACCAACATGATTCTGATTGCTAGCTAGTGGGTTTTCGGGGTCAAGGAATCATATTATGATTGTAACTTTATCATTGAACTATTGGTTATAGATGAAACAGAAGTATTTAATCTACCTTAGCAGAGGTCTGTGCTCCCTGAGTGCTTTCTAGTTTTTAGGTTGTTTCTTTCCCATTTTCTCATACATTTTATCTGTTGATTATCAACTTTATTTGGTCTAATTTGAGGGTTGTTGGTGTACCTAGTCTGATTTGCTGATGTTGAGTGGTTGCTGTGGTCCTGGTGCTCATCAGGCCAGTTCATGTGATTTGGGAGAATCTTTTGGTCCAGCAGGTTGTTGTGACTTTTGTCTGGCTTCAGCTCTCTGATCAATGTTTGAAGTCCTCCTTTGCATGCGTAAGAACAAATGATTCACTTATTGTTTTGTTCCATTTGTCAAAGTCCTAATTTAATTTTGGTCCCCAGATTACTAATACAAGATGACAGATACAGAGCCTGATAGGAATTGGAATATCAAGTTTAATTTTTAATCTAAATGCATAAAAAACTCCTCTTGCCTCATCTCTCGACTCTTTCACTGCTATTTGGAATATTCCTGTGAATCTGATGCTCAGTCCAAAATAGTATGTGTAATTACCTCCACCATGTAGGTTATGTTTTGCTGTTCTTTTTTATTAAGTTTTTAGTTTTTTGTTATTCTTTGTTATCTGTAAATGAGACAACTCAAAATGTTATGAATGGGATTAAAAAATGTCCAGGGACTTTTGGTCATAGCACAAGGAGGAAGCGATTTGTTTAGGTGGTGATCTAAAGGCAGATGGGGATCCAGGATTTTTAAAAAAGTTTTGTTGACATGGTGAAATACGGCAGTTTTTCACATTTTTGCAAATATCTCAATAAGTACTCTAAAGATTTTGATTATATTTTCAGGGAATTTTGATCATAGCACTTGGAAGAAGTGGTTAGATTTTGATAGTGATCTCTATTTGGATGTAGATCCAAGAATACTTGTTAACAGTGCAAGATAGGGAAGTTTTTCACATTATAGACAATAAATCACATGGCATTGTCAGAAATGCTTTGGCAGAGGTTTGTACTCTCACAGCAACTCTAGTTTTTAGTGTGTTTCAGTTCAGAGCCGTCCCAGTAAAAAAAATCTCCCAAGTCTTCTTTTCTTCCAGTTTTTTTTCTAAGAAGTCATAACCCTGGTTTTCTCTGGATTTACATTCAGCCTAGATCTGACTGAACTAAAGAAGGAGGTTCAAGTTGTTAAGTTGGAGATAACAACACAGAATCATTAGCACAAAGGAGACCCTTGATTTCTGCCTTGTTTAGGGTGATAAGGATCTGTGTTAGTGCTCTGCAAATTTACTGATATAAAATCTTTCTCTCTCACTATGTGAAATTCGTCCATGAAACAAGATCAGAGGTTTGGTAGACATGGTAGACACTCCCCGTGCCAGTTGTTTGATCAGTCCATAACCAGCTCTGATGGAAGGATCATGCCCACTCAGAGCTCAGCACTGGAAAGCTAATATCACATCTACTTCCTGAGAGGGTAGTTGTCAAAACTAGCTTATAAGCACTTCACTTAAACAACCTGTTCTATGTTAGAGTTTAGATCGGGCCCATAAAAATCCCACCCAACCATGATCCTGGCTTATTGATGATCTGAGTCCGGCCTGGCCTGAACCCTAAATTATATCTACAAACCAAGACTGAATCAAACCAAGAATGTAACATTCAACTTTTAAGTGCAGTTACCCAGTTGTTTAATGAGAGAAATCCCTTTAGATGAGACCAAAATGGGTTTATCATGAAGATATATATAACAAAACCAGCTGAAGTTTCTCCATACCTCTGACTTTCATCTGCGCTGGAGCGCCATTAATTCTCAAAAAAAGGATTTTTATGTTTACACCCTCAAGATAATTTTTTTGTAATCTGTACAAAAAACTGCTCAACAGATGACTCACAAGGCTAAAACTAATCAAAGGAAAATGCAGTGTGTGCGCCAACACACGAATGCACTGTGCGTGCCTACAGCAAATCGTTTGTTAAAGCCTTACTATTTGCATACTGTACACTTCATTGTTTGATAAGGTTAATACAAGTTTAAGTCAAGATTATCACCACAATTTATTCCTGCTCAATAAAAACAAAATAACAAAAAAAAAAAAAAAAACCCAAAACAAAACACCAGAGTGAAGAGGGTTGGATCAGCTCAACTTTATAACTTATAACTACAAATGTATAAGTATAACTTCAAGTTTCAGCATGCAGATTCAGGCTTGGGTAGAAAATCTTTCCTCTATTCTGTGCAGGGATGAAAGAGAGAGATTTCAAGGTGTCCCTATCTCAATACTTTGTGTGGATTTTCACTCAAGAAACTTAATAAATATGTTTATAGAACAATTTGAACCATGTTAACTTGTGTAAAAGGAGTAAATTTTGCATTTATCAATGAATATGACGGTAAGATTCACAAGTAAAATGCTTCTTTGGAGTTGTTTGAGATAGCAAAGAGAGGTCTATCGGTGTTTTTTTTCTAAGTGCAAGCTAAATTTTAAAGAAGACATTATAAATAATCTTAACCTGAGATAGCTTGAGGGCAATATGAAAGGTCCAAATAAATAAAGTTGCAGATATGTTTGTGCTTAGAGTCAAATTTCAAAGTACAGTGCCAGCTGTTAAAGTAAAATACCAGGTGTGAAGGAATTCCTTTCAGGATGTTGCACAGTCCATGGGATGTAAAATTGTGTTCTGCTACACATAAAATACTTCAAGTGTCAGGGATTTTTTGTCAAGGATCCTCTGCAATCATTTGCTTTCCCGAGTTGGTTTGTCATTTTCAAAACATTCAAGCACTTCTCTGCTCTGCTCCTGGACCCTCAACAATCACACAGATATAATTCTCCTTCTGCCTCATTTGAGATGAAACAGGCATGGTAGCGAGGGAGTGCCAGTTGTGGGAGAACAGAAGAAATGTGAAAAGGAAGGAGAGAGAGAGTAAGAGAGAAGAAATGTGTTTGTGTGAACTGGGAGCATTTATGCCTCTCTTCACTGCACTCAATTAGCATAAATCTTGCGTAAAAGCTGGCATGGAGAACAGTGTGGGTCAGCCCCGGTGTCAGCTCTCACCACGATATTCCATTAGCAATCTCTACACATACTCACCAATCAATTACACCTCACACAACACTTGATGATTGATCATTTTAAAGCCGGCTAACTGCATTGACACCAGAGGTTAAGGTGAGGCTCTTGGGCCTGTCCTTTTGAAAACAAAATTTGAGTAAATTTGATGAGTTGTCTTTACTTCTGCAAATTCCTTGAACCCTTGGTAACCTTGACTTTCGAAGGAAAACATTATCGACGTTGTATCGACATTGACTGTATATCTAAATAGACCACACATCTCTGCCTCCTTGATTGCACAGAAGCAAAGTACCCCAACAATGGGACAAGTAATAGTTGAAGGATTAGATTCTACCCCCATGTATTGAGTGCCCATCCTTTTCCAAATGAATGGCCCAGGTCTGAGCCTGGACTGTCACAGAGTGGTGCAGGGATGACTTATTTTTGTTGGCCAGCGTGGATGTTTGCATTGCCGGGCTTCTTGACTGGAACTTCACTAAAAGCCTGTGGGATTTTTCACTGTGTTTTGGATCATTGCTGATAAAAAAAAAACCCTGTAGTGAACGAAAATTTTGAAAGTTACATGTTTTGTTTTCTTTGTTATTCTTAAAGGGACTGTGAGGAGTTTCTAAGTAGTTACAAAAAAGTCTCTCTTTTAGATATATGCCTGATTGAAATACACACTTTAAGATGAGTTTTATAGCATCAAAATAGGTTATCTATAAATGCTATTCCTTAGCCTTCCAGTCGGGTCGGACAGGGCTGGACTGGCCTGGATACTCAACTTTGGGAACAAGACAATTAAAACTAGAGCAAATTCATATTATTCAGACACATCTTAGCGTACTGGGCTGTAAGTAACTATATATAGCCGGCTACAAAACTAAGATACTAAGTTTTCCAAAAATTGCTTGTTGTCACTAGGGATGTAACGATATTAAAATTTTGTATCACGGTTATTGTGACCAAAATTATCACGGTTATTATTATCACGGTATTTTTGCGGTGTGCTCAAAATGTTTAAAATGTACTTTAACACAAAATTGAAATCATTAACCCCTTTGATATTATAAGTTTAATAGTTCTTTTTTGTATTTTTGTCATGTGTTTTGAAATGCCATTTGAGTACATTTTTTACCCTTCTTTCATGAGAAATAAATGAAAACAATTCTAGCAAGTATTTGTCATTATTAATAATCACTTAAAACAGTGTCTCGTTCTAAAAATCATGACCTGGTTGCTCAGATTTAAGCTTTAAACAGGATTCTCTTTATAAACAATTGAAAATTAACAACATTTAACCTATTTTACATGCACTCACACATTTTAGTTTGCCTGCAGCATTAGTGTCCATGTTACAGCTCGTCATATTAGACCATGTCATGGCCTTTTTTTTTTTTTTTTTACTGACGATAGTCCCTGTTAGCCCCTTCATGACTCTCCTCTGGTCTCCTCCTCCTCTCCCTGGCAGATCCCCTCGATATTCTTTTCCAGAGAACGATTGATTAAATCCATAAAGCACAAACTTTGACGGAAAAAGACGATCAATTTCAAAATACGGTGAAAACACGGCAAAAGACGGCAAGAATACACTCCAAAATGATACTAATGCTGTTATTTACAACATCTAGACATTATTTAGACAGAGAATACTGACAAACCTCCTGTAATTCACTCGAGTATAGTTCATTGAATCTTTTCTCTTGCTCTCTCTCTCTCGCTCGACCTCCAAGGCTCCGTCAGTTCATTTACTCGAGGAGTTACAGCCGTTTTAACTGTGCACGTCTTTTTCTTTCGCCGCAGCTTCATGTTTAGACAGGGTGACTGTCTTCTATCAGTTTCCCCTTGGCATCCTTGTAAAATCCAAAATTTAACCAGACTTTAGAGTCCGTTTCCAGAGGGAAATCTCCGCTGTCTGTAACCATGGATGCTGAGGCCAAACAATGCAAACTGCTCATGCGCGCTTCCCATGAGGCCGTTTCATCCAGGAAGAGCCTCATAGTTCAGGCATTTCGAGGCAAAGAGCAGCATCACCGTGCGTTTTTGACTCATTGTGGTTATCAAACACGGTAAAACGGTAATTTTTATAGGACGTGGTAATGATTAAAAATATTTTACCGCGGTTTACCATTTTACCGGTAACCGTTACATCCCTAGTTGTCACACATCAAAAACTACCACTACGTAACTAGAAAGAGACACATTACCTCGTCGCTTCGCATCCTGTTAGTTGTTGAAAAAAGAAGTTGTAAAGCAATGCAGAGTTCTGAGGAAGGTCTGAGCTGCATTCATTAGCATCACAACAAACACACACTTTGGCTTGGGTCACGTCTTTTGGTGCGTTCCAGTTGTAGTCAGAAGTCGGAATTTCCTACTGGGAACTCAACAACTGGAACGCCGATAAGTCGGAGATGATGTCACTCCCAGTTCCGAGGTTACTGGAACGCAGCATTACGACAGTCGCCGCGAGTGCTCATGGGTAGCAGAGTCTTTCTGTCACCGGTAATAGATTCTCCTCACAGTCCCTTTAACAAACAAATCCCCGTAATCATCAGGAGTGAAAAGCTATCAGTAAGCTACTATCAAACTACAACATGTCAGTTTAACTTCAAAGCATCTACAAAATTTCCAATTTACAACCTCTTTTGGTGACCTCCTGTTTGAGAATTTCTCATTAGCTAGTGACCTGATCAAGTTGGTCATCATGGTTGTGGGAATAGGTCATGGTTTATTGATCGTTTAAAAAAAAAATCAGAAATGCTTGCTGGTATTGCTGCATTTCATTGACCTCGGAACCGGGAAGAGGGAATTGGGAGTGACGTCATCTCCGAGTTATCAGCCTTCTAGCTACAAAGCCGCATAAAAACGTGTCGATCTACCAGGCTATTGTTAGCTGTTGTTAGCTTGCCCTGCGTTGTTGTTCACAAATACCACATGAAGAATGTAATTATCACTATGGCAGCATTTTTGTAAATATAAGTCGAACAATACTATGTATACAGCTGATTTAGTGCAACACAAACTAGTCAGAAGTGCTAATAAATTGATTATGACACTGGGGGCAGCCATCTTTGAATGTCAACTCTGGAGTGGCAAGGTTACCCTGAGTTCACAGTAGAAATTTGGACCCCAGGGGGCGTTCCAGCTGTAGTCGGAACTCAGAAATTCCGACTTCCGACTACAACTGGAACACACCATTAGTCCCCTGCAATTTTTTGTAGTCCTAATTAGCAGTTAGTGAGCAACCGTCATCAGCAGTCAACATCAGATGCATTTTACCTTTTCCTTTAATCATAAAAAAAAATCTCATCTCTGTGTGTTCACCATGAACCTTTTTCTGGCATTTATCCAAAACTGGTCTTTTAAATCCCAGTTACACCAGGGGGTTGGAATCCAGGAAGTGCTGAATGCTAACTTATTTCTACTTTTTAGGACTCTTTCCTGCATCACTCTATTTTCAATCAATAATTCCTGCCTCTGACATCTGTAATAAAAGGAACCAAATCCCCAAACTGCATCTTAAAACATAAGCAAAAACACTACTTCAATGTACACTATTTAATTTGTAGCCATAGCATTAAAAGAAAGATTGTAGTGTTAGTATCTGCAGCAGCAGTATTAACTCTTCAGTCCCTACAGCGGACAAAAGCTAACCTTACTGATGAAATATTGAATGCTCCTACACTGTCCACAGCAGAGCAGATTCTTTCATTGATCTGGAGCAGACAGCTGTGTACCTGTATTGTTAGTTTTCTTTAGTTTTCATTTTCCTCCTCTGCTCTGCCTGTCTTGGACTGCTTGTTAAATTAAACATAATTACTCAGAAATTTCAACACTAGGATAGAAATCAGCATGACTGCATATGTAAATACTAGAAATAAAATTATAAAAAATTTTATAGCCCACATATTATAGCTCTTCAGCTCTGTGTGATGATGGCATAACTGAGAACTGCCATACTATAGAGTATGGGATCAATAATTGAGGAGGGTTTATACTAGAAGAAGTTCTCATCTTCTCTCTTTTCTAATTTTTCTTCTTTATTAAAATGCAAAGATGACACAGAGATGGGTTGACTTCTCTCTCAACAAGGAGGGACCAAAAAGTGAAATATCCCCCAGTAAGGTACTCTGAATTACAGCAGTCTCTGTGGAAACAAGGTACCTCCCTCCAGTTTTCTCCTGTCGCCCTGTGGCTGTTTTTGCACAGGCTGATGTGATCGCCATTATGCAAACAAAGCTGACAAGTTTGGGCACCAGCATGAGCTCTTCCCACAGAATCCAACTGGTACTGCAGCGAGCAAATGGCTTGCTTATGTAATGTTTGTGATAATTATGCCTACGCTTTCATCCAAGAGTTTTGTAAGGCTGCATCCACAGGGTTTGGCTGAAAGGCTGATATTTACATCGAGGAGGGAGTTTGTTGGTAAGGGGGTTGATAATCATGAACCAGCCTCACCTGAATTTACCTACTCTGCATCGATGGGAAGATAATGAGATAGGTAACTGATTGGACTGGCACAAAGTTAAATCAAAATGACTCTGCGTGTATGCAGTTAATGCTGAGGTTTTGTACAATAAACTAACGGCATAAATTCTCTTTCATATTGGTGTGTTTCTTATTTTTGTCCATGTTCCAAATTGACAGCATTTACTGTCCAGGCTGAGGGTCTGTCAAATCAATGTCTACTGAGCTATTGTACTGACTATTCACTCAGTCTGACAGAGCCTGGATTTTCTCACATTCTTCCTCTGCACCCATTGTCTGTGACTGACAGCAGCATGATGCAAATACATGTAACGTGTTGAGGAAGTCATAACAGCAAGATGTCTTTAAATCCAGAGTTTGAAATGTTCACGTACAGGTATCCCCTCTTTTGACTCGTACAAAAGACAGAAAAACCTCGAGAACAAAAAGCAGCAATAACTTATTTTCTGTCACTCATCCTTCCACACATCCAAAGCCCCACAAGTTTTATGCCATAACTGCTCTTGGAAATACTTGTCCTTTCTTCTCTCACTTTTCTTTTCTTCTTCCCTTTGTAGAAGGTGGCAGTGTGACCACCCCCTCCCTGCTCCCTTCCCTCTCTGCTTTATTACTCTTGGTGCCCCTGGTTGCTGCAGCTGTCGGTGTGTTGCTATGGAGACAGAAACACATTTCTGATCGCGGTGAGTCTTCCGGCGCTTTTCTTTTTTGACAGCTTTCCCCGTTACGTCCGTCTTCGGCCCCCCCATCCCACCCCTATCCTGTCGACTGCCACTGAGTGATGTGGGCCGTGACATCCTCTAGGGTCATTGTAATGAATCTGCCCCACACCTCCCTGTTTCTGTGTCTCTTAAGTATGTATGTATGTGTGTGTGTGTGTCTCTCTCTCTGAACATAGGTATTGAGCAGTCTCTGTCTTTCTACTCTGGTGAAGTGGAGAACATCTACGAGAATCCTGAGGACATCAGACAGGTGACGAACTCAGACATGTTCTTTTGCTAAATATTTTAATCTTATTCTTTGTTTTTTATCTCTACCTCTCCGATACAGAGCCTCTTCACCAAGGGGTCCAGTTAAAGGGATACTTTATTGCATTTGAAGTGGGGTTTATGAGGTTCATTTTCATTGTAAATGCATTAGCCTCAGGGATTTTGATCAACTCTGCCCCTGTAAGGAGAGAACTCGTATGGAGGCCAGGCAATACAGCTGCAGATGGAGCCAAGAGTTCTGTATAATTCATGAAATTTTAGGTGCAAATAAACTTCAAAAAGCAGTGAGATAATCGAAAAATGATGCTTTACCTTTCCACAAACAAAGCCCTTGTTTTAGTTTAGCTTCACCATTTACTCCTATTTACTCCCACAGTTTTGAGGTAAGTTATCCATCAGTACTAGTTAACATATCCGCAAGCTTCATGGCTCATTTATTTGCCCATTTACTTCATTCTACAATGTACTGCAGGACACATTAACATGTGACAGCTTAAGCTGGGCTCAAACCCTAAACCTTCTGATTGATGGTTGGGCTGTGTCCAGACCAAGCCACAGACACCACAGTGCCTGTCAACAGTTACAGGAGTCTAATTTGGAGTTACAGAAATGGCTTGATGGCCTCCAAAGGTTGGGCATCAAAACATATAATGTTTTTTTTATATTTTCCGTTGATCCACAATTCAAAAGCACAATCTGATTTTCACTACTTTTCAGTTTTGTTTTTTTTTTAATTATGATTACTTTTGTCAGTTTCAAGATATTTCAGCGCCCACTTTTTTCTCTTCCTCGGACAGCAAGTTACCAACAAGTTTGTCCACTTCTTTATGTCAGGGCATGCACAATATTTTATCTCCATGTCTCAGATTCTCCTGCTATTTCATAATGTTTTATAGATGTGTTTGTGTGTTTTTTATAATCCTTGTTGTTGCTGATTTGTACAGTCTCATCATAAGGAACTTTGGCTCAAACCATGTTTGTGTTTAAAGGGCTCGATTAAAAAAGTTGAGTTGAGTTGAAGCTTATCTGCAGCTGTTGCCATTGTGAAAACTTAAAGGAAAAGTTCGGTTTTGACAGCTTTCACATTGTTTATAGAATGAAGTAGAACGATATACTCACCCAGAAGGCTTTCCTGATGCAAACAGTGCTTTGGGAGATATTTAGATCCAAAATTGAGCAGCGGACATCCGTATAATAGTAGCACATGGGGCATGCATAGCGCCGCTCCTAAAACTGCATTAATCATCCAAAAACTCATTAGTTTCTTCAATATTTCATCATAGTCCGCTCGCGCTACTCCTCCAAGACAGTCCGGGGTCGCTCCACCCATGTTTTTGTGACTGTGCTGACCTCTGAACTGGAAACTTTCTTCACGGCTGCCGCGCATGTGCAGTGCGGCTCATTGTTTCAGGGGCGACCGCCGGGTACTGAACAACTTTCTTCTTCCAGTTTTGTGCAAAATGGACGAATATCTATCGGATGAAGATGTTGTGGACGAGAACTTTGAATATGATGGGTGTCCTTACAGTTTCGACCCAGAGTTTACAGATGAGGAGCTCATCGAATGGAGGAAGCCGTACTGCACATGCGCGGCAGCTGTGAAGGAAGTTTCCAGTTCAGAGGTCAGCACGGTCACAAAAACATGGGTGGAGCGACCCCAGACTGTCGTGGAGGAGTAGCGCGAGCGGACCATGATGAAATATTGAAGAAACTAATGAGTTTTTGGATGATTAATGCAGTTTTAGGAGTGGCGCTAACATGCCCTGTGTGCTACCATTATACGGATGTCCACCGCTCGATTTTGGATCTAAATATCTCCCGAAGCACTGTTTGCATCAGGAAAGCCTTCTGGGTGAGTATATTGTTCTACTTCATACTATAAACAATGTGAAAGCTGTCGAAACCGAATTTATCCTTTAATCTATTTTTAAGATTTGTTAGTGGAGTTTTCATGCCTTATTGGAGTGATAGTGCTGGAAACTACTCTTGGGTGGGGGGATGAGGAAGAGGCACAGGCTAGATCTAGAACTCTACAGACCACATGGTGACCTGGTGAGCATTAGCCTCTCTGTTTATGTGATGTGTGGACATGTCTGCTGGAAGTTTTGTGGTAAAGTTAAAAAAAAAAGATGATAAACAAATATAAGAATAAATCAAAACAAAAAACTTACCTTCCTGCTTACTGTTCTTAAAATGGAGACTCCCATTTAAAAAAAACTTTAAACTGGAAAACAAAAACAAAAACTAAAAAAAAACAAATTCCAAAAAAAAATGTTTTAAAAAAGAAAACTGTTTTCATACTAAAAATGAAAATAAAGGAAGCCACTTTCAGAGGAGTTTTTCCTCTAATGATGTGAAGTTTATCTGTAAAACAGAAATGTTGGTTTGTTGTGTAGTTAATACAGTCTGGTTTTGTAAAGTTTTCTGTGAAGAAACAAGTCCTTGGTTCTGAGAAAACAACAGACTACTTACAGAGTGGAAGTATATTTTGTGTGAGTATAAAAAAAGAGGACAGAACAGAAAGAGAGACAGTGAACAAGATCATACTGTATTCACACAGCACTAGGGGTCAGGGGATAAATGATGAATGACAGAACAGAGCAGACAGCAGAGACATACATCACAGTACCACAGCACTAAATAAATATGAATGAGATACAGCACACATAAGCAGCAGACTGTGTCATCTATCAAATTATTCTCACAGAAATGGCTATTCTCACAGGATAAGGTGGCTGTGTCATCTATAAAATTATAAGAAGGAAATATATTTTCTATAAACATATATGTGACTTAGAACCATTCAGGTTTGATAAAAATAAAAAAATATCAAATTTTACATACTGTACATTTAAAGTAACTAACTTTTTGACTAACTTTTAATCCCATGCAATTAATTTGATTCTTTTGAAATGGTCTGAGTAAAAAAACTTAAAAAAAAAATACAGTATGTATGACAGTAACTCAATTTTTTTTTCAAAAACTTAAAAAAAAGTACTTCAGTTGTGTGACCTAAGTGATGTTGTCTAACATTAGCTGTGCAGGGGGATAAAATGTTTTTGTTACAACTAAATATCAATGGAGCACCAGATATCTTCAGTTATAAAAAAAAATCTCTGATCTTTAAGTATGTAGAAGTTATCTTAAAGGTGCTATGAGGAGAATCTATTACCGGCGAAATAAAGACTCTGCTACCCATGAGCACACGTGGCGACTGTCGTAATGCTGCATTCCAGTAACCTCGGGACTGCGAGTGACATCATCTCTGACTTATTGACGTTCCAGTTGAAGTTGGAAAAAAACATGCCGATCTACCAGGCTATTGTTAGCTGTTGTTAGCACGCCCTGCATTGTTGTTCACAAATATCACATGAAGAATGTGATTATCACTATGGCAGCATTTTTGCAAATATAAGTCTAACAATACTATGTATACAGGTGATCTAGAGCAACACACCCCAGTCAGAAGTGCAAATAAATTGATTATCGCTAAATAACTGTTCACACTGGGGGCATCCATCTTCGATTGAACGAAGATCGATTCAACTCGGGGGTGGCGAGGTTTCACTGAGTTCCCAGTAGGAAATTCAGACTTCGGGGGGCATTCCAGTTGCAGTTACCTACTCAGAACTCGGAAATTCCGACTTCTGACTATAACTAGAACACACAAAGACGTAACCCAAGCCAAAGCATGTGTGTGTTGTGATGCTATAATGAATGCAGCTCAGACCTTCCTCAGAACTCTGCATTGCTTTACAACTTCTTTTTTCAACAACTTACAGGATGCAAAGCGGCGAGGTAATGTATCTCTTTCTAGTTACGTAGCGGTGGTTTTTGATGTGTGACAACAGGCAATTTTTGGAAAACTTAGTAGGCCTATCATAGTTTTGTAGCTGGCTCTATATCTCTACTTACAGCCCGGTGCTCTAAGATATGTCCGAATACTATAGATTTGCTCTAGTTTTAATTGCCTTGTTCCCGAAGTTGAGTATCCAGGCCAGTCCAGCCCTGTCTGACACAACCGCGAAGCTAAGGAATAGCATTTATAGATAACCTATTTTGATGCTATGAAACTCATCTTAAAGTGTCTATTTCAATCAGGCATATATCTAAAAGTGAGACTTTTTTGTAATGACTTAGAAACTCCTCACAGTCCCTTTAGTATTTTTTGCAATGGAAAAAAAAACAAGTTTAGGATAAAGTTGTCACATTCAAAAGACTCTGCTAGACCAGAAGTTGCCTGACTGGGGTGACTTTGGCAATGGTGGCTATGAGAAGGGGTTCTTTGGTCCTTACTGTTGGTTATTTTACTAATTAGAGGGCCAACAAAGGTTTACTTCCATCTGAAGTTGTTAGAGAAGTTGTTAACAGGCTGTAAACAGGTTTATTTTTACTGTGGAAATATAAATCTCAAGTGGGTTGTGTACGTGACTTTTCAGTGCTTCTCCATCAAGCCTTAAGTGGACAATTGAAGAACTGCATTTGATTTGCACATTAGCATCATTTTCTTTTCATAGCTCGAGAGGTTGCTGCTTGGAAATAAAGCATTTCTTTCTCTCAGTCTCCCATCCTCCAATTTCTCTGACTCTAATGCACACTTTCTCCAGTTTCTGTTTTTCCCTCTAATTTCCACCATCCCTCCCTCCCTGTCACTTGTTGTTCATTAAACCTGTTTTCTTCTGCTCTCCTCCCCTCCCAACAGGCCCCTCCCCAGGGCTCAGTCTACATGGTGAGTTATTGTATCGTCCCTGCACACGCACAAAAACAAACACACACACCGAGGCGTTTTTGTGTATTTTTGTGTGAGGAGTTGTGATGCTCCCGTCCACCACTGCACACAGACTCTCACTCTTTGTATTGCCCGCTCCCTAAGCTGTCAGCAGATTTGTCTTCCCTCACACTCGCACTCTTCATTTCCAATCTGTCAGCCCTCTCTCAGATAAACCCAGTGCCTATCAACTGTCACCCTTACATTAGCAGTATTAAGAAATCAATCTCATTACACAGGGTACAGAGGGACATAAATCTGGCCTCAGTAGCATGGATTTCTCTCTTTATCATCCTCTTCACTGTCCCACTCACTCTCACCATGACTCCCTTCCCCCTTTTTTTCATGCCAGGATTTAAAGCCAAGAGAGGAGGATGATGTCTATAAGGAACTGGAGCGGTAAGAGACAAGTCTTGCATCACCTGAGTGTGCTTTTGTAGGTTGAGGGTGTGTGTTTTTTGTGTGTTTTCACTGTCACTCATGTGCCCCTTACATTCGACTCACACACACCAATCACACTGGCCTGAACATCACAGTGACACAGTGGCATAATATCACGCCAGCCACTGACAGGCAGTGCTCCATCGCCCCGTGTGTTGTTGTTGTTGCGTGGGCTGTCTTGTTTGTGTTTAAGGAAGAATAATAAAACAGACTTGGGGCTGGGAAATTTTGTGTGTGTGAGTTTGTCTTTTGTGCTCTATTTTTCAGATCCTAACGGTGTCAGAGCTGATCACCTACCCACATCTCATCCTCATCCAGCTGTCACAGGCGCTCAATTCCCAGCTGCAGCAGAGGACTTTTATAATCGAAAGTAACAACTGCATGTCAGAGTTGAATTGTGATGAAAAATGTGAATGCTTCAGGGACCTGCAATGCAATTTCTTTTAATGTTTTAGTAACTGAGACTATGGCTCCTCAATAGGCTTTTATTGCTCATCTGCTGAAATGTTAAGGAAAACTGTAAAAAAAGGTAAAAGACTTCCAAAGAAAAAGAATTTTAAATTTGAAGTCTCATATTTGAATTTCTTATTATTGGACTGCTCTGTATTTGCTTTCTACACACCAGATCGACTGTTCAGTATATTTCACAAATCCATCTAAAAAAAGAGCTCACAGAAAGGTTTTGGGAATGGGCAGAACCTTTCGCAAGAATATCCACTAATTGGACGATCATTCTGTCAATCACATTCATGAAGGGCCATTCAGATAATGTAGTAGGCAGGCACTACTGCTTTGGTGTATAAAACAGAACATTAGAAACTGTGAGAAAAAAATCACACCTAAACGTTCCATCAGTGGCGAAAATGATCCTTCCTATGGAAAAGAAATAGGGTCCAAATCTGATCAAACTGGTAATGAAACAGTTAGCATCTTTACTAATCTCTGTATGAGCAGTCACTTCCTGCTGTTGTCTTGCTTGGAGCTTCCACCTTTTTCTGCTCTAAAGGGCTCTGATTTGGCTGTACTGTTTAAGGATGCTCACGATTGTTGTAGATTGAAGCTTGGCAAGTTAGATCTCACTGATTACAGACTTTGAATCAGGTAGATCTAACTGCACTGCGAGGTTCGTGTTCAGTTACTGTGGAAGTTGGATATCCGATCTGGAAGTGATATCAAAAGTACTTAACCCTGGGGCGGACATTAACTCAGTTGGTAGAGCGTCCGCCCCATGTACGGGGGCTGCCAACCCCCAGCAGCGGCTGCAGGTTCGAATTCCAGCCACAGCCCTGTGCTGCATGTCATCCCCCCTCTCTGCACCTGCTTTCCTGTCACTCTTCAGCTGTCCTATATAATAAAGTTCATAAAAAGCCCAAAAAATAACTTAAAAAAAAAAAAAAAAAGTACTTAACCCTGGGTTCCTTAAAGGACTGGTTCTGTATTTTTGAGTGGGGTTTTACCAGTTTCAATTCAACAGTAACATGTTTTTCACAGTAACCTGCCAAGCCCCCTTTATTGTGGTACTACTTTCAATAAATCAGTCAATCCAAACCAATCACTCAGACTGTACTGACTTTAACCAGGCAGACACCCTCTCCACTTCTAAGGGTAGACTCAAAACTTTCCTCTTTGATGAAGCTTCTACAGGCTTTGACCAGCCCATATTTAAAGAGCACAGATTTTGTTTTTAAAGCCCCTGGGAACATAAATCATCAAAAAAAATTTCCACACATGATATTTGTTATCATATATACATAATATGAACAATCTGAAAATCTTAGCACTGATCTTTGCACAGTTTTCAAATTATCAGTAGTGATGTTTTTTAGGGTGCTTAGAAACTGGATGTAAAGTGGATTGGCTTTAGACATCAGTGATAATATAATAGTTAAACTGGACAATAGAAACATAAACCCCAAGTTCTGCCATCTTAAAGGCAACAAAACAACATTTTTCCTACCCATTCGGCCTCTTCATGTCTGAATGAACACATCCCTCTCTGACATTTTGAACTTAGCAAGCTAACCTACTACACCTGCTATCTATAAGAGGAAATTAAACAAATGCAACAGTCAAAGCTTTGCTCCCAGATCTACCGGCAATCACATAGTACAATCTTACTACATGAAATTCTAGGAAATTAAATCGCATAACATCACTATCAAGCCAGGACTGAGAGAAGATGACACCCACAATGGCTCCAACATGTAGGGGTGTGCAGCGAGTCTCGCCCTGCGTGGTGCTATGTTGGATTCAGACCCTTCCCATCAGTCAAAGCAATAGCAACCACGTCCACACTGTCCTGAGTTGTTCAGTCCAGTCCAAAATTTGATGACTGCTAGAGTATGTTAATAATCTTTAATGTTTCAAAAGTCAACTTTAAGACAAACAGGTGGAGCTGCAGCAGGTACCAACAGCAATGCACATCAAGCGATTAGCGAAATATTTATAACACATTATCAGTTTTTTTTTGTTTGTTTTTAACAGTTTAGATATTTCAGCTATAAGTTCTGCAAACTGGACCTTAACAGTAAATAACATGGCAATGCAATCTGTGTGGTATACTGCAGCTGATTTTGATTACTGCTGCACATCTTGGTGATTTTGTGCCTTTTTACATTAACTTGTTTAATGAATGTAATGATTAAATAAAAATCATTCGGTTGATAAGACATGTATGTGGGTTTTTTTTTGACAAAATAGTATGCTTCTAGAAATGATCAATAAAATGGTTATAGGTAGTTGATGGAGCATAAATAGTTAACCATACTGTAATGCAATTATGGAGCTGTAGATGGAAATGCAGTTATGATGTTGTAAAGGAAAAAAACAGTAATGATACGGTAAACGAAAGCACCCATGCATGAATAAAAAAAGTAGGTATGCTGTTACAAATGGCACCAAACAGCTTAACTTGAAAATTGATGAATGGATTTTGATGAAATTTTCAGTGTTGGTCATGGCATGAATAAGACATGATTTGGTCGTGATCTGAATCCTGTGCTGATCCTGGATTTTTTAAAGGACTGTTAAAGTTACAAGATAGTGCAGTTTTCCCACATTTTTGTTTAGAACTCAACAGGTTCTCATGACAAAATGGGCGAGACCATTTCATTACTAAGCCCACTTAATTCATACAAATACCAAATACAGTAACACGGCTCTTTACTGATTATGTCTTACATTACATTTGCTTTTGCAACACTGTAGCTCTTACCATCCTGGATTTATTAGTGTTAGCAATGTATTATGTTTCTCATCACAGTATAGAGCAATATAAAGCAAATATGCAGTCAATAGCTGATTAAGTGTTTTTGTTTCATCTCAAGAGCACAAATATTCATTAGAATGTTTCTTTGTTCATACTGACATTTGCACCATATGCACCATGTGGACATGCCGATAGAAAGGGGCTGGCTCTTCTCTTCTGCTCATTTCTACTGCTGGTGATGCCATAGCTGACAGCCATGGGTCAAATCATCTGCAGGGTTTTCTTGTCTGGAGATTTAGTTATTTTAGGTTGAATAAATGTCAATGTCAATGTCAGCTTTGTTTATATAGCACATTTAAACAGCCAGCAGCCTACCAAAGTGCTTTACAGTAGAAAAGACAGACATGATAAAAACAATAAAACAAAAAAAACAAACAATAAAAGTAATAAAAACAAATAAAAGCAATACGAATAGGGACAGTACAGTTTAAATATGCAGACTGCTCAGTAAAACCAATAAAAGTCCCAAATAAAAGTGGCTACTCCACCAAAGGCCAAGGTGAACAAGTATGTCTTCAGCTGTGTTTTAAAGGTAGAGAGGCTGTTTGCAGTACACACATGTACAGGTAGTGCATTCCACAGTTTGGGTGCCACAACAGAAATGCATTTTGAGTCAGTAAAAGTGAATGATTCCTCTGTTAACATTGTATTTAGTTGAGAAGATTGCTGTTGAATTTACTTTTTTTTTTTTTTTTCAAGTTTGTCTTAAAATTAATCTGAAATGCCATCTGTGAGTCATGTTACACTCTGAGCATACCAATCTAGTTATTTGGCAAGCCATAAAGCTCAGAGGTTCGGATCAGGAGAGGAAAGAGCAGGAGGCTGCGCTGCCACAGTCACATTCCTTAGTATTAAATGATTAGGAGTTATTTAGCCTTATTTGATTTGATTTTTTTTGTTAACTTCACATAATTTGCTTTGAACTCACCTCAAATAAAAGCATATCTCACAAATCTCTGGGTAAAGAAGTCTTTTGTGTGGCCTTCTTTGACACTCAGGCCTAACTATATTGCGGCTCTCAATTAACTTTAATCACAGTGTCAGGAAATGTTGGTCATAGCACAATACATGAACTGATGATATTTTGGTGTTAGTTTACACTCGGATGTGGATCCAAGAGTTTTTTTTAAAGATATATTGATATACAGTGCAAGATGGGAAAGCTTTACACATTTTTTACAATAAGTTGCACTCATATGCCTATGTTGGAAATGCCTTGGCAGACGTTTATGCTCTTTGAACACTTCTAGTTCAAAATACAGTCAGTGTATGCTGTGAATTATACGATTTACAAGTTTTAAAGTAACTTGACATTTAAAGGTTACTGTAATATTTACAACCTTAGTATAGTGCGCATTGAAAACAAATGTCCTCAGAAATTATGTTATTCACTCCATGTGACACTTGCACCTTCTCAGTGTTTCCAGTCATTCACCCATTTATGCCCAAATTTTTTTTGAGTTGTAAGGCATATAATTTTATCAGTTGAGTCCCTCTGAATAATGTTATGTATTTCTTTTTTCCATTTTGTACTTTGTTTTAAAGAAAATAGCATTTTTATGACTGGCAACAATTGTTGCCGGTAGTCACATAGCTTGTACCTAGGTCACTGTGTTAAAGTCCTGCAGCATGGCTGGGACCTCTATTACAGAGTACCCAAGGAAAGAACAACATAGATAATAAATTTGTATTTTGCCCTGTTATTTTATGAAAATTGTGTGTGTGAGTGTGTGCTGGGGTGTATGTGGGTTGTGTGTGTGTGTGTGTGTGTGTGTGTGTGTGTGTGTGTGTGTGTGTGTGTGTTGAGGGGGGGGGGGGGGACGTAGGTGTGGCCATTGGCTATGATGAGTACTTGTGTGTCAAGAGGGGTGCAGCTCCAACTGCACATCAACATTTTTGACTTTTTATCACATAATTATGATTTAGTATGTATTTATTTATTTTTAGTTTCCCGATTTCCTTTTTATATAGTTGCAGAAACGGGTTTCCATACTGATGTTAGTTGACAGAGAAAGATTGCTTAGCAAATAGCAAGAAAATTTATGGAAATGTATCAAAATCCTAAAGGCACAGGTCTTGAAAACCTGTGAATTTATTTAGTTTGGAAGAGAACTCTAAGAGGACTTAAATGCACCAGTGTTCATCATTCTACAATTTGAAATTAGTAAATTATGAGAAATCCTGCAGACAGTGTTTTCCTTTAGTTAGTTACAAGCTATGTGCCCACCGGCAACTTTTGTTGCCACTCACAGAAATAAGCCCATGAACAAAAAAATATTCATCAATTGGTAGAGGGTTACTCAAGAGACTTGAATGATTAAATAATCACAAATATCTTTTTGGGGAAAGCGTTAGAAATGTATGAAAATGACCTCTTTCCCAGAAGATTTGCATCCTCCATGTCTTCCACCGAAAGGGGCAGGAAGCAGATGATGTCATGTGACAGGGACTACTTGAAAACTATATTTTATAATCCAAAATCTTTATCCAAGTTGTCTACTAACACATAAGTGCAAAAAGTTGCATTACTACCGCTGACATTTTTTGTTGTGAGTAGAAAATGACAGTGATGTACTTCGGCAACAATTGTTGCCGGTGGGGCAAAATGGGTTAATCATCAGAATAAAGAGAATATCCGTGTTGTTGTTGCTTGATTTTGTAGCTCACACACAGACACTGGCGTTTATGGTCAGCTTACAGAATCTTTAAACGTTTCGTCTGAATATTATACTCCTTACCTCTCCAAACGCTTTCGCTTTCGAGGCTTTTGGTTTGTGCAGGCTTCCGTAGTCCTTGTTGTGGAAGAATGGCCGGTTGGTTGTGGCTCCGCTGTATCTTCGGGCCTCATCTGAACCGAATTCACCGTTCACCGGGTCACACTCAACCCGAGGGCCATGCGGGAAGGAGGGTAGGGGTATCTTCCGTGTTTTAATCAGACCTAAGTACAACCGGCTGCGATAACAGAGCTGTATTTGTCTGTTAGCATCGATGTAGCTCCTGGAGCATTCCCGGAAGTGAAGGTGTTTGTTATTGAAACCTTTCTGTCACTGCTATGCTCAGGCAGGGGGACAGGTGTGAATGAATGAACTGACAGGTGCTTGTCTGTTTTCCTGTCTGTCATGTCTGTCTCACGGCGATGGCGTGAGAAGCCTTGGCATCACACGCCGTCATCCTCAGTGACCTGGACCTGGTTAAGCTAATGCTAATAATGAAACTTAGCCAAGGATGAAAGTGAAAATGATAACACGGATAGATACTACGAAAAACACGCTCGTTTAGGTTAACTGAGCATCTTAATGTGAAAGTTTTGGAGGAACATCAACCTCTTTCTTTTTACATGGCTACAATCAGGGTCTCTAGCGAGCTAATGTTAGCTAATAGTCCCACTGTACTTATCTTATTTACTTTTTCCCTAATAAAGAAGTTGATGTTGTTTACAGATTCTGCATGTTGCAACCTGCTGCATTGCTTTTTTATGCTCTTATCCATTTAATGTCATTTATTTTAATGCCTTTATCTGGTATTCTTACTACTTCAGTATTTACACTGCCTGGCCAAAAAAAGTAGCCGCAAAAAAAAAAAGTTCACACACTGTAATATTTAATTGGATGGCCTTTAGCTTTGATTACAGCAGGCATTGGCTGTGGCATTTCCATAAGCTTCTGCAATGTCACAAGATTTCTCCCAGATCATAGCACTGCCCTCATAGGCTTGTACAGTACAGTAGACACTAGGCATGATGGGTGTATCACTTCACCTGCCTCTTTTCTTACCTGATGATCCCATCACTCCAGAACAGGGTAAATCTGGACTCATCAGACCACATGGCCGCCTTCTGGTCCTCCAGAGTCAAATTTTTATGCTCCTTAGCAAACTGAAGGCCTTTTTCCAGTTAGCCTTACTGATTAGTGGTTTTCTTAAAGCTACACAGCTGTTCAGTCCCAACCCCTTGAGTTCCCATCGCATTGTCTGTGGGGAAATGCTCTTACTTTCATTATTAACTATACCCGTGAGTTCTCCTGTTGCTTTTCTTCAATTTGATTTGGCCAAACATGATTGATTCTGGATTTATCACATTTCTTCCTCAAATACGGTGGCTCCCCTCTATCCTCCAGTTTTTAATAATGAGTTGGACAGTTCTTTACCCAATTTTAGTAGTTTCTGCAATCTTCTTAGATGTTTTCTCTGCTTGATGCATGCTAATCCTTCTTAAACAGACTAACATCTTTTCCACAACCACAAGATGCATCCTTCCCCATGGTTGTATAAGAAATGAGAGGCTACTCATTGCATCACCTGGGGTTAAATAACTTGTCACCAGCTGAAAGATAATCACACATGCAGTAATTATCCAATAGGAGGCTCGTACCTGTTTCCAGGTGGCGACTTTTTTTTTGGCCAGGCAGTGTAGGCCTGTAAGAGCAACTGAAACAACCAAATTTCTCCTGGGAATTAATAAAGTATTTCTGATTCTTTAAACTTTCTGAAACACAAACATAATGAATTAATCAGCAGATCTTTATTTATAAACAACAAATCATTAAAGGGGGCTTTTCTATGGCAATTCCTGATCAGTTTCAGAATAAATTGGTATTAAAATGGTTGTTTTATCTTAATATCAAAAACAAACATGCAATTTAAGGACAATCATTGCATTTAACATGAAGTTGGCTCAGTACTAAAGTAGTTTGATGTATTATATTTGATTTTTTTTTTTGGACAGTTGAGTATTTGCTTCCTACAATGTGTGTCAACTAATCAACCAATCATTCAGTCAGTCAAGATATATCATAAGGGAGGGCTTTTTTGTGATAGTGCCTGATTAGCTTTAGAAGTAATTAAAAAGAAAGCAAAGCCAATTGACATTAGTGTTGAAAACAAGCACAGTATCGGGACAATAAAGTATCATGTAACATACATTGAATATGAAGTTGGCTCTGTAATGAAGAAGTGATGCACTGATTCTGAAAATTAGGGTTGATGCAAATACTGATCATATTTTACAGATGATGACGCGTGGAAATGTATTTTCATGTGTGATCTCATTTGGCAGGGATGGAACTACCAACCTTTGAGTCTGGAGAAGCACACAGACAGCATCCTTGGCTGGGTCAGTATATTTTCTTTAGGCCAAAAACGGAATGAAAGCAATTCAGCATTTGTAATGAGTTTGTGATGTTTGTTCTCTTTTCTCCTGCAGGCTTCAACACTTTGGTCTCTGTCTTACTACAGCTCTCCTCTTCTGCTTTGCTATCTGTACAGAAAAGGTAAATAATTAAACATTTGGAAACTTATTTTTGTCGGGGTGAAAGTTATCAGTATCAGTAAGGAAAAAATGAAAGATACACTCATGTTGGAAATGGAAGACTCTTCATTTCACATAAAGACATTAATATAAAATGCACTGTTACAGCATACACATCTGGCTTACAGACTACTTGGACTTGCTTGCAACGGGAAATGCAGCAACAGCTCTCAGTGACTATTGTAGGCGCAACCATGCATGTAAAACACCTGGATGTTGTATGCTTCTGACTCATCGCATCTGACGGCAGTATCCCTACCAATATTTTTTTTCAAATACAAAGTCTAATTTTTATTTAAAGGGACATGTTCCTTCTATGATGACAGGCTGTTTGTGTTGTAGACAGATGTGGAGCAGGAGAAAAATCATTTTTTTCCCCTAATGACTGTTACTATTGATTTGTGGAGGTAAACATTCCATGATGCTGATGTGGGCCACTGTGGTGCCATTGCACATTTTGACAACATTGCTGCCAGTATTTGGGAAATATGTGGCCAATTTGTGCAGCCAACATTTTTTTCTCAAAATATTGGCAAGATTTTTTTATAATTGCCATTGGAGATGTTTGGCTTTGGATCTGTTTCCTGTCCATGTGTTTGTTATTGCTGCTGTATGTCATGTTGGTTGTTATGTTCTCTGTTAACAGAAATGTAAAAACACCTAATTAATAAAACATAAACATCTAAACTTAAACTCAAGTGGCCCTCTGTCGAGGTTCTGAGATTTTTTTTGCTGTATCTCCAAACGCCTTTTTTAGTTTTAAGTACTGAGCAGGAGATACACGGCCCCTCCTTTTGCAAGGACTGAGCTGTCACTCATATCGAAAAGGTGCTAGACATTCGTTTGACAGCTACAAAGGTCACATGTTCACATACTGACACCTCTTAAACAGCTGGTCTAAGAGGTGTCAGGAAGCCATCTTAATGTCAAGGTGGGAAAACCAAAGCTGAACAGAAGTGGTGCCCTTTTTATGATGCATTAATGCAAAAGTGATGCAATGGAGCCCAAAACATTTACATGAATATCTGTGTCAGTTTACAGTGCGATACCTCATGGTCGTGACTTGCTGAGGGTTTAAATACCTTCAAAGGTAGGCACAGATACATGCAGAGCTGCACATGCCTGCTGAGTCTGTTTGCTCAACTTTATCACTACCACTGATGCTAACTCTGGAGAGGAAGCAAATGGGGGGTTAACAGATCCCCCACATTCCACCCCACTGCCATTCACTTTGGAGGCAAAACATCACAGGAGCATAAATATTCTGGCCTAATACCGCAGTGTGAATTGGGCTGTTATTTATCACTTGCAGTTAATGCAATTTTAAATACCTTTTTAGTATCAAGCCGAGAAACCCTTTCCCCATAATCAATTTACCCGAGTTGATGTGACCCAGACAACCCAGGGAAGGTCGAGGAGACATGGCCCATGGTTCAACTAGGTCAACAACCCTAAGACTCGTAGGTGACCACCCAGACTTGATCATACTAATAATAACAGAGACTTATATTTCTCTGTAGTCAGCTCTCAGAACTGAATAATCATGAAAGAGAAGAGGCAAATGTTTTAAAGAACCTCGTCTGAGTCCTGTTGCCACTTGGATTACAGCTTTGAATAAAATGACCTGGATAAATAAGAACCTTGACTTTTGCAACATCATATCAACAATAACACAAAAAACAATCAACAAATGATGATTGTTTTAAATGATGATTGTATTAAAACATACATAATCAATATAAAGTGGTCATTCTTTCCTGCATTCTTATTGATAAAAAAAAAAATGAATCTGTTTAATATAACTTATGCATTTTACATTGAATATATCAAAGGATCATGCTTGAGTTTTCCCAAAGTGACAATGTTTTTTCCCTATTTTATTTTAAATGTACGTTCACTGTGATTGTTTTTTTTATTGTTTATTTGGGTGTGGGGGACAAAACATTTTTTCAACTTTGGGCTTTGAGAAACTGTGATGGACATTCATCACTCTTGTCATATATTTTAAGCACAAAAAAGTTTATTAGACTATTAAATTATTGTAGGATGCATGGAAAGTAAGTGAAAATGACATAAAGGCATTCAGAAATATGCAAAAGAAAATATTCAAAACAAAGCAGCTAAAACCACTGTGAAAATAATATTTGGTACTTAGATTTAGAACTATATTTTAATATGATTTTTAATCAACCCATTTTAATTATTTAGGGTAAGTACAAAACCCAAAACCAGTGAAGTTGGGACGTTGTGTAAATCGTAAATAAAAACAGAATACAATGATTTGCAAATCCCTTCAATCTGTATTCAGTTGAATACACAGCAAAGACAAGATACTTAACGTTCGATCTGGTAAACTTTGTTATGTTTTGCAAATATTAGCTCATTTGGAATTTGGTGCCGGCAACATGTTTCAAAAAAGCTGGTACAAGTGTCAAAAAAGACTGAGAAAGTTGAGGAATGCTCATCAAACACTTATTTGGAACATCCCACAGGTGAACAGGCTAATTGGGAACAGGTGGGTGCCATGATTGGGTATAATAGCAGCTTCCCTGAAATGCTCAGCCATTCACAAACAAGGATGGGGCGAGGGTCACCACTTTGTGAACAAATGAGTGAGCAAATTGTCCAACAGTTTAAGAAAAACATTTCTCAACCAGCTATTGCAAGGAATTTAGGGATTTCATCATCTACGGTCCGTAATATCATCAAAAGGTTCAGAGAATCTGGAGAAATTACTGCACGAAAGCGGCAAGGCTGAAAACCAACATTGAATGCCCGTGACCTTCGATCCCTCAGGCGGTACTGCATCAAAATCCGGCATCACTGTGTAAAGGATATCACCACATGGGCTCAGGAACACTTCAGAAAACCACTGTCAGTAACTACAGTTCGTCTACATCTGTAAGTGCAAGTTAAAACTCTACTATGCAAAGCCAAAGCCATTTATCAACAACACCCAGAAACACCACCGGCTTCGCTGGGCCGAGCTCATCTAAGATGGACTGATGCAAAGTGGAAAAGTGTTCTGTGGTCTGACCAGTCCACATTTACAATTGTTTTTGGAAACTGTGGTCGTCGACCAAAGAGGAAAAGAACCATCCGGACTGTTATAGGCGCAAAGTTCAAAAGCCAGCATCTGTGATGGTATGGGGGTGTATTAGTGCCCAAGGCATGGGTAACTTACACATCTGTGAAGGCACCATTAATGCTGAAAGGTACATACAGGTTTTGGAGCAACATATGTTGCCATCCAAGCAGCGTCTTTTTCATGGACGTCCCTGCTTATTTCAGCAAGACACTGCCAAGCCACATTCTGCACGTGTTACAACAGCGTGGCTTCGTAGTAAAAGAGTGCAGGTACTAGACTGGCCTGCCTGTAGTCCAGAGCTGTCCCCCATTGAAAATGTGTGGTGCCTTATGAAGTGTAAAATACAACAATGGAGACCCCAGACTTTTGAACAACTAACGCTGTACATCAAGCAAGAATGGGAAAGAATTCCACCCAAAAAGCTTCAAAAATTGGTCTCCTCAGTTCCCAAACGTTTACTGAGTGTTGCTAAAAGGAAAGGCGATGTAACACAGAGGTAAAAATGACCCTGTGCCAACTTTTTGCAGTGTGTTGCTACCATTAAATTCTAAGTTGATGATTATTTGTAAAAGAAAATAAAGTTCCTCAGTTCGAACATTAAATATTTTGTCTTTGCAGTGTATTCAATTGAATATTAGATGAAAAGGATTTGCAAATCATTGTATTCTGTTTTTATTTACAATTTACACAACGTGCCAACTTCACTGGTTTTGGGTTTTGTATTTACAGATAATTCACAAACTCCCTTTAAAAATTACAATGAGTTCAAACTAACCTGATAACCCAAAATTCATCAGTCCTGAGGAGATCCTGCAATTAGTTTGGTCCATTTCTTAAATGTTGTTCATATAAAAGGCTTTGTCATTTATGTGCCTTGATTTGACAGAACGGAGAATCTGAGTTTGGTGAAACTAAAATGCTGTTGTTGGGAACAAATGAAGAATTTAGCTTCATGTGAAGGAGAATGGAGTAAATTCATTGTGATGCCAGGTTGTATTCAGATCAGAGCAGGAGTGTGCAGCTTTCTGTGAGGTGCTATGAAACAAGAACACAAGATTTGGTAAATAAACAGCCAAAGTGCAGGGTTTGGGGAGGGAGTGGTCTCTTGCAGTATGAGCAGTTCTATGTTACTGCCATAATGAGAGAAAGCAGGATTTTCAGTCACTGAAAAATGAATACTTTTGCCACCTGCTAAAGGGATTTTTTTTAAATACTGCCAGCAAAAATGTTCTCCCTTTAAATTTCCCCTGATAAGTCTGTAGTCTTCTGGAATTTAAGGTTTGACAACTCAGCCAAGAGGAGATGCAGAAGCTTATTTTGTTCCCATAACATTTGAATTAAAATGAGTTAAAATGTCACAATGGGATTTTCAATGTTTCAAAATTTTCTGATGCTGTAGTATGGAATCAGATTTGTGCCAATGGAATAAAGCAAAGCTTTCTAGAATAAAGCAAAACTTTCTAGAATAAAGCAAAACTTTCTAAAACTCAAACGAACAAAATGGATTTAATCAAAAATAAAACGTACTCAACCAAAAAAATTCTTGTCAAAAGCAAAAAATATCACTCATTGTGAAAACTGTTTGACTTTTTTTCTGAATTGTTTCCATTGCTTCATTCTTTCTTCTCTCTCTCTTTTGGTTTTGCTTCTTGGTTTTTTGGTTTTGATTCCAGCTTTTTTGGTTTTGATTCCAGCTTTTTTGGTTTTGCTTCTCGGTTTTTTGGTTTTGATTCCAGCTTCTTTGGTTATTCTTCTGACACAAACCTCTCGTGTGGGCGGGTTCTATGAGGGGCGCGTTCCTATTGGCTGATGAGTTTTTGAGTATCACGCCCTGTGAACCGGATGTTATTCAGGGCAGAGCACAGCGGAGAACAGCAAAGCAAAACAACCAAACGTGAGGAGTCGTGTGTCGTCCTGTGTTCGTGTTCTTCAAACATACCTTAGGTAAGTATTGTTCACTGCATGGTATCCAGAAAGGTAAAGCACTTTTAGTAAAGTAAAGCTAAGTCTTGCTTTGTAGTGAACTATGCGTCCTCTCATCTGTTGTGCTGCGGCCTCTGAACACAGAAGCTAATGCAGTCCGAGGTCGGCTGACGGTGCTGTGCTTTACCTTTCTGGATACCATGCAGTGAACAATACTTACCTAAGGCATGTTTGAAGAACACGAACACAGGACGACACACGACTCCTCACCGTGGATGTATTATTTGAACTGGATGCTGGACGGAAACATGTTCATGTGCTGGGGGGCTCACCCAGCGCATACCATAGACATATGTACATAGACGCCTCATTGACTGGCGCTGCCTATTGGAGCTGACATAGCAACCGGCCGCCATCTTGGAGGGGTCTCACATGCGGCCTCAGTGCGTTTAATTATACTGAGAAAGGAGTGTTATGCTTAACTATTATGAGCATAACTCAGCAAATTTTCACCCGATTTTCACACGGATAAGGCTTTTACAAACAACAGAGATGCACTCAAAACAAAGGATGCTGTGACACATTAAAATACTTTTTATTATGCTCTTATTCTGTTGCAATGACACAGTACAGTGAGACGAACAGACAAAACGTATGAGCACCAACATTTTTGTGGTCATATCATATGTATATATATATATATCTAAATATATCTATATATAAATATATTTACACATACATATATATATATATATATACATCTTTATATATATGTATATGTATATATATATGTATATATATGTATATATGTATATATATATGTATATATATGTATATATATACATATATATGTATATATATATGTGTGTGTGTGTATATATATGTATATATATGTATATATATATATATATATATATATATATATATATATGTATATATATATATATATATATATATATATATATATATATATATATATATATATATATATATGTATATATGTGGTCATATCTACGTACATATAAGAAATTCACAATGCCAACTTCACACATTTGTAATATGATAGTTAATATTTTCTAAAATATTATCATTATAATTATTTTGATCGTAGTAAAATTAATAACAATGATGGTATCATTGGCCAAAGTAATAATGAAATTAAAATAAAGTAGAAAAGCACTCTGAGAGGGCAGACCTCCGCCAGCACCACAGTCCTCTCTCATGTTGTGATTTTTACCATAAATATTAGTCCTACCTTTATTTCATCTAAATATTTAGATTCCTTGACCATGAAAACGTAGCATGTTCGTAATGATATCTTTTTTAGTTCAGTCATTCACGAAAATCACATTTTTCGTCATGGCGGATCCAGATGCTGATCTGGATCAACACCAAAATTGAATCACATCTTCCTTTTCCCATGCTGAACATTTCATGAAAATTTCATCAAAATCCATCCATAACTTTTTGAGTTGTTTTGTTCACAGACAGACAAAGTCTCCCGAAAACACAACCTCCTGGCGGAGGTAACTGTAGTATGGATGCTTATATGAACACAGATTTAAGTATATATATATATATATATATATATATATATATATATATATATATATATATATATATATATATATATATATATATATATATATATATAACAGTAATATTATTGGTTTATTTTAAAAGGGGGGATAGTCATTTATCACTAGCAGCTGCAATATAATGATAAATAGTACAGGTAATACATAAATATATCATAGTAAATAAAATAAAAATAAATTATAAAAGAGTAATACAAATAAACTTGGGTGGATTATTAACGAGCAGCGGAGGAACAACAATATCATTAGCGGCAGGTGATGTTATAGGGGCAGGAAGGGGTTGTCATTGGTGTAATGGTAATCATAGTAACAACAACAGTAATATTAATTTTGTTATTATTATTTCCATATTTTTGTTATCGTGTGATGTGAGAAAATTCAAGGCAACGATTTCAGGCACAGGCACATGTACGTGCGCTCACACACACACACGCACACACACACACACAAATCAGACTAATATAAATCATGTTGACATGCATTTTAAACTTCAAATACGTTTTTACTCAGCTGTGTTGGAATAAAACATAAAAAAGGTTATCTGCTTTCAATATTGCGCCGTTTACTGTCACTTTACGCTGCACAAAATACGAGCATAAATGCGTTCACTCCACTTGTTTCTGGCGCTAGACCGGAGTGAAGAGACCCCTCCAATATGGCGGCGACGCACGGTGCGGTCCAGTCTAGGTTATAGATATCATTATGAACATGCTACGTTTTCATGGTCAAGGAATCTAAATATTTAGATGAAATAAAGGTAGGACTAATATTTATGGTAAAAATCACAACATGAGAGAGGACTGTGGTGCTGGCGGAGGTCTGCCCTCTCAGAGTGCTTTTCTACTTTACTTTAATTTCATTATTACTTTGGCCAATGATACCATCATTGTTTTTAATTTTACTACGATCAAAATAATTATAATGATAATATTTTAGAAAATATTAACTATCATATTACAAATGTGTGAAGTTGGCATTGTGAATTTCTTATATGTACGTACATATGACCACATATATAAATATATATATATTTACATATATGTATATATATATATATATATATATATATACATACACATATATATACATATACATATATTTACATATATATACACACATGTATATATATATATATGTATGTATGTGTATATATATATATATATATATATATAAATCTATATCTATATATATACAGATCTATATATGAATATATATAAATATATATATATATATATATATATATATATATGACCACAAAAATGTTGGTGCTCATACGTTTTGTCTGTTCGTCTCACTGTACTGTGTCATTGCAACAGAATAAGAGCATAATAAAAAGTATTTTAATGTGTCACAGCATCCTTTGTTTTGAGTGCATCTCTGTTGTTTGTAAAAACCTTATCCGTGTGAAAATCGGGTGAAAATTCGCTGAGTTATGCTCATAATAGTTGGGCATAACACTCCTTTCTCAGTATAATTAAACGCACTGAGGCCGCATGTGAGACCCCTCCAAGATGGCGGCCGGTTGCTATGTCAGCTCCAATAGGCAGC
Organism: Scarus forsteni; assembly: GCA_036419115.1. Taxonomy (NCBI): domain Eukaryota; kingdom Metazoa; phylum Chordata; class Actinopteri; order Labriformes; family Labridae; genus Scarus; species Scarus forsteni. The sequence continues at coordinate 1,076,361 of JAZDUH010000111.1, forward strand.
GCCAGTCAATGAGGCGTCTATGTACATATGTCTATGGTATGCGCTGGGTGAGCCCCCCAGCACATGAACATGTTTCCGTCCAGCATCCAGTTCAAATAATACATCCACGGTGAGGAGTCGTGGTGTCGCCCTGTGTTCGTGTTCTTCAAACATGCCTTAGGTAAGTATTGTTCACTGCCTGGTATCCAGAAAAGAAAAGCACAGCACCGTAGCTGACCTCGACTGCATTAGCTTCTGTGTTCAGAGGCCGCAGCACAACAGATGAGAGGACGATAGTTCACTACAAAGCAAGACTTAGCTTTACTTTACTAAAAGTGCTTTACCTTTCTGGATACCATGCAGTGAACAATACTTACCTAAGGTATGTTTGAAGAACACGAACACAGGACGACACACAACTCCTCACGTTTGGTTGTTTTGCTTTGCTGTTCTCCGCTGTGCTCTGCCCTGAATAACATCCGGTTCACAGGGCGTGATACTCAAAAACTCATCAGCCAATAGGAACGCGCCCCTCATAGAACCCGCCCACACGAGAGGTTTGTGTCAGAAGAATAACCAAAGAAGCTGGAATCAAAACCAAAAAACCAAGAAGCAAAACCAAAAAAGCTGGAATCAAAACCAAAAAAGCAGGAATCAAAACCAAAAAAGCTGGAATCAAAACCAAAAACCAAGAAGCAAAACCAAAAGAGAGAGAGAAGAAAGAATGAAGCAATGGAAACAATTCAGAAAAAAAGTCAAACAGTTTTCACAATGAGTGATATTTTTTGCTTTTGACAAGAATTTTTTTGGTTGAGTACGTTTTATTTTTGATTAAATCCATTTTGTTCGTTTGAGTTTTAGAAAGTTTTGCTTTATTCTAGAAAGTTTTGCTTTATTCTAGAAAGCTTTGCTTTATTCTAGAAAGCTTTGCTTTATTCCATTGGCACAAATCTGATTCCATACTGTAGATCCTTAAAACTGGGAGCTTAAAGTATTTATTTTGGAACCACATTACAGACTTTTAGCACTAACATAATGTCAAAATGTATCTTTCCGGATGGCATTTCTCCTTCCATTAAAGAAGAAAAACCGCCAATGGGGGATGATCTTGGGAACTGTTGTTCTTCTACAGACAGGATTAATATAAAGTTAATCAACCGAAACATCCAGCAAGACTTTGCATCAATAGAAATTAATTGCTTGAGGTTGTTTGCTCCTCCTTAGTGTATAATTATGTTTCTGATATTGATTTATGCATATGGTTGTAGGGTAGTTGTCAAAGTGTGAGTTTTTGTATTGATGCACGTTAATGAGGCTTTAGTTGAGAAGAAAAACACAGGGTGTTATGTTGATGTCTGAGTCAGTTTTTTGATGTGTTTCTCTTTCTTTGTGTTTTCTAAGGTTACATCTGCAGCAGCAAGCTGGTTCCTGTGAGCCAGTATGTGGGAACTGTGCTGGTGTGTCTTATAGGAGTGGCCTGTATCAGAGGTAAGTGTTGTAAAACAGGAAACTGCCCATTTATGTTTAATTTCATGTTCTTTTCTTTAGATGTCACAGCATAGTAGGGCTGGTAGTTATGCACGATATTGAACTATGTTTTAAAAGTGTGATAAAAAAAGTTATTGTTATTTTTTCTAGCTACATGGGGATACATAAATATCTCAACATTTATCTGTGTGAAGAAATAACAGATCGTTTTAACTTATCAATACTATAATCTTTGATATGATTCTAGTTAAAATCAAATGATACTTAACACTTACCACAGAAGTCCTAGAGATTTAATAATGTATATGTTTTTAAAATCTTGTTAAACTATCTATCCAAGCATCCTAAACAGCACCTGCTCTTTTGTCTGTGGAAGCTTGGCATCAAATTTTTCACTTTATTTCATGTAATATAGATTTCAGCTTTTCAATTTTTTGCTTGGTTTTGTGTTTTTTTGTTTACATTTTAGATACACATTTATTGAAATGTCTGTGCATTGAGAGCAGAGTTAATGGGGGTCAAATTCTTTCCCTTTGAACACATATCTGGCCAATGAAGCTGAGACTTGTTCTGATTTAAGGAAGGATACATTCCAGCACACTGCCTTTGGCCTTTGCAAACTGAGTCTGTTTATCTGAAATTGCCGTCGGCTGGAAAAGAAACCCCATGATACACTGAGCCATTCATGTTTGCACTCTGAATTTGAAACTTTTCACTACAGTTATGTATTTGTTCTAGCCATGGGGGATGTTAAAAGTTTCCCATTAAGAAGGGAAAAAATATGTAATTTTTAAATATATTTAAAACTTTTTTTCCACTTTCAATGTCCGGAAAGGAGTGGTACAAAGAAAAACTTTGCCTCCCCCTTTCTGAATCTGAAGTGCAGATTAGAACTTGGAACATTACAATACCATTTCAGAAAATCAAAAGCAAATGTAGTCTGTAGTCTATAGTCTTAATAATACTTTAGTACAGCTTTAACTCACTCTTTTAAGAAATCCACACTTTGACTTGAGCATCAGAAACACACAGCTGATTTAAAGTCACTCTTTCAAACTAATGGCTAAAATCAATTTTCGTTTCATGCTCCTCGTCACTTTTGCTGATTTTTTTGGTAATACTCTGTATTTTGCTTTGTGCATAACAACAAACGTCTGTAATACAGTTAAGCTTTTAAAGTTTAAATAATCCTGGCATCACAAACAGGCTTTTAGTGCCCTCTCTATAGCCTGCTTTCATCCAAAATAAATTTCTTAGAACATATTTGAGTGTTTCACATCTGTTGAAGTTTTTTAGAGGACTTTTTTGGCTCTTCAGAGAAGCCGCTCCAGTCAGCCGTGGCTGCAAACTCCCCCTCTGTCTACACCCTTGCACCAAAACTTCACCTTAAATTCTGCTGTGCTCAATCTGTAGAATTAAACTGTGATACATAATAGATAGGCCAAAGTTTGTTCTCACAACGATGTAAAGCAAGAAAAAACAACAAGCTAATGTTCAGGACTTTGCACAACACTGTGATGCGCCAGCTTTACACGTCTACATGGTTTGGTAAGGAGTGAATGGACAGAGTGTTTTCTATTTCTCTGTAAAATGATTAAACGTTTTGCTGCCAGACAACTGTAGCATTTTGTATGCACATTTTGTAGCAAAGAAAAAATTAAAGGGCTCTAGGCAAGGTTTGTATATGTGAACTTTTTTAGACCTAATTTAAGATCCCAAAGAAACATCTTCAAAAACACTGGCTGTGTGCAAAGACATACAGTCTTGTAAACATTAGTAACATTTTGATGTACTTGAAATGTCAACATTTTCTATACTCTTAAGCACCTTGTCTTCTAAATGCTAAAATCTCCATTATCATCACCATTGTTCTAAAAAGAACAGAAACTTAATCATCGTAAGCTTTTTATTATTATTATTTACAGAATATAGAGCATGCCGACAAAATTCCACAAAAATAAACGTTAATGTAAAAGAATAGAACAGGTGAGTAACAAAATCTTGCCCCTTGTCAGTTCACTCATTTTTTAAAATTGTACCAATATGCTGCTGGTATATGTGCTATTAAGACAGACAGCAAAAGTTTGCCCACATTTCTGATCATAAAAAGTGATAAATTACCCAATATAAGGAATCTAAGGCCTATGTTTGTGTTGCTGTGGTATCAAGCAGTTATCAGTGTGGTTTGATTTTATCAATAGTATAAATTCTTTTAAATAAAATAATTAACCTTTTAGCCTAAACATTCCAAATAGATGATCTTGTGTTCAATATACGTATTACTATTATCATCACACTGTTTTTTATTTCAAGTTATTTTTTGCTGACCATTGAGACATGCATATTTCTTCTTGAATTAATTCATGTGATCTTTTCAGTAATTACAATGTTGTCCCACCCCATATCCTGTTGTGGGGATATAGTTATCTTAAAAAGTCAGTGTATTTTCCAGCCCTGCTACACCCTCATTCTACACAGTTAGACAAATAACCTCGAGACATCTAATAATCTAAAGCCTTTACAGCTATCTTTTTATAGCAAACGCTGCACATTTATACTCCGTACTTAATCCCTTCCCCCGCCACTCTCCTGTTTTTGCTCAAACAGGGTGGGGGAGATGGAAAAACTCTGACTATCTTCAGTTTATCTCAATTCTTGAGGAAACCAAGAAGGATCACACACCAACAAATAAAGTGAGTTCACTGTATCTTAATAAAGTCAGAAACATAAAAGCTTGTTTATATCAAAATCCCATAAAATTAACCTTTGAGGGCACCTTCTTTTCCTTTTTGCTCCCCATCTAGAAAAAAGTGAGGTGCTATGACTTTGACTTCTCATGCTGGCCTTCAGATTTCAGCTGGACAGAAGTCAGCAATCCGTAAGTGATTTCTTTTATATTTTATAGCCATTCCAAATGGCCTTGAGTGCCTTGCAATTCTTTTCACATCAGGGTCAGTTCATAATGAACATGGGCATTCAAAGCTCTGTCAAGTACACAGGATGAATGCTTCCACTAAATGTCAAAATGCATTTTGGCTCATCATTATTCATTGTGAGTCGTTGACTTTGTACGCCACAGGAAACTTTCCAAGGCTGGTGTTTCTCTGCTGAAGCCAGAGCCCAGATTAAGAGGAGCAGCAGACAGTGTCCTGAACTCGGTGCGCACACTACCATGCCACATCATCAGGTGAGCACTGTTAAATGTATATTACCAAAAAAAGACATCCTGCGTCACTGCAGAATGACAGTGCAGATTTGATAGCAGTATTGCAATAATGAGATAAATACATTCTGCTTGTCATTTGCATTTCTCATAAATGATTAAGTTTGATTTAAAATTAAAAGAAAAACACTGCTCGTCCTCTGTAGAGCCATCATGTTTTTTCTTCCCTTCCAGCTTCCTGATTTCCCACTCATTTGGGAGGATGATGCTGTACCCAGGCTCAGTAGGTTTACTGCAGAAAGCAATGAGGCCAATGCTCCAGCAGGGCCAGGCCAAGTTAATAGAGGAGGTAAAAGACACACGCTAAAACCAAGATCACACTAAAGATTTGCAACACAGGGAATTTTTTGTAATCTCAATCATATTTTGAGTTTCCTTGCATCACTGCCTTGCATTGTCTCATCATGTATTTGCTCATCTAAAGAAGAAATGAAAGAGATGTATGGAAGAGATATGAGGTGAAGAGAGGATGACTTCCTAAATGAGAGCTCCTTCATTTTATGCTGTTAGTCCAAACAACATCAGGTGTTAATGATGCTCTACATAGCTGCACTACTGCCACACCCACAGACCCTTTATCAAATTTAGTATGGTCTTGTTTTTTCAAAAACTCTAATTTGGCATATCTGCTTTGAGTGTCTGTACTGGTTGGTGCTTTCAGTTATTTCATTTCCTATTTAAATTTCCTCACATATTAACAGATTAGTGTTATTTATCTTAAGTGAGTTCTCTGCTCCATTAACATTCTTGTGATCTGCACACAAATCCACAAAGGAGATCCATGAGTTGATATTGATTTCTTTTAGTCATGTGACCAGTGCGGTCTGGTGGAGGGGAAAAAGTGTATCAGCTAACATTTATTACTGTGTGGGGCTATGGCCGAGGCTTTTTGATTATTTTCTTTACTAAACAGCCCATCCTTATACTCCATAAAAACTGCTGGAAATTTGAGAGATAAACAACAAGTCATTTGTGTCACTTCATGTGACATGTCATAATATTGGAGAATCCTCCCCTTACACCACTGGCAGCATAAAAATATACAGATATACAAGCAACATTGATCTGCTTAAATGAACAATTCTGCTGTTTGGGTAGTTAAGAAAGATATAGATTCTTCAATATAGGAATGCCGATTATTATTATTATATCATTATCAGCCTAAAACATTGGGTCTTTGTATTGTGATATATGAATATTTTTGCCAGTTTTTTGGCCACACATATCAGCCTTATAAACACCACATAGTAGCTGTATTTTGGCAGAATATTGAAATAATCCATAATAGTTTATCTCATCATCACTAAATGTTTCATGTCATACAATTAAATTATCATTTATCAAAGAAAAAAATGCCTTGCTTGCTTCACGCCTGTTTTTTTTAACACAAGTAAACTGTCACGATGAAAGAAACCAGTAAGATTTAGTCAAGTGAGATCTTTGTGCTCTTGATAATAATTTAAAACTATTGTAATGATTTTTGCTGACATCCTTATACTGGATATCAGCAAAAATCTTACATCATGTATCCCTTCTTCAAAACACTGGTTAGTTTGAAGTTAGTATTAGCTCATTAATATAATTCATGGGTAGTAGCATGATCAGCTATCAGCTCCAGTAAGTGCTTAAATAGAAATTTCACACAGTTGCTGTTACAGGCTTTTTTCTTCTCTCTGGATTTTCTTTCTGAGATTTGGCCTTGTTGATGTATGATTTTGGCTTGTCTGTTCATGACTTTGTGCGTTTAATCAAATAAAATAACTGTTTCAGTGAAAAACTGAAAAATAAATTTTTAAACATGCAAGTTTCAACCAAGACAGTCAACTTCTCCATAATGTAAAGCAGAGGAGTGTTTCATTTGAAGCCACTTGAATCATATCAATTGTTTTGTTGTTTAAAGAAGAGAAACCATTTTCTACATAAAGCCTCAAGACTTCAAAAATGTTACAGCTCTGTGATAATGTGTACTGTGGTGAAATGGTTGTGTTTTAAGCAGATTTGTGCTTCAGAATATGAGAAAAAAAAATAACAATCAAGTGTGGAGGTGTTGCATTTTGGCACCATGTTGCCAGCAACTTCATTAGTTAAACTGCCAACAGTTGGTTTAAAAATGTATGGTGTCAGGTGTTTCCGCAGCTTAGCAGCCGCTCGGAGCATAGAGTTGTTGAAAGTTTATGTTCATCAACCATTATGACTCATCTGCTGCCAAGAGTCGCTGTTATCCTCTGCGTTACCCCTGTTTCAGCAGTTAGTGTTGCTTATTAGAGACATCAATTACTCCAAAGAATGAAACAGCTACATGACTGAACCAGAGAAGCTGACAAAATGTGATATCTTTGGCCTCAAGCACTCAATGTTCACTGCAGTTAGCTTCATGGGTGTTCTTTTACAGCACGGACAGACTGCTCCAAATTTACTTTTCTCGTTTTTTTTAATGGTTTTACTTTTTTTGACGTTTTTTCGGACAAAGACAGAATTATGGCCGTAGGAGTAACCATATCATTGTGCTTATTTACATCCTATGCATCAATATGTGATTAAAGGTTTGACATGATAGACAGACTTGAAAATGTGTGCACACAGAGTCTTTACTATTGAAATAATACATCGTCTCCCAAAGCTGTTGCTGTGTGAACTTAGAATATTACAGAATGTTGCAGAGCAGCACTTCTAAGAGCCGTCTCATTTCTGCAAATCTTTAGTCTGAACAGGGCTTTGCTCTGCTTTAGATACACCTCACTGCAATGTGTTTCCATTGTGTCACAGTACGATGGCCAAAGGAACAAGCTGGTGGCGTGCGATGGTAACGAGATTGATACAATGTTCGTGGATCGAAGGCGAGATGGAGGACAGAAAGGCCAGACTCTGGTAAGGAATCTGCTACCATCCTCTTTGCCTGTGCCCTTTGCTCATTCTATGACACAAATATCTAATGTCACAATACTTGGAGTATATTTTGGTTCTTCAACCTTCTTTTTTCGTACAGGTAATCTGCTGTGAGGGTAATGCAGGATTTTATGAGGTGGGCTGCATGAACACTCCACTTGAGGGTAAGGGAAGCAGTAACTAAATAGTCATCATTTTAGAGCTTTTCAGCATTTAAGTGCAGTTTTTTTATTTTGCTGTGTTTGGTGCTCTATATAAAAAATACATTATTGCTTTGCTGTGCACTGTAGGTGGATATTCTGTTCTGGGGTGGAATCACCCGGGCTTTGGAGGCAGTACGGTAAGCCAGCTGTCAGATTTGATTTTTTAAACCAGTTTCATCTTAGAGTGTACTCTTGTGCTTCTCATAGTCCTTTAAAAAAATCAGTGAAAAACAATGGTATGTTGAAAGTCTGGTTGAGTTGGGTCAAATTGCACAGGAGGGACACTCCCATGCTCAGCATTACCAGTGGAGTGGAATAAAACTTGTACATCTCTTAGATCTTTGAAAGTACATGTTTTTTTTTTTGGTGGCTTGAGTGCAACTGTCACGTTCAATAATGTAGGAATATTGCTTTTTTACTCATGTCATTCTGTCAGGGAGTGCCATTTCCCCAGAATGAGGCCAACGCCATGGATGTAGTGATTCAGTTTGCAATGCACAAGCTGGGCTTCCAACTCAAAGACATTGTAATATACGCCTGGTCCATAGGAGGATTCACAGGTACACAAATGACAAGACCAACAAGACTCTTTTGAATGCTTTAAATTGTTTATCACTCTTTTGCCTGTCATCTTCTGCAGTAAAGTTGACAGCCCTGTTTGCATTTTGCTCTTGCTTTTTTGTTTGACTTTCCCATCAAGTCTTTGGCTCGATTGCTGATGTTTACATTATTATACCCTCAATCTCTGCCTTAGTTTTTCTGTTAAAGCACTTTGTAAAACCATTGCTGAGGGCTGTCAGCCTTACCCTGCTGAAGAGATGAGATTACATTCTAAATGAAAATAGTTTTTTCTAACCTAAGCATTAGTTTCAAGCTTTTTTACAATCTAGGCACATCTTGGGTAAGCTACATTGCAGCAGCTGGATGCCAGAGTCTTCCACATAAGGGGAAAAAATGACAAAACTTCTCTGTAAACTAAAAAGAACCCCAACACTGCTCAGTGGATGTGTTTATCTGCAGCATTTGTTTTCTGTGATTAAGCTCATATTGTTGCCTACTAAAAGGTACTTAATTTCTTTTAAAACAATTGTAGGTGTTAAGCTGAACAAGAGGTAAAGTACTCTTTCCTTATGGCTGCATTAACACAAAATAAAAGCAAAACAAAGATCAGCGTCTCAAGGAAAATCTCATATTTTGTATTTTAAAGCTTAAGTTGGTTATTTGCAGAGTAACTAAACCAGGAATCTTAAAAGTTTTGTTGTCACATTAACCTTGGCTTGTTTGACTCCGCTGAGCCAGTTTGTTCATGCACTTCTGAATATTTTATAATGTTTTAGAGTGTTACATCAGATTCTCTTTTTTGAACAGAATAAGCACTTTAAATGTTCCCCTACGTCTCAGCTATTGTTTCAGGCCACACTGTCATAACAGTACAGCACTTTTTTAAATAATAAATCCAACTGTCAGGATCGAAAGTTAAATTTCTTTTCATTCATTTGATTCCCTTATCAAGAAAGTGATAGGGATATCTTCAGAATGACAATATGGACTTGAAAAAATGTCTTGAAATGCAAAGTAATACAATTTAAAACAGATAAATCACGACAAGATGTTTCTGAAGAATTATTGGTTATTATGTTCGGCTGTTTTACAGCCAGACTTTAAAAGCAAGTCCTTTTTTCTGTTATTTTCTTACTGGTTGTTCTGATCTCTAATCCTTGTGTCAATTTCGTTTCATAGCCAGTTGGGCAGCAATGTCATACCCTGAGATTCAAGCCGTAGTGTTAGACGCATCCTTTGATGACCTTCTGCCTCTGGCCCTGAAGGTTATGCCGGACAGCTGGAGTGAGTTAAATGAGTTAGAAGCCGTCAAATCTGATGACTGATCAGAACCATACATTTTGTTTCAGCAACTTAAATATCTGTCTCGTCATAGGGCCATTGGTACAGCACACAGTGAGGCAGTACATGAACCTCAACAACGCCGAGCAGCTTCTCAAGTGAGTGGGGCCATCTATTTATAGCAACGCAAATACAGAAATGGTCAAAGTCTGCATCATGGAACATCATTATGCAACATATTGAGTCGTGATGATGAATCTTAAATAGCTCACATTAATATGACTGTTGATGGATAAGACGTCATGTTCTCCCTCAGATATCAGGGACCAGTCCTGCTGATCAGGAGGACAAGAGATGAGATCATCACCACAACGTAAGTCCCAAGACTGACTCAAAAAAGACACACTTTTTGGCTCAAATAGGATGTTCAGTACACAATGTTGGAGTCGCTTTGATAAATATCACAAAAACTGTCAACTAAAACCAAACCAACTAATAATAAAGTGTCTGATACTTTAAAGTCCATAAATATACTACATCATTTCCCACAAAACAATGCTGGACAGGGCTGGCCTTCATCATTATATGACCAATCAAATGGCTGCATTGCAATGCAACACCTGTAGAGAAAAACTCAGTGATGCAGAAAAGTAGAAAGCAGCTCTCCTGCTTGAAAGAGCTGGAGTATCTGCTGAAGGACTGTTCTGAGATGATCTGCTGTGATGATGTTGAGTAATGATATCCTGTCTCTATGTTCAGTGTAAGTTTTGCCTGAGCGCAGAAAGTAACTCTTTGGGATTTAAAACATTGTTATTGAAGATGCTATGAGGAGTTTCAAAGTAATTACAAAAGAAGTCTCACTTTAAGATATATGCCTGATTGAAATACACACTTTAAGATGAGTTTTAGAGCATGAAAAAGGCTACCTTTAAATTAGGGCTGTCACTTTAATGCATTAATGAGATTAATTAAATACACCGCAAATTAATGTGTTAAAAAAATGTATTGCAAGATTAATCATAGCACACAAACATTTTAATATTGGCCAGCTGGAGGACCCGTACATGACAGTGGCACATCACTTCACACATGCATCTCTAGTCAAACCAAACAAAGCCCAGGTGACAACAGGAATGGCCTATTTAAGACTTAGTCTTATTTTATTTTTTAATTTATTTATCTATATTTGTTCTACATTCTTTAATAATGCATCAGGCCTAACTGGTTTGCTGGATGTCCTCGACCTTTTTCTTATTTTGAATTTGATTTATGAAACACACTTAAAGTGTAATTTGAGTTGCCTGATTGAGCTTAGAATTTTCTGGACAAGTTGTCCTGACTTTGGTTTTATTCTGTCACCAATAAAAATGTGGATTTACAAGTCTTCACTTCTTAGTGTATTCATTTGATTAGTCATGCACTACAATTTTATAAAATCCTAGAATTCAAATTCTTTATTTGGGTACTTTAAGCAGATATGAGATTAAAATGTGATTAATTAGATTAATTAATTATAAATCTGGTAATTAATTAGATTAATTTTTTTCATCGTCTGACAGCACTACTATAAATGCTATTCCTTAGCTTCGCGGTCGGGTCGGACAGGGCTGAACCGGCCTGGATACTGAACTTCTGGAACAAGACCATTAAACCTAGAGCAAATTTATATTATTCTGACACGTCTTAGAGCACCGGGCTGTAAGTAGCGATATATAGCCAGCTACAAAACTACGATACTAAGTTTTCCAAAAATTGCTTGTTGTCACACATCAAAAACTACCACTACTTAACTAGAAAGAGAAACATTACCTCAACGCTTTGCATCCTGTAAGTTGTTGAGAAAAGAAGTTGTAAAGCAATGTAGAGTTCTGAGGAAGGTCGGAGCTGCATTCATTAGCATCACAACAAACGCACGCTTTGGCTTGGGTCACGTCTTCATGACAGTCGCGTGCTCATGGGTAGCAGAGTCTTTATGTCGCCGGAAATAGATTCTCCTCACAGCACCTTGAAGGAGTACTTTGTCATTAGCCTGGTTGGCTGGTAGCCTCAATGCAATTATATTATTACAACTGCCTATACGACTATAGTAGCATAACAAGTCACCTCATCACCCTGTTTGTGTCCTTACTGCAAACAAACCTCTCCAGCGGTTCATTAAATGCGGATCGATTGCTGCTTCACATGTGTTCAAACAAACCATGCCAAACACAGAATGCTAACTAGGTGTGAAAATAACCTGAGATACAGTAAAGTGACAAGAAGCTGAAGTAAAATGATGAAAAACCAGCCTACAGTGTTTTGTACATATCATGAGGAGTTGCACCTCAGTTAACAGTACATTCGTAGGATGTTCAAATGTTTGGATGTATGTCTATCCAACATCCTTCAGTGCATATAGATGGTTACGGTACAAGAATGTCTAAAAAAGGAGAAATAGCCGGCAGATATTTAGGTGGACTGTTTGGGTCAGCTTTCAGTTTATCATCTGTAATTCATGCACACATGCAAGTCAGTATATGATTTAAAAAAATGTGGTTAGGATTTTTGCCTTCATATAAAACATCCAGTGGCATCAGTGCAGAGCTGGCCTTCATCTCTGAATCAGACAACAGTGCTGCCGGCACAATCCTTTATTTCATGTTTTAGGCAGGACTTACTCTTTTGAAGAATAGGTCCTTTTTTTTGGTTGAATATAAATTGTGTGGCTCATAAGATGAACTCTGATATCAAAGCGGTTGCTGGCTGGCTGATTAAATCATTAAAAATGGACAAGGTTGCATCAGTGGGGTCAGTGCTCTGCTTTGAAAAGCATGTATTTTGTCCAATGCTTTTAGGAGTATTAAACTATTTTTTTGCCTCAGGGATGAAAGCAATTAATTAGTTAGACAAGGTAGGTTAAACATTATCAGAGTTTGTCATCATTAGTAAACGCTTGTCAAGTCAGACATTAATATTGCACCTGAATGATACTGAGCAGTTAATCACCTTGTGTTTCAGACAATAAGAATTTTACTGAAGCGAGTGTATAAAGACATTCAAGTACATGCTGGAGTGAAAAAATATCCTGCTTTCTCAGTGGTCACAGGGATGGTTTCACGGCATGATGTAAGATTGTACACTGTGTTTCAGAGGGCCAGAGGACGTCATGTCTAACAGAGGCAACGACCTCCTGCTCAAACTGCTCCAATTCAGGTCAGTGTCCTCACTTTCAAACATTTGATGTCCACATTCTCACTGACAGATCTTTGTAACTGAAGAGGAACAGACAGCTAATTGTTGTTAACATTTTCCTCCACAGGTATCCAAAAATAATGACAGATGAAGGGATAAGAGCTGTCAGACACTGGCTGGGGTCTTCTAATCAGTTAGAAGAAGGTAAGTGTCCACATGTCAGGGATTTTATGACGATCTAAATCAAACCTAAAATCAATCATTCGGGATTTTATGAGTCTACTCTAAGAATTTAGACTTATGTGGATGATTGTCTGGTCAACATTTTATAGTAAGAACACACTATTGAGTATTGTTGAGGGCCCATATCTTGCTTTTAAGTATCATTTCTCTTCAGTGTGTTTACCATGTCTCCACCGTGTGACAGAGCACTTCTATGCACAGGACAAATGTCCATGGCATCAGGACTTTTCCTTCTCGCTATAATTACTATACTCACTATAGTACTCACTATAATTGTGGCACCTGTTGCTTCGAATAGACCAACTAGCGTGACATCCTTCTATTGTTTCACCTTCAGTTTAAGCCAACTGGCTAACAGTGCAAAGTGCAGGACAACAGTATTAGAATGAATGCAGTTGTTAAAAACATAGCACAGAGCAGCACTAAACTAACCAATGACCACAGAGTTGGCCTGTAAACCATGGGAAGGGATTCTTAAAGGGGTAAGAGCATCTTAGACAGAGAAAGAATACAGCACTATCAGGGTAACTGTGTATAGAAGTTATTACCTCCGCTAAGGAGGTTATGTTTTTGGGAGAGTTTGTCTGTCTATGAACAAAATAACTCAAAAAGTTATGGAAGGATTTTGATGACATTTTCAGGAAATGTTCAGCATGGGAAAAGGAAAAACCGATTCAATTTTGGTGTTGATCCGGATCACCGACATGACGCCATGACGAAAAATGCGATTTTGGTCAATAACTACTGAACTAAAATCGACATCATTATGAAACCAATTGCTAATGGAATGTTTTCATGGTCAAGGAATCTAAATATTTCGATGAAATAAAGGTAGGACTAATATTTATGGTAAAAATCACAATATGGGAGAGGACTGTGGTGCTGGCAGAGGTCTGCCCTCTCTGAGTGCTTTTCTAGTCAACATTAGTGATTGTTAGCATACCCAAGAGTAATCAAATATAAATACATGAACCTGATTTAACGCAAAATATGGGCTCTTCAGAGAAATTTTGTTTACCCAGCGATTAATGGGTAAATGGTCTGTTTTGGAAATCACAACTAAATTTTGAAGTTTATATAAAAGAGTTCAAAAAGCCATGAAACAACTGTTCTGTCTTTACAAGGGTTGGATTTTTCCAGCAACCTCACAATAAAATGCATATCCCAACACTGAAGCCATATGATCGAAATCATGATTTGCTTAAATTATGGGCATCGATGCCCCTTTTACAGAATTTCTCAAATTGTTTGCTTCTTTCTATAAAGACAAAAACGTCACAAGGTTAAAAGGATCCTACAAGCTCAAGTCACCTGCATTTGAGATCTTCAGAGATCATACAAGTAATTTCAAATTTGGAGCCTGTGCCACATCATGGAGTTTGACTTATCCTGCCACGTTTTGAACTGTACTGCGGGTGACATAAAGGAGTATTTTTCAGCTGCTGTCACAGCATTTAGGTCCATTTCCATCCTGTGCAACCATCTTGACACAACTGTCTGCAAGGTGTAGATGACTGCATGTTGCTGTTTCAATTTGTTGTGTTACACACTGACTTGAAGATGAAATTTCTACTTTTACTTGTCTATTGATAAACCTACCTTTACCTCTTTTGTAACTTGTTGGGTGAACACAAAAAAGTATTGCACTTGAAGACAGGGAACAAAAGAAGAAAACTGGAAGTGCTAAAAGAGCACAAACCTAAGCCAAGGCATTTCCAATGCGATCATTAAAATGAGGAAAACTGACCTATCTCACACTGTTAACCAATCCTTAGAAAAACTCCTGGATCCACATCTTGGTGCAGATCACCAGCGAAATCTTAACACTTCTTCCTTGTGCCATGACCAGCATTCACGGACGAAATCTGTTGGGAGCTTATTGGGTTTGCAGGAAATGTGGAAAAAACTGCCCTTTCTCACACGTCAACAAATCCTTTTAAAAATTACTGGATCATTAGGATTCAGATCATCAAAATCTAATCACCTCTTCTTTGTACCCTGACTAACACTCCCTGAAAATGGCATCAAAATTCGATCATAACTTTTTGTGTTATCCAGTTAACAAGCTAGCTAACGTACAAACACAGGCAAAAACACGATGAACCACAGGTCTGACTGAACATCTGGCTCTTGCTCCTCAGCGTCTGTGTACAGCAGCTACGAGGTGGACGATGACTGGTGTGTGTCTGTCCTGCAGTCCTATCAGGCAGACAGAGACGTTGTGTTTCCATGGAGTGTGGGTAAGACCCGAGTCCTCCCACATTCACAAAGCGAATAAAGTGCTCTCATGTACATCCAGTCTCACAAGCTTTATGTTACCAGGTGAGGACATGACTCCAGAGGGAAGGAGGCAGCTGGCTCTGTTCTTGGTAAAGAAATAAGCTTTTATTATCCCTGCACATAGTCTCAGTGTGTATAGTCGTGTGTCCTGTTGTTCAGAGTTTTCTCAGATTTTCTTTATTTCATTCCTATAAGTCCACTCACAGGGTGGATTTCTCTGTGTTAGTCCTTTTTAAGGCTGTCTTACCTCCCCCTATTCTCACTGCAAAAAAAAAGAACATCACAGCTATTCACAGACATCATTACCACGAGGAACACTTTTCCAGTCGCCATAGTTACCAGCTCACCTGTGCTCTCAGGTTGACTGGTGTAATATATTTCACCGCGCTTCAGCTTATTGAAGTCATTTAACATCAAACAAGAGGAGTGCCATCAATTACAGCTAATGCTATGCGTTTCCTCCCTTGGTAATGCCTCCTGAATTAGGCTTTATTCACCTCCCATGTAAACCCCTAAGAGATCGGAGAGATTTATGTGGAGCCGAGCCAGGCGAACCCCAGCTAATATAATCAAGTTGTGCACTTTCTGTTCATTGCCCTCCTACACCTCTCATTCTCCATTCCTCCTCCATCTCCGCTCTTTTCGCTCTCTGTCTCTTTCCCTCTCCAAGGCACGGAAGTACATGCGAAACTTCGAGACGACACACTGCACTCCTCTCCCTGCCTCCGAGTTTCAGCCACCCTGGAGACTGTGAAGAAACGAGAGGGATGGATGAGAGGAAATGAGCAGCGGGGATTCAGATGGCCCGTGGTCAAAGAGTGTGCGATCCTGGCATGGTGTGAATGTATAACTGTGGTTTTGTTCCAGGTTTTTTTTAAATTTTATTTCCCCTCGAGTAATATTTGTTTAGTGTTGCTGTGGGAGCATCTGGAGAGACCCAGTCGACCAACGCCCACATTTAAAACCCTGTAAAATATGGTAAATCCTTTTTTTTGTTGTATGCGGTTAGCGTTGAGTCATACTTGTTTTTTTTTTTTTTTTTTTGAAGGATGCATCTTATGTAAATGCACAAGCCAACTCACTCCTTCCATTGTTCCCTCTTTGGCTGTATTTATAAAGAGGCAACTGTACATAAACAAGTGTTGTAATAATGAAATAACAAGAATCCCAATTTAGTCTAGTAGGAGGGTTTTTAATCTTTGAAAATGCATCCAGAGTTTAAAGGCTGTTTAAGTTTCTCTGATCACACTGCGTGAAAAAAGCTGTCTGAAAGTCTGCTCTACATGTTTCATGGTGTATGCTAAATAAAATGTTTGACATAAGGGAGAAAATTTGTTTCATTACTTAGTTCAAGTGCTCCATAAATTCAGAATATACACTGATGGATTTCATTAGAGTTTTATTTAATTCCCTTCATACAACAATCGATTTGGAAAATGAGTATGAAAACTGACACTGACATGAAGATAAATTGTGGTTTGCATAAATGCTGTTGACGTGAACGTTACATCATTTTCCTGAAGTTTTCCATTGCCTCTTTCACTTTCTCAAGTTCAGTTTGGCTCTGCCGTAGCTGTGAAGGGAGAAAAAAGGAAGCAATTATTTAAAAACGAAATTCGGGTCTTGTGCTCTCGGAAACTCTGTGAGTCAATTTCTTTTTCACACCTTCTCCGCGTCCTGCTCCTGCACCTTTGTTGGTACCTTCTCCTTGTAGTCACTCTTTGCCATTTTCTCCTTCAATTTCTCCATCTGTTTCTCTAAGTCACCTTTCTTTGTCACCAGCTTTGCCACTTCCTTCTCCACGTCAATGAGACCCTGGGGAATTCAAGGTGAAGATGAGTTCAGGAACAACCTTTTGTGAAATCAGTTCTTGTCATTTCAGGACACAGAATAACTACTGAAAAGCTTCAAACTGAAAAGATCCTGTTATAAGAGTTTTGAACCTCTACCTGCCACAGTGACCAAAAAAGTGAAATGGAGTTCTGCTCTTTTGCTGGTCATCTTATACAGACATGGTTCTCCAGAGGTGCTCAGCCATTTTTGAAATAATCACAGATAGATGTGAGCAATACCGCCTTAAAATGATATCAAGATATACAGAAGAAATGTTTTATGTTATCTCTATCACAAAGGATCTGAAATAAAACAAGCTTCATCTGCAAATTCAGCGAGCTGGCAGCAGAATTCTTGTCATCCACCAAATGAAGGAAATTTTTCATCCTTATTTTTGATGAGCTGCCGTCAGTGACAGACTAATTCAGAATGTGAATATTTAGCCTCCACACAGGGAAAGCAGAATAAATATTCAAACTGAAAAGAAACTTCCCACAGAGGCTCTTTTCAATTTTAACTTGTGTTTTCTAGAAAAATACCAGAATATATTTAAAGTCTTCTGTTCTGTCCTCTGTACTTGTGACCTTGATCCAACTTTTCAATATATTATTGCCTGAGAAGACAGTCGAAGACAAAGTTCATCTTACAGCAGATACAAACCGGCTCTTTTTCTTTTACTCAGCTAAAAAATAACAATAAAACCCACGCACTGACATGAAGGCAACGTACAGATAAAATGAAAAAAGAAAATCACCAAAACTCCAAACAGTGACACTGTTCAAATACTTAGCTGTTAATGCTAGTGCTTTTTGATTTTTTATTTCCACATGTTTTACTGTGACCAAGTCTCATTATAAATGTGAAATGAAGGATAACCATGGTAGTGACAGACTGCTAATGTGTGCACCGTGGGCCTTTTACTACACTTTACGTGTTAGCAAGATAAACATTAGAAAAGACACACAAGTGTCATTTCAACACCTGACCCTCACACCATGCCAAAGCACACTCACATTAAGCCTGAGACATGAAACTCACTCTATGCTTCACTTCTCTCCTGAAACAAAAGCTCATAATTCATCAAAGAAATAAATCTGTCTTTTTATCTTATGCAAAAGGAATATTATCTTTAAAAACTCACTTTCTCTGTGCAGAGCAAACATGTTCAGAGCTTTCTTTGTGTCACTAATATTGTAATAAGACACCTTAAGAACAAAATGTCCTCTGTGCTGTGAGGAAGGAAAATCCAGACATAAACTAAGTTCATAAAGAATCATGTTAGTTCTCTATAAGAAACACATTTGGGGTTTGAAATTTCAGCTAAGTGTATTTCTTTTAGGAGATAAATGCAGGTGGATTTTATTACCCGAGAACAAGGGGGCTTACAGAACACTACAACTAGAGCTGGGCAAAAAAACGATTAAATCGATTAATTCGAATTATTTCTGCAGAAGATTTAAAAAATTGAAAATCGAGATTTTTTTTTTTCTTGCCTTAGTCCAATTGTAAGTAGTTGCAATTTTCGAAAAAAATTACAATTTTCATGATGGTCGGCCTTGTAGGGTTTGCTCAAGCACTTTTATACGCTTGTATTTGTTATTTAAGTAGATTAAATATTGATCAGAGAGTTTCATGCTAATACTGTAAAAATACCTCAGCCTTTTAGTGTTCATGTAGACAAACCTGCCTATGTTTATACTACATAATCAACCTTTTATGACCCAGACTTTGACTTTAAGAGGGAAACATTTCGACAACATAAAGGCAAAACTTGGTTTGTTTCGTTTTTATGTCACTGGGAGTTTTGTTTCTTTTAGGTAGGGAAAAATCGATTAAAATTGTAAATCGAGTGTTGTGGAAAAAAACCTGGGATTTCATTCTAGGCCATATCGCCCAGCCTTACCTACAACCACACAAAGGTTACAGGTTACAGATTTGGTAATGTTAGCTAACCCCTAACCACTTCTACATCAACCCAACAGAACCTGAAACTTGAGCTCTGCAGTAATTCACTTTCAGTTCAGTTTTTCTGGTTTCATGTCAACAGGAAAAAGCTGCGAAATATATTTTGGGATTTTAGGAGCAAGACACTCCTTTCAATCTCTGCCACTTTGTCTGAAAAGGACTGTGTTGTTTGTGGTATTGAAACACTGATTTGTTCAGTTCAGTCTCATCTAAACTTGTCAGAGTGGTAACAAACCTCAACCAGCTCTGAACTGCTGTCATACAGGACGAGCGACTAAGACTGACTGTCAGAACAAAGGTCGACGTCGACAGAAAGTTTTCCCCTCTCGTCTGCCTTTCAAAGCAAAAATAAAACTCAAGTATTAAAACTTCCTGTCTGGGGTGGAATAATAAAAGAAAGAACAAAAAAGTGAGGAGACTTTCCGTCCTCACCTTGAGCATGAGGTTGACAGTACATCTGTCAGACGCGATAGCAACAGCACAGCCTTCTGGGACAGGCTGGTTTGCTGTCAGAGGGATGACGGCCTGAGAATAAGACAAGGTCTGAATCTGCAGACTGTATTTCTGCACCAGGGACGCAGTCGAGGAGTCAATACACTGAAGATAACCTAGGAGAGAAAATGGACAGACAGGCAACAGAACAGAAAAGTTACAACTAAACAGATGCAGGGCTTAATAAAACCTGAAAGAGCATTTTTTCTTAAAACATGACCTTAAGTTCTCCTCTCATACAACAACTCTCATGATAGTTTGGGAAAAACTTCATTGCAAGTGCTGATTTGTGATTTCTAGTATATATATTCTTTAGCCTGCACCGACAACTGAAGTGTTATCAGCTGAGCATGAGACAACCTCTTGAAGAGTTGGAGAAGTCTTCAAGTTTTTCTTAACAAGTAATAGCATGGTTTAAAAATAAGATTTCATAGAGTCAGTCCTACACTGGTACAGCCCTTATGTAAAAATACACACGGGAATAGATCATTAATAAGCAAAAATATGATAAAAAGAACTAATGCATTAATATGAAAGCACTTTTTCTTGTATACATTGAAGTTGGATCTGCCTCTGACCACGTAGTGCTCATCACTATCACTGTAAAAATGTTCATTTATGTTCATTTAAATTTTAGAATAGGTCCTATGAAGTAAATCCTGTTTAATGACTTTTCTTCCACTGATTTTTTATTCATTTCCTTCCTTTCACTTGTTTATTTTGTTATGTATAAAGCAGCTAATAGCAATTAGCTATGATGTGTACAAAGTGCAATATTAATGGAGTAAATTAAGTCTGATTTCTGACTCACATTACTTTATTTTTTGCTGTCTTTTAGTACATATGTTGTTTGTTTTGAACTCTGCAAAGCATATATATGTGTTTTACATGAATAAGCTTGCTTTGCATTTATCATTTTGAAGCTGGGTGATGGAAAACCCTCTTATCTAAAAAGCTCATATGTGCTGTTTAAAACATAATCAGAACAAAACAAGAGCTATATTGTATTTCACTTGTGACTTAAATGCTCTGAATTTCTGTGTAAAGTAGCATTAAGTGATGATATTACATAACTCAGAATTGTACCTCCAAGAACAACATATAACTTTATCAACCTCTAAACAATTATTACAGGCAGTCTGACTGTTCACCAGCTTTCAGCTGAAAGAAACATCACAACACATCACCACAACATGTAAGCCAACTGCAGTACAAAATGTTGACAGTGGGCTGCAGCTCTCCTGCAGGACGTGCGCACAGCTAGTTAGCCCATCTTTGTACTGTTTGATTAAATGGCTAAGGCTAAGAGACAGAAAAGGACGTAGAAGAAGCCATCAGAGGCATCAGTGTTTATGTTTTTCAGAAAAAAGAGTGTTGGTGAGTTTCAGTTCTTACAGTCTGCTCTGGTCTTTGTCAGGTTGTAGTCCGCCCTCAGGGATCGGATCGTCTTGACCACAGTCATCACAAAGTCCATCTCCCGGTCAACCTCCTCACTGTGCCAGCAGAACTGAAATTTTAAAAAATACAATAATGATGATAATTACAATTACAATGATTACAGAAAAAAGCTGGCTCATAAACGAAGGAAAGAAAACAAACATTGGCTTCTCAATTGGATCAATGTTAGGTCCAACATTTGTCATTTGACCCTTAAAAGCCTCCATTTAAACATTTCTTATCTAACCTCGCTGGCATCAGGGTAGGACGTAACACTGATGCTCGGGGGATCACTCTGAGGTCGTCGTCGTGGTAACCTCTGGTAGAGCTCCTCCGTGACGAAGGGCATCATTGGAGACAAAAGGCGGAGACCAACCTCTAGACATGTGTACAGGGTCTGTCTGCAGACCAGGGCCTGTCTCTGACTGCTGCCATCTCCATCAGCTTTACTGAACACGGGCTTCACACTTTCCTGAAGGGCGAGAAGAGACAGAGGCACAGATGAGAAAGATATCGACCACTTTTACTGACATGACTGTGCCGTTACTCACTACAGTGGAGGGCGAAAGTTCTAAAGTTAGATTTCACACATAGTCGGTTACACTCGAGGTGTATATAAGAGCCGTGACAGTATCAGAGCGTAGAGGAGCATGACAGAGTCAGCCTGCATAACACAGCGTCAGTGACATGTGGTAAGTCATGTGAAGGGCGTCAAAGAGAGATGTGTGTGAACAGAACTAAAGGAGCCTTTCACCATACAAAGGCTGTAATTCTGAAGGTCCCATTTTATATAAAATAAACTTTTGAATGTTTTTTGTACTAAAACGTCTCTGTGACCTGTCTACAACTCCATACCCCAACATAGCAAACTCCACTTCTGCTTACTCTACCTTTTAGACAATATGTGCTAAAACAGTCTGGTTTTAAATGATCAACAAATAATGTCCGTTTGGAGGCTTTACAGGATGATGCTTCAGGCTGAAGATGCTCTGACTCTGAACTGTTGCTTCATGTGTATTTGTTTGTGTTTGCTGTATTTATGTATCCTGTTTGATGTGCTGCAGCTTGATTTGGCCATGACACTCTTGTAAATGAACAAATAAATTAATAAAGGCCTAATTTTGAACATGTTATACAAAAATAAAAATACAATTAATTTAAAAAATAATTAAAAAGTGTTCGAATAACACACCCAAAAAGAGTGATAAATGAGAATTTTAAATGCCGAAAAGAATTCCTTACTGAAATAACAACATTAAAACAAACGAAAATAAAAAACAGAAATAAAACTAAGGGATGGGCCCCCTCCCCCCTCCCCCTTCCCCCAGACAGAAGACACTCCCTATGTCTGGTGTTTGTTCCCCTAACACCCGTAGGTGAACAAACACCTGTTAGACTGAATGGTAATGGCTTTAATTACCAATGTTCAGTCAAAGAGCTCTTCAGATCTTCGCCCATAAACCCATGCTCTGCGATCTAAAAGGTCATGTTACAGTATAAATCATGACATGTTAAAATTGTGGACACTGGCCATCCTTTCACAGGATTATAGATGTTTGCTCCTTTACATGAAGACTAAAACAGCAAGGACTGAGTTAAAAGGATCCTACACCTGAGGCATTTTAATTTCATGTTCTCAAACATTTGAGGAGTAAACTAAAATTTGGGGTAGGTGCTGCATTAAGCAGCTTGGCTTCCACTCGCACCTTTTTATTTTTTTAACTACACCATGGATCATGCTCACAAAGGTGTTTGTCAAAACTGCTGTCACTGCATTTGGGGCCCTGTCTTTTCAGTAAAATCATTGCTGATACACCGCAGTAAAGAGTATGACACTATATTGATGTCTCACTTTTTTTAAATTAGGTCTGTATCAACCTAGCACAGCAGATAGATCTGCCTGATTCATTTAAGACCAGATTACAGACCGAGTGTACAGAGACTGTGCAGTGAGTAGCAACGTTGCTAACAGCTCTAGGGGCAGTTTTGTCAGCATTGGACAACATTTCTCTACTAAATGAAGAACAAGCAACAATGCTGACAGCATTTTTGGAAAGAAAGGATATTTTCGTTTTTCCAAGTGGCTTACATTTTGTATTTAACATCACGGCAGTATCGCCTGCCTACTACAGTATCTGATTGGCCCATTATGAAAGAGATTGACAGAACGATCATCCAGTCATCTGCCAGATTTTCTGTTGAAAGATTTTGCCCACACTTTCTATAAGCTGTTGCCCAGATGTATTAGTGAGGTATACTGAACTCAAAGACACATAGTTGGCCATTTCATTAGGAACATTCCATTCCCATTATCATTATAGCTGTTAATGTAGATATTAGCATGATCTCCATATCCATGATCGATACATCTACAGTATCTATTATTTTTTTATCACCATATAGTCATGAGGTCCCTCTGAAAATGGGATGTCACATCTCAAGAGGCCTTTAACACATTCATACTTAATGGAGACAAATATGGTAGGGATGCACTTGTGGTCTGGGCACCCATGAGTTCATCACGACCAAAAATTCTTATTTTCAGTAAGAATATCATAATATACTATAATATATAATATACTTCTATAAAATGATCACCACAACCATTCAGACATGAGGACCCTCCTGAAAACCAGATGTAGCATCTCAAGAGGCTAACCTCTAATCAATCAGACAACAGGTCTATGGTTCATGGATCTGTCCCTAACTTTAGTTCTTACTTTAGTCCACATGTCTCCTCTTACCTCCCTTCCTTCGCCCTCACACCCAACACAGCATCGTGTGGATTTGCTGTTCATCATGACACTGGGATCCACATTCAAGATTTCCTGCTGCTTAACAGAAGGTTTTTTCTGGCTTTATGGATTCATGTTGGGTGTTGGATGTATATATTTGTATATATATGTATGTGTATTTTTATATGTATATATGTATCTATGCACATATGCGTATTCACAAAATGAAGAGCTTTTGCTCTATTGTAAAGTGTCTTGAGATAACACTTGTTATGAATTGGCGCTATACAAATAAAGATTGATTGATTGATTGATTGATTGAACTGTCCATCTGATGGATCTGGTCAGGCCTATACGACAGTACTCCTTGTAGTCATCACATTTCTCTTTTATTCTCTTGTTCATTTTAATTTTATCTGGAGAGTACTTTGTTGCCCTGTTTTGAAAAGTGTTATAAAAATAGAGTTTATTATTATTATCATCATTACATCAAACAGCACCACAGAAGATAACCTTGACTTACTATTTAAAATACAGAATGCCACTGGGGATTTTGTGGCCAAGAGTGTTCCTCCAGCACTGTCATCCACCGAGTAACAGATCTCTTTTTTGTTTAAAGGAGGTACAGATGTGATGTCTGATAGAAAAGATCACTCGTAGCATTTTCATGGTTCTTATTGAAAGGCCTCAAAATCAATATCAATACAAAATAACATGGGTGTCTTAAAACTCTTACCAGATAGACATCACAGAGCTCATACAGCCAAAAGTTGTAGATGGCGGTGGTTATGGCGGGGAAGTCGTAAGCCTTGAAGCCGGCATCACAGAGAGCGACAGCAGCGCTCAGTCTAGACAGGATCCACCTGTCTGACACACTCTCTTCACCACACAACTGAAAGAGGAAACGTTCAGATCCAGTGAACATGACGCCCGTGTCAGAGCACTTCCTGAATGCCAATGTGAACAATCGTATGAATACAAAGCAGGGAGAACATGGGGGAACAGAACCCGACAGGCATAAGGTAAACAAAATAAACCTGTTTTCATTGAACAATCATTGGTCAAAACATGAGCGCATGTCCCTGGAGCAGCTCTTGTTTCTGCTGCTTGTCCTTCATCTTTTCTGCTCATCTCACCTGGGCTTTCTCTGATGGTACAAAGTTGTCTCCCAGAGTCTTCATGGCAAACTTGACAGCATTCCACAGTTTGTTGCAGAAGTGACGGTAGCCCAGGATGCGGTTGACATCCAGGTTTATATCCCTACCTGGAAGACGGGAGAATAAAAGAGTATTTTTTAAACGGACTCCTTTTGTTGAAACTGGCCTTGAACTGCCAGGACTATTTTCCTTTGTTTTGATGTATTTCAGCCAAGGCAGAGGTCCAGACTGTCAAGTCACAAAAAGAAAGAGGGTGAAACAAGCTAAGAAGACTAATGAGTTCACCTTGGCTGGTGTATGCACACAGGGCGAACCGCAGAGCATCTGTGCCACACTCTGGGATACCATTTGGATAGTCGGACTTCTGGCCCTGCTTCGCCTTCTCTACCTCCACTGGATCCAAGTTGCTGTCTGTCAGCTGAGCATGAAGACCCTGGAGGAAAGGCAGACAGGGGAAAAGCAGGTTTTCTTTTACTTAAACCTGCTGCTAATCATCCAGTTCTTTCATGTTTTCATGTTTTTCATTGCGCAGGAAGGAAATGACCATCAAAGGGAGACTGAGCGCTTCACTACAAGTCCTTCAGCGCCCTCTGGAGGACAGGTTCTGCCCTGTCTGATTATTTCACCCCAAGAGGAGTGGAGATTGATGGCCTCAATAAAAGCTTGTTGAAAGCAGAAAAGGGTGCTTAATAACGCTTACATAAGGATAGTGGCCTCGGGGGAGTAAGGGGGGGTTGTGGTGACAATGTAAGAGACGATCAAAATGGGAGAGAGGACAGGCTTTATGAGTGTGTATCTGAACATGCATCAAAGTGTGATTAGGTGTTACCTCGAGGGAGATCCCTGTAATGACGTCCAGGGGGTCAATGACGTTGCCCAGAGATTTGCTCATCTTTCTCCCATGGGCGTCCCTCACCACTGCGTGTAGATACACCTGAAGAAAAGCATCATTCTTTATCATGACATACAAATAACTGTCTTGGTGAACTGTATGAGTTGCTGCGAGGCTTTTTAGCATGTCTCCTGTCTTCTATTAGAATTGAATACTTACTATCATCAAACATCTGTTACATTTTTGAGGACTGGTAGATTACCTGCAGGGCTAAGCTGGCTACAAATCAAGGTAATCCTGTTCTAAAATGATGTATCAGTGTACTTCTGCTAATAACTGTTATGTTGTCTTTTCACCCTCGCTCCGATTGATCTCACCTCTTTGAAAGGCAGCTTGCCAGTCAGTTTGAGGCCCATCATCACCATTCGAGCAACCCAGAAGAAAAGGATGTCATGTCCCGTCTCCAGCAAGGTGCCAGGGTAGAACACATTTAGGTCCTGGTTCTAAAGGAAAGAGTAAGAAACCTGCATGAGAGTGGTGATGCCACAGAGGAAACCCCAGGGGTCAAGATAGAACAAGAACCACTTGCTTTAAAGAGGTCACAGTTTAACTTCAATGGTATCATACTTTCATTTCTGATGACAGCCAGGGTATGTTCACCATCACTGATGATCAAACGAACCACCTAGTTTTCACATACTGATTATCCCTGATACAGCCGTATTCTCTCTCTGTCTGGAGCACCCTACTTAGCTCCTCCGCTTTTAAGACCCAGCCGCTCTGATTGGTTTACAGGTCAACTCTGCCATGCTCAGTCAGTTCAGTTCTGCTTGGCACTACAGTGTTTAATGGCCTTAAACTGATGGATGATAAAATGGCAGGCTGTAACACTGGGGAGGTGGGTCTATTGGGAGGGTAGGGGGATTGTTATGTTTAAAGGAACACTCCGACTATTTTGGACCCACGCCCTTTCCCTATCATTGACAGAAGACTTTGCCTGTTCAGGAAGTGTCTATCACATGGGGGAGACATGCTAAACACCAGCTGTTAGCTCGTCGTGGCAGCTCAATGGCTGGGAAGTGCATATCAAACTTAAAAAAGCAGAACATTAGCTCTTTGATTACTATAGTTCATGTGCAATGTGCTCTCAGAATTTGGGTTGTACATTTACATTTTTCCTGCTGTTTTTGTTACAATTCAAGTTTCTGACCAATCATCTTTTGACATTGTCATCTAAAAAATGATAATAAAAAATTAAATATATATATAGTAAAACAGTGTTTAAAGTAATGTTTTGAAAACTAAAAAAAACATTTTCTCATCTACGTTGATCCTTAATATTTCCTGTAAAAGAAAATAAGTATGTATCTGGGTGAAAGTATTTTACTCTTGTCATAAAAGATGATATAAGGAGGATGTGGTGAAGAGGAAAAGGGGGAGGCGCACATTGACCGTGAGAAGACGAAGATAAAGTGTGATGCCAGAAGAAATAAGAGGATGACCTTACTAAGGATTTATGGACTGTAAAAGTAAATTAATATTGCTTATACATAAAGTCTAAACAATAAACTGTGGGTGAACTGTGCACTTAAGGAAGTTATCTTCCGGCTGACTCACATCTTTTTTTTTTTTTTAACTCAAGTTTTTATTTGATGCATGACAGTTAATATAGTGCTACATAATTATATTGAGCAGTTTCAATTACATTACATGATATTACACGAAGGGTGTGGATGTGTTTACTGTAAGATAAAGGTTAATAAATAAGTTAATAATTGATATACAGTAATAATAATCAATAACTAGCTCATGTAAGTAGGTGAAATAGTATGACTGATAGTACGACTGACTCACATCTCAAAGTGATATTCCGGGATGGAACAACTTGGGTCCTATCACAAGGTTTAGGGCAGAAATTACCCCTACAGCAGTGTTTCTGTGGAGAAGAAACCCAGGGCGCTAGGACCAAGCGTGCCGTTTCTCATCCAGCCCTGCTCGAAGCTGATTTGGCTGTACTCACACGGGGCCATATTTTACTTGACCAAAAACACAAATAAACGGACTCCCACCGAAAAAATCTGATATCGGTCTGCATTCACGCTCTATTTAGAGAATTTTCAGTGCGTTACTTTCACACAAAAACACCGCTAAATAAGGCTCTATTTCTCATAGAGCGTCAGCGGCCTCAGCGGAGAGGCTCGCTGCAAGCCAGAGCTGTGGCTGCAGAGCCTCCGCTGTCTGACTACAGCGGATTCAGCAGACGAGCAGATGCGAAGCCTGAAGAGGGAGTTAGGTCCAAGCGCCCTGGGTTTCTTCTCCACATAAACACTGCTGTAGGGGTAATTTCTGCCCTAACCCTTGTGATAGGACCCAACTTGTTCAATCCCGGAATATCACTTTAAAGCGGACACTGAATAAGGAAACAAGGAATTGCCCCTAAACAGATTAACCCCCTCAGGAGTTCAGTGAGATCCCTTTTTTGTACTTGATCATTTTTA
Organism: Scarus forsteni; assembly: GCA_036419115.1. Classification (NCBI taxonomy): domain Eukaryota; kingdom Metazoa; phylum Chordata; class Actinopteri; order Labriformes; family Labridae; genus Scarus; species Scarus forsteni. The sequence continues at coordinate 1,104,625 of JAZDUH010000111.1, forward strand.
TCTGGTATACCAGCTCTCTTGCGACTGACAACTCCAGATTTTTAATCAGTGTTTTTTTTCCATTTTACAAGTTGTATTACTTTTCCTTTTTGGGATGAGCGGAGGGAGGAAATAGCAGTGGTTTGGCAAGTTTCACAGGACTGAAAATATCAAAAACAGACTTCTTAAAATGAACTGAACTGAACAAAAATATATTTCATCAGCAAAGGGCTTTAGGTTAATTTACATATTCCAAAGGTTCAAATCAAACCCATATTTTTGTCAAAATCATATCTTTACTGGGTAAGACTCTGGAATTTCTCACTAGAATAGGGAGTCAAAAAGTATACAGTTTTTTTTTAACCTCTGATTTTTGATTATTTTATTATTTGGAACTATATCTTCATTTTTGGAATTTACTAATTTTTATTATTTTCTGATAAGAAGCCCTTTAGTCATTAACAACAACTTGAGAAAAGGCTGAGTCTTACAATCTCTTCTAAAGAACACATCCTGACTTTTACCGCAACAATTTGTGTCATTGGTGTCAGAATAAAGGTGGTTGACCTCAGACTTTTACCTCATTAGGCCAGCCGAATATGGAGAAGGGGAAAATGCCAGAAGAGAACCAAGTGTCCAGAACATCCTCATCTGAACACAAGAATAAATGTTAGCTCATCTGTATGACCATGAAATTCAACTAATTAATAGAATGGGTCTGTGCAGTGAGAAATGGTTAAATAAACTTCAGGAAAATTGTCATCATTAGACGTCTGAACTAAAAGCTGATGAGTCTCACCCTGTCTGAGGCTAATTTTGTCAGCAGACACGTTGAAGCGCTTTGCCGCCCTCTCCCTGGCCTCTTCCTCTGATCTCCCGCTCACCCAGTAATGGCCGTCCATGTCCTGAAAGTCAGATAAAACAAAAAAAAAATGGTTAGAAAGTAAAACAGCAAACAGCATCAATCTTTCATGAACAAACTCCCAGACCTTGGCCATAATGATAGCCATGCTCTTACCTCTCCTGGTTTCACAGAGGCGTCATTGACAGTGACGAAGTAAGCAGGAATACGGTGACCCCACCACAGCTGCCGTGAGATACACCAGTCCCTGACAGAAAGAGACGCAGGTGGATGAAATCTGACGGATTCACTCACACTTAACTCTTCAAAATAATCTTCTTCGGAGGATTAAACTGTCTCTGAAGAGGAGGGATCATATGTGTCAAAAGTGTCAAACAAAATTGGAAGACGGAACAAATAAAGCTGCAATGAAATGATGTCAGTAGATTGTTGTTTCCTGTCCATACACTGCTGGCGCCGAGCACAGCCAGCTGCTGAGTGAGAAGAGTTCTTTTAACAGGATTAAAAAAGCTCTTAAAAGCTCATAAACAAAGTGGTTTCAAGGTCAAATATGACAGAAAACGTTATTATGGGAGTGTTGAGGCCATTAAACACCAATGTTTGTGAATAACAGCAGGAAATTGGAATATTGTCTCTTTCTTTTTTATTATGAGCAACCTGTATTTGTGCATATATGCTGTGTACACTCTAAAAAATAACAGAAGTCAAAACAGACTTAACCTCAACTGACAGTGACCTGGGGCCCATTTTAACTGAACAGAAAATTAATGAGTGTATATTCTGTAAAGGAGAGAACATGATGAGTTTGTCTGTTTAATTCAGGAGCTGAAGCTGAACCACAGCTGTGTCAGGGCCAGCTGTTCACAAAGCTTGATTATACACTCACTTTTGTCTCACTGCAGCTCCAACTATCCTCATCCACGTGATGTCATTCAATTCAATATCCTTGTCAATTTGAAGAGTTTTATAAATAAGCAAACTGAACATAAAGCAGGCCACTCTGTTGAATATTCTGACTGACTGTAGCGTGCCTACATGCCTACAAGTGCCCTCGTTGGTCAGATGTGGGCTTACAAGACCTGAAACTTTCGAAAAGTTAACTGTAGTCTGAAAATCTAAAAGCCACTTCTTCAGTTCTGTAAGTTTGCACTGACTGCCAATAAAAAAAGTTCAAACTATTCTCACAAAAATTGTGATTGTGTGCAAAAGCCTTCAAACTAAAATAATTTCTTCATTCATTTATTTCTCTCATTCTGTGCTGACCTAATTCCTAAAACATCAATGTTTTACTGTTTGGCACTTGAACCTTATGAGGAGCAGATCTTTATGAAGAGACTTCATATAAAAAAAGAAAAACAAAGGTGCAGAGTAGAGGTGGGTAAAGCCGACAGGTTATCTCCTCTTGACTTGGAAACATTTCAGCATTACAGACGTTTATAAACGGAATCTAACTGAAGACCCTTCATCCTAGTAGTTTTCATTATGACAGAGATATTCAAACAGCTAAATGGGTTTTTCAGGGCTGACGTCATTCCTGTCTTTAAATCTTAGAGTCAAGAGTTTTGTTAAGAATTAGGCTACTTCAGTTGTAAAAAGCAATTTGACTTCAAATCCACTCATTCTGTGTTATTTATTTTCTCCTCTTATCATATGGATACACTGAAGATTGTGTCTACTGGCTTAAATGTGGATAACATGAGACAATGGTTACTGAAAACTATTAGTTACATTTGAGTGGTATATTGAGCTTTCACTGTTGGCATCATGGGGGGTCTTAAGCTGTAAACGGTTGGCGACCACTGCATTATATCACAGTCAGAAATGAAAAAAAACTTGTTGAGTTGTAACAACAATTAAAGTTTTTAAAATGTGTCCCGTAAAAAATACTATAACCAAACTGACTAAGAAAAATGCAAATTAAAAACTGCTAATGCATTTGGACGCCTCTGATAGCGAACAACTACCTTACAGGGTTCCTACACCGTTTTAACCCTTTAAAGCCCAAAACCATAGATTATAGCCAGAAAATTCTACTTTTTTGGAGCTGAAATGTTTTTTTTACTTTCTGCTAAAATACTAATAATATTAAAATGTCCATAATTTCAACATATAGATTTTTCGTATCTCGTTTGATACATTAGGTGTTTTTGGCAACTGATAATCCATTCAAGGACATTTTTATCATTTATCTGATTGTATTCAGATGTTTTTTTTTGTAATTTGTTGATCATATTTAGTAGATAGGGGTATTATAAAAATGTGTATCAAATATGATACAATTGGCTTTATAGGATTAACAATCAAATTTAAGAGCTACTGGAATCTTGAGAAAATTGGTAAGGTAGTAAACATGTTTAAGTGGGCACCACACATCACAAAGGTAGTTTATGTCAGGGAACAATGAGCCAATGGCAGAAAATAATCGTGGTCCATCACAGGTTAGCAGCACAAAGCATGAAGCAAACAAAACAAATGCTTAGGTTCCAGTATGTTCACAGCAACAGTCATCATATTGTGTCTTATCATGGCAGCCACACAGAATTTTATCAATACAAGTGAAGGATTTTTCTAAAAACTGATAGATATGTGAGGTTTTGGATGAACTTCACTGAGGCCCCATCCACATGAAGCCAAACCGAGGTCTATAAACGCCTAAGTTTCTTGCCGAATCTGCGTATCATCCATACGAAGACGGCGTTTTGGGGGTCTGTAAACGATCATTTTTGAAACCAGGTTCCAGAGTGGAAAGATTTTGAAATATATACGCAGCTCCGTGATTACTGGCTCTCCGCAAGTTTTCAGATACGCTTACGTCATAGTTTCATATCTTCATTTGCGCGCATGCGCCACACACGGCACCAACAACAATGGCGGCGTACGTGAAGCATATGTGGTGACGAAGCGAGTGACCCTACTATCCCTGTTGCGGCAAACTCTCCGTCTTCTCAATCACCACCGAGTTGAACAAACAATTATCAAGGACACATTACACCACTTTATGATCACTTTATCACAATCTCTGTTTACAACTTCTGCTGCAAGTGCGCATGCCCACTGTTTTTTCGTCTGTTTCCGCTTGTTTCCGTCATATCGTTACAGCGCCCCAAGAGGTCTGGCATGTGTTTTACAGCGTTTTGATGCGTATCGAGTGCATTCACGAAGACGCACACATTTTCTGAGACACCTTCATCTTTATGATGATCGTTTTGAAAACTGTTTAGCGTTTTGTCTTCGTGTGGATGGGGCCTGAAATACATCTTAAACTTAGGATTTGTTAGGGTTTTCTTTATTAACTTAGATGTTTCTGTGCCTAAAATCTACATGTTGTGGCTATAAAAATTCAGTTAAATCTAAATGATAGCTCTAGTAACACTGTCCAATATGACTGGTTGATGAAACAGCTATCAAGAGAAAAATACCTAATATTGTCCATCCAGTTGAACCAGGTCTTGAGGTGGTGATCCGGGATGATTTTGAGCTGTCCCTCCCTCACAGCGTCTGCGGCCTGTTTGCCCATCTCTGTGCAGTTCACATACCACTGAGGCTTCAGCAGCGGCTCCACGATGTCCTTGGAACGACTGAGAGATACAAAGAGGGGATAACGGTGATCTTGAGCAAAATGAAAAGACCTAAAAACACTAAAAAGCGGTCTCAGACTTCTTCCTACCTGCAGACTGGGACCACCATAGGGTTGTCTTTGACCTCTTTGAACTGGCCTCTGTCCTTGAGCGCCTGCAGCACTGCCTTCCTGGCCTCAAACCGCTTCATGCCCTGGGGGATGGACAGAAAAGTTGGAAATGAAAAACTGAGGAAATAAAACTGTGACACAAACTGTGAAAAGGCTGACTTTTAGTGTCAGAGCAGAAACACACACGCTGCAGGGGGAAGGATGATAATGAGACACTATACCAGGAATGGAGGAGGCACGTTAATGAGCAGGCCATTCTCATCCAGGATGTTGATGAAGGCCAGACTGTGTCTCACTCCAACCTCGTAGTCATTATGGTCGTGAGCCGGGGTGATTTTGACAGCACCTGAGCAGAAAATGGTGCAGAGGGACGGCGGGGAGAGGGAGAGAAAAACCGGGGACAGGTGTAATAAAGAAAGTGCTCTGGCTTTACGACTTGTTATGATTACTCATTCTCAGCACGCTGCACACGCACAGGCAGATTGCCTCTTCCTGTAGCAATGCCTACCTGTTCCAAAGTTCATGTCCACAAAGTCGTCAAACACAACAGGCATCTTGCGGTCGCAGAAAGGATGTAGCACCATTTTTCCCTTCAGATGCTGATATCTGGGGTCAGCAGGGTGGACAGCCACAGCAGTGTCGCCCAACATTGTCTCAATACGAGTGGTCGCTACAATCACCTCCTCGTCTACAGAAAAGACAAGGGAACAGAAAGGGCAATGTTTCAAAAGTAGTTCAAAGTGTTTGTGTCTGAGGTGTCTGGTCCCCTGTGAGCTGACACACCTGAACCGTCCACTTTGTAGGCAAAAGACACCAACACTCCAAACTCCACTTTCTCTTTGTACCCAGGCACGGGCAGCAGAGTCCTGCTAGTCAGCTCCTTCTTGTCCACCTACAAACAAACAAAACAACAGAATTAGACAAACCATTTCATGAACAACACTGATTGAGTACTTTAGTTCTGATGATAAGCAAAGTAGAGAGGGAGCTGGGAGATTTTAAACATTTCATACAATAAGGACTGCTAAATTCCCTGAAATTTCTTTAAAAAATTGGAAACCTTCAATGGGAATTAATGGGAACTAGAAAGCACTCAGAGAGCACAAGCCTCCATCATAGCTCACACATTGCTATTACACCTATAAGCAGGAGTTCAATTGTAAAGTTACCATCAAAATATGATTCCTTGACCCAGAAAACCCACATCTAGCACTCAGAATCACGTGGATTCATTTTTAGTTAGAAAGTTACTGAGCAAACATTATTATTTGCTAATGGCAGTTATCTGTATCACCACAAAAATCTGATCAGTTTTAAGTTGGGCCATTACCAACATCTCCTGAATATTTCAGCAAAATCTGTCCAGTATTTTTTGCGTTGTCTTGTGAACAAACAAACATTTGCTGGCAAAAACATAACCTCCTGGCAGAAGTGATAATCCTAAAATTTACAAAACTGAATATGGGCTCTTAACAAGTATGTAAATACAGTTTATCATGATCTCGCTGTTTACTGCAGGGGTGTTGAGGCCACGCCCCCTACATGCACTCCATCACATGCACAGATGATTCTTAAACCCTGAACTATTGAAGCCACATTTTTGAGCCCATGGATATAAAGAGATGTAACTGTCAATTAATAAAATAATAAAAAGCTGATTAAGTTCTACTTACAAATGAATCTGGTGCAATGTAATGTTGGCTACTGTATCCTTGTAAGTCTGTCTTCCTATTAAAGAAAATGTTTGTCTCTGTTTCAAAATGATAGTTTGTTCAACCTCTGCCCAGTCTCCAGTTGATCCCTAGAAATTCCAGACATTTCTATTACTACTACAGATAGTTTTCAATTATTATTATATTTGGAATTATTTTAATATATATATTAACTACTATAATAAACATTTCCTAAGTTCCAAAGCTCAACTTCCCATAAGAAGTTTCTGAAAATTTAGCTGAAAAATGTCCACCCCTTTGTGACCCTTTCAACACTTCTATTCCTAAATCAATTGGTCATGTCAGGTGGACTTCAAAGAGCCAAAGTCATGCTTTTCCAAATTTGAAATGCTCTTTAATGCGTTTATCAGGTCTCCTCCACATAACAGAGCCCCTCTATCAACAAAACACAGACCGTGGCATCGTAATTGGGTATTATATATAAGAAAAACATACATTTTTGTAACTTGTTAGTCATTTTTTCTCTTTTAAATTCCCTTATCAATAAATGTAGTTCTTTGTTATCCATCCTACAGTTGCAGTTTTCATGTGGTTATTCTAACATCCTTTGCAGGTTGTTGGGTGTGAATAAATGAGAAGAACAGAGAAAATGAGTGGAAAGAGACCATGAAGCTGATTTAATGTTCTCTTTTAAAAATTGACTTGGGACATTATGGATTATGCAACACATCCCCAGGCCCTAAAGCAACGACAGTGTCCCAAAATATTCAAATCCCTGCACAGTGAACATCCCAAATGCATCAGCAGTTTTTATCTCAACAGCTACATGAGCGCAACAGTAAACATCAAATACAAGTTATGAAGGATTTAATTTGGGATTTCTGCAACCAAAGACATGAAAAGCACAGATATATTATGTTGTAACACGGTCGCAGTTTGATCGGTCTCTTTCAATCTGAAAATCGTTAAATATTCATACTGTATGTTTGAAACAGTTTTATCTCTTTCAGGAATTCCAATTAATAATTAACAATTTAACTTGAATACTTGCCTCAATGTCAGAAATGGCAGAGTTCAGCGTGCAGGACCAGTTGACCAGCCTCTTGCTCCTGTAGATCACCCCCTCGTCGTGCATGCGGATAAAGGCCTCTTGAACAGCGTAAGACAGTTTCTGCACAGACACAGTTGTTACTGTGAGGTGTGTGTATTTCAATTTAAGTGACAATCATTCAGTGTTTAGAGAAACTCACAGGGTCCATAGTGAAGCAGGCTCTGTCCCAGTCCAGAGAGGAGCCCAGCTTCTTCAGCTGGTGGTAGATGCGGTCTCCTTTCCTTAAAAGGCAAAGTCACAAAGTTAGAGAGGTTTTGTGGATGTTTATCCCTGTTCTTTCCCCTCCTAGTGTTCCCTTCACTTACTCGTTTTTCCATTTCCAGACCTCCTTGATGAAGTTCTCTCTGCCCAGATCATGACGACTCTTCCCCCTCTCCCTCATCAGCTTCTTCTCCACCACGACCTGCGTGGCAATACCGGCGTGATCACAGCCAGGGTTCCACAGGGTGGTCTCGCCTCGCATCCTGTGCCTGGTAGACGGGGAAAAACACACCAGCTCAAACACATCCCACACAACAAGGAGATCTGAGTAGATGGCAGAAACCCTGTGATGAAAATTAAATCATACTGAAGATATGAGACTGAATGTAAGGCTATTGGGCCATCAGACTGTTACCATCTGGTCAGACTGTCCTGGATGGCGTTTGTGAGGGCATGACCCAGGTGGAGAGATCCAGTCACATTAGGTGGAGGGATACACATCATGAAGATGCCTCGAGGATTCTGTTCACTTAAACTTTTCCTCTGCAGACAAACACATCAATTAGACAGAGTTAGCCAGTAATTAGGGCTCATCTAATGTATGAATATGTCAGAACTGTGCAGAGGGTCTGGGTCTTACTCACCCCATACTCTGGCTTGAAATATCCCTGCTTCTCCCACCATGGGTACCACGCAGCCTCCACATACTGAGGACTGTAGGAGTCAGGAAGAGGACTGACGACATCTGACCACAGGAGAGAAAGAAAGACATGATTTAACTGTTAATCTGAAGCTAATCATCCTTTCACATGATTTAAGATTATTTAATTATTTACAATTCTACATAATAACATTTAAGAGGCAAAGCATGCAGCTAAACTCGTTATAGAGGAGTACAAAAATAAACACACTTTTTACAACAATAAGGCAGAAAGCTTCCATTTCATGTGTGAATTAGAATCTCAAACTAGGGAAATAATTAAAGTTTCAAAAAACCTGACAGCCAAAAAACTTCAAAAGTAAGACATGAGCAGCTTTTGTGTTGCAGGAGAACAAAAAGAAAAAAAACATCTGATGCATCACCTTTTTTCTCTCCTGGAGCAGTGGGGGTGTTGTATGTGATCACACCCAGTTCTTTCTTCTCTGGTTTTGCCTTTTTCTGAGAAAAGAATGAAATAAAATAGCCCAGCTCATGAGATTTGATATCCAGTGATCTAAAACTCCCAATTCCTCAAAAAGGTTTCACAAATGGAAATGCAAACCACACAGAATGTTCTGTTTAAATTGTATATAACATATCCAGAGGCCAAAGCTTCTTGAATGCACAGTTCAGATCTGGGATTCCTCCTCTGGCCACTGAGGGCAGTTGCCAGAGGAGGAGCAGAAATATTCCAAGACAAAAACAGGCAGTTTATTATGTGGCTGTAATGAGGAAGAGGTTGAGTCCCATTTTCTACTGCATTGTACAAAATATGATGACTAACGAGACTTATTGTGTTCAGTTCTGACATACTGTGGTGACAAGATGAGCATATTGGAATCTGTTCTGAACTTTCTCTTTGACTGGATAAAGGCATGACAGTCTTGTGATTATTTTGTATTACCTTCTTCTGTTCCCAGACTATAAATGGTCCATATTTGTATTTATGACACACGACACGGTGACATATAACAAACTTCAAAACTCAAAAAAAGTTCTGGGCAATTATACTCCAGATTTCATGGCTTTGTAAATACTTCATAACCCATGTAGTTCACTCAATATATCATACAGACAAGAAATGTGATGTTAAAATGTGTTCCTAAATTTATGTTTTATGATGTCATGAGATGTAAAATACACAGTTGGAGGGCTGATTCAAGGTGCATATCAAGTAAGAATGGAAAGGAATCTCCTTTGAATACTTCCATAAAGTTGGCATGTGCATGTGCTTACATTGTTTTTTCAGGAAACAGTTTCAGAGTGTGAATGTAAAAAAAAAAATTCAATTCAATTCAAAAATTAAATATTCTAGTTGGGGGCTGTATTTGACTGAATCTATGTTTAAAAGAAAATTGCTGTCATCATATTTTTTTTTACATCTTACAGTATGTCCCAACTTTTAAAATCGTGATAATTTTTTAAAAATACTTTGGTATATATCCATGATAATAACGAAGGAAATGTGGCAGCAAACTCTACAGAGTTCCTAAAAAAATCTGAACCTGAGGCTTCTTCTGGAGAAATGTTTTTTTTCCTCCAAAGTAAAAGCCTTGAAAAATAGGCACCGGGCTTTCCTGCTGGAAGAAACAATGACTGGCCATTAGACGTGTAGAAAAATATCGATATCGCAATATATCGCGATATTTTGACTCCCGATATAATATCGATATTTCAAATCTTAGTATCGATATTTTTGTAAAAATAAAAACTCAGATTTTGTCAGAGTTGAAAATAAAATACAACTTCTAAATATGTATGCATAATTTTTTTTTATGCACCATTCAGTTCAGACAGTGACAAGAGAAATATGTGACTTTTTTTTAACTTACTGTTATGTCAGTAACTCAAAGCATTTTGTTCCTCGTGTGTTTAATTACAGTTTGAGCTGCACTGCAGGTTAGGATGATTTCAATACTTTGTTAAAGGGAAAACGCTAATAATTTCTTTGCAACATTAGTTTAATTGTCTTGATGCACTCTGTGTTAAGAGTATGTATGTAACGCTGCATTTGGCATATTTCAATAACAATAAAATGGAAAAGTTACATATTCACTGTCTCTAGGTTTTTCCTAGTTTACTGTAGAATACTGCAATATATCACAATGTTGTGATATCGTGATATATCGTGATATTATCGTATGGTGACCAAAGTATCGTGATACGTATCGAATCTTGAGGCTCTTGCCAATACACACCCCTACTGGCTATGCTAATGTTTTTGATCCAGCCTCTTCTTTCAACCTTTCTAAGAGACTTTGAACATTTATTTTTTTAAACTAAGTTTCATTGGGAATGCAACAACAAAAATCACCTCCTCCTGCATCAGTCTTATCCCTGATGGTGCCTAACTTCTGAAGGGGAGCAGCCAGCAAATAGTGCGTGACACTACTGGCATTAAAAAAAAACCCTGCTGGTCTCTCTGCAGTTATTAAAAATAATTACATCTATTGGAATGGACGATCTATTAAATGTAGCCCCAATAAAGACTGGGAGGGAAATGGTTGAAGAATAGTGTGTGTTCATTTGGATGTCAGCCCATGAACAAACCTTACTTTATAAGTAGCAACACTTGAATTTTGTTGTTTCCCCTTGGTGTAGAGATTTATTTAAATCATGAACGTTTGTCTTTTGTATTTGTTTTCTTTATTCTGCATTTCGCTTGTGTCACTTTTCCTACTTGCATATCCATAAATAAAAGCTACTGACATATGCTGATATATTACAAGAGCCTCTATTCAAAGAAACATTGTCTGCATACCTCTGCTGATGGTTGTGTCTTTTTCTTCGCCTCCATTTCCTTCTTCTGCTGGAACTTTTCCAGCTTCTCTCTCTTTTTTGCCTCCTTCTTCAGCTGGGCTTCTGTCTTTGGTGGGCCTGAAGGACACATGAAATTATAAGTAGTGCTGTAAAAGTAAGACATTAATATTGACTTATGATGAACAAAATATGCTGTCTAAGGCCACCACGCAAACAGCTGCTGCTGTTTTTAAATTTAATAAATAAATGCCTTCTGCTCATCTGTAATTGGTTTATCAACACTTCAGGAGATGAAGTGAACCACTGCCTTCACTCTCCCCTCTTTCTGAGCACATTTGTGTAGCTAGATACTCAAATGCAAGCAGACACACGCATACCAGCTTAGATGTGCTGTGGTTCATTTAACCGTCAACTTCATCTACTGATGTGCAAGCATGTCCATGTAAAAATCGACTCATACAACAGATTAAAAGTTGAGTAAAAATCTGTGTAACTATTACATGAAAAATATCTTCATGCTGCAGTGCAATATTCAATAGATTTAATGCATTATTAAAAAATTCTAACACTGTCATGGTGTTAAGACTCTTTTTTTCCCCTCTTTGTGATCAGCTCTTGGTTTGGATGTGCAGATTCATCCTCACATATTCTGCAGACTAATATTTATGACTGTTTCATTACTTTGTAAACAACCATCATGAGTACAACAGGGTTATAACCAGCTCCTCAAAAACTTACATTGGTCTTATATATAGCCAAGACTTTTTCAGGTGTTCTTTTTATACCTTGATTTGCTCACTTGTTAACCTCCTGCAGGAAGGAAGACTGAAGGGAAGCAGCAGTTCAAAAAGACAGTGTAAAAAAACCAAATGTGTGTGTCAATAATACTATTTCAGTAAACACGCAGCATTTATTTTGTACATGTGGCTCAAGTGGTTTGAAATGTAACTAAAACTCAGCTTCTTTTACATGGGAGAAACAGAAAGGAGGGCAGGCCAGGCAGTCATGTGCAGAGGTCAGAGGTGCAGAGTAGGGCTGAACGATTTCTGCTTTCAAATGGGAATTGCAATTTCAATCATGTGATCGCCAAAGCAGCAATTATTTTGCAATGCTCCTGACTGACCCAGGACCTGCTATGTCAACTATTTTACAAATACTGTTTTACATATTTGCATTTACTGAAGTGCTGGTAAGCAGGTCAACAACACAAAGCCTCTGCTTAGGAGGAGAAGTTGCAGTATCCCTTAAATAATCGAAGCAGATTATTCATCATCAATACTAGATGATGAATAATGTGCTATGTGATTTTGATTATTGATTACCTTACTGTTGTCTAATATTACACTGAAGTTTTCTTTGAAGAAAATCGTGAATCAGTTTGAAATTCCTGTATCTGCCGGAGAAATCCCATCTAAATATTTTCCTAAAATCGTTCAGCCCTTGAGCAGAGTGTGTTTCTATGATTGCAGGCGGAAACTGGAGGGAAGAACTTGATCTAATTAAAGTGATTAATATAGGATTGTGGGTAGTTATGATGTTAGTAAGAAGTTAGAAATGCAGATCGTCTACCTGTAATACAATCTTCCTAAAATCATCCATACATGCAATTAGTTGTGATTAATTAATCACAGAGCCTGTAATTAATCAGATTGGTCTTTTTAATCGATTGACAACACTAGAAATCAGCATACTGACTCTTAAAAAAGAAAAACATAAAATGTCCCAGGGGACTTTCTAACCATTAGTTTTAGCACCCTCAGATTCAACAGCAGGAGTGGCTTTGGCAGCTTTGGCTTGTACAGCAGCTGAAGAAGATTTCGTCTTCGGAGTCACTGGCACCATCTTCTCACAGAGAGAGATCTTCCCGAACACCTTGAGGAACCTGGGCTGGTTTATGCAGGTTGTGAACCACCTGGTCACATTGGTTAAGACCTTCCTGTCTGCTGGTTCCAACACCTAAAGAAATAAAAACTTAAGTCAGAGCTGTACTGGACTGAATTCATTCACTTCAGCTGTAAAATAGTCCACATTTTATCAACATGTCCATGATCACCGCAGTGAATTAAAAAATACAGGGATGTTCAGCAATCAATATTCAACTTAATACTGGCCTCAGCAGATAATGGTTTGAAAAAATAACTGATATCAAATATAATGCTAATAAGAGTGCGGTGCTGATCTGTGAGGCTTAAAGCCTGAAGTTACACGTGTTTTAACTCTCTCTTCAAACAGTGATCTGAATGTTTGTAAGAAAGTCAAAAATCTTTTTCATCAAATCAATGAAAATATGTCCGATGTTGACATAACCTACAGGAAATGCTGTAATGTCTGCACAGCAAATACCCTTGCTCAGCAGTGCAGTCTGTGCTCAGATGTTGTTCAAAAGTCTTTGTTCAAAGTATATCGTTCCCTTCTGTAAACTGAATACTTGACTTTCTATAGAAAGAGCCGGCACGCAGAAGCTGCAAGTGGCATAATGATGCTTTGAGAATATTATTGAAGAGGCCGAGATGGTGCAGTGCGAGTAAAAGGTTAGTAACTGTTACTCTTCAGGTGTTAGAAAAATCCTACGGATACATTTATTTGCAGATTTTTCAGAATAAAATGGTTATGTCTCTGGTTACTATTAGGCACAGAGCTGTTAGATATCAGGCAGTGGTGCAGTTGTCTCTTGAATGTCTAAAGGTTTTTTAGATTTATATACTTTTCAAATTTCATTGAAAGAACATTGTGAAGTTTTACCCTGCTCTGTGAGTTTTCTGTGGTTTTACCTGGTTAGGTGTTTGTTTTTTTCTTATCTGTATAGACCATGAGTCTGAAATATAGTTTGACTGATTAATATATGTAGATGTGAACACTTTCGCCATTTACAGACGTTATATTGGCTAACTATAAGAAATGTATCATTGTGCTTCATGAAATAAAACTTAAAGTTGTTTTAAGCGGAACCAGCAGACCAATACTTCCTTTTTTTTTCAATCCTTTTTCATCCTCATTCCTTAAGTGTGTTTTTAGGACCAAAGTTTTTGATCTAAAATCTATGAAGTTTAACTTCTTGCACTTGAGAAGAAAGTAAGTATTTTGTGCTACAGTTTCTCAAGCTCTTTGTCAGGATAGTCCTGTGGAAACACACCGTGCAGATGTGCTGTATAAAAATGAAGGTCAGCTCTAATTTGAAAGTACAGGATCAATAAAAAAGGGAAATAATTTCAAAAAGTGAACCACAGAGTGTCAAAGGCTTGTTACTGTGCTGTTTGTAGCCCTTAAAATGTTGGATAAAGTTTGGTTTTGCTGTTACTATGATATAAAACCCATATATAATACACTTTTCATAAGAAAAATCATTATAGCTTGGAAATATTTCCCATTGAAATATAAAAATAATATATATCATTTTAAGTACAATCACATTTATGTTTCGCCTGTATTACATTTGAGTTCAAAACAGACTGCACCTGTATAATTTGCACCCACATTAAAATACTATATAAAATGCACTCTTCACTGATCTTCATATGTCATCTGCACCGGTACATAACTACCTCAGTGCATCTACATCAGTTAAACTGATGAACCTTAAACACGTGTCAAGTTTGCACCCTCGTGCTGGTCCTCAGCACTAAGGGATCTAAATTTTCTAGTATTTTTATTTCTTTCCTTCCTTCATCAATATTTTTTTATTTTATTTATGTCAATATTTGTTGGAAGGATGGTTTATTTTGCTTGTTCATCTTCTATTTTTCCTTAACCTGATTGTTTTAACCAAAAGTTCCTGAATTGACTTGAATTGAATTGAGACTGCTCCAATGAGTGTAACAGGCCAATAAAAAAACAGAACTGGCTTGGTGTCTTATAAAAAAGTTAATTATCACTCTGCCATTACTGTTAAAGGAATCTCTTGAACTTTAACTTTTGTTAATCGATCCCACATGAGCTGCTTGTTTTGTTAAGATCTGTATGTTGCTGTGTATTCTTGTTGACTTATTGAGTCATTTATGTTTCATGTATAAACTAAGAAAATCCAATAAACAAAATGGCCAAAAAAATTAAACTTTAAAAAATGCAGCATATTTGTTTGTCTGCTTGTCTGAGTTTTGACATATCTGAATATCACAAATCTACAAAAACCCAGAACTGTGTATCCTAAAAATCAGAGCGCCTGACTTCATGCTTACATATTTAAAGGGCAGAAGAACAGCAGCAGCAACAGCCAAATCAGCCAGAGTGATGATCTGTCCCACCAGGTAGGTTCTTGGTTCCAGTGCCTTGTCGAGAACCTTAAGAACACGAATCAGCTCTGCGCGAGAGCTCTGCTGGAGCTGAGAAAAAAAAGTACGATTCATGAAGAAATAGTTCATCAGAAAACATCACACAAACGCACACGGTCATACATCCTCTTTACCTTCTTATCCACTGCCATCATCCCCATCAGAGGGAAGACCACAGCACAGGACACCGGGATGAGCTCATTGTCCGCAAAGCTGAGCCACTGCCACACTTGGCTCTGCTGCTTTGCGTTTAAGCCGGTCCTCTTCCCCTGTGAGGCCAGATACCAGGACACAGCTGTAGCCCCGTTCAGGACGGAGTCGCAATCCCCGGCATCCAGCACCAGGGTGGGTTTGGAGCGAGCATTCAGGGCTGCAGGAGGGTCCTCCTTGATGATGTTTAGGTTTGCAAATGGATAAAACTCTGCGGCTAAGAGAGCCAGGAGACTCCTGAAGTCATCAGAGTGAGGGGACACGTAGAGAGTGGCCATCTCTGAAAAATAAAAGATAGTGTTTCAGTGTTGAGCTATGTAGCAGTATGTTTTTCAAGATAATGATAACTGTTACATTTTCAAACAAGATGCAAGGTAAGTTTGTATTTATTTGTGATGTTTGTATTGATGCCAGTCATGAAATAATAACATTAAATGTTGGACATAATGCTTGTTGAAATATTAGCCAATTCATACAACTGCTTCTGGTCATAAAATGTGCAGTTTGTCCCTTCTGCAAACCTCACAGAAAAGGAATGGAAGATGAGTTTATTCAGTCTTCAGAGTTAGCATCTGCACTGTCGTATTGTTGAGATAATTGTGCTGTCCAACACCGTATTGCACTGTTAACTGAAATATCATGGTTTTATGTAATAAAGCTGAGTAACTGTAATAAAGACAGAGTTTTGATGCTGTGGGGGTGTCCCGATACAACTATTTCACCTCCGATACGATACCAATATTGCAGCCTTGAGTATTGGCCGATACCGATATCAATCCGATACGATATCAGCAGGAATCATACAGACTTTTATTACCTATTTTGTAGTATGGACTGTAAGAAAAGGCTTGATCAGGTCAAATTACTCAAACAGAGAACAGTAGTCAGCAATAGTAGGTATGAGAAAAACTGACCCATTTGTTATTAACCAATAGGTTAAATCAATTTTAACCTTAAACATAAGAATATACTACATTTAAAACAACATGGATAAAAAACATTAGAAGACCTTGAAAAGTGACCTCAATAAATCAAACAAAAACATATTTCACCAATTGCAAAATAACCACTGTGTTGAACTTAAACATAAGCATATTCTACAACTGAATAAAATAAAAAATAAATATATTAGAATGGACTGCTTGTATCGGAGTGCTGATATCGGAGATTTAGGATGCATGCCGATATCCGATATCAATATCGGATCGGGACATCCCTCATAAATACCAGGAAAAGGTCTATTGCTCGTTGTAAGAAACTCTGTTAAGTACCTGTTTGGATTGTTTGGTCTCATTGGGGAAGGATTATCTTTGAGCTTGTTACATGGGAAGATTTTTTTTTACTTAATTTGTTATCATAAAAAAAGTTTATTTCTTACAAAATGCTGACACTTTGCAGCTCAATTAATGTTTACGTGGCATTTTCCCATGCGTAATTGACTGTATGGTGACTTTGTGTGCTTTCCCTGACAGAAATGCTTTTGTGATATTAATGTGAATGTTGTAGTCCTCTTGTAGTACATGTGGTCTGTAAGAACTGGTCTGCCTGGTGTGCTGTTCCAGACATTCAGCACCTACCCATCACAATAGTAAAGTGGGTGTGTTTACAAGCCAAAGCTCTTCTACGATCACCTCTAATGAAGGATACAAGCTTAATAAACAAAATGGATTAAACATTTATTTTAATGTCATTAGTGGTTGACTACACTGGCCTCTGTAACCTTTACAAAGAGTCAAACAAAGGCTATCTGTTTCTCTGTGGGCAGAGCTGATCTGTGCCACCTGTTAAAGCCTGCAGAGAAGTCAGACCAGCAGAAGTAGAGAAGGCTAGTTAGCTTTAGCAGATCTAACAAACTACACCACAGTTTGACAGCCACCGGCAGCCGCACACGTGTTCCTGTGAAGAGTCGCTGTTCCGACCGTGATGCTGTTAAACTTGACGAAACCTGTGAGACCTTGTTGAACAATATAAACAAAATGAAGTACATACCTTTGAATGAAACTACAGAGACGTCAGCTTAGATTAGCAAACACAGCAGAGCCACATGAGTCCTCCCGCGGCGCCTCCGTCTGATGCAACGACAGAGAACAACGTGTTCCGGGTTTGATCCGCCGCATCCGGTACAACACGGAAGTGCCTCTGTTTTTGATTTACAAATGTTTGAACAGAAAGGAAAAGAAACCTGATTTTTCGTCACCTCAGTGAGCAACTTGCACATCTATTTTACAATAAAATAATGAAGAAAATTAAAATGAAGTTAGACGAGAAAAGCCGGCGGTTTTGCTCCACTTTACTTAATGTTATATTTTACTAAAGTGGAATTTAACTTTTAATCTTACATTCCAACCTTTCACAACTAAAATGTAGGTAAATAAAAATAAACACATGGTGCAGGTGGTCATACCCACATACATACACCACACTGTTCAGCAGTATTATACACTAAATTATCTTTCATATTTTACTTCAGCTGACTTTGAAACCTTGTGCCATATGGTACCTTATATTGCATTATTAATTCATCCATTTTCTATACTGCTTTCCCCTTTCAGGGTCACGGGGGGACTGGAGCCTATCCCAGCTGTCATTGGGCATGAGGTGGGGTTAACCCTAAACCGGTCGCCAGTCGATCGCAGGGCAACAAAGACAGACAACCATTGGCACACACTCATACCAAAGGGCAATTTAGAGTATCCAATTACTAATGAGCATGTTCTTGGTCTATGGAAGGAAGCTGGAGTGCCCAGCGAGAACCCATGCTTGTACAGGAAGAACATGCAAACTTCACACAGAAAGGCCCTGCCTTACCCAGGAACCTTCTTGCTGTGAGGCACGAGCACTACCTGCTGCGCCACCGTGCTGCCCATATCGCACTATATTACTCTTTATTTAGCCATGTTAAAAAAAAATTCTTGCTTGCATCAATCACATTATATCACTTTTCATCAAACACTCTAATTTAACTTGATTATGCGACATATTGTGTGAACTGTGGGGTTGGGCAGTATAGACTTTTTCAATTTGATAAGATCTGATACTTTTATTTTTTCTGGTGGCAATGCTGATACCCATCATTTTGTGCCATGCATACAAAATGCTCATCATTTTGTTTTTTACATTTCTCGTTAACCCATATAACATCAAGGAAACATATAGTGCATACTCTGGACTGATGTATTTTAAAATGGGTACTGCTTTGCATCTTAGTTTAAAAACATGTAAATTTAGCAGATATTTCACCTGTAAAGACTTTCAGTGACATGTTGTACTGGTTTATAAAGCCTTTTAGACTCAAAACTCAGCTTTGAAATATTCTTTGCGGCAACAGTTCATAAAATTGTGTTTTCTTTCTGCCTCTCTAACAAGTTTGCCACAAAACTGTATCAAGTTTCTGGATGCTGTTTGACACATCTGATCGGTCTGTGCAGCTACATGGCATGCAAAGTGGCACCGTCTTGGCACAAAAAAAAAAAAGACTGAAAACAGTCCATAGAACTCCACAAACATTTGTTTGAGTATTCATTTGATTCTGATATTTTAGGAGAGTTATGGATATCAAATTAGTACTCGTTAAAGTATCCATACTTCAGGACTTGATATGAATACTCCCATCCCTAGTAATCTGTCCTGTGCCACATCTTTCATGTAACATAATATTGTCTATTTTGTGCATACCTTTATATTAGTTTTCTTCATTAAATTTACATTTTCCACTTGTCAGTTAGTCCGCTGCTGCAGTAACTGTGTACATGTTGAGTTATTTATTTATTTTTGTTACGCTATTATATATTGGGTTATTTTACACTATGTAACCTTGTCTAATCTTTGTTGTTTGTTTGTGATGCTTTAAAATACACAGGCTGTTTGTTGGTGTGTGTCTGATGTCTGTCTTTATTGATGGTTTTACAGTCTATTTAACATTTAAATAACAAATCAAGAGCATATTATAAATGTTTGATTAGTGAGAGACGTACATGCTAAATAATTGCTTCTGAAACTTATTGATATAAGTCTGTACACACTCAAAATATTTTTTATAATCACAGCAGAACTTTCTGCTGATTTTTGTTGTTTGGGTTATGATTGAGTTGCACAGTGGTGCAGCAGGTAGTGCTCGGGCCTCACAGCAAGAAAGCTGGTGGTTCATTTCCTAGCTCAGGTGGGGTTTTTTTTGTTCTCCTCTACCATGCATGGGTTTTCTGAAGACTCTCCAGTTTCCTTCAAAGACCAAAACATGTTTGTCAGATAAATTGATGTATCTAAATTGCCCCTAGATATTTAAAGTTAAGTAATTGGTGGTCTGTTTCTCTTTGGCAGTCTTGTGATTGAATGGCAACTGGTTAAAGGATGTAAAGCAGCTTCCCAATGTCCAAATGTCAGCTGATAGGCTCCAGCCTCTGGGACCCAGATATGGGTAAGCAGAATAGATAACTGATCAATGGATAGGTCATGTTTGGGAGGATTTGATCTTCAACATTTTTTAAGCATGGGTTTTATTGCTATAATGCATTATTGTTTCTATTGTGAGAATATGCTTCATTTATTGATAGAAACACATGATTAGAAATTTCAAGGAGCCTGCAAGAAACTGAAAACAACTACTGAAGATTGAACATGTACACCTACAGACATAAAATGTCACACTGACAAAAAGCTACACACATACTAATAACAACAGACAAAACTCCAGTTCAAGCACATGAACACTTACACTGGGCCCTCAACATCAGACACACGAATATTGGCACACATTATAAAACATATAGAATGATTTTCTTTATTTGTTTTTGATATATTCTGTTGCATTGTTTTATTTAGACCAAATTGATCATAATGCTGACAACAATAGAATACGTCTTGCATACTTTTCTTCTGATAAATAATAGTCTTTTTATTGGATGCTTGACATGTAGGCAACTTAGTTTTGCAACATTCATGCCATAAAAGCTTCCTGAATTGACTAATTTCAGAAGATATCAGAAATAAAATGTGTTTTTCTTGTTACGATGTGGTAAATTAACCATCTCCACTAATTTATAAAGAAAAAATCAGAGGAATGAGCCGACAATCTCTTTAATCAAAATGAGCAAATAAGCAAACATTATTCAACACTTATCATACAAGAATTATATTGAATAATTACATCCAAAAGCTTTTGTGCACAGTGTTTTGAAGTCACAGTTGGATCTCTAATCCCAGCTCTTAAATATGGGAGAAAGCCAGCAACAGTGATGAGTAAGATCTACAGCTTCAGAAAATGCATTTTACTGAATCCTTCTAGAAGAACTGAGGCATTTCACATGACATCAAAAAGTGTGCCCCTCCCCTCGCTTTGTTATGTGCTGAAGACACTTAGAAACCAAACCTGCAGAATACTCTTGAACAGTTTGATAATAAAGGCATTGACTGGAGTCTTATTCAGACTCCTCTCCAAAAGCTCCTCTCACTGCACCAATGATCCCATCCACCACCCCCATGATTATCCCCCCTCCCAGCCTGCACACATTGCCCACCCCATTCCCACTTCTCCATGCTAGCCTCCCAACCCCTCCACCCACAGCTTTGGCCTGACCCCCCATCTCTGACACCACTGTGCCCACATACCCCTCACTCTGCTCCCACAGCCGCCCGCCAAAAAACTTGGTCACCCACCACATATTATCGAGAGCACCACCAAATATTCCCACTGTGTCTCCCGCCAGCGTCCCCACGCCGGTGACCCCGGTGTGGCAGCTGTTGAACAGAGCCCCCAGCATGGAGGAGCTGCAGTAGTACACGTTGGAGAAGCAGGTCTCCCCAACTCCGAGAAGTATGTCTACAGCTGAGCGGATCCAGGAGAAGACGCCAGAAGTCAAGAGCTGAAAAAAGGAAAATGTTTCTCCTGGCAGGGCGCACAGAACACAAAGGTCCTCTTGAAGAACATATGTCACCTAAGAGAGAAAAGACATAAATGGGATATCAGGAGGAAGTATTTACATAAGACAATCTGATGAGGAAAAGTAATATGTGATTTTTTTAGCCACATCCTAACCCTGTCTATGTTTGTGGGGAACTTGAACAAGGTGATAAGGAAATGACAAACTGGAAAACTGCTAACAAAGATGATCAATGTCAGGCGTAAAGGGAACAATATTTCAAATAAGTTGCTCTGCATACAACTTGTCACAGGATAACTTTCATCATGATTTGGTGAAATTGGAAAAACAAACCAACTAAAAAGTAATTTAAGTGATTTATTAAAGGAGTCATATCATGCTTGTTTCTCCTTTTCACTATACCAGACTAGGATGCCTGTAAAGCATTTCTGCCCTCAGTACAAGTCATTTAGTTCCTTCATTGCCCCACAATAGCGTTCTCAAAATCCTCATTTTAGGCCATTATAAAGCTCTCGTTGAAACACTCGGTCTCCAGGATGACCTAAAGTTACCTCGCAACATCACAGCCCTTTGTGCTCTGATTGGTCAGTTCTATCGGGGGTAGAGCCAGCCTATCCTTCTTCTTCTACTGTATTATCCGGCAGGCTCGAAGCAGCGACCGCGTATTGAGTCCCCCTACAGGCCAGAGCTGGTAATGAGAGAATGTGAGCTAGGGATCTATATACTGCTGCTGGACGAATGTGTTCCTGGGTGACGGTTTTGTGGCTAACGGACATCACAGAGGAGGAAGTGTTTTATCAGATTACTCTAATAAAAAGAAAGGTACCTCGTGTCGTCACGATGATTTAAATCTCGCGAACATCTCGCAATGACCTATTTTCAGAGGCATCAAATCTCGTTCTAGGATGTCAGAAAAAATACAATATCTAATTTTTTGAAAATTAAGGGGGTGTAAGGTCTTGTTTTCAAATTTATTATATTATATGTAAGTATTAAATCATGCATCAGCATGATATGTCTCCTTTAAACAATTTCTAATAAAGATTCTGACACCAAGAAATTAGCAATGATGATTTGTTTCTATGTTCGTCTTCTTGTGTTATTTCAAAGCTCCTTCTAACAATTTTAGTTTCATATAGACTAAACACTGAAACTTAAAGAAGACTTAAACATAGTTGATAAAACAGGCTACTGGCTAATTGACTCATCATGAAGGAAACATCAGAGTTTATCCAGCCAGAAGTTACATCTCTTCTGAGGATGTCATGAAATGTTATTTTGGGAATGACTCTTACGGTGATGAAAAACTGACTTGCTGAAGTGTCCCTTTATACTAATTTTACTCAACTACTGCTACTGCTAATACTAACACTGCTGCTGCTAATAATAACAATAAAGAGAGGAAGAAACTATCAGAGTGCCTGTTGTTACCTGTCCAGGTAGCTGAGTGATGGTTGAGAAAACAGGCCGCAGCGGAGCTTTAACGATGGACAGCATGGTAGAGAGGACGTAGACAATGGCGCTGCTGGAGTTTGTGTCTGTTTCTTGTTCATCCACATTTTCATAATCAGCTTGGGACTCTGAGCTGACACTTCTTGGGACGTCTTGCTGCTCGTCCTTCCTTCGCTCTGAAGTTTCTGTGTCAGTTTGCTGTGTGATATCAGCCTCCTCTGACTGAGCATCTCCAGAAGAAGCTGCCTGTTTTTCAACAGTCTGTGCCTCTCTGGTTTCATCTGTGTCTTGGCTGCTTGTCTCTGAAGGAGCTGCCTCTGTTTCAGTGCTTTGATCAGCAGCGTCTGACTCCACGTCTTCTTCAGTGGCTTTAGGAACAGTGTTTGACTCTATGTCTTCAGCTGCTGTGTTTTCATCTGCAGAATCAGACTCTGCCTCTTCTACGTTCCTTGGGACTGCCTGACTGTGAAGGCCTCCTGCGACTCCAACAGTTTCCCTGTCTGTTCCTCCACAGCCCTCTGAGAACAGCTCCGACACTCCCAGGATCTCCTCCAGCTCCTTCACACTAACTTGCCTCTCTCCCTCCTCTGTCTCTCTGATTAACCCCACACTGAAGCCATCCTTCCCCTCGGGGACAGCACAGCACACTGCAGACCACCGTGGCTGAGTCTGACACTCTTCGCCTCCGTCCTCAGTGACCCTTAGACCCCCTGCCCCAATCAGGACGTAGAGATCTCCTCCTAAAGCGCTGCAGTGAGGAGCGAGGCTTGACTGGACCAGGGCTGTGACTGTGGAGTCCCAGTGTTGAAGCGGAGAGTTTGAGACGGGATCAGAGGGGTCGCCCTCTCCTCTGAGTAAGGCTGGCACTGTGGCTTCTTCCTACAGAAGCAGGGAAAATCAAATTATTGATCCAGAAGGGTTTTAGAATCATGTCAAAAATACCTCGCTCACACCTCAGACAGATACTTTCAGTAGAAGTTTGTGTAGAAGTAAAATCATGCAATAATTTTCTCAAAAGTTCAGAAATATGTGAATAAATGAAGGGTCTTTATGGCTATTATAACCAGTTTTTGTGGGAAGATAATTCTTGTGGTAAAACCCTTACAAGTGTGATTGTTTTATTTTGTCCCTGCAGAATAAATCAATATAAAAGTCTGCTTCAGATTTTTAGCTTTTACTATTTTACAGCAGATGGCCCCACTTTCTCATTTAAATACCCCTGGGAAAAAAGCATGCATTTCTCCCAGTGGCCAATAGGGAACTGGAAGAGGACATTTTTCTTTCAGACAGGATAACATGAATAAATGATGAAATACACCAAAATAAATCCCTTTGATAATCAAGACAAGAGTCCAAAACAAGAGTTCTCATATTATTTTATATGTGGTAAATAAATCTTTTTAAGCTTCTTTCACAGATATGGAGAGCAAGAGAGATACATTTCTGAGATTAAAACATTTTTTAAAACTGAAATAAGAACTGAAGCTAAGGAAAAGATTTCATGCAGTAAAGTAGGAATTTTAATTTAATGTAATATAATGGTGATTTTATAATAAGTCAACTTTTGGGACTTGACTGGCAAATGAAAAGCTAAGTTGGTCAAAGTTTATAATTCAAAATGTATGAGCAGGTCTGAATTGATGCAAATATTTGTTATGGTGGAAACAGAAATTTAACTTTTTTCTTGTTGTCCTTCATGGGACATGAGGGTGAAGGGAATCTTGAACCCAAGGACTGGTATGTCTCAATAAAACTGTGCCATTTAGTATTTAGTCGAGTCTACTATGCATGAACACACACGTAACAGAAAACCCTTCTCTAAACAAAGGGCATTTTAAACGCAGGCTGTTAAGTGAGCCCAGGGTGAATCACTAAACTAACAAACAGAGAATCAAATGGTACTCAAAGTTAAGACCTTCAACGAGAAAAAAAAAACATTATCTATTTACTTTTTTTTTGTGAGGGTTTTATACTTCTAAAACTTTCCTCAATACTCATTTGAGTTTCTCAGAAAGCTATGGACTCTTTTTCACTTCCTGGTTATTCATTTTCCAGACTGAAATACTAAATTTAAACTTGGCAGGAACCCTTTAATTAATCCACTTATGCAATAATCTGTGAATAACTTGGTGGTGCAATACTCAAGTATTAAGACAGCCTTAATTCTTTTCATTTCAAGAATGTTCTTTTTAACTCCTACTTTGATATTGTATTCAGATAACCAAATCAATCACATTGATCAGTATTTATTTTGTCATTGGAAGTCGTTCTATTTAATGTGAATCTGCTAAGCTGTACGCACACATTTTATCTGACCTTTATGGAGCCAGGTAAACCCCTTTGAGATCAGAGATTTCTTCATGAAGGGAGACTAAACCTGTACTGTGCATTCAATCCATATTTCCTTACTTGAAGTACGTATCTTATATTTCATTCCTTGTCTTCTCAATTGCTTGTGTTATAGGTTATCATTTTCTACTGCATCGTTTTCATATTTTACACATTTCTACATGTTTACATTGTGTTAAGGTCCAAATGCAAAGTAATAATTTCCTCCCTTGAGGAGAAGTTAAAAATATCTGGTAATATTCTCTCTTAATTCAATCTGAAAAGACAGTAAACTATGCGTAACATGGAGGTTTTAGATTAAGTTTAGGTTCCTGTGGGTAATCTTTGACCGGCTTTCACACTAACAGGAATAAGAACAGACTCGTGTACATGACTCACAAAGGCAAACAAAACCAGGAGAGAGAAGACTGAATATTTCTTTTGCAGGGGCCCATTCTGTCAAATGGATAGGTCTCTGTATTGGGGAGAAACGTCATACGCTAAAGAAACGGCCTGTATTTTTTCTGTGCTATAATAATGAAATAAATCCAGGAATGTGAAGAAAAATGAAGATACTGGCCTGGATTTTGTCATCAGCACTTACGTCATTTAGACATTCATATTGGTGACAGCTCTACACGACCATGATTTGTAGCTTAAGGGCCATCAGCAGATTTTCCCTTAATACTCATCTGATTATTGCTTATTAATAGTTAGTTGATGAGCTGTTGGACATCAGTTATGATGGTTATTGGCACTGCTTACTAATGTCCTTATGAGGGAGTAGCACCATAAGAATAGTGATTTTATTGATACCAAATAACTCAATAAAAGTAGCCTATTCTCATGAAACAAAGTACAATCATCTCAACTTAGTTATTTTAAAATAACTCATGACTAAGTCTTTATAGCTCATAATATGTTCTCCAATCTAAAGTGACGTCTTAATCATATCCCCTTCACTTGTTGTTCAGCTTAACAACTATGTGTTCTGATATGAGTTTATTTAAGGCAAAAATTATCAACCTCGCAGCCTTGGATGAACTAAAATCTTGAGATTTAAACATTTCTGAAGCAGGCCATCAGTTAAAAGTATACGTCTACTTTTGTCCACTCGAGCATCAAGCAGACTTCATGTTTTATCCATTTCTCCAGAAATTCCATTAGTTGTATGCCATATTGAATTTATCAAGAGTGGCTTGTCTAAACTTTAAAGAAGAGGACACATTTCAGATAATAGGTGTAAACCACCAGTGACTGAGTTTTAAACAAGACCTTATATTGGACTGAGGAACATATTCTGAGGTACAAAGACTCATCGAGGAGTTGCTGCCTCCACCGAGGAGGTTATGTTTTTGGCAGTGTTTGCTTGTCCATCTGTCTGTGAGAAACATAACTCAGAAAGATTTCAGGGAAGTTTAATTAAATTTTCGAGGAATGTTGGTCATGGTAAAAGGAGATGTGATAAGATTTTGGTGGCAATCCAAATGCAGACCTGTTTTTAAAGGATTTGTTTACATTGCCTGTTAGAGTGGTTTTACCAACTTATAATTGCTCTGCTAACAATGTCAGAAATGCCTTGGCAGATTTGTACTCTAGAAGCTCTTGTAGTTTAGGTATTGTGATATACTTGATGAGAATTTACCATTTTCAGAGTTATTAAGGAGGAATGACAATTCATATGTACTACTATCTTCTGAGGACCATACAAAAAAATAATGGTAATTAGGAGGGTATTTAGGGAAAGTTCTTTGTCAGCAGACATTTAGCTATAAATTATGGTCAATATGGTAGTATAACAAAGCAATAACTCTGTATTAAAGACTATTAAGCAATCGATATGCTATGATTAGAATGCTAATAGGCAGCAGGCAAATAGACCCTTAATCAAGTATAACAATACTGTTTTCAATAACAGTAAAAGAGTGTTACATAAATCAAGGTTTTTATTTTTTATAACAAGTGAGTCCTAAACTAAAAGGTATCACCTACAAGCACCTGTACTGCAGTACTGTGACCCTCGTGCATGATCTACTATGAACAGCATGATCCATCAGGAGCAGACCAAAGTGTTGGCATACGCTATTTCAGATGAGGAAGCATGCACAGTATTGAGTAAAGATTTATGGGATAAATTAAAATAAGTATCACTGGTCTCATGTCAGCAGACTGTTTAAAGGCAAAAAAGTAATTATGCTATTACTAAACTTTTAAAGCTTTTTCTGCAGTTTCTTCGGATGAATCAGCTGAAATCACTGCCACCTCAGATGTCAAACAACTGATGTGTTTAAGAAGTCTGACATCTGTTAAATAAACACACCAGAGCACAGAGTACAAAGAGTACTAAACTGCCCTGTTAGGTCATGCTACAATAACTCAGGTAATACATCTTTAAAAAAGAAAGATATATGGGTTCTTACCATAGGGTCTCCCCCCTCCTCCCCCTCCTCTGCCCCTTCATGGCTGAGATGGAAGGCGGTGTAGACAGCTGTGTCACAGGTCGTTTTGGACAGAGTGGCAAACGTCTGTCCCCCAGGCAGTCTGTGGCAGAGTGGGTGCAGCAGCAGCCCTGCAGATGCTCCCTGAGGAGGGGTCTGTCTGTAGAAGCAGCGGCTGCAGAGGCTGAAGTCTGCCCCCGAGTTGTCCTCAGCTGGAAGAGACAGGACTGGGCCTAGCACTGCCAGGAGCCACACAGTTGAAGCAGCTGCTGCACTGACAGCAGCAGGACGCAGCATGGTGGTGGTGAGCTCAGCAAATCCCCCTCTCTCTCTCCCACACACTGAGCGAGGGGGAGAGGCTTATGAATTATCCAGGGCTTTCCGTGTATAGATGGAAAAGATAAAGTGGCCAGAGCTGGCTGCTGGAAGCTTCTTGTTTCCTTCACTTGCTCTTTGCTCTCTCCTCCACCTGGACTCCAACCATGTCTGTCTCCCTTTACTGTCAGCTGTATTGTGAGGGAGAACCTCTGCTGCAGGCACAATCTTGCTTACTCCTTCATTTCCCTTTCCCTGACAACCTCACCCCCTCTCCCTGTCAGTTCCACCCTCTGACTCTCCCTCTGGCTGTACCACCACCTCACCCCTCCCTCTTCACTCTCTATGGTTACACCTTAACTCCTATTGCTGTTAGGTACACAAGCCAAGCCCACACCCATTTAATGTTGTCAATTACCTGAAAGTCTGCATTCCCAAACTATGTTTGCTGTAAAAGGTTGCTCCATTGATTGACACACTCCTGTCGTCCATTATTCTCTGCAGAGAGCATTCCTTGTGGTGATGACTCGGCGTGGACTCGAGCTGTTGAGCTACTTCCAAATCAAGACGGTGGCCTCACTTCAAACTCCCTCTATCAGTGAGCTCTATATTTAACTATGACATGAAATCCTCATTAAGCTTAATCCTGAGAGTCAAAGTCACGGGTCAACATCTCACCCAGACAGCAGCGACTCCTGAACTGTAACATCCACATTAAACACACTCCCTCTCGTGGTTTCCAGATTGCAGCTGGCTTTGCTTCATATTAGAGACATGCCTGTTGAGACATGATGCTGGCACTGGTATAATTCTTCAAAACTGTTAGGTGGCATTAACAGTAGTATCATGTCATCTCACAGCCTAGTTTTGAGTAAGAGTTAGTTGTAAAAGATTTTAGTCCCTGACATCAAAAGAAGGTGGAATCCAGCCAGGCTGCCTTCACATTGCCTGAGAGTTATGTCTAACATGAGCCAAATGCACCCCTGGGCTTCTGTCAAGAGTCATATCAGGATTTCTGTGCAGAGGTCAAACACGCACATGCAATAACAAACATAAAATAAGTTTACTCAGGCTCTCCTGACTCAAATCTTCAGTTGGAGAGGGAACTCAGTGAACATGTTCTGCATGCAATGGATTTATGCAGCATACCTCAGCGACTGACTGTGGCTCTGGAATGAGAGTATCAGGGTGTGATGTTTTGGGTGGGGCATCGAGGCGTATAATAAGTTGTGTTTGTTGCTTTCAAAGCACTTCTCTCATATGAAATGCTGCAAACAGAAATATAAAGAAAACAGCCACCACAAAGTCTGGCTCAGATGATAGTGCTAATGTGTGCTGTCAGCAGAGTTTATGAATGAAAGCTGACACTGACTTGAATAAACAGTGACCCCTGTGTACTCATGCTTTAAAAATGGATGACCAAACATACATAATAAATAACAAATAATAGATAACCTGAAGAACAAACCAGGCCAACTTGAAAATACACTGCTTTCTAAATATCCACTCAAAACAGACTGGCTGCAGGTTATGACTCAGAAACTTTGATTTCAGGCTCCGCCGAGAAGCCTCTTCCACTGCCAGGAGGTAAGACACTGATCTATAGCCTCAAAAACATCTTTCACCAGTTTTGAGATAGATATTCAAAACACTATTTAAAACTGGTGTTTCTTTAATGTCTATTTGTAGAAATGAAACTCTGCCTTTGCTCGGGCAAAATTCACCTGGGAAATGTGCTTCAATAAAAAGATGAATCAAAGAGCAAAAGCAATTTCCAAGAGTCTCCTCTTATATCATTTTGATTAAAATGATTATTTGAGTGTCAGAAAATGACTGAAAAAATGCAGCAATGTAAACTGGTCTTCGCCCTGCAACTTTAAGATCCTAAGTGTGATGCACAACCCAGTCCTCCACTGTTGGCTCTTCAATAAATGAGCCTGTTGTCATAGATGGAAAGCCCTCCTGTAGGAGCCCTCACATGCACAGTCATGTCTCTTCACAAATATTTCACTAAAAGTGCTGAGAGAGCCAAACTGATTGAAGACATTTTTGACATTGTTCAGTGAGTAATTATAAAAAATGTGGAAAAACTGCTCCGTCGTGTCTTTTAAACATTCCGGGATTCACTATCAGACTGAGATCACCACCAGAGTCTAACCACTTCTGCCTTTATTCATGGTCAACATCAGTAAAGTCACCAAAGTCTGTAGAGATTTTTTGAGTTATAAGTTAAACTGAGTAAAACTGCCCGATTTAACAATGTGGATAAATCTGCTTTAAAATATCCAGGATTCTATTATATATCTGCTTGAACAAACATAAGTTTTTGTCATTTACCTCATGTATATTCTCTTTAATTATTACTAAAAAACACGTTTGTGTCTTAAACACACCGTAGGCTATGTTTTTTTGTGTGTTTTTATCTGCTTGTCCCCTGGGGTGGGGGGTGAGGTAGGGAAGAAAGAGTTTGTTTCTGTTTTGTTGTTATATTGTATTTCTGCATATATTTTGTTATGTTGTGAAATGTGAAAAACCAGTAGATAAGGTTGGGAGAAAAAGAACAAAAAAAGTCCACGATTCACATTCATATGAAGGCCTTAAGGTAAAAATACTCCATTCACCGTCTCACTAAACCTCTATTTTTAATCAGACTACTTGGAACACCTTAAAATGATGAAAACATGAGATAATAAAGCAAAAATCTCTAAGAGAACAGGATCAATACAGATTATTCAAACAACAGTTTTGTTCAAAGAGGGTGTTGGATGAAGTACAAACCTCATCAGACCATACCCCTTTATACCAAAAATAACCTTAAATATTTGAAAACTAAGGCAAAAACAGCTCACAGCTCAAAAAGCACTTGATTTCTGATTTATGTAAAAAAAATTAAGCATGTTTTAATATCATTTCTTTTTTCAAAGGTGATTTAAACCACTGCTGCAGACTGATTTGGAACAAATGTCACAAAATTCTCTATTTATTCATTCTCAACTCCTAAATCAATATCCACCCATTATCTATTCCCCCTTTTCCTCTTAGGGTCACTGGAACCTATCCCAGCTGTCATGCTGCAAGAGGCAGGGTATACCCTGGCCTTGACTGATCGGCAACCAATTTCAAAGTTAATGCTATAACCTTGATTAAGTTTGAACTCTGAAGTGATAAGCAAATGCAGCTGTATAGACAAATTTAGATGTGTCAAATAGGCATTATCATGGCATTACTTCCAGCCTGACAATGTAGAACACCAAACAGTAGAGGAAGCCTGACAGCCACACCTGATTCAACGTTTTGGAGAGTCAACTTAGTTCATATTTGTCATATACATAGTTATTTACTCAGCTACAGTTATTTTTGCCCATTCACTTTTGTCTTTTCTGATGTTAGGTGTGTGTAGTTATCTTGGAATTTCTAGAATGTATTTATTTTTCCTAATAAAAATGTCTGTGTATTTGTATGTGATACTGTTTTTTGGATTGCTCTCTGTGCAGATGTTAATGCTTGATGATTTAAGATCTGGATCTTAAAAAGGAGGCAAGATGGGTTTTGGAATTTGAGCTGATTTACATCTTTTGAGTCAAATGTTTATATATTATTGTTGACTCTGTCCTTCTCAATACCAAATTACATGACAATAACGATATTAAAATTTAGGGGTTATTTTCTGAAACAGAGACTTTTAAAGGTGCATAAACATTTTATCTCAGTGACCATTAAGCTTCGATTAATGAAATAATGTTCAATTGCAGGTATCAAGCCTGCCTGTCACAAGCAAAGATAATGCAAACATACATTAGTGTTTAATTTGAAACACTTTAATGGGCTGCAAACTGTACAAACTTTTGGTGGAGATTCACTTTATAACATAATTTTGGAAAACCAGACTTTTCTGGGATAAATTAATGAGTGATCCTGCAATATTGAAAACATCCACAAGGGGGAGCTCAGGTGCTGTTTTGAAAATGTGGACGAGATGACCGAGCAGAGAGACATTAGGTCAGAGTTCATTTACACTCAAGCATACAGGTGTACAAAATATCAGCTCCTAAATACGACTAAACACAGAGTCAAGCTCACTCATTGGGGATGTCAATGACAAGCTCAGCCTCATCTCCCTCCCCTCTGTCTTCATCTCCTCTGTCGCTGTCTCCGTCGCTCTCTCCTTCCTCCTCAGCCGCGTCTCCACTGAGCATCTGTCTGGGGACCCAGCTGAAGGGGCCGCCAGCTGCTGGAGGGGCTGCAGTGGCTGATGGGTAGTTAGCTGACACATGGGAAACAACCTGAAAGGAGGTGAGATTCAAACAAAAGAGTTAAATACATAATGCAGCAGAAATGCTGAATATCAGATACAGGAGAGGCGTGTGTGGATGGATGTATGCATCATAGACGTAAATCAGGATAAAACATGCAGCATGTGTATGATCACAATGATAAACTGATCGGGGGGGCAGCACAGTGCCAGACTTAACATGTTAACAATATCAGTGTCATAAAATGTTCAGATTAAAAGTTCTATGGTACGGATACAGTTGGCATCAAGGGGAGGGTACATAAAAAAAATGCCTCTGTGCCACAATAAAGACCTGCTGTGTGCCTTTCTGGTCTATCTTTAAAACCCGAACATTATATTTCCGGCAGTTAAAGTACAGAGCTGAATGGGAGTTCAGTTCACCGTGGCAGTGAGTCATCTGCTGAGATGACCAGCTTGGTCACCTGTGGGATCCCTCATATTTTCACCTGAAGCAATAATATGTCAGTTTTAATGTCTTTTTGCTGTGTTTTGATGCTCTCAGTGTTTTAAAAAGTGTTTTTAGCCCTGCAAAGCACTTTGAAATAACCTCTGACAAGGATCATCCCTCCTTAAATAGTAATCTGACCCTGGGTAACTTATCTATGCAGGGGTTCCAAAACTTTTCAGCCCAAGACCCTCAGAGTAACAGCTTTGAGGGTCTTTGGAGAAGCTTACATGTACAGTTAAGAGCAGCTGCCAACATTTACAGAGGCCTTTCCTGACACTAACGCTAAATAATAGCCTTAAAAAGTATGAAAATTCATGCAGTGGTTTATTTTAAGACAGGCTAGAGCCAAATGCTAAAAAGAATGTGGCACAGAGAAGAAACATCAAATTTAATAACACACATGATTCTGTTTGTACATCCTTAAGGAGCGGATCCAAACACTGTTTCAGTCATGTGAAAACTTGTAATAATGGGTAAAATACACCATTTAATTTTTTTTTGTTGTTTTATAGGGGGGCATCTTACAAACTCCACTATAGTGTTATTGTATGTTTCTTCGTCAATCAACAGTTAGAACTCGATAAAGGATGTAACAGCTTGTTTAAAATCACCACAGTTGCAGTATCGTAGGCTGAAGAAAATGACTATTTCCCTCAAGAGGATGCCCTGTCCCCTACAATCATGTGATGCCAGCTGTATCAAGCTCAAACTACAAAGATTGATCAAAGACTGGTTTCATGAGCAGAATAAATATATTCCTCTATCAAAAAAAAGTCTGCAAACATTATTTGGTAGACCGTTTCTCCCAACTAAAAATACCAGTTGTTATTATATTTTGTATCACTGAAAACCTGATTAGCCACTTTTACAACTTGTAAGGAATGTGCATTCATGCTTTAAGGAACACAGATACATTTTTGTGTGGCGCACCAAAAAATGTGCCAAAATCCCTTCTTTCCTTTGAAGAAAGCCTACGGCTCCCCTGCGGAGCACGGCAGAGGCAGCTGTCCACTTGGGGTGTTCTGTTCCTGGGACATTAACTTCACAGACTGGGTTTGACTTCATTAGTCTCACAGAACTTGATCCTGAGTTTGGAAATGTTGTCAGAACTGATTACAAACAATGCTGCCACTCTGTGCATCAGAACACCCACTTCTATTTGCAGCAGATTTTGGCATATTTTTGGGGTGCTATCCTCATGATTAGCTGTGTAGCTCATTCAGACAAATGCATGATCTTTACAAGTTGAACCTTGTAACTTCTCCAGTGATATAAAATACAATATTAGTTGGTATAATAAAAGACAAAAATAGTCAATGAGAATACTTTTTACAATTTTTGAGGAGCATAGATTCACCAAAACAGTACTCTTACTCTCAAAAGGAGATTGTGTAGAGATTGAATCATTTCTTTTTACTTTTGCTTATAAACTACCACTACTTCTGGGTATCATGGCTGCGTTCACACTGCAGGTCAAAGTGACTATCAGATTTTTATGTACACAGATCTGAGTTTTTCATGACAATTTGAAAACACAAGTCACACTGAAGTCTGATCTTTTCAAACACCTTTTGGTTCTAATAAATTCAAACATAAGACTAAAACCAGCTACATCTTAAAAGTATATCTGAACAGTCAAACAAAAGAAAGAAAGATCCAAGCAAAATACCAGAATAAGTCTTCAGGCTTGTAATGTGAAAGCAGTTTGTTTTCCCCTCTCTCTCACCTTCCCCGTGGTCTCTTTCTTGTTTTTAGGCGCCTTTGTTTTTCTCTCTTTCTTCATTCGTTCAGCTGGAGGAGCCAAATACTCGGGTGGGAAGGGCATCTGCCCAACACACACGCAGGCCCAAAAATTGCCAAATGAACCGCACATACACAGGAATGGGCGATTTACAAGACAGACACACACACACAAAAAAAATACACAGAAAGATGAGCAATGCAAGGACAGTGAAGCCATTATATGCAAACCGAAAACAAAGGAGGAGATAGAACAGATGACAAAAAATAACCAAACTATCAAATCATATAAATAACACTGAATAAAAATGAGGTTATGTTTACTAATGAAGATGACAGTGGCAGCAATGTTGCTGCTTCTGGCCACACATTAAAAAAGGGAGATGATCACTTACAGTGTTGAGGTAGGGACCAGAGCCCGAGGACTGCAGAGGATTAACCCCAGAGCGGGACAGCAGGGAGAGATGAGGGGAAGACGATGAAGGAAGACATGCTCCTTGACTATGCCTTCGCCTAAACACAGAACATCAAATAAAGAGAGATTCAAGGGAAATTCAGCACTCTGATTCCAAGAACATGGACTCCCAGATTAATGACAATAATAATGACTGGGTTCAACAGAACCAGGAAGGCCTTTTTAACAGTTTAAGTGTAATTTTCCTCAATGATCATAATATTAGTCTTACACATTGAGCTTTACAAAGTTTAAATTCAAGCACTTTTCAAGTATCAAACACTCTATTTGCTTTTCCATCACCTTACAGCTGTTGTAAAAAGTTGCCATTTGTTAATCAATACATGTTCAATAAAATATCATTAATTCATTTCCACATTTAAAGTTGAATATATCATAGAATTCAATAAAGCAAATATTACAACATGCCAAATCTTTAAGACTTTACAATTTTCCATTATGAAGGAAAATAAATAACAGTGAGACAATGAACAAGGCCAAAGACTGTACACAATAACATCAACAGTAGCTTTTACACATAATATGAATATATACATATGAAAGCATTATTTGAGAGTAAAGACATTGAACTGGATATTTGTTGAAGAGAAATATGAGAAGTATATGTCAGTATATTGGCAATAATCTGAAACATGAATAACCAAGCAGAGTAAAATAGTTTTAGCCTCCAGCACCTGGCATAGCAGAAGATTTGATGGTTATTCTCTCTTTTTAGTTTTAACAGACACTATTTTCTAGGTCTCCAAACTTCACCCACTGAATTGATGAGTGATGGGACAGGCTTTTTTATTTTAGCTGAAGGCTGGTGTATGAACCAGAGCTGTAAAGCTGTTTGTACTTTTAAAAAAACACAGGACCCACTGCCAAAGTTACGCAGTGCCAAAAACACTTATTTGTAGGACTGAATATAAAACTACTGTTTAAAGGTTGATAATTTCTGCATAGCTGTTTCAAGGAAAAGAAAAATCTTTTTTGAAGAAAGGATGTCTGTAGAGAGAACGCTATCAAAATTCAGTTGGTGCCAAACAGAGGAATTTGTTTGTATACATGTCAACTGCCTCAAATATAAGCTATTTCCTTTGACAAGTACAAAGTGCAGTTTAAAGTGCATAAATAGCTTGTTTCACAGGCCAAAAACAAAGAGTAGGTCAGTGGTTCCAGTTCTTCATTTTCATGATCAAATTGCTGTCTTACTTTTTTGCGACATCTCGTTCTCTTTCCCGCTCTCTGGGGCCCTCTCCTTCACTGTTTTCTGAAGAGACTGTAGCATCTGAATCTGAAACAGAAAGTAAAAGGGCTCAGACTAACAGCACAATTTACTCATTACACTGATTAGCACTTCAGATATAAATGAAGTTAAAGAAGCACCTGATGAGTCTTCATCTACCCTCTCATACTGGAGTAATCTGTCAAGGAGAAAGCTGAACAACAAAAAGGAAGTGAATGATACAGTTTACTAAGTTACTATAATGTTCTTTATAATGCATGTAATCCCAAAAAGGTTATTATAAGCTAACTAATAATTGCATTTAAAAAAAAAAAAAACATACAAAAAACTGAACAGTGTATGTATGTATTGTGGGGTATGTACAGGTATGGCTGTGTATGTACTATTATAAATACACAGTAATATATTTCATTCATTCATGTATTTATTTTTAAAACCTCGTCGGAATAGATGTAACTCTCTCTCTCATTAATATTCCTTAGTTTATTATAACTGCTACCCTTGGTGTCTGACAGAACATAACACAGGCTTACAACCATGATGGGCTATGTGTGTGATGGTGACAGGAGTGGATGGTGTGCTGGGGTTGATTTGTTGTTCATGTGTTATGTTTTATGTTTGAGTTTGAAACAAATAATAAAAACTGTTAACCCCTCTCCCCCAAATTAATAATCCATCATGGAGCACTTTTCAAAAAAATATATCCAACCTTCTCTTTTTCTGTAAAAGCACAGTTAAACACATTAATATACCTTGTTTTACTAACAGAGAAAATAATTAAAGATCAATATATTAAACAAGTTAGGGCTGTCTTTTTTCTCCCCACCATTACATCTACAGCCTACCTTACTAGTTTCATAAAAATCTGGAGCTGTTTATGGATACGCTTTGTTTGAGTGAAATGTTAAACTGTTTCCATCCTGAGGAGAGTAATGCACTTTATTGTTGGTCAAACACACAGTTGTATGTTGATATGTTGAACCCTAAATTCATAACCCCTATTTTTGTTAAAGAGGACTTTTTGAAATGTAAGGGCTGACTAAATCTCGCTATATGTATTGTTTAAGACAGTATGAGTTCTGTCAGATTCATGATGCTACAACACGTGTGGTTTCAAGAGCAAAGTGCTGCCATGATTGCTGTCCTGAATTATTTTCTGTCCTTATGTGTCAAACTGTTTCTGGTAATTAGGGATGGGTACCAAATTAGGTACTTTAAGAGGTACCGACCGAATTCTGTAGGTACTACCGAGTACCGATTCACGTAAAATCAAAAGGTGCCATGTTTAGGTACCTAAATGCATCCTTGTGACTGTGAGGGAGTGGAAGAAGCAGGCATATTATTGGGTAGAGTAGGTGAATTTCCATACCAGACTTAAACACAGCTTGTTGTTCATGTTGAAGAAGTTTTTGGGACAACTACAGTGTTACAATACAAAAAGTTGAATGTTGTTTTGATATATATCTGTCAAATTTTATATATTGAAAAATGAATTTACATTGAAAAAAATTGAGATTGAGATCTTAATATTAAACATATTATTATTTATTACCCCATAAACACATGCAAAAGTACCGAAAACTGGTACCGTTGAGTACCGATACCGATTCCCAGGTACCGGGCATCAGTATTATCGGGTCAAATGTGAAAGGTACCCATCCCTACTGGTAATACGGCTGTAAAGTGGTCTCGAGTGGACCCTCGGATTCAACATAGTACTTCAGTTAATAGAAAACACGTTAACAAAGAGTTAATTCTGTAGGATACACACAATACCACATTTAACCTGCATTATTATTTAAGGGTAAATCCGGATTTTTGTAGGTGGAAGGAATCTTACCTTTTGTCTCTGGAGACTTTGAGGAGTTTTCTCTGAGCTCTCCTCAACTCCTCCTGAAAACATTCCTGTTCCTGAAGAGGGGGAAATCACAGTTACGATGGAATTTATTAGACTTAAAACAAAACAACACTTTTGGCAGGGAAACACATTTTGGTTGTACTTACATACACAAGGAACTTTAATTTTCGCTTTAGATTTTTATATTTCCGCTTGTAGTCAACTTCGACGTCCGCTTGGCCGTTCATTTCTGAAAGTAAAGCACGCAAAAAGATACATCTCCAGTCACTCTCCTCTACACAGTCTTTCATATGTTATGAACATATGTTTTATCAGTAGAAAAGTAAGTTATTGGAATGTTGTGTGATGTGCGTCGGGTACTGAAAGCTAGTTGGAAGCTAGCGTGCTAAGCTAGTGGCTTCGTTAGCTTGTAAACATCACCCGCTTCAAGAAGACGGGCTGCGCGTCTCGTGGTAAATCATAATACATTCAAAGGGTAGTTTCAAACGTGCAGCTTTTATGATCTAATTTGTTTTAATAAAATGAATCTGTACCTCTTGCTTGTATCGGTCTGTGCGACATACTTTTGTTTACATTCGTGACGTCATCTTTATGCGTCTTAACGTGCAGTTCTTCTTCTTCTTGAGTCTAAACAACGGCAGGTCGACAGTACGTGGTGCTCATTACTGTCGACACAGGTTTCTGGACAACACTTAAAATCATCTGAAATCCAGATTTTGTCATAGAAGAGAGCCTGCTAACAGTGCATGACAGTGTAATCAGTCTTTTTGTTTTGTTTGTCAGTATGGTAAGCCCCTCACCCACAGCCTTCCTCATACCCTCCTCTCTATGATTCATTTGTTGTCTATTTTCCTATAGGCTATATGGAATGCACCTCAATATTAGAATCTCCAGGTCTTTATCTACTTTACTTGACTTTAATTTTTAAAGTAATTTATGTTGCTGTTTCTTTGAGTTGAGCTTTCTTGAAAACTGACACGTGATTCTAGCATATTACTTTACAACAGGGATGGACAATAATTTAACCTTCAAAATGGCTGGATTCCCAGAGAAATCTGTCATCGGCCGAATCCATCCTTCAAGGCTTCTGTCAGAAAATGACTGGGCTGATCAGAGAGCAGGGTCGGTTCTAGTTTGGTACTGGTGTTGTGTCCTGAGAGTGAGAAATGAAAAACAGACAAAACATCTGTTCAATCACCTTCAGTTATGTGACAGAAGTTTCTCCCCTTAACCTTGCAAAGCAACTGGGTAAACCAGATTCCACATCTGTAATCAGGCAGATCTATCTTGCAAATGCTCAAGTTGAAGCAATTATGTCCAGTCAGAAAGTTTCCAGACTTTTCAGCATCCTTTAGAGAAGGAAGGAGTATGAGCCTAGTTTAGTTGGAAGAGACCAGCCTCTGACAACTTTAAAATAAATCTGACAGATAAAACATTCATACAATCACTCTTCCGTTTATTTTTTAAAGTCTTTCCCTCCTTATTACTTTCAAGGGGCGTTTCCAAGAGGTATGTGGAATGCATCCCAAGGACATGTGAAACAAACCATCTCATGTGTCTATTAAATTTTCTTTACAGCTAAAGGTCTGAAGACAACACATATAACAACACTGTCATTGTAAAGAAATAAACACAAAGTCAGTTCTGAGTCAAACCCTAATGAGCTGAATGCCAAATACCACACAGGCACTTTTAACACGTTTTTACAATTTATAGTTATAAAATTACCAAAATAATACTACCATTTTGTTGGAAAACATTAAACAAAAATACTCCCTTAAAATTAGAATGGACAATATCTACTTAAAATTAAAAAAAATGTTGTCTATGGTTAATAGTTGGGTAGTAGGGTGTATGAAAAATACTTTGTAAGGCTCTGTTGACAATTTCTGTTTCATAATTTATGGAAATTTAGGACATTTGCATCAAATTGTAGGTCAGCATTCAGTCTCTAGTTGGAAGCAGGTATTGTGTCGTTTGACCCTTTCTGTTACATTTATTGTTGTCATTTTGTGACAGGGACAAGCAATAAAGTTAACCATGTTATAAATACCATATTTACAGCAAAATCACTGATTAGAAACCATGTTTTTTTTATACATCCATTAGTGACATTATTGTGATAATGTACTATGACCTCTGTATCACAATCCATATATCACCCTGATGTACCCTGCTCATGAGTCTGCAACTTCCTTTCAACACTTTGAAACAATATGTCTGATTGATGTAATGAAAGGATCTGAGCTCTTCAAAACTGAGACAGATTATCACATTAGAACATTTCCAGGTTTAATCTCTTCGATCCAGTGCAGAATCAATCAAGCACTCCCAGCTTCTTGATGAATACTCTCTAGTGTTTTGTTCCGCACTTATGTTATGTACTCATGGTCCACATTTTCAGTTTTGGAGATTGAGAAAGAAGTAGCACACTGGATGTTCTGACTGTTTGAGGCACCATCTTACATCTGTGTGTGCCATCTTAGAATAAAAGCTATTTACATACTGATTTTCCCTCCCTGTTTTTGTCTGTCAGTGCTGATGATTGTGTCCATGGCTTAGGCTCTTGAATAACTGCTGTGGTGCCAAGCTTGATATTAATAACCCTGAAGCCCTGTGCTTATCTTTTATTAACCCACCCAGAGCTGGCTCTTTGACCTCTCATTCCCCGCACTGGTGCAGTTCCATTTTGGCGTGGTGTTGATCTTTGTGTCCTCTGAGGTTAGCCCAGTAGCTGGTCATTAACAGTTTCTTTATAATACGTAGTGGCATCTGTCGCACTAGTATGAGCAGGTCTGGGTGGCCTGAATTTGCTGTTTGACTACACTGGTTAAGAACATGATTTTTTATCTCAACAATATATCTAAAATACCTCAAATGAAGATAAACAGTCATTACTTTTGCTGTATTCCTTTATATGTCTTTATGCTTCTGAAAGGAGTTTTTAAAGATGTTTAAAATAAGACCATCAGCAACAACATGTCTGATGTCTGTAGTTCTTATTGTACCTCATCAGCTCAGGCCTGGGCCATGGGTAGCTCGTCTGTCTATCCATGGGTTTTTTGCAGATGCAAAAGTCTCAATTCACTTACTCAGGGAAGAGCAAATTAGATTTTGGACTCAATTGGTCTGCTGTTTTGTGGCCGTATCAAACAGCCTTCTGAGGACGCGTGTTACAAATTGACCCTTTTCAAGTCCCACTCTTTCCAGGAAGTGCATGCTGGAAAGAGTACGAACCAGTGTATAAAGGTCCACCTTTCTGTAGCTGTTACTTGGAAAGACAAACTCTGTTGTAGTAGGTTTTTACCTAATTTAAAATAATTAAAAATACAGACAATTTTCACCAGCTTTTATGCATATTCAATCAATTCGATTTTTTAAAGTGTAAGAATAAACACAAGGATATTTTTGGGTCTGATCTGTGAAAATAACAAATAAAAGATTGTGAATGGTGTTAGGGACATCATCTAACATTGGCTATTCACATCACCAAAATGCTTATATAATTTCTACATTATATTTTTAGGACATCAAATATTGTCACAACGAATATGTTTCCCTTTGAGTGTAGGTAGGTCTTTGTGATTTTGAAAGCTGGAGTAACTACTATAACAGTTTACTACAATGCACTAAAAGACTGCTAGAACATTAGTTTTTGACCAGAGTAACCCGGTAGCACCTCCTTCAAAAGGAGTTCTCTTATTCTGATTGGTTGGTCAATGGACCAATCAGAATGTGAACAGAGGATAATTTAGCATCTGTTATACTTGCATGGGAAAACTATTTTCAGTTTGCTGGTGTATATCACATATATTCCTAACAGATGTTGAAATGAATATCTAATAAAAGGTAAGTCTCATGATCTTGTGGACACAAATAAAACAAGAGAAGTTTTAAGGATTTCCTTTAAACTTTCAATAATTGTTCATCTATGTTACTGTGTATCAAAAACCTGGAGGTCAAAAGTCGAATTTGCTGAGCTTTGTGGTAATGCTTTTCTTGTGTAAATAATATCTCATATAAAGAATTATCATTAAACATTCGTACGATGTCCGGATCTAAAACATTAACCCCTTTTTGGATTTGGAGTCTTTGGTAAAGGTCAGTGTCAAATAGTCTCATGATTACCCCTTTCTTGTAAGATCTTTAGCAAACTACTCTGCAACCCTATTCATTCCAGCCCTATTCATTCATTACAAACTGGCACATGTAAACCTTATGTTGGCATATATCCACAGGGTGGTAGGTTTAACATATTAAGCTACCTTTATGTGATCCTTTTTATTATGTTTTTATAGATTAGACCTCATATTGCTCCTTGCCCTGAGCCCTTGAATTTCTTATGTAAGAGTCATGAGGGGAAATGATTTTCAGAGTCAGTCCTTTCCTTTGAATACCTTAAAATTGGAATAATCATCTTAAATATGAATTTTCCAGTGTAAATGTAATGGGTCTCTTGTGTTTACTGCCACTATGACATTCAGCTGAGTTGCTTCACATGTCCCCATAGCTTATATTTGTGTTTTTATTGTCAGTGCCCCTCCACCTGCCGCATACTGCAGCTCAACCCCAGTTCAGCACAGTCACCAGCCAGTACCCAGCCAGTACTATGAATTATAGATGAGGACTACTTGCAGAGATGAGTAATGCTGCCTCAGTGCACGTACCCATGGAGAGAAGAGAGAGACAGAGAGGGAGGTAGAGATATTAAAAGTTTACATAAGAGGACAGACAAGGAGAAGGGTAAAACAGAAAAGGCTTGTGGCTGGGCAGATATGAACTCCTGTGGGAGAGGAGCAGAAGTGCTGACTGTACATTTAGTAACCCCCTCCCCTCACCAAGCTGCCCTGCCCTGCCTCTGACAATGTAAGAGCCATCATAGTGAAACAGTATCTTCTAAACAGAGAAAGCACTGTACGAAGTCCGAGCTCATGCCCCAGAAACATTTATTTTCTCCTTTTCATACAAAGAGACACATAATGCCTCACTGCTGTACCCCTCCTCAGATTCCTCATTGTTTCCAAAGACACAGGCAGACAGAAATAGACTCCTAGGTGTCTGCTGCCATAAATCGCTCCTGTCTGCCAACCAGCCAGCCAGCCAGAGAGCCCTCCTGGCATCTACCTCCCCTCCACTCCCCCCTTTCCCCCTCTTTCCCTTTTCCCACTAATGGATCCATATATCCTCACATCAGGCTGTGGATACTGATCTGTCCTGTCAATACACTTTCTCTTGTTAATTTTCTGCCTGGATGTATGTCCTTGTTGCCCTATAAGTTTGATTGTTTTCAGACTTCTGGCATCTCTCTTTCTCTCTCTCTCTCTCTCTCCCTCTTTCCTTCTTTGTATTGTTGTCATGTCCTCCCCTTTTTCCCTTCCTCTCTCTCTCCTTCCATCACTTGTATTGTACTTTCTTTTCACAAACCTTTCTTGATTTCTGTTGTGTCCAATTTAACAGAAGTGGAATGTACCAAAACCACATTAAAGACACCAACAACAACTGCAACAAGAGCCTCCTCTGTGAATACAAGGTAAGCCTTATAGGGTCTACTTTAAAACTGCTCAGTCATAATTTTAATGAAAAGTCATACTCTGTAGGCAAAGGA
Organism: Scarus forsteni; assembly: GCA_036419115.1. Lineage (NCBI taxonomy): Eukaryota > Metazoa > Chordata > Actinopteri > Labriformes > Labridae > Scarus > Scarus forsteni. The sequence continues at coordinate 1,148,134 of JAZDUH010000111.1, forward strand.
GCCCGTATTGAAGTGTATTTAATCAAACCTGTGTCTATTTTCCCTCAGATTCTTTCTTTCTGTGTGTTTATGTGCGTGTGTTACAGGAAAAGCTTATCCAGGCTATAAAAAGAATCAAGCACGAGTTAGACGACTGCAACGAAGCGGAGAGGGAGACATACATAGAGGCTGTGGAAGTAGAGGTATTGTTGTTGCATTATTAATCCTCAAAACAAAGCTCAAGTATTTGCAAGTCTGTTATTATTTTTTCTTTTGAGGAATAACTCTTTATACTGATTATGAAACTTTATGTCAAGTCTAAATACACAACTTGTGTTAAGATCCAAAAGGCATATAAGGCCTAACATACTTGTTATAAACTGGTCTAGAAAAAAATACAAGAATATTTTGCTCTATAGAAGTACTTTGGTAAAATTATTCTTTTTTGAACTTCTCAAGTGAAAGCAAAGAGTACTTAATTAAAAGTTTTCAAAGCACAAAGTATTTTGAGCACACTTTCATGTGTAGAGCCAAAAAAGGACACCTGCTACAGAGTAATGAGTTCAACTGTATTTTTCCTCTATATAATAAAACAGTATCTAATGAGATTGGAACCAAAGAGAACCATGTGATAGGGAATTTGCCCTGGTATATATTAAATTAGTACTAAAATATATGTATTTGTACTCTCTTACAGGTTTGCATAGGGAAACTGTATCTGACCAAACAGGCAATGATTACCAGTCTTAAGTAAAACAATGGGTTCCTTTTCAGGGCTTGTAGTTTACAAACTGATGCATTGAAGTAACATGCCACCAGGATATTAGAAATACATTTGACTTTAGTACCTGGCTTTGTTCTAGTGCCATTCATTGAAAAGTGCTGATGCTTTCCACATAAACTTAAATGTATTTCAAATCTGAGCTTTTGCAGCAGTTATACAGAATAATTCAGAAATGCAAACTTTTATACACAGTCATTTCTATAACTCACTTGGCTTGCCACATTCATTCATCATCCATACTATGAATTCACAAAGCAGCTTTTTTGTCAAATCCAAAGTCTGAATTGTTAATCATTTAAATCTCCCCTCCATGTGTCTTTCAGGATAGTTTTGATGGTCTTGAACGAGAAATACGAGCAGAGTTTCAAAACCTCCACCGTTTCCTGGATGAGGAGGAGAGCAGGGACCTGGAGCGCCTGAACAGAGAGAAAAAGAAACAGCTGAAGCTGCTGAAGGAACGGGAGAAGAAGATCGTGGAGCAAGGGAGAGACCTGGAAAGAGCCATCACTGTGCTAAATGGGAAACTGGCTGAGGAGGACAGCCCTAAACTACTGAAGGTGAGGAAACTATGTAGTTTAAGATGAAAACATCAGTAACTGATTCAAGGACTGGATAAGATGAAGCCATACGAAGCTGGGGTGGTTGATGAGGATGATTCAATGTTTTTATGTTGAGCTATTGTAGAGTCAGAACAGGAGGGGGTGGTTAGAAAGTCTGGACTGCCTCCATAACTCATCTGGAAACTTCTGTGGATATCAACACAAGGGTTTCATCTGGGTCACCAGAGAACTTCAAATATTACTAACATTATCTTTTACCTCTTAAAGCTTCCTGAGAACTAGCAAGTTGTTCTTTTCTTCATCCCGTGGACATATTACTGAAATTCAAAATTTTATTTTCTGTGTCCCAAGAGGATATTTTTCTAAAGATGATTTTCCTGTAAGCAGGCTTTGATTGGTTCAGTACCATAAAGAGTAAGTTGCATTTCCACACTCAGTCGTTAAAACCTGCAGCAAAATAACCAATCTATAGAGTCCTACATTTTTGTGACCCTCATGTTCAGGTTCCTGGCTTACCCATCCAGTCTTTGTAATTATACACTATGCAGTTTACCTTGTGGGGGTGTGGTTGGCTTTATGGTAACGCAAGCCACATCATGGTTAGCAGTAAGAAACTGTGCTGAACCAAACCTGACAGCTTGGTGGAACTCACCATAACTGTTTCTTCCATTTGGACACCCTTAGGGCTGCTGGGAAGCCACTCTGCAGTTCCAGAGCTGCAGTGCGACCCTGTTACTTCCTCTCTTCCTCCCCTTCTCTGGCACCTATTTGATCAATTAGAAATATTGATTGTCCAAACAGTTGACTTCCCCCGTTTTGCAGGTCAAAATCAATTCCCCATTTAAAAGTGAGAGGATAAAAGGCAGTCAGGGCATTAGTCAGCAAATATGACCTGTGTGATGGCTTGTGTAAATATAGTGCTGTATAATTTCAACCAATTACAACAAGCTTTTCAGTTAAACTTATTTTCTTATTCCAGGAAATTCAAGACATCATAAAAAGGCAAGTGTCCATCCAGCTTTTGTGCCGATTCTGCTGTTAAATTGACATCTCATTTACCTTTTATCTGTCTATTTCTGTAATCCGTATTTTGTCTCAGACACTCCTATTTATTATTGAGACTATTCTTCCTTTCCTGTCCAAGCAGGTCTCAGGTGTGCTTTCTTCCCCCAGCAGAGGTGGACACTGAGGTGCGCTCTGGTCAGTTTGTGGGGCCGATACAATACAGGATATGGAAACATATGAAAAACTGTCTTTATCCAGGTATGTTTATACACTTTTTTAAATGTATTTTTTTGGAATTGTGTAACTTTATTGATAGGAGAGAATGACAGTGAAAGGCTTGTGAGAGGGGTGAGAGAGTAGGGGAGCACACTCTGCAAACTGGCCACAGGCTGGATTGAACCCGGGTCTGCAGAAGTATGTATAAGGGGCATGCCTGGTTGCTTACCACTCCACCAAACCAGCACCCTGTTCTTGCGCTTTTTATTTTAGTGAATTCTTTATGGGGGCTTTGAGCAAATATCCATACATTTTACTTGACTGAAAAAACAACTTCAGTTTAAAAATGTAACAATCATTATCATAATCTTAATCTTCATCATAAGTTTTATTTAAGGGTGCCTATCATGACACTCAAGGTTCACCATACAAAAGTACAAATAAAAAAGTGCATTAAAACAGGCATAAAAACAGTCATTATAACAGGTATAAAAACAAGCAATACAATAAAATAGACAGTGCAAGAGATAAGAGGGAGTAGGAGAGCTTGAACAGATGGGTTTTGAGCCTTGTTTTAAAGAGGGGTAAGGGGAAACAGCTGAGTTACATTGTACCTATGGCTGAGTTATAGTTGAGAAAATGGTTGAGTCTGAATTATAACCAGGCAATGGCAAAGTAAGGTATTTTTAAGAAGCTGCTGAGTTAAACTCAAGTTATAGATGAATAATGACAGACAAAAATCTAGTTCATGGCTGATCTGTAACTGAGTTACCTCTGATTAGCATTTGTTAAATAATCAGTCTTCTTCACTAATTTGGGACACAAGGCATCCATTGATGTACTTACTTTACCAGCAGTCCCCTTTACATCTTTTCATCCTTTTTAAAAGCCAAAATGTCAAGGCATTATGCAATGGGTTTCATGACAAAACCTAAGTAGCCCTACAGTTAATTGGAAGATGAAGCTTGGCCCCAATCATTTACATTTATAAGCTTGTTATTTTAACCCTTGTTAAAGTTCCTTGAGCTGTGTAAGTGCCAGATATTTGCAACATAGATGGATGCATTTTGCAATGATATGGTTGACATCACTAACCTATTTTTAGTCAAATCTAGTAGACCTATTAAAAAAATGCCCCACCATGCTTGTGCACTTAGACCATTTGCTCACTATCACGAGGAGATGGAGTAAAATGTAATGTGTGGATGAAAGCCAGCCTGGGTCAAGTATTTATAGCTGCAATTAGAATGTTCAAAATGAATAACCTCCTTACTTGATCTCTTTTTGTCAACAGGTATTACATCAGTGACACTTGACCCTTACACAGCCCACCCTAATCTGTCCCTGTCTCAGTCCTGCACTTCAGTCTGGTTCGACGAGGATAAAGACCCCACGAATTGTGATGAAAACCCTCAACGCTTCCACTATTATTACTGTGTGCTGGGCAGTCAGGGCTTCATCACAGGCCGGCACTACTGGGAGGTTGAGGTGGGTGGGAAAACTGCATGGAGACTGGGCGTGGCACGAGAAGATGTAGAAAGAGGCGAGATGGATGCTACAGGAACATCAAGTGGCCTGTGGACCCTGGCCCTTAAAGGAGGATCTATTCTCGCCTGCACTGACCCAAAGCCCACCAAGGTCACCGTGTCCATGCAACTCCCCCGTATTGGTGTTTTCTTAGACTGTGAAAAAGAGGAGGTGTCTTTCTATAATGCTGTTACCATGGCACCGATCTACACCTTCACTATGGGAGCAGTCATGGGTCCTCTTTTCCCTTTTTATAACCCATGTGACAATGATGATGGAAAGAATACGACAGCTTTGAAGATCTTTACCCCCTCCCTATGACCAGGGGCTGTTCACATCATTCAAAAAACATGCAAGACATTGCAGTTCTCCAAAGGTGAAGCCAAATCATCTTAAGCTCCACCAGCTGTCCACATGAAGTATGTAACAACCTTTGCCTCGTCCAAGTAAACAGATGGAACGGGGTCAAACTAAAAAAAACAAAATACAGGTTTTTTTTTCTCAAGTAAGGATAGTTTGGCTTCACTTTTGTACAACAGGAGGGGATGGAGATGCCTTATGTGCTCTCTTTGGTTTACATTGTCAAAAAAGATCCCAGAGGACAGAAAACTGAAATAGCAAAAATGCATTCAAGTTCAATTGACAGAAAATCAAATTCAAACTATTTGGTTCAAGTGATGCATCTGGGCATATTTTTAAAGAAAAATGCTCAATGTTTTGACTTAAGTTTCTCATGTTTCAGGCCTGTACTGTTTGCCTTTTATTACATCAGGAAATAAACTAAATATTTTTAATCATAGACTTTTTTGTGTCTTCATGGTAAATTGAGCCATATATCAATCTGTCAATCAATCAGTCTTCATTCATCACTTTTCATACAGAAAGATACAAATAAGTGGTTTACATAAACAAACTAAAATACAATAAAAAGTGCGTGACAGCCAAATGTAAATACAGCTAATTACGTCAAAAACATTATCATGTTAACTATTAAACTACTTTTATGATAAAAAAATTGTAATAGTCATAATTAATAAATACACGAATGAGGAACTGGGGTAAAAAAAAAAAAAAAGATATAATCCAAATAAACCATGCAGTAAAAGAATGAAAAGAAGAATGGAATAATAAAACACGAGGAAGATTAAAACAAACAAATACAAATTATTCACAAAATAAATACAGAGATAAACAAAAGATTGGTAACTAAAAAGACGAATGATTAAAGAAAAAAGACAATGACAACAATACACACTATTCAAGTTTAGATTTAAAATGAATGAATACATTACTAGAATGACTTAATTAGAGTAAAATAACTCACAAGTAAGATGTCAGAGGTAAGTTTTGAGTTTGCTTTCAAACCGACCCCTTTAACCTTTGCTTTCAGGCTGTCACTTGCTATACTCCCACTCTTAGTTAAATAATGGATATAACCTACAAAGTGAAAGTAAGGCTTATTTAGCCTCTGTGATTTAAATGTCCACTTATTTTAATTGAAGACCATCCCCTGATTCAGGAAAACTAAAGCCTAAATCCAACAGGATAACTAACTGCAAACCTTCCTCACATAGATCCTAATAAGGGGTGTGACTTACATTACTTACTGTATAAGCTGTGGATTGCTGATTTAACCTGTTTAGGAAAAATTATTAAGATAAAAAGACCAATAAATGTTAGAATCTTGCAAAACAAACAAAACTTACTTTATATTTTACGTACAGACACACACACACACACACACACACACATATATGTATATATTTACCTGAGTAAAATAGGAAATATAGTCAGTGCCAGACTGCTTAGGGCTTCTATACATAATCTTTTATTTATTTCATTTTTTGCAGGCACACCTAAGGGACCCACATCTGGTATCTGCTTTAAAGCCTGATTCATTTTGTGAATCCTGAAGCTTTAAATAAATGCAGAGCTGACCCAGTTGTATCTGTAGAAGACTCTAGAAGAACAAAGCACAGAGGAGGCTGGGGTCTGAAGCCAGTTGACAGCTTTGGGCTCCAGCAGGTGTCAACAGCATTATGGCATTACCTTTAGCCCATTTAAAAATATCTCTGTTGTGCCCGTTCTGCTGCCATGTGCCCTGGTGAATTTATGGCACTCAACGAGGCAGTTGAATTAGTGGCACGCACACACGCAGGTCCTGGGGGGCGTGAAAGTGGCGCGTGACACTCAGGACAAATGCCGACTGACACTGAGTGAGATGCCAGGCTGAGATCAAACAGACAGCACAGAGACAAAGACAAGAACTACTGCCTGACAGATATGTTTCTCTTTGCAAGGTAAACAATCACTGCAAAGTGAAAATCTAGCTGTGGATCAAGATGAACAGCTGTGGAGGTTTATGAGAGGGTGTAAGTAGTAGAACTTAAATTTATTTCGTAGTTTTTGTCCATCATATTTTGAATAAACTTAGGGTTACATGACTTTATAAGTGTTTGGGTGTCAAACTAGTGCATTAATTAGATATCAACTGAACTGGGACACAAGAAACAGTGAACGAATTGTTGGTGCATGACGTCTTAATTGAGTAGATGTTATATAAAGCAAAGAGTGTCTATGCCAGGGATGTGCAGAGGCCACCTGAAACCCTCTGACCTTTAAGTTGACCCACAGTTGATAGTGAAATAGCATCAAATAGCAGCTCAAGGTGCTTCCTTATATCTAAGACTTAAGGTCTGCTTTATAAAGAATACAGTGCTTATCATCTGAGAGGAGTACTTCTAAAGTTTGGCAGTTTGCTCTTGTTCTGTGTCTAAATTTGTAGATGAAGAGCCATCAGCTTCCCCTCTTTGCTGCACAGAGCAATGCCATCATCCTTACGAAGGGTGGAACCAGGGTCAACCAGGGGCCCTGTACTCTGACTGGCCATGCAGAAGACCTTAAAGAGGTCATCATTGCCTTAAACCAGATTCATATATTGGTCTTCAGTGACTGCCATGTTAACAATCATCAATGCTCATAAAACCTAGTTTTGGTATAGTACCCCAGATAGTGGTGTATTCTCCCTCTGGGCTGCCCTGTCAGAGCTCCTGCCCCTTTAATGATCCCATCCCCATGTGGGCCATGGCCAGTCCAGGGTACTGGCAGAAATTCTGTTCCCTATAAGCCTCTGTGGACCCCCACCAGCACAGTCCAAACTAACCCTTCACAGTTGCTTGAATGATTCATTATTTGAGAATAAAAACACTTACTTGGATTAAATTTTCAGAATAAAATTCATCGAATGGCTTTTCCGAATAAAAGGGGCCAAAGAATGAACTATTATGTAATGAGTGGACTTTCTTGTCTGGGACCATTTTGCCTCTGAACATTTGTTTAGTCTTTTAGCTTAATGGAAAGGGCCTGGGTACTGTCCTTGCAATCAAAACAAAAGGAAGTCATGGGAAGAGTATTAACCTACTTAGACGACTTGCATTTTTTGTATATTATTAGGCCCCTGTCAGTCATGGACACTGTGAATTGTCTTTTATCTTCCGCCATTACAGTTCCCCTGATGGTAGGTATACCAGTGTATGGCCAAGTCCTCCCTGTACTTTTCATCTGTGGCCCTCTGTGAAAATGTGCTGGCATCCCTGGTCTTACTATAAATCCTGCAGAACTCCACTTTTAGCAGAGAAAGCTATTATCATTCAGTCATTAAGGGTGGACAAACTGTACTAGTGGGTGGTTCCAGGCCCTTGAGGCTCATCCATAATGCTGCAGCTGCCTTGGACCTGCAATGGCATCACCATCCTCAGCAAGCCCCTGCTTGGTTGACATAGAACAGCCAAAGCTGTAAACAAAATTATTTTGGTCTCTAATCGTCTGAAGTGTTTTGTGTAGTCATTTTCTTCCTTGGTGGCTCTCATTCAAGCTCAGCTTGCATCCACTCATCCACAAGCAGATCTAATGAAAGCTAATGAGTCAAATCACCATACCTGCAGTGTATGACCCAGCAAAACAACTTATCCACTGCCATAAAAAATAATCCTACATACATATACTCAAGCCCAGTCATCTCAAGAGTTACGTAGTGAAACTGAGATGAAGCTTGAACAAAACAATTAGAATGTATATTTACAGCCACAGGAGACCTCCTTATTTTATTCTTATAAGGGGGAAGGAAAGATTTTGCATAACAAAGATACAGTATCTCAAAGCATTATAAAGATATGACATTCACAGGCAAAGGTGAATATACTGCCATTCTTTGACCTTCAAAATCCAATCAGTGCACCATTGACTTAAGGTGTTTTTTCCCTCAAAATTGAGAAAAATTCCTCCAGTTGCTCTCAAGATATCACGTTCACAAGCACCAGACAGATGGCCAGCTGAAAGCCCTACATATTATGGATGTATTAAAACAAAGACAACAGGAAATGTCATAGTAGCTTGTTTATTCTTAGTATTCCTTTAGACATGAAATAAAGAAACATTTTTCCTTACAAAACATTGGTGTGAAGTTGTGCAAAAGGGAGTACAGAGAGAATAGGTGGGACATCACACCACACCCAGGCCGGGACAGTAGAGGTAAACAGATAGTTCAGGACTGAGGCTGCTCTTTTAGTGCAGAGAGAAACAGTGGCAATAAAAAGAGTGGTTTCCATTAGAGGTGGGCATGAAACCAAAACTCAAATTGATGTCCTAATTTCAAATCCCACTACACTTAGCCTTCTTTGAGATGCTGGTAAAGCAGAAGCTCCACATGATAGGGTGAATTCAGGGTTATCGGGACCATCTATTCCCAGTCACCATCAATTCACCCTAACAGCCTCTCTCATCTATTTCCACTCTGAGCGGCTAGGTATTACAATCACTTATACAATAAACATTAGCAGTGGTGCACGTAAAATGCTGTTTTAGCAGTCTCTCAACATCAGCCCGAGGGTTCCCTGCACAGAGCTTCTCATTCATCTGCTGCTCTCATTAATTCACTCACGTATTCCGAGCTGTGCAACAATGATCAATGAAATGGAAGACACCTCACCTACACACAGAGCAAACTCAGCTTCCTTCAAATGCTACTAAGACTTGCATCACTCGTGTCACATATCCCCTGCACATTATCATATCACAGGCCTGTTTAGTGGTTTTACTTTGTTCAGTCGTGTGCATAAACAGCGTTCTACACCAAAAACATAAATATCAAGTAAAAGGTGCCATAAGGAGTCTCAGGTAATGACAGATGATTCAAAACAGGGTTTAGGCACTAAACAGATAAACAATACTCACTCAGAAATCTCAAAGTTACAATATCTGTTACAGTTTGCTGTGGCTTTAAACACATTCACACTCATGACGTGAACATCTGTGTTCTGTACATCGCAGGACGAGTTAAGCAGGCACATGGATACCTTACAACGGACAGAGAGAAGCACATGTTAAGTACAGTTGTGTCACTCTATGCATAGACTCAGCACATAAATCACACTCATAAATCATTTACACTCATTTGTACATGCACTTAGACACAGAACTTCCAAACACACAATGATGGCAACATTAAAAACAGGACTCCTGCAGTATCACACAACCTTAAGAACAGTAAAAGCTCAGTTTTCAGAACATGTCATGAGCATGCTTTAGGTGACATAGGTTAAACATTTTTAATACAACACGTAAATACTGTGAGAGAAGCCATATGCTGTGAATATCATTAGGTTTGAATGGCAATAGCAGAAAATCGATATAAATCTTCATGGATTTTTACAATATTTGGCTTTTAAATTAGTTAAAAACATTAGTGATTATTAGTGTTTATGGTATATTATGTTTTTGTATATATAGTTTATACTCTGCATTTAACTTGGTGAGAAATTTAGTTTTGTTCTTTATTATTACGTATTATACAACCACCGTTCTGTACACTAAAAACATTCAGCCTTCAAGGGTTAAACTGGCATACACATGCAATATTTACAGGGCTGGAATGTGTGCGTCTGGTTTATGTGTCTGTGTGTAATGACTTAAATACTATTGTTAAAACTGGTTTGTGTTTAAGACAACAAATGAGGCATATTCAGTGTTTTTACATTAGAATCCTGTCATACAAATCTGACTGATAATGTCTGTCCATTTATCATGGAGCCACTTGATTTAAATGAATTTTTGGTTTTAGTTTATTTATATCAATTTAAGATCATATCAAATCTTGCATCTAAACCTATTACATCATATGGCTTTTAAAAATGCTGAAATATCGCCTGATTTGAGTCTAACTGTAAGAAAATCTATCATGAAAGAAAGCTACAAAGAAAGGCCAGTTAGTAGTTGATCTACTGTACAAATGTGCAACATAGCACTCATCCTCGAATTCCCATGGCTGTCGTTTTGTGCTTCTCTCACACTGACAAAACTCAAATCCAAGCAAGCATCTCATTTCATTTCACTGCAAGTCCCTGTCACCTGATAAGCCCAGATAAAAAGATGTTTCTATTAAGTGCATAAATTATCCAGGGAAAGAAAATGTAACCTGTTTGTACATGTAAATCCCACCTCAGAACACTTTAGCAGCAAACATGAATCTTTCCTACCCTAAAATAGTCATTTAAAAGTCCTATCCCCTGAGCGCCCGTCACTTACTTTCAGTACTATGTAACTTAAGCAACAAGCTGCAGTTTATGGCACACATATACACACCAACCTCCAGCTAAGAGGAAGCCAGTTAGCCTTCCTCAGTGCTGTTTCATACAATTAGTAAAAACAAAAGCAGAAAGTGACAGATATATCTAATAAAAGGAGAAGATAGAGTGAATGAGCCAAAAGATGGACATGACTAATAACTGGAAAGGCTGGTAAACATTGGCAAAAACTTCATAAAACTGTATGCTACAAGTCTGGGGCTGAGCTGGCTGTGCTGCCGATCGCAGATGAGTCATAAACACATATCTCAATTGCACAAAAACCCTGAAAACCTTCTGAAATTGCCTGGCTGAGCTGCACACAGAACACAAACAGCAGGGTTTCTCACCAAGACTTCATGGTGCTTACGTTTGTTCTTGGAAGTATCTCAGGGAATGTCACAGGGAATTCCCCCTTGAGTTTGAAGTAACCCTGAGATTTAACAGGCCATAACTGGAGGACTGTTAAATTAGGTGTGACATCATTCCTGACATTTGAAGAAGGTGGAAAACACAAATACCCTGAATTTCCCCAGCTGCCCCTCAAGCATTATCCCTCACGAAACCCTCCACTGACTGACATGCAATTGGCATGACAAGTACGTAAAGGATTTTTCCAAATATCAGGGTTATATGTCAAATATGTGTTTAAACGGTTTACAGACAGCAGGCTGTAGCCTCAAGAACGATGAGTTTGTGAAAAATCTGATAATGTAACTTTTCTGTGTGAGTCATGGGTCTTTGGCATCTTATGTCTTTGCTGACTTTGCCAGAGATGTTAAGGGGCTCCTGCTTGTCAACATCTGCATGTTGTCTATGGGTCAAAAAAGTGACAGCATTTGGCGTGCAGGGTTTGACTTTAACTTTTTTGTTCATCAGCTTCTGTGGCTTGTTGACCAAAGTTGTTTTAACAGATACATTTTCTTGCCCCAAAGGCTTTTTTCAATAATTTTACATATTTTTACATGTTGCGACGTACATCTTTGAAAAGGATGTTTATCTGGACTTATGAGGTGAATGTGTTTTACATAACACTGACATTATTAAATCAGAAATGACACAGGCAGACTTGCTAAGACTTGGTTTTTGCAGCACACAAAACCCCTGAAGCTCTTTTTTTGGCTTCAGCGCAACAAACACAAGTGTCATTTTATTCTTGTCAGTTCAAACATGAGGTAGAGACATGCAATTTATAACACTAAGTTTTATATGCACACCTCCTCTGTATCACACAAAGATTCATCCTACAACAATTTCTTAACTCCGTGGCATGGAAAAAGGCCTCATCGAAGTGTTTTGGAGCTTTTAAACATGCCTGGCTTGAATTTTAGGCTTTTTATACATTTTAGAGGGACAATGATGCAAGAATTTCTCATATTTTTGTCTACTAAAGCAGATACTTTCAAAAAAATGTTGTTCTTTTACCTCCAAGTTATAAAGTTATGATTCAAATATGTCGGAGGCTGTACATTCCATATGGGAGTGGTTGAAATGATGGCCACCAAATTGTAAGAGCAAAGAGAAGAAACGGGCTGAGATCAAGGCATAGCTAAAATATTTAAATCTATTTGGTTACTTTGACTCAGTATTTGACCTATAAAAAGCCCATCATACTGTGGCACAGTGGTGGTCCCATTAAGTGCCTGGAGTTGCGGCTGGCATGAGCTCCCTCCTCCTCACACTGCAGCAGTAATGGGATTTTTATAGAGCCATCGGGGAATCCAGATCAAAGACCATTAAGTGGTTGATCCAGACTTCAGGGATCAGTATGGAAAAGATGCTTTAATCATTTGAGACATCCAAAGGGAGTCTGAAACTATATCTCAGAGGCTACAAATAGAGGGGTTATTGTTACTAGAATATCTTTAGTTTGGTATGGACAGGGAAAACTGCATTTTCATGGATTTATGTTTGTGTTTCTGAAGTCAAAGGATGATTGTATAACACCTGCATTTTAACTATGTACAAAATGCCCACAGTAGTTCCATTCATGTGATAAAAGGGGCTTCAGCCACTGAAATTTGCAGAAAAAAAAGTTTTGACAGGGCCAGACCTGCCAACATTTGAGTTTTATGATACATTAGGGAAGATGGTGAACGAGGGTGGCACCAGTGCCTCCATGCTATAGGGATCTGCTATGCTGGGTCACATTATACCCAACATCATGACCTACATTAAAATCAACCCTGTACACTTTGCAGAATATATGCTGTAAATCCAAATGGTCCAGATCTGCTTAAATTTGTGGGCATGTCTTTTTTTCTTCGGTGAAATGTCCTGTCCTCTTTTTGTCTTTTTGGGCTAGCTTGCTTCCTCGACTTACCTTGTCCTACCTATGTGCTAGTGCAGACTGTAGCCATGCAGGCACCATCTGAGGATTCAGGTTGTAATGACAAAGACATGAATCTTATGCAGTTATGGTATGTGGATCATTATTAATATATAGTCTGGCAACTTTGGACAAAAGTACAAAACTTGTGATGGGTCTGAAAGGCCTTAAATGTGAAAGAAACACAGAAAAAGCAATATTGGCAGGTATGGGTGTGACATTTCCTGAAAGTCTGCTGCAGTGTATTCTTTTGCCAACAGGGAAGCAATGAATTACAATTGTAGCTAGCTTAATTTAAAAAGCAGAGAATTACTGGTTCGAGTATCAGTATGTTCTTGTTGAAATGTTGTAAACGGTTTCTAGTTACCTACGAGGTTAAAAAAAGACCTTTTGTGGTATTAATATTTCAGTTGTAAACCCTGCAAAAGTTCTAATTTGCAGTCAAACAGTTTTGTACTAAAGTTACCAAAAAAAGAGGCTGTTAGGTGCTTAAAATTTGAATGTTTAACAATCGACAAGCCACATTTGTTGCATGATCCCGAAAAGATTTTGTTCCTTTAACCATGTTCAGTATTGTATTTTATTTTTATTGTGATATTGTGTTTAATCAAAGTCCTGGCCCCAGCTTTAGTGGTTTCTTTGATATTTGGTTGGGGTGTTCGATTGTCTACAGTGGTGAAGGATGGAGAAAAAAATCAGTGGGGCTTCCCTTGGATTTTTGAAGAGGCAGGAGGTCTCAGGTGGTGCTTGTGGTGGTGGTTGAATCTTCTGCCACAGTGCCGTCTTTGCTTGCCTCCTGTGCAGCACTGCTTGATTTCAGCTCCATCTCAGGGGTTTTAGCAGGAGCTGCTTTTGGAGCTGGGCTGCTGATGATATCAGCGTGATCTGGGCTTGATTTGGAATCTGGGCCTGGCTCTGGTGTGCCATTGGTGATGGGCTCTGGTGTGGTTGGTTTGGGAGTCTCAGGAGTGGGACTCTTGGCTTCAGGTGTTGCGCCGGGAGTTAGAGCACTCTTAGCCTCAGGAGTTGGGCTGGGAGTTGGAGCACTCTTAGCCTCAGGAGTAGAGGGAGTTGGAGCACTCTTAGCCTCAGGAGTAGAGGGAGTTAGAGCACTCTTAGCCTCAGGAGTAGAGGGAGTTAGAGCACTCTTGGCTTCAGGAGTAGAGGGAGTTAGAGCACTCTTAGTAGCCTCAGGAGTCGGGGTTGGTGTTAGAGCACTCTTGGCTTCAGGTGTCGGGCTGGGAGTTAGAGCACTCTTGGCTACAGGTGTCGGGCTGGGAGTTAGAGCACTCTTGGCTTCAGGTGTTGGAGTTAGGGCACTCTTAGTCTCAGGTGTTGGAGTTGTTGCTTTGGGAGTAGCAGGTTTAGGCTCCGGACTTGGAGTCGGTGCAGGTTTTGGATCAGCTGGACTCAGAGCAGCTTTTGGTTCAGGGCTCGGGGTTGGGCTAGGCTTAACTTCAGCTGGTTTGGGCAGGTCCAACTTTGCCTCCACTGGTGGGTCTGGAGTTTTCTTGGTCTCAGGTGTAGGAGAGGTTTTAATTTCAGCTACAGGGCTGGATTTGACTTCCATAGCTGGTGGGGTGCTTGGCTTTGACTGGGCTGCAGGAGGGGGACTTGATTTAGTTTCAGGAGCAGCAGAGACAGTTACAGTTACAGACTCAGAGATTGGATCGGGGACATCAGTGTCAGTGTCTAGTGGGAGGGCAGTGTTAAAGCCGACGCCAGAGTCACTGGTCTCAAGGTTACCGATCCCAACCTCTTTTGAGGAAACCTCCAGACCCTGAAGTCAAACACACAACAGGGAGAGGTAAGCACCTTTTGAAGAAAGTACACTTCAGTGTAGCTTTTAGAGGAAAATAAGGTGAGGATGGGTTTCTTACAAGGCAATAAAAAGGGTGTAAATGGAGAGAAAACACATAGTGAAATGAAATGAAACAAAATGAAACAAAACAGGAGAAAAAGTCAGAGCGCAGCTTCAGTGCAGGAATAAAAGGTCCCATATTTACTTTAACAAAAAGGCAGTGGCAAACCAAAATTTAAGCCTTCATTTAGGAACTGACAGTTTGAGCAGACTTCAGGTTTTCTGGGAAATGTGGCAACTGCCTCTCCATGTATTCGATTGCAAGGATGAGAATCAAAAGATCATAAAATGTCTTTCCCAGAATACCTGAGAGGTAGGAAAGGTCAGATAAATATAAATATTTAACCCTTAACCACATTCAGGGCTTATTCAACCAATAGTATTATCACAAAATTAAGTTTTTGGCACAAAGGGGAGCCACTGCAAAGATCGGAGACCTGGACTGATGTGATCCACTTTCTTGATCTTAGTGTGGACTCTAGCAGTAGCGCTCTGAATAAGCTGCGGCTGTCTGAACGCAGAAAACAGCATAAAAATGGAGATATGATTAACACTTTCAAAACAACTTTTTTACAGTGAAACAGGCATGAAGTTTTCTTACTTTGATGTCCACTTCAGTGCTCTGAGATTTCTCTGTAGTGTCTGCCTGGGAATGTTTGGATTCCTCACTGAGTTTGGTAATGTTTTTCACCACCTGTGATGGAATAAATAATAGTCATTGACAACACAAATGAACATCAGGATTATAATCATCTTTACAACATCATTTATAGGGTGATGCATTACAAGGCCAACAATAATAATTTCGAAATATTGCAAAATGGTTATGAAAGTATACTTAGAGCTTTTAAACATGTAAGTTAAGATTTGGTCTTTAAATATTGCCAAATCGTTGTGTATAGAGCTAGTTCAGCATTCAAATCAAGTTTGGGTCTTCTGAAAGCATCTACAGACAAGAATTGAACCACCTCCTGCTTCACTGCGAAACAGACACATTTGAGGGCTCAATGTGTCTGCTTCCTGAGTGATGTGAAAGAATAGAATATCTTATTATGGGTCAGTTCTCCTCTTGCTGCGAATCCATGACCTTGACTCATGTTAGGGTCTATGTTCACTGCACTTGTTGCCGTTATTATGCTCTGTTATCAGTTGTAATATTGGGCCTGTGATGTTTCACTTTTCATGCAAATGTAACTGAGGCATAAAGAGGGACGAAGTGATCCCCCATCTGTGAAAGCTTCTGAGGTAGTTAAAGAGGCATACGGAGGTGAGCACGGTAGATCCGGTGGAGGTGTGCAGGGCTGTGTGTGCATGTCTGACTATGTATGTACGTAAGTCAAGATATCACTGCCAAACTCCCTGGTGCTTCTGTAATGCCAGAACACTGAAGAAATCCCAGAGTTTACAACTGACGCCTTTGGGGCTTTTTGTTGCTCTTGACATGACACAGATGGCTTAAAATGTATGGGTTATTGCAAAAACTAAAAATATCCTTAAAAAGGCTATGTTCTGATTCTATTCTTCATCTCTGAGATTTATTTCCCATGTCAGACCACATCCTGTTGTTAACCTTCCCTCTAGCTAATATTTTCATTACATTGCTTATCTAAAAAGCACAACTGAGAGGAGTCATAGAGGAACAACACAGTGAGATATTCTTGTGCGGAAATCTATATTTAAAGTTAGCTTGAAGATGTTGGGCATCTGTGATTAAATTATTCTACCAAACATTTCCGGTCAGTGATACGCTATTTTGCCCCACCCCTGTAGTCATTTGTGCATTTGTCCCTCCAACCTGTCTGAAGGCCTCTCCCTCATCCTCTTTGCCAGCGTTCTGGGCGAGCTTCTCTAAGGCTGCAGCCCTCTTGGCCCTCTTCTTCACTTTGATCAGGCAGGACAGCAGGCAGACCAGCAGCAGGAAAACCAGCAGGCCCAACAGAGCAATGATGGCCACATACAGGGACTCTAGTTTGTAGGCTGTAGTAGAGCATTATAAGAAAAAAAGGTGAAGAAAAAGAGAATGAGATTTGGATGACTTTTTACTGACATGTTGAAGTTCCAAGACATAAAATCAGTGAACAATTGAGGGAAGATTCAAGAACTTTTTGTACTGTTGCTCTTTTGTGATACCAACTGTAAACAGGCAGAACAGACCTACAAAACACATAGGACCATTTAAAAACATCCCCATCCTTACGAGCTACTTCCAGGTGGATCTTGGCCACAGTAAAGTCCAGCACATCTTTAACCTCAAACACGCCAGCATCAGCACCAGTGACCTGATCCAGAAAAACCAGGGAACCCTCCATGGAGAGACGGTCCTGCAGATTGAGCTCCTCTCGGGCCTGGAATGACATTTATACAGGTATACTCTTGAATTACAACATTAAAAGCAGAAAGATGGAAAAGGGTAAGCTATACTAATTTATATGCCACTCTAAGGCTTTTTCAGCTAATCAAAGAACTCCCCCTCCCTTGAGCAAATTTTTAAATGGATAAATATCAATACATTTCTGAGATGGAGACTTCAAGGAAATAAACAACTGAAGTTACGTTTGTGAATTCTCCTTTATCCAGCAGCAGGTGGGGTGTAGGATCTTTGTTGAGGGTATAGAAGAGTTGAACCAAAGTGCTGTTGAGGATCAGGCTGATCTTCAGTCTTTTACCGTAGGGCAGGGTCACAAAGCTTAGGTGCTCTGAGACACAGACAGAGACAGAGAGAGTGAGAGAGTGAGGACCGGAGGGACACATAAATCCACCACTGCTCAGTGTGCAGGCTCATGGATCATCTAAAATGCATTAGCTTGCTAAAGCCCATTAACGTTCGGGTCTTTAAAAAGCCATTATGACAGACAAGAGGAGCGCTATAATCAGAGAGGAAACAACAACAACAACATCCTGATGGAGGGTTAAGGCCATTTAAAACGGGTCGAGCATGGCAGGGAGGAAACAGCTGATGATCCCTGTCTGTTTGCATACTCACCTTTGACTCTGAGACACACTTTCTTTTGGATGTCACCTGTGGCATCCCTGACCGTGTAGCTGCCCTGGTCGGCCCCTGTGACGGCACTGAGGGTGACTTGGCGCTCATTGACATTGATTCGACCCTGGTAGCCCTCCCTGGACAAGCCTGTGCTTGTGTGCAGCACCAGGGCTGGTCTGTGGGAGGAAAAGTCAAAGAGGATAGAACGTTGTTAACCTTTTCCCTGTACATCTGTGTCACGCTGTCATACTGCATGTGCATCACAGGAAGAAAATGTCCTTACAGATTCTTTTGGGGTAAAATATGGGTGTAATTTTTTTGACTCTACCTCGATGTCTGGTTTGCCTCCACAGCAAGGGGCCTGTACTCCAGTAAGATGGGCTGATTCACCCCTGTCAGTGGAATATGGAAGTTTTCTCCATATTTAATGACCTGCTCATTGGAGCAATCTGTGAAGAAAAAGAGAAGTGAGCAGTTAGTTTTTGAGAAAATGCTGCTTTGAGGTAAATTACAGAGGGCACAGTGTAGCATGAAATGATTAGTTTTTGTTTGCAATGGCTCTGTTATCAAAAACAAACAAACCATTAAGCGTACACCTTGAAACAATGAGGATTTATTGCTCACAACAGATTAGAATTTCTCATTCCTCCAAGTTAATTGCATTTTTTGGGGACACTTGAAAGCGGATGTAATCTTTTCATTGTTTTGACCAGAAGGGTATGCCATGAGGAGAGATTAGACAGTAAAGTGTGTCTGTTGAGTCTGAATTTAGATTTAACTGTATAATGCAGATGTCTCTCTTTTAACTAAGCAAGATCATCTGCATAACTGACTTCAAGCTCAAAATCAGGAAGGAATGCCCTGAGGATTACTTGAGATAAAATTAAGGTTGCATTAATGAATGAGAAATAAGCTTCAGTTGATTTTAAGAAATGGGGATGTAGAGAGGGAGAAAGGACAGATGGGATGAGGAAAGGAAAATGGCATGACAGGTGTGAGGAAAAGGGAGACAAACTGCCCAGAAAGAAGCAGTGGTCCAAAAATATCAGAGGAGCTGAAATGAAAGGGTAGGAACAAACCAGAGAGGAAGAAAGACAGTAAAGACTAGATAAGGATGTTAAAACAGCAGTGAAGGAGGAAGAGAGGAGTGGGTTGGCGGTTAAAAAGCTGCATAATTACTGCCTGGCAGCTCTAACATACTCTCACACACACATACACACACATCTCGCAGCACATCACTCCCTCATGTGGTGTACCCTGTAAATTTTGCTGCTCTCCAACGGCCTTTATCCGTGCTGTGTCTGAGCACACTCCTACTCTTTGTGTTTGCTCACTGTTTGTGTGTCTGATCTTGTCAGAGTCAGGAGTGTACATCGCTGAGACTTGTAACACAAAGTACAAGAACAGGAAGTGTAACTGAGAGGTTTATTCTGCTGTTGACTGAATGATCAAAGTGGGAGAAATCACTGCTCCTACACAGCCCTGACTGACTCCAGATCAGATTAGAAGGATTATTTCTCACAGAGGAGGATTCTGAGGAAGACAGCAGTCATTAAAAATGAGAGTGTTATTTCATTTTAATTAGTGGACATAAAGACCTGTGAAAACACTTGTGTATAACCTTGACAACCCAAAAGTATTGTTTTATGAGTAAAGGCAATTGATACTCATTCTCTGGTACTCTGACATGAGAAGTCAAGGTATTTCAGGAAGAAAGGTGGATGTTTTAAGTCAGTGGTTCTCATCTGGTGTGCTGGATCACACTGGCATGCCTTGAGGCAGGTCTATGTGTGCCTTGAGGATTTGTACAATCATTAATACTACAACTGAACAACTAATTAATTAAATTTAAATTGCCCCTAAATATAAATGTTGCACTTCACTAATAGCACAGTTGTTTTTCATATTTATTGAACATTTGTAGATTAAAAAAGTAATGTAAATAGACAGAAAAGATAACTTATTATGCATAAAAAGACCATATTTGCATAAACATGAATACCTTGAGATTTTGGCTTGGTTTCAGGTTTGCCTTGGACCAAGAAAGTCTAAAAACCACAGTTCATAGCAACATAATAACAAACAATAACAAAGAATTGCAAATTTCTATCAAGTGATTTGTTCTGCCATCTGCTTCTATAATCCATCTGACTTAATCAACTAATCATGCTCAAAGTTTAAATTCATATCTGGGCAATTTTTTAGTGCACAGTTTGGACACCGTCATCTGTTTCACACTGGAAGCATTTTGGCTGCATGGAAGCCATTGTGTGCATCGAATTTTATTTTGCTGAGTATGTAATACAATCAGAGCTTTTAGTTTGCCTGTGCAGAGTCAAGTCCCACGCACCAAGAATATGTATTGTAGGAGGCTCACCTGTTTTTACTGCAAGCCACACTTTGAAAAAAATTAACATAAAAGAAAAAGTAGTGCCCTTTTTACCCTGTTTAAACAGAATTATACACCCACATCTGTAAAGAAGGTCAAAGACAAGACAAACACAGTACAGACACACTTCCTGTTTGTTTGTTGTTTTTTTAAGGCAAAAACTTGTTAAGCATTTCTGTGGAGAAACTCAATTTGTCTGTACAGAGGGCTGTTTCAGGGTTTTCCAACATCACTCATACAGTAAATCAACTGACTTGTAGGGAGATTTAATGTGGTTCTTCCTCAATTTTTATTACCTGTACTGTGTAGCTGTTTACTTCTCTTCTTTGACTTTTATGGGAAAGAAAATGAAAAACAGATCCTCTGTGGCCCTTGACACAGAGCTTAGGCAGCAAGAATACTCAGCTGAAAAAAAAACATATGTGCCTTTGTGAACTACAGCTGACTTGTGCATCTCTGCTACTATACGTCCAGCATGTTTAAACTGCTATGGAGCAGTTAAGTATTTTAATCTTACATAATGATAATAATGAAAATAGAGTCATAATTTCATTAAGATCGTGAATAAAAACAAAGTTGTTGTCCAATAAAATGCATACCGATTAGCAGCTGCATATGGCACAATAAATGCTAAATTCATTTTCTCATTTTCAAAATAAATTGCTCATTGAATTTTTTCAAGAATTTAGAAGTTAAACATCACTTTGATTACAACATCCAGTCTCTCACTGGTAAACTCTGTCTGGGTCTTTCTGTCTTCATGACAGAAAACACGTACCTTTAATTATAAACCAGGACTTTAAAAAATACTAAAATTAAAAATGCTTGGAGGCAATGTTACTGACTCATTACACATTCAACATTTAATAAATAACCAACACATTAATTAATGCTCAAAGTATATTTCTGTGACTAATGGATGACTGTTGAGGAGATTATGGATCGTACTGGACAAGATTATTTGTTAAGTGACAAAGATTGCCAGAATCATAGTAGCTATATGAGCTTTCTCGAGCTTTAAAAGCAAAATGTCTGAACCTCTTTCTAGATGAAAAAGCATTAAGTTTGTATTTCATGAGTTTGATAATCTCAGTATTTTTAGAGTAAATTGTCAGTTTTTATCACACCAGTATCCTGTCGTCAATTATCACCCTCTCATGTTTAATCATTACCTCTGACTATGAGCCTGGTGTGTTTGATGTTGTCAGGCTGGTCAGGATCCTTCACTGTGTACACGCCCTCGTCTGCCTCGCCCACAGCATCGATAATGAGGTGGCTGAGGAATTGGTTGAGTTTGGCCCGACTGTTGACCACGATGCCGCCTCGAAACAGATCCACGTCAGGGGACCGTTGAGAAGATCTGTTTTTAAAGGAGACCTCCAGTGAGAGCGAGCGCAGAAGGATGTGGAAATCCTCCCCATGGTATAAAGTCATTGTATCCTCTTCAACTGTATCACACCACGGAAAAATAAAGAGGGAAGGCAGGAGCATGGTCAGACACAGGGCAGGAAAAGTTCATGATTTATAATTCATGAATGATGAGTTCAGATTTTAATGTCAGAACACACTGAACACTCTTACCTTTCATGGGGGCCGACAGACCTGTAAAAAAGGAGAAACACTGAATTAAAATAAAATTATATGTATACATATATATATATATATATATATATATATATATAGATAGAGAGAGAGAGAGAGAGAGAGAGATACAAATATCATTTAGACATTTCTGACTGCTTTGATTTTGCATTATTTATTTTTGGATCTTTTCTGTTAAAATCTCCTTCAGTTCTTGTATATTTATTATATATTCCATTCCAAGTTAGAGATGCCCAAATCAGATTTGTTCCTGCAGATGCAGACCAGTTTTCAGTGAGACTGGCTAATGCTGTCATGGATGTGATGCTATTTTGGGTCTTAATACAGCGACAGCCTTGGCAACTGCTTGGTCTTTTTAGCTTTGTAGTGAACAGGGACCTTCGACAGGTGAATAAGTAGCCAGAGTAGGTCTGGGTGATATATAAAGTTTTTAAGATAAATGTATATATTTTGAACAAGACAATTTTGTTACAATGACATAATTTGTGGTGTTCAAAAAATTGTTTCCTCCGACTCACATTGTCATTTCAAGGCATAATATTTAGGCTCCTGTGACATTTCAACGTATTGGGGGATTGAGTTGACCCCCTCTTTAATCCATCACTAGAGGTAGTAACAGAGGCTTGACATTGGAGAGAGGGAGGCATGCTGACTCAGCAGGAGAAAGGAGCGCTGCTATCGAGCGTCTCTGCCTCTGTGTGTGCGCTCTTTGTCATGTGCATCCAAGCCGTGTTGCATTTTTAATCTGCACAGATGTTACAGCCTTGTGGATTTAACGTGAATGTGTCGAGGTGTATAACGAAGCCCAATTGTGTAAAGGCATGGTGGATTGGGCTTCAGTCAAACCAAAACTTAAAGGACACTCAAAACTCATCATTATACGGAGATGGCTTAAGAATTCAGATTCAGACGAATGTTTTTTTAGAGCATCTGAAACATGCTGAATCTAAATGTTCAAGCACGAAAAATCATTTTCATCATATACAGCAGTGCCACAGAGTGCAGCATGAAGACTGCATAAAACTTTGTTTTCTGAACTAAAACCAAGCTCACTGTAAACTTTGTTATCCTGCACTGACCCTCATGAAAGAAAAGGTGAATGTAAGGCAAAATATCATCAAGGTAGTGGCTTACCATTTTGTTAAAGACATGGACCCTGACCCTAATGTTGAACAGGTCAGCTTTATTCAGCTGCTAAACACAGTTGAGCCAAGATACCAGTTGCCAAGGTGCGTGTTTTTTGCAAGACAAGTGCTGCCAAAAATGTACATAAAAGTCAGGGAGGGCCTCGCTGCACAGACATGGTCTCGCAGGACGTTTGATCCATCTAATAATATTCATTCATTCTTTTTCTATACCCCTTTATCCCTTTTGGGGTCGGGGGGGCCTGTCCCAGCTGTCATTGGGCGAGAGGCGGGGTACACCCTGAGCCGGTCGCCAGTCAATCACAGGTCCACATAGAGAGACAGACAACCATTCACACTCACACTCAAACCTTAGGGCAATTTAGAGTGACCAATTTACCCTAATAAGCATGTTTTTGATCTGTGGGGGGAAGCCAGAGTGCCCAGAGAGAACCCACGTATGCACGGAAAGAGCATGCAAACTTCACACAGAAAGGCCCCTGTCTGACCCAAGAATCAAACCAGGAACCTTCTGGCTGTGAGGCACGTGCACTACCTGCTGTGCCACCTTGCCGCCCCATCTTATAATAATAATAGTAATAATAATAGTAATAATAGTAATAATAGTAATAATAATAATAATAATAATAATAATAATAATAATAATAATAATAATAATAATAATAATAATAATAATAATAATAAAAATATTATAATAATAGTAACGATAATAACTTTATTTATATAGCACCTTTTAAAATGATGTTTACAAAGTTACAAATGTCGCCATTTAACCAACAAATATCAGAATGTACATTTTGGGTCATAACATCCAGCCCAAAGCCAGGGCAAACCTAGGTTCACCATCTCACAAATAGCTTCAAATCAAGCAAGAGTCAATAATACACAGTAACATGATCAAGTGTTTATAAACTGTGTGCTAACTTTGGTTATAAAAGACAATAGCTTTATTTCAGTCTGACAGCTTAAAAGAACAGGAGTCGTGGCATTTCTTTACTTACCCAATGCAAGCATAACACTGAACACGATCACCCGGACAGTCGCCATCCTGGCTGATTCTTCTGCAAAGATAAGAGATAAAAATCCTCATAAGAGACATGGTCATTTGTTGCAGTCATTATGATTATATGCAGTTCAGAAGTCTTTGCCACTTAAACCTTAAATCAGTTGAGAGGGGTTATCAGAGGACACACGGGAGGAGGATGCTGTTTCACCGAGCTGCTTATTCACACTTCTGTCTGACATCAGCACTGGATGATATCACCCTGAGGTGACTCAACCCCCCCGAGACACATAAAGTAAACTTGACTCTCAGAGACTGAAAGTCTGATTTGTTTCACCAGCACATGTTTTACTGCCATTAAATCTGCTTCAGAGAGACTTTAATTGTGCTAGTAATAACTTAGGTGCAGTAAATAAAAAGGAAAGAATCAGGCTTGGAAATCAGCTATAAATGAAGAGCAGAAATCCCAGTAAAATGTGTTACTTCCTTCATAACTTTTGTACAGTATCTTTGCACAGCTATCTTTTCTCACAGTTTTGTGCAGTACATTTGTTGTAGTTTTTTGTATTTATGATTTGATCTCACAGCTCTATATGGTGATATATTTATATTTTTTATTCTTGTGAAAGTAACACAAGGAACAATGCATAAAAAATATCTGTCATGTCTTGTACCTGTGCAAATTGCAATATATAAGTATTCTATTCTATTCTATTTTTTCTTATTCATATGGAAAGTATCTATTAATCAAGAAGCAAAATCGATCAATGACTGATGCAGTTACTTTCTTTATTGAGTGAAAATAAAGGTTGATTCTCTAGCTCAAATCCAGAGCATGATCACTTAATACCCAATGAAGAGGATAGGTCAAAAATCAGAGAATAAACATTTTAATTATGATTAAAATACATTTCCAATTAAAAATGTAACACGAAACAAGAAAATCCAGCATGTTTATACAGATGGTTCAAAAAACCAAATCTGTCATCAAGACAATCAATACCATACTTTTTTAAGCACAAGCTGTTCAATGGGGCAAGTCGTTTTTTGTAGTTCATCAGTTTTGATCATGTTAAGGCTATCAGTTGAGCATGAATTAGCAAAATTAGGGGAGAAAATATTCTTTGCAGAATATGGACAAAGTTTTTCTACCATTTGACGTACAATTGGTACTCTACTTTTTCATTTGTTGGCATGGTCGACTGGGAGAAGGTCCAGTACTGTACAGCTGAAAAGGATTGTTTTTGCATCATAGTGTAGCCCCTACAGTGATGTAGGCTGAACAGCAATATTTCCACCAAAATCCTCTGTTTGATCTCTAGAAATGTAAAAGGGCTTTTATGCCAACAAGGTAATAAAATGCTTAGAAGAGACCTGTTCAGTGTAACTTAAATGGCTGTGGGCTTTCTTGTTTATTGAGTATAATGAGTACTATTATGAGCCGGGGAGCACAGGAAAAAAGACACACTGTGTCTTAGCTCTTCATTCCATTATGAACTCTAGACTGAATTTTCAGCACATTCTCTGACATTAAATGGTAGATATTTGCTGTTGTGTATCCTATATGAGTGAAACAAGCTTAGTAAAGCCAACCCCAGGGCCAAATAGAGAGCCAGACAACCATTCACACCTAAAGGCAATTTTGAGTCACAAGTTAACCTAACAAGCATGTTCACGTGGACAAAGCCAGAGTGCCTGAAGAGAACTCATGCATGCAAACTCCACACAGAAAGGCCCTGACAGATGGGGAGGCTCGAACCAGCAACAATCTTTCTGTAAGGCACATGCACTCATGCTGTGCCACCATGCCATCATTTTTATACAAGCATGTCAAAAGGTAATATGATTGAAAGTGACATGCTATTAAGGGTTCTCCTTGAGTCGGCAATGGCTGAAGTGTTCCTCACTTTAAAAACTCAAGGACATTAACATGTCAGGAAAATACACATCCACCTTGGATGAGCTTCAAACATGGGACAATGAAAACCACAAGGGGAATACTGTAGGTTTCAGGGGGAATCCTGATTAATTGCAGCACTGAGGGGGATATTGATGATGTGAACGTCTCTCCTCTGTGCTGACATCAGAGGCTTCACATCAAGGGGCTTGGAGCAGAAGAAACTTTCCTGTGCTTTTCATTTACAAAGCCCAGGTTGGGGGGGGGGACACCTGCAGTGCTCACAGTCAGCAGCTGAGCAGCACACTGTCAAGGTTACCTATATGCTCAACAAAGCACTTCATTATTCATATGCTTTGTACTTCATTATTCAGACAAAACGGATGACTTTATCTAGCCTTGCATACATCCTGGCCTGCATTGTCTTTTCTTATCCTGTAGATGTTCTTTAAGGTGCATTAAGGATTCAATTGGGCTATCTAATCACAATAAACATCTACAAAGACCTCTCGGGCAGATCTGCACAGTAACTTACTCTCCCTTTAAATTAAATCGATGTGCCTGGAGGATTTTAATGGACTTGAGACTTTAAAAACAATGTATGTTTAACCCTCTGTTGGAAGGCCTCAACTCCTCAGAGCATCAATTTTATTTATTTATTTTTTAACCTTTATTTAACCAGATAAATCTCATTGAGTTCAGGATCTTATTTACAAGGGTGACCTGGCCAAGAGGTCAGCAGTACACATCATAATAAATACAAATTCATGATAAAAGTTTTAGGCAACAAATAGCACATCAAGAAAAAAAATATGGCAAGGGATTCACTAAACTTACAGTGGAAATGCTGCAGTTTTAGGGAACAGAAACAATTTAAAAAGAAAAAAACAAAGGCATGGCTGGCCATGAGCAACTTTAAAAGTACAGAGTTCAGTCATTTTCTGCAAAACAGTATAAAACAAAAACAACTATCTAGATTTTCTCAGTGAAAAGAAATAACAAATAGTAGTGAACACATGGAAGTTTAAACTTTGATAAGATTTTAATCGGAATCAAATAATAGTGAAGTTTGTTTGACACTCATCAACAGAGTGTTTTCACATTTTTTATTAAAAGCATTAAAAGTTAAAGGATGGCTGGGCCACTCAAATATCTCTTCAGAATCTATTTATGTGTATTACAATAAAATTATTTTAATATATGTTGAGAATATGCTTAAAGGAGACATATCATGCTGATGCATGATTTAATACTTACATATAATATAATAAATTTGAAAACAAGACCTTACACCCCCTTAATTTTCAAAAAATGAGATATTGTATTT
The DNA here is from genome assembly GCA_036419115.1 of Scarus forsteni. Lineage (NCBI taxonomy): Eukaryota > Metazoa > Chordata > Actinopteri > Labriformes > Labridae > Scarus > Scarus forsteni. The sequence continues at coordinate 1,175,361 of JAZDUH010000111.1, forward strand.
TTTCTGATATCCTAGAACGAGATTTGATGCCTCTGAAAATAGGTCATTGCGAGATGTCCGCGAGATTTAAATCGTCGTGACGACACGAGGTACCTTTCTTTTTATTGGAGTAATCTGATAAAACACTTCCTCCTCTGTGATGTCCGTTAGCCACAAAACTGTCACCGAGGAACACATCCACCAGCAGGGGTATATAGCTCCCTAGCTCACATTCACTCATTACCAGCTCTGGCCTGTAGGGGGACTCAATACGCGGTCGCTGCTTTGAGCCTGCCGGAAAATACAGTAGAAGAAGTAGTACAGGTTGGCTCAGCCCCCGATAGGACTGACCAATCAGAGCACAAAGGGCTGTGACGTTGCGAGGTAACTTTAGGTCATCCTGAGATCCGACTGTTTCAACGAGAGCTTCATAATGGCCTAAAATGAGGATTTTGACAACACTGTTGTGGGGCAATGAAGGAACTAAATGACTTGTACTGAGGGCAGAAATGCTTTACAGGCATCCTAGTCTGGCATAGTGAAAATGAGAAACAAGCATGATATGTCTCCTTTAATCATAAAATATGCTTACGGGTAGGGGTGGTCGATATGGCAAAAATATCATATCAAGATTTTTTTAAAATAAAATCACGATCATGATTTTATCACGATTCTTTTTTACTTTGATTTTTCTAGACTAATTTGCATGTTTGACCATTTTCCCCCTATGTTTAACATATAAACATGTAAAACCCTAAAAGAAAAAAAAAAGACAATTAAAGCCAATGAAACTTTGTGAATGGGTTTTAATTTAAATAGTGCAGTTTTTATAAGAATGTGCAATAATTGTAAACATAAAAGGTAATGAACAACAATATCAACAATTTAGAACAAATGGTATCTAACTGCAGTGTCTATTATCTGAGTGAATAATACAGCTGCTTTTGAACAGATTTTTGTTCAGACATCTTCAAGCTTTTATCTCCTTTTCTCTTTCTGCCGTGGCTTCATGCTACATAACCAAACAGGAGATACTACCATGCACTGCGAGTAGAGTGCTACGATTGGTTAGTAGGGTGCGCGTCAAAGTCTCTGCGCCCACACAGACAATCTGACGATCTTTCTGCTTTATGAGATCAGTGCCACGTTATAATCCTTAACGATTTAATATTGTCATATCGCACACCCCTACTTTCAGGTAAAACAGAAAACTTTATGACCTTCTGTCAATGGCTTGATACAATGGAGAACCAATCAGTGTTAAGGATTTTGGGGGTGGTCACAGTGGCCTTGGCTGCCACTGGATCCTCACAAAGATCCACTGAAAATGGTAAAATTCAAGGTTTATGTTTTCAGACAAGATTCACATTCAGGTGATAATGTTTTGCATATGATACCACAAAAATGACCAAAATCATGTAAGGAAGCCAAGCCAGTAGGCGATGATGTCATGTTTGTCCCTTTTCCTTTCACTGAACAGTGAGGCGAACTTTTACAAATATGTCTGACACACAGATGCCTTTGTTAGAGAACAATAACGGAGGATTGTTGATCAAAGAGAGCCCACATTTTGTTACAGAAGTGTCTTATTGGCAGAGCTTATCGTCCACTCTGCCAGTAACACAATCAAAAATACCCGATGAAATCAGAGATCTTCAGTCATCTTTCTAACAAGAAGAGAGAGGGAGCACTGTCTAAGTGCATCGATGTTCCACCCATTTAAGCATGCCGCCACCACATTTTGTGCAATTTGATCATCATGTTTAATAATACGAAACAGTCAATTGCCCAATACTGAGAATTAAGGACCTCTGTGTTTGCTGCCATGGTATCAACAAGTAGAACTATAACTGGGTTAAATTAAATCATAGTTTACCGTGTGTTTTAAGAGGTTATGACAATAAACAATACTTTCACAAGCCTCTTGACTAAATTTATGGAGTTTACAGGACATACTGGAAGTATTAATATGTCCTGTAAACTCCATTTATTCTCCAGTCCTATGATTTATGAGTCAAAGACTGGTGTTTGGGTGTCAATTAGTTCTTAGTAGCATTTTCCTTCGACACCCCTTTTAAATGTATGTGCATGTTCATGACCACCACCTGACTTTACATCACTGTCAGGGCTTGTTTATTGATTATGTGCCTTATTTTGATGCAGAATAATTCATCAAACTCCAGATCATTGATTCAAATTGTGGGGCCTTGAGTGAGGACATGTCAGAGAGAGAGGATATGTGGGGCTGTGTTTTTTTTCACGAGATCTCAAGATGTTTTTCAGGAAGAATCATGAATAATCGCAGCACCGAGGGGATTAAAATGACGTGAAACTGCCTCCTGCTTCTCTGAGGCAACTGAGGACGCACATGAAGAGCATTTTTACAAAACAGATTTTGCTGCTGTTTCTATTTGCAACGCCCAGGAGGGGACTGGGAGGAACACCTGCAGTGCACTCTGCATCACGGTTGCACTTTGCAGCAGATAAACGTGCAGGAAAGATAAAAGTAACACACAAGGAAACACAGGAGACATGCCATTCCAGCTGAAAGTGATGAAGCATTCATTTATCCTCACTGTGTATGAGCTTGCATTGGAACCTTTGGTTAAGCACTTGTCTGTCTTTGTAATACATGAATCTTTATTGACTTTCTAATGCTGTTTAAAGAACATAATACATATCCTTGTTTCTTACAAAATTGGGTAGTGGTGTGTGTGAGGGAGCTTGTGATGGAGGCACTCTCTCTTCCAATGAGGCTCCTCTCCCCAACAACTAAAAATCACTTAAAAACTTCTAAAGAGTATAAAAGGCTAAAGGCCTTTACACTCTGTGTCTGTTTCTCTCTGGAGCATAGTTTGGATCCATATGCCAAAAAAAAAGAGAGAAAAATTTTGGCACATTAGGGCTGTCACTTTAAACTCAATAATCAAGCATGGAGGTTAAATATAAATGCACATTCAAACTAAAAAGAAATCAGTTCTGAAAGATGTCAGGGTGCCTGGAGTGAACCGCCCAATCCAACAGAGTTCTTCCAGTGCAACCTGATCATACCCAAGCTGCTTTCTTGATCTTAGTAGACAATGAGGGAGGCACACCTCGAGAAAATGGAGGCTGTGTGTTGATAATGTGCAAATCAGTGTCGTATTTCCTCATCCATGACAAATCAAAGGGAATATTTCTTGGCCTTCCATAAAAATGTGAAAGCAGAAGAGTGCTCAGCCCTGTGTGATCATGTCCTCCTGGGCAGACCCCCCACCAGAGGTGCAGAAAAAGCCCATCATAGATAACGCTGCAAGATTCATGAACACCCACCAGTGTGGCCTTGGAGACGTAAATAGTTAACTGACCTGATGGAAATACCTTGTGTCTGGGTTGCACTGGGAGTTTGAATATCTTCTGTTATTAGCTTGTATGCTTGAAAACCGATTGAGTTTGATTTTTAGGAAAAGTGACAGCCCTATTATACACACAAACTTTGCACACTGGGTCTACTATTTCCACTTCACTGCAAAAATTCCCATAATGAGATAAACTATGACAGCAGTGTTTCCCACCGAGTTACACAGTATTTGTGGTGTGTGCAGTGGAGGTGCTGGGTGGGGTCACCTCATTTGACCTTCATTCTGCAAGTTTGTTTTTACGTTTTCTGCTTTTAACAGCATTTTAGTAGTGCTTTTCTTGAAGATACTCATATTATTAAATGAGTAAACACATAATACTACATTTTCTGCTAGTTAAGGCTTATTGTTGATGGGGATGTTCAACCTGGTGTAATCAGATTGATATTTAAAATGTGACAACACATCTCAGTTGGTGTAATTACAGAAGAAAAATACTCATGGATATATTTCTTGTGCAAAAAATACTGCTTCCATACATTTTTAGACAGGAAAAATAGTTGGAAAATAAAATTTACTACACAGAGCTATTGATGTATAGCATACTATTTCATTCCTTTCTTTCTCTGGATCAGTGAAAACACCCTATAAACCCCCATAAAGCCAACTGAAGATAGAGAGCATGTACTTTTGTATATGTTACCAGTGTTTTTTGCCTTACATGGTTGTGAAAACAAATTTTTGCTTTATATTATGCAACAGTTGAAATCCATAGAGTGAGCACAACCCACTGAGAAAAGTGGAATATAATATGAGGGTAGAAGAGAGAGGGAAAGATTTGGAGTCAGCGTGCAAACATGACTAAAACAACATCAGTATGTGCTTCCTTTCTTAAATAGTGGTCAAAGGAAGGATGTTAGAGTGAACAAAGTCAACTACATCTCAAGTAGGGGCTGGATTTTATCCTCGTTATTTACACAAACTTAGTCATGAACAAGGCCTTCACTGAATTAAATTGTAAACTACCACACTTTCAATTTAACCTATCAAACATTATTATAATACCTGCATATTATTAAAAGTCAGCAAAACATTTTAATACTTGCAAAAAAGATAAGCTGGCATTTTTGAGTATTTTAACATTTCCTTCTATCAAAATTACTAATTGTTTAACGCTGGTAACAGTACAATGCAATATTATAAATTTCAGTCAGTAACTATCCATAACATCAATGTACAACTTTTTGTACATGCTTTTAAATTAAAATAGGTCAGAGATTTAAGGAGCCTGGTCAACTCTTTTGGCTAAACAAATTGTTGAAGGGCCACGGGATGATAGCCAACATCACTCAGCATTACCAGCATCAGACATTTGTATTATGATTGACAGTTTTAATATTTATATATTTTCACACCCCTGTGAATTATTGTCTTTGGTCTTTTCTCAGGGCCAAATTAATCAAGAAGTTGAATCATTTTTTTTTATAAATAAAGGCACAATAGCTGTCAGGGTATATTCAACTATTTAGAATAGAAAAAAAGTCCATCAAGAAAAGATCTGATAACTTGTAACAGGAACAGAGAAAGCGTGGCATTAAATAAAAAGTAAATATCTTTGTCACATAATGTTTTTGTGCAGGCATGGCAGGCACAGATCCTAAAAACTTAGTGATTTTATTGCATCTGATGAAACAAATTAAGGAGCAAAGCTGCGTCACACAGAACACTGTCTCCTGGCTGCAATCCCGTTAATGTCCCTCTCTGCAGTCATCTATAGTGCTCGAATTACACTGTAATTTTATTGCTGCAGTGCCCTTTTTTAGTATCAAGGATTTTCTCAGAGCTCAGAAACTCAATATATCATGCTTTGGAATGGGCAATAAAGTGGGCTTTACAGATAATTTAGTGTAACTCCAAATGAAAAATAAGAAAAGACAAAATTGTCTTTGTCAAAGGGGTTTTTGGTGATTAAAATTCTGACAGACCTAATGCTCCCAAAAAAGATTAACTACTGTAAGAAACACAAATAGCAATATTCTAATTGACCTTAAGATGATCTGTTGGCCAGGTTTAGCTTGGTTTTCCTGCTGTTATCTTGTCCACTTGGATTAATGGAGTATTTGTATTCTACGTTAAATCAAGCAATGTTATCTATACCATTATTTACAGATACTTTAGGGTATTTGGGCCTTTATTGATAGTGGAGAGACACTGAACACACTCCAAAAGGGGGAGAGACAGCAGGGAAAGACACACTGCAAATAGGCCTGTGGTTGGATTCAAACCTGAGGCCCCTGCAGACGATGAAAACCTCAGTATGTTGTACCTGCACGGTTGCTAAACACTGAGCTACACCAGTACCCCAAAGCCAGGCTATTGACCTTTTAAAAAGCATTACACCACACAATAAAGATCAACAAAAACACTGGAAACTATTTATCTTTGAAGGTTTTTTTAAAAAAATAATTATACATGGATTCTGATTAAATTTATCGGGGAATGTTGCTCATGTCATAAAGGAAGTGATTAGATTTTGGTGGTGATCCAAATCAGGATACAGGTCCCTGATTTTCAAATGTATTTCTTAACATTGCAAGATAGGGCACTTTTCCACATATCGCCAATAATTCAATGACTTTTTCTGACATTTTCAGGGAATATAGGTCATAGCACGAGGAAGAAATAAGGATTACAGTGCAAGAAAGGGCAGTTTTGCACATATTTGACAATAACTCACCCAACAAGTCTGAAATGCCTTGGCAATACTGTCATAGCACCTATTTCTTTGAAAATCTAATTATAATGTAAATGTCAAATTTAAGTGCGCATAGCCCACCAAATCCATTTCTTCAGAGGGGCCGGGTCAGACACAGCTCATACGGATATAGGTCAAAACAGTCTGAGAACGGATGCAAGTGAAAGGTCAACAAGTTTGCCAAAGTCCAACAACTGTGTTACCATTTTAGGCAAGACACTTCAAAAACAGATTCAAGGGGTATTTTTGATTAGGGAGAATTTGTTGTGAAGAAGAAGAACATAAGACCTTAAAGTTATGTTTCATGTATTGTCCTTAACCTCTGATATTATCTACATACATATACAATAGGGCTGGGACAATACGCTTTCCTCCTGATTAGATTTTTTACAATTTTTTAGGTGCCGATTTGAATTAAATTGCGATTCTATGATATTGCCGATTTTTGCGCCAGCAAAAAAGATGAACAATGATGATGCCTACAGACAGTATCACATCACATGTGAGTTTGCTTTTAGGATTAACTCAGCAACATATTTTAACCAGCTGTTTATAGTCTCTCTTCAAAAGCCTGGATTGCATTTAAAAGTGGCTTATTAACACAAACTAAATGAAGCATTTAAATTTGGAAAAAATCTATTTTTGAACAAAAGAATCAAATTAAAAATTGTCTAACAAAAAATGCTGATACTTATGTGAATTGATTTTTTCTTCCACCCCTAATAAACTATGAGCTGCCAAATCATATCAGCCTATTTTCTAATAAACATCAACATGTGCTTTTTGGCTCATATCGTCCTGTCCTGCTTATGCTCTGGTTGTATTTTACAATTTACAATAACTGACTGTTGACCCCCGCAGTCATCAGCATCTAAGAAATTCATTCAGGAGTCAGCTTTTGGAAGCGGGCTTAGTTGGCTCTGAAGAAAAAGAAAAGTGAGCCGTGCCCATCTGTTTGCCTCAGCGGTAGGCCTCGTGGAAACACCACAGCCAATCTGGTGTTTCTTTGGAAGATAGGTGAACCAGAAAAAAAAAGCTCCTCATTTATTTTGGATTCCTTCTTTTATAACATTAAGGGCCACAAGAGCAAGGCCACACTGCGTTTGTACAAACATGTGAGCACATGAAAACACATGCAATAAGCCTGAGCCTTTTTTTTTTGCATGCTTTCCTTTGGGCTGAAGAGCATGCACATGGACACATTTGCCATCTGCTGTCCTTCCCTCACTCTCTCACTTCATTTAGCTTTACTCTTACTTTATTTCTCTCCACTCTTCATCTCTCTTTTCTTCTATTTTCTCACTTCTGTCACAATACTCACATCTTAAAGTGATACTTTCTTCCACTATCATAACCTCATTCAAGCCTGCCTGTCCTCGTCTATCATAACCTCCCTCTGTTTGACAAGTCAGTGTCATCTCTCCTCTTTCTCTCCCCCACATTTCATCCTCTCTGCGTGACTCCTCTTAACTCTGCATCCCCTGCTCCCCATCTCAGGCCTTCACTCTCATTTCCCCCCTTTTCTCTCTCACTCCTCTCTATCACATCTCTTTCATCCTCTCCTCCTCCTTATCTTACATAATCTGAGCCCGTGCATCCCACTCTGAAATCAAAGCCCGCTCCTGTGTCTGCTTCTAACTCCTAACCTCCCCACTTACTGAAAGAACAGGCAGATCTTTGTCCATGTGCTTTAAAGGGGCGGAAATGCCATCAATGACTGCAGATGTGGGGGTCCTTTACAAAGCCATCTCTGTTTTCTTCACCCTTCATCATTTCTCTTTCATTTTCACTTTACTCGGTGCACCAATGGTTAGGGGAAACTGCTGTGAAGTCCCTCTGAGGAAACAGCGAGAAGTGCAGCTCAAACGCACGTTTATAGGCGCACATGCACGGAAGCATGCTCTGCTCTTTTCTCACCGCGCAAGACATCTATAAAACATGAGGCTGCAAAAAGAAAATGAGGATTGCTGCATGAGGGAAACGCTGGGAAATGGCTGCATGTTTACTTTGTACCACCACTCCTGATCAAATACAGGGATCTACTCCTGCTGATACAAAAAGTCGAATTTGCCCCCCGACTGAACCAAATACCAAACTTGACAACTGCTGTTGTAAGATGGGAAAAACAGGCTGTTTTTGGCTGAATGAGAAAACAATTAGACACAATGTTTTTGATACTTAAAAAGTTAATGGGCTCTATCAGTACAAGATCCGAGGAATGATTGATTATGAGAAAGACCAATCACAAATGTATTTTGATGGCTATTACGATAATCATTACAAACTATAACTCTGAGGGCTATGACAGCACAAACCTCCACCAAGGCATATCCAATACTGTCAGATGAGCTACTGTCATGAAATGTGGGCAACTGCCTCGGGATGGCAACAGAAAACCAATTCACTTTGAGAATAGATAACAACTCCCTAAAGTAATCAATATAATTAGTTCATTTGCTTAACAATTCCCTTATCAATTCATTCTGCATGCATTGTAAATCAAGGACAGCTCACTCTTCTCATATACAGTCAGCAGAAACTATAACAAAGACGTCAAAACTGTAATCATGGCAAACTTGGTAGAAGTTGTCAAAATTGTGGCTTTTTTGCCAAAAAAGACACTTGCTGAACAACAACTGGTTGGCTAGAACACCCACTAAAACTTGCTGAGGCATAAATCTGCAGCCTGGCACTTAATATCAGGCATGGCATGTATTTGAAATAGTTGACACTGAAAATCAATGTAGGCCAACTTTTGCTCACACAGAAATACCACAGGTATTGATAAAACCAGATAAACAGGCAGAATTGAAACTGGTACTGGTATCAGTAAAGTCAAACCTTTTTAATTCCCTTTCTTACAGCAGCCCTATTTTGTATTGTAAATAAGTCGTCGAAAAAAAATCTTGAATCCACATTTGGGTTTGAATCACCACCAAAAATGTTATTATTTATTTCTTGTGCAGTGACGAACATTCCCTGAATGTTCCCTGATATGTCTGTCATATCTCAATAAGTTCTCAAAAATGTATTGAGAACTTATTGAGATATCAGCACAACTGTGGAATTTGCCCTTTCTCGCAATAAATCCTTAAAAAAACTACAGGATCTGCAACTGGATTCTTGTTACCACCAGAATTGTATCACTTCTTCTTTGTGCCATGACCAACATTCCCTTAATTCCTTCAAAATCTGTTCATTTTTTATTGAGTCTTCCTGTTCAAAAACAAACAAATATAGGAACTGACAAACTCCAGCATTAACAAACCTCATTGGTAGAGGTAATTATGTAATTTAAAACATCTGAACTGCCTATACTTGTTAACTTTAAGTAGCATATGTTATCTTTAAAACCTAATCTTTATCCAAACAGTCAGCTTGTAATCGTGTAAAATCAGTGGATATTGTACCTTCAATGGCTAAGTCTGGGCTCTAAGCTTTGATTACCTCTCCAGCTTCACCTGTTATCCCAACTTTCCCATATGGAAGGGAGGCTGAAAAGTGATTGGATTTATTGGCATGAATGCCATTATCAAATTCTTTACTGATTTAATTGTCAATTTCTCTGAATTTCCTGAGTGAAAAAAGAGGACCTACGCAACTTCTTTGTGCCAACGTCAAACATGCTGCACTCTTGGTACTTAACGGTATGATGTGTAAACAAAGACTTCAACATGTTGTTGTCTCCAATCTTACTAGAAATCACACAGTCACAGATATTGCATGCTGTGCTGTTGGCATTATTCTGTGTAAAACAGAACTCTTCCTGGTCGGTACAAATTCCAATTTATCCAAAGTTGACAGTTTCTCCATCACCATAGACAACTCCACAGTGTCCCCCTCCCTTCAGGTTAAGAGTCTGGGCGTCATCCTCGACAGCTCTCTGTCTTTTCACTCTCATATCAATAACATCACCCGGTCTGCATACTTCCACCTACGTAATATAAATCGTCATAATTTTGTATGACAATGGAAACTAAACAAATGGCACTGATGAAGGTAAATGGTAACTATTCCTTGTACTTGTTGATTCTCAATTAAGAATTAAGGGTGTAGATGTGTTAGCCAATACTGATGGACAGCTTACACAGAAACCCAGAACCATCAGTGACTGAATGTCACAGTGAAAGGGTGTGACGGGGAGGTGTGACCTGCAGTGCTACATACACAGAAAAGGGGTATATCAGCTCAGGTCCATTTACCATTCAATTAGCACCACTTCTCAAGTCTGACCCCCTGTTGCTCATGGGCTTGTGCAATTTTGATTGTGATTGTGTTGGGATGTTTGGCTACACTTTTAGATATTCAAAATCAATACATTTCCCAATATTAGTGTTTTCAACTTCTATTTATGCAGCCATAATAACAAACAAATACCAACATTGTTAAATTTTTCAAATCAGCATAAATGCTACTTCATTAACAGAAAGACCCATCCCTAGTTAAGCCTAAATGTTCCATATTTGGACATTGTCATTTGGATAGCACTGGTATGGAATGTCTCAGAACATATTTTGAGTACTTTTTCCAAAAAAAACTTGGAACTGTAAATATACTGTACATGTGGATGTAGATGTACAGTTTTGTAGCTCATTAAGGGGCCTGGAACAGTAAATTGCCTGGTCACAACCTGACCAGGTCATCAACTGCTCTCTTGACCACAACTACAGGAAGTACATCTAAAAAACTGAGAATAAGCAAGGTCACTAAGTGGAAGCACTTTGGGTTCAAATAGCCATTGACAAAAAATAAACATGGACCAGGGAGTGTGTCTATTAAGTGCAAAGCAGCTGGCCCACTCCTCACTCACAACAAACCAACCAGGCCCATTTGTCCGCCTTTAACTCCACGGCAGCCTAACAGTGCCTCGTCAAGCGCACAGCTCCATGTAACCACATCCTTCTCAGACAAGACTGAAAGAATCATATACAAGGACATGCTCCCAACAATGTGGCATCGGGAGAGGTATTATGATCTAACTGAATTGTCTTGTGTCTGTGCTGTAACCGGACTGGTGAGGGGCGAGAGTGTTTAATATCTTTGGTTATTAGGGTGTAGACTTGAAAATTGATCACATTTGATATGTTTTTTAAAGTGACAACCCTAACTCTCATGTTTACTGTAGCCAAACAGATATGCCTTGACATGCTCCTTCCACTCGAACTGCCTGAGGAGCAAGCAATCGAGGGGGAAAAGAGTTACAGGCAGGCCATGGATACATACTTTTGTTTGAAAGCATCAAAAATGCCTTTTGACTGTGTGAAGTTCAACATTTCAAATAGCATAGCCCAAAGTAATAAAAATTCTCATCTTTCTATATTCTAATAAATATAACTGATGTCTTTTTGTCACATATCCTCTTTCAAAATGTATTGATACGCCTAAAATATGTTTATGTTTCTACCATTAAAACAAATACCACATTACAGGTTAACACAAGAAAACTGGGGAAAAAAATAGGCAAATAAAATAATATCTAAAAAAAAAAAAAAAGTGTAATTCCTTGAGTTGATCTTTGCCATAATGCCAGTAGCACCTGACATCCAATTTTGCTTCAAAGCCAGCAGACGTGAACTAAAGGATGAGACAGGTTTCCACCATATTGCATGCACCTGTCAGATCCATTACCATCACTGGACACTGGAGAAGGATGGTGAAGCTACATGCGACACAGTGTGTCCGAGCAGAGAAACTGTGGATTTTTTTGTGGTGTGGATTAGGCTGTTTTACATTCATTGCCCCTTTGTCCCTGCAGGCCTTGCTGCAGCTCACTGGTCAGTGAGCAGCAAACTGCAGGCAGAAGCAACACAGCCGGAGAGCCTCCAGACTGGAGCATCCTCTCAGATAATGGATGCTATTAGGCTTTTGAGTGTGCAGATCATTCAGACCATGAGTTACTTATCTTAAAAGAGGGTGGCTCAAGGTGAAGGAGTGGCAACCATTTCCTTATGATAATTAGGCTTTAATGGCAGGGGTGTCAATGATTGTTTAATTTCTTTACTTCAAACAAAGAAGGCTAATGAGAGACTCACATTTTTAATTTCAATGTGTTCTAGTGGGCAGTAAAAGCTTCTGCTATCACCTTGAAGCCTTCAAAACAAAACTGAATCCTGTAAGAGTGCAGTGAAGTGAACCTTGAATATTAAATAAAGACATCCCGGGACCATTTACTCTGTAACATCACTTACATATTTTCTCATCTTCCTTTATAATAGACAGATTAGTGCACATCAACTGATAAATCTAACAGCTTTAAGCCTAATCAGTGTCCTATCTCTCGGCCGGGACAGCCGATAACAGCATGAACCAAAGAACTGCAGAATTTAACCCGTCATGTACCGGACACATGTAGCACACACGTCCGCACAGGCATGTTAGAGGGAAAAGAGGAGAAATGCTGCAGCTCTGCTCACCTTCAATCGTCCGGCTGGAGTCAGAGGGAACCAGGACACGTCGGGATACCTTCAGTGGTCAAAACGAGTGTGGACGTTGCCTGTTTCCTCCCTCGTCGTCTCCCTCCCTTTCAACCTCGCCCCCCTCAAGAGCCGCACTTCACGACTCGGGCTCAACATTTGGAAGATGTTCAGAATATGTCGGGCTCTGCTGCTCGCGCTCGGAGTCACTCGACTCGTGTCGGGCAACACCGGCCACCCCCCTCGCGCCTCCAAAGACACCTATATGAGTGGTCACCTGACATTAGGAGAGGGCAGATTGACGACGTTCAGCATCGTGTAATAATTACTGTCAACATATGCACGAGAGAGTCTCGTTAAATATAATTATTTGAAGTTCGATGCCACTAAAACGCTCTAATAGATTAATTTCACGGAAAAGACATTATAAAGCTATTCGGACTATTTAGGTAGTGATGAAACGAAAATAGAAAATAAACAATTTCTATGGGCTACAGAAGCAAACAAAATCATTAGTAGCCCACAGATCAAGGGAAGGCAACTGGTGGCTCGGGGGACACATGTGGCCCATCAACCCAGTCTACGGTCCGCCAATCAATTCCTAAAAAAAAGGAAAAAAATGGAAATATGAAGAAAGCATAAAAACAACAGGTAAATTTGATTCATCATGAGTAACCAGGACTAGATAATGCACAAATTAGGATAGGTGATAAAATATTTCTACTAACCTTTGATCACTGGTACATGCTTTGCTTTTTACAAGTTATCAAAGAACTTCCTCTGCCATGATTGTATCCTTAAATATATATTAAGACATCAACATATAATAGAAAGTGTTAGTTAAAACTATATTTAGAAACAATGGTATATGTAACATACTAATGCTTTCAAAACTGGTCAATATTATTTTATTGCATCAAAAGAAGCTTGAATTGGCTTTAGTCAAGTGTCAAGCTCATTAAGTCAAGAATTTAAAATGTGTTTAATGTAAGAATGCATTATCTATTTCTGAAGCTTTATATTTTCTATGGCTTGTTTATCTGTGCATTTTTTCTGCATTGAGAGTGCCTGACAATATTCAGGCACTGAAAAAAGGCTGTATGCAGCCCTCTTGGTAATCAAAGTTGCCCACCTCAACTACAAATGGATGGTCTCCAAATGGTCATTTTTAACAAGGCTGCCCACTAGGGGTCAAAGCAAAGAGTCATGTAGAAGCCCCAAGACATTTGTAAAGACACCCTGAATTAATATCATGATTTCCTGTCATTTTTAACCTCAACACATTCAGGGAAAAATGTAATTGCCTGTGTTTAAGTGTCAACTTTCCCCTTCTAATATTTTCGGCACTTTTTATGTTAATATTGAGAAAAGAATTATTTAGTTACCTGTACTGACACACCTGATGGACCATTCAATATATTTCCACAGTCCACCAGGAAAAGAGACCATAGAAAGTGTTAGGAGAGGGTAGAACCTTTTCTTTGCTCTTAATGTAAGAAAGGGTTTAAGGAGCAGAACATGGGGCATTTTACAAAACTGTTTACAGAGAAATGCTCTATCCTCTCAAAACACTTTTTTTTACTTCCTGGAGTAAAGAAATATATGAAATAGCTATACAGTGTCCACCTACATGTGTCTCTTGCTCTCACAAGAAGATGCCATTACTATTTTGAAAGTACACTCTGCAGCCTGTAACCCCCCCCCCCCCCCTTAAGACATAAATTGGGCAGAGTTCCTTATCAAACAATTTTAACCCGGTGTTTCCAAAGGGGAGGAAAAAGAGCTCTATCTGATTCTTTGCAGAGACAATTCATTTTAAATTGAGTTTCATGTTATGGTTTATGACTTGGTGGGCCCCAGATCTTTTTCAGGTTTCAAAATGGGCTGCAGTGTATACATGTTTGATAAAGGTTTAAGAAAAGTGAATCCACATTAAGTTAAACATAATAGAAAAGATTTAATTATGCCATTGGAAAAACAGACAGTTTACCCAAACACAAGTACAAAGTTGTTTTTTTAATATATATTAGCTACAACAGTTTCAAAAATTAAACTCAAGCTAATTAGGCTGTATTTGAACATCAATAATGCAGCATCGATGAACATTACATTCATAAGTGACAAGAGGAGAAAGCAATATGAAACTCTGCATATTGTCCTTCTACAAAATAAAGACACGTCCACACAAAGTGTTGTAAACGTATGGCAAGGACAAGACAGATTGATGCAGGAGCAGCATTAGCATTCAGGTACCTCTATCATATCTTATCACTGGAGGGGAAAGGATTGGATGAAGCCTTAATGGACTGGGGGGGAGGCGGTTAATGGAGAGAGGAAGAATCAGATCTGGGTTCATGATTACTTGGCTTGAAAAGCCACTCCGCTCCTCTTATCACAATAGATGCTAAATTCTTTTTCATCCCAGCCACTGTAGATCACATTAAAAAAAGAAGACTAACTCAGCCCCAATACTCCTCCACCCAAACATGATTAAACTTCTCCCACTTCACGGCTGGTAACCTGCCAATCTGGCTGATTGAGTCGGAGCACTTAGCACACATGGAGAGCAGCAGCAGTTAAGCAGTGTTAATTTGTACTCTGCGTGTTATTGTGGTAGAAAAGGACGGATGGTGCACAGTGGCAGATGAGGGGAGGGGAAGCAAAAGGGCAGTTAATGGGCAGTTATCCCATCCTGCATAGTGCAAACATTGCTCTCAGCTCCTGCAACACTAAAAGTCAGTTTCCTACAAGTACAAGGCTTATTTGGTTAAAAAGAATGAACTGACAAAAAATTCTGAAACCCAGAGTTTACGAACACATTTTCTGTTCATGGAGTGTCCCAAAATTAAGGTTCATCTATTGGTCTTTGCAAAAAAGGGCACAGAATACATCAGTATACTTCAATTAAATCACATTAAAAGTACTACTTTCCCATGATTACTACAGTAGCCAATAAAAGACATGCATCCTTACATCTAATTCACTGTTTTCTTGTGAAAACTTCTTTGCAGTTGTTTTCTGTTGATCTTATTCATCTTATATCCTTTCAGTTGTAAATCAGCACAAAATAACCAAAAATAGGCTTCACTAATGTGGACAATGTCAGCATGGCTTGTTGTGGTGTGCCAGATCACAGTGAGTCTGGTCTATTGTTTTGTTTTTTACACTGCCAGGAAATAATTCCATCACAAGGAAAACAGCTCTTTTCTGAGAAAACATGAGTCATTATCCCAAAAGGCTTAGGCAACTAACCCTGAGATCTCACAAAAACAACCTAAAATTGCTTGTGATGGCAGGAAACCAAGCAAGTTGTAAGTAAATGCATGGTAGCCTGTTCCCTTAGGGCTTCGATAGTTCAAAATCACACATGTAAACAATCATTTATTTCTAAATAACGCAAAAAACATTCTTTAAGTTTTACACAAAAACCAGCAGACCCACACACGTTTCTTTTGTTAGGTGACTTGTGGTAGTTGCAGATATCTTACATGTAAATGGTGTCACATTTGGTAGATTTTACAGTAAATCCTGCTTTCAAGTCTTCTTCCTGCCCCTTCCTCGTCCTCCTGCAGTCTGCAGATTGCTTGCAGAAGCAGAGAGCGAGTAGGTCTGAAGGTCAAGTTTCTGCTGAAGGATTCCTGTGAGAATGAACTCAGCTGAGACGACTGGTACAGACACAGCAAGAGCCGGGCCACAGAGTGACAAGTCCTCCTCACAGGATATCACTATAGTCTGGGGCTGAGAGTGAAGAAAAAACAGACAATAACACTTTTAAATGATATGGTGTACAGTGCATTGACTTGTGATTGTGATTAAAAAGCTCTTGGACACTTGTGCTTTTTAGAGTAGTCTTTAAATCAGCACCTTTACTTTTACTTTTGTAATTTCTGGAGGAATTACTTCTGAGCACTACATAGTTTTTACTTGTTTTAGCAATCAATACAGTTGCCTCTTTGCTTTAATCCCTTATCAATCAATGCCTTTAACTCAGTTATCACACTCCTCTCAGAGGGGCCATGATGTCAGTATATATTTGGTCAAATCGTGGTTTTAAAAACACATTCCTGCTGCCTGTAATCTTGACTTTTAATGTGGTCCCTGAGAAAACTAGCTATGCTCAGGGATACAGGGTATGAGGATCCCAATAAAAACATGACTAAAGAAATAACTGATTCATGACAGTAACTCAGTTTCCCTTTTGGTATGACTTATATCGCTTCCACACTAAAATTAGCGGGTTAACCTGCTAACAATCGGCAAGCGACTCATTTCCCACTGCCAGCAGACCCGGGTCTAATCGACAGCAGAGGAGCTGCATAGCTTTGTTTATTCCTCTGGTGCATTAAGCTGATGTCTTCACGTTGATAACATCGTTAGCGTGACGTAGCCCCTACATGTAAACAATGTATTTTTACTTTGTACTTTTGTCCCTCTTTAAAAATGCACAAACTCGGGGCTGATGACACAAAGGTGGATGGAATTAAGTGCTGAGATGGCAGAGAGTCATGTAAGTTACAGACGGAGAGAGCGGGCATGATATTATGCCGTGGGGACGTTACGCCAAGGTCATTCATAAAGTAGCGGGTCGACGCGGGTGTGATGTTCTCACTGAAGCCGATCGGAGGTGAGTGGATTAAAACCGTGTCTCTTGCAGGGTCAAACGACGCGGGTCGAAATTCTGATTGAACCCTTTCAAACTGCCGACTGGGTTTAAAAAGGTTTTTTGGTCAGTCTGAGAGGGGTCTAACAGAATGCTACTTAAATACTCTGTACTTTGGCTGTAGTAGCTCATGATGTGTCACTGTACTCTGTGACACTTGAGTGCAACATTTTCATACGTTTTTATACTTGGTAAAGCAAGAGATAAAAAACCTTGATGGTACCTTGTGTGAGCAGGGCATCTTGGGAAGAAAAGTGGCTCCACTGCAGGTGATGATATCTTTCATATGAAGTGGCTCTGGTTTCACAGATTTTGTTACATGGATCTCATATCCCTGATAAAAAAAGACAAGAGAAGCACAATAGAATGAAAACAAACACGATTTGTCTCTATTTTTATTTAATTCCTGCAACTATGCTGCAGGAAATCAATGCAAGTCTTCTGGGAATGGAGTCTGAGGGGTGTACAATTCCCCAATAGCAGCTTGACACAGCATAGTATAGGGTATCAAGATATCCTTCAGCAGCTTAGGAGCTACAGTGCAAAGCAGGAGCAGTGTTAGAAACAGAAACCATGGCTGGACAATATGACTTTGACATCATATCATAACATTTTTGAACTCTATATCACAGTGATTCCCGTCTGTTTTTAAACTGCAACATAGCCGTGCATTTGTGGAGGAACAGGGGGACGATCAAAAATACATTATGCGGAGTACAACTTGCACATACAGTAACACAGGATCAGACAGCATGTTCCTATACAACTAACAAAGCGCAATTCACAAACACTGCTTCTGATTTAATCAGCTACTTAAATTGGCTGAAAGTTGCCTGTTGATACAGCAACTAACTAAATCACTCCACCTTTGAGGAAAAGTTTGGTTTCTACAGCTTTCACATTGTTTATAGAATGAAGTAGAACAATATACTCACCCAGAAGGCTTTCCTGATGCAAACAGTGCTTCGGGAGATATTTAGATCCAAAATCGAGCGGCGGACATCCGTATAATGGTAGCACATAGGGCATACAGTGCCGCTCCTAAAACTGCATTAATCGTCCAAAAACTCATTAGTTTCACCAATATTCCATCATGGTCCGCTCACGCTACTCCTCCACGACAGTCTGTGTCTCTCCAGACATGTTTTTGTAACTGTGCTGACCTCTGAACTGAAGAAGAAGAACGTATGCCTCCGCGCCTGCGCAGTACTCTCTGGAGCGCTGCCTCCGCGTCCTCCTTTCGATGAGCTCCTCATCTGTAAACTCTGGCTCGAAACTGTAAGGACACCCATCATATTCAAAGTTCTCCTCCACAACATCTTCATCTGATAGATATTCGTCCATTTTGCACAAAACTGGAAGAAGAAAGTCGTTGTGTAGCCGGCTGTCTTCCCCTGAAACAATGAGCCGTACTGCGCATGTGCGGAGGCAAACATTCTTCTTCTTCAGTTCAGAGGTCAGCACAGCCACAAAACATGTCTGGAGTGATACAGACTGTTGTGGAGGAGTAGCGTGAGCGGATCATGATGGAATATTGGTGAAACTAATGAGTTTTTGGACGATTAATGCAGTTTTAGGAGCGACGCTGTATGCCATATGTGCTACCATTATACGGATGTCCGCCGCTCGATTTTGGATCTAAATATCTCTCGAAGCACTGTTTGGATCAGGAAAGCCTTCTGGGTGAGTATATTGTTCTACTTCATTCTATAAACAATGTGAGAGCTGCAGAAACCAAACTTATCCTTTAAGCATGGAGGTAAATACTCTTAAAATGGTGCAGATACAATGTTGTTGGTGTGTGTTTTCTCAATCAGTCAAAATCTGAGCTGCTTAGATGTTTGTATGGATTATGGACAGATATTTTATTCATTATCCTTCAGTTAAATCCCTCCATATCAAGAAGTTGAGTGCTCTCATGTGTCTCAACTGTTCTCCAGTCCCAAACACATATGAAGAGTCCAGAGCACAGGTGAAAAGGTGCATATGCTAAAGGTTTAACCACAAGTTTATCTCAAGTTGTAGTTTTTCATATATTACAGCAGTGAATGAGTCAGACCACCTGTGTATAGTCCATGCAGTCAAGCTTAATGGGTGGATGTGCGAGGATCAGGTGATCCTTAAACAATAAATTACCCCCTGGTCTTTGTTATTAGACAAACTGTAGTTAATCTTTGTTTGTTTCTCTATGGACCAGTACCAACTGGTCTATGTCCAGTTCTGATACACAGCCCAGTGGTTGAGGACCTCAGTTATATCCTGGTACTACAACACTTAAAGGAATCATGCCAAAATATGCAATAACAAGCCCTGCAACTCCCCTCTCCCCTAAAATTACCCTTTGGGGATAAGTGAGTTATTCCAGACCCTTAGATAATACTGTGAAGGCCAACTAAATGTAGGTGCAATCACAAAGAGAAGGTTTTTGAGTTTCTGCATTTGTAAGGTTGTAGTGTGACAGGATGATGTGTTCTCTCTTGCCTCATGTTGAGTCGTAGCTGGTAGCATTAAATTGATTTGTTTAGACAGATGTACAGACTTGCAGTGTTTTCAGTCAACTCCTTGACCGAAATTGGAGCCTAAGCCCCTTTCACTGAACAATTTTGGGCTTCAACAATAAAGTCAAGGGTCCAAACACACTTAAGCAGCTGTTTACGCGATTATAATGGAGAGAGTAGTTTTTTCACAGTTGTTTTGCACAAGCATTCCATGATAAACCATCAACCTTAGTGAGGCACAATCAAAGTATATACACTGTAATGAGAAATGAAGCGGGTACAAGACGTATTTGCAGACGAGAACACCTGTTTACCGCACTGTTATGATTTACATTCACTTTAAACACCCATAAACATAGAGTGGTGGCATACCGAGCTGTAAGTCACTGTGGCTGGTAGTTCGAGGCTGTAAGCCGTGTAGTGGCATTTCGTCTTGTGTGTATAACATTTCCATGACTGTTTAGAATGGTGATGACAGTGTCACAATAGTCCATTTCGTGGCAGAAAAAAAATTACTGGTGTCAAAATCATCTCCCGTTTTTTGCCAACCCCTAACAGAAACATGCCTCCCTGTGTGAAATGTCTCTTAAACATGACCAACGCAAGAACACTGAATGTCAAATGAATTTCAACAAGGCGCTGCGTACTGGTAAATAACCAACACATTTTCAGAGGAGCTGAAAGCAATGCCTGTCCAGAAATGTCCTTTTATGGTACATACACAATCATTTCCAGATTCCCAACATGACTCATTTCCTATTCCTCACTGTCAATCTAACCCACCACCCCAGTGCCACCAGCCAAAGGAAGTGTTGCAATAACAGTATCAGTAAACCTCTCACTCATAGGCAGAGAAATAAATGTTTTGACTGACTTATGTGTACCTTTAAGAGAAGCTGACTGCTGGCACTCCTCAGAGACTCCTGCAGACTGAAATTGAATTTCTTCTCCTGTTCTGGATCTTTCACAACAAAAGCATCAGGAGACCGGAAGCTCCCAGCTTTACCGCTCTGAAACAAAGTCAACAGAACAGTAAACATGACAGTTCCTATTTGATTAGATCTCTATCCACACACATCCATGTCTTTTTTTTCAATTTCATAATCTGGTCTGGGAACAATTTCTATTGATTATATTACTACTAACCTTCTCAAGCCAGTGTGTGGTTACAATGGGAACTCCTTTAGCCACTGCACACAAGAATTTCACGGTCCTGCGCACTTTATCAGTCACAAGGCAGTTCATGTCTGCAACACCTTTAGCCATGCTGCCTCCTAATCGAGCCAGCACCTTCTCCCCGACTTCATCCACCACCCCTGTAAACAGCACCTAAAGGAAAAATGAAAAGCTTAAAATTTGCGTGTGTTATTGGGTAAAAAATATCACTGTTCAGCATAATCTATCTGACAGATTGCATGTTTAAAAGGCATAAAACCTTGTAGGCCTGGCTGGCTGCTCTTGATCGACCCCCAGCTGCAGGAGAGGCAGAGGAGGAGCGAGGGGTTTTTGCAACAGGGGACGCGTCTGCAGAAGCCTGTCGCTTCTGGGATATGATGCTAGCTGGAGTCTGGGGCTGTCATATGGGCAAAAGGGAGAGAAGGACGGTTGAAAAAGCAGAGCAGTGCAAGAAAAAGGAAGTATTAAGGAAAATCTACTGAAAAGTGACAGTGCAAAAAATGTCAGAACATCAGCGGCCTGTCTTAAGGTCTTACAAGATTTTAACACTTAAGCTATTGAATCACAATCACCCATTAGGTTCTTCTGATCTGTTGTGTTTGCTCCGAGTTACTACTTGTGGAAAAAAGCTTTATGGACCTTCATTCTCTGCACAGATAAGCACCCTCATGCTGACAGTGCTAAATTACATCCGCTTACAAACGATCAGCTGTGACGCAGCTTATTGTGAGACAAAACTGGAAAATGAGGAATAGAAATGTACACACAAGTGGAAACCCTCTGAGATAGTTGGGAATTTGGACAGATAACAGAGGTGTACATTGTCCCAGTGACTGTGGTTTTTCCTGTCAGTTAATCAGATTGTAGGGTTACCTTTCTTCATTTGTACATGTGGATGTGTACATGGCACAAAAAGATACCACCACCCAATACACAATGTTGGGTATTCCAGTGATGGTGGATTTGAAAAAGATGACTTGATTCTTACATTAAAGGCCGCATCTTCATACAACAGATCCAAAATAATGGGCTCTTTCAAAATGAAGCATAATAAGAATGATAGTTTAAGTTACCATCAGACAAAGACATATTTTTTTTTTATAAAAGAGGATTAAGATGGGTCTTGGACCCTCCCCCGACAAGGTTGAGGGTCAGATGCCTTATTTTTGGTATTCTTGAGCTTTTTTGTGTAAAAGTCTGTCTATATTTTTTTAAATAAAGTCTGGTACATCTTGCATTAAGTCAAATTCATCACTAACAAATTAGGAGTGCCACAGTTAACAAGTAGTCTGATAATGAAAATTCAACACAAAGGTTTTTACACTTGACTCTGACCAGGGCCAGTGATGATACAAAATTAATCAGTTTCTAAACGACTGCTGGAGAGTGCATAAGTAGAAATCCAGGCATACCACCACTCATAAATGCTGTATTTAGCTCTTAGCTAATAATGTTTTTTGTTAATCTAGAGCCATATTCTCAGAAGCATATTTCTGAAAATGTGGACTATTTTTCTTGGTGAGTGCACGTATGAACACAAGTCAACAGTTTTTTACCCAGACTTATGCTTTTTTCCTGCTAGTTTCTCTGTGTTCTTTCTATTGAACCTCAGATGGATTAGCATGATTCAATGTCTGTAATCAGACACATTCATAATGTCAAGCTCAAATCTGTGGCTCACATTCAGGCCTTTACACTGCAGCAGTAGCTTCCACCTACTACTTTATCTGAGATGCAAACAGATCAATACAATATTACAATATTATCAGCATAATGATGGTATTGGCAGATAATAGCATTTGTAGATATGAACATTCTAGGCAATATTTACAGTCCGTATAAAGGCTATTTATTTCCAAATGTGAAAATGTACCAAAGATTGTTCTATTATTTTCATTCCTTTAACTTAAAAGATGCCTTGAATGACTGAAGTTTTGGGTCTGTTCCCAGCTAGTTTAATCTTTTCTGCACTTGAAGAGGAAATGGTTGAATTAATCTAATTTAATGTTTTATTAGGCTCCGTCTTGTCAGCAGGTTGTCACAGTGCTGTTTGTTGCTCAAGGGTGCTCGGGGTCTAAAAAAGTACTAGATGTTAATAAATAGATAAAGCAAAAAATATAAGAAAAACCTCAAGTTTTCAATTTACAAAGTGTTATTTTTCATGAATTATTTTCAGTGCTTAATAGGTTATGCCCCCCCTTTATCCTCGTTTAGTAAAAGTGACTCTTTTAGCCATATAATACAAACAGAATCTTCTCCTTTTTTCAAATTTGCCTTCTTTTGCTCATTATTTGGATGACAGTTTCTGAGGGGTTTGTTTGTTTATTTGTTTTGTTGCCTAATAAACCTTGCATAGCTTTAGTTACTTGGGACATGACCTCTCTGATAGTAAACATCATAAAAATAGAAATTTTCAGGTGCACTATTTTACAATCAGTATGATACAGTATAAATGTGTCATAAATGAACCCATACAAACTTAAGGTGCAATGGGGGTCTTATGACACATAAAGGGGGTCTTAAATTCTACAGAAGCTCTTAGTTTAAATGAAGATTTTTTTTACACACCCTTAGCTTACAGGGTGCTGGGGCTGGAAACACATTTGCTGTATTGATCATTTTGAGTGTAACCCAGAGAAATTCCATCCAACTGTATCGTCTGTTTCAAAGCAAACACCCTTATACCTTACCTTACTCTGATTACTTTTGTCAAAATAAAAGTAATAAGTAAACTCTTGAACAGGAGAGACTTTAGAGTTCTTCACACTTAAAATGTGAGAATATTTTGGTGTTAGTGTTGGCTAAACTGAGTTCGTAATCAACACTCCTGAGTCGTTTTCAGATTGATTTAAAAATGAAACAACCCAGTTACCTCTGAGGCCTCCAAATTTGAATCCTGTTCCACAGATGATCCACTTTCCTCTTGTTTCTCTTTCTCCTTCTGGACCACTGATGGACGACCCCTGACTTTCCTCACAACTCGCTCCTCCTCCATTTTCTTCTCTCCAGTTTGGGAATCTTGACTGTTTTTCGCTTGAGTACTTGATGCTCTACCTCTCCTCTTAGCTTGAAATGAACTCTCGAATTTAGTTTCAGATGCTGTGTTTTCATCTTTTGCCTCTGTTGTTTGTGTTTTCTCCTTCCACTTAGGTACTTTGGAGCTGCTGCCTGGTTCGCCTGTGCTTTCCTCCTGCTGTCTTTTCCTTCCTCTTCTTTTACCTTCATCCTCATCACTCACTGGAGGGACAGCTGGTACTTCCTTTGAATCACTTGTGACATGTTTTTGTCCTCTTCCCCTCACATTTCTTTTAGGGTGAGGGGACTCTTCTACTGTTGAACTCTCCTGAGTTGAAGGGTTTTCCTCCTCTGCAGTTGTGGTATCAAAGCTACTTGTACTGGCTCTCTGTCGCCCCCTTGTGGTACTAGCCTGCTGTGAAACAGCTTTTTCTTCACTGTTATCAGGAGCCTCTGTTAAGGACTCGTCTGCTTTCCTGCTCTTCCTGCCTCTGGCTGCTGGTTTAAGAGCTGGAGTTTGATCAGTCTGACTACTATTACTAAGAACAGAGTCTCTTTCTAACTTCCTCCCCCTCCCTCCTCTTCCTCTGCTCTGAGAGCTTGTGCTACAGCTGGAAATCTCAGAGTTGAGGGAGTTGCTTGAGTTAGACATGGACAGAGCTTCTTGAGGTGAAACACCACTTTCTTGTAGGTTTTTCACTGCAGCCACCGTCCTCCTCCTGGTGCTGCTCCTTGCTGTTGCTGCTGGTGGAGGCTCGCTGGTCCTCTTCGCTCCTCGTCCTCGCCCTCTTCCTCTGCTCTCTTGGGTGTTTACACTCGCAGCAGACCTCTCTGAGCTGACAGAGTTCGATGAGTTGGAGCGAGATCTGGTTCTTCTTGCAGGGACGTCGTCGTCAGCTAAAATGTTTGAGTCCTGTGTTGTTGACGGAGCAGCTATAGTTCTTCTGGCTGCTCTGCGGCCTCTCGCAGGTGTTTCAGTCTTATTTTCTTGCTCATCAACTTTCTGTTCTTTGGAGTCTTTTTCATTTCTTTCTCTCTCTAATCTCTCCTTTTCTTCACGTTCCTTACTCTCTTTTACCCTCTTTGCTGTTTCCAGTCTTTCTTTTTCATTCTTGTCCCTCTCTAATCTCTCTTTTTCTATCCTCTCCTTCTTTTCTCTTTCTAGTTGTTCCTCTTTTTCCTTTTTGGCTATTTCAGCTCTTTCTTTCTCTTTCTTTTCCTTTCTCTCTTTTTCTTCTCTTTGTAATCTGTCCCTCTTTTCTCTCTCAGCCTTTTCCTGCTCCAGTCTCTCCTTTTCCATCTTCTCCTTTCTTTCTCTCTCCAATTGCACTTCTTTTTCCTTCCTCTCCCTATCAGCTTGCTCTTTCTCCTCCTTTTCTTTTCTCTCCTTTTCCTCTCTTGTTGCCTTT
This sequence comes from Scarus forsteni, assembly GCA_036419115.1. Taxonomy (NCBI): domain Eukaryota; kingdom Metazoa; phylum Chordata; class Actinopteri; order Labriformes; family Labridae; genus Scarus; species Scarus forsteni. The sequence goes on from JAZDUH010000111.1 coordinate 1,200,604, forward strand.
TTATGCTCTGATCTCTTTTTCTCTTCTTGCTCTTTCTTTTCTTGTTTGATTCTCTCCTTCTCAGCTTGCTCTTTCTCCAGCCTTAACCTTTCAGCATTTTCAGCCTCCAATCTTTCTTGCTCTTCTGCCTCTTGCCTTTCCTTTTCTAGTTTTTCTTGTTTCTTTCTTTCTTTTTCAAGCTTTTCTTTTGCCATCTCTTCTTCTTTCTGTTGCTTCATGGATTTTCTCCCTCTTGTTCTCTTAGCCTGCTCTACCTCCTTCTCTTCCTCTCGCTCATCCTCATCAGGCCTCAAATTTCCTCTTTTTCCTTTCACATTTGACTGAGTTTTTTTCACCCCTCTCGTCTGTCTCAGGGGGGGTTCAGGGGTTTCATCCTGCTGCTCTTCTTCTCTCAACATTGTTCTCGTCCCTCTCTTAGCTCTACTGTTGATGCCACTGGCTGCGGCATTAGATTTTTTACTATTTGAGGGCTGTATTTTAACACTGGAGGCCTCAGAGAGGGGTTGTGACTCTTCTTCTTGGCTTTCCAGCTTCCTGGCTTTACTTCGTCTTCTTGGAGTGAAAATTGAATCCTCCTCATCACTTTCTTCTTCTTCAGCTGTAACCATCGGCTGAGTTTCCACAGCAGAGAGTTCTGAGGTTGCGAGTGTTTGGGACTCTTCATCCTGAATATGCAGCCTCTTTGCTTTCCTCTTTCGTGGGCCTGGTCCAGGGTCTTCCTCATCACTATCTGCACCTTCTGCTGCACCCTTGGGCTTGTTGCCAACAGGAGAGAGTTCAGAGTTTGTAAATGGTTGTGTCTGCTCGTCTTCAGGGAGCAGAGGCTTTGCTGTCCTTTTTCGTGAAATTATAATTGAGTCATTATCATCATCATTTTCCTCATCTTCGCTTCTGGACATTGGTTGAGTTTGAGCCATACTCAGAGCTTTATTGGAAAGCATCTCCTGAAGTTTAGGTCCTTCTTCTCCTGTTTCATTTCTCGGCCTGTGCTTAACTTCTGAAAGCTGGTTGTCTTCAGCTGCATCCTCCTCTTCCTCAAAGGCAGTAACTGGTTGGGTTTCAGCCATGGCAAGAGTAGATGAGATGGGAATGTTTAATGGCTGAGTCTCAGCATCCTCTTCATCTGTTTCTTCCTCTGATTCACAGTGGGGCTCTGAAATATATGCCTGTGTTGCTTCCATAGCAAAATCTTCCTGCCCCTCTTTTTTTGGTAACAACTCCTCAGTGTCTTTGTCTTCCTCATCTTCCTCCTCTCCGTACTCCTGTGTAGCCTCCTGATTTTCAACATTCTCCAAAGATGTTCTGTCCGTGTTTGAGTTGGCTGCGTATGCTTGGGTTTCTTCCAGGGTCACAGCCCCTTCCACTGAGACAAAAGCCTGGGTGCTCTCCATGGCTAAAGCCTGAGCTGGATCCTGCAGGTGGCTGCTGTCAAAGAGTCCCAGCTGGAAAGATTTTCTTGTAATGGACGATTCAGCTTTTTCATCACCAGAGGAATCAAGGACAGAAGTTTGGATGGGGTTCTCTGAAGAACTCTGGCCTCCTTTGGTCTGAGAGACAAAGGACTGTGTCTCCGCCACAGCAAAGTCATCATCCTCATTGCTATCTGACAAGGAGGGCAGGGTTTTAGGGGTTCCACTTGCAGCCATTTGACCTGGGAGATGAAATGGACAGTTTAAAAATGTACTAGGGACCATATTAAAACTTTTATTATTGCTGCATTATAACTCAACATCCTACCAACAGAAATCAAGACATGTATTGTACAATTACTATAAATGTAAATTACTCACGCCTAAATGGACCAGTAGAGGGACTAAGGAAAGCCTGAGTGTTCATATCTTCAACACGCTCTTCTGAAGTCCCAAAAAAAAAAAAAAACACTGTAAAACATTCTTTCATTGCATGAAATCATATGCACACAACCAAGTGGATGAAAAGTTTAAATCTAATTAACTGATGAATTCAATCAATAACTGTTTTTTTCTTGTCTATGTATTTATTTTTTGTACTTTTTATTTTTTCATTATTAATATTATTTATTAGAATTGTTGTCTTTTGAAAGCTAATCAGGTGTAAAAAGTACAAATGCATTAATATGTATATTATCTTTGCCTGCAATGACTGATCACACAGTTGATTTGAAAATCAGTGATGATTTTTTTTAAATAACTCCAACTGAAGTGTGTTTCTACACCATTATCAGGAAGCAGCTGCTTGAAAGTGATTTTTTGTGTATTTCATTACAAAACTAACTTGTTTTAGCAGACCTGTCATTTGTGTATAAATATAAATGTGTCTGTAGATCTCCTTGTATGTGTGTATATGTGTGTTTGTGTGTGGGATTAAGAGTATGTTTGGATAGCTTCTGCAGCTGCTTGCATGCAGCTGTCTGGGACAAGCATGCTATGTTTTCTGTCTCAGGCTTTCTGCCAAGTAATAATCATTTATTTGGTGTGCTTATTTGTTATTAATTCCTGTTGTTATTTGTTTCTAACAGTACTGCTTTAAAGCACTTTGGCTCAAGCTCTGAATTGAAAGTGCTCTAAAGATAAAGCTGAGTATAATACATAATTGTGCATATTACTGTTGTTTTCTTTGTACTTTTACTTTGAGTCTGTTAAGTGATTGATAAAAAACTGTATTGCTAGTTTTTGCTACTTTATCCTTCAAAGAAACTGCTAAGTTCTACAGAATGATCTCCATCTGGTACAAAATAAAATAAGTAAATGTTTAGATAGAAAAGTAAAATCTACCTTTATTTCAGGGTTATAAAACCTTAAAAATGCATCTCTTCTTTAAGAAGGCTATTACATAGAAAACTTTATTTAATATCATAAATAAATTGGGAAACTGATTACTGGATAATCGGTAGTAAAAAAGATTACTTAACTTGAAGCTAGGGGCTGGGCAATATGGCCTAGAAATAAATTCCCAGATTTTTTCCACAATTTCCACAATTTTTTTTTTTCCAATCAATTTTTCCCTCCCTAAAAGAAACAAAACTCCCAGTGATATAAATTTGAGACAAATCAAGTTTTGCCTTTATGTTGTCTAAATGTTTCCCTCTTAAAGTCAAAGTCTGGGTCATAAAAGGTTGATTATGTGGTATAAACGTAGGCAGGTTTGTCTACATAAACACTAAAAGGCTGAGGTATTTTTATAATATTATCATGAAACTCTTTGATCAATATTTAATCTACTTAAATGACAAATAGAAGCCTATAAAAGTGCTTGTGCAAACCCTATGAGGCCGACCATCATGAAAATTGTAATTTCTTTCAAAAACTGCAACTACTTACAATTGGACTAAGGCAAGAAAAAAATACTTGATTTTTAATTTTTTAAATCTTCTGCAGAAAATAATTCGAATTAATCGATTTAATCGAGATTTTGCACAGCTCTACTTGAAGCCAGCACCAAATAAATCACTTGATTACCTGATGTTTGTACGGGGGTTGAGCAGCTCTGTAGAACAGGAGCCAGGTGCCCAGGTGTAATTTCTCTGCACAGACTTGGAATCTCGCCCTCAGCTGTTACTCCAAAATCTTCCTCTTTCTCCTCCACATCTGTGTCACTGTCCAGACCAAGGCCAGCTGCATTACCCCCCTTACCAATAGGGGGCGCACTAGATTCATCTGCATCAGTGTCTGCATTAGAATCTGGCTGAAGACCCTCTGACTTGGTGCTAGGAGAGCCGGATACTGACTTGCCAGCAGCAGGTTTGGCCGGAGGAGACTGGTCCTCCACATCTGTGTCGCTGTCTGACAGAATCTCTAAATCAGCTGCTTTGTCTGCAGCAGTGCATGATGCTGACGGTTTACTGACAGCAGGAACAGCTTCATTGTCTGTGTCACTGTCAAGATGTGAGCTTAGAGGACCAGCAGGCTCTAATTCAGACTTACCTGGTCTGTATTGTAATATTGTGGATGTTTGTTCTATTTTGGAGTCTACCCCATTTCCCTTTTCTTCTTCCTCGTCAACATCTGTGTCACTGTCTAAGTGAAAATCTTTGTGCTGTGTTGACACAGCAGAGTCAGCTGTGCTCTGAAAAGGCACAGGTTTTGCTTCTGCTGCAGGACCTGACGCCGCATCATCATCATCTACATCAGTGTCACTGTCCATGGTGATGTCCTCTGGCTGAACCAGTGACATTACATAAGGAGGTTTGGTGTTTGCAGGCACAGATTTTGGCGCTTTCTCTAAAGCATCATCATCCTCATCTACATCTGTATCACTGTCAAGGTGAAACTGGTCTGCTGGCTGATCTGCTTTTTGGTTTGCATCCAAGGTCACTGGCCCCACAGATATGTCCTCCTCTCCCTCCACATCTGTGTCACTGTCCATGTTAAAGGTAGGGATTGCATTTGTGGCAGCTGCAGGTGAAGATGCACTTTCTCTTGTAAGACTGACATCTTCATCCAGTTTGAATGGCACATGTTCTTTAGGCTTTATCCCCGACTGTGCTGCTCTTTCTTCCTCTCTTTCTCCATCCTCTTCACTGTCATCCACAATCGCAGGGCCCTCTTTTTCCTTTAGCTCCTGTCTGCCCACATTCATGTGTGTCTCCTTGCTGAAGCTGACATGTCTGTCAGGTCTATTTTTAGTGGAGGACGACGGTGTAATGGGACTTTCATCCTCACTGCAAAAGAAGCATCATCATTTGACAGTGGGTAAAGATTGCTGAGGGACCTAGTGTTATGGGGTTGGTCATACTTGTGTTATGTCTACATTAAGGCTTATCCATTGATGGCAAAATCATGATGTGGATTATTTGATTGATAATAAATCACAATTGCAAAAACATTGAGGATGCAACAATTCTCAAGCCAATATAAGATTGCCCAGTACGGCCTTCACGGCCTGTGAATTGCAGTATAACGAGCTTGCACACATTGTATTCCTCTCACTATTGGCTGTACATGTGTCTGTGAGGCGACAAGCTGGGATGAGAAAACTCCGACAAGCAAGGAGCCTAACATCCACAACAATGTGCAAGCTCGGGTCAGGTCTTTATCTGTGTTGTAAACAGTGATGGACATAGCTTCACTTCCACAAAACTTGAATATTTATGACATAAATGCTTGTCAATACTCGTCTGCCCAGTGACATAACATTTTTTATCATGCCACTGGTGCATCGGCAACCAACAGTTCTTGCTGAGCAAAACGTAAGATCCAAGCACATTAGCATTGTGAGCCAAAACAAACTAAAATGTCATAACTAGCATTTGTTGGCTCAGAGAAAAAAAACTTTGATAACTCCATGGAGGACCTGAAATATTGTTCTCTATTGGAGGAATAAAGTTCTCCATCTGCTCTAAATAGGGTTGCAAAAGAAGCTTAACTTACATCATGTTACGCTTCATTTTTTAGTGTTTTAGTGATAATTGTTAAAATCATTGTTTTTATTAGCAGGTGAACATCGGTTAACTAGCTTAAAAAGCTAACTTACAGTTACTTGGTTTGTTCAATGACAGCTCAGAAAAATGAAACTTGGGTTAACAAAACAAAACATTGTCATGATGTGTACAAAAGTAGCTTCAAGAAATGTAAGTTCATGATGAGAAATTTGATTGACATTAGTTGTTCTGGGGTGCACTTTGATCATTTTTCCAGCAATACAAAGTCAATTTAACAGATGGAAGCTGCTAGGACTGACACTTTTATTAAATATCATATAATACAGGAGTAATGTTTCTAAGAATGAATTTCTTGCTTACAAGAAAAACCAATATAGTTAAGAATTAAAGTGTTTTTTCACCTTGAAACTCTCCTGCTGTTATCCAAACTAAATTTTCAAAGAGCACTAAAACAGCCAAGCAGTCAGAACTATACAAAAACTGTGAACCTAAAATCTGGTGTTTAAATTAAAACTATGATACATGATTTTTGCAACAACTGCAGCACATTCATTATCAAACTTCAAAGCATCAAAAAACTATGAAACACAAGAACTGAAAGATCATAAATAAGTAAAAGAAATACTCAGATTTACCAGTGTATGGTGTTTTTAAATATGAAGTAATTGTTTACAAGGCAATGCTGCTTTGCTTTTGTGGAAAACCACTGAAACTTTTGCCCAGCAAGACAGAAATTGCCGAAGCTGACAAGCACAACAACCCATAGGATGCAATAAACATCTCATTTATCCTAAATTCATGACGATGGCAAGCCAAAATCAAAATTGAAACTGGAACCTAAATATAGCTTGGACCTCGTGAATACAGTATGTAGTGTACTGTAAACAAGTTGTTGCAAGATGTTACCTTTCAGGGACTATTTTGTTTGCAGGACTCAGGAATGACGAGCAGGATGGACTGGATTTAAAAGACTCTGAATTGGACACTGTAAAAGTAGAGAAGACAAACATGTCATTGCATCAGATCAGGACTGTTACTCTTAGGGTATTTCAATAATTTACATACCTTGAGCCTTACGCCTCCTCTCTCCAGCTCCCCCTCTTTCTCCATCTGAGTCTGAGTCTGATTCTGGGACAAGGCTCGCCTGTGGGTGAGTTGGAGTTTGCTCAAAAGACAGGCAACTGTTTCTGACTGGGGTATTCCTCCTGTCTTCTGGCAATGACAGCCGTGACTTTTGATCTTCCTTTACTAATTTTTTCATGCTTCTGTTCACGTCACTTCTGCTGTCTTCAGGGCCATCTGGCACCTTAGCCGTTACTCCATTACTTTTGCACTCAGGGGTCCTTGCGTTACCTTGACAAGGAGCTTCATTTGCTGTGTAACTAAGGTACTGACATGGGATGTCTGCCACAACCAAGTCATCCCCCTCACTGAGAGCATAGCGCACATTAGGAGTCAGTTTTAAGCGGCCTTTGCGGGTCCCATTCATGCTTCCAAGGTCCCAAACTACAGCCTCAGTGTCAACCTCACTGTCACTCCCTTTCCTCCGATAGACAGAAATGCAGATGGTGGCATGCTGCTTGGATACCGAGGATGCAAGCAAGGGCAAGGTGCAGGTGCTGGGGTCACGGCCAAGCACATTATCTCCCAGATAGAGGGGCAATTCTAGAAAACGAGAATATCAATGAAAAGGATATTTAGAAAACACTTTTTAGTTCAAATGACAGAAGAAATGGGAGCAAGAGACAAAAAAAAATTGAGTAGGCATTTTTTTGAAAACAACAATTAAACTGAAAGTGGCTGTTCATCAGCTGATCAAATGCTACCATAGCTTAAAATGTTAAAAAGAGAATTAGTCAACATTTGGTCCCTAGCACATCTATTTCGTACTCATATCATTTGCTCTCAACATGGCTAGACTTCTTTAAATAATCATATCCAGATGAGTCACTTTGGCATCATTTTAGAAAATATCTTTTATATCTGTTATGGTCCATTGTACTCCCTTTGTGTCAGTTTTCAAATCCAAATTGACATTGTGCTGCTGGCTGTTAATATAAGTTCTTCTGTAAATTGTGGCTCTGACCGAAGTATACTTGACCTTAAATTATCTTCATTATTGTTTTTTTTTCATAAAAGAAACAAAAAGATGTAAATAACATATCACCATGCAGCTGCTTTTTGGCCAGAATGTTAAGCCCTACACCAGGGGTGTCCAAACTATGGGCCAGGGGGGCAACAATGACCCTTGATCCATTTTAAGTTAGCCCTCTGCAATTTCAAAAAATGTGCCGATTTGAAATTAAAAGTTGTGAATGGCTGACTTCCTTTCTTTCAGCATTTTCTGCCATTAAGCCTATCTTGACCTACATTAGGTCAGTTATATTCACTGGGATAGTCTAAAAGTTGGGATACACAAAAGTGGCCTGTTGTTTGTTGCACCACAACAAACAACAGACGTCTTTGAAAAAACAACTGAACCTTTAGGAAAAAAATCAAGTAAAATCAAACTTAAATACAAAATAATGTATCTCAGCCTTCTTCCAGATGTGTAGAGGCAGCAGCAGTGAACCACTCACCTGTCTCAGGTATGTGTTTATTCTTCAGGATGCACAGCTTAGCCAATGGCTGTCCTCTCTCGTTCTTATTCTCCTCTTCACTCTCCTCTTCGTCTGACTCCAAGAATGAGTCACTGATCATCTGAGTAGCATCCATTCTTCTCCTTTACTGAAACACAGTTGAATGGCTGTCATTGTTAAAATGTAGAGGTCTTGTTGGAGCAAAGTTAGCTCATACTGGACTAGAGGGCAGAAGTCAACTATAAAAATAAACGTTTACCTTAATAGCTGGTTGGTGGTTTCTTTAGCATATTGTTGTGCCGTACTTGCATGTAATGTACTCTTACTAACGCTAAGCTTTAGATATATAGCATAGTAATCACAGCTAATTCAACTTTTCCTGTATTGAGGCATGTCGATGAAAGCAGCATCACTTCGTGTGTAAGCAGCTTCCGGTCAGGATGAAATAATTATTCACAACTCAACTGAAAGACGTTAACCGTTCATTCAACAGGCCAAAGTTAAAACTCGCCATAAACTCAACTGTTTATTGTGGTATTTCTTTATCAATTAAATCATTTTAACCGTGTTTTCCTCATAGATGCCATTTCAATTTGTAAAACTTTCCAATACTTTGAAAGTAATACCGGATATTAACGTGAAAACTCCTGATACTTGATTACAATATGGCCAAGTGCACGCAAAGACAGTTCAATGAAGCTCACTTGTAAGTAAACGTTGTATGTCCATTATGTTTTGCACATGTGTCTTCTTAAACTATGAAAATAAAGCTTAATCTGTCACCTACCTCCAACACGCTGCCTCGTTCAGAGAAAATAAACAAATATATTCACACACATCCTGCAAAGAGAAAATCACGCCCATTTGCCGTGCTTCAGTAAAAACTGATTGGTCAGTATGTCCGTCAATCTGTCTGGAGGTTATTACCATTGGACGTATAAACCGCCACTCAGATAAGATGTCTCTGATTGGTCCAAAATTCTAATGGCGTCATACAAGATATGTTCATTTTCGCGCTGAATACTTTTCTTAAAGGAGCCGTGAAGCCATCATGGATTATACAATATTCCCTGTGCCAACCTTTGTCCCAACATGTCCATGGCTGGGTGTAAATTTGTGTTTCTGCCTTTTAAGATGATGCTAGGTCATGAAAATAAAGGAGTGATTGTAAATCAGTGACAATGATGCCTCGTGAATAATGTTATAAAGTAGCTATAGGCTATATTCATAGGCTACCAGTAAATCATCCTTTTTTTCTATCTAACTTGTTTCCGTTGCTTTCAAACATATTAAGTAATAGCCTACTTGAATTATTATTAATAATACTGTCATAATTTGGGGAGAGTTAACATATTTTTAAATCTTGAGCGTCTTACAGTTTCCGTGCACGTGTAGATCTACATGTCCTCACAAGGGTCTTGAGCTCCAGCCGTTTTGTAATTTACCAGTGTTTTTTTAAAACCATTTTTCTCTCATCTCCCCAAAATAAATAACACTAATTATTCATATACATGTGTTAAGATATCTCGCAAAAATAACAAAACGCTTGCGGTGAGTAAAACATGCCTGTGTGTGATCGCCTGTGCTGCTTAGATGTCTCACACCAGCATGTGATGGTGAGAAATGAGAATGAGTTATTATGACTGTAATGTTAACCCTTCTATGACTACTACTACAACCACTGTTACTTCTACTACTACTGTGCCAATAATAATCACAAAACTTGTACTAGCGTTTAATATTATCATTGTTATTGTAATTATTGTTTTTATTAATGCTATAGAACCAATATCAGTGTAGGCCTATTATATTGCTGCTCGACTTGGTTAAGGTTTTTATGATTTTGTAGTAAATTCACAGATGAAATAGTTTGGAATGCACAATATTATCAGTAGGATATTGATATCAGCTGATATCGGCCTAAAATTTTAGATAGCCTATCTAAATTGGCCAATGTTAAAGTTTTGCTTATATTGACAGCTGATATCTCAACCTTACACATCTGCTGTAATATCAGCAAAATACGCAAATGTACTATATTACTGCACCTTATCATCACTATCATCACATCACTGCATGGGTACTTTTAAAAACCAAGAGCTTATTTTTTTCAAGAGTTAAATTTTGTTGTTTTGAAGCTGTTCCATTCACAAATAGACTGTTACATTAAAAGTGATAATGTAATGTTTACTGGTTTAACTACAGTGCAATCAAACTACACTGCAATCAAACCTCCTTGTGGTCCTCACTTGACATCATCACCCTCTCAAAAGTGATACCTGGTAAATATTGTTCATGCTTTAAAACTTTTCTTGCCCAAGGCACACCAAAGACCAAAACACAACATTTTGTAAAAAAAGAAAAGAACATTGTTAATTTTGGCTAAATTATCTGATTTTTCTTAAAAGAATGACTTGTATTCACCAGTTCCTATTGGAAATTAACAACACATGTTGTAATCATCAAATATTTGAAACTAGATATTTCATCTTTTTTTCTCCATTCTCTTGATGTTATATTTAAGTACTTCTTAATCTCAATTCATTGAATGGACATTTTTCTGAGGTGACATTTTAACCATATGCAGGCTTATTTAGAAATCAACTTTAACTCAACCAATCGTAAAACAGATTTTAAACATTGGATTAATGCTTTTAACTGTTGGGACTCACAGCATTATCAGATGATATTTTTTTTTCTTTTTTTCTTTTTTTTCTTTGGCATTTTTTTTAAATATTCATAGCTGGTGTGCTGGAGGACTGATCATCGTTTAGTATTGATAAGATGAAACATGTCTGATTTTGGGACCTGGCTAGTGCTGAAAACAGGGTATTCTATATTTATCTTGTGCTGCTTATCACATTAACTTCATAACCCTTTTTGAATTACAGGGATGTTTTTAAGTTGCTGATCTGATTTATTTTACAGAAATTACATAATATCTAGACTAAATAAACCCTCGTTAGGCAGATGCTGTATGTTTAACACTTGATTGTACAAATTACAAAAGTACACCTGAACTTATCTCAAGGCACTCTGGGAGCTTTGGTACACCTTTTTGGAACCAGTGCTCTTAACTTAAGTAATGGCCGTGGTAGTTTAAATATTGAATGATTTGATCTTTGAATGTTTTGAATAGCTACCTTGAACTCCCCTTGAATATCTGTTTTCTTCTCAAGTATCAAAAATATAATTTTAGGCACATCTTTATTGAACTTAAAAATGTTTTTCCCCCAGATTTGAACCTCTTGTCATGTAAAAAGCTTTGTACATTCTCTGTACGAGTTTTATTTTTTTTAAATAAACACAATAGCCCAATAAGGACTAATAACTACTGTATATTTGATTTTGAGCAGGTCCTTGTATTAAAACATTTATCGAAGCCCAAAATAAGTCCAATTTTGTTTTATGTTCTGTATGCATTACTGCACAGAAACTATTTTACAAGGATAGACAAAATATCAACTTAAGATAAGTTAAGATAAAGCTAAACTACAAATAGGAGGAGAACCTGAGTCTTACTTCAGTACTGATTATTTTACTTTTCAAAGAAAAACAGGACAAATGTTCAGTAAAAATTAGCCATTATAACCACTGTATGTAATATGCTTGTTGATCACAGTTTATTTCAATCGTTAAGCCTTAATTATGATCACTGCTTCTAATTTCTTTAAGGATTGGATGTCTCAATGGTTTTCCTTTCACGAAGGCATGGTTCATTTCATATAAATATTTATGTATATTTAGAGGTTTTGTTGCTTGCTGAAGGGTCTATCTGGCATTAACACCATTTGGATTTGACTTGGCCATCATAAATATAGATTATGTACTGGCTTTGGCCAACTTGTGGCAGGACCACCCATACACAGTCCATCAGGAAGTTAAGAGCCTTAAATACTTTGTGCAAGTGGATCTACACCTCTTATTTTAAGCTTTAGTGGGAAAGAATGTTTTGTGTCTCAACAATATTTTTGTTAATTTTGTACATCTCTAGAAAGTGTTTCTCCATCCCTTCAGCTTTGGTACAAAGATCTTAACATATTCAGGACACCTCATATTTTAGTGACTGTGGCTTGGCAATAAAAAGCACTCAGGACTGTAATGCATCAAACAGAGACTTAGGTTAATCATGTACTTCAACAGTATCTGATTACAATGTCTCACTTACCGCTAGCCTGCGCTGAGAAGTTCTAGACTTTGTGCATCTACATTCTATCTTAGGGCTAATGGAAAAGACATTAAACCCACTTATCCATGCATAACAAAACTGAATGACACAGCTATTTTTCATGGCTGCAGGAAAGAGCACATGAATTCTTAAGTATGCCCTACTGCAGAAACTGCTGACCTCAACATTCATCTTTTTTTCTGGAAATTCCCCCATGATATTCAAGCCTTATTTTCCACACTGTTTAGAGGAGTGTATTTGGAGTGTGGCTGATGTAATCACACATCTGAAGATTTCTAAGGAGGCATAAAATGATGCAAAGACAAGTTACTTAATTTGACAACTTTATTCGCAGTGGATTACAGGCAATATCTAATGTACTCTAAAGTTTGATTCTAGCAATGCTTCGGACACTTTGTTCCTTGGTTACTGTTGTGGTTGTTCCTTTATGGTTATTTCTTGATTTGGTGTGGATAAACTGACCCTTCACAGCTTTATGTTTAGGCATCTTCTTCAGCCTCCTCCTCAAATTCACCTTCTTCTTCAGCAGTGGCGTCCTGGTACTGCTGATACTCAGACACCAGGTCATTCATGTTGCTCTCTGCCTCAGTGAACTCCATCTCATCCATACCTTCACCTGTGTACCAGTGCAAGAAGGCCTTACGGCGGAACATGGCGGTGAACTGCTCAGAGATGCGCTTGAAGAGCTCCTGGATGGCTGTGCTGTTGCCAATGAAAGTGACAGCCATCTTCAGGCCACGTGGTGGGATGTCACACACGGCGGTCTTCACATTGTTGGGGATCCATTCAACGAAGTAGCTGCTGTTTTTGTTCTGCACATTGAGCATCTGCTCATCAACCTCCTTCATGGACATGCGACCACGGAACACAGCAGCAACGGTCAGATAGCGGCCGTGACGTGGGTCACAGGCAGCCATCATGTTCTTGGCATCAAACACCTGCTGGGTGAGCTCGGGGACTGTGAGGGCACGGTACTGCTGGCTTCCTCTGCTTGTAAGGGGTGCAAAGCCAGGCATGAAGAAGTGCAGACGGGGGAAAGGCACCATGTTGACGGCGAGTTTGCGAAGATCTGCATTGAGCTGACCAGGGAAGCGCAGACAGGTGGTTACACCGCTCATGGTAGCAGACACCAGGTGGTTAAGGTCTCCATAGGTGGGTGTGGTCAGTTTCAAGGTGCGGAAGCAAATGTCATACAGGGCTTCGTTGTCAATGCAGTAGGTTTCGTCTGTGTTCTCTACGAGCTGGTGGACTGACAGGGTGGCATTGTAAGGCTCCACCACTGTGTCGGACACCTGCGGATGGAAAGCAGAATCTTTTTAGTCCTATGACTTCAGAGGAAAAAACCCCAGGCAAGATAAGTTAAAATTAAACCCCCAAATTATCATGCTGCATCATGAGTATTTGATACCTTGGGGGAAGGCACCACGCTGAAAGTGTTCATGATACGGTCTGGGTACTCCTCACGGATCTTGCTGATGAGCAGGGTTCCCATACCAGAGCCTGTACCACCACCAAGAGAGTGAGTGAGCTGGAAGCCTTGCAGGCAGTCGCAGCTCTCTGATTCTTTGCGGACCACATCCAGGACTGAGTCCACTAACTCAGCTCCCTCTGTGTAGTGACCCTTAGCCCAGTTGTTTCCAGCACCACTCTGGCCTGCAGGAGAGAGAATGACAACCAGGTAAGCCATGTTCAAACAGCTGTGAAGTAGGATGGGAGAATAAAAATACTTTTTTACCGAACACAAAGTTGTCAGGTCTGAAGATCTGTCCAAAGGGTCCAGACCTCACAGAGTCCATGGTGCCAGGTTCCAAGTCCACAAGAATGGCACGAGGAACATATTTACCTCCTCCGCGAGAAAGAAAGGAAGTAAGAGATGGAGAGAGAAAGAGGAAGAAAGGGAAAGAGAAAATACCAGCTTAATAATATAGAAAACCACAGTCCTGACTGGGACAGGATGAAAAGTGTGTTAAAATCCAAGCAGAGCAGGACACTTGAGAGTATAATAGCATGATATAGCTCAGACTAGAGGGTCAAATTACCACAAGAGTAGCAGCTAACCTGTGGCCTCATTGTAGTAGACACTGATCCTGTCCAGCTGCAGGTCACTGTCTCCATGGTAAGTTCCTGTGGGATCGATGCCATGCTCATCGCTGATCACTTCCCAGAACTGCAGAAACAAAATGGAAGGTGTCACATGACAGTTTCTTGCAATGAAAATGCACATCCCTCCATTACCAATGTGGTTTTAAGGACTTGGAACTTTAAAGAGGAAAACAGCAGTGGCTTTGCATTTTTGGGTGCTGAGGAAAATGATTTTTTTTCCTTTTCCCTGAGCCATAGCATCTCATACAATGCAGCTGTTTCCACAGCCACTCACTGCTGACTCAGCAGAATGCACTTCTTTCAGATGTAAAGTGTAGAAGAGGAGCAGACAAAGAAGCTACAGATAAACCCACAGGCAGAGCTGAGAATAAACTCTGTTTGCAGGGTGTAACACTACACTGAAGACGCTGATTGTCTTCTGATCTGCATTCATGTCTTGTTCTCCCTTTAAAGTCTACACTCGCAGTGTGGGTGCTTTAAACCCCAAAAGCGGTGGTGACTGTAGCACACAGACAGACTGTCATTTGTATGAACATATTTTTGTGGGATCCTCCATTTAAGCTTTTTCATGGTTTCTGCTAACAGCAGCAACGAGGGGATTAAGAATAATCTGGATAAGCGGGCTGTATTGCAGCTCAGTACTTAAGAGATTGGGAGTCAGCTTTGGTCTTCGTATCATGACATTTAAATAAAACCACATACAACAAAAATGACCAAGTGACCTTAATATGAGGGAGATCTTGGTAAAGATAAAGCACAGAACAAAGGGTGGAAAAGGAGCTGCTGGGAAAACTGAGAAAGGAGTGCTTTTTGACAGTGACAGCGTAGATGGCTATCTGTAAAGACCGAAATCATCATAGTGAAAGAATGAGGACAATAAGCAGGAAAGCAAGGCCACACCCTGACCCAATTCACCACAATGTAGTCCTTCAGCAAGTCTGTCAATCATGTCCACTGGACATCTAAGTCAATGTGTCCTGAGGGAGTGGTTACAAATGGGATGTGTACAGCCAGGACACCAATGGCTGTTTGTTCAAACTAAGCAGAGAAAAATAAACATATTCTCTTTACACAAGAACATATAGTCTACATACTGTATGTATATTTTGCATTTAATCAAGTTGTTAGAGCAGATTGGTTCTAATCCAAAACAATGGTTAAAATGTTTTAAATAACCTAAATATGGGTATAAAATAGTTCTTTGTTCATTTTCTTCAACTATCCTCCAAGACAATGGCAGCTATTCCAGACCAGTCAATAGAGAGAAGCTGGTGACTTCACCCTCTGCTGTGCATCAGCTGTTTCCTCCATTCCTCCCCCACCCAACCCCCTAATTTGGTTAGAAGACGAAAGACATTGATTACCAAAAAAACAGCCCCCGCTCCCCAGGACATTAAAATCTCCATCAGCAGAGCATCCCTACAATAATGACATCCTTAATTATACAGTATTTGGGCCAATGTTAACATGACGGTCTATGAACTGAATTAGAATACTAGGACAGGATTCCTGGGTGCGTTCAAGAGGTCAGACTTAAACATATGCTGTCTGTAGCAAATGATAAGCTGGAGAACAAAAGGAGTAAATAAGAAGGCAGGGGTAATAATGGGCTGAGTGGGCATGTGCAGCAGCAGACTGCAATTGTTGCTCCAAGATGGGTGTGAGATGTGCTGCACTTGTGAGACTGCAGGACACTTTAAAGAAGTGGTTAGTATCAGATGGATGAAATACTGATATGAGGTATAAGAGGCATGCAGGAGACTTAAATGAATGAAGAAAAAATATCTAAACATATATTTAAAAATGCATTTTCCCCTCATAGTCCAGTCATCCATGCCACACCCTTTCCCCAGCTCTGCTCTCTGTGGCTGGAGCAGCAGTCTGCACCTCCAGCCTGCAGCAATAAAATTAAATCAATAAAGCATAATGATTATTGGTCAGTGTGAGGAGGCAGAGGGTAGGGTGTGGATGTGGGATGGGGGGGGATAACTAGGCCTCCCATCCCAGCTTCCCCACTCATTGTCTGAAAATCCAGCCATTTCTGCCTGAGTGAGACAAAGAAACCAGAGGAGTGCTCAGTGCACTGACTGAGAGGCTCTGACAAGTGAAGAATGGACTGATTTTTTTTCTGTTTTTTTGTCCTCATTGGGTCAGCTGGACCTCTGGATTTGAGGCACGCCCAGAGTTTTGTGAACAAAAAAAAGCAGTTGAGACAAGACCCCCGTTATTCTGTTATTCCAGTGAGGAGGAGGCACGGTCTACTAATCCACACCCACCCACCAGTTACCGCAGTGCAACACATTTCGGACAGAGGAACGCAGAAATAAACGCTAAAAAAGGGGCATTTATATTAAAAGAGTGATATTGTTCAATTTATGAGGGGTTTATGGTATTATAACAGTAGGATTGAATTTAATGAGCGCACAAAGGGGGTAAAAAGACCCCTTTGTCTTCATCCATCATCAGAAATCATGAACATGGAGCTCAGAAAATACGCTTAATGAGTACGCCCTGCAGAATGAGCTCCTGTCTTTCTCATCAATAAAAAATAATAATTAATGTTATGAAACAGATCAATTCTTTCGTCATCCTACCTTAGCGCCGATCTGGTTGCCGCACTGACCGGCCTGAATGTGCACGATCTCCCTCATTGTGGATGCTACAAAGTTTTCACAAAGCCGAGAAGAAGCGTTTCACTCTACAGGAGCGACGGGCACACCGCAGACTTGTGGGAGAGAGCCGGACAATGAATTTATAATGCTGGAGCGTTTCCAGCACGAGGCAGGGGCAGAGGGAGGGGAGGGGGCGGGGCCAGACCCAGACCCCGGCCGATGAGCGACGCGATTGGCTGAGAGCCCCGAGGAGGAGGAGGAGGAGAAGGAGGACGGGGTGGGGGGCGATGGCTGCTGCAGATCAGGGGAGTGGAAATTAGAGGGATGGGGCAGGATTTTACCAGCTGCTGTCTAGAAAAAAAAAGAAAAGAAAAATACGTTCGGGAAGATTTGTTACGGTGGATTCTGTTTCAGATATGAGTAAGCAATAACCAGTCAGCTGTTTTAAATCCCCTCTTTCCTGTAACATTTCCTCAAGAAGGGAGGAATTGCCATTCATCCCACTGTATTGTAAAAGGATCTTTTCATAGGGCTGTGCACTTCATAGGAGATCTTCATCGATGCCTTTCAGTGTTTTAGATCTCAGTTACTGTCATGGAGTCTGGTTTGATTCACTGCATCTGTGTATTTTGAGTTGTTTATAGGGATGGAGAATCACTGCTGCAGTATTCAAGTATCAATACCGAATGAGTTCTCTTTCAAAATAGAAATCTGTGGTTCTCTACACTAAATTAAATCCGTCTATTTCTGTCTTCTGAGACAGCACTTCTGTCTGCGTCATATGACTGTGAAGGCCAACCAGAAATACAGGCCCCTAATTTCGTGGCGAAGCGCACGGTGGCGCAGGGTGCGTAGAGCCTTGCGCACCCCGTACTGTTAATTTCGTCCGGCGCACCGCCGTGCGTGCTGCCAGTTTGGCAGTTTGGTAGAGGCAGACACATTCATTTTGGCGCAGAGAATATTTCGTGCCAAAAAATGGTGCGGAAGGGGCACCGAAAACTCGCCAGCTCCAACCTGGCCTATTTTTTTCACAAAGACTTTAAATAAAACTCTCATTATAGATGTGATGTTAAGTCATTTTTTCCTATAAGTGTGTTTAGTCATCAAACCATTAAAATGGATTAACTTAATGTATGCATTTCTGAAGATGATTAACAGTAAGTATAAGTATCAGTTTATGTATGGGCTAATTCTTGGAACAACATCAGAAAAACACTTTATATGATAGAATTTTTTTCCATGTACGCAAATGATTTGAACATTTATCAAGTTTTCTTGAATCTACTACCAGTCAGGTATCAGTCTATACCAGACAATGTTTGTCAGGGGAAATTATAGCTTATACTGTATTTTTAAAGTGCAGCCAATTTTTAGATTTTTTTTCATATAACATTTTGTTAGCAGGTGCACCACAGTCAAAACACTGAAGATGGCAGATCACTTGATTACAGTCACACATTAAGTTCATTAAAAGGGAGAACAATGATAAAGAAATTTAAGATAACTTGGGGGGGAAGATAGAGTTGAAGCTGCAGTATGTCAGTGGTGCGTGTATTTTTTTCGCTGTTGAGAACAACTGGTTCTGACTGAGCAGGAATATCATGCATATGCTGTGCTCATGAATGCAATATCGCCAAAATAATCTTAGGGTTTTTTCCTTAAATGTTATACAAGCACCCAGTCCTAATCAAAGAATTACCCTTTTTAGACCTTTAGGTCACAGGTCAAGGATTCCTCTGCTTATTCCTCTGCTTAATGGATGTGATCTTGTGATTTATCAGGATTGCTTTAAAGACTTTCTTAAAACTTTTAGCAAATGCCCAATATGCCCCAAGGATTAACTGACAGTCATAACTTTGACAGTCATATCAGTTCATGCAATCTTTTTAGTCATTCTATGACCTTAAAATTATTTAGGCATGTCTGTCAAACCTTGCACTTTTGTCTGCTCGTAATAAGAGATGGACTAAATAGATTTTGGAGGTCATATATCAAAGGTCAATAGGCATCATATTCACCCTTTGCTTGTGAACATGATGCCACAAAAATCTTGAAGGGATTTTTCTCATTTTGGCACAAATGTCCATTTTGACTCACTCATAAGACTTTGGACGACAGGGTCAGATGCCCTTGGCCCTCCTCGTCATCCCTTGCTTGTGAACACCATATCTTAAGAAACCTTTTGAGATTTGAGCCAAACTCTGCTTGAATGTCCTTTTTGTCTTTTAGAGGAACAAGGCCAAAGCCTAAGCATCATTATTCATTATGTTTGATTTTTTTTTAATCATGTCACCACAAAACCACCCGCGCCTACTGACCAACTGGACTTCTACTTGTTGACATGTGAATATCTATCAAAGGCATTCAGTATAAATGCCTGGTGGTACTTCAAGAACCTTCCAAGACCTGAGCCCAGAATATCACAGCAATACTAAAGCTACCACTTTTCAGTTGCTTAATCAAGTCTGATGTGTTCTACGAGTCAACAGTTGTGGCTCATATTATTACTGCTATGTTTTTTTAAGCAATAATCAGTCTTTGTCTCTGGTTGCATTTTGCCTTTATATACCATTTGCCCGTATAAATACAGTTGTAGTCGGAAGTTGGAACTTCTGGATTCCGAGTTGGAAATTTCAACTGGAACGCCTCCCGAGGTTGGAATTCCCTACTGGGGACTCAGGGAATCTTCACCACAATCAAAGATGGCTGCCCCCAGTGTAAACAGTTCCCTAAGCTTCTGTAATAACCCATGTATTAGCACTTTTGACTATAGTGTGTGTCGTACTAAATCAGCTGAATAGCCTACTGTTTGACTTACATTTATAGAAACGCTGCCATAGTGATATTTACATTCTTAATGTGGTATTTGTGAACTACAATGCAGGACTTGCAAACAACAGCTAACAATAGCCTGGTAGATTAGCATGTGTTTTTCCGACTTTCTAACTAGAATGCTGATAACTCGGAGCTGACGTCACTCCTACTTTCCTCTTCCCAGTTCCAAGGTTAATGGAATGCAGCATTACAGTGGTTTCAAGGTTTGATGCCATTTTTCACCTTGGAAACAGCAACTACAACATGTTTCTATGTGTTTTTGTGACAAACTGCATATTACTGGAAAAACAGAGCCTTTACAGTCTCATGAAAGATTTGCTGGTTGTATATATCATTCAGGCAACAATAAATTCTAAGTTTTGGCTTTTCTGACATTTTGCCAAAAAATTTTACGAGTTTTTATTATTCTTGTTGAAGTCAACCTGACACATAAGTTCAAATTTAACAAAAGGAATTTCCTTCAAAATGTTAAAATGCTTCAAACAGAGACAAAATACTGCTTGAGAGAGCTACAATTATCCTTGATTAAAAGTCCTGATGAGTTACATCTGGTCGCAGTGAATGAATGAGCCAGACCCCTGCTGCAGCTCCCAACAGACAGAGAGGAAAAACAGAGACATATCAAAGCCGTGCATGTCCGTTAGATAATCTTTTAATAGAGCTTTGACCATGGCTTGTAAAGCTCTGCAACTGCAGGATTTCAACTTGCAATGTAGAAAAAGAAGACCTTAAGAATCTATTTTCTTATGATGTTTGAACATGTTTGACTTGTTTTCTTACAACATACCTACACAACTGAGACTCTATAAAATGTACAACAGCACTAGACTATATGTAAAATACCAGAGTGTGTTTTAAGGTTAGAAATATTTAGGATGCCTATGGTACTGTATGTGCAAGTAGTTAAGAGATTCAAGTAGATTTAAGAAGAAAAGTTCCTTCCAAAGATAATAAGGTGTTAGGGGTTTGAAAATTCCTGCATAGTTAGTTTGTTAGTCTTGGTCACCATTTGTTTGTTCATCTGTGTTCAAGCTACTTCAAGATAATTCAGAAAGTTCTCATTTGATTTGGATGAAACTTTCAGGGAGTGTTGATCATGGCACAAGGACAGAGTGTTTAATTTATAGACTGTAGAAATGGTCAAAAGGGGTTTCCTCTGCAGAGTGTCTGAGCTCTCACTTAGAGATAGGGTGAGAAGCTTGGTCATCCGGGAGGGGCCCGGAGTAGAGCCACTGCATTGAGAGGAGCCAGATAAGGTGGCTTGGGCATCTAATCAGGATGCCTCTCTGGTGAGATGTGCATGTCCCACCTGTAGGAGGCCTCGGGGATGACCCAGGACACACTGGACAGACTATGTCTCTCAGCTGGCCTGGGAACGCCTTGGGATCCTCAGGAAGAACTGGACACAGTGACCGGGCAGAGGGAAGTCTGGGCTTCCCTGTTTGGGCTGCTGCCCCTGACCTGACCATGGATAAGCGGAAGAAGATGGATGGATGGATCTGTCAACACTGCAAGATAAATGCCTTTCAGAAAATTGTGTTCTCAGAGCACCTCTACTTTATTTATAGTGGTTGAGTTATGGAGGTAGATTTAGGAGGAAAACTTGTCTTTCCAAAGACAACTGTGTTAAAATATGCAGGTTCCTGTAACACTACTTTGGCCTTGGAAATTATATCGTTCTTACTATTTGTCCTTCTGTTTGTTTACCGATCTGTCTGTGAGCAAAATCATTCAAAAAGCTTTCAAGAGATTTAGGATAAAAACTTCAGGGAATGTTGGTTATGGCACAAGAAAGTAGTGTCAGATGTCAGATGAGGGATACTGGGTTAGTGAGTCCCACTTATTTTCTCCATTCTTTTCTCTTCTTTCCTCCTTTATAGTGAGGACAAGGCAGCAGTAGAGCAAAAGTCTGGTCTGGTGGAGTTGGGGGCGCTTCAAAGAGGCTCTGCCATCTCAAACCTTTGCCCAAACTATCTTTTCAGGCTTTCTCCATTTTTCTATTTTCTTTTGCTCTATTTTAGCAGGTCTTTTAAATGATGTTGGGTATAGGGATATAATAGTGTGAGATTTTCATATCATGTTATTGTGACAAAAAATTCTCATGGTTATCATTACTATTGCGGCATTTTGAATTTTTTTTACTGAAATTGATTACAAAAGTTTTATTTAGTTAAAATAATATGAATTTAAGAACAATCTGCAAGGGTCAAAACCTGACTCTCTTCATCTCTCTGGTTCCTTGCTGAAGTCTTTCACAACAATCCAGCCAGGCCTCTCCAGTCTGATGCTGCTGTGGGGATGTTTGTAGTTCTTCTCTGCTTCCCCTTCTGGAGACTGTTTTTCTGCATTACCTTAATCATCAATCAATCAATCTTTATTTGTATAGCACCAATTCATAACAAGTGTTATCTCAAAACACTTTACAATAGAGCATAAGGCTCTTCATTTTATGGATACACATATATGCATAGATACATATATACATATAAAAATACACATATACATATATATACAAATATATACATCCAACACCCAACATGAATCCATATAGCCAATCATGAATCCCTCCATGATTGGCTACAGAGTGACTGTCCTCTAGCCTTGCAAAGCAGATGGACCTGCCTGTTTCTGTGGCGGATATATGGAGTGTCCATCTAGCATGTCAGGTCAACTGTCCTCAGCATACTTGTAAAATCCCAAATATGACCAGACTTCAGAGTTTGTCTGTTTCTGGGAAAAAAAAAAATCTTTGGTACAGTTTCCATGCAGGCACCAACTGCCGTACTTTTGCCCCTACTGCTAAGGAGCAAACACGTAGTTCTGGCTTTTCCAGGCAATGAGCAACATTACTGTGAGTGACTGACAAAATGAGATAATCAAACAAACTGTAACATCCTTAGCTGGGCACCAGATTCAGGTATTTGGTTTTGGGGAACAATTTGGGAAAGGGCAAGGGTGGATTGCATCAGCAATGACCCTACTTGGAGCTTGGAACCTGGGTCTGATGAAAGTGGTGATGTGATGTATGAGCGAACATTTGGTGTGTTTGAGTTAGTCATATTAACCCAATGTGTGTCAAGTTTTCTTGGTAAATGAATTTGCATATGTGGAAAAATCACTACACCACATCTTTCTATAAATGGTTTGTAAGCCCAAAGCCATTGTGGATTATTTTAATGTAGCTGATTGGAGCAGGTAAAGCTAAAGACTGCACTGCCTGGTCAGAATGAAAACCACACACAGGTGCAGCAGGAGGGATGCTGCTGGGTCAGTCACTGTTTTAATCAAAAAACAGGAGCAAACTCTGTAAATCTGTTGAAGATCAAAGGAGTTAGAAACTCAATATGATTAACACAATGTGCTCAGTAAAAACACTTTGGGATGGATCACACGGTGCAGAAAATTGACCTATTTTTTTTTAAGGTATTTTTCTCTGCTTTTCTTTTGTTTTACATACTATTCAAGCACAGACTTCATGTTCAAGTGCAGCCACATTTCATATCATTTTTTGGAATGTGCTGCTGGCCACAGCTGTTCCATTCCCTGGGCCACACTCTGGATTCCCCTGCTCCACATTGGTAACAAATAACTGTTGAAATCTGATACTATTACAAATGTGCTCAATATCAGGGTAAGAATGAAGTCAGCTTAGATACATCATCTTCATTTTAACTGACGTTTTTGTCCATCCTATGTCAGGAACATAACTCACATAAGACAATTTTTCATCCTAAGGTGACAATGTGATGTGTCTTATCTGAGTTCTGAAGCTTCAAGCATTGTGTGGTTTAATGTGTCATGAACATTATGAAAATTAAGTTTAAATATTATTTGTTAGCTGATCCTGGCTTGGCATTACAGTGGTGTTGGACCCTCCTTTGACCATTTGAAATTCTGAAAAATAGACTGAACACTTTAAATGGTATATATCAGTGATTTGCACACCAAAAAATAGCTCCCTTGAAACAGCTCTTCCTCAGTCTGAGGAAGAGCTGTTTTGCTCGAAACGTCACTGTTTGAAAATAAAAAATTCAAGGGAGCTATTTTTTGGTGTGCGGATCTCCTTACACATTTTTCATGCTTAGAATCTTTTGGATCCAGCACTCTACATAGGATGTGCGTGTCCACCTGGTTTATTTTACATATCAGTGATTTAACAACAATAAATGATAACATGTAACCATTTCTAAGTTGGGCAATCACCAGATCACCTGAAAATTTCAGGAAAGGTTGTCCAGTAGTTTTTGCATGATCTTGCTGACAAACAAACACAGAAACAAACATATGCTGGCAAAAACATAACCTTGTTGGAGGAAACCAGCTTACTTTTAAAGAAATTTGAAGTATTTACATGCAGTCATATCTCTCTCTCTCTGTTGTTGTTCTTCCCCTACATGCTGCTCACCAGAATGCATTTTGTCAATCAAGGGAGAAGCAGACAAAAAACAACAACAACAAAAAAAAAACAGTGGGCAAGCAAGTTTAAAAATATTTTCTGGTGACATCTGTACCTGGAGTTACATTTCTTCAATTTTTTTTTTGAGTTATATTGAGAAATTCATCATTAGCTCAAATGTTTCTCTTTTTTTCTTGTACCTTAGTAAAACATTAACTCTTTATGTGCAGCATGGTGACACAGCAGGCAGTGCTCATGCTTCACAGCAAGAAGGATACTGATTTGAACTTTAAGTTTCACTTGCATACCTTCTTCCACAGAGCAAACATACATTTCTAGATTATGAGGCTTTGTATTATGTGTGCATACACAGAATACTATCTGAGCACTGCCAGTGATTTGGTGGCACAGTACTTTTTGTGTGTATTTATACATTGCAAGCATATTTAAACATAACAAAGTGCCACAAAAACAATCAGCTATGTAGACAAATATATGCACAGGAGAATCTAAATGACACATTTCATTGTTTTCAAAATGTCTAATGCTATCATATTATTTAGTCCTTTTAGAGATTGTGCTTCAATTCCATTTTGAACTGGAGTATTTTGTGAAAATTTTCTGCCAACAAGATGAAAGATTGCAATATGAACATTTTTCAGTCTGTTCCTTTCATCTTGTAGGAAAAAATATTTTTTTGTTATCTGGATCTTTAAACCAGTAAATGCATCGAAAAAGTGCTTAACATCCGTCCAGAACATGCGTGTTATGGTCACTGAAAAAATACAGGACAGATACTTTGTGTTTCTTTCCCACAAAAGGCACATCTAGTACTTTACTTATTACCTGGTTTAGAGGATATATTGCTTAAATAATTTTAAAAGACACTTATTCAATTGTGTTTGTGACTTAAAATATCTCTGATGAAAAATCCAAACAGATTTCCAATCAATATTTTCAAACACAGAATTCCACAAAGATTTGGCTTGGGGAGCTACAGGTTCATGCAGGATTCTTCTACGAAGGCAGTTACATGACGTTTCTCCCACCATCACATTTGGTTTAAACAGTGCCCTGGTTTCATCAAAGCCTCTCAATGAAGGAAACCATCCAATTCGCATTGTATGAAACGTTTTGATTTCATATTTTGTACATGTATAAAGTCTGATGGTGCAGTACTGCTAATGACCACTGGGTGGTGACAGATACCCGTCAATGCGGCAGTGACGATGGGCGTGGCCACTGCACACTTCCCTTTCCTCAGAGACATTTTTGCCATTCTTGTTGTCGGGAAACGGATCACCAACTGTCCTCTACCGAACAAACCGACATCCAGCAGGATTACATTTTGAACTGCCTTGACAGGTAAGTTCTTGTGATATAAAACGCCATGTTTTCACTTCGTTAGGCTGTCGTAAAGCGTTATTACAGTGTAAATACACCACTTGAGGCTGGCGCAGTGACGTTATCGATCCAGACAAGACGTCTCTCGGACAGCCATAGGCTAACGTTAGCATTACGGTTGGGCTTTATTTTCTCACCGTTACCTGGTTTAACGTTTGATGTACCGTGTGTATTGCGTTTTTCCATCTGCCTTGTGCTCTTTACAGTGTTTAGATAATTGCTGCTTGGGTTTCTGGTGGAGGGGAACAACATGTTGCTAGCTTGACCGACATTATAGTGCGGATGTTTAGAGGAGTGGTCTGGCTGATTGGGAAATTATGGAGACGTAATTACGGGTGTGTGATGAATGACTGACACTGACATATGTTAGTTTAAGAATACGAGCCTCACCATTCTCATGCCAACAATAACAGCTATAGAAATGAAGCCATATTAAGCCTAATTAATGGGTTCACCCTTTAAAAGTGGACTGTTTGGATGTGAAAATTAAGACGCAATTTCTGTGTATGTGTAGTAAGACTGTAGTGAACTGTTTCTACTTATCACGTTCATTACTTTAATCAACATTAATGCATTTTAATCTAATCGAAATTAAACCACAGTACGTTCTGCATCATTAAATAATCACTCATATGTCGTTTTTGTGATTTTTAAAAGAAATAACGAAGCAGTTTAATTATAATTTTGTACAAAGAATGAACTCATCGCCTTATTGAAAGAATAAACAGATTGTGAGTTTAACTTTAAAAGGCAGATGTTTGAAACATGAGTACATGGTCTTCCTATCCCTACATGACCTGTTTTCTCTCCGCCCTTTCCTGTCTTTGTTTTGGAAAACTGTAGGAACCAAAATGTTTTACACGTGTGGACCCAATGAAGCCATGGTGGTGTCTGGTAAGACGCTTTTCGTCATGATCGGTTTGATTTTATTTCAGTTTATGAACAGTTGACCTGTCAACCTTTGTCATGTGAGAGATACAGTCATCACACCTCTTGTGATTAGATGATATTGAATTACACTTCCTGTCAGTGTGCTGTCAGAGAATTTTCCATGTTGCTGTAAAATGAAGTTTCAATCCTTGTTGCCTAATTTGCAGTGTTGTTGTAATCTGTGTGCAGCACGCTTTACATACCGTGTCCTTTAATCAGTAACCAGCTGTGTTTTACTGAGTAAGGTGATTTGTTGACATTGAGTGTGTTCTCTACCTCCTCCTCTCTCTCTCCAGGCTTTGGCCGCTCACCTCCTCTGATGATTGCTGGTGGAAGAGTGTTTGTCTTCCCATGTATCCAGCAGATTCAGAGGTAATCAGCATTTTAGTCTCAGTTTCCATTTCCAAGCTAATGTTATTTGTGAAGCAAAAGCCATTTAAAGAGACATGGCTCACTGTCATCTTTTCTGCATTATTAATCCATGCCAAGGCCGCTTACCTTTTACAGTGTGGGTGGGTGGGGTGGGGAGGGGTGTTTGTATTGGCTAATTGATTTAATTTCCCGTCTCTCTGTGATGTGATCAGTATCTATGCAATGCCACAGGAGATGGGCTGATATTCTGGATATTACCCACTGCTGTGATTTGTTTTTGTTCAAGTCAGCAGCACTTGGACTTCTGTCGTTTACAGGTTAAAGAACCCAACACACAATAAATAACCTTTATTCCTGGAGTTAATCCAGTTATCCATCTATACTACCCAGAACTGAACCAAGCTTGTGCTTTGACAGTTTTGTGTCCATGATAACCGTGGACTGACTTTTGATTTGCTGAAAATGTATTTGCTGACTTATAGTTATTTATCAATTGGGGGATTAAATAAGACTTTGGGTTTTAATTCAGAGGCGAGAGAGTTAAATCCGGACAAACTGTAGACTGTGAAGTCTTATTATTTATCAGCAAGTGAAAGATAATAAATAATGGTTCAAGTGATAGATTTTCTTCACTTAACATACCATGACTGAAAATAGATACACAAACTAAATATGAAGTTGTGCATGTTCTTGGGAAATTATTGATAATGTTTGAAGAGCTCTTCATAAATGCACTTGATGATTTATTAATTCAGGCAGTGCCAAATGCTTATAACCATTTTAAGGAACCCTAGGTCTGGTGAAAACACTGTCCTTTTTTGTTTTTGTGTTCTGTATTCACATTGTTTGCCTCTCTCGTTAGCCTTATACTGAACAAAATGTCCCTTTTGCCCTGATAAATTTTAATATGCAATGCATCATGATTTAATTTCCAGTTTTTTTCCAGTGGTAGTCAGCTGTAAACTCATTTTTACAATGCATTGTGGGATATAGTGTGTGCACTTATGTAGTATATGATGATGCCCATTCAGATTTAGGACACCACTATGTAGAGAAAAGATAGTAGCTTTGGACACAGTCTGTTATCCTCTCTTAGTACCCTCTTGTCCAGTTACGATACTTAACTTGATGTTTAATTTTTAAGGAATATAATGCAAAAGAGATCACAGGTGGGCATGGGAGTTTGCATATCTATAACACTCAGCTGGAGTTAAATGTGTACAATGGTTATAATCCGATCCGTGTCTTCTTCTTTTCCCCTCAGAATCACACTCAACACCCTGACGCTAAATGTGAAGAGTGACAAAGTCTACACCCGACACGGTGTCCCAATCTCTGTCACTGGCATTGCACAGGTACGAGCTGAGAAGTGGCTAACAAAAGACTGCTGTTTTGTGATTGTGTTTTCAC
Source organism: Scarus forsteni (assembly GCA_036419115.1). Classification (NCBI taxonomy): domain Eukaryota; kingdom Metazoa; phylum Chordata; class Actinopteri; order Labriformes; family Labridae; genus Scarus; species Scarus forsteni. The sequence continues at coordinate 1,228,793 of JAZDUH010000111.1, forward strand.
AGAAAGAGGGAATGATAGCAGATTAAAAGTATGTTGACAGACAAAAAACAGGGCAGAAGGCAGCAGACATTAAAACCACATATTTTTGTATTTATTTAGTCTGGTGAACATTAAGGTCAGCGGGACAGACATATTTATAAAGATGTTTATTGTGAGGGGATCGTGTTGATTTAACAGTTTGGTATAGAAACAGATTTACAGTAAGTAAGATATTTAAAAAGTGCAATTTTCACCCACAGCATACATATTACATTTTTGTTGAATATTCACTAATTAAAAACAGGAAAAGAAGATGAGACTAGGAAATAAAGAGGATCAGATAGAAGCCCAAACTGGGAAAGATTTTACCATCAGTCATTTGCAACGAAAGTTTCATTTTTTTAGAAGAAGACATGTCAGTGTGGCATGTTCTGGTTAGTTTTTAGTGATTAAATTGTGTATAAAAATTTAGGTAATGCAGTATTTAAAATGTTGAATTGGCAGATACTGAAATATCGAATATATTCTAACAAAATGTATAATGTATTATTAATGTATCATTAAGCAAAGAGCTTAGTTAAACTTTCTTTTTGGTTTGTTGGTCTCAGCTCTGTGTTCACACTGGACGGGTTTCACTACTTTGAGCTTCTCTGTTAAAACCCAGTGGCTCAAACAGGATTCATGAGTGTTTTTTTTCTTTGTTTGCACATGAATACATATTTCTTCAACAGTTTGTCCTGCCATCAGTTGGTGGTGGTGTTATGGGATAGGATTGTTTAGCAGTTTCATTCACAAGGGAATTGGGAATTTTGGGACAACAAAGCAGAGTTTAGTCCAAGAAGTACAATAAACAGAGCCAGTAAACTGCTTTATGAGGACCCTGAAGTCTCAAAGTGAAAACATCCAGCTGAGAACAGTCTGATTAGTTTGTAACCCGTCAAACACATTTGAACTCTTTTTTTATTCCTTTTTCCAGGTAAAGATCCAGGGCCAGAACAAGGAGATGTTGGCCACTGCCTGCCAGATGTTCATGGGCAAGTCTGAGGGTGAGATTGCCCAGATTGCTCTAGAAACGCTGGAGGGACACCAGAGAGCCATCATCGCCCATCTGACTGTGGAGGTCTGTACATTAACATGCACTCAATCAATCAATCAATCTTTTTTTGTCAGGCCAATTCATAATAAGTATTATCCCAATATGCTTTACAATTAAGCAGGCTAAGGCCATGCTCTCTATTTATAGAAACACTGATATTTAAATATAAACATACACGGGCTGTAACTATTGGATTTGCATTCGTGATTACAGTTGACAAAAAAAAAAATCACATTAAAGCTATTATCTTAGATTTTGAAAAGAATAACCTAATGTTATGCCTCAGCTTTGGCAAAGTACTCCTAAAATGGTACATAGAGAGGTGGAGAGACATCATGCAAACATAACTTATGAAAAACTACTAGAAATCAACTATAATAGCTAAATGATATTGAACAAAAAACAGCAAAGCGTTAGTGTAGAGTAATTTGGCCTAAATGTTCAGTTATTTGTTTATGTTGCTTTTTCTTAGTGCAGCAATGATTTTACAAAGCCAAAGCGATTGTGTATAGTAAAATGTATTTTCAAGATCGACAGCTCCATGTCACCCCTAAAATCAATACTATGGTTTCACAAACAACTTTTGCCTGTGGGAAAATATTAGCTCCAGTCTGTTGTATCTGTGGCTGATCCAGTGGTCCATTCAGCTCCTGGGTTTTGTTTAGCTTTTGTCTGAGAACTTACAATTTCCCGTCTAGGTTTTTATTGTGCTTTCGATATAAAAGTGTTACCCCAGAGTTAAATATTCTGACTTTTATTGTAAAAATTGTTCCTGAAGTCTCCTTTAACATTGAGAGGACATTACCATCCTGAAGTTTAGTGGTGAGTTTGTGGCCTAGCTGTGTTTTTAGAAGCTTCTTTGAATGAATTTGGACATGAACAACAGGCTCATTGATTTAAAGTCACATCTAAATAGTTGACAGCAGTTAAAACAGAGATATAACAAGGAAAATCTGTGTGGATACATTCAAGCACATACTCTGTGTCAAACTTAAAGATGAACAGCAACACGATGTAGAACACACAACATGAAGTTGTTTACAGGCATCAAACTGATAGAGGAGGAAACACACTATAAACACACTGTACATGCTTCACTCTGCAGAAGTCCCTCGAGTGCGCTGCTTGAATTAGCAACTAAAAATAAGAATTTATGGTTGTGACAAACCAATGGGCGGTCAGAACATAGATCTATTCTCATCACAGTTGTCTCTGCTGGACATACATTTATTTAAGGTCAGCCGCTTGAGATGTGGTATCTCGTTTTCAATATGGTCGTCATGTTTAGATTGTTGTAAAGGTATTTATTACGGAGGTATAACTAGTTACAAGCACAAATAGAGATGTCAGAGGTCTAATATCAACATCAACATCTATAATGGTTATAAACTGGAGAGGAATGATGTTGATTAATATAACAGCACATAGTTGAACTACCATTAAAGGATAAGTTCGGTTTCTACAGCTTTCACATTGTTTATAGTATGAAGTAGAACAATATACTCACCCAGAAGGCTTTCCTGATCTAAACAGTGCTTCAGGAGATATTTAGATCCAAAATCGAGCGGCGGACATCCATATAATGGTAGCACACGGGGCATGTATAGCGCCGCTCCTAAAACCGCATTAATCGTCCAAAAACTCATTCATTTCACCAATATTTCATCATGGTCCACTCGGTCTACTCCTCCAAGATAGTCCAGGGTCGCTCCACCCATGTTTTTGTGACTGTGCTGACCTCTGAACTGAAGACTGCTCTCTGGCCAGCTGTTCTTCTCTTTGCCTCCGCGCCCTCCTTTCGATGAGCTCCTCATCTGTAAACTCAGGCTCGAAACTGTAAGGACACCCATCATATTCAAAGTTCTTGTCCACAACATCTTCATCCGATAGATATTCGTCCATTTTGCACAAAACTGGAAGAAGAAAGTCGTTGAGTAGCCGGCGGTCTCCCCTGAAACAATGAGCCGTACTGCACATGCGCGGCAGCTGTAAAGAAACTTTTCAGTTCAGAGGTCAGCACAGTCACGAAAACATGGTGGAGCGACCCCGGACTGTCGTGGAGGAGTAGCCCGAGTGGACCATGATGAAATATTGGTGAAATGAATGAGTTTTTGGACGATTAATGCAGTTTTAGAAGCGGCGCTATGCATGCCCCGTGTGCTACCATTATATGGATGTCCACCGCTCAATTTTGGATCTAATTATCTCCCAAAGCACTGTTTAGATCAGGAAAGCCTTCTGCGTGAGTATATTGTTCTACTTCATTCTATAAACAATGTGAAAGCTGTAGAAACCGAACTTATCCTTTAAATTGGGTTTATCCGGTTTAAAAATATGAATTTATGTCAAATGATGCCATTTCTGTTGATAGTTGGTGCAGGATAAAGCACATAGAGTCGAGCAGGTCATTCATGATTTTTTGTCAAAGTTATACTGATACATGTGTGCTGTTTGTAGGACTATCATGTATTTCATTTTATTTATCTCTCTGGACTTAGGATCAGGGAGTGTATTGATAAAGGAATGGGGCTAAAGGAAAGGACAAATGTTTGTAGCAGCTGAAGCTTTTTAAGTCCACAGCACCTACGAGCCCAGGCTGCCTACAGAAAGAACCAGACACGAGTACAAGAGCAAAGAGATACAGAAAGAGAGAGAGAAAGTACTCTTACAAACCACAGTGCTGTGAGTGCCTATGTGCTGTGTGTCATCACAGTGACTGGAAGTCAATGTGTGTGTTTGTGTGTTCAGGAGATCTATCAGGACCGTAAGAAGTTCTCTGAGCAGGTCTTCAAGGTGGCCTCCTCTGACCTGGTCAACATGGGGATCGGTGTAGTCAGCTACACGCTCAAAGATGTTCATGATGATCAGGTATGTAGCTTCATTGTGTGCCTGTGCTTCATATAAAAACTTCAAACTTATCACCACTTCTCACCTGATCAGCAGGAATCAGAATGTCTCTGTGAGGCAGAGTTTTTCTATCTGGAAGTTTCCAGTCCTGTATGATTGTCTCAGCTGTGCTCATGCACTTAAGTGATCATTATTGACGAACTACAGTATGTCTGACTCAACCAACCCCCGACCTCTCACAGCATTAGTGATGTATTAGTCCTGAGTGCTCACCACAGCTGCTCGTGTCTTTGTCTACTAATGCACTGACTTCCTCGTAACATCTCAAGCTGCCATCATTGTGTAAAGATACAGTTGAGGTTTTGGACAAGAGCAAAACAACTATTGCTTATGATCATTTCAATCCATATGAGGAAAATAAAATTAGGAATTAGCTCAGCCTCTCATCATCTTGAAATAAAGCAGAATGATACAGATCTGGAGCCTCTTTTATCAAGCTTGCATACACACAAAAGAAAGCGTACGCCACTTGTACGCAGTGTTTTGGATTTATAAAAAACAAATTTGATGGGGGAATGTGTGCACCTCCACGGCAGCTCTGACCGTTCTACACACGAAATCTGGACAAACGGGGAACTGCAACCCCAAGGGGAGAGGGATAAAATTAAAAACAGCTCTGTGAAACTGATCTATTTTTATGTGAAATTATCGAATATTACACATTTCACAACACGTTATATACTAAGGATATATTTGTAAAAACAAAGAAAGGGGGGAAATGCATCTTGATGACCCAGGGACATTCACGTGCACGGCCACAAACCTAACCTTTACTGTTTAATAAGTTATTTTTTAAAATGTCATGATTGTTGCACAAACTGCTGATCAGTTAGGCTACAACACCTGCTGTTCAGGAAATGAAGTGATGGTTGGATATAAAAAGGTACGCACTTACAACACGTAAAGACGCACGGGGCTAACACTGCTGGAGACCCTAGCACTTTGGTGCATCCATGCCTCCCTCTGCCTCCGTCACCACACTGCTCAGGAGGGATTCCCCGCTGATTTGTCTGTGGGATGAGCTCCACCTTTATGCCAGATCTTTTTTTTTCATAGAAGCCACAGTCTGACCCTCTGAGGCAGTCTGATTTACATTATCAGCCACATGCTTCAACTCCTTTGCCTTTCTGGGTTTAGGGAAGCCCAAACTGTTCCCACCTATCAGTATCTCTGCCTCATGAGTAAAATTTTTTTCACTTGTTTTCCCTCCTGGTCGATCGGGAAATTGGCATCATTGAATATTCACCAAGGGCTTTCCCCTGACCTTTAATAGGCACCATATGGGCGGGGCAGAGACTTCCCTCATATTCGACAGCTTTGGAGTTGATTGTAATTTAAAAAAGGAAACCGGTGTAGGACGTGCACACGCAATTTCTCTGTTTACAGCGTACACCACCTATGGTGATCTTACCCACGCACAGTTTTATAAATGAGTAGTCCTGGGTGATATCTCGAGATTTTCATTTATATTGATTTATGTCTGTATGAGATATAAGACGCAACAGCATTGATTATATCCATATACTTCATTTTGCGTTAAAAAAGCAATACATTTCTTCCTGTGGGGGCAAGTGGGCACCTATTTCTCCTCTCTCCCTGTGTCCATGTCTCACAAGCAGCCTCTCTGCTCCGCCCCCCTGGCTCTGTGACCTGATAACCACCCTCCTCCGCCTCCACTCCAGTGTGGCTAACTCAGTGACTTTCTCACTAAATCTAACAACTTTTCAAACTCTCTTGTAGACAGTTTTGTCAAAAGTAAGTAGCGACAAATATGGATACTTTTTTAGGGAGAAATGGGTGTCTTCTTAGCACTTTAGAGACTTGTGAAAGTGAATCGTTCTGCAGTTTCTGTCCTCATCAATCAGCGGTGCCGTGGTGAGCCCCTCCCCCGTCTCAGAGCGCTCTCAAGTGGTCAAGCTCACAGTAATGCCGACAGCTGCAGTCAGAGCAGAGGAGAGACACTACTCTGCTTCCACATGCTCTGTTCATGGGAATGTTGAAATTTTGCACAGAGAGCTGCACTTAAGTCTGTTTACAAATATTATTACTTGCAGAACTGTCAGCGTCAGTGGAAAGGTCAGTTTACTGTTACTCAGGATCAGAAATCAGAGAAAGGATATGTAATTAACCCCAAAGGGGGAAACTCCATTCTTTCAGTTGCTCTTCTACATAGTAAAACAGTGGGAATATAAAAAATATTTTGAAATAGATAAGGACATAAAATGAGGTAAAACAATAAAAAGCAGTTGGCAACATGACTTATTTTCAGTTTGTTTTATACATGTTAAAGATGTGCAGAGTGATGTCTGTTAATAACGGTGCCTGTGTGATATTTGGCACATGGCTTATAATTGACATTTTTATTTTAAGGGTTAAGGGGAAAAAAAGGTAGAACTAGCAGTGACGTTATGCAGTAATGTTTTGGGGAAACCATAATTACATCAGAGGAAAAATAGAGTATTAGCATTCTGGTTTGATAGTATGCATCAAAGCGTCATCTCATGGCTAAGGCAATATATCAGGATACATCATCGTAAATTGTGAAATGGCCAAAAAATATACTTGGCCATATCACAATATCAAAGATATTGAAAAAATGTCGTATTGCCAAGACCTATAAAAGAGGCCCCTGGTTTGTTTGCTCAGGTTAAAATGAAATCACGCAAGAAGTATCTCTCTCCTGCAGGACTACCTTCACTCCCTGGGTAAGGCCAGAACAGCTCAGGTGCAGAGGGATGCCAGGATTGGAGAGGCCCAGTACAAGAGAGATGCTGTCATGAGGGTGGGTGAACATTTCTTCTGCATCACAGTTGTTTGGATTTTCTGCTTTAATATGAGAAGACCTACTCAAAAGAACAATGGTTTTCAGCGTTGGTATTTCCCCATCTCTGTGTAACAGGAAGCCAATGCGATGCAGGAGAAGGTTTCAGCTCAGTACAAGAACGAGATTGAGATGGCAAAAGCCCAGAGAGACTACGAGCTGAAGAAGGCAGCTTATGATATGGAGGTCAACACAAAGAAGGCTGAGTCAGAAATGGCCTATCAGCTGCAGGTACACTCTTCTGTTTATGCTCTTCCGATATTTAAGGACTGCCTGATTGTGTTCCTGCCAGGGCTGTGCACCTAAATATGCTTAAATATTGAAATTATTTTTATAATCTAAAAGTATTTGATAACATGATATTAGGGATCATATTGTATATTTAATTATCATTGTTACTATCAAAAACCTGGAAGGACCTGATTCATTCATTCATTGTTGATGAAGCCTTAAAGAGTTTGTGTTGAAAAACAAAACACATGTAATCAAAAACTGCTAGTTATTGTGATGAACAACCAAAATTCAGTAGGAGATGGACTTTTTAAAATGTCACTTTATATGACATAGACCAACCCAGATGGAAGATTATGTCTGACTGTCTGCTCCCATCATCAGGTTGCCAAAACTAAACAGCGCATTGAGGATGAGAAGATGCAGGTTCAGGTGGTGGAGCGCACCCAGCAGATCACTCTGCAGGAGCAGGAGATCGTTCGCAAGGAGAAGGAGCTGGAAGCTAAAGTTAAGAAACCTGCAGAGGCAGAGAAGTACCGTCTGGAGAGGCTGGCTGAGGCTCAGAGGTGAGCACAGGGATCACAGTGCTGCTGTTTTGTTTCCATGAGCACTGATGATGTATAAAATCCTCTCCTTGATCAGAAATCAGTTCCCCATCAGAGGTGGAGGAAACTGAACCATTTAAAAGAGTAAATTAATTTGCTAATTGTGTTCCCTCTGGCAGGCTGCAGCTCATCATGGAGGCCGAGGCTGAGGCCGAGTCCATCAGAGTGAGTCCTCTTCAGCGTCTCTGCCTGTTAACTACATTACATGAGCCAAACCTTGTTACTGTGGGGACTTGCAGCCCTGCTCACCTCTGCTGCGTTCATTTCTGTGTCCTTGTAGATGAAAGGTGAGGCTGAGGCTTTTGCCCTGGAGGCTAAGGGTCGTGCTGAGGCTGAGCAGATGTCCAAGAAAGCAGACGCCTTCAAACATTACAAGGAAGGAGCCATGGTGGACATGCTGCTGGAGAAACTGCCTCTGGTGAGTCCAACCCCGTTTACATTTTACATTCTGTTTGGGGCATTCAGACAACACATTGTCTGAGCTTGTGCATACATGATGTGCAAAGTAGTGAGCTCAAACAGGGACTCACTGGCACAAGCTGAAGCTCATTGCTGTGGCTCTCAGGCTTACTGTAGTTTATGTACCTCAGTCAGGCCTTGTTACAGGAATACTTAGACTGCAGTCTCAGCCATGGGCAACGAAGGTGCTGGCAGAAAAAATGAAAGGGTGCTAATAAGCCACAAGCTTGGAGGCTAGCTGTACTTTTTCCTCAATATTTTGAATAAAAATATCGATTTTAAAATCGGCAGACAAAAAATCGCGATACTTAGGTGTATCGATTTTTTCTCCCACTCCTAATAACCAAGGCGCCCAGGCGTTGAGAAAGGTGGACAGAGTGAACCATCTCCTCATCCAGCCTGTTTGGTAGAAAGAGATGAGGGAAACAAACACGCATGCAAGTGTCAATTTATCGAGGCCGGCAAAATTACTGAGGACGTTTTTATTTATCCTGCAGTTAATTGATTTATTGATTATCGTGACATGCCTATCTGCAGTCATAATATGTCCTCATGTGTGTCAGATTGCCAACAATCTGACTTTCCTTCTGATTGCTGCATTTACATAGAACGGGTAAGTCCTACAGAGGCTTCTATGACCTTCTGCTCTACAAAAACTATGAACAGCTGAGAGGGGCATAAAGCACTACGTAGTATAAATGCATTTTTGCTCAGAGCCAGCGTGACTGGGAGGGAGAAGGAGCACAGTGAGACGTGTTTGTCACTGCCCCGGCAAATTAAAAAGCCTGCTCTGCACTTTTGTTCATAACGCATCAGTGCATCAATATATGAATCACCAGTTTCTTCCTCAACTTAACTCTGTTTTTCTCTTGTTTCACAGATGGCAGAGGAGATCAGCAAGCCCCTCACATCGGCCAACAAGGTCACCATGGTGTCCAGTGGCGGCTCAGAGGTGGGAGCATCCAAACTCGCAGGAGAGGTTCTAGACATCATGACCAAGCTGCCCAACGCCGTGGAGAAGCTCACTGGAGTGGACATCTCTCAGGTAAATCTGCATTCTGACAATCAGAGATGTCAGCTGTTGTTGTAGAGCCAGGACAGACTGTAACTCTCTCGTGTGTCTCTCAGGCTACAGGAAAGACGTCGCGTTAAAAAAGCTGAAGAGAGGACCCAATCAGAAACGTCATCAATATTCAGACCAAGAGTCTCCTCGTGCCTATAACCATTGTAACCACTCAGAAACATCATACTTCTGTCTCATTGTCAATGTGCATGCATGTTTGATTTGTGTGCGTCTTTTCTGTTGGCTTCTGCTCCATCAAATGGGAGTTTGCTTCTGCTTTTCATGGTTTCTTTTCAAGTTCCTCATCTGGGCGGTTGTGTTGTCTGCTGTGGGTGAAGAGCAAAAAGAATTGACACTAGTGTGGACACCAGGACATGTGGGGATGCAGGATATTTGATTTCAGCAGACATAAAATATGGCAAAAATTCTAAAGGTATCCCAGCTGGTACCAACCCAAACATTGACGAATACAGCAGATGCCAATTTTTATTATTAAAAATCTGCCTCTTTTGTATTTAAACTGGTCTGTTTCATTAGAAGAGGCAGTCAGACAAAAAACAAGACCTTTTTTCCTTTCAAATCAAGACATTCAGGAACTTCAACCTTTAAATGTCAAATTCACCAAACTTAGACTGCTCCCAGTAGTCCTCAGAATATATTTTTTAAGTTTCACACCTAAAAATCCACTCAGATTTCTGACTTTGGCACACCCATAAACCACTGCCAGCTGTTTGGGTGTTTTTTTTAACACTCTTGAGCCCCTCAGGAATTGGGCATGGCTTCAGCTTTCCAACACTGTGCTCTAATGTTTACAGTTGGCACACAAACATGCCTGGCAAGCCCACAGGAGCTGACTGTAAGAACAAACAACTGGTTTGGGGAGTGTCTCCATCTGGTGGAATGTGGCATTAAGTTATAAAATACTTAGCTAATTTTGAGTTAATGTATATTATACACAAAATCATTTTTAACAGTAAAGCAAGCTTCATTGTAGTTTCAGAGCTTCACACAGCACTGTTACAACCTGCTGAGACAGTGAGTCACATAATGGAGTTAAAAAATGTGCCACTTTCTGTGAGGCTCTGTGGTTTATTCCTTTGAATCTGAGCTCCCATATATCTGACTCACTTCACCAAATGTAAACTTTCAAGGTTCAAGGGATGTGTTTTGTAAATTTCACACCTAAAAATCATCTAAGAGTGATTAAACCCCTCTGTTTCATCCCTGCTCAGAACAGGTTGTTTTGGTGTTGGTATTTTTAAACACTCTTGTGTAGATTCAGCTTTCCAGCACTGTGCTCTAATGTTTACTGAAGGCACATGGACATGCCTAGACATGCCCACTGGCTGACTGTTAGAACAAACAACTGGCTCAGGGATCGTCTCCATCTTGGGTAGGTGGCACTTCCCTTCATGACATCACCAGGGGAGTGTTTCAGAAGCACTGTTTGCATTTTTGCCGTGCAAACAGTGCAAGGGATATTTTTACACATTGGAGGGATTTGTAGACAGGACACGGACACATTTTTGTTGATAAGTAAACATAAAAAAATGCGTTAAAAAGAACAAGGACCTCAAAATCATTCTGCCGTTTATGCATGAGGTTCGAGGGTGTTTCACTAAGACGGTGCTGACAGAGGACTTTGAATATGTTCAGACTACTGCTCTGCTAGAAGAAAATGAACCAGCTGTATATCAGATCTAAAACTTCAGTTGAAGCAAAGACAGTGTAAAAATAAAGGGGCCTCAAAGGGCCCGCTGGCTCTGCTTTGAGCTCCACAAACTTGATGCTGGTGTGCACGGCAGATTTTGGCACTAACTTAATCAGAAATGTTTCTGTCTACTGAAAGGTGCTTTACTTTGAAGCTTTTTATGCTGAAACTGATATGCTAATATCGTGCATCCCCACTGACATGAAAACTTCAGCCAACTCAAACCGCTGATAGTTCAGTGATCATTCTGTTCATCCTCCTGTAATCAGACAAAATTGCCCCGCAGAGGACACGTTTAAACATTTTAGCTCTTGACTTTTGAGCATCCATAAACATTAGTGTTCCATTCACAAAAGGGTGCTGATCATTTTATGTCGCAGCCAGCTCTAGCTTTGTGTAGGCATATCAGTGCTAACATGGTCCTTGTGAACTGTTAATTACTAATAGTGCACTAAACCAGTATGAAGAGGCAACGTGAGGGAAATAGATTATTACAGATGCCTCTGTGCAGCAACTGGCTGTTCCTGCATAATAAACCATTTCAGGTGCACTGCTGCAAATTTCAGTTTGAAAATGAAGGGGAAGGAAGTGGTTGATGGAATCAAGGCAGCAGGGTTTCCTGTTGAAAGCAGAAAAAGTCTGTGGGAAAAGACGATGTTGAGTTTGAGCTCTGAAGGATTGTCTTCTGAAGTTTTTGCCTCCGTGTTAGAGGTAGTAAAGATGATCACTAACTAACTAACCCTTGACTAACCAGCCTGCTGCTGTAATGTGCTTGCTGCCCAGAGTTAATACTGACATGTGAGATAGAGTTGTGTGTTTTCTGTCATCTTTTTGTATTTGTATTTCTGAGTTTATATCAACATATGATGCTGAGTGTTATGTATTATGACTGATTCAAGCTCTTATATCAGCTTTTATGTCTCTGTACCTCTGATTCTGTTTCGATTCTCTGTGAATGAGAACTTTTCCAGCTGCTAAGCCTTTTACATTTTGTTATCGCCAAGTGCCTGGTCAAAACTCCTTATCAGTCAATTCCAGCTAACCTCTATAAATAAGCCTTTTGAATCTCTGTCAGGTTATTCTTCTTCATATGCAACTGATAGGAAGCCATGTGCCGTCACTCGGGACGGCTTTAGATGAAGCCAAATCTGTCTCTACTTCTTTTGTATGCTCCTTTTTATTAATCTTTTACATTTCTCAAAATTGTGTTACTGCATGCCTATCCTCAGAGTTGGCAAAGCGATTTTTACATAGTGTGGAAGTTGTATACTAGTGTCAAATGTTAAAGATTTATCTATAGTGGAATGATGTGTAGACAATAAAGTAATCACTGAAACTGTTTCTGTCATTTTATTCCCCACTTAAGTTCCTACAGAGAAGGTGTGAGGATTCATCTCAGACCACAAAGTGTTTCCATTACAGCTATAGAAAATGTAAAGTCTTTCATATGAAATTCACTCAAGATAATGAATAATTTAAGTGTTATCCTAATGTACCTCCATGTGTACTACTTTTTTATTGCTTTGATTTTGTTGTTTGAATAGATAACTACTTTATAAATAGAAAAAAAAAAACATTGATTTTATTATTGGACACATCCGAAAAAATACATATAGAGAGAAATTTAAGATACTTTTCATTTTCTACATTGGTTATTGTCTCAGCAATCTCATTCCATCCTGTTTTATTTTTATAATTAATTATATTTCCTATTACTCTCAGTCTAAGAGGTGAAATCACTTCTGTCATTAATTCAGAGGAGCACATAAACAGACTTTTGTTTGTGGTTCATCTGTCTGCCTTTTTAGTTTTTTCATTTTTCAGCAGAATTGTATAAACCGGAATGACATGATTATTGTCTTAAAGTGAGTTTATCTGTATAAAGCTGGTAAACAGCGGTCTTGTCTGATGGATCAGTACATGCATACCATCCCTATTTATTAAAACAGGGCTATTTGTCACCTAAAAAAGAAAAAATAAGTGCTATAGATAATGGATGGATGGATTATATTAATGCCTTCATCCATTCAACAGTTCAGCATTTTTGGATCACTTACTAAAACCTACTAGTTTCCAACAGTGATGATGTGTAAATTCTGTGTGACATAGTTTTTGAGGAATAACTACTGCCAAATCTGCTTACATTTCGTAAAGAAAAAACACAATTATTAAAAATTATTAGTAATAAAAACAGAAATCTTTACAAAAATGTTCCATCATGTCTACCACATTTGGTCTCTGTGTATGGTCCAGGTGTGTAAACTCAATGAAAAGCATCGAGGCAGATTGAGTTTATTCTTCATGCTCTTCTAAAATGTCATTGAAGTTGACTTGGGGGCCATATTGAGTGAGGTGCAGGTCTGCATGTGGCCCCCAGGCCGTCAGTGGTCCATCCTTGTCCAGGAATAACCGAGCACTGCCCTCTAATAACAATGTGTGTTGTGATGTTTTTTGTCACCAGCAGAGAGAGCTATTGGCTTCCTAAGTCAGCTGCTGAATTCTTAAACTCAAGGTGACACAAACGCTTAAAATTTGTGTTTACATCCTATATATGAAAACTCGTGTTATTCTGTAAAGATAAAAATACTGTTTTACTGACACCAAAGCCTCTGTCTCACAAAGTATTAACAAATTTTACTAAAAGGATAACTAGCATTTTTTCCAGCACGGGACTGATATAAATAAATCAACTGTATTCATTATTTCACTTCAGTTTTTGCTATTTGTAAGTCTTAAAGAAATTAAAATACTGTATCCTGACCTAGGGCTGGGCATTATTTTGAGTTTCTACAATATGATAATGCCAATTAGCAATTATCAATAAATGTTATTTAAATGTAGGGACTAGAGCAATATAAAGTACAAATAACATCTGTTTTTTAGAAGGAAAACATGGAGGATGTAAAGTACAGGAGCAACAAAATGAGCAGCTGCCCAAGTCAAGAAAAAGAAAATGAAGGTAGGCGTCACTAGAGCAAGGCACGTAATGACAAAAAATGTCGAGTACATGTGTAAACTAGAAAAGCACTTGGAGAGCGCAGACCTCCGCCAGCGCCACAGTCCTCACCCATATTGTGATTTTCGCCATAAATATTAGTCCTACCTTTATTTCATCTAAATATTTCGATTCCTTGACCATGAAAACATACAAATATGCACAAATGCGGAAATGTTCCTATCCCACAATGTTAAAGAATCCTCTGAAAAATTCCTGGATCCAGACGGCAATCCTGATCACTCCCAAAATCTAATCATTTGGTCCGTTTCCCAATCTGGGCATTTTTCTGAAAATCTCATCGAAATCTCTCCATAACGTTTTGAGTTATGTAGCTAACAGAGAAACAAACAGATGCTGGCAATAACATAACCTGATAAGCAGAGGTAATTAAATGACCCTGGGATCAACAAAACACAATAAAATTATTTTAAAAATTCAAAAGCTCTCAGAGAATGTAAACCTCCACCAAAGCAGCTTCCATATTGCTATTACATCTATAAGCAATATCTCTATGATGAAGTCAACAATCAAAATATGAATCCTTAACCCTGTAAACCCACATCTAGCACTTGGAATCATTTTGATATCATTAGCTAGTGAGCAAAAATGATCATTAGCTAATGTCGGTAATCTGGATCACCACCAAAATCTAATGATGTTTAAATTTAGACATTACCAACATCTCCTGAAATTTTCATCAAAATCTATCCTGTAGTATTTGCATAATCTTTCTTACAAATAAACAGACAAACAAACAAACGTAGGCCAGCAAAAACACAACCTCCTTGGCAGAAGCAATGATGTAAGAAAATCTCAGAGGATGACATCACATCATTGGAAATAAAACAAAGGTGAGAAGAAATAAATAGATGAGCAATAGATGAATGAACTTAGACCAAGGTAAAACAGGACAGAGATTAAGAACACCAGAAGCTGAGAAAATAGATGAATGAACAAATAAATAAATGGCATCATGTAAAAGCAAGTCTATAAAAGTAAGTTTAGCAAGTGATTCTTAAGATGACACTGATTCAGGAAGCCATGTCTCATTCGGGCACGTTGTTCCAAAGTCGAGGGGCTCTTGTGGAGAAAGCTCGATCAACTTTAGTCTTGACTTTGGAACAACCAGGAAGACCTGGGGATGCAAGCTGCTTCGTAAGGGATCAACAGATTTATAACTTGGATGAAGACCCATACATGCTTTAAAAGTGAAATCTTCAAATTATTTTAAAATGGACCAAAAGCCAGTGAAGAGAAGCCAGGGTAGAAGTGATGTGATGTCGTCCGTTAAACCAGTTAAAAGCCTGAATGATTCATCAAATAATAGAGGAAATAAAAATCACAGCACTCGGGCACACCTTCATATATTTGAAAAGGTTAACTTTATTAAAACATCTACAAAAATAGACAGTAAATTACAATGGCATCAAGGTAGCAAGCGTTCTACAGAGATACAGAAGACCCCCAAAGTAACAGAGTTTTCCATATATTAGTAAAAGAAACGACAGCTCTGTCCTTAAAATATGTACAAACTATAGTGATCAAGTTCCGAGACACAAAAAGGACAAAATCAGACAGAGTGTCTCTGCACATACAGTAACATCTATAAAAATATGGTTTTGTTGAACTACAGTGTATCAAAATGACTCGCATCAGTAAACGTTTTACTGATGACCACATCTGATTGACTTACAGCGTGATACAATCAGAAAGGTAGATGACTGATTCTACCACAGTTGTACTAATACGGGATAATACAGATTGTAACGGTGTTCACTCCGTGATACCATGTGAGTTTTTAAACAATAATTCATGTGGAAGAGCAAAGGCTGAATGATGACAATACATGTCCTGACAAAAGTTTTATACATTTAATATGAGCTGAACTCATGGTGCCATTCCATTTATCAAAAAGAATATTTTACATCTTATGGTTTTGGCATTGCTTCTTGGGGGAGGGTTTAAATAGGCAGATAAGACTGTCCTGACTTTGGTCTCCCTCTGCAAATATCTGACATCCTCGCAGGTACGAAGCTTTCAATCCAAGTCCACAGGAATCATCTCTGGCCCTCACAGAGACGTCTCATCATGTGTTGGATTTAAAGTGCAGCTGGTTGTGGAATTTTACCTCAATCTTTGTGTCTTCAACGCAGACACTACATAGTTGCCAAAACAGTGGAGCAGGCTCTTGTGAAGGTGTCGTGTGTGCCACCTCTGCTTCTGTTGGCAGGACTGTCCCTCGGTTTGGCAAAGACGTTTCAGTTTGTGGGTCACTTCTCGATGACAGCAGTGGACTCTTCTTTCTGCGCCGTTGTCATCAGGTTTGAGAAGTCCGTTTGGCACCAGGGTTACAGTTTTCTGTCTGTGGCTCAGAGATGGGGCTCAAAAACATGGCTGAGTTTATTTTTGGTGGGGATACAGACTTGCAAGAGGAAAGGGGGGGTTCTGGTCGGATTTCACATTCGTCTATGAATAACTGATTTAAAACTGGGGGTATGAATCTGGATATGTGGAATTTTCAAGTCTTTTCCAAGACTTCAAATGACTTCTTTAATCTTTGTGCCTCATATGTGCTGATGGATTTAAAGTTTGGAAAAATATAACTGAAAAGGAAGATTTTCACATGTACAGCAGAATGTTTACTTAACATATGATCTCATAAACTTAAACATGGAGTGTAGTTATTGAAGAAGCTTAATGTTGTGTAGCACCTTCACCCTGCATTGTAGTAATCAAGATACTAAAGAAACAATGAACCTAAACCTGTCTGTTTGATCAGAGTATTTAACCTCTACAGCCCTCTGTGTCGTCAGTCAAACTAACACTGAAGAATCTGAAAAGAGAGAAAGTTCCTATGCAGACTTCACCCACCACCACCCTCTGTGAAATGTAGCTCAGACTGTTGCCTATCAAAAGCTTACTTTTGGCTTTGGGGTTGGGGTCTGATGTGGAAATAAACCGAACCAGCGGTATCTCAGCCCCATCCACCCAAATAAGTACAAGTAGAAAAGCGAGAAACCCAATCTCCGCTCTCCTCCACCTCTTCTCTGCAGCACCTCCACCACACCCTCCATGTGAAGCAAAGATCCACAAACACGTGAGCCGATTCCCCCTCCACACTTCTCTTTGTGCTTCTCTCCTTAAACCATGTTCATGGCGTCCTCAGTGAGAAAGGAGTGGATGTAGGCGAAGGACGGGCGGAGCTTGCAGTCTCTGTTCCAGCAGCTCAACATGAGCTCGTAGAGACCCTGAGGACACACAGCCGGCCTGCTCAGATACACCTGAAACACAAAGACAGGTGAACAAGGTTTAAATCAAGCTGTGAGCTCTGAAGTTTGAAATGAAAACACTGTAGAGAAAACTGCAGTTCCTTAAGTGTCCACACGAGGCTGTCTGTTTTTGCTTTCAGTGGCTCAGTTTGAACAGACAGAACGCCAGAATAAACTTGGAGAACACGCACGGTGACTGTCGTAATGCTGCGTTCCAGTAACCTCGGAAAAGGGAGTGACATATCTCCGACTTATCGGTGTTCCAGTTGAAGTTGGAAAAAAACATGCAGATCTACCAGGCTATTGTTAGCTGTTGTTAGCACGCCCTGCGTTGTTGTTCACAAATACCACATGAAGAATGTGATTATAACTATGGCAGCATTTTTGTAAATATAAGTCTAACAATACTATGTATACAGCTGATCTAGAGCGACACACCCCAGTCAGAAGTGCAAATAAATTGATTATTACAGGAGCTAAATAACTGTTCACACTGGGGGCATCCATCTTTGATTGTCAACTCGGGGGTGGCGAGGTTTAACCGAGTTCCCAGTAGAAAATTCAGACTTCGGGGGACGTTCCAGTTGCAGTTTCCTACTCGGAACCCAAAAATTCCTACTTCTGACTACAACTGGAACGCACTAAAAGACGTGACTCGAACTAAAGGGATTGTGTATTGTGATGCTAATAAATGCAGCTCGGACCTTCCTCAGAACTCTGCATTGCTTTACAACTTCTTTTTTTTTAACAACTTACAGGATGCAAAGTGACGAGGTAATGTATCTCTTTCTAGTTACGTAGCGGTAGTTTTTGATGTGTGACAACAAGCAATTTTTGGAAAACGTAATAATGTAGTTTTGTAGCCGGCTATATATCGCTACTTATAGCCCGGTGCTCCAAGACGTGTCTGAATAATATAAATTTGCTCTAGTTTTAATTGTCTTGTTCCTGAAGTTGAGTATCCAGGCCAGTCCAGCTCTGTCCGACCCAACCAGAAGGCTAAGGAATAGCATTTATAGATAACTTATTTTGATGCTATAAAACTCATCTTGAAGTGTGTATTTCGATCAGGCATATATCTAAAAGTGAGACTTTTTTGTAAATACTTAGAAACTCCTCACAGTCTCTTTAATCAATTATTAATATGGATCATGGGAAAGAGGAGAATCTCCCCTGTGAAAGAAAGCTGATCTGTAACAGAACATCTTTATCTTTACCACATATAGTGACAAATACATGGTATAAAGCAAGGAGGCCAGAATAGCACAGCATGTGACTTGTATGTGTGTATAAATGAACTTTTTCATCAGCAGGTGAATAAAACTGTTTTAGCAGTTCATTTATGTTTAACAGAAAGATCTATAATAAATATCTCAGCATCAAAAGAATACCAGCTTGTAGCTCCCAAGTTAGAAAAACAGTTAGTTTCTTTATCTAAAAAAGCCATGTTAAAAAAAACGCTGTGCCAGAGGCAGTTATAGACGTGCTTCAGTCAAAGAATATAACGGCAGACAATTTTTCTACTATTTGATTTAAGACTTGTCAGTTTGCCAACACATAATGAGGTTTCTGATGCTTTTTGTTTTTTGTAAAGCCCTGTGTTTGTTTTAGTTTGAATGAAGAACCACAATTTTGTTCATTTTTTGTTTTATCATTATTATTTTATCAAGGATATTACCATTGCTATATACAGTGTACGTGACAGTGTGTCTGTGTTTACCTGTCTGCCCTGGTCTCTGAAGAACTCTCCGGCATTGTCAATGACTTGTTCGTCTGTGAGGTTGGAGTAAGGCTGCTCCTGACAAACACTCAGCATCTCCCACAGAGTGACCCCAAACGCCCACACATCGCTCGCCGTGGTGAACTTTCCCTGTGAAGGAAAAAAGTAAAAGTAAAAAAACAGTTTTTAACAGCATTCTCTCAACATACATTATTATGAGAATAACAAAAGAGGGTGGAAAAAGTGTTTTTGGTGAGAAATGACAAACAACTACATTTCTTAGAGACAAGATAGCACAAATGTAAATGATCATACTTTTTTTACAGTGTATAAAATTTATTTTTTGGGGACAAACCTCTCACATCACACCTTACTGTGTCTCATTTTTATTATATTTTTATTATTATTTAATATTTAATTACTTGCACACATATGATCGCACAAAACTGATAAGACAAACTAAAGTTAGATTTTTCTCATGAAGAATATAAGGGATTAAACTTTTTCCACTGGATTTCATGTCTTCTTGAACACAAAGTGTTGTTTTCTGTGAATCAATCATTCACGGATCTAATCCTGAAACTTCCCTTTCGCTCTTATTACCTCTGCCAAGGGGGTTATGTTTTTGGGGGAGTTTGTTTGTCTGTCTGTCCATCCGTCTGTCTATGAACAAAATAACTCAAAAAGCAATGGATGGATTTTGATGAAATTTTCAGGAAATGTTCAACATGGGAAAAGGAAGAACTGATTCGATTTTTGTGTTGATAGGGATCAGCGTCTGGCCGCCATAGCGAAAAATGTGATTTCTGTGAATAACTACTGAACTAACATAGATATCATTATGAATCCAATTGATAATGCCATGTTTTCATGGTCAATGAATCTAAATATTTCGATGAAATAAAGGTAGGACTAATATTTATGGTGAAAATGACAATATGGCTAAGGACTGTGGCGCTGGTGGAGGTCTGCGCTCTCCGAGTGCTTTTCTAGTTTTCTATTATGTTATCATCTCAGAGAACTGCGGAAGCAACTTGATCAGAATGAACAAGTTTGTGAATTCACTTTGAGATGGTGAATAATTTCATTTTAAAATGTGAATGTAAAAATTAATCAGTAAATAAGTCTACCTGAAATATGATCCTTCCAACAACATTAATATATGCAACTGAATGTGATTAATAAATCACTAGGCCTGTAAGTCATTTGATTTTTAAACTCATAAAGTAATAAAACCAGCAATGAAAATTGTTAGATCAAAAGAATCCCACATTTGTCAGATTTGGCCTTCAGGCAGTGAGAATAATTGTGATATGTTCCTCTCAGTGAGCACATCTCTCTCTAAAGCGTCGTCAGTGATTCTGGGTAATTAAATATGACGTCCACACAGTTCGACACAAACACACACGTCCACGTCCTCTCACCATGAGAATACACTCCCAGGCCATCCAGCGGATTGGCAGCACGGCCCTGCCCTGAATCCTGTAGTAATCTCCTGCGTACAGGTTCCTGCTCATGCCAAAGTCTGCTATCTTGATGTGACGCTCACCGCCGCGATCATCTCCGCTCTCCCCCCTCTCCCCTCCTACCAGACAGTTCCGGGTCGCCAGATCTCGATGCACAAAGTTCAGGGAGGAGAGGAACTTCATACCTGACGCGATCTGACTGGCCATAGAGATGAGGGCTGGGTAACTAAGGGAGGAGGTTTAGAGATAGAGAGAACAGCAGGTAAGTAATAAGTCAGACTCTGTGATGAACTCAGTTATATGTTTGTGCTATTTTTTTATTTACCTGATAGTGTGTGATTCATGGTTGTTCTATGTTTTATTAACCCAATACTATGGTTTATTTACCTGATTGTGTATGTGCTTTATGTTTGTTCTATGTTTTATTTACATGATACTGTGTTATATGTTTGTTCTGTGGTTTATTTACCTGATTGTGGATGTGTTTTATGTTTGTTCTATGTTTTATTTACATGATACTGTGTTATATGTTTGTTCTTTGGTTTATTTACCTGATTGTGGATGTGTTTTATGTTTGTTCTTTGTTTTATTTACATGATACTGTGTTATATGTTTGTTCTGTGGTTTATTTACCTGATTGTGGATGTGTTTTATGTTTGTTCTATGTTTTATTTACATGATACTGTGTTATATGTTTGTTCTGTGGTTTATTTACCTGATTGTGGATGTGTTTTATGTTTGTTCTATGTTTTATTTACATGATACTGTGTTATATGTTTGTTCTGAGGTTTATTTACCTGATGGTGGGTGTGTTATGAGAAGGCCCCGACTTATCCAGAAGCACTCGGTGAGACAGATACTGGTTCAGGTCTCCACACTCCATGTACTCAGTGACCATGCAGAGAGGATCACTGCTCACACACACCCCCAGCAGACGGATGATGTTTGGGTCCTTCAAGCGAGACAATATCTTCACCTCTTTCAGAAAGTCGTTCCTAATGAGCCAAGAGGGAAGAGCAGAGAAGACAAGGTTCATTAATGTGGAGGAATAGTAGCAGAAGGGATTCATGTGTGCCAATATTTTGGCTTCTCATTTCAAACTAATAGAAATGTTACTCAGCAGCCTGATGAGTTTGTGAGCACAATACCTTACAAACCCTTTCCATCAAACTTTGAGGAAATGCTTGCTTAGACTCCAGGATCTAGCAAATGCAAACTCAAATTCTAATGAAGTTGGGACATTGTATAAAATAAACATAAAAAAGAATGCAATAATCTGTAAATCCTTCTTGAACTATATTCAGTTGAATGCACAACAAAGGCAGTATATTTCATATTAAAACTAATGAACTTAATTATTTTTGTAAATATTCACTCATTTTGAATTTGATACATGTGACGTGTTCCCATAACAGAGGCAGGGACAACACAATACTAGGAAATTGAGGAATGCTCAATAAACAACTGTTTGGAACATTCTACAAACGTCATAAACCGATTCAATTTTAGAAGTCATAAGTCAAAGATCAAAGTCATGGAGTCTAATGGTCATCTTTCTTAGAGAACACAGCCTTGTAAATGCAGTATCTAAAAAATAATGGGTGTACTTTCCTTATATTTTGCACAGATGTCTACTATGACCAATGGATAATATGGTTATATTTTGGAGGTCATGGGCCAGAATCAAAATAAAGCAGCCTCATGGTCATCTTCTTAGCAACAGCATTTTCTCAAGAAAACCTAAAGTTAAGGTAAGGCTAGGTAAGGTCATTTGTAGCCATATGTAAATTTGGTTTTCATTGGGCTTGCCTTCATCCCTTGCATAGACATCCAAAGACAAGACAAGACAAGACAAAACATGATACAGTGAAAACAGTGTTCAATACTAAAAGAGGAACCCCATGTGCCTGGTAGTAAAAGCAAGTAAAAACAAACTAGATAAAAAACAGACACAGCAGATCAATAGAAATGTGGTAATAAAAGTGAAGCGCGAAGAGAGCAAATAAATCCAGAGTGGTTTCAAAGATGTTCAACTGAACTTTGCACAAAGTCAGCTGTTACTATAAGACGAACAGATTATGTTTCCAAGGTCATGGCTCAGAGATCAAGGTCATAAAGCCTCCGAGCCATTTGAACCCTGTGATGGGATCTAGTGGATTGTAGAATTGAACATCACAAATCAACGTTCAAGGTCACAGAGTCCTTTGGTCGTCTTTTGCTTGTCAATTGAAGATCTCAAGAAAAAGATTGCTGACAAACGTTTGAATTTCATCCATACAGACTTTAGAGGTGAAATTGGAAATTAGCATTTGGCAGTTTAGCAACACCTAGCATTCAGATTTTGGAATGAGCCTCTTCAACAAACACTGTGCCGTCTTCTTCTCTTGTAAAACTTGCTCTCTCTCTTCTTGTTTTTCACATGTAATCCAGGTAGATAACAGGACTGGTGGCCAGACTCGTATTCCAAAATCATGCTTTGCTCTTTTTGTCCCCAAAACCCACCAGTAGCCAACTGGGTGGATTGTTATGCCAGCCTCCACAAAGGGGAGACCCGTGGTACATAAATATAAAAAGTTTTTTCTTACTTAATAAAAGGAAAACTGTTTATGGGTATGATTGTACACCTATTTCGATGGGCTATAAATACAAATACAACATTATATCCTTTATTTACTGTTTCTGTTTGGCAAAATGCTGCCAACTTCTACCTGCTACACCTTTAAGGACCTGATATCTCAAAAACCCTCTAAGATTTTCATCATATTTCAAACAAATGTCCATTTTGACACAAAAACAAAGATTTTAAAGGGACAGGTTTAAATGTCTTTGGGCACAGTGATCACTCTTTAAATTCAGATGTTCCACAAATGTCCTCCCTTACTTAACTACAGTATGAATGAATGACTACATTTTAGAGGTACAAGGTCAAAAGCCAGGTTCGCTGAACACCGTGTCCATTGCTAGTAATATTTTTTTCAATACAGCACCACAAAGACCACCTTTGATTTACTTAACTGTATTTTCTTTGTCCAGTGCTTGTATAGTTTCACACAATCCATCAATCAATTTAAATATGCACAATATCAATAAAAAACAGGCAAATACACAAAACACTCATGATTTATAATAAAATAGTCATTTGTAAAAAGAGACTCCTCAAAAGCGGTCCAGTAGGGGCCCACAAATCAGTCTGCAGAGATTTACTTTGTGGAGGCTTGAAACTATTAAGCTGTAGCTTTAGATTAATGTTGTTTTAAGGCAAGAAAGAAAGTTGCTGATACCCAGAAGAATCTACTCTCCAGCCTACAGCTACACCTCATTGATTTGTTTTGCAAGTCAATATTTGTGGTGCTTTGTCTCTCTCTAGCCTCGAGTTTACTAAAGCTGGTTTTACCTGCCCAGTGCAAAACAGAGGAGAGCTAAAGTACACACAGGCAGGTGGTGAAAGGAGTCGGACACCTGGAGAGACACAAATGGCTCTGATTTGTTTTCTCTTCAGGGCCAGAGCTCTGACTGCTGAAACATGCTGCGCTGCTGTTGAACGGGAAAATACTGTCAGGTAGCTGATTTTAAATTCTACAGCCAAAAACTACATGTGGGTATGTATAAGATGGATATTCTATCAGAGGCCCACATTCTGCCCTTGAGTGGCAAGATATCATAAAAATACATACACAGTAAAAAAACATGACACCACAACTTAAATAAGATTCTATTGATCCATTATTGAAGGTAAAATTAGGACTTGTGTAGTCATTTACAACTGCTAAAAGCTTACACAGGCTGTCAGGGGAGATCATCTTGGGATCAAGATTAATTCTTGTGTCCCTGAGACCTGGTGCCTATAAACTGTCGGTGACATGTACAATTGAAATTAAAGTTGCAAATAAAAAGAGTGGAAGTAAAAACATCTTCTAGAAGTTATTACAGTATTACTCCTTTTTAAATAACCATCTTTAGAGAAAACCTGGCACTTAATGAGTTCCCAGTATGATCAGACTTTCTCACTCCTCTGTTTAACAGACAAATCGAAGGGTGGTAAACTACCAATTAGACATTTCAATTCTTTCAGCACCCCAGAGATAAGGTGTAACAGTGAAAAAACTCACTGAAGCCAACCTCAGCTGTGTTTGAAATGACAAACCTGGCATTCTTGGAGGCGTCTGGGCGCAGTATCTTCACTGCTACCAGCAGAGGGCGACCTTTTCTTACATTGAAGGGAAACTCGAGGTTAGGAAGGTCCTGAGGGTTCTCAATTTCACACAGGTGCACCTTTTCCAAAACAAACACAGGTATTGTTATTAAGCCGTACATCTAACGAAGCTCAAACAGTTTTAAAGTGTTTATCCCTTACCTCTCCAAACTGTCCCTCTCCCAGCTTCTCTTTAAAGATGAGACACTGGCGTGGCAGCTCTGGCAGAGGGGCGGCATCAGCCCCCGGGCTCGAAGAAGCCAAGGCAGGTACGGCATAGGTGTTGTTCCCACTGACACCCTGCAGGCTCACAATATCAGCCTCAGCGTAGTGAGGCACACTGGGGGGCAGCGGGGGAGACACAGGGGGAGAGAGGGACGGGTAAGGGGGGGAGCCGGGATAGGGAGGAGGCTCTTCTTGAGTTGGAGGGAAACCTTTCTCCATGTCCAAGTCCAAACCACAGGCTGCAGGGAGGAGCAGGCAGACAGACAGGGTGGATGAAATCAAGAGATGAGAGTGATCATAGACACATTTATTTTGATTTGAGACAGCCTGAGGGCAAATACATCAGATGGTGTCACAGTTTGAGGAAAGTAATCAGAAAACTTGTTTTAAGGCACAGTTTGGACTTGGGGAAGTTTTTTTCGATTAAGAAATCAAAAACTGACGTCCAACACTTTTAAAACTCAACACTTTATATATTATATTAAGCCAAACCAAGTAACTTTTACAGCTTTATTTTTGGGTCTCACAGTCAAGTAGCACAGAAACATTTAAAGACGTAGATGTCCTACTGCTCAGTTTCTCTGTATGTCCTCTATCAACCGTCTCATTACTAGGGAAGGGAATTGATAAGATTTTATCGATACCAATGCTGTTAACGATCCTGCTGATCGATTCAATTCTTTAACGATTCCCTTATCGATTCCAGCAAATTTTGCATGTGGGCAAATGGTCTGATTTTCAGTGGCAACAATGCCAAACATACATCACAGTATAGATAACTGATAACTAGATAAAGTCTCTGGTGTTTCCACTCACTTAAGTTTGTGCAGTAGGTGTAATTAAATTAAGGCACGATTCTGAAGCTTCTGAACCCTGCCAATTGAATGGAATTGATAAGGGAATTGATTAGCAAAAAGATTAATGATATCGATTCTTTGATGGAGCTGTTAACGATTCTCAACTGGAATTGGTTTTCGATTTCCATCCCTACTCATTACCTTGCCTTTGTATGAAACAGAACCAAAATGGCTTCGTTTTAGCTGAGGGCTGGTGTGTGAACCCGTGCCATAGAAGCATGCGAACGGCAACCTGCAAACTTTCATAGCACTGAAAGCAGTTCACTGGGTCACTCTGTGAAAATGAGTTTGATGCTGCTCCCTTGCCAAGGCTGGGTGCTATTTTTAGATTTAATCAATCAATTTAATCTTTTTGTTGCAGAAGATTTTAAAACAAAAATTCATGTTATTTTTTAATGTTAATTATTCTGATTTCAGAGTGGTCATGTTTCATCATTTGCTTGTTTATTGTTTGCCGATTAATAGATAAAGACATATGATTGGCCATGGTTACTAAGGATCTACAGCTCTGTGATTATTACTCTATTGCCTGCTTAAATCCTGTTTTAATGATTTTGAAGCAGAGTATCAAACTTTGTCTCAGTACAAATCGTACTTCTTTAGTTGTTCTTTCTTGGAAACTGTATTTCCGTAATCAGTTTGGTTTGGAGCTGAATTAAAATTTTTGGCCATTCTCACTGATAAAAAACCTCTCACAGGTTTAATTCGATGAAGGTTTAACAACTTAATATTCAACACTGTCATATTCTGTGAGGGTCTGACAGCCCACATAAGTCAAAAACTTGTGGATGGAGAGGCTGTTGAATACAAAGTGTTATACTTTTGTTAAAATCATAATAACAATGATAAGAAACTTCTGTTCTGCCTCAGTGCACACACTTCTACAGCGCACGAGCAGAATACTAACTTTTAGTGTTAACACTCAGGTTTGCTCAGGTTTATACAACGTTCAGAAAAGTATGCAACATAGACTTCCACCAGAAAGGTGCAAAACTATTAATGTGTATATTTGCATATTGAAACAGAGAGGAGATAATGAGATGACAGTTTTTTTTTTCAGTTATGCTAGCAGCTCTTTAAAGCTATACAGCCTTCCCCTTGCTAGTCTGATCCGTTGTCCTCCAAAGCACTGAAGTAAAAGTACGATAAAAGAAGAGGCTGGGCAGGTACTTGGTGATTAAGCAGTGTTTAATAAATTCAAACTTAGACATAATGAATGTACTGGAGGACATGGACCCAGGTCACCATTGTTATTCATGTTCAAAGTCACGACTGAGTTTGGGGGAAAACAGTAATTTTATATTAAAATTAAAAGTAATCAATCAAACAGTCCTTCAGACTTTTAATTTAATTCCAAATACAGAGCTGATGGTGGTCCTTAATCAAATACAGGGGCATTACAAAACTCCTCTAGGTAAAGGATAATTTTAAGATTTTATGCCATTAGAAATCCAAAACGTCACTGGGTAAACAATAATTATTTAAGTCAATGCTTAGCAGTAAAATCTTGGTTTGAAAAGAAAAGCTGATTCACATGTGTCAGAATGCTTAAAGTTTTCCTGCAACAGAAGACTACACCAACATTAAAATAAGTCAGAAGGTTTAGACACATGAGATACTCCTCCACAGATGATCCTTCACTTCTGGTTTCATTAATTCAGCATCATGATCTCTTTTTTGGCAGGACATGATCAAAGTTAGAGTTAAACAGATGATAAATGCAGGAATGTTTAAGGATGTTTTCGCCCCTGCTTGATAAATTACTGCCAAAGCATCCAGCCAAGTTTAGCACCAAGATAGCCAAAATTAAAATGCACATATTCAAGCTGTAAAACTATCATCCTTCAACCAGCAGATTTAGTTTCAAACTCACTTCTTTCTGGCGGTATATAAGATTAATCAAAGTATAGCCTGTAGTGTGACCACACTGAGGTGTTACTAAGTCAATCAATGGCAGCCACCTCGCTGAGAACATTAACTTCCATCAGCTATGGTTAAATGAGAAGCTGGTTAAGACGTACAGTTAATGTCTGCTGTGTGAACAGCAAAGTGTCCAGCACAAGCAAGTTAATTAGCGAGGCATTCTATCCCAGAAAGAAAACAACACAACACAACTAGCAATTTATGCTCATTCTCACTATTGTTTATTTATTTGTTTATTTTTTTTTTTACCTAAATGAGGCTTAGCTTTCTGGCACACAGGCCTGGACCTTAATGAGATTAAGATGAAAACTTAAATCCCCCAACAGTTTTGCCCTCCAGGAAATCAGCTACAGACAAGAAAACAGTTTTGTACCAGGAAGTTAAATTCAGTCGGTAAAATCCACTGCCCGGAAGCAATTAAACAATGAGGAGTAGAGACTGACCAGCAGTGACCTCCGCCTCACTGTACTGCATCCTTTTGTTTCAGCCTGAGAACTGTATTTGTTGAGAAATGCACTCCATGAGGTGTAATAACAAACCACCTCTTCTGTTTAACGGATGAACTTCACATCATGAGGGAGGACAGCAGTCTTTATAGTGGGTGTTGTTGCTGTGAGATATAATGGGTTGTTTGGTAAGTAGCTCAAACTAGAAAGTCCACTTTGAACATTTTCTCCATGTGAAATTCATCCACAAAATAGAAATGTGGTTTACCTTTTGGTAAATGGATAATATGGATATCTGTTTTAATAAAGTAGACACCTTGATTGAAAAAGAAAATTAGGTAGTTAGGGCTAGATTCAGGATGGAACTGCACTGTGGAGGGTGAGCTTGAGCAACAGAACAGACAGCAACCTAAGAATACTCACAGTCCATCACAAATAAGCAGCACAGATGCTGAATAGATACAAAATCATGACTGCAGTAGCTTAGCTTGCTTGTGTAGCATTCGCTGACATATTTTCTGGCATTTCCAAAGCGATAAAGGTAGGTTTGGCATTGCGGTCACCATAACAAAACACGAGATGTCTCATGATAACTATAAAATAACAAAACTTTCTCAGGTTACACCATGTCCAAACTGACCACAACACGAGCAAGTGTCAGCGACAAAATCAGGCTAATTGCTCTGCATCACATGTTGGAGTTGTCATTGCCCACGAGGGACACAACACGATACTGTGTGATGCAATAGTGTGCAACACAACATTTTTTCCTGAAGTTCTACCTCTATTTTTTCCCCTTCGTCAGTGCAGACAAGGAGTTTACGTATTATTAAACCTTTGTGACCACCACTAGACGGCACCAAGCACTCCATGTCAGTTTCTCCGGCTGTACAGTTAAAGCATTTTATACACCAATGACAAGGGGAAACATCCCCCCCATCTCTGGGAGATAAACCAACAGGGACATACGACAAAGCTACATATATTATTAATTAAATTATCAATTTCTGGCCCCAGCATATCAATAATCATATCACGGGATGATGCTAATCATAACGGTTTATTCGTCCTACCGTAATTAGGATAGGTTATTTTAAAAGTTTGTTTGGACATGTTTGTAAAATATTTAAATATTTAAATTTCCATTGTTTCTGAAAAATCAACATATTGCCTCTTTCATATTCTGCACTTAGGCTACATTTACACGGACACTCTGACTTAAAAACACAAAGAATTTTCCTTTACGCATTCAAGTCGATCCGAGTTCAGACGGAGACGCTGGCGGTGTAGGTTTGCAGAGAGGCAGCACTTCTACAATACATGTATGAAGAAGAAAAACTTTTCACAAACAACAATGGCGAGTGGACGCACAAAGATTCAGGAGTTTCTTTTCTGGACAACAAATCAGTTCGGACAACAAATCCGTCTGGATAGTTTTGTCTCGATAACAAACCGTAAGCAGCTCACGCGTTACTCAGCAGACGGCCGAAGCTGTTGTTGTTTCTGGTATGCGCGTGCAGGCTTCATTTGAAAGAGTACTGTGCATGCGGTCATGTAAGCGTTGGGTTTACACTGAGCTGCATGGAGAGCGTTTTTGAAGGCCAAAACGCAACGAAAATTTATTGGATCTGAACGTATTTGGCCCCTTGTAAATGGCCCCTTAAATACACACTTTACCACATGGCTTTAGACAAGTTTCCTTATGTAATGTTTTTTTTTTTCATGTTTTAGTGATGTTATTGCTTTTCGGTGGACAGTCAAGAAACTGTAGGTCTAACTCTGCTTCATTTTCAAACCAGAGATTGTTACTTGAATCAAAACTATGGGCCAGCAAAAGAAACATGCTGCGAGTAAGACTAAACCGTATCGTAAAAGTGAATCATAGTTTCTGGGTAATTTTAGCTTCATTATTCCCCAAATACCAAACCATCACTTTAAACAAATGTATAGTGAGTAGTGAGTGGATGATTATTCGATGAACGTGGTTAGATGCATGCAAAATGAAAAAAATAATTTCTGCTCTTTTATAGTCAAATACTAGAGAAATAGAATAGAAAGGCAGTAATGTAAAAAGGTAGGAAGCCCTCCTGTCTGTGCTGGCCCAGTCTGAGGTGTCTTACCCTGGGGCACATTGAGGCTCTTTTCCTGAGCCTGAGACGTGCCGGGGACTACCAGGGATCTTGCGCCTTTTCTGTGATCTGACAGGAGCAGGTCATAGGCTGGGTTGTTTTTTAACAGCAAGACTGACAAACATGAACAAACATACACACACAAAGGACGAGGCAGGGTACGGGCAGGAATGATGGTTTGGATAAAAAAAAAAAAAAAGGATGCACATGACACAAAATACACATACAAAGAAACAAAACACGTCAACAACCATTAGCATGTTAGCATATCCATTATAACAGATGGGAGGCAAAAGCTTGCACTGACATAAGGAGAACAAAAGAAGAGAGCAAGAACAGGCAAAGTTAACACAACCAAACATAACAAAAACCAGTGGATGAAATAATGTTTCTGTTACACATGTTATTTCAAACTCACAGGCGCCTTGTAAAAACTACATGCAGCCCTCCTGTTGTGCAATTCGGGTGAAGGAATGCTTTTACTTTCTTTACCCCTCTTTTCTTTTCCCTCTTTTCTCTTTCTTCCCTTTCCTTAGAACAATAGCCCTTTGTGCCTCCTCTGTGCCGTGCATCTTTTGGAGGCAGTCCTCCCCATGGGGTGTTTGGTTTGATTTACTTTTGTTTGGTGTGGGGGAATATATCGTTATACTAATGTTTGCTGATATGAATGCCACATTTTCTTCCTGCTGACTGGCTTACTGGGATAATCAAGAAATGAAGGATACAAAAGCATGAGCATGGACATGAATAAGCCATACAAACCACATACATATTTGTAGAAAATGACATTCTGAACATGTGGAATGTTTCATTGTTTTAAATGATTCACTGTCTCTGTGCCAATTGTGTGCTTCTGACTGTGCATCAATCTCTGCCAACATGTATTTAACATGTGGTATGTTTTACTGCATGTGGGCATGTTCTTTGTCACGCTATGAAGCTACAAGCACTTCTCTTTTTTTTTTCTCTCTCTTTTTTTACACAAACCCTTAAAAAGAACATCTGATCCCATCATTATTGGTGATGATTAAATTACACACAGATAAAGTTGGATAAGGACAACCCAGGATAAAAGAAAGCTTACCAGCCACCATCTGCAGGTGGAAACCTGGCTAAGTGAAGTTTTTTCATCTTAAAAAATACTGTCTTTGTAACTTTCTTTTTTAAAGCACATGGAGCACAACAGAAGGGACCTCTGGGGGCTGCACCAACAGCCTAAACGAGCAATGGGAATTTTTGTTGCCAAGACGGCCACTTAAAAGCTACCTTCAATGCTTGAGGGCCAAAATTTTGGAATTCAAGGGATTATTTTAATATAACAATAACATTTAATTATAATTTAACAAAAAGGACAAACATTCAACAGTCAAAAATACATCTTTTCATCAATATTTATAAATATTTTACCCAAAGACAAGTAGCAATACTTAACCTAAAGAAATGAAGTGAACCTAATATAAGCCAGTTTAAGCTGCTTTTAGATGAAAGTTTGAGAGAAATCACTCGTTTTTAAAGTTTATCATTATTAGTATTATTATTTTTTATTTTGACAAATGCATTGATTGGAACAAGGGCAGTAAACTATAGCTCTATTTTTGGAAAAAAAACATGCTTTTGTATGTTGTCAACGCAGATTTTCTCATTTTTTAAAGTGTACTCCTTTTTTTTTTTTAAAGTTTCTAACGATGTGGGGCCACGCTGATGGAGGAGAAGAGTCACGTGTGGCCCCTGGGTAGCTAGATGCCCAACCCTGGTCTTAAAAAACATCTTCAATCTAAAAACATGCAGTTATTCAGCTTGTGTGCCCACCAATTTTCTCAAAAGACAACTGCAGCACAAGAAGTAGTGCTGCGATATATCCCTCACAAAAACAATGTTTGTTGACATACATTCTGTGTGACAACAAAAAAGATTTTTAGAGTGGAATATTCAGTACTCTGATAGGGTCTGCAGTCTGTTGTTTGCAAGTGCTGTCCATTATATGTAATATAATATGTAGGCCATTCGTACATTTGTTCAACTACTGCCATATTATCTATAAACTGTGTGGCTGAATTGACTTTGAAACTGTTGTTTACTGACAGAAATGTTTATTATTGATGGTTTAACTTTGTGGCAAAAAGGGAAAAGCACACAAACACATAAAATTTATTGAGCAGAGTCCCCCCTATGAAAATGATGCTTTACACAAGTTGACCACATTGAGGGTTCTCACATTCTTAAGAAGGACGCTAAGAGCAGAATACTTATTATGGCCTCTCTGATTGATTTGTAGATGGTATGTTGCTGTTCATATCCTGGTTATTCTTAAAATAATCTTGCAGCATTGCTCTGCTACCAAGTAAATTAAAGTATAACAATGTTTCAAGTCTGTGATGATTAACACAGCTGATAGAACATGAAGCTAACTAGCATGTAGTAGATAACTGAGCTAAGTAGATGTGCTCTTGGAGCACAAATCTCTGCCAAGGCATTGCTGACATTGTTAGTGGAGTTATTGTTGAAACATGGAAAACTGCACTGTGTAAAATGTTGACAAATCCTGAAAAATTTCTGGATCCACATCAGAATTTGGATCACCACAAAATCGTGTTACATCTTTCATGTACAATTGACAATTAGTCAAACCCATTCATTACTTTTTAAGTTATCTTGCTGGAGGGCTGACAAAAATGACAAACACTCTCCTTGGCAAATATAATTAGTGAGACAAACAACATGATTTACATTAAAAGTCCTTCACAGCTTTTTGGCAAACCTAACTTTTTTTTACATTTTATTTCCAATTTGTTTTATGTGTCCAATTGAACTATGATCACTCTCAGCATTAATCTACTTTTACATACTGTACAAATCAAGATGGCAGTACCCGCAAATAAGCCGTAGGATCTTTGTTTAACTTACCCGTGCTGTCTCGTTGGTCCCTCGGCCGTAGCAGAGCGCTCGGTTCTTGGTACTCTCCTTCTCCCTCTCTCTCATGGTCACGGTCGTCTGGAAATGTGTGGATGCGTTGGTAGCGGCTTGAGTAGCTGTGTGTGTTATTGATGACCACATTGTCTGAAGGCACCGACAGGTGAACACGCAGCTCATCACTGGAAAGACTTCCCTGAGCCTGGAAGGGACAAAAACACATCTGAAGTCAAGTAATACAAATTTAGCAAGTTTAATTGGTGCAGATGGATAAAACCAAAACAATTTAATACACAGTTCTCCCACAAATATGGCCTTTGAGGGGTTTTCTTCAATTTAATTTTTGGAACCATTTCAAAGTGTTATTGATTCAGCTCTATCTAATATGTCTGATGTATTTAGGTCACTGGTGGTAGGTATGTTTTAAAAAAAGGACCTGCAGTTATTATTCTATCTTTCACTACTTAAGGGCAAACCAATACCTCTCCATATCTTTGAAAAATCACTTTAGCATGACATGTGAAGGTAGAATTCATTGAAAATGACTGCATTAGGCTGCATGCCCGCAAACAATGTACAGTATAGCTCATAATCTGGGATCTGAGTGCACACTTCTTTTGTTGTTTAAATCCCTGAAGCAGATGGCCATCAATCAGTGAAAGCACCCTCTAATCTTTGAACAATTAGAAGTAAATGTAAAAGAAGTCCCATGAAACACCCAGATGGAAATCTGGGCATACCCTGCCAAAAGCTGGCAGGAGTTATTGTAGCCTGCAATCAATCATTTTAACTTGGTTAAAAGGACACTTCAGCCCGATAAATCTTTTTCTCACTCTGTGTTATTTATTCTGTAGGAAGTAATGAACCCCCTAAACAGTACAGCTCCAGGCTGTCCACAGTAAGTGTTGTTTCAGGGAAAAGCAATTTAATTAATCTTTAATGCTCCAGGGGAGTTACAGAAATTTCTCCTAAAGGTGTTTGGATCATAAAACGGAGACTACTCTTTAGAATCTAAAGGGCGAATATATGTCTTTTATCTAATAATTTAATTTCTTACCAATAAACATGCAACACAACTTCAGTAAATTATATTTTTAGCAAAGTCAAATTTCAATTTTATTTCTTTTTTTTGTTCCAAATAAATAACTTGCTTCAAGGCAGCTCAACATTAACATAAGAAACCTTAGAGTAAAGTACATCTATTTCCAAATGGCACACAGAAATGCCTCCAACAGTTCAATAGAAATACTATAAAGCTTAAATCTCCACTCACTTTCCCCAGAATCTTTTTCCAATACTGCCTCCACAGAATGACAGCAATCACAGCCAGCAGTAGGAGAATGATGCCCACCAGGCAGCCAATCAGAATAGCTGTGTTACTGCTGTCGTCCTTGGCTACAGGAAGCCCTGCCCTTGGCGTCTTTGCAGCAGATTCCGCATCTAGAAAAGAAATAAAACAAACCAAGGAGTTTGATGTTTTAATATTTCAATATGTGCATTTTTAAGGGTGTCCATAAAGGATGGTTGGGGGGGGGGGGACTTTATGGGGCTCATAATAATGTCGGGTTCCATGGAGGTGAGCAAAGACATGGTCCAAACTAAAGTTCCACAGTGATGATCAAAAGTATGTAACCACCATTTATTATTGTTTTCCTTGACCACAGCAATTGGTATCATAATGATATCTATTTTAGTTCCATGGTTATTCACAAAAATAGCATTTTTCGTCATGGTCGATCCTGGACGGTGATCTGGATCACTCCCAAAATCTAATCATTTGTTCCTTGTCCCAATCCGGACATTTCCTGAACTTTCATTGATATCCATCCATAACTTTTTGAGTTATGTTGCTAACAGAGAAACAAACAAACAAAAAAACAAACAGACGTCGGCAATAACAAAACCTCCTTGGCGGAGGTAATTAGTGCAGATGAAGAACTGCCGTGTGGTGAGAGGGCAGAGTGTAGCAGATGGAGACAAAGCAGGCTCTTTGTGTGCACTGACCTGCCTGCAAATCTGTCATCTGTTGTTAAGCAAACTCCACATCGTGTGATAATAAAGACAACATTTAAATAAAATACTGGTCCTGTGAAAGCTCATTTATTCTTTTCCCTCTTTTATTAAATTTATTTGTGTTTCGAGTTTTCATCAAACAATGTTTAGTGCTGATGTTATGTTGTAGACTTTTCTAAGTATAAATATTTTCATATTTCAGTATAAAGGTGCAAATACAGATCATCTAGTGCAGAAGTCAGCAAACAGTGGCCCCCAGCCCAATTCTGGCCCACCAACAATAATTTCTGGCCCTCATCATAATCTGAAAAATAACAACTCTGACAACAACAGAGTGATGTCACCGAGCAAGACATACTTGTATTTTTGCATATTAAAGATGATTTTTTTTTCACTTGTTGTGAGATGAAGAAACCAAAAATGTGCTGCACAATGCTGCAGAAGTTTGTTCCCATAACTCAGAACCTGATAACCTGACACGCCAGATGGACAGTTCCATATTTGGAAATATTTCACTAATCCATCTGGGAAGGAGCCGTTCGAAATGTTTTCAGGGGCAGAACCTTCAAAAACAACAGCAGCTTGTGATTGGACGATCGTTCAGTTCGTCACACTCATCACAGACCAATCCATATCAAGCAACACTGCTATGTATGACATAGCATATGTAGAGGCTACACGTAGCGGCTAATGGCTAACACAGCAAACAACAGTTTACGGCCGTTACCGTTATCTTAAGCTCCTATAAGACTATCATATCACATTAATACCACACAGGTGTATCATTTAACACTGATATGTGACATGAACCTCATCAAAGACAATCCCTCCCAAGTTTTCCTGGTAAACTTCTGAGGAGAGCATAAATTGGCAAGTATTACGAAGTAATCATGACGACCACAGGCTAACCATCATGTCCATGGCGGACTTCGGCATTCTCTCCCAGTTTCCCTGCAGTAATCCCTGGTCAGAAGAGCAAAAACATGATTTCCCGTATCACAAGCTATAAGTGACGTTCTTTCCTCCCCTTTTAAAGAAAAAAAATGAGTCAATTTCTGATCTAAAAAAAACACAGTTATTGAGACAACTTCAAAAGCCACCATTGTTTTTCAAACATGCAGTCACTTCCTGTTGTCATCATGTCCGCTCCTGCAGCTTCCACTTCTCCCACCTCTCTTCAGTGATTGGCCATTATGCATTTAGCTGAGTGAGGTTGTTGGACAATGGAGGCTGGCAAGACGGATATGCATGATTTCAGAATCAGGCAGGTCCATCTGCTCTTATAAAAGTATTTATGGGTACATTTTATTTCTTATGAACATAAAGGGAGACGCTTTTTCCTAGTGATTCTGTCAATGAGCAGATGAGAAATAAAAAAGCATGGAGAGAGCCATAGCACAAAACAGGTGAACATTTTTTATCGTCCCTTCCATGTTTCTTATTTTATCTGAGATCAGACAGGAGCAGACTGTTGACTGATTGATGTCATCTTGTAGAAACATACAAGAGTTCACAAATATGCACGGATGAAGTGGACAGCAGTGGATCATCAGTGATCTGTTCATTTTAAAAAGCTCAGAAAAACGTCTTTACGAACCTCACTGTGAATTGTTTATCTGGATAACATGACCAAACCTGCTTTTAAAGACTTCAATCAGTGGATTTCATTCAATGACTTTTGAGGGGGTAGTTAACCGAGTCTTTAATGGGCTCAGACTTTTCTGGGGGTGGACCTGCTCATTTGAGTGGATGTTGCAGGTATTCTTTGGTGTGCTGTTTTGTGAGGAGACTACCTGATGCATATGTGGGACCACACACCGGCATGATTTGATGCTTTAAACTGCCTAAAAGCTTTGGCTCTTTTAGCGCAGTCCCACACCTGCTGTGGGGGGTCACAAACACACTAGCCCACTTTCATTATGCTTTTCAAACCTCTGATGGAGAAAGCTTGTTTGAGTATGCACACCGTATGCCCACTCGTGCCTCAGGGTTACCCAGAACCCACTGCTCTGTGAAAACAATACTCACATTGTTATCCCCTCAACAACTCTGTCACCAGCTACTAATCTAAATCACACAGTTATTCTTACTCTCTTGAAGATCAAATGCAGTATTTCATTAGAGCAGGGAAAAACTGTGTAAATTTCACTTGCAAACACTTAAACACTTAAAACATTAAACAGTGGTGGTTTGGAAGACATGGCTCTATTAAAAAAGATCAAAAAGAGGCACACATACCACACATACATGACTTCTTTATGTGCATGTATGGATTCAGACAGGCGCATATTTGCAGGCTGAAGATTTACACACGGTATTGTTTAACGGAAAAAAAAACACTCTTTCCCTCTCTTTCAGTTCAACACCATGCAGGTTATAAATAAACCCAAACAAAGCAGCCCAACCACAGCCAGTAACAAGGACAAAGCAGCAAACACGCCACAGTAAAAACATTTCCATCCTTTTTTTTTTAACAAAAAAAGCCTGCTATTTTGAAGCTTGTGACTGCAGAGTGAGCGGTTATTGTGCATATATATAATGCACAACATCTCAGTTAGTGTTCTCCACATAGCTGTATATCTTAGAACCCGGGGGAGAGCACAGTGCCAAAGCCTGCCCCTGTAATCCCTCCTCCATTACACTTTATACTCAGCAGTGGGACAGTTTTAAGATGCTGGAGGAGGGCCAGAGCGGATGTTACAAGCACCCCTTCCCTGGTTATCCTCCCTTTCTCATTTGTTTTTTCTCTCTCACCTGAAAGTGTCCAGTTACCCGTGGTGTCCGTCATGAAGGAGGTGGTTGAATTTGGGGGTTCTGGAGGAGTGAGGGATGGAGAAGGGGAAAGAAAGATGGTGAAGAAGACTCAGAGTGGTGGGTGATGAGGAGAGAAAATCATGAATAGCCGGATTTCAGCTGATTTTTAATCTGTATTGATAAAAATCCCTGAGAGTTCATATTGAAGACTTGGCTTTAATCTGTAAGGAACACTTAACCTTCAATTCAAACGGATTTCTCCTGCACTATGTCTGCAATAAAACCTGTGATAAACATTAAATGTCGACTTAAGGTTCAGTAAAAGTTGGCAAAACGTCAAAGGATTTGGGAGCTCGTGATAAAGAGGGATGTTAGTCAGACATGGGCCTCCTTTTGGCACTGCCTGCCTTTGGCTACACTTTAGACACACGGCTTAGACACACTGCCGACATGCTAACACTCATCACGAGTGGAGAGAGGAGATATGTGCAGAGACAGGGGGTGCTGAGGGAGAGATCAGGGGAATTAGGGAAGCGCAGGAGAAGTAGATGGAGTTGTATGGTTGGTGATGAAAGAGGTAAAACTGAGAGCGGATGTACGGTGGAAAGGAAGACTGTAAAGACAGGAAGAGGTTAGAGTGAGAGTGAGGGGAATAAAGACTGAGAGGACTCACCAGATGGACCAACGGTGGTGTTGGAGGATCTGCGACCCGATGCAGGAGAGGAGGAGGTGTGGTTGAGAGGAGGGGGAGACGGAGGAGTGGTGGTAGGGGTCTTTGGTATATTAGGAGGAAATGAATCAGACTCTGTGGCATCATCCTCGTATGGCTCTGGATTGAGAGAGGATAAAACAATTTAACAAAATGAATCATGTTTTATATGTTTAGGGGGTTTCCATATGGCAGCACACAGCATCTGGTTGTTGAGAAACAGTGGTTGTGGTCACAGCTGGTTATGTTTTCAGAGAAACAATATTCATCTCAGGAGATTTGTTAATTATGTTGTTTTTGAGCAGGAACCCATCCATTCCTTATTGACTAGTCTGTAAGATTGCGTAATGACAAATGGTTGCTGTTAAGTGGCCAACTAACTGTTTCTCATTACCTTTAAACCTGCCAAATGAGCTGATTTTCCCTTTTCCTGTAAAACAGGTCAACAGCTGACTCTGCAGTTGTTACAAATCTGTCATGAATAAACACAGGTCACCCAGTACAAGTCCATATCAAGTCTGTACTGTTTCCAGGCAGCTGGAGGTCAGGCAAGTTTGCCCTGTTTTTAAAATGTAACAATTATTTATTTATTTATTTATTTATTTATTTATTTATTTATTTATCTAACCTTTATTTAACCAGGTTAGTCCCACTGAGATCAGCAGATCTCTTTCCCAAGGAAGTCCTGACCAAACATGGCAGCAAAACACAGCTTCAACAAACAATCACACAGACTCAATACAGTACAAAGAAGTGAAGAAAACAATAAAAAACATCCATTTAAAACAGTGATATTCAGAAAGTTTGTATTCCAGAGTTTTCACTGCAACTTTAAAGACATTCAGAGACACAAAGTTTTGCAGCTTCAAATCAGTCTGTAGATAATTCCATGCAGAAGGTGCAGAGAACCGAAAGGCCTTCTTTCCTAATTCAGTTCGGACTTCAGGAACAACAGAGTGTATAAAGCTCACTGATCTCAGGTTGTGTAATCCATCCTTCAAGATTAATAAGGAGGAAAGATAGTCAGGCATTTTACCAAAATAAGATAAAATAAGGTTTGGTTGTTCTTTCACGTTTAACTTATGATATCATTTATTATCACTTATCATTAAAAAAAATGATAAGATGGAAAACACTGTCAGTGGAAATTACTTATTGTAACAGATTATTACAACATTCAAACAGGCGGTCAAGCCATTACCATTACTGTTATAAGTTGTGATGGAAAAACTAGAAGTAGACCTTGAAGCAGAAGTAGAGGTATTAATGTATAATTCTTTAACCAAAGTAAACTTTTGCAATGTGAATTTGAAATTACAAAGATGCGTGGTGCTGCATTAGGGCATCTAAACATGGCTTCTTTCACCTACTGTAATCTATGACTGCAACCTGTTAATCTCAAACTCCAGTTTCCAAACAATGGTGGCTGCGGCACTTTTCAAATTTTTTTTTAATTCATGCCAATGACAGGACCTTGAAGCAGATGAGTGTCTGGCTGGAGCCCAGAAGCCACAAAATGCCAGACCACTCAACACCAAGACATATCAACCACCTCGGTCTGATGTGATTATCGAGCACTTTGCAGATTCTTATCACGCTACACCTGACAGGGTGTTTGAGGGAAGAGGACAGTATAATTAGCCAAAGCAGTCTCATGTGAACAGAGTTGAGGGAGTCCTCCATCTGACTTTCTATCAGATCGGCATTTATCACATCCTCAAGGAAGATATTGAAAGCCACTGACTTTTTTTCTGCTTGGGTGGTTGATAAAGGAAAGTCAAAGCAAGACAACAGACTGACAAGAAGTGTAACTTTTTAAAATCCTGATCAACTTTTTGAATCAATGAGGAGACCCAAAAGAACAATGGATGCATCTTTTACATTTACTGTAGGTCTGTTTACTTCTAAAATGCTTACTTCAACAATCCTGATTCTCTCCCTTGTTGTGTTTTGAGCGGCACTATTTTCTGCTGAATCCCCAGCAGAGATGTCAAATGGTCCATGACGGAAAAATGCTGATATCCTAAACCAATTAAAGTGCACAGCAAGGACAAAAACTATTTTTCTACTTATGTAAAAGTTTGAGAACAATACTAACACTTTTTAACCTGCCTTTCTCTGCTTTTGATGTTTAGCATTCAAGAATCCTGACATAGACCTTTGACATTGTCTGTTAATATCTCTATCGGCTAAATGTATATTAATTAATGGAAATGGCAATTTTGTGGTGGTCTGTTATGTTTGATGTAAACAGATCTCTGTGTTTCCACAAACTGCTATTTGATATTCAGTAACACAGAGAGCAAATGGAAGTGGAGGAAGATAACTTAAAAGCGTTCCTACACAACATAATTTAAGAACTTTTTAAGACCCAAACTGATAAATATTAAGGCGATTTGGTTTGCAGATCAAATGGTGATTACAGCTGTAATATATATACAATACTGCGTTGAATAAGTGACAGGTTGCTCCCGCAGTGTTTCAGTGTTCTATGAGTTAGTCCTGAAAGTTGTCAAAAACTGCTTTGGTAACAATAGTGTCAGAGAAATAGTCAAAGTGATATTTAAAATGTCACTCCCTTGCAGGTAAATGTCTTTCTAGGATATCTTAAGGCCTTAAATTAAAAATGTGTCACTGCTTTGCCTGGACTTGTTATGAAGTGGAAATGCTGATCATACTGGCACATTAGGTTATTACAGGTCTGTTTAAGTGACACCGCTTGCACTCATGGGAGAGCTGCTGGCATGATTGAGGAAAATACACTATGACACACATGCACAGTACAGTGGTAAGACTCTGTTCTTCACACGGTTGATTTGCTAAACTGCTTGCTTTAAAAGCATGTTTGTGAGAAAATGAAGGACAAAAGTTGTAAAAGAGAAGTAGCTAGCCTCTTTATGATCATATAACCTCCCTCTCCTGGTTTGTATTGCAGAGAGCACCACTGCGCATGAGGGATTTACCGTAAACTCATAATTTGTAAATCTCCATTCATGGGGTAAATCCTGATTTAATGTCTGTAATTAGGTAGATCCATCTTTCCAAGCTCCCATCTAAAAAAATTGTGAGTGGCCAATCAGTACCCTTCAATGCAGAAAGAGGTGGTGAGAAGACAGCAGGAAGTTGTTGTTCATGTGGAGGTTGACAGAGATGCAAACAGCTTTGTTAAGTTGTAATTGACAGGATGATCATCCAATCACCTGCCTGGTGGATATTATAATGAATTCCCATTCCCAAATTCTTTCTATGAGCTCTTTCCCAGGTGGACTTTATATTGAAAAGTGCATCTGTTGTGTCAGGCTAGCACAATAAGGTGTCTGGATCTGGGGAGCACCTAATCCAACAGATGCTCTATAGCTGTCCTGGCCTGATCAACAAGAAGTAAACCTTGAGAATCTGTAATTAGGTAGATCCATCTTTCCAAGCTCCCATCTAAAAAATTGTGAGTGGCCAATCAGTACCCTTCAATGCAGAAAGAGGTGGTGAGAAGACAGCAGGATGTTGTTGCTCATGTGGAGGTTGGCAGAGATGCAAACAGCTTTGTTAAGTTGTTATTGACAGGATGATCATCCAATCACCTGCCTGGTGGATATTATAATGAATTCCCATTCCCAAATGCTTTCTATGAGCTCTTTCCCAGGTGGACTTTATATTGAAAAGTGCATCTGTTGTGTCAGGCTAGCACAATAAGGTGTCTGGATCTGGGGAGCACCTAATCCAACAGAGGGTGCTCCCAGTGCAACCTGACCCTCTATAGCTGTCCTGGCCTGATCAACAAGAAGTAAACCTTGAGAAAATTGTGGACAGGCAAAGCTGCTCTGTAAAGCACTTTGGACTCCACACTACTGCTGGCAAAGTAAAAAAAACAAAAAAAAAAAACAAGACTGGGCTGTGTGTTAATCATGTGCAAAGCAGCTGGGGTTCAAAAATCTTTGGTTTTTAGTGTATATGCCCAAAAACAGCACCAGTTTGATTTTTGAAAAAGTGATTGCTCTACAGCACCTTAGAAAAGTCACAAGTCAGGAAGCTAACACTAAATTTTTTACTAGCTTTTCTCCCTCACTTATCATCATAATAATGCCTCTACAAAAAAGTAAAGTAAGTCAGCTGAGTCTCCAAAAGCCCAGTACAGATGCTGAGACAAGACAATGGGAACCAAAAAGGTTTTGCACCCACAGCACAATACTCTTTTTCAGGACTCAATTCCAGCCATTGTTTAAACTAATCCAAATCTCTCCTAGACCTTAAAAATGGTACCAAACATAGTTGCTTGGACATATGAAAAAAGGGCAAAAGGCAGGGTCAAAAGAAAAACGACCTGTTACGAGAGGAAGAGGGAAAATATATGTTAGAGATGTCTCCGTACCAGACAGGAAGGATATCTCGCTGATGAGCAGCCATTTGTCAGCAAAAAAGAACTTGCAGCGGAGAATCTGAGCCGGCCTGCCACCCAGTGGGAGGGAGATGGGTCGTGAAGAGGGGTCCTTTAGGTCCTCGAGGGGCACAGGCAGAGTGAGTGCAGGAGATGACCAGGGCTGCAGTATGCCTGGCTTAAAAACACACTCAACTTTGCTGAAGACTCGCACGCCTTGGGTGTGGCGGTTGTTACTGTGCACCTGGGAAGAGAGAAAATATATGAGATAAGAAGAGTGCAGAGAGAGGGCGATCGAAGACAAAGTGTCAGATCCTTTAACTTCCTAAATCTCTTTAATTAGCTGGAATCATTTTCAAATATCTTAAAAACTTGGTGAAAGTTGGAGGCCTTAATCATTTATTATTCATGAACAGGCTGGAAGTTCAATTAACACCCTTAATTAATGAGACGTTCTCTTCCTGTTCAACCCGTAATTGCTTTGGCTCGAATTACAGC
The DNA here is from genome assembly GCA_036419115.1 of Scarus forsteni. Taxonomy (NCBI): domain Eukaryota; kingdom Metazoa; phylum Chordata; class Actinopteri; order Labriformes; family Labridae; genus Scarus; species Scarus forsteni. Next base: position 1,272,146 of record JAZDUH010000111.1, read on the forward strand.
TTTGTAGAACTCTGACACTGCAAAATTAGAACAAAGAAGAGGACAGAAGTAGAAGAGGAAAGCCACATTTATGACAGAAAACTGATGGAGAACATTAGAGAATGTCCTGCTGTCTTTACAAGCAAGGAAAGGCTTAGGAAGAGGTAATCCATACAGGCTGATTAAGTATTCTTGGCTTCATTGTTGCAAAAGGAATGTAGAAGAGCTGGAGTAGAAAAGGGAGAGATGAGGAGGAAGATAGAGGGTTTTTAAATGAGAGAGTGAGAGGTCAAACCTATCGATGTAAGAGGTAGAGAATTAAGGGTGGGAGAGAGGGGATGGTGCAAAGGCTGCACAGACAGGTTAGCTATTACCCTCACACTTACTGTGAGGCCAGCCGCTCTAATTTAATCCATATGCTAATAAAACACAGACACGAGGTGCAGGGAGAACAGCTGCACCAGATGCTGGGTTGACGTGTAACTGATTATACGTGCACCGGGGAGAAAATGGGAGGAGGGGGCGTCAACTGCAACTGGGGATTATGGACCAAAACTCACATGAGAAAAATATCTGTCTAAATAGGAATACCTGATAAACATGAATCTCAGTTTTTGTTTTTGGAATAATAAAAAGGAAATGTTTATCACAGAGACAGAATGTATACACTTTAACAGGATTCTTGTAAAGACAGAAGACTTTAACAATTGTGCATTTTTTTGTTTCTACTTCTAAAAAAAACTGCAAACCAACTCCTTCAGATGAACGGTTATATGTAATTTGTTTCCCTAGCTAATTCTTTAGTTATATCTATGTTGAAAAATGCATTTAATAATCTTCAGCTACTTTTTTACACGGTCTAAATTGCACAAAAAGGGCTCTTATTTATGTTACTTTAGTGTCAAAAAGATATCAAAATCATTTGATTGCTATTAAACATACACCTTGAAAAAAATAATGTAAGAAAAGGATTAACTCAATAAGATTTGATATTTTAAGTACATCATCCTGCACTTAATAAGCAGATTGTTGTTGGCCACTCTTTCTTTTTGCAGTCTTCTAACAGGATTTAATTCCTGGCATAGAATTCCTGATATTTTGAAATCAGTGTCACCAAAACTAAACACATTTGCAAAAATATCATTATCTTTTATCTGTTTTCAAAATAGATTGATTTGTTTTTACATTTCGGTGTATTTCCCTGCCCCAGTGTTTGACGTATTTTAGAGAAAGTGGCTCCTACAAGTCAACAGAGCCAAGGTAATTCATAACTCCTGAAGGGAATACAACTCCACTGACCTGCAATAAGCTCTACCTGAAACAAAAACACGCCATTCATTACATTTTGTTGTTTTATCATAAATCTAACCTACATCATGAGCTCTCTAGGGCCCTTTTGATATGTTTCACTGTCTTCAACATGCCCAAGCGGAAAAGTAGTGGATATGATCCTTACAAAGTCTAATTAGATGGTACCGCCAGTCTTTAAAGGAAGAAATAAAGGTCATGACAGACACTAAGAGTCAAAGGGCACATTTCCCTTTGGGGAGTGATTAGGTGCAGGCTATAGAACTACAGAGTCAAGTCAAGCCAAAATTAGGTTCAGGTTCCCACTCATTATTTGTTTGACCTGTGTGTTGGACATATCCGCTCCATCAGGCTAACATAACAGCGCGTGTCAGCTAAGGTTAGTGTGGGAAAACCTCTGGGGAAAAGACAGGAAACACAGGATAAGTCTAGGAAAACACTGAAAATACCACTGGGAAAGCTTTAATAGGTAACTGAGAAACACAAGAATAATAACTAAAATGTAATGTAGGGAAATAGAAAGGGGGATGTGCTAAAAGTCTGGATGTCAGTCAAAAACCAAAACCTCAAGATTAATTGTCACTTAAGACCACTGCTTTGGGATTTGTGCTGTTAAATACGCATATGTATACGGTGAATCCCACCCAAACCAACATTCCTCTGCACGTCCAAAGAGACAGCACAGTTATAACTCAAGACAGCTTGCTTCATATCATCATGCACCCTTGTTGCTCCATAAACTAACCACGAAAGCCACACAGACGCACAAACAGACTGTGAAGCAACTCAGTGGCACCCAGAAGGCGAGCTCAGATGCACTGTCCCGTGATAAACAATTGCAATGACACTAATTAAATGGCTAGAAAACTTCTCCAGTCAAATACTGCTTGTTGGTAGTCACTGTTGATAAAATTTGTTCGTGTATCACTTAAGACTTGATATTTATGCCCGTGACTGTGTGTGTCTTTAGAGTTCTGCTTTGCCATGCTCTCCGACTTTTCAGCAATTCGCAACAGACAGTGAATTTAAAGCTTTCAAATGACCAGCAGAGGAGGGCAGAGAGAGCTCAGCTACCACTGACTACTGAATGGAGCTGTGACATAAGCTTTTTCATTTTTGTTTTCATAGAATTATGCAGGTTTACTTCCCATGAAATCGAAGAAAAACATATATTCATGTTAACTGTAAGTTTAAGGAACAGCATCATAGATTAAATGCCCTATTAGCCAAGTCTCTGCTGGAATATAACGGAGAATCACTCCCCTGACACTTCCAGAATTACAGAGTAGGTGATATGATAAGCTAACATAAGCTCATTGAGATGATTAACGATATTATCAGGATCACCTTCAGGTGTCACTTTAAGTCAGTTTTCTGGGACAGCAATATCCTGATCAAGCTTATACAATATTTAATTTCAAGACTAGAAGAAGTCTGTTTGTCTTTTTATTTAATGTAAACACAAGGAAAAGTGAAGCATATAAAAGCATTAATCTGTAATTTGCTCCTTGTTAGATGATATAGAGCCTTTTAAAAGTATAAATCAGGGGTTTCTCTTCAGTAGATAATGCATCCTTAAAAAATAATTCTGAAACAGCAAGGACTGTCAACTTCTAACCTGACACCGCCAGATGGACAGTTCCATATATCCGCCACAGAAATATGAATCAAGCAGGTCTGTCTGCTCTGCAAGGGTAGTCAACTTCTTCACTGTTTAAAGAAGATGAAAGCTTTTCCTGTCCACTTGGTGGGCTTCCTTTGAGTGATTGACCCCAAGTGAAAGCTATCAATAGTTGTCACTGAACCAATGTATGCTCCTTTTTGTTGAAGTGCTGAAGAGGGAATACATGGTGAAAATAGCTGGAAGAGAAACATCCATTACTCTGCTGTTTGTGTTTCTTTTAGGGTTGCACTTACTCAAATGCAATAGCAGAAACAATCAGGCTAATGCTCTTACATTATCAAAGCAACATCCTCATCTTCCTCTAATTAGATAGTATATCAACCACATCAGTGCACTTGTAAACAAATCCTTCTTGGTCTGAACACTTGTCTTAATATAAAGAAGAAAAATAAACGAATATTTGAAAATCAAAGCATTAGACAAATTAAAAATCAGAAGTGTTCATCTTCTTTGTTATGCAGATCTATGAATCAAGGTGTTCAAAATGTGATCAGATCATCTTCTATGAGGCAGAGGAAAAGAGCTCTCAGTATCCAATCTATCTTATAGGCTTCTGTCTGTTCAAAGGGGAAAAACTTCAGAGAGAGGTGCATGATTTCTAACCACTGTCCAAGTCTAGAATTAAATCAGGACTGTTACATTTATAATTAATCACTGAGCCACAAAGACTGGAATAACAATGTCCTGCGTAACCTTCTGTCATGCTAACACAATTAAGACAAGTCAATGCCATCACATCACATGCAGGGTAAGATGAGAAACTTGAGAGTAAAACTTGACATTCTGCAGATTCCTTACAATCACTGGTTAGCACAGCAATATAATTCACATCAGAGCGTATTTAAAGTACACTGTCTCCCTGCAGACTCGGTCAGGAACTGCAGCTTTTAGCCCTGATGACAGCTCTGATTTACAGTCTGCCCCATGCGGTCTGAGATTCCTGTGGGATAACAATGTCCCGCATAACCCTCTCATATTCTTCTTCACACAACAACACCATTTTACAAGCACAACTTTCTCTGCCTACCTGCATTTGGTGGAAGACTCGCGGTTTCTCAAAGTCAAACTCGATATCCACACTTCCTTGGCCAAGGGCTTCACGGCTCCAGCCCAGGTAGTCATACCCAGGCCACACCCTCAGCTCCTTTGTCTTGATGAAGTCGTCTCCTCCAAGGACGCCGTCACAGAGCTGCCCTAGGCCCCCAAACTGCATCCTGAACACAAAAAAACACAACAATGTTTTAAAGTGTGGCATGTGTGGGAGTAATGTACAATAGTGAAGGCTGAGCAATATTGATCACAAATCATATTTTCTGTTTAGATATGACAAAGGGATTATCATTAGACCAGATTTCTAAATTTTATGCAATTCGAGTAAAAATGTAACAACATTTTGACTGTTTAACACAATTGCAACTCATTTTCTATATTGATTATCCCTTACGGGGTCACGGGGGGGGGGGGCTGGAGCCTATCCCTTCTGTCATTGGGCGAGAGGTGGATACACGCTGAACCGGTCACCAGTTGATCACAGCATCACATAGAGAGACAGACAACCATTCATACTCACATTCAAATGTAAGGGCAATTTAGAGTCACCAATTAATCTAATGAGTATGTTTTAAGTCTGTGGGAGGAAGCCGGAGTGCCCGGAGAGAACCCACGCATGCATGGGAAGAACATGCAAACTTTGCACAGAAAGGCCCTGTCTTTAACCAGTAACCTTCTTGCTGTGCGGCATGTGCACTACCTGCTGTGCCACCGTTGATATCCATCCCTAGTATTCATTATCTATACCATTATCCCCATTTTACAGCTAACACTGAGCAACCATTTACACACTCACTCACATCTACAGGCAGTATGGAGTCACCAGTTGACTTAATTAACATGTTTCCGGGAAAAATCTGTCAGTCAGCGTTGGGCAATATTTTTTTTCTTCACAATCAAAACTGATGACAAATGTCTGCACATTTAATAAACCTGAAAAAAACATTTTTACCTCTGCCAAGAAGGTTATGTTTTCGGGAGAGTTTGTTTGTTTGTCTGTCTGTGAAAAAAATAACTCAAAAAGTTATGGATGGATTTTGATGAAATTTTCAGGAAATGCTCAGAATGGGGAAAGGAAGAACTGATTCGATTTTGGTGTCGATCTGGATCACCATCTGGATCCGTCATGATGAAAAAGGCGATTTTCGTGAATAACTACTGAAGTAAAATAGATATCATGATGAATCTAGTTGCTAATGGTATGTTTTCATGGTCAAGGAATCTAAATATTTAAATGAAATAAAGGTAGGACTAATATTTATGGTGAAAATCTGCGCTCTCCGAGTGCTTTTCTAGTTGTTATTGTGACAGGTGTGAATTCAGTCCTGCTTAATGAGAAACAAAACAATATATTTTCTGGTTAAACTTCATAATCAATCAGAGCCTGTCTTACATCAGCCGTGGTAGTCTCAGAATTGATCTCTCTGCACACAGAGTCTGTATCCTGCTAACATCTTCATTGCTGCTGTCATAGACATATAACCCACACAGTAAGTGCTCCGTTATGTGAACTGGACCTTCACTGAGTGTACTCCCAATATTATATCTGTGTGTATCACAGTTGAGACCAAAAAAAAGGTATTTTAATGCCACATATATGTATTAACTTTAATGGCTTATTTATAGTGGTAGCCAGTGCTGGTGCCGGACCCCCAGCACCTTGAGCTTTGTTTCCTTACAATCATGTTGTTTAAATGATTATGTCAAAAAACATTTCTTTGAACATTCACTGAACTGGTTGATGATGTTGAAGTACAAAATAGTTAAAAAAGGAAAAGTTATTTATTCATGTTTTTTTTAACTAACTGCATGAATTCAATGAAGTTTCCAGCACACAAATATCGCAACATCAGTTTCTTTTTCTAAATTTCATTCATGCCTATCCTAAATAATCATTTTCTCTACATCCCATCATTAAATGTTTTACAACATCCGAAAATGATATATTTCACAGCTCTGCTTTGACCCTCTAGTCACATTCCACTTACAAATGTATTCTGACCTTGCATGCAGTGATGCATAAATAAGCATATATGCATAGATACACACAAACATGGAGGCTCACAGTCGCACACATACACAGTAACTGTGCAGCACTTTTCTGTTCCTCTCTCACACAGAAACACACACCTTATCAGGAACAAAGCAACACAACAGAACACTACGGCATCACTCTCCCCTCATGCACACACACATCTGCTACAAAACGTCTGGATTGCATCAAAAGTGTTAGCTCAACCACTAGCAAAACATTTCAGCCCCATTAACCACACAGCACATGCAAGTGTGGACCTTTTACTTCACCCCCTCATTCCTCCTTTGCTCCCTGCCAAAACATTATGGCCAGGAAACACGCCTCAAATCCCTGAGCAACTTAAAAAAAATAGTGTCATTCCCTTTCGATTAGGCAGAAACCAGAATAAACGTTCAACAAAGGGTTTGGCTGGGACCCCACTTCAGTGCTAACAGATGTGACGAGCCCTGCGGAGAAGCTTTTGGTATTCCACTGATTTAGCCACTTCACATTGTTGACCGTCACACTTGTGAGTCTTTATTTTGATTAATTTTGACACAACAGTGTTGCAATTTAGAAGCAAAGACGTGTTAAAAAGGACAACCCAATGGATAAAATGTGAAAATATGGAAATGAAATGCCTACTCATACCAATAGGCAGAAAAATCAAACACCGGTAAAAACAGCTGCTGAATATTTTACCCTTGCTCTGTGCTTCCATCGTAGGTTGAGTCATTTAGATAGACAGCCATGCCAGGCAGGTGCATGACGTGACCCACTGGAGCTGTGTAAGCTTTCAATCCATCTGAGGGGCAAAAAAATAAAAAAATGATCAGCAAGAGTCATGTTACTGTCCATACAAATATGCCTTTTTCAATTTTAGCTAAAAGGAAAGATATGCTCAAGCTGCTTTTTAAATTGTTAGAAGTGTTTTCATGAAGAGCAGCCAAAAGTCCAGAAAGCAGAAGTAATCACTGCTGTAGGACGTCTACAGATGTTTTTGTAAAATAGTAAAACAAACGGGGAGGTCCACTGCACAGGCATGCTGAACTCCTGCCATCATTAACCAGTGAAACTGAACCCCCTTGCTCCAATATTCAGCTAATCAGCTCACTCCTCAAGAGCAGAGGTGACGTCAGCAACGCAGACCACAGCTCGCTGCTCTTCCACTCATAATAAACAACACCTCATATAGGATTTACAGTATATGTTCAGTATGCTGTGTTTACACTGGAGTGTCTATGTGTGTTTTTATGCCTTCACACCGGCAATAGCCTAGGCCAGAGGTGTTATGTTTTCAGGTTGCATGTAGGAGACATTCTTGTGAATGTGATATCTAAAGAATGCTTTGAGGGATTGTCAGAACCTGCGTCAAGGTCGGTGGCAAAAATGGGAGAGAACATTTTAGAATAAACTTGATCACCAACTGTTTTAATTAAACCACAAACAAAACACACAACAAGGTACCAAAAACAAAGCCATACATATCAAAACATTTATACCTAGAGGTCATGAGAGAGGGAAACATGCAGACAAGCTCTAAATGTGTGATAGCTTTGCTCAAGAGCTATGACAAACATGGGAAGGACACAAGTTTTACTTCAAATTATCATAACTGAGTGTGGGGTGTTATAGAGTATAACAAACAAAGGGAAATTTTCACATGTTGTTGGGATGTAAAAATGTATCTTAAGGCCATGAACAATGTGTTTTCCCCAAATACAATCATTGAGGTGTCAGGTTTCCAGCCTCAGGTGGAAACTTGGGGTACTTCTGCATGACCTTTTTTTAAAGCCCTGGAGGTTTCTGCCTGCATACAACAAGTTAGTGAGAAACTGTCAACAGTAAGAAGGTCAATAGATATTAACTCTCATCCCAATGAACCTACTGACGGCGATATGTTTGTTGGCGAAATCAATTTCCCAGGGCACATGTAAAATAGAACTAAGACTTTTTCAGGACATTACTTCATCTAAAATGAATTTTAAAGCAGCCATAGCTTGACTCAGTGCGAAGCTGCCTCACCTGATGAAGATTATGTAAGAGGATAAGTGTGTGTACCTCTCAAGGCTCTGTAGTTTCTGCCTAATCTTTCTCTAAAGGATGAACAGAGCTGCACTGCATAAGAAAGTATGTTTAAGCACATTTTAGAAAGATGCTCTCCCAGAAGACACAACCAGGAATTGATGTTTTTAGCCTCAATGACAACTCTGATTTACAGACAGCCTGATACTGTCTGAGGGAGGTAGATGAGTTGAGGAGAGGTGAACCGAGTCATAAATTCTCAGCTAGTCAGCCTTGTGCTCCATAAAACATGAAAACCAACACATTTCATCTCTAGTGTGACTTCTTTTATTTGAGCAAACCCCACTATAGCTGTAAATCTGATGCAACTCCTTGAATTAATGCATGGAGATGTATTGCGAAAAACAGGCAGTTGTAATCACTATCACTAACCCAACCAAACACACACACCATAAGTGCCCCTGTGATGCCATAGAAGTAAATCTAGGATGAAGGATAAGCTAGTTACCATCACTATATGAAAAGTGATGTGATTAATCAAGGTTTGGAGGGCATGCTCCAGAATAAAGTAACCGTATGAATATCTAAGTAAGAACAGCAGCAACATTTTGGGCCCCTCAACTCTCATTGTGTTTCTCTACACCAAACAAACACTTAGTAGAGCTGGGTGATGTGAACCACAAATCAAATCTCTATCTCTTGTTGCTGAGTGCTGATACAAGATATTTCACTTGATATGTTTTCTGCACAGAAATAAAAAATGGTGGTCAAGAAAGACACAAGAATAATGAATTGTGATAAGATTCTAGTAAATCTAACAATATCAAAACCTAATTTATACCAAAGCAAGAAAAACAGCAAAAGAACCACTAAGCAAGCCATTTCACAAACTGCCAAAAAGTACTTTACTGTCATTACTATACAAGACAAAGGCAACATTTTTGTGGTTGTTTAAATGTTCTATATGATTACATGCAATTTGTTAGAAAAGTAAATACATTTATTTTATTATGGTAATAAAACCTGGTTTAAAAATATGATGATAAATGTTAAAGACTGGTTAGCTCTTCCTTCCGTCCAGCTTACCATTCCATACACAACCATACAGCTCCACTCGAAGGCAAACGCTCATAACTCGATCAGCCAGGGGGTAGAAGCGCACCATTCGGGCCACGATGGGAGGGCCTAGATCTTTCAGCACAACATCATAGGTGTTCTCGTTCCCTGAAACCACCTGAGGGAAGAAACGTACAAATTTTCACACAGGGTGAACACTGCTCTGCTCCCCTGTTACCTGTAGGCTCCAATGGATTTTGCCTGAAGGCTCTTACTTATTATTCAGGATCCATCTTTAAATTCTATCACAGTGAGAGAAGAATCAAATGAACACAAACGAGCGACGACGGATCAAAACTAGTGCCCAAGGCAACGTTTTTGTCAAAAAAGGGTTCACCTGAAGATTTACATTGACTTTCAAGTTTTTAATGTTTGTTGCATGGCCAAGTTCTGAAATAATGAATAGTGAAAACAGGAAACAAAGTATTTCTATTTGTCATGCTGCTTCAACATGGTTCAAATCACAGAGCAACAAAGAATATATTAGACTTTCAGTAAACATAATTAAAAGTGCCTCTATCTTCACAAGGTTAACCCTTTATTGCATATTGCTGGTGGCGAAGGCTGCTTTTGCCAGAATATGAAACTTTTCAGATACAGTTGAGTTGCTGCATTAGCAAACTTCTCCATTTTCCAATAAATAATGCATAAAAAATCAATCAAATGATGAATTATTCAGCCATCAGTGCCTAAACTGACAGTCATATTTAAACAGACTTGGGATATGAACATGTTTTCTATCAAAAATGAATTGTCGACCTCAGTTTAGAGCTGATTTAATAAAGTTTACACTGTCACTTTCCTTTATTTGTACAAACATGAAAGCAGATAGCAGCTACGCCACTTCACTGTACTACAATAAAACAGATCCTGCGTACTTCCTGGCTCCAGCGGTCCTTCCAGGTGATCCATTTCACTCCATCTCGAGAATATCGGAGCCGATAATTACGGGCAAACTCCTGACCGTGTCCGTCGGCATGACGACCCTGGGTTCCAACCAGGGCCAGGAAGTGAAGTTTACCAAGATCAACCTGAAGAGAGACAGAAAAACATATTCAAACACATTTCACTCTGTTTCAAAGCACTGGTATGTTGCATGTCAGTTCTGATTAGAGAATTCAGTGGGAAATTCATTTTTTTTAACATGCTTGGACATTTGCTTTTATATTACTGAAGCCCCATCAAAAATAATTATGATAATGTGGCAAATAGAGAAGAATCAGAGAATAAACTACACTGTCGATTTTTTTTGAAAGGCATTTTTCTTGCTTTTAATTACCAAATCTTCATTTGTCTGTGATACATTGTCTTTTTATCTTGTTTCTAATTGCTTGGTCATTTCTCCTCTTGTCTGTCAAGGGTTCCTTTTGAGAATTGAGCGCTGTTGTCACTTTATCATGTTTGTCTTCTCCTGCCCTTGGATGTTTCTTGTGTGTGCAAAGGGATGATGACTCATCCACTCTAGACCACATTTACCAATAGGTACAAATACAGTTACCTTACCCTGTCTACTATACACTATAATAAATAAAACACACTTAAAAAAGAACAGGGTGGAGTGCACATGCCTCACAACAAGAGGATCACCGGTTCGATCCCCATGTTGGTCAGGAGCTTTTCCGTGTGGAGTTAATATGTTCTCCTTGTGCATGCCTGGATTCTCTTCATGCATTCTGACTTCCTCCCCCAGACCAAAAACATGCTCAGTAGGTCAGATTGGTGACTCCAAATTGCCATTAGGTATTAGGTGTGTGTGTAAATGGTTGTCTGTCTCTATTAACCCTGTGATTGGCTGGCTACCACCGTGAACCCTGCCTCTTGCCCAATGTCAGCTGAGATAAGCTCCAGCCCCCCCACGACCCCAAAAGATATTGGAACTAGCAACAATGATGATATATTTTACTGAGGTAAGAGGTAAGGCAATATTTATAGAAAGATGCCTGGCCTAATGCTCAGCAGTGGATAAGTTGCAGTATTAAGCAACTTTTAAAATATTTCATTTTAAAAGTTGCTTAATACAAGATAATCATTTTGATATTTTTTATTTACAGGCTGTTGGCCTGAATGTGATTTCTTATATCCATGTTGACACTGTGCAGCTGCCTGTTAATAAAGGTGTCTGTGTGTTCTCAGTGTTTCCCACAATGAAAAAAAGACAGTTAATGTGGTGGTTGACTGGGATAGTGTGTTCCTCCTGCAATAATGCATTTCTCCCTGCACATGTCAAACAACCCACTTCAGAAAAACTGTGTCATCGTTTGGAGACATGCACTGAGGCACCAGCTTTAAAATGTTTTCATAACTTTTTTTCAGACCAAACTCAAATATTCAAAAGTCAAGAGGCACCTAAATCTTACAGGATACTTTCATTGTGGGGGGAAAGAAGATGTGTCCAGCCCTTCAAATTTCCATGTAAAGAGTTTCTGGGGTTTGATAGGGTTAACAGAAATGGCCAAAGTGTTAGCAATCCAGGCTCAGTGTGAAGAGATTTAAGGATGAGGTTCTGCATCAATTGTAGTGGACCTCAAGTGGGCACTTTATTTAGACTTGGTCTTAAAGACTCAGTGTTGTGCTGGAAATGTGGTGTTAATGAAGTTTACCATGGTTACATGGTTATCAGTATTGGTCAAATATTGATTGTTGCATTGTCAGTGTTGTTAAAAATGTGTTCTGTCATAAGTTTAATATTTTAGAGAACTGTAAAGTCTTATCTGCCCCTCCAAAACCAGTACTCTATGAACACAGACTATCATGACTAACGTTAACCAATCCTCTACCCCTGTGAGTTTTTCAGAGTCGTAGCAGCAAGCAATAATCATACCATGCAAATCATGTCAAACTCAGTACCTGAAGATATTCAGATCCACTTGGGAAAACTGCTCCTGCAGGACACCATGCTCCGTCCCCCTCTCCAGTGCTCAACCTGAAAGACACAAAGTCACACAAATATTAGAAAAATAAACTTCCGAGGAACTCAATAAATCCCAGCCTGTCGCCCAAACATCCCCACACAAACAAAAACACCCACAGCAAGAGTGACTGTCTCAAAACTACTAGGCTACAACTGAGAATTCAATACGAACGAGCCGACCTCCTCTACCTCCGTACAGATTGGATTCTACAGAAGCCAAACATTCACAGATAAATGGGGCAACATTGTCTGAGTCAGAAAAAAAGAGACAGAAAGTTGGCTTTGGTGAAGGCAGACTGCAGGCAATAGAGACAGAAAATGACTGCAAACAGATAGAAAATACAGGGAACACACAAGAGGGGAGACGAGATGAAAGGAGCGTGAAAGGAGTGAAAAGTACGAGCTCTTCTTGATTTTTCAAACCTCACACTAGGATCTGGTGTACAACATGAGGACCAATCTATATTCACAGCACCTCAGGCCTTCTAAGACCACACACATGCACTGCTACAAAGTTTCTCCTTCAGTGTGAACCTCTTAAATCTAGCTTGGGAAGAAAAAGCACCACATACAGGCCACAAAAAGACCACAAACTTGGCTGTGTGTTTAGTGACTTTACATCAACTCTTGAGGAGCTTTTGGAAGAAACGCCAGGCCACAACCGCGCTCAGGCCACTGTGGAGCTTTCTCCCAAATATGAAAGCTGCTGCTGCTTTGACCACCAAAACAAATCACTACATCAACTCGGTCACAGTGGCGGCAGAGCTGGTGCTTCAGTTGATCCTGCTATCCTCTTGGTGGATGAGATCATACAGCCAGAAGACCACAAGATGATATCAACACATTAGTGCTCCACAGAGTGCCCTGAGATAGAGGAAGGTGGAGGGAGAAGGGAATGAGTCGGGGGAGACAAAGGAGTGTGGCTGTGCAGAGTCAAATGTGACATGCATCAGCCAACAGGAGAAATATTCAGGCCATTTTTCTGCCAAGTACCTGCTTTCTCCCCTCTAAACACCAGCCAGCATTCATTCACCTTTCATTACATTATTCCCTTTATCTCCTCTCCACTTGCTGGGGCTGGGAAATGTATCAAGTTTTTTAGATACATTAATGTATAAGAGCTACATGGTAATAAAATATCGTTTATGTGGATATGGTTTTTATTAAAACCACACTTTCCAGTTTCCTCCAACTTCATCAGGCCAGTAGTGAGCACTAGAGCTGTTACTCTTCCCAAAACTCAAACTCAGTCCTTTTTTGAGCATACAGCTACTTGAACACTTCACTTTTTACTTCTCGTGAGGCTACATGGGTTGAATACATGTCCATATGAATCTGTAATCTTGACAATGATGCTTTTCTCAGCATCTCTGGCACGGGGCCTGCCAAGAGGATGTGATCACACTTGAAGTAGATGAGGAGTGGGCCAGCTGCCTTGCACATAATGGACACATAGTCTGGCCATTTTCATATTTTGCCATCAGCCGTGTGAAACCAAGGTGCTCCCACACCCTGTCCTCAATTTTCTTGACGTTTATTCCCTTTTGTTGAGATCAAGAGACCACTGGATGGTGCAGTTGGGTGCATTGGTAGCGCCCTCTGTAGAATCAGGGGGTTCACTGCCCTTGTTGCCCTGATGTGCAGCCAACTGCGTATTTTCTATTTCAATGTATAGTTATAGTTGTACAGTCTATTACCCCCATGCAGTTAAACACAATTAAAATTAATCAATGTTACATCATTTTGAAATACGTGATACAGAAAAATGAAAAGCAATCAAAGAAACATTACCAGTACTTTTGCATGCATTTCATAATACGCAGGAATTTGTCTGCATTTTCTTGAAGTGAAAACTCTTAAATTTCTGTCAATAGTTAGTTGAGGACTTTTTGAGCTGTGATTAAATCAAAGTTTATATTTCAGGTATTAAGACAACTATTAATCTTCACAGAAAAATATCAATGTCCAGACAATCTGTCCTCAGTCAACAAAAAAAAAGAGAAATTAATTTCGAATTTGGTCCACTCTGCCCTGCTCGACCACTGGCTCATACAGAAACACCAATATTTCCCTGTTCCATAGCAATCAGAGCCATGAAGACACACTCTGCATCCTTCATTCCCTTTCCTCACCATCACACTGACCCACCTCTGGCTTTTTTATTTTTCTTATGTCCACTGCTCTCTCTGTTCTCTCTCTTTCTCTGACCGTGTCTCCCTGATGTCTCTTTAAAAAGAGCCGGGCTTATAATCATTTCCACATGGTTAGAATCTCAGCCAAAAATCCAAGCTCAATGCACCAAGGGAGGTCAATGAACACACACACATATGTACACACACAGCCCTGTGAATGCTCCTGCACATGACTGTAGCATGTTACAGGCCTGTCTTGTTTCTCATGAATCTGATTGTGCTGTCACACAGACAGATAAGGTGGTAACATGATTACAGAGAGGCTTTTAAAAAGACACACTATCGTCTTCCATCATAATCTAATAGACAGGAAACAAATTGCTTTAGTGTGGTGCGGCGGATGGAAAAAAGTCAGACAGGCACGCCAGTCCTTCAAGACATGCGTTTGTAATATTGTGTTTATGTGACTCATGCAGAACAGCAGTTATTAGACAGGAAGTTGACTCAAGGAATGGATATTAAAATTCATGTACAAAAATTACTTTTCAAATCAATAAAAATCACTAACAACTCTAATTGCTCCCCACATCTCTGACTTGATCAGCAAATATGCACACAGCTCTGATCAAGCAGAAAAACCTAAGATCAAGTTCACCCTTAGATGAAAACACTTTTGAAGTCAGACAAACTTTTCGAAGTGAGTCTTCTTCCATTAAGTTTTCTCAGAGGTTGACTCAAACCATACATTAATCCATCTAAAACTGATGGCATACACATGCATCAGACGTAACTATTCATAACAAGCTACCTAAACCCTTTTAAAAATAAAATGTCAGACCATTTTAGAGTCCTAATAATATCAATATATTTTTGGGCTGCCGAACAGTTGGTAATAAATAAGACTGTGGTATATTAAACTTTTATTCAATGAAATTATCCACCTTTAAAGCAGATAACATTTTTCAGCAGGTACCGCAAGGACTGAGTTTTCTTTTTAAGAATGTATTAAGAAATAATCCAATTTAAATACTTTTTATTAAATCCAAACTCATGAACTACTTCAAATTTCAACAAAAGCAAAGGAATATATTTTATGTTTATGCTTTTAGAAAAGTTCAAAGATAAAAAGAAAATATTGGGGGGTCGATAGCCTGGAGGGTTGTGTTATGGCACATGCACTGAGGCTCCCGCCTTATTACGGGTGGTCCATGTTTGATTCCAGCCTGCAGGCTGTCTCTTGCATGTCTTTCCGCTCTCACCCGCTCTCTGACTCCATAAATTATTTATCCACCATCAATAAAAGCAAACATATCAGAAAGATAACTTTGAAAAACCAATAATGATACACTTCTCAGCCTAGTATAGTATATAAGTTAATATATGAAAATGACTGTTAATTGTCTCATAAACAAGAAAAATGAAATAAGAAAGAAGGAAAATACATGTCAAGGTAACCAAACTTGACAAATTCTTGAATCAAGTGCCATAACAAAATGAGGGCTCTCAGAAGTAAAAGTCAAAGTTTAGGCACTTTCTCATGATCTTAAATTTGAAATATCTAATTAAAGGTTTTTTTAAAGGGGGATTCTGTTTAAAGCTACAACAAGACTTTCAAAGATTTGTCATAGGATGTTTTTGTGTGCCTTCCCATTATTTAGAGACAGGATAGTGAATAGAGTCAAAGTCAGGGGAGAAAAGGAGAGATGACATGCAAGGGGGAGACACAGGAGAACCAGAACAAAAGCCTCTGTGCATTTAGGGGGCTAATTCAACTACATTTCCTCGCTTCCCCTGAATCCATGCATGGCTGTGTTGTTTTTAAAAATGAAACAGCACAGCTAAAACACTTGAGTAATTGCAATCCCAAGTGAATGCATCCTCATATTAAGTAGAATTCAGTGCTGTCTTGTGCTGCATAGCCAAACCTGTAAAAAGTGCAAAATGCTTTGAAAGGCTGTTTTGCAAGTTTCCAAACCCCTATCACTGTACAGTATGCTTCCAAAGGTTGGTCAGCAAAATGTAAATCAAACTGCTACATACTCTGAATCTAATGTATCATCCCTGCTGTGACCAAAAAGCCTCAAACAGTTTTCCTTTGAGACAGACGGCAGTTTCATCATTTAATTTTTCCTGCAGTGACATCGCCATGCGTCAATGGCCTGTCAGCTCAGAGTGACCACTGTTAAAGGTGGTTAAAACTATTAGAGGACAACCATGTGAGACACTTGTTGTTATCAGAGACAGTGAAACTGCTCTCCAGCCTGGTGTTGAGTTACACTTTAGGCAGAATTATAGCTTTTCAGAGCTTCCACCCAAACCTCAGTCACAGGAAAGCCTTTGATTACTGTGATTGGAGCCCAGTCATTTACAAAAAAGTGCTGCATACAAGGGATGAGTGCCATTATGGTACTTTTCCAAAATGCAGCATTGGCTCACCTTGCCTCGGCTCGATTTTGCTTTTCTTCAGTAGGTATTGTACCTGGTGCCTGGTCCTTTTCAGCATGATGGTGATGTTCCAAGCAGCAAAGACAATACTAAAAAGTGATGTAATGACCCCGCAGACCACTGATTGGCCAAAGAGGTTTAACACTCACACCCTTATGAGCAAAATGTCCAACAAGGCAATAAACCCTGCTTTAGCACTTTTCATATCATGTGCGAGGTCTCATAGTAAATTACATCTAAAATCAAATCTCCTTCAACTTCCCTTGCATACATTTCATGAAGTATTAAGACATGTCTCCTCAAAAACTTAGGACCTCTCACTTATATAACGAGACTTTTTAAGTCTTTTGACTTTGAGTTTTCACAATTCAATTTAAACCTTTAAAGGTTATTAAAAAATAACTTGGATATAAACTGCAAATAGGAGAGGAGGCCACTGAACAGATGGTCACACTTCACAAACCAACTTTGCATTGTTTACCATTTGAATATGTGATCCTCTGTTTTAAAGAGACTGTGAGGAGTTGCTAAGTAATTACAAAAAAGTCTCACTTTTAGATATATGCCTGATCGAAATACACACTTTAAGATGAGTTTAATAGCATCAAAATAGGTTATCTATAAATGCTATTCCTTAGCCTTCCTGTCGGGACAGGGCTGGGCTGGCCTGGATACTCAACTTCGGGAACAAGAAAATTAAAACTAGAGCAAATTTATATTATTTTATTACTTATATTAAACGTCTTAGAGCACCGGGCTGTAAGTAGCGATATATAGCCGGCTACAACTACGGTAATAAGTTTTCCAAAAATTGCTTGTTGTCATACATCAAAAACTACCGCTATGTAACTAGGAAGAGATACATTACCTCGTCGATTTGCATCCTGTAAGTTGTTGAAAAAAGAAGTTGTAAAGCAATGCAGAGTTCTGAGGAAGGTCCGAGCTGCATTTATTAGCATCACAACAAATACACGCTTTGGATTGCACACATCTTGTGGTGCGTTCCAGTTGTAGTCAGAAGTAGGAATTTTGAGTTCCGAGTAGGAAACTGCAACTGGAACGTCCCCCAAAGTCAGAATTTCGTCCTGGGAATGCGGTGAAACAATCAAAGTTGACAATCAAAGATGGATGCCCCCAGTGTGAACAGTTATTTAGCTCCTGTAATAATCAATTTATTTGCACTTCTGACTGGGGTGTGTCGCTCTAGATCAGCTGTATACATCGTATTGTTAGACTTATATTTACAAAAATGCTGCCATAGTGATAATCACATTCTTCATGTGATATTTGTGAACAACAACGCGGGCATACTAACAACAGCTAACAATAGCCTGGTAGATCGGCATGTTTTTTTCCGACTTCAACTGGAACGCTGATAACTCTGAGATGATGTCACTCTGAGTTCCGCGGTTACTGGAACGCAGCATTACGACAGTAGCCGCATGTGCACATGGGTAGCAGAGTCTTTTACGTTGTCTGTTAGCAAGATAACACAAAAACTACTGGATGGATTTACATAAAATTTTACCAGCACCGTGGATTGGTCCAAAGAATAACCCAATTAAATTGGGTGGTGATCCTCAATTTTTGTGTGGATGCAAAAATTTCCCCAAATTTGAGAAAAATCTCATAAGTTAACATTGAGTCAAGTTTTAAAAAACATATCTCTGACATCATTTGATGGATTTGTCTCAAATTTTACAGGATAATATATATAATATAACTCCATAATCATGGTCAATTTCATCTGGATCTGATCCGGATTGATATCACAAAAAAAAAGTTTAGAACTGCAAATCCCATTCATTTCTCCTCTGCTGCTGTGAGGGTTCTGCCCCCATACGTCATTTTGGGAACTGTAGTTTATTGCAAACTGACATCTACGTTTTTCAAGCCTATGTCCCTACATTACCCAGATTTCCCTGCAATGCCAGCAGAGAACTTTTCCACATGGACAGACATGAGCGGAGACTCGGCCGTCATAACGGAGTGCGTGGTGATCCAGGAATGAATCTTGGTGGAGGTCTGCGCTCTCAGAGTGCTTTTCTAGTTTGAGCTGCTTTCCAATTATTTTCACAAGATGAGTCTAAACAAAATTAAAAGTGGCATTCAACCAGATCTCATTTAATTTCCCAGAGAACATCTCTACAGCATCCACACACATTTCCTACCTTCCATGCTTGGCCTCAGTAGAGTCAGACCAGGCACTGGAGGCTGTGATGGCAGAGTCTGGGATGGTGCCATCCTCCATTCCCAAGGCATAACGACACTGAGCTGTGGAGGAAAGTTTGAGGAAAAGAGAGAGATACATCAGTAAATTCCCATCCATTCAAGCACATGTCCAGAAGAAACCTAATATTTCCATTAGACTGTCAGCAGCCAACATTGGTCATGGAGTATAATGTTGTTATGTCATCTCTGGGAAAACTTCCGGACTTCACGCTTCATAACACACACAGACTGTGAGGGGAGGGAGAGGGAATACCAGACTCCACACAGTTTTTCTTCCTGCTGGTCCTCGTTTAATACAAGACCTCTCTGTGTGAGGTTTGCACTAATGAGTTCATGTACAATGTAACAGCACTGTTTTGCATCACTTGTACCTGCAAGTTTCCTTTGTCCTCTGCAAGTGACAGCTTAAAAGAAAGCCATTAAAATTCATCTGCCACCCTGTAAGATGCTGTGACCTGTCTTCTGAATGACTACACCTTTCCTGTTTTCCTTTTATTCTCTTTTGTCTTTCCTACTCGCTCTTCATCCCACACAAAGCGGCCACCTCAGGGCTTTAGTGATCCAGCACAGTAACTGTTCCAGTTACCACTGCCGGGGATTTGCAGGAACAAAAGAAAGAAAGACACGAAAGGGCGAAGTAGGAGCACAGACAGGTCTCAGATATCTGAATCCGCTCCAATGGCAGCATTATCAAATGATTCTGATAGAGTGGTCCCAGGCAGGGATTACCCAATGACCCAGCTATCCGCTCTGAAGTCAGTCATGAGAAGGAGATGTGAAGGTGGAGCCAAGGGGGGAGGCTGAGGGAGGGTGTGAGTAGCGATAAAGTGGAAAAGGGGGACTGACAGTGATATGGAGGGGGGAGCTGAGGGTGACAGAAATGGGCGGGTGGGTTTGGCGTCCGACTTAGTTTCTGTCATTGAGTCAGAGGAGAGGAATGTTGGACTGGATGACAGACCCTAAAAACCCTGAGGGGTGCAGCAGACAGACACACATACACAGTTCATACACGCCCAGGGGACAGACAGGTGCCCATTTCATTACATCATCATCATCATCGCACATCGGCAGTCAACACCCCACCATCTGCAATCTTTTCATTTCTGTCTCTGACCTCCTCTGTGCGCGTGTCCTCTGCTGTCACCTTCTCTCTCGTGGTTTACAAAACACATTAGTCCAGGTACTAAAACCTTCAGGCTTGAATCACTTCAACAAGACAAAATGAGTGGGTGGGTTTTCATTAATCATGCTTATAGATTTATGCAGATTAAGAGGACACTATTAGCAGATAAATCAATAAGTTGTTTAATCCACTCACAGGCAGTGTTCTGGTAGACCGGGGTCTTTCTGTGCAGAGATGCATAATCTCTAAACACACTTTGAACTTCTTTAAAAGCAAAAGCTTTCTTATTGAAATAAAAAAGGCAAACTGTTTCAATCTGTAACTCGGAGTTACCCATTTGTGTCTATGAAAATGTTCTCAGACGTCTTTGTTTTAGCCGCTGACTGTGTGTTTATGCATGCATTAATCCAGTACATAGGACAAATCAGGGATGATAAAGTCTGTTTGATGCATTTACTTGTGCTTTAGTTATCAGCAAGTAATAAAATAAGGATAATAATAATAGTCTTTTGCATAATTCTGTCATCAGCTGGATTTTCTCTCCACAACTACATGACCAAAAAAGCGAAACTGTCACTAGTTTCTTACCTCCATTGTAACTTGTCTTGACTTTTAGCTTTGTAGCAAGCTAACCTAAGTGGCTTCCAGCAAATTCATTTTGTTTCATGTGTCCAATAATCCTGAACTCTGTCATTTTGCAGACACTTACTTATGCAGTTTTCCTTGGAGCTCTAAGCAGAACAAAATCTGAAGCCCAGGCTCCCTAAAATAACAGTGCCCTCCACATTTGGTACATTTTCTCCTAATGTTTTTAAGTTCTGTTTAACATTGCTTATTTTCTTATTTGCGCCATGTTTAGTAAACCAGTTTATGCTGTATAAGAATACACTGAATAAACAGGTTGTTGAGCAAAAAAAAAGTGTTGATCTGATTTTTCATTATCTGATTATGACTTTTATCTGGGCCTATATTATTATATTATGCTTTGTAAAATTCTGATATGTTCTTTATTGTGTTAAACATATCTCTTCTGGATGATATACAAACAAGACAAAAAGTCAGCAGCAACAGGACTTCTCCTTCTCCCTGTGTTCATGGCACCAGTAGTAATTTGAATGCCCCCAGTATGCAGTGCAGTACTTTACAATGACTTTCCATTGTGTTGTCACCCATTGGCTCAGGGTAGCAAGACCACTGCAGAGCAGAGACAGCAGAATAAATGCAGAGTTGTACAGGATATGGTGCCAAGCACCACTTAACTACCAAATCACCTCAGGGTTGATCTGTAAACCAATCACAGCAGACTGGACCAATGGGAGGAAAGGAGACTTAAAGGTGCAGGAGCTCCATTAAAGCTTCTCAGACACATAGAGGACACAGCACTATCACAGGTTGTCTGTATAAGATAACTAGAAGGGTCCTTGGTTATTAAAATATCCTTGCAGTTTTCAAAAATAAAGATCAGTGTGATTTGAGGCAAGATATGACCTCTTTAAATGAACACTTAAAGCTATGGTCTGCGATTTGGAAGCTTGGTACATCATAATAACATCGTTTATAAGGCCGTTATGGTCCTATGGTCCGATCTACGTAAACATAAAGACCAAAAAGAGTGAAAAAAATCCATTCAGTGTATCCGCTGCAAAGCAGCATAATAGTTGACCAATCCGAACCGCGGATTGGTCCATGAGTCCATCCAATCCCCTGTCTCCTCTGCTCCGCACTGTCTCACCATGGTCCCGCCTCCTCCCCACTACCTCCCTCATGTACCAGTGAGCGGCTAGCAGCACAGCTAGTTGCTGGAGCTAGCTGCTGGAGAGGTGCAGCACCGTAACCGGGAGGCCGCTTCTGTTATCCTTCACAACGCAGGGAAGGAAACGTAAAAGTTTTGAGGAAAAGGCTGAAATAAGGAAGAAATATGAGCAATACAGGTCCCAACGGAGACTCAGCATTGGAGAATCGTATGGTGGAAAAAGCTGCAGGATGATCTGGGACTGAACACTGCACCGGCTGCCGAACGGCCAGTGGCCGGCGGCCGGTGCAGCACTGGCTAACCAGCAGCACTGGCCAGCGGCTGCTGAACGGCTGCAGCACTGGCCGTTCTTGTATACTCCAGAACATCCAGATGACCAGCCCGCCCCTGGTTGAACAGGTAATAGCTTTGTTTACTACAGTGGGAGATGTCTGCTGAATAACTCTGGTTAGTCTGTGCCTATACTGGCTAATGACTGAACGTTGTTGGTCTGAATGGGCAGGCTGTCAATAGATTTTAGCATAAGTTAGCCACGCATCGTTAGCATTGTAAACTGAGCTGGTGAAGACACGCCGAGAAACATAAATCCTCGCCCACAATCATCTCTGCTCTGATCGGCTAACAGTGGCGACGCCAGACCCGTTTTGCCGCCGGTCCAATTGAAATGACTAACACTGTGTGTTACAAGGGGGATGACTGTTGTGTTTGTTACTTTCAGCTATGAGAAATCTCATTGTTGTTGCTGCTGATATTTGCTGCCGGCTTCTTGCTCTGCCAGAGGGGGCGTGTTGTTACGAGGCGACACGAGCTGGGGGGCGGGATCTTGGAACATGGGGAGGGGTGAGTGAAGGGGGGGCAGGCTGCGTTTTTCAAATCTGCCTCAACAGCCAAACTGGTTTTCAGATCTTAGACCCTAGCTTTAAGTAATCGGGTTACCCTGGAAACCAAAGATCACAGATTAGTGTGCATGAAAACATGCTCACTGAAGAGTGATCTGTCCAAGATACAGTGTCCAAAAGTCCATCTCTTAGGTTTTGCCGTGCAACTCTTATTTATGTTTTGTACTTACAGTGAGGCACAGAATTATGGACCACAAATCAGATCTTGATATGTTTCCGCTAAATGACTATCAACACATATATCATTTTTTTTCTACAAGGAAACAACAAAACAAACTCAGTTGTAAGTCAAATCCATCTTGGTCAAATTCCATGTAGGCACTGTTTAAAAAAGCTCTTTATTATTGATTTTGAGAGTACAACAAATCAAGCAAGGGCACAATGGAAAGTAAACGTACAAAATGGGGACAGCATCATTAAAAGCCATTACACAAACAAGTAGAGTGATTTGAAAAGCAGTTTTTCACTGATTTAGAGGTGTACAAGTGTGATGTTTCATAGTTGCTTTTTTAACCCAAAAAATCCAACATTGTGCCTCAAATTGAGTTCATAGTCAATTTGATGACTGCTAGAGTGTGTTCACAGTTGCACAATCATGTTCAAAAACCTCTGGATTTCCCATGCTGAGTATCCTGATCCACCTCCATTCTTAGTGTGGCTGAGTACATCTGTTGGAGTTTTAAGCCCCTCTTCCCCAAGAGACAGGTTTGTTCGGACTGGTTGACCCATCTGCTCTGTGGTAACTGGTCTGGAAAGGGAAGGTTCAATCCATCTCCACTGGCTCTGCATTGTGAGCATGGTCAGTGCTTTGCAGTGGGCTTGCTACTAAAAAGCAAATGGGCTTGAACTGCTGACAAAACAGTGGTAGGATATCATACCGGTGGATCTATTTGGAGAGCCAGGTGAGCCCCCCGGCTTAGGCAGATGAAGTGTGGAGGGGTGAAGACCCAATGCCACAGACTTTTAGACTTGTGCTTGGAAGTATTCTATCACGTGCAGGAGAAATGTAAAACACACTGAAGGTCCTGTACAAACCCTAATTCCAATGAAGCCAGGATATTGTGTAAAACATAAATAAAAACCGAACACAATAGTTTTCAAACAATAATTATGTTTCTTTGCAAAGAGCCACCTTTAAATCTGATACCTGTAACACATTTCAAAAAAACTGGAATAACCAGGGATAAAGTCTATTCTGACTCTGGATTGAAGAACATTGGTAGGAATTAGGAGTGGGAGAAAAAATCGATTCACATAAGTATGGCGATTTTTGTCGGCCGATTTTTAAATCATTTTTTTGTTCAAAAATCGCAATAAATCGAATCGGGAGAAAAGTGAATCGTCCCAGTCCTAGTAGGAATGCTTCAATTTTATTTTGAATATCTAAATATTTCTAAGCCTGTCTGAAAGGCTGCTTAACTTCATTTCTTGTACCAGTGAGCTTCAGCCTCAGATGATTCAAAGCCACAAATTCTTCCACAGGAATGTTTTTAGACTGTCTTGGGAAGTCTGAAAACCCAGAGAGGACTTATTCATGCACAGGGGGAGCATACAAACTCTACACAGAAAGATCCCAACGGAGATTTGAACCGGGACCTTTTTGCTGAGAGACAACCGCACTACCACAGAACCACTGTGCAGCACACACCCTTCTCATAACAATTCAAGATTCCCTTCTACAGCAGAAATAAACACAGCCTTGTTAAAAAATACAGAATAAGGATCGCACAAATCAATCTGGAGAAAGAAAGTGAATCAGGTTCTGAACTTAGTAGGAATGCTTCAATTTAATGGCTTGAATATCTAAATATTTCTATCATTTGTGTTTGTAACAGTTACTTATCAATTATTTCCACAAACTCCTGGTTGCTTTGCAGATGGAAGAGGTCATGCTCTTACTACGTGAAACCAGTATGAACAACAACAAATAACAGATAGATAATAGACTGGACACAGAGGCAATCAAAAGAGTAGATTAATTTTACTCTGCACTTCCACTGTCTGTTTCTGTGTGATTTCAAGCAAGGGTGAATACGCCAGAAACTTGCCTTTTTGTTTTTATTTAACCTTTATTTAACCAGGTTATTCCTGTTGAGATTAAAATCCTCATTTTCAAGGGAGACCAGCAAAAAACACAAAGTTACAGACAGAAATGCAAAGACAGACAAAACAATTGACAAAGCACATCATTATGGATTAAAACAGGGACATTCATGAGCCATATCTTTGGATCAGTTTTTCAAAACATCAAATGCTAAAACATCGGCATGTTAAAGAATCTGCTTCCAAGTCATTCATTTCCAATTTAAAACATTTAAGGACACCAGCTCCTTGAGCTTTTAGTCATTCTGCAACAGATTCCAGTAAGGGTGCAGAGTATCCCAATTTCAGTCTGTGTTTTTGGGATATAGAGCATATTAAGGTCCTGTGAATGCAAGTAATACTGTCCAGTACTTCTCTGCATTATAAAAACACTTAAACAGAGGGGAGGCAGACCAAGAATTGCCTTATAAATAAAAGTATATCAGTGTGTGACTCTACGGGTCACCAAAGCGGGCCATCTAACTCGAGCGTGCAACTCTCAGTGGTGGGTCAGAGGTTTACAGTTGGTAATGAACCTCATGGATGCATGGTAGGCTGTAGCTTAAGCATTTTTAGTGTGGAACAGCATTGAAAATCTGGACTAAAAGGTGTTTTATGGTGCTGACCCTAAAAACTTATGTAGTCTGAATTCTGGCACACAGAAAATACACAGAAAGCAATCGGCTTGATAAGCAGAGTCGATAATGATAAGCAGAGTCTTATACGGTAAACTGCCATCCATAGGACTGAGTAGCTCAAGTCATTAATGGCACACACTGTATGAGTAGATATTTTATGTTTAACACCATGTCGTAAAAGGTCACAAACTTCAGATATGGTGTCTCATCATGCAGTATGGACGCTCACTGTTGTCATAGCATCTCCTACACATTCTTTTTATTCCCCGTGTTTCCCTCTTGTAAACAGTACAGAAAGTGCTTTTATCAACCAGGTGGAGGAAGAGATATTCAGCGCTTTGTATTTGCAACAGATTCACACAGACACTTTTCTCTGCTGTAGAAAGTAAAAGTACATTTCCATCACAGATATGAATATAATGCATGCAGCGCTATCTCCACTTTGTAAAAAAGCCAAGTAGCTGTGGTGATTAAGACAAGCAAGAGAAAATCAAGAAAATTTCCACAGAGCCTTGTCAATCTTCCCTACAACTCCCTCCTCATCCACACTGATGCAATCATCAGAGAGAAAAATAAAATTGGGGCATAAATAGGCTGAGAAAAAGGGGGAGTGACCCGCTTCAAATCTACCTTTTTGTCTGAAGTCAGGCTGACTGGAAGCAAATGACAAGCTTTCAAGGTCCCTTACAGGAGCCTATGTAACATCACAAAGATTTTATCTATATGCATACACAGCCTTTGGTTAGCATGCTAAACTTTAAGGATTAGCAAATCAGCAAGGACCAATAAGGAATGTTAAAATTTGGCACAAAAATGATCAAAATTGGATTTAAGGTACAACCAGCTCTTGCAGCCATGTTCAGATCACAGTCTAACGATTGCAAAACTCTAAGCAAACACAAACGGTCTCCTTGGTTACACCTGGTCAGCTTTCACTCCCCCATCATGCACTCCTTCTCCTGACATTTTGACTGACACTTTCATGAGCTGCCTGTACATTAGAAGTCCTGATGAGCTGAGGGGGGGACCGCCCTGCTTTATCATTCTCCTATTACACATGACTGGCTGGCAGACAGAGCGAGGACACAGGATAGCCTGTTGATAGCGGTTGGAGAATGAGCCTTACTGATCTGAGAATGTGAGGAGATTGTTGGAGCGACGGGACAGACTGTTGCTGTGCTCGAGGTTACAAGGGTGGGGGCGGGGGGCTAAGAAGGGTTAACAAGCTCAAGAGTGCAATTTGTCTGAGTTTGTTCGGGAAAAAAACTACATTCAAAGTGCCTTACTATCAACATGCTATAAAGAGGCAGTTATTTGGAGGTCTATGCTAAGAATGCAGGGTATGATAAAAAGATATGTAAAGACAAACTGTATCGGTCAACATCTAAATAACTTTATGACATGAGATGAAAACTGCATTTTTGAAACAACTCAGTTTTTTTGGCTTATCAGCAGTTCTCCATTGTTAACATGATAAATGTTGTGAATAAGTTTTGACCTTCAAGATGGGCATGACAGAAAGAATTTAAAACCCCTTCTTTATGGGAACACACATTGTTTGGGGAGGTTGGAATTTGTAAAACTAATGTTTTTAGTTTTGAGAAAAGTACTGTATGTTCTGTGAATGATTAGAGGTGCAGATAGGTATACTCATTTTTATTGATACTAAAACCCTTATTGATAATTCTTTAAAATCCAAGTCCTTGTTGATAACAATATCAGTACTTTTATACAACTTTGTGGTAGAGCAACATAATTATAATTCTTTAATGTATCAAGTCAAAACAGGGTAAAGATTCTGTCAAAAGGCAAAACAATTAAAATCACTTTTTATTGGCCAATCTACTTCTAATTCTATTTCTGTAGTTCAGCTGGATCTGCCAGATTCATTATCCAATCAGTAAGATCCAACTTGCAAAGCTACAGGACAAAATGCTAAACAGGTCTATAGGGGCATGACCCAATCAGTGTCCTCTGAGGCTGGAACAGATGCTAACAGCTTCAGTAGCACTTATGTGAGCACTAGACAGCATTTCTTGGTAAATGAAAAATTGCAAATACTGAAGGCCTTTCTTGACAGAGAAAAAAGTGGCTCACATTTTGTTCTTTTTAAACACTGCCACATCATCTGACTGGTCCATCATAAATACGATTGACCCAAAGATCGACTAATCACACTCGAGATGTATTTTTGGAAGGGTCAGCCCTCCCCAAATCTTTCCTATGGGCTGTTGCCCTGAAGGACCAGTGAAATATATGATGCATAATATATATTGTGCTCAAAGTCTATTTTGAATTGATGAAAAAAGAGTCAAGTTTTTTGAAGCTTGAGCATTATTTACTGCAGCTAAAGTAACTGCAGCAGCTGATATAACTGCAATGACAAGCATAAGATTAACCTCTTTATCTAGACAGCATTTTCAATATGGCAGCCACCATGAACTGGCTTCAAAAGTCGGCTTCAGTAAACAAATGGGTGACACTACTCAGACCCTTATCTTTACGTCTTCAATTCTGATCACTGCTAGAAACAAGAGCATCCCTCCCTCCCTAGATTCGTGTCTTTATCCAGGAATAAACATAAACATGAAGCATCAAATGCACAGCCAGCAATGTAATGGGGACTTTTGAGTTTCAGAAGGCAATATTCTTTTCCATAACCAACTTTAATTTTAACTCATTAACATGCAGATGTTTCTTACCTGGGTTAAAGTGCCACTCATGGTGCTCTGAAGATGACACCAGTGCCACCAGGACGGTGAGCAAAGTGACAGGAAACAGCCGCAGGGTCTGCGAGGCCATGACAGAAGCAACACACCTGGTTACCTGTCCGGAGACGTGCTGATAACCACAGGCATACCTGTAGCAGAAAGAAAATGAGTACCTATTTAGATATGTCCACTTTGTCATTCAGGTCTTTGCTTGCTGAGCCTTCACCAAATATTTAATGTTCAAGCCCACATTTACATTTTACTTTCAGGTAAACAGCTTTAGCCTGAGGCTGCTGAGCCCACAAACGGAACATCTTCTCCACTGATTACCAAGCCGAATCAAATCCTCTTAGTCCGAAGCACGTAGCATGTCTCCCAGTCATTTGTTTCTCAATGTTTTGCGTGCCGAGCTCAGCAATGGGCCAAACCCCAGAGGAGTGAACACAAAGCCATACAACAAAGGCCACTTTCACACACTAATTTGTTTCTCCCTCACTGCCAGCAGTGGGCTGGGACACAATAACACTTTGCTGCCTTTAGAAAGGCTACACACAGATTGGTTATTTAGGGTGGTATAATTAGCCGGCCTCATCTACTTCAAGGATAATGCATTCCTCCTGTTTGAGGAATAATAGTTCATCTGAATAACTGATCTGAAACATACTTTCTCTAACAGAGCAGATTTTATTTGGAGCGCCAGGTTGGGGATGACTGCTTAGAGTCTATCAAGATGAGAAATGGAGGAAATAAGAGAAAAGAGAACAGAAGAACAGATGTCAGTGTATTTGATTAATATCAATGGAGAGAAAAAGACTTCATAATAATGCTATTCACAGGCATTTTACAAGGATTCTGAGAATCCATAAAATCTTAAAATGTTCTGCAAAATTCTGTACTCAATCGGCGGTTTATTGGGTACTCCAAAACTGGTGCAGTCTTGTGCAAAAGTCTTAAAATTGACTGTTCCAGGGGTCATAATGTTAAGGTTTTCATTAAAAGGTGTGGGTTTGACTCAGTGGTCATTTTGAAGGATGTTTTCTGTGGTGTGGGAAAAGTGTGTTGATAGAAACTAGTATAATGAAATTCAATTCCATTAAAACAAAAAGGCTGCAGACATCAAAATGACAATAAAGTTGAAGCAATGCCTCTCTTAAAAAGTTTCAGCTAAAAACTGAACTTCACCTTCTTGGAGGCAGAATTCAGTGCAGAGCTGTTGTTTCAGATGTGACGTTATTTAGTTTGGTGCGCAGGGTCAGCAGTATGATTAAAATTAAGAACAACTCTATGCATTCTGTTTTTGAAACTGTGTGTGCTTCATAAGGAAAAGGAACGGTAATTTTTTTCAATCCTTCAACAAAATGGGTTAACAAGATGGCTTACTACAGTCCAGTGATTACCAGTGTATGTAAGAGAATTCAGACTTCAGGAACTCCGTGTAAGTAACCCAATGAAAGGGATAGTTCAGTATTTCTGAAGTACAACTGTATGATGTTCATGTCAATAGTTAATACACAAGCAGTTCTCATCAGCTCTGCTCCTTTGTAAGAGGACACACTTTGGTGGAAACACTCACCATGCTTTACTTTTATGCTAGTGCACTTTGTTTGGTACAACTACATTGTTCCAAGAGAAAGATGGATGGAACAAAGGCTTGTTAGCAGAACAGTTAAGGTTTTATTTAAGTATACAATCAACTTAAGGCATATTTTATTTAGCTTGTTTACAGCCCAACTTCCATGCCAGTTTTTAGCTTTCAAGGAGAGAGCTGATTGCTTTTGCTGTGCAGCTAATGTACTATTGATACGTACCTTACAAAAGCCTATCCAAAAATACCAAACAATCCCTGAAGGCTGGCCTATAAGCCTTATAGTTTTCCACAAGAAACTGCTATCTTTGTGATGCTTCTACTTTTAATTTGTAGTTTTCCTGTTTGGATAAGCTTCAAGTAGGAAATTACATCAGCTCATCCACAGAAAAAAGAACGTGACTGATCACTTCTAACATTACTGAGTTTTTAAGGTGGAATAAAGATACGAAGGATCTGCAGTGTGTTCATGTACCATTGTTGCAAAAAGTGTAGAGATGCAGGCCTTTGTTCACTTTGTCTGTTATATTTGTCTGACAATTTTGGACATTTAAGAAATATGACCTCACTTAACGTCAGTCATGTCTGCACAATTATTTTGAAACTTAAGCCCATCTTTTTCCAGAAACTGTCCAATTTTCCATATTTTTCATCCTTCTGAGTCAATTAAGAGGAATTATTGGCTGTTTAGAGCTGCAGCTGCTGTCAGAGCAGTTGCTGCTACCTTTTCCTCTCTCCATTGAGCCAAAACCTCTCTTTGCTGTGCCCATCCTGTAGATTTAAACCATGGAAATTGATAGTTAAAGATAAAGTTCAGACTCACAGCTCAATAAGACATGGCAGATTGAACATAAAAGACATGTTCTTTTTCTCTAACGTGTTTTTAGTGCTTGACACATTGTTGTAGCACATAATTCTGAGGCATCAACTTTGTTAGGGATAGGGATGGATGGACCAAGACATAACTGCTGAACTGAAAACTTAGGCAATGATTGAAAAATCAATGCATCAGACTTGTGTGTGACATATTTTTTAAGATTATGTATCCAAAAGAAGTTTTAAAAAGCCAAGTGTGTTTGACCTGTCACCTCCCCATGATAGAGTATGTCTATGCCCAAGACAAAGTTTGCAGCATCTGGTATTCCCCCTTCTGTTTACAGTGCCAGTAGCTGCCTGAAACATCTCATTACTCCAGGCCCTAGTGTGAAACTAGCAGTGTTACATCCTACCATTGATTCATCCGAAGTTTGAACCCATTGGCTCAGGGATGGCATGCTCCGTGAAGATGCAGTGCCACTGACAACATGGTACCAAGCACCACTGAACCGACCAATTAGCACAGAGATGAACGGTTAACCAATCAAAGCAGGCCAGGGTCATGTGGAGAATGAGGCCTTAAAGCAGTAAGAGCTCCACCAGAGTGACTCAGTCTGTAAAACTGGTGGGTTTTTGAACACTTAAGGTTGTGAACTTTGTCTAGCACTTATGTACTTAGAATAAAAAAAACCAAAAAGGAATTGTAAGGTCAACTGCATCTGACAGCTGCCTCTCTGCTCTAACTTGCCTACAGTGTGTCTCACATGACAAATTAGCAACAATGCAGTTCCCACCACACATAGATCATGCTAAGGTAGACCACCCAATTACATTTACACCACCCAAGTATATTTTCCCATTTTCTTTCTTCTTCTAAGCACTATATTATCATAAACTCTGTGCTCAAGAAAGACATCCACTGTTATGTCTCTATCACACATGCACTAATAAAAGTGTAATAACTGGGGTGTTGGTTTGGCATTGGGTAGAAACTATGCACACACCATGTATGAAGGCTCCAGCTCTGTGTGGGCGGTCCGAGTTTAATTCCTGCCCAAGGCTCACTTGTTTCCCATTTCTGAGCCTGTCCATCTCTCCACCATCAATTAAAGCCAAAAATGCCCAGAAATATATCTAAAAAACATGTAATGCCTATGTCAAAAGCTGGTATTTGTTTACCAATTTAATTCAACATTTTTTGCAACTTCTTGCTGTAAATATCTCCATGAAATCTAGGACAACAGTTGCAACACCCCATCTCACCAATAACAATCCTTCACACATGCAGCTCACCTGCGGAGATGATGAAATATTCGGTTAAATATCTTCACAGAATGTTCTGCTGACAAATGCAGTCAAAATAGAAGAAACAAACAAAAAATTAAACTGGAGCCCGGAGCCAGGCGGGACAACACCATCACATCCATCCTCTGAACATACTCTTGAGAAACACAGCAATGACAGTGTCCTTAAAAATCAAATGCATTATTTTGGAGCCTCAATCTCCTTCAGGTTTAAGCATTTATTCTGACAGCCCTAGTTTGTTTTGTCGCAGATGCCACAAGCATATTTTTTGACCCAAGGACTATCAAGCTGGAAATCATGGTTCAGTCCCTCATGTATTACTTTCAAGCATGTTCAAAGAGGACTTTCAGTGGTGAATCAGGAGGGAGAAAAGAAACCTCATGATAAGTGGAAGTCTGAAGTGGGAGTGACAACTGGGAGAGCCAGAGAGGCCGGGCTGGCTTCTCTGTAGACCCTCTCTGTTTCAGCTTCTTCTCTGACCAGACTGGGACTGGCCGGCAGCTGACACACAGCTGTAGTGACAAAGAGAAGGGGAGAGGGTCGAGGGGGAATGTATGGAGACAGAGCGAACAGTGGAGTAGAGTTTGCTCTGGCACAACAGGGCGGAGACGCTGGAACAAGAGCGGCGATGACATGGGTACACGATGTGTGTGGAATGGGAGGGGGGGAGGTTGTGTAGAGAGGGTGACTTATGGCCTTGCGATGTGAGTGCAAGGGGTGTGTATGTGGGCATAAAGGGGATCTCAGGGATAGCCAGCCTGTGCAGCTGTCCTGAATGGCAGACACAACGCACCCGATACGCAGCCCATGTGTTCCAAGTGGCAGAAAGGGTTGAGGGAGAGAGAGAGGCTGGCCCTTTTTTTAAAAGATAGAAAAACACCCAAGTTGTCCGAATGAGTAAGTATGTGAGAGTATGCCAGATGACAAAATGCTGAAATATGAGGCTTACTGGGCTGAGCTCCGTGTGCAAAACAGTGCTGGAAATCTGATGACTTGAGCCCTAAATCCAAAGCAATCACTATAACAACCAATATCAATAAATATGATCTGACAGTGTCTTTTTGCAGTTTTTCAATGAAGAAAAATCGGGAGGGGTGCGTGTGTGGTGGGCTGCTTTCTACACACCACAGAAACATTATAAAGATGGGAAGAGAACAGGGCTGACTAATGTTTTGTCGAATAGGAACAGAGGTGTCCAGCCATCTGAGAACGTTGTTGTTGGAGAAGTCAAGTGGTGTTGAACAGCTGTGGTCAGTGCTCAGAAGAAGAAAGAGAGAGAGGGGCCCGTTGTGTTTTAATGTGGAGCCCCAAATCTGCGCCCACACATTTTGTCTCGACTAATCCATAAGCAGGACTAATGAATACTTATGAGCAGCTGCTGCTTCTGTCCCGCACAACAAAAACACAACTGAAAAACGAGAGGCAGAGCTGAGAGCAGACAGACACACAGATCCTTTTTTAAGCTAGCAGCCATTGCATCATTACGGAGAGTTTGCCAGGTTCTCTATAATTAGATTGCCTCAGTTAAAAAACTGGCAGCATCGCCTTGGCATGGGGTTTGCGCCTTTTCTAGAGACCCTCATGTGTTGGAACCAATTGTCATTATCCCTTCCAGGTGTATAACAAAGTCAGCCAAAATACCAGGATTGGCTGAAAGGATTTTTTTGGGTGGTTCTCCGTGTGAAGGACCATTAGCTGCAAATGATGTATGCTTGACATCACTGCAGGAGATTTCCAAATAATCTCATTATTTATGTTTCTCCTGCTATTTCCAAAATTCCCAACAGCCATTACTTCAAGTCAATGTCAGAGCGGTATAAAAATTAACTTACAGACATGAAACCCAAGAGGCGTAATCAATCACAGTCAATGTTTAGACCACATTTTTTCTTACACTTACATAATCATCATCCTAGACTCTAGAGAGCTGTCAACAGCCTGTTGCAGAGCCAGAAACCAGTTAATTTACAACATGCTTTTCAAAATGATTTGTTATTATTCCATTTTGATCTGAGACAACAAATCTATTAAATGACATGGTTCTGAGGAGCCAAAACTTACTCATTTATCCTGAGAGCTGTTGGAGCAGCTCCCACTGTGGCTTAAAAGGTCTGGGGGATAGATTTGTTTTCTCAGATCAAAATGGACTGAATCAGCCTGTCAGTCGTCCAGTCCATGAAAAATCTAACTAAGTATCAGACTGTCACAGATTTTGTCCCCCGGTGAATGAAATTATACAGCCTCTGATGAGCCTTTCGCCAAAGTATTTCTCTTAGCAATCAGGTGGAATATTTTGAAATCTACTTTCAAGATGAGCACAAAATTTTCTATAAACATTCAAATACATTCAAACTTTATTATTGCCAATTTCATAATGTTCTTTTAATAGCTCTCAAAATGCTGAAAGAACCCATGGATTTGAATTTTTCTGACATAAAGTCTGTGGCATCAGGACTTCTCCCTCTTTGCAGTGACAATAGCTGCCTGAAACTGCTCTCAAGTACACCTAACAGTGTGATGTCACACCATAGTTTTTGTCAAGTTTAAGCCCATTGGAAGCCAGGTGACGGCACCATAAGTGCAGAGTTGTTGACGACATGGCACAATGCAGTGCTAGACTGACCCATAACTTCAGAGCTGCCCTGTCAAACAGTCAGAGTGGACTGGGCCCAAGTGGGAAAGGCAGCCTTGAAGGGGCAGGGACTCTATCACAGCTCCTCAGACAGACTGAGAACACAGATGGATCATGGTACTCTATATGAACACATAAACCCAAACTATACTGACAACTCACATGTGTTTGAACTTGTTCTAAAGTGGAACTGTTTTTTGGTTTTGACTCCTAATCATCTCCAAAGAAGTATACACTAAAAAAGTGCAGTGCTGCATTAAAGCAGCTATACAAAAAAAAGATCTTGTGGTTTCCAAGAATATAATTTGAGGTTATGGCTTTTAAGGGAAACTAAACTCAGACTTTTAAGGTTTAAAAGGCATATATTTTGGGAAAAAATCTTGTTTGTTTGTTTTGAAAATCATATAATTCAACTTCAGAGTTATGAAAATATAGTTTTGCATCTGTACTGTGCACTGTAGTTCTTGAAGGACAAATAATATCATCTCATCCAAATCAGTGTTGGTTTTTATGAGTAGCTCATTTTTTCAAATCCCTTCAAAGTCAAAGGGGGTAAGAATGATGTGATGACTCTGGGTTAAAACTAAAAGAATTTATTTTTTTACTAAGAGCAAGAAAAAGGACTTTATTTAATTAAATTTGAAAAGTTTCATCTAGTATGATTCTTTTTCAACATTCCATCTTACACTTCATAATATTCAAGTTTGGATTCTCTCAAATTTACATCTTAATAAACTCTTGACAAACTCAAGGTTTTCACAGATTCTCTATTTTTATCTTTTAAAGTGGCTCTAACCCACTTTTGAACAAAGGCTATTGTCACTAAGCCTCTTATCTTGAAACTGCTTACTTTTCAAAGAATGAAAAGAACACAATGTATAAAAATTGCATGTCATGTTAGAATTTTTAAACTTTTTATTGTTTGATCCCATCACAGCTTGTCACCATGTGGAAGGTGACTCATACTGTTTACTGAAAAAAAGTAAAGTCTTATTGTGAAAAATGGAGATACGAGGTCAGGTATGACAGCAACTGTCCACCCAGACCTTCAAACATATTAGGGATGGGAATCGAAAACCAATTCCAGTTGAGAATCGTTAACAGCTCCATCAAAGCATCAATATCAATAGTCTTTTTGCTTATCAATTCCTTTCACTGACAGGGTTCAGAAGCATCAGAATTGTAGCTTAATTTTGATTGCACCTACTACACAATCTTAAGTGAGTGGAAACATCAGCAACTTGCAGAAGCAGATATCTATGCTGTGGCGTGTGTTTGACATTGTTGCCAACATTTGCCCACTCGCAAAATGTGCAGGAATCGATAAGAATTGGATCAATTAGCAGGATCGTTAACAGCATTGGTATTGATAAAATCTTATCAATTCCCATTCCTAAAACATATGCAGCTAAACCCTTGCCGAGAGCAATGTCAGTAAGATCATAACTATTGTACAAATGATACTTAACATATGTCACTACTTTCAGGTCATCTGATAGTCAACGGGAGCACAGACTTGTAGTAAATTTGCAAAAACCTTCAAGCCCATCTCCTTCTCTGTTACGCTCTGCTTGTCCAAACACATTGCTCAATCTGTGAAGTCTTAAGTCATGGGCAGATAAAGCATCCTGCTTGAGTAACACATGACTAATGGCTGCTGGGTGACAGAAAGCAGGCAGCTCTTTGTTTTGGATTTCCGTCCGTGCATGAGGAAGTCAGTGAGGTCGTACGCATCAGCGCCCTCTGAGTTCTGGGGAGAAGGAAGCACAAATTTATCTTAAG
This sequence comes from Scarus forsteni, assembly GCA_036419115.1. Classification (NCBI taxonomy): domain Eukaryota; kingdom Metazoa; phylum Chordata; class Actinopteri; order Labriformes; family Labridae; genus Scarus; species Scarus forsteni. The sequence goes on from JAZDUH010000111.1 coordinate 1,308,368, forward strand.
TCTTTACAAGACTTTGAAGGCTGACACTGCACCAGCCACCAAAACAAGGTCATTTGATGCTTTCCTTGAAAACAAGCTTGTTTGTGACACTCCAGGATGGTGTGAATCAACCGATGTTCCCTGCGGGGACACCGTTTTCTTGTTTTTACTGAAGAACCAATTCAAGGCTGGTGATGAGTCGTTTGGCAGCACAAGTCTGTCCGTGGGGTTCCTTTTCATCTTGAAAGATTTTCCAATTCTAAATAATTAATAAAATATTACCCTCTGTGAGATGTACTTCATTTAAGGAGAGAATAAACAAAACACCTCCCCTTTTGTCAACCCAGATAAAGCCTTCTTTAATAAAGACCTACACATGACCCAAAAGGTCTGGTGTTATATGAAGGCTTAGGTTCCTATAACTGTAACAAGTTTCAACCCTGCACTTTTTCAGACACAACTTTTGATTCCACTCTTTCATCCCTAACAGGCCATCAGGATTAAATCTCAGTGAGAATATTGTTATCCCTAAAAGCGCATGACCTGCTGTGTCAGTATGGTGTTACGTTATTTATGACACAGCTCATAAATTAAATTAATTTAAATGGATGACCTGTGTTTGTATTTAAAACATTTCTTACACAGCAATAACATAGTTTATCTCTGCTTCAACCTCATCACTCCTTCCAGATCTGTCTATTTACTTATTTAGTTTCCTCGTAGAATTTCAGGAATGATTAGGTTGTATCTTAACACTCTCTATCTAAGAAAGTGGATGCTGGGGCGGTTGAGGGTTGAAAGCAAGAGCAGAGTAATGATGCAAGGCAGAGCTGGACGACACAAATCTGAGAAACTAAAGCAGAACATCTGAAGCTCAAAAAGATAGCTCGTCATTTCATAGAGGACAGAAAGCACATGTAATTGAAAAAAGAAAGTTCTTCAGCACAGTGTAAAGTTGAGGAAAAAACTGGACTTGATGGGTTAAGGTCTACAAGTCCACAGTGAGCAGTCACAGTTGTAGTTACGCCCTGTCACCCACAGATAATTATGCAGTTTATATTAATATATCTATATACCTTTAATTTTTTGTTTTACAAATGTATAAAACCACCATCTGGTGTAAGGTCGATGCCACAGCTGTCCTAAATTAACAGCATCAGTTACTACAAATCATTTTCATGTTTTTGCAATAGTAAATACACCAATGTAGACCATTTTTAACAAAACAAATGTAACGCTAAAACATAGTTGTTCTTGTTCATCATGCATTTTCAAATTTACCAACTTTCAAAGTAAAGCACATTAACATTTCTTGATTAATATTTTACATTGAGTTATGTTTTTTGCATTCCTGAACGGAGAAAAATAGCTTCAGTGTTACACTTGAATATTTTTCACTTCTCAGAGAATCCCAGAGTGTTGGCGTAAACTTCGCTTTAAAAGTGAATTAAATTATATATATATATATATATATATATATATATATATATATATATATATATATATAGAGAGAGAGAGAGAGAGAGAGAGAGATACACACACACACATATATATATATATATATATATATATATTATACATATACACATACTTATAGGTATAGCCAGATAGATTCAACATGATTGCACATGATAATGAACTAGTGTTAGTTAGCGTTCATTCATGTTAATTGACACAACCTTACCAAAATATGAAGCTTCTCCAAGAGACTAAACATTGTAATTAATTATTAAAAGGCAATCATTTTTATAGCATTAAGTTAGTAACACATAGCCAAGAAGACAAATAATTTTCACCGACAACCATCTGTATTCATTTGAGTTCTTAGCTATTGTGTTTAATACATTTCTTTTGTTAAGATTACAAAGAATTATGTGATAAACCTTCTCATATAAGTCACCTATATACGTAATGTTTGTCTGTACAGGGACAAGTATGAACCAAGAAAACTTTGTTAGCTCACTAGCTTTAATCCTGTCTCAGTGCAGATTTTAACAGAAACACAGGGTCACTATTTTCAATTAACAGGATTCAAAACTAAGTCTTGAGGATATTTCAACTGCTTTTCTAAGCTGCTTACCAAGCAACAGAAGCAGCTACAGACAAATCTACAGTCTACAGGAGCATTATCTGTCAAACAGTTTGGTTTAATATGAGTGATGTTCTTATTAATAAAGGAGAAAAAAATGTAGGAGCTCGTATAGGCTCACTAAATGGTTGTCATATTCTTACTTTTAAATTATTCATGGTATACTACTACCACCACTCCACCAAAAAACAATACAGGATAGGCACTAGGATGTAGTACCAGAACCTGAATTAATCAAATGGTTCCCATCCCTTGTTTCATGTCCTATGGTTGGTCAGAGTGTGTCACTCATTGGTCATCATGTGCAGGTCTGTGTCATCGGTACAAGGAAGAGCCACTCACAGCTGTGGAATCTGATAATAGTGAGTTTTACTGAGGTTTAGGAAGCAGGAGGGAAGAACGGATGAGTCACTTAAACAGGGTAATGAGAGCTGAAAAGGAAGACAGCCGAGTCAGAAAAACAAATTAAACAGCAGCAACAAGAGAAGGAGAAAGTGCAGCCTGTGACTGAGGCATTACTGATGAAGGTGGTGAATCACGAAACACTGAACGAAGCACTGTAAGGGGAATGTTACATAAAAAAAATCATGCTTACAGGAAAATTGAAGTTGCACCAAGCATCGAATTACTCACTCAGACATCTCAGCTTGCAAACAAAAAACTCCAAATTCAACAGAAAGCATTCCAGAGGCACAGACTCAGCAGGGCAGTACAATAAAACAGAGGTTTGCAACAACACAGCTCATAACAAAGTCATTCATAAGTTCAAAGTGGCGTTAGCTTACTGCACAGAAACCCAGGAGCCGTGGCTGTAGGGCAGTGAAAAGACTCGTAAAATATAGATGTAATAAAGTCAGGATTATTAGCATGTCTCGACACAAAACTGAGCTCAATCATGGCTAAAAGGCGAAGCTTCAGTCTTGTCTTCTTGCAGAGCTTTTACTCTGAAGAGGGTCCGCCTGGTGTCTCAGTCCAAACCAGCTTAAGTGTTGCTCAGCTTATCAGCACACGTCTGACAGAGACAAACGGTGACTGATTGCCACAGGTTTGTGGACCATAAGAAGAACACCCTCATTCACAGCAGCCACACAAACACATTTGTAAGAAGAGGGACAAAGCACTGTTCCAAGATGGTGGTCAGATATAAATTCCCTTCATCTATCATTTCCTCTGTTGAGAGGCTCTGGTGCTTGTGAGAAAAATACTGTGGGTCTTCTGAGGTGGTGTTACATTTGATCATCTTATAAATGTTAGTTTACATGTATAAAACACTGACTAGCTATTGAGGTTAAGACGAACTTTAGTCTACAATTTTCTACTGAATTTTTGAAATATTAGTATTTTATCTTCAGTCAGTATTTCCATTGAAGTCCATTTGCAGGGTGAGCCAACACCCATCACAACCTACCACTGCTCCAAAAGTGAAAACAGCATCTTACTTGGATGGAAATCAGGTGATCTATGTTGAGATGTTTTACCTCATCAGACTATAAGCATCTTTCCACAGCCTAGTTTAGCCTAATCAGTGATGCATTTTTTAAATATTCGTGCAGTTTCCAACTTCTGAGAGGACTGACATTGAACAGAGGGCCCAGAAACTACCACCTCCAAATGGATGAACTTCAGAAAACACTGTAAGATCAATGGTTGTGGCATCATATCTGCTTGAAAGCAGCCAACATCAGCAAAGAGCAAAGACGGGTAACATAGGTTTCTGAAGGCACGTATTTCAGGTTTTAGAAAGAGCTGTAACTCTGTCCTCCCCATCAGCTGCCGTAGCTGAAAAAGATAATGAATAAATAAAGCAGCACCATACAGGCTTGCAGCCATGTCAATAAACATAAGTCCTTCATAAAATCAAACAGACAGGGTACGAAAAATCCCTGTACAGTGAGAGGACTCAAATACTTTTGCCTGGCATTAATAAAGATGTTTATTTCTGCTGTGATAAACTTGTCTTGCCTCTCAAGTAGACACACAAGAAACTGTAGTTTTGACACTTGCTCATCATCTCACCAGACGTAGTCTCTTTGGTTGTTCACTTCAGCTGAAGTTAGTGTTGCACCCTAACAGCCTGTTCATCTTCATGTCGTCTGTTAAAGAGAGAGAAACCTGCAGCGTGCTGGTACTTGAACGACAACCACTGCACTCATCTTTTATTCACCGACACATCTTAGTCTGTTCTCACCAGAGAAGAGATGCTGTCACTTTTCCAAGTAATTAATCATGTATTTGACAGGGCAAGCAAAACAAACAAATGATGCAAAAGCAAAGACTGACAGGCTGACATGTGTTTTATTTCATCTATGTTGGCCATGACTTTGTAAACTTTGACTAGTTTTTATGAAGAGGAAATGAAAATCATCATTGCTCTTACCAGTAAATCATGATATTTACAAAATCTGAAAATCTTAAAATGTAATTCAAATAGAATTTGCACCTAAGAATGTGATAATAAACAGTATACATTGAAAAAAGTACGTCTGAGTGACTATCACATCAATAAAGCAATCTTTATTTGTAGAATTCCAGATCAAAACACATTTACCCTGAGTTTCATGATGAATTAAGCTTCATAATATGATTCCTTGACCCAGAAGACCTTCTTGCATGTGGCATCATGTTGATATCATTATTAGATTAACATTAATGGGCCAAAATGATTGTGCACTGGGGCTGGACGATTATGGTAAAAATGAGAATCCCGATTGTTTTAAGTGATATTGAAATCACAATTAATATACACAATTATTAATTTATTTAAAAACTTCAGTATTGATTTAAACACAAATTTAAAGAACCAGCAAGTGGCACATACAGTATTATTGATCCACATTAGTCGCACACACTCGCTGTGGCTGCACGTGGAATACAGAAGCGTTATGAAGCGCAGGAACTTGCATACACGGCACTCCACACTGTGTGGCATATTAATCGTTTTTCTTCGATTATAATGTTTTTATGATTGTCAGATGGAAAAACTGAAATCACGATCAAAATCCGATTAATTGTCCAGCCCTATTGTGCTCTAATGGCCTATCCACCGAAATCCTATCATATTAAGTTGGGCCATTACCAAAAAGTCCTGAAAATTTCAGCCATACCTGTACTGTGACTTTTGTTTAATCTCACTGACAACCAAACCAGCAAAATCAGAAGAGAAGCCTGATCTGGTTTTATGTTTGTTATAGTTAATCATCAATGACCTCTGGTTGATACAGGCTTAAATCTGTAAGATTAATATCCTTATAAGCAGGTGTTAACACGTGGAAAACACAGTTAAACCCATTAAGGATTCTTTTGTCCTTACCTAGCTACATGGAGGGTACGCAGAGTTTTCTTAGAGACTCTTTTTCCTCTAGAAAAAAGATACTGATATTATGCTCTGGCATTACTGTCACAGTCATAATTATAATTTTCACAGGCTTATTGAAGTAAATGAGACATAATAACACACTCATATTAAATCTGGGATTTGCTTTCTAAAACTCAGTCGATATAGTAATTACCTCTGTGCAGACACAAACGGTTTCTCTGAGCTGGGAGAGCATGGAACTGTAAGGTGAAGATTTTTCTGTAAATGTTACATTTCAGCACGTCGTTTATTCAACCTTTGATCCAATTATAAGTGAAAAACAGATGAGACATTAGCATATCATTTCTCCTGTCAGTCATTACCTAAAAGAGCAAGCTACAAAACCAAACGCTAGATCTAGAACTTGTCTCTGTGCTTTTCACTCAGGCAGAATAACAAGTTTGGACTCTTTTTAAATACATAATTTAACCAACAAGACAAAACAGAGCAGGACAGATTAGCCGTGTCTTGTAAGAAAATGAACGAGTGAAAGTTTGACACAGAACTCTGAGTACTCAGCATGACCTTAAATTCTCTCCAAGTGAAAGCTTGTTAGCACCTTGTGCATTCAGTGGCATCAACACTGAGCAGGCTGTTCATTAGCTACATCGTGTGAATCAGAAAACAGCCCTCCTCCCAGTGCATGCAGAGGATAAACAGTGTGTGTGAATGTATTCAAAGTTTTTTTTTTTTTTTTCTGGGAGGCTGGTGTTGACTGACAGAAACTGGAACAGTTTTGGCTCTCAGGGATCATGGATTCAAACATGTCAGTGCTCGTCGTCAGATTGTTCCTAAACTCTCTGTTTCTCTGCACCTGGACTGGAAGGAGTGTCATTTCACTCTTGTGAAAGTGATTTAAAGAGAGACCTCACCGTTAAACTTGTGGTGAACCTGAGTTATCTTTAGCATAACAAGTTACATTCACTGCTGCAGTGGGACATAATTAGTTCAAAGTTTATCTGTAGGGCCGGGCAGCACTGAGATTTTTTTTATACATTTCACATATCAACATTTTCCAGATAATCCACTGCCCTTTCTGCTACAATAACAGAGGAAAATACAAATATTGTCTATTCAATTTCAAAACACTTTTACCCTCAAAATAAAACTCAAACATTTCCTGGTGTTTGGATTGACTGAAAACTAACATTCAAACATCTTGTTGATTGCAGCCTTAAAGCTAGTATTGATAAAAATGTTCTGTTTTGTTCTAGAGGCTGTTTAATGTTTACAAAAGCTTTCCTCCCATTTGACACCTCCAGTTCTGAACCATACTGATGTTTTACACAAAAATTCACATTTTTATGTGGCCTTGCTCATCATAACACAACACATAACATACTCAGCAGATGTCCTTGGCTTTCTTTTTCTCGCTCACTGAGCTATGGACATTTAACATCAGCATGCCTGAGCAATTGTATTGGAGTAAGTTTCTTCTTAAATGTCTTCATTTCACTTATCTGCGTTGTAGACAAAAATACTTTGTAACTCATATATCTGAAATAATAAAAATAAGTTTATTGTGATTAGGGGTGTGCGATATGACGATATCGTTAAGGATTATAATGTGGGGATGATCTCATAAAGCAGAAAGATCGTCAGATCGTCTGTGTGGGTGCAGAGACTTTGAAGCGCACCCGACTAGCCAATCGTAGCACATTTCGCGTAGTGCATGGTGGGATCTCTTGTTTGGTTATGTAGCGTGACGCCATGGCGGAAAGAGAAAAGGAGATAAAAGCTTGAAGATATCTTAACTAAAATCTGTTCTAAAGCAGCTGTATTATTCACTCAGATTATTGACATTGCAGTTAGATAACATTTGTTCTAAATTGTTGCACTTTAAGAGATAATGTTGATACTGCTGTTCATTACCTTTTATGTTTACATTCATTGCACACATTTTTATAAAAACTGGACTATTTAAATTAAAACCTGTTCAGAAGGTTTCTTTGGCTTTAATCGTCTTTTTTTTCTTTTAGGGTTTTACATGTTTTATATGTTAAACATGGGGAAAGATGGTCAAACATGCAAATTAGTCTAGAAAAATCAACGTATAAAAGAATCGTGATAAAATTGTTATCGTGATTTTATTTTTAAAATATCGTGATATGACATGATATTTTTGCCATATCGCCCACCCCTAATTGGGATTTAGCTTGCTGACCCTTATGTTTGGACAACAGCTAGCAAAAAGCTTTAAGCTTCAAAGTTCCTGTTGACTGGAACAATGTGCATGAAAAATGCATTGCATTGTGATGATTAAGTAACTTTGCTGTGAATTCATTTCTTCTTGATGCATGTTCATTAATACAAATGATCTGCATAACTGTTTATGTGGATTTTGTTGGAACCCTCTGAAAACAAGATGATTCATCTCAAAGGGTTTATCTCAGGAAGATCCTCTGGTACTCAAAACAAGGCCAATGGAGAAAAGCAAGAAAATGCAGTTTCACTTGAGACTGGTTGCAGGAACCCCAGAGGTCACATTAAACTGTCCAGGAAAAGAGGATTTAAACCATTGATAAACACATTTGCTAGGAGTCCACCAATGTTGTGTCTGAGGACTGATAACAAATATTGCACACAAACATTTGTTTACAACAGTTTTTTTCTGTCAAAATTTTGAAGTTGAAACATTACCAGATCTTGTCTCAAAGTAAGTGTCTGCTTCATTTTACATTGCTATTCGTGAATAGGTACAGCAACAGCAACTAAGGTGAAAGTTTATCTTTGAAAACGGTTCAGCTTTTACTGTTCAGATATGAACCAATGGTACGAGAGCTCAGATTTTTCACTGATGTAAAACAGGCTTAAGGTCTCAGAGACAAATATCAGTCCAACATTTAAAGTTCAACTACTATCAATGTCATAATAACAAAAATCTTGTATTTATATGAAAGAGTGTAATTCTAATAAAGAATAATTGGAGTATGACTACAGATGTGAGAATGTCTTCATCTCTTTGTGAAAGTGAAGCTCATGTTGAGTTAATACTGCAGAAACCTATTGTTTTATCGAATAAGTCAGGTAAATGTTTGATCTAATAAGTCAGAAAGTCTTTAGTCAAGAGTAATAAACAAGTGATATACTTTCCTGGAAATCTGTTCAAGTATAGTTTTAAACGCAATTTTCTTAAAATTTTACTATTTTTAATGATTCTTTAGCAAAGCACTTCAGAAAAATAGTTGTTAATTCCAGTACTTGGATGAACCAACACAGAAATGTCCCCGTCATTCTAATGAAAAAAAAACACTGTCTGTCTCTCTGCACTGTTACTCCAAACTCAGGTGGTCATGGGATGAGACAAAGATAACAAGCTGCTCTTCTATCTGAAGGGTAGCGTTGTTCTGTACCTGTTTCTAACGTGTTTGATCAAAACATGGCGGGCTAAACGGTCACTGTGACAGAGGCGCCGTGGTCAAACTCTGACACTGGGCAGACCAGTTCACAGGATGGTGGTCATTCTGTAACTGCAGCATGGGGGCAGTCATCTTCTTAACTTCAGAAAAATTCAGCTGTTATTTCCCTCAGTGATTCAACACTATGACGGGTGACTCCATTGCTAGTATCTTTCTGCAGCTGCGCCTCACTGTTCCTCTCAGCACCAACGCTGCTGTGGTGATTGACTTTTGTCTTTGAGTCAATCAGAGATTGTTGTAGACTGGCTTCAGTGTTGACTGGCTGCTTTTGTTGTGGCATCTAGCAAACCATACCATATTGTTGGTAGAACATAAGTTCGGAGAGAGGAAGAAAACACATTGCTGTGGTTATTAAGGCAGAGATGGCTGGAGAAGTGAATTACAGGATTAGAAACACGTTTTTTAATCAGTTATTAATATCAGCAAAGAGAAAAGCCTGTACAGTGCTTGTGTGGTCAGGGATGGAATGATATTGTCATGATCCTGCTCTTTTGTTTAGTCAAGTTACCCATTTTGTTTCTTATTTCATGTTTTGTCTTGAACTTCCTGTTTTATCTTGAAAATTCTCTCCTCTCTCCTTGTCCGTCTTGTGTTCCTTGTCTGGCGCTGTCACACCTGATCACTGATTGTGCTTCCCCAGCTGTGTCTCATCACCCCAATCAGCTCATGTATTTAAACCTCATGTGTTCCTCTGTCCCGTTGCCAGATCGTAGTAATCACATGTCCCATTCCAGTGTTACTGTTTAGCTCCAGTGTGTATGTTACAGTCTGTTTACTGACCCTGATTCTTGCCTCACATCTTCTTGGATTTGTTTGCGTGGGCCTCTTAGCCTTTTTGTGTACTGACTTTTGTTAGCCCTTTATGGACCCTGGTTCCCTGCCTTGTGAGTTTTTTGTATTCGATTGCCTCGCTGACTGATAACCTGTGTGCCAAACTTTACCAAACTTTATCCAATAAATCTTCTTGCCTTTTGTGAGGCTGTGTTCACACAGAATGCAACTCTGCAACCAAAATTGCATAGCGTGTCCGTAAATATCTCATTTTGGTCACTGTCGGCAGTCGCCATGGCTCGGTGACGTCATCATGTCCACTCGAGTTTCACCTCAATCATATCAATTATCATATAATAGGATTAATATTTTTTCCATTTTCCCAACTGTATCCTTTTCACTCACTTATGTTGCCGTGGTAGTCACAAAGCGAGAGGTTTAACTCCGCCTCATCGCGGCTCTACATTGACTTTGCATGAAGAGTGAACGCAGAGGACGCTCAAGTCGCGTTCGGTGTGTCTGAAGCAGTTTTGTGTATTTGTGTCCTCCTTCTCTGCACCTTAATCCTTACATATATGGCTACAAGTTTCTTGCTAATGATCAGATGCCCTTGAAATCTTTACCTCTTTGTATGGGAGTAGGTTGATCCAAAGTTTTGTTGGAAACTGTTAAGCTGTGTCCACCTAATTGCTTTTAAGGCACTCTGTATCCCCCTTTGTTATCCAAACCACAGACATCGCTCTGGCATTGTCCAGTCCTTTCTACAGTCTGTGTCCACCTTGATAAATTAGCTAAAATGAACATCAAGGTATGATTCTCAGTCAAATTCCCCAGCCCCAAGTTTGACCCTAGTTGAAAAGTGGGTGTAAAAATCATTACAAGAATGATCCAGATATGTGATATTATTTGCATTTTTGGCAGCCAAGTGCCTGCTGATCTCTGTTCCGACTTTGACATCAAGGCTGTTTTAGGGCTGTTGTGTTGATGGCAGAGCCGCAGCCCAATTCCCTGAATTCAATTTGCACATACTCTCTGCCACCTGTCAGAGGACAAGTGAGAAGCAGAGGGGAGGATGGGGTGAAAGGAGAAAGGGGAGGCATGTGGCGGCATGGTGCTACTCTCACAATGGGAAGAGAGAAGACGGCTGCAGACAGAGGGACAGTCAGACAGACAGAAAAATACTGTGGTGGAGAGAAACTCCCTCTGGTAATCGAAAGGGAAGATTTGAGTGCCAGAGTGAGCGTGGGACAAAAGCAACTCTATGCCTGCAGGAGGTTCACAATTATTCATCCAGCAAGCAGCTATTGAGACAGAGAGATTGGGAACTGGAGATGGGAGAGAGGGGTGACGGGAAGGAGGGAGGGATGGCCTGGAGAAAAACCAAAGGAGAGATCAGGTCAAACAGGAATGACTTCAGTGAGACTCAGCATTTTGAGTCAAAGTGAGAAAAACGGTCTGCCCTAACACGGCTCTCTCACTTCTTGCCTCTAATGAACTACTGCTAAAGGGCAAGAGGCGAGTTTTAAAGCAGTTTAATATTTTGATTTCACCAAAACACATTGAAACACATAAAACTCTGAGCAAATCATCGAACAGCATCTGCAAGTAGCTAAAACTCAATCTAAAGACACACAATCACACAGTCGCAGAGAAACACTCACAAAATTCGGCTGTGCTAAAAAGCCTTAGGCACAGACTGATACCTTTATCACACTCACAGGCCTCCCTCCTCCTCCCTCTCAGCACAAGAAAAGGCTCCTTAAAAGAGCTAAATTACATATCACACAACAGTTTCTGGATGCTAATGTGCTCCTCTAAACCCCTGGGAGGGACACAAGCGAGTCCGCCCAACTCAGACACCGTTACAACTCAAACTCCTCTTTCAGAAAAAAAGGAGTCACCTTTGAAGTTGGAGATCATTTTCTTCCATGTTCCAGCAAGGTTTCAAAAGCACTTACTTTGCCAGGAGCCAGTGCTAATTATTAGCTGGGTGCTGAGCCACGTGAGGTGCAGACAGTGTGTGCTAGTGCCAGAGCAACACCAACAACTGTGTGTGGATTTGAAAGGGATGAAAAGGAACTGGAGAAAGGGTGGGAGGGTGGGAGGGTGGGATAAAGAACACCCGGGCTTTTAACCAAGAAGAGACTTTCTATTTTTCATATGATTCATTTACTATTCAAGAAAAAGTAACTTTAAGTTGATGGCAAAGACTGTGAAGGCGCTCAATATGACTCAATGCTGGTCATCCAATTTTCCACGACGTTGATTTTAGTGAAACTTGTAAGAGCTTCCACATCAAATGAACTGAACAAGTGTCAGGAGTTATGACTGGTTTTTAATGTGAGACAGGCTAATAAAGTTTGATGGCTGAAAGCCATGTTACTTAAGGGCTAAGGTAGTTTCCACACTAAGATCATTTGAGAGGACTGTTCCAATACAAGTGGGCATTAACTGTTAGCCTAGGCTATGAACAACATACCAAGCTCCCCTGAAAGAGGTGGTCTTGGCTGGCTCCAATTTATTCCTGGAGTAATTTGTTTGTTGTAACTTTACAGTGCAGATAGATCTGTTTGATTCATTGTCTGTAATCAGGCTGACCAATCTTGCCTAGCTCCAATCTCACAATTGTGGGCAGCCCAGAGCAAGATGGCCCATCAGAGTCCTTTGTTAGCATAGATGCTCACAGTTTCAGTAGCAAACTACAAACTTCTCTACAGGAAGGACATTTTCACTCCACTTCAGACATAATTTGCCTTCAGTTTGTTTGACGAAGTAGCTTGGGTTTTGTCCTTAACAGTGCTTCAGCAGTGCCAGCATACTACATATTTGATTTGCCTGTAATGAATGTGATTGACGGAATGATCCTCCAATCACCTGATGGACATGCTTTTGAAAGGTTCTGTCCATTCCCAAATGAAACCTACGGGTTCTTTCTCAGATGGACTAGAGAAGTGTACTGAATATTCCATCTGGTGTCAAAATTAACATCTGTTGGCTGTGCAGTGAAAACACCTCATGGAGTGATGTTTACGTTGACCAGAGCCCTAAATTCTAAAGATGGGTTGGGGAATGGAGTTTACAGGGTGATGTTTGCTTAAAGGACCAGACAGCAGCTCAATGTAGAAAACTATTTATTGACACTGTCTGGCACAAACCTCTCAACTCCATTTTTTATGATCATGTTTTTTTCATAAAACAGTGCTATGGCTTCTGTTTATGTCGGTGAAAGGGTTTAAAAGACTTTAAACCACATAGAAACACAAAAAAAGTAATCCAGACAATACAACGTTCATTAATTCAGTCGAACTGTTTTTCTTTCCAGCATAGTAGCAGCTTTCAAGAAAATGGTTTGTACCTGACAGACACAATATGATAAGTAAGTTTTGTAACTTATTGGATAATTTCACTCTGCATTTTCTGAAAAATGTTCCCACTATTTTTTTGACAGTTTTAACACTTACAAAGCAAATACAATAAAATTAAAAAATATAAATAACATGTAAAAAAATATTAAAAAGACTAATCAAGAAGAACAAAACTACAAACTCATGACAAATGAAAAACAGATTGAAATGTGTCATGGAGAATGGTGTTTATAAGACTACAGAGAGTGTAAAATGTTTCTGACAGAGAAACAAAATAAGTTGTCCAGCCCTAACATTAGTCTGACACTAGCCTAAAACTCAAAAGTCTTCCTTTGTTTGTTCTTCTTGTAGTCATGCTGCTGTTTGAAGGCCATGTCTCATGTAAAGAAATGGACTGAATATGTTGAAGGGCAATGCTTAACATCATTTATTATTTCTGAATCGTGAAATATGTAATGCAGCAGAGAATTCTGTATAATGGAGTCACGAAGGGCCAAGTGTCCTTTTATTAACTTTAACTCAGGAAAAAATAATCTCCTTAAAAACTTAATTGAAAATACATTACATCATGTACTTACTCAAGCATCTGCAAAAATAGGCCACAGTTCATTTTCGAGTAAACACAGGGATACTATTTCTGCAGACTCAACTAAAATGAGGCATCAGTGAACTGTGGAAATGCCTCCTTAAGAAACTGTGACTGATTCTTTGAAGAAACCTCTGCAACCAAAACATGACCCCAGTTTACATCCAAGCAACAACACTGTTATCTAACCCAGGCACTCTTGACAGGGATTGCAAACAGATAAATGGAGAGACTGGGAGGGGCGAAAGCAGAGGGTGAGATGGATGAGCAGTCTGGGGAGCAGGAGGGAAGGTGGATAAATGAAACATCTAGTATTGCTTCAAAGGGCAAAGAGGACGGAGAATGTGACTTCCATGACAGATGTTTAGAAAAAAGACTGATTTCTAGGGGAATCACTTAGAGGATCAAAGGTATACAAGATGGCAGAAGTTGGAGAAAAGGGGGGGTGAAGGCTTGCTGAAGAGGTCTGGAGGCTAATCTTCAAAAAGTAAGAACTTAGAATGTGTAGATTCAATGAGAGGAAATCAGAAAGAGACTCAAGAACCCTCCTGACAAGCAGAGCTTATGATCACCCTTTGAAGTGTCAGCACCTATTACAGGATCAATTTGTTTCCCCGACAGTCTCTTCTTCATTTAATCACACATAAAGAAATGCATTTGAGGAGCTGGTATGTCTAGACTGAGAAGAAAATTGGTTTAGGAAAACAGGGTGGACAGTCAGTCCTGTCTTCACCTTAAACGAATTCATTCAAATGGCCATGAGGTTCCCACACTGTCTGTTCGGGACCAATTACAAACAAATAGAATTTAGAGGATTCTGCCACAAACGCAAAAGTCAAGAGACAAGTCACACTAAAAACCATCCGTAGGAGACCCCAAATAGTCAAGTATCAAATCATTTGTTCAATCATATTATCATAGTCAAAAGCTGGCTTAAGAAACAACAGAGTTGCTTTTAAAATCACACTAATGACATTTCAGGCCATTCTAAGACGGACTACACAACACTAGCACAACACCAGCATTTCTCACAGCACTTTGTCATCCAGGCAGCCATCTCAACAAGATACCCCCTTAACCTTAAGGGATAGTTCAGAATATTTTTTTCATGGATTTGTGTGAGGTTAAATTTGAAAGTAAATGCATTTGCCACAGTGATTTTAATCAGGTCTGCATCTGTAAGGAAAAACCTATCAAAGAAGCTATGCTGTATATTGCTGCTGAGGGGGTCAGGAACTCTGCTTTTTTTAATGAATTTTAGGGGAAAACACACAAAAAAAATAACGTTGGGGTGAGTGTGCACTGTACTGAACACATTTCAAAATGCTAAACCTTTCCACTCAGAGGCCACTTTGGTTGATTTTACTCCAGCACAGCACATAGATCATTGGTGCTTTCCCATTTGTGCCATCTCCTCAAATCTTATTGACCCTGCACGGATTGAATACTTCCTGCTTCATTTTCTATTACAATCAATTTCAGTCTATAAATGGGCCTGACTGATATGACGGTGGCATAAAAGCATTAAACTTCTGGGAAATGATTTATAAACCCTAAAGAGTGCTCTTTATCTTCTGCTTTAACTTCACTTTATTGTCCCCTAAGGGAAATTTGCTTTGCAGGCAGGCAAAAAACATGAAACATAAAAACCATAATCACACAAATCCAGATACAACACTGAGACGGATAAAACACAAGTACATACAGCTGCAGGACAAAGTATGTGAACCTTTTGGGATTATTTGGATTTCAGCTTAAATTGGTCATAAAATATGTTCTGATCTTCCTCTAAGTAACATCACAAGACAAACAGTCTGCTTAAAATAATACCGCACAAAAAATTATAAGTTTTCATGTTTTAATTCGGCACAATACGTCAACAGTCACAGTGCAGAGTGGAAAAAGTATGTGAACCCCTAGGCTAATTACTTCTCCAAGAGCTAACTGGAGCCAGGAGTTAGCCAACCTGGGGTCCAATCACTGTGGTGAGATAGAATGTGTAGGTTAAAGCTGCCCTGCCCTATAAAAAACACACACCAGTTGTGAATTTGTTGTTCTCAAGAGGCATTGCCTGATGTGAACCATGCCTTGCACAGAAAAGCTCTCAGACGATCTACGATCAAGAATTGTTGACTTGCATGAAGCTGGAAATGGTTACAAAAGTATCTCTAAAAGCCCTGATGTCCATGTGTCCACGGACAGACAGACTGTCTACAAATAAAGAAAGTTCAGCACTGTTGCTACTCTGCCAAGGTGTGGTCGTCCTGTAAAGATGACTGTGAAAGCACAGCGCAGAATGCTCAATGAGGTGAAGAAGCATCCTGGAGCATCAACTGAAGACTTACAGAAATCCCTGGCACATGCTAACATTACTGTTAAAAAATCTACAATAGGTAAAACATCACACAAGAATGGAGCTCATGGGAGGTCACCACCAAGGAAGCCATTGCTGTCCAAAAAAATATATATATATTGCTGCACGTTTGAAGTTTGGAAAAGAGCACCTGGATGTTCCACAGCACTACTGGCAAAATGTTCTATGGACAGATGAAACCAAATTTGAGTTGTTTGGAAGGAACACACAATGCTATGTGTGGAGAAAAAAGGCACAGCACACCAACATCAAGACCCCATCCCTACTGTGAAATATGTTGGAGGGAGCATTATGGTTTGGGGCTGCTTTGTTGCCTCAGGGCCTGGACGGATTGCTGTCATCAACAAAAAAATGAATTTCCAAGTTTATCAAGACATTTTGCAGAAAAACTTAAGACCATCTGTCTGCCAACTGAAGCGCAACAGATTTTGGGTGATGCAACAGGACAACGACCCAAAGCATAGAAGTAAATCAACAATGGAATGGCTTCAACAGAAGAAAATACGGCTTCTGGAGTGGCCCAGTCAGAGTTCAGCTCAGCTTGTTGACATCAAAAAGCTGTGCCAGGTACTTGGCCCTATCCCCGATAGAGAATCGAAAGAACTGAGCACAGCAGAGCTGAGTCGTTCAAATACCATATATCTGGTAGAACCAAAAGTTGCTTGCTTACACAAAAGAAAAGCATCGCCAATGTGTTCAGCAAGGTGCAAAATCATTTTAACACTGAATATTTTGCTTTCTCTCACTTGAAATTCAGAAAATTTCGTACAGCTCTGGGCCCCATTTGCAGTAATGTATGTGTGTCAGTTCCCTTCTTACAGGGGCAGAGCTGATCAAAATAACTGTGGCTGATGCATGTACTATTAAAATGAACCTCTTTCAATCCCACTTTAAAAATACTGAGCTAACCCTCCTGTATATCCACCTATTGTTAAAATGACATTTGGGGTCTCAATAAAGCTTCTAATCAAGGTCCCACTAAGGCAAGAGGAGGCTCTGCTCTGTAGTCAAACACAAGCACACAGCATTAGTGTTTATAATTTAACATAAGAAGAACAATAACCTTAATGTCCTCATGAATGTTTCTAAAGTGTAAAACATTTTCTTTTTTAGAACTTCTTTTCAAGAAGAATGACTGAACAATGACCCACCCCTAAAGCAACCACCTCAACCAGTTTTACTGATGCCTTACATGCTGGAAACATTTTGGCATGAAATCCCTTTCTGCAGGTAACAGCATGAAAAGATAACTTTCATATCCATGAATATGACAATTTCTGACAGTATTTACAGCAGCAGTGTGAGAAAATTTTAATACACCAACATTTTGCATTATTTTGCTGTCAAATACTATATTGTGTTCTATTGCTATACTGGAATAACTTTATTTTTCAATAAGTTATAGAAGTTTGGGGGACTTATTTAGTATTTTACTGCAGCCACCATCAGCAGTCAGCAACAACATTCAGTGATTACATTTATTTTTTTCCTCTCTTTCACTGGCATGGACCATAAAGTTTATAAATGTTACAGTGGTCTTACTTTATATATCTTGATTCTACGCACAAAATACTCTCTGTTCTTACTTCTATAGAAATTTCAAAAAGCAAAATATATAGTGACATATATCGCAGAGCGTCTTTGAGTCTTTCTGTAAAGTGCTATAAAAATTTGATGCATCATCATTATCATTATTATTATTAATATTATAATTATTATTTATTATTATTATTATTATCATTATTATTATTATCATAACTAGCATATCAAGATGCATATTTGACAAGCCAGATTCCTGCCAATACACAATCCTTATTTACAGCCAATATTTAGGATGCACAAATCTGTAAATATGTCATATACTGCCAAAATGGATGCATGAATCATAATGTTCTACATTATTGTTAAGTTCAAGGGTAGAAATACATGAAAAAAGTTGGGTCAGGTCCTATATAAAAATGAAATTATATTTTAATACCTGAAGACAAATAATCAAAGGCATGGTTAGTGTAGCAAGTGAGACATAGATCAGTGAGTGCATGACCACTCAAATGTTGTTAAATTCGTGGCTGTGGAGGGGATATTGCTTTTTCTTTGACTAAGAAAACACCTCCATCCACCCTTTTGTGTGACTAAGTGCATTACCCAAAGTGTCATAAAAATCAGTCAACTGAGGAAAACATATAAGTAACTTATTGTGCAGAATTTAGAAGCTGTATCCTGAATTAGCATCCACCTGCTTCAACAGTCTTTGAGAATGGTCAACAACCAGAAACACAATGACAAAGTCACAAAGCCACCAAAACAATGACTTAGATGGGGGACAACAGACTGAGTTCAATGATCAACCAGACAACACACATCGCCTGTGCCCCTGTGTGTGGTTACTTTCTCACGCATGCATTCGTCTGTGACTTTTATAATCCCACAGAAAATCAGTGAAGCAAGCAGAAAATAACTTTTCAACAACTATTTGCTACACCCTACTTAAAAAAGATTGGAGACTATTTTTTCCAATTTTGCAGAAACAAAACAAACAGCTATTTCACAAAGTTCCATGGAAATGACTTCCTACTGTGCAAACTTCTACACAACTCGGGTTAAACAATTATCGCCACGTTTTCCTGTGCCGACCACAACAAATACAAAGCAATTCTAAAACAGCTGCGAGGAGTGTGTATATGTAATTATACTCACATAACAGGTCTCCTTAACTATTTAATGTGTTCTGTGTCCCCTCTGCTGGACTGCACAGCTGAGACAAAGTAGCCTCGCACAGCCAATGACTCTCCTGGGACACTGCTGGAGATCCAACAACCAGATGCCCATCAGAAGAGATTCAGCAAACCTGTGCATGCAGAAAGAGACTGTGTACCCACACTCAGGGCTCCTCCTCACTTTATGCCCCTGCCTTTGCCTCAGAGGCAGAGAAGGAGGATTTGGGAGGGAGAAAATTGCCTTTTATTGCCTCTCTATCTATTGGCAAACAGCACGGCCTTCCCCTCCTCCCACTGCCCTCCTCCTCCTACGCCCAGCAGCCCAACAATGCTGCACCTCCTCTGGACAGCCTGCCCACAAAACTATCCACATGTAACAATTTCATGGCATCGCGGACAAGGTGACTGCCCACAGCACTGCAAACCTACTGTTAACTCCACTGTCTCGACAAACCACAGAGGAACGCAGACACACACAAAGAACAAGAAGGCATGAAAACCACATGCTGTCATGCTCACAGTTTCACCTCCAAGTAAGGCTGGGTAAATTCAACCGAAACATGACTCTTTATACATTTTTTGCTGAAATGGTGATACAGTGGTTCAGGGTGAGAACTAATAATAATCACTAAGAACATAATAATTCTTAAAGGTAGGGTCTGCAGGATTTTCCTTAAAAAATAAAATATCAACTTTTTCAAGAAAAATCCTGCTCAGTGGTCTCCTGTAGGTCTCTATTGATGTATGGTGGTGTCTTTGTTTACCTCACCCCCTCCTCAGCCTGTATTTTGATGTTTTTGTTTCCTCTGGACGATTTTGGGCTGAGAGTAGATAGGGATACCCCAACCAATCACAGCACATGCTAGGCCTGTGCTCAAAATATCGATACGGCAAAATATCGTATTGCACTCCTTTGGGATACGTGTATCGATACGGATTCCACAGAATCGATACGACCTAAATATTTTGACAGTTGTTGTAAATACACTTTGGATAATGTTAACAGTGGCACAGTTCAAGGTAGAAGACGAGCTACATAATGAAGCATATGTTCTAAATTTGAACTTAGGTTTACCGTCTTTGAGGATCTGAATTTATGTCTCTCAAGTTGTAGAACCACTTAAAACTCATCCTTGCTCTTTTTCTTCTTATAAGAAAAAACTAAGCTTGTCAAGAGTTTTGCTTAAAGCATAGTCAATGTTCACAATTTACGTGTATCGGGATACGTATCGTATCGTGGCCTTAGTATCGGGATACGTATCGTATCGTGAAGTTGCTGGAAATACCCAGCCCTAGCACATGCGCAAGTCACTTTGTGTGTGAGTGTTATAAAATGCACTAACAGAACACCACACTGACTGGCAAAGAGGGCAGACGCTACAGCCAAGAAAAGAAGATTCAGTCCAGAGCTGCAACTATCGAGTATTTTTGGAATCGAGTAAACTGTCGATTATTTCTTCGAGTACTCGAGTACTCCAACAAAACATACTTTTTTGTTTTTAAACAAATAAATCAATTGTATACAATGCAACATGTTAGGGCTTTCAAACTGAGCAACCAAATGCTGTTTATTCCTCAGAAAAGGGTTTTCATTGTAACAACTTTCAAAGTTTAAACCAGTACTGGCTTAAAACAAAGCCAATACAATACTGATTTACAAAGCAGTAATATAACTCTGCAATTATATTTGTGAAGTGTGTTCTGGAGGGCATTGTGTAGTTTTTAATATATAATTATATATTAATCGAGGCTTCGAGGCACAAAATTTAATTTGAGGATATTTTGTAATCGAGTACTCGCGAATATTCGAGGAATCGTTTCAGCTCTAATTCAGTCAGGCATAAGCAAAACGCCAAGCGGACAAAGCTCGGTCTAAAACCAGAGTGAACCAAGGGTTGGCTTTCACCCCCTCGAGCTCTGAAGGATCATCTCGGGATGGAAAATAAAAAATAAAAATAAAAACAAAAACATCATAATACAAAAGAATGTGGAAAGTGCAGTTTTATTTATAAGAAATCTATACCGTTTATATCGCTGCTTTTTTCGATATTAATATCTTGAATGTTGATATCTCAATACATATACAGTAACCATATATCTTTCAGCCCGAGTAATACGCCTTGAAACAGCAGTATGAATTATGAAATAACTGGCTCACACTATATACTTTGCAGCAGTACCAGCCAACTAAAGAATGTCCATTCAATAGCTTTCCAAGTTGTGTTTTTAGAAAAGCTCTACCCTTTCCCAACACTTCTATGGGATGTCTTGTAAATGTTAAACAGTCATCCGGTGTGTCTGATTAGTCTTACCCTTTATCTCAGTTGATTTTTTTTTTTTTTATCTTAAAACTGGATATATTTCCCAGCCCGACCTCTGTGCCATCTTCCCCATCATCTATAGAGATCAAACGAGGCAGAGGGCTAAAATATGTAGTTTTCAAACATAAAATCTGATCAAGCTCCAGACCGTGCTGTGCATTGAGAAGTTTGAACTCTGTCTCAGAACATGATTGATTTAGTCTCATGATCCTTCTCTTAGGGGCAAGAAACTAAAAAAACACAGATGTTAGTCAAAACTCCAAACTTTCTGCCAGCTCCTTCACAGACAGTCGAAGTATTTTTCATTTCGGCAAAGCTTCTCTTTCTGCATTGCGAGGCTTTTCCAGGTTTGGATCTGTTGACTGACCAGAGCCCATGAGCTAGAACCACCTCGTATAAATCCAGAGGTGACTGAAATCAGAGCTGTGGGTCTTATTGGGGTGGTCACGGGGTCACTGGTTTGTATGATGACCAGCACCTGGATGTGTGGAGGTGATGCAGAACATTAAACAGTTTATTGACCCATTCATCAGGGCTGCTGCTGCTTTGTGTTAAAGGCCTGACATAACACGAACAATGACTTTCGCTAAACTTGTAAGCAGAGGCTGTTTCACCATCAAGCAAAGGAAAGAACTGCCTTGTGCCTCATGGTCCAAGGAGTTCCATTAATAAAAAGCAGAGGTGTGTGTCAAATGTAAGGTATGTATCAAAAGTGATTTCAATGGCAGAGATATTTTGAGTGCCTGAGTGCACTGAAGAGCATCAAAAAAGATCGATAAAAGGCTTAATTTCAACACCGCTGCTGGATACAGAGATGAAATTCAAATTTGTTCTTCCTTTTTTTTTCTTTAGTTTTACACTATTTGCCTTGTTGTGTTATGCCGAACCTCTTCTTTGTGTGTGAATAGAACAGCTGAAACTCCATAATGCAGAAAAGTACAAGGACAACCGGACCACGTCATACCTCAAGCTCAGGCTTTTGGGATGGTCAGTCAGGTTTCAAGTGACCCCTGATTGGCTCCTGATTAGAGATGGAAATCGAAAACCAATTCCAGTTGAGAATCACTAACAGCTCCATCAAAGAATCAATATCATTAATCTTTTTGCTAATCAATTCCCCTGCCAATTCCATTCAATTGACAGGGTTCAGAAGTGTCAGAATTGTGGCTTAATTTTAATTACACCTACTGCACAACCTTAAGTGAGTGGAAACACCAGCAACTTGCAGAAGTAGTTATCTATAATGTGATGTATGTTTGGCATTGTTGCCACTGAAAATGAGACCATTGCCCTCATGCAAAATTTGCTGGAATCGTTAAAAAATTCGATCGATTAGCAGGATCGTTAACAGCATTGGTATTGATAAAATCTTATCAATTCCCATCCCTACTCCTGATCAGGATAAGAAAGACGCTCCATGCAGCAGAACATCCTGACGAGTCAGCTTCACGTTCAAACAAAAACAAGAGTAAACTGCACCAAGCTGCCAAAGTTTTACTCACATTGATGCTCTAAGATGATTAAACAATCTGCTTTATATGCAGCAGACAGTGAAGAGAAATGTGTGATTCGAGAGTTTTGCTGCCATAATCCATTTCTATTGATTCATCAAAAAGCAAAGCTCCGTGCTATAATGTTGACGAGATCTAAAAGTTACTTTTCGGGGTGCTGGTTTGGCGGAGTGGTTAGCAACCAGGCATCCCATGTACTTGCTTCTGCCGGTCCAGGTTCGAATCCAGCCTGTGACCAGTTTGCAGAGTGTCTTCACCTACTCTCTCACTCCCTTTCACAAGCCTATCCACTGTCTCTCTCCTCTTAATAAAGGCACAAAATGCCCCAAAAATACATAAAAAATTAACTTTTGGAGCTTGCTGCAGTACAATTAAAAATGGCACAAGAGCCAGATGACAAACCAGATATTCCCTTCACTGTATTTCACTGATCCATCTGGGAAAGAGCCCACAGAAAGTGTTTGGGAATGGGCAGAACCTTTCAATCCAACAGGGGACTGGATCTTCCTATCAGTCACATTCAGTACAGGCCAATTAGATGATGCAGTAGGCGGGCACTACTGTCAGGGTGTACAGGACAGAACGGAGGCCACTCCGTAAAATAAACTCTTGGCAAAACATGTGAGATACGGAATAAGTAACCTTCCTATGCAAAAGTGTGCATTGTTTTATTTGTTCTTCCTTTAATAAAGAGATGCAATCCAGATCTGATAAAACTGCTACTGAAACTGTTAGCATCTGTGCTAATCTCTGTACCAGTAGTCACTTCCTGCTGCCCTCTTACTCGTAGCTCCCACGTCTTCCTGCTTCATAGGACTCTAATTGGGCTATGCCTTGGGCTGGGCAATTAATCGAAAAATAATTGAAACTGACATTCAGACCTTCTAATTGAAGTATTTCCACTCATGTTGATTATTTTTTCTGTGTAAGTCACATCACTGGGGGCCCCTCTATCCAGTCTGCGTTCACTTTCGCCAAGACCAAAGGGCTGCCAACAAGTGGCAAGCTAGCAGGACCTTGTAGCCAAGAAAAATACCATCTCCATTATTTGAGGACATCAAGCAGAAAGAAGTTAAGTGTAAATACTGCAGGAAGACCATTTCCACGACCATCGGTAACACCACCAATTTGTTCCAGCATATCATAAAACAATCATTCTTTAATTGTAATCGAGGGTAAGAGCTTCAATTAATCGAGATTATGAGATTAGGTAATATCGCCGAGCCCTAGCTGTTCCATTTTGGGCTTCTCCCAATCCTCTATTAGAGCTTGGCACGATGGATCTGCCTTTTTACAGATTTTGGATCAGACTGATCCAGCTGTTGCACAATACTAATCACTTTGTGTTTAAATAGCAAGACACCCGTGGAAACTGTCATTTATGGCAAAGACACGTGTACAAGGGTTAAAGGTTACACCTTCAGTGTGCACATGGCCTTATTTACACCTAGCTTCAGTAAATGATCAATGTTACAATGCAGAAAGTTTTGCCTTTATCATTCATGTCTGAGGTGTTACAAGTTCTGTTCTGACATTAGGGTATGTCCAGTAATTTTGACAAGAATTTCCTCTTTCATCTTCTCAAGCTTTAAATGCCGGAAATTGCCCAAAGCAAATGTAGAGGGTAAGGGCCTCATCTTGCTCATTGCCTGGGGCCCCCAAATCATTAAAACCACCCCTGCATGTGAAATCTGTTAGTGTTATAGACGATGAGGTGAGATGTAGCCTACAGGCATTGGAGATTGAATTAAAAGTCTGCAAGAAAAGAAATTGTTTGTGGCAACTTTAATAAAAGCATTTGGAAACTGGTGGCCATCCGAGTGAGAAAAGTTTGATGGAAAAAAGCCGAGGTCTATTTTTAAGATTGCAAAACGCGTGAAATTGGGACATTTAGTGATGTTTTCGCGGCTGTAAATGACCCACATTTTCATCAGAGTGGAAAGAGTCCACGGATTATGATGCACACAGTTAGACTGTCAGACAGGCTGCGCAGTGGGTTTAATGTAAACGTGTAGGGGACCAGGACAGCAACATTACACCTCCAGTGAGGCTCCCAGCAGCCGTGGCCAGCGTCCAGAACAGCCGTGCCCGCTTCACGAACACACCGAGACTTCTGGACGCCAAAGCATAGAGGCAGGCAGACAGACAGACAGACAGACAGCTGTAAATATCCGCTGCAATATTTTTATTATAGACGCTTTTCAGTGGTAAGGTGCGCGAGGAGGAGAGGGAAAAGATAAAATGGGGTTTGACGGTACTTACCTAAAAGACACGAAGAAGTGAGCTTTGACAGCAGTCTAAACTTTTGGAAGACGTCCTTAAACCAGCCTCTGTCCCGCAACAACACCCGTCCACGGAATAATAATCCAAACGGAGCCGTGGAGCGGATCTTTGGCTCAGCAGACGACCTCTGTCAAAACTCAGAAAACAACTAATTATCCGACACGGCTGAACGCACCACCCGAAGCTCGACTTTGACTGCAACCTCTTCGGTCAAACAGTTCATAAACTTTTCGACAATGAGAGGAAATACTGAAATACACAGTCCGAGCAGGGTCTCCGCTCCAGCCCCTCTCCCTCTCTGAGCCTACGCCGCACCAACAAACCCCAGTCCGGGCTCCTCAGCCGGGCCAGCAGGCGCCACCAGGTGCTCATTTACATAACTGCACCGGCTGTGTCCAATCACAGCGCAGAGCAAGGTGTCTGATTGAATATTCCAGCAGGGATTTCAGCCAATCTGAGGCTGCTGTGGGCGGGACTTCTGACCTTAACCTCTCTGTCGGGAAAAGTGAAGCTTGCTGTAGGGGAAAGGGAAGTGTGGAATTGTTTGGCAACATGGGACAGCCCTGCAATGGCAAAAATCCTTTACCTTTACCTTGATTATTCACTATGATCAGACACTAGTGATGCAGGTTCAGACTATTTGCTGGGGGAACCTAAATAGTTTTCCTCACCTCAGCAAAAAAGAGTTGCCTTTTTTGGTTGCCGAACAGCCCTTCTGCCAAAAGTGCACAAGATCACAAACCTCTGCCATGGCGTTCGTTAAGTTATTGTCAAATATGTGGAAAACTGACCTGTCTTGCACTGTTATTAAATTGTTAAAACAAAAAGGAAAAAAAAACTGAATCCACACCCAGGTTCAGATCACAACCACAATGTAATCATTTCCTTGTGCAATGACCAACATTTTCTGAAAAGTCATCCAAACCATTGAGAACTTGAGTCACTGGCAAAAATGTGTAAAACTGGGCCATCTCGGACTGTGAACCATCCATTGAAAAATTTCACGATCCACACTTGGATTGGGATTACCAGGAAAAAATGTAATTGTTTAGTCCTTCTCTGATTCCTGACCTATCCTGAGATTTTATTCAGATTCTGATCATAACTTTGTGAATGATTCTGTTCACAATAAAACAAATGCTGGCAAAGCCATCGCATCCTTGGCAGAGGTAATTAGGACCATGCTGTTGTAGCTTTGGGCAGACATATTTTGTCAGCCAACAAGGAAATAAATATCCTGCTGCTTCCCTCGACTAAAAGCCTGTGGGATGATTTACTGTGTTTTGGGATCATTGCTGATCAAAGATCTGTGTCAAACAAAAAATCATAAAATGTACATTTTGATCAACATGATCATCCTCTTTAGTTAACAAAGCTTTAACACAGTTTTAGGCTTGAACATAATTAGTAAGAACAAAAAGCTATTCTTATGTCATTGTTGAACTAAGACTTGATGGTTTGGTTGACCTGAATTTCCACGTAGTCCACCTGTGTAGCACTCAGTATGCCCATGCATTCCTCAGTGCATTTCCTCCAGTCTAGTCAATACATTGGTTTACACAGCTTGCCCTCTATGCATTCCCGGTGTGTGCCAGCAGAAATTCGAAGCAAGTCTTTTCAGATGAAGCTGCTTCAACACTGAATTAACTTCCAGCCAAGCACAATGACCCATTACAAGAAAAAAACCACTCAGAGTTTCCAGAATTTTACAAAAGAGTGAGAATAGATGTAATAGTGTTGATGCAGACAGCAAATGAGCATTTGGCAGGTAGTATAACCTGACTTTTACATGTTGCTCTTCCTGTTAACCTCATGATCTCTCAATTGTATTGTAAATGTGTTGCTTTAGTCTGATCTCCTTATCTTGTTTTTTTCATTATAACTCCTTTGTTTGAAAGGGTTATTAGACTTCTAGCCTTTAAGGCTTATATGTTTAAGACAGTGCATTCCATTTGCTCTTGGATTGAGGAAACCCCGATATCAAATATGTCACTATAGGAACATAGCCTTGTACGTCAGAATTCCTCAAGTAGATGGACGACCTTCGGTGACTTCAGTTATGCATATTCTGCAATGCTGTTTACTTAGCTGTACTGTAATGCCCAGCTTCAATATTTGAGCTTTTGGGGGAAATTTCACTGCATCATACATCCCAAAAGTAACAAAACACAGCCTAAAGATGTAATTAAGGTGTGAGCTTTAAGACGTATGTTTGGTCTGATCAACAGAAAGGTGGTAAATAGTAATGTAACAAGACAAAGACAGCTAAAGTTCATTAGCTGGCTCAACTTGCTGTGCAAAGCAAGCTAGCATCCACCAATTATCTTTTTTTACAGCTTTAAACTCTTTGTAAAAAAAAAAAAAAAAACACTAAGCAAGGATAAATAAGTTAAAAATGAAATATAAAAAATAACAGTGTATCATGAAAGAAAAAAATGATTGAAAATAAATCAATAATATTCTTGAGTAAGTGACACATTTTTATTAAAAGTCAGAAATATTTACCAAACTGCAACAAAATCTATGGATTACACTGTGCTCTTGTTTGTGATCTTGCAGTAAATGCTCAATCCTCATCATTTGTTTCAAGGTCATGGATAGCTTAACCATTTGGGAAATCATAATGAGATTTTCTGCCAGGACTAATATGCACTGCTGCTGAGATATGGAGGTATTTTTCATTTGATACAGCTGTCACCTTTCTAACCCTTTTTGTGAGGGAAAATGTTGCTCTGTGGATACTGTGATAATATAAACTTGTAAAATCTTTGAATAAATCTGCTCGTCCTCTCAGCATCTGGCCTGAGACGCTTTAATATAGACCCTCTGCACTCCTCCTTGCTATTTACCTCTGGAGGAAACTTTATTACAGAGTATTGGTGGTGTAACTGTATACCATTACTAGCCCTGGGCTATAATGATTCAGATTGAAGGGTTTGCAGTAAAACACAGCGATGGAGCTGGAACCAGAGGAGTCGCTGATATGAGGCCCTGAGGTGAGGAAGGAGCAAGATGGGAATTCATGTTTTTTAGAAGGGCGGCATGTGTCTGTGTGTGGATGCTGGATTTCATGAAAAGTTGAACTAGTGAGTCTGGAACAAAAAGGTGGTGCAGCGGTTAGAGTATGTGTTGGTACTTGCCTTTCAGACAGAGAGGAGGGAAACTGCAGCAGGCGCTCAATCTTCAGTTGAGGACAATAAGGTCATTTAACACACTGTGTGCTCCACCTTGAATAAACAGAGAGGAGGAATGCTGATAAACTCTACTGCCCAACGTCCGACTTCTTTAGTGTACTCACAAAGTTTGTGTTCACTCCTAACATATGGGCACAATATGTCATACAATGAGTCAGTTAATCTTCATATTTTTACTGAAACAGTCTGAAAGATTTTTGATGCCTTTGAGTGGTAAAAGCACTCTTCACAGTTTAAGTGGGACTTGTGTATTTGTCACAATCTACACTGATGCTACAGCAAAATATTTGATTAGTTTTCAAAGTGGGATTTTAAAAAACTTGAAACTGATTAGTTAAACTGTCAAAATCTAAAAATTGTATTTCAAGATAGCACTTTATCTGATCTAATAATAAAATAACTTTCAGCAAGGATTATGGAATCATTCCCACAGAGTCCCTGATTACTTGCTTCCAGCACCATATAACTTCAGCATCATTTTTCCTGCAAGAAGAGCATACTACTTTGCATAATAAGTTCACACACCAACCTTTAACCAAATGACTTCAGTAAGCTTGTCTCTGCACTTTAGGGTTTAATGAGGCAAAGAGAAAGAAGAGGATGGTGTTGGATACGTTTATGAAGAGCTAAGGAGAACGTGACAATGCAAGAGGCTGGATAAGAGTGTATTTTAGGCTTTTTTTTAATGTTAGTAAGGGCTTTGCAAAAATCGTTCTTCATCGACAAGGCTGGAACAAAACACAGAAAGAATGCAGAGTTGTTGACAACATGGCATCAAGCAGCACTGATTTGACCAATTATCACAGAGCAGGCCGTTCAACCAATCAGAGTCGACATGATCGATGTGGAAAGGGAGCCTTAAAGTGAGCTCCAAAAAAGCATCCCAGACAGACTTGGACTTAATGTGGAGCAGATGTATCCAGTTTTAGAAGATTTTTTTAAATTTCTGATAATAAACATGCACTTGCAGCCGTCTAAACTGAATACGGACCAGAAAATTTCCATTCTTGAAAGACTGTTGTGCATATGAATTTTTGCTCATTAATTTTTTTTAGTACATCTTTTTAAGCCAATGCAGGCCTGATGCAACATATATTTACATTTACTTTTAAGGCCTGCAGCCCAGTCTATGAGAAAGATAATGATGATTTCAATTTGAACTGACTGATGATCTCAAACACGTTAATGAATTTTAGAGTGAAGGTTATGATTGGAGGTTAAAGTCAAGGGTCTAAGCTCTCATATACTTTCTGTCCACTCCTCTTTTGCTGCAGCGGAAGAGAAATTTAAATTAAAATGAAGATTTAGGTAAACCCTAAAATAAAGGGCAGTTTTGTGTGCTTTTAGGTCCAAGTGGGTTTACACTCAATTTTACTATTTTTTTTTACCTATGTTAATCTTTATACATCTTTCATAAGGTCAAATTCATAGCTAAAAATGTGCAGATGGTTGAAGGATATATGCTCAAAATTAAGAGGAAATGATCAAAGAAAATCACACTCCCTTTGGTTATGCTTTATTCAGGCTGCTTTTACTACAGCCGAGTTCTCATCATCCCTGTGTCCTCACCTCTTTGCACCCCCTTGTCCCCTCTTCACTCTCCCTACATTTTTCAGTGTTTATAAAGACTTTAGCTGGACTTTCATTTGGCCTGGCCTCATTTCTTTCTGCATATCATTAACATTCTCTCACCACTTTTCAATTCAGAGCTTGCCCAAACCCAAACATTCCTCACTCTCTCTCCCTCTCTTATTGTGCCTAATGGTTAAGCTTCACTCTCTTTTTTGGCCCTGTGCATTAAAAAAAATCTTGTGCTAAGAGTTTTTCTCTTGCTTTTCTGTAATGTTATCATGATTTATTCATGTTTCTTTCTTTTTGGAGTCTGTTTTATGAAAGCCTTGGTTTTCTCGTTAACATTTGCTTTCCAATTTTGCAAAGGAAATTGAGTAAAGTGTGATGAATTCAGGCTGAAATTAAACAAATTCACTGAGGATATGTGAGAGTTATTATCCTTAACATTTACGTACAAAATACTGATTGGTTCCCAGAAATGATCCAGTTGATAACCACAGCAATTCTCCGCTCTTGTTCTTTTACTCTCTCCAGAGCCTTTCCTTTCTCTTTCCAGCCTTTTCTTTCTTTCACATCGTCCAACCAGCCCTGCTTTGTTCGTTGTCGGGGCAACTGCAAATCCCCTGGCAGAAATAATGACCTTTTTCAGTATTATTTCCTTTCTGCTAACCCTTGCCTCCTTTCTTCTACTCATATTGGGTCTCACTTTCTCTTTACCCTGATCCTTTTTCATATTTTCTTTCTTCCAAAATACACTTGGTACCTCCACAGAGTTTGGTTTGTTGATACTGATCCCCCCCTCCTCCTCCCTCTCTACTTATTCTCGCTTTGAGTGAAAAGCAGTGGAGCATAAAAAGCAGGTCTGATCCTGTGAGGAATTCACTGGGAGACAGAGACGAACACTGAAAAAGAGAAGTTCAAGTTGTGTTGGATTTACTGTATGAGTCAGTGAGGACAAGAGTGCACGTGGATTAAGGAGTGATAAAGAGAATTGTCCAAAAGCACAAACAACCTGGCAGAGAGGAGACAGGGGGGAATTCAACAACAAGAAAAGACTGCTCAGAAGTTTTTTTAAAAAGTTTGTATTGTTTTTAGAGAGGTTATTGCATTCACCAAAATATTACCATTTTAATATAAAGCCTCTATTCAGGAGGGGTGACAGATGATCTATTGCCATGTCACTCTGGAAAAGCAGCCTGAGTACATTACCTCTGATATCACTGTGGAAAAAACATCCACAACTGCTCGACAGTTTGATGCTTTCACAAGGTTCCCCAATGCCTGATAATGAAAAGATTGTAGTGAGTGAGGAAAAGGAGAAAGGTGTCTTCTATGGATATGGGAAATCATATAAGCAAGCTATGAGCATGAGGCCCAAAGACCTCAACCACTAAAGTTAAAAATCTAATTTGCTTACCTGTTAAGAGTGGACACTTGTGCAAGGCTTAAGGGAAGCCTCCTATAATGTTCACATGCAAGGGTTGAAAGTGAAGTTTCTTACCATGATCTTTGGCCTATCACCTTCAAAATCGAACAAGTTCAGCCTTGAGTCAGAGTGGAAATTTCTACAAAGTTAAAAAAAAACTCTCAAAGAGCTCTTAAGATGGGGTGCTGGTTTGGCAGAGTGGTTAGCAACCTGGCACCCCATGTATTTACTTCTGCCGGTCCAGGTTCGAATCCCGCCTGTGACCAGTTTCCTATCAATAAAGGCACAAAATGCCCCAAAAAATACATTGGAAAAAAAAAAAGAGCTCTTAAGATATCGTGTTTGCAAGCAAGTGATGATCATGAGACCAATAATCTTTGACCTTGTGCATCAAAAATTGAACCAGTTCATGTCTAAGTAAGGATGGACATTTGTGCAAAGAATTTGAAAAAAGTCCTCATAGTTTTGTGAAGGTACCATGATCCCTAGCAAAGGCAAGTGTG
The DNA here is from genome assembly GCA_036419115.1 of Scarus forsteni. Lineage (NCBI taxonomy): Eukaryota > Metazoa > Chordata > Actinopteri > Labriformes > Labridae > Scarus > Scarus forsteni. The sequence goes on from JAZDUH010000111.1 coordinate 1,339,833, forward strand.
ATGCTCCAGTGACTACGATCATCACTTTCAAACTAATTAGTACTAGGCTACTTAATCTTTTGCTGCCGTTGTAACCATGTGGTGGACTTTGGTTGCCATACCACTGTAATTCTCTGAAAGTCCATCTTTGTCTGTTTTTCCTTATTCACCTCTCTGTTTGTGACACCAATGTGTATGCACTGGGAAGCGCTGCTGTACATGAAAGTAATTTTTTGAAAAGCAGAAAAAATAGGAGGTGAATCATAGCTGTATAACTCCTCAGAAATCTAACAGTACATTGGAGTAAGAAAAAATTCATTTAACATATTTCCAGACACTCTTGCAATTATAATGGAGTTGGAGAAAATAAATGTGGCCATAAAAATATATCTATGATTCCTCTGAAAACTGGGTCAACCGTTACATATCTAAGTTTTGCTCTCTGCAATGTTTTCATAAGAAAAAACAAACCGGTTGTTGCAGAAAAAACTACAAAAGCACTCGGAGAGCACAGACCTCTGCCAGCGCCACAGTCCTCACCCATATTGTGATTTTCACCATAAATATTAGTCCTACCTTTATTTCATCTAAGTATTTAGATTCCTCGACCATGAAAACATACCATTTACCAATTGGATTCATAATGACATCTATTTTAGTTCAGCAGTTATTCACAAAAATCATATTTTTCGTCATGGCGACCAGACGGTGATCCGGATCAAGACCAAAATCGAATCAGTTCTTCCTTTTCCCACGCTAAACATTTCCAAAATTTCATCCAAATCCATCCATTACTTTTTGATTTATTTTGTTTACAGACAGACAGACGAACGGACAAACGGACGGATGGACGGACAGACAGACAAACAAACTCTCCCGCAAACATAACCTCCTTGGCGGAGGTAATTAATCCCTTCACACCAGGATAACCCTTAACAAGCAAATCAGCCAGCTGGTTGACTTGCATATCTGCTTCCCAATTATGGAATCTGAAAAATAGAAACTTAAATGTCGTTAAATGGAGAGGCAGGAATACAATTTTACCAACAAATAATTTGTTTCACATGTATTTATTTAGTTTGGAAGTCAAAGGGTTAAATCAAGGTGGATGTTTGTCCAAACTTTGACAGAAATGCTGAAAATATGTTTTTAAAAATAATGTTCACAAGCATGAGAAAAACATGGTGCTGAATGATCTTTGACTCTATTCTTCCAGAATCTCATCATTAAGATTTGTACAAATTTTGAAGAAAACCCCTTCGAATTTTTGTTTTTGGATATCACATTTGCAAGAGCTGACGATGAGATGCAATGGCCTTTACTTTGACGTTAAATGTCTTATCACTTTATTCTTGAGTCAAAATAGACATTCATACAACTTGAACTGCTCAGAAAGTTCTCAGGGGCGGCACATCGGTGCATGGAGGTGTCATGATTCTTTCTGTTTTGGTGATTTAGTTTTATTTGATATATTGTTCCTTGGTTAAACCTCTTGTGTTTTCCTTTGCTTTCTTAATTCTGTTCTTCATTTCTGCTAAGTTAGGTTTTGTGTCTTGTCTGTCATGTTTCCTGCCTTATTTTAAAATTCTGTTTTCCTCATGGTGTTTTCCGGCCCTCCTGTCTGTGTCTTACTGATGATGATCATTTCCTCCACCTGTGTGATTTTCTCACCTGTGCTTGATGTTTCCCCTGTGTATTTAGTCTCTGTATTCCCTGTTTTGAGTGTTAGGTCATTTATCGTCTTCCCTGTTCCACCATGTGCTCGTGTTCTTCAGTGTCTCCAGTGATCTCAGTGTGACCTCCCGTGTTTGTAAGTAGTCGGTTATTTTGTTAAGCTCTTTGGTGGTTTAATTGGTACTTTGTTTTTGTGTTTGATCCCTTTTTTGTTATTTCAGTCAAAAAGGTTTTTGAGTTTATCTACATTTGAGTCCTGCACATTTGTTTTTGTTAGTTTTTAGTTTTCAAAAACCTTGACAGCAGGTAGTGCATGGGCCTCACATCACCAAGTCAGTCAGGGCCTTTCTTCATTAGTTCTACCGGTGCATGCATAGGTTCTTTCCAGGCACTCCGGTTCCCTCCCACAAACAAAAAACCTGCTAATTAGGTTGTTTGGGGACTCCAAATTGCCCTCAGGTATGAGTGTGAGCAGGAATGGTTGTCTGTCTCTCTATGTGGCCCTGTGATTGGCTGGAGACCAGTTCAGGGCAAAAAGGGGTGCAAAGTAAAGGGATAGCTGGAATAGATAAAGGATGGATGGATGATGTTCATGAGCAAAGTGTCAATTTCTCCTTCTTGTTATTTATAACTGCTGTAATTTTTGACAAAGTAAAGTAAAGTATGAGTACGTGTGTGAGTGTGAGTATGAGTATGTTTATGTGTATGAGTATGTGTATTCTTGAGTGTATGAGTATGTTTATGTGCATGTTTATGAGTATGACTATGTATATGAGAATGAGTATGTTTAAGTGTATGTCTATGTGTACGAGTATGAGTATCAGTATCAGTATGTGTATGAGTGGGTATGTTTAAGTGTATGTTTATGAGTATGAGTATGAGTTAGGGGGACATCATCACCCGAGTCAGTTTGGACATACATGCAACATTTAAAGATCACCACTCAAAAAATCTTTGAGGCATAAATTTATACAAAAAAGCCCTCATCATGAACCTTTTGATTGTCGACCCTGACCTTTGACCTCCATTATCTTCAGGAATTGTAGACATTTGTGCAGGCTTTGGAGAAAACCTCTTCGAAAAATGATGTTTTCATACTAAAGGTTAGATTTCACGTGCATGACCATGAAGACAAGCTTTTATGCTGTCTGGCTTTGTCAAAGTTTTGAGAAACATTCTTTTAAAATCCTTCAAGTGTGACGCTTACAGGCAAAAAAAAAAAAAACTGATCAAAATGCTTTTGTTATTGCTACATTTCAGTGAGCACACTGTTTCATTCAAGATAGTTACCACCCCGAGAGGATGGCTGCATTTTTTTTTGTGGTTTTTCATTTTATAAAAGAAGAAAACATCCAAATGTTTCTTGAGATTTGATAGTTGAGATTTTTTTTTGTTGAAATAGGACAGTATACATTAATACTTTTAGATGTAAATACGTGGGATTAAAGCCAGGTCACTAATTTCCATCCCCAGTCCCAATAGCAGGGTGATGTCAACACATTAAACAAAACAATCATTGATAGGAATAAAACCCCCAGAGCCTATAAAAGACAAGCAACATTTACAACACTTGAATCTAGAATATAAATTAAGAAAATCACACAAGTAGAACAATGAAAAAAAATATATTTTGAAAAAGGTAAGAAAAGAAGAAAGGAAAAAGAAGAGAGGATTATGGGATATAAAAGGTCAGTGTTGGTTGTGTGGGGTGGGGGCAATATTTCTACAGATCTACAACTGAAAGTCCAACAAGTGTTTCTGCAGGATATATATTTTTTTCTCATTTCTTAAACAATCATGCCGAAAGACACATCCTGTGGTTGTAAAAAAGATGTTAGTCTGTTTGAGAAGGGTCAAATCATTGGCATGCATCAAAGCAGAGAAAACATCTAAAGAGATTGCAGAAACTACTAAAATTGGGTCCAATGCATTAAAAGCTGGAAGGATAGAGGGGAACCATCATCTTCAAAGAAGAAATGTGGTCGAAAAAAACTCCTGAATGATTGTGGTTGGCGATCTCTTAAACATTTGGCCAAATAAAATAAAATAAAAACAACCGTAGAAATCAGCTGTATGTTTAGGAGTGAAAGTAGGAGCATTTCCACATGCACAATGTGAAAGGAATTCATGGGATTGGGACTAAACAGCTGTGTAACCTAAAGAAAACCACTAATCAGTAAGGCTAACTGGAAAAAGTGCTTCAGTTTGCTAGGGAGCATAAAGATTGGACTCTGGAGGACTGGAAGAAGGTCATGCAGTCTGATGAGTCCAGAATGACCCTGTTCCAGAGTGATGGGTGCATAAGGGTAAGAAGCAGGTTAAGTGATGCACCCATCATGCCTAGTGCCTACTGTACAAGCCTGGGGGAGCAGTGCTATGATCTGGGGTTGCTGCAGTTGGTCAGGTCAAAGTTCAGCAACATTATGGTCCAAAGAATGAGGTCAGCTGACTACCTGAATATACTGAATGACCAGGTTATTCCATCAATGGATTTTTCTACCCTGATGGTACAGGCATATACCAAGATGACAATGCCTGAATTTATTGAGCTCAAATTGTGTAAGAGTAGTTCAAGGAGCATGAGTATTTATTTTCCCACATGGATTGGCCACCACAGAGTCCAGACCTAAACCCAGGCTGTATGGCTATTACATGATAAATCACAGGAAGTGAAGTATTTAACGTTTTAAGGGGCATTTTTAAAGAGATCAAAGAGCATCTCTCTGTCCCTTCCTTTTCTAATGCAAAGAAAATTGATTTTGCAGGGCACAGAACCTTTAGCTCAGAAATAATCGTCCTTTCTCGTACTCACCCTAAATTGGCCAAATTAAAGGATGCTTAAAGTATATTTGGCCACCTATTCCACTCATCCCCTCCAACAACCTGACTGCACCCTGTGAGAACATTTACATTATTGGCGATGAGAAATAAAATACCTGCTGCTTACTTTCCATGCAAAATCCCTCCAGCATTTGGACTGGGAGGTCTTAAGGTTCCTTCTTAAACTGTCATCTGCTAAATTATTGATCTCTGATTCTTTTGCCCGTATATTATCCACAATTTTGAAATCCATTTAGGTTATTCTTGAGTCAGAGGAAATTGAACTGATATCATTAATCAATTTCTTTGAGATATCAGAAGCAAAAGATGAACACTACATCCAAGGATCTTTGAGCCGAACGTCCAAACTCTTCCTTTCATTCTTCAGAATGGACAATATTTTCAAAGCTCAAAGAAAATCTCTCAAAGCTTTTAAAATATATCATGTTCGCAAGTAATGGATGACAGTATGATGTTAACTTTTGACTTTTAAACTCCAAAATCCATCCAGTTGAATATTTTGGTTTGAAAATAAATCCTGAAAGTATCCTTGAAACGTCGTCTTCACAACGGATAGACAGTCAGACAGATGGAAGAACCGATGTATTGAAGGATTGATGGAGAACTCAAATGATGCCTCCAGCTTTGGTTTGTAGGCATAAGACACAAACATCTGAAAAGGAAATGGAAGTGTTCAACTGAGAGTCCAGGGACAAACATACGCACACACAGGCGGCCTGTCCTCCCCCCTGTCGTGGTCTGACAGCTGTGCAGGCCTGCAGGATTCAGACAACACAGATCAGATGCAGAATGTGAAGCCTGCAGTATGTTGGGAACCGGGGCAAAACCACATACCAAGCATACTAGCCTCTGAAACATCTCCGCCACTTTTTCACAAGGAAAATCCTAAAACAATAAATCACTCAGGGCTGATTTATCAACAACAGTCCTGCTGAGCCCCACAGCTCCGTCGTGCAGCAGACTCCACTCTGATTCCTCATCTGAGTGTGAATTCAGGTCCAGGTTTGGCTCAAACATACATGTATGTATGTGTGAAAGTGTGTGTCTGTATCTTCCCCTCTTAATGTCTGTTTACTGTCCGAGCTCCGTCAGTATCACTGTCTCAGGCCTGGGTGGGGTCTGTTAGACTGGCCCCAGGAGAGGATCTTGGAGCGGGCGGAGGTGTCAGGGGTCAGAGGGTCAGCGTCTGCCCTGAGGTGGAGGTTGGTGGGTGGGGGGTCGTGTTGGGCATCACGGCCCCGAAGCTCTCCTTTAAGGTGTTCAGTGGAAAACACTTGTGTCAGCTCCTCTCACTTTCCACAGTGCTCTGTGACTTTTCTGTCATCTCTGTTTGTCCCTGTTTTCCCTGTTTTTTGGAGCTGAGATTTTTGATGTTTTCTCTCAGAAAGACTCGAGACCACAGAAATAGACGCCGCTCGGTGCAGCTGAATTTAGGTATATAAGACACTTATGGTGGCTGGGAAGTGCAAACTAAAATTAGAAAATGCAAAACACATTTACAGATATTGAAACAAGTTACATTGAGTAATATTGATATTAAAAACGAAATCTGGAAACACATAAACATAACTAAAAACATTGTCAACAACAAAAACCTTCAGAAAACATTTTCACTAATGTCTTCTCCAAAATAAAATATAAACTCTGTCAGTTACTTAGCCATCTTAATCTTTCCTTTGTAAGAGTTTTTAAAGAGTGTTCTGCCAATTGGATGTTTGTCTCAGTAATTGTAAAAGTGTTTTGCTTCTTGCATTTTTATTTTCTTACTTTACTTTGTTTCATTTTTTGGCTCTGGTGTTTTTTGTTTTGTATGTTTGTTTTCTGAAATTTTAACTTATTTTGTGTTTATGATTTTATGTTTAAAACTAGAAAAGCACCACAGTCCTCTCCCATATTGTGACTTTTAACATAAATATTAGTCCTACCTTTATTTCATGTAAATATTTAGATTCCTTGACCATGAAAACATACCATTAGTAATTGGTTTCATAATGATATCTATTTTAGTTCAGTAGTTATTCACAAATATCAAAATTTTTGTCACGGTGGATCCAGACGGTGATCCGGATCAACACCAAAATTAAATCACTTCTTCCTTTTCCCATGCTGAACATTTCCTGAAAAATTCATCAAAATCCATCCATAACTTTTTGAGTTGTTTTGTTCACAGACAGACAAACTCTCTTGAAAACATAATCTCCTTGGCGGAGGTAAAATGTACATTTGTTTCAAGAAGCACAAAATTTGTTTTACATTTTGTCACATTGCTTTGCTCTTCACAGCCACCACACACAATGGTCTTGTGCAAAAACTTCTAACTCTCTTTTGACATTGATATCATTATAGCTTTATTAACATCTTATGCTTTGCAGATAGCTTTTTTTATTAACCTTTATATTTATTATTTTTAATAACAGGTCACATCAACCCATTCACATCCATTTGCCCTAACTTGGAGTTATGTCTTATCTAAGAGTACGTCGCCATGTGACAGCCAGAGCTGGGCTTAAACCTGTAACCCTCCTATTATCAACAAAGTGCACTATCTGATAAAGCCACCGGTGCCCCTCTGAGCCGTCTACACCCTGAACTTTTGAGCATAGACTTATTTCCTCCAATATTTTGCACTTTTGGATGCATTTTTGTTTGTTTACTGTCTTTGAATCCATATTTCTGTTTTTATGAACCTAACTACTAGTTGTGTCTGACAAATACTGTAACAAAAAAAAAAAAAATTCTCCAAGGGATGAATAAGTGATTTCTGATTCTAACACTGATTTTCGTAAAAAAAAAAAAAAAGAAGTTCAGGAAAAGTCACCCTAAAGATGATGCAGAAGGAAGAAAAGGTGATCAACAAGTTATTATTTCATACTCTGAGGCTGCAAAATGTTTGACCGCTGTTGCTAGAAATAGGACATTCAAACTCATACATCATGCAACAGTTAATCATTTAATCATATAACCCTGAAACACATTGTAAGATACCCAAGGACACTTCATAGAAGGAGCAGGTCCAGACTGTTATTCTTGTTATATTTTGATGGAAGGACTCAGCATGAGTCTACCATGAGCAAATGCTTTGCAACTTTTAGCAACTGTGGTGAGAGAAAAACTCCCTGCTAAGAGGCAGAAACATAAAACAGAAACACACTCATGGTAAACAACAATCTGACTGAGGGTTTTAGAAGAGTGGTGCACTGGGAAATCCAAGCCAGAGTATTTTTTCCTAATTCCTTGTGTACTCAGTTGATTCCACATTTGCCTGACAAGGCCAGATAACCATCCAATTGAAGCACATAATAAGTGAGACCTGCATTATCTCTTATGTAGTCAGGATATCAAAGTGTTTAAACGTCTTCTTTTTTTCTTGTTTTACTCACAGTGACAAAACTGCTGTACACCTACACCACTGACAGATGGATGGTAAGGGAGGCTTTTTCCTCACTCTTTGTCCTGATCATGTTAAAAAAAAAGTGAATAAGTAGACAGAATAACAAGACAGTTCTCTATAAAAGCACGCCGTTCAACCTCAGGGCCGCTCTTGAGGAAATGTCTTGCATGCCAATAAACTTACTCGGACACATCATCTGACATCTATGCACAAGTTCTCAGCAATACACCTGATGCCTGCGGGAGTATTTCTGTCTGTATTAAAAAGACACAAACTGACATTTGAAGGATTTCATATGAAGTGGTAATTCAAAAGTTTAAAGTGTTGTACCTCTGTCAAAGGGCTCAGAGGCAAAAAAAACTTTTTCCATATGTTGATGTTTGGAGTTGTTAGAGTGTTTTTGTGAGGTTAAGGTCAATTTAAAGCACTCTTTCTATGCTTTAAGCACAAAATTCACTCTTACTCTCAATGTAAAACCCTTATCTAATATATACAGTATTTGATGAAACACAGAGGGAAAAATGTTTTTAGAAAATTGTGTGATTTAGCAAATTCTGCTTTTGTCATTCTTATGAGCACACAGCTGGATGTGTGTATGTAAGATATATACATTAACATTCACACTCATAAACAATAATCACCTGTGGGGTGCAAGGTCATGCAGCAGGCTGCACCAGTGCCTCACAGCAATACGTTTGGCTATTCAACCCCCCGAGTCTGAATGTTCTTCTTATGCTTGGATATGTTCTCTGTTTCCTCTCATTCATAAAAACAGGCTTACTGGCCCATTAAAGACTCTCACAGGCCCTTAAATCTGAACAAGTGTGTAAATGGTTATCTTTCTCTATGTCAGCCCTGTGATGGCTGGTGAACAGTCTTGGTTGTCACCTAAGATAGGCTCCAGACCCCAATGACCTGAGACAGGATGAGCAGTAAAATAGAGATGGTGGATATCTGTCTTCTGGAATAATCTGATCACTTGTGTAGTCATGCAAACAGTATAACCCCGTATGCTTTATTAGGATGGAAAACAAAGTTCAAATAGGATAAACACAGAATGTTTTACTCATTAATATATAAAATATGTTTGTGTAGTCTGGTTTAATTATATTATGTGCACACAATAGTAAAGAACACGAGCAGAAGAAGAATAAGAAGAAACAGCTAATATGATGAGCAGCAGCAAGAGTTTGGGGAAAAAATGTTTTCAGAGTAAAACTGAAGCAAAGTCATGCTATTTTTAATAAAAAAGATGTAAATGCATTTCCAAATCCTTGTGAAGAGACAATATTGGGCTGGAGGAATACTTTAACTGCTACTTAAAAATGACCAAATATGATTAACAAGATGGTCAGAAAAGAACTTAGACCAGCTCACTGCAAAGCTGAAGCCTTGATCACATGAAAACATAGACTTTATGAAATCAGTGCAGAACATGTTGCCCTGTGACAAAAGCATGGTTTTGTGAGGGATATCTGGACTAATTTAATGCTACATCAACACCAGTCTTCTCAATTGTTAACCAAATCAGCTGAATCCACCTATGTCAATGTCTATGATCAGGCCGAACCATCTGGCCAAGCCCCAGTCTCCAGTCTATGACCCTTAAGGGTTCTGGTTGCAGTTGTTGCAATAGATGTTAAAGTCCTCACAAACGTCATTTTTATTGTTTCTGTCCATCAGCACTAACTTATATGTTTTAGGTTGAAAAATTACCAGGGAATTGTTTGGAGAAAAAGTAACAGCTAACAGCTTTTACAGCTAACATGAGTTAACATGGTCAAAAATTAAATTCTAACATCAGTCAGACCTATACTTAGATGTATGCCGATTTGGACAAAAGCTGCTTAATGAATTGTAGCACTGCAACATTGCACCTGAATGTGGCAGTCATTATTGCAAAAAAACTTTGCATGTTAGGGAAAATGCTGCATACAATCAGCAGCATTTATACATTTGTATTTTCACCAGGAATGCATTTAATGAATCCCCTTCAAACTGTTCAGTTGAGATAATTGAAAGGTTTACATGAGATAAGCTAACTAGCCTACTATTTATTCATATTTCCCTTAACAGTACAGGCCCAGAATCCTGATGCTCTGTCTGATCTGGGACATGAGCAGCATCCACAAGGTATCATTACTCTAGCTCAGTGATTTTCTAATGTTGTGGCAGAGGGAAGTCTGGAGATGTGTTTCCACCAAGCAGTCCTGTTCAGTTTGGTTCAGTTTGGCTCAGTATAGCACACAATGACAGATGTTTCCACTGTTAGATGAAGACAAAAGAACCCAAATAAGTGACCCGTGCCATCCCACTTTTGGCACTCCTCTAAAGGGGTGCCAAGCATATTGAACTGACCCCAAAAGGTGGAGATGCAGTCTGATGATTGGTTACACAAAATCACTTCCCATGTGAAGTGGGAAGACGAGAATTCATACGTCACCATGTTCAAATTAGCCGTGGGTTTAGAGTGATTTGTTTACTGCTGCTGCTGTGAAGGGTTTCCACAGGAAATTAAGCTCCACAGAGTACAAGATTGCGGGATGCCCTTCATTGCTACTCTTTGTTAACAATCGCTCTACTTCAGATTGAAGACTAATGGCTGTGACGTCAAGCATTTACATAGTCAGCATGATCCTCTCCTGTTAGCTCATGTCCCTGGCCTTGTGGTACAGCTGGGGTGGAAACAAGATCAGGGTTCACTGCTTCAGACAGTATAGAACTGTACCGAACCAAACCAGGCCACTCTTTAAAACAGAAGCATTGATGTGCCATTGGCATTTGTGCAAGCAGTTGTAATTAACGCAACAAGCCAGCAATTAATGAATGAGTTTTAGGTTTACTCTGAATATAAATGTTGGATGACTTCGATAATTAAGTTTATTAATTAGTAAAAAATGTGAATGTCATACTTTATTGGCATTTAAATAAAGATAAATATGTAGAACAAACTAATAAGACACTTTAGCACACAGTATAAAGGGTATTTTTCTGGGATATGAATTTGGTATGCCTTGAGAATTTGGCTCGGTTTTTAATTAGTTTGGAAATAAACTGCTCTGGCTGCTGCCTTCCAGCCAAAATGCCTCAAAACCTGGACATAAGCAAATGATGCTGAATGAGCACAGTGGAACTTAAAGATTGCTTCAAAAGCAAGCTGTGGAAATAGCCCAATTTGGCTATAATTTGATGGAAAAAATCATAGATAAGTGTCTGTGTACTTTAATATAACCACTCGACCGCGGCAGCAGGGGATCACGTTGAAAGGATTATGGATCCTCATCTAAAGGGAGAACTGAAGCCTTCCATTTACATTAGCCCTACTCTGCAATGCAATGACACATTGTTTACCAGCTGATGCTTTTAGCTGTTTTCTCCATGCTTTGTTGACCTCAGTCAGTTTGTCATAATTTTAATTTCCACCCAAGGATATTCTTAGTTTTTATTCAGGCAAAAGGATGTTTATGAAAAATATTATGTCTGAAGATGTTTTTAGTAAACGGAGGGGGATTACTGCGCCCTTCCATCCAAATTAACAGCTTATGTGTGGACATGCTGTAAGACACAAAACTGTAGGAGAGGGCTCCATCCAGGAAAATGCATGCTTATTATGTGATGCCTTAAAAATCAGCCAGTGTGAATTCTGCCTCATGAACATGTGGGAAAAGACGAAATACAGACAGAATTATGTAAACCCTCTTTTTAAGTCATGCATTATTGAAGTGCATGGAAACGTTCAAAATCACATTACTATTGCCTCCTTACTCACAGCTACTGTATTAACCCAATGTTGTCAGGGGAATGTGGATGAAAGAAGGGGGGGAGGAGGTGGGATTGTTGGGTGTTGGTGTGCCGAGGGGGGTAGATGACCCCTAACACAGTCAGGAGTCCCTGGGGACCCTCTCAGCTGTAGCGGCGCACTTGTGCCTCCTTTTCCTACTGGGGCAGGGGGGGAGGGAGAGGGGGTGTATAGACCTTTTTGGGTGTCAGATTTCCCCCGCCTCAGAAATCCCCTGCTATTCATCTGCACACACACACACACTTACACACATCTGACAGTGCAGAGGACTACAGCCTCTGCTATGGCATTTGGGAGGCTCCCTACAACTGTCGCCCTCTGTTCAAACTGTCACTCCAGCCCCTCCAGGATTTGACTTCCCTTTTCCTCACCCCCCCTCCCCTCCACTCCCAGCCCTCCCCTCACCTGTTTGTGCCAGCCGTCGAATGAAAGGCCTCCCTTTCTTCTCCAATCTCTCAGGGTTTCTAACAATAGAGCTTTGGGAATCATTCACTTTGCTCACCATCGGATGTGCTGGGATGTACTCGGCTCTGCCACCCCTCCTGTCTTTACCAATTACATGTTCACATCCCCCTACTCAGCTCAGACAAAAGCTGAACTCGGCTGCTGGCTGACACAACAGTCTACAGTATCTCTGTGTGTGTAAAATGTAATAACAGTCATCCTGTAATTATTTTAATTAATATTCAAATTGGCCAAAGCTCAAGGGGAAAACTAACTCAGCTAATATACTGAGGTAATTTGAAACTATCCTGGCTGGGGGAGCTTGCATTGTTGTTGTCTGAGCTGCCTCTCTGTCTCGTCTCCTTCTTCTAAACCCCTCCCGTTCTTCCTTCATTTTAGTGAAACCTGCAGACAGTCTGTTGTCGGCTCCTTCTAGCGAGAGTGAATGTTTTGGTGGATTGGAAGGATGAAAAAAAATGGGTGGGTGGGTGGTGAGGATGGGGAGGGGAGGTGAGTAGGACTCAGAGGGGTGCAAATGAGTGCCATGGCAATGCAGTGAGAGGTGGTGCTAAAAATACCTATTGACACATGGGCTCCAACTCACAAACAGACAAACACACACAAACGCACACACAGACCAGTGAGCAAAGAGGTCTCATTCATGCGCCAGCAAGCAAAGAAACACACAGAAACACAAAAACACACACCGACACAACACATCCATGTAACACTGGCAGCATACAGACACACAATTACAAGGAACCATTTTCAGATGAGATGCAGGGTAAGATGAGATACGGACTTGAGCTTATAAAGTTTTTTTTAATCATGAGACAACTCAAAGTGCTTTTTATACCACAGGATCCTCTTAGGCATTCACACCACATTCACTCAGTGATGGATGAGGTTTCATGCTTATGTTTTAGCTCTTTTAAACTATTTGTCTTCTGCACTTAGTCCTAGTAAAACTAAAAGTAATCTCTCATAAATGATATTCAAAGCATAGTTGGGGATCTTTTAAATAAGCTTGTATTAGGTGCATGGCAATAGCCTAAATATTTAGCCACAGTGATGGAGATCAGCTCTGATCCTGCACAGAGAGAGCGAAAGCAGGAGATACAGTTACATACTCCTTAAAAAAGTTATGAAATGTTATTTGGTCTATTCCCCTATAGTAATACCAAATGGCATGGTATTCTACACGGTTAAAAAGCTGATTTGTTTACTTTACAACAAGGTACAACTTGTGAGGATCATGGATTTGTGGAATGAGCAGCACAATTAAACATGAAAATGAGTAAGAATCCCCTAGACCCTGGAAGAAAATTTTATAATTTCTTTTTTTTTAATGTATTTTTTGGGCATTTTATGCCTTTATTGATAGGAGAGAAACAGTGGATAGGCTTGTGAAAGGGGGTGAGAGAGTAGGGGAGGACACTCTGAAAACTGGTCACAGGCGGGATTCGAACCTTGACCGGCAGAAGCAAGTACATGAGGTGCTAACCACTCCACCAAACCAGCACCCTGAGAAAATGTTACAATTTCTAACAGAAGTAAGGGTGAGGAACCTGTCTTCTTGGGCTGCTGTCTTCCTGGGATAATCTTTTTGGTCTGTCTTTGACTTCACTTTTTAACAGAACTTGGTTGTAAGTTTTGAAATGATACCAGGGCTAAACCCAACACCTCGTTTCCACTGGTCGTTGGCTCAGTACAGCTCTCTGTAGAGTTATGAGTGGTAAACCCTGACCTTTTTTGCATATCCACCGCCAGCTCCACCTTGTAGAGTCGGTTTGTTACGTTCAGCAGCTGTTCAGAGGGGGTCAAAAAGAATGAAGTTCAGAGTCAGTTATTTAGATGCCTTTCTCCTTATCTGACAGTGGACACATCAGTAATTGTACACTGTACCAAGTAGGACGCAACAAACCACTTGGTGGAAGTGCAGTTTAAGTACTGATGCCACCCCAACCATCATTAACTTTGGATACTTGGGAATGATCTTATGTGCTGGAGTTCAAAATGATCAAGAATTCTGGGTAATTTTCTTTCACGCCTGCACTAATGTCCTCTCTGACTTGACTGTTAATTGAATAATTTAGGAGGCATTGGGACAGAGGCCCACCACTGTACTTTGACTCTCAGGTAACAAATCCCATGTGGAGACAATAAACCCCCCATACAGTTGTTCTAGATAGTACACTTTTCCAAGCCCTACTATGAGCATATATCTGCTGTGTTTAATTTGCCTTTAACACCCAGCACAAGTTTCTCCAAGCAAACAGACCCCCTCTGCCTTATTATGACCTTCTGCAGGAGGACAATGGGAGGGTTGCTCTGTACACATTGTGGTAAATGCATGCAAATATTGCTCCTCAGTCTGCTGCAGCGTGATGGAATATTCAGACAGTTTGACAAGCAAAGAGAAGAGACACAAATATATGTCTTTCACTTCACTGTGATCAGTTTTAAAATATTTTTTCAGTGCGAATGCTGGTACTGTGTTTGTCCATGAGCAATACTACATCCTATGACATCCAAAGTTATAATCAGTTTAAGTTTATCCTGTCAACCAGATAAAATTGGAATTGATCTACACAGATGGATGAAGCTCAGATGCTGCAGACTTTTTCTGCTATATCATGCAGGGGAGATATGACATAGAAGCATTACATGAGCTCTTAAAAACATTTTAAAGGTAACATCTTCACAAGTAAAGTATAACAAAATGGCCTCCAATGACCCTGACCCTTGGCCTACAAAATGTGTCAATAGTGTGACAAGTGTGGGTCCTGTCCACATGAAGATGAAAACATTTTTGTATTGAAAAGATTCTCTGGAAAAAAATCTGTTCGTCCAAACGAAAACATCAAGCCTGTAAGTGGCACTGTAATGCTGCTGCAGACTTACACCAAAAGCAGAGAAGAGCATTCACATACATCAAGAGAAATGTCAAAAAACGCTGTGGTATGCTGTTCTCCTTGGCCTGTTGTTGCTCTCAGTGTAAGTAGAGAAGCAGTTGCTTCCTGATTAAGCCAGAACAATCTCAGTAGCTTTTGCAGCATAAGCAGGACACTGTATTCAGCCATTGTTTCTGTTGTTTTCAGGGTTCATGCATGCAGTAAAGGGACAAAGGGGACTGTGACATCATAGTTTCTGAAGCTACCAATATTCATTGTCCTCGTGGAAATGCTTACCTGGCATGTCATATTTATCCACTCAAGCACCTGTTTTTATAAATGTGCATTTTTGGGCACCTGAAACATTGTATCTGTGTGGATGAAATGATTGTATGACCAACAACTTGTGCAGATATGCCTGAATGAATCTCTGTGTGGACAGTCACTAAAAGTGCTTGTATATTTTTCCAAGTGCTATTCCTAAAAATGTAAAGAGAAGAATGATAAACATGGGGTCCAGTGACCTTGGCTTTTGACCTTGTACTGAAATGAAATCAGCTGATTGTCAAGTCAGAGTGGACAAAGTCAGACAGAAATAACTCAGTGAGTTCTTAAAGTTCATAAGCAAAAGATGATCATGATTTAAGACATTTGACCCTGACCCATTGACAGCTCGTCAGTTTATTCTTGAGTCAAAGTGGACACTATTGCAACAAGAAAAAAACTTCATGGCAAGGGTGAACATGGTGACTACAAACTATGACTGACATAAATCTCTTCAAGCAATGTTTCACAACCAGGGGTCCATGGCCCTAGTGGTCCGTGGTGTAATTGCAAGGGGTCCTTGCAATTACTGTGATGATGACATTTATATAAAAAAATAAGATTATTCAACTCAAATGTGATTGAGACCTTATTCAAACTAAACTACTGAGGGTAACATGACTTTGTTTTCTTTACTTATTGTTTTTTAATAATATATCTCACTCCTTTTTTATTGTTTAAAGTTACTGCATGAATCTGTGAACACAAATTTAACATAGTCTGAATCCTTTCTTATTATGGGTCAACTGCTGTTTCAGTGACATGATAATTAAGAAGTGCTACCCTTGTTTTACCTAAAATAAAAAGTTGTAGTTGATTTTGCCTCTACAACCATTAGATAATTTTACAGGGAGCGCTGGGGTGATGGACTCTTGGTGTCTCTATTACGCGCAGGATAGGTGAAAAAAATATGAATCACACATCTTTACACTGTTTGTATTAAGGTATCTGATGAAATTAGTTTATTAACACTACACCAGTATCTTTAATGTGATCTATCAGATGGAAAACAGCTTTCAGGACCAGGAAAGTCAAATTATATAGTTTTTGTGAATTTTGGGGGAGGGAGTGGGGGGTCCTCCAGGGTAGATCAGAAACATGTAGGGGGTCCTGGATCCCAAAAAGGTTGAGAACCACTGCCTTAAAGCATCATGAGATGTTGTAACTACAAATGTTTGTGACTTTATGAACTTGACCTTTAATTAGTGACCTCCAAAATCTATAAGGGGTACCCTTACGTCGGGATGGACCTTTACCTGAAGTCTGGGCAAAAACCCTCAAAGTGTTTTTAAGACATCATGTTCAGGTGAGCTGTCCTATCTGTGCATGCATGGGTGGACATAGATGAGTATGGATGGAAAACTTAAAAAAACATAAATCCTCTGGTCCTGACTGTCATTGATTTGGAGGCAGAGAAATTAATTAATGAGGGCCCTGAACAACTTCACCCATATTTAAATATTTTAGAATATGATCTGGCAGTACTGTGGTTATGTCAACCCACTCACTGCACGGAGAGTCTTATCCTGTTTTGCCTGATGCATCCAGCCAAGGTTCAAGACTGGCCTGAGGATCCCTTTCAAGCATATCATTCTCCACAGTCTCTCTTGAGCTTCAGACTACCCAAAAAGTTTTAATTTTTAGTTACAACACTTCTCAGGCAAGTGCTTTTAGGTACTTTCAAGCAGTGCAGGGGAAAGGTATGTGGAAAAAAAAAGAAAAACAATACATTGATCAAGACATCCAACTTTCAGACATCTGTCGCCCCCCACAGCGCTACTGAAGCAACACAAAAGGAAGGACAACTGCCCAAGCAATAAATCTTTGTGTGTGTGTGTGTGTGTGTGTGGGTGTGTGTGTGTGTGTGTGTGTGTGTGTGTGTGTGTGTGTGTATGTGTGTGTGGTCCCTGTATATCACTGAAAAGAAAGTGTGTGCCTCTGTTAGCTGGATAGTTTGCGGGCACAGATTGAACTACCCCTGAGGTGCATGTAGATGGGAAATAGTCCAGAAAATAGATGTGACCTTTTTTTAAGTTCTTTGGAGGGAACTCAAAATCAACTCACACAGACACCTGAGAGCAGAGATTCAGTGCACATAAGTAAATAAAGAGGATCAGTAACATATAGGCAACAGTAACTCAGTCCGTAAAACCAGAGTTCAAATGTAACGTAATGTTGGTACAGGCTCACGATGACAGGACTCTGCTTAGCCTCTGTGGTTTTCCTTTAGGGATCTTACTTAATACCTGGCACAGTTTTAGTATCAGTCCCAGTGAAGTTCCAAACAGCTAAGCAAATACTAAAATGTAGAATGGAGACAGTGCTGTCATCTTAATGGTTAGAGTGTCGCCACAACAAGAAGGGAATATGAAACATCTCCCACAGTATGTTCTGTTATGCTGGATGACTTCACAAACTCCCCTCTTCTTTAACTATCTTGTTTTCTTTATGACTTGCAACCACCTCTTGAACAAAACTCATCTCCTCTCTGCAATAAAAGGCCACCAACCAGGAGTCAGCTGTACTTTTGTTGTTTTAAAGATACATGGTTGCTGAAGCCGTTTTACGATGACTACCAAATTAAAGAAAGGGCAGCAAAGACCCTTCAGTAAATAAACATATACTGACAACAAACTGCTTTCTCACCCTACAAAATCAGTCATATAGCCAAAAAACTAAGAAAAACAACATGTTACCACAATAGTACAGTACATTATAAAGATATATGTCTACTCAGGCTATAAAAATATGATTTTTATTACAATCATATCAAAATCCATGACTAAGAAACATGTGTCATACTGAAAAAACAAACAAAAAACTGCTGGGTATATTTTATTCATTTCTTTTATTAATTTGTTCCGGTCACGGTAATTTTTATGGTTTCCATAAAGAAGAGGAAAAATATTAGTCATGCATAATATTTGATTGTTGCCTATGTACAATATGCCAGTATCTCTGATCTCATTATCACAGATATCGATAACAGTATTTCTGGTCAAGAGCACAAGCTATTTACTTGACAGATGTTGACTTGTTTATTTCAATGTGATTGTATTTGTGGAAGGAACCATTGAAGAACAACAATAACATTTAACTCTTGAAAAGATAAAACTCTTTTTTGTTAAATATACCCATACAGTGACGATAATGTACAGCAGTACGGCCATGTATCAGCAGTATATTCCTGTTGACACGCAGCCAATATGTATGGCCAATATGTTGGTACAGTATATCGGATACATGCCGTCACCGATATTTAACAATTAATAATGTGCAACAGCTTGCAATGTTGAGAAATAAAATTTTGGGTCACACTTCCTAGCCCTATTTCATATAAGTTTTATATTGTTATGTTTAAATGTAATATTTACCTGCAACTGTGGACAGTAATAAAGGGAAGTTAATAAAGTTCTGTACTTCATCACAGTTTTCAATCTGTACTGCAGTATATGTTTGAACAAACTTTTTAATTTACTCCATTACATTTGAGAGGCAAAGTCATACTTTTACTTCACTACATTAACACAAATGTCAACAGAATAATTACAATGTATTCTCTTTAAACATCAGATAATAAACTGAAGAACACAGGACAAAACATCCATGTAACTCCAGCCAAGTACCTTAGTTTCAGTTAGCCCATGGTGATGGTGGATACAACAGAGACTGAAAACAACTTTGGCTCTTGCAGCAGAAAGCTTGGACTCAAAGCTTGTTATAAATATATTACTAGAGCATGACCTAAATTATGCGATCTTTCATTAACTTTTCTTCTAAAGTCTTGTAGAATAAATAAAAAAATAAAAGTTCATCATAATGCATTCAAAAAGACTCAGCCAAAACAGGGGATGTCAGACAGTGACCAAGCTATGGGTGCTTTTTCAAAAGGGGCTTTCTTATTGTGGTTGGTTGGACAGTGGGCT
The DNA here is from genome assembly GCA_036419115.1 of Scarus forsteni. NCBI lineage: Eukaryota > Metazoa > Chordata > Actinopteri > Labriformes > Labridae > Scarus > Scarus forsteni. The sequence goes on from JAZDUH010000111.1 coordinate 1,359,105, forward strand.
AATCACGTGTCCAACATTGGTCAATTCTCTTACTGGACACCTGTGGACATGTCCTCAGCCCTTCTCAAAGTTTTTTTCAATTAAAAATGACCTGTGGATTTTTAAATGTTCACTTTGTTTACAGTACTCAAAGTTGATCCCAGGCTACAAAAACCTACATGTTGAGCTAAGCAGCTAAATGTGTTGTATTCAAGATGCACGAACAAGCAAGTTAATTTTCTGGGACTGTCATCCAGATCTTTGAACTAAGTTGTATGTGTACTGGCTAAACAGTTGCTGGTAGGTAGGTGAAATCACATTTTGAAATGGATTTGCCTGCTGGTGCTACGTATGTTCTTGACTGCACTTACGTATAATGGAAACATAATGCATGGAGGTACGTTGAGTTCTGTGTATCTTTAGAATCGAGTACTTCAGTACATTAACTAAAGTATTAATTTAACAATGCAAGCTTTACTCATACTGAAGTGCTAAAGTGACGCACTTTGTCCACCACATGATGCCATAAGAGTTAATGAACCATCTTTTGTAAATGTGATAAAAATGAAACATGTTTTTAAATCATGTAACACATACTCCTAACACCACAAATGAGCAGCCTGTGCACAATCATCTGTGTGCAGCTGACTATTAAAGTGCAGCACACACTCACTAATGCTGGCTGTGATAGCCCTCTAGTGACCACAGAGGTGTACCTGCCAACTTGGACATATCACTCTAATTTACTGTAATGAGATGTTCCGCACTTTGCTTGTTTTTACAAAGCCAACTGGGACACTTCATGTTTTTTGTTTCTTTCAATGAAGCCTTTTAACAACTGTGGTTATTATTATATTCCTTCTTGTTGAAGGCGTTTACAACTTCCTTCTCAAATTCACTTTCCCTTTCACCTGTATCGGTGTGTGTGTGTGCAGCACCCACAGGAGCATACAAAACCAGACTAATGATTATTTTCTGCTCTGCCTAAGCTCCAGATCTCATATTAAAACAAATCATAGCTCCCTGGTCTCAGCCATGTTAGCAGGGGTCACCTTGGGAGCAAAATGGGGCAAATTAAAGAAGGGGGAATGGGAGTAAGGATCTTATGAACAACCTGATTGCGTCATGAGAAAGCTTTCCAAAAAAACACTAAACAAAGGATTAAATTCAAACCTCATGAGCATCATATAGGCGTGACCAGTGCAGGCAGTAAAGATATTTAACACAGCAGAATTTAATTAACAGCTCTAAAATTTATGGTGTCATACTCCAGTAAATCTGCGGCCTTTGTCTGGCTTTAATTACATCCATACAGGTCTGAGGGCCACAACACAGTCAGAGCTCTGGCTGGGGAAATTAAACGGCTTATGGCTCCGGCTGAGAATCGGAAACAATTCCAGATGATTCCTTCTCTTCTCCCTCTGAGTTTATCTAGTCAGCGAATACCAACAACGAGCACCATTCAAGTTGGCACCAATTCCGCATGATACAGCCAAGGGATTTTCACCCACTTCCATCCTGTAAATAACAGCTACGTCAATCCTCAGCGGTGATTATCATCATGCTGTCTGACTCGCCAGTGAATGGTGCCCCATGGGTCATGGTAAACATAACGAGATAATTACAGCAGGCTGGCAAGAGGCCTGGATGGGTGTCAGGAGAGTGAGATACTTGACAGTGTCAATACAGTCATCCCACTCAAACTCCAGAGACACATCAGGCTCAGGACATGGTTCAAATTTAAACCCATGACTATGGAAATCCTTTTTATTACACGCTTGGAGAAGAGATTATTTATTCCACATGCTTCACAGTTAATAACAACAGCTATGCTATGTTTTATTGTCTGAGCTACTTCTTCTTCCAGCAAATATCTAGTTTTATTTAATGTAGTCATATAAGGCACACAGAGAAAGACAAAGTAAAACAGAACATGCTTTAGAAATCGAACACAATTTCACTGATAAAGACAAAAACTAGTCCCACAGTGGTGTTATAAGAGGTGGAAGATAAAATATCATTCATGACACCTACAAGCTTGAGACAGACTTGCAATAAACTATTAGAGGTTAATCAAAGAGGCAAAGTTTTCTGTGTATTTCCTCTGCTTTGTGCCTATCAGCTCTGCCCTGCATCAGTACTACGGTCTTCATCACTCTTCAAACTCTGTATGCAAAATAAATGTGCGAGGAGCATTAAGGTAAGAGCCTTGACACCAATTTCAAACTATGTTCTGCTGTAAGAAATGTTCCAAAAAATATCAACCTGAAATTTTTGACTGGGGATGTTGAAGTTCAGTTAAAACTCTGCTCGTCTCAGAGCCAGCATATGCGTTTATATAGTTGCCAAAAATGTGTTTTGTGTAATATAACACATCCATTCTAAGCTATAACTCGTGCTTCACAGTCATGATGGGCAGTGGAAGCAAAGCTTTTGGTCAAGAAGATGAACTGGTTTGGTTTTTCACCTTGACACTGTGACCCCAGATGTTTTGAGCTCATCTATGAGTTCAATATGTTGAAAGTGTGGAGACAATCTCTCAAGAAATTTTTGAGATATTAATTGTAGGTCAACAGGAGACCTGATGACCTTTGCCTACATTCGTTTTTCTGATTTATCTTGGGCTTTCTTTGCCTCTTTAAGACAAAGAGGACCCTGGTTAAAGTTGGAAACTGGAAGTGAGAGTGGGGGATTACATGCAGGAGAAAGACTACAGGTCGAGTTTTAACACATTAACTCAGAATCAAGCAAAACAGTCCACTCCCATGGGGTAGTGTTGGCATAAAATTGTTGATTCCAACAAAAATGACTGATTCATTTCCGATTCTGAGTGGACTTTAGTTCACTTTTGGAATTTTAGCGCTTACATGCCAGGGGTGAACACAAGGCCCAAATTACCCTGACTTCTGATCAACAAAAAGTTTTGAGATTATCAATAAGTTAGAGTGGAATCAGTGCAAAATTTGAGAAAAAAAAATCTCACAAAGTGTCTTTTGATATTGTTACCACAAGCAAGGGTTTACCATGAGAGCCAGTAAACTCTGACCAATAAATTCTTAAATCTATTCGATTTAACCTTACATCAGAGTAGACATTTGTGCAAAGTTTGGAGAAGACTTCTAAGAGCACTTTATAGATATTATGTATGTAGGCAAATTAATGAGGACAAACAGCCTTGAGCTTTGACCTTCAAAATTACATGAAATCCTTATCAAGTCAGAGGGGGCATTTAAGGAATGTTTTTTTTTTAAGTTCATAGAATTTTAAAGATTTAACATCCAATATCTAATCAGTTCATACTGTAGTTATACTGGACATTTGTGCAAAGTTGGAAGATAGTCCTTCAAAGTATTCTTGAGTTGAGCACCAGGTATGACCCAATACCTTACAAATAAAAAGAATTAATACATACTTTGACCTCAATAATGTCTCAGGTTCATCAGTGAATCTGAGTGGATATAGCAAATTTATCAAATAATCCTTATGTCCGTTCTCAAGACAGCGGAATCACAAGCAAATGATTAACAACGGATCCAATAATGCTCAACTCTAACCTGTGGCATCCTGGATGTAATCAAGTACTTTAAAGTCAAATCAAAGTTCAAAGTGTACAGAAAATCTCTCAAAACAATCCTCTGGCTAGTTTCACAACGCAAGAACCTTGGAAATGTCATAAGCATGCACTTTAGTCGAGTTAGAGCGAATTCCCTCAAATTGTTTCTGTAGTATTGCATCTACAAGTAAGACATTTATGAGACATACAGCTGAACTTAAAATCAAATAAAATCAATCTGGTATGGCATTTTTTGAATGTTTGATTAAAATCTGTTCAATCCCTTTTCAGAATCATGATGAACATGTGACCAAATGACATCATACACTGACCTACAACTACAAAAACCACATCAGTTTGTATTTGTGGTCGAATCAACATTTGAAGAAAAGTAATTTAAAAAAAAAAAAAGCTGTGGAGGGGCGGACATTAGCTCAGTTGGTAGAGCGTCTGTCCCATGTATGGGGACTGCTAACTCCCAGCAGCGGCAGTAGGTTCGAATCCCGACCACAGCCCTTTGCTGCACGTCTTCCCCCCTCTCTTCACCCGCTTTGCTGTCATTCTTCAGCTGTACGATCGAATAAAGGCCATAAAAGCCCGAAAAAATATCTTTAAAAAAGCTGTAGAAGGATTTGCGAGATGTGTTCAGACGAGTGGCTTGGAGAAGACAAAACAACCTGAAAATATAATGTGTCTGGCTGTCATCAATGCAGTATGCAGGAGCATATAAATATATAAAGAAAGACAGCCAGAGCCTGCATGAACACTAATTTCTTCTTTGACAATAGTGTGGTTTGTTAGATTCTTCTTTTTTTACTTCAAATCTTGCACATCTCCAGCAACATCATCACTTAAGTATTAGAGAACATGAAGTAGCTTTGGGTATTGTGCTGCTAGTCATAAGAATCACTGAATATCAGAGCAATAATTATCTATTTTTGGTGTGAGTAGAAAAAGCTTACTAATTAGAAGACAACTTAAACCAAAGAACCCAAACATCTCTTTAAGAATAAATTCATAGCCCTTTGCCAGCTCAGTCCTCCGGCTGCACACAAAGAGTAATTAGTCAAGCAGAGCTCATCCAAATATGTCCACACTGTGCACTTAGATCACAAATCTCCTCTAATATTAGGCTTAAGCAATTAAAGAGGATGTTCACACACCATCTGCTCTCTCTTTGATTAGATTAATTTTTAAAGGGGGGATCTGCATTGTGCACTAAAGACTTCTTAGTAAAAACAGAGGTCAGGAGGTCCGTCTGTGAATGAGAATCAACTTGGGTCTGGTGAAACTGTGGTGATGTAAATTTAAAAAAAACTGCAAAGGGAACTGTTGGAAAATACAGAGCTCCATGGTTTGTTAATGCACATACATATAACCTACAAGTTACATATAGATGGAACAGCATCTGAGACATAAATAAACTAACTGTTAGGTAATGGATCAATGATGTCCCCTCGATGGTTTATGATGGAATTGCCAAAAAAGGAATGACCACGAGGCTCCATAACCTTGACTTTTGACAAATGACCTCAAAATGCAGTCTCATCTCAGAGTCAAAGTAGTCATTTTGTAAAGTTTGAAGGAGAACCCTCAAAGTGTTCTTTAGAAATCGCTTTACCAAGATTGAGTCTGAAAGCAGAGAATGATCACAAGGCTCCATGATCTTCACTTTTATTCTCCATCACCTTTAAATTTATTTCAGTATGTCTATGAGTCAGAGAGGACATCTGGTCAAAGTCTGATTTAAAAAAAATCTCTTTAGATAACTGAAGAGTGTGTCTGTGTCTGATGCTTCATTTGGAAAATTGAAAACTGAACTGGTCCACAAAACACAAAGGCTGTTGACAAGAAGAGCCGGAGCTGCCGATGCTTTCTGAGGAGAGAGGTCCTCTAACATCATCTGCACGATGCTGAGGATGTTTGATGAATCTGTGACAGCCAGTGCTGTCATGTACGCTGTGGTGTGCTGAGGCAGCAGACTCAACAAACTGATCAGTAAGGCCAGTAAGGTTGTCAGAGAGGAGGATGCTGTGCAAGTTACAAGACATCTCTAACAATGCCTCAAACCTCCTCCATGACATGCTAACCAAACAAACACTTTTCCTGTGAGACTCGGTATATTTTCACTGTTCTGAGAGGCGCTACAGGCAAGTTTAGTGTGATTTAGAGACTTGTGTACAACCTCTTCTGTGCAGCACTGTGCGTTTACACTGACACAGTAAATACTGTTTAAAGGCCTATTCTATTTTGCGTGTTTGTAAGTAGCATTTTTGTTTCAATGCTTTAGCAGTGTTTCTGAGATACCTTGTATTTCCTAAACTTACACTCTCTGTTTCATTTATGCATATTCCAATTTTCCTAGACTGTTATTCCATGTAGAGGAAAAAGGAAAGCAACCTTATTTCCCCTTGGATATTGTTAACTTTCTTCTGATCCTGTCTGATGCATTCTTGAGACTCCATGTCTAACCTGACACACCAGATGGACCGTTCACTATATTTCACTCTAGTATCTTAGAAGGAGCTCATAGAAAGTGTTTGCCAAGGACAGAACTTTTCAAAAGTATAACTGGTAGTTGATTGGATGACTGCTCCATCAATCACATTCATTCAAATTCACAGGGCAATCAGATAATGTAGTATCCTTTTATTGATAAATGTTTCACAGTTGTAGTTTTTTTTTTTCATTCATTCACAACATTTCTTTATTTCAAGGCATACGCTAACATTTTTTTGTTGTCTTGTCTTGCTTCACCCCTGAGTCCCATGACTATACGGACACCATTCTTTTCACTGTCCGTACAGTAACAAGAAAGTCCCTGAAGAGTTTATCTGATGACTGTAGGCAGAGGCAGGCTAATATTACCAATGACTCCCAGTATTTGAGCTAAGCTAATTAGCAGAGGGCGAACTCTGCCTGTCTCTTCCTTCTTACTACACGCACAGTCATAAGAACAGTATATATCTGCTTGTCTTAGACCCGGGAGTCAGAACAAAAAAAGAGTACAAAAATTGTTGGCATATCCCTAAAAGGCCCTGATTGGATTGTTTTGCTTCAGGCAGAGCACAGCTGTCATAGATTGGAGTTAATTGCAGACATTGAATCACACTGGTCCATCTGCACTGTTTAGTTAGGTAAGAAGAAAGTAGGAAGAAAATCCTTTCCACCATGTTTGACATATTCCCTTTCAGGAATATGCCATTATGCTGATGATCAAAAAGCAAACTGCCTCCTGTCTCATCTGACATAAAACAAATAAAACCAGGTCTGTTTTTAAGAATTAGCTTCCTACAACACTAACTCACCTAACAGAGTGAGATACTCGTTTAGATATGATGTGCTCTCTGTGTCACAATTAGCTTGATCAAACCATTTAGCAGCTTTTCTGTACAACATGACCCACCTCACTTGAGACATTGAGTTTCCACTGCCATGATGGAATAATCCTCCTTAACTGGAAATTAAACAACCTTTTACAAATTCAGCTGCTTCAGTGACAGGAGAAGATATGTCCCCTGAATGAATGAGTATGTTCTCCACCTTATAAATTGAGCTAATAGGGACAAGTTGACCTACCTCAGCAGTCGGACTGAGCTACTTGTTCCTAGAGGAAAGATAATTCAGAAAGAATGAGCTGACCCTGATGTGAGCTATCTGACCTGACAGTAAGAGTGAATGAGCTCCCTGCCTGCAGAACATTATTAATAAATAATCTGTGTGTTATTAAAGATAACACAGATTTTACTCCAATAAAGGTAGATCTCCTTTGCCTTCAAGAATGAGATGTCTTTGTCAAAATACGGTCCGTCACTTGAGAGAATCAACCTTTGATGAAATTAGCCTCCTAATTATTAACTGCTTCACCAGAAAAAGAAAGCTCTCATCTGATTGAGCTTCCTTACAATAAAGAATAAGCTTGCCTGTTCAGATTGTGGTTCCTCTATCCAATTGTTTCAAAAGTTTCCCTTATAGTGGTTTAGGTAGCTTAATTCATCTGGGTCTTTCTTCAGGTGTACCTATAAATATTTTACTTTTGAGTTCATCTGATGGATGGAAGAACACAAACAGCCCTCAAGTTCACCACTGTGCTTCTGCACTCAGGTAAACTTTGAGATCTCAAACTTTAAACTTGGGGGTGGAAATTCACAGGCTTTCTACACACTTTAAAACATAAATGTAGGACTTTCTGTGACCATTTGATGACCCAAAGTCAGAAAATATATAAACATTTTGAATTGCAGTGCAAAATGAACACTGGTTTGGTACATCAAACCTTTAACCTAGCCATGCTAAAATACTAACATGTAAACTTGGATGGATATTTTATCAAGCATCAGGAGCCAGGGTGCCAAATATATTCAATCGAAGAGCATCACGCTATGCTCTCCAAACAGGCTGAGTGACACGCATGATTAGAGACAAAAAGCCATCCCCATCACTGAGCAGCCCCTGAAATAGCCTAAAATAGATATAACTGTCTCATTTAACCATCTTTAAATAAAGACAATTTACTGGGAAGAGATTTCATTTAGGTCTCGTGTCCTGAAAATTAATTTTCTTTTGTCAGAAACAGCTTGGAGAGCTAAAGAACATGACACCTTTGGCCCTGTTTACCCAAAAACAATACCGCAAAAAAACAAGTTTTCATTCATTCATTGTTTTCCCTCTACACGTGAACGGTGCCTTGAGTGCTGGAATTCACTAACTTTTGAAACCATGGTCCAGAGGTGAAATTTTTGAAAATCTATCACTCTCCATGTAGATGAGACCACATGCGCAGTACTCTTTCACATGGAAGTTGAGTGCACATACCAGATACAACAACAGCCTTTGCCGTCTACCGAGCAACATCTGTGCTGCTTATCAGGCTCGGTTTGTTACCCAGACAAAACTACGTAGACAGATTTTTTGTCAAGACAAGAAACTCCTGCATCTTCCTGCGTCCACTCGCCATTGTTGCTCATGAAAAGTTTGTCTTTACCAGAAAGCGTACATGTGTTGGAACTAGGGCTGTATATTTCCAGCAACTTCACGATACGGTATGTATCCCGATACACGTAAATTATGAACATTGACTATGCTTTAAGCAAAATTCTTGACAAGTTTAGTTTTTTCTTATAAGAAGAAAAAGAACAAGGATGAGCATAAGTTCACATTTAGAACATATGCTTCATTATGTAGCTCGTCTTCTACCTTGAACTGTGCCACTGTTGACATTAGCCAAAGTGTATTTACAACAACTGTCAAAATATTTAGGCCGTATCGATTTTGTAGAATCCATATCAATACACGCATCCCAAAGGAGTGCGATACGATATTTTGCTGGATCGATATTTTGAGCACAGGCCTAGTTGGAACACAGCGTTCTCTTGATAAACCTACATCAACATCTATAGCCTGGCATGCACGGTGCAGCACTTTCAGCAGTTCTCGCTTCTCCATGTGGATGCAGATTGTTTTTTGAAAACACAAAGAAAAAGCCCTTTTCTGGTGAAAATGTTGTAGTGGGGCCTCAGACTAAACCTCTCAGTTCAGTGGAAATTGTACTTTATCTTTTAAGGCCCCTTCAAAAGCTTTTTCCACTTCCTGGAGTTTAATATGTCACAGCTATACAGCCCCTGCCTTCATGTGTGTTTCTGCTCATCACAGGCAGGTGCCATGACTGTTATGAAGATGCTTTGCGTGGCTTGTAACCCTCCTCGCGCTCCTCCGACAGACCTCGTTAGGGCAGCCAATCACAGAGCAGAGCTCCTTATGATAATTTCCCATAGTCACCCCACCCCCTCAGATCAGAGTATTTCCAAAGGGGAGGGAAAAAGAGCTGATTAAAATCCCCTACAGAGACAAAATTCTTATTTTTTAGTAACTTACATCATACTCTTGCTTAATAAACACCCAGGACATGACGAGGGTCCTTCATGAACCCTGAAATCAGACACCAGGATCTGAATGAACCACATCCATGTAAAAAAAATACTAACTGATGAAAAATACAGCACACTGAGCCAACACTGTTTTAATATTTCTTTTATTGCAGAAAGCCATCCAGTCATCTTTAGGCATACTAGGAATGAAATGAGGAATGCAGCAAATAGCCTGAATACACCTCAAGCCTTCACACTACACTCTCCACCCACTGCATGGTAATATTTCCATAAATCCACACCATCACATCTCAAAGTCCATTGTGTTTCTACCAGCATTAACTTGTTGGATAAGTGCCTCACACTGTACCATTGGTAGAAATAACTGCATGAGGATGTAGTGTGATGCATTACACAGTAACACAGCACGGTGCTGTTGAACTACCTCAGAGGGTATAAGAATGAGGTACGACAGCACACGATAACACAGCACTCAGGATTGAAGTGGATCAGAGAAAGAGAGAAAGAAAGATACCAGTACAGAAAATAAAGAGGCAGATTTTCAACTTTAAATAGCAAATGAACTTGTTTACAATCCAAAGGATAGATGGAGTGTATTGTTTTTGATAAGGATGGACAAAAATAAGTGTCAAAATGTCCAAACTCCTTTTCACTGACTACAGGACTTTAGAGAATAAATAGATAACATGTCTTAGCAGGTATAATGAAACCCCCAGCTGGTTAGATTTGTTTGTGGCAAAGACTGGAAAAGTGACAAAAGTTGCTCCTGTTATGGGGATGGTCTTTAATTAAACAAAGGCAGTGACTCCGTTAAGTCTTTGACTTGTATGATGTTGTTAGTCACCCAGAAGAGTGAAGTTATTTGGTAAGAAAACTAAGATAGAAAAGAGATTAAAAGAAAAAAACAGAATGTTTTGGTTGTACAAACTAAATAAGAATGCTAAATGGTAGGTATGCAGTGATGCAAGTCTAAATATCATGTCCATACACATTTACTGCATATACTTCAGAGTTTAATGCTCTCCTCTTATTTAAGCATGGGGGCAAACTTAGTCATGTCTGCACTTTGGAGATTATCTAAAAAATAAAATGAGGATGACCATTTTGAAACCCTTAGCTTTAATGAACTGGACAACATTCTGTATTAGTATTAATTTAGGGTAGTAAACCAGTCGGTGTTGTGCAGTCCTGCAATCATTAGGGATGATATTGACATGATTAAAAAAAAATCTGATTCTTTATAGATTCCTTTATCAATTCTTGTGTAGAAAAGTCAGCCTAAACAGGTTTTCGGTGTCAACAATGTCAGACACATGGCACTTCAGATCTTCGATGAAGTGCTGCATCGAGTAATACATCTGCTAACTGCTGGTGTTTCCATCTGTGCCTAAAATCAGACACTAGATGTTGTCATGTAATTTAATATTAAGCCACAATTTTGCTTCCATCTCCTGTATGCCTTAATCACACCTATGATTTCAAGTATCTGCTGAGTGTCTCTGTTAAGAGCCTGGTGTCCTTGATTTATAAGACATGCAGAAAAAGTGGAAGGAATTGCAAAGGGAACAATACAGCATAAAGACAAAAAATACAGATTCCTTAAGATGTTAATTTTTGATTCTTAAGTGGAACTGGTTTTTGATGCTTATGCCAAGTGAATATGGTTAATGTTAACCTGTTTCTATTGTTCTGGTGTATTGTGCTTGAGCATCATCCGTAATATTATGCTATCAGTTGTGAGCAAAGTTGCCGGGTCTCATTATGATTATAACTACTGGGTTAACTGCATTCCCACTGCAAACAAACCACTCCAGGAGTAAACTGGAACCAAGCAGAGATCATTTCTTTCAGCTATCACTGCACAGTTGTTTAATTCTGAAACAGATTTGCTGTTTTAATATATATCCAAATTAGCCAAGCAAAAAGGGGGACTCACTTGTGATATAAAACTTTACCAAATGGTCTCAGAGTAAAAGCACCCTAAGTGTTGTAGTTGGTCTGGAAAACAGTGAGATAGAACAAAATGTAACTTTTCTGCTTTAAAATAGCAGTTTTCAAGTCAATATGCAAAAAGTATAGTAACTCTCCACAGAGAAAATGCTGTCTGTCCAGTTTCCATGGCTTTAGATCACACTAATATTGCATTGCAGCTGGATCTGCCTTATTCCAAGTCTGTAATCAAGAGTATCAAACTTTTTTAAGAACAAGTCATATATGCCGTACTGTATGTAATGACCTGTCTACCTGGTGTTTCAGGTTTAGTTCACAAAGCCTTATGATGAAGGGGTCAGTGACAAATTAATCAAAGAGTGAAAAAAAGGGTGACAAAGCATTAAACAAATCTGTCAAGTAGCAACAATCAAATGGCAGAGAGGACAGTTCTGCTAATTTTAAGGGAGTTTTCCTTGTTTAGTGTTATTGAGAAATCAGATTGACTTTGAAACGAATTCAGGTTGAAATAATTACATATTTTTCCTGTTTTTACCTCTAACATCAGGTTAGCTGATCGTACCATTTCCAGTCTTTGTGCAAACCAAAGCCAACCACCTCCTTTCTAAGACACAAATGTGGCATCCATCTTTACATTTGATTCTTAAAGACAAATTATTAAATACATTTTCCAAAATAGTTTTCTGTAGCAAAATTTTTAATGTTGTTTCAGTTGGTTAAAATTTACTGCACTGCCCTCTGCAAAATAAACCTGCTGAATGAGTTTAGGAATAATCCTGCACCTATTATTGAAAATCTCTTATTGGACTGAAGGATTATTTTTGGAGTAGTTAAAACACTACACGTTGAATTCCTGAAAAAACATCATCCAGCAATAAAGGACATTATCTCACTATCAACCAAACCTGCCAAAATATTTTTATATATGTCCAGCTATGAGAACCACAGAAACTAAATACTACTCCACATTATTATTTAATTAAAATAAAACCCATAATAAATAAATGATCTCTGACTGAGCTGTGAAATGAGGTTCAGCATAATGTTGAGATTAGATGTTGGTTTTATGCATTCCATTTTAATGGTCCTATATCGTTGTCCCACCCCACACCCTTAGACCAAAGCCTGACAAACTCTGGTCCATGAAGATTTAGAGCCACGTCCTTAAAACCCAGCTGCAGCTCCAGTACATGACATCATAATGACAGCTCTCCTGATTTGTTTACTTGTCGCTCCCTGAACTTTGGCATCTCAGCTGTGAAGTCACTTGTTGATAATTAGATCGGAAACCAGTCAGACGATTATTCCAGGCTGAAGGAAGTTACTTTGTTCTTTTTTTATCTGAGAACTACGTGCAAAAACAAAGATTTAATAAAACCAAACCAAACCCATTTCTAGAAGCAACACTAAAGAACAAGCTTCATGGATGAACAAGCAGAGCAGAGGCACAGCATGAGATACATGAATATGCTCTGTCTATTACAGGGAAAGATTGAATCAATTAGAGAAGATCGTGTCAACAGACAGAGACAATATTGACACGAGGAGTTGAAATGCAGGAAAAATGAAAGGAATGCAGAACCGGGGAAAAAAGGAATGAAGACTACACTGAGAGATGAGGGGAAAACTCTAGAAAGAGGAACAGTGTTTGCTTTCGTGTTGAACGTTATCACTCGCACTCATTTTCCCGGAGGACGTTGTACATGTTGACAGTAAAGCCTGATGGCTTATCGTCCTTCCCTCCAGGCTGCCCAAAGCCCTCATCCTCATCGTCTCCATCCTCATCGTCATCTGCGTCCCGGTCTCGCTCCTCTTCTGGCTCTGTGCTGGACTCTCCATCATCGTCATCGTCCCTCTCTCCGGCTCCTTCCTCCTCTGTCGTTCTTCCCTGGAGGGACATAATCTCAGGCAGGTCTGGGTGATTCTCCCAGTGCTCTACAGGGCGAGAACAATACCAGGAGTTCATTATGTCTATACCACTGCTGTTTGAACTTTGCTTGTACATTTATAACAGAAATGAAGACTTGTGAAGAAGGAGCTTTTACCTTTCAGGCAGCTGTATCCAGGTGGTCTTAAGCAGAGACATAATCTGCCATCAATTGCCAAACGCAGTAAACTGTTAGCTGCACGGTAAACATCGTGGCGAGCTGCTTTTGCTGTCTTATAGCCTCTTCTCTCTGCCCATGCTGTAGATGCATATACACCATCACATTGGATTATTATTGTTGTAATATCATTGTCTTTTACACTAAAAGTCTCATATAAAGCAAAGCACACCTTATAATGGTCTTCATCCAAACATCAGTCAACAAACTACAAACCCTCACCCCTGAGCAAGAGAAAAATTCATCCTAGATCTCTGCATCACTTTTAATTAAAGAGTGCTCTGAAAATTGGCCTGAAAATTTTCCCCAAATGATGCCACTGGGGGATGTACCTGGGGGTCACTCCCTGAGAATGGTGTGTGTTCAGCCTACAGGACAACTGGAAGACACATGCCTGGGTATCCACTTTATTCAGCACGGAGGGAAATGCTGTACAAATGTCGTGCATATGGTGGTAATGATGGAGTGTATTTCATCCATTGGTCACCAGTCTGAGGTGATCTGATGTTTGATCGTTAGCCAGGTTTACACGCAGACTTTTTTTCATTTTGACTTTGGTCTATCCTACCTTCGCTGAGGTTTTCATGGACTTTTTAAAATAGTTACCTCCGCCAAGAAGGTTATGTTTTCGGGAGAGTCTGTCTGTCTGTGAACAAAATAACTCAAAAAGTAATGGATGGATTTTGATGAAATTTTCAGGAAATGTTCAGCATGGGAAAAATGAAGAAGTGATTCAATTTTGGTGTTGATCAGTGTCTGGATCCAGGAATTGTTCAAAGGATTCTTTATCATTGGGAGATAGGGAACTGTGCTGCTTGGCGGAGGTCTGCGCTCTCCAGGTGCTGTTCTAGTTCAGTATTTATTGTTTTCCCACCATCTAAACGTGCGATAAAGTTTAGTTCTTTGAGAGTTCGTATCAAAAACCAAACTCTCCAACGCAGACCAGTGCTGTGTGCTCTGTTTGGATGCCGCCATGTTTCCAAGTGAGTAAACGTCACTGCTCGTTTACGTCAAGACAGAGCATGTGCAGACAGAATCCAGCCTGACAACTTTCCGATTCACCGTTTACATTACAGGATTTTACTTTTAATAGGTTTGGGAAAAGGAATATACTACCCCGGTGCAACCGAATGAAATTCCATTCAGATTTGGCCTGTTTATACCGATTGAGGTGTTTATATGGAGCCTTTTTATTCGGTTTGGGCTTCTAACCCGTTTCTAATCGGAATATTAGGCTCCATGTAAACCTGGCTATTGATAGGCAATACATTAGCTTCATACTTCTGAACTGGATCAGTCCTCATCAAAAGATTGAGTGCTTTTGTGTGCCTCAAGTCTCCTCCAGCTACACACATCATGCACAGTCAATGTGTTTACAGAACTGGTTGAGTGCATACGCACAAGGTGAAACCACAAGCTGATCTCAAGTTGTACTTTTTCATTCATCACAGTGGTGACACAGTCAGGTGGCCTGAGTGTAAAGTCTGCCAAATCAAGCTACACAGACAGATATGGAAGAATCCAGACACTTTTTCAGTATAAAATACCCTTTGAGGATTTCTCTGTTGCCTGTTACTAAATGATCTATGGACAGTACTGGTCTGTAGCCTGGTGGTTAAAGATCTCCGGTTTAAAGTGTCAAACCTTTAAGAAAAGCAGTAAATGATTATCATTATATTTTGCACTAAATAAGGAAGCATTATGAAATGATAAATGTGGAAAACAGCAGAAGATTAAAACTGAGAAAAGGTATCAAAATAACTTATAATGATATAAGAAAACATTTATTTATAAGACATTCACACTCAGACATTTATAATTAAACAAAAGACAGCCTTTCTCTTTTTTTAGGACTAATTTTAATGGTTGTCACATACTTAGTTTGACAAAAGTCTGATTCACTGCCGATGGACAAGACACATTCTTATTCATTTGAGGATGTGTCATGAAGACTAAAGCAGTGTCGCCTAGAGCTTCATTTTGCTGTGATTAACTTTTGGATATTTTGACATAAATGCATTTTCAAACATTGGTAGAGGATTGTTGTTGTTGTTGTTGTCAGTGGTTTTATGCTGTGGATGTGTACTCAACATGACAGCATTGCTTTGTGCTCTGATCATAATTATAATTCAATAAAACCAATAACTTGGAGATAATTATGATTCTCTTTATGATGTTGAGCATGTAGCCTCTATAGAAGAAATGGACTGGATCCGTGTCAGATTTGAACATTATTGTGATTTACGCCCTAATTTGGTTTACTTAATTGTTTAATGGCACACTGGGTGACAGGAAAATGTAAAAGGCACTTAACAGCAAAAACCCTGCGCTAGATAAAAGGTGATCATGTCAAAACTCTTAAAAGTTTTCAGTAGCTGTACATGGTCACAAAAGAAAGTGGTGGCTCACCCTCACACACATCCCAAGCAGTCCAGCTGAGCTCCTCAGACCCCTCGTTTCCCTGGTGAGGTTTGTTATCCAGCAAACTGGGATGTTTGAGCTTTAGCACAGAAAGAAAAGGAGTTCTTTCACACAAATAACCAACTGAGCTGTAGGGCTCCTGCAACTGAGACACTGGGTAGATGCCTGCCAGAATCTACAGAAAACAAAACAAAAGGCAACAATAAAATATACATGTAGGGAAGATACAATCAATATTTAAAATCAAAAATAAGATAAAACAGATTTTAAAGTTCTGCCTTCACACACAAGCTACTTTGAAACACATCTAGACTCTTTGAAACATAACAAGCAGGGTTGTAAAAAATCAATAATGCACTTTCACAGAACTGTGTGAGTGTGCTGTTCAGTACAACTGGCTTTTTACTGAGTCTGAGCAGAAAAGACAACTGACAGCAAATCAGTTTCCATTTCTCTAAAGTGAACATGTACCTGTAACTGCTTATCGACGCGAGAAGGGAAAACCAGTCCAGGGCAGTCACACATCTTGACTGTAGGAGTGAGGTAGTAGGTCTGGAAGTATTTGGTGTGGCCTGGGGTCCGAGACACACTGACCACTTTCCTTCCCACCAGGCTGTTTATGACTGATGACTTACCCACATTTGGAAAGCCTGTAGAGGTAGAAAGCATCAGTTTATGGTTTCTCTAAAATGCGAAGAAAATATCCTTCTGATGTTTTATATTTAGCCTGAAGATGTCAAGTCGTCGAGTTCTGGTGATTTTCATTGACCAAAATCTTGCTCTCACTTAAATGCAGTTAATTATTCAATGAGCCTAAAATGAAGTGATATTTTTATCAGAGAAAAACATTCAGAAGAAGTATTTCTATTTAAGTGAAAAAACACTACTCTTCTGGTAAGGCATTGACCTAAAATTCTCAACATCTGTCAAGTTGATTGGACAGAACAGGGTTTTTTCATTAATGCTGGTATCTTCGAATCTCACTCCTAGTGTCAGAGGATGTAGTCTGATCTGTAATGTCTATTTAATATTTACACACGGTCAAGGCAGGGTTCTCCACAAAAACTGAAACTATAGTCCTGACTTTACATTTGAACATCATAAGGTGCCTTTTTTAATTACATTAATGTAACAGTCATTTTGCTGGGCTGGCTCCTAACATATCATAACAAAATATATGCAACTTCATTTAACAATTTTATTCACTTTAGTTTGCTAATTTAACAAGAACTTCAACACCGGATGATAATTTTCAATCTATATGACCTGCCACAAAGTTTGACTGAGATTTTGTGCTGGAAGTTTCACTTTTTAAAACTTGTGGTGGAGTACAAGGAGTTGTCATTCGCAAGCTATACTTTGGTATCGGCATCTCAAAATACTGCCACATCTCTCTGTGAGCAACTAACATCACCACAAAATTTCCATTCCTGGCAAAGTTTTTCAAAGAAAACTCTTTTTTTTTTTACCTATGCAGCCCAGTGTGAGAACCCCATCTTTGTAGAGCTCCTGGGATGGGCTGCTCATGTCCATAGCACTGTCGCTTTGATGCTCCACCAGCACTGACTCTGCTCCTTCTTCTGTCTGGTCTCCATCCAGACGCTCAGCAACAGCATCTCTCTGGATCTTCTGCTCCCAGCTGGATAAGTCAACTTTGGGGAAAGAAAGGTTACACTCTGAATTATCAAAAGGAGATATGCAGAGAATAAAGGTAATGGCTCTCCTTCACACACCTCTCCCTGCTGTGATGTCCTGACAGGCCTTCAGGATATCCAAGGGCCCTCCGGCATGATTCCAATCAGCCTTCCTCCTCATCCTCTTCTTTTGGAGCACTGTAAGATGGCAAACAGAGAGAGAATAGATGTTAGCCCACCTGAAGATAGTCAGGTTTATCCAAAGTCCCTCTACTGATCACAGATAAGTTATATTTCACTTTTAAAGTTTGCCACGTTATTCTAAGTCTTGCACAATCCCCTTCTCATTCCCCAGCTTCTCTACTTTCTTTCAAATACCGACCCTCCTTTCTCTCCTCACCTGTGCTGTAGGGCTGCCCAGGGTGGGAGGTAAAGCAAACTATATGCAGGTGGGGGAACTGGGAGGTCATGTAGTGTTTCCAGGAGATCACCAGCGGGGGAGGACACAGGTCTGCTTTGTTTAAGACCAGGATCACCTGCTTCTGGAGATCTTCTGTGATGTACTGGTAAAGGGCAGGAGGGAACTGCAGCACCTAGGCGTTTTACATTTGAACAAAACCTGATCAGAAAAGTCACTTTTGTCTTTGAATAAAATAATTCGAAAGGTTAGATCCTCACTTTTTGAAACAATTCAACCTGGGCTGTAATAGCTCAATGTTAGTAATAGGAAAGGAGTTCACTTCATGTTAAGTAACTTTAGTCTTAAAATCTGAGCAGAAAAACTATGTTTAATTATTACTTGCCACCAAATCAAAATGACTCGTCCTAAATCAAGCCTGACATGAGTTTATCAATTTTCTCATGGTCATCCATGAAAATACATTTGGTCTTCATGATAAATCTCTGTTTTTTTATAAAATCCCAACCTGAGCTTTCACAATATATTCCAGAAAACAAAAAATGATCCTCACAACAAAAAAAGTGCTTTCTCACTCAGCATGAGTATTCTACATGCTGTTTTGACCAACTTCATGAGAATGACAAAAGTCATGAACCAATGTAGCCGCATTTCTTTTTTCAAAAATTGAAGCCAATATTACACAACTTACTTCCAGAGGCACAGACCTCATTGTAAATCTACTGACTTTGTATCAACATAAGTGCTCTTCTAATTTTGATCAAGTTGTTTTTCTTTTCACAATGCAGAGACACCGGATATTAAATCTGACATAAACAGAACAATAGATACAGTCATGGAAAAAATTATTAGACCACCCTTGTTTTCTTCAATTTCTTGTTCATTCTAATATCTGGTACCACTAAACGTATAACACAATGAACACAACAAAAATGCAGCTGGTCACATAATACTTTATGTCCTATTTGACATTCTTAAGCTTAATTGATTCCCAGGGTATACAAGAGGCCATTTCATGTCACAAGCAGCACTGCACATGCAAAGGCCTAGAGTGGTTTCCTGCTTACATTCAAGCCGTAGCACAACTCAGAAGTTGTCAGCTCTCACATAATGCCTAAAACAAAAGAATTATGTGAAGCCACAAAGGCAGCCATCTTGGCACTGCTGGAAATTGGCATGAGTGAGAGACAGGTATCGAAAAAACTGAAGATCTCCAAGACAGCCGTTCATTACAACAAAAAAAAACAAGCTGAACATGGCACTACCAAATTGCTACCTGGCCGTGGCAGGAAACGTCTTTCTACCCCACGAGATGACCGTGCACTCATCCGCTCCTGTGTCAGGAATCGTCGTCAGACCTCCAGGGACCTTAAAATGAGTGGGCACTGTCGAGAAATGTGACTTGTTCAGCAAGGACAGTTCGAAACCGACTTGTTGAAGCTGGTTTGAAGTCACACAGAGCATGCAAGAAGCCCTTCATCAATGAAAGGCAGAGGAAGGCCCGGTTACTCTTTGCTCGAGACCACAAGGATTGGACTGTTGATGATTGGGCTAAGGTTCTCTTCAGTGATGAATCCAATTTTGAATTGATGCCCACTCCAGCCAACTTACTGGTTAGGAGGAAGCCTGGAGAAGCTTACAACCCAGACTGTCTTGCCCCTACAGTAAAACATGGGGGTGGATCAGTCATGATCTGGGGTTGTTTCAGTCTGAGTGGAACAGGGCAAATGCAATTGTGTGAAGGCCGAATGAACCAGGTCATGTACAGGACTACCCTTGAAAACAGTCTTCTTCCATCAGCTGGAAAACTCCTTCCTGCCTCGAATGACTGGATTTTCCAACAAGACAATGCCCCTTGCCACACGGCAAGGTCAGTTAAAGCCTGGATGGAGAACCACAACATTGGCACCATGCCTTGGCCTGCTCAATCACCAGATCTTAATCCAATTGAAAACCTGTGGAAAATCATCAAACTCAAAATGGAGAACCACAAGCCCAAAAACAAAGAAAATTTGTTTGAATTTGTCCAACAGGAATGGGCTGCTGTGACAGCAGAACAATGTCAGAAGCTGGTGGAGAGCATGCCAAGACGCATGGCTGCAGTCATCAAAAACAATGGTTATGCAATCAAGTATTAACTCTTGTGTGTATCATGTGTTTAAAGCAAACAGAAAAGAAAACATGGAATGCTTAAAAGTAGTGTTTTTGGCGGTACAATGCCATAGCTATTGATGTAAGAATTTAAGTAATTTTGGTTATTATCAAGAAAACCATGGAAAATGAATAGTTCTTAGTTCTTAAATTAAACTCTCATGAGCTATTTTTGTTGTTATCATTATAATTGTCCAAACAAATGTACCTTTAGTTGAGCCAGGCATTAAAATTAACAAGAAATTGAAGAAAACAAGGGTGGTCTAATAATTTTTTCCATGACTGTATGTAATAATGGTAGATACAGTCTCCACATGAGGTTGACTTGCTGTCTCCATCTAGTGGTCTGATTAATCCTGCAGGCTTTTTGCTTGTATGATCACCTACCGGGTGCCTTATGTCCACAATGAGCAGGATAACATCTGACATTTCTAGCACTCTCCATAGCTGCCTCCAAGTCTGCAAGAGAGGAGAAAAGGTGAAGCACTGTGGTTTTAATCCTGAGAAAAGATGAATGCCTGTGAAAGCAAATCTTCAGGTTTTTAAACATGATTTTTTTTAGGACACCAAATGAAAGAAGGACATTTTATACAGTTTCTCTGGATGGAAAAGTCGTTTTTCATACAGAATATTTGTAGTCTATACACCTTCATACTACATCTCCAGGTTTTAAAACAAACTCCTCTTCAAAAGGCGAGGCACACTGTTCACATAAGAAGCTTATTCATTTTGGCGTAATTTCCTATCATTCTGATCCTCGGCTCCACTCAAAAAGCCATCATCTCTAGATTACTGAGAGTCACTTATCACACCACCAGCTGCTAAAGCCCTGCTTCTGCTGTGATGTGCCTCCTGAGCTCTGCCCACGCTCTGAAATTAAATTATCTGCAGGTTTTCCAACCAAAGAAAAAAGAAAAAATTAACAGCCTGAACAAAACAAACCAATATCACAGCATGTAAGATGTGACGGTACCCTATCCTCAGAGGAAGATACCAGACAATACGCCTGAATAAATTAGGTCTTAAAGTTGATTTTAGATTATCATAATTCAGTACTCACTCTATGCAACATCCTGGAGACATAAACTAAAAGACATAGCATGCTGGGTAATCATCGATTTACAGAAAGCTCATTTGCAAGCAGGATTACTTCATATGCTTGCTGCTGTTAAGAAGTTTAGCTCGATTCATAAACACAAATTAGCATAAAATGAGCTCAAGTTTGAGCTGCTGCTTTATTTGACAAAGCTGTGTGGGTGGCTGCATGCTAAACTGACAGCAGTATTAATACTCAGTGCAGAGAGGGTCAAAAGTAGGTGTGCACACAAGGAAGAAGAAAAGGTTCACAAATGAAGACATCCCAGAGTGTGCATTAAATAACAAGGTCTGATCTCGACTTGCTTTGTAGTTCGATATTACAGTAGAGTGAATTTTGACTCACTGGATTAATTTACAATAGAAATCTGTCTGACTCCCTGAGGCAGTGCATCCCAAACAGTGGACCATGGCTTACCGGTGAGCAGTGGATGTACTCCAATTGGGTCTCGAGAAGATATTTACAATAAACAAAACCATAAGCATAATCGAAATCTCAATTTAAATGATAATAAATACTGAATACAGTTTTAAGTCTTAGAACCAGCAAAAAGAGTCTGTAAATCTAATTACATTTAAACTTTTCATCATATATGTAGTCAGAACTGTGGTCACAGTTCAATAGGTGGTGAATTATCTGGAGACACTTTGTTAAGTATCTCACTACATCTTTTTGTTCCTGATTGAATATGTCCATACTTTCATAGCATGTTAGGTATCAGCGGACAATTTTAACTTTCTAAAAAATTGTGTGGGAAGAGAATACAGCAGAAAAATCAGGGTTCACACTTAAATATGACTCAGGGAATGAACAGCAGAAGTAGACGATACGTTTTAGGCACTTGAGTAGCAATACATCTTTTCAGTTTCTAAAAACGGCATTACTATTTCAGGATTTGAAATGAGAATACGGTCATCTATAAAGTTCTACCTATCTGCAAAGTTCTGCTGTATTGACATAGAAATATATTATTTGTGATAAAACATGCAAACTAAGGGTGTATTCACACCTATGGCTCGTTTGCTTTGTCCCGATTCAGGGGTAAAATCAATACAATTGATTCAGTTGTCACTTGGTTTGTTTGTGTTCACACGGCAAAAGTTTGTTGCAGTCCAAATTTGTAAACAAATGACACGTGCAATCAAAGTTTCTCTCACTTGTCAGAAATCTTACCCGAAGGGTGGGGGAGTTTCATTCTCTTCTCACAACAGCTATGGAGCATCAGCAGCATGTGTGCTATTTTGCTTTATAGCGTTCATCCGTCATTCATTCGCAGACTCACAAGTTTGTAAACATCTGTTTCTTAATGTCTATTGTCCAGCATGTGGCAAATTTGCTCATCTGTCCAGAGTTCCTTGAGGCATTTCATTTCCTCACTGCTCCAAATCAGTCCATTTCACGACAACTCATTGTGTGCAAATTTTTACGCCTACTCTTCTTCTTCAGCTGTTGCTGCGTTGTCCAATCCTTCTTCTTCTATTGTTTTGACTGAACGATTGGCAACCAGGCACATTACAGCCCCCCACTACTACAGTGTGCACCACAGGTATGAGTCAGTTGCTGAGGCGTTTGTGTTCTCACTGCAAAGGAACCGCTACAGGGCTCGAATCAAAGCGAGCCGAGACCACCTATTTTGTCGATCTCAACCTGCTTGTTTTGTCCTGCATCCAAGTGTGATTACTGAGTTCACATATGCCCAGACAAACTGAACTTTGGAGGGGGGGCAGTCATTATTTCAGAACAACTGCCCCAAACAAGCCAGGTGTGAATACACCTTAAGTTGAGAAGAGGGATGAGACCCTGTAGGGCAGAAACTTTGCTCTTCTAAGTAATAAAAGAAAGAGGGTAGAAGTGGATGATTCTCAATTTCCTGTGAGTTACACATTTTTTTCAAACCTCTTGCCGCTGTTAGCAGCATTTCTGTATGCAAAACACAGTATATACAAACTTCAACCTGTTTAATAGTTTTATGTCATCATCATGGTTTATCAGAAACAACCAGCAGGACATAAACATTGGATATTATACAGCAAAACAAAAAGATGGATTGCTGGATGAATAAAGAGAATAAGAGATATGTAGCATAAACAGAAAAAGAGCCCGAATCTGAACCACAGTGGTTAAACTAAGTTGGTCCCCCGCTGCGCCATACTCTCTGTCTCCCATTACTCAATGAGCAGGGGCACAAAACATTACACAGTTGTGAAAACAGCACTTTTCACAGTGCGTTTCTGCAAAATGCTGATACAAAACTCAGCTGTCATTATGCTTCAAGAGAGCATGCTCCCAACCTACCTCTGTTACTTCCTCCAGAGATGAAGCAGAAGGGGATCAACTCATCCCCACTTAGTAATGGCAGTGTTTCAGGGGTATAAATATAACTCTTCAAAACAGAACTGTGAATGACTTTAAGATGAAGCTCTTCAAGTGGAATGGGAGAAAGGCGTCTTTACAAAATACCTAACATTTAATGTGAAATGTTTTTCCGGCAGTTGTAATCTGATCATGTACTGACAGCTTGAAAACACGTTGCTTCTACTCACAGCTATCAGAGCGAAACAAACTATTAAAAGTATAAGACTGAGGTCCAGCACTGGCAGTTTAATACCATAAAAGCTGTTGATGGTTTGTCTTTGGTGGTACATACCTCCAGATTGTGCTCAAAGTGGCTTAGTGTTCCAGGTGGGTTTCTGGAGTGCAGGTCATCCAAATATTCTCTGTACGACTTCTCCTCTTTCTTCAGCAGGCTGTCTCGTGTCATCTCATAATTCCAGGACGGCCGTCGTGGGAAACCAAGACCTGGTGGTGAATAATAGAGTTTCAAACAGTGACCCACCCTCCTGCTAAACTTGAGGAAAGCACAAAAAGAAAACAGGCAGACCTTTCTCTGAGGGATAGATGTCATGGATGTTTGTCTCAAATTCTTTGTCTGAGATGGGCTTCAGCACTTTTTCCCTGGCTAGCTTCTTCCTCTTTTCCACCTCCTCTTTACTCTCTTTCTCAAAGTGAAGTCGGTACCTGAGGAAGCAATTTGGATTATGATCAGGATGCTTGAATCATTTCTCTTGCATTGTCTGTCATATCCTCAGAGCTTGTTACAGATCTATTTACTTAGGAATATAATGTAACTTTTTAGGTAAATCTATTTGTACCACTAAGAAAAGAGATGTCTAACTCAAACTGATGTCAAAAGAGACTCTGGAAAAAACTTACTTTGTTTACAAAAGAAACTAGAAAAGCACTCAGAGAGCACAGACCTCCACCAGTGCCACAGTCCTCCCCCATATAGTGATTTTCACTATAAATATTAGTCCTACCTTTATTTCATCTAAATATTTAGATTCCTTGACCATGAAAACATACAAATATGCATGAATGCCGAAAGTGGTCCTATCTTGCAATGTTAAAGAATCCTTTGAAAAATTCCTGGATCCAGACGATGATCCGGATCAATCCCAAAATCGAATCATTTGTTCCTTGTCCCAATCCGGTAATTTCCGGTAAATTTAATCAAAATCTGCCCATAACTTTTTGAGTTATGTAGCTAACAGAGAAACAAACAAACAAACTGATGCCGGCAATAATATGACCTCCTTGGCGGTGGTAACCTAATTACTGTGTCCACTGGAAAAATCCCAGGATGGCAATGCTGAATAACTAGTTTCTTATTCTCATCACATTCTTCCATTTTGCTCTGATTAATTATTTAAGGCAACCCAGTTGGAGCTTTTAGGAAGTCCGACCCTGTTCATTCTTACAGCCTACTTTAAGATCATTCTTTTGAAAGAAAGAAGGAAAGTTCAGAGTGATAAGGCCAAAGCATGATAATTAGGCAATCAATGAAACATCATATTTCAAAATCTTTGTTAGAACATAAGCACAATTAAAAAATAGCAACATACAATGATTAAGAAGAAAATAAGAATAGCTTTTGAGTTAAGGTTTAAATGGGTTTCTGCTGATGAAAGAATGAGAGAAATGTCTCAAGTGCTTAGGCTGCAAAGGAACAGTTACCATTTTGTACATTGCAGGGTCATGGGATGGCAGAGAAGAAGTGTTATCTGTATAGTGCTGGGTTTGACATGACAGGTGGGAATAGGACCTTAACAATTAAACACTGCAAGAGGTCATTGCACTTAAGTCCTATTTGCCAAATAAAAGACACCTAAGTAAGTATTTGACACAAGAAAACCCTTGAATAATTCAATTAAAACAAATCACATTAAGAGATCCAATTTACACCGAGACCTTACCTGTTGGGGTCATATCTGCCTTCCCTGCCAAAGGGCTGTTGATTAATTCTCCTAACATCAGTGGTCTCACTGTCTGACGTGTCTGACTGTCGCTCTCCTCGCTCAATGCTGGCATTGCGGCTGCTCGGCCCAGAGCCGGTGTCACCTGAATGTCAAGGCGAGGGGCAGGAGTCACAGACAAACACAACCATACATCACACACTTATTTCATTTAAGCCAAGAAGAGGATAAACCGTTTTGCACCTATTGATTGTTGGAGATAGTACCCTTTTTTTCACAAAGCCAGATATGTCATACTCAAGGCCCGAGGGCCAAATGTGGCCTGGGATTTAATTAATTATGCCTGCAAGATAATTTCATGTCTATTATTTATGACCTATTCAAAAGCAACCTCACCACTCATACTACAAATTCCAAGATGCAATCAACAGCTGTTATGCAGGAACTGTCCGTCAACCTCTCCTCTGATTGCTTTAGTATCCCTCTAAACAGTGGTCAGCAGATAAATGGTTAGTTCTGTACTTTTACAGGGACTTATTAGCTTGCCCACAAATAATCTATGCTATTCAATTCCATGTTTCTAATTAAAACTGTTCAATTAGTGTTTGACCACATATTAAACTGTATTTAAATATTAGAGCCTTCTGAGGGAGCTTGTTGCCTCTGGACTAGGCCAATTCCAATTTTGACTAAAAAAGGCTGAAACAACAGTTGTGAGGGAATACCAACTTGCTTCAAGTAGACATTACTTTATATTTAACTTTGAAAGCCTACAAAAGACTGTAGGATAATTTGTTAACACATGCTTTGAAATTGCAGGGGAATGTTTAAGAGTGACAACAGTGTCCTGAAAAGAGGAATGGCTCTAGTAAGAGATTTTTTTCTAAATATCAATGTTTTTTGACCGTGGCTCTGTCTTGCATTGTCGATGCATGAAGATGTGGTTGGTTGCCCCCCCATCTTTTTAAGATCAACTGTTTAAAACATCTCAACATTATTGAAAAAATAAGTTGCATAAATGCATTCAGTACACAGAAAGTAGTGACTACAAAGATGATGCCAAAGGCAGCCTGTGCATACCCATGTCTGATTATTCGTTCTTGTCCTAAAAAGTTTTGATGCTTAATGTGATTTTAATCTAAAGCCATCACACTGAAGAGACCTGGCCATGGTAGCGGACATACTTTATCACCAAATGCTTTTTAAACATGGTAAATCAGTTTCAGACAGGATTAGGAATAATAAGTGGTGTTTCAGGAGAACTACACCCTCTATCACAACATTTTATGTTCCTCTTCAATTAGTTACCCTTGACTTTCTATCCATAGAATACTTTAAATTCAACCTTATTTGAGTAAAATTAGGATTTTATCTGGTGATTAATTGTTAGTGACATAACAGGCCCATGGTCCCCTGCTAAACTAGCTATCGAAAACGCCATCAATGTTAATTGGTAATTTAACAATGTGTTAACCTATTTGATCAAGTTCGAAGTGAAGTTATGTTGCACAGCTTGTTATTACAGCCAATCAACAAACAACATGGATGCTCTTTTTAATATGCTCTAACTGTCCTGGTGATCTGCTCTAACATCTTACATAACCAAACACAACATCAACCAAGACAGTCAGCTGCTTCACGAACATGCATTTAGCTGTGCAGCACGAACCGTTAGCTAACTGCTAACGTTAGCATGGCAACGCTAATAGCATACCTCTTTTTCTCTCCCGTTTGACTTGTAACTGTTTCTTCTTTTGTTTGTTGCTGAATGGCTTTTTCCTTGGCATGCTTACAAAACAGGCTGGTGAAATTATTGGAGCTTAATACTTCTATATACACTAAATTAGCTTTCCCGTTGACGTTATTTACATGGGTGAAGTTTCTCGACTCCTACACTTTTCAGTGACGCCATATCCACTGCAGACTGCAGAGAATGGTGGGCGATACCACTTTTACTGTTCGCAGTCTGTCTTTGGTTTAATACAGGACTGGTTGGTGTGAGGGGTTAACCTTTAATAAAAGAGGCTATTGTGGTGGGAACGGCATCGAACTTTATGAGTCATTCAGTCATAGTAATGATATTTACGGAGAACATGTGGGCAATGTTGTCTCTCCACCCCTCATGCTTATTGGTACAGTCCACTTTTGTAAACACCTCACTCTTTGCACATTCCTGCAGGCAGACATCCTTAAACAATAAATAAACATGGATGTACAGAGGCACCGTTTAAACTGCCCTCTGCTACATAAGTAGCAATATCACCTAATACATTATGTGATTTACGGATCAAAAATCAAATTTGGGCCCTTACATGTAATTCATCCAAAGCTAAAAAAAAATATCCATTAATACCCTTTATGTGTACTAATGAATACTTAATAGCTCATATGCTGATGATTTTATTGTACTTCTATGTCTCTAGGGCCCAACCATTAGAAAATGTTCTAAAGCACAACTGAACCTGATAAAAGCAGAGGTGAATTTCTGATGCTTTGTTTCATTTTACACTAAAACGAAAAAGATAATGGGATGTGGAATTTGTGGGTTACTTTAGTTACAATGGCCCACGTAAACATTACTCTGAATTTCAGTGGGCAATCTTATTACATATAAAATGGCTCTGTCAATAGGACATTTTGTATTAACTTAAAATAACAAAAAAAACAATCAAGCTTTAATTATGATTTGTACTCATGATTTTATGCTCAAAACAGCAAAGCTGAAGTTAAGCTCAAGGTGGAATAAAAGCCATTTAAATCTTTTATTTCAATGCAATCAGACAAATCTAGTTTGTTGTTTCATCTATTTGACATTTATCATCCCAGTTGAGACCAACGAAAGCAAAAAAAAATCTCCAAAATAACCTTGCCATGATAGAAGTCTTGAAAATCTTGATATATGAATACTGAAAGTCATTTTAGTTTTTAAATCTACCTTGGTTCCATATGCATTAAAATAGTTGATGACACCATTACAGAAACTAATATAGCAAATAACCTACCTCCTTCCCGTAAAAAAAGGGTGAAAGACTAATAAATATTTTCTTCCTGCATATGCAGTTAAAGTGGCAGATTTTTCATCTTTATGATTGCAATTTTTGGACATTTAAAGCCTGACTAGCGGGCTGCAATGAGTGAGATCGGGGGTCTGCATGTGACCCCTTGGCTGCCAGATGCCCACCCCTGTAGTATGTGCAGAAAGAAGCCATAGACACATTAGTTTAATAGCAACAGTTCATTTGAAAGCTTTAAGGACAAACACACAAAGCATTACAGTAGAGTTAACATTGAACAGACTAAGCTTTAGCCCAAAGGCCATTCGAATGCCCGGTAATGGGTCTTCATAGGTCATATGGATTCCTCATCTTTTTAACAATCATACTTTATAAACCGTTTGTATATACCTGTATATACTTGATAACTCTTTTTTTCCTCCCTCTGAAAACTACACCACACTGATGTCCCTTTAATGTATGAAC
The DNA here is from genome assembly GCA_036419115.1 of Scarus forsteni. NCBI lineage: Eukaryota > Metazoa > Chordata > Actinopteri > Labriformes > Labridae > Scarus > Scarus forsteni. Next base: position 1,388,032 of record JAZDUH010000111.1, read on the forward strand.
AGTATTAACTGCAGGTCTTTATTTCACTATACTGCAGAGAGGCTTTAACACCTGTGTAAAAAAACAAACTGTATGAAAGTATAAAAAATTACCTTCACAGTTAACTGCCAGTATTCTGAAACAGAGAGGCCATAAACTAATTTGACAAAAGTACTTGGAAGAGCAGATAAAAGCAAAGCAATAAAAAGAAGCACTGTCTCTTCGAGTTTCTTTCCTATCATAAAACCATCACTATGATGGACTGAAAGATATTTTTATTGCAGCCTTTTCATGCATTTTCTACTCCGACAGAAACAGCTAAGCAATGGGAAAATTAAAAAAGGCAGGAAAAAAGTGTCATGAAAGGAAAAAAAAAACATAATCTTCAGTATACAGTGTCACCACACTGCTCATCTTGACAGCCTCACTCCACGGTTCAGGCACAGTCATTTGTCCTTTAAGTGTCTTTACTATAATGTTATTGCTTTTTTTCTTCTTCCTTCAAACTTTGAACACATACTCAACTTTCCACCCCAAAAATCTCTTTCCTTTTGTTAACCCCTATGAGTTGAGATGCTCCACTTGAATGGTGGATGCTGACACAGTGAGACAGAGGTCCTTGTGGGAGGTAATGTCCGCTACAGTGACTGGTTTGTACTGGATGTCACTAGCAGAGACCGTTTTAAACTGGTGCAGGTCAAATGGACAGGCGATGCTTTCTGCCTGGGGGTAGCTGCTCTGGCTCTGTGCCTGCTGGCCTCCCCCTGCTCCTCCGCTATTGGCTCCCCCAGGTCGGCTCGATCCTCCCTCTGCGCTCTCTACCTGGCCCTGAGCTGCAGCCTGACCCTGGGCCTGGCTTTGGTTCTGGTTCTGCTGTGCCGGCTGTGCTGCAGGTGCACTCAACTGGTCTGGGTTGTGTTTCTCCATGTGTTTCACCAGATACGTCTCCTGAGATGAAGGGAGGATAGGTAGAGGGGAAACAGTGGACATGTGATGACTACACGGTGTTAAGTAGCTGCCAGTTGTCTGATGCCACAGAGGCGATTCATAGTGTTGCATGTAGTAATGTTCTTCAGAATTGGACATTGGTCTTACTGAGGTATAAGTGCGATTGCAGAGTCCACATGAGTAGATCCTAGCGTGTTTGACAGTGTGTGAAGACATGTGCACCTCCAAACTTGCTGCGTCTACATAGCCTTTATTGCAGTTCGGGCACTTGAAGGGCTTGTCCTTGTTGTGCTGACGCCGATGGGACTGGGAAAGAAATTGGAAGAAAAACAACAACGAAACAAGAACATTTTATACAACATAACAGCTCAGGGGGACAGAAAATTGGGAACATTTTGTATCAACTACAACTATTAAGCATTTGCAAAGCACTAGTTTAGAATTTCGAGATTCTTCATCAACCACTTGTCTGGCACTTAATGATTATCAAATAAACACAAACCTTAACTTCAAAAAACATAATGTTCTTTTCAATTTTGTGTATCATCACAGTTAAACAATTTCTAGATCTGCATTCTTGCAGATGGCCATTGCAACAAAATGTAATCAAAATCTATTCATAACTTGTCGTGTTATTTTGTTCACAAACAAAATAAAAAACACTTACTGCATTGAAAAAGTCCCTTCAATTTGCCTAAATTTCATGTTTAGTTTACCCAATTCAGCTGTTTCGTTTGGTTTTGAGCTTAAAATATAAACTTATACATACATAAACATAAATACATATACATAAATACAGCATTGGCCATCTTAAAATCATTTTAACATCTATGTGGCTCTCATGGTAACTAGTTACCCATCCCTGTCCTAACCCTAACACAAACCTAAGCTCCAAATTAAATGATCAGTGTATACATGAATAAATAAATAGTGCTTACTCATTGGTCTATAAAGATTTCTTGGTGTTAATGATCAAATTATATTCATAAATGCTTTAAAAATGATCAGTTAAGTATATGGGATAGCTTAGATAATGATTATTAAATGCTTTATAGTGTGCTGTTAATATAAAAGATACAAGAAATGTCATAATCCATGTTTAGGGCTGTGTGCTTGGGTATATGATTACTCATATTGCTTTCTGATGTTATAAGCAACAAGAGTTACAAAATGTTCTGCAAAATTCTACCATGAATTACTGGTTATTTACTTAGTAATGTGTTCATTGAGAATAATTTCCCTAATCCTCAAATCATCTGCTGTTTTCGAGTCTCCTCCATCTGTCTGCATAGCTGCATACCAGCGGAATGTAAACACAGCTCTGTCAGTGCACAATTCTGGCTAGCTAATACAACAGCTGAGATGATAGCGAGAAAAACATTAGCTTGACACAGATGTTCCCAATATCTTCATATTTTTTAAAGAAAGGGACAAGAACAATATCAAAGTGAAGTGTAAGTCAGAACTTTGAATGTTATCAAATCAGTCACTGCCAGCATTAGGCTGCAGAGCTGCAGGTTACAGGTGCTGCATCAGACTGTAGAGCAACAATAAAAAGTGAAATACTCATATGCAGACCTACAGATGGCTATGTACCTATTTCATCAATGACATGAGAAATCAGCCACAGATGAGTTTTAGTTGTTTACCTGATACACAGTTGAAGGGATTTTCTTCTCAAGTCTATCACATACATTGAATGGCAGTAATCTTGAATCACATTTGCCAGATTAAAAGTAAAAACAACCAAAGCCAAATTTAAATGTAAATACACCACAAGCGTTAAAATCAAAGACTATCACACCTGTAAATTTGAGAGTTGTGTGAAGGATTTCTCACAGCCTGGATGGGAACACTTATATGGTCGATCCCCAGTGTGAATCCTGAACAAAAAACAAAACACATACATGTACATAAGCAAACCCCAAGCACTTTCACAGTGACCTAAATGACAAAAGAAAGACACTGAGACAAGTGAGAAACCCAAAACCAGTGGCGGACTTGCCTGCTGTGCTGCTGAAGGTGACTGAGCTGTCTGAAGCTCTTTTGGCAGTATGAGCAGGTGTACGGTTTCACTCCTGTGTGGATGCGAATATGTTGGGCCAGGTAGCTGGAGTTTGCAAATGACTTGGTACAATGTGGACACTTGTGAGGCTTCGACTCTGTGTGGTTCCTAATATAGGAAAACAGGAGGGTGAGAGAGAAAGAGAGACAGGCTGTTATGGTAAAATGAAAAACAACTTTAAGAATATCAAACTTTCCTTAAGACAGAGAGGCAGCTCTAGACAAGTCAAGGGCAGACTGAAGCACAAAAACATCTTGGAAAATTAACAAAAGCCAAAATAGTTAGTATCATGTTGCAACATGTTGGGTATTAACTGAGGATAAAAAAATCTCAAAAATTCCACAAAACCACAAAAGAGTGAAATATCTGACTTTGTCCATTTCTGCTATTATAATGTGTGTCTTCTGAGTTATTTGGTTATATCAACAACAAAAAAATAAATAAAATTGATACTTTTTCTATAAAGTTTTATCAACAAAAACATTAAGATGCATGGTTCTAAACTAGTGGGACAGGATTTCAAAGTGGGATGCAAAACCATTTTTAGAGGGTTGACAATGTGTGGCTCAGAGAAAAAACATGGCATAGAGTCTATAATAGAACCATAAGTGGATATTCACATAATTGTCTTTGTGTTTTTTAGCTGTTTGTGTGAATTTTGACAGATCTTTAAAACAACCAAAATGTTTGTTCACGGTTGCCACTGAAAACCCACACTCCAACTTTAGCCAACAGAGAAAAGCAGCAGGATTCCATAAGGGAATTGTTTGAGAATCAGATGGATTAGCAGAATTGCTCATGGCACTGGATTCATTGAAATCTTATAAACTCCCGTCCCTATCCATGAGCTTCTGTAATAGCTGCTGTCTCTGTTTAATCATTTGTTCTGTCCCCTCTGAGATCCACATTAAAACATTTTTCATTAAATACAATAGAGTCATTTAATTAAGTTGGAAATTTGTGTTGCTTTTTGTCACTGGGGTATTGGTAAGTCCTGAGGCTGGACCAGCTGAGAACCACTGCTTTAGAAAAACAAACAAGTGACAGTAAAATAATCTGATGACAGGTAAATGAACAGCAGAGCAGCTTCGCTCGAATGACTGCAGGGAGCAGGAATGCGGAAGATGACAACACAGGGTTTCTGTACCAAAATCCTATTCAACCGAGAAAGCAAGAGAAAGCACTGACAAGAAAGAATACCAAAAGAAACAACACAGCTGTTCAAATGGAAAAGCACAATGGAAGAGTCTGCAGTTCAACATCTGTTTCCTAATTTGGGTGTTTGTGCTTTGTGTGTTTGAGCATCATGGCAGAAGACAAGACAAAACATGCAGACAAAGACGAACATCAAGCTGGAAATGCAAAGCAAGCAGCAGAGAAAGAAGCATGGGAGCAAACAAAAGAAAGAAAGGGTAAAGAATTCTCTGTATTAATTAGTCGAGCAGAGCTCCATGCATTTCAAATGGCCTTTCTGATTAGGCTATCAATTATGGAAAAACTTCTCTCGGACAAAGTCTGAACTTAAAAAGATGTCATCTGAAGTCCACTTTTTTTCTGAAAAGGTCACCTCTGAATGGAACTGGTAGCATGCCAACATTTATATGGCAGTGAAATATGCATCTGCACAGCACTCCAACCTCTTCCCCAGAAGGAAGAAAATGAACAAGAGGAGCCTAGGCTTTCTAAACGTCACTTTGCAGTAGAAGTTAAAAGGACAGGGGGTACGGGGTTGGTAACTTGAAGGGAAGGGAAGGGAAGGGAAGGGAAGGGGGGTCTGCAGTACCGTGTGTGCTGCTGTAAATGACTGAGCTGCCTGAAAGATTTCTGGCAGTAGGAGCAGGTGTAAGGCTTGGCCCCGCTGTGGATGCGGATGTGCTGGGCCAGGTAGCTGGAGTTGGCGAATGACTTGGCGCAGTGAGGACACTTGTGAGGTTTGGCCTCTGTGTGCAACTTGGAGTGGATCTGCATGTCAGACTTACTGAGGAAGGTCGCCGCACACATCCGGCACCTACAGGTGAAGAGACACAGAATTTGGAGGAGGGGGGGTGGGATGGAAAGAACAAGGAGGAAGGAGAGGGATACACGTATAGAAAAGTAGACAGAGGGGAAGGAGGTCGGAAAAGGAAGAAAAAACAGGATAAAGAGACAGGGGAGTGAAGCACTGACCCACAGAGATGAGATATAATAGAAAAGAAAATGTACAATAAAAAGGAAAAATGGATAAAATGAGATAATCAATGCAGACAAGAAAGGGAAAGGAGGCGTGTAATCATAGGGTAAGTTGCCAGGAGAGCTATAGATATTTTAAGAAGAGACAGAGTACTCCACAAGAGAGCTTGAGAGCTCACAGCTCAAAGAGCATGCTTTACAAAGACAAAGAGGGCAGCAGCAGCCGGGTAGCATTACATGTTCAGTGTGAGCAGAGGCAGAGAGGGCACCAATGAAGCACTGATGTATTTGTAGTTCAAATACATTAAGAGAAGGAATCAGCTGTCCTCTACTGAAGCAGACATGTTCTGTCACAACATGCGGTGAAGAGAAGCTAGAGGACTGTGGTGGTGTGTGTCACTGCTTTCATCAAGCCAGCCTAGTGCATCTACACAAGCTGCTCATCTCTATGCAGAGGTTATGAGGACACAGAGGTGTGCTTGCATTCCAGGCTAGAGCACGTTAAACAGAAGCATACCACAGGTGAAGCTTTAACACTGTACCTGTAGGTCTTGGTGCTTTCTTTTGTGCCATGCTCTTCCTCTTCATTTGCCAAGTCATAAGGATCTCCAGAATGATGCTGCAAAGTAGCCACCTACAAAAAAATACAGTCCATGTCAATTTATTGGCATATTTATGTATTTGTGTAAATGTAGATTATCTATCACACCAGAGTGGTCCAGTCGACTTCAGTATAGTTTTAGTACAGTTTGGGTGTAAATTGGTTGAATAGTGGTATAATATGAAACCTTTAAGAGAAGGGAAAGGAATGAATTCAAGTCTGTCTTTTAGTATCTCTTTTCTTGCTTTCAAAATGATAAGGGCTGAATTTTAACAGACCTGAACGTGCAGATTTGAAGTTTGCAACACTTGTGGTGCATTTTGATAAATAGCCTACAGCTTAAAGTCAGCTTGACTTCACCCAGATGGTGCTTGACACTCTTGTTATTTTTACAGTATATACTTTGATAGTTTCTTCTAAGGCAGGCACTGCTGAGCAAAACAACGATAGAGGCATTAGTGTATCCAGCATTTGGCCTCACAGCAAGGGAGGCAAGTTTTGTTCCAGACGGTTCAGTTCAGACTGCATTACAAAGCTGATTACAAGAGGAGTTTGTATCTAAAGTTGGACATTCCATTTGGTGATGCAGCATGTGAAGATATCTTGACCTTTCAGTGGTCAGCAGTGTCTAAACATCACATTCTATTATACCTTGTTTCCACTGAGTGGTTTGTTTCAGTGCAGTTGGTAGGAGAGGGTCACGCTGGGTACGTAATGCGTGACGTCATAGTCGTGTGACAGTGCAGAGGTCTGCAGCAGAGCGCGGTTAAAAACAAATAGCATTGGACATGTTGAGGTATGGGATTTTTTATTTTTGCTCCTGCCGCATGAGAATTGATGATTTTTGTGACCAATTAACAGACTGCAGCACTTTTAGGGTCCATCTTGTACACTCTGCACCCCTTCATAAGACTACCAAAAAGTGGGATGGGCTATATACATATCCTCTCAATTACATTGCAACAGTCTATCTCTATTTAAAGGAAAAGTTCGGTTCCTGCAGCTTTTACATTGTTTATAGAATGAAGAACAACAATATACTCACTCAGAAGGCTTTCCTGATGCAAACGGTGCTTCGGGAGATATTTAGATCCAAAATCGAGCAGCGGACACCGATATAATGGTAGCCTGTAGGGCATAGATCGCCGCTCCTAAAAACTGCATTAATCGTCCAAGAACTCATGTTTTTCACCAATATTCCATCATGATTTGCTCCGAAAGGACCGCCATTGCAGCCTGTGTCTCTCCACACAGCGCTGTGTGGCTGAACTAACCTCTGAACTGACGAGCTGTTTACATGCCCTTTGCGCATGCGCAGTACTCTCTGGAGCGTTGCGATCGCTTCCTTATCTGTATATCTGTATACTGTAGCTCCAAACTGTAAGGACGTCCATCATATTCAAAGTCCTCCTCCACAACATCTTCATCCCATAGACATTCGTCCATTTTGCACAAAACTGGAAGAAGAAAGTTGATTTGTAGCTGCCGATCTTCCCCTGAAACAATGAGCCGCACTGAGCAATGAGCACCACTACGGAAGATCTCCGCTTGACCGGATAGGGAACTCAACTACCCATGAGCTCTAGCGCGCGCATACTGTCGTAAGGATACAGATCTGCCGGTCGCGTGCATTTGTTTTGTATGAGAATCACAGAAGCCAGGACTTCGCTCAAAAGTATTCTTCTGTCTTCAGCGGCTGTTTTATGACGAGGTAATGTATTTATTTTTGACTAAATGACGATGTTAAAAATCGCTAAGTTCAACTTGGTTTTATTACCGTGAAGTCGCCCCCGTCCAGTTGAAGCGATAAAGTAAATAAAAGTAAAGACAACGACAAGCTGGTCATATCACACACTTGAAATAGGTCTAAACAAAACTACATACTAGTACGTTCTGGATTTGTTGTGCTGTACTTTTTTCCTGTCAAGTTTTTTGAGGAACTTCGTCATAAATTAGTCGGCCAACATACCTGATAGTAGTTGGACATCCCTCCTCGTCTTTTATTTCGCGCAGCAAGTGAACGCCGAACCGATGTTTATTCCTGTCCGAGCATTCAGCTTGTTTTTCTCTCGCTTTCTTTGTTTTGTATCCTCCGACAAAACTTTTCTTTTCCTAACGTTGTTGCCTCCGCCATGGTTAAAGCTCCGCGATTGGCTTTCGCCGAGACTTTCGTGTTGTAAACCAATCGGGAATCGGGGGAAGTGACGTATGCCGTAAAGCAGTCCAAACTTGTAGTTTTTTAGTGTGGCAGGGTTCCCACCATCCACCTCGAAGTTACATAGCGCCAGTGAAAGGGATACAGACCACTCCAGACCACAACAGAGGTTTCATTGAACTCATTGTAAAGTGGTGGACCATCACTGAATATCGAAGGATTATATTATGTTTGAAAAGCTACATAGTGTTGGTTTAAGAGGTAATGAACAACAATATCAACATTATCTCTTTAAGTGCAACAATTTAATACAAATGTTTTCTAACTGCAATGTCTATAATCTGAGTGAATAATACAGCTGCCTTAGAACAGATTTTTGTTCAGACATCTTCAAGCTTTTATCTCCTTTTCTCTTTCCACCATGGCTTCAGGCTACATAACCAAACAGGAGATCCTACCATGCACTGCGCGTAATGTGCAACGATTGGCTAGTCGGGTGCGCGTCAAAGTCTCTGCGCCCACAAAGACGATCTGACGATCTTTCTGCTTTATGAGATCATCCCCACGTTATAATCCTTAACGATTTAATACACCCCTAGTAACTCGTGTTTAATTCTGTGCCAAAAATTATTAAAACATAGACAAAAAAGTGGGATGGCACAGGTTTGTTATTTTGGTTCCTTTTTTCCTAATCCAGAAGTGAAGACAATAAATGCGTGCAGAGCTGAGCTGAACCTGACTGCTTTGTTGAAGCCAGCTCTGTTGGCCAGGCTGACTTAGAGCCTCACCAGAGCGACCCCATAAAAGGCCAGGACCAGGCACAAGGTTTCGATTCCTAATGGAAAAGTTTGGAAAACAAAAGAGTGGAAGGGAAGAGCTGGACAAGTACTGCATCAGAGGTATACTGTACTGACTACACGCTTATACCAAACTCGGCTCATTTTTATGACAAACAGGTATTTAAGGAGCAGTGACTTCTTTTTCCGCCTTGAGTTCTTACCTGCCCACCAGCTGTCAGATGAGTGAGGATTAGTGTTTCATTTCCTGGTCCGCCCACCATACCCTCCCTCGCCAGTGTCATCTTCTTCTTCCGGCCACGCTTGGAGGGCGCTGGCATCACAACCACATGGGACGTTCCATCGCCTTCTTTTTTCTCTGTAAGTAAATCAAAAGCTGCAGGTTTATAGGAGAAAATAATCATCAGGTAAGCAGCTGGAGGTTTATGACAGCAAGACATGCAAGAAAATTCATCTGCAATGCTACATACTCTTGAAGTTGTAAATTCCATTAAGATACGAAGAAATAAACTCCCTGGAAAACCTGAACCATTAGTTGTAACATATCTGAACAAAAAAACTCTTGACTATGTCTGACAAAAAAAGTTTCAGTTTTAGTAAGTTAGTAACAGAATTACTTGCATGAGAAAAACTATTTTCAATTTCAGGAAAAGTAAAGGACAATTAAAAACAAAACAGCCACAGGATCTAAAGGTAAATGTTTGAATATCTGTTTCCCCTTTTTTCCTGTTCTTTTTCAACTTCAGCACAGTTTAAGCTTTTCTATGAAGACAACTGCGTTGTTGCCAGAGATTTAATCAAGAGTGAAATGAACAAGTTTGTTTTTATCATCTCATAGTCTGAAAATAATGATAATAATTCAGAGCAGACCACACAGCTCGTAATGCTCTACAATAATAAAAAAACAGATTTGGAGTTTCTAAATGTGGTTTTGGTTCTGTGGATCCTTTAATCATTTAACTCAGTCCCCCAAGAATAGATATGAATATGCCGACAATACGTCTGAAGACAATTTATTCATTGTTCTTTTTATCTTAACATAATTGGAAATGACAACATCTGATTTTCATGGCCTCAAATTTTTTTTTTTGTATGTATTGATTGTTACTACAAATGTTCAAGTTAATCAAAAGAATACAATATAATTACATAACTATAGTTACTACAACTATATTAGTTAACAATGACATAGTGGATCACTGCTATCAAATTGAATTTATACACTGAAAACTTCATTTTTTATCCACAACAATAATCAATGCATTCATAAAATAATCTTTTAAGTCATGAAAATCAGATGTTCCCATTATTTCCAATGATAATAGGATAAAAAAACACAATAAATACAAACTGGGACAGCATGATTTGTGGTTAAAACTGAGATGCCTTGAGTCTGAATCTATCCAGAAGAGTCAAAACAGTCAATCCAAAAAGCGTGCTGTTAATTAATTTACAATTTTAGAGCGTCACAACATCATGTGGATTTACCATGTTTAGAATAAACCTTTTGGACAGCATTTGATCGCTAAAACAGTCTTTTTTGTATATTCTCATCCAGTTTAGATTAGGCCTGCACAAAATGAAAAACATGTGGACAGTCATGCAATACATCCAGACCGTCACAATGTGAAGGCTAATATTAAAAGAAATCACAAGAAATGGTGCCTTTCTAGCATAGATGTTAACTAGATGGTCAATATCCAAAAACAAATGAAACTTTTTAAGATAACAGAGTTTCGATACACACTGTAATCATTCAGGAGTGACAGCACAGGCAATAGCCAGTATATACATGTTACCTTACTCTAAAGACAGGAGACTCGTTCAGCAATACTTTTCCAAATGTTAAGAGGTAAAGAGAGATGTCTAAGACATTTGCAGGTTTCATTTGGAAGAATTTGATAATGCTTCCCGTAACATCCTTACTGTTACAGTGTTACTGTTCTCTCACACAGATGTACAGCTATGACTGATGCTCCTTTGTGAGTTATAATCTAATGTGAACTCACACACGTTTAAAAAACCCTGGGGTGTCATTTGGGGTAAACGCTCTTTCCTAAGAAAACTTAGACATGCAGAATGATTGAGACAAGTTTAGACACTTTACCTGAGGAATGGCCCTGATGTATGAATTTGTGTATTTATGACTAAATGCTTTTAAGGCAAGATCAGTACTTAAAGTAGGGTTGTACAGAGCCTTGTCAGTAGAAGCCTGCGTTTAGGTGAAAGCACCACAACAAAGCCCTGTCATCATTACACCTCCAGAAATTTACATGAACTCCAACACAAATGTAATGACTGTGTTGAGAGCTTCCCACGGCTTCTCAAACACAAAAACAAACACACATAGAGCCCCACAGTCCCCTTCTGAGTCTGAGTGCTTCTCTCTTCCCTTTACTACATCTGGCCTCTGAGCAAATGGGGGTCAACCTGTCCCCCTCATTCTGGCTCTGCATCATTCATAATGAAGACAAAACACCAGAGGTGTAAACATTAGAGCTGGACAGGGCAGCATGGTCTTAGTGGAATGCAAAGGTAGTGCTTAAACACAAGGGCTTGCTATTCAAAAGCAAAGTCCAGAGAATTTTTATCTTCGCCAAGGAGATTATGTTATTGCCGACTTCTGTTAGCAACATAACTCAAAAAGTTATGGAGTTGGATTTTTCAGGAAATGTCCGGATTGGGACAAGGAACAAATGATTTGATTTTGTCACTGATCCGGATCGCCGCCTGGATCCGCCATAACGAAAAATGCAATTATCCTGAATAACTAATTAATAAAAACAGATATCATTATGAATACAATTGCTAATGGTACATTTTCATGGTCAAGGAATCTAAATATTCAAATGAAACAAAGGTAGGACTAATATTCATGGTGAAAAACACAATATAGGTGAGGACTGTGGCGCTGGCGGAGGTCCGTGCTCTCCGAGTGCTTCTCTAGTCTTAATATTGCATTCATTTACCACAGGGTTGTTTACTGATTATTTACTTTTTAATGCCTCCATGCTGGGGACAGCTTCACAAGAAATTGGGCAACTCTTGTGAATGTAGTATCTCCAAAATGCCTAAAAAAGGGTTTTCTTTCAAATCTGCACAAATACTTACTCTGACTTAAGGATGATTCTTAATTTTTAGTTTATTATCACCATTTACTTGTATTTCTTTTTAATTATACAAAACAAATGGGCTATAACAGTTGTCCTTAGCAATCAGAGGAACATCACAGAGAGGAAAATAATATTAGACAAGCATTCATTTCAAAGATTGTGTTAAAAAGCAAAATTAGGACAGCTTAAAGAATTTACTGAAAAAATTGTAGTTAAATGTTAGGGGACTTTTTTGTGCACAGCGAATGAAAAAAAAAGCGAATGAAAAAAAGCAGTCATTTCCTGACTTGTTATTACTCTGTCTCAAACAGGCATCAAATTTCTTTAAAAGAAATAAAACTACTACATAATGATTTCCACGAAAGCCACCCCATTCATCACCTTGCTGAGTAGCTTTCGTTGGCAGGCAGTAGCTCTAGTTTCAAAAATGCCCAGAATAACTTTAAACAACCCTGCCTGCAGAACCTAAATAGCAAACCTGCATGCCATAAAGATTACTTTTTAAAGGGAGGCACCAAAATGCATTTCTTATTACTGATACACTAAGAATTTACACATCAAAATATTAAACTATTGGTACTTTTACGTCTATGGGTTTTTACCTGTAGAATGGAGCGTTGAAACAATCATGGTGGTCCCCGGGTGTCCAGACACAAATGACTGAGACGAGGTGGGCGACACTAACGTCCCTTGGGGAGTTGTGATGACCAGGCCCGCTGCAGAGGAAAAATAACAGAACAATCTGACTTTAGTGGTGGCACAAATGCATCTGCAGGGTGTGCCTAGTGTTCCATGTTCAAGTACTGCATAATCCTGAGAGTGCTCTGATTAAGGATGTACCAGCCTAAAGGAATAGTTTGGTATCGTTGAAGTGGGATTGTATGAGGCTCATTTCAATATTGAATACATTAGCCAAGCAACTTTTATCTGCTCTGCTCCTTTAAGAAAAGGACTGCATGATAGCTAGGCTATATAGTGCTTCAGGTGGGGCCATTTTCTTGTTACCTTGTTTTTTCTGTATATTGTCTTTAATTTGGACTTTTAGCCTTTTATCCTTTTATCCTTGTAAAGCGTCTTTGAGTTTCTGAAAAGCGCTGTATAAATAAAATGTATTATTATTATTTATTATTATTATCTGTTGATACAAAAATGGAGCTACTGTGGGTGTGATGCATCAAAAGTCATAGTGAATAAAAAAAAGCATTGTTCTATGGCCCTTTTTTCTAGTCCTACTCTACTCAACGATAAATTGACTGTATAATATATACCAGCAAAAATTTCAATATCAGCCAATACCAATATTTGACTTTTTAGGCCAATATTTCAGGATACAGACTTCACATTGATAATATTGTGCAACTCTACTAAATTGCTATATCTAACGGAGGTATCTGCCCTGATGTTTGTATCTTGAGTTTAAACTTTATTGGGATAAAGCATCACAGCACAGAGATAATGTTCTACCATTTATAGAAAGCCCTGAAGCTGTGTTATCAATCTGTGTTACACTGACTCTTGCTCTAACCCCACGATGCAGCATTAAGTTCCCACGCGATTCAGATTTCAGTTCAGTTCTCATTAGCTTAATTTCTTAACTCTGTTTTTGACAGTAAAGGGCTCAACTCATAAGTTCTTTATCATCATAAACCTCTGGTAAAGTTCAGATTTAAACTTTACTTGTTTAAGATTGATAACGATGTAAACTGCATCACAGAGTAAACAGGAAGAGTCTCTACTGAGAGAAACCCAGAGGCTTTTCCACACAGTCACAGACTCACCTGCTGTCATGATGCCTGTGGAGGGGACCGACAGCACGCTCTGGGTGCTGTGAGAAGGGTGGAGTTGTGCCACACTCCCAGCCTGCCCTCCTCCATCTGTCTTTGTCCCGGGAGTGGGGATAGTGAGAAGAGTTGTTTGGTAGTGTGATGCAGGAGACGAGGTGAAGGAAGCGCTCTTCTCCTGTTGCTCTTTCACCTTGTTCAGGAACACAGCATTCTCAATCTGTCAGTGAAGAAGAAAATGAATGTGCCACCCCCTGGACCACCGGTTATAAATTAACGTCCATCATAAGAGTCTATTAAAGTATCATCAGTTTTGTTAAAGCATACCGGTCCAGATACAGTGGGGATCGGTGACCAGAAGTATGATGAATTAAAATGAGAGTCTTCCATTATTCCTGCAATGAAACAAAGAAGCAAAACTTAATTTTAAGTTCCTCAGTTCTACTTAGGGCTGGGAAATTAATCGAAAAATAATCGAAATTGACATTTAGATCCTGCAATCAAAGTAATTTTACTCATGTTGATTATTTTGATTATTTTCCCTGTGTAAGTCACATGACTGCGCCCTTTCCATACAGTCTTCCTTCACTTTCGCCAAGAGTAATGGACAAACCACCAACATGGAGGAGACAAGTGTCAATCTGTCAGGGGACTTTGTAGCTAAGAAAACTACTGTCTCTGTTGTTTGGGGACATTTTGGATTCTGTACAGAGGACAATGAGCAGAAAGAAGTTTAGTGTGAATACTGCAGGGAGACCGTATCACCATTAATTTGTTCCAGCATCGCATAAAATAATCGTTCATTAATCGTAATCGAGGTAAGAGCTTCAATTAATCGTGATTTTGAGGTTTGGTAAAATCGCCCAGTCCTAATTGTACCCCTGGTTTAAGTGTTCACAGGTTTAAAGTACAACTACCCTACTTGAATTATTCTTCTGGAAAAGTATTGGGGTCAGGTAAAAGAAAGAACAGCTAAAGATAAAATACAATTTCAAATAACATCAAATGAGGGAATGCAACGACACATAAAATATAAAAAAAGTTGAAAGAACAACAAACTAAATAATAACCAATTAAAAAGTGCAAGCGAAACCCCTGGACATATAAAAAAACAAAAATTTTGTTCTTATTTAATAAAGCTGTGTTTTTTTTGTTGTTTTCTCATTATCTAATGTGTTTTCTGTGTTGAATTTGGTGTTGTTTGCTTCTGATTTTTAATTTGTTGCTATTTTTTGTGTTTGTTTTGTTGATTGTGCTTCACAAAGTGTTTCAGCTAAATCCCTGACATTTTTATTTTGTTATGAAAATTGTAGCGTGGAATTTTTCTGGTCATTTCTATGCTTTTCTTTCTGATTTGACTTCTTTTTAAGGGTCTATGGTGAAATGAATCTTCCTCTTCTCATTATTTCTTACTTCTAAGTGCCTAAGAAACTCTTCCATAATAATCATATGCAGCATACTGCATAATTACATGTTTAAAATTATTAATATTTTGTATTTTGGACCTCTTGTGTCATGACAATTTTACTCAAATCCAAGCCGACCATCCATTACAAGTCACATTCAACATAGCATCATAGTTTTGTCATAACAGGACAAAGTCAGCTGCACAAAAGCTTCGTAGCATCATTTTTTAAAGAGCCAATTATAATCCATAGCCCAGTCCCTTAAACTAAAGTGGTGTTGCCACTTTGAGCTTTGTGGCAGGTCTCAGTTGGAGGTCCCTCATGTGTTTAATATTGAAATACTACATTTGTTTACATGGCTCCATGGACCAGCAGAGCACTCATTAGTGGTTATAATCCAGATTTCTCTCCCTCTCTTCTTTCAGCAGTACAGAAGTTGATGGTCTGTCATGCAAAGCAAGATTAAATTAGTTATAAGGCAAGATTAAAATAGTTATAAGTAACATAAGTCATTGTATCCTAATTTTGCACACTGTTTAATACTCTGTCAGGCATACATTAAGGATTTTTAAAGGAGGGTCATTACGGGGACTGCAGCATATAACATTTTATTCAAGTATCACAGTCAAAGCTAATTCCATTTCTGAAATGCTATGGAAGTGAACTGAACTAAAACAAACATTCTCTGCATCCACACAGTCACAACTGTGTTATATTTACAGGAAACACTTCTTAGCTGCTAGACGTATCTTATCACTACATTTTCTGCATACAAATTGCCATAAAGTGAAGCTGTGCGTGGTGATGCAGTGTTAAGATGTTTCAGAAGAACATGATCATGAAACGGAAGAAGAGTAGAATTTTTGGTCTTAAAAATATATAGTGTATGGTCATATTTAACATATGTTTTAACCTGACACACCAGATGGACTTTTTCCCATATCCACGAGGAATGTTTACATACATCTGGATATATCCCATGGAAAGTGATGTGGGCAGGGGCAGGCCTGTTTAAGAAAAACTGGAGTGATTGCATTAATGTTTTGTATGTCAAATTATTCTGAACAAGTCAAAGGTTAAAGTTTGCTTTTTACTCATGTGGCACAACTACATCAGGTTTGTTCAACTGCTTCAATGTCCTTGAAGATCCCATATTTTACCTTAGAGCAGGATAATACAACCATTTTAATGACTGCTAGGTTATGTTCACATCTAATGCTCGAAAATGGGTTTTGTTTTCATATAAGTTCCCTTGATGGTGCTGTATTCTGTGTGTCTGGGACGCCCCTGTCTCTTAAAGGTTCCCTATCCCACATGGGTCCAGTTCATTGCGAAATGTTTACAGGCCTACTCTGTTGTGTTTGGTATGTTGCCATTTTATCAAATACTCTGCATTCATCATAATGTCTTGACTTTGCTCTGGGTTTTAATTAACAACAAAACAATAGCTGGATGACAGACTGGTAAGTCTATTTGAGGGGTCTGGAGCAAGATGATTAAGGCAGCTACTGGCACAACTGAGGAGAGGTCTGAATGCCACAGACTTTTTGTTTTGATAAAATAAGTACTCTATCATGCTGAGGAGACACCATTAAGAGCATATGAATCTCAAGAAAAGCATGATATAGGCTCCTTAAAAGGACGTCTCAAAGCCTGGTCATTTTCCAGTAAGGCATAAATGTTCAGTTTGAAGCTTTTTAAGATTATAACAGACAATGACTCTGACTAATCCAACTGCTTTACAAGATTAGCTACGTTTAATGTTTTGTACATTTTGTTCACAGCATGATTTTACCACTGTAGTCTTTTCTTACATTTTTCTATTATTGTCATTATGCATTGAAATTGTATTCCCTTTTTGATAGATATGTTAGTATGGCGTGTTTACACTAGAACTATCAAAACAATAAGGTATCAATTAATCTGTCAAAAAATCTACATAAATGTATGTCTACCTGTAAAATTGGGATCTGCTAGAAATTTCTGAGTGGTAACGAGTGTGTAATGTGAAGTTTACCTCTCTGAACTGAAATGAAGCCGTAATAAATACCTTTAAAGGTTTTGAGCGGTAAAACACTTCACAGACCTATATTTCACTGAAGGGGCAGCAGTTGAAACTTTTAAGTTGGTGTAAAATGTTATTCCAGTAAGCTCGTACTAAAGTCGGTGAAATGCAGCTCACGTAATGTCGCTAATTTAACCAAATGTGTTGTTTACAAAAGCAGCAGCTAAACAGTGGGACTCCATTTCGGCTCCTCTCTCGTTGTGGTTAATCAGGCCCGACGTGCTGAGAGTCACACAGTCAGCTAGCAGACAGTACAGTGTGTCTGTAGTGCCCTCCTGCTTTAGAGAAAATATAACAAGCTATGAGAAAAAAAATCGCAAAGCATGAAAAAAACTGAAGCGAAGAGAAAAAAAAAACAAGAGACCGTCCTCACAGACTTCCGGCTGTGGAGACGGGCGGAGAGCGGCGGAGTCATGCAAACCGACCAAAAACACACCGAGTGCACCGAGAAGAGAGACCATTACCGGGAACAGCGACTCCCTCCGCCTCCGCCGGACTCCTCTGGACCGGGACTGTGCGGAAACACTTTTTCAATCAGTCCAGTCTCCTGCAGACCACTTAAGTTTTTTCTCACCTTCTATTTTTTTTCCAACTTTTTTTTTTCCTCCAGTGAGGTAGCTGCCTCGTCCAAAGCCTCACTTCCTCCGGATAAGGTCGTTAGACAAAGAAACGTGAATTTTGATGTCACTTCCTGTTCAGATGGACTATTATTTATTTTGAAAAATTAATCTGTGAAAAATGGCTTTCTGTAGACGCAGTGGTTTGTGTATGTCGGCGGTAGAACCAAGCCCATTTACGGATTAAACTTCTTCAAGAAAAATAGGGTTTTGTTTAACTTTTGTTCAGTTAGAGCTTTTCAGGTCTCTGCCGCATTCAGGTGCTGTCGGAATTTTTGGTTTCAATATGGCTGCGTCTGCAATGCATGCTTTTGTGTTAAAAATCCGACTAATTACAGTACAAACTGTTCACAAACACAATCTGTGCATCTCCAAGAAGGAATAAAGTTCTGTAGTTAATGCAATACCAATGGCTTTTGTAGCCACCTTCAGAGGAACTGCTTTATGAACCGACGATACCGCCGGTGTTTCCCTTTATTTATACATCACTTTCTGTTTTGACATGATTGATATACCAAAACAAGTTAGATCTTTACTATCCGTTGAACGTTTTCCTTCACCCTTTAATGGAAAAGACATATTGGAAAAGTACTTCTCTTTAAGAGAATTAGATTTAACTATTTTAAACTCTCTATACCAACTAAAACTAAAGAAGTGCACTTTTAAACAATTAAATCTACCCCTGAAGAGGATGTATGCATTTGACATTTAATATTGATTTAAATGAATGCATATTCTGGAAAGATGAACTCGAAACTCAGTAGCGTTTTTTTATTGCAATTTGTCGGATCTGTTTTGGAGAGCGTTTCATAATTGGAGCTTAGAAAACATATCCTGTGTGCCCTAACTTATAATTATATCAGATTGATTATTGTTTTGGAGCACCAAAGATGGATTTTTTTTTATCAATATTCTATTAATCCTTGCAAAATGTCATATGCATAAATGTAACTTTATGAGTGTTTCTCCTATTTTCTGAGCCTATTTAAGCCAGCTTTCCATTTTTCTTAACTAATAGGATGTATTTCTATTAGGAGAACTGAGCTTGCTAAAAATTTTTTTACCAAGAATTAATTTTTAAAAAATCATACAAAAAGTCATATTATACATTTTAAATTATAGTTTTTGAAGTGTAGAGGGGTCATTCCTACCATCAGTGCACTTTAGGAAGCAAGTTTGCAAAAAAGTAAACGTTTTAGTCATTTCACAATGCCATGTCACAATGGAAATAAAAATGAGTAAAACAATCAACAGAAGTCCTATGAAATTGCCCATACAGATTCAAGGCCCTGTTATGACTCACAGGTCTCATCTTTATTTACTTGTTTATTTCTTCTTCCTCAGATCCTGAGCTATCTAGCAGAAGCCTAATGCAGGGTCATGCATTAAAGCATTTCAGGAAATAATGGTTGAACTGTATGAGGATATAAATAATAAGAAAATGCTTTTTGTCTGCGACGATTTTAATATTGATCTACTAAATACTTCAGAACAAAATGTTGTTACAGAGTTTACAGATACAATGTTTAGTTTATGTTTGTACCCACTAATAACAAGACCAACTCGAATAACAAGAAACAGTGCAACATTAATTGACAACATATTTACTAATGTTATTGAAAGTGAAATATCAAGTGGACTTTTAATTACTGACATATCTGACCATTTACCAGTCTTTGCTGTGATAAAGACAGTAAATCCTCAAAAGAAAACAACAATTTTGAAGTGTCAAGAAGGGTGACTCAACAGGCTATTTATTCATTTAAACTGAATTAATGGAACAAAATTGGGATGATGTTTATGTGGAAAATGTAAATATGGCTTTTGAAGCATTTCTAAATATCTTTAATTCTCTTTATGATAAACATTGTCCTTTAGTCTATAAAGTAAAGAACAATACATTTTCTGAAAAGCCCTGGATAACCAAGGGTATTCAAAAATCTTGTAAGAAAAAGAACAAATTGTACAGAGATTTCCTTTAAAGAAGGACTACAGAGACAGAGTGTGCCTATAAAACCTATAAGAATAGATTAATACGTGTTATGAGATTAAGTAAAAAGAATTATTTTAGTGCTGCTTTGGAAAAAAATAAACACAATATTAAAAACACGTGGCAAGCATTAAATAAATTAATCAAAAGGGTAAACCCAACATCTGCTATTCCAACTCAATTTCTTACAAAAGATCAAATCATAATCAATAAAACTAAGGAAATAGCAAACCATTTCAACAATTATTTCATTAATATTGGACCAAATTTGGCTAATGAAATTGTAAATTCTAGCCACGTTGATGATGCCTTAAGTAAAATACCTAATCTTGACAAAAGTGTATTTATTCAAGCGACTGATGAAAATGAAATTCTTACAATTGTCAGAAAATGCAAGGGGAAAAAGTCTGCCGACTGGAATGGACTGGACATGTCAGTCTTAAAAGAAACCATTGAGTGTGTTGTCAAACCCATTTCTTTTGGTTTAATCTGTCTTTACAGTCTGGTGTATTTCCTGAAAAGATGAAGATTGCAAAAGTGAACCCTATCCACAAGGCTGGTGATAAACAGGAATTCACAAATTACATGCCTATTTCTATATTGTCACAGTTTTCTAAGATACTGGAGAAGCTATTCCATAAAAGACTATATCATTATATAGAGAAACATAACTTGCTCTGTGAAGAACAATATGGCTTTCGACCCAATAGGACCACTACTTTAGCAATAGTAGATTTAGTTGAAAAAATATCCAATGCAATTGATAATAAACAATACACTGTTGGAGCATTTATAGATCTAACTAAAGCTTTTGATACTGTTAACCATGAATTATTACTTGCAAAACTGTACAGATATGGAATTAGAGGTGTGGCCTTGTCTTGGATAGGGAGTTACTTGAAAAACCGATCTCAGTATGTCCACATTAATGGCACAGATTCAAAAATGCTGACAGTGACCTGCGGTCTCCCACAGGGGTCAGTGTTGGGCCCTTTGTTATTTATTATGTATATTAATGATTTATGTTTAGTTTCAAAAGTAGTACATTTTATTCTATTTGCTGATGACACTAACATACTCTGTAGTGGTCCAAATTTAAATACACTGATAGAAACAGTTGGAAAATAACTAAGTATGTTAAAGAAATGGTTTGATTCAAATAAATTAACTTTAAATCTACATAAAACAAAATTTCAAATTTTTGGACATCGTACGACTGATGTGGACAAAAAATTAGTAATAAATGACACTGAGATAGAACAAGTGAAAGAAATAAAATTTCTTGGAATAATTATACAAAATAAACTTAGTTGGAAACCCCACATAAACCATATTAAAGCAAAGTTATGTAAAACACTAGGAATAATTTCTAAAGTCAAAGAGTTCCTGAATGAAAAAAACGTATATGTTTTGTATTGTTCCCTAGTTCTCCCTTATATGAACTATGGCGTAGAGGTGTGGGGGAATACTTACAAAACTAATCTTGATCCGATTTGTGTGATCCAAAAAAGAGCAATTAGAATTGTAAATAAAGTGACCTACAGGGAACACACAAACAAACTTTTTATCAAACTGAAAGCTTTAAAATTTAGGGACTTGGTTGTCTTTAAAACAGCCCAGTTTATGTATAACATAAAGAACAATAAGTTACCTGTTCATATCCAGGGATTGTTTCAAAAGAGAGATATGGTTTTTAATTTCTGAGGAGGTGAAATATTTAAAAAACAGATTGTAAGAACAAACATAAAACAGCACTGTATTTCTGTTGCTGGGGTTAATATTTGGAACAAGTTGGACTCAGAGCAAAAAGACTGTTTATCATTATTTCAATTCAAAAAGAAAACCAAGCAAAACATTTTAAATTCCTATGTTGAGAATGACCAATGACAGTTTAAAAAAAAAAAAATGTTGAAAAGTCTTTGTATCTAGTATATTTTGTTTTGTGTCTTGTATTAAAGCATTGTGATGCATATCGGTTTAAAAAGAATTGGCAGTTTCTGTTAAAGCTGTGAAGTATGGACTGGTAGCCATCTATATGTTTTAAAAACTGTGTAACTTGTGTTGGGGGCGGGTAAAATAAGCTTCAGCTTCAGCCTGCTCCTTTTCAGACTACCATGTTGTTTTGTTGCTGTTTCTCGCTCAGTTAACAAGTTTGTCTGAATAAACTTAAATAAACTTGAAACTTAAAAACAAGTTTTGAAGGTCTTTGCATCTATGTATCTTCATGTGCTTCATAATGCAGTTTTTAAGTGCATTTTCAACATCCACATGTCTGTGACCTCTGAGGTAGAGTCTCTGGCAGAGATGAACTCATCTCTGACTCAGGGTTGGCCTTGCTAGAGATTATCATTCCTACAGATTTGTTTCATATAGAGAATTTAAGGTAAGAAATACTACTCTGCTTTACTCAACTGAACCAAGATGAAAATGTCTCCAGCTTCCTTCTGCACCCTTCCTTCTGCGGTAATGTGTTGACAAAGCATGAAGACTGACAGTGACAAAACAAGGTGAAAGCCAGAGTCAAGGTGGGGTTGTTATCTGCCAGAGACTCCACCTGATGCCTTTTAAGATAAGATAAGATAAGATATACCTTTATTAGTCCCACAGGGGGAAATTTCAGCTTTACAGCAGCAGCAGGATACAAGAGAAACATTAGAAAGTTTTACAAATGAAACTATAGGTAATTAGAATAAAGTAGACAATAGCATAAATACAATTCAATGAAAATAAATGAAAGAGCATGAGTCTTTCAGGAATATTAACCATATTAACAATATATAAAAAATCGGAATGAGAATAAGTGGATTGAAAATAAAAATAAAAATAAAAATAAAAGAGCATTCGCCTTTCCGCAATATTTACAGTATTTACAATACATAAGAAAATCAGTGTATATTCAGTAATACACTAAACAATATTATATAGTGCACTATAATGTCATAGAGGACAATCAGAGAATTTGAAGAAACTAGATCCAGTTTATTTATCCAGATTATTGCACACTGGAGAGGTTTTTGTTGTAGAGTCTAACAGCTGCAGGAAGGAAGGACCTGCGATACCTCTCTGTCACACACTTCGGGTGGAGCATCCTGTCACTGACAGAGCTCCTCAGTGCTGTGAGTGTGTGATGGAGGGGGTGAGGGTCTCTGTCCATGATCGTGGACAGTTTGGCTGTGGTCCTCCTCTCCACCACCTCCTCCACAGGCTCAAGAGGGCATCCAGGACCGAGCTGGCCTTCTTTCTACCCAGAGAGACAAAGGGTCAAATTGGGCCAACTGGATGGTGTCCGCCAAGAACAAGATATGATCAGAATTTTTAACAAAACACATTTATTGTTTTGCCGTGTGTGCATAATGATCTCTTTTCTCTTACAAACAAGAATAACTTAATATCCTTGTTTTTAATTGCGGTGAAATGATATTAAAGCATCATTTGCATCTGTTAACTCTTTTATCTGTTAAAATGACTTATTATATAAAGAGTTTCTTTGAAACCTTCATTAGAGGATACCACTTTTGCTTATGGTCTTGCTGTACCAAAGCTCATTTTAAAAATATATGGATCTTTCTAAAAGGTTATAAAGATAGACAAATTTATAATCTGCACATGTTTTGAATGTTGTAGAGGGTCAAACAGAGATTCATTGAGATAGCAATATGATAATTATGGACATCTTAATATGATCCAAATGCCAGAATGTTCTGTGTGGTACATCTACTGTATGATGTGTGTGGTGATTCAGTTTTAGAGAGTTTTCTCCACTGTTATTTGTGTCTTTAAGCAGAATAACATGGCTTTATATTGTAAGATAGGTTACTTGGTTTTGGAAACCATGCTGGGCTGGTTTGGGATGGGGGCCTGATGTGTTATGTTTTAAGCGTCCAAAAATATCTGACATTGCCCCAGCCGAGAGACATGTTCAGTGGAATAAGTTGTAACTTTTATGTGGGAGTGGGTGAGCAAGATGGCTGTACTTGTTATATGTTATGTATGTATACTGTGTTTATATTTTAATGTATTATATTACCTCTTATGTCATATGAATATGTTTGTTTAGGGACCTCCTTGAAAATGAGATTTTACATGTCAAGGGACTATCCTATAATTAATTCAAATGTAAATTCAAATATATATTTACAGAAACATCAATAATGACAAGAAAAATGAACAAAAAGGAAAACAAGAGATCTTCTAAAAGGGGAGAAAAATCATCAAGTGGCAATTTCAATTTCTAATTTGAAAGGTTTATTTCTTTCTTTAAAATCTTAAAAGTAAGAATGAATATGTTTCAAATGTTGATCTCTGAGGGTTTGAAAGGTGGATAATGTCTTCATGTCCTTCACCTGTAGTATTTGACTGAACTATCAAAAGAAAAAGGCAGAAATATCTGAAGAGGAGCAGCTTTTTCAATGTCGGGACTTTCAGGTATGCACCTAAATAATGACTTGTGCAGACTCAAAGTCCTCTTTAGCTCCAGTGTAAATGTTTAGATGTTTCTTTTCTTTCAAACGAGGCGTTTTGCTGCAGTTCTCCAGAGGCCCACACAGTGGCGCTGTAAGGACAGATACTCACGTCGACTCCACCGTAAACATCCGGCGACACGTCTCCCCACAGAGCGGCGGACCACTGCAAACATGTCGGTTTGCTGACCCCTCAGACTTTATATTAGTTTATGTGAAACAGTGTTTGAGGTCTGACTTCGCAGACTGTTATTTATTTATTTAGACCGCGGCGCTTAAGTCAGGCCGGGAGCTTCAAATGGGGGAGGTGAGGAAGCTCCAGAAGAAGTTGAGACAGATTGCGAATCTGGAAATAAAAATCAGTCTGACCCCAGAAGAGAGATTCAAGGTACAGGAACACTTTATCTGCATTTCCCCTCCTAACAACGTGATCTGTGCATCCTGTGTGGTTTTGGCAAAGCCTGGACAGAGCTCCCCTTTGGTGTGAAAACAGCCTCTTAGAGCACACAGACAGATTTCATTCAACATGAATCAGAAAGAGTCTCCACCAACCGAGGGCTGAGCAATGTAGACCAGAAACCCTATACTTAGATTGTTTTCTGACTGATAACAATATCTCGATTCCGCTACAAAAACAAAAGGTGATTGTTTCTACGTCATCACAATGATACAGGCTGATATGAATGAAGCAAAAGTAGAGATAGCCGATGTCTGCTTTTTATAAGGGCATCAAATCAGATGTCTTAGATACAAAGTATTTCACATTTCCTCATTTTTTACTAGAAAATCTCACTGACCAGAGCAGTTCAAAAAGACTGGCAACATACTTATTTTGAGATATCATGTTCATATATATTTAAAGATAACATGTCCATACCCATGATACTTCAAAATCATGAAAATCCATCTGTTTTAATTATCAGCTGTATCACAGACTCGTCTTCTCGTGTCAACTATGCTTAAGAAGGAGAAAACTTGCATGAGGAAACATAAACATGTGACCGCAAGAGCTGGGATTGAACCCACTGCCCTTTAAAACATGACCGACCCTACCACTGACCCACTGTCACTTTAACTGTGTGATCTGTGCAGTTTAGGGAGAGTGTAAAAGCTCACCTGCAACCTTTAAATGTTTAAAACAGTGTTTGATACATTCATAGGCTCCATCATCCATACATTCATTATCAATACCGCTTATCCACATCAAGGTTGCTGGGGGCTGGAGCCTGTCCTCGCTGGCATTGAGTGAGAGGCGGGGTACAGCCTGGACTGGTCACCAGCCGACCGCAAGGTCACAAGGGGCCATTCATACTCACACCTAAGGGCAGTTTAGAGCTGCCAACTAACCAAATAAGAATGTTTTGGTCTGTGGGAAGAAGCTGGAGTACCCAGAGGGACCAGTGGTTACACAGGCAGATTCCACACTGAAAGGCCCTGACTGATATTGGGTTTGAACCAGCAACCTTCTTGCTGGGAGGCACATGCACTACCTGCTCCTCCACCTCACCACCCTATACAGGGGCTCCAGCAGAGTAACTCCAGACAGGTCGAGATGATTTAATTCACCATTTTACATTGTCTGATGGACCGACAAAGACAATTAAATGGGAACATATAATGGATTTTTTTTTGTGGGGGCATATTTTAATAAGTATTGGATGTTTGTTTCACTTTTAATCCTTGTATTCAAAACATGAATTAAACAAGTGCATGTTTTGTTGATATAATACATTAAGTTTGGTTCATAAAAAGAAACATACAATACAAAGACAGTGCAAATTATCTGAGGGAGTATGAGAGTCTGAACAGATGACTTATAAGTCTTGTTTCAAAGAGCGGTAAGGAGTCAGTGTTGTGAAGGTCAGGGGGGAGTGAGTTCCATTACTGGGGAGCCGAGCAGCTGAATGCTCGGCCCCCCATGGTGCTAAGGCGTGCAGAGGGGACAGAGAGGTGGATAGAAGAAGAGGAACGAAGAGTACGGGGCAGGTACAGAAATGTGAATAAGGTCGGAAAGGTGTGTGTGGGGGGGGGCTGCTGCTGAGATCTGGACCAGTTGAAGCTTATGGAGGGTTTTATGGGGGAGACCAAACAGGAGGGAGTTGCAGTAGTCAAGTCTGGAGGTGACAAGACTGTGGACCAAGATGGAGGTGCTGTGAGGGGTGAGGGAGGGGCGGAGGCGGTTGATATTTCTCAGGTGGAAATGAGCAGACTGGGAGATGTTATTGATATGAGATGTGAAGGAGAGGGTGCTGTCGAGGATGACACCCAGACTCTTTACCTGGGGGGAGGGGGAGATGGAGGAGTGGTAAAATGGAATTGTGAAACTGTTAGATATTTTTAGAGTGGAGCTATTGCCGATAAGTAACATTTCTGTTTTATAACTATTCAGTTTGAGGAAGTTGACTGTGAACCAGGACTTTATTTCGAGGAGACAGTTGGTGAGGAAGGAAGGTGGGAGGAGGGAATCAGCTTTGGTGGAGATGTAGAGCTGGGTGTCAATCTGCATAGCAGTGAAACTGTATGTTGTGTTTACAGAGGATGCGGCCAAGGGGAAGAATGTAAATGATGAAGAGCAGGGGCCCCAGGACAGAGCCCTGGGGCACACCTGTGGTGACTGGGAGCGGATGGGAAGTGAATGATTTAAGCTGAATGAACTGAGTGCAGCCAGAGAGATAGGATTTAAACCAGGAGAGGGGTGTGTGTGTGATGCCAATGGAATGTAGTCTGTCTAGGAGGATGGTGTGGGAGATGGTGTCGAAGGCCGCACTCAGATCAAGCAGGATGATAATGGCCAACTGGCCAGAATCAGCAGCTAGCATCAGATCGTTGGTTATTTTCAGAAGGGCAGTTTCAGTGGAATGAAGGGGGCGGAAACCAGATTGAAATTGCTCAGAGAGGTTGTTGATAGACAGGTGAGAATGAAGTAAATGAGTAAAAGATCCATGAAACTATAAAATTGTATTCACAAAACTGACAGTGTAGAACATTAAAGGGGGGACTGCCTATGAATAGAAATTAGGTTTAATGTTTTTGGTTAAAATAATGAAGGTGTTTTCTCTGCCTGAGCAATTAGGCAGTAAATTAGGCAGTGAATTAATCTGCAGATTTGGTCAACAATAGGATAAATTAGCTGTAAGGGAGTGAGTAGTCAGCTGTCAGGCTGGCAGCCTGTGTTAGTGGAAAGCCCTGAGCCTGTGGTATGGGTCTTTGTAGCCATATAGTGATGCAGAAGCCCAACACACACAACTGGACAGGCCCCTGCCTCAAAATGTACAGTGCTTTAAAAATATATTAGACCACAGACTTCTTTGAGAAGTCAGAAATTAATCAAGCACAACATTAAACTATGATTTTTTTTTAATCCAGGCATGCAAGTAAATAACTAAAATCTGGTAACTTAATCAAGAAACAACAATAAGCTTTACTATTTTCTGTTTTTGCAAACAATACAAGTAAAAATTTGTGGATAGAAATGATAATTATATTTTATAATTGAAAATATAATTTCATTTAAAGAACTTCTACATCCTGGTCCATTAATATTTACAGAAACATAATAAGTGATTTTGGAAATTACCAATGCTATTAATTCAGGGGGGCAGTGGCATAAACCTTGCACTGAGTGTTGGTCTAATGAATTTTTAAGCACGGTAGTTATGCCTGGAAATAAAGTTGTGTTCAAGCTGTTTTAATGGTCAGCTGCACAGCATTGGGTGTTGGGTACTACTTTATTATTTAGTGGACTATAATTTGATTGAATGGCTGCAGGGAACAAGTGACACATTAAATCTACATGCTGATGTATCAGACATGTCTTATTCAGAAGTCAAATGACAGCACAGAAATTGGTCCTCTTCCTCGGCTGATTGAGCAAAAATTCCAGTTCTCTGATGGCCACTGTATATATTTGTCATGGTTTCAGAACCTTCATGGCACAAAAGAACTCAACAGCAGACAACAGCCCATGATCCAAAAACAGGATTTGTTCACAGTCCAGGTTCAATAAACAGTCAGACAAACACTCCAGGCAAAAGCACAGGCAGGCAGAAGGCAAAGAGGCTTGATTTGACGGTCCAGATCCAGTACGCTTAGAAGCTAGCACTCCAGGCAAAGGTACAGAAAGGAGATGGACAAGAAGATGTGGTCTAAGCAAAAATGACAATCTAGACTATGAGAAAGTGCTGGAAAGTGATGCTAATGGTCCAAAAAAATCTGGCAACAAGACAGGGGAAGACACAAGTGTTAAATACATGAGGTGATTAGAGTTGATGAGACACAGGAATCAAGGAGAGATGGGTGAACTTTCAAAATAAAACAGGAACACTGAGATAAGGCCTGAAACAAGAACAAAAAGGGTAACTGAACTAATGAGAAAACCGGATCATGAATTATTTATATTTTCTGCATTTGCCAGAGTATTAACTACTGCTCGTTATTTATCAGCTCTAAACCTGAAGCCATCTACTTGTTTGATACACATGCCAACAGCAAAATAGATTATGGTGAAGCTTTGATTTAAGAGTGTCAACTATGCTTAAGAAGGAGAAAGCTTTCATGAGGAAACATAAACACGGGACTACAAGAGCTGGGATTGAGCCCACAGCCCTTTAAAACATGACCGACCCTACCACTGGCCCACTGTGTAATAGGCCTGTGCTCAAATATCAATACGGCAAAATATCGCATCACACTCCTTTGGGATACGTGTATCGATACGGATTCTACAGAATCGATTCAGCCTAAATATTTTGACAGTTGTTGTAAATACACTTTGGGTAATGTTAACAGCGGCACAGTTCAAGGTAGAAGACGAGCTACATAATGAAGCATATGTTCTAAATTTGAACTTAGGTCTACCATCTTTGAGGATCTGAATATGTATGTCTCTCCAGTTGTAGAACCACTTAAAACTCATCCTTGTTCTTTTTCTTCTTATAAGAAAAAACTAAACTTGTCAAGAATTTTGCTTAAAGCATAGTCAGTGTTCACAATTTACGTGTATCGAGATACGTATCGTATCTTGGCCCTAGTATCGGGATACGTATCGTATCGTGAAGTTGCTGGAAATACCCAGCCCTACTGTGTAATCTGTGCAGTTTAGGGAGAGCTCACCTGCAACCTTTAAATGTTTAAAGCAATGACTAACCTAGTGTTTGATTGTTAATGACATACTGTTGCTGTGGTAGGAAACAGTTTTTTATTACAGACTACAGTTTTTTCACTGGACGTGATGGTTATTGTATTAGATGAGGCGATTAATGATGTGACTTGCCGGACAAGCATGACAGACCTCACTATTAAAATTGTTTGCATGTTGCGACCAACACAATAATGCTTGAAGAAGGAGGGCACACAGTGAAGACAGCTAACAAACACACTGCATTGTGGGGACTACACTTTTGTTTTTCTTACCATGATGAATGATGTTTTAACTTGATGGTAAATGCTAGCAGCCACTCATCAAGGTGCTTCCTCTCCAACATCTCTCTTTTACAGTCTGGTGGTAGCTCCTCTACACTATATCATAAAGGCAAGGATGTTGTTTTCAGTGCCTGAAGAACTTTTTCTCTGTCTTGAAGCTCTGCAGCTATAAACAATGTCCCATATGAATATCTGTGACTGCACATGCAGATCTCCCTTTGCTCCCACTGGCCATCAACTCATCAGGAGTCCACGACTTGTCTTTGGTTGTCAATCACTATGACACACTCCCTGAACTACATGATGTATAATGACAGATTTCCTTCACCATCAGATCCTGAAACCCTGTGATTGTCAGGTCGGGCATAAATTATCTAATCTGACTTCAGCACTAATGTAAATTGTTATGGCTTACTTAGGCCTGAGCTAAAAAAAACTGATGCAGCAAAATATTGTCATACTCCTTGCTGATATGTGTAATGATACAGAAGGATGTGACAGCAGTTTTAAATACACCTTGGGTAATACTATTAATGGTGCAGTTCAAAAGATGGCAGTAGGAGCCAAACTACACAATGCAGCACCTGTTCACAACTTTAAATTACTTTTAAGATCTCTAAGGACACAAAATCAAAGTGTCATTTGTGCATGCTAAAAGAACAAAAGTGGTTAAGAATTATGTGAAAAGTGTAGCCAATGTCCACAACTTATTTGTGTCGCAATACATGTCAGAACCTCTGTATTGGCATGCATTAAGTTTTGTGAGGTCGCTGGAAATACCCAGCTCTAGAAGTGGATTTGGCTCTCCATTGCTGTGCTCTGTTGTTTACTGTGGCTGCACGGTCATGCCTTACATGTTCTTTCCACTGAGCCACCTGTGGGCTGAACAAAAACCTCAGGGCTGCATTACATCATTTTTCAATCAGTGTTTGGGGATGTATTTTCCAAAAGGTGGAGCTGACAAAGGAGCAAGAGGAGGTTTGTGTGTAACCCCAACAATAAAATGAATAACTTGCTCATGGCATGCAAATACTAAACTGTTGAAATTGATTATTTGTGTTATGTTACACGCATTGCTGTTGCTGCTCTCTGCAGTGATTGGATGTTGGATGTTTGCTGATAACTTATATGACAATATTTCCAAACTCATTATTGCTGAAATCAGTATTGACACAAATATCTTTGTTAAGAACACAAAGCCTCCACCTAACTAAGACTGATCTGTTCCCTCCATGCTGACTGACTAATTGTGTTTGAAACAAATGTGAGGCAAGAGAAACAAAGTTTTGTCCTTCATAAAGTGATACTGTTGATTTATAATAGTGGATGTGGTGATGAGATAAACCATAATTATCAGGCCACCATATGGGAGTCAGTATAACAGGGCTGGTATAAATGGCCATTATGTGTGACAAAAACATTGACTGTAACTGGTACAAATCAGCAAAATCTTCGTGTCTATATTTACTGATTATTAACTTTTTAGACAATTATTTGCTATGCTGATCTTGTTCCAAAAATATCCTCCATCCCAAAGTTCTTAATGCAAAAAAAATGAGATTTTTGCCTTGGAATCTGTTTTCTTTTTGAATCCACATCAACATAAACTATACAAATAAAAGCAAAGTCTCCTTAACCTACATGTAATTATCTTTATTTTATCGATCTATTATCAAAACTCAGTGTCTTATCCAGCCTCTGCGGCTGACATGGGTTGAAGATCGGTTAAAAAAGTGGACTTGCACATTCAAACAGTCCATTGAAGTGGGTTTTTTCAGCTTATCAGATTTTGTACCAAGTATCTGAGTGCACATGGTTAAATAAAGATGACATTTTAATGGAGTGATGGAGTTTTGAAGTTAGGCTTCTTAAACTAGAACTAACAGTTTTGCTATCTTAAGGAAGAAAAATATGTGATTAGCATGAATTAAAGATAATGGTAGGATGAATAATTTGACGGTTTTTGCCTCAGGAATGTGGGAGATCAGAAGCTCAGACTTTGAGTAGACTGCATCAGACAAAATAATGATCGCAGGCCTCAGGAGAGCCTCGCCATGTGAGAGGGCAGAAGATGAATTCTGTGTTATGGCTGTGCACCACTGTTTTTTATTTTTTATAGATCCTCTTGGATTCCTTTATCAGGAACAAAAAAACTAAAGGATACACTGGCTGATGGCTGCACAGTTTACAGGATTTTTAGGATATTATCTTATGTTTTTATGCCTCATGCTCAGTGAAGCAATTGTTTATAGTAAGAACTTGTAACAGTAATGTGCTTATGTGCCGCAAGATAATTAGTTTATAATTAGTTTGTAATAGTTAGTTTATAAGATAATTAGTGCAGCCCAAAAGTGAAAAATTATCACATTATTTTATTTTAGTAATTAAGTATTTACATTGTTGTTGAAATCAAATGTTATAAATCTGTTTGACGCCGTAACAATAAAAAAGGGGTCCAAGACATCCAGTACTGGTATTTTTAATTTTTATCACCAACAAATGCAAAATCCCAAACACCATCTCAGTTTAGAAAAAAAAGTTGTCAACTTGTGTCAAATGGTTGTACCAGGGTTTCACTTCTTATTTATACTATCCAAATGTAGTTAACTTTTTGTGCATTCTAGACATACACTCTTATTCTGTGTCCATTTGATGATTTAGTTTGTTCACAGCTGCGTATCTTTGAAATACTTTCAAAATTGTATGAACTGAGTACCCCTGATCTGACTGTATTCTCTGTCTGTCTGAGACACACTCCACCGTACGGCCCCCTCCTCACATGGGCCCAGTCTGCTCTGATTGGTTGGCAGGTCTACTTAGTTGGCCAGTTCAGCACTTCTCAGTGCCATGTTGTCAATGACTCTGCATTCATTTTACTGTCCCTTCTCTGCACTGGGCTTGCCAGCCTGACCCTTTGGCTCAAACTGCAGTCACAATCATGGTGGGCAACCGTTACAACAGACTGTTTAAAGCAGCTAATGGTCTGGTAAAGAGGGGAAGAGGGAGAAGTCTGGATGCCCTGGATTTTTTGTCTTGTACACATATGTGCTCTATCATGTGAAGGAAATAGGACATGTGAAACACGAAGGGGGATATAAAACTCAAAGCAGAATATGTGCTCTCTAAGGAAGTTCTTAACGGATAAAATGAGTAGAGTGCTCCTTTAATAGAAGTTAACTCCGTCTTCCATTAAGGAGACATGTCTACTCCACTCATGTGGGCATGTTTCATAGCTCATATTCACTCAGGACTTCTGTGTGTGTTGCCAGTTACAGCCTAATAAATCAGGACAGTCCGAGCATGTTGCTTGTGCATATAAACAACTTGTGGATTTAGCAGCTTGGTTTACGACCAATCTTGTGCCTTTCTCTCCCCTCTCAGATCTCCAGGAAGGCGGAGCTGCGTTCCAGATTGGCTGAGCTTCAGCTGCAGCTTTCTGGCCCGCAGCAAACTCTGGGGATCGTGGGAGACGGAAAAAAGGAGAAGATGAAAAGACAAGTGTAAGGAAGTGAGGGAGGTACGGGGTGGGGGGTGGAGGGCAGATGGAGGAGTGGGGGTTGTGGGTGTAATTCTTCAAAAGCAGCAACATTCAATATGAAGCCTTTGATCTGTTTGTATGTCTCGCCAAACTCACTTCTGGTCAAACTCTGTCACGCTTTGACAAAAAAGGAACTTTGCTCTGCTCACAATGTGTCGAGTTAACATCAGTCAGGGGTGTTAAGCTCCGAGGGGTCTTCCGCGGATCGCCATATGTTGGTATTAATAAAATCAACCTGGATGAAGCACAAACACTCTCTCTGATACCCGGCTCATTAAGAAGTAATGTTCCTGTTTGCGTGTGAGTTCCTCCACAGGTAGGATGTTTGTGCGCACTTTGCATCTCGATTATTCATTCAGCTCTTGCTTTCTGCTCTGGCACAGGGAGGATGCCCGCGAGGCCCTTCCATCACAAACACCTCCAGCCTCCAAGATCCTTAAGGGAGACGAGGAGTCCAGAGCTCCAGAAACACCAGCGCAGGCTGCCAGGCAGAGAGAGACAGGCGGGCGGCAGGAGAGGACGGAGGAGCCAGCCGAGGTGTCAGATCACTGCCCAGACGTGTCAGGAGGAGACCCAGACTCTGACAGCCAGGAGCAGGAAGGTAGGCTAATTAACAAAAGTGGCTGCACAGTGTTATTACAGTTAAAAGTCATTGCAGTGGCCTAATTTGTGATTAACATCCAGAATCAGATTATACATTTATGCCCTGAGGAGGCCTAACAAGCGTCAGCCAGCGTTTAAACCAACACACTGCTCTTGTTTCCCTGCAGACCAGACCGCAGGTTTTGCTTCCTCTGAGCTAAATTAGCACCACGCTTGGCTTTGGCAAACTAATCCATATTGAAGGAGTGTGTAGATTAACAAGCGGGGGTGCTGATGAGGCAACATTACTAATTGCAGGAATCATTTTTTTCTCTTGCAGAAGCAGAATTTGCATCCCTGCAGTCGTCCTGGGAGAAGACGAAGTTCCGCCTGAGGCTGCTGGAGGGCCACAACGACATAGTCACCTGTGTGGTTGTAGTTGACAACCTGGTTGTTTCTGGAAGGTAAAGCTTGGGCCTTTATTTGCATAATGGATGTGCAAACTGAACACTTCACCTAATTTATCCCTTAATATGCAGCCGCTTTCTCCCTCGCTGTCTGACATGTATTTGTTTTTCTTCCCCCGCCCAGGCTGCTCCCCACAAATCTCCTGCGATTTCCGCTGAATGCTTTTTAACTTTGCTTGCTTTCGCCGCCTCCTCTGACTCACTATAACTGCACATTTTTTTTCTGCTCTCTCATTCTCCCCTTCCTCTCTCCATCCCTCTTCCTCCCCTCAGCCGAGATACGACAGTGAAGGTGTGGCATGTTCCCACAGCAACAGAGCACAAGAACCTGGGGGGTCACACTGGTGGGGTCACCTGTCTGTCTGCTCCTCCGCCTGAGTACTGCAGGAGACTGGGTGAGGACACACACACAAATATGGACACACATGACAGACAGAAGGGTGGAAAGAGCACTTGTTGATAGTCTTTAACAAGTTAAAGTCGAGTTACTCAGATCAAATTTTATTGAAGAGTAAGTAAGAGCAGCACTTTCTTACGGTAATTTACAGAAGTTAGAATTAAAAGTACTTCATTTAAAATGGACTTCCTGTGCCATGCATAGAGGGACACAGCTGGAGTGTGATGACTCAACCGGTTGTTTGTTCTGGTTTATAAAATTATAGTACACATAATAACATTTGACCCAAATGACACAATATAACCACAGAGCAGCAGTTTCCCCCGATATGCATGAAATTGGATTTTTAAAGATATCAGGGGGAAATGTATTTTGCACACTCTGAGTCATAGTTTTGTAGAAGTATGCTGTATTTGTTCAAGTGAATAAATAATGCCATTTTTCTGAATAGAGATCAATAATTTGCCCTGATGAATATGAGCAGAATGTTAATGAACCTTCACTTCCAAAATGTGAACATCCTGTGTCTGATCCACCAGGCCCCGTGGTCATGTTTATTTTATTAAAGGAGCATTGTTACGCTGAAAAGTGTCAACTCACAAGCCAAGTGCAAAGCCGAGGTGCAAATTCATGTTTTTATTTATTCTTGGTTTGACTTCTGTAATTGCCGTTTCACCTTCCTCAACAAGCTCTTTTTTTTTTTTACCATTTATAAATGATCCAAAATGCTGCCTTAAAGTTGTTAATCAGGCTCAGCAGGCTCACTTACTGTATTTTCCTATTTAATTTACTCTGCACTGGCTCCTATCGAAATTCAGAACTCACTACATGATCCTTTTTTTTGTCTGGAAAGCCCTACACAATCAGGCGCCTGGTTGTATTTCTGACCCCCCTCCCCAGCATCCCCAGTTGATCCCCTCTGTCAGGGTCTGCTTGTTTTTCTCATGAGTAAAGAAAAAGGATTTACAGCTCCAGCACCTCGGAAGTCTGTTTCTTTGCTCACATACCCTGCAGCTTGAACCAATCCTGGGGCCACCAGTTGATTATCACTGAAGTTAAGTATTTATGATGAGGATAGTGATTCAGAACTTGGTGTTATGGATATCAGGTAGGATATCAGAACTTTGCTGACATCCAAAGTGCCAGTATTTTCCTAAATTTTCCTCATCTTGCCAAAAGCAGTCACATGTTTGTTTGTTTGTTTATTGTAAAGAACTAAATATAACTAGAATATTAAAACTTTCTCTTAAAGTGACAGTCTGTTTTTGAAACATACATTAAACAGGAAAAAGATTTGAGACCAAATATCATTTTTTTAATTGTAGATATTCACTGAAGAAAATCAAAGTTTTTAGATTGCTTGATTTTTCCAGAATAGGTGCATTTTACAGAACAAGATGAATCATTTTGGTACATTCGTACACTGTATTAATATTGCAGCCCATATATCATCACTGTCAGGCACAAACCTCTTATCTCCTAAACAGCTACTTTTTAGGGAATTTGAAAAAATAGGCTCCGCTTCTTCATCGTTAATGTTTGTTTAATTCTTTAGATTAGATTTTTTTTTTTTACTTAAAAAAATATTAAAATTTTATGAAACCTCCTCACCCACATGGAAGGTGACCAAGAGCCCTGTTTTATGAAAAACATAAAAATCATAATAAATGGATCCAAGAGGTATTTGCCCAACAATGACATGTGATATTTGATTTGTAGGACATACTTATGGCTGACAGCTTCAGATTTTCACTGTCATATTCATCTGTTCTATATCTTGTCATTTGAGCTATTATTTGCTGATATCAAAATCATGGTTGTGATATTGTACATCCTCATCAGGATTTGAAATGAATGTTTGTATTGTAGCAAAACTAACAAATGGAATGTTGTAATAATTTGTAAAAAAAAAGAGGCTGTGACAAAGCTTCTCTGTCATTACACTTTGAGACACAGACAGTAATTCTGCAAAGACATAATACTGATGTCAAATTACAGTATAATGCAGCTACAGGAGAACACAAGAGACACACACATTCACAGCCTTGTGCTCCCCTGCTGGCTCTGTGTGCTCCCTTCTCACCTCTGTTACACCTTTAATAATACTAACAGAGGTGGCATAAATGAGCCGTCAACTGTAAACAGAGTGATGCAGGGATATCATATTTTCACACATGTTCTCTTGACTAAAAGCTTTTTCCCTGTTTTTTGGATCATTGCTGATAACAAGCTCAGTGGAGATCAAAAATTTATGAAACTTGCGTGAGCTGTTGTTTATAATAACCTTAATAAATTGGTTATTGTTATTAAGCTACTATGGAACAACAACATGGCGGTTCGAGGTAGAAGCAGCTACAACATTTTCATTGTTTGTGACATCTGGTTAATAATTTATCCAAAATCCAGTGATCTGAGTAGGTTAGGCATCACGGCTGTGATAATGGTGTATGAATTATTGTGGATTAAAAAACAATCTGAAATGCTTGCAGTAGGGCCCCCAGCCATTTTTGTAGTCCTTGTTTGCTGTTTGTTTTAAATCATCCTTTTAAACACAACAATGCATTAAAATATTAGATGCACTGTGTTATTCCAGAGTAAGCGTTGAAACATTGTGCGTGTGTTCATCACAAATCTTTTTTCAGGCATCTATCTGAAAGAAGGGAACCAGGAAGTGCTAAAATGTTAACTCGTGTCAGCGGTTTTAGACCCAGTCATGCACCAAGCTGCGATGAATTTACTTGGTACTCAGATGCTATGTGAAATATAGTAAAGCAAAATATTTCCCACTGAGATAAGGTGAAGCACAAAGAAAAATATTCACAAGTTAGTAAGAAAACAAAAAGCTACAGTGATGTAAGCAAATATAATTCATTTCTTTCAGACTGGGCACATACACATCCTTACGTGTGCTACCGCTGAGTAATGCCTGTGTCCTGCGGCCTGGTAATTATAGGAGCAGTTCATCAGATCGAGCCCAGAGAGAGATAACCTCAGCAGACACTTTAGAGAGCTGGCTGTCTGTCTGAAGCAGGCAGACTCACATCACTTGAACTCCAATGCCTCCCCCCTCCCACACTCCTCCCCCTCCTTCTACCCCAACTCAAAAAACACAAGGTGGAGTTTGTAGCACATAAATGATGCAGCCGCTGTCAGACTGTGTGTCTCACTACCATTATTTGTTTCTTATTTGGGGGGTAAATCCTGTCTCTTCTGTCTTTGCCTCTTCCTTGCAATCTGTCCCTTCCTTCATTTTGTACATCATCACTTATTTACAGCTTCCCTCTCGGCTTAATCTTTTTTGTCCTCTCTCCTCTCCCTCCCTCTCTCCCTCATGTGTCTGATCCCCGTTTCTTTCCTCCTTCACATGCTTGTCCTCCTCCTCTTCTGTCCCCTCATGCTCCTTTGTCTATGTTTGCTCCCTCACCAGCCTGGTCCCTGTCGCTGTCCGACAAGGAGAGATTTATTTTGAGCGGCTCGGCAGACTGCTGTGTGAAGATCTGGGCCCTGAGCATTGGTACACTAAAGCACACACACACACACACAAATAAAGATGTATACCTGTGTATATCAAAGCAGACGCAGCCTCAGGGCACTGTCTCAGAAGCACGTGTGTGCGTGCTTTGTAATCGATGCGTGCCTGTGTGACTGGTGGTCAGTGCTCTGGTAATTAAATGAGTGTTTTCCTGTTACCTTTAGGGCAGTGTGTTAAGTCAATCTACACTTTCAACACTGTGACTGCACTCTGCTTTGTGCCAGAGGAGGACGGCTACATCATCACGGGGTCAGGTGGGTTTATGTGTGCAGAGGGGTTTAGTCCTACTTTCTGGGGGCTCTAACTCCAGCATGTCCTGAGAACATTTGACCTCCAAAGTGCAGTTTGTTTGAATGTGTGAGTACTCACTGCTGTGATTAAGTTTGATGCACTCCCTTGGCTCTGGTTTGGTTGAAAGCGGACTGCTTTGACACACCTACAGGTGTGCACCATGACTGTTTCATATATTTGATATGTTGTTGAATCTTGCAAAGGCTGCTACTAGACTAACCTGGCAATGCAGATGGATCAACCTGATTCAACATCTGTAATCGGGCAGATCTATCTAGTCAAGCTCTGATCTTTTTGATTCAAAAAGTCGTGCGCATCTGCAAATGTTGCATAGAAAAGCAGAATAGCATAGGCTTGTAAACTAAGATGTAGCTTTTATTCACTCTCTATATCTTCTGAAATATTGCAATGTTATCGTGACATCACATTTGTTATCGTAATGTTGAACAATTGGTTATTGCACATTGCATGTTTTGCTACTTAAAAGCTCAGGCTAGCTTTTTGTGAATTCTATTGTACAAGTGACTTTCTTGTGAAATTATGATGTATGCTGCTTTTTTGAACCTAATTTGTGATTACACACATTTATTGATTGATTGATTGGACTTATGCAAACCATATACTGCTAAATTATCCAGAGAAGGGATGAGAGCCAGTTAGTGGTATTAAACGAAAAATAATTCCATGTACTGTAATGATTTAATTAAGCACTTATTTTTGTGCTTGGTACTTGTTAAAGCTCAGTTTAAGTACTCAAACTCATTCTTGTTTTTTATTTGGTGTAATGTTTTTTTCATTCATGGGCCAAATAAAAAATGTAACAGAAAACTAAAATGTCAAATAGTGAATGAAAATGAACAGAAAGACAAATAATCGTATGTGATTTGCCCCTCATTTGGAAGTATATAATAAAAAATAAAACTTTAAGTAAAATAGCTGTGGGCTAGAAAAAACCCACATCCCACTTTAAATTTAGATTAGATAGTACTTTATTAATCCCTTTGAGAAAAACTCCCTCAGGGAAATTAAGAATCAGTAGCAGTTCATTATTACAGATAAAAAGATACATACAAAAAGCTTAATAAAACTATTAATAAAAATACGTAAATATAAATAAAATAAAATGATTTAAAGATGCTATGAGGAGTTTCTAAGTAATTACAAAAAAGTCTCACTTTTAGATATATGCCTGATGGAAATACACACTTTAAGATGAGTTTAATAGCATCAAAATAGGTTATCTATAAATGCTATTCCTTAGCTTCGCAGTCGGGTCAGACAGACCTGGACTGGCCTGGATACTCAACTTCGGGAACAAGACAATTAAAACTAGATCAAATTTATATTATTGGGACACGTCCTTGAGCACCGGGCTGTAAGTAGCGATACATAGCCGGCTACAAAACTACGATACTAAGTTTTCCAAAAATTGCTTGTTGTCACACATCAAAAACTACCGCTACGTAACTAGAGAGAGATACATTACCTCGTCGCTTTACATCCTGCAAGTTGTTGAAAAAAGAAGTTGTAAAGCAATGCAGAGTTCTGAGCAAGGTCTGAGCTACATTCATTATAGCATCACAACAAACCCACGCTTTGGCTTGGGTCACGTCTTTACGACAGTCACTGCGCGTGCTCATGGGTAGCAGAGTCTTTATGTCGCCAGAAATAGAGTCTTCTAATAGCACCTTTAAAAAGATATTGTTATTTATAATTATTTAAGATAATGGGTTTCAATTTACACTTAACAATACAAGATCACAAACTAATGAACTCGAAACCACAACACAGACAGAATAAAAATGTTTCATATTTATCATATTTTCTCAACATAATGTGTTTTATTCAGTATTAAATATGAAATTGGGTTGGATTACTTATTTCCTCAAATGGAACTGGTTTTTGATTTCTACCCTTGATTTTCAGTATTTTCTCTTAGTTGTTTAGAGGATAAGACGATATTGCATTTGACCAGAACTTGCTGTAAAATGCTGGGAAAACAAGGTCAACATCAATATTTGTCAAAGTTTTTCTCTAAAAAATATTTTTGTATTTCTTACATTTGAGCTCATGGGGATGCTCAGTTGGGTTACTGAGTTGATCTTAAACATATGGTAACTTAAACACATGCCACGTCTATAACTAACTGGAAATAAATAATTTAGTCTTTTCTGTATCAAATAAAATAAGCATACATTTGGACAGATATTTTGTCACCCAAATTATTTTTAGTTTGTTAACATTTGTATTCATGTCTGAGAAAAATCTGTTAGACAATATTTTGGTTGTGTTTTCATTTATCCACACTGCTTGGGGGCAGGTGCCCGAGGAAGAAGATTCATTACATCATATTTTTATCTTCTATCTACTCAGGTGCATTTTTACCCCCCAGCATATAGGCTCAGTTTCACACTG
Organism: Scarus forsteni; assembly: GCA_036419115.1. NCBI lineage: Eukaryota > Metazoa > Chordata > Actinopteri > Labriformes > Labridae > Scarus > Scarus forsteni. The sequence goes on from JAZDUH010000111.1 coordinate 1,428,821, forward strand.
CAGTCCTCTGGCAGTGAGTTAGAGCGTGTGTCACAGGGCCATGGAGCTAAATCAGAGGGATGGAGGCGGCACAGAGTTTAGGGCAGTCAGGCTCAGGTGTGTCGAACCGTGACCAACAGTAATGACTGCCAGCCACCTGTCAGCTCACGTTAACCTCACACTCTGTCTCCTCCTCTCAGACGGGGGGAAAGTTCAAGCCTGGAGCTGGCACACTTTCGAGAACTGCCAGTCAATCAACGCTCACCAGGAAGCAGTCACCTCCATCCAGGTGGGTTTGTCAGTCTCATGTCTCTGTCAGATATGCTGAATGTTGGAGCTGTTTTTCATGTTCAGCCCGATTTAAGAGAGTTGATATATAACAGACAATAAAAGATGTTCCCTGTGGGGAAAAAGCTAACTCAAAACTCTTGATTTCATTTGTGAAAAAGCCTTTCTCTGGAAATCAAGCAGCTTTATTTGTTCCCTGCTTTCCCTCATGCATTTTATTTTTTGTTTATTGCCTCTGAACAAAAATCAAAGATATTTGTAGAGATGTACGCTGTGGAGCTCACCCAATTATAGAGACCAAACTGTACATATTTGGAGCAAAAAGGCTTTTTATGAATATTGAAATCCTGAGCTGCATATGCGTGATTTTTTTTCAATTTGCAGTCATCAAATTGTGCCTGAAGCATTAAAGCACGTCATTGTCATCCTCTTTATGTTTGTAATGCAAAGCGCACAATCCATTTATAACCAAGAGCGGTGCAGAAAGGAACATTTTGAAACTGTTAACATGCTTCCCCTCCACTTACTCACACACACGCACCGGGTAGAGACTCACATCACCATGACAACCGTGTCTCCCATGCCCTCCACAGTCTCAGGGTCCACTGGTGTTCAGCGGCTCGGCCGAGGGAGGGGTGTCTGTGTGGGAGAACAGGTGTTCGGATCGAGACCCCCTAAGGCTGCTTCACCACTGGAGCGGCCGGGTGACGGGCTGCGGAGGAGGGGCAGGGGGGCGCGTGACCCTCAGCCCGCGGGGAGACCGAGTGTTCCTGGCTCATGGGCAAGCCTGGCTCAAGATCCTGCACTGGAGGAGCGGTGAGCTCTGGAATCAGACTGGCAGTGAGAGGGAGTGTGTTTGTGTGGGCCAAGTGTCGAAATCCTTTTTTTCTTCCAGGCAGTCAGCCTGACATAAAGAAGGTTGCAGCGGTCTGTGTCGAGGGAGTTATGATAACTTTAATAGCATTTCAATATAATATTTAGAAAAGACAAAAGAGAACACCAGTGTCTTCAAGAAAAAAAGAAGGCACATAAATTTATGTCTTTCTTTGTTGGCTAGGTGGGAAAAATACACGAGCAAACACATATGTTTTATTGTTAGTTTCTGCTTTGTTCATTCCAATCCAGGTCCAGGTTAATTTATTTGTATCCATGGCTACATTTGTTTTGCAGTCAGAGAGAAAAAGACTCTCATCACAACACAAAAATTACCAAGCAGATGCTGCTGCTACAAAGTGTTAATGATAACTTAGGACAGTGTTGAAAACAGATATGTTCAGAACAGTGATTGATACTTGTGCTTTAAATAGATTGAGTCTAACTGTCAGTGGTTATGCAGGCACTTAGGAAAACCAAACTTTCGTATATGTCTGAGTTTAACCACAGTTATGAAGTGCATGAAAACGTGTGGGTTCATTGGCTGTCCTTCAAAATAGAGAATCCTCAAGTTTGATGAACAGATCACTTTTTTCTGGCTTGTTTACCTCTCAATCAGACCAGACATTTTAATTATAATATTAATAACAATTACAGTAATGTAGTTATAGGAATAGAACTTTTAAAAACAAAGATTTACAAATAGCTTTGACAAGCAAACATGAACATACAGAAGACAAAGCACAATAGGAATAATCCAAATGACAGAATAATCCTCAACACAATAAGAACCAAGAGGAGAGACATCGATTCTCATGGGAGGGAAACAGTTTTAAGGAACATGAGGAAAACCCAAGACCCCTAAGTGGGCACAACAATCCAAGCCCAGGCACCCAACACAATCTAAAAACAAAAGGGCATCCAACCCATTGAGCTAGAAACACCAGAGACCAGACCAGAGGTGCAGTGACTCAGTGTGCGACAACACCCTAAAGAAGGCGTAAGCTGCTACCCTGGAACAGTCCCCCACAATCAAAGCCCCCCATAGTCCTGAAACCATAACAACAGCCTGATCTGGACCATCCGTGCTCATCCCCTGGGTCCCCAACTCCCTCCTGTCTCCTGACAATAAGAATCTGTTCTTGTGTCAAAAGAACCCAAATAATACAAGAATCAAGCAGCATAAATGAGACCATGAGGACCAAAATAAAAGATATAACATAAAAACAAAAATAATGAGAAAGGCAATAAAATGAGTAAAAGCCAAAGACATTCGAACAGAATATGAGACAATAAGCAATCAAAAAGTGTAATATCAGAAAACAATAAAAAGAAAAGCTATTAAACAAAGTATAAATTCATAAAAAATGGAAAAACAAACATAAAGAGGCGATTATATAATAAAAGGGGCTAAAAGAAGCGTAATAGAAAAGAAGTAGAACATAATGTGAACAGTTAAAAACGATAGGCAGAAAACAAAACAGTGAAGCATAAAGTAAATTGAAATGGGAATTAACATGAAGTAATGTCATCAATATTAAACAAGCAATAATAAAGAAAACAACATAGAATAGAGGTAAAAGTAATAGAGGCTGAGAAAATAAGAGCCATAAAGACAGATATGTTTAGCAGAAAGGTAAATTAAAGACGACATCACATAAAAGCAAGTTAGTAAAAATGAGATTTAAAAATAATATAAAAGAAGTGAAAAGTGAAAAGTCCCTTGTTCAAATGTAGTTTATGAGACTTACTCTACAGGCTCCACGCTGGGCTCTGACCTTCATAAAAAAACAGCATCCACCCAGAAGTTGGACAGCATGTTGAGGCTTTGCACGCCAGCAAAAGTGCTAATTTAGTGCATTACCCTACCTGCACACCAAATATATTTTTCTTCAAGCATGTGTGTAGATTTTTTTAACAAAAGTACTATTGTAATTCAAAGAGCTTGAACTGCCTGAAAGGTGCACAAATATAATAATTTCCTCATATTTAGAATATACAAACAATTGGCTATTTGTCAACTGGCAGACAGTTAGTCAGCTGGGAGAAGGTCCACAGAAATTCTCACATTTGGCTACATATCAACCCCAACTAGAGCAAAGGTAGACGGTCCTCAGGTTGCTTCACACCTAAATCTTTTGAGAGAGTTTGCTCAGGAACAAAAAGTTGCTCCCATTTCGGCTTGGGTTGTATGGGCTTATCTGCAACTGCAGATCATCTTTGTTATACCTGATGACCTCACTGTCAGTTAAAACCTAGAGCAGTATTGAAGAGCCCAAGTTCATATATTTGAAATTAATGACATGTATGTAGTTTGTTCACACTCTCTTGTTAACAAAACCTTCTAGATTTAACATACTAACTACCCCTGAGCTTGCTGTATTCTCACTCTGTTTGAGACACTTGGTTGATGTTCCTGTCTCTTTAACCCTTTAACTCCCAGCTCAACTGCTTGGTAGACCAAACTTTTAGTAACTGTGTCTTATTCATAAATGCTTCTTACTTCTTAAACCTGGTTAGGCTGTCTATATTTCAAGGGGATTGAACAAATTGCTAGAAAAAAAAGCATTATGTCTTATTAAAAAGGGAAATTTCTCAGATAGGTACACGTAGTGCTAAAAAAACGGTCATAAAATGCAAAAATGTTGAATGTGAATTGAATATCACATACATAAAGTTAAAAGTATTTCTAAAAGAAATTACATATTACTTGATTTATGATCTCTTCACTTTTACAATGGAAATATTTCTTTGACTATAAATGCCGAGTTCCACCATTAGGCAGAGGTAAATGATTTGTAAATATTTGGAGTGTAGAAAAAAAAAGGTTGCATTAATGCCCAAATACATCAAAAAAGACATTTTTCCTGGCTATTGTTCTTGAGGAAGTTAAAGGGTTAAAGTCCTCTTCTTCATATTGTACCAGTCTGCTCAGATTGGTTGAACAATCTATTCTGTGGTAATTAGTCAGTAGAATTTGGGCTTTTTAATGGTAATATGGCTGCCAAACTACGTTGATCACGGCAAAGCAAAATATTGGGATAAGGATGTTGAAAATAACTTGCAATCCAGTAGGATTGTTTTTGTGCTCTGGCACTGATTAGCATAAATATTGCCATAGGCAAATGTTACACACCATCTCACCAGGAGATCGTAACAGAATGCAACAACATCAACAGGTTAAAAAACTGGGTTAGGTCCAAGAATTCAGCTCAGCCAGAGAGAGCAGGGGAATTTATACTTTTATTAGTTGAACCTCCATTTTCCATGTTGGTCTCTATTTTCCCAGTATCAGAGTTTCTCTGCTGACTCTGCCAGAGGTGTAATGGTGTAAAGGGTTTACCATAATAACTGGTGTCCTCTTTGACACAGGTAAGCTTAACTTCCCCTCTTGTTAGGGCAGAGTTTTATCAATGGTGTCAGTTATTAAACAAAAATGTTCACAGGGTGCTGCTCCAATTCAAGCCTCAGCTCATTTATTGAGAAACTTAGCTTGCTAGTTCAACCAGAGAGCATGGCGTTTGTTTACACATGACGTGGGAAAAGCAGGCTGCAAAATATTGGGATAACAACAGCCTTTTGGTGGTGAGTGCTATTGCCTGCTTTACAGCACTGTGGTGGGAACATTAAATTATCCAAAAAGGCTCAAAACTGACATATCTTAACATCTGAACTGGAACAAATCAAACAAGCTGTAGGTGCAAAAAAAGATTTAAACTGCCAAATCAAAGAAGTATAGCAGCTTGACCTGACTGCGAATGTGAACCCACTGTGTCCCTGTTTACACACTGTGGATGAACTGCAGGGGGGCAGGTGGAGATCTCTGTTCTCCAGATAAAAAAAGAAAAAACAAACACTTGTGCCTCAAATGTTCGAATCTAGTGTAAACTTACTTTTGCTATTTTAAAAATCAAACTGACAAAATCACACCTGTGTTTGTTTGTCAGTCCAGGCACATGCAAGACTTATAAACCTGTGTACACACACAAGCAACTTATTACATCAGAAAACATATATTTGTATGTGTGTGTGTCCTTGGGAGCCCCTTGTCCAAAAAGATCTTGATAGTGTGTGTGTGTGTGTGTGTGTGTGTGTGTGTGTGTGTGTGTGTGTGTGTTTGGGTCTTGTCAGATGGAGAGAAAGATGGAAAAGAGATACAGGAACATTTGCATAATCCTTCTACCTAACATCTGTCCAATTACCACAGGAACCATGTCCAGACTGACCAATCACAGCAGCATCGCCGGGGTAACAGATTGTGTTCACCAGACAGGCGGCCTCCTAATTGGCTCCTGCTACGATGTGGCGAATGGAGAGAGCTCGCTGAACAGTGAGTCTTAGAGAAAACCTTGTGAATCCACAAGTTCCTCATTCTGCTCTGAGAGGGTGAAAGCGCTAAAAGACAAAATCGAAACCTCTTTGTTTTCTTCCACCGACCCCTCTCCTCTTCTCCCCTCTTTCTAGTCTTCTCTCTGCCTCAGTGTCGCTACTTGGCCTCTCTGACCTGGCCCCGAGCTCCCAGGATCCTCTGCCTGGCGACGTGGACCACAGGGAGCGGAGACCACCGGTGGGTCAGTGGAGGTCGGGACCTTATTGTGTGGGAGCAGCTATCGAGTTCTGCGAAGCAAAGGTGAGCGCGGGGCATGTCAGGACCACAAGCTGAGTCTACACTGCTGAATTATTTTTCTCATTTGAATATTCATCGTTTCCTCCAAGGTCATGAGCATTGCTAATTCTGAAGCTATTCTGGGAGTTACAATATGCTAATGGATTAACAGATCTTGACACACTCTTCTGCTGGTATTAGGTGTTAAATGAAGTGCGGGGTGTGTGTGTGAATGTTCCAGGGGTGACGTCACGACCAGGAGAGACAGTCGATTGGAGTTTTGCTCACTGGAGTCAGAGGGGGATACAGAAGATGATGAGCAGGCTGATGGTATATATACACACGGATAAAAACTGAACTACATAATATGATGACACACACTTGATGAGTAACCATGGAATCTAGGGCTGTGCATCTATATTTGTTTCACGTTTCAATTTGATTGTGATAATTTAGTCAATAGCTCAATGCGATTTGAAATCACATTGCATCGGAGTTTCTACATTACTGCTCATGTCTACTGTTTTTTTTGTAGAGGTCGTCAGATAACTTAAAAAAAAAAAGATTATTACTATTTAAAATTGCTTTTGAAGTTGATCTATGCATACACCAGAGTACTAACATTTTGAAGGTCCAGTCGACCTAAGCTAATTTTTTTCACCTCTAAGACAAAACTTAAACTGCAGTCCAACACAGTAAGTTTCTTCTGCTCATGAAACACCAAAGAGCTGCCCATAATCTCAAGACACAATCACTCATCAAAACCAGATATTTTCCTCTCCCAATATGACCTTTCAACACAACGTATTGGCAATTCTTTAAGTCCATCAAACAGTTATCTTGCTGATTGTACCATGATGTAACTCACATGTTGTCGGCTATGTCAGAATATTAAGTTACAAAAGTGTAGAGAGTGTTCTCTCTTATTTTTAACATAGATTTCAACACTGTCACAGTTTTTTAATAGAGCTATTGGAGTAGTATTGTTGAAGCTTACAGGCAAAGTTTTCTTTTGGTTTCTATTGATGCTCACTGCTAATGTGCTCTGATCTTGAGAATTTGTGAGATCCAAAACCTTAAACATTTGAAGATATTCGGCTGAAAAAAATGCCAGACAAGGTCTGGCTCAATAGAGAGATTTTTCAATGTTACTGAACTTGCTTTGTCATTCAGGGATTAAAGCACTGATGGAGTTTATAAAAAAATAAGCTTCTATTCAGTAGTAGTGTTGATACAGAAGATGATGAGCAGGCTGATGGTATATATACACACGGATAAAAACTGAACTACATAATATGATGACACACACTTGATGAGTAAACTATGACTAGCAGCAGCCTCCAGTAACTGCCTAAGAAAGGACCCCTCCTAAATGTAGAAAACATCACAGTCATGACTTTAGTCTGACAAGAATACACAACAACACAATAGTAAATACTTTTATAGCATCAAGTTATAGTTCATAGAGCCTTGTGCTTCTGAATAAAAAGACTGTAGGGTAGTAGACATTTGGATAAATGCAGAGTTGTTGACAACATGGTGGACAGCACTGAACTGACAGAGTAGACCTGTAAACCAATCAGAGTGCACTGGGCTCACAGAGAAGGGAGGCTTAACAAGGTCAGAGCTCTAACAGAGCACCATCAGGGTACCCTTCACATGACAGCTAGACTTTTTAATTTCTCTAAATGAATTTTTGGGCATTTTGTGCCGTTATTGATAGGAGAGAATGACAGGGGATAGGCTTGTGAAAGGGGGAGAGTAGGGGAACACACTCTGCAAACTGGTCACAGGCTGGATTCGAACCCGGGCTGGCAGAAGTATGTAAATGGGATTGACCTGGTTGCTAACTACTCCGCCAAACCAGCACCCCTCGGCTTTTTAACATTAGTTATTTTGAACATACTATAGCATTCATTAACTCTATGAACCAAATTTTAGACAAAATATGACCTTTTTTAATGAATACTCATATATTTCATTATTGTTTCTATGCTACTTGTGGGCATAAGCAGCATCATATGTATTAATTGATAATATGCTGTCTCAGCATTGATGAATCATCTATACCCGCAAGGATTATTTTCAACACCTCTTGTGGAATTGCTTTTATTCTACCTCGCTAATTACCAGAGATGTATATCTTGACAAGTCCTTTCATCCTGCTCTTTGCTTTTAGATTGCAGGAGAAGAAGGCTTAATACGCAACAGAGCTCTAACAGAGCACCATCAGAGACAAAAGACAACAAGTGTAATATCTCAGATGATGGAGGGTCCAGCTCCTGGCTCCGCTGCCTTCTTCAGTGAGAGACAGTTTCTCACTCCACGGTCGCTACGGCCTCCAGCCAGGAGGAAGGAATGAGAGGGAGGGGTGACGATGAAGAAGAGGAGTAAAAGTGTGACAGTGTGAGAGAGGAAGCATATGGATGGAGAAAGTGTGAGTATGTGTGTGTGTGAGAGCAGATTGTTCGCCATGTAAATATCTTTCCCACATAAAATAAAGCTGTCACAGCAACTCTTCTTCAAATTTGCATCTCTTGTCATTTTTTTAAATCAACCTGACCCTGCTTCTTCTCCAGACACCTCTGCTCTGTATAAATGAATGAAAATTCAATTGTATTCCATCTCTATTCCCCTCCATCCTTCCTTTCTCTCTTCCTCTTCCTCTTGCTTTTTCTCCCTGGGGTGTCCTTCCTGTCTCTGTAAACATTATTGAAGACTTTTTGGAATAAGAAAGAAAACTCCAGCCTATAAAATGAGCTTATTAATGTCTTCTTCAGTATCATTTCTGTTTGCCTCATAGAACCCATTCCTTTCCCTTTGCGTCCATTTAATTGAAGCGTTGGAAAAAAAACATAATTAGCATTTAAATCTCTTTCCTACAGTCGCTTGCCTTCCTCACATCGCACACACACACTCTCTCTCTCTCCTCTCTTACTCCAGCAGACTCTACATGTCTCCGTCGCCTCGGCAACTGATGCTTTTTTTTCCCCTCCCCTCCCCTTGCTCGCTCTCCGTATCTCCCCCTTTCTCTCTCTGGCTCCCTCTCTCATTCCCTCTCTTCGCTGCCAGAGGTAGGGATGATAACTGATATGTGTCGGAGCGAGTGTGCGTCTCTGTCCGTCTCTTGGTGTGGGTGACATCTCTGTGGCATTTAGGCGGCTGCTGTAGATGAGAAGTTACCTCTCTCCGCTCAAAGTGCCATGGAGAGTGTTGGCTCCGTGCGTGATGCCTCTAATGATGATGAATGTGCCACGCTCAGGTGTGTGTGATCTGTGAGTGAGTGTGTGTGACAGAGCAGAGAGGGCAGTGAGTGTGCACACTTGTGTGTGCAGATGTGGGTGAACATGTGGTGCATAATTGAGCGTTAAATTTAAAAGCTCGAGGGTGTTTGTGTGTGTTCTGAAATAGTGCCAGAGTTCTGTCAGTGATGGTTTTTCTATGTTTACATGTTTTTTATCTGGTATCAGAGAAGAAGAAGAAAAAGCTGGACCCTCCCCCTTTCTTTCTCTCTGTCTCTCTCTCTTTCTTGCCCTCCTTTCCCTCCTAACAGAGCGAGATGATCGGAGGAGCGGAGTCTCAGTGAACAGAGCGAAGCGATGGAGAGATGGTAAGATGGAAAGTATGAGAGCTGAAGGAGGGTTGTGTGGGGGGGCGCAGATGCTTAAAATGTCATTCTGAGTGATAGCTGGCATCATTTTGCGAGCTGATGAGGATGGTCTGGATGCCTGTAGACAGAAAGACAACTTCTTTGCCACTCTCATCCTTTTCTCCTTCACTTTTTCTTCCAGCTCCATCTCTCCTGTCGCACGACTGACTGCCCTCCACTGCCTCGTCTCCCTCCTCCTCGTTGCTCTGGTGACACAGCCCTCCACCTGTAACCGTGAACACAGCCAGGGCGAGGAGGAAGAGCAGGTGGACGCCCTGTCGGTCCAGCTGTCCAGTGTCACCTCCCAGGTCACACCCACCCCTCTGTGGGCAGTGGACTGGGGTCCCACGCAACCCCTCGAGGATGAGACCTACCACTTTCTCTCCAGCCAGGAAACCGACCCTCTGCACCCTCAAGGGGGCCAGTGGGAGGACAGCACTGCCACCCCACTGGATTGGCCTTTTCCAAGTTCAAGCGTGCATCCGCAGGAGGAGGCACAGCTGGAGTCTAGGGACCAGGAAGGAGCGGAGGATGGAGAAATGGAGGTGGAGCCTGAGGAAGGTGGGCATCAGGATCTGCACAAGAAGGATTTCTAAATAAAGGTGCCCACAGTCCATGAGAGTACACACACACATATCACAAGTCCTCCAGGGAATGAGCTGTCAGCAGGGTGAAGGCTGACAGGGAGCTGTGTGCAGCCGGCTGTGTCTGCGGCGAGGGAATGCCTAATAAAGTTCTCATCACTCAAAGCAGGACCTGGCTACTGTCAGATTACCAGATACACAGAAGACGTCATCAAATTAGAATTGGAGGGCAGCTTTCTCTGCACATCCAATTTCATGTTTCATCTGGCCCTATTGATTTCTTTCTTGTTCTGGATATAGTTATGCACGTTCATGGTGTGAGAAATTAATAATTGCACGGGAATTTCTGTGTGTATGTGTGTGTGTGTTGCAGTGGATCCTCAGTTCTACGTTACCGTGACCATCTCCTCTGTGCTCATCCTGACGGCAATCGTCATAACAGCAAAACTCTGGTAGGAGCCTGATCCCTCTACTTGAATATGTCTGTATGTATGTGCATGAGTGGATTAGGGTAAAGAGGCATGAAGAGGGCATTGCCTATCTGCCAGCTTCTTGAATAAATGGGACACCTGTCTGACAGCAGGGTAGAGATATTGTGCCTCTTCACTTTCAGTCTTTGCATTTCAATAAAGTGATGAATCACACATTTCAGTGTGAATCATAGACTGTCAAAAATAACAACAAAGTTTAGGTCATGTCACGCAATTCATCACCAGAACATTTTTTAAAGCCAGTTGCCAGTTCAAACACTGTCTCAAACTATTTTAAGATCAGCTATATAACTAACAAAAAGGTGGAACTGGGGTGGGTTGAACAGGTATAATCAGCTGACTGGCAGTTAAATCATCCATGCTTCTAAGTGAGCATGAAAAATATCCTCCTTTATTTAAATCAAAATCCACAAGTTAAGTAAACTTAGCCTCAATACAGGGAGTACCCATAAAGAATATTATGCTCTCTTCTGTTTCTGCTTTAAAACTGGCCCGTTTAATATGAGGTGTGGATGTGACTTTTGGCATTTCTGCAGCCGCCCTCAAGTGGACACTCAGGGAACTGCTGGTTTTTTTTTGTTTTGCTTTTGTTTGTTTTTTTTGTTTGTTTTTGCGTCGATAATGTTTCAGTGGTGAATCATCTGACTTGATTTAAACGTAAAGCCCAGCTACTTTTTTTCCATGACTTCTTGGGATTTATTTGCCTCTATTACAGCAGTTTCCTATTAAAACAAAAAACTTATTGTCAAATAGAATTCTATGATTTATTTATTTCCATTTAGGTTTAGTTGTAGTGTTACAACAAAACTGACCAACATGGGGTCATAGAGTTAAGAAATTGTCTGTGATAAGGGATAAAGAAGGAAAGAAAAGATTCCACCCAGTTTTTTTCACATTTTAATGGCTGGACTTCGACAAGGACAGCTTCTAAAAAAATCTAAGGTACACAGGTTATTAATATATCTATTCGGCTAATAATAAATGGACTTTTAATTTATTTTTCAGTTTGTTTCCATTAACAACAGAAAATTCTGTAACTTTATAAGATCATAACATAACCCTCGAGGGTACACCGTCTTCTGCAGTTTAAAAAGAAATGGATTGGGCACATTTGTGCTTTTTATCTTTTTCATTCATCTGTAAACATGACAGTTTTAAAAAGATTTGTTGATCCTTTTGTTGATAGATATTTAATGCTTAATGAAATTGTCATTGGAGATTCACTGATGCATCAGTTTAACAGTGATTTTTGCTCCAGCTCTTTTAAACACATCTGCCATCTGCAACAGATGAACAGATGTAAGCTACAGATGTTTACATGGTGCGTCAATTAATTTCATGCTGGCATTAAGCATGTCAAAAAGCTGATCCAGTTAGGTTTGAATGACAGAAAAAAATAACCTGTTGATCAAACCTTGTTTATGATCAAGTGTGAGAGAAAATGTAGACAATGTGGATGAGATACACTAATAGATTAACTGGAATTGAAAAAGTCATCTGCATTGGTTAAACTGTTTCTTTACTGATTTTACCAGTCAGTGCATCATTGCTTATTGGGCACAAGTTTATAAAATAAATAAACACTGACTGATGAAAACTGTAGCATGTCTGAAGGCCTTTTAAATAGATATGCATATGGTGGTCTTAAATTTGACTTTGCTTTAGGGTGTGCCTTTGGCAAAAAAAATGCAAACAGCTTTTTTAGGAACTGATAGTGTAAATCAATCCACATTAAACTATAAAGTCAGAGCGTTAAAGCTCCTGTGAGATACCCTTTCGGGGGATTCTGGCGCCTCCTGTGGACACATTTTTTAATCTTTTCAAATATTTTGTCCTGCTCATACAAGAAGTGTTATAAAAAAAAAGGAGCATTGTGCAGCATGCAAATAATCACTTTGTCTGACACCTGCCCCACAAGCAGATGTTTTAGGCATTAATCATGACAATATGAAAAAAATATGTCAGTTTTCGCCAATGGTTTTGTTCGCTTTTCATGTTATAAAGAGGTATTAGCGCTAATGTAAGTGTTTTGATTAGATTCACAGTAGCTTTAAGTTTTCTGTATGAATGAATCACTCTGTGAGAGTTTTTTGCTTAAATTTGAGTACTTTTTAAAGCAAAATAACTAATTCTACATGTGATATGACAAGCCATATAGCTAAAATTAAGCCAGGTGTAACACCTGATGTCTGGTTGTCATTGATGATTTGTCTGTCACTGTGTCAGATTTGATTTGGATGTGCATGTTCATGATTACGTAATGCCTCATTTTAGTGAGAGCAGAATAATTGCTTCCTAATGATCCTGGAACAAAATTGAAAGTCATACAGATGCGTCATTTTGTGACATTAGAAGTGCAATGACTAAACATTAGCTCTAACCAGTCAGATGTGACAGGGAGCAGGAGCAGACCTGTTGTCATAGAGATAAAATGACTTCAGCGGTGTCAGTGTTCTTTAAAAGCTATTAAAGCTTGGAGAGCGTGTAAACATAGGGAGGGGGGTAAACACAGGGTGGGGGTAAACATGGGGTGAGTTCAGTGTGGTTCGTAGTGGGTGCTCTGTGCACACATGGCCATTAGCTGGGAATGAGGAGTCGTCTATGTGATGTAGTGGAGCACTGCCACGCTTTGCTGATCAAACCAATAACATCTCATTTATTTGACCACTGGGACTCCTCTGCTTCTCCTCGGGCTCCTCATGCTCCCTTTTTTCTTCTTATACTTTTTTTTCTCGCTAATCTATACTTGCTCTTCCCTCTTTTTACTGTAATTCATGTATCTTTACATCTTACCCACATTTCTATTACATCATAATTTTACATTTCATTGCCTGAATTTGTTCTCCTTCATATCTTTTTTATACTCTTGCTTAATCTCAGATTTGCGCCTACACTCCTGCATCGTCTCCTCTCTCTCTCTCTCGCTCTCTCTCTCTCTCCTTCCCTCCTCCTTCTAAGACCTCCTTCCCACTTTCTTCTTTTTTTCTTTCTCTGAATACCTGTGTTCCCTGCTCTTCCTCCGGGTTATTTCGCTTGCTTCCAGTTATCATCATTGCCTCGCTCTAACACCGTCTGTCTTTGTACAGCTGGTACTCCTCTTATCTCCCTCGCCAGTCTCCCTATCTCTTCCAGCGCTGCCAGTCCGGCTGCACAGATCCACAGATAATCCTACAGCTTGCTTTGAGCTGATACACGATAAACCCCCTTTTTCTCTGCTCTGGCCCTCTCTGTTGTTTCGATAACTTACTTCATCTGCACCCGTGTGGAGGAAAAAAAAACACTATAAAGTGGCCTTTCAAAATAATTAGGACAGCGACCTGGTGGACCTGTACCTCCATGAGGTGTATAATGCTGGAGCATAAATTAAATTGGTGGGTCAAAAGGAGGGGTTATTATTGGTAAATATATAATAGAATAAGTGTGAGCCAAATATAACAAATTTCCTTTAAGCATTCTTGAAAGTTGCACCCACAAAAGGTGGATTTGTGATTCCCTGAATATTGTCATTCCTCAAAGTAATTATCAGAGTGGACATTTCTACAAAGAGTGGAGATAAACCCTAAAACTCTTCTTAACCCTGGCAGCTCCTTTGCTACCTTCAGTCCACATGGGGTTTTATTTGATATTAATTAATGCATTTAAAATCTTGACCCTTTCAAGCAGTATCAATTTAAAGACATGTTTTCAGGACAGCCTAGGCTATCAGAATATTTAGAATAAAATTACACAAAAATAGAAGCAAATTTATGTCTCACAGAACTTATCACAAATCAGACAGAGATTGCCATTCTGTATGCAGAGAATTTACCACAAAAGCTATTTAAGTTAAAGATGCTATGAGGAGTTTCTAAGTAATTACAAAAAAGTCTCACTTTAGATATATGCCTGATCGAAATACACACTTTAAGATGAGTTTTATAGCATCAAAAAAGGTTATCTATAAATGCTATTCCTTAGCTTCATGGTCGGGTTGGACAGGGCTGGACTGGCCTGGATACTCATCTTCGGGAACAAGACAATTAAAACTAGAGCAAATTTTCTATTATTCGGACACGTCTTTGAGCGCCGGGCTGTAAGTAGCGATATATAGCCGGCTACAAAACTACGATACTAAGTTTTCCAAAAATTGCTTGTTGTCACACATCAAAAACCACAGCTACGTAACTAGAAAGAGATACATTACCTTGTTGCTTTGCATCCTGTAAGTTGTTGAAAAAAGAAGTTGTAAAGCAATGCAGAGTTCTGAGGAAGGTCCGAGCTGCATTTATTAGCATCACAATAAACACACGCTTTGGCTTGGGTCACATCTTTACGACAGTTGCCGCGCGTGCTCATGGGTAGTAGAGTCTTTATGTCGTCGGAAATAGCACCTCATAGCACCTCATAGCACCTTTAAGTCAAGCTATTTAACTTTATTTATGCATATTACACATACACTTATTTTTCCACATTTTCTTGCTCAATTTAGTAGTTTGTGTCACTTTTGGAAGAATTTTTAGCTTGGATCTTTAAAGAGCCACATAACATTACTCAAGCTTCCTTTTTGATTCTTTGGGGAAGTATCAGATAACTACTGTCTCTTGTTTACCTTCAGCTGCTCCTGATTTGACACTTTTGTCAAGAAAATAAGACATTGGGCCAAAGTGACTGGCCACTTGACAGACAGGAAGTTTCATTTTATCTTCTACTATGCTTTATGCGAAAAAGGATAGAAATGTAACACTGTGTATCAAGAAATACTAATTTTCTGAAAAAAAGAACAGTGCACTTCATAGTTGGATTTGAAAAAAAGTCTGCAAAGAATATATTTGAGCTGAAACCTTCCATATATTGACAAAAAAGTGAGCTTCAAAACACAGTTTACCCCATAAAGATCTGTTTAATGGTTCCAAAGACACAAGGAAACAAAGCCAGTAGCCAGGTTTACATGGAGCTTAATATTCTGATTAGAATCGGGTTAGAAGCCCAAACCGAATAAAAATGCTCCATATAAACACCTCAATCGGAATAAACAGGCCAAATCTGAATGGAATTTCATTCAGTTGCACAGGGGTAGTATATTCCTTTTCCTAAACCGATTAAAATTAATATCCTGTCATGTAAACGATGAATAGTTTGGTTTTTAATACAAACTTTCAAAGAACTAAACATCATCGCACGTTTAGACGGTGGGAAAACAATATATAATGAACTATTTAAAAAAGTCCACAAAAAACTCAGTGAAGCCGGCATAGACCAAAACATCGAACAAATAAGGAACCGCTGGAAAACTCTGAAGGCTGGCTATTATAAAGCTAAACAGCACAACCCTCAAATAATTTATCAAAACACCTACTTACCGCCATCTCTGATAAGTTATGTGATGTTTAGATAGATCTGAGCGTATCACGTGTCTGTGAAACAGCTGTTCTGATTAAATGTTGTGGCACATGTAAACACCAGATCGGAATAGATCACGTCACATGTAAACAGTTCACCTGAGATCTTCAATCAGAATGAAAAAAAGTCTGCATGTAAACCTGGCTAGTGTTACAGTTTAGAGGCGCCGGCAATTCATGGAGTAGAGAGGGTTTAGATGAAATGCTCATAAGCAGACATGATGCTCACACTTGATCTTTAACCTCCAAAGTCCTTTCAGTTTATCTCAGAGATAGAGGATGGACATGTAAAGTACAATAAATGAGCTGTCCATGGCTTAGCCAGGTAGTGTGCTCTTCCAGTAATGGAAAGGTTGAGGCTTCAAGCCCAGCTCTGGCTGTCGCGTCTTGATGTGTCCTTGAACAAGACACTTAGAGCCAAGTTACTGTTGTGTCAGTGTTGTGTCAGTAGGTATGAAAAGGTGCAGATGTTTGACCCAATGCTGAGAATTTACACAGAAACTATGAGAGCAAATGGGTTGCTGTGACCGGTGGTGTAATAATCAGAAAAACTGAAATAATGTAATATAAGCTGAAGTCCATTTACCATGATCTTGGCATTTAACTCTTGACCGCCAAAACCTGATGAGTTCATCTGTGGAACAGACTGGGGAAGATCCCTCAAAGCTCCTTGAGAGATTGTGTCCCCGAGCAAGAGATGGCCATGGGGCCAAATGATCTTGAGCCTAAAAGCATCTTTGGGCCAGAGTGGATACTTGTGCAGAGTTTCAAAGAAAGTTGTTAAAGATATTTTGTTTGCAAGCAATGGATGAACATAAAGTCTGTTGTCTATGAGCTTGACCTGAAAACTCCAGGGTATAATTTAAATCAGATCATTCTCCAGAAATTGTGAATATTTGTGCAATACTTTAAAGCATTCCTGAGAAAAGGCCCAGTGACCTTAACTTTTGATATATGACCTCTAAAATCTAATCAGAATTATTAGTCAGAATAATTTCATTTATTCAAATTTAGAAGAAAATCCCTCAAAGCATTATTGAGATATCAAGTCCACAAAGCAGGGCTAAGCATGAGGCCATGTGACCTTCAAAATGTGACTAGATCATTCAATCAGAGGATGTTTATGCAATATTTGAAAAGAGTCTTGAAGTATGCCCCCCCCCCCCATGCTTTTTACGTCGTTTATGCCCAGGTCTGCTGTGATGATAAAACCTAGAGCACTTTAATAATACTGAATGTTTTATGTTCAATGTTTCATTTTTAAAATTTGTTTAATTTTTAAAACTTGTTCTGCAAAACAAATCTACCTACGGGTACAAATAAAGTAACCTGAACCTGAATTAATGTGTTACAGTATGTGTAACAAGCCTTGGTGTAATGTTTAAAAAATCCCTGAGAGTGTTCCTGAGAAATTAGATTTAAAAGGATGGAATGAACACAAGGACCAATGACCTTGACCCTTGTACTATGACCTCCAAACAGTGATCAGCTTATCCTTCAGTCAGAGTGGACATTTGTAACCTGTTTCACAATCCATGGGATATTTTCCTCATCCTCCCACAAACGTCACATAGAAAGTGACTGGGAAGGGCAGGACTCTCAAGAAAACTGGAGGGCGATTGCCTGAAATGCTCTGACTAGTCAGATGCTGGAGGACACTTCTCACTTTTGGCACAACAAACCAGGTCTGCACAAGTGTCTCTTTGTCTTTTAAGCAGAGTACAATCATTGGAATGGCTGAGAGGAGGGTCATCCTCATCCCCTACTTATCTTTGCACGACCCTTATAACAGGCGTCTGCACGGTCTACTCTGGCCTCTCAGAGCGAGGGAGAGAACATGTGTGTGGGTGACACTAAGGACTGCTGTGTCCACGGTGACAAAGCGAAATTACAAAGACGATTTCATAAAAATGAGCTTTGCCAAGGCCCTCGAAGCAGAGAGGTTATGCTGTTTAACAGGGGGATGAAACTCAACTCAGCTTTTCAGACTGGACAGACGCCTCTAGATGAAGCCTCTACAGCATCAATGAAAATCATGATATTTAGCCACGCCTTCTGTTTGTGCGTGGCATTTAAATCATTAACTTCGTCACAACGCAGCAGGAGTCAGAGTTTGACATCGATGACACTGGACAGGGATGACAACAAGAGAAACCTTAACTTCTTACTTCATTCAAAACCACAAAAAATGATAAAATATCACAAACTAATCTGCAAAAAGGGGACTTTCAGTAAGTTAAAGATACAGGCAGCCCTGTTAATAGGGGAGACCAGGGACAGTTGTAACTCTTGTGCACACCCTTCCTCATAACATAGGGGTAATTTGATCCACGGCTTTTGATTTGGACACAAGCACAAATAAAGCTGTTTTGGTATCTGATGAGACTGTAATAATAATGTCAATGCAGTGAATTAAAGGGAGAAACTGTCACAGCACTTTGGGGTATTCATAAACACATGTATCTAAAATACCGTCTATTATTTTAACTTCTGCTGTTTTCCACAAAAGTGTAGCCTAATATCTGCCTCTGTCTATGTTTTCAATTCCCTTAAAATTGAAGGTGCCTCATTAATTCAAAGCAAAATAGGCTTCTAGTTGGAGCAAGACAACTTTTATTGGCTCAAAAATATATTTCACAGGAGGAAATTAGTCTGCTTTTATGACTGAACCTGAACAAAACACGATACAGGAAGAGCACAAGTGAAGCTAAAATGTATAATACATTTTTTAAACAATTTTAAAAAACAAACCACAATTTTCTTTCATTTAAATATTATTTTGCTGTTGAAACCCACAACACCCACCGGTAAAAAATACTTGATACATGGTTATTGATGTGAAAAACACCATTTATTAAAAACAAAACAAAAAAGTTAGCATAAAATTCTCTACACTTTCTTGCAAATTCTAAGTCTTTAATATCCTGTTCAAGTCAAAAACTATTTTTAAACAAATTCTGATTGTATTTTACTGTTCAGATAATATAATGTAGTTTTTGTAAGGTTGGGTCCTGGGAAAAAAGCAAACTTCTCATTTGAGTTCCAAGTCAAAAAAGTTCGGGAACCCCTGCTCTAATAGATGATGAAAACCCAGGTTATTTTCAGACAGTTGTTTCAGCCTGAAGCTTTGCAAGATGGATCTGCCTGATGACAGACATGAAATCTGGCAGATCCAGTAGCTTTGCAAGGTTGGACTTCGGTGCTATTCTTGAAAAATCTCCAACAGCATTCAACAGATATCTGGATAATGTGCAGGGGATGCAGATAAGCCTTTATGACCTTAACTTTAGATTAAAGTCAGAATGAATATTTGGGCATTTTTTTAGAAGATCCCTTAAAGCAGTCTCGAGATATCAAGTTCATGATACAGGAATAACCAAAGATCCAGGGATAACAAAGGATGGCATTTTTTTGACCAGCCAGGAAGTTAGCACCATGCTGGTTGCCTTGACTACACACCTGTGGGATTTTTTACTGTGTGCTTGGATTGGAATGGAGAATTATCTCTGTGGCAATCACCATGATAATCTTTAAGAACAGACCAAACGTTAACAAGTTATAGGCTTAAACAAAATCAGAGAGAGGGAAACACTGCTATCAAACCATAATGAAAGTACAACATGGTGATTTAAGGCAGCTACTTCCATAATGTCATGTTATAACTTCTTGTTTCAGAATTTTTAATGAACTTGCAAAGTTGGTGCCCATGGCTGTGGCTATGATATATGTATTATTGTTTATTAAAAATCAACCAGACATGATTGCATAAGGGTTGTCCTTGTTTGCAGTTTGTTAGCCGCCATCCCTTTAAGAACACTGTGATGTTTTTTAAACATATTCCTGGGGGGTCACGTGACCATGACTAGCTGAAGGCTGCGTTCTCGTGGAGCTCCCACTCCTGTCCTATCTTTTATATTTTAAAACTGTCTTTTTTCCTGCCTAAAGTTTTAACAACCACTTCATAACATGGCGACAAAGTCAGGCGGACAACCTCAGAGAGAAAAACCTACGAGGCAAAAGCATACAACTCAGTCCAAGATCACCGACCACACGCCGCAGCGCGCAATGGCGTCTTCACCACCGGCTAGTGCTAACATCGTGGATGCTAGCGCTATAGACATGTCAGAGTTGGTGAGGGAAGTTACCCGAAACATCGATGAAGTAATGGAGCTGAAATTTTCCAAACTCACCGACGCTCTGGAGAAAATTGCCAGCAGCCTGGAGGGGCAGTCTAAGCGTATCACGGAAGCAGAACAGCGGATTTCCTCCGTGGAGGACCAGATTATTGCTTTGGGCGTCGCTTTGAACAGGTACAGAGCAAGCAGGCGACCATGGCGAGCAGCTGGATGAGCGCCGAGAACCGAAGCAGACGGGACAACCTGAGAATCCTGAACCTGCTGGAGGGCACGGAGGGTGAGCATCCTCTTCAGTTCTTTGAATCCTGGCTGCCTACAATGCTTGGCTTACCCACGGTGAAAGGGCGAATAAAGTTGGACCGGGCTCATCGGACCGCCCGGACGAAGGTGACCGCCACGCCCGGTGATCGTTAAACTTCACAACTCACGGGATAAGCTGAGGATTTTATCGGCCGCAAGAAAGGCTAAAAATCTGGAGCACGGGGATCCGCATCTTCATCCACCAGGATCTGTCTAGTCTTGATGCGACAGAAAGCGCCGTTCCTTCAATGATGTTGTCCAAAAACTTATAGACAAGGGAGTCAGATTCAGGATGCAGTTTCCAGCACGGCTCGTCGTGCAGCATAACGAGCAGAGCACAGCTTTGACAGCAGAGGCGGCTCGAAATTTTGTGGACATGCTGAACTGACTATTTGCGGTGAGCTATATAACACGCATATATGTACAATAAGGGACCCCGCCGAGTAGACTGATCAGTGTTTCTTGTCAATACTTATTATATCGGCGCCGTGGCTTTGTTGATGTTATTATAGGTTTAAAAGTCCTGTTCTGATTGTTTAATTATAAAGGTGCCATGTGGGTCTCAACCTAAGCAGAATTAGGCTTTACATTTGCCTGTTAGTGACAGGGGTGGGGGTTTCTGAGAGAGTTTATTTTCAATTTACTCTCCTGGTTGTACCATTTTTCCTTTTTTTTTTTTTTTTTTCCTTTCTCTTTTCCTTCTGTGCTCTCTCAGTAATGATGACCTCCTTTAGTGTCATGCCCTTTGTATTACCCATTGGGTGTTCTTCAGTTGTTTCTCCCAAGCACAAGATTTTTCTCTCATATGTGATCATGCTTTTCTTTTCCAGTTCTGTCTTGGTTCTTGTTTTTGTTCAGTTACTGTTTAGGGATGTTTTTTTTTCACTTGACAGCAATAGTGCATTGATATATATGGGCAACAGTTGTTTGGTGGTATATATACTGCAGTCTACAGAAATTACTTAACAGGTGTGATGAGTGTCACTAATATAATTACGTGGAATGTGAAGGGAATTAATAATGTAGTTAAGAGGCGTAAAATTCTGTCATTGCTTAAGAAGGAGGGTACATTTAGCATTCTTACAAGAAACCCACTTATCTGACCTCGAGCATTTGAAGTTGAGAAGGGACTGGGTGGGTCAAGTTTTTCACTCCTCCTTTAACTCCAAAAGTAGGGGAGTAGCAATCCTGCTGCATAAACGGTTGCCTTTCACACTAGACAAATGCATTAAAGATTCCGAAGGGAGATATGTTATAATATCTGGCTTCTTATCTGAGGCGTCTCACTCTTGGATGTATTTATTCTCCCAATGTTTATGAGGCTTCTTTCTATTCCAGATTTTTGGCAGATTTATCCTCTAATATTTAGCCCTTGTCATTTTGGGAGGATTTAAGTGCTGCCTTGAACCAGAATTTGACCAAAGCCCGAGTAGAACCTTACGGTTCTCAAAAATGGCAGCTGCCATCAAGGAGCTCTGCAATGATATGACTTTGTTTGACACCTGGAGGGTCCTGAACCCAAAAGTGAAAGACTTTACTTATTTTTCCCGTCCTCATAATTCACTCTCGAGAATTGATTATTTTCTTACTTCAAGGCAGGCTTTAGAGAGGGTTAAAACATGCAGTATAAAGACAATGACACTTTCAGATCACTCGCTTGTTAAATTGGAGCTCAGACCTCCTTACTATGATCCCTCTGCACGCCATTGGCGGCTGAATCCCTCCTTGCTCAGTGACCCCACCTTTTTAAATCTCTTGGAGAAGCAACTAACATTGTATTTTTCAATTAATGATACTCCCGATGTCTCAACGCTTTGGGAAGCTGCAAAGGCTTACATAAGGCGAGTGACCATCTCATATGCAGCAGCCAAAAGGAAAGAATCACTTAAGCAACAACTAGAGCTTGAAGGCCAGATCTCTGTTTTGGAAAGGGAGTTTAAGCAGTCTCTTTCTAGATCTGTACTGTTAAAATTAGATGCAGCTCGTTCAGCCTTGAATAACCTTCTTACACAAAAAGCAGAAAATGCTATTTTTTATGCCAAGCACCGGTTATTTGAAGCCGCTAACAAGCCAGGACGGCTTCTGGCTCGACTAGCAAAGGGCAGGACTGAATCTAATGTGATTAGTTCACTAAAAAGGCGTCAAGGGGGCCTACACTTTGAAACTAAACGTATGGTTAATATTGAGAGATTTTTACCAAAATCTTTACTCCTCAGAGTGTTCTGATAGCGAAGCTGCAAGGGCCAGATTCTTAGATTGCATTAATTTACCAATCCTGTCTGTTGAAAGCAGGGAGGCCCTGTGCCGTCCAGTCACTAAAGAGGAGGTATTAGGGACAATTAAATCACTTCCAAGTGGTAAGGCACCAGGCCCTGATGGGTTTGGCCCTGAATTTTATAAGAAAATGGCAAAATTAGTAGCGGAGCCCCTCACTAGGATGTACACAGAGTCGTTTGAAATGGGCAACCTACCTCAAACACTCAACTCAGCTAATATCACACTTATCCTGAAGAAGGGAAAGCCCTCAGATTGCTGCTCTTCCTACAGACCAATAAGTTTGATTGGGGTGGATTGTAAATTGCTGTCAAAACTTCTTGCCAGAAGACTTGAGGTTTTTCTCCCTGTCCTTATCAAGTCTGATCAGACAGGATTTATTAAGAATAGATTTTCACACTCTAATGTTCGGCGTCTTCTTAATGTCTTACAATATGCACAGTCCAGTCAAGAAAGAATCTTATGCGTTGCTCTTGATGCAGCTAAGGCGTTTGACAGGGTGGAGTTTACTTACCTTTTTGATGTTCTTAAAAGATTTGGACTCGGGCCTGAATTTATTAAGTGGGTACAACTGCTCTATAATGCCCCTATGGCAAAAGTGTTGGTCAATGGATGCGCTTCAGAGGCCTTTCCCTTGGGACGTGGCACAAGACAGGGCTGTCCCCTATCCCCTCTGTTATTTGCACTGGCCATTGAGCCACTTGCAGAAACTATAAGAAGCCTGAATGTTATTTCTGGTGTAAGCCTCTGTGGAACTGTTCATAAAGTTCATAAGCTCTCTCACGCCGATGATATAATTCTTTTTTTAACTAAACCTGAAACTTCTATTCCTGCATTAGTTTCTACTATAGAAGCATTTGGTAGCTTCTCAGGCTATAGGGTTAATTATGATAAATCTGAAGCTCTCCCTCTGGGTGACTTTGGAGCCAAAAGTGCCCTGCCCAACTTCCCCTTTAAATGGGCCGAATCTAGTCTTGTATACTTAGGCGTTATAGTTTCTGCTAACTTGAATAAATTATACAAGCTAAATTTTATCCCGGTTTTATCTTTAGTTAAACGTGATTTGATTAGGTGGTTTGACCTCCCTCTCTCCTTGCTGGGACGGATCAGTTTAATTAAAATGAACATTCTGCCAAGGATCTTGTATCCCATGCAAATGCTCCCCTTGTGGATTACTAAGTCAGTGTTTTCTGATATCAATAAGGTAATTTCAAAATTTATCTGGCATGGGAAAAAGCCACGTCTCAATCTCAAAATACTTCAGTTACCAAGGGAGAGAGGTGGTCTCTCCTTGCCTAACTTTATGTTTTATAACTGGGCATGTCACATGATAGTATCTGGTTGGCTGAGGCATTTTCTTAATTATAAACATGAGACCCATATTGATTCGTGGCACTGCCCCTCTTTATCTTTACTCAGCCTCATCTCTAGTGATACTTCTCTACTCCCAGCAGAGGTCAGAAGCAGTCCCATTATGATGAACACGATCAAAACTTGGGGAAGGATTATGAAGTTTACGCGACAGGTCCATTATCAGCTTTGCACCCAATTGTGCAAAATAAAGCCTTCCCCCCAGGAATGGGTGCTAATATATTCCAACGCTGGTACGATCATGGTGTTAGGCTTATTACTGATCTGTTTGAGGCTGACAAATTATTGTCCTTTATACAAATTAGAGCCAAATATGGTATACCTTCTAAAGATCATTATGGGTTTCTCCAGGTCAGACATTTTATAAACAGTCTCAATTTCCCTGAAACCCAACCTGTTGTTTCTGCTATAGACTCTTTTTTGTTACATTCTCATTCCAGTAAGAAATTTATATCCCTTTTTTATGGGAAACTACAATCTCTCAGTACAGCAAATATTGATAGAATTAGAGAAATATGGGGAAGAGAACTGGAGCTTGACCTTAAAGAGGAGGTTTGGTCTGATGCAGTGCATTCAATAGGAAAAATTTTTCTATGCAATAGGCTAACAGAGAGCCAGTATAGAATTCTCCACAGATTACAGCGCACACCTCAGTCCCTTAATACTTTCTATCCGGGGATTTCTCCTCTCTGCTTGAAGTGTAAGAAGGAGGTTGGGTCTTACATACACTGCATATGGAAGTGCCCTCTTATACTTACATTCTGGGAGAAGATCTCTCAGGAACTTGATTCTGTTATGGGCAAGAAAATACAAATGGATCCTGGCTTATTTTTGTTAAACCTCTCATGTGAAGACCTCACCTTATCACATGTCCAGCAAAGACTTTTGCAAAAACTTCTCTTACTAGCAAGGAGATGCATTTTATTTCAATGGATCAAGCCCAGACCTCCAACAGTTAACCAGTGGTATGGAGAGATTTTCAAAGTGTTACCAATGGAGCACTTAAGTTCAGTTTTGAAAGGAAATGTGAAAACTTTTGATAAGTTGTGGGCGCCTCTTTTCAGCCATCTCCCGATCAGTGCCGCAAACCTGGTATATAAGGGACACTCTGGTGTGAACTGGCGTCCCTTCTGGACTTGTTCGGATGCCTGAATTCCTCCTCTAGACACTCTAATGCTGCCCTGACTATGCACTTCCTTAGTAATGCACCAAAGCTGAGTCAATGTAGAAAACTTTCAATTTAATGCCCTATGTAGTGCTGCAGTATGTTTGTATGTATATGAACACTATGCTTTGTCTTTTTGCTGCTGTTGCTGTAATTTCTTCGTGCATATATATATTTTATTTCTCATTCTCATGAGATCAGTGATCACCTTTTAACAACTTGGCTGTCATGTTCTTGTTGTTTTGAATATGGATTCTGGAAAATTAATAAAATATTGTTAAAAAAAAAAAAAAAAAACATATTCCTGCACCACTCTATGACCATAACCATTGACCTCTGGCCTCCAAATTTAAATCCAGTCATCTGCGAGTCATTAGTCCCAGTTATCTTAACCTCTTACATGTAGTCAGTTTATAATTAAGTCTGAGTGAAATTCTTTGTGATGTATGAAAAAAAATACTTAAAAGTGTTTCTGAGATTAGGAATAAAGTTGAGCTCACTTATGCTAACTGTTGACCGATGACCTCCAAAATGGACATTCTTTCGAAGTTTACTAGAAATCCTTAAAACCATTGAGGAGATGTTGTGCAAAGAAGAACGGCCTCATAGACACAGATAACAGGATGGACAAACAGCTCTCACTGCTACCATCACAGAGGCTTTAAAAAGTGAGAATTCATGCGATTCATTCTGGAGACAAGAAGCATCCCCGCTCTATAGACTGGCTTGAGCTTCAGTGTCATAAATGTGTAAATAACACCATGTGTTAGATGGAGAAAGTGCCGAGTATTGAGCGGGTGGAGGCTACAGATGGACTGAAATGATGGGCCTATATAGAGGAAATTGGCCACCATCCAGTTCATTATGATTATCGGAGAGCGGCATATGTGCTCAGTGATTTTCCCAGCCCTAAAACCGTCAGTGTGGCTAATGTTTCCAAACATGTTGGCGTGTATGGAGCGAGTGAGGAGTCAGACAGGTGTTTCTGAGGGAAAATGAGCGTGTGGGAGTGCTTTTATGGCAGCCGAACACCTCTGCCGGGTGTCTAAGTATCTGTAAGAGCCTGGACCTGTGACTCCCTGCTGTCTTCACCTTAACTCCCTCTCCTTGTCTCTATTTCCTCGCCTTATTACATCCTGTCCACCTCACCCCAGCCAACTCCCCCTCCTCCCTTCTCATTCTCCCCTCTCCCCCACAGCGCCTGTCTCCTCCACCCGTCCCTCTCTTTCCCCCCTGACAGCGTTTTAATAGGTCCGATGAGTGCACTAATTCTCCCTCATAGTGGCAGTGTAATGTGTTCACTGATGCTAAATGGCTGGCCTGTTCTTGATGCTCTCTGACTTTGTTTCTCTGTCTCTCCTCTTTCTTTTTTCTCCTTTTCCACCTTATCTGCTCGTCTTAATTTCAACTCCTTCCTCAATCACTTCCTGCTCTTTTGTAACCTTCTTTTACTTATCTGTCTCTCTGAAACTCCAACTTTCTTTGTGTCCTTTAATCTGTTTCTATTTCTGTCCCACTTCCTCTTGGACTCTTTTGAACATCTTTTTTTTTTTTACCATCTTTTTTTTCCCACTCCTCCACTCTCCATCCCTTATCAAACCCTCTCCATCTTTATCTTTTCTTTTCCACGAATTTCTGGGCTCTCTTCCCCTCCGTCTTTCTGTGCCACCATCCTTCTCTCCCAGTTATGATCGCAGCTGTTCCCAGCATCCGCCCCCGCTTTCCCGTGGTGTGGCTCCCCCCTTGTCCCTCGCGCTGCCTCGCTCCTTGGCTTCAGAGGACAGCCGGCAGACGCTGCACAGCACCTCCTCCTCTTTTACCGACAGGGAGAGGTAATGAGTCACCTCTTCAACTCAGCACAGTTAGGGTATCTGTCATTCTGTTGTCTGCATGTGTGTGCACCTCTGGATTAGAGCTAGGCAACATACTAAAGATAAACTGATTTAATTACGAACGGGATATCGGATTGGACAATACTCTGTCTGCATTTTCATTAATTTGGTCTTTGAGTAAAGTTAAATGTTGTATATGGCTTCATGGTGATGTCGAAACTGATTTGAGAAACAAAAGTAGAAAAAATGTAGAAGCTTTTGGAATGAGTTGAAAAGCAACAAAAAAATATCCACATCTCAGTCCAGTTTCCGGAGGAGAAAAAGGAAAGGCTGTCATAAAAATATATATTCCTAAAACTCTGTGGCTAAGAATTTGAAATTAATTCTGAAAAACATTATTATTGAAGCACAATGAAATATTATCCTCCCAGGAGAAGTCCTTTGTCAGGCAGGCACTGTGAACAGCAGCGTTGTCTTGTTGAATAACTCAGTTGTTACCACACAGATAAGGGCCCTCGGTCACTACCGCATGGACGAGGGCCCTCAGTCATTACCGTACGGACAAGGGCCCTCAGTCATCACCACACAGACAAGGCCCCTCAGTTATTACCACACAGACGAGGGCCTTCAGTCATTACCGTACGGACAAGGGCCCTCAGTCATCACCACACAGACAAGGCCCCTCAGTCATCACCACACAGACAAGGCCCCTCAGTCATCACCACACAGATGAGGGCCCTCAGTTATTACCACACAGACGTGGGCCCTCAGTCAGTACCGCAGCCACAAGGTCCCTCAGCCGTTACCACACAGATGAGGGCCCTCAGTTATTACCACACAGATGAGGGCCCTCAGTTATTAACACACGGACAAGGGCCCTCAGTTATTAACACACGGACGAGGGCCCTCAGTTATTACCAC
Organism: Scarus forsteni; assembly: GCA_036419115.1. NCBI lineage: Eukaryota > Metazoa > Chordata > Actinopteri > Labriformes > Labridae > Scarus > Scarus forsteni. The sequence continues at coordinate 1,456,668 of JAZDUH010000111.1, forward strand.
ACAGACGAGGGCCCTCAGCTGTTACCACACAGACGAGGGCCCTCAGTTATTATCACACAGATGAGGGCCCTTGGTTATTAACACACGGACCAGGGCCCTCAGTTATTAGCACACAAATGAGGGCCCTCGGTTATTATCACACATCTTCAATAACATCATTATTGAAGATGTTTTTAGTTTTTTTAGCCCTTCCCTCGCAGATGTCTTCTGATGGTTATTGGGCTGCAGTCAGCACCAGCACCAGCTTTAATGTGGGTCAAGGATGGACAGCCAATTACAGCTCCTACTGGGGAAATTTTTTTGAGTCTACCACTTGACGTTTTTGCTCCATAACAGTCAGGATGTTTTAAGAACGTTAAAATGACTGTCTGCATTCAGCTTCAGTAGCAACTGCGAATTGCAAGGCTTTTTACCTCTGCCAAGGAGGTTATGTTAGTGCCGGCGTTTTTGTTTGTTTGTTTCTCTGTTAGCAACATTACTCAAAAAGTTGTTAACTGATTTCAAGGAAATTTTGAGGAAATGTCCAAATTGGGAAAAGAAACAAATGATAAGATTTTGGGAGTGATCCGCCATGATGAAAAATGTGATTTTTGTGAATAACTACTGGACTCTAATACATATCATTATGAATCCAATTGCTAATGGTACGTTTTAATGGTCAAGGAATCTAAATATTAAGATGAAATAAAGGTAGGACTAATATTTGTGGTGAAAACCACAATACGGGTGACAACTTTGGCGTTGAGGTCTGCGCTCTTTGAGTGCTTTTCTAGTTTGCCTTTGCCATCAGAAGGTCATGGCAGTGTGAAGACCTGACAGAAAATGATATGGAATTCAAATTTTTGTGTAGATTTTTGGCTTAAAGACCATGGTCTCAAACGTTTGATTGTTGTTTCAACATGTTCGAGTTTAAATGGAATATTTTTTTTTATATATATTTTCTCCCATTTCTCCTTTTTGCGTTTTGAAAATTTGCTGAGGAACTTCTAAAGATCCAACAGTGAAAACACAATAATTACACATTTTCAACTGGTCTTTAGATTTTGATAAGTGTTTTGATTGTTTGATGTCTGGACACTTTCTTACAAGCTCTAGCTTTTGAGGTGTACAACTTCACAACCTTACTATTTTGAAGGAAATTATGATTTTATTTGCATGTTTTTCATTTATTTTAGAGAATCAACAAACTGATGATTTGATTGGTGTCATCAGTCTGAAGACAAGGTTTGACAGGCTATTAAAACACCAGTAGTTTTCCTGTTCAGTCGGATAAAAAGATACCAGGAATCATTTTCAGTTAACAGTCAGAGCCACATACATTAACTTTAACCATGAAGTAATAATTGAAATTAAACCTAAATTGAGAGATATTGATTAAGTGTTTATTTTTTGCATTAAAAGCGCTTCATTGTAAGTAGAGGTTGCACAGCTTAGGTTTTTTTTAAGTTGACTTTTATTTGTTTTAATTAAGTCAGCTTATTCTAGTCCTTGTTGATGTCAGGAATAAAAGCAAAAGAAACAATACGTATTTCTCAAATATACTGCATTTGTTGCCAGCAGCTGATATTTTATGCCCAATTTTAACAGCAAGTACAAACAAAAACATGATGAAAGCTACAATAATGTGCTAACTGTCACAATACTGCTCAGCTAAAGTTTTTGATTTGAGGTCATGTAAGAAGAAGAGGACATCAACATGAGCTGGATGAGGGCTCACTCTGTCATGGAATTTGTATTTGCTTGATCATGTGACATGTGAATATCTGACTTCAAGAAAAAGAGTTATTGCAAAGCTTCAAAAGCGACTAGTTGACAGGTCAACAAACCTTTGCAGCCTCTAATCAAATCATATCTGTTTTTTACTACAGCAACATAAAGTAAATCGTATGTTGGGAATATAATATTTGTTTTGTTTACCAAATACTGCTGGTTAATTCCTGGACACTGAGTTGTACAGTTAAGCTGGCAACATTGTAAAGTGGGTATGGGAAGGAAGAACAAGGGAAAGCTTCTGTCCTCACCAGTAACCAGCCCCCTGCTATTTCAAATATTGCTCAAAGGTGCTATGAGGTGTATCTGTTTCCGGCGACATGAAGACTCTGCTACCCATGAGCATGCGCGGCGACTGTCGTAATGCTGCGTTCCAGTAACCTCGGAACCGAGAGTGACATCATCTCCGACTTATCGGCGTTCCAGTTGAAGTCGGAAAAAAACATGCCGATCTACCAGGCTATTGTTAGCTGTTGTTACCACACCCTGCATTGTTGTATGAAGAATGTGATTATCACTATGAGAGCATTTTTGTAAATATAAGTCTAACAAAAGTATGTTTACAGCTGATCTAGAGCGACACACCCCAGTCAAAAGTGCAAATAAATTGATTATTACAGGAGCTAAATAACTGTTCACACTGGGGGCTTCCATCTTCGATTGTCAACTCGAGGGTGGCGAGGTTTCACCGAGTTCCCAGTAGGAAATTACGACTTCGGGGGACGTTCCAGTTGCAGTTTCCTACTCGGAACTCGGAAATTCCTACTTCTGACTACAATTGGAATGCACCAAAAGACATGACCCAAGGTACGTAGCGGTATTTTTGATGTGTGACAACAAGCAATTTTTTGAAAATTTCGTAGTTTTGTAGCCAGCTATATATAGCTACTTACAGCCCGTTGCTCTACGACGTGTCCGAATAATATAAATTTGCTCTAGTTTTAATTGTCTTGTTCCTGAAGTTGAGTATCCAGGCCAGTTCAGCCCTGTCCGACCCGACCACTTAGCTAAGGAATAGCATTTATAGATAACCTATTTTGATGCTATAAAACTCATCTTAAAGTGTGTATTTCGATCAGGCATTTATCTAAAAGTGAGACTTTTTTGTAATTACTTAGAAACTCCTCATAGCATCTTTAAGTATTTTTACAGTGTAGACAGCACTTGTGTCTTCTGATTAAAGTATGACTGAAAAATTATTTAGGTCCTATACAGACTGATACCATCAATCATTAAAATAATCGAGATTTGATCTTATCAAAACATGAGGCACCAGAAGGCAAACTTAATCAACCTCAGTGTTTGCAATGTTTTACACCACAGGTAACAGGAGTGATGTATTTTTCATCTTTTGCTAATTACAAAAAAATGGCCTAAAGGTGTTTTCAGATGTCATGCCACCATAAAAACTCCAGATGAGAGGCAGGACTTGATTCCTGCGTGGTGAAGTGCCAACATTCTGTGCTGTTTATGAGTGTGCAAGCCAACAGGTCAAACTTTAAAAAAAAAAATAACAAGTGCGACTATTCTGCTCCAACAGTGATGAAAAGTAAAAGAAGAAATTTGCATAAGTTTAGGGAGAAACGTGGGCAGGGATGGATTAAATTTTTGCTTAAGCACAGCAGAGCGTGTTCAGATAACACTTCTGTATGCAGGGACCACTTTGAGGAAGATAAGACTTTAATAATTTAGATACTTTATTTTCAATGTCAGATAAAACCTAAAGAGACACAGGCAATATTTCCAGAAACATTCATTTTCACTCAGTAGAGGAGAGATTTTTCCTTGCAGCTTGTGGTTTGCAGTGGTCATGCTTGCTTGAGGAAAACAAGACAAAGACTTTGAGTGCTTCTATTGATTGCAGGGTGTTGATCACAAAGCATGACCAACCACACGATTGAAACTGACTCTATATAACGACCACTGTGGTGATGTAGGAAGAAACATGCTGGCACAAAGACATCAAGCAAACACATTGAATTAGAGTTCTTGATTCTGTTTGCCATTCCAAACATTGTATTGAATGATGAGTTAGCTTGATGATAGATACAAGCATTCACTCACCAAGGTGCTGAGGTGCCTCTGCTGCTTCTAACACTTCTCTTTTTACAGTCTGGTAGGAGCTCCTCTACAACATATCCTGAAGGCAGGAATGCTGTTTTCAGAGCTTTATAAACTTTCCTGTTTTGTAGCTCTGAAGGCAGCAATTTTGGTCCATATACACCAATGATGGTGCATATGCAGAGCTACAGCTTGTTTCATTGTGCATAAAATGTGTTGTCTGACTTCAACGAAAATGGTGATATCAGTTGTCCTCAGCTGGGTAAAACATCCCTCTCTGTGAAGTGAAGAGATCGTACCTTATGTATTTTCCGATAAAACCTGCAGTTAATTGGCAAAGTTTGTTAGATCACCTCCCTTTCTGATGATTCCCAATAAGTGTGTTTCACTTCCTGAACCCAGTTTGACTCACACACATTACCAGCATCGAATTCAGGGATGTGCAACTTTTGTCACCAAAAGGGCCACATTTACCCTTTAACTCCCAGTTCAACTGTTTGGCAGAGCTCTATAAATTTAGGAATATTTATTGTGTAAAAAAAACATAACATGTCATTTTTTGTTTCTGTCAAAGTTTTAGGATGCATAAAAACTGCAAACAAACCAAAGAACTGGTATTTTCTTGGTGTGGGGTTTTAAGGTTTTAAAATGATAAACTATCATTACCATCAATATTATTTTGAATTCTTAACCATTTACTGTTGTATATATCTGTGATTCATTCATAATATTTTATTTGCATGTCTGTCAAACTCAATATCTATTCTAAGTTATTTTGATTGATATTTTATTTACAAACATTTCTGCCTTTTCTAATTGATTTTGTCACAAATATTTATGCATTTTTATGTCATCACGTAATCAACTGTTAACTTTACAAACCTTCAAATCCCACACCAAGAAAATATCAGGTTTTTAGTTTGTTCATACTTTCTCTGTTCTCTGAAATGTCAATGGAAACAAACAGTGATATGACCTGCTCTGTTTTTTTAAAAAAAAAACATTGAATATCCCTGACTTTATCGATGACCTCTGCCAAACAGCTTGTAGCTGAGCTGGGAATTAAAGGGTTAATGTTATCTTCATCGCCAGAGGGCTAAATTTTCAAAATTTGAAATTCACTTTAAGGAAAAATATACTGCATATCGTTGAAGAAGTAACTTAATCAACATGTCATCGCTGTCAGGCACAGAATTGCTACTTTTCAGTAACTGAAAAAAACAACTACCAAATGACAAAAAAATGTATTGCCCTGATTACAAATAACTGTATTGTAATTTTAATTAGTTATAAATGTACAAAACCCCTCACCATCATGGAAGGTGACTGGAAACACCCTTTTTTGTAGAAACAATAAATAAACTAGAAAAGCACTCAGAGAGCACAGATTCATAAGGAGAATGAATCAGTTCTTCCTTTTCCCATGCTGAACATTTCCTGAACATTCATCAAAATCCATCCATTACCTTTTGAGTTATTTTGTTCACAGACAGACAGACAGACTCTCCCGAAAACATAACCTTCTGGCGGAGGTAATGAAATGAAAATGGAAATAAGAGGATTTGGCCCAACTGCAGTGATAGCTTTGTAATTCATCCCAAACACAACTAGAAGAGCACTCAGAGAGCGCAGACCTCCGCCAGCGCCACAGTCCTCACCCATATTGTGATTTTCACCATAAATATTAGTCCTACCTTTATTTCATTGAAATATTTTGATTCCTTGACCATGAAAACATACCATTAGCAATTGGATTCATAATGATATCTATTTTAGTTCAGTAGTTATTCACGAAAAACACATTTTTCGTCATGGCTGATCCAGACGCTGATCCGGATCAACACCAAAATCGAATCAGTTCTTCCTTTTCCCATGCTGAACATTTCCTGAAAATTTCATCAAAATACGTCCATAACTTTTTGAGCTATTTTGTTCACAGACAGACGGACAGACAAACTCTCCCAAAAACATAACCTCCTTGGCGGAGGTAATTAGCAATGCTTAATTTGAAAAGACTTCAACAAATGTCAGGCCAGTTTCAGGTATTCTTTTTGATGCAAGAGTGTTGAAGTTATAAAAGTATATATTCCTCACTTTTATTGCTATTTGGACACATGCATAGTGTACACATTTACTGAAACAATTACAGACAGTTAATGCTACTTTTAAGGCTGTTGTGGATTTTCCTATGATTGGAAGGCCACAGTTAAGGAGTAGGTGGGCTGCATGTGGCCTCCTGGCTGCCAGTTGCCAACCAACTTGTAACAGCAAATTCGGAAATGTTGATGAAGCTGGTAATACATCACACATGACTAACCAAAATATTTTAAAAGCATTATGTGCTGCCATTGAGCTCCAAGTTATCAAGACATGAATTTTGTGCATATTGCCCTGCTCCATTAAGGATAAAAGTTTGCCTCTGTGTGCATGTGTGTGTGCAAAATAACATTTCTTTTTACCCCTGTGAGCCTGAACATGGAGAATAATTGGACAGTAGTGTTATTCTCCAGGGAGTGCTCAGGGCTGAAGTGTTGCTGTAAGAAGTATCCATGTCTTAAACTCCCCCCCACAGTGAGTCATCTTGGTCCCATGCAGCCGCCGTCCATGAAATGCTGCTTTCATTTGAGGGTATTCAAAGTTAAACTCAATCAGGATATTAATACTGCTCCCTCTCTTCTTCCTCCTCTTCTTCCGTCTTTTTCCCCCAACCGTCCTTTTCGGTCCCTAGTGATGCCTCTTTCCGTTTGCGTGTACACCACTTTTTCAGCTTCGGGCCTCTCTGCTCCACTTCCTCTTCTACTTCTTCTGTCTTTCCTCCCATCACGAAGACTCCCAAAGCTTCTTGTATTCTCTGCTTCTCACTCCTGTTTTTCTTCTGTGTCTCTTGCTGTGTCAGGATCCCAGTCGTGAACCTCTGAGGTGGCTGTGTTTCCATATGGTAAACATTTCTACGAGGCCTGAGGAGGAACATCAACACAACCAGAGGGTTTGCCCACAGCACCGTTTTATTTTCTCTGAAACTGTGAAATGAATTCAGGGATCCCAGGTATCCAGCCATCACACGACTCCCCGACTCCCCTGAGGTCTTCAGCTCATCTCCCTCTCTTCTTCCTCCTTCCCTTTCTTCCTTCATGTTTGGTTTCTTTTATGTGGCTTTGCGTCACTGTAACCTGCTCCTTGTTTTTCATTCCTCTGTATGGCCCCAAGCTCTGCCACAATACCCAGCCTCCCTGTTTCGACCCGCCTTGACTAATTCACAAACAGGCACTTTAACAGCCATGCAGAATCCCATTACCCATGAAAGTCCCCTACCTGTGCTTCCACGACTTGCTTCCAATAACTCAGTATTAGCTCTGATGCAGCCGACTGTTCCTTCACTTAAGTTCAGTTCAGTGTAGCAGCCTCCTATCTGGTTCGTAAACGGTTAAGAAAGCCATTTTCAGCATCTCCAAACGCTGAACGGGGAATTTCACAAAGCTCATTGGCACAACTCTAGCCAACAGGCAATGTGTTTAACATGTCATGCTCCAAAAACTGCTGTTTATCCCCCCGCTTTGGGCGCCTGAAATGCAAATTTGTGTGGCTTTTTCCCTTCGCAGAATGTGCAGGAGTCGGTTTTGTTTCTTTTTTTTCTCCCTCCTGATTTGTTCTCTTAATTATGTGGCTGACGTTCACCCCCTTTGTCAAGCACCCTTTGTTCCTGCTGGACTGTGTAGAGGTGTGTAAGGCATAGAGGAGCTCCACTGGTGGAGATAAAATACATAAAGCACAAGAGGGGGCGGGTGGAAGAGGCATTCCTGTTGAAAATCGATGTTTCCCAAAGGTTTCTGAATCGCGCACAACTGAAGGACAGATTTACGTCGACATGGAAAGAGCATCTGTGAACTGTGTGCGTGATTAAAAGACTGAGATTTTCACACCAAGGATTTTTATCCAGCTTTTTCAGACAAGATTCTCAGTCGGGAAAAAGAAAACCACCGATTTTTTTGTTCAGAACAGTATCAAGAAACCAAGGGTGCTTTCACACCTGGATCGTTTGGAGAAGTTGTTCTTCAACAAGTGGACATTCCTCTTTTGTCCTGGTTCTTTTTGGCATTTGTGAATGAGGCAAATGAACCTATACAACTGAGCTGAGATCACCAAGAAGAGATGGGCAACTCTATTGACTCTGAATGAACCCACGAGCCGTTTGTTTCCTGTCAGAATGCAATTAATGTATGAATCAGAACAGGTTAATTCTTCACAGTCTGGTAAGAAGTTTAGTATTAGTAATACAGTAATTTGACATCTTCAGTTACAGCTGATATTAAAAAACTGAGGATGATGAAAATTTAAAGTCACTGACAGCTTTCACACAAGGTCACACACCCATGGCACACTCCACTCTGCTGTAAGCTGACACTCTGTCAGGTTAATTTTTAGTTTAAGAATGAGAAACAATTATTTCTTTACTTGGATGCACTAACTAATGAGTGCCTAAGCCCATCATTTAATTTCTACAGAGTTTAATCTCAGAGGGAAAATCCAGAGAGAAGCCAATAGTGGCTTAATGCTGTCAGATGCTCTATTGTGTCTGTAAGTTACAAAGGCAGTAGTGCTAACGGACTTCTCCTGACCTGTTGGTCTTAACTTTATCAGAATAAATCTTATGATACCATTCTTTCCCTAAAAGACTTATTGAAAGCAATTTCTGGTTAAGTCCTTATACTATCAATAATAACTGTAATGGGTCATGGCAAACTTATTATTTTTCTAAGATTTTTTTGATGATCAGGAATTTCTTGTTCCTTACATCCAAAAAAGTAGACACAAAAACAAAACTTGAAAGCACTCTGCCAAGGTAGCTCCCATTTTACTGTTACATCCATAGGCAATAGTTCCATGATTAAGTTGCTATTATATGATTCATTGGTCCTGAAAACCCACACCTAGCTCTCAGAATAATGTTGATATCATTATTAGATAGACAGTTATTGAGAAAATGTGATTGTTCACTAAAAACGGTTATCTGGATCACCACCACAATCTAATATTATTTAAGTTAGGCCATTACCAACATCTCCTAAAAATTTCCACGAAATCCATCCGGGAGTTTTTTGCATAATATTGCTGACAATAAACATACGCGGGCAAAAACATAACCTCCTTGGTGGAGGTAATAATAGAATTGCCAATATATCAGTTATTTTTCATTCTGGCAGTGGTGTTGGGAGAAAGATTCTCTAATGCAAATATACCTGGAATAGCATACTGGAAAAGATGACAGTATTGATGCTGTGCAGGGATTCAAAGAGCTTAAAAGTCAATTTGCCATGATATCAGTTTTTCTGAGTTCTTTAATGGGATGTAAACATGTGCCATCACACAAAAACAGCCAAAAGGCTGTGCCACTGCTCCACACAGCAATCAGTGATGTCTGATATTCTTTTGCCATCAGCCCTATGTATAGTCATATGGCTTTAGGTTATCAATGGGGCTCTTTTACTTCTATTTGTGATCTGGCACCAATTAGCATAATGCAAAATCCCTATCACAGTTTTTATTTCCAAATGCAGCTACAGGTGTGTGAGTTTAACTTTTATAAAGAAAGTTTTTAAAATATTTGACAAACATTCATATCTTTCAAAATTCTCATGAGGCATTTAACCTCCCTGTGGCTCAAAGTCAAATCAGGCTTGTTTTTTTTTGGCAGGTTAGCTAAATAACTGACCTCCCATTGAGTAGAGTGTGACCAGTGGGCACAGAATTTGTTTGCCTGCTAAGGGGGAAAAGAAAGCTGTGATATGATGATGCATCATCAGCCCCTTGTTGCTCTGTATTTTGGCTCTCATCACAATAGAATTTTGCAGGACTTTATTTGCCAGTTTGCATCACAGTGGTTGTCTCAGCAAAAAGCTAATGTGGTTTTAATGGCTTATTTGACTGTTGATGATAATAAGGTCTGCACAGGACTCTTACACAGTTTGTTCAACATAGTAATCTCTACTTCCATCATTTTTGAAGTGCAGACATTCTCAGCAGAGGGGAAAAGCCAATCCAGATTTTTATGGAATTATAGCATGGCTGCAGCATGGCTAACTTTTATAACAGCCTAAGAGCAAAAGTATTAACTTTATGTCACACTCTTGCCTCTTCTATAAAGGACTTTTTGTAGTGTGATCTGATTAAGCTAATGGTCATGGCTGCAACTGAGTGATGAACTTTGTCTTTTAGGGTTCATCAACATTTCTAAGGTTTAATGTACATGACAAACACTGTATAGTCTGTTAGCAGCAATCCCTTTCAATTAGACTAAATAATTTTAAGTCACAAGTGGGGCAAGAAGCAGTTGCATTTTTTTAATGTATTTTTGGGGCACTTTGTGCCTTTATTGATAGGAGAGAGACAGTGGATAGGCTTGTGAAAGGGGGAGAGAGAGTAGGGGAAGATACTCTGCAAACTGGTCACAGGCGGGACTTGAACCTGGACCAGCAGAGGCAAGTACATGGGGTGCCTGGTTGCTAACCACTCCACCAAACCAGCACCCCAGCAGTTACATTTTATGTTGTAATAAAAATTCAAACAGAGCCTGTGTTTACCAAGGACCCCATTTTGGGCATTTATCTGAGAAACTCATTCAAAATATAGAGAGCACTCAGAGTGCAGACCTCTGCCTGGGCAGCTTAGTTTAAAATAACCTTCAAAACTATAAAACAAAGTTACTTGTATGAATGCATGTTTGCTTTATTTATTATTTCATAGTTGCTCATTTCCTCTGAGTCCTATAGACTTAAGCTTTGTCAGCGGATTAGGAATATTTTGAGAATCCATTTCAGTCTTTGTTGTGTGGCAGAACCTGTCATCAACTTACCCTGTTTTTGTTTTTTTGCCATGCAATTTGAGCAGTGTTTGTGGAGCCACAAGCAAAAAACATTAAAAATGGTCCAATCCTGCAGTGGTCAAAAAGGCTTGACAAAAATCCTGCATCCAGATGGTGTTCTGGATCAACCCCAAGATGTAAAAGATTTGGCCCATTTCTGACCAAACCTGGAAATAAAATCTGTTTATAACTTCCTGAGTTAACCTGTTAACCAACTAACAAACCACCAAACTCCAGCAAAGACACAACATCTTTAATCACAAGACTTTGAGTAAGTGGAACCCGATATGCCAACTTACTTACTTCCCTGTTTTAGGATTCATTACTTCACTGCTCTGTACTGAAGTGTGAACATGTCACAAACCAAAGGAACAATCGCAAACATGACTCATTTTATCATCTAAACCGGGACAAAGCAAACAAGCTCTAGGTGTGAAAGCACCCTAAACATCCAAATGAAAGAATCAAGGAGCATCATCTCTCTTCAGTGAATCTGCATGTATATAGTAAGAGGAGTTGTGGGAGTTGCTTCAAATCTATTATTTATAAATGTCTATTTTATCTATCAGTGAGTGATATCTTAAAGGATCTTCTAAAGCCAAATGTCAGGTTGCAGTTTATTCGAGTACCTTTGAGTCATGACCCCCTGCGGTTACACACATTTCCACTACACACATAGTGCTGGTGGCTTCATGCGTGGCTCGTGCAAACCTACAGATATAAAAAGTCTTGTGATTTTTAGTAGCATTCCTGTAGAAATGTGGTCTTTCTGTACCATGGAAGTTCAATAAAGACTGGCGTTTTAGTTCTGTGTCTGTTTATTTCTCTGCATATTGAATGAATTCCCCTGGGAGCTCTGTGTTCTGCAATGCTTTATGGGATTGACAAAAGCCTACACTGTGCATTCTAATAGCCACCCCTGTATCCTAATCTTTCTTCTCTCTCCCTCAAGTGAACATTTAGTCCCTCGCCTCGCATTGATTCTGCTCCATAGGCTTGGCATTAAAAAGTCCGGCATGTGCCAATCATGGTTTTCAACATTGAGCAGCGGCTGAAAGGAAGAATAAGGCGGCTGCTTGCGTGTGAAGCTTTCCCCTTATCTCCTCACCTCATATGGATTCCACCCTCGCTTTCAGAGAGATTAACAGGATGCTAAGCAAGAATTTCCTCTGTGTACACTTTTTCAAACAAATGTCAATAAAATCAAGGCGGCCATGAGTTGAGAAATGCCACCCGAGTGTGTTGAGATTCTCCATCTGTCTGCAGCACCGCTATCGTTTCCATCTCCTCTGGGCATTTAACTGATCAATCGGGGTAATTGATCGGCTTCATCCCACTCTGAAGTTTTAATGATCCTGTAGTTATGAGACACAGAGCTGCAGACACTGCCGCAATCTGTAAACACAGCCGACAAACACCGAAGCAGAAGTTGGGTGTGAACTTGCACATGCAGAGTCATCACTCACATGCTCACACCTTTAATGAACACACGACTTGCCTGCCACTTTCCTCCAAACTCTGCAAGAGGCGTGCAGCTGTTAGAATTCACAGCTATACCCTGGTGAAAAAAACTCAGTCATAAAGTTCAATCACACTGAGTGAAATTAACACCATTATTAATAGAGGTGGGCGTGATGTAGGAGGTGGGGAGGCAGGGTTAAAACATGAAACAGGGTCATAATTTCTGTCTTTCTTCCTCTTGCTGCAGCTGCTGGTCAGCTAATTGCCACCATTAACGTCATGCTGGATAAAGAGCGGAGAGTGAAGTGAAAACAGAATCACAAGAGAGGAAGAAAGACGGACAGGGCGGGGAAAGATGAGGGCAATTTTGAGAGCATGATGGAGGCACCAAGGAGACTGAAAGGCCATTTCAACAGGCAATTTTGACACCAAAATGAAAGCTCTGGGTAAGGCTGGGCAATATGCACTAAGCCGAGGTCAGACTCTGTTCATTTTTTCATCAGTTACGTCGGTCGCTGGGTCAGGTAAGGCCATAGAGAGGCAATATGCAGTGACCTCCTTGTCATGCTGCACAGAGCCACAGCAGGTTAGTGCACATGCCTCACAGCAAAAAGGCTGTCTGTTAGACTCCACGCAGTCTGGTTCTTTCTGTGAAATTTACATATTTACATCTGCCAAAGAGGTTGTGTTTTCGCCAGGGTCTTTCTGTGTGTTTGTCGGTTGGCAAGATAACGCAAAAAAAATCAGAATGAATTTACATGAAATTTTTACCAGAGCTGTGGTTTGGACCAAGGAAAAAAGGCATTACATTTTGGTGGTGATCCACATGTTTGTCTGGATGGAAAAAATTCCCAACATTTGCAAAAAAAAAAAAAGTCTCTAACTTAATATTGAGCTGTATTTATATAAAAAAAAAATCCTATATCTGACATTGCTTGACGGATTTGCTTAAAAATTTACCTGATTTATACAATATGACTCTATCATCATGGTCAATCTCATCTGGGTCAAATCCGCTTTGATGTCCAAAAAAACAAAAAACATTGAAATTCATAATGGCAAATCCCACTCTTTTCACCCTGGCTGCTCTGAGGATTCTGCCCCATTTACATTTTTATGGGAATTGTAGTTTATTTGCAAATTCGTATCGTTTTTCAAGCCCATGTCACTACATTACCCAGCTTCCCTTGCAATGCCAGCGGAGGACTTCTCCACATGGACAGACGTGAGCGGAGACTCGGCCGTCATATCAGAGCGCATGGTGACACAGAATTGTATCTTGGTGGAGGTCTGCGCTCTTCAAGTGCTATTCGAGACTCATTCATGGTTTTTACCGGGGCACTCCAGTTTCCTACCAAAGACATGCTTGTTAGGTGAATTGGTGACTCTATAGTGGCCTAAGGTGTGCATGTGAGCTTGAATTATTGTCAGTCTCTCTATGTGGCCCTGTGATTCGCTGGTGACCAGTTCATGAAGGACCCTGCCTCTTGCCCAGTATCAGCTGGGATAGGCTCTCACTCTTTGGACCCCAAATGGATCAGGGGTATAGATGATGAATGAACTTCTTCATCAGACATGAGAGACTACACAGTGGATCCACACTAAACACTTCAATCAGGTTAATGATGCTGCAAAGGGTGCAACGACACCGTCAAGAAGACCGCTAAGACACATACTTTATCTACAGTTCATTACTGTTCAATTCTATCTTTCCACACGCTGTAACGAATGCCAAATTGCCAACTAAAATGCTAACAGAAGCTACTTGCAACATTTCTGTCTTTTGCTAAATTTCTCTTTGCTGTTTGGTATGTTTACATTTTGGTCTGTCACTTACCTTAGTGGCAAGACAACAGTCAAGCATGACGGATTTCCTTTTGGCCGCCCGAGGCATCCCAGATAGAATGCACACTAGCACACTAGATTAAACTACCAATTTTTGCAGCTGGGGGTCCTGAACACAGACAATAGTCAAGTTGGACTGTAATAATGCCCAAAATGTGAAGCCTGATCCCAGCAAAAGATATTTAAATAGCAATATACTATTTATCCGGATTTTCTCCACAGAGATTTAAAATAGTTGCCACAACACCAGAATGATACATTTTGATACATTCTAGTAAATTCAAACATCATTGATACATATTTAATCCTTGACACAAATAACATTTAGCTGTGCACCCTCGAGCAGTGGTGCCTCCAGATTTTGTTTTCATCAGCGTGGTTAGACCTGGCCACAGTGTTGCCACACTGAAAGCAGAGTCATAACAGCTTCACAGCCTCTGCATGCTCTCATATCTCATAGAATAAGATGAAAACTACTTCAGAACAAGTTTCTCTCTTCCTTTTGAAGACAAGTACACCGCCTTTCTCGAACAGGCTACACTGACTGGAAAGAATACAGTTCCTCTCTAGATTAAAGCAAAAATATGAACTAGGACTGAGAAATAAAATACAAGGAAGGCCCTGACAGTTATGTGCGCAACTGCTGAGCCACTTGAAATACATCTGCAATTTTGAATTCCAAAAAGAAATGGATAAAATGGATTGCAATCTAAGTGGTTACAAACCTTCTGATTTTGCATAACTATTATAAAATTGTTATCTAACTATTTCTACACATATTTTTTCTGTATTATCTGTTGGTACTTTTGCCGACACTCATCTTTTATGCATTCGATGTCAATAAGCAGCCAGAGTTTCAGTATAATTGACCTTTCACATCTGAGGGAGAGCATAGTGGGCATTCCAATTACAAGTGTGTCTAGTCCAAATTTTGACTCTAAAATCACACGAAACAGACGCTCACAGTAAGCTCTATTTTGTTGTCTCTTTAAAATAAGAGTCTACTCCCAATACTAGGTTTCAAAAATGATAAGGTCTCCATTTTTCCAAAAGTCATTGACATCAAAAAATTATGATACTAAAGGATCCTAAGCCTTATTTTCATCTAGAAAAAGCACTGACTAAATGACACTCAACTTTCTATTCATGTCCTCACAGCTACTTCAGTGCCATACTGCTGCAGATAGAAATACATTTCTAAAAGGCTGTAACATTGTAGAGATCATGTTAAAAATTCTGTGGTTATATCCCAATAGTTATTGTTTTCTGGTTATCTGTATGTCAGATATCATGTTTTAGCCTGTTATTTTTTACCTTCTGTCCAAAGAAACCCTCATATTTCCCATAATTCCTCAAACAGGTGGTGTTTGAAAGTCTGAGGAACAACGTGCAAAAAAGACATATTTCTTTCAATCTTTTATTATTTACTTTAATGTCACTGATCTGTATATTCTACACCTAATTTTGACAGAATTAATTTTGTTAATCACAACTTTTTTGTGAATTAAGTTTGTTTAACTTTGTAAGGGAGTGAAGATTTTCTGTTGTCTGACCCTGCGGAGGCTTGCTTGGTTTGAAAAACCCGTGTTCGAGACACAAACCTAACAGGGTTGTAAATCTATAACAGAATGCAAACAAAACAAATGTTTAGTGATACCAAATTAAATTTCTTATAGTAAAACAGGTCATTGAAAGGTGCTATGAGGAGAATCTATTACCGGCGAAATAAAGACTCTGCTACCCATGAGCACGCGCGGCGACTGTCGTAATGCTGCGTTCCAGTAACCTCGGAAATGGGAGTGACATCATCTCCAACTTATCAGCGTTCCAGTTGAAGTAGGAAAAAAAACATGCCGACCTACCAGGCTATTGTTAGCTGTTGTTAGCACGCCCTGCGTTGTTGTTCACAAATACCACATGAAGAATGTGATTATCACTATGGCAGCATTTTTGTAAATATAAGTCTAACAATACTATGTATACAGCTGATCTAGAGCGACACACCCCAGTCAGAAGTGCAAATAAATTGATTATTACAGGAGCTAAATAACTGTTCACACTGGGGGCATCCATCTTCGATTGTCAACTCGGGGGTGGCGAGGTTTCACCGAGTTCCCAGTAGGAAATTCCGACTTTGGGAGACGTTCCATTTGCAGTTTCCTACTCGGAACTCGGAAATTCCTACTTCTGACTACAACTGGAACGCACTAAAAGACGTGACTCGAACGAAAGGGATTGTGTATTGTGATGCTAATGAATGCAGCTCGGACCTTCCCCAGAACTCTGCATTGCTTTACAACTTCTTTTTTCAACAACTTACAGGATGCAAAGCGACGAGGTAATGTATCTCTTTCTAGTTACATAGCGGTAGTTTTTGATGTGTGACAACAAGCAATTTTTGGAAAACTTAGTATTGTAGTTGTAGCTGGCTGTATATCGCTACTTACAGCCTAGTGCTCTAAGACATGTAATATAAATTATAAAATAATATAAATTTGCTCTAGTTTTAATTGTCTTGTTCCCGAAGTTGAGTATCCAGGCCAGTCCAGCCCTGTCCGACCCGACCGGAAGGCTAAGGAATAGCATTTATAGATAACCTATTTTGATGCTATAAAACTCATCTTAAAGTGTGTATTTCGATCAGGCATATATCTAAAAGTGAGACTTTTTTGTAATTACTTAGAAACTCCTCACAGTCCCTTTAAAATGTATTAACAGAAACTAAAACAGATTTTGTCTTTCTTTCTCAAAATTTGTAGTAATTGAAATGTCATTACAGCAGGATCCAGAAATACTATTTCGCAAAAAGTAAACATACCGATGGATGATAATGTCTTACCCGTTGGTTCATTTGATAATATATCAGTGCATCTTAAAACTGGATTTATTTCTCAGCTCTAGCTCTGGGCGAAAAATACAAATGAAATATGAATGCACTTGTGGTGTGTATCAGTGTGTGTGTGTGTATCCATGCTGGTTGTGCACAGGGGAAGCCTCGGCTCTATAATACATTAGTCTCTTTGGGGACTTGCCCTAATTAATGGCTTGACCTCCTAACGGGCAGCCCCCCTTCTGCGAGTTAACATTTAGCTGTGCACCCTCCAGAGATGCACTTTGAAGCGCATTTAATAAAAGAAGTGACAGTGACATTAATGAATCAGTCAGGAGGAGTACAGGGCATCCTTTTATTTCCTGAACAATTTATATTCTGATTTTTTACATGTCTCAACTCAGCAGAGAGAAAAAATACAAAGGAAACATTAATCTAAACCAAAAGAACATTTTTAAACCAATAGATACACACATCTGTGTCCGATACACTGATCCTGTTTCTGGTCAAAGGCAACTGACTCCTGCTGCAGACTGTTCGCTCTGGATGTGATAGAGGTGCCGTTATCTGTAATTGTGTGTATATACACTGACAGTCCGCCTGTTAGGTTAGTAAGAGTTGAGGTCACACCCGTCGTCTCCATCAGCTCCTGTGTGATTCTGAATCCGTCGAGGTGAGATTTGGTGGTAAGAAAAGTTCCTGTAAAGCTTCCTGGTTTTATTGTGAAGGGTGTGTGTGCGAGACAAAGGTGTCCTTGAACATTGGTCACATTGTTTTAATGTTTCCGTTTGTCCGTCAATGTGTCCATGTGTCCGTTAATCTGTCAGTGTCCTTCAGTGTCGGCGTGTCCACGTCTCAGTCTCTTTTCTTCAGTTGGATTTGGACCAGATCTTCCCACTGCCACGCAGCCTGAACAGGAAACGACCAGGAACAAACACAGCATCAGAACCTCTGTAACAACGTCTTCAGAGTCAGTGTTTGTGTGTCTGCTCTGAAACTGATCAGGGTGTTTTTCTTTAGCAAAGAGCTAATTTCTAAAAATAACTTAAGCGCTATCTCTCCCGTCCTTTAAATAGCTTTATGGAGACAAAATGGTGTCAAAACTCCTTTAATATGAGGATTGAGGTTAAGCTATCATTAATTTGGATTCCAAAACATTAAGTAGATCTACATTTGAATGAAGAGCAGAGCTGAGTGATGAAAATTACAGGCCTCTGAGCTTCATCAACATGTGACAAGCAGCCAGGAAATAATGACAGCTTTCTGTTCAGCAGCAACAACACAAACACGCAAAGGCAGAAGCAGCTCTGATCACTGCAGGGGGAAACAGTTCTTTCAGGAGGAGAGGGCATTTGTATATCTGGTGACATTTTACATTCTAGGACAGATGTGAAATTAGCCACCGGTAATTGGGCTGTATGGAGGCAGAGCAGGCCCTGATAGCAGGGTTTGAACATCGCTGGAAACACAGTCGTGCATCTGATAATAGATCCACTTCATGCAGACACATGCGAGCGCCTGCACGCAAAACCAGCACTTACAGCGGCAGCTGGCTTTTCTGTTTATTGAAAAATGGAAACATAGCATTTCGCTGTAAAATTAACATCGCTCTCTGCAAGGACCCTGGACTAATGGCTTTAATTTTGTGTTTGAAGTGGAGTCTTTTTAGAGCTGTGTTATAACAAGGTAAATTCAGATTTATAAAGTACCTTTCAGAGGCAAAAAAGTGTTTTACAGAATAAAACTACACAGCAGTGATGAAAGAAATGAATGGAAAGAACCTTCAACATGCAGCTTTTTGTTTCAATTTGATGACGGGGGAATAAACAGCACTGCTTTCTTTTATTTTTATTAAAGTTATGGGAGGCTATTTTGACAGAAATGTAGAAAAAGGTCTTTCTGAATACAAGATGCAAAGACAAAGTTACTGGATTAAAATAAATATTCATGAAATTATAAAATACCACGATTAGAAATTACAAGCAATAAATAAAAGTTAAAAATGGGAAAAAAATATGAATAAAAAGTGGTAGAAATCAGATATAAAATCATAACGTAGCAGAATGTCATATTGGCCTTTATTAGACAAAAAGCAAAGATGTTTTTTTTTTTATCTTTTTTATCCTTTAAGATGTAAGAGATACTTGTGAGATGGTCAGGATACTACAATTGTAACAACATTAAAAGTAAAATTGTTAAGATAAAAAGTGAAATTTCATGATCCAAAAGCAGAAAAAATCTATTCAATATGTTACCATATATCAAGTAATTTTTCTATTGCATTTTTTGATCTCATTTGTTTCATTAAAATAACTTGATATATCTTGTGATTTGGACTTTTCACCAAATCATCAAGTCTTTTTTTTACAGACTTCATATTTTATAATCACCAGTTTTCACATCTCATCCTCATCTTTACAAAATCATGAGATATAAAAATCACGCTTCATCACATATTAAATATTTAATTTTGACCTTTACTCTCATAATTTAAAATGTTCTAATCATGAATCTGACTTTTTATTAAATGATTTAACTTTTCTGTATCATAATCCAGACTTTACAAAATGCTCTTTTGATTTCTTTTCATCTTAAAGGGATAGTTCAGTTTTTTTTTTTTTAAGTGGGGTTGTATGAGCTTCATATGGCCACTAAGGACATTAGATGCAGTAGGAAGTTCTCTCTTCTCCCTCAGCCACAGTCTGTAAGAGTCGGTGACGAAGAAATAGCCGCTAACAGTTGTACCAAAAACAAAAAGTGTTTTCTCCGCCTACAAGAACTCAAATCACAAAGTTTGCCACAGTTTAAGAGTACGCTACATATGAGTGTTTTAAAATGCATTAACCTTTCGGAAATATAAAGTTTATCTGGACCTAGCTTACTCGTGTCATGTATTTCTCCGTGCAGTGCCGCTGTGAGCTGCTGAATCACTCTTAAACTGTGGTATTACTTTTTGATTTGAGTTCTTGTCAGAGGAAAAATACCCTTTGCATTTGGAACGGTACTTTCCTGTTAGCAGCTATTTCTTCGTCACAGACTCTTACAGTCTGTGGCTTACTGAGGGAGACGGGAGAACTTTCAACTGTATCTAATGTACTTAGTGGCCATATGGAGCTCATACAACCCCACTTCAAAAAAACTGAACCATCCCTTTAAAACTATGACTTTGAATGTTGTGATTTTGACTTCTTCACCTTTTAATCATGACTTTTTACCTTATGATATTGTTTTAAGATTTTTTTTCCATCAGAGTTACTTTTATAAGTCCAACTTTTATATCATTTTTAATTCAATGGGGGGAAAAGGACTGCCAAAAAACGGTTCCAACAAATAAGAATCAACAGGAGAATAGACAATTTCACTGAATTATTCTACATGGCCAAACGTTTTATGTGTTCATTTTTTGAACTGTTTGGCCAAGCTAAAGGAAAATGAGGGCAATTTGGATGCAAACTCCTGCTGGTGTGTCTGTATAAAAACAGTACACAAAGAGATGTTTAGTGAGCGTCACTCATGCAGCCACCTCTTTACCGGCTCCCTGCGAAGAACCAAACACTTTTGCATTACCATAGTAAACACAAAGGTGGCAGCACACTACTCACCCTTTCACCTTTGAACTTTTTTTGCCTGGTTGTCGTGGTTCCTGAGAGGAGGCAGGGTCTCGGGGCTCTGCAGGCTGATCTGCATCCTGATTGGAGGCGGCTCCAGCGGGGGCGGGGCCCGACGACGGAGAGGCGGCACTGGCCTTTAATGTTTTTTGTAAGTTTGAGACCTGAGAGGGGACAAGGACAGAGATTAAAGATATTAACATGGCAGGATGTGTTAATGGATAAGCTCAAGATGTTTCAAGTCCCTCTTCAAACAAAAGACAGAGTCCCCACATGAACTTGTGAGCTGTAATTGCTCCTACTGGGTATTTTACTACCTTTAATTATGCTTTTAATATAGGTGACAGGGGTCAAAATTCACAGCCCTTGTTCTCTGTGCTGAACCGTTGATTTAACGTTAATGTGAGGTGTCAGCTGCATGATTTAGTCACACAGTGGTGTCAGATCTTTTAGTTTTAATTTCCCTCTTTGTGTCTCACACACAGTGCTTCAGAGCTGAGCTGCAGCAGAGAAACAGAGACACAAAGACAGAATTTCTCATAAAGCAGAGTGAAACCTTACATAAATCTTTGAACAAGACGGTGACTGCAAATTTTTCCCCATCAGTAGTCAAAATGAAAAGAAGGAATTACAACGGCAAGGACAGAAAATAGTTTCACAGCTCATTATGTTGTGCTTATTTTTTCAAATGACAGTCGTAAAACATTTTTTAAAGGTTAGATGCATGACAGAAAACAATAATGCAAAAAAAAATGCATGTATGAACATGTGCAGTCAGTGGGAAAACTAAAATATCACAAATAGCTGAAAGCACTGAAAAGCAGAGATGTGGAGGAGGGAAGAATAACATTTACATTTTTTTTTTCTTGGGGAAAAGAGTGAGAGAACTGTAGGCAGAAGTGGTGATGCACTGACCTCTGTTTCCACTTGGACTTTGACTTTTAACTGGCTCTCTCTGTATTGGTTTGCCCTCGAGACCTGCTCCTCAATCCCACACAGCACAGCCTCACAGCCTGTGCACCTGAAATGGAGGGGCGATAAACAGACATAGAGGGCAGATTGTGAGTTACAGCTAATTGGGACATACACGAAAGTCTACTTCAGACCAAATATTTGAAAAGTTGAGTTGAACTGGCAACTGTTTGGAACAGGTCCCTCTGCAGCACTCTGAGGACAAAAGAACACCTGTAGCAGACACATTTAAATATGACAGAGGAAACTCTAGATGTGTAAAGATTATAAATATAAAAGAAAAATAGAAGATAAAATATGTTGAGCAGTGATCGACAAACATGGGAGGACTAAACAGAGCTATCAGAGAGTTAACTTTTACTGAATGATGAAGTCATCATCGTGAAATAGAAGGTGTCATGTCTCTGTGCTGCATTTTTTAAATTAAATTCCTAAATCTGATATCTTGTAACTTACGATAAGATTGAGAACAGTTTAGTACTTATTACAGCAAATTCTCTTCTCCATGTCAAAGAAATCCAAACATGAACTTTAATTAACTTAGCCAGGAGGTTTTGTGATTGCCGGCGTCTGTTTGTTTTTTTGTTTGTGTGTTGGTTAGTTTGTTTGTTAGTTTGTATGTTTGTTTGTTTGTTTGCCACATAACTCAAATTATGGACTGATTTTGGTGAAATTTTCAGAAAATGTCTGGATCGGGACAAGGAACAAATGATTAGATTGTTGGAGTGATCTGGATCACTGTCTGGATCTGCCATGATGAAAAATGTGATTTTTGTGCATAACAACAGAACTAAAATAGACATCATTATGAATTTAATAGTTAATGGTATGTTTTCAAGGTCAAGGAATCTAAATATTTAGATGAAATAAAGGTAGGACTAATATTTATGGTGAAAATCAGAGTATGGGTGACGACTGTGAACCTTTATTTGTCTTTTTTTTTAAAAATCAATCACCTTTGTTCTATATTTCATTCTCTTGCCAACTTTGTCTGAAGTATTCACACAGCTTGACAGAAAAAATAGACAGGCCTTCTTAATACTTGAGTCCTTGAGAACTCTGCGTTAACATGAGACAGTGTTAAAATGATGCACATTCAGACAGACCAACAAGAACTGAAAAAGCAGTAGTGTGCATGCCAGGCCTGGAGTTGGTCATATAGGTTTGTGGTGAAACAGCAGTGTCACAATGTGCATCTGCACACTAACACTTTCCAGTAAAGACAAACTTTTCAAATGCGTCGCTGCTGGTCAGCATATTGCCACAATAAAACCCACATTTTGTTGGAGAAGTGATAACAAACCTAGCGCAGTAGGAAGCACACAAATTATTCAGTAGCTGTTGTGTTGTTCCTTTATCTGAAAGAGTACTGCGCATGCGCCATCCGTTTTCCCTGACAACGCTGATTCCTGTTTACAAAGAGACGGACAAGAGTGGTTTCTTTACTTATCACTCTGGATCCTGAGGCCTATATCACGAAGCAGGATTAATGTCTTAGCGAGGTAACTTCAGGGTTAACTCTTGTTTATCGATAGCACGAAGCCGGTTCATTTCTTATCGGAGTAGATAACCATGGTGACTTACTCTGAGTGGCTAACCTGCCCCGGAGCAGGATAAGTTGGAGGTTGAATCTAATCCTTTACAATGAACCTTGCACGAGCCAATCAGCTTCTTCGAATCAATGGCCTGCCCTCTCCTCCTGAACCCAGTAGAAGGAGGCGCACAACTCTTGAGACGAGCATGAGGATGAGAAAGGTTGTCCCAATACCGATTTGACCCACTAGATCAACCTGACGACGCGCTATGAGACGTACCGGTTCTTGTGGCCCGGAATCATCTACCTGGGTGATATTTTGGAGCCGTTTATTGCCTGTGCGACCCGCAGGAGCGGTGCACTAACTGTCCCGCTGTTATTGTGCATCACCTGGCTGCTATATAAGCTTCAATTCTATAGCACCTTTCATACATTCAAATGCACCATAGAGTAGTTGACAAATAAAAGAGATGTAATTCTAATGTGAAACAGCACATTATTCCATCGTGTCCATCATGTCATTCCTGCACTTTGTTCATGTGTTTGAGGGTTTTTTTCTTGTCGATTTCAAATTGTTAATTTGGGTCAGACTTCAGATCGGTGTGTTTTTATGATTTAATTGAGGCGACGACTTAAATCTTAAATGCAGCTGATATGACATGAAACAGATCAACCAACCAGACGCAGTTATGTTTTTGTATTTATTTTTTATCTGCTCCCACAACCTCCTCTTGACTGAGGGATTACATCTGAGGGGTGATTATTGTCAGACATACAACACATTTTCACAGCATATTACTTCATGAGATTCATGAGTGTCAGATTTAGCCAATGATGAGTAATTTGCGTGTTTTCACAGTCCGCCACACATTTTGTCTATGATTGACAGCTGTTACAGTGTTTCCTTTCTCCATTATTCTGGCTTTTTCATCCTAACATTTTAACACTATCAGACGCCACTCTTCACATGTGACATATGGAGCTCTGTCAGTGTCCCAGAGCTTCTCAGCGTGTTTTCCGCTCATGATTGTGATTAGTCAGCTGCCTCTGAGTCCTCCACTCATACGTGCGCTCACGGCTCTTGGTGAGACAATCCCGGATTGAGTTACCGTGTTGATAACTTGCGACTGCACTTCATGATATAGGCCTCTGGTCTCAAATTTCTGCAGATTCAGACACTGGGCACCGTTCTTGTGTAAATTGTAGGCACAAAAGCAACGGAAATTCTCAGGTTTTTTTTGCCATTTTTGTTGTTGTCAAAAAGTGTCCCTAAGATGTTACCTTCACAGCAGGAGTATGAAAGCCTCAAATTAAAGATAAAATTCTATTAAGTTTATCTAGAAAGCCCAGTTTTTTCTGGGTCAGCTGAATCAAGACACTTTATGGAGCCTCACTGTTGTTCTATCAAAACTTTCTATTCCCTGTGTTTCTGTTGAACACAACTTTACCAATTTTTCTTTATATAATCTTTACTGAAAGACATACATTACACATGGCTTTCATCACCCATGCACTTTTTCCTATTTTACTGCTGAACACACCTTTACCCTTTATTCTTTATCTAATATTTGATATTCATAGAAAACATATATTACACATGGCTTTTATCACCCATACACATCATCGCCTGTCACATATTCCATTGTGTCTGAACCAATGGACAAACTCTGGCTTCTTTTGTTTACTTTCTTCACATTGTTGATTATTTTCAACTTTATAACAGTCATAAGTAGCTATCTTTCTCTCACAGCAATCAGTCATTACTGAAACATATGTCCTACCAATTCCTACATCTGCTGTTAGCAACCAACTGATTCTCAGGTAACATCAGCAGCCTGATTTAGGCTACGTTTACATGGAAACTCCTGACTTAAAGACGCAAAGATTTGTCCTTTGCGTTTGTCCTTTGCGTTTTAGAATTCTTCTGCGTTCAGACGACGACACTCAGAGACGAGTTAATCCGCTGTAGTGTGCATGCCGGTTCAGTAGATGGCGGTGTAGGTCTGCAGAGAGGCAGCGCTGCTACAACACACGAACAAAGAAGAAAAACTTTTCACAAACAACAATGGAAAATAGACACACAGAGACGCAGGAGTTTCTTTTTCTGTACAACAAATCAGTTCGGACAACAAATCTGTCTGGATAGTTTTGTCTAGATAACAAACCGAACACGGTAAGAGGCTCACAGGTTACTTGGTGGATGGCCGAAGCTGTTGTTGTTCCTGGTATGCGCGCGCAGCCTTCATCTGAAAGAGTACTGCGCATGCGGTGACGTCAGCGTTTCACCCTGAAACGCTCAGATACGGGTTTACATGGAGCTTATTGGAGAGCGGATTCAAATATTTCCACTCTGGAGCCTGTTTTCAAAAGTTTCCAGTTTCGCAAGGCCAAAACGCAATGAAAACTTATCGGATTTGACCGTTTTTGGCACCATGTAAACGCGGCCTTTATTGTACCTGCTCAGTTCAAACAGCTATAACTGTTTCCTGCTACATCCTAAACTGTTGTGTCACTTCACAATTCTTTGATATTAATCAGGCTTAAAGCGTGTTTTCAGTCACACAAAGAAGATACAGACCACTCCTGAAGCGTGTTGACTATGTTTGGGAGCTCGTTGGGACCAAGGTCTCTGCCCACGCTGCAGTCCACCTCCACCTGCTGGTTCCTCTGGTCCAGTTTTCCCTGGATGATGTCGCAGTATACAGCTTCAATCAGCAAATCCTCCAGCTCGCGCACGTTCTTCAGCTCAAGCTGTTGCAGAAGCAGTGAGTACGGCAGGCACTGAGGGAAAGAAAATCAACAAGCCTTTAACCCAAATATTCTCTTTCTTCTTTAAACGAGATGCACGGGAAGATAATTTGTGTCCACTTTAACGGCTGATGGGGAATGACACGAAATGTTACCGTGAAATTGCCCATTTGTTTAAATGTCAGTGCCAGACGGAGATGAAAGGAGAGTTTGGACAATTTAACAGTCCTCTACAGGGCAATTAGAGAGTTCAAACCTACATGCGAGGAAAGCAGTGACACATTAAAGAGAAAAACAGGGAGCATGAGAGAGAGAGAGAAGAGATGGTAGAGGAAAGTGAGATTAAGTATTCTAAAAAAAAGAACAGGGCTGGTGAGAATAATGAATCAATTATTTATCAGGAGCTGGGAAAGAAAAGGGCATAAGCAGTATGGTTGGAAGGTGCAAATGAGAGATGTCTTCTAAATGAACGTTTAATACTTTATCATACACATGGCAGGAGGGAGGGGGAGACGTCTCTAATCAGAAGTTGTAGCTGTGCTGGTGACTTTTACTTGAATGACTTGAGATTGAAGGGCTTGTCTGATGTGGGCTTTTAATTAAATTGATTAAAAAACAGCCACAAGCTTTAAATTACATTGGACCTAAAGTGAACTTTCTGAAAATTATATCTGTACAACATTGCGAAGCCTCGAAGGGCTGAATTGTTAAACTTTATCAATATCTTTCTTCATGGAGCCTACAGCAATTAGACTAGAGCCTGATATATGGGATTTTGGAGATGCTTTCACAAGCTTTAAATGCCGTTTACAATTAAATATATAAAGCTGTTTATCTAGTTTGCACTAAAAATAACCTTGACTGCTTTTGAATTTGAATAACGTTGTACCAATATGATCAAACAGTAAGGCTGAATAAAAGAAATATTTTGATTTAATCACATTATACAAATGCTGCTGAATACATTGCAAAGACACGTAGATTACAAACACACATTTCTATACCTATGAGCAATGCAATCATACAGCATGCAGTATTTGACCAACCAGGTGAACCTCTAGCAAGCAAAAATTCTCCCTGTGAAACTGGCTGTATGTTTATAGTCTGTAAAATGGCATATAGTTAAGGCAAGGGAATGATACTGCTCAATTAAAATACTTGTCTGGAATCAACAACGGAAAAGTAATTTATTGATGGGAATACGTCAGCGATGTTATACAGCACAATAACGGAGACAGGAAAGATGATGTAAATACCAAGATGTTGTGGTGGAAATTAGGAGAGACAACATGTTACAATTTGGGCGACTACAAGCGGAAATATAACTAACCTGTATTCTCGCTATTTTGAACTACACTAATACCAAGAGCTATTTAAACACAATCAAAACTGTAACATGGAAGCCAGCCCAAAAACTCACCATGATGACAACAAACACCAATTTCTCAGAGTTGCATGGAGAGAGCATGACTCTCCATAGATCACTTTTGCACACCACAGAGAAGTAACTGAGGACATCACTCATTCAGAACTTCTTTATTTCCTATACAGGTTATCCCTCCTCCAACAGTTAGCTTCACAGACCTTTATGACTGAAGTCCATCAAAATGAAAAGTTAGTTGGGAATCTGCCCCCACAGTTATCCTGTGCTAAAGACCGGGCACTCTGAGTGATTTCACTGCAACTCGTTATTTAATTGTTTTGAACTGTATGTCATATTGTGTGCGTGTGCAGGCTGACAGGAGGGCAGACAAAAGCCCAATCCACCACTCCCAATTTGAATGTATTTCTGACCTGCCTGATATTTAGTCATGTAACTACAATCAGTCACAAAATGTGACCAGATCCAGAAGCACATTATCAAACATCAGCGCAGGATTGTTTGAACAGAATTTCTACCTTATGAAGGAGTTTTTTACACTGTACTAAAGTTCAAGGTGTGACACCAGCAGAGGTAGTTTCTGTCTAATTTATGTTATAACTTAAATTTTACACTTATTTCTTTGTAGGTGTACAGTCCTCAGTAAATTATGGTTCTTGTGATGCATGGTTCATAAAGTAGGGATATCTTGAAGAATGAGAAGAGGGAATCAAAAAATGTTTAGTGTTAGGAATGTGCCCTCGAAATGCATGATGACTTCTGTGCTTTCACTTTCTTTCAATATCAGCGGAGATAATAGCGGCAATGCAACATAATGCTAAATTATCCCAAATTATTTATGATTTTGCAGCCCGTTATCAGAATACTTTGGCTTTAGATTGAGGCTGTAAACTTCAGATATCAGCCAGTCATGATGTTTTCATCTCTGTACTTTGATTCACAGCAAAAGCCCAGAGGAATTTACAGCCATTAGTCTGTTCAGAGATATAGTGCACTCCATTTGCCTCTGAACTCTGGCAGCACTTCAAAAATAATAAAAAAAATGCTCTTCACTGATTAGTCAAGTACAATCAAAATGTCATTTCTGTGACAACAGTCTGTTTGGTTTTGATGTAACACTCTACCAGACAAGAAGATCATTTTGTTTTCGTGGTGCAGCAGAACAAAAACACAGCTTAAGTAACAACTTTAGAAGTTTCAACATAGGGTTCAGTGTGAACTTCACACCAAAACACAAAACAGAAATTTCAATTAGCTGCTGCATCAGGTCACTGGGACTTATTTCCTTTCTGCGCTTGTCAGACAGTGTTTGATATTACCATGGTAACAGCAAGTATGCCAATGTGATGTCCACATTTGCATCAGGAATTGTATGATGCAATTGAATATTTACACAGAGCTCTATCTGACACTGATTATTATAGTTAGTGGGTAATGTTTTGTATGTGTGTGTATGTGTGAGCACTAGGGCTGAGTATTTCCAGCAACTATATGATAGGATACATATCCCGATACTAAGGCCACGATACGATACGTATCCCGATACACGTAAATTGTGAACATTGACTATTCTTCAAGCAAAATTCTTTACAAGTTTAGTTTTTTCTTATAAGAAGAAAAAGAAAAAGGATGAGTTTTAAGTGGTTCTACAACTTGAGAGACATAAATTCAGATCCTCAAAGATGGTAGACCTAAGTTCAAATTTAGAACATATGCTTCATTATGTAGCTCGTCTTCTACTTTGAACTGTGCCACTGTTAACATTACCCAAAGTGTATTTACAAAAACTGTCAAAATATTTGGGCCGTATCGATTCTGTAGAATCAGTATCGATACATGTATCCCAAAGGAGTGCGATACGATATTTTGCCATAGCGATATTTTGAGCACAGGCCTAGTGAGCACTAATGTTTATGCCATAGCAAGATCTTTTTTCTTTGACTATGTCAGTGTCAAGCAAAACAGCCAAACAACAAGAATAAGAGAAATTATCCTTAGTCTGTGGAAGGTCTCAAATGAAACCTAAACATTTATCAACATTCTGTCCCTATTTAAATCATGAAGTGTGCACACACAGATCTTGTCCAACCATCAGATCTGCACTATGAGCACAGAAAAGCGTGCTGTAAACAGTTAAACTCATAATGTGAACTAACATTCCTCCACGAGTGATTAACTGTTAGCTTGAAATTATACAATGTACACCCTGTTTTCATAAACACAAATTGTATCACACATGTTATGATGAGTGACAGGCTAATGTTGGCAAAAAGAAATCTGTCCAACTATAAGTAGAAAGATAAACATATGACTTATTTTTTATTTCTGAGTTAAATGTACCATTATCACTTAAACTGTAAAAGGAAACAGGAGCGTAGGACTACCTTTAGGTTAGATGCCAGGCTGATGATGGACAGGTGGCGGAGTTTGTTTCTCTGTGCGGGGGTCAACTCTGGAAGCGAGGCGGCTCTCTCTACAACAGCAAACACAAACAGAAGATGAAAACGTGACACAGTGGGAGAAATATAACAGAAGAGAGTGTAAGTGTCATACTGCGGAAGGCCACACATTGGTCACACATTATTGTGACTCTGCTTATTACTTTGAAGTGCAGTGCCATACAGAGGCATATAACTGAGTGTGGAACTGTTTAAGCAGTCAGAGAACAGAGTTAGGAGGTCGCTCTCCAGTGACTGTGTCTCCTGCTGCCATGCTCCCCTGGTGATGGGACTGACACCCTCTGAGACAGCAGCTCTGACAGCTCCTCTAAGGCTTCCACTGCACAGCGCTCTGAAAGGAAATGTGCTCCCTGTTGGCACGACTCCAAAGGGAAGGCAACAATAAAGTAGGCTAGTTTCTTTTTCCAGGCTATTGGTTGATGTTCAGCATAAAATTAGACATAATTAACATTCTACTTCCTGTTGAAGCTTCCTGGTGCACCTCACAGAAGACTAGCTTATCTGTCTGACTGTCTGTCTGTGCCAGCGGACCATCAGCTGCAAATAAGGACACTTAATAAAAAAGATGCCTAAAACGCTAAAATCAGTCTTTCCTGTAAATAGCCTTCCAGGAATAACTCAGGTGAGAGATTTAAGCCTCGGTGTGGAGATGCCTGCCTCGCAGAAAAGAAACAGAGCTCATAATAAAAGAGTTGCAGGGCTGCCCCATTACTTATTTACACTCTGCTGCCACTGCAATACCTTTGTAGTCACAGTAGGTTCCATAGGCAAAGAGGTTGAGGAGCTGGTACACTGGTGCGTGAGGCCCGTTCTCCAGCTGTGGTTTGAAGGGCAGATGAGGAGAAAGAAAAAAGAAACAAGTAATGAGACTCTAGTATAAAATGCATTTCATCTAGGACTATGAAAGAGCTAAAATGAAGTTATATCGAAGCTTAGTCGGACTTGAAAAGGTCTCTTTCAGGCCCATCTCTTCTCCATGGCCTTTAATTAAAATTAACCCAGACCCAGTCCACTAATTGAAATATTTTTAAAGTACAGATAGTCTTACATTCATTATTTATTTATTCTGTGGTCTTATTGTACATTCTTAATTAGTTGATATAGCTTTATAATGAAATCTAATTTCACTTAGTGTTTGGGTTGGATTTATATGCAGTGCTTCGGTTGTTCATCCAGTTTTTGTTTTATCTCACTCATGTTGTTTTACTTAGTTGTGCAACATTTTGGTCAGCATATTTTCATCCTCTTATTCAAATCAAGATCTCTTGATATGAAAGTTCATACCTTTCAAAAATGCAGTACTGAATGTAATGTATATTTTTTCCCCTTTTAATTCAGAGGCATAATCTAAATCTGCTTGTCTGCAACAGCAATAAAGCAGGAAGTAATCATGATGGGGATGAGACAAAATGTGTTGCCAACAGATTTCTGTGTCCACCTGATTTTAAGCAAAGATGGAAACACCAGTGACATGCTGATTTATCAGTTGATGCAGCACTAAATGACAAGAGGCCCATGTGTTTGACGATGTTGACACATTAGACCTTTTTACAGAGAGAAAATCAACAGGATTACATAGCATGCATAACTGGATCAATCAAGAGAAAGGTACTGGTCAAATCTTGTTCATTTTCATTCTTCTTACGTCACTTTAAGATGTTAAGTTATAATTAATTTATACCTGCCAAAGAAGGTCACTATAATCTACCTAACACCACAAAACACAAAATGCAGTTTGTTTTTTTTAAATGTTTTATGAAAATGTAGGTTGACTTCAGACCTGACTAGAGCTGCTAGATTAAGACATATTTCATCTAGACACACATAACAAATTTATTATTAGAGATGGACAATAACATCTGCAAATTACACAAACGTACAACACTGATGCACCTTCCAACACTGCATGGGTACAATTAAAAATCAAAGGTTTCCTTTTTGCAGGAGTTTAAAGCTGTTTTTTCTTGTTTTACATCTGGTCCTTGCAAAAGTATATTGTAACACTAAAAGAAACAAGTCAATTTTTGTTGAGTACAGAGCTTGTGCTCTTGACCAGAATTATCGACATCTGTACCAGGGATAACGTATTAAAAATGTCGGCACAGTTTTCAGCTAAAATTCCAATATCGTGCATCCCTATTTATTAGATCACCTGCCACAAAAACAAGAAAACATATGTATCAACAAAATTTTTCAAAAACCAAAAATTTTATAGTCACTGGACATTTGGGCAGGAATTAGATATTTCAAATAAAATTCACCGTTTTAAACCATTACAAAAACAAGAACACACAGCTTTGGTCTTCAGCAGTGCTGTTAACTCAGGCAGCTGTGGCATTAACCTTAAAGTGGGTGGTGATCTAAAAAAAATGTTAAGCATTGTATATTCAGACATCTAATCTAAAAGAAATAATGACTTTTCTGATTTGCTTTGAAAGTAAAGTTTTGCTTTTGGACTGTTGTCTGTCCAAGGACAGAGCTTGGGGCAAATACTTGGCTCTCTTTCAACTAAATGACTGAACCTGAAATATCTGATAAATGTCCTCATTGTGGTTCCTAAGCAGCTGCACTACACCTGTTTAATGGTATTCAGAAAGGTTTGGATAATTCAGAATACAGTTTAATGCACCCCTGGCATCAAACCCTTTCTGTGTTTTTCCAGACTTCCCTGTTGAATGTTTATCGGAGAATAAATGACTCCCAAAGTGTTTCCTTTCTGTCTGACTAAAAGCCATTACTTCACTTCAAAGCTTTCTGGATTAATAATGTACTGCAGCTCTTGTTTCAGATGGATTCTTATTCTCTTTTAATACTTCTACTCTTGCTGCTGAAGAGAGCACCTATGAAGTTTAGCAAAAATCACCACATTCAGGTGCAAAATGTTGCATCAACACTGTTTTTCCATTAAGATGTAAATGAGACAAACAGCGGTTTGTCCCTTTTCTATAAATGCAGTGCTGATTTGATGTGAGGGGAACATGTCGTGAAAGCAATGAAAGCAGTAGAAAGTGTTTTCTGCTGTTGAACCACAAATCTTGTTTGACAAGAAAACACTTGGAAAAGCAAGCGGTTATTCATCTCCTGAGAAGAGGGCTGTACGTGAAGAAATATTAAAAATAGCCTGAAGATGTGAGGGAATTTTGATAAAAACTTTGAATGTCTCTGAATAGGTCATTGCTGTAAAGAGATGACAAACAGACCTTCTCACTGAGCTTTACAGACTGTTCCATTGAAATTTCACTGTACTGAACCCACTTTGAGCTGTGAAATGGACATATTAAATCAAAAACAGCTCAGGGAAACCTATCCTTTGAGGATTTGCTTTATTATATCTGCTGATTTTGCTGTTTTTGGAAGTGGCTTGTTTAGAGTCGTTTAATAATCTGCAGTGAGGTGACTGAAATATTCTCACTGCCTGAACAGCAGAGTCATCTCTGTCACTGTTTCACTGTTTCTCTCTGCTTCGCTATTTATCCAATAAAACAGAGCTGAAGATTTTACGTCAGTTTTTTCCCAGAGGTTATATTTCAAATCTAATATCTTCTTCCCGTATTCTCAGGCAGTGGCAGTTGTCAATGATTTTCCCACCACAAAACCTTGGTGCTATTGTTTGGTGAATAAAGACAAATATGACAGCTGGATGCATAAACGCTGCACAAATCCTCAATAATGTCTTCTGTGGTTGTACTTTTTCTTAGTCCTGCTCTACTCTAACAGCAGCATTTCCCATCTAAAAAAGTGTTAACTGCTCAATCTCACGATTTATCTAAACATACAGTTCATAAAACATATGCTGCATGTGGTGTGCTTCTAGAAATTGACAGCAGCTTCACACTTCGAAGTCCTTTATTTAGATGTGTTGATTGGATGGTTGGTTGTGACTAATGACTTTATAGATGCACACGTGCATGCATAATTAAAAAATCTCTGTGTGGTTTAACAATAATATGGGTAGATGAATCACTAAGTGTGAGTGCTCTGAATGTGGCTAAGGTTAGTTAGTTTCTTTCAGATCGTTTCCTATAGATACATGCTAAAGAAAAAACACATGTTAACAGAGAGCAGAGGACATATAATGTCACCAGGTCTCTGAATATGTTCCTGCACATCATGATGTGGACAGCTGACTATGAGCCTCTCCCTGTGCAGAATCCCTGATACCTCTCAAGGTCTTCAAATTAGAGACAGAGGGCAAAATAATGGCTCAGACCTGCTCTGGATAAGGAGTACTTTATTTTGGGTATGATTTTTTATTTACTTTTGTTAGGCCTGTCAAGATAATCAATAAATCATTAACCGCACGATAAATAAAAACATCTTCTGTAAGTTTGCCGGCCTCGATAACTTGACACGTGCATGCATGTCTGTTTTCCTACTCTCTTTCTACCAAACAGGCTGAATGAGAAGATGGGTCACGCTGTGCAACTTTCTCAACACCGGGGTGTGTTAGTTTTATGGTGGATATAGCAAATTTATAGCAGAGTGAGCATCTGTCAGCCATTCAATCTTTGCACTCGCACGTACACACACACAGAGCTGAAGTGTGCGTCATGAGGAGTAGCAAGGAAACAAGCACAAATATGAATGATGGCTTGAAAGCTATGGTTCCTAAGCCGGATGCCACAGCCCAAGTGTGGGAATATTTTGGTTTTAAACAGAATGAACAAGGTGTGAGCCCATGAACACCGACGAGCCGATATGTCACATTTGTTTGAAAGTAGTGGCAATGGAGAAGGGGAGGTGCAGTGGAGCCTTTGTCCTTGACAGTCAGCGCTTACTGAGGCGTCTGGTTGGCAAAGTAAATATCAATGAAAGTGCAAAATGGTGCTTGCTCACAGTCAGAGCCATTCGCTACATTGCAAAAGAAATGCAGCCCTTCAATACAGTTGAAAACCCAGCAATATTACAAACATTTGACAGACAGTACAAATTGACTGGGAGAACGTATATGCCACAAACAGTTCCTCTTTACCTTCCAATGACAGTTAAATACTTTTAAGAAATCAAAGTTTATTGCTTTTGATATGGTGTACTCACTTTATTATGGCTTATATTATAATTACATTAATGGAAAAAATTATGTTTCAAAATAATATTGACAATAATATCGTTTATTGGCAATACATTTTTGGACAATTATCGTCCAGCAAAATGTGTTACCGTGACAGG
Organism: Scarus forsteni; assembly: GCA_036419115.1. Classification (NCBI taxonomy): domain Eukaryota; kingdom Metazoa; phylum Chordata; class Actinopteri; order Labriformes; family Labridae; genus Scarus; species Scarus forsteni. The sequence goes on from JAZDUH010000111.1 coordinate 1,491,365, forward strand.
ACTAACTTTTCTCATTTGTTTTGCCTTTAATCACCATCAAGAAATTATCTAATTTTGCTGTGTGTTCAGTGACTCTCTCCAACATACAGGTTAGAAATTTAAAAAAATTGAATTCACCAGCTATAGCTGTCCAGATTACTTTTTGTTGCTTTAGTGTTTAAACCAGCATTAATATCACATGATTTTGCAAGTAAAGTATTCAAATCAGCCGGCACAGTGGCACAGCTGGTTAGTTCTTGTGCCTTTCAGCAAAGAGATTGCTGGTTTGACTCCTCGTGTAGGTCAGGGTCTTTCTGTGTGGAGTTTGCATGGTCTTCTGCATGGCTGCGTGGGTGCATGGGTTTTCTGAGGGCACATAGTTTCTCCCCTAGACCAAAATATGCTTGTTAGATTTTGGTCCGGGGGGGAAACTGGACCAAAAATCAAGACATACTTTAGGAAATTGCCCTAAACTATGACTGTGAGCATTAATGGTTGGCTGTCTCTCCTGATGATCAGCTGGGGACAGGCTCAGGGTGTATCCCACCTCTCGCTCAATGACAGCCCCACCGGAGACTCCGAATGATATAAGTGGTATAGAAGATGGATGGATGGATGTATTCAAGTTCTACATATGATATAATGACAAGGTGGGTCCAGTAAATGCTCCATTTAGCAGGTAAATCTCAGAGGGTCATGAATTAACATGCCTGCAAACTGAACTCATGACTCTGAAGTCATGTATTAATACAAGACACACAAATACTAAAATATTGGTTTTTCCCTAACAAAATGCTCTGATCCATTGAACATAATACCAAATCATCTCATCTAAATGCACTTAAACACACAGTTTATGTGACATAAAGACAAAGACTGAGATCAAACTGTTTCTTTTTCTATATTTAAATCAAATCAAAATCATACATCTATAAGATGCAGAGCAAACTAGAGTTGATAAAGCATAGGACCATGATTTTAATTTTTAGCTGAATACCAAAACTTGAGGCCATTGTATCAATAACTGTATTGTAAAAGCAAGGACAACGATATACGACAACACTGACATTTTGTCACACTCATACTGGCAAGTCAAACAGTAACTTTTGATCCCTGATGAAAATTCTACTTGATACATCACAGCCTGTCTGCCAGACTGTCGAAGTTGTGATTTAAGCTGACTTTATTTTTTAATCAGGTCTGAAAAGGTCTGAACTGACACAGGGTGAGGGAGATAAAGTGGGAAAGCTTTCGTGTGTGTTTACCTCTCTAACATTCGGCAGCTCCAGAATGTCTGAGAAGACGTAGAGTCCTGGGGTCTCCAGCAGAGAGCTGACAGCCTGGGCCAGTGCTGAGCCTGACAGAGACAGGAGCTGCTCCACCTCCATCTGATACCAGGAGACAGAGGAGGTGACAGAGACATGGTTACGTTAGACTTGAGTACCTCAGGGAGACACCAGAGCAGAAGAGCTTTGTAGAGAGTTCAAGTATGATAAGAATCAATGAAGTAAAATATCTTTGCAACCTCCCAGGCTCTGACACTTTGTTGAGGTGGTGAAAACTAGTTGAGGACTTTGTGTCACTACTTTCAATAAATACTCTATTATAAATCTGAAGCTCTGTGGAAGAACAACCTTACAGCGTACATGTCTTTTGTCATGCTCCTATTAAAGGCCAGTCACTAGTACATTGCAGAAAGCACCTACTGTACACCCAGCACTCACTGAGGCATAACGGTTATGCATTAACATCAAAGACTGGCACAAGTTAGTGCAGTCTGCATCTACCCTCAATATCCAACGGGACTGCCATACACAGTACAGCTCCAACACGGTGTTATAAATTCATCAGTTCAAACAAGATTTTTTTAGGCCAGATACCTTCATTTCATCAAAAACTGGAGGAAGTAAAGTTGCCAAAATCAAGTCCATTTACTTATTTCATTCAGAAAGTTTCATTTCAGAAACTCTGTGATTGAAAAGACTATAAGACTATTTTTTTTATCTTTTGCAAGTTGGCCAAGACAACGAAGACATGAGGGATCAAAATTTGGGAATATTTTTGACAGTCTTGCTTTGTTGTAAACCCTTTCTTTTTTAAAGTATGTCTCAGTTATTTTGCGACATGACTGATTGACTTTTTTTTAAAAGTCTTGATTGTTTTCCCTCTGGGCACAGAGAAGGGAGAGAGCAGTGGGGTTTAGATTGCATCCATCACTTAACCTAATGAATGTCTGCAGTCTAAGTAAAATGACAAACAAAATGTGTCATTAAAACTAAAAGGCGCTTTATCATCATAAAGTTGCTGCACCAAACCTTTTTTCCAAATATATCAGCAACAACTCCATGGCGCTTTGGTGAATATTGTCACTGAAAAATGTTCGTAATTTCTGTACTTTCATCTGAATTTAAGAGTTTTACTCACTTCTTTCCACTAACTCCTGTCAGCAGTGAGTCTATTCTTTCACTCAGGCTGAGATTCCATTGAATCCTGCTTGCTAAAGCGGGGTACACTACACACATAAAGATTGTAGGGCTGTTTTTGTCCTGACTTCCCTCTTCCTGACCAAGGACGGCAAATGCTTGATTGTCTAATGTCTTATAAGGTTGTCCTGTGGTGGTCTGAGGTGTGTCAAGAGTGAATTTTTCCCAATGAAACTCTCCAAAAAGGGTCATGGCCGACAACTGTAAATATTAAACTTGTTCAATATTATAATAGTTGCCAATATTATAAAAGTTGGCAACTTTGGCTTTGACGCATGTGCGCGAGTGTGTTTGCAGGCATTCGCAATAACCAAGAAACGAGGAAGTGGACAAACTGCCTGCCGCAGTCGTGCTTTGCTTTGTTGTTAGGAGTTGGAAGATAATCAGGGAGATTCACACAGACAGAAGAGCCTCAAGAAGCAACTTCACATTTAGAAACAAGCCCAAAGCCCAAGCCCAAAAAACCAGTTAAGCTGTTATAGAAGGCAACAGCAGCATGCAACTTAGTTTCTAAGCTGCATGCACTAATTGTCAAAACAGAACCAATGTGGTCCAGCACTCGTGCTTACCATCCTGGGTGGAAAGACGCCCTCAGTTTCCGCTGTGTCGCTTAGCACTCTCAATTGAAAACAGTTTTAATTTTTGTATCAGTGCTGCACTCATCAATGTCCTGCTTTCCTCACTGACCAATCAAAATCCGAAGGGACAGGACTTCTGATGGTCAACAACAATGTCAAAAGAGAAGGTGATTGGTCTTGTCCAGGAAAAAAATCCTGCTCTTCTGCCACAGATTGTAGAATTATATGATTCTTTGTCGTTGTTTTAGTTTAATTTCCGTTTTTATTTCACTGTTTATTTCATTAGTTAATAAATGAAAGCATATGAATTTAAAAAAAAGTGCTTGCCAAGTCACAAATGAAAAGGAGCCAAATGATATCTTATATGATCTATTTTTATATGATACTAATTAACAATTTACATAATAAAACACAAAACTTTAAATCAGTTTCTTGTTTTCTGGGTGATATTCCCATGAACAATAGAGCTTTTCAAACTGACTATTAAGGATACTTCCCTGAGAAGTGGACTTGGCAATGCTGCTCGTGTCTAATGCGGGCTGCTGAGAAGGCCGATTCAGTGTCAGAGCTGTCCCTGGGAAAAGTAACGCTGCACTGCATTAAAAAAAGAGCTACGTTTTGTTACCAAATTTTCAGTAGTAGTGTGTTACTTTACTTTTTACCCGAAAAAGTAGTTAGATTACTTTAACGTGTTACGCACAACACTGTACCACACACAGTACAATCAAAACTGTTCAATGTCTAATTTTTTGTCTTCATGTGTGGGTCTCTAACAGATAAAAAAATCCCTTCAGATTTAGAAAATCTTTGTGTGTACCCCTCTTAAGACATGGGCCGTCATTTCTCATGCAGGCCCGCAGATATAAGGCTGAATAGTGATTTAAGATGGAACACTGAAAATGTTTTCATATTAAACTTTACCTCAAATAAAATGACATTTTTTTATAATGACAGTCAGCACTACTTCATTCTAACATGTGAGCATCCATATATATCTTTACAAACAGCAAGACCATTAAAACCCTGATGACTCATTAAATGTCTCTAAAGTTCAACACTTTTAAATTTTGGTGTTGATTAAATGGCAAGTTGTTCTAACATTAAATACATACACAAGAGTTTTTCCTGTACTTTTTTTTATTCTTCAACACTGATTAAGGTGAAGGGTGCAAACATTGTGTTTAAGTGGCTGCTAAAGCTTTGCAGAACATTTTTGATGCCCACCCCTACAAAATAGATTGTCTGCTGGGGAGTGACCATTTGATTTGATTTCTGCATCAATAAGAAGTTAAACAGATAAACCAAATAAAATGACTGGTGAGTATAGACCTAGGGTAACTACATGTCTTTTCATTTAACTGCCAACAGCCACGTGTTTATGACCAAAGCACTTAACCCTCAGATCACCTGGAGAGCACCTCAGATAGTGGACGAGCAGCTGCTATCTGTAGCACCAACACAGGCAACAAGTGTAATGAATACTAAGCAGGCATGTTTATTCATCCAAACCCATTCCCTGCAAGGAACTATCATGCAAATGTACAGCAGGCTGAAGGCAATGACAGAATAATTACCTAAGCAGTGACAGTAATGTGCTTGTGTCTTGTGCTGATCTAGTCAGGAGAAAGTGAATCCCAAAGAACAAAAGACAGAAACATCTCCTGATGCTAAACCTCTGCCACTTTTCCTGTACTTAGTTTGACTATAGCTTTTTTAAATCACAAGCTTCACAGTGTAAAAAAATTACACGCATTTAAAAATAGTACAGAGGGGATGTCAGTCTAATTTCTGTTGTGCTCTTCCAAACTCAAAAGAGCAGTCTGAAGTCGTGTCTTCTTGATGTTGATATGGTATTTTAAGATCCTAATCCCAGTAGATACATTGTGGGACAAAAGGAAGTGTAGTTTTACAGATACATGATTAAGTTATTGCAGCTGCATCAGACTGCTTATATTACCTTAGGCCCTTTCTTTAAAATTAATTCAACAGAGAGTCTGGATTCCCACCGCCAAGCTAAAACCAGTCTGCCTGGTTTGATTAGTGCTGATGACTCTTCTGTTTTGTATAACACTAAAATCTGATACATGAAGATTTACCCACACTCATCTTTTTCCATATGTTATCCCTCTGGACAGCAATTAATGAGCCTTAAAGAGCCTTTTCTCTGGCCTGGTGAATAGATGAACAGCCATGTGTCTCAGCCAAACAAATTAACCCGCGCTTTTTCAGAAACCTCTTATACATTCAAAAATGTTTTCGGAGTTAGATCAGCAGTGAATTCAAGGTTAGCGAGGAGCACCTGTTTCCTTCTGTTGCATTAATATGGACAGGACTGGCTTGAAATCAGTGACAGATTGCCAGAGTTACACAAGGAGATGCAAAATATGCAGCATGCAGGTGTTCAAATGCAAAGTGAGCTTATGAACAGTTTGAGATTAATAGAAATACAAATGTCTCTTAAATAATGCTAAATGGCTGTAAGGAACACAGAATGCAAAGTAAAGTATTAGGTCCAGGCTTTCTTGAATCCTGAGATATATATTTAACAAATGCATGGTAAGATTAAAGGTACAATACTATTGTTTATATTGATAGTTTATTTAGCATTAAAATAAAGTTAACTCTATTCTGTTAACTTAATCTGACCATCTATAGTGCAATGTTGATTAAAGTGATTTTAAGCAAGAAGGCTTGAGAAGAGATTTCAAAGTTTGAGTAGAAAGATTAATCACAGTAAAGCCCACCAACAGTGTTACGTTTACTGACAAGACAATCTATTTGATTTTCAGGACAGTATCATAGTTAGGGCTGCCACAAATGACTATTTTGATAGTCGACTAGTCAAGGACTACTTTTGTGATTAGTCGACTAGTCACTTCATGCATGAACTGCAGCATACTGCACCAACATGCAGCTGGTGGCCCAAATCGCTTATTATGAGCAGACCTGGCAACTTTGGTGCCTGCGTAGTTGTGCATGCGCCACATGGATAAGTGTGTTTCGGGGTGTGTTGGTTTGATTCCTGCTGGTGTGATAACCAGAAAACAGGACAGATAGGCAGACAAGACAGCAGAGGTACAGCAGCAGTTTTGTGAGAAAACACACTTAAAAAACAAAACGACTTGTCGACTATTAAATTAGTTGTCGACTACTTTGATAGTCGACTTAGTCACGACTAGTCGACAAATCAGGGCAGCCCTAATCATAGTTAACATTTAATTTCTTTCTATTTTATTCCAGGTCATTTTATGACCACCTGAGTATAGTTGCTGACCATGTCCAAACTTTCAAGACCACAGTGTGCTCATCTTCTGATGGCTTCTTCCAGCAGGATAATGCTAACCTTGCTAACCAACCAAACCATTCATTTAAGCTTTGCAGGATGGATCTGCCTGAGGACAGACAAGAAATCTGGCAAATTAGGCTGCTTTGCAAGGCTACTCGAGTCTGACTCCCTTGTAGCATTTACTAATCTTGTGTTATGATTATCCTCTTGAACATACTTATTGCTAAAAGTCAAATCAGAATACACGCACTTTTCATCTGTTATAAAGGCAACTCTGACAGGATTAGGCAATCAAAAAACAAATAAATGTGTTTTGACTGTTTTGTTTTGTCCACATGTCCAGCAGAAGACACACTAGTACCTGGCTGCACATCATGTAAGGGCTGAACAATATATTGTTTGAACAATGTAACTGTATTGTGTGCATGCACAATAGGTACATCCCAGATGATCAATAAAAGGGCTGATCGATTTTAGCAAAAGATCTTATTGCAATTTTTATGGCAGAAATGCAATTTCAATTGGATTCATGATTTTCTTTTCAAATCAAATCAGTAAAATATTCACCATGTTTACAGTACAGACAACAGTAAGAAATAAATGATCAAAAGCACATAACACATTATTCATCATGTAATATTGATGATAAATAATCTAATAACTCCAACTACTACTCCTAAAAAGAGGCTTTGTACTGGTGACCTGCTTGCCAGCACATCTTTTAAAGCTAATTTGTTTCTCTCCTTGGCCATCTTTCAGTTTTAAAAAATATTCATTGTATGTGTCCTTAAACAGAGAGTATTCTACATGAACCTTTTCTTTTCTTCAAACCTTGTCTTAACTGAGCCTTCAGGGTTAAAAACATGGTCATGGCTCAGAGAGAATTCACTTTAACCATTGTCAGAAATGCTTAATAACATAGTGGGCTACCAGGAAAACAATTACAAGCCATGAGTTAGTTTAGGTTTATGAAGATACATGCTACTGCGTTCTTCCTCAATGTGTGTCAAAATTTGAATCACAGTTGCTGTCGGGGGCTGCAGAGTACAAGGGAGGGAGGGGGATTATGAAAATCATTTAAAGATCCAATTTTAAGGGCACAGGTACCTGTCGTTTTAACATAATAGCATAGTATATACTGCAGATGTAAAGAATATTGCAAAATGTTGGAAGGGGGGGACTTAAGAAAGAAAAAAACATATCGTATTTACAGTATTTAACCTTTGTTTTAGTTTTCAAACATGATGACATAACAATTAACGATATGCAAACCTAATGATATCACGAGCAGTAACTAATCAAGGTTCAACTACTACCATAGAAGATATGCTTAATATGTGACAGTGTGTGTACTGGTTGAAAAAAATTGTGGTTGTATGTGGATTTGTACAAGAGAAATAATGTGAAGAAAGTCTGTCTGAGTTAGGGCTGCACGATATTGCAAAAAACTGACATTGCGATTTTTTGGGGGGTTTGCGATATATTGCGATATATATTGCGATATTAAAAATGGAAGAATTTTCACCAGATAACTTGAATAGCTCTGTTTGGGAAGAATCTGGTTGACTCATAATGACACCATTGTATTCATCTAATACCATTTAATCCAGGCTAAGGAGGTTCATCTGTAAATGATGAAGATTGTTGCATATAAAAGGGATCCAGGAGGCCATGTCTCTGAACAAAATAGAATAGGTTTCAATTTCAGTTGCTTTTTTTCATTTCCCCAATAAATGGGGGAAATGCGATAGTCACATCCCATGTGCGATGTGACTATTGCGCATGCGCACATTGTGATGGCGATATTCAAACGATATATTGTGCAGGCCTAGTCTAAGTGCACTTGTATGATAGTAACTGCGTGAGTCTGTTTCTCTGTGAGTATTAGTGAGTGTAGGAGTAATTATGTGTGTAAAAATGTTATGGAAAATGTAGTTATTCAGCTAAAAGTCCAGATATGATTTTGATCTATATTTCCCAGCCCTTGATCATATACGCTGTCTGGTCAAAAAAAAAAATAGCCACCTGGATTTAACAAAGCAAATAGGCACAAGCCTCCTATTGGATAATTACCACATGGGCAAAAGGCACATTCTGTGGTCCTGGAAAAATGTTAGTCCGTTGAAGAAGGGTCAAATCATTGCCATGCGTCAAGCACAGAAAACATCTAAGGAGATTGCAGAAACTACTAAAATTGAGTTAAGAACTGTCCAACGCATTATTAAAAACTGGAAGGATAGAGTGGAACCATCGTCATCAAGAAAAAAATGTGTTTGAAAAAAATCCTGAATGATTGTGATCAGCGATCACTTAAACTTTTGGCCAAATCAAATCGAAGATAAACAACAGTAGAAATCAGGGGTATGTTTAATAGTGAAAGTCAGAGCATTTCCACACACACATTGTAAAGGGAACCCAACTGATTGGGGCTGAACAGCTGTGTAGCCTTAAGAAAACCACTAATCAGTAAGGCTAACTAGTTAAAAAAAGGCTTCAGTTTGCTTGGTAGCATAAAAATTGGACTCTGGAGGACTGGAAGATGGTCATGTGATCTGATAAGTCCCGACTGACCCTTTTCTGGAGTGATAGGAACATAAGGTTAAGAAGAGAGGCAGGTGAGGTGATACACCCACCTTGCCTAGTGTCTACTGCACAAGCCTGTGGGGGCAGTGCTGTGATCTGGGGCTGCTGCAGTTGGTCAGGTCGAGGTTTAGCAATATTATGGCCCAAAGAATGAGGTCAGCTGACTACCTGAATATACTGAATGACCAGATTATTATATCAGTGGAGTTTTCCTTCCCTGATGGCACAGGCATATACCAAGATGACAATGCCAGGATTCATCGGGGTCAAATTGTGAGAGTTTAGGGAGCATGAGACATCATTTTCACATGGATTGGCCACCACAGAGTCCAGACCTTAACCCTTTGGGAATCTTGGGATGTGCTGGAGAAGGCTTTGCGCAGTGGTCAGACTCTTCAATCATCAGTACAAGATCTTGGTGAAAAATTAACGCAACACTGGATGGAAATAAATCTTGAGACATTGCAGAAGCTCATCAAAACAATGACACAGTGTATGCGTGCTGTATTCAAAGCTAAAGGCGGTCCAACAAAATATTAGAGTGTGTGACCGTTGAGGTTTTTTTTGTTTTTTTTCGCAAGGCAGTGTAAAAACGTAGTGATTAATTAACTCTTTGTGCTGTTATGATTTTACAAAAGGCTGGAAACACTATTGTTAATCTATCTCAATAAATTAGCCCTTCACTGATGAATCATTGTGTAGCATGCCCATATAATGTAAGAAAAAAAAACACTTTCACACCCATCCAGCCTGTTTGCTTTGTATTGTATTCAGAACACATTCCTTCTGTTTTTATCTGTTATTTTGCTTTGTCTTTATTTTTATATTTTCAGTGAACCATTGATTGAGAGCAGCGTTAGAGAATCAAACAGAATAACACACTTCATAAAATAATAAAAATGTTCAAGGCTTCAACAAGAAAAAACTGAAATTGGATTTGGCAGTTGTAAGCTTTCACAGTCTGTTGTAAACTGTTCCCCAGATTTACTGAAGCAAAATTCACTTCAATAAACTCAGCTTTAATTAATTCATCTATCTTTCTTATTACCCCATCATCTAGAATGACCCACACGATCACTTTAACCTATCCTGACAGAAGATATTTTACTTAAATGAGGAACAACTCTGTAAATTAACTTTACGTTAATATAGCAATGCTTTAGTAGACACTTAGAAATGTAGTTAATGGTCTGAGTGGTCTAACATCAAATGGCCAGATCCGCATTAGATTAAATTACATTCCTGCCGAACATCAGAGACAGAAATATCACTCAGTGTAAACATCAACATCCTTCAAATACAGGAAAAACAAACTGATACGGAAAACAGATTTTTCTGTCAAATGTCCTCATTTAAGCTCCTTAATTTTACTAAAGGAAAATCAAACGGTAAAACACTGTGTAAAGGGATTTACTGAGTGTGGGCTGTGGTGATAAGTATAGTGATGTCCCAGATGAGTGATGCAGAGTCATTTTACACAGAGCAGTTTATCATGTGCAGGTGGAACTTTCAGAAAATGTTACTTTCATCATTTGGAAGAGAGGTGGATTGCTTTATAAATTAATAATACATGCATGGGAACTGCGTTCAAATATACAAGTCATATATAGAAAATTGGAGGTTAAATATAACACTTTATGTATCTGTTCAAGGATATTTTTATATAAAGATCCCCTGTATCTTCAAGTTTCTTGCCAACTTCATTCTCGAGACACACTTTGAACTCATTCTGAGAATCTAAGAAAGTATTGACTTATTGTCACTGATGAAGATTCTCGGATGGAAACAGAAACTCATCCAAACAAGATTTGGTTTGAAAAAAAAAAAACATTTAGAATTAAGGATGCACCGAATGTTCGGTGGCCAAATATTCTTTCGGCCAAATATATCATTTCGAATAGTACAGTGTGCCGCAAGGACAAAATCACTTTCACACAGCTCTCCTCAGATGATTCGGAGCTATTAATGTCCGCTCAGAGTGGAAACTCTTTGTTTATTGAAGTCAAGAGAGCAGCAGATGTGTCTGGCGTCAAGCTGCGCTCACAGCGCCCTCTGTTGGACGGAACGGTCCACTGCTCCAGGCCTGATGTGCCGCCACACTCGAATATTAAGCGTCAGCCTGAAAGCAGACTTGTGTCAAGAGGACAATTATTTATTTGTTGTTATTATTGGTTTGTTGGTTGATATTCACTTCAATGCACTTTAGTATTTTTTTAATGCATGTTTTGTTTTGTTTGAAGGCTTAATATGAATGAAAAACTTGGCTACTGGAATATTAAAAAATTTCATAATAGTCAATAAACAATTACTTTCTTTTAAAAACATGTCTAAAATGTACTCCAAGCTATTAATGCACTATTAAAAAATATAGTGAACTACTTTGCCTCCGCATTGGATATTCGGTATTCGGCCAAGCGTTTATACTTTATTCGGCTCTGGCCACAAATTTTCATTTCGGTGCATCCCTATTGAGAATTCATCACTCAACCAGCAGGCAAAACCATTAAAAAGACTTAAGTATAAAATATTGATTTTCCCCTGGTTTAAATTAAACATAACAACTACACCTAATCAATGAGCTGGTTCATTACTTAATTTAATGAACAAAAAGAAATAGGCTTGCACAATATATCGTTTGAGCATCGCCATCGCAATGTGCGCATGCGCGATGTGACTATCGCTTTTCACCCATTTATTGGGGGAAATGAACAAAAGCAACTGAAATTGAAACCTTTTCTATTTTGTACGGAGACATGGCCTCCTGGATCCCTTTTATATACAATAATCTTCATCATTCACAGATGAACCCCCTTAGCCTGGATTAAACGGTATTATATGAATACAATGTTGTCATTGTGAGTAGGGCTGTAATCAACCACAGAAATAGTTGGTCGACTAAAACACAGCAATTGTCGACCAAAAATCGACCAAAGCCCCCCAGCCGCCGCAGCGATCTTTTTCCGCTGTGTGCGCCTCTTCTATTTTTTCTCTCAACACAAGACTCTTTGCTTTCCAGTCTTCATCAATGAAATGGGCAGTCACTGTCATATAGGACTCCATTTGAAGAGACGTACACATCATCTGTTATCTTTATCTATTAACTCGGAAGCTTTCTCTTTTTTACTCCCTCATATTTTGCCGTTAGTGCATGCGTAATTGTCTGGCGTGCTGGCACTGAATATCCAGGTTCCAATGTTTTTCTTGGCATTCCACGACACCAATGGGCCTCATATCCTCAGAAATAAAATACTCAATTCCTTCTGTGATGTCTTTTTTGCATTTGGGTGTTAATATGAGGCTTAAAATCCAGCGCAGACTTGGTGAGGGATGCCGCTGTTGCAGCGAGCAGCTGCGTATGCAGTTATAAAACGAATAAGCGATTATTAGACTAGAATATTGAAATGTTCTTAAATAAAAATATTGAAATTAACGACAAATACATTAAAATGGTGTTCTGAGACATGATTTTACCTGTGAAATGGGGGTGCTCAGAAAAGGCCCCCATTTCACTTGATATGTTTCTCCTGATGAAATGAACTGCAGGGGAAAAAAATAAATTGACACATTTGGTCGACCAATCAGAATTTTGGTCGACTGAGCACGCATCAACCAATTAGTCGACCAGTCGACTAGGACTTTACAGCCCTAATTGTGAGTCAACCAAATTCTTCCCATACAGAGCTATTCAAGTCATGTGGTGAAAAAATTCTTCTATTTTTAATATTGCAATGTATATCGCAATATATCGCAAATCCCCAAAAAATCACAATGTCATTCTTTTCCAATATCATGCAGCCCTAAAAAGAAATTTAAATCAAGTCCTTAAATCAAATACTCATAATTTTACATTCAACACATTCACATCTCTTAAAAGCCTTTAATTTTGCTGAATTATGTTTTTCAAATACATTTTTAAAATGCTTATTAATTTCAAAGTCCATGAAAGAATCCAACATTTTGAATGAAATACTGTGTTGACTCCATGGAAGTTACATTTATTAGCTTAACATACCTGTCTCTTAATCCAAAATGATTTTTACAACAGGTAAGTTAATTAGGAATATTGTTATTTTGTATGTATTTTTAGATTCTGGTCTTACTGCAACTAATCGGAATTATAGTAAAAATTGTGTTTTGTAGGCCTGTTTTCAGTTTTGCATTAGTTTTTGTGGACCCTTTGAAAGAATAACTAAAATAAATAAGAAGTCATAAATTACACAAATATATATTTTTGGGATGAAATGGTATTTGTTTTGATAATCACTTCAATCCTTTAACACTGATAAATAAACTTTGATGTAATTTCTAGTACAGTTGAGCTAAATAATGAAAATAATCTGTAAATTTAATTTGACTGCTTTATTATTAAAGTATGTCCATGCAAGAGTCATGTCCTTCAATGATACGTGATATCTATTGTTTCTTTCTGCAAAGAAAGTACAAAATCAAAGTCCATTAATATGGAAAACCCCATGGGCCTTGTGCCAAACTCAACAAAGGCATTGGCATTACCAGCAAGTTGCACAAAGTCAACATGCATGCCACAGGCATAAACCAGTTCCCTAAGTGGGGTCAGGATCTCAAAGTGGGTATGTGCACAAATCTGTAATAATCAGCCTGAAAATGAGAGCGAACATTCTTTGATTAAATTGCTTATATTTAGCATTTCCACTTAGCCTTTAAGTTCATACTTTATGCAAAACATTTACTTGCCATGTGCTTTAACCACGCTTTACAGGCCAAATTGTATTTTTGATAATACTGTGAAATATCAGATGCTTCTGGAAGCTGGGGTGTAAAAATCTGAAATAAACTTACAACTTTTGTAAAACACAAATATACTTAATACACTTAAATGAAACAGAAAAGTCAGGTAGTGAGTCAGCATTTTTTTTCTGGCGAACATACCGAGTTATCTAGTGGACAAAAAGCTTATTACTATGAATGATTCTCACAGCTTTTGATCATTGTGATATTGATTAATAGGTCTGGCATTATTCTTTACCTATAATAAACGTCAACTGTTTCAATATAAACAGAATTTTCTTCACTTATATGTGAACTAAAAACATATAAATTGCTTTTGCCCTCTACACACTGCCTTGCTCTGCCCTTGTCCGAAAGCCACTAATAAAAATACAATCACTGCTTCTGAAAGGCCTGTTATAATATCTACTTATTAAGGTAAAACCAGCGTCACCTTTTCTAATTAAAATAAACAATGTTTCTGCATAACAGGTTTTAGACTTTGGTAGCATTTTGGTAACACACAGTGTCATTTTTACGAAAAAAACACAGGAGTGGCATGACTTACAGACATGTTTACCTGATATACAAACACTTACCTGGCATGCTAAATGTCACCCGGCTAGCATTAAAGCTACTGACAGCGACCGTCAACGGTCTTTAAAACAAATAGTGTGAAAGGTGCTCAATCCGCAAAATATTTATTCTGTTTCAGATCATGGCTGTCGACAAAATCCGATTTAACTTGTGTTTTTATCACTTCTTAAGCTCAGTGTGTCATGCTAGCATAGCTGCTAACGGCTAACCGACCGCAAGGTTTCGCTTAGCCGTTGAAGCAGGCCTCTGTTCATTAAAACCTCTTTAATGACTCAAGTCACTCGACTGAGCTGTCAGATGAACCGGGAGACAAGAAAACAATGTGAAAGTCATCGCTTTAGAGGGAATTGAACATGTAAATGTTTAAATTACCTTGTATATGTTTCTAGTAGACAGCCTCTCTCGATTGTTCAGTTCCGCTGTCAGCTCACGTACGACAACAAAGCAACGTACTCCGTGATTGGACAGAACAGTAAAATGGGCGGGGTTTATGTAGCTGTCCATCATTTTCTTCACGAGTGGACCAGAGAGAAAAGCGTCATCTAGCGGTGAGATCATCGCCACTGAGAGTAAACAGGTCAAACTGTGTGAACCAGCAGAGGTTAACTGGAGGTGAGGTCGAAGTTTAGCCTCATTAGAAGGAAGGTGATTTGACTAATAAGGAATAGAGAAAAGCAGAAACTGCAAACTATCATAAGAAATGAGCGGTTATGTTCAGGCACAAGGAAGTACAGATGCAGAAAAAAATGTTGAGAATTTGAGGACATTTTCTGTTCCACACATTAAATTTAAAACAAAAATTGCAAAATATCCTAATAAACACAGTTATTGTTCAGTTTGTAGTTGTTTGAGGCAGAAATTAGAGACTGTTTCCTTTCTGTGGAGTGCTTGTACAACCAGAACAAATGAATGGTCTTACTGTGCACTTTCCAATTTTACCATTCCATTTAATTCAATTAAAAATATACATTTAAATTAGAAATAGTGTAATTCATTGTTTGTCCAGTTTTTATGCCATGACCCACAATTTTAATGAATGAATCTCATCTAGTTCTTCTCTTGTCTAGAATCTCATGTAGTTTTTAATACACTTGAGTCAGGCTCCTGATTATTAGTAATGGAGTTACATCAAACAATGCCACAACAAATAAAACTTTGAATAAAAATTGTATCTTTGATGCCTGAGCTGGATAATTCACATAAATTGATGGTTGATTGCCCAGTTTTTGTGAACATACAACAGAGATGTGTAAAACAGGAGCAATACACAATCATAGACTTTTCATTCATGCTTTTCCCCGATGGAGTTTCAGGGGCTGGAGCCCATCCCAGCCAACAGGTTGGCACACTACAGACTTGCCAGAAT
Organism: Scarus forsteni; assembly: GCA_036419115.1. Taxonomy (NCBI): domain Eukaryota; kingdom Metazoa; phylum Chordata; class Actinopteri; order Labriformes; family Labridae; genus Scarus; species Scarus forsteni. The sequence continues at coordinate 1,506,983 of JAZDUH010000111.1, forward strand.
TGGAGTACTCAAAGAAAACTCGTGCAAACCATGAAGACAACACAAAACAAAAAAGTCCTTTCCATTCTGAGGGAATGGTGCTACTCCATTTGGTACACATACAATAAAAATAAGTAAAAAAAATACACATAAGCTAAAGAATACACAATAAAAGAAACAGGATAGGATAGTTTAAAAAACATTTTAAGGTGCAAAATACCACTTTAGGGAGCAGCGCATCCAGGTGGACATGTGCAAGAGGGCAGTAGGTGGGATGGGGGTTTGGGGAATGGGGTTATGGTCACTTTTGGTTTAATGCAGTTATGGCGTGTGGGAAAAAGCTGTTTGTGGGTCTGGAGGTTCTGGATTTGATGGACGTGCTGGAGGGTAAAATTTCAAGCAGGTGATGACCAGGATGAGTAGTGTTCTTGATTATGTTTTTGGCTCTATGGGAGATACAGCTGTTTGCAATGTCTGACAGAGAGGGGAGGGGGCAACTGCTGATTTTTTCTGCTGTCTTGATGATTCTTTGAAGAGCTTTCCTGTCTGCAGCAGAACATCCAGCATACCACACAGAAATGCCATTTGCCAGGGTGCTCTCAACTGTTGATGTGTGGAGGGAAACCAGTAGATCTTGACTGAGTTTGCTTTTCCTGAGAATTCTCAGGAAATGGAGGCGCTGTTGAGCCTTTTTTAGGGGCGTCGGTGGTGCAGTGGGATAGTTCGCTTGGTCAGTGATCATGAGGTTGCAGTTTCAAGCCCAGCTCTGGGCGACACATGGCGATGTGTCCTTGAGCAAGACACCTAACCCCAAGTTGCTCCCACTGCTGCGTCAGTGGCATGTAAATGGGCATGAAAGCATGAAAGTGAATGTGTTAGAGATACTGATGGATAACTAACATAGAAACTCTGAACCATCAGTGAGTGAATGTGAAAGTGAGTGGGTGTGAATGGGTAATTGTGTAAAGCAGCTTTGGGCAGTCAGAGACTAGAAAAGCATTATATAAGCTCAAGTCCAGTTACCTTTTTGTCAAAAATATAGATCTACTTATGTTGCAGAGGCAATTTTTGTCCAAAAAGATGTTATATTAGGCCTGGCTAAAACACTGACAGGCTGTGTCACTGTAGAATAATTAATCTTCTTGTTATAGTTTAAGAATGCATTTTAATTAATTAATATGTTTTTGATTCATATTCTATGTCAGTGGTACTGTATAAAGGGATTTGTTTGTTATGAGTATACATAATTGTACGTTCACCAAAGTGAGATGTGGTATACAGAGCTCTTAATCATAATGAAGTATTGCTCTAAAGTGAAGTTGCAACTTTGACTCAACTTTCTGAACAAGTCTTTCACCACTTTATGTTCAATACTATTTTGAACAAAAAAGAATAATTTGTAAAAATGACATTACCATGGACTTACATTTGTTACCAAAAGTCCCAGGCAGCGCAAGAGACAAATGGATTTACCTTTTGAGGAAACAACTCAATAACTTCATCACAATTCCCCTAATAATTGGCATCACATTGTAAAGAGAGACACCCTCCAGAAACTCCAGTAAAGTAACAGATCTCAAACAGGAAGCTATTTTTTATTTTTCACTACTTCTGTTTTGACTTTCCAGATTTTGCTGTTGCATTTCAAGTTTTATGAGATCAATGGCATTTCTCTTCTCAGAGCACCAAATCCTATCTCTTTGAATGGCACGATCCTTTCCATGTTTCCCTCCTGACGGCTGGTTATCTGCCTTTGAGCTCTGCTGATCCCAATATCAGTGACAGAGAGGGGGGAAAAGGCAGGGAGATAGTGTAAGCTATAAATAACAAGTGTGGACTTCTCAGACAAATGTGAAAACAGGCTCTCATCGGCCATGCCCTTGGTTTATTGATAAAACCTCTGCAACCTGATTTATCTAGGGCTTTGGTCCTGTGTGGACATTTTTTGCCTCCTGAAAATAAATATATTTTGGTTGTTGTTGCACATAACTCTTCCAGTTTTGTCAAAACAGGTGGCTGCTCTTGAGGAAAATTCATTGAGGAAATTAGCCAGCTGATGTAGGGTTCAGAAGGCTTTACATGTGAGTACGTTATAGCCATCAATGCAGGGGTGTATCCAGATGGCTACAAGCCTTTGTCACATTCCCCAGTTCCCCTTTTGTTTTTTCCTTGTGTTGTCATGTCTTGTCATTCCTATTTAATTGTGTTGGAACTCCCATCTCTCAAATCAGGTTTTGCCCTCCACTCTTTGTGTCTCCCTGATTGTTGATTCCATTTACTTGAGTTCCCTCCTGCTTCATGTGTGTTTGATTATTGCATGTGTGTTTAAACCCAGCTTCCCCTCTGGTTCTTTCATAGGTTGTCATTGTACCTCGTACCAAAAATTCTCATCACTCCTTCTGTGTCCCTCTATATTTCTGATCTTGCTAAGTATATTTTTTGACCTTCCTTTTTGCCCACTGATTTTGATACTCCTGCCTGATTTTTGACTACTGTTCTGTGTACCACACTCCTGTCTGAGTAAAGGCTTTTCTGAGATCTTGGACTTCATCTTGTCCTGCATTTAGGTCCTTCTCTGTTCAGTATTCTGACAGCCTCAGTTTAGTGGGTCTTGCTTGCATTAATTGACCACTGTTCCAGCCACCCTAGACTCCTCAATTGTGATGGATATTTGCTTTAAATGTGAAAACTATTTTAAGAAAGCTATTTTGGATTATGTTTAAATGTTTTTGGGCTACATCATGATAAAGATGGAAGTGTTGCTGCCTCACACCAAGAGGGAGGCTAGGTCTTCGCCGCGCAGGGCCTTTCTTTGTTTGGTTTCCCAGTACATGCCACAGTTTCCTTTTACATGGGGCCGTTTACATGACGCCGAAAACGATCGATTCCGCAAACATTTCGTTGCGTTTTGGCCTTCCGTTTAGATGAGACCATGTTGCGTTTCCAGTGAAAACGGAAACTTTTGACACCGCTCCCCAGAGCGGAAAGATTTGATTCCGCTCCTCTATCCGGCCTCGTGTAAACACAGAGCAGAGCGTTTCAGGGGGAAACGCTGACGTCACCGCATGCGCAGTACTCTTTCACATGGAGGCTGCGCGCGCATACCAGGAACAACAGCAGCTTCCTCCGTCCGCCGGGTAACGTGTGAGCGTCTTACCGTGCTCGGTTTGTTATCCAGAAAAAACTATCCAGACAGATTTGTTGTCCGAACTGATTTGTTGTCCAAAAAAGAAACTCCTGCTTCTCTGTGCGTCTGTTCGCCATTGTTGTTTGTGAAAGGTTTTCTTCTTCGTTCGTGTGTTGTAGCAGCGCTGCATCTCTGCAGACCTACACCGCCATCTACTGAACTGGCATGCACACTACAGCGGATTTACAGGGGATTAACTCGTCTCCGAGCGTTGTCATGTAAACGCAGAAGAATTCGAAAACGGAAAGGGAGAATCTTTGCGGCTTCAAGTCAGGAGTTTCCATGTAAACGGCCCCTTACAGATTAAAACATGCTTGTTTGATTAATTGGTATTTGCAAATAATTGACTGTTTCATTATCAACCCTGTGAATGGCTGTCACACAGTCTAGGTTGTGCCCCAACACAAACTCAATAACAGGTGGGATATAGGCTCCATGAATTCACCACAAAGGGGTGACATCAATTCTACAAGGTTGAGGCTCCAACACTGTGGGCTAGCTACTGACTTGGTGCTAGTTAGCAAAAAAATGCCAACCACAACAGCCAAAAAAAGGGAATTTTTGAACTATTTGATCAAGGCATTAAGATCCGCTCTGTCAAGTCAATACTAGAGAGACTGAAGCTAAACAGAAAGGAAAAGTACATGCAATAATGGACTTCCTTAAAAAGCACTGTTCTGTATCCCAGGCTATACTGTGAGTCAAACTGAAAAAAAAGTGAGAAATGTCCCACTGGAGGCAGCAATTCACAAACTTCATCTGCCAGACAAGAAGAACAAGAAGAAGCATCTTTTTCAGGGTTGCAGGAGACTGAAGCCAACTGCAAGGGTGTGAACTGCCAAGAGGTAGTTCACACCCTGGACTGCTGAACAGACAATCACAGGGCTGACATGCAGAGACAGAGGCACACTAATACCAAAGAGCAATTTAGAGTCACCACTTAACCCAATGAGCATATTTTTGGTCCACGGAGGAGAAAGAGTTCCTCCAGAAAACTCACACATGCACCAGGAGAGCATGCTTATTCAACAGAAGAAAGTCCTGTTAAGCTTGAGGAGTCCAGAATAAGCAACTCTTCTTGCTGCAGGGCACGGGTACAAGGCCTGATTTTGTAAATGTGAAACAGTGAGAGACCCACACATGAAGACGAGTACTGTCATGTTTTTTTCTTGTACTATGTGGTATGCCACAAAAAGAAAGACATAGCACACCACTGAGGAACCAGTTCATTCACCAACAACCAACTCTCACAGCTTGTAATCTTGATCAAATGCGACTTTAATGTAAACAAACGGTGGAGAAAGTCTGAGGGAGCTGCTAAACCAAATGTGGCTGGCAGTTAGCTACCTATGAGATCTTGACAGCTGTGATATCCATCCAGCTCCTGTCTTAATTAGTCTGTCACACATAATTTGAAGATTATGCTGCTGAGACAGTCATGTCTTTGCCACATACTAACCTGATGGTCCTCCATTTTTGATGTCCGTCTAACTTTATGCCTTGACTTTATTATTGTTTCCATATATTTGTTTCCTGCTTTCTCCCTGATTGGTTTTGTTCTATCACATGTGACCAAATACAGAGGGCATTTCTGGCTTTCCTCAGTGTACTCCACACACATAAGGATATCTGATCATAAATATTTAACATGATTAATATTTATGAATTCAAGATGAAGCAGCCTGATCCTCTTCTGAGAGGATCAAACTACTCTGGTTATCCAAAGGATCTCAGGGTATCATAATAAACCAACACACACTGATAGCATGAGGTGTTCTTCAGAGACATAATATGAAATATCTAGAGACAAGACTGGGAAAATTAGCTGGAGAGTTTATTGCTTATTTATTGAGCTTATTTATGGAGTAGAATGTTAATTTCTCAGTTATACAGTACGAACAGTACGAACATCAGTACGTCTGTCCATGTTTGTGGTGGTGGGCTAACCTCTGTGCCTCTATTCCCAACTCAGAATCTATATGCTTATGGATTTCAAACCTTGCTACAGTATTAAACGATAGATAGAAGACTTAAAATTCATACTATCACACACATAGACATTGTACACTATTCAGGGACCCAATGTGATCTGTATGCTCCAACACATTCCTAAAAAATATTGGGAACTCAGCCTTGTAAGGGGACGATTTATGTGCTTCCAAAAATAAAACCCAGTAAGTGTAACAACAAAAAAGTCTATAACTTTGCAAAGATACCACTGTTGAGAGTCTTTTTTTTATTTAACTGATGGCCTTGATGCTCTTCCTATGGATCACTCATATCCATTTAGCTGATTCAGCTTCAGGATCCTGGTATCGCACACTGGCACATTGTTGTCATACTGCCTGGGTTAACCTTGACATGTTAAATGCACATTATCAGGCTTTTTCTAACATAATCATGGTAAGTCAAAATATTTGCATTACAAAGGCCTATTTGGGATTCAGCTTAACTTCTTAACTTGAAATTTGCATTTGCTCAAGTAAAGCCAGGAAAGGGTGACCTTCCCTGTCAAAGATGTTTGTTTCCTACCTTTACACACACACAGACACACACTCGCACAACCTCATGTTTAAGGTTTTTTCCACTTGCAGACAGCACACAGTAACCAGCCCAATTAAGGGGAATGAGGAACACCTGTGCTGGTCAGCAGGGCTCTGCTTTAAAAAGATATTCCCTCCTGTCCACGGTAGTGCATCATTTCAGCCACATACACACTCACCACTCTGTCAACACTCACATGCTTTTCCACTGTGTACAGTATGATAACATGGATGCCAATCTCTGCACTGCTTTTTTTTTTTTTGCTCTTCAGCCAGTCCAGCCAATCAGTGATGGAATAAAAATGGATACACCCTCTGGGACATAATGTGCCCGGCTCGACTGATAATGAGAAACAGTGAGATTACATTTTGGAACTGAAGGTAAACAAAAGACAGCAGAAAACAACAAAAAAAAAACCTCATACAGCACAATCCTTTGCCATGTCATTTCTATAATCATGTGTCAACAAAAATGTGATAAACTGCCCTATCTAAAAAATTAAAGTAACATTTTTTTTAAAGTCCCGTTACATCCAGATTTGATAACCATCATATCATATCACCTCTTCCATGTGCCATGAACATTCCCTGAAAAATTTAATCAAAATTATTTAATAACTTTCCTAATTATCTTGCTAACAGGCAGCCAGATTGACAAACATGAAAAAAGCAACCTCCTTGATGGAGGTAATAAAGATTGGTCGCATGTTTGATCTTCTACAACAGCTTTGCATAGTTTTCTCCCAGAGAGGTGCTAACCAACTGTCCTGTGACAGTAGCCCTGGAAACATGCTCAAAAATCCAAAAATTAACATTTTTCCTGTAATTAGTTACTTGTTCAGTGTAAAAAAGGGACTGAGTAAATTTCAGGGTCAGACTTAATCAAATTCTTTTGATTTTTTTTAGAAGACAATAGGTGAAACAGCTACAATCTGAAAGTCAGAGTGGGCTGACAGGATACATTGTAAATGCTTCACCAGTCTGACTTTTGGCAACAAACACTTTAAAATGAACATAATTAACTAGAATAAATTGTTTTTATAGCAACAAGGCTTGTCTCTAGTTCTTACATCTTACTACTTGAAAAGGGTCTTGGATTGGGTTACACGTGAACTCTGATGCAGTAGGTCAAAGCTTGGTATCAGATGACCTCAAATAATTGGAGGTCAAGTAAAAGTGAAAATGTTTCTGATGATGTTGGTTCAAGAAAAACATGAAACAAAGGCATGTAGTGGTGGCATTAATACACCAGATAGAGGACAAAGAGCAGACATAAAACTGAGTCATAGTTATGAGCTATGTAGTTTTAATAGCGGCACTTAATGTAGTCATCACAGGCATAAAGTCATGTCACATTTCCTGTATTTATTTGGAGCAGGCCTAGTCTGTATAATAGCTTATAGAGCATGTCTACTTCCTACGGAGCCCCTTAGGTGCCACGGAGAAAAAAATATATAACTTGTGCGCACAAGATACTTATTTGTGCGCACGATATATTAAAACGTGCGCACGACATATCAAAACGTGTGCTTGAAATACTTATTCGTGCGCACGTTTTAGCTAAAGCGTGCGCACGAATAAGTATTTCGAGCGCACGTTTTAATATATCGTGCGCACAAATAAGTACTTCATGCGCACGAGTTATATATTCTTTTCTCCGTGGCACCTAAAGGGCTCCGTAACTTCCCCATATGGCTGTATTATCCCTTTTTTCATTTCACATTAGGGAGACCTTTAATGTTTGTTTTGTGAAGACTTTTTATTTTAAATTGATTTATAATCTGATCGAGTTACCAAATTGGCAGGAATGTAAATTGTTCTTCCTGTAAGATGCATCCTAAACCAGTGATTTTTAAATGGTGTGGCAGGGCACAGGGTGGGTCTTGAGGCAAGACTAGATATGCCTAGAGTTTGTGCTACTATGTGTTAATACTGCAACTATATGACACCCAATAGTTAACTTTTATGAACCCATCTATTGAAAAATCCATTGAAGAGCCTGAATTTTTGATAAACGTCCTCCCTAAGACTTGCAAGACATAAAAGGGACTATAAGTCTGTTGGTCGGCAGAATTAAAAGAGCCGAAGAAAAGATGAAATCTCTTGAAAACCAAGTCCTGGAACTGGCTCACTAAGAAAGGCGTTGGAACCTATTCCTCTGTGGTCTGCCTGAGGAGGAAAAGGAGGATGTGAGAGAAAAGGTAATTGACGAACAAAATTATTGAAAACAAAACAAATTATTTTTTTAAGATGGCAGAGAATGAAAATAGTAATGGGGAGATTCGTGAACTCTTAAAATGTGAACTGAAAAAATAGGCGATAGGTGCTTAAAGTAAGAAAGATATGAAATAAGAAGAAAATAGTTGGGGTGCTGGTTTGGTGGAGTGGTAAGCAACCAGGCATGACCCTTGTTCATCATGCCTCTGCCAGTCCCCAAGCCCATCCACTGTCTCTGTCCCTCCTGTCAATAAACACCTAAGAAAGCCATAAATATGATCTCTGACGAAAGGCAACACTTCAGTTACTGACTTAACTGCCTATTCTTCTCTACTTCTACCTGAAAATCTGTCTTAAAATCAAAAAAATGAATCTGCAACACTACAGCTTAAACTAGATCATCTTTAAATTAGCAAAATGGAAAAGGATTGTGTATGTTCTAGATCTAAGTGGATTGAAGAAGGGGTGCAGAACTCCAGTTATTTCTTAAACTAAAGACACAAGGACAAGTTGAAAAAACATATCAAGACTTTTCCAATAGGAACAGTTGTAGAAAATCCAAAAGATATTAATATGTTTTGAACTTCTACAAAACTTCGGACAACAGTGTTAAATTGAGAAAATGTTAACTGATTAGAACTTCTGGTTGTGACTCTGGACTGACATGTTTTCTTAAAGAGCTGCAACATTATTGTTATGATCTTTTTAAAGGATAGGATAGGAAAGGTGTTACAATATAGATTAAAATCCACATGTGGATACATAAAGGGCAAATAAATCGTGGTGTTAGTTACAAAAATATTAATGCCAAAGGTGAGGCTCATCACAGAGTATGTGAGCTCCACTGTTCTAGTGTGCAAGCAGGTTAGCAATTCACCTCAACCCCTGCTATGTGCCCCTGGTGAAAAGACTGCCAGCCATCACAAAGTCTGTGAGGACCTGGTCAGAAGAGTCCATGGACACACTGCAGAGCTGCTTTGAGGTGACAGACTGGCCGGCACTCTGTGACCCCCATGGAGAGGACATCAACGAGCTCACAGAGTGTATCACAGGCTACATCAACTTCTGTGTGGACACCATCGTCCCAACAAGGACTGTCCTTTGTTATTCAAATAACAAGCCGTGGATTACAAAGGAAATTAAGGACTGTCTGAATGCTAAGAAGAGGGCCTATAGAGATGGACATTTGGAGGAGGTGGGGGCAACACAGAGGGTCCTGAAGGTGAAAATCAGGGAGGCTAAGGACAGCTACAGGAGGAAGCTGGAGAGGAAGCTCCAACAAAATGACACCAAAGAGGTCTGGAGTGGCATGAAGACCATCACTGGTTACAAGAGGAGCAGCAGCAGCAAGGGAGAAAACTGCAGTGTGGACAGGGCCAACGAACTAAATCTTTTCTTTAATAGATTTGACACAACCCCTGTCCTCCCTCCCCTCCTCCCTGCAGACCAGCAGCCAGCAGCCACTACAGCGACACCTCCCCCTCCTGGGAGCCCCCTGCCTTCTGATGAGGAAACCTCACCTCCCTCCTCCTCCTCCTCCTCCTCCTCTGATCTCCTGACTGAAGGACCTCTTCCAGCATCGCCATCTTCACTCACCGCCTCGGTGTCCTTCACCCCCGACCACGTACGAAGACAGCTGGACGAGACTCCACGCAGGCAAGGCTGCAGGCCCAGGCAGGGGTGAGCCCAAAGGTCCTGAAAGCCTGCGCACCCCAGCTCTGTGGAGTACTTCACCATGTCTTCAGCATGAGCCTGAGTCTCCAGAGGGTCCCTGTGCTGTGGAAGACGTCCTGCATCGTCCCTGTTCCAAAGACGCCGTGTCCAAACGACGTCAAGGACTACAGACCGGTGGCACTGACGTCCCACATCATGAAGACCCTGGAGAGACTCGTCCTGGAGCAGCTCCAGCCTAAGGTCAGGTCCCACTTGGATCCACTGCAGTTCGCCTACCAGCCCAGACTTGGGGTTGAGGACGCCCTCATCTTCATGCTGAACAGAGTCTACGCCCATCTGGACAGGCCTGACAGCACTGTGAGAGTCATGTTTTTTGATTTCTCCAGTGCCTTTGACACCATCAGGCCCTCCTTACTGGGTGGGAAACTGACAGCGATGGGGATGGAGGCTCCTCTGGTGTCCTGGATTGTTGACTACCTGACTGGCAGACCGCAGTATGTTCGTCTGCAGCACTGTGTGTCTGACGGGGTGGTCAGCAATACAGGGGCCCCCCAAGTCCTGTCCCCTTCCTCTTCACCCTATACACCACTGATTTTGGCCACAACACTGAGTCCTGCCACCTTCAGAAGTTTTCTGATGACTCGGCTGTTGTGGGGTGTATCAGCAAGGGTGATGAGGAGGAGTACAGGGCGGTGGTGGGGGACTTTGTCACATGGTGTGAGCAGAACCACCTACAGCTCAATGTGACGAAGACCAAGGAGCTGGTTGTGGATCTGAGACGGGCAAAGGCTCCAGCGGTCCCTGTTTCCATCCATGGGGTCCAGGTGGACATCGTGGAGGAATACAAGTACTTGGGAGTGTATTTGGATTACAAACTGGACTGGACCAGGAACACCGAGGCCGTCTACAAGAAGGGCCTGAGCCGGCTCTACTTCCTGAGAAGGCTGAGGTCCTTTAACATCTGCAGGACGATGCTGAGGATGTTCTATGAGTCTGTGGTGGCCAGTGCTATCCTGTACGCTGTTGTGTGCTGGGGCAGCAGGCTCAAGGTGGTGGACACCAACAGGCTCAACAAACTGATCCGTAAGGCCAGTGACGTTGTGGGGGTGCAGCTGGACTCTCTGACTGAGGTGATGGAGAGGAGGATGCTGTCCAGGCTGCAGGACATCATGGACAATACCTTCCACCCCCTCCACAGCGTGCTGGACAATCACAGGAGCACATTCAGTGCCAGACTCATCCCCCCGCGATGCACCACAGAGCGCCACAGGAAGTCGTTCCTGCCTGTGGCCATCAGACTTTATAACTCCTCCCTCTAATATCACAAAGCTCAAATTGCACAGTATTATATTGCATTGCATTGCACTGTTTTCTATTTTATTCTATTTTATCTTATTCTATTTATAAAAATATATTTCCATTATTCTATTTTATTTTATTCTAATTTCTACTTTAATTACGTGTAACAAATGCTATCTCAATCGTGATGTCTTCAATTGATATTCCTGACTACTATACTGTGTATAAGAGCAACTGAAACAACCGAATTTCCCCTTGGGGATTAATAAAGTATTTCTGATTCTGATTCTGATTCTGAAAAAAATAGCTTTAAACTTCATTGTTAAAAAAAAAAAGTAGGTTTTCAGACAAAGGCCTATACATGTTCCATTTATAACAGCACAGAGTTTATTCATACATTCATTTTCTATACCCGGCTATCCCTTTCGGGGTTGCGGGGGGCTGGAGCCAGGAATGGAACCAGGAAGTTCTTGCTGTGAGGCACGTGCTCTACCAGCTGCGCCACCGTGCCGCCCCACAGAGTTCATTTGAATATTAAATTATTTTGAATGTTTATTTCGAACTCAAATGGAAAACATACATATGTATACCTCTATACAAATCCTACAAAAATAAAATATAAAGATAAGCAAAGGCAAATAGCAATTACAGCATTTTTTTTTTCACTATCATTAATCTTTGCAAGAAAATATAACAATTAGTTCGAAAAGGGTGTAGGAAGGAATAACAAACTTGTCTAGTCCCACCCCTTTTTTCATTTAAAAAATGTCTTACTTAAATTCACCCTGAAGCCTCTTCAGGTCATAGCCAACAATATACTTAGTAACAAAAGCAACAGCAAGCTCAGATGAATAATAGCAATAACAACACATTTCAAAACAAAGACAATAATGACACATCACTGGAAAAACAGCACCCATGATGTTAAAGATTTTCTCTCTGTTTTTCCATTCTGTATCTGCTTAATATTTCAGTTTTAAAGAAGAATTTAGTCCAGCAATCAGTCCAGTAATGTAAAGTGCGTCTTTTACAGATTAACATTTAATGTAAACCAAATGTCACTGTTCTCTCTGCATGAAACAACAAGACATTTTCTGGGCTCTAAAGGCAAAAGAGTACAACAACTCAAGAGCATGGAATATCTAATCAAAACAGAATGGCAACTCACACACTTCATGCTGATAGTACATTGGACATTTAATTGATGTAATATTTATACTGTTGTGTTTTCTCTTCCACTAATAACTGCTAACTTCCCCCACTGCAAACATATGATGATCCTCTTAGCAGTTTGTGAATCTCAGAGATCTCTGCTGTAGCTGGAATAATTGAGTTTATATGAGCACCCTTGTGGCTCAACAAAATTATCATTTGCAATAATCATCCCCCTGCTTTTATTGCCTGATAATTCCCCACATTTCTGTTTCCACTGTTTATGCAGACAACCCACACTTACTTAATAATTCTCTGAGAAATTCATTTGAGGAGAAGAAACTGATGCATTATGAGCCATTTACTGAAAACATGTTGCCATCATTAAAAGAAATCTTAAGATTAATATGAATCAGAGCTCAGTTATGTCACAGTCCAAGCTAAGATGGTTTCAAATGTCATCCTCTTTTCTGTCATCATGTTAATTTTCATAAACATTGCGTAGAGATATTTGCTGTGGTTGGAGAATCTGGTCAGCAGAAGCACGTGTTGAAAGTTTTTACATGACAAACATAATTTCCAGGAAGGTCTGCCTGAGCAGAAAAACAGCTGCAGGTGCATTAATGAGGTCACAAGTGGTTGATTGAAAGACTTTACAAAAACCACAGTGATTTTTTAGTAGTACTCTTCAATCACACCTGTTTTTGAGAACAAAACCAACCTTTAAACAAAAGACAGCTGCAGAATCAGATCTTTATGGATGTCCAACCCTAACAGAGATTTTACCATGAAAGGTTGTTGCAGGTTTTCTTTTTTCTGGCTAAACCATTTCTTCTCTGAATACTAAGAAATGCATTTTGTATATGAGACTTTTACTGGCAATAAGTTAACAGTGTCATACATATTTTGTACCTATTTTGAAAGAACATGAAAGTTTCAATATTGCTCATTTAATTCAATGTAAATTAATATTTCACGAGCCATTATAGTGATCTCTGGCGTGACAAATCACACTTCTTCATCTGGCAATCAGATGGACGAGTCTGCAGTTGGCTGTTTTCAGGAGAACAAACTTGTCTGACTACATTGTGCCAAGTATAAGGTTTGGTGTAGGAAGGGTTATGGTATGGGGTTGTTTTACAGGAGTTGGGCTCGGCCCCAGTGACAGGAACTCTTAATGCTCCGGCTTTCCAATACATTTTTGGACAATTTCATGTTCCCAACTTGTTTGAACAGCTTGGGGATGGTCCCTTCCTGTTCTAACATGACTGTGCACCAGTGCATATGGCAAGGTCATGGATGAACTGAGTCAAACTGAGTCAGTTTGTGTGGAAGAACTTGACTGGCCTGCACAAAGTCCTGACCTCGACCCCACAGAGCACCTTTGGGATGAATTAGAGCGGAGACTGTGAGCCAGGCCTTCTCGTCCAACTTCAGTGTCTGACTTCACAAATGTGTTTCTGGTGGAAAAATTCATATAAACACACTCCTAAATCTTGTGGAAAGCCTTCCCAGAGGAGTTGAAGCTGTAGAAGCTGCAAAAGGTGGACCAACATCATATTAAACCCTATGGATTAAGAATGGGACATTACTCAAGTTCATATGTGAGTAAAGGAAGATAAGCAAATACTTGTTTTGGCAATATTGTGTCTATCACTTTGTTCCCCATTGTGTAACTACATTTCCTTTGAGTATGACCTGATTAAGTAGGTGCCGAGTATAAACATACATGTAGCATTGTTGATTTATTCTGATTAGAGACGTCTGCATTGAAGTTCCTCCGCCATTGCTGTAGTACTTGGTGGCAGTTTAGTAGTAACTATTTTTTAAAGATATAATAACGCTTCAAAATTTAAATGTGGCATAATTTCAGTTGTATCGAAAAAAAATTCTAAAACCCCCAAAACTCTTGACAAGTCAGCAGGAAGTGTTAAAACGGTGACAGCATTTGTTTTTGAAAAAGCACTTATGCATCCCTTAATGCATTACTTACACTTAGTATTAAAAAGCCCATATGTGTTTTTGTAAGTTTAATATGCCCTTTATCTCCTCTAAGTTATAGAGCACTGCTATGTGACTTCTCCTACTACCCCTGTGTACAGCGCTAATGGCTGCATAAAACAGCTCTTTCACCCAAAATAGACTCCCTAGGGTGTCGGCCTTTTATCAACAGTTTAAGCCCTTTGGCTCAGGTTGGCAAGCCCAGTGCAGAGCAAAGGCAGTAAAATAATAGCAGAGTTATTGACAACATGGCACCAAGCAGCACTGAACTGACTCATTATGGCTTGGTTGGCAGATCAACAAATCAGAGTGGACTGGGCCAAGGAGGCCTTAAAGGGGCAGCAGCTCAAACAGAGTGTCTCAGAAAGCTGGATCAGGTTTACTCAGTATGCGAGAGTTTTTGAACATCAGTGACTGCAATCAAAAAAGAATACAGAAATCAATGTTTGGGCAAAGATTAAAGGAGCTTCAGTGATCCAGTAAATCTATCCAGTTTAAAACTAAATAATATTTCTGGTTTGGTTATCTATGCAGCTTATGTACCACTGCAGTGCCATAAAGAGCAGGTAAGTGAAGAGAAATTATTACCTGCATACCTGATCCAAAATAATAAAACATAACAGTCAGGAGTGGGTGCAGCTTTGTCTCTATAAGAAGAAGAACTTTATGTGTAAGGAAATATTCATAAAATAGAATTAAGCTTTTTTTCTCACAGGGTGTTACAATGTGCCACAGATCGAATTGTCATAAAAAGAAGGTGTTAGATGCTTTGTCTTTTGTATTTCCTTCCTCTGTTGGAAGAAATGAATCATCCCTGGATACTAATTTTGTGCTCAATAGTTTGTCTGTGTGAGTGGGGTAATGAATGAAGACCGTACAGCCCCCATGGTGTTTGCTTGAAATGAGAGAGTGTCCTCACAAGCACATTATCGGGGGGCTGAGCAGCCAGAGCCTGCTGGCCCTCCAGGACAAATATTTCACAATTATAGACTTTTGTGCTTTTTCTACTGCATGACCCTCACTGGACTGGAGAGAGCACTCAATCTTTTTTATTGCCAATTACAGATGTCAGAAAGCACACTGAGCTGAAATAAAGAGAGAATAATCTGCCAGAGTGAAGGAGCAGAGAGAAACAGACAGACAGGAGGGTGTACAGTACAAATGAGAGGACAGGAAGACACTGTTTACACTCTGAGCGCTGTGAGTGCCATATTGGCTCAGATGGAGGCCAAAAAGCCAATAACCATCAGGAGAGTAGTCTGACTCCTCAAACACTGGACGCCCTGCCTCTGTCCCCGGGAGCCTGATTAGACACAAAACAGTCCGCAGCGTGGACGGTCAGTTCAACATTTTTAATCCTCTGGCGTAGCAGAGAGCTCAGACTTTAAGTAAAAGGAGATAGCACAGCAGAGCCAATTGACCAGAATTTAGCTTTCTAACATTTACTATTCCCAAAAGATGAAACTCAGTCTGCTGAAAAGTGAGGTTAAGTGGATTCTCAGTTTTGTTGTCATGCTTGCAGTTATTTGCCCACAAACACATTAATGTACAAGCAGCCAGAAGTACTCAAATACTTCAGCCAAGTAATCCTACACTTTAAAAACTACTCCATTGAAAGAAGTCTTGCATTCAAGCTTGTATTTAAACCTGCAATGAGGAGTCTATCCCCAGGCTTTGTAAAACATGAACATGATTGGGTGACATCATCCAGCGGTCTTGTAGAGATATTTTAAGGACCAAGGACTAATCAGGTTAAAAGAGGCAACTCTCAGGCAGGAGATGTACTGTTTACGTCCATTGGCTTCACAGGCACTTTTTAATACTTGCCACCAAGGCACAAGTGTTTCTGGAGGGCCTGAAGACCTCAGGTTATACGTATCTAGGCTATCTGTTTTGTTCGAAGTAAACTGCAGACTTGGGTTAAGGCAGGCATGTCCAAAGTCAGGCCTGGGGGTCCAATTGCAGCCCACGTTCAAATTTTCACCGGCCCGCAGTCTCTGCTATAAAATCAAGTAGATGTGGCCCGCTTGCACCATTGACTGCTGTATAAAATACTCGTGTACAAAAAACTTAATTTACCTTTCACCAGAAGATGGCAATGGCCACATCCTTGTGGCACTTGACACCTGATCTTTTGTCATTATTTCAGCCCATCCCATGTCAAACATGGCGACTGTTGCCTAAAAAAAGAAAAGTTGACAGCGAGTGCCGCCGATTCCAGAACAAGTAGAAATTGAGACTGCAGCTGTTTTCAAGGAATTCAATGTCGAGCGGCACTACCAGACAAAACATGCTAACTACGACAAGCTCACTGGGGACGAACACGGCAAAAAATTGAAAAAACTGAAAGCTTTTTAACGGCACATCAGGGCTTTTTCACAAGAGCCTGTGAGTCAAATGAAAATGCCACAAGGGCGAGATACGAGGTGGCAACGCTGATTGCCAAGCACTGCAAACCTTACACTGAGGGTGAATTTTTGAAAGACTGTGTGCTGAAAATAGCTGAGAAAATTTGTACTGAGAAGAAGCAAGACTTTGCCAATGTTTGCCTGGCTTGTAACACTGTGGTACCGAGAATTGAAGACGTTTCATTAGATATTAAGAGACAAAAACTGAATGGTCGGCCCCAACACATTTTCACCTCACCAAATCTGGCCCCCGTGGCAAAAAGTTTGGACACCCCTGGGCTAAGGTAACAAAATAAACACCAGTGATCAATATCATCATCAATATTTGTTGACATCTAAAGACATGGTTACACTTCTCCATCAGAATAGTCTGCATTAACTTCTCCAATATTTTCCTTCATAAGCTGCAGTCGTAACTGTCTTGGTGATTTTGTGTCAGGAGTAATTGTCACGGTTGGACCGCCTTGGACCCAAAAAGTAAATCTCAGAGGCAGTAATAATAAAACAAAACCTATTTTTATTTTACCAGGAGGGGTAGGGAGAAGGTAGGGCGAGGTGAGGGCGAGGTATAGGGAGATGAGGCAAAAAGAGTGTGGCTGTGGGGGCAGGACTCAGAGGGGCACTGAAAAAGAAGAAGAGAAGCACGGTTAGTCAGAATGACACGAAGTACAAAAGCCATAATAAAACACAAGTACTAAGTCACATGAGAAAGAAACGAATTCGAGATTCTGGCACTGTGGCGAGCCTTCAGGAGGCTTATGTAGGAGAGGTTGATGAGGAGATGTGAACCAGGTGTGCAGCAGCAGCGGGGACCTGCAGCGGACAGGGGACACGCCCCCACACTCCAGTGGAGGAGCAGCAGCAGGATGGGGAGAGGAGCAGGAACAGTCCAAAACTAGGTCACTCAGTAAAGACTTGTCACAGTAATCATGTTAATTGATGACTTTTGGGAAACTTTGCTGATAGATGTTTTAGTTAATGCACCTGCAAAACTGTTTGACACATTATTATTTTCAGAACCTGTTTTAACAGCAATTAGTGCACTGTCAGAAAAGGCAATTTGCAGCCACAAAGCAGCACAGAAGTGCCTTTGTTTCCTTTCTATCCTTTGGCAAAGAACAATGACGAGTTATATGTTTGACTTTTCTTAAAATAAAGTGAATAGAAGATTTTTTTTTAGCAGACAAAATCTTTTTGTGACAGTGGAAGATAGAAGAGAAAAGAGATAACACAGTCTGTCCACAGAGTTTACCTCATTGGCAAGAAAGTAGTTCACAAGGGTATACAATAGTTTTTAGAGAATGTAGAGCTGCAAAAAACCACCAATAGATGCATTAAACTTAGATCAAAGCAGTCAGCTGAGTAAGATTTTGAACTTTTTGGCATTTACTTCTTTGTACTGCCTTTGTGATGACTCTTTAAGGCAATCAAATACACAAGGCAGATGTCTAATGTCTTTCAGGGTTTGGTATTAGTAACAACATAAACGAAAACAACTTTAATATGTTTTAACTTTTTCGGAGGGAAGTGAGGAGGCTGCATGATAGTTCAGCAGATAGCACTGTTGCCTCATGGCAAGCAGGTGAGAAGTATTGTGGCTTACTCCCACACATCAAGAGCATGACTAATGAGCCAGGCTTTAACGTTCATCTGCATATTAAAGTCTTCTTATTGGGTTTCTCATCCTTACTGTGCAAGTTTAGGGGCCATGACAGCTCTAAACTTTTGACCTTATCACAACTACAACATTAAAAAGCGAGAATGAATTCAAAACCACAACAAGGAAATACAAAACAAATTAAAAGTATAAAATCAAATAAAAAAGACATAGTATGGAAAACACAGCAACAACTGAAAGAGACCTATTTTGCCTTCCCATATATTTACTTACATTTAACTTTGATGACTGGTGGAGTGTATACACATTCAATAATGTTCACTAAAAACCTTCTAGCTTTAGTGCTCCTGATCCAGACATATTCTCAGTCTGTCTGTGATGCTCTGTCAGAGCTCCTGTCACTTTAAGATACCCCTTATTCAGTCTCTTATGATGGTTGACTGATCTAAAATGCTGTAGCTGGTCAGTTCAGCACCATGTTTTCAATGACTCTGAATTCATTCGAGCTTAAACTGCTGATGACCGAATGGTGCAATATCCCAGTGGTAGACACACACTTTAGGGCATATTACAATAAATGAAAAAAACATAATGCACCCCTTTAATGAACACAGGAAAACACAAGATCAGAAAACATAGTATCAAACAAGAAAATACAACAATAAATAGCAAAACACATACATATTTCAATAATGAAAATAAGAAAACACAATCAATGATGCACTTTAGACATTTCTTGGTGGGGCAATTAATTTGTTACTGTGCTTTTTAAATTTGCTTCAGTTTTTGTTCATTGTGTTTTTCCGATGTTTGATATTTAACCCTATAACGCCAATTGTATCATATTTGATACAAACTTTTATAATACCTCTATCTACTAAATATGATCAATAAATTAAAAAAAAATCATTTGATTACAATCAGTTAAATGATAAAAATGTCCTTGAATGGATTATCAGTTGCCAAAAACACCTAATGTATCAAATGAGATATGAAAAATCTACATGTTGAATTTTATGGACATTTTAATATTTTTAGTATTGTAGCAGAAAGTGAAACAAACATTTCAGCTCCAAAAAATTAAAATTTTCTGTCTATAATCTATGGTCTTGGGCTTTAAAGGGTTAAATAAGCTTTTTGCTGTGGTTGTTTAAAATTTGATGTTCTAATAATGTCATTGTGAGCTTAGGTATGTTTATGTGTCTTTCTGAAGGTAGCTGTGTTTTATATTTGTTGTTATCAAAATTGTTGATTCGGTGTTTTATCCTTTTCAATTTATGGTCATTTTTTACTATGTATTGTGTGTTTTTATATGTTCTGTGTGTTTTTAAGAAATTCATTGTTGAACTCTTGATTTGTTGTTGTGCTTTAGATTTTATATTAGTCTTTTTTAAGTGTTATGTTTTTGTTTTGTTCTTAGGTGTTTTACGCATTTTATTTTCCAATTTTTCTTTGTGGATTCTGATCTGTTGTCTTTCTTGTGTTGTCTCCTCAAGGGCCACTGTACAATAAGCAGCTGTGTGAGCCTGGTGTCAAACAGCAGAACTTGAGTAAATGACACGTTACATATCGTTTTGACTTTGTAACACACTGACAACTTAAACAGCTGAGTGTTTCAGAGAGTAGGCCCAGTTCCCTTGAAGTATCCCCTTCTCCTCTGTCATCCCCGCAGGCTGCTGTGGTTTTGTCCTCCTCTGATGTCCTTGGTCATATTCTCTTTCTCAGTTTTTCCACCCTCTACACTCTGCCTCCTTCTTTGGTCCCTTAGGGCTTCAGTATCGCCTCTCCCAAGCAGCAATATTTCACCTTGAAATTAAATTTGTTCCTGCTGGTTGATTTATCGAGGCTTGTCTGCCTGCCTACAACACTGCTGCAGCTCTCTAACTAATGTGCTCAGAGAAATACTGTGTAGTTAAAACATCCTGAGTGCAACAACTTAGGGTTTTATCTTTTTGTTAAGGGATCTCCAGAGAAGAAGCCACTGTTTGTCCAAACTGGAAGTCCTTTTGCTGGTTTTGTTACCTCTGCTTGGTATTTCTTCTTGTTGCTTTGATTTTTGTTCTTTCAACTTGCTCTTGTGAAGCGAAACCCTTTGCAGTTTCCTCATTATCGTGATCTTTCCGAGGAGAAACACATTATGACGGATGTCTTATAGATGACACAGCACATTGTGTAGGTGTATGACTCATAACAGAGAGGGGAGCTTTTGAAAATATAGATGGAAAAAACAATTACCTTTAAGTTTCTGGATTAATTAAAGACGCTAAAATTAGAAATTCAGGGGGAATGTGCTGGAAACAGTTTAGAGCTGAGAGTGTTGTTTATGAAAGAGGCTCATAATAAGATTGAAAGCACAAATTCAGATGATGATAATTGGTGATGATATACAACCACAGACAAAAACAACACTTCATAACACTCTCTGCTTTAATTACTTTGGTTTGGAAAACAAAAATCTCTCAAATAAAGAAAGCTGACAGGCTGTGGGGAAATGTTGAAGAGGGAAACATTATAAATGTGCAAAGAACAAAGAAAAAAGGTGACAGTCTGTTGAAGTAACAGGGCACCTGGTGTGTGGGTGAAGGGGTGTAAAGGGGCTACTTTTGCAGCTGCTGTTCAACAGAAGAATACAAACAACTCTTAAAGATACAGTCAGCACTGCGTCATAGTTTGTGGTATGACAACAGCTTTAGGGAAAACAATACTTAGCCAACCAGCAATACTGGAAAAGCACTGATTCGTCCATCACAAACATAACATAGCATTGCATTGATTAGACCTAAATATTCAAGTCATTTACTTAGTACTGAATAAGACAGAATTATTTGTAGACAAAAATGATCAAATTGTTATCTTCACATTATAAAGGATCAAATTTTCAATACCACGCGAAGACCAAAGCATTTTCCCAAATACCATTTCCATCCATTTAAAGCTATGGTCTACGATTTGGATGCTTTGTATATCTTAATAACACCGTTTATAAGGCTGTTATGGTCCTATGGTCCTATCTACACAGTATAAAGACCAAAAAGAATGAAAAAAATCCATTCAGTATATCTGCTGCAAAGCTGCATACTAGCTGACCAATCAAACCTAGAAGCCTGTAAGGTTCAATTGGTCCGTGAGTTGGTCCGTGAGTCCATCCAATCCCCTGTCTCCCTCACTACGCAGCGTCATGCCCATGGTCCCACCTCCTCCCCTCTACCTCCGGTGAGCAGCTAGCAGCGTTAGCTACTGAACTAGCCGGAAAAGCCTAGCGCCGAAATCGGGAAGCCGCTTCCCTCTCCCGCGGGGCCCAACGGAGCTCTGCCCGCGGGTTGAGGCCTGTTAGCGGGCTAACGGCTAACAAACGGCCTCAGTCGACTGTCAGACCTTCAGCATCGGCCGTTTCGCCCCTGGTTGATCAGGTAATGGCTTTGTTTACTACAGTGGGAGATGTCTGCTGAATAACTCTGGTTAGTCTGTGCCTGTCCTGGCTAATGACTTGTAGCGGAGCAGGTTAGCCTGTTAGCCGCTAATCGTTAGCATTGTAAGCTGAGCTGGGAAGGACAGGCCGAGAAAGATAAATTCTCCCCCACAATCGGCTCCGCTCTGGCGGCGCCAGACCCGCATTCAACCCGGTCCAATTGAAATGGCTACTGCTGTGTGTTACAAGGGGGATGTCTGTCGTGTTTGATACTTTCAGTTGAGCTGAGCTGTTTTTGATTGAGTTTGCTGCTGATATATTATGCTAGTCGCTCGTAGCTCTGTCCGAGGGGGCTTGTTAAGAGGTGAGGCGACACGAGCTGGGGGCGGGATCTTGGAACACGGAGGGGAGAGGTGAGGGAAGGGGGGACAGGCTGCGGTTTCAAATCGTAGACCACAGCTTTAAGTCCAATGTTAAGATAAGACAAATTAAACTTTACATGTTGTCATTTTGATTGTAATGTTGACCTTAAAACCATTAAACAGTATTAAAGTATGAAAATGTTGTTTGATGTTACCTGAATGGATTGTAATTTTTATTTTTGGTATACATATTCTGTATTAGAAGGCACAGTGGTGCCGTAGGTTGTGCATGTGACTTAAGATAAGTAATTTGCTAGTTCAAATAACCTGTTGGTCAGGGTCCTTCTGTGTGGAAGCCGCATATACTCCTTAGTTTTAATGGGTTCCTACAGGTTCCTCCCGCAGACCACACCACCTACTTGTTAGGTTAGTTGATGACTGTTAATTGCCCTGGGTGAATGGTTGTCTGCCTCTCTATGTGGCCCTGTGATTGGCTGGCTACCTGTCTAGGTTATATCCTGACTCTTGTCCAGTGTGAGCTGGAATAGCTAAAATAGGCTGCTCATCAGCTGATCAAAAGTTTAAGACATTAGCTAAAGAAAAAATGGAACCCTCTAAAACAGTAATGAAAGTGTAAAAAATGACTCGGTAATGAGAAGCTCTGCTGTTCTTGTTGATCACTCCAAAAATTAATTTTGGCATCCCTGATGCAAATGTTTCCAGGAGGCTAGTGGGAACGTTGTTCCAAGTGGGGAAGATGGCTTCATGAAGGGCATCCACTGTCTGAAACTTATGTTCATTATTGAAACTTATTTTCTATGTTAGTTATCCGTTCGTGTTAACTAACACATTCACACCCTTTCATGCCCATTTACACTCCACTGACACAGCAGTAGGAGCAACTTGGAGTTAAGTGTCTTGCTGCAACTTCCCAGTTACTGACCAAGCGCATTATCCAACTGTGCCACTGACGCCACATTACAAGAGGCCTTATTGCAGCTCAACATTCCTGGCCCAGTCAAAGACAGAAAGCTTTTTTGCATTTGCCATCAGGATGTCTTGACAGTGTCCTGACAGAAAATGACATGGAAAACAATTATTTGCAAAGAATTTGACTTTTAAAAGGCACAGTCTTAAACTTCTGATAGGCTAACAAACTCAGGAATTTAAATTCAGTTTTCATAAATTGTATGCTCCATATTTTTTGTCTAACAATTTAAGATCTTGATCGGGATCTTCTTAGTATGCAAATAAATAGTTTGCACAGTATGTGATGTTTGACATTACCTGAACATTACATATTGACAGGGTTTTTTGCCTTCAGTTATAAGAATGTCAGTGGGTTTGCTTTGCCGCTGGGGTCATCTAAAGTCTTTTCCAAACAATCGTTTATCATAATTAAACTCTAGCGTAGGAAACATGATGAAAAACACTGCCACATTATGACATACATATCTAGAGTTGCATTTGTGGATACCCCATGTATAAATTTTGATAATGTTAAAACAACATGGTTACAAATCTATTCAGACACTAAAAACTTGACCAGTCAGAAAGCCAACAATAGATCAATTTACTCACTTTGGTGAACATATAGTCCAACCTTTCTCTGTCCTCAAACTCCCTGTGAAAACTAATGTAGGATTAAAGCTAAAGTTTGTAATGATTAATCAATCATATTGAATCCCATCAAAAGAAGCTCAAGACTTCCCCACACATTGCCCCCAAGTATTGTCTGTCTAAGTTGCTTGTTTGTTTGCACTCCAAGTTAAATCTTCATATTTTTCCTGTTCGTCCCCTCAGGCAGCCTGAGAATCAGAGACTCCATCCTTTGTGCCTTCATTGGCCGGCATGTCTGTGAAGCATCATCTTAGACTGCAGGCGCTCCAGAGGGAGACGAGACCCCATCAAAGATCAGACTAGATCTTTGGATGAAATGCCACAGACAACTTTGTTACCAGTGAGACCTGCCAACAGGCTGCTCTGATCCTGGTACAAAACTCTCCTTCTGCAACAGATGGGTTATAATCTTTTATCTGATTATACAGTCAGTATACCATAATCCTACATGTGTTCTGCATTTTTCTGTAAACTGGCTCTAATCTTTTTCTCAGTTTACAGGGCTTTGTACTCTCCAGAAATCTTTTCTAGCCAGACTGGAAGGCAGAACTGTAATCATAGATACAGAGATATATGCAGCTATATTTCTATTTTGAATAATAGAGAGGCATGTAATTGTTTCTTTTGATTGTCCTTTCTGTAATTTCTGCTTTTGGATATATTACATAACTAGTTAAAAAGGAAACTGATGATGTAAAGAATTCATTTGAATGAAACCTTTGAGAAAACATGCAGTTTTAGGGCACATCACAGAAACAACAAAAGCTAACTGATCAACATTAAACTGAAGGTTAGCTAACATAGCAACACTTCAGAGAAAGAAACATGTATACATTTTGTTGCAGACACAAAGTAGTTTGCTGACTGAAGAGAAATGGGCTGAAAATGTGAAGTTGTCCTGAAATCAGCTAAATTTCACTGTACAAATTCTTCCAGTTATTCTTCCGGTGCAGCTGGATGCTTCTGATCCATTTTCTTTAATCAGGCAGCTCCATCTTTAAAAGCCCTAAACTGGAACAACTGAGCTTGATCTGCAGAGACACTGACCAATCACTGTCCTTTAAGGAGACAGAGGCAGAAGCTAGAAACATGACACATGTCAGTGTAAGGCAACTGTACATCTGTAAACAATGGCTACATGTGCAGAGCTTGAACACTGCAAGTGGAAGGTTTATCAGAACAGGACAACACCTTTGCATGAAATGAAGAACAAATAACAACAGTGAAAGAATTTATCGAGGGAAAACATATCTTTGCTTCTCTCCCATCATGTTTAGGCAAAAGTTAAATGACCAGTTGGAGATTTTTTCCAGGGACAAATCCAATATCAATCTTTCAGACACATTGTGCTGGCCAACAAGTCACATTGGCTTGTTCTCCAGAGATGTTGAAGATGATATGGGACCCCCTCGAAAACGAGATGCTGCATCTCAAGGGGCTATCTTAAATAAATGAAATTCATATGGGTCTCTCTGTATTCAGGTCACATACTCTCTAGGACAGAGAGTGTTATCCAAAGCAAGAAAACACTTACACTGATGAACCGGAGCAGACTGGCTGAGCCTCAGCTTTGAGACATTTCTGTTCAATCACTTCAACCTCATCTGCGTGCATTAACACAATTAACATTTGTTTTGAGAATTCAGATACAGAGCTGACTGCTCAAATGGCATACTCATTATACCCTACCAATACATCCTCAGCCATGACTTGTGGTTTCTTAACACCCATCCCTTTAAAATCCATCCAAGTGTCAAAGCAAGGTGGCTTTTTTGAAAGTACTTAAAAATGTATGTCCATAAACGGTAATGTTAAAACAGTCTCACATTTTAACTGATAAAAATATAATTATGTGATTTGCTGCTGAACCCACCCAGCCAATTGTTGGATTATAAGATAATCTTTTTTTTTGCTTTCTTTTCAGTTATATTGCTGATATATCTTAATATACTTAAGTCAAAGGAGGACTTCACTTTACAAAGTCAGGTTCAGCTTCAAGGTTTTCAGTGAAGGTTGGTATTTACAATGTGCATATGACTCATATAGAAACCATCATCAGTACAAAAGTACACATATGTGATCGCATCAGGGTCTCATTCATGAAGAGACTCCAGACATACAGTTTTTATTTAAATGTTATTGACCACGGTTTTCAGAGTTAAAAGCAAAACAGAATAATCTGAGCAGTGGGAGCTGTATTTATTTAAGATGAAGGAATGTTTATTCTGTTTTTACAAGTTTAATATTTTCTCATAAAAGGACCTTTAAATATTTATAAAGGATTCAACCAAGTCTGCCTTAAGTTGCAGTTTTATAAAGATAGCATCAATAAAAACATACATTGCATGAAATAAAAGCGATATAATTAAACAGGTTAAAACATAAAAAAACAATAGACAGCTTTCCGTTACAGACAATAAGGTTTAAAAATGTTGAACAGTCTCACAGAGTAATACAGTGAACAAAAAAAATCCTCAAAACAATTGAGCAACAATTCATTGTGTATATTAGAACAATCCTGATATCTACAACCATAAAATATGTTTCTCAGCTGACATTTCAACAATAACTGAACTCTCAGCCTCTCATCTAACACACCTTACAGAGGGTCACCGTTTAGTGGATCTGACAGGAAAAATCCATCTAAATCTGGACAGAAATCCAATTGGCTGTGATGTTCTCTTGGAAATGTCTTTGTGGGAGATTTATGTTCGGTAGAATCCTTTGGGCTTTGGGCTGAAACAGAGAAATCAGGGGGTAAGTTTGAGTGGTGGAGTGGGGCAGAGCCACAAAAGCAAACATCTGAAAGGCCTGGATCACCAATCTCACAGTGACTTTTTCTTAAAACTGTGTAAAGAATCCTCACCAAGATCTTTGCTGGATTCATGGCCTGTTTTAAATGCTTATTCATTTCTCCTTATGTTTATAAAATGAAACATGTATTTTCCTTCTTATTATTATAGAGACACTACTGTTGCACCAGCATAAAAGAAGTAAACTGCAAGGCTGTGTAAAGTCCCACTGAATTGAAGAAAACAGGCAGAATGCCATTAAGACTGACAAACAAGTAAGTGCTAAATGCTAAAATGGAAATAATGACGTTCTAAAATGGACACCTGGCTGCTCAAACAGATTTCAGACTGTCTGATTTGTTGACAAGGTATATAGTTGTGTCAGAAGAGTGGATGGAAAGTGGTTACTATACTGTATATTCTACAAAAGGAAAGGCACTGCATGTTAACTGTGTCAACCTTGTGAACACGACATCTCAAGAGGACAGGAGACGAGATAGTTCACTTTGGGATCAATAGAGTATTAATCTACCTGTTCATTGAAAGAAAATGGGGAACAATAATTTTGGAAATTGGTGCCAATAAAGATGCCACTGTTTGAATGATCAATTTTCCCAACTGTTGATACCAGTGTCTGTGTTTTCAATAACTACTTTTTTTTTTCTCACATGAAAGCTGACCACAAATAGACAAAAAGGATATTTCTTCTCTCCAATGAAGCCCCTTCCCTATCCAGCAGTGTGTTGTCCTCAGTGCCAACATTAAACTGATGAGATACAACAGATAAACATCTGCAGCTGACATCTGCTCGTGCCACATTATGTGCTCTGTCTGATGTTTGCAAAAGGAGGCAACATTGGCTGATACTGACAATAGGCCAGAGTGTCAGTAAACCCCTAAAAAACACCTCTGACATATGTCAAAAGGTGGTCCACACTTGGACACTGGTAGCTGAGCGGTTTGTCAGTGAATCCCAGAACTGAGCTGCAAGCTTGAACCCTTTGCAGCATATTTTCCTTCACCCTCTCACCTCCTTTAATTTATCCACATTTCTCCAAGATCTAATAAAGGCAGAAAAGCACAAAATAATTACACTTCAAAAATAGCCTACATCTGATTCTAGCATTCATCATGCTGTTGCCAGGAAATAACACTCTCAAGATGAAGAAAAATGATGAAAATGATTCAATCTAAGAGGGGTAACTATCTGGAAAACAAGAGAAACACTGTTGATGTCCAGTTTTCTAAAGACATAAATATGTTTTCAGAAAAACTTTCCTTTATAATACCAAATGGAACATATCTTTTTGTTTGTTATTGATTGTTCTTTTCATTATTACTGTATTCCAACACATTTTTGGAAGTAAAATCAATCATTTTTTAATTATGGAATTAAAGTTTAACAGATTTAAGTCATACATTTGGGCATCTAATCCAAAATTAAAAGTGCTAAATTGATTAAAGGGCTAATATTCAGCTTTTTCAGGTTTTACATGCCCCCCCCCCCCCCCCAAAACTGTTTACTTTGTCTCCCCATGTGACAGAGTACTTCTATGCACAAGACAAAAGGTCTGAAACATAAGAACTTCTCTGTTTTTTCCTGTTTACAGTGTTAGTGGCTGCCTGAGATGGCTTGTGTAGAGGTTTGTATTAATGATGAGTCACTGATGACATGGTGCCGAACACCACTGTACAACCGATTACCCCAGAGTGGACCAGTCAACCAATCATAGTGAACTGGGTCCATCCATGTGAGGCAGGGGGTCTTCTGGAGGCAGGAGCTTTTCCAGAGAGTATCAAGACCTTCTCCCAGTGCCTTTCCACATAAGCGCACAACAAAGTTGGCACATGCCCCCCCACCCAAATACACAAAGACACTTGAAGTGCCCCTTCTGCTGAGTCTACCTCACCTATGGAGATGGAGCAAATGGTAGGTCAAGACAAATCTCCATTTCATCTCTGCAAGAACATTGACAGTGGAGCTAAAGGGCCACCAGGGCATGAAATGATACAGCTTGAAATAGCAGCACGAATGGGCTTCAAACAGGACAAAGCTCTGGGTATGAGAGCTAGTTTTCTAACATAAATGATTTTGAACACATCAAAAGTGGATATGTAAACAAGAGTCATGGCAGAATATGGGCTCTTCAATAAATGCCTTAAAATAAAACTGAAACATTTGTAGAGAATTTTCCTTGTCATATAAGCATGTTAATGTGCCTCAGAGTGTTTTCAAGTGTTCTTAGGTTGTGGTGCTAGCCCAGTTTCAGATCATTTCTGATATGTTTCTGATGTTTGAGTTCAGGAAATGGTTGTTACATACTTTTTGCATTTACAGAGTCGATGCCTGGGGTGGCTCGTCTTCCGCTGAAGTCAGCCGCAGAGAGACAAAGACATAAAAACAAAGTAAGAGGGAGAGAACTCTAAAAATCACTTTTTATCCAGAGTGATTAAACAAAAAGAAGTAGGAATGGTTTATCTGTACATGTCTGCGTCTGCAGAGGATGAACACAAGGAGGAGGATGAGGAGTACGATGACTGTGACACTGCATGTGATCACCAGCATCCACACACTCAGCTTAGACTCTGCAGAAGAAACAGTCAGCCATCACACACTTGATAGTGAAGAGCATTAATCATGTTATACAAACATCTGTTGTAACAATTTTTGTGGCCACAAGGTCGTGCCTGTGTCACGTTTCCTGCCTCGCTCTCACTTCCTGCACTCACCGATCTTCAGAGTTATCTCAGCAGATGTCAGGCGCGTGTCACCCTGTAACAGTTCACACCTCCACTTCCCTTCATCTCCTGCACCCACTTCCAGGATGGTGATCTTGGCATGGTGGTGGTCAGGTTTCTGCAGGGATGACTTTTCAGGTGGGATCCATTTTAGTGTGACGTTAGGGGGCAACGGTACACCAAGGCTGCACGTCAGATTAACCTGCTGACCAGAAACTAGCTCAGCTCCTGGACTGGCGGTAACTGAGGAGAGGGAAGAGGAAGGGCAGAAAAAAGCACAAGGAAATTAACAAACAGGCATGACATAAGACTTTTTTGCAGAATCCACCAGCAGATATTTCTGTACTTAATTCAGTATATTCAATAAATCAGCTGCTTTGTAAAGTACACCAAGTCTATCCTCTGCAAAAGTTAAAATGTTACTTTTACATTTAGCCAACTGTTTTTGAAACTGGCATAAAACAAGACAAACAAGATTTGATTTGACCATACTTCAAAGATTGTTTAGACATCCAATTATGAAAAACTGAAAGTAATTTATTTGGAGCACATGTACATTATAAGCACAAAATATTACAATAAGAAAGATAAAAAACCGAGCTTCATTTGCTTTTGTGAGAGCCACAAACAGCGCTTAACCTGCCGACAGACAGTGAATGACAGAACACTAAAGACAGATGTGACCCTATTTCCTGGAGCTCATGCTTGAAATTAAAACTGTTTTTCCTCAATAACAAAAAGTTAACCATGTTGTTCCCTGAGACAATTATAGACAAGGGCTTTGAATTAACACAAAACACCTTCCTCTTTTGTACAAACGTTAAACTCAAAAAAATTAAACTACTTTGAGTACAGAACTGATAGGCCTACTTTAGTCATTTCAGCATAAAAGAAAAAAAAAAAACTGGAATTAAAAAGTAAAACACTGAGATGGGTCTGCTGGCTCTGCTTCAAAATGTTATGTCAATTTATCGTTATTCACCGTCAGCCAGTATGTAATGCAAATACATTCAGACACATGCAGAAAGGTTCTTATCTGTCAATACAGATAATGATTTTATTTTGAAGATTTTAGATGCAGAGATTAATAATTTGCTTATGACAGCATTTATCCCCATAAATTAAGAAATTAAATATCAGAAAAGTATTCCACAAGGAGATACCCCAGTTTTGACAGACTGAGGCTGCTCTAAGAAAAGCTTTCTCCTCAACATTTACGATCTAAATCCACCTCAGGCTTTGGCTTCTGTTGCAGCCGGGTGCCAGCACATCTTGCCAAATAAAAATATTGAAGCTGCTTACTCTGCAAACCAAAAAAGAAGACAGCATTAGTCACAAAACCCTACTGAAGGTAGCTTCACCCCGAAATAAAGATAAAATAAACTTTACCACCCTGGAATATGCAAACATCAATGACAATGTCCAGTGTTTTCTCTTGCTGCAACCCTAATTAAAACACTTGTCAGTTAAGATGCATGTTCTTACAGATTAAATATAGGGCTTCTGGGTCTCAGGGAAACAAGAAATAATATTTCTTATTATTTTCTAAAGTCTCTAATTTACACTTGAAGACAGATAAGCAGACAGAATTGAAGTGTATCAAATTCTCTCTGTCCAGTTTGGTCAAAAATATGCCCATAAATGATTTTTTTGGTAAAGCACCAGTTCATAACAAGCGTTATCTCAAGGCACTGAAATATGTAAATATGTAACTAAATATATTTAAAGCTATACTTGCAGCGCAAGTACAGCAAAAAAAAAAAAAGAAGGAAAAAAAAAAATTACATGTAGAGGGTTTACAATAAGATTCTTTGCTTAATAAGTCATTACAAAACAAAAGCATAACTTAATGATAGTTTTTGTGACAGTTACATTTTTATAACATATCCCATTTGATGTCAGTTACCAATTACAATATATGTACAGATATGAATAAATGTTTATATACATATATATATATATATATTTATATATATATATATACACACACACATATATATATATATATATATATATATATATATATATATACATATATATATATATATATATATATATTTATATGTATATATGTATATGTATATATATATACGTATACTATATATATATATATATATATATATGTGTGTGTGTGTGTATATATAGATATAGATATAGATATACATAAAGATATTGATATAGATACAGATATATACACACACACACATTAGGAAATAGCACAACAATAGACATATTCAATCAAAGAAGTAAAAAAGCAAAGTCATGAAAGACATGAAAGAGTTGTACTTCAAACTCATTAAGATAAATAAGGTAATTAAAATAATAAAAATGCTTTAGTTATTATTATTAAATATTGCTTTTTTTAATTGATTTTTAAACTGGTTTAAAATATGAAACACCAATGTCAAAGGTAACCAGTAATGCTGTTTGGAAAAAAATCAAAATCAATTTTCTATTGTGACTCTGTTATTCAACCTGTTAAAGAAACTATCATTGATTTTAATGCAACGGATTACAACATTAATGATTATTATTGAAACTGAGAAATGGAAATTTTAGCTTGATTTTTTTCGAGGGACTATTGGTTAAAACTTCATACTAATACGTGTTCCAGCCAACAATCAGTCTCAAACTTCAGTCTAAAACTTTGCTTCTCAGTAGTATTTGCTCATCAGTTTTATTTAGCCACTTGAGGACCGTTAAACAAACCATTCTGGAGGTGCTTGCAACACAGTGATTGATAAATAGACAGTCTTTTGAATACACATGAAAGTTCTCTTTGTTTGATGGTATCTTCAGTCGGGAAACAGAGAGGAGGACCACATAAATCCCTGCAGGAGTCTGGTGGGATCTGCTAAAGCTGAGGGCTTTCATTGAGTCACATGATGCACCTCTACCTTGTTTAAGTCCATTATGTTGGTTTCTTTTCAGTGCTCCTGCTTAAATAATAGTTTAGATTATAATAAAAATTCCCACTTTTACACTTACAAATCCAGAGAACACAGAGTCCTATTAAAATTCATGGTGTTATCTCCTAGCAGGAGGGAAAGCTCGTTATTCTCTATTAAAACAAGTGGAGCTAGACAAGTGTATTAGCCACTGCATTAGACACACATCCCACCAGGGACACTTTCACATAATCTCTGCAGGAGGAAGATGAAAAACGAAGCATCGAGGTAGCAAAGAAACAACCGTCTCCAGCTGATTATGCATGACAATGAAGGGGGGGCGAGGAAGTGGACATCCAGAGGAAAAATGAAGACAGTCTGAAAAGAATAGGACACAAGAGGCTGCAGCAGATATGCTGATTATTTGGTGTGACTTAGGGCAAGGTAATACTGTCCAAAACTAATATTTTGGATACTTTCCTAACTGAATAGCAAAACACTATATTGCCTGTCTTGATCTTTTTTTTTTTTTTTAGTGAAGGAATGAAAAAGGTTTGTCATATCTCCAGTATAACAGCTTTAGTATTATTCTGGAAAAAAAATGAAATGATAGGCTCCATAGAGTTCAGTCTGGTGCAACTGCAACAAAAATAGCTTATAGCACCAGCTATGTGCAAAGTCTTTCTTAATTTCTGACATAAAATCCACATAAGCCCTATGTTTAAAGTAAGTGAGTTGTAATTTAAAGGAATATTTCAGTGTTTTTGAAGTTGGGGGAAAGTGGCTGAAAGGGCTCCCAGTTTCCTGCTTAATCTCATTCTGCAGAATTTATTTCTGATTATACTCTGGTTCATAAAGGTAACTCCATGTATCCATGTTAAAATGAACATCATCATCAGTTGAGTCAAAATCATTAATATTAAGTTGAGTATTACTTTCCTCTGCTGTTTTTGTGTCT
Organism: Scarus forsteni; assembly: GCA_036419115.1. Lineage (NCBI taxonomy): Eukaryota > Metazoa > Chordata > Actinopteri > Labriformes > Labridae > Scarus > Scarus forsteni. The sequence goes on from JAZDUH010000111.1 coordinate 1,539,829, forward strand.
TCCTGAAGCCATAAAGTGAAACAGCTGAATCAATGTGCATATGGCAGAAGAACACATTTTCTTACATTGTAAAACAGTGCCAAACACAGAATTTGTGGACTGAAACTTTTCAGTCAGTCATACACTTGACTCAAGGTTAGTTTAATTTTATCTATTTTGTGAAAAACTGTACCTATTAACAGCAGTGTACTTTACTGGTCATCTAAGCTCACTCTATTTAAATATACAGACACCTCATACAACCCAACTTTAAAAATACTGAACTACCCCTCTAAGTTGTGTTTTGAGTGGCTGCACCATGTTGATTTTAAGATTTATTATAACTGAAAAGAGCACAGTGTCTGTCCCAATGCCTTCTCAAGTATGTGCTGCGAGAAGCCATTTACAAGAGACAAAAACTTTAAATCTATTAAAACTACCCAAAAATGATCATGAAAATCTGGACTACATTTGTTTATTCTCAAAAGAACAAAAAAGCCAGAAGATTAAAGTGAAAATTTTTATTAAATAGCTTGCTACTCTGCTTGCCCTTTTTTTTTGGTCTGGGCAAGAGTCTGTAGAGTCATAAGATCTGTTAAAAGACAGTATTTAATATCCCATGTTATCTTTTTGAGTTTTTATTCATCCTTTCCTGTGTTTAACATGTCTCTATCACACAGCAGTACTTCTATGGATAAGACAAATAGTCTGTAGCATCAAGACCTCTTATTTCCATAATTATGGCAACAGTAGCAGTTATAATTGCTCATTATCTGTTACGCCTTAGCAATGGGATGTCCTGCCATTCTTTCATCATCGGTTCAAGCCCATTGGCATGAATAGAGAGCCCAGTTCAGAACAGAGACAGTAGACCGGGTGGTTGACAAAATGGCACAGAGCTGCACTGAACTGACACATTTCAACAAAGTAGATCTGTCAACCCATCAGGCTGTCATCAAAAATGATTATCTGAACCAGGGCAGAGGCCAAAGATGAGCTCTTTAGGAAAATATATCTGTCCATGAAATATGAGACGGTAAATATTGAGCGTCTCATGTTATGGTTGTATAAGGGTAATAATTTTCAGGTTTTTAAATGGGCCACAGCATTTTCACGTTTGGTAAGGCTTATCAATACCAAGTTCTGTATGTTAGTGTGACATTTCTACATCATTGGGCCTATCAGTGAAAAGCTCTTTTATTTCATACCTTTCCTGCTGGATCACCCCCAAGGCTAACAGCTGTTCTGTCAACCAAGGTTACTCAATATACACCAAAAATATACGAGTAAATATTCAGTCTGGTGATAACTAAAGCCTACAGCTTCAGTCTACTTCTAGAGTAAAATAAGAACAATGATAACAAGCAGTAAATTGAATCTTTAAAGAGGGCATATCATGCTTGTTTCTCCTTTTCACTATGCCAGACTAGGATGCCTGTAAAGCATTTCTGCCCTCAGTACAAGTCATTTAGTTCCTTCATTGCCCCACAATAGCTTTCTCAATATCCTCATTTTAGGCCATTATCAAGCTCTTGTTGAAACACTTCGTCTCAAGGATGACCTAAAGTTACCTTGCAATGTCACAGCCCTTTGTGCTCTGATTGGTCAGTTCTATCGGGGGCTGAGCCAGCCTGTCCTTCTTCTTCTACTGTATTTTCCGCCAGACTCAAAGCAGCGACCGAGTATTGAGTCCCCCAACAGGCCAGAGCTGGCAATGAGGGGGAGTTAGCGAGGGAGCTTTATACCCCTGCTGCTGGATGTGTTCCTCGGTGAGGAATAAAAGAAAGGTACCTCGTGTCATCACGACGTTTGAAATCTCGCGGACATCTCGCAATGACCTATTTTCAGAGGCATCAAATCTCGTTCCAGGATATCAGAAAAAATACAATATCTGATTTTTTGAAAATTAAGGGGGTGTAAGGTCTTGTTTTCAAAGTTATTATATTATATTGAAGTATTAAATCATGCATCAGCATGATATGTCCTCTTTAAACTAAGTCTATGTTGAAACTACTACAGCTGGTGCAACACTTTAAACATTAGCAGAAATTAAACTCTGCCTATATTCTCAAGTTATAAGCTACATCTGACCTTACACAGAGCTGGTCAAACCCGTAGACATACAATACTTCTATGAATAAGAAAAGCTTCCAAAAATTGTCAAAACTGTAAAAATCATTGTCAACAAAATTTTCTATTCTATTTATAGTTTGTGTCTCTAAATGATAAATTCTCCATTACTTAAGAGGCATTCACTAATCAGTAGATATTAAGTGACACTGACCAACATTGTCTCAAGGATCATCAAAGTTTCTGAGAAAGTAAGTTTCTGAGGTCAACTTTGATGTGTTCAACGCAGGGTCACATGTCTAAAGTGCAGAGAAATGTGCTGGTGGAGTTAAGACTGTTTTCCCACAGGGCCCATGGCTGATCATAGGTGGATTTTAACCTTTGGTAGCAAAGATTTAAGCCATGGGTGGTATGCTCAACTTACAGGGGCTTTGGCCAAACATAGCTTGGTGCTGCTGTGTGTTGAACAAATGCATTTTAATGTATTACTTAATGAATGCTATTGCACCATGAGTTGCATCTCAGTATTCCAATACCATTCTTAGAGGACATAGGAGAGCTGTCCCCAATAGGGCGCCTCTAATCATACAACAGGAGTCCAGTCTTGAGGAGGAAGACCCAACAGAGCTAACACTGAAATACAAGCAGGTGGCTTCAACTTAACCAACAGAGACACAGCTGTATCTGAAGATAAAGGTAAGCTGAAGTCAACTATTGCTGGTATCTGACAGTGAGACAGATCAAATGTGAGACATTTTTTTAAGCATGCATAAAATTTTCCAAGAAGCCAACAAACACAAGGCTACATTTCCTTACTTAACTCAGCTCAAAATTTCCCAATAGAGCGGCAAAAGCTGGCTAAAACATCAGTGTTTGAAGGCGTCAAAAAGATAGAAGAGAAACACTGTCTAAACTGCACAACTGTGTGTCTGACAGATAAAAAAAAGTTTGAACCAGCCAGGAGCTGAAAATTGTCTTTGTTCATTCCACCCATTTATCTTAAGTGGCACACATATTTGTGCAGTTGTCTCAATGTGCAGGAATTCTGCTGTAGTTCTTATATTAACAAAAACGTGACTAATTCCAATATATTTTGTTGCAGTACAGGTGTCAGTGTCATTTGATTTTACCAGTACTGAAAGTGTTCCTAAAATAAAGATAAATGAGATATATTAATTCTCTAGAAAGGATCATCTTGTGGTCAATGGTTTTAATTGAATGGTTTTTAATCAACAGTCTTTTCACCAAGCTTTAGGCTTGACAGACTTTTTTGTGATTTAAGTTTATGTAATGCACTCAGAAAGGGCCAAGTGAAGTCAGAAAACATGTCAATGCTATTTTTGCACAAAAGACATCAATACATCTTGAACATATAGCACTCAGAGAGAGCACAAACCTCCTCAAAGGCAGTTCATATATTGTTGTTTCATCTAAAAGCACTGGTTCCATGATAAAGTTACCATCCTAATCTGATTCCTTGACCCTGAGAACTCACAGCTTGCACTCTGAATCATGTTGATATTATTATTAGTTAGACAGTTTTTGACCAGAAACTATCTGACTTACCACCAATATCTAATCATTTATAAGATGGGCCATTCTCAACACCTCCTGAAAAATTCAGTACGATCCGTCCAGTGCTTTTCTGAAATCTTGCTAACAAACAAACAGACACAACAGGCAAACAAACAAGCATGACAAGTAAAAATCCAACTTACTCTGCAGCACCTCTACACGCACTGTTGTTTTCAGGGTCTTGCCCTCCCTGGCAGTCATGGAGCAAACATAATCTCCTCTGTCGTCATCCTTCCCGAGTTTTCTGGTCAGTGAAAAGACATTCTTTTGCTGGTTGAACACTGGGAAAAGTTTTCTGCCCTGGTCCTCCTTCCAGGTCACGGAAACATTCGGAGAGAAGTAGAAAAGCCTCTGTGGACTTTTGGAAATGAGATTTGATGCTAGTTTGGGATAGAAGGTCAAGTTAACTTCCTTGACACCCACAGATTGGACCTGGCCCCAGGTGATGCCAGCAGGAATGGAAAAGGGGATGGTCAGAGGGGAAGATTCTGAAGTGTAGGACTGAGGATGTGCAGAAGCTGGGGAGAAATCTTGATGAGAAAAAGAGGGAAGAATATGAAGTCATTTCCACAATGGATCTACAGTACTACTGGAAAAGTTAAGAAAAAGTATCTTACCAACGACTGTGATAGGAATGTTGACTTTGCTTTCTTTTTTATTATTTGTCACAACACAAGTCCAGGTGCCATTGTCTCGGCCTGTGGCTGTTCTTTTAAGTATTCCCTGTTTATGTGTCTCCATCTGAGGACTCAACCAGTGAATGTTAGGGTCCGGGGAACTTTGTGTGGCGCAAGTCAGAGTCAAAGATTCTCCTGGCACAAGAACGGAGGTTGGAGCCACCGTAACTACAGCAGGAGGTAAAGGGGGATACAGACAGAATGTATCATAATGTACAATAACAGCATTTTAGTGTGTGACATCATAGGAGCATGGCTGCCATGGGAATCTGGTTTGTTCACTTAGGCTGCGTTTACATGGAGCCGAAAACGGTCACATCTGATAAGTTTTTGTTGCATTTTTGCCTTGCGTTTAGATGAAAACAGAAACTTTTGAAAACGGGCTTCAGTGGAAAGTTTTGAATATGCTCTCCATGCAGCTCCGTGTAAACCCGCATCAGAGAATTTCAGGGTGAAACGCTGACATCATCGCATGCACAGTACTCTTATCATGAAGGCTGCGCTCGCATACCAGGAACTGTTGTCCGAACTGATTTGTTATCCAGAAAAGAAACTCCTGCGTCTCTGGCGTCTATTCGCCATTATTGTTTGTGAAAAGTTTTTCTTCTTCGTTCGTGTGTTGTAGCAGCGCTGCCTCTCTGCAGACCTACACTGCCATCTACTGAACTGGCATGCATACTACAGTGGATTTACTCGCTTCCAGCACCATCGCTGTCTGAACGCAGAAGAATTCTAAAACGCAAAGGACAAATCTTTGCGTCTTTAAGTCAGGAGTATCCGTGTAAACGCAGCCTTAGACATTGGAGCCAGGAGCAGCATCACACCATTTCAGTTACAAAATGATACATTTCAGGTAACTAAGGATTGTTTGAATTCCCTATTAAGATACTGGCTTGAAGAAAGGGTCTCATTGACATGTCAAAATCGCAACTCAGATTTTCCCACCCCTCGTAAGGAACACACCAAACTACCCTGGGCCATGTGTTTGAGTGGTCTTGTGAATTAGACATTACAGATATGCTCATGATGTAAGGTACAAATCTAGATTTAATTTCAATGATTACAGTGGGCATTTCAATGTGCTGCTCGCTGTCTGCATTGCATTACTGGGATTTCCCAGCCAGTCTCATCCAATTGCCTAATTTTTCAGAGGATTAATCAATGTCTTTTAATGTATTGGATTTTTTCCCAATTATACTGTTTTGTTTTCTTAATTATTTTGATTTCCTTTAATGCCAATAACCTACTTGCAGGTATGTTATGTAGATACTGTGCTCTTTGTTGATTGAAAATATTTCAGGAGATTCCTAAACATATTTCAGGAGATTCCTGAATATTGTCCAACCTGCACAAATAAATCAGAAACATTTGGAAGAGTGAGACATCCAGGCCTGCTTCTTGCCAAAGTGGGGTCCTACGAGGAATTTCTTATGAGTCCCTTTGTCTCGGGACAGGCTCTGCATTGGTCTTTGCTTGTGTCCTCAAAATAAATGAAAATGTCCCTGTGAGCAGCACATAGTGTAAAATCATCATGGGTGGGGAGAATCCAAGAATATCAAATAAAAGTACATTTTCTAATTGAAAAATGCACTCAAGTATACAAAAAGCTACCAAGTCTTTTTCACCCTGGCAAAATCATATATTTAACTTAAAAGAGCTTATTTTGTTTGAAGTAAAATGTAGTAAAGACAAATATCACAATTAAATCATCATAGTTTGCATATGTTGCATTCTTACCAATGAGCTTGACCAGTTTAAAAATGGTTTTGAATCCATTTTTTTCATTCCCATCATTGATTATATAGACAAAAGTCCCAAAGTTTTCTTGTTGGACGTTTTTGATGATCAGTGAATTGTCAGATGGAGATAAGTCTGTGCTCCAGTGGGCATCTGCAAGGCAAAAATAAAAATGACAGGTTAAGTACAAATTCTGCATTAGAAATATTTCAAGACCAACACTTAACAGATAATAAAGTTCAGACCTTTATGATTGCCATGTCCACCAAGAGGATTGCGCCAGCCAAGCGTAGGGCCTTTTTCGTCTCCAAAATGCCAGTACAAGTACGATTTTGGTAAATTTGCCCCTGCTGGAGGTCTGAGGATAGCCGTGTCTCCCACCCTGGCATATACTACCTCCGCCGTGCGTTCTGCCCCTTAAACAATGGGGAGGATGGCATAGAGTTAGTGAGTTGGTGCTCAAAACTGAACTGTACTGATGTAAATCATAATCAAGAAATTCAAATATAAAGTGATAGAGTACTTGTGGTAAAATTGAGCACTGCAGCAAGAATGAGGACAGACTGGAGAAAGATCTTCATCTCAGCCATAGATCTGTAAAAAAAGAAAAGTATGTAGAATAGTATGGAAGAGTACAGAAAGTAAAATGTACACAAATTAAACACAGCAATATTTATAATGATATCAGCTGTGGTACACTGAGCTACATGCTGAAAAGTGTTTGAGCATGGCAGCACACTGAAATAATGACAAGTGGAAGATATTTTCTCAAGCATTTCAACCATGGATGTATTATAAGAACAGTCTATGATTTCAACACAGTATGCCATAAAGAAAATAACAAAAAGCAAAATTACTAGTGTCCTAGACTTTGTCTTTTTGTCAATTATTCATACTAATTCATGACATTATATGCCTAATTCAGACTTTTTATATTAGACATCTCATTAAACATAATCTTGGACATTTGGACTTTATTCTCAACATTTTAAAACCATTCTGGTCATTTCACTTTTCTGACCCTAAAATTCTTCTATGGTGAAGATGCTAATTCAGATGTGATGTTTATTTCTAGCTGTGTTTTATACAGTTGGATCTTTATTATTTTTGGCCTTTTTTTAAATAAAAACTTTCATTTATGTTCAAACACTTATATGATGAGTGGGACAGTTCCAGAGCCCTGTGGAACACCATTTGCACTTTCCTGTGGTCAGTAAAATATTTTACAGTGTAGGCACTGTTAATTTTTTTCATGGTCTGAGTGTAGTAGTTATTCAAATTAAGACAGGAGTTCATCAGTAGATTGACAAAAAATCAGTACCAAGCTGTCTGGTTTGGTCCAAAGTTTGGCACAGAAAACCTGAGCTAACCTTTACTCTGACATCGGCAGTGTGTTTAGACCCACCCCTCAGAGTCAAATACACTTAGTACCCCAACAGGAGAATGACAAATATATGGAATGCTTTGTATTTCTTAATTTAGCCCATTTCACAAATGTTGCCAGTGGATGCTCAAATAATTACACACATTACTGAACTGAACAAGAATGATATGTGAAAACACCTTAACAGTTACGTTTAGTTCAACTTTAGTGCATTGAATTACAGCCTGAATGCTGCACGGTCTTTCAAAAGAATTAAATCAAGCATGCATTGATCTTCCATACGGTTTATAAAGTATTACAAGTGTGGACGTAATGTTATAATCAAGTTTATAATGTTTTATAAAGGCTTTATAATGTAGGCTTTTATAAGGTTATAATGCATGTATAATGTTTTATACCTGCATAGAGTATGCAGGTATAAAACATTACAGAGGCTTGATTATAATACATTACGTCCACACTTGTAATACTTTATAAACCTTGGTACAAGTTCTTATACATGGTTATACACCATTATAATGACACTTATGAAGCATTATACATGCATTATAATGTCTTATGCATGTGCTTCTAATGCATTATAAACTAGACCTTTAAGTAAAGTGTTAACAAGTATGCATTAGCACAGAGTCATAGAGTCAACTGTAATTTAAAAAAAAATGATGAACTGTTTGATATTGATTTTTAAAATAAAAATGTTACTCATGTTGGAGTCTTGCAGTCTGGCTGCAGAGAGAAATCTTTGAGCAGGAAGCAGCGAGGGGTTTGAGGTGGTCTTAGATTTGGAGAGATTTGAGGAGATAAAAGACAAAAAGTTGAAAGAGCTGAGAGTAGGCGGCCTGTGGTGGGTTTTGAACGAGCGGCAACAGATAAATGTGAGAGGGAAAAGTGTATGCTGCGTTGTGGTGGGCCTTGATTTAGGAGCTCGGGTGTAGATTCTTATCCCAATCCTCCCCCTCTGCCTCACACACCCCCTCTCTTCCTCCCCTGTTCCACGAAAGACGGATCTCTCCACGCTTTAAGAGACAGAGAAAAAGAGACCACAGCGACGGCAGCACACCTGCGGTTTAAGGTGGATGTTTCTCTCTTCTCTCTCCCCCTTCACTCCTTCATCTCTCTCTTCTCCTTTAGTGTAAACACTGTCATGATGGTGCACAAAGAAATCTTCTCTTGATGCTTTCATTTTGATTTTTCTCTTCAGATTGAAGATGTAGATTTTCAGATCTATTTCAAATCAAATGGTCATTTCAAATTGAAAAGTGGTTAAGCATAATTCTAAATTTTAATGAAGCAGAAGTTTCTTTTGATGGAGGTAACTTCAGAACACATCATCTGTAACACTTTCATTGGGCCCCCTCTTTACAATGCATCATAAACAACATAACCATAAGTTATTATAATGTGCTTCAATGCTTCATTGTCACAGCTAACTAGTTGTGTTCACTTATAATGCTGTCGTCATGTGTCATTATGATGCTACTGTGTAAAAGGGTGAGAAATTATACATATTAATGATGCTTTGTAACAATCAATCTGACAAATGTTAAAGTGAACTGATATTTTTTTATACTGATATGTATATGTTTTGTTGCAGCAAGGTTGATTTCAGTGTTTCCTCTTTTACTGTTAGATTTTTTTAGCTTTAATAGTTTTTTAGAGCGTCAAATGTTGTTTTACCTTTTGAATTTTTAAGATTAAGAGTTTATAAAGGGTTGATTTTGAGCCAGAGAGTTTAAAATGCTGATCATAGAAAAGTTTGAATTAAATGTAATAAACTTAAGCTCACAGCATTTTGTTTGCTGCCTGGCATTTAATGAATCTTGTTTTGTTTTTTTCTCATAACTTATAGCACATATTGACTTCTTAAAGTGACTATAACAGTTGCATTACTTTACTTATCTGATGTTCATTTACAGGGACTCATAATCATATTATAATAGATGATAACAGTGTTTATAATGTGTTATAATTTGTTTGCTGTTACTGGAGTGAAAGCCTCATTAAACTGTAATCTTTTTAGGTTGCTAGAACATGTTTTTACAAGTCAGAGATCAGCTGGAGTTATGCTCTCAACCTATCCACTTTGTCAGCTAATTAAACATTTTATTTATTTATTCCATCCAAACTTTTATAACCATACTTTGCAATGCAATAGAAACATTATGTGCTGTGCCAGTTTATGAGTAATATTTTTCTGATGCAAATTTTTTAAAAGCCTGACTAAGGCATAACCTTCCTGATGGTAATGTTAGCCATGCAAACATAATGTGTGGTGTGGGTCGGGTTGTGACTTTTGATACATTGTATTTCTAAACACAGAAGCTCTCGGGATCTTTTCTCACCTAATTGATGACCCATACCTCTTTAAATACTACTGCCCAAATTTTTTTAAAAGAAATAATTCACATGAAGCGGCACGGTGGTGCAGCAGGTAGTGCTCATGTCTCACAGCAAGAAGGCCCCTGGTTCAATCCCCGGGTCGGGCAGGGCCTTTCTGTGTGAAGTTTGCATGTTCTTCCCATGCATGCGTGGGTTCTGTCCGGGCACTTCCTCCCACAGATCACAAACGTGCTCAATAGGTTAATTGGTGACTCTAAATTGCCCTTGGGCATGAGTGTGAGTGATTGTCTGTTTCTCTTTGTGGCCCTGCGATCGACTGGCCTGGTACAACCCTGGTTCAGGGTGTACCCCACCTCTCACCCAGTGACAGTTGGGATAGGCTCCAGCCCCCCACGACCCCAAAAAGGGATAAAAATATAGAAAATGAATGAGTGAATAATTCATATGAGAAAAATAACGTCCATCAGAGTATCTAAACATCCAAAAACCCAACAGCGTCATCTTTGATCAAAATGGCCATGCTTGAAAAGGCAAGTACTTTACATCGCAAATTCATTAGGTTGGTAGCCCCTGAAACAAGCTTAAGTGTTCATCCCAATACTGTGGCCTCATGTGACAGCACACAAAGACCTGGGGCCTCATGTACAAAGATTTGCGTTGATTTCCTACTAAAACATGGCATAAAATGAAATCCAAAAAAGTATGCACAAAAGTACCCAGATGTACGAATCTGTGCACACGCATGAATCCAAACACATTTCCTGCGCACATGTTGGAGTATCCGACCCCTCCCTGTCCACGCCCCAATTTATACATGCAAATTATATTTTAATTAGCTCTGCACCTGAGGTTCCTCTCTCTGCACGATCAGAACATTTAAAAAGACTGTTAATTTTTTTTTTTAAGAATTTAATGGAATAGCGCATTTGAGGCACTACTGGCTGAAGTGGATGCACTTTGGCGTGTTGTCTTCCAGCAGAAGCAACAAACAAAAGAGGAGTGAGTGGGAGAGTGTGTGAGGCTGTCAGTGCCATGGGTTTAGAGGGCACACAGAAGCAGAGATTAAGAAGAAGTGGATCGATATCAAGAACTGCCAAACTTTATTGCCGACCCTTGGATAGAGGTTCATGTCTAAATGCTGTATGGTATGGTTCGGTTTGAAATCTTCTGAAATTATATGCAAACATGCTAGCATATCAAAGAGGATCACATTCACATTCATTAATTTTATACACTAGTAACATGGTTTAAACACTGTTGTTGCAAATCAGCGCAGAAATGCATCAGGGAAAAGGTGAGGCTGATCAAGAAATGTACACTTTAATGCACGGGGTCATAAACATGACTGCGCTACACACAGAGACAATCAGGGGCTTGTTAGAAAGATCTGAAGCTGTAGTTTAATCAGCAAAAAACAGCAAGTCACTAACTTCAGTCACTGATTAGTAATGATGCTGTGAAGACATGATTAGGGGCGCACATGCTCAGTCATTTTAAGACAGTTATATGAAAAAATTTACTGACCAAGTAGCCACCATCATGCAGAGTGCAAGCTTGTAGTTTGTTCCTACCCATGCTGTTACTCATAATGTGTGAACTGTTTGATGGCCACCTCGCCACAATGCTGGTTAAATGCTTTTGTGCGACACATATGATCTGCACATTAATCGAATGAAAATGTTCCTGTTAACAGACAAATTCATCATGTGATAGCGCTTATATAACAACTTGCGTTTAATAGTTCTGATCACATTAGGAAAATTGGCTCTCGCTGCATATTGTGCTTTAGTATTGAATGCTGGCTGCGGCTCTGCACACAGTTTCAGGAGGACTGCCTTCGGGGACCCTTGCGGCTGATGATCCAGTCGTCATCATGTTCCTCCTTCTCTAACTTCTCTATCTCTGAACACATGCTCTCTTTGTATTGCACCATTTACAATGTCTTCTCATAATACTACAGCAGCTGTTGTATTTAACGGTATTTTTTGCACCACTTTGCGTGATTTTTTAAATCCACTCAGGTAACTGCAGACACATGGATGTGTTAACTGTACATCAGTGTTAATTGTTCACGTCTCTGATGCGCACATCACTCAGTCTGAGGACAAACTGTGCACATTTATTTATTTAACAGTTTCCTGCATCACCTCTAAGTGTCACACCAACAGCGGTAGAAACTTGCGAACGCCAGCCATGAAGTTGGTGTTAGGCACCACACATTTCCACGGTAATTTCACTCTTAAATAGATCCGAACTTTGCCACGAAAAAGAGCGTACGCCACAATTTTGTGTGTACGCACCTCTTGTAGATGGGTGCTTGAACATCCATTAATATCTCATTTACTCTCTTATTTTGGAGGTAGGAAATCTTTAAGTCTGACACTCTGTAGCTACTTAGGTCACAGCTATGTAACTCTCACTGAGATTACCTAGTCAGCTGTTACCTTCTCAGCAGCACAGTTTTGTGAAAATTGTGTTCAGTTTGTTAATAATTTGCTTCCTCGGGCAAACATCTGCAGCCCAGTTTTGAGTCCTGACCCTCGGGGGTGCTTGAAGGGAAAAAGGGCCATTAAATTCTGACTCTAAATCTAATGAAAAAGGTGACCTTTAAAACATTTTTAAAACATTTGTCTTTCTAGTGCTTTCAACTGCATACATGGAAGTCCCAACAGCATACTAAAGTAGAAGCGTTTAAGAAAAGCTTAAACCCCCCCGCTGAGGATGTTATCATTTATCATAGCATCGTCTATTAGTGTGTCTGTAAGCAAAAGGACCCAAAATCCTCTCAATGGATTTTCATGATTTTTTTGGCCATGGCACAAGAAGGAAGTTATTTGATTTTGGTTGTGATTCACATACAGATGCAGAGACAGGATTGTTGGTAAGGATTTGTTACTGTTGTGAGACAGGGCTGCTTTCCCTTTAACTCAGCTGAGAATATTACAAATACCTTCATGAAGGTTTGTGCTCTTTGAGCTGTAGTTTGAAGCCTGATTACATCTTGCAGTGTTGATGAATATTTAAAGTTTTTCTGGCTCCACATCTTTACTCAAATCATCACCAAAGTTGTATCACTTCTTGTGTGTACTGTGATTATTTCCTGAAAATTCCATCAGCATCTGTTAAAAACTTCTTGAGCTTCCTGCTCACATACGGACAAACAAACTAATTTTCAGACACTGGCATGAACGTTGCTGGTGGAGGTAAATGAATCATTTTATCTAACAAGCTGGGCAGTCATATGAAAATATGGTCTGTTGAATTTTGAAATCTGTGAAGAAATTAAAAGATACATTCACAAAGACAGATTACATGTAACGAACCCTAAGATGTGCTTTAACATGATTTGCTTTCTCATATTTATTACAGTGTCTGTGGTGATATTGTAATTTGTTGCCAAACGTCTGTGATTCCTGCGACTCGACACAATTTCCCCACAGGAACAAACTAACTAACTAACTTGCAACCTGAAACTCAACCTAGTATCAGAAAGATGCATTTAATCTATTATTTTCTTTTTAAGTTCAGCTACAGGAAGTGATCACTAGACCACAAAATGTTGTTTTCACTCCTTTAAAACATTTTGTTCTTTAACTCCCATAAAGTGTAATCGTTGACTCTTTATGGAATTAAATGTAAAGCTTTGCAACACTGACAGTGGGATGTTTGATCAGCACCTCTATGTAGCAGAAATGCACTCCCTCGGAGTATATTTATCGAACTACCTAGAAGAAATATCTATATCAACGCTGCAAAGTTTAAACAATGATGCTTTTATTTACTTTATATTAATGAGGAAAATTAGTTGAAAGGAAGACAACATGTTCAGTTAGAATAAAAAAAAACAATTGTGCCGCAGTTTTCTTGACATGGGCTTGTGGCATCTTTTGGACCAATAATAGGGGCACGGGCGGGATCGTTGACTCTTCAAGTGTCACTTACATTTTAAGAATTTGGTGTGAAATACTCAGAGTGAAAGATCCCACTGTGACACTGAAGGATTTGATTTACTGAAACATAAGTCCAAGTTTTTGACACTAATCTGTTTTTATTGAAAGTGAATTTCGAGGATTTGACTCCATCTCTGCGTAATTAACACTGCACTTGTGGAAGTTTTACCAACAATTTTAACTCCTCTTAGTTTGCCGTGTACTTTTTCTTCACAAAAGTAACAAGAGAGTGTAAGGGTTTTGTTTAGTAAGAAGTTTGGCTGTCCATTTATGAATCTTTTACTAATATTGCTTGGTTTTTGGTATATGAAAGAGTGGCTATTGCATTTGTGCGGAGTTGGTTTGGGTAAGGGTAAGGGGGTAACAATTCTCAAGTCTCATGTCTTCGGTGGAGAACAACTGCCTTAAAAAATCTTTCGTCAAACAGCATTTACACTAACAGATAAAGTACACAAACTTTTAATATTGGGGTCAATTGTTTGTCAAGAAAAATCCAGTGAAAAATGTCTGCATGTGTATTCAAAGACGTTCAAGTGACAGATATTTAAAGTTCTTATCCGTGGTTTGTGTGGAAGTAAGTAATGTGGCATTTTTATGACCCGGATCAGAGTTTGGAGTTAAAAAAAATAATTGTTTAAAACGGGAAATCAAACAGAGGGAAATGGGTGGCAAACAGAAGACATTCAAAGTGAGCACACCTGTGGAGTCGTAACCCAGAAACCAGACGATGGTATCTCAGTCAGGATGGAGCTTCAAAAACAAGCGCTGAGGAGGGGAGGAGTGGAGGAGGGTGAGGGTCAGACAGACTAGAGATGAAGGAGGAGAACGAGCTGAAAAAGAAAACAGTGAAAACAGACAAGATGACAGTTCGTATCTTGAACTGAGGGCTGAGTCCTCTTATTAAAGTCTTGACTTGCTCTGAATTTGGACTAAAATGAACACAGAAGTTGACGATTAATTTAAATGTGCAAAAAGACTCAGGACATGATGGAGAGGGGTTCAGAGTGGAAATGTTACGTGCTGTGACTTTACAAAAGATCTCTGTAGGAAGGATCAAGCATAACTTGACTGTTCTTATTAGTATTTTTCTAACATTGTCATATTGTATTCATGGGCGCTGTCAGAGATAATATAGGACCCTTTAATGGACACTACATTGGGGTCCTTCCAAGCTGATCACTAAGATTGCCTCAATTGACAGTTTTTTTTAACCCTATCACAGTTTATTAAGTCTTACAAACCATCAAATCATTTTACTTTAAAACACTGAAAAACCTGAGAGACTCTGACACTTAAATATGTAATTTAGACATTTAGACACACAGTGAAATATTAATATATTAATAGATCTAAAAATTTCTAAAGCTATTCTAATCAGCATTTTTTCTATCTTTAAAAAAATGTTTTATCTTTTCTTATCCCCTTTTGGATTTTTACAAAACAGAGGCTTCCTGTATTAAACTTTAATGCAATAAAAAAGAAAAGACTTAAACTGTTATTTTTACAAGTGAGGAGTGAAGAAATTCATGTTTTATGATGACAAGTTCATAGAAATATGTTAAAATAATAATATTACTTTTAGTGGCCTCAGACGTCCTAACTTCTCCTTAAAGAAAAAGCAGCAGGTGGAGGATAAAAGATGTTTACTCTTAAAGAAATGTCAGAAGATACAGAAAGTAATCCGTCATAAAGTAAATGTGACCAAATTTGAAGTATATGTATTCAAATATTTTAAAAAGATGGTAAACTCACAGTGATGCTGAGTGCCGGGTGTACAGCGATGAGGAGTCGGGTGTATATGGTGAACAGTGATCGAACAAACACTTCTTTAGAAAGCGGATGCACCTCCCTCGCTGATGATTGGTCTGTCATCAAACCCAGAGTCAGAATAATGACCACTGATTGGTTGATGTAGGGCAGGAGTTCTGTCAATAAATGATAAGTAAATCAGTAATAAATGCCTAACTGATGGTTAGTTAAGTATGAACAAATGCTTAACTAATGTTTAATAGTTGAAGTTGATAAAAGTGGCACCCATTTATCATCAGAAAAGTAGAGACACTGACATGATGGTGTTGCTTTTTTATTAGGACTTTTGAATGCATTTCTGTTCTTCGGCTCCTTTTTTTTATTTATGAGACCATCCAACTGATTCACAATGAACATCTAATTTTAATTGGCTTAAATTGTTAGTGGAGTTTCTGCCTGATAACAAAAGATCTTAAATTTGTAAGTGGGGTCTCTCTGGACTTGTTATCTATCTTTGGCCCGTTCTAAATAGCACGCAGGCGGCTCCCGGCCTCATTTACTTTAATTGCTGGGTTGATTTTTTTCCCCTGGTCTCATGATCACACTGATTTATTCATTATGCTGTTTTAGATTTTAAAACATGAACTAATGGACCAATTTTCATGAAAGCTGCTGTTAAATGCAAATTACAAACAGAGCATTAACTAAAGAATCAGGTTAAAGTGGGGGATAGTGAAGGGTCACACGGAGACAGCTTTACAGAGAGAGGGGATGTTTTTGTGATTACATGAGTTTAGCATTAATGGTTAATATACAAGTGACAATGCATTTCTCCTTCTGCACTCAGTTATCACCATCTCATTGCTCCAAAAGCAGCCTCTGTGTCTAATTTCGCTCGCCAATTCATCGTCGACTTAATGTTCATAAAAAACTGCATTTATTCGGTTAAGTTATTGATAGCAGACATGTTTTGAAAAATTCAGAGATGAGAGCAGATTCTGTGGTGAGAACATTCAGAGATCATGTCAGTGTTCTTTAAGTCTGTAACGAACAATAAGACGAATGATTGGCTTCGTTCATTAAAGTCTACACAGCACTTCATCTTTTACTCTGACAAATTAAAAGACTCTAAGGAGCAAAACACAAGTTCCTCAGTGAAACAATGAAAAATATTCTTACGCTCTTGAACATTTAACATTAATATCAACCAAAAAAACCTGAAAGGCAACAAAAGCTCTCTTTATCTACATTCTGTAACTTTAATGTGTTGTGTTTGTGACTGAGTGAACTGCTATCAAAACAAAAAATGTTTTTTGTTTTGTTTTGTTTTTTATTGAATTTAACTTTATTTGCATCATTTATTATGTACTGAAAAGAATAGCGTTTTTAAACTGTGACGGTAAAGTCATTTGACTGGTATTCACATGATGTTCATCACATGTTGGTGGAAGAGAGGAGACATTTTTTCTGATTCAGTTCTTGTTTTCTGTTCTCGTCATGGTAATTTACTATTTGACTGTAATCTTAATGGAAACAGATTAAACAGGCTTACTTTTTGTACATTAGCTTTTAACTGTATACATATTCTGAAAATTCAATGTTTGCTGAATTAGGGGCTCTACAGTCAACACTGTACATCACAGGACTGGAAAGCTACAATTTATAAGGACACTAAACATTTCAGTTTAATGTTTTTTGCTGACACACTCAGCCTGTTTTCCACTTGCTCTTTAAGGACAGTTATCGCATCACTGTGAAAACAGAAAACAACCTATTACGGTTTGGTTAATTAAACACAGAGCAGTATGTTTTATTCAACAATTTCCATATAACTGAAGTGAATTTGTTTTATTAAGCTAAACACAAATCAGGTTAGGGTGACAATGCAAATCTCTGGCAGAGCGTCCTTGGGGGTCCTCAAAATTATTACGTTGATGAGTTGATTGAGTGATATTTTAAGCCTTGAAAAGTATTCTAAAAAATCTGAATTCAAAACTTACAAGGTATTGCATTTTGCAGATGTTTTGACACTTGCTGGTCCTTACAATTGGGCAGTAGTTTTAAACTAATTTGGCCCAAGACAACTTAAACCAAGACAAAATCTAGGCAGCAAATTCATGTCCATCAAAACAGCCTATAAGGTGTGTTTTAGTATCTTATCAATCAGCTCTACACATGTATTTCTATCTACAAATGCCAGATAAAGTATGGTAGACAACTTAAAGTATACATAGAGTTTTAGAGTGAATTAAAAACTTTTTCATTGGTTGTTGATAAATGGTTTAAATGCAGTTGTTTGAAAATGCTCAAAGCACACTAGACTTCCTCAAGGTTCAACAGTGTGCGTCTTCACATCGTTTGAGAAGCAGCGCATTGGCCACATTTCTTTACATTCTCCTTTGGTCAGAATTACTTCTATTAACTATACCCTTCAAAAAGAGTTTGGAAATGTTTTCCAGTCATTTATTTCTCCCCTTTAACAGTAACAGCTGGTATTGTGTTTGATATTTTTTTAGTGAATGAAAGGGAGAAGAAAGAAGAAAAATCTTATAAAGTCTGCCCCTCTCTCACAAATATGAATGAACTAAACTCATAATTACAAATGAACAAGAGCTGCAGGCCAACATGTCAATTCACATTTCATTGTTTCTGATTTTCAAAAACAACCAACAAAAAACAAACAAACACAAAAAGACCACGTTAATTAACATTTTTCCACAAAACAAACATAGAAAGACTTACATTAACACAGTTTTCTGTATTTACTTAACATACTGGCTTTAATATTTTTAAAGATAAAATTTTATTAAGCTTCTTTTGTGTCTTTGTTCAGGTAGTTCCCTAAACTGACTCCTCTCACTGTAACACAGCACTGCTCTGCAAGACTTCTGAAGTCAAAGACAGACCACAAAGGGGGCGTCCCAGGAGACAGCAGCCCAAGAGGACTTGTTCTTCACCCCCTGCTTCTCTGAGGAACTGTAGGCTTGATTCCAGATGCAGGGGACTTCTTAGGGACACTACCCAAACATCAGGCAGTGATGCCCATTTTACGAAATGCATGATCCTTATAGGATGTACCTTGTTGTAAAGGTAACTAATCAGGCATTCCAGCTTTGAAAGACACCATACCAATATGGATTATTTGTGGGAAGAAATAATCTAAACTTCTTTTGAGGAGTATATATAAGGCAAATAGTCATCATTTAACTTAGGTCTGTGGCTCAGTGTGGAAAGCTTTAGTTGACTGTCCATTGGCAGATCGAAGGTCTGAGGCCAGCGCCGACTGTTTCTGTCATCGTGTTCTTGGATGAGAAACATTAGACACACGCATGTATGTGGGTGTTAAAGACTGATAACAGGTAACTTACAAAGAAAACTTAAACCATCTAGGTGTGACTGATTATAATTGTGATTATAATCAATTTTTATTATAATCAATAATTGTGTGATTGTGTGTGATTATAATTAATTGTATAATAACTTTAATAGCAATTCTCCATCTCGGCATTGTTTTTGATTTGGTACTTTTTCAGTTGTTTTGATCACTAATCAGATGGTTTCTGAAGGTTTTTTTCTTTTAAGCCTTGCATTGAGTTGATCATTTTAACGCTGCACTCACCCTCATTCTGGATTACATCTCTATGATCAGGAGTCAAACTAAGACTCTAACGCTGAAACATTGTGTTTTACAACTAAAACATACAGTAAATTTCTGTTACACCATGTTGAGGAATGCAAAATTTGTGAATTAAAGATGCAGTTGGTGCTTTCATATATAAAGAGGGTCTTAAAAGTTCTCAAGAGTATGTGGTTTAATGATTTTTAGAATAATAATGTTGCAACAATGATTAGTTTTGTTAAAAGTAAAGAAAAGTATAACAATTCTACAATGTTATTGCAACATAACTTTGATATCCATGAAATCACTTCTTGACATACTCTAAACTTACTTTTTTAGACTTTCTTCAAAATAATTTCAGATTTTATTCATTCATTTTATTCATTTCATCTTAGCTGCTCTCACTCTTTCTGCTCATTTTTACCACTCTTACCATAATAATCTTTCTGGAATTTCTCAGTCATGTTTATTTTCACTGATGTGGTGTTTTCTTCTTTTAGCAAATCTGCTGTATTATAACTTATTGTAATTATAATTACTTGACACTTAAATGTTAGAGGTGCGACTATGTGGGAGCCCAACATAAGCTGGTGTTTATCTCCTCTCTTAACCTCACAAAGAATTTCCTCTGCACTCAGCAAAACAATTTTGTAACATTAGTACTTTCTGCCTTTATTTGTTGCCGTTTGTTTTCTCCAGCTTATTGTGTTGCTGTTTCTATACTCACGCACAGCACTAAACACACTGTTGCTGCTCATACACTGCTTCAAAAACTGAGTAATGTTGTGAAAATTATAGAGAAAACTATCCCATGAATATTTATTTTTTGAAATCATTTGATTTAAGGTTCTGTGCAATCACAAATATTTACTAAAAAAGACAACTTTGCATTGAATTGAAGTGCCTGCATCCCTTGAAACACCAAAACAAGACAAAGACTTTAGACAATCGGAAGGCAGAGACCGATTCAAAAATGTTGGCACTGTTATTCTACAGCATAGAGTATAAGACTGTAAATATTTCAAAGGCTAAAGGGTAAAACATCTGCTAATACCTCTTCATGAAGCAGGGTCATGTGTGCTTGTGTTATCTGTACTTTTGAGTAGTCAGAATGGGGCAGGGTGAGACACAAACACACACACATGCTCTGGTTAATTAAAACAGGCTTATATTCCAAATGACAGAACCGCACATGCCAATATTTAGAGATGAGTTTTGCTACGTGTTGGCTTTGCTCAAGGTCGGTTCGCTCTGAATTGACTGTCTGCCTTGAATGTTAACTGCTGACATGTAACTGGGGAGTTAGAGGCGAGGTCAAGGATCAGAAGACCAGCTTGGGGAACACTATCACACTATCATAAAGGAGCACTGCACCTGTAAATCTGATGCTACTCTTCCTACGTTAGGTGGATGACCCAAGGACAGACCTCAGCCGAGTAACTTTATTTGTAATCTGTGTTTTTTTTCATTACATAAACAGATCTGTGTTCTTGTTAAACTTTATCGAACTTGTCATTTTCCTTGTTGTTCCATTATATTTTGAGCATCGCTTGCCTTCTAACAAGAATATGTTAATTATGGCACGTAAACAGACAGTAACAGTAAAAAGACTAAAATGTGACTGAACACCAACATTTAAGTAAAATCTTGTCAAGTGCTTGATCTTTAACACAGTTTTATGTTTGACAATTTCCTAACAAAAAAGGAAGGGATGCAAAATAAACTGTTAGGATGGACCAGTCAGTAACTATGTTTTCCTCTCATCAAGTAGAACTGGATGACCTAATGAAAACATTATTAAAATCAAAGGTTCAACTCAAATTTGGCACGATTGAGTTTCTCTGTTGTATTCAGTGTTCATAAACACAAGGAAAACCTCTGAAAAATCCAAATTTAGCTCAAAGGTTTTGAGACTCTGGGTTCATCCAAGTTTTATTTGTCTTGCACCCTGTTGAAGCATTAAGATTTAGGCAAAATTTCAAAATAGAAAATCCTTTCTCATACATTTTTAAGTAGATTTGCTGGAGGCCAGTTCAACACTTGCTACTTAATGACAGCAACAGGGATCATCTGAGGGACCGGAGCTGTAGAAACACGAGCTGAGGCGGTTTAGAGACCTGAACCACAACAAGGACAAAACAAACATGTAGCACACGTCTCATGTTTCTCTCTGAGGTTTGTCTTCTGCCTTCATGAAGGGCTCACACCTGCTACTGCTACCTCTGAGATGAAAATGAAACAACAATGAGGCCGTTTGTTTCCTCTGCTGCTGCTGATAGAAAGAAAACATTTACATCCACCACCCAGGGCACATTAATGTCTTAAATTAAAGACACAAATCTGTCCCTAACTCCAGTTAACGTCTGGTGGCTTCGTGCCTCTATAAAGTATTCAAGTGCTGCACAGTGAAAGTGCAGTCTTGGGTCAAAATTAAGGGTTGGGGTGGATTTTGTGGTGGTGTAACAGAGTAAATCTTGTATTCCAGAGATAAGCATGAGGCCCAAAGGTCTTGACCCTGTGACTTCCAAAATTGAATCAGATTACCCAAGAGTCTGAGGTCCGTTTACATGAAAACATTGTCACCAGAAACTGAAAGGTTTTTGCTTTGCTCACAATGAAGGTGTGTAGTGAAACAGCAGTGCAACACGCATATGCTCTCCTGTGAAGACAAACTTTTCATAAACAACAATGGCAAGTGGACTAACAAAGACGCAGGAGTGTTTTGTCTGGACAACAAACCGAGCACGGTAAGCAGCACACATGTTGCTCGGAAGATGGTCAAGGATGTTGATGTTGTTGTTCCTGGGATGCATTCGCAACCTTTATCTTAAAGAGTACTGTCCATGATGTGCTGCATCAGAATTATCCAGATTTAAAAGGATAAGGATAAGAAAACATTTTCAAAACTTCTCACCGTGGAGCCTGGTTTCAAAGTTTGTGGTTCAGGGGCTGTTTACAAAGCTCAGTTTTCAGCCTGAAACAGAGTGTTTCATTATGTTTTCACCTCCCGGTTACATGAGAACGGTGCCTGGAGTGCCTGAATCCGCAAACTTTTGAAACCAAGGTGTAGAGCGGAGTGTTTTGGAAACACACTGCAGTCTGGCTTTGTGTAGACAGGATTCAGCATTTCAGGGTGAAACGCTGACGTCACCACATGCGCAGTACTCTTTCACATGAAGGCTGTGGAACAACAACAGTTTTGGTCATCTACTGAGTAACATGTGTGCTGCTTACCGTGCCATACTATCCAGACAGATTTGTTGTCCAGACTAGAAACTCCTGCATCTTAGTGCATCCACTCGCCATTGTTGTTTGTGAAAAGTTTTATGCTTTGTGCGTATGTTGTAACACCACTGTTTCTCTGCAAACCTACATCACCAACTACTGTACTGGCATGCACACTACAGCGTTTTCATTCGTTTCTATCGTTTCTGTCTGAACTTGGATTGCGAGTTTGAAACGCAAAGGAAAAACCTTTCCTTTGCAAATGTTGTCGTGTAAACAGAGCCTCAGACACTCCAGGCACCATTCTTGTGTTTACCAAAGGCGAAAACACAATGAAAACTCTCCATTTTGGTGGTGTAGTTAGTGACCAGGGATGTCCCACATGCTTCTGTCGGCCCAGGTTCGAAACCAGCCTGTTGCCTGTTTGCAGAATGTCCTTCCGTGCTCTCTATTGCCCCCTTTCACAAGCCTATCCACTGTCTCTCTCTCCTCTCAAGAAAGGCACGAAATGCTCAAAAAAATTATCTCTAAGTAAGAAAGAAAAAAAACCTCAATTTTTAGCCGTTTTCATTGTCATATAAGCGGGGCCTGAGTGGGCATCGGTCCACAGTTTAGATAAAGTTAGCAGATTTTTCCTTGAGTCACAGTGAACATCCATGAAAGCTGGGCAGCCAGCCCTTAAGATGTTTTCAAGGTATTGTAGTCTCAAGCTAGAGCTGGACATGGATAACCTGACAAGCCAGATGGACAGCTCCATATATCTGCCACAGAGCTGCAGGATTTCAGAATCAGGAAGGTCTGCCTGCTCTGCAAGGCTAGGACATGGAGTCCAAGAGACCTGTTTTGACCAGTACGGTTTGGAGTGGTTAACTCTGATCTTTTTTGCAATTCCACTGCCAGCTGTACCTTGCCTTTAGGGTGAAGGTGTGTCAGGAGGAGAGGGTCAAGCTAGCTATGTAAATGGTAAATGGTAAATGGACTTGAGCTTATATAGTGCTTTTCTAGTCTTTGACCACTCAAAGCTGCTTTACACCACAGGTCACACTTACCCATACACACCCATTCGCTCTCACATTCACTCACTGATGGTTCAGAGTTTTAACACATTATGCCTTTTCATGCCCATTTACACCCCACTGACGGAGCAGTGGGATCAACTTGGGGTCAAGTGTCTTGCTCAAGGACACATCGCCATGTGTCGCCCAGAGCTGGGCTTGAACCTGCAACCTTCCAATCAGGCGCCACCGACGCCCCTGTTATTATCTGCTTGCAATAATGTGCAAATGTAAACAAAGAGCAGTTATGGAGGACTTCCAGCACTTACTGTTTCTGATTGTTATTCTTTACAGCAACTGCAGTGAACAAATGGCTTTAATCTCCAGCTTATTTGAACATCGCAACATTTGTGTTTTCATTTCTCTGCTGGATCTTGGGAAATAATCATTTTTGATCATTCAACAATCTGCAGCGCTTATAACTCCGTCTTTTAGGGTCGGTCTGATACACTCAACACCACTAGAAAAATGCCAAAAAGTAAGATGGCACAGGTTGATTACTTAGTACCTCTGTTCCTGATCCAACAGTAGAAACATCAGTAAATGTGCTGTGCCCCAACAGAGCATCTCAGACAAAGTCAAAATCTAGAGTTTTTTTTTTTTTTTTTTAAACTTTACTGATTGTGAAGATGCCATAGCAGTCACAAAAACTGAATATATGATTCTGATTCAGGGCAGAGTATGACTTCTTTAAGAAGCAGTGATTTAGTCAGAGAACACCTGAAAGTGAGGACACCCTCGTTAGTCACTCGATCAGGCAGGGTGTCCAACCACACAAAGTCATTGCTGAAAGAGGAAAACAGTAAAAGTGTGGGCCATGAGGGTGAACTCCGAGTGATTCACGTTTTCTAAGCCTACATTTTCTCCTACAGAGGATTTCCCTCAACTATTTATGTAAAAGTACTTGGACAGAAGGAAAAATACTAAAAAAGTATTGTCAAAATGAAGAAAGTAGTTAACGGAATGGATTTATGAATAAAGTGTAAAATGACCAAGTAAGGAAGCAGAAATAATGAGAAAAAGGCAAGGATTTACAAAATACAGAAAACAATCAAAATGTAAGATAGTAAGTATCAATGATGTCATGACTTTGGAACACAGACTAAACTGAAGACCTACATTGAAATATATAAAAGTTATTAGATACAGGTTTTGAGCCTGAATAAAAATATTCCATAAATATGCACAAAAAGCAAATAATTTCTAAACCATGAAATAATACGATATTTGAAATATCAACGTAAATGTATAATGATAAAAAGAAAAAGAAGAATAAGAATAAGAATAAAAAAGAGACAAACACAGAGTCAATTAATCTGAGGATGACTAGGGTTTTAAAAATGTTGAATGGTAAGACACAGTTGCAATTATATGGAAAAATATAAATCCTGAGATAGTAAGTTAAAATTATACAATGATGTAGTCAACCGTAGGAGGCAGAACTTATATATATGGCATTAAATGTCAAACATAGGAGTTGAAGTGCAATTTATGTTTTAAAAAATCCAAATTATATGGTAGATAGCCACAATAATATGACATCAAAATAAAAAAAAAAATAAAAAAACATTATCACTGTTTCACTAATAATTAATAAAAGTAAATTTATAAATTTGAACATGGAAATTATGGGGCAAAATGTTACAATTTTGATAGTATGTTGGAATTCAGGCAATATTAAGGACAACTTTTAGATAAGACTTGTGAATATATAAGAATGCAGTCAAAGTTATGAGATATAGGTTAATATAATGTAATAGGCATTTAAAATTTCACCAAAGTGAATCACAATCATTAAGTAGCAGCAATAACATAAACAGATTATTCGCACCAAATTTTAATTCCATACATATTTAATATATTTAACCTTTTATTTTGAGTTTCTAAATGTGTCTAAACATGAGTGTTTCCTGTATAAATGGGATTCTAACTAAATATGAGGTTATTATTTTCTACATACACTGGTGTCTTGAATGTGTCTGATGGAAGAGTCTGTAAAGGTGACACGTTTGTACAGTACGTGTTGGTGTCTAAAACATGTTCTGAAGTCTCAGAGGTAAACAAATGTCAGTGGAAAGAGCTGAGGACCACAGACTACTGACATTCTCCTCAATGACTGAGAGCAGTTTCTGTGACATGAGGGGAACATCATTCAAACTTCTTTGAAACCTCGAAGTTGTGAAACAGACACGACTCCCACTCAGCCCTTCACCATCCTCACTTGTTCTCACTATGCTGAAGTCAATTTGCTGTGTTACTGTAATGTTTCTAAGCTGCTGCATTATCACTTCAGCAGAATGGAAAAAATAAATATTACATCATGTTTTCCATTCAGTGCTGTTTAGTGTCATATACGTATGAACAGGCCACGCTATTGTCAGTGTGGAGCAAAATCTCGAATAAATGTTTGCAGAACCTCGGCTGATCTACACACTAAAGAATTCTGGTTACTCTGAAGGCACATGGGGATCCAACCCACTACTAGCAAGGTGTACCCAGATCTATAGAGATATAGCTCTGGGTGCACCTCATGAAGCTGCCATGATGGTCATTTCTCTCTCCTGGTCACCCATTTCTACTGATATCTCTTAATTTCTCATCTGAAACACCGGATTGATTATGTGTTTTGTTCTGTTGTATTGTATCTGTTTTAACTAGGGCTGTCACTTTAGTGCATTAATTAGATTAATTAATTAGACCGCAAATTAATGCTTTATAAAAGTTAATCACAAGATTAATCATAGCACACAAACATTTTAATATTGGCCAGCTAGAGGACCCGTACATGGCAGTGGCACGTCACTTCACACATGCATCTCTCGTCAAACCAAACAAAGTCCAGCTGACAACAGGAATGGCCTATTTAAGACTTAGTCTTATTTTATTTTTGAATTTATTTATCTGTATTTGTACTACATTCTTTAATAATGCATCAGGCCTAATTGGTTTGCTGGATGTCCTCGACCTTTTTCTTATTTTGAATTTGATTTATGAAACACACTTAAAGTGTAATTTGAGTTGCCTGATTGAGCTTAGAATTTTCTGGACAAGTTGCCCTGACTTTGGTTTTATTTACTCACCAATAAAAATGTGGATTTACAAATCTTCACTTCTTAGTGTATTCATTTGATTAGTCCTGCACTACAATTTTATAATATCCTAGAATTTAAATTCTTTATTTGGGTACTTTAAGCAGATACGAGATTAGAATGTGATTAATTAGATTAATTAATTATAAATCCAGTAATTAATTAGATTAATTTTTTAATCGTCGGAAAGCACTAGTTTTAACCAATAAGAATAGAATACAAGAGAAGAGAAGATATCTAATTTTCTTTTTTTTTTTTCTCCTTTTTTTTGGGTCTTTTGCAGACATTCACTCGTTTTGAATTCGATGTTGGCAACAAAGGAAAATGGGTTTTCTCTTTAACCGTTTGTCTCAGTGGTAGTTGCTGTTTTTTGTTTGTTGGTTTGTATGCTTGTTTTAAACTTTCTTTACATCGTTTTTGAATGTTTATTGTCATTCTTCAATGGTAAAACTAGAGTTGCTGACATCATTGATGACAGTGATTATTAATGGAAAAACTGCCCACACTCCGAAATACAGCCAGACGTGAAAATCATAATCTGTAGAGTCTGTATTTGAAGCAACTACATTCATTTACAGTAAATGATCCTCTGACCGTCATTCATTCATTGTTGGAAACAGCCATTGAAACAAAACAAAAACAGATTGAAATTAAACCGCAGGGAAGATATTTCAGTATGTCTTCATGAAATATCTTCCCTGCAACACCCTCAAGTAAAAATCAATTTTCAATTTCACAGCATCCATAAATGTTTCTCCTGCTGATGAATGACAGAATAATCTGTCCAAGTTTGTGTATGTTTAGTCTCTTATTTTGCTTTATGTTCTGTGTTATGTCAAAGCACAAACAGAGCTCTGAAGTCAAAGTTGTGGCATGCATTTTGATTTGTTTCAGTTGATGTCACAGACGCATAACTTCTAAATTTGATTGAAGATAATGGCTTTTACAAAACAGGCCATATTCATTTATTTTTCTTGTTGTGAAGTATGAAATAAAGGCAGTAACACACAAATGTGCCTGTACAGAGTTAGAATTCTTTGCTTCTTTGTGACTACACTCTAATGGATAAGAAAATAGAATAAAATTATCAGTATGTTGACCTATATTGTAAATATTACAGTGATAACTGGTGTTATCATTAATGCAAAAGTGTTTGTATTTCCAGTATAAAATTATTCAAGTTACAGTGAAAGGGCATGTCCTCCCCAAAAGTTAGTTATCTTGACACTTGGCTGTAGTGTGGAGTATGGAATCTACAGCACTGTATTGTTATAAGATTAATACTGAAAACAAAACCTCAAATCAGTCTTTTAATATAGATGTTGCATATAGTGACAGGGATGGATTGCAGGGGGAATATGTTAGGATACAACTGTTGTGGTAAAAATCGACAAAATGTAAATGTCTTGCCAGAAACACTGAGGGAGTCGTGGCTGTACCCACTGCATATAAGCCCAAAAATATACTTTTAAAAAAGTACAAGTTCAGTGTCTTTATGTTTGCAGTGTGGTACCAGGGTCGCCTTTTCTTATAGTTGATCCTGTAACTTTTGTTACTGCTTTATAAAAAGATCTTGCTGTCAACCTCTTTTTCCATTTTTGTTATAAACGTTGATATGAAAAGTCATTAAGATGTGAGTTGGATTAACTCAGTTAATCTGCCCAGACAGCTGAGTTTTAAAGAACACATGTTGCCTTTACTTATGTTCATACATTCATGCTTTATGTCTGCTTGAGGATGTTCATAGTTACTTAAGACTAATCCAGCTGTCCCTGTCCATCTGAGCCGCTCTGTTGGACCAACCTGACACAGTATGGACTGTTGCATATAGGACATATTTTAGGTCAGTCTGAGCTAGGGCTGAATAATTTACTGCAAATTAGATTAAATCGCAATATGGCTTGTTGCAATTTTCAAATCGCAGACAGTGAAATATTTTTAACCCAAAATGTGTTGAACATTTTGGCATTGTGATGTTGTTTCTTGCAATTTCATGCCTATTTTAACCTTTTTTAACCCAGTTTTTACAACATTATGCCTATCTTGCTCCCATTCATCTTTTTGTTTTTGGTCACTGTCAGACCATGTTTGGAATTTTTACATGGTTCTTTAAATTTAATCCCAATTTTGCTGCTATAATCAATGTTCCTTAGTCACTTTTGAATTTTTTTGCCATTTTTTTTTTTTTGCAATTTCATACCTATTCTACACCTATTAACTTTTTTTCCGCTTTCATATCATTTTCCCCCCCAGTTTTTACAATTACATACCTATTTGGCTGCTGTTCTTCACTTCTCCACTTTTTCTCAAATCTTTTATCCTTAGATTGATTTAATGTCATATTGGTTATACTACAAAACGATCTATTGCTTATGATTATGTAAGAATACATGAGATGAGGAACATTAAAACAATCGCAGAGTAAATCACAATTGCAATATTGGGGAAAAATATCGCAATTTGATTATTTTCTCAAATCGTTCAGCCCTAGTCTGAGCAACATCCAGTAAAAAAGTGTTGGGAAGAACAGAACATTTTAAGGAAAGGGTTAAGAATGATTAAAGGTCCATCAGAGGCTTTCACGGTTCACTTTCAGGACAAAGAATTCACTTTTATAGCTATGGTCTCGTAGTTCTGAGAAGGACACTTATAGGTGATTTTTGAGCAATTTAATATTTGCAGTTTGCACTGTGTTTCTTTCAATTTTCAAATAAATCTTTTGGTACATGGCCCATCTAAAACCCTCTAAGCATGGATAAGACATATCCACCAGATAGGAGAAACTCCTTGAGCCAGGAGTTCATTGAGCCCACAGCCAGCTTCAGGAAAAGGAACACGTCTTTACATTTCCATATAGCCACAGTAAACATAAGAGCACAGCCCTGAAAAGGCAAAGCCACTATCACCTATTGAAAAGACTGTTGTCAGACACAGCTCAGGAGGATTCACACAAGTGCTGTCGCAGTGCAATATACACAATGTACATAAAATAAATATCACTGATAGTAATTGTGTTGGGATAAAAAAAAAATAGGCAGAAAGCGAACCAGTCTTATGGGCTCATAAAAGGGGGACAGCCCAACCCTCCTGCCACGTTGACAGGCAGACAATAGCAGCACAACAGAGGAATTTCTCTGACACAAACAGCAGAGGAAAGCAGAAGCACACCAACATGAACAGACAGAGCAGTGCAGTGTCTTCTCCATGAACAGTGTTGTGTGTTAACAGCATGTCTCTAAATAAAGAAACCTGAAATATGTGTCCACCCATGGCACTGAACAGGCATGTGTTATGAGCTATCGATGTGGAATGACTTAATATCTTGCATGTTTAAGTCAACATTATCCAAAGAAGCAGACAAAAGTGCTGAAGCTCAAGAAACCCGCTGACTGATTGTGATATGTGAGCTCCATCATGACAGACAAGAGACTTGGGGAAAATTTTCACCATAACTGCCATAGTTTATAATCATTAGAGAATGCTTTTAATGTGAAAGTATTTGAACTACCAAAACAAGAAAGGATTTGTTTTCAATGGCAACTTGACTAAACAAGAGATATACTTCTTCAGAAAAGTTTGGAAATGTTATCTCAGTTGATTATTTCTCCATTTAAATAAAAGTAATTTGTATTTTATTTTATATGATTGTAAAGCCTAAACAGTCCCTTAAAATGTATGGCTACAAATGACTGGGCATTAATGGAATGAGCAACACATGACATGTGAGTAGAGCTCAGAACAAAAACAGTGTCAAACTCCCCCTGGAACTGGCAGCTGGTGTTTTAGTGTGGAGAGCAGCAGCATTTTTTGGTGTCAGCCGCGTGACCACTGAATCAAGGACAGACCCCAAAGTGGGCATCCCAGGAAGGCAACACATCAAGAAGATGTTCCTCACCCTTGCTTCACTGAGGAACCATAGGCTTTCTTCCATGGGAAGCAGAGATTATGACAAATGTTTTAGGGCACTACCCACACGTTTAGCTGTCCTGCTTATTCCACAAAAATTCCTTATCTTTGCAAGTTGGATCTCATTTGAAGATTTTCCAATGATACAAAATTCAAAACCAAGTAGTATTGTTACAGGGGAGAAATAATCAAACTTATACTTCCAATTTTTTGAGGAGCATATTTACAAAATTAAGTTAAGGATACAGCAGACTTTCAATGAAATCAATAATTATTAAAAAAAATCTTGGGGCGCTGGTTTGGCGTAGTGGTCAGCACCCCATGTTCATGCTTCTGCCGGTCCAGGTTCGATCCCGCCTGTGACCAGTTTGCAGAGTGCCTTCCCCTGCTCTCTCTCCCCCTTCCACAAGCCTATCCACTGTCTCTTTCCTATCAATAAAGGCACAAAATTCCCCCCAAAAAATACATTTAAAAAAAAAAAAATCTTAACTGTGATTTTCACAAAGGCATTAGCTGTTTGTGAGATCAAATGCTTGTCTTTGGGGGTTGATGTAGCTCTTGAAAATGCATAGACAGTGTCTTATAATTAGTAATACAGAGATATAGTATCATTACTGCTGATTGGAAAAGCAACATAAAATAAATTTATGAATAGCTAAAAAATACTATGATATGATGTGGTAAATCACTGTACACTATCATTTTGATATTGTTTCCATTATCATTTCCCAGTTATTATTACTACTATGACTTTATACAGTTTTTTGTACAGCTGTGGTTGCAAACTATCTATCCACTTCACCATGCATCTTTAAGAGGCTTTTATCCCACAGCACTGACAATAAAGTAAGACTGTAGATTAATTATATTTACAATTGCTTTTTTCTGTGTTTTACATGAACAATACAATAATAATTTTATTGTGATATTTTTGGCCATGATAATACAATGACAGCCCTAACTTACACTCAAACAGCATGTTCTGTGCAGGGCTGAAACATAGGGGTTTATGAACGAGCCAAAAGCCAGTGCCTGACTGTGTTGGGGGCATCTGCTTTGAGCAAAAAAGGGTTTCAAAAATGCATCAAATTCTGTTGTTTAAAATCAAATCTGAGGCTTCAACATTTATCAGTTTCAGAGACCCACTCTGTTATTGTTTTCTCAAAAATGTGTCTTAAATTCATGTTTTATTCATGGTCTATAAAAGCACAAACACAAAACTTTATTTACAGAAAAACAAAGAAGCGGATTGTTGCACAAACACTGTTGCACACAGGCAGAAACAGCTTTAGCTTTTAATCCTGTTTCATTTCCTGGTTGGGTGCACATTACCCTCAGCCCACTGGGAGCCATTTTCTCGTTTTAATTTTAACTGTAGTGCTGAAGAGCTAAAACACACAATAGTGGTGATAGGTCATAATGAAGCAGATGCTTAAACACAGACTCCAAAGATCTGAATGTAACTACAGAAAACTGAAACCTGCGAGGAGCTGAGGCTCAGAAGGGAGTTTACAGGATGGGAAATCACCTGCTCGATGACTGTCATAATTTGAAGAACTGTGAATTTTTCACTAAGCAGTGTAAGTCTAGCCCAGTGTTTGGGAGCTCAGATAGATCTATCCTGTTGATTGTTACACATTTAATGCAGCTGTAGGGGAGAAAAGCCCCTTATTAGATTGGTACATAAAACATCTGCTCCAGATGGTGCTGTAAAATTGATCAAATTTTACGAGCTCTTCAAAATTCTTCTATAAACCAAATGTTACTCCAAACTGTCGGCATCAAAGCAAAATGAAGAAACAAAAGGGGAGGCACAGACACTCTTTTAGAAATCTCAGTTTCTCTTTCATATAACTGTTTATGGGTCTGTGTATTTTGGTTTGTGTGGGACAGACTGAGATGGAGGGACTGAGTAATAGCCATGAAAAAGGGAATCCTTTTGTCTCATAAGAAAACACCTCGAGCAGCCAAGGCTTTATGTTTTCATAACAGAGTCAGAAAAACACAGCCTGGAAATCGCCCACGGAAAAGACAGTGAATCCACACAGAGCCTTAAATATGATTTTAGAACTGTTCCTCATTTCTCCAGTGGGAAGAGGAAAATATATTACTCTGATCTTTATATATGAATAAAACTGATGTCTCGTCTGTATAGAAACTTTAAAGTAAAAAGTGCAAATATCTTCCATAAACAACACGAAAGGAAAAGTGGTAAAGACACAATTAAACTAAACATTGAGGCTACATTTGGGGAAAAAAAGCTTAAAAAGAGAAATCACTCAATATGATGAAAACATCTTGTTGCAGAGCAGAGCAGTTTCATAATAAGAAATGTGGCAGAGAAAGCAGCAGGCCTCATCCTGCAGATCTAAGAAGCCTTTCTGGACCATATGAGGCAAAAAATCATTATTGTACTCTGTTGCTCAGCTCTGTAAAGCTTTGCAGCTCGTCCGCCAAATTCTTAAATTATCCATCAAACTTCAAATTTCCTTCTAAAATCAATCCGAAATTTGTTTTTGCAAAAAGACAAACAGAAAAACTCACATTGTACACATTAACTGTTCAATGTGAAGCTTGTTGTCAAGAACAACACAGCAGCTCTAGATAGACACCATATTTATGCTGTTTTAATTCTGAATAGAGACTGATTGTGGTGCATCTCTGTCATTTTTAGTGAAGACCTTTGTTTAATCAAATTTTGACTGAGGGACATTTTGAGACATCCACTGTCTCTCGGAAATTACACCCCTCTGTAATGGGGCTGTGCTCTTATATGTACGGCTTTATGTAATCTGTGTGTGAAGTTTACTGATATAACTTTTAATGTAATGACTGACAGGGTAATATACAAGGAAACACGTATCTATATCACACTTTTTAAACAGACATGTTTGACCAAAATTCTTTACATAGTGAGACGATGGCGAGATTTAACAGCAATCAACAAACACCAGAGTAAGACTACATGAAAATATCAGTACTCCTGTATAAATGGAATATTTTCCTGCCCAGTACTGCATCAAAATTTTTAGTGCAATGTATTGATATTGTATCAGTAAACCATTTTTCCCTCTGCCAGGAGGTTATGTTATTGCTGCCGTCTGTTTGTTTTTTCTGTTTTTGTCAATTAGTTTTTAGTTCTTGTGTTTGTTGGTTTGTTTGTTTGTTTCTCTGTTAGCAAGAGAACTCAAGAAGTTATGGATCGATTTCAATTAAATTTTTAGGAAATGTCTGGATTGGGACAAGGAACAAATGATTCGATTTTTGGAGTGATCATGACCACCGTCTGGATCTGCCAGGATGCAAAATGTGGTTTTAGTGAATAACTACTGAACTAAAATAGATATCATGATGAATCCAATTGCTAATGTTATGTTTTCATGGTCAAGGAATTTAAATATTTCGATGAATTAAAGGTAGGACTAATATTTATGGTGAAAATCACAATATGGGTGAGGACTGTGACGCTGGCGGAGGTCTGTTCTCTCTGAATGTTTTTCTAGTTTGATATTTTGGTCAATTTTTGTCTGAAGTTGAAGCAGCTAGTTAGCAGCGGGCTTTCAGCAATTTGACTATTTGACTTTATGTCATTTATTGTTTTGATTTATGTCACAAGGACAGACAATCAAGTTTGTCCATGTTGCAGGGGTCATGCTTCTTATAGATAACTGTAAAGAAACTGTACTTATACACATATAACACTATTATGTGGGTTCAATTGCCTGCACGGTGGTGCAGATGGTATACAACTCGTGCTTTGCAGCAAGTGGGCAGCTAGTTCAACTCTGTGAGTGGATTTTCTGTGAAGGGTCTGCATGTTCTCCCAGTGCATGCGCTTTCCTCCCACAGATCAGAAACAAGCTTATTAGGTGAACTGGTGACGATAAATTGTCCTAAGTAAATGTTTATGTAAGTGCTTGTCTGTTTTTACATATTACCCTGTGATTGACAGCCAACAAGTCCCGGATTATCACCTCTCGCCCAGTCTTAACTGAGATAGGCTCCTGATTCCTGAACCCTGAAAGGGGCAAGAGGTATGGATAAATAATGAAATAGATGGTGATGGGTTTTTAATACCATAGAAAATAAAAATGTTATTTAGGTAACTAAAAACCAACTTGTTTCCCTGTTTATTGCAATATATCATGAAACAATATCAGTCGCCCCTGTATTTTTATGCATATTATCTTCAGAAAGTGATTTAAGAGATAATCGAAAACTTATCAGAAAGAGTTGTGAACACTGTTAGAGTAAAACATCCTTGAATAATAAAGCAAAAATCCATATTAACTCCAGGGGAAGTTCAGAGATGTGTTTCCAGTGCATATTTAAGACGTTCTAGCTCATGGGCAGACCTTGTTTGGAGCTGTAAACTGCTCCACAGCAGCTTCTGCAAAGGTTGTTCACTCCCAGTTTTCTGCCTTGTTTTGTGAA
This sequence comes from Scarus forsteni, assembly GCA_036419115.1. Classification (NCBI taxonomy): domain Eukaryota; kingdom Metazoa; phylum Chordata; class Actinopteri; order Labriformes; family Labridae; genus Scarus; species Scarus forsteni. The sequence continues at coordinate 1,574,618 of JAZDUH010000111.1, forward strand.
CCTCCTGCAGCTGTTCGGGGGACCTCAGCAGTCTTGCTGGACTGTCAGTGTGGAGCAGTCTGCTTAGGTAATCAGGTTGTGAGCCGTTAACTGCTTGGAAAGCAAACAACAACATATTAAAACCCATCCAGACAAAGATACAGAGGACATCTGTGAGGAGTCAAGCAGAAGAGCTCTGGACCATACGCAAGCGATGGATGGACAACTGGTCCGAGTCAACATACAGAGATTTTAAGGGGGAACATGTACCATGCTCATTGTTTTGTTTTTTGAGGCTTTAATTTTGAAAATTAGCCTTAACTGATAAAACATAACATTTTAAAAGATATGCTTGTTGAATTAAACCGTCTCTGCTTGCCGCTCGAGACAAGAGGACCAAACATGCGTGCACCCCACAGCCCAGAATACCCACACAGTATGACTTCTGTTAAGTTTTCATTAAAATTCAGGAAACTTAGAGCCAAACAGACCAACAATCATGTGGTTGACAGCTGCAGTGAACTCTTGCTTTTAAATCAGAAAGGCAAATAAATGTGAACATTGTCTGCAAAACCATGAAATGATGTTATATTCATTAAAAAAACACAAGAGTTATGATGCAAAATACATGTTCCAGAAGGAGGAAATAAATAAATGAGAAATTAAATGTATAAATATGCAGGGTAACACTTAAGTTTTCATATTTGAGTATATTTGATTCCATCTAATTGCATTCTGGGTTTCCTGAATTGAAAGCTGACTTTAAGTTTTAACTTATTCTTATCCCAAAGTCCAAGAGTTATAGAAAATCTGATGATTTAACTCTCTGCACCTCAACAGAGCAGTTAAAGGTCCAAGTTTATTTGCAAAGCTTCATTAGTGATAACGTGCTAAATGAGTAAGAGCGCGGTCATTTGTGGTCTTGGTTGTCTTAGGTGAATAATGCAGTGTTTTGGTTTAGGAGCTTTTTTCTACAGTATGATGATTTGTTAAAAATCTCTATTCTATACGTCAATCAGATTAGGTAAACCCAGCGTATGGAAAGCCTAAAAAACAAGCAATCAATGATCACAGCACCTCGTCAGTGATTTGATGCAGAGATATGATATGTTTTATAAAAAACATACAAGAAATTGAAAATAGAAAGGTCCTTTTTATGTAGTTTACAATGAATCTCCTCACTTATTGCAAATACTCAACTAGGGACGAACATTGCAAATGAACTCAGGCAATAAAATCTGTAGTGTGCGGCAACATTCCCTTCACGCTGTCCCTAGACAAATGAATATTAAATAAAACAATAAAATAAAACTTAAATTCTTTAGCTGTCTAAACCATACATTCTTCTAATGAAACAAGGCACAAACATTTAAATCAGACAAAAACCAACCAGTGGACCCAACAGATCTCAAAATATTCTCCTGGTTTGGAAATCAAATTTGACCTCTGCTTTAAGAAAAAACAACATGACTATCAGATTTTGTCGATGCTGATACCAGAATATGACATCTTGTAAACTGTCAGTACGAGTGCCATACAAGTCCACTTACAGTTCTACGTTAAAAAGATTCAAAAATACAATCCCTATTGTGTGCTGGTTAAAAAACCTTAGAAGACATTTTTTAGGAGAATGGACAAGCTCTCAGAGGCCAACACATTACAAAGGCATGAAGCACGGTGATTAATATGTGCATGTGCATTTATCCATCCTTAAACAACTTCAGCTTTCTGCAGTTTTCTGGTCCTCATCAGAACTTCAGGAAACACTTGCAAGAGGTTCAAATAATAGACCAACAAAATAATTAATGTCTCTGCAAGCATGTTAGTTTAGACATTTTATAATGCCCATGAAGCTGTTCTGTCCTTTATTTTTAAAATAGATGTGCACAAACATGTTTGAATACACTAAAAAAGGTGTAAATGTTCTGTTTTTGTTCTTTTCTTATAAGGTTTCAAAATGTTTCAGGTTTAATACAGTTATTGGCAAACTAGGCGGGGCATTATGTAATGCCATAAACACTCAAATTTCAGTGAAAATAAATAAAATAAAATTATAATGAATAATAAATGAAAATAATAATAATAAAAATAATAATAATATTTTTTATTTAAGGGCGCCTTTCGTGACACTCAAGGTCACCTAACAAAAACAATGAATCATATATAGATATATGAACAAGAAACTACATCGACAAAGAATCTGCTGGTGATATTAAAGAATTCAGGCAGTGCTAGATTCAATACTTGATTCAGCCAAACAATGAACTTTGGTTTGGGATCTATTTCTTCCACTTTTGGCCTGAAACTCCTGAGAAGTACTAACTTTTTACAGGGCTTGTGTAGGTTGTTTGAACGTGATATATGTTTACACGTTTATAACCTGCATGTGCCGAACACCACAAGCGCATACAAGGCATATGTCAGGCTTGATACGCTTATTGAAGCTGGTCATCCCCTGTTGGATTCCTGCACAGATAAACACCACTGGTCTGTGATTGGTCAGGTCTGACATATTGTAAATCTGCGTATCTTTTAAATAAAACAGTTTAGATGTACTATCTTTGGCTTGAAGTACATACATAAAGAAAACAATCAGGGTTGTTGCTCTTTCAGCGTGTCTCTAGTGAGAAATTCTGTTATGCAAAAGATGTTTGAAAAGTCACTGACAAAAGTCAGTTATTATAATATCACAACTGTTGGCCCCCTATGAGCCAGTTCACAAGTTTAGGTCCTCATATGGGGACCCTTTGGTTGATCTAGAGTTGAGTCTTAAGGTGAAATGTGATTGTTCCTTTTCCATCCGTGAACCCCTGATTTCGATTAACCTGCCTGTGTCTATAAGTCATGAGGCATCAGCAGAATATTTTTAGTCTCCACAAATGAATCTTTCCTGATGTTATTCTTTACACCTGTTCCTTTTCTTTGGCCTGTTTTTAGTGCTGTCTTTACCTCATTTTTGTTTAACGTTTAATGTACGTTATATTTTTCTTCCATATACATATTTTAACCTCATTTTTTTGTCTCTGATGATGTCATTCTGTCCTCATTTATTTCTTAATAAAGTATTTCAGTGGGGGTGTTTTGTTTCAGTTTTCATATCATTTTAAATATGTATTTAGTCATAATAAAGCTGCCTTTTTAAGATTTTTTGAGGGCCTTTTGTGCCTTTCATTGATAGGAGAGAGAGACGGTGATAAAACTGGGAAGAGGGCAAGAGAGTAGGGGAAGACACTCTGCAAACTGGACACAGCCTGGATCTGAAGCCAGGCCGGCAGAAGCATGTAGATGGGTCGTGCCTGGTTGCTTAGCACTCCGCCAAACCAGCACCCCTGATTAAGGTGCTTTTTAGGATCTGCTTGTTCATCATATTTATTCTTTATGTTGCGTTATTCACATTGACGGTCTGTGTTTACATTGAGCTCTTATCTTTTTGGTTTAACTCCTGTGGACTTCTCTCTGCATGGCGTGATTGTTAGAAATTCAATTAATTTGAGTTTCTGCCTTTACTTCATGTCTTAAGGCACTTTAAAACATCTGTATTTCTATTACATTATCATCAATACTTTAAAAGAAATACCACTTATACATTAAGCATGATTCCTCAAATACACATATTGTGTCTGTAACAGTAATCCACAGCTCCTGAAAACCAGCGAACAACTTCACAAGGTAAATTCTAATCTAAGAAAAGGTTTTCATGAGGCACTGGATAAGCTTGCAGGCTGTGAAACTTTAACACTAATAACCTAACTTTAAAAAAAAAGTGAGAGCAGTTAGATAAGAACAAAATATGTTCATTTCCAGTTGTAAAAAGTACATTCACCTCCAACAACTGCAAAATCCTAAAAATATACTCTGAATAATTGCACAACTTTTCTATTTTATTTAGTCTTGAACTTCAAAGAGATGAATCAGAAAATTACATTCAAAGTGTTTCTGACGCCAAAATTTGAAATCCTCAGTGTCATCAGCATGTGCCATAAAACATATAATCCAAGTAAGGCAGATCTAAAAGACAAGACAAATACAGAATCACTGCTCATCTTCATTATCAGCTATTAAAAAGAAAAAAAACACTCAGCATGGATTAGCTTGGTGTATTTCCTCCATGCTTGTCTGAGCTAAGTATCACAGCATTAAGCCGGAGAATTGAAGTTCCTTTTTTTTGTTATTTTGGAGAAGTCTACACTTCACACAGACAACACCAGACCAAGGCTAAATCAGATCGGTATGCTGAACAAGACAAAGACTCCTTTGTTTTTAATTTGGCCTCGGACGAGACCAGAGTTGAGCAGCTCAGCCTTGCCCCTGGTGCTCCTTGGCGTCTGTCTACGAGAGTGTACATCCAAACATTTGTCAGGAATTTCAGAGACAGGCTGTGCACTTAGAGACAGATGTAAAACTATTCTGATGAATGCATCATCTTTCTATAGGACGCCCTTAAATCTACTTCTTACCAATACATAAAAAGTCTGTCTAGAGGTACTTACATGTGATGTTTTCAGGGCTGTGGAGAGAGCTTCTCTGACATTTGGTAGGCTGAAGAAAGTGCAGCTGTTTCTGTCACTGTCAGACGCACACACAGGAAGTCAGACTCTGCTATGATCCCATCCCTTCTCTCTGTGTGCTGAATGGATGATCACATTAATGAAACACACTCAAAGACACACTGATAAAAGATTTAGAGTAGAAGTATTTTATTTTAAAAATAGAAATATATAACTTTGGTGACCATGGAGGCATTATAATACTCCCCTTATATTAAGAGGGCCATTGTCAGAAGGAGGCAATCTCTCCTTAACAAAATAAAAAAAAAAACTTAAAATAAGAAACAAACAAATAAATGTCATTGCAGATTGGCCGAGACCTCATATGAAAATTTTCCTGACTTGAGTTTTTCACAAATAAGCTCTGTTAGTCATCTTTCATAGTTGTGAGTTGGATTTTCTAACAAGTAACAAACCAAAGACCAATTTCAATTATGGCAATTTTATTTATAAACATTTATCATGATTTTTGAGCTTATTTAAAAAACTTCATGAGAGGATGCAAGGTTTCTCCCCAACAGCAAATTCATAACTTTCATCCGAATTTATGATTCCAACACTAATCTTTTAGGCTCATAATAGGGATGGGATGAAATATCATTTGGCAATCAAAACGCATCGACTTTGAAAAAAATGGATCGCAAAATAAAGACGTCACGTCCGGTAATAGCGCATGTGACCAGAAGTGAAGACAACAAACATTAGCATCAACTACCTTGCCTCCAAAACGCTGAATGATGGAGTTGAATGAGGTCAAAATTGAGGACACTCCGCCTGGATGCAAGTCATCTGTCTGGCAGTATTTTGGTTTTCTCATTAAAAAAGACAAAGACGGCGAAAACGGGCGTACCGCCACTAGCATACACTCTCTCTAACCTCTCTAGGGTTAGAGAGAGTGTTATTGTTTGTGCTTGGCCTGTTAGGCCTTGTGTTTTCCTATGTGCAACTCAAACAAAAATAAATAAGTTGTAATTACACAGTAATATATTTTTTTTTAACTTTTTTTATATTGTATCCTGACCCGGGCATATCGAGGTGCAGCGTCACATGAATTTAAGTGTTTCGTCCCATCCCTAGTTCATAAGCAAAAAGTAAAGATTAATTTAATAAACTAAATGTTATATCAAATCCAAATAAGGTTTTAATGCACTGAAATGTTGGTAATTAATAGTCATCTTACAAAGGGTATGTTTTTTACTTATTGATTAAGCAAACCATATCAACAAGTCATGTAAGAAAATAGCATTGTCTGGTACTGTAAATAATATGGAAATATTGTTATTTTTCACATTGTAATGTAATTTGCCTTCATACATGGTATAGTAGAGAGAAGTCGGACTGAAATACATGGCCGATGTCATCCTCATGTTTACGGCTTTTGGAAGAGCAGGTGGATTTTATCAGAGAGGAGGAGGTCCACATGTGGCCTCCAGGCTGCCAGTTGCCCACCCCTGATAAAACTGTATTATTCACTTTTGGGTACAACTAAGCATGTGCAGACATATCCAAGCATGTGAGCATGTATGTGTGTCGGTTGAGATCTTATTTTACGGTGTTAACAGGTGTTTTACACATATAGCTCTGCACCGGTGTCACCAGCTGCATTGTCCTGCACCAGTTGTGGCAAATTCAGAACTTCTGATGCAGGATCTGTCTGAGGCATATCTCTGAAATGAGAGTAATGTTTGTTATAAGGAACCAGCTAAGTTGTTGATGTTAATATTTTTATAGTTGAAATACTTTTGAATTCTATTTTATTCAACAACAATGTACTAAAATTATTTGTCAGTTTTCATCCCTTAAGAAAAATACCTTTATCCATTCTCACACTGAATGTACTAACCAATGTGACTCCAAGACTTTTTTTTTTTTATCATTGTTTCTGTTGTGTCTAGGTGTTAATTCCCAGCACTTTAAAGCATAATGGTGCCAAAGTCTTTCCTAAACTACAGCCCAGGCCATCAGAATATTTATGCTGCAGTGATGTCAGATTATGTCTAAAATGTGTTACCATATAGAGTTAAGAAATTGTAAAAAATAAAAGTACTGAAATCTCACAAAACTAAATACAAATCATACTCAAATCATCAATGGTTCTTTAAAGATCAGCAAAAGTGTAAGCTTCCAAACACAGTTGTCCTCATTGCCTCCGTCACCAACTTAAAATTGATTCGATTTTAGTTGTGATCCAGACAACCGCCATTAGCTAACAATTGTTTTGCTCACTAATACCAATATCAGCATGATTCTGAGTGCTAGGTGTGGGTTTTCTGGGTCATGAATCATATTATGGTGGCAACTGTGTCATGAAACTATTGCTAATAGATGTAACAGCAATATGTGAGCTACCTTGGTGGAGGATTGCCCTCTCTGAGTGCTTTCTGGTTAAGATTTGTTGTTGAGTCAGAGGAATAAGTAAACAGTGTAGGTGTTGCCACTTGACGGAGCCCTTGATCCTGGAGTATAAGGGTTAATTTACATTATGCTCGGGTGCTTTCTAACTAAAGCTGTGCTGTTAACTGAATTTTTATTATCATATCGGTTTTATAAAATGAAGCAACCATAATTAACAATTAACTGAATGTCTCCATGTGGTTGTTTATGTAGAAAACCTAGAAAATCAATAAGCCTGGGATCCATTTGCCATGCATTTCTGGTGCATGCTGCTTGCTTGCCATTCACCAGAAAACACTTGTAAACTTACTGTTTTATCCTTCCTGCAATCTTTTGATAGTGCTCTCTTTGTAGATTGACCTATCACTGCCATTTTGTTAATTAGTCAGGAGATTTAAGCCGTTGGACATCAACACTCAACTCCTCCTCCATCCTCCTCCTCGTGGATTTTAATTTTCAAATTGATGACTCCAACAACAAACTTGCCAGTGAATTTCTGGACATACTGCCCTGTTAACTTCCCACAACACTTCAACTGTCCCACCCACATTCATAGTCACACTCTTGATCTAGCCTGCTCAAGCAGGATCAGCATCCATCAGCCCATCAACCACAACCTCCATATTGTTGACCACCTGGCTATAACCTGGGACACTGGTATCCTCCAAAACAACAATGCACCATCTCCTTCCCTTTTAAGTAACTATTTTTGACACACTAAAGCACTTGAAACATGAGAGCTGCAGGACACCCACCAATCCGTCATTATCAACACTGCTTACTAAGTTCAGGGTCACAGAGAGGCTGGAACCTTTGAGCCGAATTATGCAATTCATCACCAAGGACTTCTGTTGTGAGTATTTGGATACAGTGCGAGTGCACACAATGCATGAACAATGCCCATTAGCGGATGAAATGCTGTCAGAACTAGCTTGTGTGCCTCTTATGGACTTAACACTTTGCCCCAGCGGACAACAGTACTGCTCACCAAGCTCTTAAGAGTACCCCAGTCGCTGAAGAGACACGAAGAAGAACACGCCATCCAAATGTTAAGTCAGATAAAAAAGTTTGAGAAGAAGTTTTAAATGCTTGAATACTGTGTGAACAGAGTATGTCCTAGGTGCCTTGAGCTCAGAGAGGGATACACTTTAAAACTTGTCAAGAGCTAATCCAGGGCTGGCATATAGAGACAAAAACCCCCAGAAACACTAGAGGTACGTTCACAACAAACGCGACCTTGGCTACCTGGGCGACCATACTCCATGTAAGGTTGATGGGGGGGAAGCTGGGGTGCCTGGAGAAAACCCTCACATGCTTGGGAGAACACACAAACAAGACAGAAAGGCCCTGACTGAGATCTGAACCAGCAACCTCCCTGCTTTGAGGCAACAGCTCTATTCACAGCATGAACTTTTAGGCCAAGTTGCAGGGCAAGGGTTTCAGAATTTAAAAATTGATTTAAAAAATGTCCCTAAAATCAATAGATTATTGTGATTTACAATGATGATCTTGACATTGATCAGAAAAACTGTGTGATTACCAGTCTGGAATAAACTTTCCAGTCCAACATCTGACTGTGATTAATCTATTTATTTGATTTATTTATTGTGTTGGTGCTGGTTTATGCTTCTACTCACCTGCTGCATTTTGTGGCTTCATTAATCTGCTTTGTTGAAAGCAGTTTCAATTCTTCATCTGCTTTGACATCTGTAATGTTTATGGGACAATTTACTCAGGAAAGGTATCATAACTTTTATTGTGTCATTTGGTGACACTTTTGTAAAATCGCAATAAAATCTCACTTTAATTAGTTTTTAATTGGTTCTTTGTACCAACTTAAAATTATTACCCATCCAGATTCAAGGTTCTGTCTTTATGATCAGTCTGGTGTTCTCACATTTGTTTGATAATAAAGACAGCTCTAAATCAGGGATGGGTATAAAACATATTAATGTGGTACCAGCATATCCAATATCTACACAATCTAATTCAGAATTTGGTGCTATGCTTCATAACCATTTACTTATATTCCAAATTAAAAGATGCTAAACCTTCTAAAGCTTCTCTACTCAGTCAGCTGGCCAATATTGTTCTCTAAAATTTAACACCTTTTTCCCTCTTTAAAATATTGATTCATGAACTGTTTACTACCAGAGTTATACAAGTAAAATGGGACAAACAAACTAAATTAATGTCCGTTAATCACATTTAGAGCTACAATGCATCGAGCCTACATACAAATCCATACATATCTACTCACACTCATATTCATACATCAGGGCAGTTTAGAGTCACCAGTCAACAATCATGTTTTTGGTACTTGGAAGGAAGCTGGATTGCCCAGAGAGAACCCATGCATGCATGGGGAGAACATGCAAACTCCACACAGAAAAGCCCTGACCAACATGGGGATTGTACAGGCATAAAGGGTAAACAATAATGGACTTGAGGTTACATAGTGCTTTATCTGTTCTTTCTGACCACTCAAAGCACTTTTTTTTACAATGTGGGACACATCTACCAATTGACACCTATTCGCTCTCACACTCACTCGGATGATTGAAGTTTCTATGCAAGTTGCCCTACACCATTTGTTAACACATTCATGCCCTTTATATCCATTTAAACACCACTGAGGCTGCAGAAACTTGGAATTATGTGTCTTGCCCTAAGACACATTGGCATGCAGCCATGCTCAAACCTGCAAAATTTCAATTACTGCTAAAGCAAACTATTATAATACTATTGTATCATAACCATGCTGTGCAGTTGGATCCACTTTATTTCTGTAATCAGAGAAATATGGTCTTTTTAGTGCACGTGTGTATCTGGGTACTCCAGTTTCCTTACAGAGACCAAAAGCACTAGTTAGGCTTGCCGATGATTCTAAATTGCCCATATTATTATTGTGAGTGTGTATGAATGGCTGTCTGTCTCTTTATGTCAGCCCTGTGATTTCCCTGCCTCACACTCAGTGTCAACCAGGATAGGCTCCTGCCCCAGCAAGTCTAAGAGATTTGTGGCATGGATAATGGATGGATGTATTACACTGATTAAAGCCTCTCTTCCTCATTTTCTGATTGTAAGAATAACTATGCAAACCTCTTAGTCCTGAACCTTTAGATGTAATTTATCAAGATACAAAATGTACAACAATTCAGTCAAGTGCACTGATCTTTTATTTACAATCTGCAAAACTAAAGGCAACATGTGCTTTAAAACCAAAACCATAAAAATCAGGACAGAAATAAGGCATGCAGAAAAAGAGCAGAATCCCTGAACAATAGGAGTTGACGCAGCTGAATTAAGGGTAGAGGGGAAATCTTTATATGCAGCATAAAAGGGAAAAAGTAGTACAGACAGTTGCTGATCTCTCTGTCAGTTAAAGGACTTATTTGCATTCAGCTCAGTGGTTATATTTGGTAAAAAAGCTCAAAGTACTCACATCATTACATTTGATTTTATTTTTATCAAGAACATTCAAAAGCCAATTTAAACTCATGCTGTATTCACACTGGGGTCCTCTTCCACTCCTTTTTTATCTCCATCTATTTCTCTCCATCTCACACTCGCTCTCTCTTTCCTTTTTGTCTATCCTTCCCTTCTTCGATCTGCTTTTCATGTCACTCCATTAGCAGGGGTTGCCGAGGGAGGGCCATTGGCTTCTCTCTCCGGCGTCCTTGCTGGGCTTTGGCTGCAGCTGTCGGGCTGTGATAAAGAGAGGAAAGAGGAGAAGTTTTCACACTAATTACCACACAATAATGAAGGACTGGGTAAAAAGGCACTGTGAAAGATGAAGGTCAAATAGTCATTAATATAACGTCAAAAGAGTCCATTAGAAACCATCTGTAAAGTGAGCTGAGATTACTGAAGAGCGGATAAAGTCATTTTTCTTTGACTAGATTGAAGAAAGTTAAGAGCATTTACCGGTTACACTGGCAGTACTGCCGGGGCTCCAGTGGATGGTGGCCATTCTGCCTCCTCCAGCGTTTTCTCTGTAGAGGATAAGAAAAATCACATTATCATTCTATTCTTTGCTTAAAAATTCCTTCTCTTGTCATGTACTTACATTTGATAACTTTTTAATACCACGTGTTCAAAACTGTCACAATATCTGTTAGAATCTCTCCACACTGGCGGCAGCTGAGGCCAGAGGCATTATATTTATAGGTCAACTGTCTGTATAAGCTTTGCAAAGTTATGTTATTCAACTCAAAGGTGACCATATATGTTTTCTGGGTCCTCTGTCAAAAGTTGTTTTGCATCGTGGACATGTGAGGCAAAGGCTGGGTATTTCCAGGTAACCCACAATATGATACATATCAAGAAACAGAGGCCACAATATGGTGTATACTGCAGTAGGCGTAAACTGTGGACACTAACTAGGCTTTTACATTACTCCAAACAAGAACAATAAAAACAAAAAATCAAGTCTTCTGAGATTTTGGGAGTGGTTTTAAAATTTGGTAGTTTGGCTTCTACCACCGCCTTTTGAACTGTGTTATGCTCAATACTATTCAAGGTGTCTTTTATAACTACTATCCAGTGGTCCAGAAAGCCAAAAAGTTTAAAGGGGAGTAAGACTATACTTCTCTCTAATGCTGTCAGGATGGTATCTTATTGACGTCATCTGTACAGCATTCCAGGTTTTAGACCCCATCACAGCACTGAGACTTTTATCAAGGTGTCAAATGACATCTACCTGAACAATGATGCAGGCAAAGTCTCAGTTTTAGTCCTGCTAGATCTGAGTGCTGCTTTTGACACTGTGGATCATGAGGACCTCTTACAGAGACCAGAGGACTGGGTGGGCATGTCTGGCACTGCACAAAATTGGTTTAAATCCTATCTAGAGGACAGGAAGTACTGTGCTGAAATTTGTAACCATGTCTCAGACCACATGGTCTTGACTTGCGGGGTGCCCCAAAGGGTCAATCTTGGGCCCCCTGCTACTAAATCTCCACATGCTGTCTTTAAGCCAGTTAACACGAAGTAATAATGTGCCCTACCACAATTACGCAGACAACACTCAGATCTATGTCTCACTGACAGCAGGTGAATATGGACCAGTGGATGCACTCTGTCACTGCACCCAACAGGTCAGCGTGTGAATGCAGAAAAACTTTCTCCAGCTAAATTCAGACAAGACTGAAGTCATCGTGTTTGGTCCACAGAAACAAAGAGAAAGTGTCAGCAGTCACCTCCAGTCTCTCTAAAACCTACAAATCAGGTTTGAAATCTCAGGGTAATAATGGACTCAGACTTGAACTTCAACAGCCACATCAAATCAATAACATCAGCCACCTTTTACCATCTAAAAACTGCTGCCAAAATCAAGGGTATAATGTGTAAACCTGACTTGGAGAGACTTATCCATGCATTTGTCTCTAGTAGGTTAGACTACGGTAATGGTCTGCTCACTGGCCTCTCCAAACAAGCTGTAAGAGCTGCAGTACATCCAGAATGCTGCTGCTCCAGTCCTGACCAGAACAAGGAAGCACATTGGTCCTGTGCTCAGGTCCCTAGACGGGCTTCCTGTGGCTCAGAGAATAGACTTTAAAGCAGCTCTGCTTGTGTACAAATCTCTCCATGGCCTAGCACCAAAGTACATCTCCGAAATGTTAGTGCCATATGAACCATCTTGGACTCTGAGGACCTCAGGGACTGGCCTCCTGCTGGACCCAGAGTTAGGACTAAACATGGGGAATCAGGGTTCCAGTTTTATGCAGCTAAAATCAGGAGCATTCTTTCTGAAGATGTGAGATAGGCCTCTACTCTGACAATGTTCAAAATCAAACAGCTATATATAGGGGTGCTGGTTTGGCGGAGTGGTTAGCAACCATGCACGTCCCATATACAAACTTCTGCCGGTCCGGGTTTGAATCCAGCCTGTGACGACTTTGCAGAGTGTCTTCCCCTACTCTCTCTCCCCCTTTCACAAGCCTATCCACTATCTCTCTCCTATCAATAAAGGCACAAAATGCCCAAAAAATACATAAAAAAACAAAAAACCCAGCTATATTTAACTGTGTATATAACTAAAATGATTTTATCTGCACTCTTCTCTTTTAAAGTTAATTTACAATGATCATTTTTTGTTTTTATTTTTGTATTGTGATTTTAATGCATTTTCTTGTTCTGTAAATCACTTTGAAATACCTTGTGTATGAATTGTGTTCTGCAAATAAACTTGTCTTGCTTTGCCTTCCTGTTAACTCATATCTTTACTGTTAACTCAATTGTTCCTTCATGAATTTGGTCTGATACATTTGCTCAATTTGTTGACCTTTGGGGCATTATCAGGCAGCTAAACATGATGTAATTAACGTGGAGAATTCCTTGATTTTTTAAAGGGGCCCATGCACCCTTTGTACTAGGACCCTAATTACACAAAACTGAGCACCTAAGACTGAGGATTGCTTTCTTTGTGCAGTGATTTCAAAGCATTCAGTACTGTTTGATTTTTTTCTGGTATCAAACCAGAGTTCAAAACCCTTGTACCAAGACACTCTTCATCTCTGCTTACCTTCGCTACTGTGATCCTTCTGCACAATATAATGAGAACAACAACCAGAATGATCACAACCAGGCCGCAAACTCCAATCGCAACCCAAATCCACCACTTCATGTCCGGCAGCGGCAAAAGTTGCGTGGGTGGGGAACTAGAAACACCTGTGAGCCGTGAAACCAATCCACAGTGGAGAAAAAGGATAATTGAATCAAAAGTGAATAAAAACAAGATATCATTATTATTATTATTATTAATGATGAAGTCAGAGGATCTCCACCAAGATTGTTAATGAGAATGAGCTAATAAAAATCCTGCCCTATAATAACCTTAGTTTCACATAAATACAAACAGTACGCACAGCCGATGCAGGTGGGATGGTCACCTCCCTCTGATTTCTGAGAAGGTAACGGTGCAGGTGTTTTAGGAGCAGACTCTGAAAGTAACAGATAAACATGTCAGGCTTTCACCAGCAGCCATGAGGATTTCTTAATACTGTGAAAACCACCCACAAAAGTCTTGGTAACAGTGTCTTACTTTTCGTTTTGACAACAAGGCTCTCACTATAGGTCACCCTGCCATGCGTGAACAAACACTTCCAGGTCCCTTCGTATGAGTCGGTTACAGGTTTGAGCTGAGCTGTCTGCAAGTCTACTCCACTTCCATCTGGTCTTTTCCAGCGAGGCCCAGAGCCAGAGCTCAGACCTGTGACCTGGCACTGCAGTGTAGCCTCAGAACCCAGCTCGAGATCACCTGGGGGGCTTTGAGAGACTGACGCAGAGAGAAACAACAGATGAAGAAACGATGAGGGGAAATTCACAGACAGAAGAGAGATGTGACACACTTGTGGTAAAATGAAACTAGTGTATGGTACTTATAACTAATGTGATAGATCAAGATAACATTTACTTCGTAAGGACAGATTATATGTATAATACCTCATACTGGACTGTAATATATTCTATACCATGTTAAAATGGTGTATATATTATTTCCATGTACATAGCTTTCCAATCACAGAATGTCATGTTACCATTTTGTTGAACTGTTGAAGCAAAAAGAAAAGACTCCTAGGGACTCTCTTTGTACAATTAAAATGCCTTTATTTTAATGGTATATAGATCTAAAAATCCAACGCGTTTCAGCCTCAAGCCCCCATCAAGAAGTCATGAGACATAATGGATTGTTTTTCTTAACCTAAAATGTCCTGTTTTTACTCTTCACCCCCTTATATAAGAGCTGTTTTAACTCTTAGTCATATTATTGTATGTTCATCTTTATCTGTTATAATTGATTTTTGATTAAATTCCCTAGCATGCTACTTTGTACGACTGACACATTTAATTCCTTGTTTAAGAACTAAAAATTTTCTTATCTAGTAAATGTGCTCTGAGCATTTGGGTTTAGAGTAAGGAGGAGGAGAATAGGCATGTCCCAGAATTACAAATTCAAGTGTTTTTTTTTATTTGAGCAATAAAACAGAAGTATTCTTTAACTTCAACAGCTGCTCTCTAGAATCCAAAAATTATTCAAAAACACAAAAAGGTGGAAGAATGGATCTTTAATAGCTCTTAAGTCCTGTTTTGTATTTTTAAAAAAGTTATTAATTCATTTCAAAATTAGCATAGTAAGTTTTTTCCTACAATACTTAGCAAGTAAACAGCCTAAAAAAAAAAGCTGCCTAAATACTGTCTTTAAGACAAACGATGCTTTAAACTAGAAGTTCTCCAAAAGCTCAAACCTCTGCCAAGGCATTTCCAACACTGCCGAGTGAGTAATTGTCACAAATGTAGAAAACTCCCTATCTTACACTGTTAACATATTCTTTTAAAAAATCCTGCATTTGCTTCCTGATTCATATCACCACCAGAATAAAATAATTCCCTCCTTATGCCAACACCAACACTGCTGTATCACCAATTTTTACTGAGTCATTTTAACAACTCCTAGATCCCCATCGACTTTCATCACCATCAAAATTTTTTCTTTCTTTTTTCGAGTTTATCTTAAAAATGTCATCACCATATCATCATTTATCACCTTTTGAGTTTTCTTCTTTGTAATCTAACAAATTCTATCAACATCTTAACCTGCTTGGTAGAGGTGAACTTAAAAACTGAACTTATCAAACAATGAGCTTAGAGAAAAACCAAGACCAAAACAAAATATATTACAAACTTTTGAGTGTAGGTCTGTTGTAGTTTTTGTCTTCAGTGTGGTATGAAAAGAAACTTGTAAATGATTTGGCTTCTGCCCTTTGCTTACCTGAGACAACAAGGAGCGTATGATCTTCGTGTTGCCCATCTGCCGTACAGCGGAACACTCCAGCATCCTCTTTCTTCACTGAAGAGATTCTCAGAGTTTTTTCTCCATTGGTAAACCTTTTGTCAGAGTAACTCGTACCTAATAATAGAGAACACAAAAACATCATTGGCCAAAGTGACATACTTGTATTATGAAGCCAATGCTTATTATTATTATTATTATTATTATTTATTTTTTACCTTTGCGGCTCTGGCCAGTCTTCCCATCAATAGTTACAATCATGGTGCCTCCATGACTCCATGTCAGTGTGTTGTATGATCCGACATCACATGTGAATGTAACAGGCTGCCCTGGTTTTGTCAGAATCACTTCTGCAGCAGAGAGACCCAGCGCTGAAGGAGAGGAGATCATATTTATTAAGACGCATCCTTGTGAATATAACACTAACTCTTCAAGACAAGGACAAACTGATTAACGGAAAATGTTCTGATTAGTTTGTATTGGAAACTCATGAAGTGAAGATGAAGCAAAAGGACATTTACCGAGTTCACTTTCAGGATTTTTTTTTTTTAACTTGAAGCAGCTCTGCACTCTCATGTGTCATAAAGTGATGTCAGCACAAAGCAACACAAGTGGATGTAGGTCACTTATAATTCAGTTACATAAATGAAAATTAAACACATTTTGAAAATATATTTACTCACCAAGAGCAAACAACAACACAGTCTTCATTTTGATCTGAGTGGGAAACATAAATCACAGAAGTTCATTTCTATGGAGAGAAAGGACATCATATGTAGAAAAAAACAACCCAGGCAGCTGTTCATGAGGAGAAAACAGACATTTCTGGCATGGCTACACCACACCGCGCTACTGTTTGACAGCAATGTGATCTTTAACCACCAAACTAGTTCTCTACTTCCTTCCTCTGTTTCGTACCCTCATGTTAAAAATGTTTAAGTTGCTTCAAGACTGGGAAAAAAAAAAAACTGAAGCAGACATGATGAGGACATTTCAACATTTGAGTTTACACTTTCAGCTTTGTAATAGGGTCGTCCAACAACGTGTTCATTATAAAATTCAAGATTTCTTCAAAGTTTGTGTGACTAATTTTTTTTTAAATTACATTTCAGGAACATTGTATCTGTCTTGTTAAATACAAACATTTGGTATTCTATATTAATTTGGTCAAATACATATATGTAAAAATATTAGCCTAGCTTGATATAAGCACAGCCTTTGATAACTTGCATGACCCCATTTGCTTGTCTGGCTCTGTCTTTGCTTGCTTCTTATCTAACCTAGAAAACAGATTTAGTCTCTACTGGTAAATTAAAATCTGCAAGAAAAAAAAAAGTTTTGTCAGGTGTTCCACAAGGGTCAGTTCTTGGGCCAATACTGCTAAATTTATACATGGCCCCTCTTTATCCTGTCGCTGTGAAAATATGACAGTTTATGTTAGACTTTATAATATAAACTGTCACACTTTGCATTGGGGGTCACATTCATATGCTTAAAATGCTATATAATGCATCACTCGTGATAATTTGATGCAGAAATTAATGTAGGGTGCATAGCTACTTTCCGTTACTCATCACTGACAAAAGGTAGCATTGCTATTCATTGAGCTCATCTCAAATAAATATGTGGTTAAAGGATGTTAATTCTCATTCAATTCCACCATTATCAATAATTTGTCCTTTTATGATGTATCTTGTGTTGCTGAAAAGTGTAATTGTGATTTCACGTCTCATTTAATGATGTATGTATTACTTTCTCTAACAGTTTAATTTTGAAATTGTTTGCAGCATATTGTGTATGACTGTTGAACCTGACTTTTTTTTCCAATGTTGAAAATTATGTGAAGTGGTGTAATACAAAAAAATTGGTCAGTTTAAATGGAGAGATAATACTTGTTTATTCAGTCAGGGAATGGTCCAAAATAAATAATTTTGCCAGCTCGTTAGCCAAACTCATAAAATTAATGTCCCTTGACTAATAGGCTATCACAGGTGAACTTGTTGAATAGATTTATAGTGACTACACTTTTAGTCAGTGATGAGTTTGAAGTAACTGCATCCTACATAAACTTGTGCATTAAATCATCATAAAGTAAAGTGTCACCAAAACCACATATTGATACGCAGATGACACTCAACTTTACGTTTCACTCTCTCCTGGAGATTTCAGCATGCAGAGAAACTACTGATCTGTATACAAAAAATAAAGTTGATGTCTACAAACTTTTTAAAAGTAAAAACAGACAGAATGGAAAAGGTTGGCTCAAAAAATTGAAGACGGCAACTCCTCCATAATCTGGAGTGATTATCTTTAAATCACAGGAAACATGTCAGAAATCCAGATATCATTTAAATCCAGACCTCAGCTTTGAAATCAACAAACAGGATCACAAAAACATTTTGTCCCCTTAAAAAAAAGCTAAGCTCTGCTCATTTATAACGTAAGACCTTCACAAAAATTGTTCAACGCATCATATTACTGTAATGTTCTGGAGGCTGGCCGACAAAAAAAATATGCTCTTAATAGTTTAGCTCCTGTGTACATCTCTGAAATGCTCATGTTTAAACCCACCCTGACCCCTCAGGCCAGCAGATCAAGCAGAATCGGATTATCCTTAATGAATGAGGAATATAAATAATGTAATAAAAAATTCCTGGGACATTGTGTTTTATAACTTGTTTTTCAATCTGTTCTTCCCTGAAGGTTGTTCTTTGAGTGCCATGTCGTTTCTTCGTGTAGGTTATACTTTAAACCTGCAACTCTGTTTCCATGTGTGCATCATCTCCTAAACACAGGTTGTGCTGATGTAGCGAGGACTTTCTTTGTGTGATAAATATGACTTTGAATAAACAAGAGCATGCGGTTGTACAGAACAGTCATGAGTTTTCTGTTCTCTCTTCCTCTATTGAGAAGCAATCAAGAATAATAGAAAAGTGATCTAGGACTGAATAAGAGAAGCGGTTTAAGACTGCATATAGAGAAGTGGTCTAGGACTGGACTAGATATCTAAAGAAAATTAATAAAATATTAGGAGTTTAAACAAAAGCTGGAGAGGGGGCCTTTAGTTACTGTGAGGTGTCTCTTTGGGATACCTCGCAGTAACCTGCTGATCTGAGGCCCATCACGACTGTGTCTACATTTAGGAAGAGTTCTAATCTTAGTAGTATCATTTGCTTTAAACATATACAGATTTTAACATATTTTAGTGTCATATTATAACCTGTGTCTGATTTAGAGTGCACATGCTGTAATCAGTCTGCTGACGAGGTCTGACTTTTTTGTTCTTTCTCTGTCTATGTAAAGCACATTGAGGTCGTCAGTAATAACATTAGCTGTATAAATGAAATATATATTGCTAAAACTGCAACTTACTGAGTGCACAAACATATTCAGTAACACCTTAAAAACCTAACATAAGGACATTGCTCTTTTGGCTATCCTTGTGTCAAATGCTATGGCCTTTACCGTTTCATGGAAACAAAGAGCTGGTTGACTTCTCACACTCCAGCTGTTATTTTTTAACACAGAAAAGTGTGATGAAGCTGCATTATACTTTGATTTCTAAATGAAGACCTTTTATAACTTTAACTCAAACAGATTTATTTTAATTGCTTCTTTTAAGTCTGCTGGAGTACAGTTTTATCAAATTCACAGTACTTCCTGTTTATTACAATACGTATTCCATCTCTTTGTACAACAATGCTGACTTATCAAAGTAAGTGAAGTGGTTTTAACAGAAATCCCGGGCGAAAATGCTGACTATTAAGGATTAAATTTAAGGGGAAGTGACAAACATGTCAGTGCTCGCACGTACGCTCAGAAAATCATGTCACATTTTCCCTTTGCTTTTAAAGCAGTGCTAAAAATCACCAAAAATAAATCTTATAGTTTTCAATTGATTTTTTTCCACATTTGATCATTTACAACAGGCCTGTTCATTCTAGTTAATCAAGAAATTGGCTGTGACCAGATTAAAAAGAAATATGAATCCATCTATAAGACCAACAAAATAATGTAAACATATTTCCTTAAAACATTTTTACAGGATGGATTTGAAAAGTTAAACAATGGAAATAGACCTGTATTAACCACAAATCATATCATGTCAAATCAAACAGCTTAACTTTTTAAACAGAGTAAGATTTTACCTTGATCGTGCAGCTATTCAGTCTTTTACACTGTTATCACAGGCCAAAAAAAGTGTTAGTCCTCTCTATACTTTGCCTCCTTGAAAACAACAGCATAAGGAGCATAAACCTGCAGCAGGCTGAAGACTTCTTAACAGAAAGCTGCACCTTGGGAAACAGGCATATGTGGGTTTGTAAGTCACGCCTGCAAACTGTTGCAAAGTAGACCTAGGATTTTTGAACACTGACGTGAAGCTCAGGGGAGTCCTGCTGAGTGACTTCAGGTCACAAGCACTTACTGAAACAAATAAACCACAGTATGCGTGTTTTGATATAGTTATTGATCACAATGATGAAATGGAACCTGGAGAGGAAAGAGTGAGCTGTCAACAATAAGTGAGAGAGAAAAAAGGCAGAGGGACAGAAAGACAATTCTTTATTCATCACAGCAGAAGTAACAAAGGATCTTTTTGCAAAATAAAAACAAAACAAAGCAAATTTTACCCAAATATCCACCCCACCAAACTTTTCAGAGAAAAAACAATTTGATTTGGTGTTTTACTATTTTTTATTTCCTTTTTTTTTGCAACACACATTTGAGCTGTTTATTTTTTATTTGATTTGTTTATTCGTTTGATTGACTGACATGTCCTCTCATTGGGGAAATTACAGTTTTACTTCCTCACAGAAACAGGCAGAGGAAAGAGGCGGTGCCGAGGTAAACAAACGACACCCAAGTGCGACCGTCCAATAAAAGGAGAGAGGAAGCAACGTGTTGATGGAGAGAGGCAGTGACTACTGATGGCAGTGAAATCAATAGTCAGGACATGGATTAACGGTGCTAGTTAAGAACTTTTTAATAAAGAGTGAGTGGACTGAGCGGCCACAATCACTCTGATGTCTGTTCTCTGGAGCAAACTGTCTGAATTATCTGGATAAATCTACTGAAAACAACCAGAAAAAGACGATTTTTTCAGCCTATTTGTCCAGATAAATCAATCAGCTTCCGGGAACAGTCCGGCGGATTATAATCATTTGATCAAAAGGGAAATTTCCCCACTTGGCGCAACACCTTATCTGTACATCCACACCCATTCCTTTACCTGTGGACGCAGTATTTGCAATCTGAGAGATGTATTTACATTTTGTCAGTTGTGAAGCGTGCCAGAGCGTTTGTAAGAGCTTGGTGGGGTGCGCCTGTGAGTGCTGTCATATGTGTGTTTGTTAGCGTCCACATTTCTTCACCCTCTCGTGACACCTCCTTCTCATTCCTCCACTCTTCGGTAGAAGTAGAGGTACCCAAGATCTTTGGGAGGTTTCTCAGATGCACAAACCTTCTGATCGTTGAAGATAACCCACCTGTTGAAAAAAACAAGACGTCACTCAGATAACAAAAAAAAAAAAAAAAAGAGAGGGGAGCAGAATTGATCATGAAAACATTTAAAGCTATACAATGGCGTTTTTAATCAAGACCAAAATAATGGAATCTGCTTTGTTTTGTGGATAGAGCTATGGAAACCCTGAGTGAACAAACACCAATATAAAAGTTCATATGAGAAGATAACGCATCCAGATCACTGGCAATTATTCAAAGAAAATCAACGTTTTTCAACAGATGAACATAAATGGACATCTGAATGTGTTAGCTTGATGTCAAATGTTATGAAAATGGACATTTAAGGGCTGGTGGATTAGCACTGCTATGCACATACTTTAATTAAAAAATTATTTCCCTGGACAAAATGCATTTGGTGAGGTTGTGTAACAGGTGACTTACATTATGATAAGCAGTTCTGGGCAAGTTACTTCAAAAATGTAAAGAATTATTTATTACTCGTTACTGTCATTTCAAAGTAATTAGTCACATTATTATATTACTGTGTTTGAAATGTAAGGCATTACATATTACCGCATTGCTTGTAAATAACTCTGGTCAAAAGAACAGGAAATATGGATTTAGCATTCTTAATTGTAGCTCATTCCGCTCAAAAACCTCATTACACATCCAGTGGAAGGTGATGTGGTGGCTATCTGACTAAGTTCAACTTAAGGATAAAAGCAGTAGAATATAATAGCCACATTGATGCTCATGGCACAATACAAGAAACGATCATAGCAAAAATAGACAAAAGGTCAAATTCTGGTAAACTGTGTTAGAGATACTGTAACTTTAGGCCTAGTGGAGGACTTTTCTCCTCTGCTGACCTCACGGAGTGTTTGCCGAATTTGTATTTAGACAAAAATAATACCTCTTCATTCCAGGTTAAATGACATTTTTACCAAGTAAAATATTACCTTTTTTGTAAAGCATTACATTACTTTGTTACAGTAACATGGAATGCATTACAGTAATCACATTACTTTTTTAATGCATTACTCCCAACACTGATAATGAGCAGTAAAATAATTATTCATAAAAGAAGCTATGTTTGTTTCTTGGCACCTCGGTGGTCACTGGACATTATAGCACCCTTATTTTGATTTCCAATAGCATTTGGTGGGCAGGCTTCTGATACACTACATTATCCTCTACATAGAACCATGACTGCATGACAACCAGTCTCAAAAAAAAAAAAAAAAAAAAAGCATAAATAGGTTTCAGTTTTGTGAGGAAATTAATCACAGTCTTGTCATTGTCAGCACATCTTTGTTTACTTTATTTTCCTGCAATTATTGATTAATTTAGTTTTCTCTTAAGATCACATCAGCCTCATTTCATCTCATTACTCCATTTATTACCCTCAAGGAAAAACAGCTCTGATTTTCTTGTGCTGCCGTGTCAATGTTTGACATTTTCTCAAGATTTTTCAAAACTATTCGTTAGGACCAGAAAATCTGCATTAATGTGCTGCATTAACCAAGTGATCTGAAGGGGACAATCCAGTTTTACTTAAAACATAAAAAACAAATAAAACATATTCGGGTGTTCACATAAACAGCTCTGTGTGCTCTGAGCAAACCTGGAGTATGGTGCCCCCTGCTGAGGTAACATATGACCAGCTCCATTATGATGCTACTTCTCTAATGACAGCTCATGAATATATTAACCACTGATCAGAGAGCATGAATTTAATCATTTCAGGTGCTTTTTTCCCTTTGGAACATCATTATTATTTTTTCTTCAGGATGGAAGACTTGCATTGATAAGTTTTAGCATTTTGTATGATTTTAATTACAGCATAATAAAGCTTAAAAAAAACTTAAATATTCAAACAAGCTCTTGCAAAAACACTTACTGCTGGTCCTTCTTGATGTGACAGACGTAGTGGCCGCACATTGTGCTCGTCCCCATGTGACTGATAAAAGCAAACAGCTCATACTCTAGATGAAAAAAGACTCTGGTTAGTTTACAAGAAAATGAATGTACTTTATTAAACAGGAATCAAATAAGTGTGACTAAAGTAATGTTAGACCATCTACATTAAGATAAAAAGATGCTCTTGGTAAATCTGTTGGGACAAGTTCTGTGAAGCACTTTAAATGTCTCCTCCAGACTTACTGCCAGGTCCGTCTCTGACACGGGGCCCAGGAGGAGGGTCCCTGCCACCCTCACTCTCTGCTGCCGAGCGACCACCTTCGGACACATCCATGGACTCCAGATCATCCAGGTGAGAGAAGATCCAGTCAACAGCCCGGTCCAGGACATTACTCTGTGAAACATGTAAGTTTAAAGAGGAATTACCGAAGAAACAGGAGAGACGTGGATTTTTCTGTCACTACAGAAGAGGACTAAGGCCGCTGATTATTTTTTTTAAGTCTGTGAAAAAAAAAAAAAATTCTGAGACTAAAGTCAGAATTCATGTAATGGATTTTGAAGACTTAGATATTCTATATAGACATATACTTAGATATAGCATGTTATCATCAGTAATGTTCAAAAAAATTCCAGTTCTTCTAAGTTTTCACATGCAGAGTACCTCTGATCCAGCTAACTCTCAGTATGAGATCGTCTGAGATTCTCTGTCAAAGCTCCTGCCCTCCAATGCTGCGTTCACACCGCACGCTACTTGTACTACCTCGGCGATCACTCTCCATGCAAAGTCAATGTACAGCCGCGATGGGGCAGGACTAACCCTCCCGCGACGCGACAGCCGCTTGTCACACTACCACATAGCTTGTCGCGCGATGTATAAGTAAAAAAAAAGTTTATCTATTCAGACGATGTCGTGCATGGCTGTGCGGCAACAGCCAATCAGCGGTGTGTGTACGTGTGACGGTACCCGAGACAGACAGTTATTCATCCGGACTACAGGGCGGATGAGTTGCATCTAGGCGGAACTAATCTCAGTTTGGACATTAGTTCCGCCTAGACGGAGCGCGGTAAACTCACAGATAATGCTGCTGCAGGGCATCAGCTGCAGTGTTTTGTGTTTGATAAGTGAGTGAAAATGATACAGCTGGAATAATGTCCGCTTATACATCCTACTATGTGAAATGATTGATATGATTGCGGTGAAACTTGAGCGGACGTGACGTCACCGAGCGACGGCCGACAGCAATGACCAAAATGAGGTATTTATGGACGCGCGACGCCACGTCAGTGGGAGACGCGACTTTTGTCGCTGGGTCGCTTGTGGTGTGAACGCAGCATAACCCCCAATTTCCACTGCACGCGAAAGCGCTGCGCCGCGCCGCGGAGCGGAGCGCCGCAATCTTGCTCCGAATCTCAAAACCCACTGGAAGCGGCGCGCCGCGGAGCTCAATCCGGAGGGGGAGGGCTGATCCCCTGAGAGCCACGGCTCTCATGAGAATAGCGATGTCACACGCTCATAAAACATGTTATAGACTGAGAAAAGCAATAAACAACACCTCACTTCACTTCTCTGAGGACCCTCTGCTGGTCCCAACCACACAGCTTTGTGAATTAGGCCTATTCAACTTCTGTCCGCCTATATCCGTGTAGAAAGACTATGGTGTAATGCATGCAGTGTTATATATTTCTGTACCTCTACAATTCACTTTTCTTCGTCCATGGTGTCGTGTTGTCTCTGGGACCCTCTGATCGACTGCTGACCTGAAGCTTGTGCTTCCGGTTTCGTCGTAATGACAATTAATTGAGGAAAATTACGTGCAAAAGTCTGTGCATTGTGTTTTATTTTGAAACTTCCGGTTTGACTTCCTGTCTGGGGCTTTCTTAATGACTCTGAATTTACGAGGTTTGGAAGCGGCCGCGCCGAAAATAGACCTGAAGCGTATCTCTCGCGCTACCGCGCTTTCAGGATCGCTGGCGCGCGCTTTCGCGTGCCGTGGAAATTGCCTGATAGACTACAATGGGAGCGAAGTGCTCCGCAGGACGCTGCTCGGCACGGCGCGGCACGGCGCGTCGCTTTCGCATCCGGTGGAAATTGGGGGTGAGGCTTCCCTCACAAGTGGGCCCAGTCTGCTCTGATTGGATGACCAGTCTATGCAGTCTATGTGGTGATTGGTTAGTTTAGCGCAGTTCTGCACTACGCAGTCAACAAATCTGCATCTACTCTTCAGTCCATGGGCCACACTTGGCATGCCAGTGAAAAAAATGAAGTACCATCTAAACAATGGTAGGATGTCACACTGGCAGGTCTATGTGAGGGGACAGAGAGTGGGCACGGGCCACTTAAGGGGCCGTTTACACGAGGCAGAATCAGTCAAATCTGGTAAGTTTTCACTGCATTTTTGCTTTGTGTTTACATGGAAACTCTATACGGAGTGCCTGAATCTGAAAACTTCTGAAACCAGTGTCCAGAGTGGAGAGTTTTCACAATGCTTGTTTTGTCCGGACAATGGTTTGTTTTCCAGACAAAACTATCCAGACAGATTTGCTGTCCAGAAAAGAAACTCTTGCATCTTTGTGCGTCGACTCGTCATTGCTGTTTGTTAAAAGTTTTTCTTCTTCCTACATGTACTGCAGCAGCACTGCCTCTCTGCAAACCCACACCGCCATCTACCGGACTGGCATGCACGCTACAGCGGTTTCATTTGTATCCAGTGTCTCTGTCTGAACGCGGCCGAGTTTGAATACCTAAAGGAAAAATCTTTGCGTTTTAAGTCACAGAGCCAGCGTGTTAACATGGCCTTAGACAGCTGCTGGTGCTGAAAACAGGTGGAGGGGAAGAGGTCTGCAGACTATTTGTTTTGTGTGTAGAATGACTCTGTGAAGGAGAGACATGTTAAACACACTAAAGGGCATATAAAACTTGAAATACATAATATGAGGTCTTCAATGACGATCACCAGAGTAAAATGAATGCTCATTTTTACCTTTATTGCCTGAGCTAAGATCGTCCCACAGTAGATGTTGTGTACAGCTCTTTACATGATTGCTTCACAGTTTGACTCTCCAAAAATTCCAGACAAAAATCTTGTCCCTCATTCAAGCTTTAATGAATTAATGCGGCAAAAATGTTCTTGTTGGCTTTTCTGTAAAATGAAAACATTCTTAAAGGTTAAGCTGGTTGCTGACGTTTTTCTCTTCAACATTTTGTCATTTAATTTGATTAAATGTACTATTTACATGAGACTGCAAACTTTTTGTTGAACAAACAATGGCAACAATTATTTTGAAACCATGACAAGAATCTTAAAGCTATACTAATTAAAATTTAAGACAAATCCCTTTGCAGAGTTTCCGAGACAGCTTGGCAATATAAAATTTAAGTCACAATTTGCTCCTTATTTTCTTTGAGGCCTTGGGAAGACTCCAACAATCTCAGAAACTTGGCAACGTCTGTGACGGGAAAAAGGAGCAGCTGGGCCTGTTTTGGCCGAGCTCTACTTTCAAACAAATGGCGAGTGAAAATTACTCATATCCTCATTTTCTACTAGACAGAGATTGATTCTCACCGTGGCTCGCAGGGCTTTGGATGCCTGATCTCGGCTGAACCCCATGGAGACGATGGTTGCCAGGTGCTCCTCTGAGAGGCTCTCCGTAGGTGTGGTCCCAGCGCCAGAGCTACAGCCCGGCAGCACCAGGGGGGCCGAGAAGTCTGCAACCAATCAGAAAGGCAGAGGAACGTGAAGTGGCGGTAGAGCAGTCAGACTGATGGATGGTTTTATTTTTTGGGCAACTCCCACAGCTCTGCACACCTGGGTCATCCATATGGCTCATGATCCAATTCATGGCGGCATCAATTCCAGTGTTCCCAGTGTAGTACACCGCCTTCCTGCAGGCCTCTAGAGGGAATCCCATCTCACAAAGCTGGGACACTGTGGAGTCATCGAGGACTGGAGCTGAGACAGTGTAAGGAAAAAGTTCAATCACCTTGGGGTACTTTCTGAAGTTTGCATTTTGCTTTCTAATCCCAAACTTTAGAACAAAGAAAAACATAAAAGGGCAAAACAATTAAAAAATTAACCAAAAGAGCACAGCTGAATAATAAACTCAAAATTATAATTGGTTAAAAACACATCACAAGACCCAAAAATAAAAACAAAATGGCAACGGAAGGACGCAGGAAACAGAAAAGGCAGAAAAGCAGAAAAGGAGGAAAAATAGGGAAGGACAAAAAAGAGGGAGGGAGGAAAAGAGCAGAAAGACAGACAGACTAACACAGCAGTGGGGAGTAGAGTGAGTCGTCCTCCTCGTTGCCATGGGAACCCAGGATACCTTTAACCTCCACATCTGGTGTCATGAGTGGGGGCGGAGCCACCTCTGGAAGAAGCTCCTCCCCTGGCTGCTGGCCGGTCGCACAGAGTCCGCTCAAGTCCAGAGTGTCGGGTACGTCAATGCTCACGTCTGTGGAGGTAACACAGATCGTTAGGCTGCATGTCTCACTTAACTGAGCGGACAGTGAAACGTAAAAGATGCTTTTGTTTTGTTTGTTAATTACTAGCTGATATCCTATTTTTTAATGTAGTTTTCTCAAAAATGTTTGATTCTTATACATGGAAGACCAATAAGTGTCGCTAGTTAGTTTAAATAGGCAACCTGTTAAGTAATAGAGCAACTTCTACTACAAGTGGTACACAAGAACACATTCAAGCATTTTACCCAAAACTGAAGTGCTTTTCAAACCTTGAAAATCCAGAATTAAAATTTGAGCACTTTCAAGGACCTCAGGAACCTGACTAGACCCCAAACTTAATCATCAGATAATGGTACAGAAGTGCTGATTAATGTCACATATCATTAATCACCTCTTGGTTTAATTATGTAACCACTGAGTAGCTGCATATAATTAGCACAGATCTTCAGTGCTGATAAACGCTCTTTAGTGCTAATGACATGTTTTTGTTCCCTGACGATATACCTGGTCAGCAATGATGCAGCTCTCATCCTGTTCTTTCTCCCTCTTGCGAAAGAACTATACAGTCAAGATTGTTTCTGAATTGCATCCTGATAAACTATGGAATGCAAAGTTTGGACCACTCAAAGAGGCCAAAATATCTCAACCAAGGATACACAACTTTGATAATCCAGAGGGCCACATTTAGCCTGTTTTCACTGCAGAGGGACATATTGTACAAATATCCTCAGAGGGAATGATAAATAAAAATAACAATATATTTAGATTTCATACAAAGGATTCTACCAGCGTGGGTATATTTGAACTCAAATATGACTTATTATGCACAATTTAAAAACCACCACTTTCTGAGGTGCAAATATATTACCTGTACCATTTTTCCCCCAATATAGTATTTCCAATCACCTGTACTATGATCTGACACTGCATTAAAATAGATTTTAAGAACTATTAAAGAAACATATATTCTTCAATCACAAATCCTAGCTTTCTCAATAGAATTCCATTTGGCATATTCTGTTATGTCTCCTTATGTTCGTTGATTTGGAAATGACTGGTGTGCCATATTACAGAAATCCCTTCCCTCTGTGTTTGTTGACATGTGTATTTTTTTCTTTAATCTCATCAAAATCATTCAGATAGGACATAAAAATTACCTCTTCATGTAGTTGCTAAAAGAGGAAAACCATTAAAGAAAAGGAAAAAGTCCATCACCAAACACAAACGTTACAGCAGTGCACCACCTGAGTAATGGAGGCTTGTGAACTTCTGGTTTTTCCCTGGAATGGCCTACAGCAGGTTTTCTACTTTTCTATGAAGATTTTAGAGAGTGTAACATCAAGTTCAACTGTAACCTTGGTTTTACACATGCACTTCACTTGAAATGTAACAGGATTACTTTTGTATTTGTCCAGAGATTGAAAGGAAAAAAACAGCAGGCACCTTTCTTTATGCTGAAAGCCTCAAAAGTTTTCCTGAAGCCCATTTTGTTTAAATTCCATTTTTCTGTTGCATAATCGTCCCCTGACATGCCATGGCATTCCTCCCAACGGTGAATGTTTAGCTGTTAAAACTGCTTGAATATGAGTTGTGTAGCTCCTCCGGCTATGCGATCTCCTCCTCCTTCCTTTTATTGGCTGGTAAATCTGAGGACCTGCAGCCAATTACAGTCCATCTGGAGCTGCACCTCTCAGTCTGTGGGCCACATCCTTCAGCTTTATCAGAGCTATAGAGTGCAATGTGAGCTATTCTGTCAGATATTAGCCTATAAGCTCTTTACCATGCTGCTGTTGTGAAATCTGAGATTCTGTTGAGAGTTTTTCCAATGACGTCCTTTAACAGGGTGGCAAAGAGAAACATAAAGAGAAGTTGGCATTATGCTCTTCTCTGTTTTCCTGCATTGATAAGGGATGGATTTTCCAATTTGCATCCCTTTTGGGGTATTTTATTTGGTACTGCACTTTTATTTCTACTCTAGGCTTGTTAGGATGTTATTGTTTGCTTCGTTGCTTCATTCCACATAAGACCAATTTAATTTGTCTCAAATACAAAGGAAGCAGTCTGGAGACAATCACTACTGGTTTGCTCCCCTGGAAATGTTCTACAGTCCAAATGACAAAAAGCATTTAAATCAGAAATAAAAGAAAAGACAATTGACTTTGTCTTTCCTATAATGCAGTGAACATAGAGTGAAAACTGCTCTGAAGTTTGAGCCTAAACATTTAACTGGTACACACTGTCAGTGCTGATAAACAGAAACCCCCTTCACACTTGTCAGTCTTAAGCTGCGTTCACACTGAACGTGACTCCACGACCATAATCACGATGCCCACTGAAGTCGTGTCATGTGTCCATAAATACCTCATTTTGGTCACTGTCGCCAGTCCCCGTGGCTCAGTGACGTCATGTCTGCTCGAGTTTCACCTTGATCATTTCATATATCACATAATGGGATGTATAATATGACATTATTCCATCTGTATACTTTCCACTCAACTACCAACCACAAAACACTGCAGCTGATGATCCTGCAGCAGCATCGTCCGTGAGTTTTCTGCAGTCTGTCTAGGTGGAACTAATGTCCTCACTGACTAATGTTTCCCACAAGGACATAGATTGTTACTTTCTACAGTAACAGTCTGTTACAGTCTGTCACAGGTACCATCACACACACACACCACTGATTGACTGGTGCCGCACAGCAACACACGACATCACCTGAAAAGATCAACTTTTCAACTTTGGCAACTTGGACGAGTGAAGTGGTTGCATTGAACACAGCGCCGGAGGGGTTACGCTGTATTCCATTAACCTCAAAACTGGGAAGAGAGAAGTGGGAGTGACATCCCCTCCCACTTATCAGCGTTCCAGTCACAAAGTTGGAAAAAACTTGCAGATTTAGCAGGCTATTGTTAGCAGTTGTGTTAGCCGTTGTTACCACGCCCTGCATTTTAGTTCAGAAATACCATATGCAGAATGTAAATAAAGCTATGGCAGCATTTCCTTAAATACAAGTTCAACAATACTGTGCATTCGGCTGGCAACAGTCAGAAGTGCAGATAAAGAGAGTTCCTAGTAGGGGGCGGGGGGCGTTACAGTTGAAATTTCCCACTCGGAACTCAGAAATCTGGACTTCCCAGTTCAACTAAAATGCACCATTACCCCGCCTCATTGGTGTGTAGGCACCTTCACACATCAATTTAAGTCACCCATTGACTTTAAACATAAGAAATTTACAGAATCTTTGAAAATAACTCCTGTTTTGATCATCATATAAATACAACTGCATGATAATGAAAGTAAACCTCTACAACCTCCAAGGCTGTTTATATACCAGCAGCTTAGAGTACAACAAAGAATCCAACATTTCTTATAAGCAGTGCAGATGTTCATCTTTTTAGTGCATAAATAATATCTTTGCTCACCCAGTTTCTTGGGTACCCAATCGAGGCCAAAGGTAAACTTCTTAATTTGGATGACCAGGTGGTCGGGGAAAGAGGCAAAGCGGGTGGTTCTGAGAAATGACATAAATACATCAATAAAAAAAGTAAAATGTGTTACAAAGAGTTATCAGGATGAGTGGTTGTCTTTCTCCATACTTGGTAGCAGTAGTTTTAGCCTGCACGGCTGAGCTCCAGAAGTCTGTGAGGATCTCCGGTTCACTGAGGGCCGCCATGCAAGCTGTGAAGGGGATTTGTGCACGCACTGTGGGAGCTGATGTGTCCCCTTCCTCACGCCGGCGCTCTGCCTCCTGGAGCTCTTCTGTTGGATATTAAGTTATATATAGTTTGAGTTATATAGTTTGAGTTATATAGTTTGAAACTAAAAGCTTGTTCATCACTTCATTTAAAAGCAATCAAAGATATAGAATGTGATTAGACTGTCAATACAACTCAATATAACAGAAACTGATTGTTTCTACACTAAATCAACAAAAAAGTAAATCAGCATCTGCTAAGTCTTCTTGACTGTGGTTTTTATACTCAAATTAATTCACACTTATAACTCATAAGAGTTTCTACCTAGAATTTTTTTTTTGTTTTAAGATATCACAGATTTTTTTGCTTCTCTGCATGTTATACAGCTGGCACTATTTTTAACTGTAAGCCATCAGATCCCGTGGCCCCTTCACCTGTGTTTGTGGC
Source organism: Scarus forsteni (assembly GCA_036419115.1). Lineage (NCBI taxonomy): Eukaryota > Metazoa > Chordata > Actinopteri > Labriformes > Labridae > Scarus > Scarus forsteni. The sequence continues at coordinate 1,606,325 of JAZDUH010000111.1, forward strand.
CTGATCCATAGGCACAGGCAGCTGGACGATGTAATCCACTCGCTGTGTGTACTTGGCTTTTTGTGATTGCTGACACACGATCCTCTCCTCCACCAGGAACCTGAAGGCTTCAGATGGGTTTGTCCCAGAGCGACAGTTTCTCTGTGGGTGAAAATACATCAGTGTAAAGTTGGGAAGGGAAAAGGGGATTAACAGTGTTTAATATTGAAATGATGACAATTCCCACAATAAACTAACATTTGTGTAAAGTGTTCATTTTGGCTCGAAAGATTTTTTTTTTTTCTTTTTAATGTATTTTTGGACATTTTCTGCCTTTATTGATAGGAGAGAGACAGATGATACGCTTGTGAAAGGGGGTTAGAGAGGAGGGGAAAGACACTCTGCAAACTGGTCACAGGCGGGATTCAAACCTGGAACGGCAGAAGCATGTACATGGGGTGCCTGGTTGCTAACCACTCCGCCAAACCAGCACCCCAAGGCTCCAAAGATTCTCTAACTTTATTTCAGATTGGGCTAAAACAGTGCTCTGTCTTCTGACTGGTTTATCTGTGTCTTCAGATTAATAAACTCTGTACACTGAATTGTAATCATTATGCAGGAAGTTTCACAAGTGAGTAAAATTTAAGCTTTCAATTCAGAAGTGCACTAAGTCCAATCTTAAGTAAACTCAGACTCAGATTCACAAAATGTTAACTGTTGTTTCTGCATACATCAAATCCTTTACTAAAGAAAATATAATGACCTCTTTCACTTCAAAATAATCTATTTTATTCATAAACTAAAGTAGGGAGTCATACTCATAACACACCAACTACTTGATTTGATTTAAATATTTTTAAGTGTTTGTTGCTGTAGTGCGTTTCATACGGCTAACATGCAAACATACCACCAAAGAACTTGACCAGCAGTTCCCTACACATGGACTTTATCTGGATGTTAAGCTCAGTTATATTAACAGTCAGTACACCCATTAATTTACTGAGAAATGAAAGAAATGTGCAATCAGTTCATAAAGGCATGGTGTACCTCCTGATGCATCACCACACACTCAAAGCCTCTAACAGCTCTGGTGCTTTTTAAACCCCTTTTGTGCTTATAAACAACTTAAGATAAACTCAAGATAAACAAAACCACCCGGCATGTAACTTCTCCGAAAACACTGCCATCCTTCATCCATCAGCTGCAGAAATACTTGACAGACAGTTAGCCAAAGTTTTTCTTAAAAAGATTCTCTCCTCTCTTCTGTTGCAGCAGATGAGATAAAAACTACAGGGATGCAGAAAAACATAGATTAAATCTGTAAAACAAATGTCTAAAAACGCAGAACAAGGAGGCTTACATTTTAGAGTGGATACAGCCGTGAAGCACGTCATCCTCTAATGAGAAGATGGGGCTCAGGCTTAATAAATTAACTCCACTCCAAACTTTGATCACAGACCATGTTGCACAAAGACTTCCTGAATCACAGAGGGCCCTCTCCTCCCTTTCAGGTAATGCCATCAGGCAGAAGTTACAAAGACAAGATGACCTCCAAAAACATCTACAAAAAAACTTCATCACCTATACTATAACTAGACGTGGGCATCAAAAACCAATTCCAGGTGAGAATCAATAACAGCTTCCTGAAAGACATTAATATAATTTGCCTTGGTGCTAAACAGTTATGTTGCCCATTCCTTCTACTTTGTTCTGCATACCTCGCAAAGTAAGGACATAATGCAATCAGAGGCAGTCAGCAGAAATGAAAACAAAGAAGTCAAAGATGTGATTATGGCAGACAGGAGACAGAAGCAAGGGTGGAAACACCAGCAGCATGCTGAAGAACTCATCCATGCAGCACACAGTTCAGTCTGGCCAAACATTTCTGGTGTTTGGCCAGATTGAAAGCCCGTGCAAGCCAATTTCTGTCCACACAGAATCAATAAAGGTACTGATATAAATGAAATCTAACCAATATCCATCTCTAAAGATGACCAGCAAATGGAAAATACATTTTCCTTGTATTTTAAAATGCTTTTTGCAGGTTTTACTTATTTGAACTTTATCACACAGGGCTCTCGACTAACTTTTTGAGTTGGTTGCAACGGTGCACCTAAAAATTTTTTTAAGGTGCACCAGCACAAAATTTAGGTGCACCTAAATTTTTCAGTGTCACCTTTAACGCCATAAGGTCACCATTTTATTACTCTCCATAAATTTTACATAATGTAAATGCTTTTTAAATAAGATGAAGATATAAAGAAATACTTGTCTTTATTTGAAGCAAAATTATACGTTCAATGTAAAACAGAGCGTTTAAAGTGCTTCACTGAATGAACTTTACAACTTTAAACTAAAACATAAAGCAGAATAAAACATCTTCAAATAAAAGTGCTTGTTCTTAACCCTTTAAGGTCCAAGACCGTAGATGATAGCCAGAAAATTCTATTTTTTGGAGATTAAATTTTTATTTCACTTTCTGGTAAAATCCTACAAAAATCAGAAAATCCATAAAATTCTACATATATATTTTTCATATCTCATTTGATACATTAGGTGTTTGTGTCAACTGATAATCCATTTGAGGACATTTTTATCATTTATCTGATTTTATTCTTTCTTTTTTTGTCATTTGATGATCAAATTGTGTAGATAGAGGTATTATAAAAGTATGTATCAAATATGGTACAATTGGCATTATAGAGTTAAAGTGTTTTACTGAACTGAAATTTAATATTTCAAACTCAAACATCTCAAGCTAAATAAAATATTTCAGAATAATAAAAGCTAATGTTTAAGGTGCTATACTGTGCTGAAAATATCCATATTTTAACAATCAACAACATAACAGCTATAAATATTGCTACAACTTGTATACCAACATTTTCTCACAGAACACCAACAACACCAGCTACGGCAACAACAGCAACAAGTGCTCATGCAGAGATGAAGCATGTTACGCGTGCATGAGCACTTGTTGACGTGGAATACACCTCGGAGCAGAACTGTGATGGTACGAGTGTAGTAACCCAAGAACTACATTACCCAGCATGCAGTATGGGTTGGGAGCATGCGTGGGAACCCATAGGTACGTCCCGGCGTGGATTTTGCATTCTCAAGTAAATACACAAGCCTATGTACAATACGATGTGTAAACAGTGATACATGTTTTGATGCCGACGCCAAGACAATATGGTGCCGTCCTCGTGTGAGGAGGGCCTAAGACAATTCAGCGGAGCTTCGCTGTGTCTTCCAGCTGTAGCCTGACACCTCATAGTCTGGGCTCCTCTGCATACTGACAGCTGATTGGATGATTACTGAGGGCTGTGTGTGTGCATGCGTACGTGCGTGCCTGCGTGTGTGTACAGGACCTGCTGTTGAACGGAGAGGCAGAGAGACAGAGAGAGACTGCAGGCGCGGTGTTTTGTCCGGTTTTAGCGGATTATCTGCTACCGCCGTTACCTTTGTTTTTGTTTTTTTTTTGCCCGGGGAGCGCAGGGTGCACCAGTGCAACCAACAAAAAAAGTTAGGCGCACTCTTACAAATTTTGGTCGCATATGCGACCAAAATGGTCGCACTTGAGAGCCCTGTCACAGGATAAATTGGACTGTTTGGACTGGACTTTGATGCTTCAATGTTTTTCAATACCATGTTGTTCTTATAGAACAAATAAAATATCAGTTACTTTCAAATTCAATGGTAACAAAAAAGTGCAACAGCCTACAGAAACACTGGCACTTCAGTCATATGTTTCGCCATAATCTGTCACTGAATTAAGAGAGCAGCCTCTAGACCAGTAGTTCTCCAATAGTGTGCCTTGAAAGAAGTCCAGCTGTGCCATCTCCATCAAGGTTTGTTTAAATATAACATTAGTTGAAATGGGAAAAATAACATTTTGGTGAAAAACCTACCTAATACTAAAATATTCTTTAGTAAGTCATCTATTTTTTTAGTTTTTTTGTTTCGTAAAAAAGTACAAAATAATCCGGTGCTGTAGTTCATAAAACAATAGATATTTCACATTGATGTAAATATGGTGTGCTTTAGGATTTTGGTTTGGCTGAAAAAAAGGCTTGAAAACCACTAGTCTAGACAAAAGAAATAGATCAGCAAGGTTTGGGTGTTTAGACTGTGTACAAGATGTCATTGAAATTCCATAGGAACTGGGGCCTTAGACTTTATCCTTTGGTGCCTTGCTATCACAACAGGAACAGTTGTTTTTTTTTTTAATTAAATTTTTACTACTGTCACGTAGACTTTTAAAATTCGGTCAAACAGCATAAAACACAACAGTGAGAGTGTTACTTTACCTCCACCATATTTATGAAGTGCAATAAAAACTCCTGAGCATCCTGTTGTCGATTGGTGGAGAACTCTGGGTGGCCCCGCCCAACAAGTGCTTTGAACATTCTTGGTGCAATGCCGATTTGGTCTCCCTGCAAACGAAGCAGAAACACAAAGAGTCTGATTTTTCAACAGTGGTCCTTTTATTAGGCAGACCACACTGTTATCACTCGGTGCCAGTTTCACACTTGCCATGGATCTGTGTCAAACCCAATGTTTGGAAATCCTCTGTGAGTGTTTTCCTTACCCTGGGTTCAGATGCACCATTCTCATCTCCAGGGTCTGGTGCTGGTTTGGAATATTCTCCCGACAACAGACCATAGCCCAGTTTGGCTCTGTGATGGACAAACAAAGCTGACATCACTACACATCCAACAACAAACCAGAATCTCAGACAGGAGGAGGATTTGAAAGTCAGCCTGAATTTATTTTGGCTTTCACATAACATGGTGGAAAATATCATCCAGTCTGGAAAATAGAAAAAAATGTACTGAAACAAAAGAAGAAAACATTTAGGTTGAAGCCAAAAGCAAATTAAATCTGTGAAAAATAGATTCATGTAAATTTGTTATTACACTCAACGGTTATCAAAATCTGTAAGGAATTTACAATGAAGAGCTAAACAGAACATGGTCTAATTTTCTTTCTATGTAAACAGAGACTGTTAGCTTAGGTAAGACGCCAAAACGGAGAACATTTTTCAAAAAGAGCACAGAACCTGAATAATAATCTCCATTTACTGCAGACCCTCGTTGTCCCTAGAGCTCTTCTTTCATGCAGGAAACACAAACTAAGCCCAAAAATCATCTATAAAAATTGAGCAGTCATGAGAGAAATGTTCTCTGCATCTGTGTTGTCACCAACAGCTGGCACCCTGCATATGCGTTTGTGTATTGATGTGAATGTGTTTTTACTCAAATGTGACTCCAGCATCATGTCTGCTGATGAATGCATGCATGTGATTTTTTTATTTCATCAAAACATTGGACAACTGTCCTTTTCCAGTTAACAAACATGATGGTTGTGTTTGACTCTGCTTCGCTGGGTGGTGATAAGGTTGTCAGTTGGTCCATGAGTTCGCCAGGGATCAGCTGGTTTTATGCAAAACAGTGAAACATGGAAAAACTCTCAACTCTGTCACTAACCCTAAGGTTTACTTTTGGCACAAACTCTATGCATGCTATCATGTTGCTTGTGATGAAACACATGGGTATTGAAACCCTGCATCGTTGTGACACCAAGGTCAATAAGTCTGATACCTTTACAGCCAAATCATCCAGTTAGGTGATTCATTCAGGTACAATTTATCAAACCTCAAAGCCAAAGATGCTACAGTTTTTGTGTAAAATACGCTCAGTAAGCTGTCAAAACTGGCCCTCAAGTTCAAGAAACAAACATCACAGGCCACAAGGAGCATTTTCACATGAGCCTTGACAAGAGCAAAAGTTTTAAGGCTCTTTTTCCTCTTTACAGAATCTGTTTCGTGATCATCATCATTTTTAAAGTATCAGTTCGGCATTGATTTCAAAAAACCTAAAACAATATAGAACCATTCTCAGATGAAAGTGCAACTCCTGCTATGCTTAGCAGTCATGCTGCGTGACTTCCAGGTCAAAGCATGCCCAATCCAGACATTGTTTGGGTCCTACAGAGGTGTGTAAATGCAAGAATCTTCAACTGCATTATCTAGGTGTGTTATCCTATTTAAAAAAATCTGTGGCACTTAAGAGAAGAATCTACTGATGTGTCCTTTAAGAGTCCAACTCTAGTCAAACTTGCACGATATTGAGACTTTTTCCTCCATCATGTGACTGTGCTGACTGGCAGCCACAGACCATCCAACAATGTTTGAACTAGAGAAATATATAGGAAGTATGAAACCTAGTCACAAACCCTAGTGCCTCACACTAACACACAGTACCGGAAATCAACTCTGGCATGTTTACAGGCCTCAAATGCTAATACAAGAGCTCATCATGGCAAATAAGCCGTCAGGAGAAGAGGTTACTCACACTTGGGTTTTGAAGTCCTGGGTGGGGTCACTTGGGGCGTCATTAATGATCTTGTCAATATTTGACACATACCTGGAAGACAAGAGTGAAGTGATTTAAAATATGGTCAAAAAAGTGATTTAAATATGGTCTTAAAATTTGAGAACTTTTCAAAAATGGACAGTGTACAATCAAGCTTTCAGAGAATATCTATTGAATGGGATGTTTCATCCGAAAGGCCTCTTTAACCTGGTCTAAAGCTTTACTGCTGTGTCCAACAAGAAGAGGGCTCTGCAGTGACTGTCAGTTTTGATCATGAAACCAAGCAAACCAGAAACTCCAATATTTGAATGAACTAACTGATTTGGACCAAAACAGCCCCAGAAAACAGAGAAGTGCAGAAGAACAAAATTCTGTGCATAATTTTTCTTTTTGTGGTGATGAAGAACTTACATCCTGCAATTTACTGTAGTGTCCTGCTTTCAGAGACATATTTTTTCAAATTTTTATAGAATAATTAGACCTTCACACTATGATTTGTATTGGTAAATGACATAACATTGTGCAGTTTTATTGAAATACTGTTCGTTGTAGCCCAATTTTCCATTATAGCAGCAGAGCTCCACCAAACGTGACCATTACTGTGACACTGGAGATTGTGGGAAATGTTGCTCTCTGGTCATGTTTTCTTTAGTGCTCAACAAGAGCATAAACGATCATTTCACACTCAGGTATCTTGTGGTAAGTTCACCTGGGATAGTCATAACTCTATGGCTGATTATCAAATCCACTATGGGGAAAAGGAAAAGGAGTTTTACATCTTGGAGGATGTGAGTAAGAAAGTGGGAACTGACTTGCTCTGGAAGTCCGGAATGGTGAAGAGCACTTGCATGACGGAGTTGAGGTAGCAGCTGTTGCCCAGGTTCTTCATGCCAGTCAAGCCAGGGCCAAACAAGGGCCGCAGGGTGGTCCCGGATTCCTGGATCACCTCCCACTCCCCCACACGCTGATTGACAGCAATCTCCAGCTCTGTCATCGTCCGCTCAGTCTGAGGAGTAGCCAGAGAGATGAGAATGAAGAGTGTGGAGCACACGCAAATTAGATTCTAAGAGGCAGCTGTTATATTCAAAGTTTTGAGTATAATGAGCAAAATTTACATTTTACATAAAATAAAATGACAGCAGGCCCTTGAGGACATGATTTTAAAAATATATCACAACATAAAGAGCAGCACTTAGTCTTCTTCCTACAACGCCCTGTCTATGCAGAATCTTTATGTGAGTGCAGCGATACATCAGCAGTGTGGAAAAACAACATGACAGCACACAGCGAGAGGTACCAAGACTTTAAACAGCAACAACTGTGTAAGCCCCACTCTGCATTAGAGAAGAAGCAGGTGGCCAAGAAATTAATGTCATCAGGGAATCGTAGCAAGATACAGGTGCTGAGGAAAATAATTTAAAACAGAGAGGAGGCAGATAATTATGCACTGAGAAAATAACAACCCACACATAAAGATTTGAGTCGTTTTCTTGTTTATCCATAAAATGCAAAGTAATATTTTTTAAAATGCTTTACATTAACATATGCTTTAGGTGCACTGAGAAGTGTGCCAGAGAGGTAAATATAAAGACGAGACAGAACCAGACAGAACAGTTTGCCAAATATTGAGTGATATAAAAACTCTGAGGCATCATTTCTTCACTGCTGCAGGCTCTCTGACAGTGCAGCTGAATTTTAGACTCTTTAGAAATACTGTGTAATCAGTGTCAGCTCCATAACAGTCTGGATGTCTGCCATCAGAACAAAATCCAATACTTTGGACAAAATTCATCACAGGGTTGAGCCGTATTTATGTCACCAAAAAGTCTACAGTAAATGAAAACATTAAATCAAAATGGATAACCAGAGGTGACTAATTTCTAAGCGTAAATCACAGAAATTAGTTAGAGAGACAAAATATGCTCAAAGTGCATATTATTAGAGCAGAACTTACCTTCTCCATTGTCATCATGTTGATGCCAAAGTGAGTTAAGTGCTCTGGTAACTTGGAATCCAGAACCATGTCATCTTCGTCATAGGAATAGACATCTGAACATGAAAAGGGTAGAAACTGATCAAAACTAAGCACTGAGGCTCTAGAAATACACACTGGATGCAGATCCATTGTAGTCAACACCTGCTGCCCTGTAAGCCCTGTCATTTTTATGAGCAATATAACAAAATAAAAAATGATAACTTTTATTCCACAAAGTAAGAAAATCAGCTTATGGGGAATAATCAGGAACTCCCAATAGTTCAGGGAGAACAGGACACGGGAATGCATTTTTTTTTAAACTGAAAATAGCCATCATGAAATTAGAGACAAAGTCAGCACTGGAGCCCATCCCAGCCGACAGTGGGCAAGGAGGGGTACACCGTAGACCAGTCACCGCCCCATCACAGGGCCACATAGAGAGACAGACAACAATTTGTGCTCACACTCACATCTAAGGGCAATATAGAGTCACCAGTTAACCTGTTCTGTGGGAGGAACTGGAGTGCCCAGAGAGAACCCACGCATGAACAAAAGAACAAACTCCACACAGAAAGACTCTTTCCAACAGAGACTGAAAAGCAACCTTCTTGCTATGAGGCACGTGCACTACCTGCTGCACCACCATACCACTCCAAGTAAACATATTTGTGAGTAAGATAAAAGACAGACTTAAAAATATACATTTAAATGTAAACATTTTTTTATTTGTACAGCCCTATAAAACAATCCTTTAGGTGAACCACAGTGCTTTATCAACTATAGTATGTAAAAAGGAAGATATATAAACAATAAAAAGCAATAAAAGTAATTAAAAATAAAGAAAAAGCAATAAAATACAAAAAAATAAAGTAAAACCACACTACTGGGTATTAAAAGCCATCCAGAATAAATGTGTTCTCAGTCTTGATCTGAAAAGGTCCAGGTCAGAAATAAGAAGCATTTTGGTGGGGAGCTTGTTCAGAGCCTGGGAGCAGCAACGGAAAAGGCTTGGTCACTCCAGAGTAGGGCAGCACGATATTGAAAAAAAATGACATTGCGATTTTTTGGGGCTTTGCGATATATTGCAATATATATTGCGATATTAAAAATAGAAGAATTTTCACCAGAGCACTTGAATAGCTCTGTTTGGGAAGAATTTGGTTGACTCACAATGACACCATTGTATTGATATAATACCGTTTAATCCAGGCTAACGGGGTTTATCTGTGAATGATGAAGATTGCTGTATATGAAAGGGATCCAGGAGGCCATGTCTCTGTACAAAATAGAATAGGTTTCAATTTCAGTTGCTTTTTTTCATTTCCCCAATAAATGTAGATAATATATGTAAAAAATAAAACCCCCTTCTATAAAATAAATGCTGAAGAAAATGTTTATCAGGATCTTTGTGCCTATTATAGACTAATGAAAGTATAGTTGGATAACAAATTGCTGCAGTCCAGTATTTTCCTACTGCTTAACAGCATTTAATATAAAATTTATGAAAAGCTCTCTTCTCTAAAGTAAGGGCTGCAGTATAAGCTAGAGAATATATTTGATAATTTGGTTGAGTTTGGTATAGCCTAGTTAACATCAGCACAGTTATTGCAGTTTTATAGTCATCAACTAATCACATTAACGGCAAATTAATATTTTAAACAAATCACAGACACTGAGTTTTAACCCATTTCTCTAAAGAGAAAACTAAAGTATAAACACAAAATCCGTTCCAGGTTTTCAAAATAAATTTCACACACAGTTCAGTCCAGTTCAAACCAACTGAAATCAGGCTTGGCAATGCAAACCCAGTCCGGGTTTTACCACGGACCCAGTCTCGATGCAACTCAAGGTAAACAACAGATTTATCTCTTTTCCCCGGTCAATAATGGACGTTCAGCATTCACACACACACTCAAGAGGCATTCACGGCACCGTAGTCGGGTTATGGTCAGTCAGTCAGTCGTTCTGAGGGGATATTCAGCCAACTTTGACAGACTCCTGACAAGAAAGAGGATAAGACGCTCCAGGAATTCCCTCACGGAAATAATGCTCCAGGTACAATCCTTCTTCGTCCCACACGGACCCGGAACACAAGGCCGCGCAGGGCGGTAGATCACAGCACGAGACACGGACTGACATGACGCTAAAAACCACGAGAATGCCACCGTCTTCCTCCTTCACTGTCCCCCTCCGCGTCAGTGGACATGCTCAGCTTCGCTATTTCCTGGATCTCAGTTTGAATGGCATGGGGAATGGGTGAGTGGGGATTGGTGCTGCCAGGATCGTGGGTGTGGAAATTTACTCGTGAGGGCTGTCCACAGGATGGTGGGGGCTGTGTGATGAGTGTGTTTGAATGGGGGCGCTACAGCAGGAGGGAGGGAGAGAGGCTGTGCGACGCATGGAGCAGCTTGCTGCTTTTATGAAGCAAAACAAAAGTTTGCCTGTTCAAAAAAAAATATATATATAATGCACGTCCTGCGACGTGACTATCGCGCATGCACACATCACGATGGTCATGTTCAAACAATATATTGCGCAGGCCTACTCCAGAGTTTGTATTTTGACCTGGGCACTTCCAGCAAAAGTTGGCTGGATTAACCTTAGAGCTCTACCAGGTTCCCAAACAGTTAAAAGTTCAGTTAAATACACTGGGGCGAGGCCATTAAGAGCTTTTAAAACACACATTAGAAGTTTAAATTCAATCCTGTACTGGATAGGAAGCCAGTGAATGAATGTAAGGACAGGAGTGATGTGTTCTCTAGTGTTGGTTAAAAGACAGGCTGCAGCAGCGTTTTGCACAAGCTGGAGGTTACCAAGAGTAGCCTGGGAGATGACAACATAAAGAGCATTGCAGTAGTCCAGTCTTAAACTAATAAGCAAATGGATGACTTTCTCAACAAACAAATGAATGTGACTTTACTTCCTTTATATTTTTTCCACAGTTTGTGTTCATGCAATAAAGGAGGCTCTATTTGTCGGATAGTCAGTGTCACAGTCTGGCCATAATGCAACAGGACCAACACGGCTTTAGGAAGGTGCAAAAAATGACTGGTTTTCTAAAATCTAATATCTCTGTCTACACATGCCATGAAAATTGCACTTATTTTAAGAAAAAGCACTTTAAAGAAAATTCTTAAGTGATTTCATTACCTGCTCCATCAGGAGTGATGGTACCCAGTTTGACTGCTAATGGATACCCTGTCTCCTGGAAGTGGAGAAGGGCGTGGTTGTTGCCCCCTGATCCATCAAAATACCTGCGACCACACAGGACTTTGCCATCTGTCAGGTTCATCCAAATGTTCTCTTGAAGACCACAGACCTCACACCGCCAGCCACTTAGATGGAGAAAGACATGAAAAAGGTATGAAAAACCAGTTGTGTTTAAAGTATTAAATGACTCACAAAACAGAGCAAAATATATTAAAGAATGAATTAACAATGTGCTCTTGCTGTATTTCCTAAAAATGTTTTTTACTTCAATAACTGCAGATCTGAGGCATTAGTAAACTAAATAGCTATATACTTTGCAATTCAGGTGGAAGCCCTGTAGAGGTAAGCTCATGAAGCAGTAATTTTATTTATGGGACAGCTGCGGTCAGATGTCTCACCTGGGAGGGATCTTGACTCCATTGTCAAGCTGTTTAAGGTCAGCAGCATGTCTAGACTCCTGTCGCACCTCTCCATCCCACTGCTGAACTTGTAAGGTATGAGACACTGAATCGGCTGTCATGATACCAGCCATCGACAGGGACACCTTAATGAGCAGCAAAAGATTCACCAAAAATTATCAGACCAGACCTACAGCCATTGACTAAACATCTTAAATACTGAATAACTACACACTGCAAAGTGCCAGTGTACATCTGTGGGCTTGTGCCCTTGAGTTTTAGTGTTGAGGAATTTTATAAGATATTTGACCTCTGCCAAGGAGGTACACCTTTCTGCCTGCAAATGTCTGTTAATTTTCTGTCTTTGAGCAAGATAACTCAAAAAGTACTTGATGGATTTTTATTAAATTTTCAGAAAATATAGGACAACTGATTTTGATATTGCTCCAAATTTGGACCAGGGTACAGGAACTTTTTAAATATTTGTTTATACTGCATGATGGGCAACTTCCCACATTTTTACTGATAACTAAGCTAACAATGTCAGAAATGTCTTGGCTAAGGTATGTGCTATTGGAGCCTTAAATTATTATGTTGCAAGCGATAGGGCTGGACAATATTACCTAATCTCAATATCACGATGAATTTAAGGTCTTAGCTTGATTACGATTAATAAACGATTATTTTATGCTATGCTGGAACAAATAAGTGGTGATCCGATGGTCATCAACACGGTCTTCCTGCAGTAATTACACTTTTAACCTCTTTCTGCTAGATGTCCTCTGCACAGAATCCAAACTGTGCCCAAACAATGGTGACAGTATTTTTCTTGGCTACTAGGTCCTCTGATAGATTGCAGCATGCCTGCTCCATGTTGGTGGCATACCCGTCGCTCTTGGTGAAAGTGAACGTAGACTATATGGAGGGGGCACGGTCATGTGACTTACACAGATAAATAATCAACATAATAACGTCATGAGTGAAACTACTTTGATTATAGGGTCTAAATGTCAATTTCAATTATTTTCTGATTAATTGCCCAGTCCTAGCATCCAGAATAACTTATCTTGTAATAACTGCCTTGTCCCTGTGCTACTATTCATTTACACATACAAGCATAATATTGCAAAACCTCCCCAAGGTTTTCTATTTCAGAGTTGGATGTGGCCAAGGAACATTCATGAAAAACCCTTCAAAAATTTCTGACCGCAAGGACAAAAAACTACAGATTTCTTACCCGCTCTCTGACCACATCAGGCATGGTAGCAAGGTCATCTGATGTCACTTCTTGTCTGTCAGGTAAAATGACCACCTTGACATCTTCCTCATACTGATCCTGCTCCACATCAAAACCTCCTTCAATTCCTAAAGAAAGCATGAAGGAAGGGGACACTGTCTATGAACAAGAAGATTACTGCATAATCTGAATGTTAATATTTTCATTTAAAAAATACCTATAGCCAATCTGGTGGGCTTTTTCTTAGGTGGGTGTCCTGATCCAGAGTTGTTGTCATCTTCCTTCTATCAAAATGAAAGAGAGCATCAAATAACAGTGAAGTTTATTCTTGTTGCATCCTCAGATGTTGGGCTGTTAGCGTTTATGTATAGATGCATCAATGCAAAAACTAACTTCCAATGCTCATATAGTAGAAATAATGTAATGAACCTTTGCCTTTCGGGTCCTGGTGATATGGAAGTAGGCTCTCTGGCCAGTCCTGGCATGATGTCTGTCCACATACTGACTCCCAAAGCCCAGGAAACTGTTCATACATACATAAAGGCCACCTTCACTTTCCTGTGAGGAAAACATAGGTCATTTTAATAAAAAACAAGACATTATTTTTCATTACACCATGACACTACCACTGAAAACTGAAGCTGGAGGCAAATGAGGATGATTCAAACATCATCTGTCATGTTTTAGCATGCTAGCACCCCAGCCAGGCGGCTAGCGGCTGCATGTCAGCTCAACAGTGTTTTAATGTTCAGTGTTTCAATCACAAATAACTTTTATGCAAGCAGCGGTGTCTGCTAATGTCTATGTGATAATAAGCATATTAACAGTGCTGACACGGAACCAAAGTTGTGAACACGAAACAAAGTCAGCTTCCTTGATATTTTGACAGCAACCCTAACTGCCATGCTAGCTAACAGCTACAGCAGCTCCCATTACAGTGCATTATTAGCCTAGCTTAGAGCTAGCTTGCTCGTAAGTTGAAACGTTGGGAAAGCTTGTGCACTAAAGAAAGGAATCTCAGAGTAAAGCGTTGTGTGAGGCAGGAGGGAGGAAATGTACAGTAACAAAACCGTTAACAACAATGACTTTGTCTGACGTTTCATCTGTGAGGGAGGGATAGCTCACCGGCGAGGAAAATGACAAGGCGCATTCGTCTTTGTGGACTCGGTCCCCAGGTTTCGGAACCCGAATTGTGGACAAAACCGACATCAAAACCTCGCCAACATCTGCCATGACAGGCTACCTAGTTAGTTCTGCCTTTCAGTGGGACACTTGCTCTTTAGTAATTGAAGCCCCAGCCTCTTCTTTCCCCTGCTCCTAGCGTGCTCGTTGTTTAGCCGTCGTCTGCTGCCTGTGTTTTGCTGAATGAATCATGAGATGCTGCCTTGTGTTGAGGGAAGGCCGAGCGACCTCAGCAGCCTGCACGCCGCTACCGTAATCACTGCTGTATCTGCGGCGTAGTTATTTATGGATATAGTTACATCTGAATGATGCTAAATCAGAATGAATCATAGATTCACTTATTTCTGAGTGTGGATAGTTGGTTTATTGGTTTATTGGTAAGGTGCATTTAGACGAGACAATGAGTCATACATATATCATAAAGTCTAAAAAGATATATATTAAAAAGGTTTTCAGAAGGTATCCTACAGGAACAAAGGTCACAAGGTGTTTACTGTTTGTCTACTGTATTACTTTCATTGTATTTTTTTTTTACTATTTTCTGTAAATAATAAGATTATATGAAAGACCAGTTCTTATGTAAATGTTAACATTTGAATATTTTTCAGAAATGTGTATATAAATACTAATGATGCTACATTTTATAGCAGATACAACTATTGTATTCTATGTGTTTAATATTATTTAGTTTAACATGTCAGTCAAAATGGAAGATTTGACAACAATAACAAACAACTTTTTATTTTAATGTAACACTGATGAATTGTTTAGGATTAATAAACCTATGTTAATTATATTTTGACAAATAATTGTCAAAGCTAAAACAGTGGATTTATTTGCAAAAATGAGTTAAAGGTATGAACTGATAAAGATAACATTTGAAGAGAATAAAACGACCTTAAGAGATATTTTTGTTTGTAATTACAGGATTGTGGAGTCAAATAATCTAATATTCTGCATGTTTTTGTTTCTATTTTGAGTATGTTAACTAATTTACCAGTCAAAGGGCAGATCATCAACTGTCCACTTGTATATAGAGAAAGGGGCAGAGATGTATTCTTCGTCCTGCTCCTTTCCAGACATGTAATATGATAAAAGTCAGAATTATTTTTTTTTATTTTTAATCACATTATTTCTATCACAATCTACCTTTCCTTTTGAAAAAATGTTAGTTTCTTCACGACCAGAATAAAAAAGACAAAATTAAATTACATTCATTTTTGAGTAAATAATATAATGTTGAGAAATATTGAATATTAACTTCAGACATGCAGAGTAAGTCAGAGAACATTATAATTAATATACAAGTGTGTCATAACAGGAACGCAAAAAAATAATAATATTAAAGGAGTTGAATAAGTTTTTACTTCTACGCAATCCTTTTTGAGTGTGAAATTAAATCAGTGTTTATTATTATGTAAATATTTTGCACATATAATATATCATTTTTTTGTATGGTATTTTTTCCTTTTGTTTTTCTTTCATTGAAACCATCAAAATAAAATGTTCCATCGATCAATTACATTTTAAGTTTTATACTCGGAAGTTTACGGTAAAGTCGGTTAATTCAACGACTGCTTCCTCGCGCGGCGCAGTTTGGTACTGCACTACAGTTTGAGGGTAAACAGTCCATACTTTATCAAGCTAAAAATGTAAATAAGTTCAATGTTAACGGTTTTAAGACAACTCAGCAGTCCCTCGTTTGCGGGGAGTAGGTGATAACTCATGTAGTTAAAGCTTATCGTTAGCTGCTGCCACTTTCCTCCAGCAGGAGTCAACTTTCCGGACGGCACCTTCCTCCGCTCCCCGAGTATTTCTCTCTAGTCCCTCCTCTTCTCCAGACCTCGTCTCCTCCACGGGGCTTGTGTGTCGGACCATGGCGCTGAGCTCCAAGAACTTCACTGTATACGTGGCGTCTCATGTTGTATTAGCAGCATTTCTTAATGTCGCCGTTGCAGCCCCGGGCGGCGGCAGCTCCACCGCGTTGTCCCTCCTGCCGCCCTATGATTTTCTGTACTAC
Source organism: Scarus forsteni (assembly GCA_036419115.1). Taxonomy (NCBI): domain Eukaryota; kingdom Metazoa; phylum Chordata; class Actinopteri; order Labriformes; family Labridae; genus Scarus; species Scarus forsteni. The sequence goes on from JAZDUH010000111.1 coordinate 1,622,703, forward strand.
AGCGGGGTTCGGTCCTACTTTGGAGGGGAGTGGGTGAGGGCTGCAGAGCTGCTGGAGAAGTCCATCGTCACCAAAGAGGCATTATTCAGAGTCCGCAGACAGTGTCATGAAAAGTGTGCGTCAGCAGGGAAAGATGTGCTCAGCAGACTGGGTGAGTTCTGATCATTCCTACAGTGATTTTTATTTAGAGCAGGGATGGGCAACTTTGGTAACTCAGGGGGGCACACTGAGGTCATCCTTAGTGCCAAAGGGCAAGTTGTTGGAATTTGAATGGTTGACTTTTGATTTTCAAAGAATTTAGTGAATATTAAAATATATTTACAGACCAGTTTACTCTCATATAATCCAAAGTGTGTAGTTATGCCCCAACGTGAATTTTTTCAGAAGTAGTCACAATCAACTGATGCCCTACATCTTGCAGTTTTAGAGTTTTTGTCTCGAATTTAGTCATGTTTTCCTCATTTATATCCAATATCTGACATTTTAATTTGACTGGTGGGCCACATTGGAGCTGGAGGGGCACATGTGGCCCCCAAGCCATCAGTTACTTCCCCCTGATTTAGAGCTAACGCATGGGGTCAGAGGTTTGTCTTTAATCCCAGGGTCTTCTCCATCTGATTCCTCAATTAACATAAACAACCAGGAGGCAGTAAAGGGGGGGAAGTTTGTAAGATTCGAAGGGTCCGTAACCGACCAAAAACTGTAACTTTTGGGCATTTTTTTTGTCGTTAACACCCACCAAATGAGACTCGTTTGAGCACTTTTTTAGAGAGTACTAGTTCTATTTACACTCTCACTGTGCCAAATGCCATGGCAGGTTTTAGGTCAAGACACATTTCTAATCTGCAGAAGTATTGAATCTTTAACAGGTTCAAAACAACAGGGATTCATGAGGACTGACAATACAATAAATGAACTTATAGAGATACTTATAATGGTCCAAAGCCAGAAAATTCTGTAACTTACATATGTTTAATTCGCCATTTGTGCATTGATGTCAGCTGTTTGTGTCTTATGAGAGATCATTGTAAGTGAAACATTAAAGGAAACAACATATTTATATATTAATTGGTTTTACAGATCCTTGGTTTGAGAAACTGTGCATGCCTGATTTGGGATAGGGCCCAATCTAATATTTATTCATGGGGTGGAAAATTCCTGGCAGCACCCTTGTGTTCAATGAATGAAATGCATACAGTCCAAAACAAAACTTCATAGCTAATCCTGTAGCCCATGTCATATGATATTCCCCCTGTTTTTGCTTTGTGACCCAAAAAATGAATCCATGTTTACTATAAATCCTCCAGTCATAATGGGAGCAGAAAAAATCAGCATAGTCAATCAAAATGGGATTTGTATCTTTTTCTGATTGAGGTGAGAGATGAAACCACCGGTGTTTACTTTAAATGGGTGAAAACTCTCTGTTTGTTACAACTACAAATGACTTCATCATCCTCATGAACTCCCAAGTTTAGAAGGGGTGTGCTCATTTTTAACTAGGCTGCTGAGCCATGACACATTTATTTATACAAGTAATGTTTGATTAATACATTCACACTTAGTGCTTTGAAATCTAAAGAAAAATGATTGTAGATTGTCTTAATTATCTAAGCTAAAGATTGAACTGTTTATCTTCTGTGGCAATGATCCCAGAATCCCGTCTTCACATTCAAGAAAATTACATGTTGGTTAAAATGCAGTCAACAGATCTGTGAAGTTGAAGGAAAATTACCAGGAATCTAGACATGTGGAGAATTTTTTGTACATTTAAGTTTTACACCATCTTTGAGACCATTTATCATGGATGTAAAGAATTTAGGCTCTGGATACATGCTTTATGTTTTTAGATGGGGTTTTTTGTGTAAAGTTCACAGATGATATTTGACAGATTGTTTCATCTCTTTAAAACTGTTCTATTTCCTGAAATGTCAGACTCGGAGACGGGGAGTCTGTGGGACCTCTTTACTTTGGACTGGGTGCAGCAGAGAGCTGAATGTTTGAGGTTCTGTATCGGACGCTCGGTCACACCAGCAGGACAGCTTCCTGTTTCTACAGACATTGAGTATGAATTTGGTAGCCGCAACCCTTACAACTTTCTGCAGGTCACGTATTACAAGGTAAGCTCTACTTTATAGCTGGCCTTTTACCAAACTTGAGTATGGCGGGACTAAGTTTAATGCCAAAAAGATCCTCTGTGGCACACCAAACAGTAACACTGTAACATGAGACCTTAAGTACTCACCTCCATACTTATTTTGTTAAAAGGGAATTTCAATGTGAATGCTTAGTTTTTGCCTATGTCAAATAAATGCATCTTGATTTTGTGTTATAAACAATTAAGTGTATATATACAGTACATATATATCAATAAGTGGGTGTGTATATGTTCTCTTTTTCTACTCAGTTTTTTTTTTGTTTTGTTTTTCAGTACTTCCACTACTGCACAAGCGCAGATGAAACAACTGAAATTCTCTTATGGGGATTGCTTGAGTATTTTTCCATCCTTTTTCTGATCCTGATTCTCTTTGCATTTCAGTTAGAAAAGTTGCAGAAAGCGGCATCAGCAGCATATACTTACTTTGTTGCCAACCCCAGTCACCTGGAGATGAGGAACAACATTGAAAAGTACAGACGAATGGAAGGAGTGACCGAGGACGCCTTTCAGGACAGAGAGATTGAAAATGAGAAACACTGGGTGAGGAAAGGGAAGTGCAGTATATACCCCTAAATCATGTCATGCATTTTTGATAGCTACAATACTCTTCCTGATCTTAAAAGACAGAAAAAAAGTATGTAAACAGACAGAGTCCATTTCCCACAGACATACCAGAGCAGGGATGGGTGACTTTGGTGAACATAAGGGCCACATTTATGCTCTGTTCACATAACTGCTTTTTCTCTTCCTGGGGTTTATTTTGTAGTAGCTACACAGCCTCCACCTACATGGGTGTTTTCTGCTCGTCACAGTCAGACACCGTTACTGTTTCTTAAAGTTCCCTCCTCGGCCTGTAACCCCTTCTTCTCCCTCCCATCTGGCTTGTTTGGGCAGCCAATCAGTGCAGAATTAACATACCACCCATGCTCCTCCGATCGGAGTGTTTCCAAGGAGGAGGGGAAAAGAGCGGCATCTGATCCTCTACAGAGATTTTTTGAGTTTTTTAAATAACTTAAAAGAAATTCTTGCTTAATAGACTTTGGGGACATGATGTAATGATCTAACAAACCAGGACATATCAGGCTTAAACTTTATGCCTCTTTAATGACAATTGTGACTGAAAATTATTTATTTTAAATTTTCAGGGATTTTTGCATCTCATGAAAAAAGGCAGGTTTTGAGAAGCCAAGTGTCTGCCCAACAACAAATACATACAGCACAATAAATACAAACATATTTTAAGCTCAACAGCAAAACTTAAAACTAAATATACTTAAAATAAAATAAAATAAAAGCCAATTAGTCATTTAAGACATTTAATAAAAATATTAAAACAATTCCTATCAGCAAAAGTCATACAATAATCATAATTCAGTTATTAAATGTTATTAAAAATGTTTGTTGTTATGCAATGCCTTTGTACAAAGTGCTATAGAGACAAATCAGACTGAAAAACATGACCAATTTTATCATGCTTACAACTTTTGGAAACTTAATATTGACTTGCAGGTGGCATGTGGCCCCAGTTTCCAACCCTATCCTAAAGCATCACTATGGTTTAAGAGATGAGTTTGCTGAGTTTTTGTAATTTATTTTTGTAAACTGCATAAAAGTGTTTGACGTGACAGCTCAGAGAGTTTGAGACCGTCATGGCATAAGGGTCCAAATTCCTCTTGTTTGGCTTTACTTTCTCAAAACTCACAACATAATCAAAGCTTGACTTATTTATAAAAGACTTCCTTACAAGCTTTTTTTTTTGCCAACTCCAAAAATCAGTCAACACAAAGGTAAGGCTTGTTTAAACATGACTGACATAGCTATGAAATGACATACGGTATACCAAAGCCAAAGAGAATCTTCCAAACTTTACCGCGAGTGTATTGACTAGTAGTAGAAGCCTGTTGCAGATTATATTTCGTTAAAAACTTTACTCTTCTCTCATCTTCAAACCCAGACGCTGTATGATTCTGCACTTCAGTTTGAGGCCTCCTCTAGCTGGGTGCAGGCTGCAGAGAAGTGGAGAGCATGTGTGAATGAAACGCTGCGGCAGACGGAGGAGTGCAGGGTGCAGTGTGAGGTGGCCTCTCAGCGGCTGCCGGAGGACAGGGGAGTGGAGAGTGCTAACGGGCCGTATGAGAAAGCTGCAGGTAAGAAAAAAAAAGCACTGAGGCCTGACTTTTTCAGCAGCAAAAGAGCAAAAAGTACTTCAGTTTTTCTCTCTCTTTCTCTCGGTGTAGCTCTCTCTCTCTCCCTGCTGTCATGCCGGCAGTCGTGTGTGACTCAGATCGCCACAAGACCCGGGAGGATTTCTTCCCAGGAGGACTTTTTGCCCTCACAGCTGGAGCATCTGCATATTGCACAGTTTAAAGGTTCAGACTTTAATGTTAAGCCATACATTATTCGGGAATTTACAGTGAAAGCACACAGTATGTGTGGATGTGTTTACTGTTGTTGTCAAGTTAACCAAACCATAGAAAATTACCATAAAGTTTGTAAAAGTTGTTTGCTTGTGGCTCGGATGACAAGAAACAGGAGAGGAATTCCTAATATTTTTATTAGCACTGAGGAATTTTAAGCAGTTTCTCATTGGGGAGAAAAAAAACTCTTAGATGAAAAGTTTTAAAGAAATGGCCATTTGTCTTTACGGCATGAAAGCTAGTCTGATTTTTTACTCATTAATAGGGAACAGATGTGATAAATATGTTAAATTTGTTCTAAGATGTTTTTTTTGCTTGTTTTCCTAAGCTTTTTATCAGTCCATTTCATTTTGAATTATTTAGTTCATCTTTTACTTTTCTGTGCCTCTTAAATCACACAGCTGGTGATATCCGTGGAGCAGTTCAGACTCTTCGTGCTCTTCTTCTTTTCTACCCCTCTGACAAGGACTCATTGGAAAACCTGCAGCTCTACACTGAGACACTAGGGGGAGACACAGAGTCACAGGGCGCACAGCCAGCTCAGGTACCATCCATACATTTACATTGGTTTAAATCTCAGTATTATTTAGTTTTCCACTTTTAAAATGAGCAGTTACTCTAATGTTCTTGCAGACTTTATGTTTCTATTTGTGTTTGTTCGACAGGAGTTTGTCACATACGTCAGTCGGTCCTTACAGGAGAAAAAACTGCTCTATTTTGGGATGGAGAACCTTGACTTCAGTTTTGTTGACCCAGTAAGTACTGAAGCAGAAAAAAAAATTGTAATTACCACGAAAGGGAATATTTGAAGACCACAACTTGAGTGTTTGCTCTCTGTTAAGGATCTTTGGACCCCAGAAGAAGTTGTGCCTGAATCACTTCGGGATGCCTGGAGGTTAGATAAAGAGAAGAAAACGATTCAGTGTCACTTTATGTTGATGTTAAGTCGTCTAAGCAGAGTTTGTGTGTTTCTCTCTCAGAGCTGAAAAGGAGAAAATGAATGAGAAAGTGAAAGAGGGGGAGCAGCAGGAGGAAGTTGATGACAGTGGATTTTATGCAGGTAAGCTATGATAGTCCTGTTGTTAAAATGTCCCTGTGGTCTCTGTTATACTTTCCCTTATTTTTACTCTCCCCAGGTGGTCCAGTCCCCCGGGTTGGAGTGACCATCACCATGGATGATGAGGTTCTGAACGGGACAAACCGCGTCGTCCTGGATGGAGTCATGACCGAAAAAGAGTGTGACAGGATACTGCAGTTAGCAGCAGTAAGAGCAGACTGTTCAGAGTCCAGCCTTCTGAGATCGATACTCGCAGTGACGCATCTGTTAATCTCTTTTCTTTAGACTGCAGGGTCTCTTGGAGATGGTTACCGGGGAAGACGGTCTCCACACACACCACATGAGACGTTTGAGGGTCTGACTATCCTCAGAGCTACAAAGGTGGGTGATAAGGAGGAAATGGAGGCACAAATAAACATTGTTACAGCTGCATCTAATCATCAATTTACTTTTCAGAAGAAAGTATTTTATAACATTTTAAATTTAGGTTATGTCATTTACAAAAATACAAAAGTAGTACAATTATCGCCTTCACCAGTGTTTCTGCTGCCGTTTGTTTGTCTGTTGGCAAGATAATTCACTAAGTTATGAACAGTTTCTGATGTCACTTCAGGGAATGTTGATCATTGCAAAATGAAGTGATTTGGCAGTGATCAGAATATGGATGCTGATCCAGGATTTTTTTAAAGGATTTGTTAAAGTAGTGAGATATTATAGTTTTCCGCATTTTTGCTCATAAGTTTTTATGTTCTTAATGGATTATGAAGATATTTTCAGGGGATGTTAGTCATGGCACAAGGCCGAATTGATCAGATTTGTGGTGGTGGTGGTGAATCTCAAACTGGTTGTGGATCCAAGAGGTTTTCAAGGATTTGATAGAGCAGTTTTCCATAGATATGACTTGATGGGGGTTTGGTCTAATTTTTAATTATATTACAACTTCTTTAATTTGAGCTACTATTCTTGCCTTTGTTATCAGTTTTGACTGTGAACTATGTATCTACAAGCTACTGATGGAGTAAAATAAAATAAAATCACATTAATTCATAAACTTCTTACACACATACAGCACAGTGATTCTGAAGTGCTATACAGAGAGAGGAAAACAGGTTTAAATGAGGAAACAAATACAAGCAGAGATGGTAATGAATAGTATTTTTTAATCATGGTGCTAATAGCGATAAAATTACTAGTCAAGCTTTGAAGAGAGAATTGTGTGCTGGTTAAAGCTAATGTCAGTCATTGTGGTTTATTGCGAATCTGGTGAGGAAGAATCAGATGGGAAAAGAGTCACACAGTTGTGGGACATGCAGTAGATGTAGAAGGTCCTGTCACAACAGCACTTGGCCATGGATCTCTGGATTCAGAAGCCCCTGGTTGATGAATAATTTTCAGGAGATCAGATGTTCTATGGTGCAGGAAGGGGGGACAATTCAGTGCCTTATAAATAAGCATCAGTATTTAAAAATGAGTTCTATGGTCAACAGTCAGACCACGTGGGGAGGAAATAAAAGGAGAAATTAGTGCTCGTTTTTGATCTTGTCAGAACTCATTCTGCTGCATTTAGCTCTAGGAGAAGATGAAATGAACTGGACTGTGTGATACAAGAAACAATGAGTTGAGGGGAGAGATGAGATTGGGTTAATGAGAAGCTGCATAAAACTTTTGTTTTACTACCTGATTGTTTAATGATCTGATTAAGAACATGCTTTTAAAGATTTTTTACATGTGGTTTAATGGAGCATGCAATTTAACCAAGATAAGATGGGAAACTGTCAGTGTAATATTTGTTCAAAAAAATATTACTTTAGTTTTATCCTCGTGTTGCTGGAGAAAATGTGTAGCTATTCAGTCTTTTGTTTCTTTTGTTACATTTTTGAGGTCATACAGGTTGAAGTATTTGATGGTCCTAAGGTGAAGGGAAATTTGTGCATCGTCCATATGACAGTGGAAAAAAATGTGTTCTTAATAAAGTGTCAAGTGAACGAAAATGAAGAAATGGATTGGACCAAGTATTGAACACCACAAGACCGTTGGATACTTGAAGAAACCTCTTTTGATTTATTAAGCAATTTTCACCACATTCTTATTTCTAATATTCCCAGCAACTACCTCATTAAAAGATGGTAACCTTTAAAAAGATAGTTGCAACCTGAAGTGGTTCACTCTACATGATCTACATTCAGAATTGGTAAACTAGTCCACATTATAGGGGAAGTGGACATCATATCATTTTGCTTTGCACTGGTGATTTTGAGTTTTGATAATGTTATCAAGTTGTTTTTGAGTGTGATTTCTTAAACGTAATCCTTTTATTCTCTCTACAGTTGGCTCAAGAGGGCTTAGTAAACCAATCCGATGCCAAACTATTTTATGAGCTTGGTGAGAGAGCGAGGACCCTTTTACACTCGTACTTCCGGAGCCCCTCAGGACTCTTTGTTTCTTTCACACACCTGGTCTGCCGCAGTGCTGTAGCAGGTAATGTAGCCTTTATTCAAATCTCTCTAAAAGGGGATCATTAAGTACTTGATGGAAGAAATGCAAAAGGGCAAACCACCAAGAAGATAACTGCAGGCTTTCATAGACTTCTGCACAGTGAGTGTGTCCTGTTGTGAAGTCATGTTTATTTTGATTGTCTACGGCCTCAGGTGACCAGGAGGGCAGGCTGGACCTGTCTCACCCTGTTCATGTTGACAACTGTCTCCTCGAGCCAGAAACCAAGCAGTGCTGGAGGGAACCACCAGCATTCACGCACAGAGACCTCAGGTACATTGAAATAACCTCTGTGGGGGAAATGCAGAAAAACACAGCAGCTGAACATTGTTGAAAATAGGATTGAGGATGATTCTTAACATTTGAAAAAAATATAAAACATCTTAGTGATGAAACAGTAAAATTTGCTGGTAGGGGGCTCTTGACCCAAGACAACATGTAGAGACATGCTGTCAGGTTGCCCCTCCTCTCTGTCCCGCACTTATTGGATTGAATTAAAGACTCTTAAAAAACTGACACTCTAAAGACTGTGTACACAAAAGAGTAGACCATTTAATTTCCTCAGTGGATAGATTTCATATCAAGAGTGACAAAAGCTTGTAGGTGGCCTCGCTGGTTTGCACTAAAAGCTGCCTGCACAGCGCTGAGTTATTTTTTACAGATATGGGCATCACTTATAGCACTGAAACAGCTGTTAATGTGAAAGGTTGATGAAGCAAATACAGCAGTTTAGTGATTAGTAAGTTCAACTGATGGAGTTGAGATTTTTCTTGGAAAAGTCCTTAAATCAAAATAAAACAAAGCATAAAAATAAGAAGTGAGCATTGGAAGCTGGCAGCGGCCCTTCTGTCTTGAAATCATGTGATTGGGTCACACTGTCAAAGGTCCGAGGGCGGAGGGATGGGAGGATGGAGTTATGTGTTACAGGTGAAGCGTGAGCAACAGAGTGTCCGGATGTTGGCAGAGAATAATTTAATTTTGGAAATATTCCATGGTGGAAACTCTTCATGGGAATAATGAAAATTTATGGGAAATAACTGGAAATTTTGGCTCAATTAAAGGAACTGTGTCATATCGAAACATAAATATAAACATTTTATTTTGTTTTAGGCAGAAATACATGCAAAATAATTTTACAACCCTATATCACACACAAGGAAGCAGCAAAAAAACTTGAATGTGTTATTGAAAGCAGTTCCTGTTCTTATTCTGCATGCACTGACAAAACATCCCATGTTTCCACAACAAAGATAAATACAGTATGTTGTTTCTTGTTTTGGCAGCTTTGTCACTGCACCTGACATGATTCCTCTGACATTTACAAATATCAGATTAAGGGTTTTTTGCTGGCTTTTAAAACTATTTGGGAGATTTAATTTGTATAAGTACTGAAAACCACCAATAAAAAACAGAAGGATCCATAAATATTTCAAAGTCAATTAGACTAATTAAATGTCATGTTCTGGGCTGTGACCTGTTCATTTTACAGGAAAAAAAGTAGAAATTGAAGTTTTCATCATTTGCTGTTTGTTAATCAAAGATAAATAAGAACTAGTTATTATTCTTTTTTTTTATTTGCTTGTTCCTACAGTGGCATTCTTTACCTGAACGACGATTTTGATGGTGGGGAGTTGTTCTTCACAAACAGGGACGCAAAGACAGTCACAGTAAGTTTTCCACAATCAGAGAGTTAAATTTGATTTGAACTCCATTTATTTAAACTGTTTAATAAATATAATTTTTACTATACTGTATATACCTAAAGTATATAGTCTTTAAAAAACGTATAGTTATATTATTGAAGAAATGTGTTTTGATGAAAGATGGACCAGCTTAAATCAAAAATAGGATAGTAGCTTATTAAAGTATTTGAATATTATATGAAAATGTGAGATTAACTTTTTTTCTTCATAACACCTTTTTACAAAACTGCAGCACATTCCCATCTGTTAATGTACAAATAATCAAAGACTACGCTCTTCTTTGTCAATATGCTTTAGCAGCTATTTGTAGTTTTGATTCTCTTGATTCTCACGTGTCTTTTTCTTATCTCTTATATTTTTCATTAAATGGTTCTTTATTGTTTGAGTACATTTTTTGGCATAATATAAATTTGAAGTGATCAGTTATATTTTTAAATGTATTTCCCATCTTTTTACTGTATGTAACAAAGAGTAAAACTTATAAAAATGTGATGAGATATTTTAAATAACAGATTTTTTTTTATACAAAATAATAGTAACTGACATGAAATATAAACATTTTAAATAATTTTTTTATTTTTTTTTTTGCGGTTCTCAAGGCTCGAGTGAAACCCAGCTGTGGACGACTTGTTGGCTTCTCCTCGGGTCCAGTGAACCCACACGGTGTGACTGCAGTGACTAAAGGTCGGCGGTGCGCTCTGGCTCTCTGGTTTACAAGGGAGAAGCTGTACAGAGACATGGTGAGTGAAGTGATGAGGCAGAGTTTAACCTTCTCCTCAGGCCTGACCTGTCACCTGCACTCATGTGTGCTGATGTCGTGACACCAGCGTTGTGAATCCAGGCCAGCTGGAGTGTGATGCAAATCTGGTGGTCATTGTGTTGTTTTGACTTTCAGTCCTCAGAGCAGGATGATAATGTCTATTCTTTTATATAAAATGCAAGTCTGCGTGGAAGAAGGTACTGGGTTAAAATAGCAACATAAATTAGAACGTTCAAAAATGATTTTGTTTTTAAATAACAGTATGATCAATGGGCCTCTTGCAAGAACCGTTCATACGAACAAATATGTTCGTTAGTGTTGTGTACGAATGATTTAGGAGAATTTGTCGCATTCAGCATTTTTTTCGTATTTAGAATTTTCTTTCAAGTACGAACACAAATCACGAGTGGTCCAGACTTGTCTTAAAAATCACAACAAATTAGTCTGCCCTTTTCAAATCAAGTGCCTTACATAGCCTAATGATTATACATTTAACTAATTTCAAGCATTTTTAATAAAATGTAGCATAAGACGAAATAAATCTTAGGATCTCAAACCAGAGAATACATTGATATCAATTAATTGAAGGTTTATTAGACTGGCCAATATAAAACATTAAATGAGAGAGTAACCAGCTGCTTCATGGCTGAGCTTCTTCTTTTGGATGCCCTGGAAAGCCAGGCACTTGGAAGAGAGCGTGTGTTTGGCGGCATCTTTACGAATGAACACTCCTGTTTTATGGTTAGGGAAACGTATCCTTGTATGGTATTCTTGGGGTGTTACTTATGCAAATATGCTATCCTTGTGCATGCGCACTTGAGTACACACAGGTGGCATTCATCATGTTTCTGCGGGTCATTTAGACACTTTTCTAAAGATAGAAGTGTTTGTTGAATCTGACGGAGCATGTTTGTACGAACGCAACATAAGAAAAAAGGTAAGAAAAATTTAGGATGAGAATATGAAAATGTTCTTGCATGAGGCCCATTGTTTTTATATATGAATCTCATATTGGAGTATGTCATACCCTTTTGTAGGAGTATCTAAAATATCTTCTTTTAACAAATAACAGTTTATTGTTCAAAAGCAATCATTGACTAAAATTATAGTTGGATACATTTTGCACAATGCAGAGTGTTTTATTCTGTCAAATTACCTTTTTGCGATCACGATTACTGAGTTCAAAGTTTGAAGTTGTTAATTAGATGCATCCAGTCAACGGCCCTATAAAAGATCCAATTTTAATTGTAAGAGGCCTTAAATGTTTTTGAAGCTCAAGGTTTGAGACACACTGTCGATAAGCTTTATACATTTTTGTAACATAAATCCTGCCATAGTTTTGGTTGTCTGAATAATGTTCAAAATGAAATTGGCACCATTTACAGTATGGTGTTGTGTAAAAGCTAATGAAAGAGAACCAAATGCGATTTTTAAAGATTTGGTTTCAACAGAAGAACAAGGAAAAAGTTGACAACTAGAAAAGCACTTGGAGAGCGCAGACCTCCGACAGCGCCACAATCCTCACCCATATTGTGATTTTCACTATAAATATTGGTCCTACCTTTATTTCATGTAAATATTTAGATTCCCTTACCATGAAAACATACCATTAGCAATTGGATTCATAATGATATCTATTTTAGTTCAGTAGTTATTCACAAAAATCACATTTTTCGTCATGGCGGCCAGACGCTGATCTGGATAAACACCAAAATCGAATCAGTTCTTCATTTTCCCATGCTCAACATTTCCTGAAAATTTCATCAAAATCCATCCATTACTTTAAGAGTTATTTTGTTCGCGGACGGACAGACAGACAGACAGACTCTCCCAAAAACATAACCTCCCTGGCGGAGGTAATCAAGAAAGATAATGGAATAAGATTATCACAAAGTCTTTAAACTGTTAGCAATCATAACCCCTCAATCCCACATGAAATCAGAAAAGTGTAGTATGTTAGTTTGTCTTGTTTGTATCTTTAAAAACTTTTTTAAAAAATCTTAAAATATATGTTTCAAAGCATGTGGCAGCTCTGTGGCAAGGCTGAACATTTCATCAAAGTTTTGCTGTGACTGTAATACAGCATTTGCAATAAACACATCCCAAGAGTTAAAATAACTGTGAGCCAAAAAAAACATTTAATGTGAACTACCCCTGCTCAGTGTGCACACATTTACCACCTGATCGAGAGCTGTAAAGGTTTTATTGCTGCAAGATGGAGCTCAAACTTGCTTTCAGTTAGTTTTAATTTCATTTCTGACAATTTATCTTCACTGCAATACTGATAAATATCTAAAGTGTCAAATACTAGCTGACAGTGTCTAATGATGACAAAATGTACAGAGATCTGGCCTAGAAAGTGAAATAAAACACTAGTTTATGGCCCTTTACAAAGATTTTTAACCTGGTCAGCAACTTGTTGCAAGTGGGCCACTTTCAGATGTATTTTATGTTGTAGTGTAAAACCTTAAAATTGTGTATTCTTTAGTTTCGTGAAGTCCTTACTTTGGTCAAAAAAGATAAATACCTGTTCTTCAGTGTCAAAATGAATATTGGCACTAAAGAACACGGTGTGCTACCTCATTTCCTTAAGTTACGTTTTTCTACAGCACTACTTCATTATTGTAACTTGTGGGACCAGTTAACACTAAAGTCAGACTTTATGATTTTTTGACAGTTTCTCTGTCAGATTAGGCTGTGACAGAACCACAAAATCACTCCACAACTTGGCAGACAAGAGTGACAGACTGCATGATTACAAGTGACTGCATATGACAACCATGTGATGACATTGAAAGACAGATGGGCAACACTGAAGACAGCAAATAAACACACTATAGAGTATGCACAGTACAATACTTTTGTGTGTATTTCCAAATATTATGGTTAATGCTCTGTTGCCTTTAGCATTCACTCACTGAGATGTTGTGGTGCTTTGTGCTCAGGTGTTTGTCCAATCCCACACAGTGCTCCCCTGACAGGTGCCTAGTTTGGAAGTGTTTTTTTTCCCCTCTCCTCTCCTCCTGTCTCCTTTTCTGCCACCCCCGTGTGAGTGGATGCTGGCACAACTGGTTGCCGCTGCTCTCCGATATTTTTGTTGTTTTAATTTGCACAGCCTCCTTGGGTGTCATGAAAGGTGCTTTGGAAATAAAATATATTATTATTAATATTATTGTTGTTATTATTATGCCCCCTGTGCCCTTATTTCTCAATGTCTCTGATGTGAAGTAAGAAATCATGAGGAAAGACAAAAATGACACATGCTGAACTCTCTGTTGTGAAGTCGTGAGGCATCCCAGACCAGACTTTGGTTGCCATCTTTTATGGCACACTACATGAGATGGTTCAATGATTTGCAGGACCGACGGGTCCAGAAACGCCACAATTCTCGGGGGAAAGTCTCCCTTTCATAGACGAGAACCAACCTGCTGCCTTATCACCATCGACTAAAATGACGAGCGACTGGTCTACAAATACTTGTCTAAAAAGAGCTGAAATGAAGATGACTTGTGACAGAAAAATGTGGGATTAAATCTTCCCAGATTGCTTTCCATTCAATTTTGCCACTGTTAAATGTAATTCTACTCGTCATTACTATGCTTTTGTTCCCCTCTGCAGGAGCGAGATGAGGTGGAGGCTATGTGGTCTGCAGATGGACTGAGTGTAGCAGAAAAGGAGGAGGAGAAGACGGAGGGCAGGAATGCTCGGAGTCAGGCAACAAAGGAGCGAGGCAAAGGGGGGAGAGGAAGGGTGACGGGGGCCAAAGATGAGTTGTGAGGACCAAAACAATGTAAAAGGACCAAAACTACACTACTTCCTCATCTTTGTCCACCATCATACCCTCACACCATGAACAATTTGCAGTTTTTATGACTTGAAAAAAAAACTGCTGCCTTTTTGATGCAAAGCTGCCTCCACATGTGTATAGAAATTATTTATACTGTATATGAGGATGATAAGCTGGGAAACAGTTCAACGTTATTTTCTTTTTCTAATGTGGATCAGAGTTTATGTTTTAGCAGCTTCAATGACTCACATAATTTTCTTAACACAAAGAGTTTATACAAGGAAATAAAAGTGATTCTTCAAAAAACTTCTCTTCAGAACTCTATGCTATGCTCATACGAGGGGCTTTACAGGCAAAGAAAGGACTAAACAGTGAAAGCAAAGCTGAAATTTACATAGTGATCAAATCACACCCTCTCTGGCTGCAAGTCACTTTTAATAAACAAACAAAATAAAACTCTCCGGATACTTTTGCCTTTGTTTAGTCAACACATGCAATAAGATTTGTTACTCAGCAGCAACAACCCAAAAGAGAAAGTTAAAGTGCTGTAGTTACAGTAGTGCAGAACAGAAACTACAGCTCAAGGCAGAAAAGAGAGGAGTGAACAGAGAGCGTTAGAGAGAGAGAGGCGCACAGGAGGGAAAAGGATGGAAATAGAGAGATTATTGTTAATCCCCCATAAATGAGTGCATTTGTTTATGAAGCTTAAAAAATCTCCCATTTAGAATATGGAATATTAATCCAGGGAGGGATCATTTAATCATTCACGTTGAGCAGAGCAACTCTCTTCCATCTTATCCATCCCATTACAACCAGTTCTTCCTTTCAGCCGCCCTCCTCTGCTTCCGTGTGGTGCATTAGGTACTGAGTCAAGTGCTGTTTACGGCCCATATTAACACTCTCACTGCCCCCTCTGTGTTATAATCTCCCTCCACTGCTGCAGAATTGGGTCGGCAGGCCCGTTTTAATGGACCCTTGGTTTTAACCTTTTCCCTCCCTCACGCGCTGAAATCATGCCGCACCCTAGAAGTCTGCATTAATCTGCTCTTAAGTGGGTGTTATGTCTATATAATGCATCTAAGATACGCTCGCACTAAGCACCCAACATGTCTATCGTTCCAATTATCCAGAATTCAAGTAATTTATAGCAACATGACGTCAACCCAAGATATTTTATATCATTAGCAGAAATTACGTAAGGCTTAAAAGTGCAGTTATTTTTAAACTGAGATCAGTACATCCTGTTGTTATTATAACAGAGTTCTGTGTTAAAAGCAGCGGACACAATCACTCATCCTTATTGTTGCTCAATTATCCTGTTTATTGTAGATAAAACCGCTCATTCTATGTTTGCTTACAGCTGCTGTATGATGCTCTGCATTGATTTTTGATGTAATCCTAAAACTCACAAGAGGTTAAAATTCATTTATTTTCATCATGCAGGGCATAAAAGTGGATATTAGATTGCCTTTTATTGTTATTGCAGTGCTCAAGTATAGGATAACAAAATTTGATGGCTGTCCTTCATAACTGCGATTAAGGCCATCAGAAAAAAAAAAAGAAAAAAACGAACATGGAAATTTCTGGGGAAAAGATCTGAATTTTTTTTATATATTTGGTTGAGGGGGGTATATATATATATTATATATATATATTATATATTTATTATATATATAATAGATATATATATTAATTATATATATATATTATATATATATATATTATATATTGTATATATATATATATATATATATATATATATATATATATATATATATATATATATATATATATATATATATTAAGATATATCTATATCTTGGTGCAAAAGTGTGATAATAAACAAGTTAGCTAAGCACCACATAACACATGAAGTGTTAAAAAAGAAACATATGAAAACAGTGAGGAAGACTTTTCTATGTCTGCCTCCTTTCAAAGAAGACAGTGTGGAAATTAGACGGACAGAAGGGGGTTGTGACAAAAATTTTTCATCATCAGTCTTCCAATTGAAAAAGACAAACATTTACCCAGTGCCAGTCAGACTCAGGCAGCCCCTTTGAGTGACAGCCACTGTTGAAAAACTAGCCAAACTCCATCTTTCATAAAGGAAAAAAATAACAGGGTGCCAGACTCTGCAGAATATTAAAACATATTTTGAGAGGGTGCTAGAGGCTTATACAAATAAGGTTCCTTCGTGTAAAGAGTTTGCACTATACAACAATCATTTTAAGACCAGAACTAGAAAAGCACTCGGAGAGCGCAGACCTCCGCCAGCACCACAGTCCTCACCCATATTATGATTTTTAACATAAATATTAGTCCTACCTTTATTTCATCTAAATATTTAGATTCCTTGACCATGAAAACATACTACTAGTAATTGGATTCATGATGCTATCTATTTTAGTTCAGTAGTTATTCACCAAAATCACATTTTTCGTCATGGCGGCCAGACGCTGATCCGGATCAACACCACAATCAAATCAGTTCTTCCTTTTTCCATGCTGAACATTTCCTGAAAATTTCATCAAAATCCATCCATTACTTTTTGAGTTATTTTGTTCGCGGACAGACAGACAGACGGGCAGACAGACAGACAGACAGACAGACAAACAAACTCTCCCGAAAACATAACCTCCTTGGCGAAGGTAAAAATCAGTAATTATGGCCACAAAACTCATAATTTTCTGAGATTATGAATATGTCTCAAATATAACTGAGATAAAAAATCATACCAGGTGACACTGCGTGCTTGGATCATTAGCATTTATACTTTAAAGAGACATTTTCATAAACTGTGTCTGTTCTGAAGAGAACTGAGGAGTTGCTCTCAAAATTTGTCAGAGGTGATTATTTTCTCCATAAATGAAGGCTCAGTTGATCCGGTGTTTTGCCCTCATGTGTCCTGCTGAACTGACATTTTATTTAAATGTTCAGAGACTGTAAATGGTGCATATGGTATGCCTGCATCCAGGTAATATGTCTGACCTTGGAATCTCAGAGACTGTCCAAGTTTTATTTTTTTTAGAAATAATTTCTTGAAAGTCCAAGTAGAAGCAAGATCCAAATGTAGCCTTAGAGGTTTTGGCTGGACATTATGTTAAGTGGCAGCTGCCACTCCCCTGGTGGCATGTTGCTTCTTTAAGGAGCATGCCACTTAAGTGTAGACATTGCAGCACTTAATGATTTGTGGAAGACCTTATGTGTGTATTTATGCACCACAGAGCACCTTTAGGACATAAATTAAATTATGAAAATGTAGACAGAAACATACAGCTGTACCAGATACATGCCAGACATGTACAGTGTGATGGCGTTTAAGTTCTTTCCTCATGCAAACAGTTGAATGACAAAAGAGAAGAAACTGAATTTGCTGCTTTAACTTGACAATTTTAAAATTTCTGGGTTTATTTTGGACATTTAAAGCTTATTTAAAAATGTGTAGGTTGCTTTAGAGTGATAATTAATAACTAAAATTTTGATCTGATAAACCCTGAGTTTGAGGTCAGACATTTAAAACATTCTAATCTAAACATTTTGTTGTTGTGAACTTATGTCTAAAAAATGTTTTTTTCTGAATCTGACAATTTTACAACCTAAATGATTTAAGTTTGCTTTTTAGGAATCTTAAAGAATTAAATTATTATAAATATAAAACAATCTGAAGTCTTGCTTGGTAATATACAGTTCCTCATGTGTTCTGTTTTTTAGTGTCTTATATTTTTATTTATCAGCTTCAATATGTCTGGTCAGGCTTTCCGTAAAGGCTTTACAATAGAGGAAAATGTACACAAACTACTTAAACACCTTCAGTAAAACAGGGTTAAAGACCTAATAGAGTGCATTTGCACGCACAATAGATGTTTTGACAGATTTCCACTTCATTTAACTGGGTCACCTCAGCACAATCCTCCCAGATTATACCCACTTTACCCCATTTATTAACAACAAGGCTTTTGTCAGGCTTTAGAGGAGGACTGCAAAGGACAGCGACTTTAAACAACGACATTAGAAAGCCTAAAGAAGTTAAGCAATTCTGTTTTTAATCTCAGCTACGAATGAAAAGATAAAATACACCACAGATAATGCACAGCAGATAACCCTAACATCCTGGTTCTTCTGTTCCAAAAAAATAACACGTCCAGTCTCTGTCATTATCCCGGCCTGTGTGTGTGCACCTGCTGGCAAATCCTTCTCCTCTCGTTTAGGTTTCTCTCTGAGTTTTTACGCTCCATCTCCTCTCACAGCCCGCAGAGCTTCAACTCCATTTCTACAAATCCAGGGTCAGCTTAGCCTGCTCTGTCAGACCGTCTCTGTCAGGCCGTCTCTGTCGTCACTGCACTCGAGTGAGCAAAGGTCAACGCTGTTAAACTGCAGAGCCCAGTTTATCCACACTGAAGCTAAAAATGCGCACAGGGAGGAGGACACACTCTAAAACACACAACAGAGGCGCTTGTAGGTTTAAGTCCATACTGTGTGAATCATAAAGGCTGTGTTTACATGCACTACAGTTTCTTAGTTATGATCAGGGTTTGGGAGCCTCCTGCTTTTGTGTATTGCATGCAAACATTGTGTTAGTGGTTACATTAATCCTGAAAAGTTTATCCTGGTGTTTGAATGCTGGGATACCTGCAGACCTCAGACTTAGTGTGGCAGGGAAACACCTCATCCTGGTTTCTGACCAAGCATTACACAACAATAGTCGCTCAGATGCTGATTAAAGACACAACTGTAGACAGACAATCGGGAATCTGAGAGCTTGTGCAGGTTACACTTGAGTGAAGTTACAAATTATTAAATAATTAAAAAACAGCATTTTAGCCACAAGTCTTACTTGTTATTTATTCATGTGATAATATTGGTATTGAGTAAATGTTAGTGTAAGGGATTTTTTTTTCTAAATTAGTAATAATATCACATTAGCCAATTTAAGTAACACAGGGAGTCTTGTGTAACTTTCTGTCTTGTGTGAGCTGTTGACATTGTCATATGATTAGGTGTTAATAACTAAAGAGTGAAACTGCCTGGAGAATGAGAGGAAGTAAATTCAACGTGTTATCTCTAAGCTGAGTTTCTTAGCATGGAAGATGCAAAGAATGCTGTTCGTTGTAAATCGAGCATGTAGTAGATCAGTTTTCAAAGAGGGATAAGTGATAATTTACTAAAGTAAGGTAGAATATTGATAGATACTGTGGAATACACTCAATAATTTAATCATTTTTAAGCAGTGATGCATAAAAACAAACTTGTTACATGTTAATTATCTTGTATAGTGTACAACACACTTTTGTTGATTACAGTTTTTTCCTACAGTGCAAAAAGAAGGAAATGTTTTTGCCTACATTTGTCTGTCTGTCTGTCCACCTCTACATGATTACTAAAAAGATTCTGATCAGGTTTTGATTAAATTTTTAGCAAATGTTGGTCATGGCGCAGGGAAGAAGTGATTCAATTTGGATGGCAATCAGAATATAGATGTGGATCAGGCGATGTCTTCAAGGATTTGTTAGCATCCTGAGATTAGAACATTTTATTTGTTTCAGTAACTCTGACAAAAGTGTCAGAAATGCTTCGGCGGAGGTTAGTGCTCTCAGAATACTTCTACTTATTTATTTTTTTGTTAGGGAGCCAGAGGTGTAAACTTGTTTTCTAAACATACTTGTTTCCATCCTTAAACTAGAAATGATCAGAAAGAAAAAACTTTGGGTCCATTCTGAACTGTGGTTTTGCATGAACTCATGTGACACACATCTGCCATAATCACCTCCACCAGGACGTTATGTTTTTGGGAGAGTCTGTTTGTCTGTCTGTGAACAAAATAACTCAAAAAGTTATGGATGGATTTTGATGACATTTTCAGGAAATGTTCAGCATGGGAAAAGGAAGAACTGATTCAATTTTGGTGTTGATCGGGATCAGCGTCTGGCTGCGCCATGATGCAAATTGCAATTTTCTTGAATATCTACTGAACTAAAATAGATACTATTATGAAACCAGTTGCTAATGGTATGTTTTCATGGTCAAGGAATCTAAATATTTACATGAAATAAAGGCAGGACTAATATTTATGGTAAAAATCACAATATGGCTGAGGACTGTGGTACTGTCGGAGGTCTGCGCTCTCCGAGTGCTTTTCTAGTTTTCAAAGCATTTCTAACATCCTTCACAAAATTAATAGTAAAAATGTTGAAAATTGCCCTATCAATGTTCAAGAATCCTTTAAAAAGGTTCCTGGATCTGGATGTAGATCTGGACAAGCCCCAAATTCTTATCAGTTCTACTTTCATGAACAACAACCACAAATAATTGAATAAGAATCAGTTGAGAACTTTTTGAGTTTTCTTGCTCACAGACAGAGGGACCGATATCACATTTCACCTGAGGTCGTAACACGGTTAATGTTTCATGAAAAGCAACAGTTCAAGCATCTGGACACCTCTGCAGAGGTTCATAAGAACCTGACCTGACCTGATCACTATCATGATGGTAATGGGAGCTGTGCTGTTTCATAACTAAAACATGTGATGAACCTGTTAGATGAAACACAGCAGGAGTGAGGTGATCACGTCGAAACATTGTAAAACTCTGCGTTTTGTTTGTAGCTGTTAAACAGTTTGATGTAGGCCCATGACTGCTGAGAGGGTTTGTGTGTAAAGACTGAATCTTAAAGATCCCTCTTCTTCATCCTGCTGTTTTTCTTAATCTCACCACTGTGCCCCGTCTGATTCTCCGCCCATAAACCTTCTAATATTAGCTTCACCTCAGGTTTACTAAACACAAACCCTCCTGCCAGTCTGAGATCTTTGAAGACCACCTCAGCACCATAAAAAGCCATGTTCTCAGGTCCTCTATTTATCTTCTTTCCCCTCCCCTTCATGATTTCCATCTCTTAGTTTTTGATTCGGATTCACCCCCTGGCCCATGTCTTATGACCCCACATCCACACTCTGCACCTTGTTTGGTTTCCCCCACCGTCTTCTCTCCCTATTTTGTCTCTTCTTACCCCCCCCCCCCCCCCCCCCAACCCTCAGCCCTCAGCCCTCTCTTCTCTCTGTCCATCCCAGGGTTTATCCCCTCATCACTGATCTCCCTTCATCCCTTCAATCCTCATCTGTTCCTCATAGGAGCAGTGGAGAGAGTGAGTGACGGAGGAATCGCCCACTGTGTGTGTGACACCAAAAGTGAATGAGCGGGGGGAAAGTGTAGGGACGGCCAGGCTGAACTTATGCCAACGACCAGAGAGAGAGCCACGGAGGAAGACTGACCCGAGATCTACAGAACAGCACGAGAAGACAGACTCCTCATTGGTGAGTGCAGTTGTGTGTTGACACAGTTTGTTTGTGGATGTTGTGAGGATGCGTCAGGATGCTCAGAACATGGAGAACATTCAGTGGGTCTGCCAGAACATTGTTCAAAGACGACTGCAGCCAAGAATATTAAAAAGTGTTCTCTTTTAAAAAAGTTATGATAAAGCTGATGTCTCTGAAGGCATCCTTTTCAAAAATTAAATATTAATTACATTGTTTAAAGTTCAATAACATGTTTATCATGTGAAGAGACCTCATTCAAACTTGATCAGACACACATTGACGGCACTTACACGCTTCACTCTTTTGTTCATGGCACACACGGCAGAGGGATTTACATGGGATCAGCATAGAGTGCTGGTTTTGTCATGTGGATTGATAATCTGAGAAAAATAATTCCTTTTGTTTGAATCTAACCTAACCTGCATGAAGTTATTGTTGTAAATGTCGATAACTGATTGAGTGGAAGCATTTTATAGTGGAAAAAACACGAAGAGAGCTTTTTAGTTCAAACATTGGGCGTAAGAATAAAATCTATTCATCCTCATGATTATCCAATATGTGACTTTATGTTTATTATCACAGTATAAGTGATTGTAGATGTTTGAATCATGTCATGGTGCAGGAGCGTCAAGGGAAACTTGATCAGGACTATTTATACAAAAACAGCACTTACATTTTGTCTTGTTTGTGGATGTTTACTTCTCAAAAGTCTTAAAGATACATGCATTTAAGTATTAAAAGTGCTGTCCTCAAATACATATGAACAATAAATCAGGATAACTTAATAAATGGAGGAGAACTTTGATTGCTGTAGTTGCTTGTATACACATAATAGCAGAAAAAATCCAAGACAAAACATTTTAAAACAGAAGTTTAGAAGCTTTTTATAGCAAAAACAGAGTATCTGGATGATAAAGTGAAGAACCAAGCAACAGGACTTAAAGATGTAAACAGTGAAAACAGATACAAACGTCAGGGCTCCTGTACATCCTTGAAAAGTCTTCAAAAGGATTTACTTCTGTTAATTAAGGCTATAAAAAATATGAGAAATGCTTGTTTCAAACCCTTCCACTTCTTAAATTCTAGATAGCAGATTGACCAAAGACGGTCTCTTTCAAAACAGTTTTTGGTGCCAGAAAACACAGGAGAGGAAAAACAGCAGCAGTGACATTAAACTTTAACAGTTAGCTTTCAAAAGTTATCTGACCACATACCCTCTCACATCTGTGGCCATTTCTGTCAGTGTGAGAGCTATGCACTCTGAATGGACTTGTAGTGTTTCATTAAAATGACGAAGCAGAAATTAATAGAAAACATAATTTGATTTACCGCATGTGTTGATTGTTCTTGCATTTGGTTCATTTATTTCTTTTATAAAGTCATAAGTTATTTTTGAAACCAAGCTATTTGTCAATTAGTTTTGTCACAGGTAAAGAGTGGAGTTTCTGAGTGTCTACTGTATAACATGCCTGTTTGTTTGCTATTTGTCCCACGGTGAATAAATGATCTTAATTGTTCTCAGTTTGGATCTTTACAGTATCATGTAACTATTTTAAGCTGTGTGTGAAAGTCAAACATGTTTTTGATGTTATTTTATCCTATAAATGGAAAGAAAAATCACAAGACACTAATCACAAGAATGGTGCTCTCTAAAAATGTGCTGTGTTGAACAGTGGATTTTAACAGTGGGTATGATGGTATCCAGCCCAGTGTCAGTAGCCAACACCAGAATGTAATACTGTAATAAATCTAGAAAACAAATGTGTAGAAAAAGTGTTCAAATTTGAGTGTTTCCACATTCAAATTCTGGTGTTTTGCTTATGTCATTTTCAAAAACACCAAAGATATCAAAGGCTGGCTATAACAGTGAAATAAAGCTGGTAAAATCAATCTTTAATTCATGTTAACCATCATATTTCTTAACTCTGAGGGATGTTTGTACTATAAAACACCTGAAATGAAGGGCTTCACTCTGTCTTCTGCTTTAAAACGAATCAGGAATACTTCATTAATCTACATGGGACAATCTGGTCTTGTTTTTGTGCTCTTAAACAGCTTTTAGAATGTGACATTAAAGTGAAATGAAATATGAAACATAAATATTATAACCATCGAGTCCTAAATGGCAGAGTGGTGGAAGAATTAAAGATATATACCAGTGGCAGAATGACTCTGAAAGTGTTATTTGAGGATTTTTAGTTCGGATAAAAGATGTATTCACAGGCCAAGTCCCACCTAAAAGCCCTCCATCTTTCACTGGCCTCCATCCTCACCACTCTGTCCTGCTCATCTTCCCCTCCCTCACCCTCATCCCGCTACCTGCCCTGCTGCCCCCTCCCTCTCTCCCCTCCCCTCCATCTCTTATCCAGATGCAAAGAGCAGTCAGTAATCGGATGAGAGCAGATTTGATTCAAAAGGCTTCCCTTAAAATCTCAGCCAGTAGGATTTAAAACTCTCTCTCTCTCTCTCTGCCTCGCTGCTCACCCTCCACCCTCCACCCTCCACACCCCCAGCCATCTCCCTCCGCTCCCTCCACCCTCCGCCTGCTAATGCACTTCGCCATGCAGCAAACCCACTCGCAGTCATTTAATCACATGGAACAATGGCGGGGTCGCAGGGACAAAAAGGCAAAAGGGTAACAGCTCCACTGAAGAGCTGATTACAACATTTGGAGCAAAGGCCTGAAATCAAAAGTCGACAACTTTAGATGCAACATCGTATTTATTGATTCTGCTGAGGTGTCTGGACCATCAAAACCAAAACGACCTCCATGATGATTCAGTTTTTACTCATGTTCAGCCTCAAAAGCAATTGAGGAGAGTGTAAGTGGTACACAATTGAAGTAAATCTCATAATTTTTATGGTGCCACTCCCTCCTTTTCTCTCCCTTCCTCTTCTCCTTTTCACAAAAACCAAATGAGAGGCAAATCCAAGCTGGTCATGTGTTTTGACAGGGACACTCATTCAAATACTCAAAGACAGCGAGAGAGAGAGAGGAGGAGAGATTGCTGCAGGGGCACTAGGAAAAGACCAACGCAGGTATTCTCTTTGTGTAATTTTTAAGGTAAGACAAAGACAAAAAGATCATAAAAATACTCGTGAAAGTTTAGTTCTTATTTCTGCAGGTATGAGAAAAAAGGGGAGAAGGGTCTAAAAGAGCCTGAGGACTGGACAGGACAGAGAGCTAATGAGAGGAGGAAGATATGTGTTCATCAAGCTCCTCTTGAAAAATGACCAAAGTCAATAAATTAAAAATACAGTTTAACTGACTGGAATCATATGAAACTTATTTTCAAAGTTGTACCTCAACTTATATTGAGTTTTGTTCTTGAAATTTCAGCTTTATTCACAAACTTGTCAGCTTTTTCTGACTCAGCTCTTGTCATTTTTACTTGAATCCACATCATTTTAACTTCAGGCCAGTCGCTCTGTCTTATTTCCAGTCATTTTTCATGTACATTTTCCACATTGCAGGTTTTTTGTGTCATTTTTCCCTTTTCTTATCCATTCATCTTTACTCTCTCTATCTTGACTTTCATACATGATTCCTGTCATTTTAATTTTATTCACATTTATTAAACTTTTTTAGGCTAAATTCTTTCATATGAATGTCCCAGTCATTTAGACTCTCACTTTTCGATTTGACATTTTTACCCAATTGTTTCAGTTCAGCTGTATTATCGCCATTTTCACTTAATCCAACCAAGTCAGATTTCATTTTGTCAGTGCAATTTTGTCTTTTCTGTTTTTTAATCTCATCAGCTTTTCTTAAGAATCTGCAGTTTTCAGTTTTTCTCGTTATTTTAGCCTTATTTTATTTGAACAGACTTCATCCCAGTCAGTAAGACCTCTGTCTTGTCATTTTTACTGTACTGCCTCATCTGAGATCTTTGACTCTTTTTCTTGAAATTGGTACTTTGATCATTTCATTTTAACTTTATGACTGAAATCTGAGATTTTCAAATTAACTCGGTTCTGCTATCATTAATTCTGCCTCTTTGTCCTGTTGTATCAACTTTGTTTTTTGTTACTCTTTTTTTTTTTCATTTTAGCCATATCTCATCAACTCAACTTTCTTTTTATGACCTGTCAGCCAATCAGTCTATTTTCCTCAGCTCAACTGTAAGACTGTAAAACTTTTTCTTTTCAAAAATGTATTTGTCTTCTATTTGACTTTTGTATTTCACAACTTCTCAACTTTTTTTTATAAATCTAGTCCTTAATTTTGTCAATTTGACTTTTGTTTTTGTTATTTTCACTTAATTATCGTCAAATATACTCTGTTTTAGTCCTTTTGGTTTTATCAGGTCTGCCCCCTGTTGCAGTTCCATTTAAATTCTGGTTGTTTTGGCTTTTACCTTTCAAATTTCCCTTTTAAACTTGTCATTTTGACTTTTATTTTGGTCATTTCCTGTGACTCTGGTGTTCCAGTGATGTTTGCTTTGTTCTTGCCAAGTCACTTTTGCAAAAATCACGCTTAAACCTTGTTCACATCAATTTGACTATAAGCTTTATTTCTGTTCCTGTCATTTTGACTTTTCCTCCTGTCTTTTTGTTTTTATTTATGTCAGTCTCTTTTGCCGTACTTGGTCAGTATGACCTTTTCTCTGGTCATTTTGGCTGAATTCATGAAATATCATTATCACATTGACTTTATAAAAGCCAGGATAACTTTTTCTGTGGTAGTTTTTGCTTAACTTAAGCCAGTTTAACTTTCATTCTGGCCATTATATTTTTATTTATGGCAAGTATATAAAATATATCATTATCCCGAGTCTCTTAGGTTTAGTTTATGCCAATATGACATTTGGTCATGTGTTTTTTTAAGACTGTTTGACTTTTTCTCAAGTCATTATTAATGCTTGTTTAGAGTTCAGAAGAGTTTGGATTGTAATCAAAAACAGTTCCACCTGAGAATCAATATCATCACTCTCTTCCCTGAACAACTCCTTGACTTACTCCTTTCACTTTGTTTTGTGTGCTTTGCAAATCAAAGTTGTTCTGCTCACATCAGAGGCAGTCAGCAGGAAAGAAAGCAAGAAGTCAAAATGCAAAAGGGCATGGCAGAACGGATCAAATATCTGGCTTCATTTTGACAAAAAAACACTCACTGCACAGTAGCTCTTAGAGGCATACATCTGTACAGCATGGCATTGAAACCTGGAGTGACGTGTTGTCACATTTTTGCCTTCACAGAAACTCCACAGGAATCGATGAGGGAATCGTTAAAACTGATTTGATTAACATAATTGAAAAGTGATATTATATATCAATAAAATTACATTAATTTTCAACCCTATGTATTAGTCATTTTAGCTTATAGTTGTTAATGTAACTTTCTCCTCCAAAATTATTTTAGCCTGGGGTGCTGGTTTGGCATAGTGGTTAGCACCCCATGTACTTGCTTCTGCCGGTCCAGGTTTAAATCCAGCCTGTGACCAGTTTGCAGAGTGTCTTCCCCTACTCTCTCTCCCCCTTTCACAAGCCTATCCACTGTCTCTCTCCTATCAATAAAGGCACAAAATGCCCAAAAAATATACATTTAAAAAAATATATATATATATTAGCCTTTTTTTTCTTTACACTTTTTTAGACACTTTTCAGTTCTTATTTCATGTCAGCTCAACCACCTTCAGACTGTTTGGCTTCTCTTTTGTCAGCTTGATCATCACCCGTCATTACAGACTGTTAGAGTGATTTTTTTTTTTTTGTCAACAGAAATTCACTCATCAGTTTGAGCTCTTTTTCTTGTTCAGTTTGACATTTTTACATTTATTTTATCAATGTTATGGACCTTTTCACCTTCGTTTTGCTGAAGTTTGTACATTTTCTAACTTGATACCTCAGTAGTTTCAGGGATTTTAAAATGATTTGATAACATTGCAAGATTGGACAGTTTCTACATTTTTCACTATCAACTATAAAACTCCTCCAGTTTTTGATGACATTGTCAGGGAACACTGGTCATGGTGAAAGAAAAAAGTTCGTTTTGGTGGTGATCAGAATTCGGATGCAGGTTCAGGACTTTTTCAAAGGATTTTTTAACAATCCACAATTCCCATTCCCTACCAACTTGGGCAACAACCTCCAAAATGCCCTTAAAACAACAAGAAGAGACTCCAAGGCACTCTCTTTATACTATTAAAATGCCTTTATTTAAACGGCATGGTCATGTAGACCTGTTTTTTAAGGTCTACATGACCATGCCGTTTAAATAAAGGCATTTTAATAGTATAAAGAGAGTGCCTTGGAGTCTCTTCTTTTTGTTTCAAGGGCTTTTTGAATCCTTTTCCAAAGATCACCTCAAACAAACTCTGTTGAATCCAGGTAGCACTCCTTTTCTTTGTCTTCTAACCTCTTAAATGCATTGGCTGAGATTTTTGCACTTTATTTTTATCTGTCTTGTCACTTTATCCTTAACATTTTGATATTATTTTTGGTCTTTTTATCATTTTGTCTGTCATTTTTTTAGTTTTTTGCTTCAAGTGCATACCAGAAGAACACTCTGCTCAAGCTTGTCCTTAACCCTCTTTCAAAATATATATATATATATATATATATATATATATATAAATATATATATATATATATATATATATATAGATATATATATATATATATATATATATATATAGATATATATAGATATATATATATAGATATAGATATATATATTCAAGACAGTTTTACTTAACCTTGAGTTTTTCCATACCTGTCTGACATTTTTGTCCTCAACACATTGACTTTATTATTGCTATTTAAACCTTTTGAACATTTTAACTTTTATTGCTTAAAGTGCATACTAGAAAAAAAATCACTTTCAATATTTCTTGCTCATGCCTGTCATTAATTCTTTTTTGTAGATTACGTTTTTTTTTATGCAGCTTTTCTTTAAAGTCTGGTTCTGCGTTCATGACTCTGCCTTGATTCCATTTGTCACACATGTATGACTTTGCCCATTAGGGTGATTGCTTCTCTGATCAACGTTGCTCATTTAATCACCACTTTACCAAAATTCAAAAGCCATCAACAATAGGTGAGCGCTCTCAGAGGGGGGTTTAACATCATCACAAACCTCCCTGTCTGTCACTGCAGTGGATTTTTAGAGGGAGATACACACTGATGACATTATTACAGGACATACTGGTTTCTGTGTGTACATTCAGGGTGAGGATGTGTGTGCTGAACAAGTGTCGCATCATCTGAAGAGCAAATACTTCCACTGCTAATACCTCACTTGAATATTCATACAGTCCCGTGTGTGTGTGTGTGTGTGTGTGTGTGTGTGTTTGTGTGTGCGTACATGGATGTAGGTGTGTTCTGTGGGTTTTTTCTGTGTTTGCTCCAGCCTGTTTATGAAAGTTTGCAAAGTAGACGAGGGCCAGTTTGACTTGCAAAATAGCACTTACTTGGAGGCTTGAGTGTAGGCAGGGAGGGAAGCAAATCGCACAGGTCGGTGCAGGTAAAATTCCATCAGGTAATGATTTTGATGGAGGAAAATCGTGATAATTGAATTCTGTTTTTGTCGTCTCTTTGTGCTCTTTGTTTCAGGATTAACATCTTTCTTCCATCCCTCCCTGTCTCCATTGGTGACAGTGCCTAACAAACATCGCCATGGGTGAAATGGAGCAACTGCGAAAGGAGGCGGACAGTCTCAAAGACCAGATCACTGTCAGTAGGCAATTAACTAAGAAAACTCTTTACCTGTCAACAGTGTTTATTGTCGACATCATTATGCGGCTTGTTTTTCTGCCTTCTTCAAATATCTCAGTGTATCATTCATAACCACATCTTAGATCAACACCAGCTCTAATCTGACTAAACTCTGTGAGTGTGTTTGCCCTGCAGGCAGCTCGTAAGGCGGTGCAGGACACAACTCTGCAAGAAGCAGCGGCAGGGGTCACTGTGGTGGGCCGGGTCCAGATGAAGACCAGGAAAACTCTGAGGGGTCATCTGGCCAAGATCTACGCCATGCACTGGGGCACCGACTCCACGTAAATATGCAAAATTTTGTTGTACACATACTGGCAGAAATTGTACTGTTATTTTACAAAAAATGTTTTTTTATTTCAGTAATGATCACAATTAAAGAAAGGTGGACTAAAACTGTGAGAGGGAATTAGATGAATGATCCAGCAATCCATGTTTTCAATTGGATGGAAACAGAGGTGTTCTAGGCTCCTTCAATCTTTTGGGGGTCCTCAGCTCCCAAAGAGAGGCAAAAAATTAGGTCTTAGCAGGTGTTCAATCCTCCTGCCACTTTTTTACTGTTTACACAGGAATATTCTCCTACTTATGAAAAAATAACAAAATTTGAATGTTATAACAGTTTTTTTTAAGTCTCATGTCTTAGTGTGTTTGACCATTTTCATCATGCCTTAGGTGTCTGTTAAAATAAGATGGGATTTAAGTTGCTTTGAAAAAGGCAAATGTTTACTCTGTAGAAGATCAGATGCAGCTCTTTTTCCCTCCCCTTTGGAAACATAAGATCTGAGGGGGCGTGGAGGCTACAAGAGGCTGTGATTATGAGCTCCACACTGATTAGCTGCCCAAATGATGTCTGATGGGGGGGGGTTACAGGCTTTGGAGCTGACTTTCAGAACAGCCATGGTGTCAGCCTGTGATGGGCAGAAAGCAAATGTAGGTGGAGGCTGTATAGCTATTGCATCATCACACCCAGGAAGTAAAAGCTTCAGTGTTTTAAAGGACAGTTTCTATTAAGAGGCTTCACGCCTCCACAAACTTAGAGTTGTCATGTTCTTCTGCTTACCAAGCCCCTTCTGACGATATGAAAGCAAACATTTTATTTTTGGACCTTTAAAAACATTGTTTGCATTAAAGGGACAGGTGTGACATGCAGTTCTGCATTAATATTTTTGAACATGTGTTTTGAATTATTTAGTGTTGTGTGTTTTTCTGTTGTATCAGGTGGCCCTTTTGTGTGAAATGCAATGATAAAATAAAAGAAAATACACAACAACTACAATTACAGTTTGCAAAAAACACAGTAAGTAATTGAACATGAGTAAAAATCAATAAATCAAAATAGCAAATGAGAAAAACAAAAAAACACATCAAAAAGACCAAACAGCAACCAAGAAAAAAAGTCAACAACATTTGAAAAAGGAAAAATTAAACATAAACAAGACTGCAATAAATGGTAAAAACATCAACAAACTAAGGGACATGTTGATAAAATAAATAAGACAGAGTGGAATTTAAAAAACAAATCAACACAGAGAGAATTAAACACTTAAAAGACACAAAAACTGGTGAAATCACAAAAGAAGAAACACTAGAACAAGTTTGAACACGAAAAATAATATATATAACAAATCAGTAAACAACGCTAAAACTTTCAAAAATGGAGGAAAAATTCCCCTCTCACAGTTTTTACCAGGACGCTGGGCTGAATTTCAGAGGTTCTTTGACACCTCAAAGTGGGTGAAAAATCCCCGATGTTGAAGTTTGAGATGTGTGTTTTACATCTGCTTTGTGTTTCTGGTTGTCTCACTCTAACAGGTTATATTTTTCTCTTTGTCACCAGGCTGTGTGTCAGTGCTTCACAAGATGGAAAGCTCATCGTGTGGGACAGCATCACAACTAACAAGGTATGAAATTAATGAAAAAATGTAGATGAAGGTGGGGGGATGAATTTGTTTGTAGGTGGTACAAATGAGTGAAAAACTAAGGATGGGCAGTAGATAAATACACTGATATATTTTCAAAGGAGATAAAGGGTAAGAGTATTGTTCACATCAGTGTTGTTGATCTCGTCATAAAAAGCACTGTACATGTCCTCCATCTTAGTCTTACTCATGGTTTGAGCAATTTTGAATTAGTTGGTATAAAACAGACTTTATGCTAAATAAAACGATTGTTTATGATTGAACACACAGCCATATGCATGATGTTTTTGAGATATGATGTTTAACCATATTGCCCATCCCTAAAGGACACAATCTAAGTATCAAACTTTGCTGTGTATGTTCATCATAGTCCCCAGCTTTACAATGCCAACTTAAAGCCTCAGAAAAAATAACATTTCCTCTAAAATGTGACATAATTGACAGAACAACCATAATCAGTTAGTTAAAAGAGCATCTGTAGGTGTTATTTTAATGACAGAAATTTGCTTCTTTTGAACTGCAATTTAATTTTAATGCCCAAAAACTAGCAAACAGTTTAGTAGCAGCACTGACCACACAGAACTCATGTATTTGTGTATTTGCTTTTCATAACATTTTGCAAAATAAATAGTTTTTAATTAATCAGAAGCTCATTAATGTCCGCATAAAGCTGATAGATCAAAACAAATCCTTACAGTGTTTGAGGCTTATATTTATGTTGGCTGTTTTGAAACATGCACTCCTAAAATTCTCGAGAAATTCTGCTGAAATCTACACTGAAGTGTCTGTACTTGTTCACTCTTATCTCTGACAGCAGGAAGATGTAGTTTGCATGTTTAGTATAAAAGCGGAAACCTGAAACATCAGATCTGCAGCTCAATACTGAGCTGTACAGAACACTTTGCACTTGTCCATCGGGACAACAGCTCATACAAAGTTTTAAAGGAGGGCAGAACCTTTCAATAACTGGTACTTGGACATTTTATCAGTCTGTCACATTCATTATGCACCAAACAGATGATGTAGTAGACACTGCTATGGCGTAATTTTCATAATGGAGCTTATTTGTATAGCAAAATCTTATCATAATCAGTCTGGAGAGGAGTTGAAATATCTTCACCTTTGAGAAATATTGTTCAGTGTTCTTCATTCAATGAGGAAATGTGGTCCAGCTTCAGTAAAAATGCCACTAAAGCAGACAGCATCTATGCCAATCTTTGTAAAAGCAGCCAGTGCTTGCAGAAGTCTGACTGTTCTCATGGAAGTAAATGGACATAAGTTTATAAAGCACTTTTCTAGTGTCTTGACCACTCAAAGCTGTTTTACACCTCAGGTCACATCCACACATTCACACCTGTTCACTCACTGATGGTTCAAAGTTTCTGTGATAGTCATCCTTCAGTATTTTCTAACACATTTATGCTCTGTCATACCCATTTACACACCGCTGATGCAGCAGTGAGAGCAAATTTGGGTTGAATGTCATGCTAGACACATCGCCATGTGACAGCCAGGGCTAGAAGATATATCTTTATCACATCTATATGGAACATATATCATGTCAGTCGAATAACATTCAAGATATATATATTGAAAAAGCAACTACGTAAACAATATAGATTTCCCCCACACTCACACTGCATGTATACCTCTGAAAGTCACAATAAATTTCATTTTTATGATTGCCCTTGAAAGCACCGCTTGATTTTCACCGAAAACTGTAGTCATATCGTATGGTATCATATCGAGCTATCTGGCATCAACAATGGAGGTATGAAATTTTATCCTTATCATTCAACCCTACTTCTAATTACTGACAGAGCTCAAAAGACCACCAACACCCCTGTGCTTGAAGCTCCTGCTTCTGGCTCCTCAAAGGACTTTGACTGGACAGTTCCTATGCAGACTGAGCCTCCTGAATACAGACAATGAATCAGCTGGATACATATGCAGTGCAAGGTTCACAAAGGGGTTTCGGAGAGAGACAAGGGGGCTGGTATGAAAAATTCAGGATCAAGTCTCAGTGAAAAATTTGACTGTGTTAACATGTCCTGCTGACCCCCCTAAAAGCTGTACATTTTCATGATTCTGTGTATGTGCAAAAGGGCTACATGTTTTTCAAGTAAGAGCTGCTAAGAAGGCAAAAATTATCCTGGAGGACCCACGGCACCCCCTGCATGCAGAGTTTAGGCTCTTGCCGACAGGGAGGAGATTTGCTTATATTAGGAAGGCCAAATGCAATAGATACCTGAGGTCATTTGTCCCATCAGCTGTTAGTTTTTTAAATAAGTTATAGGCATTTTGATACCATTGCATAGATTATGTTTGTTGGGCCTTTTAAATAGTATAGACAATATAGACATTTGCTACCTCTCGCATACATTGCATATTGTTCTTAACTATACAGTGTTGTTTTTATCTATTTTTTCATACTTTTTAACTCACTGTCCATGATGTAATCCATAAGTTAGTCAGACTAACCTATACATGTATGTTTTTTGTTTTTTTGTTTTTTCTTGTTTGTGTGCTTGTTTCTGTTGATGTATGTACTACGGCTGCAAAACAAATTGCCCCTCAGGGACAATAAAGATTTTCTAATCTAATCTACAAAGCACTGTTTTAAATCATTTCTGTGATTCTCAAGGTGAATGCCATCCCTCTCAAGTCATCGTGGGTGATGACTTGTGCCTATGCACCTTCGGGGAACCTGGTGGCGTGCGGCGGTCTGGACAACATGTGCTCCATCTACAACCTGAAGGGCAAAGATGGGAATGTTAAAGTAATGCGTGAGCTGGCTGCACACACAGGTACAGATGATGCTGCATGAGATGTGCCGAAGCAGGAGGAGCTCTTCTGTCAGTGATCTTCTCTGGTTACTCTGTGGCTCAAGGTTCATGATGTTATTTTTCTGGTTGGCCAGGTTACTTGTCCTGCTGCCGTTTTCTAAGCGACAGTGAGATCATCACCAGCTCTGGAGACTGCACCTGGTAAGAATAAAGTGAATAACCTTTTACATTTAACCCCTCTGTGGTAATCACAAAGGTTACGAAATGTTTTGATTTTTCTTTGGTTTTTATTTTTAGTTTGTTTTGACCTTTTACTTTCAGTCTCAGTGTATTTATTTGATAAAAAAGCTCGTCTATGTGGTTTACCTCAGTTTTAAATGTTGTTTTCATTAGTGAAGGGTTAGTATCTGTATTGGAAATAATTCAAATTAGATCTCAATCAGTTCACTTAAAAGGCATTTCTGACATTATTAGCCAGGTTGGTAGGAGGGAGAAGGAAAATACCTTATTGTGGAACATTAACAAATCCTTTAAAAAAAATCTGGATCTGGATCTGGATTAGGGTCACCACGTAAAACAAATGACTTCAGCCTTGTGTCATGGCCAGCAGTCTCTGAAAATGCAATCAAAATCCATAGAGGACTTTCTGAGTTATTAGCAAAACTATGGAAAACTGTCTATTTTGTTAAATACTATCACCACCCAAATCTGATCACTTCTTCCTCCCAACATATCCTGAAAATTCATAAAATTCGGTCCCTAACCTTTTGAGTTATCGTGTAAACAAACTAAATGCTGACTAACGTATTAACTAACTTACAAATACTGCTCCTTGATGAAGGTAAAAACTAAAGCTACCGTACCTGAGACACATAGACAGAGAATCACTTTGCATGTTTACATGTCAATGTCAGCTTTATTTGTATAGCATGTTTAAACAACCAGTGGTCTACCAAAGTGTTTTACAGTAGAATAGGCAGACATAATCAAACAGTTAAAGCAATAAAAACCCAATAAAAGCAATAAAACAAAAACAGTACAGTATAAATATGCTTAATAACCAGTAAAACCAATAAAAACACAATAAAAGTGACCATATTCTGCCAAAGGCCAAGTAAACAAGTGCTCCTTTAGCGTGTTTTAAAAGTGAAAGGCTATTTACAGTCCCCACATTCAAAAGTAATGTGCTCCACAGAGTGGAAGCTGCAACTGCAAAGGCTCGATCTCCTCTAGTTTTTCAAAAGGATTGAGGAACGTCCAAGAACACCTGATTTCTTGACCGAAGTGCTCTGGATGGCTGATGTACATTAATAAGGTCAGATAGATATTCTGGAGGTAGCCCATTCAGAGACTTAAAAACAAATGAATGGATACTTAAATCAATCCTGAACCTTACTGGAAGCCAGTAAAGAGAAGAAGCACCAGAATTATGTGCTGCTGTTTTTGTACTGAGTTAGGAGACAAGCATTTGAACATGCTGCAGGTGGTTAAGCTCCGACTGTTCAATGCCAACGTACTGGGAGTTACAATAGTCCAAACAAGATTTGATCAAAGCATGGATAACTTTTTCAAGCTCCAGATAGGGTTTAACCTTGGCCAGAAGCCTCTGCTGAAAAAGCTGGACTTAACGACTGAGCAGGCCTCTCTGTCCAATTTAAAAACATCTCTTTGTCTCTTTGGTCTAAGACGACAGTGACGTAGCTTTTGTGTGTAAAGCCCTTTTCACATGTGGAATCCTTAGGATTGTTTTATAGAAAATTTCAGGGTAACTCATCCCAACTTGCTCATTCACCCTCTTCCCTCACAGTGGGAAATTTCCTTCACTTTTCATGTCAGTCATTTGAGGGGAAGGGAAGAGGAAAAACACAGGGGGGCAGCGAGGACATTTCCTTATAAAGTCAAGGTGTTGAACCGTGCTGTTTGCTTTCATATATGCAGACCATTTTAGGGGATTTTCATGTTTTTAAGGCTTTAGGTTTAAGTGTCACCCAGTGTGCTGGTGTCAGAGGCAGCTTTGTGTTTTCTGTCTGTTATTTTGTTTAATTTCTGTAGTGTTGTAAATGCTCAGTGCAGTTTAAGTCAGTGCATTCAGGTGATCTTTAATGTAAAGTCTAAGTTTTATTTCTGTTTTAATTGATGAAAATAATTTTACATCTCAGTTCTGCTGTTTAAAGTTATTTTTAATCGTCCATGATAACCTGGTTCACAAAGACGTTCTCATTGCCTTTTGTCCATTTCCTTCCAGTGTACTTTGGGACATTGAGACGGGGACCCAGAAGACAGTCTTTGCAGGACACCAAGGAGACTGCATGTCTCTGGCTGTGTCTCCAGACTTTAAGTTTTTCATCTCAGGGGCGTGCGACTTCACAGCCAAGCTGTGGGACATCAGGGAGGGGACGTGCAGACAGACCTTTGGAGGCCATGAGAGTGACATCAATGCAATTGGGGTGAGGAGCAGGGTCTTTCATATCAGCGGTCCTGAACTGATCTGGTCTCTGGAACAAGCACCATCACCTTTGTTAAGAGTTATGACTCAAATTTCAGAAAACATAATACAATGAAAATACTCCCTAAGAAAACGTGAGTAAGTCTGGACCTCAGATGGGACAAAACATTAGACAGGGCATTAAAAGTATCTCCTGTATGAGAGGACAGACCTTCATCCTTTCTACGTGACTCTTTTTCCAGTGTTAACATGTAACTTTTGCTTGATTTTAAAGACCTCAAGAAAGTAACGTATCAGTTTAGGAGAACCAGCTGTATGGCCTCAAGATCATTACATCACAGGGCTCTCCACAGACATAAGAAGTAGCGAGTCCAGTGCTCTTCCCCTTTAAACCAAGACTTATCAATTCTGTTTATTAATCACTGAACATGGTTCAAAAACAAACTGTAGACGTTTGTCAGAAAGACAGACTCAGGATTTTTTTGTCATTGGTTAAACTTTATAATAAAATGCTAGAATAGGTTCACTGTGGACATTAAAGTGTTAAAATACGAAGATATTTTTGGGTGTTTAACACTGAAACCTTTGTTCAGTTGATTTTTCTTTTCTGCATTTGAAGCATATTTTTTAAACCTTGTATTTAAAACATGAATGAAGAAGGTGAACTAATGATTTACTAAAAGTTTTTGAAGTTGGAATCATTACAAGATGAACGGAAATCTTGAAAATATATATTAAAACAGGAAAGATATCCTGGGAGTTACAGTGAGCAAACAGAAAACAGTAATGCTTTGATAAAAACATGTAATTGTGTTTTTTCAATCTAAATGTGTCATACAACAGCAATAAAATAATCTTCAGAACATTTTTAGGACCTTGTTGAGGGTGAAGACATCAACAGGAAAATGTTTTTTAGCTGTGAATGTGGGAGTATTTGGCTGTTTGGCTGACAGCTGTCATGTGGAAAGCACTGTAGGAGGCTGTAACCTGAAAATCTGCCTAAATTACGTGTTATTACAGTAGAACTGAGTGGCATTAAAAATGAATGTCCACCTATGGGCTTCCAAACAAAAGAACTTCTGTCATATATTCTCCAGCCGTGTATTTGTGGCAAACTGAAAGCTGCCCGTGGACCCACTTCTGGGTCCTGACCCACTAGTTGTGAACCAGTGTAGGGTTTGATTGGTATAGACTGTGACAGCGATGGTTGTTTCAAACAGTCGACCATCAAGCACTTCAGTGTCAGCGTGAGCACAGATACAGCGCAGCATGAAATAAGGAGACATCAAAACAGAACATGAACACGTCAGACCTCTGAAGTCTCTAAATCTAAAATGTTAGAGTCGATTTTTAAACAGATGTCTCCTAATCTGTGATCTCTTCTCTTCTTTGCAGTTTTTCCCAAATGGTAACGCTGTCCTCACAGGATCAGATGATGCCACCTGCAAGCTGTATGACCTGAGAGCCGACCAGGAGCTCATCACCTATCAAGACTCCAGCATCATGTGCGGAGTGACCTCTCTGGCCCCGTCTCTGTCCGGGCGCCTGCTGCTGGCAGGATATGACGACTTCAACGTCAACATCTGGGACGCACTTAAAGCTGAGAGAGTTGGTAAGAAAACAGAAATGCTGAAGTAAATTAGTCTTTTAATTTAAAGCTCCTGTGGGGCTATCTGTTTCATTGCCATTTTAGCACCCCCTGTGGACAGAGCTGCACATCTCACCTCTGTCGATTTTGCTCTGAACACAAGCAAAATTAAAGCCGCAAGCGGCGATGATCGGGCCCTCGCCTCCCTTGCGTCCATTTGGCCCTGTTGCCTCCGCCACATATTGCTTCCACCAAATGCTGCTGTTGCGAAACGGTGGTGCTGCTAAATGTTGCTGGCCCCACGTCACAACCGCTGCATGTTGCTGCCACCATATACAAGCAGGTATTTGAAATATGAAACACAGCTAATGTCCAGTGGCACTGTTCCTATGTTGCAGGCACTTCATGTGAAGCAATACCTGCCTCAGCAAATAGCCACAACATAGATATGGTTAGGCCTGTACAGCATACAGATGAATGATGGCAATGATTCAGTGTAGAGCTGGGCCAAGAAGAGTTGGTAAATAAAAGAAAAAAATAATGGCTCAATAATTAGGATTAACAGTGTCAGATCACCAGCATGAGAAAATGTCTTCCACCACTTAAAACAGCAACATACAGAGTCCACCACTTAAAACAGCAACCTACAGAGCCTATGAGCATTATATCAGACCATGTGATGCACCAATATCACAAATGTCTCTTGAACACTTTTAACCTCAGTGTTACTCAGTGAATAAAGATGATGACATGTCAAGAATCTATGGTGTCTCACTCTAAGCAGGGAGGTAGAAGCTTGGCTGACAGATCTCTGAGGTTGGTGTGGGGTGAAGAAGGGGGGTGGGTTAATTGGTGTGAGAGGTAACCTCAGCTCAGTCTGAGCAGGAGGGGGAGGGGAGGATGATTTAAAGCATGTTTAAGTGTTTTTGGCATTAACACTGATTGTGTGTATTAGATGGTGCTATTCCTATAACACAAATATATGTTTTAAGAAAAAAATAAGTCCAGAGTGGAGCTGTGATCATGTGTGTTGAATTTGGGGAAGATTGGAGTATTCATCACTTACATATGTAATTTATGTAATTTCTAGAGCTTGGTGCGATTGCAGTATCAGAGAATTGAGCTCATAGATGTGTTAGGAGGTGGACATTGATCATGTTTGTGGATTTTGAAGCAGATTGGACCTTAAATGAAGGAAATAAGAGTGATTTCCAGGTTCATGGCGATCAGTGAAGTTTGAGGTTTCGCCATCGCCAGACCGCTTTCACCTAAGGACACGACCTGAACACTGATGCTTCATGAAGGTGTGAAGACCCTTTCTGAGAATATTTGAGAGAAAAATGTTGAAAACGGAGGAGATTTTAATGATAGAGTAAAACATAAGACTTCCTGTTACCAGCAGGGGGCGCTATATTTGAGAGTGAAACAAAGCATATAGATATACTCAGGCATGGACAGTGAACATGTGTACACATTTTGGTCCAAATCTAACATTTTACTAGAGAGTTATTAAGGTTTACGTGTTTACCAAAAATGGCGAACTTTGGGCGTCCTTCCTGGCCACGCCCATTGACTTACGAAATATCTTTTAATAACTTATCATCGTCAATGTGTCTAGTATACACAAACCACATCTGGAATTGATCCGATAAAAACCCTAGGAGGAGTTCGTTCAAATGCGAGCCTTAGAATCGCTAAAATCGGAATTTCAACGTTAATTTACGAACTTCCTGTTTTGACTTCCCTATGACAATTTATATATTTGTGATCGGCTGTGCCTGGGGATTATGGCCAAAGAATTTAATTCAAATCAGAGTTAGTGAAAAATTCATCAAATTTGGGCGTGGTTTCTGGCCACGCCCATTGACCTACGAAAATTCTTTTAATAACTTTTCATCATCAATGTGTGTAGTTTACACAATCCAAATCTGGAGTTGATCCGATAAAAAACCTAGGAGGAGTTTGTTCAAATACGTACCTCGCAAATCGCCAAAATGCGACTTTTCAACGCTTAATTTGGCGAACTTCCTGTACGGATTTGACGATGGGCGCAAGGGACTTTTTTGTAGGTCCGGGCATGATAGTTATGCCCAAAAAATTTCAGGTCGATCCGTGAAAGTAGCCAGATAGGGTGCAGTTTAAGGCCACTAGGGGGCGCTGTGGCGCACTTATTTTTGTGCAAACACTGGATTCATAAATTTTTCGCCGTGACTGAACTTTGGGGATAGGCGCGTTCGCGTTTATCTCAAGGTGAAGGCACGCAATTTGGGGTTAAAGTGGACCAAGGATTTAGCGATTACAATAGGGCCTTCGCCGGCCATTCGGCTCGGGCCCTAATGATGTTGTGTAAATAATAAGTAATACAGTGAGAATTCCTGCCCTGGAAAATGTAAACAATGGCTGTGTATGATGTAAATCACTTCATCGGACACAAACCATGCTACAGAAACTTCAGGCATTTAATCACAATCCAGAAAAAGGGGCAAACCAACCAGCATTTGTGCTTTTCAGATGAATTTCACAAAATGAAGAAGAAAAGATGTAAAAAGTTACATTCTAGTTCAGTTGGTGAGCTACTCACAAGGCATTCTGGGATAACATGAAGCAAAAGCCAAACATCCACTCTTAAAAGCTTTTCTCCCTCATCATGTGAAGTGTTTTCACACAGAGAGAAAGCTGGTTAAACGTTAAAAAAGTAAATAAAACTTTTGAAGTGCAGTTTTAGTAAACTGAGTCCTTATTTGATGACAGGAATCAACAGTGGGTTTGGGCTGTTTGGGTTTGGGCAGGTCAGTCGGTACTGTTTCTGCCAGTGTCTGTCTGTCCATGCCCATTTGTCCATACAGATACATCAACTTGAAGGATTTGCTAATACTGCAGATAGACAGGGCACTTGTCCATATTTCACTTCTTACTCTAAAGTCCTCAACAGATTATTATGACATTTTCAGGGTATGTTGGTCACAACACAAGGGAGAAGATATGATTCTGGTGGTGGTCCAAATCCAGGATTTATTTTTTAAAGTTCAGTTATCATTGTGCAATAATGCAGTTTTGGCAATCTCAACTAACTCTGAGAAATAGTGGAGGTTTTTGCTCTCTGAACACTTGTGGTTTTGTTTTATTCAAGTTTTGGTTGAGAGCCTTCTTGTAGCAGATTATTATTTGCATTAACTGATGAAAATGGACACTGTTTTGTTTTCTCAAAGAAAGTAAATAAGTTGAGATTTTGATTCCCTCTCTCTCTATGCCTGAAACATCTCATTCCCCCAGCCCCCTGATTAGACCTACCATTGTTTCATCATCAGTTTTAGCTCATTAGCTCACAGTACCAATTCCAATGCAGAGTGTAGACGTTAGAATGAATGCAGAGTTGTTGACAATATGGTGCCACATAGCACTTAACTGACCAGTCACCACAGGGTAGACCTCCAAACTGGAGCAGACTGGGCCCACGTGGGAAGGGAGCTTATAAGAGGCAGGAGTTCAAGTAGAGCATCTCTGACACACTAGCTATCAGGAGCGGTCATCAAATCAAATAATTGAATAAACCATATTGAAGTGAAAACATGACTCTTTAAAGGTCACACTTTGTGCAAAATATGCATTTTAATGGTCTCTGTACAAGAATATTGTGTCCCTGACCTGCTCAACAACCCCCAGCCTGAGGAAACTCACTTATTTGCTCCACTTTTTAGATAGTGTGTTAAAAAAGACATTTTAAAAAACACTTTCCTCACGATGGGTTCATGCCACCTCAAACAGATAGAGAACGCTCTCTGGGCCCAAAGCTGACATCACTTAAAGGATAAGTTTGGTTTCTGCAGCTTCCACATTGTTTGTAGAATGAAGTAGAACAATATACTCACCCAGAAGGCTTTCCTGATCCAAACAGTGCTTCAGAAGATATTTAGATCCAAAATCGAGCGGCGGACATCCGTATAATTGTAGCACACGGGGCATGTATAGCGCCACTCCTAAAACTGCATTAATCGTCCAAAAACTCATTAGTTTCACCAATATTTCATCATGGTCCGCTCGCGCTACTCCTCCAAGACAGTCCTGGGACGCTCCACCCATGTTTCATGACTGTGCTGACCTCTGAACTGAAAACTTTCTTCACAGCTGCCGCGCATGTGCAGTACGGCTTCCTCCTTTCAATGAGCTCCTCATCTGTAAACTCTGGCTCGCAACTGTAAGGACACCCATCATATTCAAAGTTCTCGTCCACAACATCTTCAGCTGATAGATATTCGTCCATTTTGCACAAAACTGGAAGAAGAAAGTTGTTGAGTAGCTGGCGGTCGCCCCTGAAACAATGAGCCATACAGCGCATGCGCGGCAGCCGTAAAGAAACTTTTCAGTTCAGAGGTCAGTACCGTCACAAAAACATGTCTGGAGCAACACAGACTGTAATGGAGGAGTAGCGCGAGCGGACCATGATGAAATATTGGTGAAACTAATGAGTTTTTGGACGATTAATGCAGTTTTAGGAGGGGCGTTATACATGCCCTATGTGCTACCATTATACGGATGACCGCCGCTCGATTTTGGATCTAAATATCTCCTGAAGCACTGTTTGGATCAGGAAAGCCTTCTGGGTGAGTATATTGTTCTACTTCATTCTATAAACAATGTGAAAGCTGTAGAAACCGAACTTATCCTTAAAGGGCGCATGTTTCGGTATATCTATGTAGCCACAGTAAACATTAAAGCACAGAACTGGAAAGGCTCAGCCACATCCTATGAGCAGGGTGTGGTCAGACACAGCTTTAGAGGATTCACACTAAAACAGTGTGGTTTTCGCAGGGATGAAACAGAGGGGTTTATGGGTATGAAAATCCAATATCTGAATGAGCAGAGCAGAGACCTTCAGTTGAATTTGAACTCTTAAGATGCTTTTTGTTCTTTTCGTGGTCCAGGTGCACTGGCTGGTCACGATAACAGAGTGAGCTGTATCGGCGTCTCCTCAGACGGCATGGCGTGCTGCACGGGATCCTGGGACAGCTTCCTCAAGATTTGGAACTGAGGCTATTTGTCACCAGTGAACAGAAAGAGAAGAAAACCAAGAGCGGCTGAAGATACAAAAAAGCAATTAGCGTCTGAGGGAGGGCTGAGAGCTGTTCATGATTGTGCCAAGTCCATTTTTATGTTGGAGAGGGGTTGTAATGTGAAGATTTTCTCCTCTCTGTTGCAACGCTCTCTCACATTATGGGGGGAGGGAATTGTGGGTAGGGGTCTAGGGAATGATCGTTCCTCTTGATTGTTGGCTGTATTGAAGTTCAAATTGATACCATAAACATATACCACAGCAATTTGCTGATCACCCATTGTGAACAGTTGCCAAATGGAAATGGTAGCACACTGGAAGAGATAGAAGTGAACATGTGTTAGGTTTCAGCCTGTGTAGGGTCACAGTAGCTAATGCTAACATGCTGTGTTTTATATCAATGCATAAGTTACGTCATGATACAATACAAGAGTTTTTTTTGTTTCAGACTGTTGTTTGTTGGTAGTTTTGGTAGATTCCCTC
The DNA here is from genome assembly GCA_036419115.1 of Scarus forsteni. NCBI lineage: Eukaryota > Metazoa > Chordata > Actinopteri > Labriformes > Labridae > Scarus > Scarus forsteni. The sequence continues at coordinate 1,666,367 of JAZDUH010000111.1, forward strand.
GATACTTACATTGACTTTATTTCATTTTTCAATCTTAATTAAAATGGAGTTTTAGTTTGCAGATGTCTACATTAGTGTTTGAGTTGTTTTCTATGTGATAATGGATGATGCTCAGCAGGATTGGGGGTTTATTGTTTGCCCCTGAAAAAGCTGGTAGCTAGACCTGACAAGTGCTTTGGGTTAACTGATGAACTGACAGATGGGATGACAAAACGATTTTGTGGTTCAATGAGCACTTACAAAAAAAAAAAGGATGACCCATTTGTCTCAGGACAGGAGGAGCTTTTGTATGAGTGTTGCGGATGATCATGTCTTCTGTGTGCAAATGAGCAATACTTCTTAATCTGTACGAGACTGCTTTTTTTTTCCTCTGCATGTAACAGGATACACTTGAAGGACATTTTACGTACAAACGCACGTTTCTAAGTTCTGACTAGGATTTGGACTGCCTCTTTTCCATCACTGGATACACATTGTGCTCAGTAAAACGATACTACCTTTTTAAGGATTGTCTAATAAACATGGGATTCTGCATAACATGCCTGAAGTCTTCCTTTTGTTGTTGGTTTACTTGTTGTGGCAGATACAACGTACATAGACAAACTAAACCGTAACCCAATGTTTGTATCAGAGTGTTTGTAGTAAGTCCAAATTTGCAGAACTGTTCGTTAATGGGCTTTTGTTAGAATTAAACAAATTAAAACTGTTCGTCCAAAAGAGTAAAATAGGAGGTTATTTATCACAGCATTGAATAACTGAGGGCTTTTTATAATAACAAGACAACATATCAAACATGAGTGCAGGTTTTCTGCTGAATCAATCAGGATTTACAGTATTTGCTCTCATGAAAGTTTTTAAGTCTGTAATGAGATTTGTGTGATCAGGTGGTGAGTTCCAAGATTTAACTCCTTTCACAGAAAAAAGCCTTACATGCCACAAAAATAAATGTTTTGCAGAATAAACCATTCTAGTTATCACCTTAAGCTAGTGTGGTAGATCTGTTTCAGTTCTATAGTCTCTCTGTACAGTATTTGCAGAGAGGTTGAAGAGCAACTCCATTCAAACATTTGACACAGAGTATCATTTCATTCATCAATTAGCGGTGTTGCTTATCCCTTTCTGGGTTGCGGGGGGCTGGAACCTTTCCCAGCTGACAGCGTGAGAGAGGCAGGGCACACCCTGGACCAGTCGCTAGCTCACACTCACACCAAAGAGAAATTAAAGTCACCAGTTTACCTGGTCTGCAGGAGGAAGCCATTGTCCCCACTGAGAATCCATGCATGCACGAGAAGGAACAAGCAAACCCCCCACAGAAAGGCCCTGACCAACCCCGAGATCAAACCAGTAACCTTCTTGCTGTGAGGCTCTTCCTGCTGTGCCACCAGAGTTTACAATTAAAATGGATGAAGTTATTTTACATTATCTCCACTTAAAATTCAGCAGTCATGGCGTCTAAATGTTTTTATCCAGGATCTTCCAGGCTCAGTTGTACAGGCACTCTGGAGATTTGGTTAAGCTGATGCTATACTCAATATCAGCACTGAATAAAGCCACAGCAGTGCTAATATTCAGTTTATCACACTCTGATACTGCATTTATACATTAGAACTACATATGGGCTATAGCTCAGGGGTTTTATGAAACTGTGGTGTTACACTAGATACTTTTTAAAACTTTTGACAAGACTTTCAGACATTTTTTGGGCTTGTTGGTCTTCATTGAGAGGACAGTAAATGGACATTAAAAGGATCTGATAACAGTGTAAGACACAGCATATGGACTTCAGGTCAGATCTGATCCTGAGCCACACATACAAGACCAGAGTCTTCATAGGCGTTGCCTACCCTGCCACACTGGCATCTGCCCTGCAAAGCAATTTGAGACCCATTTCCAACCAGCTATATGGCAACCAAGTTACATACTCTGACTGTAAGTACATATGTTGAGGCGTAATATATTTTTCTCATTACAGCACAAATACGTTTTTGGGCAAAAAGAAGCAGAAGAAAACTAATGAACCCCTTACAGGTTTCATTTAGCAAAAAAAAGCAACCTGACAATAATAAAACAAAAAATCATTTCAACACACAATTTGATAATTAGTATTAACCTTTAAAAAAACATTCACTTTATAAAGATCAATAGGAATGATGTTGCTTGATTGTAAATGATAAATGTTGGAAACACTGGCATTAAGCACCAGGAAATGGTCATTTAGGACATTTCAACAATTAAATCCAAATTTTCAGCTAAATTAACTCATTAAGCTGAAATAGTTTATAAAATCTCATATGGACATGCTGTAAAACGGCTCCTGCCTCAAGCAGACAATCAAGGAACCCGATTTTAGCACTTCCCCACATACTTGATTTTTCAGGCAATTGGACAAATTAAGAGAAATAATTTGATGCTAACCTTTGATGACTAGTGTGGTTAGATACATGATGATTATTTGTTTAAAACTCTGTTTGCATAAATGTGTCACTGTTTAGTCTGCAAATAAATAAATCAAATGAAAGAAGCAATCAATACACTGCTCATTATTTAGTAAAATCAATGCGAATAGACTGTAATTGAACAGATTTAAATGTAGCATTGTACTCCAAATTTTACTCACAATGTGTGAGAGAAAGTGTAATTTATGCTGTTAAGTTATTCAGTACATTTAGTAAAATTCAAAGTTGCTACAGTGGATTTTGAAAGGATCCTGGAAATGAAATCCTGCCATAAACAAAAAGCAAGGCATGTCCTCGTTCCTGATCTGTTCACTTTCAGTGCACTCTAATACTGTCCGCTGTTATGTTTAATATCTGAACCCAAAACCCTTTCTGAGTCAGTTTTGTTCTGTAGTTAATATGCTCATGTAAACTACAGACATGGATATAAAGGACGTCAGAGGAAAAAGTGATCCAGCCAACAGTCTGATTACATAATCAAGCTGCATTTTCATGGGTTCACATGGTCAAACTGTTTAGAGTCTCCCTCTAGAGTTCAAGTACTGAACAGTGAGGGGCGAATCAGGCTTTTTTTTAAATAAAAAACATTCTGATACTTCATGCTGTGCATTTTTCTATACCAAACATCTCAAGTGATGCAAACACAATGTTTTTATACACTGACCTAAAGCACATAAAGAAAACATGTAGTCTAGACGGCAGATAAGGAATGAGCAACTTTGTTTACCAAGAACACACAACATACATTTTGTCTTCACCTCGGAATTATGGGAATCTGTGCGATACTAAGAGAGTACAACAAGTTAACAAGCTAAAAATGGAATATAAGTCCATTTCATTAACCTATAGCAGTAAAATACAAGGCATTTACTGGTTTTAGAGTGTATTTACAAACATTTTACATCTATTACTATAAATGTCAACTTTAGACAACTTGACAATTATTTAATAATTACAAGTACAAAAGTCAACTATAGTGTGGAGCCGATTTGCAAATCGTTTTCAGCTGAACAAAATCTGTTCTCCATCAGTTAAGGAGAGACTTAAAACACTTTTTGAAGCAGTAATTCATAAACCTGTCCTCGTTATTCCTACTTCAGTTTTTTACAAAGCTGTTTGGCTGCTTAAGACTCTTCGATACGTCTGATTTGTCTCTACAGTCACACGACAGAGTGGAGCTGCCTTGGCATAAAGAATAAAAGACTGAAAACAGTCTGCAGAACATCACAGAAAAATATTGTCACAGCACTCATTTGGTATCAATACTTCAGAGGAGTAATCAATACCAAAAATAAACTTGTAAGAGTATCAATACTTCAGAGCTCAATATCAACATTCCCATCCTTACACTGAGGCTTCAAAGGGCAATGTATTAATGATACATGATGATACTGATGTTCATTAAAGAAGCAAACATTTTGTGTTAAAATGTAAACAGGTTAAAGCCAACACAAAGAAATTAGATCTGAATAATGATTGCAGATTATTTTATTTTATTTACAAAAGGTTAAAACAGGATAGAAAACTGCAGAAAGTGGAAGTCAAAGTGATATATACAAAACAGCTGTACACATAAAAGCCTGTTTTCAGAGACAGGAGTAAAAATAGTGTAGGGTTCTGTACACTGTGCTGCAGCCAATCATCGGTTCTCCTTGTCCATACACACCGCCAGCACCCTTCGGTCCACTTGTCCCAGCCTCTGCTTATCAGGGGTGGACATTTTCAGCTTCATCTGGAGAGAGAGGACAACAAATTACCTCTGCAGTTCACTAACGTTCAATGTTGAAATACACCTTAGATAGCTAAATTAACGTGTTCAGCCCCCAAGTACTCAATTTCCGGAACGCTTGCATGCTCTCCAACAAAAAATGGAAGAAAGAGTGAACTATTCATGTAGGAATATAGTCACGCATCAAATTAAACAGGAAATTTTCATCAACAAAACCATGTAAGCCATTTTGAAACACACCGAACGCAATCAACACTAAGAAAAATGAATTAGAATTTTCTGTTTCACTTTGATTCAAACTTGGTTGCTTTGTATGGATTTCTTTGAATGGGAAAATGTAGAGAGTTTTGGTTGATGTTTTCAAAAAAGAAACAAAAAAATATTTACTTATTTTAATATTTTTTCAAAAACAGTCTAAAACTGCCACGGATAAGCTGAAAACGACAAAACTGTTGTAACTGAGTGTAATGAACACCAAAAGTCACATGAAAGTGAAATATAAAGTTTGGTATATTAGAAATTTCAAATGGGACAAATGATTCCAAAATATGCCAAAATGGCCATTTGAGATTCCGCCTGACCACTCTGTAGTAAAACCTCTCTGACTTTGCTCTGCATCACTTTATCAGACTCAAACTTGGCAGAAGTAATGTTCACATATTTTGCTATTTATTCACAGAGTTCTAAAGCTGCAGCTGCATCATCACAAAGAGATACTCACAATAGAAACTTATGTATAACGGAAAATATTTTTATTATTCTGACTTCTATCTTCCTTTACTCTGTCCCAGTAACACATCTGGACAAATCTCTTTAGTGGTAGTTTTATTACAACATCAATATTATTCAAAAAGACCTTGTGGTTGCAGAGATAAGCCCTTTTCTTAATGAGTGTGTTGTTTTTGAGCAAAAGGCTTAAAGGGGCTGGTGAACAGGTTAATCAACATCATCTACTGAATTTGGTCAAGAGGGGTTCACTTTAAATAACTGAAGGCAGAGTATCAAAGTTCATATGAAGTACCTGAGGATGCTGATCTCGAGGTGAGTTTGTCGTCTTTAGGATCTGAAGAGGGGAGCGGCCTTCTGTACCTTAAAAAAGAGGAAGACAAACATAAAGCACCTCCATCTTTTGAGACAACAAGAAGCCACAAACTTTCTACCCACCGCTCTGCTTCAGTTTTCCAGCCTGCTTCCTGTTTTCATTGGATGCATTCTTCACAGTAACTCGTACAGCGAGAGGTGACGATCCGCCCTTTCCACCCTGTGCTCCTCTTGCTCGAGGCCCACCGGCCCCAAACCCTTTTCCCAACCACTGCGGCTTGAACACGGCCTGACTCGGGCTCTTAGAGTCAAAGCTGGGGCAGCGGATGCCAGTGCAGAGCTGTGGCTGCTCTGCTTTAGAGGACGTTGGTGGCTCTGGTGGAGCAGACTCAGATGGTGGTGAGGATTCTTCAACAATTTCTGTCGTCTCCTCAGATGGTGCCGGTTGCTCTTCTAGCTTCTCTGGCGGCACAGAGGAGGCCTGAGCTGAGCACTCCTGTTCACAAGCGGGCAGGGATGGCTCAACAGGAGGCTCTGGTTCAACAGTGACAGAGGGAAGAGCGTAAGAGTGGTCCACGCCGTCCCTGAGCTGCTCCGCTTCCTTACTCTGCACTGGAGACGAGGTGCCGTCACGATGCACTTCAGCAAAGATCTGGCAAGAAGTGGCTCCCTCGTGGCATGTGATCAGGCTCATGCTCAGTCTCTTGTGAAGAGGAGATTCTCTGGCTTCCTCAGCCTCCTCCAGGCTAAAGTCGGTCTCCGTTTCTACCTCCACCTCCACCTGGGGCTCATCGAGGTGCACGAAGGGGCTGGAAACATCAATACTCTGGAGAGCGGGCGTTTCAGGGGTAGCCAGGAGGTTAGCGTGTTCAGCCAGGGAGCTGAAGATGAGGGAGGTCTTTGGGGTCAAGAGGGGCTCAGCAGAAGCAAGCTCGTCACTCTCCACCTCATCCCCCTGCACGTATTCACTGGGGCTCTTCAGAGGGGCTTCAGGGGTCACGCCTTCAGTTTCATTTTGGAAAAGCATGCCAAGACGACGAGCCAAGGACCCAACTGTCACTGCGGGGGAAATGGAGAACTTCATGTTAAAGAGGAAACTGCTGATGAGAAAAGACAACCCTAACAAAAGTAATAAAAGAAAAAAAATCACAAATGGTGCCCAATCTAGAGACAAAGGTACAACCATTTAGTACAAATCACATAGAGAATGAGTCCAAAAGGCAGACGGCAGTTAGCATTTTAGCAAACGGGGTTCCCACGGCCGTCAACACTACAGGTTATTAACATGGGATTTTAAAGGTCCAGGGTCAACCCATGCAAAGCAAGAATTACAGTTTCCCTTTTGCAATATTAAATGCATAAAAAATAACCACACTTTGGAATGTTAGAGTGTTGTTGTTTCTATAACTTGACTGTTGCTGACAAACTACTACTAAGGACTACAAAAATGGCCAAGGGACCACAATGCAATCATTTCTGGTCTGTGTTGGCTTTTTTTAAGATACACAATTAAATAGTCAGCATAGGCAGCACGGTGGAACAGCAGGTATCGCATGTGCCTCACAGAAAGACGGTTGCTGGTTCAATCCTTGTGTGGAGTTTGCATGTTTCTCCATTCATGCAGCAGTTCTCTCAAGGTCCACTGGCTTCCACCCATAGAGTAAAAAAACATGCTCATTAGGTAAACTAGTGACTCTGAATGCACCCTGGCATGAGCGCAAGTGGTTGTCTCTCTATGAGGCCCTGAAATTGGCTGGCAGCAGGTTCAGGTGTGCCCCGCCTCTCGCCCAATGTCAGCTGGGATGGGCGTTATGCTGCGGTCCATTAACCTCGAAACTGGGAAGAGGAAACATCATCTCCGACTTCTCAGCATTCCAGTTACAAAGTCGGAAAAAACATGAGAATATACCAGGCTGTTAGCTGTTATTAGCACGCCCTGCGTTGTTGTTCACAAATATCACATGAAGAATGTGATTATCACTATGGCAGCATTTTTGTAAATATAAGTCTAACAATACTATGTAAACAGCTGATTTACAGCGACACAGGCTCATCAGAAGTGCGAGTAAATTGATTATAACAGGAGTTTAATAACCATTTACACTGGGGCATCCATCTTTGATTGTCAACTCGGGGTGGCGAGGTTCCCCGAGTTCCCAGTATGAAATTATGACCTGGATGGATGGACAAACACCCGAGGCCTATATCAAGAAGCAGGATTAATGTCTTAGTGAGATAACGTCAGGGTTCACCCTGATTTATCGACAGCACGAAGCCGGTTCCTTTTTTATCAGAGTAGATCACCATGGTGACTTACGCTGAACGGCTATCCTGTTCCGGAGCAGGATAAGTCGGAGGTTGAATCTGATCCTGCAAGATGACCCTCGCACTAACCAATCAGCGTCTCCAAATCAGTGGCCTGCCCTCTTCTCCTGAACCCGGTAGAAGGAGGCGCACAACTCTTGAGACGATCATGAAGATGAGAAGGAGTGTCATAATACCGATTTGACCCACGAGATCACCCTGATGACGCACTATGAGACTTACATGTTCTCGTGGCCCATAATCATCTACCTGTGTGATATATTGGAGCAATTTATTCCCCGTGTGACCCGCAGGAGCGGTGCACGAACTGTCCCGCTGTCATTTTGCATCACCATGCAGTATAAACTTCACGTCTATAGCACCTTTCATACATTCAGTGCTTGATAAATAAAAGGGATGTAATTCTTATGTGAAACAGCACAATCAGGTCCATCATGTCATTCCTGCTCTTTATTCATGTGTTTGAGGGGGTTTTTTCTTGCTGATTTTTAAATTGTTGATTTGGGTCAGAAATCAGATCGGCGTGTTTTTATGTTTTCATTGAGGCGACAACTTAAATTTTAAATGTAGCTGATATGACATGAAACAGACCAACCTACCAGACACAGTTATGTTTTTGTAGTTTTATTTTCTGCTCCCACGACCTCCTCACTACAGAGGGATTACATCTGAGGATGATTATTGTCAGACATGCAACACACGTTCATAGTATTTTGCCTCATGAGACTCATGAGTGTCAGATTTAGCCAATGATGAGTAATTTGCAAATTTTCACAGTGCGCCACACATTTTGTCTGTGATTGACAGCTGCTACGGTGTTTCTTTTCTCCATTATTCTGGCTTTTTCATCCTCACATTTTAACATTATCAGACGCCGCTCTTCACATGTGTAATATAAAGCTCTGTCAGTGCATTCCCGGCGCTTCTCAGCGTGTTTTCCGCTCATGATCACGATTGGCCAGCTGCATCCGAGCCCTCCCCTTATACTTGCAAGTTCACGGCTCTTGATAAGACAATCCTGGATTGAGTTACCGTGTTGATAACTTGCGTCGTGCTATCGGTTATCCTAATGGCCATTGTTGTCGGTCACTCAGTCCTGGATAGATGTGAGTTATCGGGGATAAGTTGACCGCGCTTCGTGCTATAGGCCTCAGCTCCATCAGATTAAGAGGTCATGTGACGTTAAATGCTGCAAGTGTGGTAGCTGCTCCTATTTTAAAAGGCCATGTTGCAGTTCCACAGCAGCATGATAGAGGCTATTTACACTCGAGAATGTTTAAGCTTAAAAAACTTCGTTCCTTAATTAAGACCATCATTATAGACTAAATGTGAAGGTGTCATAATTTTTTGTTTTCCACTGGCTTTTTTTATCAGCAACGATCCAAGAGTACAGTGAGAAATACCATAGACTTGAAGTTACAGGGCTCGAGGTCGGCCAACTAAAATACCCCTGAAACCCCCTGTTGTGAGCTAACCTGTGATTTCCAGTCCTACAATATCTTGTGATTTTTACCTTCAGCTGATTCAGATACACTTTGGAGGAATTACAAAAGTATTTGCTACTACCATTATCGCACCAATAACACTATGCATCAGCGCTAACAGTGCACACCTGTGGCACACAGGATAGCTCTGGCCTTACGCCACAATGCAAGTTTGCCATTAACTGAAGATGTGGAGATCAATGTAAAGTCAGAACTAAAATAAAACAATAACCAACATCCATATCAGATCAGCTCAAACTGAGGACATGCTCAGACTCCACAGTACTGTCCTCTGTATGCAGAAGTGTGTGTGTGTGTGTGTGTATATGTGGGGAGGGTCACTCTGCTCCATTCTTGCTGAAGTTTAGAGCTGTAATATTTACACCCTTATGATGCAGCAGAGACAAAGGGTGAACAAGTAGACCTCCATTTGCTCTTTCTCCAACTTGAGTATCAGTATCAGCTGATCTATGTCAACAACCAGAAGCTGTATTTTATTGTAAATTAACACAAATATAAAGACCTCGTGAAATTCATGTGAATGTCTCAAGGGGTTATTCACAGTGGGCATGAAACATGAATGAGGCTGGTGTTATAGCAGCTGCTGGAAACAGAGTCTCTGTGAATGTCTTCTATTAACTCACAATATGTCAAAATATCATGTAGATCTGTAAAACTGAACCAGCACAAAAAAGCCACCGACAAACTCGGCTGAAACCCACCATTTCACAGTCTGTGGTTGAGTCAATACATCTCATGATGTTTCCATGTAGTTATTCGAGAAAACAAGCTCATGGCTTTTCCTGTGTTATGGTGATTGTTCAGATATCAAACCCACACCCTCACTGTGATGTCATCTAGTCTGTAACACATTGTCTTACATTAAACTGAGCCATGTTGGAAAGCTCTGGTACAGCCACTTTATCACTTTTACCTCTCATGACTTCTCTGACAGGAGTCCGAGATATTCCAACAGAGGGGGAGCGCGGATCCGTGAATGGGAGTGCACACTCACTTTTCACTTCAGCCACAGTCTTAGACACTGGTCCAAAAACCTGGAAAGAGCATCGGGGATGGTTAGCAAACATGTTTGAAGTCTCATTTTTTATCTTAAAGTGTGTGGTGGGATTGTAAGCCCACCTGAATGGGTGTGCGATCTATTCCATTTGAAGGGGAGCGTGGATCCTGGTGTAATATCTTGTTTTTAATGACTTGTTCTGGTTTCAGTGGTGCAGACACAGCCTGTTTGCTCTCACTGGATCCCATGATGGTTTCTGATGGTTAACTGCACACACAGGGACAAATGATAATCTGTAAAGCAAAATCAAAGGAGAAATGTGTTAGCAGTGATAAAACACAAACACTGTCAAAGCTTTTAGCACAAAAGAAAATGCATAAGTGTAATGTAGTCATTTTCCAACAAAACACCAAACAACCCAAATCATCACAATGAAATTGTGTTCACGTGCAGGTCACTTCAGGTCAGCAGTCAGTTTCCTTCAAATCACCTCTTTAGAGGGTTACATGGTATAATTTCTATAACTGTACATACTGTTATCAGGAAACCTTTTCTACTCTTTGCATCTATGAAATGGGTTAACATTCAAATATATCATCTGATCAAACCAACACTAGTGAAGTTACAATTAGGGATGCATGGTATTATATGAATTTATGTTCTTTTCTGTTGATACAGAATTTTGTTGCAAATGAGGCCATCTCTATCCCTTCAAAATACAAACATACCATAATTCTTCATCTCATTACTTCATGGGGATACATTCAAAACCAAAAGTGAGACGTTTTCTTGTTTGATACCCATATCTCACACAAACAGAAAGCAACAAGTAGTTTTTTTTTTTTAAGTAAAGGCTCTGTGCTCAGCAAAAAAACATTGGTACTGATATTTACTTTGGAGATATCAGCTAAAATTCAATCTTGAGAGTTTCTAGTTCCAACCCTGAAAATAACTGAAAAGTATTTGGCAGTACTGATAGTGATTATTTGCAATTATAATAAATACATGGAAAAAATGGAAACCATCATGATTCTAACAGAGTTTCCAGGATTATTTGGAAGTGAGCATTTTAACCACAAAAAGCCTCACCATAGAGTAAATGTTTAATATTTCACCACACCAAAAATGGTACTACAATAAAAAATATACAATTAACTCCCCCCACCAGTATTTTGAATAGAATGGGACTTATTAACTGTTTATATTTATTTACAAACAAAAATAACATCAACTAATCAAAGGAAAGAAGTTAAAAATATCTATATTATTCTTGTAGCTTTGATCAGGAGTTAAGTTTTTCATAGATTTGATTTAGGTGAAAAATAACTAGATATGAAATGTCTTTAATGCTGAATCATACCTTTCCTCATATTATTTGACCCTTTTATGTCTTTTGTTTCTTTTGTTGAGTCCTTATAAAGCGTACTGTATTGTGATTGGGGAGACACAAAGTTGTCTTTGACCCTTTTACCAATAAATATGCATCCAACACTCTTGACAAAATTCAGTGGCTCATGTTTCATTATCATCTTCATAACAAGCATTTCAACACAATCTAACGTTATGAATGTTTCTTCAGTATTATCTTTTTAAACTTCAGACTCCGTGTTTACGTTTAAATAATCTTTCACTTGTGAACGCAGCTTGAACACCTAAAACATCTTTGTTTTCTGCACTGATGATGAAGAGGAGAAAATACACACGAGCTGACCTGGGCTAAGCTAGCAGCATGATAACTCCTCAGCAGACTGAGGGTAAAGTTAGAAAGATGAGATACCAACAAAAGCCATAATGAGTTTAAATAGGCTTAAACTGCCTGGTAAACGACCACCGTGGCAGACACTTGAAATAAAATCACCGGCTTACCTTGAGAAGACAAAGAAACCCAGGCTGACGAGCTGCTCCTATTCTCTAATCTTGGTCCACACTTCTGATAAACATGAGAAACACTCACGAGTTTTAAAACATTTAAATGGCGGGGCTGCGTACGTGTTATTTTTGAATGAGCCAATCAGCGCTCGCGTCCCTTCCGTATCCTCAGCGCTGATTGGTCGAAAGCGGTGCATCCCGGAACAGGGTGCGTCGCCCTGCTGATAACATGTTTGAATTGCAGGAGGAGACACTTCGTCAGTCAGTTTGGCCTGTTCAGGAAAATGAATTATACATAAGGTAAAAAAGATAACCTCTAGAAAAAGGGCCCTCATAAATCAACGGACAAAAGGTCATTCATATTTCAGGAAAATAAATTTGTAGTGGTTCAGTATTATTTACTTATCATTGGAAGAAATGCATCCATGATAGAAGATATTTTGTGTACTGAATTAAATTGGTATTAATTAATGTGACAATTGTCTCGATAAAGATTCAATATAATTTCACACATCTTTCAATTGTCAACACATACTTAATAATTCTGCAAATGCTTATTATATGTATTATTTGATTTACTGCGTATGTAGATGTGGTGAGGCTTTGCATAAACACTGACCTGACATGTATTTGTCTTTACTATTCACTGATGAAACTTTATACATTTAATATTACTCTGTCTTTAATAGAAAAACTTTTTTAAAGGGGTAGTTCAGTATTTTGAAGTGGGTTGTGTGAGCTCCATATGGCCACTAAGTACATTAGATGAAGTAGAAAGTTCTCTCCTCTCCCTTTGTAAGCCATACTTTGTAAAAGTTCGGAAAAGCAAAGTTTATCTGGAATTAGGAATACGTGGAATATGTAGGATACAATGAATATGGGACATGAGTAGGTTAGTTCAGGATAAACTTTATTTTTCCAAAAAAGTTTGAGCACTCAAAAAATTGTAGGTAGCGTGCTCTTAAACTGTGGTGTATTTTTTTTATTATGCCACATTTTATTTACTATTTATTATACTTGTAGGCGGAGAAAATACCCTTTGTATTTGGGACAATACTTCCCTGATGTGTGGTTCTGTATAACAAACTTCACAAATTGTGGCTTACTGAGGGAGAGAAAAAAACTTTCTACTGCATCTTCGTGGCCACATAGAGCTCAACCCTACTTCAAAAATACTGAACTATCCCTTTAATATGGAGTTATTATGTATCCATTTCTAATGTGCCTTTCAGATGTTGTATTGTGAAGTGTTTTATTTCAGTCACCACATAAAATACAAACTGCAAGCTCACTTCTTTTTTTCATGTTCTCCATAACTGCATAGGCTATGACTTTTTAAAATAAAATGTGTCTTTGAAATGAACTGATTTCCATACTTCACAAAAAAGGGTTTAATATAAAGGCCATGGCTTGCCAGAAATGCCGCACATAATGAAATGTTTTTTTGCAATTTCCATTATACATATGTAAACATTATTAAGCTTTGTCTAATGGACCTGTAACTTAAAGTTTATTTATGTAACCAAGTATTTTACCTCTGCCCTACATATATAAAAACACTACAGCTGTAGCAGCTATGGTCTCTTTAATACCGAAACAGTTATTTATAATAAAAGTATGTTATATTAACATCCTGAGTGCATCTGCCCAAAATTCATTCTCACATCTGTTACTTGTTTTCCTTCCAGCTCCTCACGTTACAATCATGTAAAACCATTTTTGGCTCCAGAAGTAAACACAAAACAGATGTTTGGAACCAAAGCTTTATTGCTTAACATTATATTAAACATTGCAGTCAGGATTAAACTAGCCTGAAAACAATAAAAGTGCAACAATTATGTTACAATACACAGTATGGCATATAGCATTATTTTACAATGAAGCAACTGTTTTACAGGGGCAATATGAAAAAGAGACGGAAAGGGAGGAGCCCAGAGAAACCATTCTCAATGATAATATTACAATTGTATGACCGTATCATTCAATTATATCATCCATTCAAACAAAAAACACACACCCACACACACATGCAGACCGTACACTTATAACATAACAGTCCCGCTGGTTGTCAGTTCTTTATCTTGGCTGATAAATGATTACTACAAAATTAAATAATATGTATAAAAAAAGAAAAACAAGCTGCTGCAGCACATATGATTAGCTTTTGTACTGTGGATCAGAATGATCCTTCTCTTAGGGGCACTTTGGATACAAAGCAGCACTCTTTTCATATCAAAGCAAGATTGTACCTTATTTCTACATAATTGTAGTGAACATACAGTTTAACACAGTACAAGCTGCTGTTAGGCGAAGGTTGTGAGGGCATAGACTGGTGCAGGGATGAAAAATGTGAAAGCTAATGTTGAGCCATAGAGCAGTGCTTTCAATAGCATCTCCATGGAAGTGCTCCAGGAAAGGCCTTTTACAATAAATAAATATCATAGGTACTACTGAAAGTACAATTTTATATAATCATGAAATGCATGTTGAAATAAAGGCCCATAACAACCCAAAAACAGCCTGGACATTTGATGCTCATTTTAACACATCATTTATGTTGTCTGATAAAAAGAACTGATGATCAGAAGTACATCTCACACTGCCGTTTCAAGGGCGTAACATTTCTGGTGCGTTCCAGTTGTAGTCGGAGGTCGGAATTTCCCACTTCCGAGTAGGAAATTTCATCTGGAACGCCCCCCCGAGGTCGGAATATCCTACTAGGAACTCGGGGGAACCTTGCCACCCCCGAGTTGACAATCAAAGATGGCAGCCCCCAGCGTGAACAGTTATTTAGCTCCTGTAATAATCAATTTATTTGCACTTCTGACTAGTGTGTGTTGCTCTAAATCAGCTGCAACATTCTTCATGTGATATTTGTGAACAACGCAGGGCGTGCTAACAACAGCTAACAATAGCCTGGTCGATCGGCTCGTTTTTTTTCTGACTTCAACTGGAACGCCAATAAGTCAGAGATGACGTCACTCCCATTTCCCAGCTCCCAGTTCCAAGGTAAATGGAACGCAGCATTACCCTTCTGTGACTTTTAGCAACCACTGAACATCCTGGAGGTGAATAAGGGGAAACGAGTTGATCCCCTCTTTGTTCCATCTCCAGACTGGAGAGAGGGAGGCATGCAGACTCAGCGGGAGACAGGAGTGCAGCGAGTGAGCATCTCTGCCTTTGTGCATATCTGGGGGGATACATGTCAGATACATAAAATACTGTGTTATGGTGAAATTAAGATTTTGGTTGGTTCTAATAAAATAATTTCATATTTCAAACTGGGGGGTGGTATAACCTGAGTTTGGGAAAAGCTGTAATGGAGGAACAATATCAGTGTCAACTTATTTTAACATTATCAGCACTTAGCTTCCCATTTTCTCCACACAACATCACCTCTTCTATGAAGTTTTTCTTCTTAATGTGGTCTGATTAAGTTCATCGTTTGTGTCATTTGTGAGTCGAATATCTGTTTTTTTCTCAAAGACTAGGGCTGAGCGATATGGACAGAATTTCATATCTCAATATTTATGCCAGATATCTCGATATCGATATGACTACAGGTTTGGTGAAAACCAAGCAGTGCATTCAAGGGCAATTGTAGAATTGTAATTAGTTCCGACTTCTACAGCTGTACACGCAGGGTGAGCGCAGGGGTTATCTATATCATTGTTTTTTTTATATTAATATCTTGAATGTTCATATCTCGATACCGATACGATAACAATGGATCTTTCAGCCCTACCAAAGACATTAAAACATGTTGAAGTGCAATGTTTCAAACTAGCTCCCCACTTTTGAGTGACCTCCTCTGTAAGATGTAAAAAAGCACAAGTAGGACATTTACAGATATATTTCATGCTGTAAAAAAAGATTTTGATTCTCTTAAGCTCCTGTTGACCCTGGACCTTGTCTTGGGTATTTGACCAAAAGACCTGTTCAAGTCTTTCATACAAGTTGAGATAAAGGAACCAGAAATGATAAAATGCTCACAATTTTTTAGCCACAGGACTCATCACTGCACCACTCTATTAAGATAGACAGCTAGTCAGATTTAGTGCCATGATATTCACAACCATCCACTGAATACAAATTGGATTCAATCATTCTCCATCTTACGTCTTCATTGAGTTCACATATAAAAATCAAAGCGACATTTCATCAAACTCGGTTCCTCAGATCTACAGAGTCGTAGGAAAGGCGAGGACGGCTGAACATGAAGAAAAACAGCAACATGACTGTATTACCGTTGGCTGCATTTCCCTGGTAGAAACTAATACTGCAATACTGGAAAGAGGTCTTTCTGAGGGAAATAACCACAAGATGGCATCTCAGGGTTGGTTGATTATTCACAGTGTCTTCCTTCCTCCACCTCTGCATGAATCTGGTTCCTCTCTGTTTCCTTCAGTCACCCAAACATTTTCCTCCCAGCGAGACGCACTCACACTCGATGAGCTCCCCCCTGGCTGGCCCTCATTCAGTTCCACCCTCCACCTCTCTCTGGCAAAAGTGAGCCAGCAATGTGTCCAAGTCCCGGCGGTCAGCGGCAGTGTACAGAGAGCTCTCTCCCATCATGCTGAGAGCCATGCGCAGGGTGGACCAGATGTTGTCGGACATCATGGTGGCTGCAGCTCCTCCTGGTCCCCTGACTGCTCGAGCACCATCAGTAGCTGCCTGACGTTGAAGAGACAGAGCCTCGAGGAAGTGTTCGACTGCCTCTCTGGAGAGAAAGGACAGGAGGGTGAGCAGCAGTTCATGTTTCTTAGATAATCTGATTTGGTCAGAATGATTTAATGCAGCTTTAACTTAGTGCATGAAGTACAGTGAAAGTACAAGCATGGTGATGAATGCAGAAAACTAGAATCAAACAACATGATCATACATAAACCTTCCAGATAGAGCCTTGCTGTCTGAAGGGTGAAAGGGTAAAAACAATAACAGTGCTTCACAAATCTGCTGTTGCCATCTAGTGGAAACAAAAGCAACTGCATGGCACCAGCTTTCATTCTTACTTTATATACTCCAAGAAATAGCCTATATAATCAGACCCTGGGGAACAGAAACCAAAGCAATAAAACTTCCTGATGTGTAACACAAATATAAGACCTGACAAGCTGTATTACTTACCTTTTGTCCTTTGAAACCACACCATCTATTTACACAAAGCTCAAATCATAGATCTTGTTAGCCTGGACTTACAGGCTCAGGAAGATATCTATTACACACAGGGCAGCCTGAACCTGTATTATAGCAGACTATGGTCAAATGCTCCTTCATTTTAAGACAGGCCTTGAAATTAGGGGAGTAAGAAAATATAGATTCACCAACAAAATGATAAATTTTGTGGCACAATAGTGTTAAAAAATTAAATTTCTAGTGAAGTATGTGATAACCTCCATCAGCCTCCATCCTCTAGCTGGTAGCAAACATTTTGACTCTTCCTCTATCTGTTACATGTATTGCCAATATTTTGCCCCTAAGAAACACAATTAAGTTTTTACTTATCTTTAATTTATTCAATGCTGTGGGCTCTCAATAGTATTTAAAAAGTATGCATATAAAAACAGTCTTTTTATGAAAAAAAGTGATCTAATACCTTGTTAGTTTAGGAATATACTGTATTGTATGACCAGGTTCCTGCCAATAAACAACCCTATTTAAAATAGTTGATCTCTTGAAAAGCTTTCTTTAGTCAAATATACTTGTCTGATAGAATAACAGAACACAAATCAAACTAGACATGAGAATTCTACAAATAATCTAGGGACTTAACAAAAGATTATCTTTAAAAATTATTTGTATCACAAATTATTTTTTTCTCTAAAATATCAAAAAAACTGAGAAGAGATGTATCTCTGTATTTTGTATGTTATATTCAGGATATTTTACAGGCATCAGTGTTTGTGTAGTGATGAGAGGGTCAGTTTTCAAATATAATGAAACACTTTTAAGACCAGTTAACACTGCTGTCTGTTTCCTATGCTCTCTGTTCCAAGATGTAATATTTACACCCCTATGATGTTTTGCTTTTACTGTGAACATCACAGGGAGCAGAATGGGGCAGCAAGTTGGCTCCCCCATCTCCTGAGATAGCATCAAAGACATAACACAGATGAGAGAGGAGCACACGTGCCAGCGATGATTATGATGCTTATGAATGAAAATCTTTTTACCTAGGACTTCAGCACTTTAACTACTACTGAACATAATTTATTTTGAAATACATATTTAAAAGGCCCTCTATTGAGGTCGATTCTGCACCATAAAAAACATTTATTTTAAACAAACAAAAAAAAGGCTGATTAAATGGCTTATGTTACCATTATTATGGTATTTTTACCCACTGATTCTTCTCTCACCTGTGTGCTCCCAGATTCACACAACTGATTCCCAGGTTGTAGCGACTCCTGACAAAACCTGGCTGCAGCTCCAGCGCTCTCCTGTAGGCGGCCACAGCTTCCTCTGAGCGGCTGCCGTTAGCGAGCGTGGCACCCAGTTTGTTCCACAGCAGGTAGTCCTGATGGAGAACGAAGAGAAGGAGAAAGAAATCAGAAACAGAGCAGACAGTGAACAGATAGAGGACAGGATCTGATCACAGGGTCCACACTGACCTGTGGGGTGACAGAGAGGGCGGCACTGAAACAGTCCACTGCTTTGTCGTACTCGCCACTGAGGTTGAAAAGAACCCCCAGACCACACTGCAACTGGGGGTCTACCTGGGCTGGGTCTGAGTTTGCTGCTTGCAGGAAGAGGTTCTGGACATCAGCAAATAAAGATCTGCAGGGAAAATGATACAAAAAAAACAAAAATCAGAAAAAAAGACGGAACAGAAACTAGACACACTTGAGGGCCTCGTGGAGCCCCGTTCCTTATTTATCATGGCTCACCAATCATTTCTAAATATCAAGATACTATAGATATGAACAGATTCATACATACAAGCAAAATTTGCTATGAGGGGTTCCCATCTTTGTTGTCAGTCCAACATCATGCACATATGTGTTAGAACACTAAAACTCATACTATACCACAATATACAGTATCTTAAGCAACTAATAACAATTAATGTCAATAAATCTAGATATTTTAATTTTTATGGCTACATTTTTAAAATAAATATTTCTTTCTGTAAAACTGTCTCATCCTGCTTACAGCTCTTTTATTTGTTGTTTAAGTTTGACTGCAGTTGTTGCCTTGATCAGCTTGGTATTTTCTCATGTACTCTAGGCCAGTGGTTCTCAAACTTTTTTCAATGATGTACCCCCTTAGAAATACATTTTTAGTCAAGTATCCCCTGACATGGGCAAAACATTTTTGGAAGAGAAAAGAGGTACAGTGCTGTAAAAGTCAGTGTCTGATTTATTAAAGCCAAACAACTTATGTCAGTGAACCTGACAAATACATTCATATTGCAAACATTGTAGAAACAAAAAAGAAAAACAGAAGACGGTGACCACCAGGAAAGTGGTCACCGTCAAAACTCAAATATGCAAAACGCTGCTTATTTATAAGGTATTGGTCTCTGTAATGGTACAAAATAAAAAATATAAATTGCCATAATTCTAACACCAACGAACCCGCGCCGGTGATAAATTTAAACGAGGTCATTTAGCATGCTGAAATATCGCTGCTTCCTGCACCACGCCAGTCGCACCGTGAATGCCGCTATAATTTGCTCCACACGTTGTCAGTGCAGCACTGCGGAAAGGCGAGGACTTTTACTATAGAAGCACTTTTCAGTGCCAGCAGGCAGTCCTGCAGCTCACGCCGTCGGACACTTCCAGCTGCATTTGAGACATCAAAAGTCCATGTTGTCTCTCAGCTGAGTTTGATAAAATTAAGGCATATGCATTCTACCTGGGTGAAATATTCCTTGAAAGACTTCTTTTAGGACATCTCCAAAGAGTCTGCAGTGTTATCCGGCGACAGGTACGTTTAGCGTGCGCTGGTTCAGTGGGTCAAACTAACTTGGTGTGTGTGTGTGTTTGGGGGTGGGGTTGGGGGAGTGGGGGGTCAGTTTTATATTAAAGGATATTGTAACTAAATACTGAATATAAAATTCAGTGCATGAGCACACATTTATATTTTATCAAACTTTTTACAAAATAATTTTCTCCAAGACTTATTATTAGGATGAGCCTACTGATTTTTTAAAGATATTTTGAAAAGCTTCACGTACCCCCTGCAATACTTCCACGTACCCCCAGGGGTACCCCCATTTCAGAACCACTGCTCTAGGCTGATAATCTTATTTAATTACAGTATGTCTTCATTTGCTTTATTTCTAATAGTTCTTTACCTTTTGCAAATTTACACTTGTTTCTAACAGCAATATTATAAGGAGTAGAAGGAAATACTGTATGTGGGTACCATCAGGGTGACAAAATAATTCAGTTTGAGTTTTAAAATGTGTCTTGTTCAGATATTTCATTCTAATGTGAAAGGATTTAAATTTATCAATTAGATATCTTATTGGCATTAAAAATAAGCTTTAATCTGCATCAATTTTGTGTTTTGGTCTCTGAATTTTAGCTTTCCTTTTTATTTTGCAGTGTAAAAAAATAAATCCAGGTAAAATTCTGATAAAAGTAACCTAACGTATCAACTCTTTCTATTAATTACCCCCCATCATAGTTGTGACTGACAGTGTCGTTCAGTTTGTAACAAATAGGCCCTCTGCTAATGAGGATAAAATAAACATGGCCCTCTCTGTCACCAAAGTTGCCCTTGACCTCTCTGATAGATTAACCATACCAGATCTGAACACCTGAGAAGTCCAAAATGTGTGTGAAACTCACTCTGGCAGCAACGAGCCGAACCTCTCCCTCTCCTTGTCCCTCTCTCTGGCTCCTTCCTTTTGGCCATCTCTCTCATTCTGCTCCCACACAGAATGATATTTTGGGTTGTGCTTCAGCCAATCGCGGAGAGTCTCACAGGCCTGCCTGTGCAGCGATTCATTAGTGAAACTGACAGCCAACGCCATCAGAGCTGTCAGGTTGTCATTCTTCAGCTCTATACATCTAATAAGAGAAGACAGGCCAGGGAGAGGAAAAATAAATCGGCAAGCTCGACATTTAACAAGGACATGCTCACAGTAGAGAGTGTAAAATGTTCAATTCCACATTAATGGTAATAGATTTCACTACTACATTTCAAAATGACCAAATACAAAGAGGGTACAGAGAAATTTATGAAGAGTAAAACACAAAAATCCGAGCATCAGGTTTACAAAACACTCTACATTATTCAGTTCCAGGAGGAAACTGTTTTCATGATGAATTAAAAAATGTTCTTCAACTACTTTTTGTTGAAATGTTCAGATTTCTTAACTTAGAAACATGTGAAGAAAGAGTTCAGGGGAACCATGAGAGTGATAAAAAAACTGTGTCCAAACTGTCAATAAGAAAAGCACCGACTGAGAAAAACATTTCCAGAGTAAAGGCCTTCACACAGTGATTACTCTTTTGTCTCAAACTGCTGAACAGTTGAAAAGAAACACATCTTGTGTGTTTGTAATGTTTGCACATTGTCTCCATAACTTATCATTTTCTGACAATGGTTTGATTTTCTGTGTGCGATTCCCTTTACTTTCTCTCTAAACCTCATATTTAAACTTCACTTTCAACTGCTGTGGATTTTAACCACGTGTTGTCTTATATCAGGCAAAAATGTGTTATTACAACCGCTAGAAGCTAAAAAGCTTCATTTACAAAAGCTGTACTCCCTTTCTGTAAGGCCTTTTTTCTTTTGGAGACAGCAGTGTGATGAACAAGCTTGTGAAAATGAGTTTTACCCCAAATTTAATGAATAGCACTGTCAGAGGTGGAACAGTGTTTTCTTTTATTTTCTCTAGAAGCGAAAAAAAAAAAAAAAACACCAAATGATCATCACTGAAACTAATAGAAAAATACAAAATCAATGGAGTAGAAAAAAATCATTGCACCCAAAATGAAGTTTTGTGTATAACATTTTTATGAGACACTGATAGAAAAAATAGTGAAATATATATATATTTTTAAACTGACTGAGCTTGCATAGACCTAAAAAGTTTCTTTTCAGCAAACACATGGTCCTTTTGTTTTAGCTTTGAGTGACTATTCAGTGTCCTTGTCCTTGTGACAAAGAGTATAAAGTTACAGTTATGCAAATGGCATGTTTGACTATCGGGAACTTTAGGTAGTTGTGTTTAAACAATTAATTCATTATCAAACTCCTTTTTTTTTTTTTTTACAAAGTCTTGTTTCTGAACCGATCAGGGTAAACCCAAAAAAAGGGATTTTTTTGTAAACTGAATTATTAATTGCCGTGTTAGATCATGGCAGGCTAATGTTAGCTTACTTAGAGGAAAATCCTGATATGTTTACTTCTTAATCTGGTTCACGTTTGTCAAAACTAAGTCCAACAGGAAGGACCTCTAAGATTTGGACAAACAGATAAATTGTGAGAATTTCTTGAGAAAGTGTGATAGAGAGAGATCAGAACTTCTGGCAAAATGATTTCACTTCAGGTAAGTGGATTTTTAGAACAGGTAGTTCATCTTATAATTTCTTTTTTAATATCCCAAGCAAAACATGAACGTTTTTTTAATTAACTGCGATTATTTCTCTTACACTGAAAATGCATTGGGGTCATACATTCAGCAAAAATTAGAACATGTGTTGTAAAATGTATCAAAAAATATAAACCCACATATTTTCTGGGTAAATTAAACTAGTAACATAATTGTCTTGTACTTATTTCTTAGGACAGAAAAGTCAACAATTGCAAAAACGGCCCAAGAAGCAGTTACAAAAGCCCTTTGCTGTTCAGAATCTGACCTGCGGAGGGCGCTGATGGCTGCAAACTCCTGCTCGTTCTCTGCCTGACAGGTTCCCAGATATTGCCAAGCCTGCAAATCAAAGACAGAAAAATCACACACATCATGGCTTCCCTCCAGCTGCTCTCTGCGGAAACAAATATGGGCAGATTTGGAAACAAATGACAGCACAGCCAGGGAGAGTCTCACCAGCTGACTGTCTGGTTCTCTCTGCACAGCACTCTCAAAGAAGCGCACAGCACCCGGGATGTCGCCTGCCTCCATCCTCTTCACCCCCTCAGACAGGGGGTCGGGGTGGGACAGGTAAGGGTTTTCCTCTTCAAACTGATAACCCTCCAGAGTAAACAAAGAAAGACAGTCAGAGTATTTCTGACACAGGACTGTGCTATGACCAGAAAACAAGTAGCCTGTGAAAAATGCTTTTTTCATGAGTTTCCTACAGGAGCCTGTGCTGAGCAGATAGACAGGTACCTTGTCGTACGAGTTGCTGAGTAGCTGATCGAAGTCAGACAGCCAGGGGTGGCTCTCTGCATCCCTCTTTGCCATCTCCTCCCACTCTTGCTGCAGCTTCTCCCAGAAATCCACATCACTCTGGAAGAAATATCCCCACACATCATTAGCTCACGATATCCCTGCATTCCATATCACTTTGTTTCAGACTTAGTTGACCTTTTAATGAATGGATGACACCACAATCATGATATTTACAACCAGAATAAGACAACTTTCTTTTTCCTCAAAGAGTGGAGGTACCTTTCATTCAAGGCCTGAACCAGTAACAGCGCTTCGATCACTCTTTCTGGTAATAAAGGTATCAACTTTCACGTTCCTCTGGAGTGACCAAATCTATTCTTAAGGTCTCTGTATGTTAACTGACTGAAATCTTACCCTCAAACTTACAGCTGATCAAGACCTGGACACTACCCACAAAAAAAACAATTTAGCATACACACAACACACGATGTGAGGAAATGATTAGTTCTCCCATTTTGATTGGTCGGAGAAGGGAGAGTGGTGCACTGGTGCTGGTGTGTGTGGTGGTTTTTAAAATGCTGAACTGTTTTAAATTAGAGTACAATGGGGAAAAAGGGCCCATCTGCTCCTAAAAACAAGACAAGACTAAGAGGATTTGTACTTGCTTATGAAGGCTGAAGAATTATTCCAATTACCCCCAAGTGAAAGACACACACCGAACAGGCATAACATAAGTGGTCACACTGATTATCTCTTCGTTGGTGGGTGGGGGTAATTTAGGTCGCAGGTGAACGTTTTGTCCTCAAAGTTGGTGTTAGAAGCAGGAAAAAGGGGCAAGCATACGGACTGGAGCGAGACTGATGACTGGGTCAGAGCATCTCCAAAACTGCAGCTCGTTTGGAGTGTTCCCAGAGGAGGGAAGTCAAGGCTGGTTCTGATAAAAAGGTGTCAGAATATACCCAGTTTATTGTGTATGAGGCTGTGCAGCCACAGACCAGTCAGGATGCCAGGTGCCTGATCGATGTGTATGTTTATTTAATTCAGCATCTTTACTTCAACTGTTTGACACTAATTATTTTTATAAGAAGACAAAAGGTAGAAAGCTGAACATGTGTGCTCGCGTGAACAAAACATGAGATTGTTTCTCTTATTAACATGCAGAAATGTCTGAGAAACAGCTGTGGATTAAAAGCTATGATGGCTGAAAAAGCTGCACTGGTCTTGTGTAGAAAACATTTTTAATGATGCACAAAGAGCTGATGTCATTCATAGGATCATAATCTTCTACAACACTAAAACGATTAAACTTGCCCTGGTTAATATTTTGACTGATTCAAATCTGTTTGTCACAGAAGATTTAAAGAGACTGTGAGGAGAATCTATTACCTGCGACACAAAGACTCTGCTACCCATGAGCACGCACGGCGACTGTCGTAATGTTGCATTCCAGTAACCTCAGAACTGGGATTGTCGTCATCTCCGACTTATCGGTGTTCCAGTTGGAGTCGGTAAAAAACATGCCGATCTACCAGGCTATTGTTAGCTGTTGTTAGCACGCCCTGAGTTGTTGTATGAAGAATGTGATTATCACTATGGCAGTATTTTTGTAAATATAACTCTGACAATACTATGTATACAGCTGATCTAGAGCGACACACCCCAGTCAGAAGTGCAAATAAATTGATTATTACAGGAGCTAAATAACTGTTCACACTGGGGGTATCCATCTTTGACTGTCAACTCAGGGGTGGTGAGGTTTCACCGAGTTCCCAGTAGGAAATTCAGACTTCGAGGGTCGTTCCAGTTGCAGTTTCCTACTCGGAACTTGGAAATTCCTACTTCTGACTACAACTGGAACGCACCACAACACGTTACCGAAGCCAAAGCGTGTGTTTGTTATGTTGTAGCCCGGACCTTCCTCAGAACTCTGTATTGATTTACAACTTCTTTTTTCAACAACTTACAGGATGCAAAGCGACGAGGTAATGTATCTCTTTCTAGTTACATAGCGGCAGTTTTTGATGTGTGACAACAAGCAATTTTTGAAAAACTTAGTATCGTAGTTTTGTAGCTGGCTATATATCGCTACTTACAGCCGGCTGTTCTAAGACTTGTCCGAATAATATAAATTTGTTCTAGTTTTAATTGTCTTGTTTCTGAAGTTGAGTATCCAGGCCAGTCCAGCCCTGTCCTGTCCTGTACTGTCCGACCCGACCAAGAAGCTAAGGAATAGCATTTATAGATAACCTATTTTAATGATATAAAACTCATCGATAAGTGCGTATTTCGATCAGGTATATATCTAAAAGTGAGACTTTTTTTGCAATTACTTAGGAACTCCTCACAGTCCCTTTAAAATAAAAAAAACAATATGTTATTTCCTTGACTTACTCCATCAGTCATTTTGTTAACCAAAACAACAACATGCAATACAATCCAACAGGAAAATTAAGTTTACTTTGTGGCAAGTTTTGATAAAATTCATGTAAAACTTGCTTTATTCCATTTCTGACATTTTGAGTTTTTCCTTTCCTTTGATTACAACTGTAAGAGAGTTTTGTGCAAAAAAAAATTATTTAGCCCAGATCTAGCTTTCACCTTTACGACAGTACGGCTCCAAATGAATATTTATTCTGCTAGCTCTGACTTTGGCTCATTTATTGTTGTCTCACCTCCACTGCAGCTTTGGCTTCTTGGAAATCTGGTCCTGCTGAAGCAAACTCATCCACCCAGGCTTCAGCTGACTCTTCAGACACCTGAATAAAGCAATGAGAGTGCTTAACTTAAGTCAACATGAGCTGTCTATAAAATGTTGTCTAAGCTGCTGATGACAGTGACAATAAAAAAGGAAAACGTGGAAAGGGAAAATGAATGGACAGGAGGAAAAGATGAAAGACAAAAAAACATAATGAAAAGAAAACTTAATTCCCCTGATTCGTCTCTTAAGTTGTTTTAATAAAAACACTCAACAGCAACAGAGTATTTAAATGCTGAGTGTCTGCGCATTCAAAAAACTTGTTGCAAACTTAAATATGAGAACACTGCAGCTGAAAGTCAAACACCTACGGCTGCAGAGACCACAGAGGGCCTACCTGCCTGATGACCTTGGCCCACTGCTCTGCTTGTTTAGCTTTAACTTTGTCAATCTTCTCATCTCTCTCTGGGGGTTCCAAGGGAAGACTCCCTCCCCCCGTCTCCGTCAGGAACTATGGCAGGAGGCGAGGAGGAGGTGGTAGCGGGGAATGGGGCAATGTTTTGAGGAGGAGGGTGTGGTTGGTGAGGAACATTTTTTTTATTTTGAGGGATTGGCGGATTTTGAGTAGAAGGAGCAGTAGATGGATGGCGGTTATTAAGAGGGATGGGAAGCCGAAAGTTGGAAGGCGGGTTAAAAAAAAAAGGGAGGTACACATGTCAAATTTAAAGGGCAAGAAAGTACAACAATGACATGGAGAAGAGTGATCACTAAAAACAATACTGAGAGCTACACAATCACGATATAATGAGCTCCATTTCCACCAAAATAATTATAATTTCAAAATGTGTTTTTTAAAGGAAACTGTATCATAGCTGGTATTACAAAATTAAAAAGGAAGTGAAAGTATTTGAGCGCACGATCAAGTGCAAAAACCTCTTTTCCTTTTCCTCTGAGAGCTGTAATGCCACACTGAGCTCAAGTCTGAGCATGAAATTATAGAAAGATGTTGTTATTGATTAAGTGTGTTCAGCTCTGCATACATTGTAACTTGTACCAGAAACTGTTTTTTGTTTCACTCAGAGACAAATATGAGAAAGCAGCTGGTACTAAAAAAAGACACTGTAGCACAGCATGTTCTTGACTCATCTGAACACAACAGAAATTACCAAGTAGAAGGACAACAAAACTCTTTTTCTCTAAAAGACTCTTAAAAATTGACTACTTCTTAAATTCTGTACTTTAAGGTAATACAATTAACGGCAGGGATACCTGTTTACTGCACACAAAGTTTAAAAAAACCCACCAATGCTGTAATTTTCAAAGTGCAAGAACTTCAGGGGAGGCACCAAATGGTGTCAAAAACATGTCAAAAAAATACTCTGTTCAGCCTTTGCTTTCTATTTCTAAGGCAACTAGAAAAGCACTCGGAGAGCGCAGACCTCCGCCAGCGCCACGGTCCTCGCCCATATTGTGATTTTTACCATAAATATTAGTCCTATCTTTATTTCATCTAAACATTTAGATTCCTTGATCATGAAAACATACCATTAGCAATTGGATTCATAATGATATCTATTTTAGTTCAGTAGTTATTCCCAAAAATCACATTTTTCGTCATGGCGGATCCAGACTCTGATCCAGATCAACACCAAAATTGAATCAGTTCTTCCTTTTCCCATGCTGAACATTTCCTGAAAATTTCATCAAAATCCTTTTATAACTTTTGGAGTTATTTTGTTCACAGACAGACGGACAAACTCTCTCGAAAACATAACCACCTTGGCGGAGGTAAATATTACATACTTGTCACAAATATATTATAAATAGTTTTGGGCAATTTCCCGAGTAAAAAGAAAAGAGGGACTTGGCCTACAGTCACTGCTATTCAAGGTTTAGGTTAATGTGGTTATTGTGGCTGTACTGACAACTAGTTAATCTAATAAAAAAATGAGACGGTCAGTTTTAAGGCTGTATTTTTCTGTTTCCATGTTTGATTTCAAATGATGCTGACAAAAAGGTTGACAAAAAGGTCAAAAACTTTGAAAAACATTAATAAAAGAAGTCACAATTTATTTAAAATATATCAAGATTGTTAGTTTTTTGTTTTTATTTGGAAATACATTAGTGTAAAAAGAAGGTGCGAACAAAAGTGTATAATTTTATTAATAGTAAAAAAAACAAATTAGTCATTACCATTTTCATTTTTGGAGCAGTGTTTTTGTGGGTGTGCATGGGTTCTTCAGGGTTGCAGCAGACAATACGCTCTCACAGGGGGCTCACTCTTTCACACTTTAAAATCCTATGTACTCATGGGTTTGTATATCTTTAAAAAAATTACAGAGGCCCTTTTAAAGGTGCAAAACCCAAACGTTCTATTTTACAGCAGATTCATTCTGGGTTGCTATGTTAACACCAATTACAAAAATGTACAGAAGAAAATGAAAATCACCCCGTCTTAAATTAAGTCTTAAATTAAGTCTTTTAAGTTAATTTGACATTTCTTTGTATTTTGGTGGAAATGGGCATCCAAAGGCTTATTTGAAAAGCAAAGACCAGACTGAGTTGAAGATCTAGCATAAGCCCCATTTCTGCTTTAAATTATTAAGATCAAACAAACGACATCCAACCCTAGTTCAATCACAGGGCACAGAAAACAGAGCAAACATGGGAATTATCTTGACAGTAAAGATTCTCAGTAATATCCATGAAGAGAGAGAAGAAGATAGTCTGAGTCCTCTTTCTGCTCAACAGTTTCTCTCTGAGAAGAGCTGCAGCCTCAGGCTTCATATTACAGAGCACAGCGGCTGATTTTGGTTATACTTTTGGAAAATATTACTCTCCATCAGATTCTGGGCTGATGAGACATACATTTACTGTGAAAACTTCACCAATGTGCTTTCCCAGTGTTATCCCAGTTTGAACCAAGCCCCCCTCCTCAGCTGGCAGAGACTCGTACCTGGTTAAGGTTGGAGGCCCAGTTCTGAGCCTCCTGGGCCTGAGCTCTATCTGTGAGCTGTTTGTCTGTTCTGCTCTCCACTGTCACACTGCCCTCGCCAATCTGCCTAATGAAACGAAGGAACTACACAACGAAAACAAAAATAACAGCATAAAAGCATTTACTATTGTTAATGGTGGTTGGTCAATATTCTTTCAATGAATAGCAAGTATCTTTCAACACCAACAAACTTTCTGAAAATAAAGAATGTTCTTGAAAAACCAGAATAAATCAATACTGATCCACGTCTAGGAGAAATCACTTTAAAAAATGTCAAAGAAAAACAGAAATAGAAAGTTATGGTGATAGATCAAATGTAAAAAGATGAATTGTGGTTTCAGTTGTTGCCAGACAAACATGAAGCTGTAGCTCACCTCACTGTTTTGTAACTTGGGGTCGTCGACCTTTGAGACAAGCTCATTGGCTGTCTGCCTCAGTTCCTCCCCCGGCTGATACTCCTTTGTCCTGTTGGATTAACAACCAAGAGTTTATGACACGTATCTTGGACTGTCAGGTACCATCTTTGATCATTTAAATCTTTTTTATGTGCATTTATGGTCCGTGGATTAGTAATTGCAGCAATGACCCCCACACCAGGACCTGCCCACCATGACCATGCTGTTGTGTATTAGTGTACATCACGAACTGCTCCTGAGTGTGCTGTAGGCTAAATGAAACAGGGTGAGCACTGAACTGCCCTGAGTCCAATGTGGTACTGTTTAACTTTAGTCTGTGAGTGCAGAAGCTTCCAGAAAACAGCAGGTTGCAGGAGGACATTCCAGCTGTTCAGTTACCGATTATTGATAAATCAAAACAGGGAAAGCCTGGTTTGTACTTCTGCTTTAAATCTACGCTGTGCCCACACCACATTCCCATAGGCCGTCCTGAGCATTCAGACTTTAGCCTTGGTCTGTCCACGTCACTCTGCATTTCTATTCCTGTCATGACACAATCTCTACTCCATTCTGTCACTGCCACAGAAAAACATACTATGCAGGAGCAAGCAGCTGATAAATAATGAGCATGGATTGATAAGGATGCATTATGGGGGAAAAAATGGAAGAGAAATCAGATGAGTTGAAATTCAAAGCTGCTTAATCAGTGAAGGAAGAGGATTTTTTATGCCCTCATTTGGCTTCTGAATGAAAAAAGAGGCGGTACACTTCTAATACAACAGCAATAGGGATGTCATCTGTGTTGTATTTTACATGAAGACGTTTGACTCTCTTTCTCTGTCGTACTTACTGTCATTTTTCTGTCACTGGGACACACAATAAAGTTTATAAGCCTTGCAGGAACCATGATCTATGTACAAAAACACTGATTAGAAATTTAGTTTTTAATAAATATAATATAGGGGCAGGCGGCACAGTGGAGCAGCAGGTAGTGCACGTGCCTCACAGCAAGAAGGTTCCAGGTTCTATTCCCGGGTCAGACAGGGGCCTTTCTGTGTGAAGTTTACATGTTCTTCCCGTGTATGCGTGGGTTCTCTCCAGGCACTCTGGCTTCCTCCCACAGACCAAAAACCTGCTCATTAGGTTAATTGGTGACTCTAAATTGTCCTTAGGTATGAGTGTGAGAGTGAATGGTTGTCTGTCTCTCTATGTGGCCCTGTGATTGACTGGCGACCGGTTCATGGTGTACCCCACCTCTCGCCCATTGACAGCTGGGATAGGCTCCCCGACCCCAAAAGGGACAATGGGGTATAGAAAATAAATGAATTAATGAATTTAAGGGCTTCCTCATGCTATAAAAAAGAAATAAAAAACAGTTTTACGTGCAAGAAATAGGGATGTATTGTGCTATGGATAGTTTTGCAATATATCATAGAATCACCCACATATTGCCAAATTCTTGCCAAAACACACCCCTAAGCAGCAAAATACATTTGATGTGATGGTTCAACTTCTGCGGGCAGGTAAGGTCCAGTTTTTGTACATGCACTATGAGCTTTTTTGGACCATACTAGCATCTGTGTGCGCATCAGTGCATGTATGTCAATGTGACCCCTCAAAGGCAGCTGTAGTTACATCAAACATGCATATGTTTTGGTACATGACTCCTTAGATAAAGCAGTTCACCTAAACAAAGCCTAAAACCCTCTAATATTTATTTGTCGGCAGAAAATCTGCTTACAACCACTCCATTAAGGAAACCAAAAGTCTAAATTGTTTTGTCCTAAAGCTATTCTTTAGTTTTATAGTTTTTATTTACAGTACAAAAACTATATAATTTTTTTTTATTGATAACACAGTTTGCCGTATTCATGCTGTGTTCTTTTAACCCAAGAAAGTCTTTCAGATAATAAAAAGTTCTGTAATTAAAGATCTCACATCCCATGATCTTACCATTCATTCTCCTTGTCTCCCAGATCTCCCAGCCACAACTTTTCCTCTGACTGCTCCAGATACTCTTCAGCCCAGCGTCCAGGATCTTAAACAAAGTCAAAAGAAAAACAGCTGCTGGGCACATTTCAAAGTCAAGAACAGTGCAAAAAATCAAGGCTTACTCCCGGTAAATCTGCTCAGACAGGAGAAAAACTGATGACACAGTACAGAAAGCCGTAAGAGTGATCTGGTGTATGCTGGTGGAGGTCTGAGTTTGAGAGTCAAGCACATGAAACAAAGTATGTATATCAATCCAACTACCTGCAGCCTCAGCGATAAATTCTCTTGTCCAATCAGCTGCGTCACCGAGGGCGGCGAGGCCCGGAGCGCCAGCCGAGTCAGCACCTGAGAGGAATTCAGCTGCCCAATCACCAGAGAGCGCCAACGCCGCCACATCTGGAGCTGAGACAAGGCAACAAGGGTAAGTGTAAATGCTGCAAACATCATGAAGACACTTTACATAAAGTCTCAAGTGCATCGACAGATTCAATAGGAAACAGGTCAGGGTGATGTGATTAATTAATATACCACTTTTTTTTTTCTTTTTGTAGTAAAAGTATTACAAGCCAATATTGCAAAATCAAAAGCAACCATTCATTTCAACACATTTTAAAGTGAGGCAACCCTTTCCTCACCTAAAACAGGCATGTGATGGCCTGCTCACCTGTGCAGAAGTCTCTGAATGTTCATTTTTTATGTGTTGTTGCCATAAGTAAATGTGTGGTTTGTTTCTCTCCTGAGTTTTCACAGGCTTCTGATGTGAACAGATAATCCCCTATATAAGTTTTTCAAAATAAAAACACCACAACTTTAGCAACAAGCAAAGACTTTCAATTGTGAGAACTGTCTTATTTTTATTGTTGATGCAGCCTTACAGACTAAATCTAACATTGAGTGTTCAGAGTAAAGCCTTTTCAGCCACTATCCTGACCATCAACAGCGCCTCAGCCAGAGTCTATGAATTTTTTGGGACTCAAATCAAGCACTTTGTGAGTTTAAACATCTCTGGGCAGCTGTTTCATTGTTTAAATGGAGATTTGAATGACAGTTCAAATCCAGCTGTGTCAATTAGTAATCATGTTCTGTGATCGTGACCTGAGTATCTTTCAAAATAATTAGTATTATGATTATTGATTATTGATCAAGCAGCCCTAGTGTGCAGTGCAACACACGCTGGTTATGATGATGTCAAATAATCTACTTTGTTGCAGAACCTACCACTGACCGTATCAATGCTGGTTTATCACCCAGTACTTGAAGACAAACAATATTGGCGTACCTCTCTGTGGAGCTTGTCTGTAGCTCTGCTGGTCAATCTGCTGCATTTCCTCCAGCAGCTGACCCATGTCAAAGGTGTGAGGAGGTCGTGGGGGAGCCTGAAGGAACTCATTTACCAGCTGCAGCAAAAACAAAGACATCTTACTACAGCGATGAGGGAGTATTTAACAAACAGAGCTGATTGAGATGCAGGGGCACACAGAGGGAAATTATTGTTACTACTCAAAGTGTAAACAGCCCACCAAGTTTACTTATCAAAAGCCCATACCTCTTCTTCAGTTGCAATTTCTATCGCAGTGGGGGGAATCTGTGTAAAAAAAAGAGGGAATAAATGAGGTGACGGCAGTTTGGTTTGATAAACAAACACTCCTGGACTCTGCAGGAATGATTCACATATTGGATATCCACAAGTTGCTCACTGTAGGTGTCGAGCGGTGCCTCCATGCCCCCCCTTCCTTGGTCATGTGACTGGTCAGCTTCATGAGGGGATTGGCTCCGCCACATTCTGCCTCTACCAGCTCCCGCATCGCCATGGCAACACAAGGATGAGGCAAACCCAATCAGGACACCTGAGAACTGTGGAGCAAACCAGAAGATGCATGAGGACATTTTGTTTGGACAATGACACTAATTTTCCCATCACATAAGCACTTCAGGTAGAAAAAACTAATTCAGTAGGGCTGAGTGATAGGAACTAAAATGAAGTTGCCATATCTTCTTGTTTTTCTTTTTGTTTAATTATGATAAATTATGTACATCTCAAATTTCTTTCTCTAAAGGAAAAAACAGATGGTTGTCGCAGTGCAAAAACTAGAAAAGCACTCAGAGAGCACAGACCTCAGCAAGCGCCACAGTCCTCACCCATATTTTGATTTTCACCATAAATATTAGTCCTACCTTTATTTCATCTAAATATTTAGATTCCTTGATCATGAAAACATACCATTAGCAGTTGGATTCACAATGATATCTTTTTTAGTTCAGAAGTTATTCATGAAAATCATATTTTTCGTCATGGCGGATCCAGATACTGATCCGGATCACTCCCAAAATCGTATCATTTGTTCCTTATAACAATCAGGACATTTTCTGAAAATTTCATCGAAATCCGTCCATAACCTTTTGAGTTATGTTGCTAACAGAGAAAGAAAGAAACAAAAAAGCGAACAGATGCCGGCAGTAACAGAGCCTCGTTGGCGGAGGCAGTTACCAACAAAAAAATGCCTCTCGTCAAAATTAAAGAGCACTGACACCTGTTTGATACCATGACTTGAAGTAGGGAGGGGGACGTGTGAGGTATTTCTTACAGATAAAGTTTAATTTTCATGTAAGGTAATGAAAAAATATGTTTAAAATATTCAGGGGGTGGGGTGCTGTTTGGCGGAGTGGTTAACAACCAGGCACCCCATGCACTCACTTCTGCCGGTCCAGGTTTGAGTCTCGTCTGTGACCAGTTTGCAGAGTGTCTTCCCCTACTCTCTCACCCCCTTTCACAAACCTACACACTGTCTCTCCTATCAATAAAGGCACAAAATGCCCAAAAAATACATTAAAAAAACTCAGCTGCAGCATTCTGACAAAGCACCAAAAGTGGTCTAAGACCTTCTTCACAGTTCTCCAACATGTGGTATCTTAGTGGCCCTTGACCATTTCTGAATGGCCCTGGACTTTTTTTGGGTTTACAAGCCAAACAAGGTGAAAAGTTGATGTTCAAAAAGTGCCCGTAGCATCATGTCACGTAACCCAAATCAAGCTCCATCTGCTGTTATCTGTGTAATTTCCTGAATCCTGGCTTAGGGTGAACTGTTAATAATGTGGATGTGACGGCGGGAGAGGCAAACGCTGCAGCACTTCACTCACTCTGTCCTTTTAATTTTCCTGTTTGTTTTACCGCAATCTGCTCGTTGTATTAAAATCCATTCAGTCTACCTTTCTAAATTTCTATGACTCTCTTTGTTGGCAAATAATCTAAAATTCATATAAATAATATCATGCTGTTTTCAGTTTTAAAATAACCCGTTTAAAGATTTGGCAAAAAGAGTTCACTGAACTGATACCCGAACTTAGTGACATTTAACAGCACCAATACTTAATGTCAAACTGTGTCCTATTTGAACCTCATTATGCTGGAGATAACACCACTAAATAATATACAAAAGAACAATCCTTCATATGATTATTTAGTCCCTAAGAATAATACTGACATCATTTCTGTATAATTCTGCGTGGTGTGCTTGGGATCGCTCCGCTGACTGACCTACATCCAGGCTGTGGGATGAGCAGATGACAAACTGCTGCACATGCTGCCCTACTCAACTTCCCTAAGCCCCCTGCAGGGATACGCGCCATTTAAATTTCCATTAAGGACCGTCAGAAATAGAAACTGATTTCCACTGATTCTACGTCACAGCTTTAGCAGCCTTACCTTAAAGGACTTTACAAAATTCTATACATTTGAATTTTCACAACACCAGAACGTTAAATCTTTCCAAACTCCAGTAACAAAATTGATTTTAATAATGACTGCTTGATTTAAGCCAAACTCCTTGTCACAATCAATTCAATTACTCGTGTATACTAAAGGCAGATACACCCTCCATCTTAACTTGGCACTTGAAAAGAATTGGGAGTGTTTTGGGGTTAAAATTACATCTTGGATTAAAAAGAATCTGCCTTAGACCAAAGGCAGCCATGTTTTGTATTCAAACAAACATGAACAGCATTTGTACCTCAGACAGACAAACTATGAGAAACAAACTCTGATATATCCGTGAATGTCATTAAAGGGCCAAACTTCTCTGTAGTGTGTTAAAGAACTACTTGCAGGTAGAAGTGATAACTGAAGAATGGCTTACCTTAAATAGAAAAACCTCACAACATCTCTATCAGGTTTTAGAATTTTATTCTGTTATCCGATTTTATTTGCATTATCCTTCTTTAGCTAATTTTACAGCGTATTAGGTGTTCAGCTATCTCATTTTACCATATTATAATTTTACATTTCATTACCTCCACCAACGAGGTTATGTTATTGCCGGCGTCTGTTTGTTTCTCTGTTAGCAACATAACTCAAAAAGTTATGGACGGATTTTGATGAAATTTCCAGGAAAAGTCCGGACTGGGAGAAGGAACAAATGATTAGACTTTGGGAGTGATCCAGATCACCATCATGATCTAGGAATTATTTTAAGGATTCTTTAACATTGCCAGATAGGACCATTTTTAACGATCGTGCATATTTGTATGTTTCATGGTCAAGGAATCTAAATATTTAGATGAAATAAAGGTAGGGCTAATATTTATGGTGAAATCACGATATGGGTGAGGACTGTGGCGCTGGTGGAGGTCTGCGCTCTCTGAGTGCTTTTCTAGCTTCTTTATTCCCTCATAGTTTTTTCATCTAATTTCTGATGATTTTTTTTTATTCTGTCATTTTAGTCTGAGCTCCTGTGTTTCCACATTTTCAATCCAAGATGGTGTTTCCTCAGTCCTTTAATTCTGTCTTAACAGAGAATCTCTTATTCATGTTTTTGTGAGTGTTGTATGTGGAAAGCGAGGGTGGGAAGGGTCTTGTATTCTTATTGTAATAAATTGACCAGTAATTATTTTTATTTCTAATTCCTTTTTATGTAAAGGATTCTGAGACACAAGACTTTGTTTCAAAGTGATTTACCAATAGAGTTCAATTGTTTTTTTAGCTATAAGAAATTTGAAAATTGATATCCTGAAAACTCTGATAGGACAAACCACAAACAAAAACAATTTAAGAAAAAAAAAGATATGAAAGCATGAAAGGCTAAAATTGTGCTTAAATTTGAGTCTCACTTATTGTTTTAATGAACAAAAATGTTTGTTTATGAGATTTATTATCTTCATTGCTGAAATGCATTTACATGTTTCTACCATATTTTGATGACTTTTTACAGCCTTCTAATGCTTCAAATGTTATAAATGATCTTACTTTAACTCTGTAAAGCTCTGAATTGCTCTGTGTAACAATAATGCTCTATGAAGTTATCCTACCAAACAATGGGGAATCCAGACTGTGTGGAGGGTCTTGCCATTTTTAACAGACTCATTTCTAACTTTGCATCCATCTTAATAATACAGCTGTGTATCTTCACTGATTCCATGAATCAAATTGATACAAATATCCTCTAAACAATGTAGTCTGATTTCATTTTACAAAGCATCATGATGGGCTTCATCCTCAGTCTGCTCTACAAGTGCACATGGTTGCTCATTCATCAATGACAACAAACATTCAGATAAATTTGAACTTCCACTCTTTTTTTTCTTCCATCAAATCTAAATTTAGTCACTGTGGTTTATAAGCATCCATCAGATTTGAGAGTCTCAGGTAGAAACTTTTTTTTAACTACATATCAACACGTATTTGTGTTCAGATAAGCAGTTTTTGTAAAATGCCTCTTCAGTACCATTTACCTTAGCCAAACTGAGTTGCCCATCGTCTATGTTAGTGGTTGAGCGTTCATTCAGCGAGGACTGTTGTGAAGGGCTGTCTGAAGAGTCGTGTTCTCAAAATAAATGAGGAGTTTTTCCAAACAAATCAGCACAACACCCCGGCAATGGATTTCAGGTATAACAGCATATTATTCAAAATGCAGCATTTTGCTTTAGTTAGCAAGAAACAATGTTAGAACTTGGTGATGGTTGCACTTACACTGAGCTACAGAAAACTGGAGCAATCTTTAATTTTTAATAGCATCAGGTAGAGTGTGATGGGCGGTTGTGGCGGCTGCTTTGTGGTAATGACAGTCCATGTTTTAGCTCTTATTCCGATAAAGTTGTCACAACAGTATATAAACTGCAGACAAAGTTCTGGATGGAAAATCAGGGTAAGTATTTTAGCTTGCACACCATTTTTACAGTATTTATAAAATTCTTTAGATATCAACTTAGCCCTTAGCCCCCTTCAGTTGGTGCAAAATGCGGCAGCCCGTTTCCTGACAAACACCCCAAGGCGCCACCACATCACCCCAGTCCTCTTTTCCCTCCACTGGCTTCCAGTTTCTGCTATGATAGATTTTAAAATTTTACTTTTTGTTTTTAAAGCCCTTAATAGCTTTGTGCTTATTTATTTGACTGAGCTTCTCTCTGTTCGCCACCCCAACAGGGAGTTAAGGTCTTCATATCAGCTGCTTCTAGAAGTTCCTAGGACCAGGTATAAGCACTGGAGTGATCAAGCTTTATCAGTCGCTAGACCCAGACTCTGGAACAAACTCCCCCCCAACATACGCACCATTACCAACTTTGGCCTTTTCAAAGCCCAGCTTAAAAGATATTTTTTCAGACTGGCTTTCAAAACACAGTAATGTGGTTACATGTTATTCTATTTTATCTGAATTTATTTTCCTGACGTGTTCCATTGTTGCTTTTTTTAATTCATTCATTCATTCATTTTCTATAGCCGGCTATCCCTGTCGGGGTTGCGGGGGGCTGGAGCCTATCCCAGCTATCATCGGGCAAGAGGCAGGGTACACCCTGAACCGGTCACCAGTCGATCGCAGGGCAACATAGAGAGACAGACAACCATTCACACTCACTCATACCTAAGGGCAATTTAGAGTCACCAATTAACCTAATGAGCAGGTTTTTGGTCTGTGGGAGGAAGCCGGAGTGCCCGGAGACAACCCATGCATGCACGGGAAGAACATGCAAACTTCACACAGTAAGGCCCTCCCGACCCGGGAATCGAATCAGGAACCTTCTTGCTGTGAGGGAAGTGCTCTACCAACTGCACAACCATGCTGCCCCTGCTTTCTTTCAATCTGCTTTTATTTCCTATCTTATTATCTATCTTTATCTGGAAAGCACTTTGGTCACCTTGAGTGTTGTGAAGTGCTCTATAGATAAATTTTGACTGATTAATTGACTGATCAACGCCAACAAATCTGTCTTTCCATGAAAAGCAGTAAACACTAATTATATAGGTGAAAATTATGGTGGTACAATGTAGTGCTTCATAAATTTGTCCATACTTCAGGTGAACTTTCTATCCTTCTACTGACCATACCTGGACTGCAGAATAGATTCAATGTTATTCAAAGTTATTCAAGCAGCTCCTCTGTAATGATGAGGCTTAATGTAAGAGGATTACACAGAGACATTAATACAAACACGACCAAAGGTAGGGCACTGTGTCACCTCCCTCACCTTACATACCATAATCCACATTAGGAACATTACCTGTGGGGAAAGGCTGTGTTTTTAACTGCACATGCACATTAACCCCATGATCATGGTTTCTTAGCTTGTCATCACATTAAATGTTAGGTTTATTCTGAACTAAAGAAATATGATAGTAAATATTTGTTGACAGCTGTGCTATAATAAACACAAGACAATAACTTTATTCTGAAAACCAAAATAGACTTATTGTTTTGTTAAGGAGACCAGATGAGACTGAAGTGTTAGAGGTGAATGGTTGGACATTTAAATAAACGGTACATATCCCACTGTCCATCTAATCTGTCTATTCAAATACAATCTGGAGAGCGGACAGCTATGTGTGAGCTGATGGACTATCAATGCTCTGGCCTATAATTGGGTCAATACTGTAGGATAATAAAATAACTCTCTGTGAGCCTTTCATTTATGACAACACATGAATAAACTGTTTCAGCATATCACTCCTCAGGACTGAAATGTTCAATGTGACAAAAGATAGGACTTGGTTAGTAAGTACCCATAACCTCGCCAAGGAGGTTATGTTTGTGCCAGCCTTTGTTAGTTCCTTTGTTTGTTGGTATGTGAACAGGAAAAATCAAAAGCTAATAAACCCATGTGGATTCATTTTTAAGGGAATTTTGGTCATGGAACAAAGAAGATATGATTACGTTTTGATGGTGATCTGAATCAAAAAACATTCATTTTTTGGGGGAATTGTTAAAAGTGCAAGAAAGAGCAGTTTTCCACATTTTTGACAAAATTTGCTTGACAATGTTGAAACACCTTGGCAGTGGCAACTATTAATACGTTTGCATAGAAACATCAGTCTAACATAAATTCAGAAGAGTACTGGCCCTGTTCACAGACACCAGCCATCAGTCAATAATGAAGCACAGACAAGCATACTCAAGATATTTTTCACTGGGCAGAAAAAGGAAACTGTTTGACCCTGATCTGTATTTCGGTTTAAACGCAAGAGCAAATATTTAAACTGTGGGGGACTACACTGACATATACCTTTAAAAAGGCCTCCATACCGGCAAGTGGGTATTTTGGTTTTTCATATATCAGTATCAGTTCTGGTCTAATTTGAGCAACTAGTACATTGTTTGCAATGCTGACTTATTTTCTTGCTTGGAAAACCAGCCACAGAAATCACTTGTTGGGACATTTGGTGTAATTTAGCAGAAAATTGAGCCTCACTTTTAACAACTTCTGTGTCCTGAATGCCAAGAAGTGCTTTTGTCTTTATGCTGAACAATTCCCTTATCAATTTGTTCCACTTTTGCTCCACGTGCCCTGCAATTTAAGGACATCACACTCCTACTGGCAGCAGCCAGCAGATATGACAACAAAGAAGTCAAAGCTGGCAGAAAGGTGACAGAAATGGTCAAAATTGTGGCTACATTTGATTCCAACTGCACAACATTCAGAGATGATGTCTTTGTGATTTCAAGCTAGAGTTCAAGCTTTAGAAACTTGTGAAAGCATATGTATATGACTGTGGAATCAAATATTAGTAGTGCCATGTGTTTGACACTGTTGCCACTATAAACATAGGTAGGCTGACTTCAGTTACTCAAAAAAGACAGCAACACAGGAAAAAAAAAGGGTGTCACTAAAGACCTGGATCAATAAGTAGAATCCATGACCCAGCAGGTATCTTTTCACATTCCCAACTAGATGACAGTAGTGGTGTGCGATATGACGATATAAAATCGTTAAGGATTGTAACGTGGGGATGATCTCATAAAGCAGAAAGATCATCAAATCGTCTCTGTGCACCTGGCGCTCACCGGATGAAAACATTAACTTCTATCGCAAGCCCCTCATGTCTCTCTCTCTCTCTCTCTCTCTATCAAATCAAAAGTTTATAAGTTGAGAAAGCACATTTCAATATACCTACAAACGTGATATAGCCTATTAAAACTGACGTAAGTAACTGCAGTCGCAGAAAAAAATTAGCCAAAAATGGACAAAACACAGCACCTGCCTCCTCTGTCTCTCCGTTTTACAGCAGGGCCATAAATTTGGTGCACCTAATTTTTGTGCTGGTGCACTTAAAAAAGAAATATTATTGCAACCAATGCAAAAAGTTAGTCTGAAGCCCTGCTTTAAGAGATAACCAGTTACTTAAGTTTGCATTTATATTTGACCCTTTTCAATAAGCTATTTGGTGTGTTTAGTTTTTTATAAGTGCACTTTATTGTTGTTCATTACCTTTTATGTTTACATTTATTACACATTTTTATAAAAAAAAAATGCACCATTTAAATTAAAACCTGTTCAGAAAGTTTCTTTGGCTTAAATTGTCCTTTTCTTTTCTTTTACGGTTCTACATGTATTATATGTTAAATATAGAGAAAAAATGGTCAAACATGCAAAGAAAAATCAACGTAAAAGAATCGTGATGAGAAATCATGATCATGATTTTATTTTTTAAAAATCGTGATGATATGTCTGCCATATCACACAACCCTTGATGACAGTTAAAACCCTGCTCCGTTTAGGTCTAACAGTGTTTACATGTTTAAAATTAAAAGCTTGGAATAAGAATTGGAAACTGGAAGCCACATTCATACATTCATACAAATTACTTGCATGTAATGTAATAAAATGAAGAAAATTACACAATAGAATCCATGAAGTAGTTAAAAAAACAATCCTCAGAAACATAATGGATTATTTCAGGAAAACTAGGAAACAAATGTCAAGAAGGGATGCACTACACTGGATTTGTTGACATCAATTACGTAGATATTTTAAACTTAGGATTGCTGATAACTACACATATAGTTATCTGTATTATTTGTGTATTAAGTCTCTACTTTAGAAAAATTACCCAGATTCTCCCATTTTGACAGTCTATTCATGTTAAAACAGACATAAAAGACTGTCATTTTTATCTCAAATAAATGATACTATTGTTTCTTAAATGCATTTAGTAGTTATAGATGAAGTATTAAGGTACATTCAAACTGCTCACAGAAATAACAGCTGATTTGTATAATATAGATAAATCAGCTGTAATTATCAGCAAAAATGTTCATATCTGCTTATAACCATAATTTTAACTAGGAATGTACATTATAGAAATTTTTGTGAATGTCCTATATGCTGATGTTTTTAATCTCATTATGGCCAATACTAATATCATTCGAGGGTTATTCATCAAGAGCACAAAGCCTCAATGTAATGAAAACTGAAATGGAAATGTAAAGATGATGGGGTAAAATATTAAGGTACATGCTGCCTAATACATGGGATATTTAAGGCCAATTTATACAGTGTAAATATTGGTTTTAATATCTAAAGATACTGGCAATCACATTTGTAGACAAATATCTGCAATACCTACACTGTCCTGATAATATCATGCACCCCTATCTGCAGATACCAATACTGTGCCTGTAATATCATACACATCCCTACTATGAAGTTCAATAACACCTTTATTATTTAGAAGAAATTAATGATTATTTTAGTCTGAATAGTTACTTTCAACCTATAAAGCTATAAAATACATTTGAGATCATACAAATATAAATATGATCCAGACAAAATACTTAACGCCGAGTTAATACTTCGTTTATGGCACTGAAAAAGCTGAGGTAACTTTTTAATCCTATCAAAACCAAACAAACACCCCTCACTACACCTGGAAGCCAGCAGACAGGTAAATTAGCTCCTGTCATGTAGAAACTCAGTGATAGCTCACTGCTGTGCACAAAGCTAAAGCTTCAGGCACAGGCAGCTGCATTAGCTCCAATGTCTGAACACTATTCCTCTGAAACGAACAACATGCACTTCAAAAGGCAAACGCAGAGGATTTACACAGCAGAAGTTATGCCTGCTTTCCATGTACAATAGTGTCCGCCGCTACAGCTAGCTGTGTGTTAGCATGTTAGCTGCGGCAGGGCCAGTGAGGGCTCAGCGCTGTGGAGAGAGGCGGACATGAGCACGAAGAGACGGCAGCAGGATGTTCATCTTACCGCCGACAGCTGCTGCTGTTAGCCCGGCCGACAGTCGCTCCGCTCCGGCGTTACCTCTGATTTGACAGCCGTAATAACAGACTTATTCTCCCTTTGACCCCAGACTTCAAGTTGAGACTCCGAAAGCAGCTTCAGCGTGTCTCTGCACTCGTCTTTTATTTACCTTCCCCCTCCATGACCCACAAAACGCCTCAGCGATCGCTTGGAGTGTCTCGTAACGTCACGATGGTTTCGTATTCTCAGAGTTGATTTACGCAACAAATGAAGACTAACAAACGCAGGAACGCACGGAGATGTCGAAAGCCTTTACGCAAAAAGATATCGGAGGCCGAAGTCCAGCAGAAGAAGTAATAAGTTGCCATGTGCGATAACAAAATAATCAAAGAAAAACGGATGGAGGCTTTGTCAAGCGAGGAAATATGTCAAAATGTACCAAGTACAATCACAGTTGCATTTATATAGTCTAACTAAAGAATATAATGCAACAATCTCTAATTATCTCTGGTAAAAGTAAAAGTAACAAGTTCTTTAATTTTTCTCAGCACACCAGCTCATATGTAAATGAAAGATTGCATCGATTAAATAAAAAATAAAAAGTCATGATGTATTTAAATCTGATATACCAACGCAACACCAGAGGCAAACTGTACTGAAACAGGAAGAATGGAATATATTTCCATTAAATTCTTTGAGAGCTGGTTTTATTTCATTTTTTTTTTTACAGGTAATTAGATATGCTTTCTATAACGGTTTTTGTAAATGCCTTTTATAAAGAATTAGATTAAAACTTTTCGTTTAAAGATGTTTTTTATAAAATGATTTTTTATAACTACTACCTTAGCCAGGTTGCACTTTGTTTTTTTAATTGAATGAACCTGTAAAATGAATAAAGATAGATTCACTTATTAAGAAAAACAATACATACTAGGGTTTATTGGTGTTGAAAAAGTGACTATAATTTCTGTTGCTGCAAGTTTAGCTCATAAATTTAGTTTTCCTGTTTGAGTCCCTCAC
Organism: Scarus forsteni; assembly: GCA_036419115.1. Lineage (NCBI taxonomy): Eukaryota > Metazoa > Chordata > Actinopteri > Labriformes > Labridae > Scarus > Scarus forsteni. The sequence continues at coordinate 1,710,132 of JAZDUH010000111.1, forward strand.
TGAAAAGGAACTTTGCACCCCATGACCTACTTTCAGTGCATTAATTGTCTGAATGTTTGAACAGATATAGAGGAAGAACCCACTTTATGTTGTCAAAGAAGGCTATGCTCACAACATGGGTTGGGGTTGAATTCCCTCTCTTCAGTTATGGATATTTCAGTGTGTAATTACTTTGGCCAAGTTCAGAAATAAAGGAGGAAGGACTCTTCTTTTCAAGAGTAAACAGAAAAAAAACTCAAAAATTCAAACTAATGAAGTGCAGTTTGTTTTGTTTATGTGACTGAAAGAATTTGGGACTGTTAAACAATGCTGATTGTAATTTTATCATCAATACTTTATATAATTAATCCAAGTGTATGGAAAAGTTACTGTTTTAGAATCTGACAATCAGTACAGTAATTTGCTCATGGGAGTTATCAGAGCACAGTGTTTGCCTCCTAACAGGAGAAATTATATAAGGCAGACAGCAGGTTTGATTAAAGACATGTCTTTGACAAAATTTTAGAGCATTCAACACGTAAAAAATTGACTTTTTATGATTTTCTTGGCCTGTATTTGAATGAACATGAATCAGGTTCGAGATTCTGTTTGACTTTAGGGGTGTATGTGAACCCTGACTATTGGACATCTGCAGTCTGGTGTCACATATATGACTAAGTCACAAATGTACAGTTGTGATGCTGCTGTAGGTCAACCATAGAAAAAAAACATATATGCACTTAAAAATATGTATTTTCCCATGTTAAAAATATATCTGTAACAACTCTACTGTAGAAAGAAAGCTCACTGATAGACGTCATATAATGTTTTTATTATGAATTTTGTTATGTTTTCTGACAGTTCTCAATAACAATAAGTCAGCATTATCCATGTCATCATCGTATCAATAATTACAGGTAATGTTCTCATAGTAACATAGTAATAATATAAGTTATTAATCAATGCAATGTTTTTATTCCTTCTTAACATCACAGTCAAAAACGACAGGCTTTATTTACTGACAGGTTTAGCACTGCACATTGATAGGCTACACAGACAGACAGCAAGAGACACAGAGGGAGAGGTGGAGGGAAAGAGCGGGGGGCGGAGGTGGAGGTGGAGGTGGGCCAGGTGAGGAGAAGCACACAGTTGTACATTCATTGAACCAAACATCGTTGATGGGGTGAAGAAAAGACTGGAAAATAGGTGTTGATTTAAAATGTGAAAATTGAGAGATGTGAAATGAGTGAGACATGTTGAAGTATACAGAAGACTGCTGGGCTCAGGGGTGAGGAGGACAAAATTAGAGGAGAGGCATTTTTGTTTCACATCATGTACTTTGTGTATAACTATACTGGAGGAGTGTAGGCACAAGTTTAATACATTTTCTGCTACATTTTCAAGTCAAAATGTAGGGGAAAAGGTAACCATTTTGAAAATATTAAACTTCTGGAAAAAGTAATATTGTTAAATATGAATAATATAATGTTATAAATAATAATAATAAAAAACACAATTCAGATAATAAAGTCAAAATGTTAGGGAAGAGACTAAATGGCAAAAAACTCAAAATTACATAAAAAGTTGCTTTTTGAGAATAAAGAGTTAAACTTTCAAGAGAAAGTCTAATTGTTAAAAAGTGTAGATATAATTTTAAGAACATTATCAAAAAATATAAATGTAAATAAATATTTAAAGCCACGAGAAAAAATACTCAATTCCAATAACATCAAAATGTCTAAAAAGTAGATATAATGTTGAGAGAAGTGTCCAATTTCTAACAAAAAAGTAAAATATCAAGAAAAAATATTAAAAGTTCAAAAGAAAATAACTAAAATACTATTTAAAGAAAAATCTACATGTTTAGAGAAAAATCAAAATGTTAGAAATAAGACAAACGCTGAGGAGACTGACATTTTGACTGTATGTTGTGATTTTTTTTCTTAATTTAATGCAACATCTTTCTCAGAATTGTCTTTTTTTTAACCATAATTTCTTTAAATAGAAGAACATGAAGGAAAAACATCCTCCTCTCTTTATTTCCTCCTCCTGCCTGACCCTCATCTCCTTCTGCACCAAGTTTCACAACGATGTGCCCTCCATTTTTCTGTGACTCAGATATTGACAAGTTCTTAAATTACAACAGTATTACACACAAATTAAGAGACAATCATCAAGCCAGGGATTATCGTCCTTATCACTACTACTATTATTATCATTATTAATATACTCTTTTTGATGCTGTCAAGGTGATGGAGCGGAGGGGGAAATAAATCATAATCTGCTCCCTCTTAAAGTGTGGCTGCAATAATAATAGTAATAACAATAATATCATAATATTCATCACTGTATTTACAGAAAATTCATTACAATCAATACAATCAAAACTGCCCAAGCTGAGCGGACATTCTGGAAACAGCAGGGGTAGTAGCATCATGAAGTGTGTACACTGTGTGTGTGTGTGTGTGTGTGTGTGTGTGTGTGATGTTGTGTTATCGTAAGTTTGCAGTGAGAGAGACATTCCTGTGGTCACTGTGAGGGTGGGATGGATGTGAGGTTGCACTGGGATTAGTATTGATTTTCTTTTTGATGTTTAGTGGCACAAGCTGAAACTTCACAGAGATTCCCACTTGAACCCCTCAAAAGTTGCATCAACTCGACACTTACAGGCTGTTTAGTTTGTAGTGATGGAGTATTGCAGAGTATGTGTGAGGGATGAGGTGTGTGGTTGATAGTCCTTGAATTTGTCAGCTTATAACCAGCCCTGCGTACAAACAAAGTCAGGAGCTGAAGCACTAAAGAAGTCACAATAAATGAAAAACTCCTGCAAGCATAGTGTTTTTAACACAGCAGAATTAGAGCCAGACAGGAGAGAAAGTACGGAGTAAATGTCTTTACATCATCACTTCAAGAGTAAATTCAAAATGTTAAGGATAAAGACGTGGACAGTGGGATGAACCTAAAGACAAAATGAAAAGAATCATAGTTGAGATAAATTTTGAAAAATACAGTGAAAAGGATACAGTCTGTACAAAGGCAGAGGAGCGGAAGAAAAGGCTGAAATGTAAGACATAATAAAAAGGGTCTTGAAAATAAAGAAAATAAAATGGAAACATTTCGATAAAAAGGTCAGAATTTGAAAAATTAAAGGTGGAAAGTCTAATTTCCTGAATAAAGTCAAAATATTTGGGAATAAAGGTCAACAGTTCAAGAGAAAAGTTGAAATAGAAAGTAGAGCTGTTGATGAAAAGAAAAATACGTTTCAAAATAAAATTTAGAAAGAATCAAAATTTTTAATTAAGTGGAAAATAAAGAAAATTAAAAAAATAATAGAAAATAAGTCTATTTCATCTAGAATAAAAGGAATGCTAAAAAAAAGTACATTTTAATGATAAAAGTTTAATAGGACCACAATTTCCTAAATGAAGTCATGTCCCAACAATGAAAGCAGAAAAACGCAGAATTGTCAAAAGCAAAGTCAAAATTTCAAAACAAAGCTGAAACAGCCTCATATTTAAGAAAGAAGCTGATTTTTTTGGACAAAAAAACAAAATTGAAGTTAATTGATAAAGTTTTAAAAAAATCTCGACATAAAACTGAGAGCAGTCAAAGTCAAACTAAACTTCATTCTCAGACTTAATCCCAATTTGACTGCTTCCTTTTCATTTTGATTTTTCTCCCAGTGCAGTGGATGATGAAAAGTTCCTCTCCTCTCATTAATTCTCTCTCCTGCCTGACCCTGATACTCCTCTGTATTTTTTTTTTTTTTTACATTTTTATGAGACAGCTTCTGACCTCACTTTCACTGCTCTGCGGTTTTTACAGGAATGTGTACAGAGGGGATGCTCAGAGCTTGTGCACAGACTTCTGGAGTCTAACAGGGAGTGCAGAGAAACGTCAGAGTCAAGGCTTTGTTTGTTTGTGTTGTATGTTTGTTTGCATTATATTCCAGGTTTCTTTTTGTATAGATTTCATTCTTTGTTCAATAACAAAAGATAAAATACAATCTTTTTTTTTCTTTTTTTAAACAAAAGCAGTCTCATTCAACCAGTAATACACTATACAGACACATTAACCATCTGGTGATTCAGAACTGGTGCACCACAGAATATTTTGGTGGGTTTTGCTCATGAACTGTTTACATTGTGCCATAGAACATTTAGGTGGAGAACGTCTGGCCCTTTGTCGGCTATAGGTCACATATGGCGCAGAGTGTCAGAGTGTTACAGTGACTGTGTTGTGCGTAGTGTTTGTAAGCATACATTCCTTATACTAGTGGTGTCAGCAGTCGTCGATAATAAAAGTGTGGGGAGTGTGTGACTGGTGAGCCTATTTGTGGATCCCATGAGAACAGGCGGCTCAATAGCGACGTGCGTTGCCGTCCCTCCCCTCCTTCTTGATGATGATTCGCTGGTCATCGCTGGCGTCATCGGGTGACTCGGCTACCTCCTCGTCCTCCTCTCCCTCCCCCTCTGTGTCGGCGGAGATTCCCATGCGAGACTCGTAAGACTGTGTGCAGGTGGAAACAGAAATTCATAGGCAGTCAATAACTTGGTTTAAAACCTTCTACCATTGATTAAACTACATTTTTATAGAGCCAGTTTTTTTTGACAGTTGCTTTGGAGACCAGATCTTAAAATAAATTTAAATGATCTGGCTGATCTAATTATCATGTCTTGTTTTATCCAAAATGTAAGTAATTCTAAACTCTTCAAAGTGACATCAGTCCCCATCACTCATACTACTGCTAGCCACATGGGGGAACTGAGATATTTTTTATCTTTACTTAGGCGTCTGTTTTTTGTTTTTGTTTTTTATCCCAATGGGCAGCTACGAAACTAGCACTAGCTTCCTTGGATCATTCACACAAACACTAAATACCAAAAACAAATTACTTTATAAAGACTTCAAGGCATAATGGAAACACATTGGTCCAAGTAAATATAAAACACAGGCAATTATAACAAATAAAATATTGAAATAGCAATGAAACAGATCACACTAAACCAAGTTTAAGTTAATTAATGTTGTCTTTAATCAGGTTTGACACCAACTCACTCCTGGTTGAATATCCATATATTTTAACAAAATAAAGTTGACCTAAAAAAAAAAAATCCCCCCTACATTTTCTAAATTTGATAGTTTTTAAGGGCCGGATGAGAAGCTATGCGGGCCTGATGTGGCCTCTGGGAAGCCAGTTGAAGCCCACTGCCTTCTACCCTGATTATATTTGTTTTTGGGGTTTTTTTTACCTCCATGGGGTTAACGATGATGGTGAGGGCAGAGTCATCCCATTGGTTGCTACCTTCCTTAGCCCCGCCCCTTGAGCCCTCTCCACGGCGATGGATGGAACGGATTCGGAAAACACCAAGGATTACCATGATGACCAGGAAACCCACACACACCATGATGATGACAGTGGCTGCCCCTGGGACCACTGCACAGAGAGTAAACACAGCAGGGTTCAAACTTTCCAGCAAGAATCATTTCAAGAATATTTTAGGAAACGTTAATGCTCGAATAAAAAGTGGCAGGATTGTGCCAAAACAACAAGGTGTTCCTCCTTTTAGGGTCTGATTCTGAGAATGTGCAGTCAAAACCAGGCACATCCAAACTTTTTTCAATTAGGGCCACATACAGAATATCTAAGGATACCTGAGCCATATGGATCGACCTATTGTCAAGGTCATTGTTACCTGAATCTCAAGGCCACTATTTGATCTTGTTCACACTGCCCCTGAGTAAGAACTAGGAGGATGTAAAGCACTTTTCCATGATTTTTTAATTGATTTTAACTAATTTTAAGTGATTTTAGCTTATTTTTTTCTTATTTTCTATTTTCTATTTTTATGGTTTTACTATATTCTCAAATGGTTTTTACTGTTTCCTTGTTATATGATTCACGTGATGTTACATGTATGTTGGGGGTTGTTTGTGTATATCGTATACTGTGCTTTTAGACTTGGCTTGACCCCACTTGGTTGGAACCCAGAGGGAGCTGAGCAGGGAGACGAAACACTAAATGTCATCTGTTGTCGACTTGTTATGCTGAATGATTTCTCAAACTCTCCTCTGCTTAGATACATGAAACTGCTTGTAACCATCATTAGTTAACTGTGACAAAAGCCACAAAAAGGGGCTGACAGCTCTATCGCCTTTACTTCCAACTGTTTTTGTGAGGATGCCACAGAAGTTCTGTGCAGCCATGCTAATACGGTTCCACCTACCTTAAAGAGGTACTAACAGTCTATACTGTCATGGAAAATGTTGCAGGTAGTACACAAACTATGCTGAATCGAGTCAAGTTGAGCGGATACTACAAATGGAAAATCAGTGTAATTGAGTCAGTAAAACTGATCTAATGTGAGCCAAATTATCTATTAATATTAAAAATTATCTCCATTAACGGCCTGACGAGGCAAACAGCCAATATTTGTAAAAGATTATGGGGTTTCCAGTTAGGTTTTAGAAGTCTGTGGTTGGCCCAGGCTCCTGCTGAACAGGCCATCATGAAAATAGAATGACCCTCAGAGCCACAGAGAGGAGATACTGATGGCTAATTTACACTTTTAGACTCAAAACAAGAGCAAACTGCAAATAGCTGGTTAACTTTATGGGTGCTTTTTAGCTTCTTGAAGATGCAAATATTATTTCTTGCTGCTCCTAAATGTTGTTTTGGTTTTTCTTTTTTCATTCAGTCATACATAAGCTTTGTATTCTGAGCAAAATGTCCCTTACTTTTGAGGCTTGTTGAGGGCATAACTGAAGTGGACAAGGTCGAAGTTCAGCATAGCTTGGACATCCCTGCTTTTAAATCATGACACGCTAATGTAAGATGATGAATTGATAATAGAATAATGCAAATTAATCTGCAGATGTATGGCAGCTAGCATAAAGTGTACAAGTGGATACATGTTTCATCACAGGGTTCCTTCCTACAAAAAAAACTAGTTTAAGACCTGTGAGGATCTTTTAAAGACTAAAACTGTGAAAAATCAACATCAGATTTGCCCAGCTAAACAACTGGTAATCAACACATTACTGTCTATTTTCTGCAATGAGCTATTAGTTAACATGATACTGCTATTCTACTAAAACCTAAAAAGCCAGGATGCTAAGTATAATTTTCTGAACATGATATTAAGTCAAATTTCTTTCCCAAAACAGTAAAAGTAATGAAGACATGAGAGAATGTTCAACCATACATGAAAATAAAACTTCACTGTGCATGTTATTTTTCAAGCCCAAAATAAACTTGATAAAGAAGTTCTTAGTCACAGGCAATCTGAAATCTAAGATGTCGGCTTTAAAGGACTTAAATTTCTAAAATCAAATACATTTTTTTAAGGATCAGCAGGGACCCTGATTTCAAACAGCATGTTTAATCACCATTGTCTTTCAATGAAAGAACTTTTTGGCACATCTTTTTCAAAACCTCATCTTTTTCCTTAGCTGAAAGGACTACATTTCATAAAGCCTTCAAATATGTCTCAGTCAAAGTGACATCAAAATTCATGGAGTCTCACAAGTGGAAATAAAATCATATTTTAAATCGGATTTACTTTTTATAAAAGAATTTTAGAGGATCTGCTGAAGCTGTACAGAAGATTTATTGATGTCTTCAGTCTGATGTCTTGTGTTCTGTGTGTCTACAAATACAAGAGAACTTACTCACTGTAAACTGAATTTACCCAAGGGTACAATAAATATTCTGAATCTATAGTTTATCTTTTGTGCAGCTGTGGGTGTTAAAATAAAATGCCAGACTCTTTTGTAAGTACTGTTTACTCTGTCTGCCTCTTTGTTTTGTTCCTCTGTTTCTTTTACTCACTGTGTGTTCAGCCTCCTGTCTGTGTATCTCCAGCCTGTCTCTGTCTTTGATTAGATTTTTTGTCATTTCTTCCTGCAGGCTTATAACTGTAGTGAGCTGTGGCTTTGAGATGTTGCAACTATGCTTAAAAATCCTCTTTGTCCATTTGTGACAGCAGAACTTGTTTTATTGTAGTCAAAATAGAGTTACGCTCATGTTTGCTGTGAACCACCAATTGCATTCTGTGTTTGCATGAGAGTAATAAGCTTCAACAAAACTGAGGAGTTTGTAATCTTTCTCCAAACAACCTGTCTGTATCATTATTGTACAACCTTGTTTACCAGCCTCGGGTCATTTTTCCTTCATCTCAGCTGGTGCACTGCAGCACGTCTTCAAGTGTTACAGTGATATCACTAAATGAGGCTGTGTTTACATCAGCCCTGAGAACACACTTGTAACTTTCTCCGCTACATTATAAACATTAAGATCTTGTAGAGAATCAGTTTTATAACGACATCAAGGCCTTTCACAAAAATGAACAGTAAATCTGCAACGACTGAGTTTGCTTGATCTTTTTTTAATGTCTAATGACACTATCTTCATTTTTTTAACCATCACCCTTTCTACTCAGTATTGATGTTGACATTGTTGTAGTTTAGAGAATCACAAGAAACAAAGTGAATAAGAGGACAAGATCACACAGACGCTGTGGTTCAGACCATGAAGATACAAGGACTGCTTCTTGCTGTTTCTCTGATAATTTAGCTGAAACATTTTTACCTCGTCTTTCATCAGGAATCAGTTTGTGACATCTGAATATGAATTTAATTTTATGAACTTAATGTGGCAGGAAGTAAACCATAATGAAAAAAATCCATGAAGGAAATGTCACCTGAGTTGCGATGTGGGTTTGGAAGTGTATGTCCACTCAGCTCTCCGGCATGGTGGGATGGATGGAGGAATTGCTGCTGGGAGGCCAGCAGGTGGGACGGGTGGTACAGGCTGTCCAGAGAGTGGAGGAAGTTCACCTGAGGGAGGGATGGAGGAAAAAAGGTTTAGTGAGAACATGTAACAGTTTAGGACAGGGTTTCTAAGCTTGGTCTTATGTGAAGACCCACCATCAGCTTCCTAATGACAAATACTGACACAAATGACTTAAAAACTGTATTTAAAAATGCTGCTGTTTAGATCTGAAATGGGCAAAACACGTGATTGAAAAAAGAGATGGGACAGAAAGAACATTTTTAAAAGTGTATCATTGCAGTAGCCCTGAGAGAAAATATATATATACATCTATTAACTCTGTGCTTTGTACATCAGGGACATTTACCACCGTTTTTTAATTCCTTGCACATGTGTGTGTCCTGTTCAGGCAGCTCAACCACCGCAACTTGGGTCCCATCCCATCATTTGAAAGCTTCAGTCACGTGGTTAGTGCAGAAGTTGGACCCTTGTTTTTTTAACTTGCTTTGAAAAAATCTGTCACCAGAACTCAGCTTCAGTGAAGCATACAGATATTTTGTGGAGAATCGTTCTCCTTACACCACTGCAAGGCTAAAGTCTTCACACTTTGAAGCCAGTTTGATCAATTTAAATCACTAATGCTGTAGAGTTGAGCAAATGAAATGTTTATAAATGGTAGTTAATTATATAATCAAGATTGCTGCAGCAGTCCCTTTTATACAGGGTCAAAGGCCAGTTATGTTGATCAAAAACAGGGATGTCTATAGGTAGCTGGCTAAATGGTTACATTCAGATGACTAAATAGGCAGCACCAGATTTACAGTGGCTCAGTCCAGTTCTTTGTAAATTCTCTATACAAGCCTGAAAGCCTGGTGAAACGCTTGATCAAAACTGCAACACAGCTGCTGACCAATAATCACTGCGGGTTTTCTGCCCTTCAACCAGAATGGAAATTATGGACATTTTTATGAGATTTTACTGACTGCTTTAATAACTTTGGACTTATTCTTTAAATTGGTTTTATACTTGCATGTAGCTGGATTTTTAATGATCTGCCAGTAACATGCCTAGTGAAAATGCAGTCATATTTTGATTAAGGGAAAACATTTTATGGCAGAATTAGAGGAAGCCTTTTTAGTATTGACTATTGTAACCCACTGAATCACAGAGCGTCTGACAGCATTGATCCACTATCTGGTCCTTCTTGGGTTTTTTCACTGAAATGGAGTTCTGTCTAAGTAGAACTTGGTCTTACCCTGCTGGACGTTGATGCAAAGAATTAAAACCAACTTCCATTCAATGGAGTAGAAATTTCACAGGTTGAAACACTATAAGACCTTAAACCTATCCACTGCCTACAGCAGAGGATAGGCTTTCCTGCCCACAAGACAGGTGGTTTCATCAGTGTGTGACATCATAAGAAAAGCTATTAAGTGAGATCCACAGAGCAGAGAAAAATGTCATGTTTATGTCAGCTTTGGAGGTATATGATTATGTTTCCTCTCACCTCCAGTGTCAGCTCATTGCTGGTGTATCTGCCATTCATTTCTGAGCAGGACAGACGGAACCGCCTCTCAAAACGGGCAGAGCCTTTGGCCAGACGGTAACGGACTGAGCGAAGGACATCCTCATACACAGAGATGGACTCGGCTCCTGGAAAATGAGGGGGCAGAACAAGCAGGGAGAAAGGGAATCAAAACAGAGATGGTAACTGTTTAGAGGAGAGAAAGTGGAGAACAATGAACAAATGAGTGCAGCTTTTTGTTGACAGTTGGCATTGGTTTCAGGATTAATTACTTTAATTTTCAACAGGCTTCAAAGCCACAGCAAAACGTTTTTTCTTCATGATGGCCTAAAAATGGGATACACAGACTTGCATCAATACAGCCTTTCTCATGATTTGCGTCATTCTTTTAGTAAACGTCTGCATTTGGTGTTTTGTTTGTGCTCCATCTATTTTCTGTTTAAACACAGCTCCAGTCTACTTTTGCCAGTCAGTATGAAGCAAAATCTCCAACCATACATCCATCCATTCGGGTTTGTAACATTGATAGACTGGTAAATCCAAACTTGGCTCAGCCCACTTTTCACCACTGCCCTCTTTAAAGGGAGAATGCAAACTCAATACGCAAAGGCCACACCAAACCAGGGATTTGAACCAGCAACTTGCTCAAAGGCAGAACGCTTATGCTTTTTTCTCAGTCCTGATTCCAAATGCATGCCTTTTTTTTAGTAACACATCAACTACTGCTTAAAAGTATATGTACTTTAATATTACTCTTCAGAAGGTGTTTATTTTAAATTGGTTGTTCAAATATTGAAGGAACTGGTAGCTGTGAGCGACAAAAATTCACTGTGTATGCACACAATCTGTAATTTTCCAAATTCCTGGCCCATTTTCTGGTGGTCCAAACAAACATGCTATGCTTCCTGTCATGAAATCATGAGGTGTCCCAGATGAGTCTTTTACTACTTTGACACACTACACATGACAAAACAACTGATTTTGACAGGTTCCAAAACTCTACGACTGATAGGTTGGGCCATAATCATGCACAAAACACAGTCTGACCAGGGCAAATAGGTATGAATATTTGGAATAAACATTTATATTATTATAGCTCTGTGGTTGCTCTCTAGTTGCACAGTACCTGTGATTGCAATGTAAGCCGTGGTATTAATGATTTCTAGTCCCCTCTCTCGCACCACATCCATGTCCACCAGAAGCTCCTCCCTCTCTGGGTTTAGCTCCTCCCCAAGCGGCTGTACTTCACAGCCATCCAGAGTGTGAGCTACAGCGTCAGACATTAGAGCTGCACGGAAACAGAGAGGGTTGATTAATAACTTCATTTTTGAACTAAATTCAAATAATGGCAATTTTCTTTACTTTAAATAAAAAAACAAACAGTCCAAACAACATTAGAGACTTAAAATATCAAACTTCAGGACTGCATACAAATGAGGCATCAGAGCTTCTTTTGTGTGACTCACCTCCCCCCTCCATCCCCTGTGCAGCTGTGTTGACAGCATGGGACAGCGAGCAGACAATCCTGAGCTCAGGGAACAGAGGGACACCGCGGGGACCTTCAAACTCAGGGGCAGGACGAGCCAGATGAGGGCCGACGCCAGAGAGGGAGATCTGAGGGGCGTCAGGCTGGAGGACCACAAGGTATCCCTCCAGCTGCTTCAGGGACAGGCAGCTCTCCTCGTTGAAACATCTGGCAGATAGGACAGATGTGTGCCATCAGAGAGATTATTTTATACTTACAAAAGTTAGGTGATTCATAGGGATGGCAGAGTTGTCTGAAAGTTGGCTCAGACTGATTTCAAAATGATTGTTATATTACCATGAATTACAAAAAAATAATTTTCTCAACTGCCAGCTTCTATTTCCCATTTTGTAGAGAAACATCTCATATAGTACGACATTTGGTTCAGACATGATGGCCTCCTATCATTCTGAATCATATATCATCATTGATGATCATATAAAAAATATCATTTTAACACTGAACATCTGTGGCTCTGTCAGACATGATGGGCAGCTCAACAAATGACTTGAATTAATGCAGTTTGACCACAGGTGGTGTGTGACATGAGCACAGTTAAGGTTGGCCTTATACCTATTGGCAAACTGGAACAATGCACTCGCAGGCCACTCAAATAACCAGAGCCTCTAATTGTGTCTGGGGTTGCAAAGGTGCACTCAATTTTCAGACATTTTCCAGAAACTTTCTACATGATGTAAGGTTGGGGAATTTTGTAAATATTCATAATTAGAAACTTTCCATAGAAAATATGTGTAAATTGGGGGTGATTAAAAGGAACAATTCTTTAACATAAATATAAACATTTTGTTTAGTCACAGGCAAAATAAAACAGATAAACACTTCACATTTCCACAGTTTTTTTGTAAGTAGAACTTCATCAACTTTAACTATTTAATCACACAATCAACTTAATTTCACTTGATGTCATCCACAGGCTCAAGCTCTGCATGCATCTTCTCAATGCCTGAAATCTTTGGATACTGTCCATCATGGAGCTTTAAGATTCATAGGCTATACTTGACCTGCTTCCATCATACTTAAGTAACTATATTCCCATAAGAAGATCTGGAAGCTCCAGATCTCCAACGAACTACATTTAAAATCTCTGTGAAGGGCCAACCCTTTGATTTTGTAAATTTCAGAATTATTACCTCCACCAAGGAGGTCATGTTTTCGGGAGAGTTTGTTTGTCTGTCTGTCTGTCTGTCCGTCCGTCTGTCCGTCCGTCTGTCTGTCCGTCTGTGAACAAAATAACTCAAAAAGTAATAGATGGATTTTGATTAAATTTTCAGGAAATGTTCAGCATGGGAAAAGGAAGAACTGATATGATTTTGATGTTGATCCGGATCAGCGTCTGGCCGCCATGGCGAAAAATGTGATTTCTGTGAATAACTACTGAACTATAATGGATATCATGATGAATCCAGTTGCTAATGGTATGTTTTCATGGTCAAGGAATCTAAATATTTCGATGAAATAAAGGTAGGGCTAATATTTATGGTGAAAATCACAATATGGGTGAGGACTGTGGCGCTGGCGGAGGTCTGCGCTCTCCAAGTGCTTTTCTAGTTCCTATTTTCTTCCATAAATTCCTGTTAATCCCAACCTAAAGTTTCCAACTTGAAATTTCCCATTATTTTTGCATCCAAGTATGTAGAGCTCCCAGCACTGGTACAAAGAAATCAGATATTCAGTTAAAAAAATGAACTCTTATCGTATTACCTCGCGTTTCCTCTATCTGCAATCATATTGTCTTTATAAAAAATTAAGAGGAACCTACATATATTTCTACGCGCCCACCACTAAAGTAAGACTACTGGACAGTACAAAATTTACATCCCTGGATAAATTCACAGAAAAGTACTTACATACAGTAGGTCTGTGTAAGAATTCAGTGTGGTTTATTTCTCATCTGAGCTGTGTTGAGCTGCTACTTAAAGTGCCTAATTCCTAGTTTAGTTGTACAAAGTAAAAGCACATAAACGTATGGACTATTAAAGATTTTGTGGTGAAAATCATTAAGAAGGTCACATGTTTATCAGAGACTGGGATTTAGTGACTAAAGTTAACTGCAAGTTTGAAGAGTTGCAGTGCTTTCAGCAGCTTTTTGGACCAAAAACAAGAGCCTCAGCCCACTAATTCCAGTTATCTTCAACTTAAAACAACCTCCAGGTTTAACTCAACTTTTAAGTTATTGCTGAAACATTTTTATCTTAAATTACTATGGCACTAAATCAAGTCAAAATGTGTTACTATATTCCTTCACACAGCCCATGATAACACCCATACAGACATGGAGGCTGAAATGCTGATATGAAAATCATTGCTGAGCGGTGGTTTACTGTTACTGCACCAAATGTGCATGCCTCACCGCTCACACAGTTTAGAAAATCTTATCACTTCTCCCAAGTGCCATGTCCAAAATCCCCTGAACTTTTCATCCAATTCCTTAGATTTTTTTTGGAGCTAGAAGCAAAAATTTTGAAAACTGCCCTACCTTACAATATGAACAATTCCTTCATATTTTTTTTTTTTATCTGCATCCAGCTTTGGATCACCACCAAAATCAGATCAAAGATCTGTGCCATGGCCAACATTCCAAAAAGATCTCATTAAAATCCATCAAAAACTTTCTGAGTTATTTTGCCCAATCAGTGACTAATGGATGGACAAACAAACACTGGCAAAACCATCTGTAGAGAGAAAACACAACACAGCATGCAGCACATGTATCATCAAGTCTTGATTATTTGGTTTCCAAATATTTTAAAAATCATGGAATAGCCCAGCCCTTTTCTGGACACTTTATTAAATGCAGTGGTTAGCAATGTTTAGCACAGCTCGATGTTAAAATTATCAAAAAGAGTACTATTCTTGTTGAACAACTTGAGATAAGTGAAAAGTCATTGTCCTAAAATTGCAAAATGTTCATTTAAAAAACCAAAATAATAACAATTATAATAATAATAATACAAGTTAACCCTTACTGTTGATACTGTTCACATGTTAACCTTCTTTGGGGAGCTTCAGCTGAAACCAACATGTCTGCAGACTTTACTAAATACATTGTGACTGAGTGCTGGGAAGGATGCTGCAAAGATATTTGTTTAAAATAGGTCAGAGTCATTAAAAATATTTTCTCACTCACAATCCCTAATTCCAGCATAATTGTGATTAGCATTGCTTCATTGTAACACTTTAAAAAGCAAATGTCACAAAAAAAGAAGCTCTGCTGAAACAAGCTTGAATTTGCTGCTAGAAAAAGACAGGCTGCTTTCATGTGTTTAATCATCAGCACAATAATTTAGCATCATATTTGAAGAGGGGGGATTAGGCACAGAGTGTGTGTGCGCGTGTGTGTTACTTTTTCGACTATCAGAGTGAGCAGCTGCTTGTATCGGCCTCTCCAGAAGGGCCTGCTGTTCAGCCATCTGGGAAACTCCTGGCCTCAAATCAGTCTAATCTTCACACACGCAATAAAACACGCTGGAGGAAAGAAAAAATACACTGGTACACTTGAACAGAAACCAAGTAGGAGAAAAATCTCTCTGTGACCTTGAATCGGTACAATCTTAGAAAAAAGACAACCAAAAAACTCCAGCAGAGATTTTTTGGCCTGGAAATCAAATTAATCTCCTTAACATGAGATATAACAAAAGTCCCAAAAGACAGTTGTAAGATGATTTCCATAGCCTGAGTGTTTGATGAAATCTGATTTGTCGGTTGGCTCCCAGTTTTCCACAATATAGCACACAGTGTATGTTTTGAACTGCTAGGTGAATTAATAATTGATGGGCTCAAAGTGACTGCGAAAGCCAGAGAGCTAACTTGGAGTTGTTAAGCATGCCTGAGCACTGACCCGCAAGCAGAGCTGGTGTGCTTTTATTTTCACAGCCAGGTGATTCGGTGAGATGCATTCAGGATTCACAGATCGTTTCGCGGCTGAACAATGTGTGAAAGGATGAAAAAATACTACACTTCACTTGTACAACTGTTTTGTCTAAGAAAAAGTGAGTAGAACAAGGGATGGGAGAGGTTTTTACTAAAGCAAGGAAACAGTGATAAAGCTGGATCAAATGTTACATAAATGTTTCAGTTCTGTTTGTAATAATTATACAGCTTTACTTGGCTGTTGTCCTAAGTGTGTCATTAAAGACTCTATGGTGCACTTGTGGTTTACTCTCCCTCCTTTTGTTCCTCTGTGATTATATATATATTTTTTAATCCCCCTTATCTGTGAATTTCCTTGAAAAGGGGTTTCCATTGTTGTGCTCAAGTTTTTATCCATCATTTGGAGTTTATACGAGAATAAGAAGTGCCCCAAGAGTACAAACCTACAGCAAGATAATTTTGTCAGTGTAAGCTGATTTATTGTTGAAAATGTGGAAAACTGTCGTGAGGCACGTTGTTCACAAACCTTTGAAAAAATTCCAGGATCTGCATTGGGGTTTCAGATCACCACCAAAATCTAATCCAAGTAGTCTTAGGCTATGTTTACCCAGACACTCTCTGACTTAAAATGCTAAGATTTTCCCTTTCAAGGTCGATCCACGTTCAGATGGAGATGCTGGAGACAAATGAAACTGCTGTAGTGTGCATGCCGGTTCAGTAGATGGCGGTGTAGGTTTGCAGAGAGGCAGCGCTGCTACAATAAATGTATGAAGAAGAAAAACTTTTCACAAACATCAATGGCAAGTGGACACAGAAAGACGCAGGAGTTTCTTTTCTGAACAACAAATCAGTTCGGACAACAAATCTGTCTGGATAGTTTTGTCTGGATCACAAACCGAGCACGGTTAAGCGGCTCACATTACTCAGCAGATGGCCGGAGCTGTTGTTGTTCCTGGTATGTGCGTGCAGCCTTCATGTGAAAGAGTACTTTAAGCACTCTAGGTACTGTTCCAATGTAAACAGAAGGCCGAAACACAATGAAAACGTATTGGATTTGACCGTTTTAGGCCTTGTGTAAACGGCCCCTTAGATATTTGGCAATTTTGAATGCAAATATACAAAAATGACCCTAGAGCTCACTGTATGCATCGTATGCATCCACTTTTTAATACCATCAAAAATATTCATCCTTAACTGTTGTCCTAAAAAACAGATTGGCTGAGATCTATAGCCAGCACATTGCTCTTTAAGGTAACAGCAGCCTGTATTTTTACACTGTGTAGGACCTGGAGTTGGCTCTTAAAGTGAAACCGAAGTTTCTGTCTCTCGTTCTCTTTGCCAAATAAAAAAACATGGTCAATAAAAGAACTCCAGTGTCATAGCATCCTTAAACGCTCTCTCTTCAGCAGACAGAAATCCCCCCCAGTTACAATGAGTAAAACAGACTTTCTGTTATGACAAAAGCAGACACAATGCAGCACCTGCAGTGTTCTCTGTCAAAGCTGAAGTTCCTCGCAGGCAGGCGGAGCGAGTGAACTAAAAGATAAGATATTCTCTCTTATCTCTTTCGGTGACATACTCTATATATTCGTTTCTTTCGTGTTAAGCTCGTTCTTATCAGTGCAAAGGCAAGGTCCATGTTTGATGAGCTCAATGTCAAAGCAGCCGCAGCCCACAGATCGACACTCCCTCTAACTCTTAGATTCTCAGATTGTCAGTAGACTAACAGCAGGTGATCTAGCATTTGTGTGGTTCAGATATGTTCCATTAGTTACTTTTCTACAACGTTCCTCATCTTTTTACTGCTTTTCTAAAACCTTCATCATTTTGCTGCTTTTCTGCAGCTGTCTGTTGAAACTAGGGCAGGATTTTGGTCGTAGATGCTTTGAATTTTGTCAATAGTGGAAAGTGACACAGGGCTTTTGTTCCTTGGAACGTACTCTGGTACAACATCAGAGGAATGTGTGATTCAATCTTTTTTCTCCTCATTCATCATCATTCAACATCACACCTCTACGGCTTTCACTTCTCTCAATTAGAACTAATGAGCAGTCTGTTCAGTCAGGTACTATTTCTATGACAAAATAAGATACAATTACAATTTTCAGCTCTTTGCAGCCCCTTTTCAAGCCCTGAAAAGCTTTAGTATTCAGAAGTGAATGCTAAGTAAAGCATGGAAAAGAACAACACTTACTGAAGGATACTGAAATAAAATACTGGTTCACCTCAAAATTCCTTAAATTAAACAGTGACAAATCAGAACTCCTTTTAATTGGCACCAAATCCACACTCTCTAAAATAGACACCTTCTCCCTTTCCATTGACAGCTCCTTGGTCTTCCCCTCCCCTCAGGTTAAGAGTCTGGGTGTCATCCTCGACAGCACACTCTCCTTTCAGTCTCACATAAATAACATCACCTGGTCCGCTTACTTCCACCTCCGAAATATTAACCGCCTCCGCCCCTCCCTCACTCCTCACAGCACCTCCATTCTTGTCCATAGTCTTGTCACCTCCCGTCTAGACTTCTGCAATTCACTCCTTTTCGGCATCCCACAAAAGTCCCTCCATAAACTTCAACTGGTCCAGAATTCAGCTGCCCGCATCATCACTAGAACCCCCTCCCACCATCACACCAACCCCATCCTGCAGCAGCTCCACTGGCTCCCGGTCAAGCATAGGATTGAATTCAAACTGCTCCTGTACACCTTTAAGGCCATCCACAACCTTGCCCCTCCATATCTGTCGGACCTTCTCCACATCGCCACTCCTGCCCGCTCCGTCAGATCCTCCTCCTCAACCCACCTCACTGTGCCCTCTGCTCGCCTCAGCACCATGGGGAGCAGGGCCTTCAGTCGCTCTGCTCCCCAGCTCTGGAACTCTCTCCCACCGGACCTCAGAAACCTGACCTCCCTGTCTCTGTTTAAATCCAGACTCAAAACCCACCTGTTTCGAACTGCATATTCCTTACCATGAATCTTCCACTCCATCTCTGTTGCACTTTGCTGATTTTATAGTTCTATTGTTTGTTGATTTTATTGTTGTTGTTGTTTTATCCTGTACAGTGCCCTTGGGTGTTTTGAAAGGCGCTTTTAAATAAAATGTATTATTATTATTATTATTATTATTATTATTATTATTATTATTATTACTGCAGTACACGTACACACAAAAGCCGCACAAGCCACAGTAACTCAACAAAATGGCTGACTGCAACTTATAGGATGGTCTCGCCTTTCTTGGAGACAGTACTATCTCAGTTTTGTTGAGACTGTTGACGAATCAAAAAATATAAAATAAGAAAATAATCAACTGAATCATTACCAATAAGAATAACAGATGTTTGCAGTCCTCGAAAAAAAAATAGCTTATATATAAGTCTACCATAGGGTTGGGGGATATGAAAAAATGCATCGCCATTTTGTTTACATCACTTCACAATCATGACTTTTTTTATCATTCTATGTTGTATTTATATTTTACAATTTTTTTTGCAAATTACCAACTAGGGCCAAACTAAAATCCATAAACATTTAACTTAAATGAACAAATACCTAAATAAGAACACAATTCATAGGCAATCCATTCAAGATTTTACTTGTCTTTACCAATAAAATGTTGTTCATTCCATGGACCATTTAAATATTTATGATTTTATAGCTGAAACCACTGGGTAATTGGGCTGTGAAGGTCTAACTTAAAAAAGCACTAACTACTATTTCCCTACTGATAGAACAAATCAATCAAACAAATTTGAGCATTTCTGTCACGATTTAAGAAACATGATTTAGTTGTGCATCCTCTTCTGTTTTCAAATCTATTTCAGTGATGATATCACATGTTTTAATTCAATGATAAATACATCCAACTGGAAGCAGGCAGACCTTTAAAATATCTGGTGTTTCTGCACTACCTTGGCCCTGTTCTTGTAAAAATCTGTCTTGATGGGGTGCTGGTTTGAAAGAGTGGTTAGCAACCAGGTATGTCCCATATACATACGTCTTATAAGATGTAAGTCTACCATAGGGTTGGGGGATATGAAAAAAATGAATCACCATATATAAGACGCCCAGGTTCGAACCCAGCCTGTGGCCAGTTTGCAGAGTGTCTTCTCCATCTCTCTCTCACCCCCTTTCACAAGCCTATCCACTGTCATTCTCTCCTTTCATTAAAGGCAATAAATTCCCTAAAAATATATTTTAAAAAATCTGTCTTGAGGTCTCTTCTTTGACTTATTTTTGTGTTTGTACCTGAGAGAGGTGGTCAGTTTGAGGGGTCGTACTCCGGGGGTGGCAAAGCGTAGAGAGTTCCTGTAGGTGACCTGCTGCACAGCCCGGTTAAAGCTCTCGATGTCGTCACCCTCCAGCACCAACACTGACTGACTGGGGTTAACATGAACCTGCAGAATCAGAGAAGGAACAGAAAAAGCATTTCTGAAATGCTTTAATCCATTCATGAAGGAGACATCATAGTACAGATAAACCTTTACATTAAGCTCTTCAGAGTTTTTGCAAGGCAAAATTTGAACCTGGGAAGAATACAAAAACAAGAGATCAACCATTTTATGAATCTGATTTCACAGATACAAAGGAAATTTGAGAATCACTAACACCTTTGTTAATGATGCAGTACTTCCTGAGTACTAAGAATGACAATGTAAATGTGTGAACACCTTCCATACACCAAACCGCCACTCGAGGAGGTAAGAAACACCTGGCAGCATGTCAACATTTCAGGTTTTCAATTAAAGGAATTAAATGTTCCGGCTCAACGGAAAATTGAAACAGGTTTCCTTTGCTTTAATCTCTCTTTTCAGACTTCACAAAAAGTGAGTATGTTCTCTGTGTAATCCGTTGACTGCAAGTTTAACACATAGTGGCATTTTCCCTTCAGGCAAACTGTCTCCTATTTACAGAACACATTTAAGGATTTTCTTCAATTAAAAAAAACACAACAAGTTTAATGCATGGCGTATTTCTAAAGAGTACACTGTGTATTAAGATTAACTAGAAAGACGTGTGAAGATGTTTCTGTTTAAAAATACATTTCAAACTGATCCAGACTGGGAAAGTTAAATGAGTGCTGATGCCTTAGATCTGAAGTCATTAAGAGGAAGCTCGAAGGACTGCCCCCCAAAAAGGGATTTTTCTCCTTTGAGGACATTATGATAGATTTATAGTAGAGTCTTAATCTATAAGTCAACAAAAATGACTTTGAAAGTGTCTCTGGTTGTCTGTCAGTATTAGGAAATGAAAGAGATTTGGAGAAACAGTTTTCAAAAATTAAGATGAAAAACTAGGCTAGAAGAGAAAAGATAATGTCTCTTTGTAGCTAAATTTGTGATTTAACTTGAAATTTGTACACTAGGGTGTTAATAAGAATAATGGATTGTGTTAAGATAATAAGAAAGAAATCCCATCTTGCCTTTTTATTATAGTAAACTGCATTCCTGTTCCAACTTTGTCTCTCCATAGAAAGGAGATACTGCATTCAAAAGATTTAAATAATAACTTGGGTAATTTTGTTTTAATTTAGCTGGACAATCAGGTAAATGTTTTTGTGTCCTAAAAATCATTATTTTATTCATTTACTTGTTTGTGTTTTTTTAAGGCTTCTACAGGGAACCTTTGGTTTGAGAAAATTAATCAGTATCAAGTGACGGCATTTTTGGAAACACACACTTATGCAGGCAAGAACACTTTCCTTTTGCAACCTGCTCTGGAGAAGTTTCCTGACTCAGAAGTAAACAGTGTGTTTTACCACTTTTCCAATACTGATGCAGGCACGGTTGGCAAAGATACACCAGGAAGAGAGCAGGAATCCTGCCATTTAAATAGCCTGCTGATCAAATGCAGCAAAGATTTATTTTCATTGTAAACCTGAATAAATACATACATTTAATGGGTTCCATCTTCCTATAATTGTTTTTGTCCACCTCAGAAACAAAAGTGATACTGCAGACGAGCTGCAGCCTGACTTTGGACTGTAGCAAGATTAAATAATTATTGACTGAATCTTCATCGATATATCTTCATCTAGGTCAACATCACAGTGCATGGATGCCTTTAAAACTACTGACTTTTATAGATATATCCACTTTGAACATGGCGTAGAGAAAAAAAACAACTTTGAAGATACAATACTGCAAGTATTACCAAGTGCCTGTAATCATAACCTCAAAAAAAGTAAGTCACCACTAAAGTCTACAAGAGTCTAATAGAGAGCAAACTTCACACAACAGAGAACGTTAAGGGAAAATGAGGGAAGAGCTAAGTATCTGATTGAAACTGGTTGGATATGTAGGACCTTTTTATGGAAATTTAAATTGTTAAATATGAAAATTATGCCAGAGAGCAGTACACATTTTTTTTTTATCACATAGAGACAGAGGGCACGTTTTACTGGGGGAATGCTGTTTTTTAGAAGAAGCACAGGGTTCAGGAGGACAACCACAGGCTCTTATTCTGGGAGTGTTTCTCCCATTTTTAGGAATGACTATGCTTCTGGTTTGAGATTCAGAAAACATCAAAAATAATTCTAAACGTAAACCTGCCCCTGCAATTTATCTAAATATATCCAGGGATTATTGATTTTAGGCAAGAGGCACTGACAGGTACTTGTTTGGTGTCTTGACCTCTGCTTGTAAAAGCCATCATACATGCTGATTACTTCCCAATACAAGAGTGGATTGATATTGTCAATGATAATGATGTTATGGAAATGATTAGTTTTTGTCTGCTATAACAGAGAGAGGTTAACTTCTGGAGGAAGTGAGTTAAGTATATAGGGTCTCTGTGGACAGATTTCGGGGATGTGACCAGTAACGGGCTGTGTGATGCTGTCTTTTATTACCAGATCTACTGTCTAATCTTTGCTGTAATTCCTCCCTTGTTATTATTCTTATTTTTAATATTCCTCCTGTCTCATCCCTGATGTTATTCGCCAATCTTGTGAGCACTCTTAAAATCTACCATAGTGGTCTTAGTTTTTAATATCTGAAATGCAGAGGACTGCAGAAAAAACTCTAATGATTTTCAGTCTCAAAACTATATATGTTTTCTGCTTTCCAAAACCAAAAGATAAAGCTTTAAAAAGCTATGAAATGTGGACAATATAGTCTGTTTTGTCTAACAACGCACATTTTTCTTATAAGCTTAGATATCTTTGCAGTGGAAATACAAGCAAAGTCTGTTTTTGGCTGTTTATCTCTTTGCCTGCAGCAGCTTTTGTAGATATTTATAACAACCACATAAAAATAAAGAATCATCATGAATCTTTAATTGAAACATGTCTTGTTTGCTTTTGTTGGTCATTGAGAATAATATTTTTTTATTGCTGTTGGTTGTCAGCAGATAATAAGCTTCAGATTTTTCTGTATGATCTGACAGTCTGCATTACTTTTAAGTTTTAACCTGCATGCTAAGCCAAGTGTCAACATCTTATGTGACACTTTTCATGTGCCAGCTTTTATGGCCATTAAATAAAACTAAATAGAAATGACAGTCTTCCTCCTGGCAGCCTGAGTAACTTTTTGTGGTCCAAAAAGATGCTGAAAGTTCATTCTGTTTCATAAGCAAATCAAAACTCCTCACAGGAGCTTTAGATGTCGAGGACAAACACAGAGGGAATATTCTGTGTTTGTGAAAAAATCCTCATGGTAAATAGGGCTCTTTTAACTTTAGGTTTCTTTTTAATATGTCTGTGACATGACATATGAGTCATTTTATACTTTCATTTTTGTTCATTATTTCTTTTCTTTTATATTTTTCAGTTTACTTGCACTTGTCTCTGTCTTTAAGGGCGTACCCCTCATGATTCCTGCCTGTTATCTCCTGATTCTCTGTGTATTCAATCCCAGTGAGCCCTCTCTCAGGTTCCCAGTTCAGTGTTTTCTTGTGTACCTCGTTCTTGTAATCTGTGTTAGAGAGTTCTGCTGTACTGAGTCCTGAAACGTGAAAGTGAGTTCAGAGTTGCTACTACCAGCTTCCCCATCTCAAAGTTCATTGATTTTGTTGAATGGGTTTTTAGAATGATGTCCAGTGTAAGATCCATTACCAGCACCAAGTGGAAGAAAACTTAACAACCCTTTTCTATCACATTAAAAACAATTAGAGTTGATCCATGTCTATGTCATAAATCATGTTATTGTATCCTCAAAAAAATGGCTTCCTGCACATTGCCAACTCGGACTATGGAGTACGTTGGAGACAATAACCTCACCTGTTTTACCACCAGGCACATAATGGACACAGCCATGAGCACTGACTTGATCAAGTCACACTATGAAGAAAGTCTTTTAGAGAGGACATAGGAGCGTAAAAGTTTTACATTCAGTCTTGGTCATGTTGGAGTCAGTCAGTCATGCTGTAGGTCTATAACATATTGAAATTAGCCTTTTATTCTCACCATTTACATTTAAAAAGCATGAAAGCTATGTTCATCTGTGCACATTATTATGATGAACAAAACATGTTATTTTATTAACTTATTTTTCACGTCACAGCGCTCAATTTCAGCAATACTCCAAAACCCACTGAAGAATAACACAGCTGTTTTGAGATTGAACCAGCGCAATGCTAACCTGTAAGCACCTTGACAAGATCACTCAATTATAAGAAAATTCTTAAACAAAACTCTACAACAAGACATTGTTTGTCAGAAATATTGTAACTGCTTGCAAGTTGAACATCCAAATTGTAGTCCCAAAGGAGCTTCTTACTCTCAAAATTATGTTTAAATTCAAAAATCATTAAAGTTGTGGACACTTTTTGCTTAGTTTTTTGTTCTCTACAGACTGCATAAATAGCAATGGTACCAGGGCACAGTGCCAAATCCCACTGGCTTTTAGTTTCAAGGATCAGCACAATACTAACTGCATGCTAACCTCCTGTTTATATTGACCTTTAGCAACATTTCTGCTTCTGACTTTACCACAAAAGACACATCACATCCTGGCTGTGGTAGATTATACTAATGAACTGTAGTGTACAAATTCAGCCATAGTAATGCCCTGCCATAGAATGATCTAACAAAGCTTCAAATGTCAGGACTACATACCCTCCTGTCATTTCAGAGGGCACATTTCACAGCCAAGTCTCGTTTACAAAAGCAGCACTATATAAGTTAATCCTAACGTGAGCAATCTACAGTTTTGTGGTAGAAAATGGGAACCTGCTTACTGGAGACTCTAGATGAAACAAGATGTAAAACACAGGCAGATCTGGCAAATTCGTATTTGTGTGGTTTTCCACGAAACACATCTGATTAAGTAAGCTCCATACTTTAATGAAGCTTTGAACAAATAAGTATTAATGAACAGCTAAGACGTTTACATTCTTTATGATCTCTGTCTAAATGCTGAAAACCATCTTGCTGTCCAGTCTTTGTTTGTCTGGCTGTATTAAACCTTGAAGTGATCTGGCATTTTGCAGAGTCACTGACATTTGTGTTAAACAGACTGATTTAATCATGTCACTTTTGGTTACTGTTATGGTCCCCAAATTTATCTCAAATGTAATTATTGACTAAAATGCCTTGCAGCTTATCAACAACAGCAGTACTCCTGCCGTCCAGTGAGGGGAGTGATGCTATATTAGACATGTGTCTCCAAGTGGTCCAAAAGCAACTGCCTGTTCTCTGACCCCGCCTTCTGCCTGCTGCTCCGGTTTGTCTGCTGACTGACTGCCTTACAGAGCTTTCACAATAGATATGTTTTGGTTGTGTGACGGCGTCAGTGTTCTCATCAAGCTTGTCACTAAGTCAGAGCTTCCACAACAATGGTGTAAGCCACAAGTCCTATGCAGGGAGAATCTTGGAAATAGGAGGCTGGCTTGTTTTTACCACAAGCATGTTTATCACAGCAAAACAATCAGGAACATGAAAACGGAAAGCCTTGTTTTAGTATGCTTGTTAGGTAGAATATGTCACATACACTGAAGAAAACAGTTCAATCACACTTCTACCTGTGATTTTCAAAAGCTCAGTTTGACACCTCTGTGGAGAAACTCCCATAGTGTGTGCATAAGCCTTTGCTCTGAATTTTTCATGGGTCATTTATTGAAGAAATCAGGCCATTTTTGGGAAGAACTATTGTGGGTTTTTTTTTTTTCAAAACTTTCATCAAAGCTCTTTTTGAGGTTAAAAGAGACAGAACTGTGGCAGCAGCAAGAAGCAGCCAAAAGCAATTGCGTTACAAGCCAGAGCTGGCACACATCATCAAAACACATCCAGTGTGCCTGAGCCGTTATTCTGTGGCAAACTTTTAAAATGTTGATAAAAATGTGCTTTTTTTGAACACTCCTCTGGGTCTGGGCCTGACTCCAAAGTGTGTTTGTGTCTGTGTGACAGCCAGCCTACATTGCTCTGAGTTTTTACCTTCATGCCTGAGCCCAGGGTCTCCAGGTCTCCAAAGTCGAGCCCCTCCCTGCAGGCGTACAAACACTCCACCACGCTGTGAGGCTCTACACTGCCGGGACGCACAGTCACCCCCGACAACAGGCCGTGGTACCCTCCCACATACTTCACTAAAGAGTGGTAGAGACGGTGTGTTATGAAACAGTGCATTTATATTCCAATAGGCTCATAAATAATAGAGAACAGGCTGTGGAGCCTCATGCTGACAACAAACAGTGTGAAAACAGGGAGGTCACCTGAGTCTTTACCCTCTGGGATGGTGTTGTTTAGTATCTCCTTCTGCTTCTCTTCTGGCTCTGCAGGGAAAAAAACAGGAAGCAGAGACACAAAAAACACAACAACTGAGAAAAATACTGGAAAAGAAAGTGAGAAAAGACGCGAGGGTGCCAGAGACTGACAGGAAGAATAAAAAAAGAAAAAGAAATAAATAACATGAGTAAGAAAACACGAGCAATGGAAAACCCGTTGATGATATTCGAAAATGCACCATCGCCTCATTATCTGGCAGCAGCTGTTGCCAAGCAGGCAGCAGAGCAGCTTTCAACATGAAGTGTAAGGCTGTGACTACACGTGTGTGTCTTTGTGTGCATTTCACAACTAATTGGCAGCCAGAGTTTCCTGTTAAGCAGTGGTTCTGGAGTAAGTGGTTGATAGCTGTCTGGCCCTTGTGTTGTTCTGCTGCCCTGAATTATTGATAAAGTCAGTTATATTATTAGCCCACCAGGATAAAATGCATCAACCAAATTATAAGTGAGTGAGACGACAGAGTGAACGGCATGTGCAGGGAAATGTCTCAGCAGACTACACACTATCTTGCAAGGATTTGCGTGTCCCGAGTGCTTATGTTTGAATTGGCAGCCTGCTCTTGTATGTGATATGCGATTTAATTCAAATGACATTTCAACGACAGAGGAATTCAAACTGTACGATTACTGCTCGAACTACTTATACAGGGAAGAAAAACACAACATTTGACGCTCTCTGCCTGCATTTATTTCTGTCACAATTCATCATGAGGCAGGAATGAAATGTGTGTCAGTTGTGGATTCACAGAGAATTAATTTCTGTGCCGTACCCCAGCAGGCGCCGATAAACATCCTCTGGCGGGGGGCGGGGTTAGGGATGGCTCCGTTGTCATGGATGAGTGCCGGGTCGAAGGTTACACCGTCAACGTACAGAGTCACAGAGGGGAACTGAATGCTGAGTGAAAGGTGATGCCACTCGCTGTCACACACCTGTTGGATGGAGATTACAATGACTCAACAAGAGCAGATATCTCACAGGTAGAAAAGTCTGATGTGAGCTGTCAAAATGGTTTGTATATTTCTGTAATACTTGTTTGAAAATTATAGTCTCTTTAATGTGACTGATCAACAGGGCTGAAATTAGGGTAAAGCCACATAGAGAGGATTAGAAGATTTGTAGAAGATTTAAAATGTAAAAGTCGGGATTTTTATCCTTGACTTTCTCCACCACGTAATTTACTCTGGGATGCTGTAGTTTACAACCTCCCACATGTTTTCTTCAACAGAGACACGACAACAACTGTGAAGCTGTGGAGTTGTTGTCAGACAGAAACACTGAAAATCTCACTGTTTTCACAATGGTAGGGCAGACCACTTTTGGTACAGACACATTTCTAGGCATGTATTTGTTTTTTTAGTAAGAATAAATGATGAAACCTTGTTGTGCAAAGTGAGTGCATGCACTTTTATTCCACGAGGGCAATTCAGATTACTTCTGAGACATATTTTGATAAAGCTTAAAGCAAAAACCTGAGCAAAAGTAGAATAATTGGCAAAATGGTCCAGAAAAAATAAAGTGACATAGTTCTTTAAAATTTCCTTCCAACCATGTTGACTGATTATGAGTCAAAACAACTGTTTTAGTGGCCTGAGGCACAGATAAGCAACTGGTACACCTGGACCACATGTGCACCTGTCCTGACTCTGATACCTGAAGAGCACCGCCAAGTCATTTAAAAGGGTACACTGGAAAGTGATGTTAAGGTTTTCAATCTGTCTTACCAAATAAAGCTATAAGAAAAAAAACCTTTGTTTTAAGTAGGGATGTCAAATTATCATGTTAAACGCAGTCGTGATTAATGCGTTATGTTATTTAATTTCGTTAATCTCATTTTTAATCTCATTTCTATGTTTTGGTACTTTTCAGAGGGCAGAACCTTAAAATACCAGAACAGATGGTGATCAAATGATCATTCTGCTCGTCACACTCTTCACAGACCAATCGCATCAAGCCACAGTAAGACGTAGCAGCTCAACCCTATTGTTAGCCGTTGGCTCAAACTTCAAGAACTACAGACCTCAGGCTATCGTCTCATCTTACCCCTGATTATCTATTAAATTTGTAGTTTTTATGCATTGAACTTCTTATGCTTTAGTTTTTGTGGGTGGGGAACAATCTTTTGATCTGCCACAATAATCTAATGAATTCCAATGAAAATACTTCAAGTTGAGGCTTTTTTAAGCAATCTTTAAAATGAGATTAAAAAAGCGATTAATTAGGTTAATAAATTACAGGTCATAATTAATGAATCTCTCAGGTTTTCTAATCTCCTTACATCACTGTTATTAGATAAAAAAATGTAAATATTATCACAAGACATTTTATCCCTGCAGCATTGCTCTTTATAGTAAAAAAGCAGTAATGTTTTTGAAATACATGCATTAATCATTGTGATGTGCACCAGCAATAAATATAAAAAAGCAAGTAACAACACTTTAACCACTGGTAAACACTCAGTATTTCAGTATATCTGCTTCCTAGTCACAGAAGGTCTTTGCTTTTGTTGGTCATGAAGAGACACCAACAACAATTTCAGTTTGTCTGTAGATAAAACCCTTAGCTGGAGCTCTGTGGAGACACATTTTGTAAAACTGGATGTCCTGCATCAACAGTCCCACCAGAGGTATAAGTAAACACGACTATCAAATATTCTAAGTTGAGGTGCTTTTCTACATAAAAATGGGCTCTTGAACCAGTCAATTATCATGTGGTAATACTTTTAAGCTTACATTAAATCGGACATTTAGGAATACTTTATGAAATCATCTTTGAAGTCATCATCATTTTTATGCCCATTTCAGAATTCTTTTGAGGCGCTAACGGTATTGTGATTTCCTGGACACAAACATTGAGCACTTAAACTCTTAAAGCTTTTTGTTCTTACAGGAAACATGAGTACAAACAGAATCAAACAGCACTTTGAAAGCTGTTTTTGCTGCTATATGATGGGCACTTTTTAAAACATTTTCTACAGTTTAGAAGTCAAGGTTTGTGCCTTGTAAACAAATAGTTGTTCGCTCTTGGGGAAGAGATGACCTCTGAGGTAGAAAAAGATGGGAATAATGAAATACTGTTACACAATGTCGCTATCATTTGACAGATTTTTCTTATCGTTGTAGAAAAGGCCAGAGGTACAAAGCCTCTTTTTGGACTGGCCATCGGCTCTTCCCTGCTATTCTTGACAATGTGATATACCCAGAACACTTGAATTTTCTTGAGCATTTGAGTAAATGTGAATCCTAGCTCAAAGATGAACTTATTTGATTTCAAAGGTCAAATGGCACAGTCAGTGTGTCCCATGTTTACCACTCTGGTTAGCTGTTATATCAAACAATTAGTTATTTTAATCTCTCTGGTCTTTAACAAATTAACAATTATCAAAATAAAAATATCTTAAAAGATGGGAGGGGAGGGTTGCAAAAAAACCCACCTAGGTTTATGTATGTGTGCCATATGTGCAGAGAGGCTGATGTCCTTGATTTAGTCCACATGGGTTTGAATCTGGCCTGTGTACTTTCCTACATGCTTTACACCACACCCTCACTCCTTCTCTCTCTGTCAAATAGCAGCACAAGAAGAACAGCGGTCTAACTGGTTTGCCTTATGTTACACCAAATGCACAGTCGTGTATCAACAAGGAAAAAGACCCAACCTTTGCCTTGCTTTGTGCATATACACAATGTGCTTTTAGACAATACAATGTCACACTGTCAAAAAAAGGGTGAGGATTCATCCTTGCAACTAGCTCTCTCTCTCCCCCCTCCCTTCCTGCTCCTCAGCCTGATATAGCAATGGTCACCTCTCTCTCCTGGGCTCCCTGACCACACCTGCAGCAGATCACCTCATCACCTGCACTATTTAAGCTCCTGGGAGTCACTTCTTCCTCGCCGGTGGTTTGCCTCACTTTCTGTGGTTTGTGTTGCAACTACTCTGCCTGGCTCTAAGCTGTTCTTTTCCTTCAGGAGATATTCTCTGTGTGGGGATTGTTTTTTGGATGCCTCAAGTTTTTGTGACTCTAACCTCTGTTTTTGCTCTCTCCTGGTGTTCTCCCGGAGCTCTCACCCTGCCACCTTTTTGTAAATACTCACCTTATCACTGCTCACAACCTCGTGCACTGGATGCCCCTTCCCCCTTTTTGATTGTGGAGCTGAAAAATAAAACTCTGAAAACTGTCTCCTGTCCGGCTTCAGCTTTGGGTCCATTGTTATTAAATTTTGGGACTGTTTCTTAACAAAACAGGGCCCAAAGTCATCTGAAAAAAAGGGGGGGGGTTCCGGCTTACCTTTTTTATTATTATTTATCGGCTGAACTGGCATAGTTTGAGAGCCCCTGTTTTAACCTTCTAAATAACTTATGGACCACACAAATAATCTTGGTCTCAGTGTGACTTCTTACTTTAAGCTGTCATATTAATGTAGCAATCTAGGAGTACTGTGTTTTTTATGCAAACCAGTAAGAGTAAAAATGAAAAGAGAAAAACATTAACAATCAAGTGCTCATCTAGTAAAATCCTGCACACATATATTAATCTCCCTTTACAGAAACAGAACAGTAAGAGTTTGGGATTTATAAAGACAGAGGGTTAGAGAAGACAGGCCTGGGTAATAAGATAGGGTGGTTCAGACAGAAGGATTTGATAAATCTGCTCTGTATCAGCTCAGCATCCTTTAATCCATGTCGCTTCAATCTGTCTGAGACGGGGGGCTTCAGTCAAAACGAACCCCCCACTGATGGTCCTTTTAGCCTCAAAGGCAGTGAACCACACAATCGTATGCGTATGCAGGGACGTAACTTTTCTGTTGTTGTGTTTTCATAAATGATTTAAGGAGGAAGTAAGCGCTACTTAATGCTGTACCGGAGGACAAAATGTTTAATGTTCTGTCTCAATGATATGGAAATATGTTCCAGTTAGTTTTCTGTCGTCCTTCAAACCTGCATCTGCACTGTATTTAAATTAAAGGAATAAAAACGCAAATTGACTTTGTGAAAAGAATGGACATATGAAGACTGTTTTTTACAAATAAAACAATTAAAGTATTTTTTCCAAACAGCCTTGAGAGGAGAATGGGTTCAGGTGAAGTCTTCGTGTAAATATGTCATTTAAAAGTTTTTCTTCTTGTTGTTCTTTTGTTTGAAAATAGATGTTATGTAAAATAGTTGTGCCTCGTAATCCCTCGGGGTAATGAGCCAGATCTTAAGCAAGCACAAATATAAGAACTTAAGCGTTGTTTTTTCCATTTCAGCTTATTTCAAAGGTACAAATAAAAGAAACTGTGTAAGTGAGAACATCAAAGAAGAGTGCTGCAGCTCCCAGAGTACCTGCTCCAGTTTCCACAGGAACTTAACGGGCCGTGCAGCGGAGACATCGGGCCAGTAGAAGAGGGAGAGGCGGCAGCCGTGGACAGAGAGTGAGTAGTGGGAGAAGGAGTCATCTGTGGAGTGGAGGATAATTTTGCAAGTCAGAGTGGTCTTATTCAAATATCTGAGCAGTGGGAGGAAATGCAGAGAGAAATGAAACTGTACAAGACCTTTAAGTAGGTGTAGGGCAAACCTGACAACTCCATAAAAACTATCAATTTAAAAACAGATTGTTGTAAACACAAAAAGATTTCAGATCAGCCTTTGATTTTTGGTTCAACACAATTAGAACATGTCCCAGCACTTCCAGGTCTTTTGGTTGGGTTGGTAAAATGGGGGACAACATGATACCAGGCAGCCGAATCCAAGACTGAGATTAAAAGAAAAGTGAAATTCCTTGAGTGTTCACTTGAGGATCTCTGCAGGAGATTTCAACATAAGTATGCCAAGTTCACAACAATATAAACATGTTAACAGCCTGTTTCAAAATGGATTTTTTGTTTGGTATAGTTCACACTCTCTTGTGTTCACATTCTGTGGGAGTCAAATGTTTCATAATTTGGAGGATATGAGTTATGTGTAATCACAGCATGGCTGTGAAATGTAAGTCAGTGCAGTATAGCTGGTGTCAGGAGGCAGTAACCCATTGTCCAGTACAAGGAAGGGCATGTAGAGAGGGTCTGCACCTCCACAGATACAGCTAAATAGAAATGAGCAGAAAATGACTTTGAAACAAATGTAGAGCTGTCAGCCCTGCTTTGCTCACACACTTTTCTGACACCTATTTTCAGGCAGAATGATTCTTAATATTCCTTTCTATTTTTTTTACAGTTCTTTTAATTGAGAAAAATTAAACAGACCGAAATGAATGCTGCTGAATCTTTAAATTGCAGAGCTTAACCATAGACACTGAGATTTTCTAAAGTTATCCTGAAAGCCAAAACGGCTGCAACAAAATATTGTTGAACAAAAGGATCAACAGGTGACATTTGATGCAGCCTCTTTACCCTCATTTCCCAATGCAGTGTTTTACCGTTATTGAAACACTTGGTTGTTTAAAGACAAGAGGATGGGATTTTGAACACATTTCAAGACAAAATTACTGATGGGGCTGCTTTGTCTACAGGGGTGCCAAATGCCCCTCACAGGGGCTCTGATTAAAGGTCTTAATCTGTCTGCTTTTAAACATGGAAATTTTGCAAAATTTGGCCAACTTGAAAGTCTGAAAGTACTTGAGTACTAGAAACACACCAAAGGTATAAACAGTATTGAGTGTGGCACAATTAGAGTCTTTTCCTGTCCACTTGGGAGCTAAATTTAAGTGACTGGGTGCAGAAGTCTCTCTCAAGAGCACCTTGAGAACAGCTGTTGAGCCCTTAAGTGTTTTTCTTTCTATCCCCAGTTGCAACTTTCTCAGCAGTCCTGGGTCACCTTCCAGGAGCTGGATGTCTAAATTTTATGCACTTCTCACCAAAAAAATGCTCAATACACTTTCCCTGCAAACTTCCAAAGAATACATTCAATGGCAAAACAACGCACCATTCTTGACAGTGCTGCACACGATAGTTTCCTCCTCCTTGCGGCTTCCTCTGGTCTGTGTAGTTGCAGGCTGGATGTTGGCTCCACCCCGTCGCATCCAGAGCTGCAGGGTAAAGTGGTCGCCAGATAAAGCCGAAACCACTGAATCAGGCACTACAGCGACATGGTTTGAGCCGTTAAAGGAGAAGACGAGAGATGAGTCGGAGGAGGGGAGGGTGGGCAGAGCGCTGGTCCAGTTGGCTGCAGGGGAGGGAGGTGGGAGGAGGTCAACCTCACCCCTCACAGCACCTGAGGAGCAACAGAGAAGGAGAGCTGGTCGATAAAGAAGGTTTTGTCACCCAATAAATCATGGGTAACAAGGTGCAACAAAGTCTCACCACACAGCCGTCGCACAGATCTATCAGAGTAGCTGTCCCTGTCGCAGCCTTTCCCGATGTGGCCAGTTTGCAGCTCTACGGTGGCCTGGATGTTCCAGACAGTCTCTTCGCAGGTTTCCAGGTGCAGGCTGGGGAAGAGAGGGATGCTTCCAGATCCAGGTGTGTATTCCACACGCTTGGTCCATCCTGAATAAAACGATTGCATGCAAATATGACAAGCAGAACTGCTGATGCGTAACATTTTGATTTTTAAAACATGTGAGAAAAAGCAAAAAAAAGATTCACATGAACTCCAAAATTCAACCTCCACAAAGAAGCTGACTTGTGTTTTGTTCTTGTTGATGAAATATGGATATACAATAAAGTCAGAGCTCCATCAAACACTTGTGCTGCAGGCTGGGAAAATTGCTTTGCTTTTCCTTTCTGAATTCTGCACACAGACATTTTCAAATCAATGCTGCTGCCTGTTTTTAGGCTGCCATGGTAATAATCTAACATGGACATTTTAGCCCACTGTGCCTGTGTTCCACCCTGACTTAAATTCACCCTCCACACAGGTATCTATCATACTGTAGAGACCAGCCAGTGTATAGAGTCAGAAATAATGAGGAGAGAGATAACTTCAGTTTAGCTGGAGAGTGCCTAGATTTTAAGTAATCCGCTCTTGAGGATACTGAACAGATAGTGTATCACCTGATGTACTTGTGACGTTTACTCGAAATGTTTTGAGACATAAACTGACGTTAGAGAAGCCACAAGATGAAGTGGTGTAGTGACAATAACACAGGAAGTATGTGCCCAGTCTTTTTGATTTTTTTGGGTATGAGCATATGGATTTCTCTGGCCATCTGCTAAACTGTTATACCCCTGTGTGTTTCTAATGTGGCAACTACAAACAGTACAACTTCTAATCTTTAACAGTATTTTAGTATTATAGACTGAAACTGCAATGAAGACTTTCACTTCGTGTAGTATGTGAGGAATCATTAGTATCCAGTTGTGCCAAAGACAGGTCATTTTTAACTGATGTTACTTAATAAATAATTAAGATCTATGGACATAACTACAATTTTTGATCATCTGTAACACCACTGAAGTTAGAACACTTTTGTAAGTTTTAAAATTAAACATTGAGACATTATCTGATGTCTTTAGAGGCCTTGTCATTGATACTTTTCTTGTAATTTATGACTTAATGGCTGACATTTAAAGACTTTACTTGCCTTACAGGTAGAAACAAGAGGGGAGAGGAGTGGGGTTCCTATTTTATGATAAACAATATTAATATAATATGAACCACATAGAGAATGTGCTGCAGCTTTGTCCTGTGTTTTTGTCAACATAAGAGCTTCAAATACTTTTTGTATATATATACATAAAATGAGGAACACCAATGCCACCAAGAACTATAATAAAAAAAAATACAATCAATATAACTTGGTACTTCACAGCTATTTCCTTATTAATTCCTGACACAAGTATAAGCTTATAAAATAAGAGAAATTAAATTCTACACACTAAATGTCCAGTTTTTCTCAATTTAAATGGTTCAGTATTTAGAAAACTATTCATTATTACAGTTTTATCAATCACTGCTTCATTTTTAAGTTTCTGTGCGGATGTCTAAACTCTAAATGGACAAGATTGAAGCAAACATTGATGTCTCTTTCTAAGCTACATAGAGTTGAAAAGTTTTTAATAAAAATTCAACTTTGCTATTTTTTGTTTTTACAACAAAGAAAAACAAAATTCATAAGATCTGTATAAGTCTATGTCCACAATGCAACTGCATCATGTGGTATTACAATACAGTATCATTACTGTATTGCGGCCTCTGTGTCGGGACATGTACCATATCGTGAGGTATCACCAACTCTGCTGTAAACCCTGCCTCAGGATATGTTGGGAAATACATAACAGCAACTTTTATCATTTATATATGTGATACATTTGATTGCTGGAAGAGAGCAGGTTGGGTGTTTCTAAATATCTTTTTATTTTATTTATAACCCATGAATCTGGAGGAAAAAATGAGAAGAGAAATAACTGCTTTTTGTACAAGAGGCTGCACTCAGAAACATCTGAAATTCCTCATCAGGTCTTTAACCAGGACCTGAGTGCCACATTTGATTTCTTTTTTATTTCATGACAGGATCTTACATAACAGTGAGCTTACTTGAACAATTTGAGTCTTGATTTCAAAGCACTCGAGTAAACCTTTGAGAAAGCATGCAGTTCATGTCCTTTTAAAAGGCAAGAGTTCAGCTCCAACAAAAGGCTTTACTCCCGAATGTCTCTACCATTTTCTCAACAGAATTTGTTCTATTCACATTCCCAGATGCGCTTCAAATAAATATGCAAAGGCCTTCACAAAACTGTATAGAAATCAATACATGCTTAAGCAGATTTTGAAATTCATACAAATGAATATACAAACTGCTGCAGTATATCAGATCCATGAACTTGAGAGTCTGTCAGTAAACAGTGTCTCCTCATCCCGTGGTCAGATCTAATGTCAGGGAGAGTGTAGCGCGATATGTATGATTTTATAAACATGTTTTCACAGTCTGTTTAATTGCTTTGCCTTGATATAACTTGGCTGCAGCTCTCCCTCTTTGAAATTCAACACTTTATTAAAACACGCAAAGGTGAATCATCTGAGCAACAGCCCACGCACATTCCAGATATAAGTGATAGTTTCAGTCAAACAGGAGCAGATAAGATGATAAAAACATGTGTTTGAAGCTTCCAAAGGTTGATCGAAATATGAAAAGTGGGATATAAAGTGATTTTTACCCATCCAGCCGGGTTTGCAGGACGGCTTGACAGTTACGACAACCTGCGCGTCAGCCTGAGCTCTGTTCTTCCCGCAGTCGAAGGCGGTCACCCAGAAGGTGTGAACGCGCTGATGCTTTGAATCCAGTGGCTCTGTATTTTTAATGTTACCTAGGAGACAGAGCAAGACAAAGAAAGAGAAGAATGAATCAAAAAGAATAACAGTAAAACAGAAATAGATTTGTTAGTCATCGACAACAAGCTTGCATAATTGAAAAGCCTGCACTGATGAACAGCCTTTGATAAGGCCTCTCTCTGCACATCAACTGGGCCGCCATCCTTTTCTGGACATTATAACATCAGGAACAGAAGGGGAAAAACAGGGAGGAAGATAAAACAGAGGAGAGATCCAGAAAATGTAGATTTTTTTGTGTCTTTTCAGAGATAAAGACTGATTGGCTGAGAGCGCTCAGCATGCCAGCTGCCAAACAATAGGTGCAACAGACGATGCTGCGAGACGAAGCGAGGAGAAACAGAGATGAAAGAGATAGTAAAAGACAAAATAAGGAAAAAGAAAATAGACAATGACAAGCCCACAGCATTGGAACAAGGTTGGAACAAAAGGTCTCTGTGCTGCTGCTTCTGCTGCTTCTGCTGCTGTTGCTGTCTGACCCCAAAAAAAAGAAAAAGAAAGACAAAGAGAAAGAAAGGAGCTGCTTCATCCCCTTAATCTGAGTCAGGGACAATTCTGCTGAGTCATCATTAGACACAGACCTCCTCAGCTGCTGTGTCACATTTCAATTGATCTCACCACGGCCAGTCAATGGTTACAGTAGGAAGCATTTAGCGATGCTTTGTAAAACAGAACAGCTGCTGCAGTGTTTTTATGCAGAGACAGAACAATATTCCACCCACATGCGGTCTATTTTAATATCTTTGGTTTCTACCTGTGAGGGAATTAAGAAGCTGCTCTCTTTCTGTCACTTCAGCAGCATCTGCAGTCTGTGCACGCATAGGCACTTTTACCATGAGGCAAAGGTAGACAATAGACATGGGCCTCATGCTCAAAGGGAGCCTCGAGATAAAGTCTGTATATGTTAGACTAAAACATGGGGTACATCTAAAACCACTTTGCGTGAAAAGGTTGGAGGAAACCCTGCTTTCCTCTGCTGCTAGCTTCATCTTTTAGAAAGTACATACTGATATAGTCTGTATGAACCTCCCACCCTATGATGCTATTAAGGAATATGCCACCTTCCCCAAGTGGGAGGTACTCAAGTCTCTACAGCCACAGTAATCATGAGAGCAACTCTCTTGTTAGAATTCTCAAGGGAAAGTTGGAAAATGGCACATCATCATGTTAAAAGTAATCCTTCATTGACATCAGAAGCATCAGTTTAATGCCAAGGTTAGAATAGCTAAAAAGCCATTCTGCAGGTACCAGTGGGCTAAAGCAGGGATCCTGTACCTGGGGAATCTTTATGATAAAGGCCATATAGTCACATTTGAATATTTAAAGCAAAAATACAATCTGACAAATAAGGACTTCTGGAAATATCTCCAACTCCGGCACTGTCTGTTCTCAGTCATGCATTCTGGACCTGACCCAATCACTAAAATTCAAAGCGTGTTACGTCAGCCTTAAAAAAGGTGCTGCATCATTTTTTTATAACCTCATCAGAGATGCCAATGCACCGAAGTTTAGGAGCCTAAAATGGGCTTGGGAGAAAGATACCAGAGAACATATTGAAGAATAACAATGGAATGAAGTCATACCTAGCTGGCACGCTCCTGCTCGAGAGGTCCAATTACAGTTCACTAATTACAAAATCCTTTACCGATCTTACTGGACCCCAAGCAGAATGGCTTCACTAAAACTAAGAAATGATGATCTATGTTGGCGCTGCCATTATGAAACTGGAACGCTGGTTCATATGCTGTATGACTGTGAGACGGTTAGGGACTTTTGGGATGAAGTAACGTCTTGTAGAAATTAACTGTATTATATATCTCTGACCAAAAATACGGCACTGCGTATGTTGGGAATTATTTCTAGCAAATTTAAAATCTGAAAAAACGTGGTGACGACTAGGCCTGTGCTCAAAATATCGATACGGCAAAATGTCGCCACGCACTCCTTAAGGATACGTGTATCGATATGGATTCTACAGAATCGATACGGCCTAAATATTTTGGCAGTTGTTGTAAATACATTTTGGCTAATGTTTACAGTGGCACAGTTCAAGGTAGAAGACAAGCTACCTAATGAAGCATATGTTCTAAATTTGAACTTAGATCTACCATCATTGAGGATCTGAATTTATCTCTCGCAAGTCGTAGAACCACTTAAAACTCATCCTTGCTCTTTTTCTTCTTATAAGAAAAAACTAAACTTGTCAAGAATTTTGTTTGAAGCATAGTCGATAATCACAATATGTGTATCAAGATACGTATTGTATCGTGGCCTTAGTATCGGGATACATATCGTATCGTGAGGTTGCTGGAAATACCCAGCCCTAGTGGCGACTAGCCTTGTTAACAGGATGCAAAGTTATTGTTAGACAGAGGAGAACAACTTCACCTTCATCTTCTAAAAACTGGATTGAAGTCATAAACAACATAACAAGCTATGAATGAGTCATACCTAGACTCTCAGGACACAAGGACTCATTTCTGAAAAAGTGGAGCCTGTTCTTGGACTAAATTAAAAGTGGACAATGCCCAAGGACTGATCTCATACATCATGTAAAATGAATTTCAGCCAATAATGCTTGTTGTCAATATCTGCATAAACATAGCTTATGTACACTATTTACATAGTTATTTATTTATACATCTTTTTATTAACTAATATACCTATCCATTCATTTTTCAGTTGGAAGGTTGAGGCACAACGATAAATTTAATTTTTTGCTTACTTTTGCATATTCATTTTCACTCACTTATTGATCTTTACTTTCTCTGTTTCTTGGCCAATGGATATATAGGGTTGGTTAGATGGCCATGGGGTATTCATGCTATGAAATGTCCTACGAAATTTCTTACAATGGTCATGTTTTGACGAAATACTGGACTAAAATATCAATTAAAGAAAAACAAAACATAAAAGCAACTCTGAAAGCTGAGGCCAAATTCACCTCTTGAAAAGGGCGTAGTACGTCATCATCTCTCTCATGCATTTACACAAAAGCAGCCTGTACTGAGCAGGGCTGAAACTGAGGGGTTTATGGACACACAGGGCAATTATATACATATCATTTAAGGAGTGAAACTTTAATAATACATTCTGGGGACATCTGTGAGCAGTGTGAACCTGCTGAAATCATATTATGTGTTCATGCTCATAGCTTCCACAAAACCCAAGGGTCTGATTAGAACAGCTGGCTTGTCAATAAACAATCTAAAAATTCAAAACATTAGTGACTTATTTAAACCAGGGGCAGATATTTCAGGTGCAGTAAAAAGGAAATCATTTGGTTATTCATGCGGGAATTGTATTTCTGCAGCTGAGAAAGTCAAACAGTCATTGGCCAATAAAAGAAAACAGGTCTTACCGTCGTTGTCGATAGCGAAGGGCACATTGGGAGTGATGATGTCATAGAAGCAGATCTGACTGTACTGAGGGGAGCAGTCAGCGTCCAGGGCCTCCACGCGCACAATCCGGTCAAACAGACGCCCCTCTGGGACCGATGCCTCATAGCGACGCTCCACGAACACAGGGGAGAACTCGTTGACGTCATTAACACGAACATGTACAGTTGCCCTGAGGGAAAGAGGAGCGGGAGGCGGAAACACCAGCAGAGAGAAGGGGATTATTATTGTCACATTAAGGAGCAGAAACAGGCGGGATGGTCATAACAGCACACAGCCAGAGGAGCAGTAGAGACAGGCTGTAATTATTGTTTAAAACATCAAATCACTGTCAGAGGAATGGGTATGAGGGCACTTTCTGCCAGGAAGGGAAATGAATAGCTTCCAATGATGTTATTAAAATTAATCCCTTAGTGGTTTGATTTTATTAAATATGAAAATTAGTATTTTATCACGGTTTTGACTGTTGATCTCATTAATATGACTTTAACTTCGCAGATTTCACATTTTATTATGTTATCTTTATAAAAGTGTAATAATTCAAGCTAAATATATAAGTTATGTGTTTTACCTTGAAGTAAAGCTTCATATCTGATATTTATTTTATTTTTTTAATCACATTAACATGGGTTAATCTTCAGATTTTTTTTTATCTCAATAATGACTTGAACATAACATTTTTAAGAGCATGCTAATCTGATTTTTTTGTTCAGCTTTGTTTGTGTAATTTTGAGGATTTATCTCACAACTACAGCTTTTGGCCAAATATGATCAAACTTCAACCAGACAAACTCGCTTTAAGTGTTGAATCCTGCCTTTTTCATCTTTTCATTTTATTACTTTTGGGCTTTATCTTTCATTGTCATTTAGTCTTACTAAGATTTTTGTATCTCCCATTTGTTACTTTCTATGTCATAATAATGACTTTTCCCGACAAACATTGGCCTTTTTTACTTTGAAGTTTTATCTTACAAGAAAACGTAAATCCCTTACTCCAAACATCCTATCAGTTCTATCAGAACCAACATTGAATCATTCAGCAATCTGAGCAACAGTAGCTCATCTGTTCGATCTGATCACGCAAGCCAGTCTCTGTTTCCCATGTGCATCAGTAATAATACTAATAACAATTATAATAATAATAATAATAATAATGATAATAATAATAATAATAATAATAATAATAATAATAATAATAATAATAATAATAATAATAAGGCATTTATTTATGTGGCACCTTTAAAAACATAAGACAACACATTGCTAAACAGACAAAACAAAGGAAGAACTCTGGGAACTACAAACCGACATCAACAAGAACGAAGAAATTTCTTGAAGTGATGAACAGATGCAAAAACAGAGGGTCACATAAAATAAAGGAACAAAGGATTAAATTTTTTAAACTGGAAATAATTTAAAGTATTATATGAAATACACAAAATTCCTTAAGTGGAAAACATTAAAATGTAAGTACAAGTAACATAAAAAAAGAAGTTTGTTTATTTTCACATAAATGGGGGGAAAAGAAGACAATAAAACGCTAATCAATAAATGGTAAATAAACTGATTTTTTGATGACATCACATTGGGAAGATGGATTAGAGTCAAAATGGGACAAAAAAGAAAGTAGATAAAAACATTAAAACTAAACAATAAATTAAGTAAAATATAGTAAAACAGGACTAAAACGACGAATAACCAGAGAAGGGAATACAAGATACAAAGAATAAAAATATCTGAACAAATAACTGCAAA
This sequence comes from Scarus forsteni, assembly GCA_036419115.1. Lineage (NCBI taxonomy): Eukaryota > Metazoa > Chordata > Actinopteri > Labriformes > Labridae > Scarus > Scarus forsteni. Next base: position 1,751,936 of record JAZDUH010000111.1, read on the forward strand.
ATAATAAACACATGATTTAGAATAAAATTAATAATTTTAAAATGTTATACAGAAGTATATAAGCAAACTAGAAAAGCGAGAGCGCAGACCTCCGCCAGCACCACAGTCCTCTCCCATATTGTGATTTTTACCATAAATATTATTATTTATTATTTCCTACCTTTATTTCATCAAAATATTTAGATTCCTTGACCATGAAAACATTAGCAATTGGTTTCATAATGATATCTATTTTAGTTCAGTAGTTATTCACGAAAATCACATTTTTCGTCATGGCGGATCCAGACGGTGATCCGGATCAACACCAAAATTGAATCAGTTCTTCATTTTCTCATACTGAACATTTCCTGAAAATTTCATCAAAATCCATCCATAACTTTTTGAGTTATTTTGTTCACAGACAGACAGACCAACAGACTCTCCCAAAAACATAACCTCCTGGCGGAGGTAATAAAGGTAAAATTAAACACGGTCAAAGTGTTTTAAGAAATAATTTAAGAGCTGTCAATTATTCTGCATGCTTGGTAGCCTCGAGTAAGCTGTTTCCAAGTTGAAGAGCTCTGACAGAAAAGGCTTGATCATCTTTAGTCTTAAGCTTCAAGTCCTAGTCTTAAGACTTTGGAACAGCCAGAAGGCCCCTGCCTGAGGATCTGAGGCTCAAAATGGTCTAATAGCTCTGATAAAAAAATATAGGGCTTCAAAAGTGATCCGTAAAATATTGCTTTCAACTCTCAAATGGGCAGGAAGGCAGTGAAGAGAGCAGGAATAATAATAGTAAATAATAGTACTTTTTATTTAAGGCCGTCTTTCATGACACTCAAGCTCATCTTACAAAAGTACAAGTCAAAAAGTGCATTAAAGTGCATAAAAACAGGTGATTGATGGGATGCTGTCTGTTAAAACAGTTAAAATGAGCTTTGGCTGCCCATGAACCTGTCGCCGGTACACCTCTGTTCCTCCCTTGGACCACTTTAGATGGATACTGACCACTGCAGACCTGGAACACCTGACAACAGCTGCAGTCTAGGAGATGCTCTTACCCAGTGGTCTAGCCATCACACTTTGGCCCTAGTCAGACTCACTTAAATCCTTACGCTTGCCTATTTCTCAGCTTCTAACATCTGCCTTGAGAACAAAATGTTCCATTGCTGGCTGATATACCCCACCCACTAACAGAGATAATCACTGTTCTTCACTTCACATGTCAGTGGTAATCATGTTTTGCCTGATCGGTGTATGTTTAACAGAGAAGTGAGAGGGCGTACTTGTGTGATTTCTTGCTGTTGACTCCATCAGGTCCCTCTCCGCAGTCGTAGGCCTGGATGGTGAAGCTGTGCTCCCTCTGGCTCTCACAGTCCAGAGGCTCTTTGGACCGGACCAGACCCTCTCCAGTGGAGCGGTCCAGGACAACTGCTTCAAACTGGACCGAGCCCGAGCCTGAAGGGCCATTATGAACCCGGAAGCCACAGATTTCACCTGAGAAAGAATCGAGAGCCAATGTGAGGAAGGAGACTCAGTTAAGTGAATGTAATCAAAGACTCAATGAAGATGTATCTCTAGAGACATTTCCAAAGTCATTTGTTTGCAATGCATTAATCATTATCATTGGTTGAAATTATTTTTTTATCATCATCTTTCTAATACTGTTGCCCACACTTTAATGTGAGTGGCAGCTGAAACAAGCGGCTGCAGCATTGACTTTACAAAGAGAAATAGTAAAAGCACACCTTTACCCTGTTTGCACTGGCTTCCTGTTGACTTCAGAGATTTAGAAAATCTTGGTTTGACATCGCTTAAAGGCACTTTTCTGCCAACAGTATGAATTTTTGAGTTTCAGGCTTCATGGTCTGACAAAAAACAACCTCTACCATCTAGACTGAATATTTCTTTTCAGCTTTCAAAGATTATCAATCTAAAATTTCTTCACTCTCACAGATTTTTGTCTGAATTAATGCAGCACTTTCATATTTAATCCATAAGTTCATTAAAAATAAAGCATTTCCATTGTCATTAAAGATACACTGACCAGTTTAATGTAGCCAAAAGTTTATAAAACATTCATTTGTAGGCAGTTCAAACACAATTACACGCAGGGATGGAAAGTGATATGATTTTTTTGATATCAGTGTCATTAATGGTGCTGCTTATTGATCCAGATCTTTAATTCCTTTATCTGTTCCTGTTGGTTTCCTGTGTGGCAATAGTTGGCCAGTTTTAGATGGCACCAATTTCAAGGACATGCCACGACAGACATTCAATACCATGCAGCAAGAAAAAATGCCTCTGAAAGTGGCTGATATCTTACTCTTACTGAAAGTTGTGCAGCAAGAGTCTTTTTGTTGAAAGTTAAGACACAACTTTGACCACTTCTGTCTCCCGTCTAGCATGACTTTTGTCATCCTTGCTGTCATTTCTGCTGAATGCCTGTTTTTAAAGCAGTGGTCACCAACCTTCAGCTGAAAATATCTGATGGTGTTAAAGAGAGCTAGATCTACCTCCCAAAATACACTGAGAAACCTTAATTATTAGTAAAGTTTCAATGATCATTGTCAAATTTTACCAAAATGTAGGATTGTTGCGCTTCGTTAGCTTAAAGGAACTCTCCAACATCTTTGTTGTTTTCATGTCTTGCCTCACTCCAAAATCCATGACAGGTAGGTAGACACCATTCTTTCGACTGTGCGTCCAGTAACAGGAAAAAGACAGACCAAGCTCCCCGGCCGCTAGTTAGCTTTGGCTCAGACACTGGGAGTCAATGGGTATTGCTTGCATGCCTCTGCCTAAAGTCATCAGATAACTCTTCAGCAACCCTAAATGATTGTTAAAGATTATTTTTACCCTTTTATATTACATTTCCTTCTATCATCATATCATCTTCTTCTACTCCAAAAGAGAGGCTTTGTTTTACTGACCCACTTCCACTGTGGTTTTTGTAGAGATATGACATTCATGAACAAGTTAATTCTTTGAACAGCTCTTCTACGTGAAAAATAGGAGCCCATTTGCAGGTGTGAGTGAGCCGTTCATTTGCAAGCCAAGCAAACTACCTGCAAATTTAAGAGCACAGGCTAGTGCTACCCATTGACTCCCAGTGTTTGAGCCAGAGCTAACCAGCGATGGGCGAACTCTGTCTGGCTCTTCCTTGTTACTGAACACACAGTCGAAAGAATGGTGTCTATCTGTTTTTCATGGACTTGGGAGTGAGGCAACACACGAAAACAACAAAATGTTAGTGTTCCTTCAAGGGAAAAAAACACATAAAGTGACCCAAATGTGGACAAATAAAAAGGCAATAGAATTGCTACATATTAATTCTAAAATCCACTTTTAATGATTAAACAGGTATTATTTTATATATCTGAAAGTGGAGCTATCTGTGGAGCCTGACAAACAAATTAAAGTATATTTTGAGATATTACATGTTTCTGTTACATGAGTCATATGGTCAAAAATCACTGATTGCAACAGCTTCAAATGCAGCCACTTTTAGCCTCAACAGTCTTAGAGTGATTTTTTTGATAACATAACTGGCCTGTTATCACTGATTAGGTTCAATTCCAAAACATTTTTTGAAACATGGCGTGGAAAAAATATCCTGATACAAAGCACACATGGGTCAAAGTCTGGGACCTTTTATAACCCTGGAAAAAACAGACTACAATGTTATGAATAAGTCTGTCTTTCTAACTTTACGTTAAGAGACTACTGAGCTGCAGCAGATTTATCAAAACAGTGTTAGGAGTAATTCTAAGGTTTTTTGAGTAAAAACCTTCGCTCTAACAGCTTTTTTCATGAAAGGAGTAGAAACATTGAAGTTTTTTGTAAACTTCACCACTTTAAAGAAATCAGTCGAGCCTTGGTTAATGTCGCTACAGATCTGATGCTATGTCTACTTTTCTGCAGCTTTTTGTGTTTTCAGTGTTTCATGCTAGGCCCTGTTTTCCTTTACTTTTCTTACATTTGATCTTAAATCTTCACAGATCTTTTCATGGGACACATGTTGCAAATGTGACTTTGCTGTTAACAATATTGTGATACTTGCATGAAAGGACTGTTCTCAGTTTGTCAATGAATATTGTGTCTGTTTCTAATGAGTACACCATAAATAATCAATCAATAAAATCAACATTTCCCAAAACATGGTTTTATAAAAGTATTCAAAACTGGCTGCTTCCCTGCAGACTGAAGTGATTGTGACAGCTGATTAGAACAGTGAGTAGTTTTAAATTCCTATCACTCTTCAGATAATCAGTAGAGTGCACACAGACATCCTGCTCTCTTCCTTTAAGTGCCACTTTATTTAATACAATCATTTTAGGCTCTGAATAAAATCGACTGCGCCTGAGCACCAAATAAAATCGTGCAGTTGATCTTCCCTCGTCTGACACAGAGTCGAAGGTGGGGAAGGGTTTGGTGCTTAAACAGCTAATTTTCTCCTCCTTCTTGACACAAGCTGGAGTAGTTCTAACTGAACTCTTGTAATTTGACTGAACACGGTTATTTCCAGGAGTACAAACATGACAACCTTATTTCATCGTGGCTGCAGAAGGCAGGGGGAGCGCCGCAGATTGCCCCTGAGATCAAGGGTTGAATTACACGATGATGGGCTAAAAATAGTGGGACGCTGTGACTGAATTCATCGCTTTTAATATTCAGGCTGCCTTTTGAGAAATGTGGCAGATATCTGTTAGCCCCAAACTCCTGTCTGTGAGAAAATATCATGCTAACTAATAAGGACTAGTGTGGTCATTTTTAATTTAGCTAGACAAGTGCTACATTTGACCTATTTTTCACAGTCCTGAACAAGCTCCTGGAATTTTGTAAGTGTAAACTTTGTAAGCTGTTTTGTAACCAGTCTTGGTCTACTGACAAAACTGAATATTAGTTTTGTCACAGTTTAGTCATTTGTACTCTATTATTCAGTTTCCCTTAACCCTTGACTACCGTTTTTCAATTTAAGGGTAATAAATGTTTCTGTTTATAAGACTAATTTCCTTATCCATTTTGTTGTTTTTAGCAGACATCCTTTTTTCTTGAATTTCGGAATTTAAATTCTTTCTGTCAAAACAGGCCTATTGTGCTTTGTTGAATCCAAATAATCACACTAATTTCAATCAAGGACAAAAACAACCAATTTACTTTTGCCATCATTTTTGATCACATTTTCCCTGCAGCACAGGGAAATGGCTTCACATCACTGTAGAGCCATGGGGCAAAAACATACAATGCAGCATGTTAAATTTATAAAGTATTTTTCTAATGAGTCCAATTTTGGGATGTAATGTGCCATGTATAAAACTTAAACATGACAAACCAATTTGTAAAATGAATATAACTGTACTTCAGGTCTTAAGGCACTATCAATAAAAAACAAATAATTTCAAAATAAACTGCTAAAAATACAGATAAATCAGAAATGGTGTTTGTCTTAGTTTGTATGTTTTTTTTATATCAATATCCTTATTGATACTCCTTCACAAACTACTAAATACTGATTGCACTATCAAGTTGACATTTTTTGTTGATTTTTTGTTTTATTTGCAGTTGGTATCAATTTATTGACTTATTGTTTTGTTTTTAATTTTGTGAAATTGTTGGTTTGTTTTGTTTTTATTCAGTTTTAAAGGGCATTGTTGCAAGTTCTGTCCTTTTGTAATTTAGATCAGGCTTCCTTCTAAAGTAAGATACAAAAAGCCAGAGAAAACCAGAAGCCATCTGTCATTCCCTCCAGCATTTCATCCAACAATAATCTATACAGATTGGGAAGAGAAAAATTAAAATGACAACTTTCAAAGGATGCATCTGTCTACACCATCCAAGGTTAAAATATTGACAGGATATTATGTTTGAATTATACATGCAGTGGTAGCTATGATCAACAATTCTAACCTGAATAAATACTTTTAATTACTTGTTGAGAAGCTGATACAATATATCTTTGACAGACATTGTTTAAGTATTTTATATGAATTGAAAAACAAACACATTTCAACTAAAAAAACAGCAGAAATGTCAGGGACATCTTGTCATCTTGTATTGACAAAAGGAAAACATCCATTTGGTCAGCTTTCTCATCATCAAAGATGTTTTTCTAGCTTGTTACTGTCGCTTCAGTTTTTCTGCCATATAACAGGGATGGCAGACCACCATTTTTGGTAATACTTTGTCACCAAAATTAACATTGCCTATGAGGCCTGGTGGGACACATTTCAATTTGTCCGGCCGAGCACTACACTTGACCTATTTTTCACAGTTCTGAGCAAATTCGTGGGGCATTTTTCATGCAAGGCTTCTCATCCTATATTCCTCGGTGGTGGTTACCAGCGTAGTGTAGTGGAGCGTCTTTGTCCAGGGCAAAGAGAGGAGGATTGAGCAGCACGGTGTTGTCGTTCTCCATGACAATCCCCTGGTACTCTGTCTCGATCCATGGCTTGTGCTTATTGGCTGAACGGTACAGAAGAAGAGAGAGAGACCGTAGAGGCTTTGGGTTAATCGAAGCAATTAGAAAAGGACCGATGTGTCTATTTTTAACCCTCCATTATAGACGAGGATGTGGTGAGAGTGTGCATAAGTGAAAGAATACAAGATGTATGCATGTGTGTGACCACAGAGACACAGTTTAATCACAGCCTCAAAGACTTCCCTCTCTTTCTTTCCTTCTCTTCATGTAGACCTCCTCTTGTTCCCTTCGCTCTCCTCCCTGCTTGGCAGTATAATTAAAGCCAGTCAGATCTCACCTTATCACACACAGGGAGCTATATTGCTCATATCAATCAGCCAAACTGGCCGGCCACAGGCAGACACGCACAATAATGCGCTGAAAAACAGCCAAATCAAACGCCCGAGGTTTACTGTGAGTTTAACCTTTAATTGCGAATTAATTATTCATCGTCGTGCTGAATGTTCTGTGCCGGATGATCAAAGGCCAAGTTAATGAGCCAGAAGGATGACGATTTTACACTCCAGCAAAGAGCAAAAAGGAAAATAATACAGAGACACACAGCCAAAGTGCTCCCCTCTGTTGTCCTCAATCTGTGGAAGTGGAGCTGCAAGACTTTAAAATCAAACGGAGGAACAGGACTTGTGTTTGGCTGCCGCTTTGTTTTCTATGCTGAACATTTTCCACAAAACCTGACTGGAACTAATTCTGCCATCTCAGCTGTAGGAGAAGGGTCAACAGAGCAAAAATGCTGCTGGATCTTAATCTGATCGAACCTCCATCTTCAAAAACAAAGCGGTGTTTTACTGGAAAATCTGATTACAGAGTCAATACCAAACTGGTTTGATACCTGAGCTTCAGACCAATAAACTTGTTGTGTATGATGCTCCAAACTGGAGCTCCCCTTTGCAACAAAACCAGCACATACAGGCAAGTTGATTTGACTTTGCCAAAATTTAAGACTTTTAATATTTTACAAATAAGCACATTAGACCTCTGCATCTTGAGAAAAAAAAACAGGTTCAGGTGTGGGCTGCCATGGTAGTGCAATGCACTCTGAGTAGTCAAGTCAAATGGCTTTTGGGGTTTTTCCACCTCCTTTACTATGGAGTCTCACCTGGGAAGCAAGTTTAACGTAAACTTGAACTACTTTCAATGAGTGTGAAGAAGAAAGGTCAAAGGAAAATCAGATGCTTGAGGAGATAGTCCTGCATTTTTGAAGAAAGGTTGTTTGAGGTTTATGTTTACAGAAAAATACAATGACCACAGCAAGTGAACCGGCTCCAGGGGATGGATATACTGTACATTGCTGTGGTAGAAGCCAAGAGCTCAGCCTTATGGTGAATACACACGACAGAAACAGCATCTGGATTATTTTACAGTGTTTAGCACTGATTTGCAAAACTTTGACACACAAACGCCTCTCAGTTTTGAGAAGTTTAAGAGTCCTTATGCTGGAACAAAGATGTACCAAAAGAAAAGGGCTCACTGGTGGAAATCTTCAGTATTTCGTGTCTAGTAAAGTGGGCACTGACCCTGGGAAATTTCTTTAGTTTGTTTTGCATAAAACTCACAAAAGTACTTTGAGCTCTTGGCCTTGTTAGCATCAGTGCTACTCCTCTGTGTCAGTATTCTTCTAAGAGAGCTGAAAATCACTGCTTAGACAAAAGAATTGAAAAGAACCTCCACAAAACCCACGTTAAGCATACTGATCTATTCCTATTTGAGGCAACTGGCAAAAATAAAAAGCAGCTTTTTCTATAATTTGAGGGTCAGCGGCTCTGCAAGCATGATAACAGCTGAACACAACTGAATATTGTACAGCTTGTCTTAAAAAATAATTTAAAAAATCTCTATTAACTGTATCTTTTATGTCCAGATACTCATAAAGCTTTGCTCCAACTGTTAGAGCAGACCCGCGCTCCCTTGGAAGCGTATTTAAACCACTGTGCAGCAGAGTGCAGCACTTAAAAAACAACCATAAGATCACAAGAGACCTTCAACTTCACGAGGAACAGGAAGGTACTAGAAACAGGAAGAGCAACATGTTCATAACAGGTTATGTTGCCTGCATGACATTAATTTGCTGTCTGCATCACCACTATTTCTATTTCACAATATTATTTTGATATTTTTAGATTATTTTGATATTTTTAGGTTATTTTGATTGGCAGATATTGGTGGAAATAAAATAACCAGATGCAGGGACGGTTACTGAACCTGCAGATTTAATACCTTACTCATCAAATCATAACACAGATTTTGCTGTTTGATTTCAGCACTTTTTTATTTAATGTCAAAGCAAAGATGCTAAATCTTCTCTGCACAGAGTTGTGCACTACTGCCCTCCAAACAGAGGACACTACAGAAGCATTATCACACAGGTCTCAACAGGAGTAAGCATTATCAACGCTCTTTTTTTTTCAATTAAAGAATTTAGTAAGTGTTTTAGAACCAAAATATGTATTTAAAAACAGTTTCAGAATACCCTACGTTTAACAAACCCACATGAGGTGATTAAACAATAACAGAACTCGTGGTCCTTTCTGTGAAAAATCTCTGTTCCCTTTTCACACTTTTGCTCAACACCTCATTTCTCCTACAACAAACAGGCTCATATTGGCCAAACATGCAGTTGAAAAAGGACTGAGAAAAAGGTGAGATACTGGGATGATAATCCTGACGTCGATGAACGAGGAGAGCACAACTTGACCAATACTCAGACACACTTCCCTGTTATCTCTCTTTTTCAGTCATTTATCTCGTGCCCTCTCTCCCCTCAGATGATCTCCTCTCTAACTCGCCCTCCCTCCTTCCCTCCCTCCACTGCTATATAGCATTAATCTGAGCATCAGGCCCATGGATTACACCCGGGATTACAGATTGAGAGGCATCCCATTCCATCTCTCTCCCCGTCTCTGCTGGCACTCTCTCTCTCTCTGTCACTCTATTGCTCCACAACGCTCTGCGCCTCCCCTCCTCGTCTGTCTCCACATGTCCACTTACATGCACACACACAAACGCTCTGCTATCTTTTCCTTTTCCCCTCTCGTGTCACCTGATCTCACGTACAAGCTCTCCCTCCACCTCCTCTCTTCTCCTCCTCCCTGCGTCTTTTCAACCACATCCTCTCCGCTCCTGTCACGGTTCCCTCTCTTCTGTCTCCCTCCCTTTCCTCGTTTCTCCTGACACTCCATCTCTCCCTCAATCTCCTCGTTCTCCACCTCCTCCCTCAAGCCTCCCCCACGACACGCTCCCCTCCGTGCTGTCTGTGTCGTTCTCCTTCCCTCGGCGTGATAACCATTGGAACAATGATGTTGAATCACAGTCGTGGATGATAAATCTGCTACAGAGGAGGAAACAGATTTATCATCTCTTCTCAGAGTCACAGCACGAATGGCAGACAGACAGACAGACAAGGACATGCACACAGGGTCACATGAGACAAAACGTTCAGACGTGAATGTAATAGGGCTGGGTAATATTTACAACTTTTAAAATATATCATTACCTGATCTCAGGTCAGACAATATTTTCATATCACAATAGTTAATGCTGAGGCCAGGCTCCATGAAAAGATTGTTTCCAAATAGGAAGCACTTACAGCAGTATGCTTATGGACCACAAAATATTTTTGTTTTAATGTGGGCAGAGGGGGAATCATTTTATTTATTTGTTATCTATTTATTGTACAAATCAAACCATTTAGGAAACTGATTGACACAATGGCATTCAAAATAGCAATCCACAAGATGCACAATGCCGGAGAATTCCCGATTTAAATGATCAAGAATGCAGACAAACTGTGCAAGTTAGTGGGAAAATTTAAAGTTGTTAAAACTGGAGAGGGGTGAGGCAAACTTTAATTCATGACCAGTCCCACCCACTTTTCCAAATGTTGCCAACCTTTTTGTGCATTCAGCCAGTCTCTCTTTTACCAATAATGTTTTTAGTTTTTCATTATGTAAATGAAGTCAAGAGGAACTGGCAACCAAATGTTGAAACATACAGCCAATGTGAACATCCCAAAACTGCAGTTTTCAGGGTGTCCTCTTCAGGTTTGCTGCAACAACACTGGAGTTTTATTTTTATAACACATGTTTTATTTAATCAGGGATTTTTAAAAAAGCTATTATTTTGCCTTAAATCAGGCTTAATAAATGTGTTTTTGATGATTGCTTGAGCACAACATTCACTAATGTTCAAAATTGGCTTTTGGTATACAGAGTATCCCTGATAGTGCTGTATTCTTCCTCTGTCTGAGACTCTCCATTTCAGCTCCTGCTTCTTTAAGGCTCCCCTCCCACATGGGCTCAGCCTGCTCTGATTGGTTTGCAGGTTAACTCTGTGGCATTTGGTCAGTTTAGTGCTGCTCTGCTCCATTTTGTCAGCACTTTTTTATTCATACTTATTTCTAAGCTCTGCAATAAACTTGGTAACGTGACATGTTGGGCTTAAAGTGCTGACAAAACAATGGAATAAAGTCACACTGGTAGGTCTATTCCAGAGGGCCAGCAGAACAAGCTGTTTTAGGCCGCAACTAACACCATAAAGAGAGAAAGTCCTGATGCTGCTTTTGATCTAGTCATACAGGTACTCTATCATGCAAAAAAAGACATGTAAAACACACTATAAAACTCAAAAAGCATAATGCAGCCTCTTTAGGTCATACACTGTGTGAGACATGGCTGGCATAGCTACACATCGATGAGTTATTGCTATTGATCACATGGCCCTGAGCCCCACATTCAATAGGCCTCTTTTTCAATTTGTAGGCTGATCTGAAGTTATGTAATGATAGTTAAATGGCTCATGTCAATCTGGCTTTATCCAACACCCACCAGTCTTTTTTTTTATTTGATCATTATCAATGTCTCTTAATAGAAGCAAAAAGTAAAATGATATAGATGTTTTGAAACTAATAAAAAATGCTCTTTCTCTGCCATTGGTGGAGATCATCATTATTATTATCATTATCATCATCTGTACAAACCAAACAAAAGCTATTTTCTAACTTCTGATAAAAAGTGACAAGTCATTATTTTCATAAATTCAGTGTGCTTTCTCTCTTTTGGTTAATATTTCTATATCTTATAATCCAACCTAATAAAAATATTAATGACACCTGTAGACATTTGGGCAGCCAATATGAGGTGAAATGCTGCCACTGTTTTTGAGCAATTCAAGCAGTCCTCTATCTTTCTTTTGGTTAAGAATAGTTGTATTAACTAGACATAGCATTTATCATTAGGCGTATGAAAGTAATAATTTAACCTCCTTGGCAGAGGTAATAATTTTAGGATGTCACTCAAAGCATAAAAAAGAACCACTTTTATAAAAAGCTTTGTTTTATGGAAATTTAGACATTGCCCTCGAGCTGGTGTGACTGAGGATCAGCAACTTCAAAAATGAAAGTAGCTTAGTGTTTACATGGACTTAAGTATCCTGCTCATGTTCAGGATGAGAGGTATCATGGTCTTGATCATATTCAGGACATTGTGTTTACATACAAAATAGATATTTTAATCTGACTTGTGCTTGCTGTGATGTTTATTTTTTACAACTCAACCACCGCAGAAAGCTGTCAGAACCAGGATAGGACTACATGACACAGTATCCTGGTTTATTCTGGTTTCTTAAAGTAGCAAAATAAGGTTTATTAACAACCTGGAAAGTGGAGTTGCCTGGTGTCCACAATAAGGATATTGCACTTTTCAGGCACAAAAATAAGACCACTTTATCTATCGATGATTGATCGATTGATCGATTGATCGATAGATCGATAGATCGATAGATATCCCTGTGCTGTATATATAAATAGATATATAGATATAGATATATCCCCGTGCTGTGTCTTTCAGATAAGTGTAAATGTTGCCAGTGTTCTTGACAATTTGGGTAGTCATTTTTTTAATACAGTTTCATGACCTGGCTGCAATTTTGATGATTCAAGACAAAGAAATTCCCAGTATATGTCATTTGGACCTCTATTTCAAAATATTTTTAAATAAAGAAATCATCACTACTGACTAATTTTAACAAGTAGTATATTCAAGTTTAGGATTTTAGGTACTGTTAGAACTAGGATGCACAATATTGGATTTGGGCCTATATCTGATAAGATGATATTTCCAAAGGTATTATCTTTTTTTCAAGAGCACAAAATTTTACTAAAGCTGACCTTTTCCTTTCATAGTCTATTTGTGTCAGAGACAGATATGAAGCAAGAAAACAGTATTTTATTATTTAATAAATTATACTTTTGATTTGATTAATAAAAGTTTGCATCAAGTGATGATGAGCTAAGTCATAACTGAACATTTTGACAGTGTTACAGCCAGTTTATGGGATACTGAGTAATATGTTGTGTAGTGCCATTAAGCCTTAACAGACCAAATATTTGCTCATATTGCCCAGCCCCAGTATGGATGTCACATGAAAATCGCTGGATCCTGAATCTATGGGAAACAAGTTATTAGGTGAATAAAAAACAGCAATGGTCCAGCGTGAGCACCTTGACAGGATGACCGTGTAAATGCTCCCATGATGATTGAACAAACACATCATCTCAACACTTCACAATTAACTGTCAAAAGGATGAGAAACTGACCTTTGTTGCCAGTGGCAACCGAAGTCAAGCAAAGGAGGAAGAAGGAGAGAAAATTCATTCTGTCCATCTGAGGGAGGAAAGTACAGGAGAGGTAGAGGTAGAGAGGGCATAGGGGTGGGGTGAGGGAGGAACAGTACATGCATTAACAAACTGATCAGCACTGGAAGATACAGTGGCAAGACAGAGAGAAAGAGACAGGTCAGGCCTATCAGATGGTGCATGGAGTAGGGGGTTTGTCCCTTTACCTTGCTGTGTTAGTGCAGTAAAATATGTGACATGTAGGTGAGATGAAGCCCTGCATACGTGCAGCTGCATGAATAATTGTCCCCTATAATGCTGCTTTCTGGCTTTCCTCAGACAGGGAAAAAAAACAGATTGTAGCAGCAGATCCCAGACCAGCTTCAGGAGCAGGGCACACACCTGGACGTGAGTGTCATCAGTTTGTGCTCATTCCTTATGCTGTGTGGGTGTTTCCTCTTGTTTTAATTGTGGTTTTAAGGTTAAAAAGGGGAAATGCAGCTGCCGTTTTCCTGCAACCACAACTGAAAAATGAGTCCTTGGGGAGCTCTCTTTGACATTAACAGCCTGAAACCTTGCTGCAGTCCATGACAGGCAACAAGAGAGACATTTGGAAAGAAAACAGGAGATATAACACAGGAGAGTCGGTGTAGTGCACAGGTTGCTCAGGCTACACACACAAACATGCTATGCGACATTAATGAGGCTGCTGCTGACACACATTTAACCAGCTACGGGCTCCAATGGCCGCCTATGTGTCGTGGTCTGGGAGCCTCTTCTCTCATTTCTACAGCAAAGAGGAGAGAAACGCAGGTTAGCCAGAGCCGGTATGACATTACCGTGATGAGTGCGGTGATGCTCCTGGTTGGTACCCTGCCTCTACGCTCGCAGCATCCGCCTCTCTTGGCGTGGTGATCCCCCCTCTGTGTGGAAAAAACACGACGCTTCCAGGTGGGATGGAGGGCACACGGTCACTCAAGCACACACAAGGAGGAAAAATGGCAGGTTTGGGGTCGGTGACGGATGGAGAGAGGGATGTATGCCCTTGTTTTCTCGGCTCTACACGAACAGAGATGAGGAAAAGACGGTGGGAATGTTACGCTGGCGTCCCCTCCCTCTCGGCGTTTCTTAACCCGCCCACACTGCGTCCTTCTCTCTCTCTCCCTACTGCTGCTCCGGCTGTTTTTTGCTGTTGAATGCACGTTGAGAGTGACTCAGACCCCAGCACAGCAATTCACTTCGTTTTCACGTTTCTTTTTAGCCCCCTGCCCCGCGACAACATGGCTATCCCCCTCCGCTGTTTTAATAACGTCTTTTAAAATTCCAACCGCCGGTAACCGACACTGCAAAATGACGTCATATCGCCCTCGTTTTGCCCTACAGAGCTCGTGCCAGACATAACATTCTGGAAAGTCCTTGGCAATTCGGTTTTATGCGAAATTATATCAAAATGTATGGTAAATAATAATGTATAAATATATTAGAATAAAGATAGAAAGCAATACAAACACAAAGCACAAAAAAGTAGTGAAATTAGTGTTTGGTAGATCATTTGCTTGTTCTATGCTTCATTGCAATACACTGCTGGGAAAGCATGTTAATGTCCCTTTTAAATGCTGCCACAAATGTAAGGCTTTACATTTACACAGTAGAGTGGTGCAGTAATTAATAAGCAGTGAGTTAGCATTTAACACTTCCTGGTTCCCAAGTCCAAAACTTTTTTGGGGGGTCTAGAAAACCGGTTTTGGCCAAATGCAGCATTAACTCTCATAAACACACTCACAATAGTTTAATGTTCACCGGGAAATATTAAATGCATCTGTTGTTACCTGCTTTTTAATTTCAAATCCTTGTGTGTTTAGGTGGCAATTGCCAGTGAACTGCCAGAGGACAACAAAAATAGCAGGGGACATGACTGCAAGTATTTTAGATCATTTTTAATAAGCAATAACTGATGTACTATTGCCACAGTCATGGCTAGCTTCATTAAGTTATGCGACTAAAAAGAACTTATGAAACAGAGGTCACATGTTATTCATCGGAAATATTGTCACTGCTTCAAAGCCAAGCTTCCATGTTGTAGTTCCATAGTAGCATCATAAAAAACGATCATGTTTAAGCTTAAATATTGTGAAAAGATGGTTTGTTTGTGAAGAGTAACACGACGAACAGATCAGGGAACTTCATTCACAAATTGTGACAAATGAATATATGTAACCAATAACACAATATAAAATATTTGTCTAATGAATAGATATCCAGCTCTCATCTTACCATCAATGGAAATATTTGCCATTCTTTCTGGTTATGCATATTTACTGTGGTAACGTATTGACAAGTAGGAGTAAAATACATTACTGCAGATTTTTTCAAATTCCTGGTTGCGATTCTTGGAAATTTGTGACTTAAGAGGGCTGAAAAAAACTTTTTTGCTTGTGGCATTATGTGTCTGGTGTGTAATCTTGCAATGACTGCCTACCAATAAAAAGACAGTAATTACATGCTTATTATTTGCAAAAAAAAAAAATGCATCCTGTGTACAAAAGCCTCAGAACTATTCTGAGCAGGTCTGAACCAGAAAGGTCTATGGACATGCAAAATTCAAATATCTGAGGAAATTTCTGGGGACATCTGGGACTGATATACATTTTCTATGAGTAAAACCTTTAAGACCTAAAAAGAAACCTTACAAAACAAACTGAATTCCCTTTTTAAACTACAGCTTAAGAAATACAACTATGGCTTTTCTAACAAGGGAGACTTTACAATTTAATGAAGTAAGATAAAACAGTTGAGAGCACCATTTTTTGTAAAAACAATTTCTTGTTCAAATGCAGTTCTTTGAAATTAATTCAATCTCGAACAGGAGGGAGCAATTAAAAATGAATTTGAAAAAAAGCTTGAGTCTCTTGAAGCTAAAACAGAAGTTTATGGACGAAAATACTATACATCTGGCTTTTGCTTGTCCGCCTGTTAAATATGTCAATTAAGAAATTGTATGACAACAGTCTTAAATTATGTTTTTATCTCTTCTCTGCAGCTTTCCCTTAGATCAACACATTTTGTTCAGGAAAAAGTTTTCAAAAGTATGCCATCACTTCTCAGTTACTTTTTATTGCCGAGACGGTTTACACACCCTTATCAAAAAACAAACAAACTTCAGTTTCTGCTTGCAACTGATGATTTGTGACTTTGTAGATCTGAAGTAAACCTTAAATTTCAGTATATTCAGTTTTATGAGGAGTGTGTTTTGGGGCTCTCTGACTGTGGCTTTCATCACTGAAAATAAAACATGTTATTCCTTAAATCCTGAGCAGGGACTAAAACAGTGCTATTATACACTTCTTCAGTTTAATTATTTTACTTCATAGTCATCCAAAAAAAAGCTGTGCTAAACTGTGTTTAATTAGTACTGCCAAAAGTATCCATGAACCACTTTGACTCGGACTGTTATTTTTCTTTTCTGGAGGGAGGGGGGCAGACTTCTTTACAGGCATGTCTTTGTTAACTGATATGTAATGGTATGTCAAATTCTTTGTACCTCTCTAAGATTGAGTGCAGTTTTAGATTGGAAAAATAAAGTGCTATGCCAGACACTTAGGACACCCACACTTAACCAATGAGTTCACACAGGCCCCTGAGCTTGAAATGCAGCATTTTAATAAACATTACAAAATTGTATTTTCAAAAATCAGCACCCCTTACCTCCCCAAACAGACATTGTCCCACCCCACCAAAGTTTTCCTCTTTTGTACATTTGGTAGGAATAAGGCAAAAGCAGTCTCTTGAAGTATCAATTCACATCAATTAATAATCACCATGTCATGTATAAATATGACCAGAAGAACAGAAGTAAAAAAAAGAACCTGGGCTGCTGCTACAGTGAGGTTCGTCCTCTCCATATATGTGTGCTGAGCACCACGTGGATCAGACAATCCAGCCTCCAGCCCATGAAATAACTGAATTACTCAAAGAAAAAGAGGGATCCCCACTGTGGGATGGGATGGGATGCTTCTACCCTCCACTCTTTTTAAATCACCACCTGCTGGTAGAAACAGAGGAATAAGCCAGAGGTGAAACACAAAAGTGGATTCTCGCTCACATGATTGTTTGTTCTGTTTTTTGCTTACAGTTCAAAATGGGTTGGGGGAAAAAAAGGTACATATTTAATAGTTTTAGTTTTAAGTGGAAATATGATAAATCAGAAATAAAGTATTGTAGAGCAGTGTACAAGTGTGCTTATAAAAATATCCACTTTTACATTTGTATTTCAGAACTGGAAAGAAGAAAATATGGGTTACAAAAAACAGAAAAAGCAAAGGAGGAAAAAGGCAGGAGAACAATACAAATGTACACATGAAATCTTATCCAAAACTACAAAATGTTCTTTTTTTTCAATCATAAAAAGCTGTTCAAACTCTATAAAATCAAGCCTTTTTCATCACAAATCAAATTAAAACAACATTGCTATAAAACATTCATTAATACAAGGCCATTTGGACTGGGGGGTTAGTGTTCAGTTTGTGATATACAGTGCTTGTATAACCACCGGCAGCCATTTTTCAGACCCTTTGATTACTATTATTATCTTCATTACTGACTGCGATTTGCAGAAAGCTGTTGCCTTTTGTATTGTTTTTTTTTTCCAGAGAGTGCCACATTGACTGGCGCTGTGCTTAAACCTCCTTCTGCTCAAATGTGAGTGCTTAGTCTGAGAAAGAGAAATAATAATTAAAAAAAAAACAACAATAATCAGAGCCAATGATGGACTCTGAACCCGTGAGCGGTGAGTGCAAATCTGTAGCGACAGCATGTAAAGTCTCTCAAGTTTTCCATTCTTCTTTTAAAGAAAACAAAAAAGTAAAAGAAACAGGAAATCACCCCTGATTGGCTCACAATTACCCCATGTGGCACGATGGTCGTTTCCTGTAAACATTTCTCAGAATGTTTGTAAAAACACCCTCCTATTTTAAAACACAAAAATATATAGTCATTTATCTTTACATGGACATATATATATATTCATATATATATATATATATATTACTAAAGGCCTTAAAATATTTTCCATTCTGCTCCTTGAAAGTCACAGTTCCCTTCAGTGGATATTCAGCCTTATGAAGACCTGCAGGAAAACACAGAGAGATTATTAAATATTTAATCTTTATTGGGTGTTATGTGTCATAACTAAAACACCTCTCAATCAAAATGCTAAAGTGTAGAGGACAGCTTACCATGCCATGGTAAGCTAGCACTCCTTTTAATCTTCCTTCTGGCTCCGATCTCTCTTAGTCCCCAGCACCTTCCGAAGGTATGGCATGATTAAATAGGCTACGAGGAAGAATATGTGGCCGATGAAATACACGGACGAATAGACCTGAAAAACAGAAAGTGACAAAAACAGCTCATTAAAATCAATGTTTACAAAACCTGGCTTTGTTCCCACCAAGGTTATCTAGTTTAATAGCTTTTTGTTGTTTTTAATTCCAGTCTGGTTTTAATTAGTTTATTATGAATGCCACCTACAAAAATGATAGTTATTTATTTAATTTTGCAAAGATCCTTTTGTTTCAAGTTCATGTTGATTTGTTTTAGGGCCCTGTTTTGATGACTTTGTGAGTGTCTTGTCCAAACACATGGGGTTTATTCTGCATGCTGCCACAGTTTAACTTCTCAGTAATAGAATGCAGGTATCAGACCTGTATCACTTTTAAGATGTATGATGCATCATAAAGTTGGAAATAAAATAATATAAACCGTGCAACTGAGCATGTGTATCAATAAAGAATCTCTCTTACATTGTTCAAGCAATAGGAGTGTTCAGTCCTCAGATGCAGACAAGAGTTTTGCTATAGGAAAAGGTGATGAACATGCCCCTGTCCCAACTGTTTTGGAACATTGCAGGAATAAGAACTTAATTTTATATTCTCCCATGTATATAACCTTCATTTCTTCTGTATTCAATTGAACATATGTAGAAATAAAAAGGCAGATCACAGTTTTCTGTATAATTAGCATTTTCCAAAACATCAAAATTCTTTTGATCACTTGTCGTGATCATCTTACTGTTTGTTGTTCTGCTTGTTTAGTACACAACTTTTTTTTTTCTCAAAAAAGGCAAGACAAAGCATGAGGACCAGGGCCCCAGGGCTCAAGACCTGAAGTGGGCCGATGGTACCAAGTAGAACAAAAATCAGGTATGTTTTCTCTCCAGTCAAGCCTGTCTTGCTTAACTGTAGCTCTTCCTACATCGTCCTGATGTGTAATCATTATGGTTACTTTGGTAAGGTACAGTGGTATGTAACACTGTAAACATAAACTCCAAAAGCTTGGCTGAACATGGGCTCAGCATGTGTGATTATGATTTGGTGCCCCCGTCAGCTCTGCAGCATGACATCTGATGGGGAAAAGTTGATTATATTCCTCAATGTCACTATGGTACTTCTGATTGCTATTAAGCATTATAGTTATTTGTTAAATGATAGATGCTAAACAGTAATTCAATAAAGGCCTGGCAATATGAAGAGAAATTTCAATATGAAATCTGGGGAGAGAAACTCCCAGGATTTTTTTTTTAAATAAAAAGCTCTATTGTGATGCTATTTTATGCACTCGAACACCTAACTTATGTTGTCTATGCCCTGTTGATGACTCTTCAATATAATGGCACTGACTGGACTGCATATTGCTGTTTTTATTGCTGACTCTGAGTCTGTTTGGTAAGTAAGAGCTGGTGGGTTTGGTGGGCAGCAGTATTAAAAAAGGAGGGCACTGAAGGTTGTTGCCCTGGAGCTCCAAGCTATGTTAAAAACAGCTTTTTGGAGCTTTTGCGTGATATGAAAGCAGACTGTGCTGTCTGCTTTGCAGGTTTTAAACCAACTGAAGCAAATTCATAATTCATGCTGTATAAATAAAAACTTGATTTGATTTGATCCATCATGACAAAATGAGAAATGATCCCCAAACAGATAACTCTCCTAGGAGGTGAAATCCTGTCTCACAGTGCGATAAACAGAGGCACTGAGTTTTTTTAGCATCTGATAAGCCTTCTAAAACTGAAACAAGCTCTCCCGAGGCATGTTCATACTGAGGTGACATGCACTTACAATAACTCTGTTCATAAACGGAGGCAACATTTCTGTTTTACAAGTAACTACATACTGTTATATGTTGCAGACTGACAATGCCATGATGGAAACTGGGTGAGAGGCTTTTAGATTGTATTTGTACAACCCCTGCAGCTTTGTTAATCTTATGAGCAACGCAATTTTGACTCTTGCAGCATGCTTATCAAACGGTCTGCACGGTCTAATTTTCTACCCTTTTGTGTCAAACCTGGTCTCTCATAACAAATATATAATATGAAATCAAGATCCAACATGTCAATCTGCTGTGACTTACCTTGAGCCATTTGTCATATGTGAAGAGGCAGAATGGCACTAAGGGGTAGCCCATGAAGAGCCAGTGGAAGAACTGCTGGACCACATAGATGAGAGGGTAAAGTGGGCTGTTGGCCAGCTTCGACAACAACGGACTGTCTCTAACCAGAGCCTGAGCCTGAAACACACACACACACAGATACACACGCATACACACAGTCAGATACATATTCCGTAACCGAGATTTATCAATAAAACAATATGAATGGTGACTATAGTCAATATTTAATTACAGGTTCATTCAGCAGTGAAGTGCATTTGATCGATAGTAATAAAAAGAGACAGTCTCTTGATAAAGGAGAAAGTAACAGGTTTATGTGATGAAATCAAAGAGCAACTTTTATTGAGGTAAATAAGATTGCTTCAAAGAGTGGCACGGCAAGTTTTCCATTAAGAAAAAGTAAAAAGCCATGCTGTTTGAGTTTCCTGAATTTTATTATCCAGGGAAATCTCAAAACCAAATGTTTATAATATTGACGCAACTCTGGTATAAGTCGACCAATTCACTGGCAATTAAAACAGAGGTCATGCATTAGTTTATTTATGAATCGAAAAAAATGCAAGTACATGTCTGCCCGTGATTTCATTGCACAACTTTATGATATCTGGGCCATTGTCAACATTCTTTGTTACGCCTATTAAACTGTTTCATTCAGGAGATACCAGAGACAAATTGAGTATGATATAACGTCAAAATTTAGAAGCAGATCTTGTGAAAGAAAATATATTGTAAATTTTGTCACCGAAGAACTTAAAGGATAAGTTCGGTCTCTACAGTTTTCACATTGTTTATAGAATGAAGTAGAACAATGTACTCACCCAGAAGGCTTTCCTGATCCAAACAGTGCTTCAGGAGATATTTAGATCCTAAATCAAGCGACGGACATCCGTATAATGGTAGCACATAGGGCATACAGAGCAGCTCCTAAAACTGCATTAATCGTCCAAAAACTCATTTTTTTCACCAATATTCCATCATGGTCCGCTCGGGCTACTCCTCCATTACAGTCTGTGTCGCTGCAGACATATCTTTGAGCCTCTGCTGACCTCTGAGCTGAAGAAGAAGAAGAAGGAGTGTACCGCACATGCTCAGTACGGCTCATTGTTTCAGGGGAAGACCGCCGGCAACACAACGACTTTCTTCTTCATGTTTTGTGCAAAATGGACGAGTATCTATCAGATGAAGATGAAGAAGGACGCGGAGGCAAAGGGAGGAACAGCTCTCCAGAGTGTACTCTAATGTGCAGTACACTCGTTCTTCTTCTTCAGTTCAGAGGTCAGCACAGTCACAAAAACATGTCTGGAGTGACACAAACTGTAATAGAGGAGTAGCCCGAGTGAACCATGATGAATATTGGTGAAAAAAATGAGTTTTTGGGCGATTAATGCAGTTTTAGGAGTGCCGCTGTATGCCCTATGTGCTACCATTATACTGATGTCCGCCGCTCGATTTTGGATCTAAATATCTCCTGAAGTACCGTTTGCATCAGGAAAGCCTTCTGGGTGAGTATATTGTTCTACTTCATTCTATAAACAATGTGAAAGCTGCAGAAACCAAACTTATCCTTTAAAGTTACATGTTCACTGATTTATCTAATAAATATAATTAGCTTTTGACATGCTCATAACAGCGTGTTGTTAAAAGCTTTAAACTAAAGGGGTGGATGGTACTAAGCTTGATTAGTTTAACAATTACGTAATTACAGTAAACTACGGGTTAATTGGATTTGAGCAAACTGAGCTTAAAGTTGCTTACAGTTAATGTTCTAAAGGGTTCAATACTGGTCCCCCTTTTGTTCAGAACATACACTGATGATATTTAATATCAAAGGAAGCATCTTAATTGTATATGATGATGATCATGACAAAAAATGTCTTGCATGCATTATCATCCAGGGTAATTATAAAATATAATTTTTATACATTGATACAATTCTGGTTAAAAAAGGGAAAAATCAAACAATTCACTGTAAACATATCTACAGTCATGGGCAAATTAATGTGCTTGATTAATTAAAAAAAACATCTTTTTAACTATCTAAATATTCCAAGATTTAGGTTCGTGGTCCAACTTAAGCATTACTTGGTATTTATATTTTAAGTTTTTATTAAGTAGATTTCAAAGTGTCAAGGACAAAAGCATGCCATCATGCTGTAAGCTTATCGGCACTGATTACATGAAATTTACCCTATTTATATTAGTTTATCTAAGGCTTTAGACTCAAATTCATCTGTCTGATAAAGTGGCAATATACTATATATTAGAGTTTTTAATGTTTTATAGACAGGTTTAAGGATTGTAAGTTATAAAAGCAATAGTTTTAATCTCCAAGAAGAGCAACCTGGGGGAAGTTCACAAAGCAAAGTCAAGTTATTCAGAGCTGTTTTTTCTGCCAGCTTTGCTGTCAATATTTTTTTGGGTCAAAAAATATCTAACAAGTGCTCTTGAAAGCATACAGTTGCACAAGAAAGCAGAACATATTTCTTTAAAAATACTGGAGGTATAGTTAAAAAAAAACTCCAAAAGGGAGAGGCACTCTGAATTTTCACCCTCAGTGCAGTTGAATCATTCAGATATAATGAAGAAATGAGCCTTTTTTGTTCTCTTACGATATGCTCGTTTCTGGCACTGTTTGACCATGTGCCAGTGTCATATCATGTATACATTGTAAAAACTATTCCACATGTTGCAAATAACTAGAATCAGTAGCATAATTTCATTGATGAGATGGATGTGCATGTACTATCATCCAATCACAGTGTCTCACTTAGAAGGAAGGCATTTCATTTTTTAAAATCATATCCATCCTCTTTGACTCAGACGAGGCTCCATCTGGAAATATGCATGGAAGTATTCATCTTTTGCACCTGAGTAAATATCTAAACTTGAGGGCTCAGGTTGTTTCTCTGGAATTGTCTTTATTTGTGAACTCATTGATGAAGTGGTTTTAGACTTTGGTTCTGTTCTGAGATCTGATCTCCGTCTGTGGCTGGGAAATCAGCGATCACAAGAGACTTCTGTCTGACTATAAATATTGTTTGTGTACTCCTTCTGCTTCTGAATTTTTAACCTT
Source organism: Scarus forsteni (assembly GCA_036419115.1). Taxonomy (NCBI): domain Eukaryota; kingdom Metazoa; phylum Chordata; class Actinopteri; order Labriformes; family Labridae; genus Scarus; species Scarus forsteni. The sequence goes on from JAZDUH010000111.1 coordinate 1,775,516, forward strand.
ATAGTGTCTATTTCTTTGTAATGTGGGGTATCTGTAGCATACCTGTCTCTCCACAATGATGATGAAGAACTCCATAGAGAAGCATATGAGGTACCCTGAGTGAAAGCCGTGCCAGAGGGACAGGAAGAGCAGCGTGGTCACATGAGACAGCGTCTTGTTCCCCAGGAACTTCAGTCGTTTGAAAACGTGTCTGTTTAAACAAGCAAGCACAAAAGATAAAACTTATGGATGATTTATTATTTATTTTGATTTCTGTTTTCCAGTCGAAAGAGCTAATGCATCATCTATTACAGCCTGCATGGCGAGCACTCACATACCTGGAATTGTTGGTGTTGCATAGCAACTGTGGTTAAATTAAAACATTATGACAACTTTAAACCAATGTACTCGACAACTCAAGAGAAAGGCTTTATTTTTTTGTATACTTTTTAAATGAGTGCCAACACAATTCATGTTGTCAGCCCCACACTCATGTTTATTTACTCCTCACATCACATTTGTGACAGGCTGCATTATTAGAGTGAAGAGCAAGGTCGGATAAATAAGTGTGCAATGTGCTGCTGTTGAAAAGAAACCTTCCCTGTGGCCTTCAAAACATAGTTTCTGTAAGATCATTAAAAGCACCTAACATACAAACTTACATTTCTCGTGTTTTATTTGCTCCCATTCCATGTTTGAGCATTTCTTTAACTTTCTGACACACACACACACACACACACACTCTCTGGACTGGTGCAAAGGTGAGGGAGTGCGTGCGGTGTTTCAGCTCCTCTCTCATGCTTTCTTTTTTCACGCTCCAGCAGCAGCCCTGTGGATGCCTTCGAGGACAGACTGCAAATTGCACAACCTTTTGCTGAGAGTTGACTTTTCATGCTGCCTTTGAATGTGGTCATTTGGATCGGTTTTACACGTTACTTCAACTACACTTCATAGAAAATAGTTTGTTTGAAGCACATTGACCCCCTTAAGGAGTTCCTCCACATATCAAACACTGTCCCCCTCATACTAATTAGTTTACACTGGAGCTGTATACTGTATAAATTTAAAGCACAAATGTTTATTATTCTAAAGCTGAAAGAATAAGAAAGATTCATAAATAGAATATCAAACTAACCCTTTAAGTGTTAACTGCTTAAACGTGTGGCAAAAAAAAATCAGAATTACTGCAGATGCAACTAAAAATAGACTTTTCTTTGTAGGTCAAACAATGGGAGCATTTCATGTGTCAAGTCTGGATTGTGTCTATCAAGGACAAGAAAATTCTGATCGAGCTTTCCTTCCAGACTACTGTGACCTCTAAATGTGCTCTGATTATCATTTAAATGAAGAGTTGTACTTTTCCTTTAAGAGCTGTTTTTTTTTGTTGTTGTTTTTCTCTCTGTCAGAAGGATTATAGAAAAACTACTGACCCAATTTTCAAAAACATGGTGAGAAACCACGAAACCAAAAGCTGATCTGACACTGGAAAAGCAAAAACATCAGCCGGATAGTACACTTCAGTCTAACTCATATTTTACTTTGAAGACTATAAATGTTAAATTCACGAACCATCACATTTCTGAAGAATTGTTGTGACCTGTTTCCATGATCATGATGTCATTCCCGCCTTATATTGCATATTGCATGTATGATTATAGACCTTTTCATCATTTTTTAAAAAAAGGTTTTTGATGTGTGATCATCCTTTTGATAAAAGCTTTGATTGTGATCAGTCTCCAACTTTAAAGTGAAACAATCCTTCCTGGTTTATCAATTCATAAATGCATGGAGGGATTTATTATTTTTTTGTTTGGGGTTTTAAGTTTTCAAACAGATTGTGCCTGTTTGCTAACCACTCCGCCAAACAGCACCCCTTTCTTTGTTTCTTATTTTTTAACTCGTTATTTTTGTGATCTGTTCACAAGTTTGTCCTTTTTCAAAACAGATGTAGAAAACACTTTTGTAATGCAGATTTGGGATTTGTTCGCTGCTATTACAAATAAAACTTGCAGACTCAGTTTCCCCAAAACAATGGACTATTAACCGCTGAAGAAGTCTACTTTTTAAACTATTTTCCATTTTGCACAGTGGTCCCTCCCTCCCCTCCACCCCCTGTGTCTCATGCAGTTTTGGATAATAGAAAGTGAAAATAAGCTCAGGAAGCTAATGCATTCAGCTGAAATGGACCATGTAATAAACTCTATGTTCAATAAATTGCTTTGCACAGTGTGGTCATAATAAAATGATGTCACATGCTCCCGCTGGTCTAGAAGCCTCAAACTTTTCAAACCCCTCCCTGTCTGTCCTTCTTACCCTGCGAAGAGTGCTTTGGTGTTGGACAAACTGCAAGGAGAGGCCATGGTTTCCCCTCCTGTGTGACGTAATGTCCCATAAACACATCAGATTGAACTGTAATCTCCTCTGTTATCACCTGAGTAAATATTTCACTTTTACCACAGCAGACAGAAGCCATCACAGATTTAGACATGCGCGCTCACCTGGCCGCCCAGGCATTTGTGTTGATGTTGAAGGAGGCGATGGTTCCTTGGAAAAGTGGCGTGGTTTCAAACAGCCACAACTTCATGTTGGCACAGGCGTCCCACCGGTGCTCACCCTCTACCACACCATTATAGCCCAATCCTGTTAATATACATATACCCTCCTGAAACATACAGAAGACACACTTTTGTTATATAACATCACACCATGGGGCCAAGAGCCAATAAACTACAATGAACCTTTAGACCTGAGCTGATGAGGGAGTGTGTTCATGTATCTGTGAGTGTTGTATGTTGTGGACAGAATAACAACAGTGAGTCAGATATACTAATGCAGAGGTTCTCAACATATCTGTCCTAAGAAACCAACAAATACTGACCAAAATTACTGCACACTTTCAACCACACAAAGCATTTAATGAAAATCATCGTTGTTTAAGCTTGGACAGGACAAAAGAGAGGAACTCTTTTGTGCCCACTGCAGCAGAGGCTACAGCCAATGATGAACACTCCAGCTTCATGGACATCTAACTGTTAACTGCACTTTTATTTCTGTCCTGCACCAAACCAATGCACCTTATTATACTGCATAATATTCAAAGAATCATATTGCTGGACAAATTCAGTTTTATGTGAATGTCATACTGCTGCACTTTTGCTTGTTTAATACAATATTACTTGTCATTTACTGCACAATATGTCACTCTGTTTCATACAGAATCAGAGATTTTATTTTGGTAAAAACAGGAAATAAAATCAAAGCTGGAGGAAAAGTGTTGTAAAGACCAAGCCTTTCTGTTTGTAAAATAATAAAATTAAGTTTATTGCACGGCATATCTCTTTTTGTCACTTAGCTGACAATCCTCACTGCAGGACATCTTAGGTTGTTTTCAAACCTTCAACTCAAAAATGGCTACATATTTTCATATTTCCTCTGGACTTCATGTTCACACAGCAGTATTTTGAAGTGGGCTAAGTCCAGGCTGAGTCCCACAAAAAGGCCTTACTGCCTTTAAGTCAAAGCCATGCTGTGCATTATGGGAGAAAAGAACAAACAGTACGAGCTACCTACGAACGACTCACTGATGAATAGCGGTGGTCAAACATACTATAAGATTATGTAGGTGAGCGTTCTATTAAAGGGACTGTGAGGAGAATCTGTTTCCGGCGACATTAAGACTCTGCTACCCATGAGCACGCGCGGCGACTGTCGTAATGCTGTGTTCCAGTAACCTCGGAAATGGGAGTGACATCATCTCCGACTTATCGGCGTTCCAGTTGAAGTCGGAAAAAAACATGCCACTCTACCAGGCTATTGTTAGCTGCTGTTAGCATGCCCTGTGTTGTTGTATGAAGAATGTGACTATCACTATGGCAGCATATAAGTCCAACAATACTATGTATACAGCTGATCTAGAGCGACACACCCCAGTCAGAAGTGCAAATAAATTGATTATTACAGGAGCTAAATAACTGTTCACACTGGGGGCATCCATCTTTGATTGTCAACTCGAGGGTGGCGAGGTTTCACCGAGTTTCCAGTAGGAAATTCCGACCTTGGGGGGCGTTCCAGTTGCAGTTTCCTACTCGGAAATCAAAAATTCTGACTTCCGAGTACAACTGGAACGCACCACAAGCCAAAGCGTGTGTGTGTTGTGATGCTAAAAAAAATGCAGCTCGGACCTTCCTCAGAACTCTGCATCGCTTTACAACTTCTTTTTTCAACAACTTACAGGATGCAAAGCGATGAGGTAATGTATCTCTTTCTAGTTACATAGCCGTAGTTTTTGATGTGTGACAACAAGCAATTTTTGGAAAACTTAGTATCATAGTTTTGTAGCCGGCGATATATCGCTACTTACAGCCCGATGCTCTAAGACGTGTCCGAATAACATAAATTTGCTCTAATTTTAATTGTCTTGTTCCCGAAGTTGAGTATCCAGGCCAGTCCAGCCCTGTCCGACCCGACCATGAAGCTAAGGAATAGCATTTATAGACAACCTATTTTGATGCTAAAAAACTCATCTTAAAGTGTGTATTTCGATCAGGCATATATCTAAAAGTGAGACTTTTTTGTAATTACTTAGAAACTCCTCACAGTCTCTTTAATGTGTGATATGTCTTACAATATGTAAGAGAAGAGGATCTATAAACACTCTCTGAGGACACCAGATAGCATGATGACTCTTTTTGAATCAGTCTGTGTTGTCCAGCCCTGTGATGATCTGCTGCAGAGGTGATGAGTGATGTTAACCTCCCGATACTTTCATGCTAAGTTGTGCCTGAGCACGGAAAGTGACTCTATGGGATCAAAACATGATTATTAAGGCCCACTTTGTTATGAGTCTGGTTTCCAATCATTAACACTTTTGCTGCTGCTTATATAACTACAGTGTGATGAGTTAATTCAGTCAAATTTGTCCTCACTGCAAACAAACCACTCGAGAGGCCGATTGGGTGTAAGCGGGGACAACCTTGTTCAGGCGAGCTTGGATTGATTGCTGTGTTTGTATTTATTCAAATGAACTGTTCTGACTACAGAATTCTCACTTGTATCAGAGCAATTCTACCAAATGATCTGTGCAAAAACAATACATTTTCCTGCACTGAAAAATGAACTATTTTGTATAATAGCAGTATTTTAACTGCTAAGTATTAAGCTCTATCTATTCTCCTTTAAATCTTTTATTTCCTTCATGCTTATTACCTCCGCCAAGGAGGTTATGTTTTTGGGAGAGTTTGTTTGTCCGTCCATCTGTGAACAAAATAACTCAAAAAGTGATGGATGGATTTTGATGAAATTTTCAGGGAGTGTTGAGCATGGGAAAAGGAAGAACTGATTCAATTTTGGTGTTGATCCGGATCAGCGTCTGGCTGCCATGACGAAAAATGTTATTTTGGTGAATAACTACTGAACTAAAAGAGATATCATTATGAATCCAATTGCTAATGGTATGTTTTTATGGTCAAAGAATCAAAATATTTCGATGAAATAAAGGTAGGACTAATATTTATGGTGAAAATCACAATATGGGAGAGAACTGTGGCGCTGGTGGAGGTCTGCGCTCCCCGAGTGCTTTTCTAGTTTGTTCTGTGCTGCTGGAACACTTGAATTCCCCCTCTGGCGATCAACAGAGGATTGTCTAATCTTTCTTTTATAATTCATTAAAGAAAATCCGATTTTAATTTCCTAAAATTCTACAAACCATTAGCTTTAAAGCAGGGGAGAGTAGTTTTCCTTTGAATAATCCTTTTTCTCATTTTGTAAGGGGGATTTCTTTTTTTTCCAAGATTTTTGGGGCATTTTTTTACCTTTATTGACAGGTGACAGAGACATTGGCTAGACTTGTAAAGGGGGGTGAGCGGGTAAGGGGAGGACACTCTGCAAACGGGCCAAAGGCCGGCAGACACGTACATGCAGGTCATGCTTGTTTGTTCACCACTCAAACAAGCACCCAGTGAGGACAATTTTGTGCTTTGTTTATTCATTTCATTTTAACACAACTACAATGATTATTTTTCAATAAATTCTGTGTTTTTTTCTGCACTGTCTCTCTGAAGTCATGTCGTGTTAAGAAGCTAAAATAAATAAGTATAGTGATCTGCAGCTTTGTTTTTTTACCTCAGTAATCATTGTGTTTGTGGAATAAGAGGGTCACATTCATACAGGCAGCTGTTACGTAAATGCAGGTTCATCTGAATGAGGTTTATTTGGATAACAAATCAGCTGGGCTGTTACCTCCAACATTCATGTACATGTTTGTAAATCATGGGGTTACTCACCGCTATTACCCAACAGCTAACGTATCTATACAACACGATTTTTGCCCAGAGGAGGATGAATACACAGCGATACCAGAAAGGCTGAGCCTGTTAAACAAAACAAAAAATATACATTAAAAAGTCCAGAAAGTCACAATAAGCATGCAGTATGATAAGTTTTGAACATTTGGTCATTCTCACCTCAAACTCATTTGATAAGAAGTAGTTGTCTGGGTAATATGGACTAAAAATTGCATATATTGTGAGGCAGAGAAAGCCTACAGAGAATCTCTTCAAAGCTGGTATAACACTAAAGAAGAAAGACATAAAATGAGCACAGGTAAGGTGAGAAGTATAATGAGGTCAACAGCTGGGCAATGACACTTAATCCACGAGGACACAGTGCAGATAATATCCAGTTCATTTTTCATTTAATCACTCTTCATTTTCTCATCCTTTCACCTGTTAGGAGGCTTTCCAGGGCAGTCGGTGAGCTCTCCAGCCACCAGCTTCTGGTAGCTTCTAAGTGTAAACTGGGGGCCCACCAGGAAGCCTCCATAGAAGTACGAAAAGCCATACATCTCCAGCATAGAGGGCACGGATGGCAGGGCTGCTATTTTCTGCTCAGAGTTGAGCTGGGCCTGGGGTTTAGAGATATGAAAGGACAGACATGATTAAAATAAAAGTAAAATGAAAAGCAGTGTGGAGGAAATGGTGAGGGGAAGAAGGAAAAGGGCAGATAAGCTATTTTAGAAACATGTTGATGGGCCAGAACAAAGACTTCTTTTAACATTTGAGCGTTAAAGTCAGCACAAGGGCGAGTTATGCTCTGTTATAACTGCAGGCTGTGGACAGTGTCCTGAATAAAGTAGCATATGACAGGACTTTAATATATTTCTACTCTAATAAACAGATCACTCAAATAAAAGGCACAGGAATATGACAAATTATATGAAAAAACATGAAGCAATAGATGAGAGAATGAACATTTTTCTAAACATGTGCCAGACAGGAACCAAACAGTGTGAGGAAAATTTGAATGAAAGAGAAAAAGGAAAGGCAGTTGAAGTAAATACATATTCAGCCTAAAGGAGAACACCAAAGAAAGGGACACAACAGGAACCAACATTCACTTTAAAGGAAAATTCTGAGAATCAATGAAAATCAGGTTCAGTAATGGTAGGCCCCAGTGCTGAGCCTTAGGACCACTGATGTTTGCACTAATGCAAACTCACCCTGTCTTTGGTTTTTTTAGTGTTTTAGCTGCACGGTCTTGGTCTGAGCTACAGAGGCACCTTAAACTAGTGTGACATGTTAGCCTAGAGGATTTCAAGTCAGTGTTAATGACCACACACGTGGATGCACATGCTTTACTGCTGGATGATGATAAACTGTTCAAAGATGTAACTTTCTTTTGTAGTGTTTGTGTGCCTTTCTGTGCTGCTGTCTTGGCCAAACCCCCCCCCCAGAGAAAGACATCCGTGTATCTCAATGGGAACACTTGTTGTGTTATTAAGGTCCCATATGTGAAAAAAAATGTTTTGAACTTACAGGGTTAGGGTCGTACTGGTGAAAACAGATTTTTGCTTACCATTTTAAAGAAGACATTTCCGTATATTGCTATGCATACAAGGGCTTTTTTTTGGCTTTCGTGCCTTTATCTAAGAGCAAGATACTGAACAGAGTCAGGAGGTTGACATACAAAATGCCAAGGGTCTGATAAAATCACCCATTTATTTTTTTTATTGAACCTTTATTTAACCAGATAATTACCATTGAGATCAGGATCTCATTTACAAGGGCAATCTGGCCAAGAGATCAGCAGCATAATAAATACAATTTCAAGAAAAAGTTTAAGGCAATACATAAAAAACAAATATGGCAAAGGAACGTTAAAGGCTTTGGGGTCAATAGAACATAGCATTATGCTGGTTCTCTTGACTAACTAAATGTTTACGTCTGTTACAGGTAGCGTTGGCTTTTGGGTGTTTCTCTTTCTCCCCCTCCCCTCAGTTTTCTGCAGGCTGGAGGATCACCTTCCAGACTGACTGAACACACCTGAGGCTATAATCAAGAGCTAGCTTTTAAAAGGAGGGAAGCAGGGAGCCAGTCTCTCTGCAGCAGACCAAGTGAAGGTTTCTTACCATTTTAATGTGGAAAACAACACAGACTCTTTTCTTTTCAGTTCAATCTTCAAGCCTTGTTGTGACTCCATTTAGTTTAAGATTCTGTTTTAGAGGGTTTTGTTTTTTATTTAACTTTGCTAAATAAATAAATAACTTTAACTGTTATTTCCTCTTCATCTCCTATTTTCGGGGAATGTATCAGTGTCTTCACAATAAACTTGATGAATGAGTCCAACATTCATTATGTTTTGAAATTGTAAACTTCATAGGATCTCATTTCTGAAAGCATCATTGCTGATACCGATTCCATTTAAATATTTTTGGTCAATTCACAGTCTCTGCAGAAATAAAATTGACCTGTTCCTCACACTGTGACAAGCTAATATCTGTTAGAGCAGATGCAAAATAAGAAAAAAGGCATTACATTGATACGTAGTTATGTTGGTTTTTATATGTAGACATTGAGTAACAATACAGTGCAGCATTATGGTATACTCATTAATTCAATTCATGCCAACATTTCAGCTAAAATATGATGGATACGGGGCTGGTAATGTATGGCCCATTTACTGACTGGAACACCAGCAGAAATATTCATATCTACTAATACCTACGCATAAAACTAATTAAACAATCATCTGCTGCTACCAATATCATGTCAATATCATGCATCCCGAGAACAGATAAGATGGTTATTTAATGCAGTGCTTTTACACAGCATCAGGCTCACTGTGTTCTGCAAGAATATTTTGTCCATGTAAAGGACACTGAGTTAAAACTGTTTTTGAGCCATGACAAAAGACAATCTGTTTATGAATTTGACAGAATAATCCACTGAATGTGCTTCTCTTATTAGGCTTCATTGTGATGTGAATGTGTCTGTACCTTTAGATAAATACCATTTCTGAACTGATAATTAACTGAATTTATTGCTTTATTTTATTTTTTTAAATGCTGAGCTGCCCAAGTTGCAGCTGAGTTTAACTTCATAAAAAAGTATTTTTTTTTCTTTTCAAACCATGGAGCACTGACACATATTCATGACAAATATCAAGCTGCTCTCTCATCATTGAGCTCTGTATCCTTCACTCACCACTCTGAGGAAACAACTGGCACATTCTTATCAATGTGACATTACTCTTCTCTCATACTTCTGCAATTCTATTCATGTGAAAATCTCTGGCAGCTCTAGTCTTTGCCCTGGTGTTTTGTGTCTGTAACTTGTTAAATGTGCTGCTAATGTCCTGTTAATGGGATTCTTAATCTCAGGGGGGTTTTCCTGGTTAAATAAACCTATCAGTGAAATAAATGGCATCTAAAGCCCAAACAGCCTTTTCTACCAGCTCATAAAAGCTTCTATCTTCATAGAGTGCAGATGACGCAAACAGAGAGAAGAGGAAGAAAATAATCACACCAGAAACAAGCCCTCTGTTATATTTCACTTTTGCCCTGTTTTAGTTCAGTTTTATGATGTTTACGTGGGAGTTTCTGCTTCCATCTTGCCTAAAGTATCAACTGAATGTAGTTACATATTTGCTTAACAATAAAACTCTTGTTTATCGTCTCTGTTTTGAGGTCTTGCATGTTTCTGTCTGTTGTGAGTCAGAGTGACAAAACTATTCCACATGGAGATGGCTTTTCACTTCAACTCCCACACTGAAATTTAAGCCAGAGTGTGCAGAGCTGACAAGTCTGTTTACTGATAGATAGATTGACAGAATATTCATCATCAATAATTCAGGTTATTTAAAAGTCTTCTCTGAGTAAGAACTCAAAGCCCTGGATTCAGCTTCTCTAATGACTTGATTTGCTGTTTAATTTTTGCTGGTTGTCTGGGTTGGGAAAATTAAAACAATAACCTTGAACTTATTTAAATTTCTCACCACTTGCATTGTGAAAAGTCTAAGCGCCACTTTCGCTTCTTTTGCTATATTTGATGTACTAACATTTAATTGATTTGCTTTATAAAGCAACTCTCGTGAGGGTCCAAATATTGACAATGAGGCTGTCAAATTACATGAATATTCAAACTTATTCAGTCTGTGGCTGACTACAGTTGCTTGTAAGGCTTAAGTGATTTAATAACATTTTATTTTGTTAATATTTCAATTTTTATTTTACTTTCTCAGGTATCATTTTGTTGGTGGATGCATAAACTGCCAAAATTCTTTACACCAAATACTCCATCTCTCTCTCTGATTCACATCATGATGATAAAAAGACAGAGAAGGAAAACTGCAGACACCAAAGAAGACAGAGAAAAATACACAGATCTAAGTTACACAGACATACAGACAACTATCAATCAGGAAAGAGCAAGAAAGATCGACAGACTTACAGGTTCCTTCCCACCATCATAGTAATCAAATGCTAAACCTGAAATCAGAGAAACGTATCAGTATCAGAAACAGTCCAAATATGGTCCTGATGATTGTTATAAAACATTCAAGAGGATGTGTTCAAATAGATCACTTTAGTACACACAGCTTACTGAATCACCAAAACAGGAAATTATCAAACCACATGGAATCCTCGAGCAGTGTGGTTGCGTAGAGCTGAAATCAACTCACCAATGAGTTTGAGAGTGAGGACACAATGGGGCATGGTCCATTCAATGTCATACTCATCTGTCGCTGTGTAGTAATAAGATATCAGCAGGTACCCCTGCAAAAAGAGACATACGGCACAACATCAGGGAAAGATAAAACAAACTTTTTCTTAATCATGTTTCTATGTATTATACACTGGTTTTATTAAAGACCTTTCTGTGAAAGAGGATAACAAATGCAAAAGCATGCATTAATAAAGGCATCATGAGGAGATCATGTGACCACAGAATAAGATCATAAGCCTGTGGTAGAAGAAGGCTTTTCACAAGAGAAATAATCAGTATGAGAGGGATATAATAATCAGTAAACAGGCTGTATTACAGTTGAAATGGCTGGAATAGTGCTGCCAAGTGAATCAAGTTTTCAAGATATAAAGATCTACTCTTTGACAATATGGAGGGTGAGATGGTATAGTTAATATTGATAAAGTTTGAGCTGATTCCATACGATTAAAAAAAAGGGAAATGCCAGGCCAGATTTTTACAGTCAGAACAACCAAGAGATATATGTTTACTGTGTTTTAACAGTTACAGCTCCAGTATTGTACAAAAGCATTGATTTTCAGGATGCTAATATCAATAACAATAAAATCAAAAAATAACAAAACCAACCCAAGGCAATATCACTCAAGTTAAGCAGTAGGAATCTGTAGTAGTAGTTTATTTCAAACAAGCAAGAAATAAATGTTATATATTATGCACATTTATACAAATGTGGCAAAATACCATTTAAAAAGTAATTAAAGGTCCCCTCAATAGAAAAAACACCTTGATCTCATCCACATGCTCGAAAATGAGAGGGAAGAAGTACAAACTTATTCTAATCCCACCCCTTCTCTATTAGGTATCAAAAGTCAATTTTTCCACATCCTGTTTGATATTAATTCAATGACTAAATATAATACCAAGTAATCAACAACCATATATGCCTTACCAATATATATGCATGTATATAAATATACATAAATCTGTGAGAAATCATGCTTGTAAACTTAAATTTGTGGCCAAATGGACTATATATATAATTTTTATTTCACGAAAAAACAGTGCATGACACTTGAAATCTTCCTCCACAAAAATAGAATAAACCTACAGAAAATAAACATCAAACCGCATCATCATGTTTTGCTTTCAGTTTTTTCAAATTGACAAGCAAGTTCTCACCAACCTGTTTTATGGTGTGAGAGTAACAAAAACATTTTGAGAACAATTACTGACCTTAATCAACACAGGACACAGCTACTCTTTTTTTACCTGACATTGCAGCCATTTGTTTAAGTCATAGTTATCATGCTGCTACAACCTATAGTTAAAATAAAATGCTGCGTTTGCTCTTGGTCAGTGTTTATTGCTGCCGTCGAACATTGACTCTTATGATAAAGTCATTGTAAATCCGTCTGTTTGACATTAGTCTACTGTTTCTTGAACATGCTGTTTATATTTATCTTGACTATGTTATTATTAAATCCTGGTGACCTTTATGTAGCCATAGTCTCTGCATACTTAATGATTGCATTTACTACACTGCATTTTATTTCATGCATCATTGGTCCTTCTGTTATCTACTAAAGCTTCAAGTACTGTAAGTGATGTAGCTACAAATCTGTTTACTACATTGCTTAATTGGGTTTATTGACTTTACAATACATTTAATTTTATTATCTCTGCCAAGGCGGTAAGGTAACTGCTGGAGTTGACTTGTTTGTTTGTAGGATAACTTAAAAACTAGTGAACATTTTCAGATGACATGGGAATGTTGGTCATGGCAAAAAAATAAATCTTAAATTTTGGTGGTGATCTGAGTCCAGATGTGGATCCAATGATTTTTGTAAGGAGTTCTTAACATTACAAGATCGGATGGTTTGCCACATCTTTGACAATAACACACCCAAAAATGTTTGAAATTGCTCTAAGAGAGCCTGTAGTCATTTATATGAGGCCTTTAATATGCTGTCGTGTTACTGGTTTAGTTTATATATATATATATTATTTTTATTATCATCATCATCATCATCATCATCATCATCATCATCATCATCATCATCATAATTCTAGTATTGTGGCAACCTTTTGTTTAAAAAGAGATACAGCTCATGTATCTCCATTCAGCTAAAACATTAATTCAATTCTTGTTTTTGGCTCAGTTTGAGACAAAATTACACATGAAATAATCTCATGTTAAAAAATGCAGACAAACTATCAGGCAGAACTTTGGCCACTGCAGTAAAAATGTAAAGGGAGTTAATGCTGTAAACTAAGCTTGAAGCTATGGAGATATGTTAGTGGACAGTTGTACTCCTCACCATCTGAAAGATAAAGCTGCTCAGGACAGTTGTTACTGTCCTTCCCATGAGTCTTAGCATCAAGAACTGGACAAGGATGCATACTGCGGAGTGATAGAGCTGGGACCCTGAGAGAGAGACAGACAGAGAGAGAGATGGGGGAAGAGGGAGAGAGTGGGGGATGGGAGGTGATGGTGAGCGCAGTCAAGTGTGACCTGTAAGACTGGACATGACAACAGCATTTTCCCCTCTACATTTAAGTACTGGCAGAGACAGAGGAAGAAAGTAAAAACAAGACTAATTCATGATACATGTCCCATTTAGAAATAAGCTTCAAAAAGAAGGGCGGAGGAAAAAATCATTCCACAAAGAGAAAAAGAGAGCAACAGACCTGCTGTAAAATCCAAGTGCAGCCACAACAAAGTAAAGAGAGAGAGAGAAGAAGAGAAATATTAGCAGTCAAACTCCATTTTATCCCATTTAGAGGAGCATCGTTCTAGCTGCTATTGACAGTTTAGAGATACATCAGATTTTTGACAGACTTTGACAGATGTACAGACATAGTGGAAAGGAGTCAAGCATGATTTTTGATTTGGGACAATATCTAACATGCCAATATTCAAAACTTACTTCAGCCACTATGATATTAATACAAGTACAAATAAAATAGCTGCAAGTATTTTTGGAGGAATACACTGTTATATGCAAATATGTATGATCATTCACCTTTAGAACTTGTAAGGATCCTGCACTCATGGAGCAAACAGCAGAGCTGAGCTTGAGGGCAGCACCCCCAAATAATGTGCCAAAATCCCCTTTGACGGGCATTCTGGAGCGCAGGGTGACGGCATTATTTAATATCAGCCCTGGTACCTTTAACAAACTTTTGACCACTTTCAGCCAGACTGGGGAAGTCAAAGACAGAACAACAAGTGGGCAGCCAAGGCAGATCCACACACCAAGAAGACCAGATCCCCACCCTTGCTTCACTTAGGAATCGTAGGCTTTCTTCCAGAGAAAGAGGGTGCTACTCAAAAGTTTAGCTCATTCCATAAATGCGAATCCTTACAAGTTGTACCTCATTGTTTTTTTATTCTCTGTTGCTTATTTTTAATCACTGTTATGTGTGAGTATGTACTTATAGTTTTCTACTGGTGCTTTTGTAATTTGTTATTGCTGTGTCTTATGTGGTGTTGTGTTTCCTGTTTTTTACATTTTGTTTATTATATGTTTTTACTTTGTTGAAGTAATAATCAATTACAAAGTCTTTCATTTGAATGTGTTTGTGGAGACATTTCAGCTGGTAATGACAACAAGACTACATTTTTCTATCCAGTTATTTGAAATCCCTGTTTCACCCTGCCACAGGGTAAATGCCACACAGTGCACTACAAAAGAGCATCACTGCTGGTGACAAGTTTGACATTTCAAATAAAAAGAATGTTTTTTTGCTTCTAAAAACTCTTCTTACACATGTTCAAGACAAAAGTACCTTAAAATAAGACTTACTCCTCTTACACAAAAGTCAACATACCCTGAAAGTCTTCACAGGTGCCGTAACAATGAGAGAAATTTGACAAACTCTGTGGTGTCAGCATCTGAATCCTCTTTTTTCTTTGGGGCTTAATGAGAGTAAGCAGCAATTAAAATGCTACACAATGTTATTTGTTTGTTTTGAACAGACTAGGTAATAATTGTCCCAATAACCCTTGAATAGAAATGACAGAAAACTGAAAAAAAATGGCTGATGTAATTAAATTTGTCAAAATCTACTCAGCCACTTTTCTCAAATATTAGTAACTTAATCTGAGAAAGCTGAAGCAAGCCACAACAACTTTCAAATGTTTTCAAAACTTCAGTTTAAAGCAACAGTAGGCAGGAATTTGGTTTGGAACACTTTGGTGCCAACCAATGCAACTTAGCACAACTGCACTGTCATATCATTAATATATACGAGTATAAATATGACAGTGCGGTTGATAACAACTACCAAAGTCAAATTCCTTGTATGTGTCATATACTTCGCAATAAACAACTGTTCTGGTCCTGATAAGACAGGAGTGTACAGGACCACCTCCTCCTCAATGTGAGTTAACTAACAAACAGACTATCTTGAAATATCTTCGCAGAAGCCAGCAGAGATGCACCACATTTCTCATGAGGAAACTCTGCTTGCTGCAAGTTGCTTCATGCAAAAACGGTCAACAGTGGCACTCAGTGGAAATGTGATAACATTCTGTTCATTTCAAAATTTCTTCTGTCTTCAGGTCAACACAGTATCATAAACTGTAAAAGTTATATATCTTGTTATGAGGAAAAATCAATTCAGATTAAGTGTTTACTTTTTCAAATGACTGGATAAAACATAAATCATAAGTTATTGATCTCAGATTTTTGGTTTTAGCAAACTTTAATTTTAAAATATGACTTTGTTGGAACTTGTCTAGTAATTATATTTTAACATTTTATGTAACAAACATAACAGAGCAAAGAAAAAGCTGAACAGGAAAAATGTCTTGACTAAAAGTCTATGAATAACTTTTAGATGCAATCTCTGATATTTAACTCGTGTCAGCTCAAGAGGTGACTTTTACTTCCTCTTTGACCACAAATGACTCAACAGCAGCTGTCGATTCACGCTAAGACAGAGTGCTCTGCTAGACAGACCTCAGCACAAGTGCAAGTGTGCAAGAAAACTTTCTGGTCTAGACTAAAAAGTTTTAGCCAAATGCAGTTTAACGATTACCAAAAAAAGAAAAACATTTTTACAGATAAATTTGGTGATGGATTTTTCTCAATGTATCATTTAAAATATTTTCTTTGTATTAAGAATATCTAACTTAAAAATGGGTCTGCATTCGAAAAGATTGGGTAATGAACAAGATGACTACAACTGAAAAAGCTCATTTATGGTTCTATAATGATTTAAATTGAGAAACACAACTTTGCTCTCACTGACCTCAATGCAAGTCTAAAGAGCTAAACTTTTTTCGAAGCCATCCTGAGCTGGTAACTGTTGCCACATAACAGTGAACATGTTTCCACAAGTTGAAGGAGCTGCTTAAGACCAATGAGGCAGTTTGTTTTTAGTATCAAGTAAACATGTTTGTTGCTTGCACATGTCAAAGAGATCTGGGAGTGCACGACTGTGTAAAAAACATATGTTACAAAATTTAATTTATGAATGTGTTGATAAAGCACTAAGACAACAAACAAAATACTTCTGGATGATGTAAAGTCAGTTTGCAGAGTAGGGTGTGACTAATGCTATCGTTAGCATAGTTAACAGCACTGGCCCTCTACTTCCTCTCAATATCAGCGGTTATGCAGGTTGAGTAACTTCTTTTTTTCCTGACGCCAGTGTTAAATCGGTTCTTTTAAAATGTTGTCAAGGCTTAAATGGTTCATGAATTGTTATATTTAAAAAAAAGAGCTTTAGCAATGATAATTCTTCTCAGAGCTCATGTGATGATGCCACTGTTTCCTGTTTCTTTGGGGCTATATCTGCAAATTTACTATGCAAAGAAGGCAGAGAGGGTTCAGCATATATGGATCTAATATTTGGGGACTGGTACCTAAATGAAGCACCACACTCTGTATTGGTTTGGTTGGTAACAAGTATGTTGGCCCTGCTAACACATTCATATCAGGTTTTGGTTCTGTTCCTTTGTGCTTATATGTGAGTAAAAATGACCGAGTCCACATGCAACCCCAAGTCTGTTTTTTTCAGTCAACATACTGCCAACCCTCTCTGTTTAAAAAACACCACTGATGCCATCTATTTGTTTCATGGCTCATTCAGTGTCCTTTGTTCAACCATCAATTTAACAGCATTTCAGCAGCAAGGCAGAAGTCTTTAAGAAGAGGCACAGTGGTTATCAGAGGTGGGCGGCTCCACTGTACTTAAAACAGAGCATTTGACCAGGATTTCTCAACAGTTTGGCTAAAAAATCTGAAGAATTATTTTAACAGACTTGTAAAAGTTGCTGACTGTTGGGTAAGCCATATTGAAATGTTTAGCTTACTTTTCGTGTGCATCCCTACTTTCTGATATTTTGAATTGACAAGGCCTTAGAGAGTTAGGAAGATGGCTGAATGTAGCCCGCAGGTCGCCATTTTGTCTGCCCTGCTACAAAAATAATGAACTTTGACATGATGTAAAACAGAACTTTAGTTTTGAAAAAACATCTTCACATCAAAATTATACTTATATCAATGCAGTCCCTCCATCCCTCTCCTCATCATACCAAAGTTAAATGCTGCAAGAGCCAGTCCACAGACTGTGTGGAACAGATGAATAACTGTGGCAGACTGGTAGAATAAGAACCTTCGATACACCAGAGCACAGGGATAACCTGCAGAAGAGACACAAACAGAGAGAATTCAAAGTTAAAGGAGCTTCAAAACACAGCTTCATATCAGCCTCTGTTGACACCTCCTAGTATCAACAGCTCTGACCTCAAGGTGAGAGAGACAGCTAACACAGCAGCACATTAGCACCAGAGGAGTTGCTGCAAACCTGGCATGTCAAGGAGAAAGATAACTGGCATTTGTAGGACTGTGTCAGGGACAAACACTTACCACGATAGAGTTCTTGTTTCAGAGGTTCAGCCAGATCAGTGTAGGTTGTCTTACTTCACATTTAGACTGACTGTAGGGTCGGCATGAATGTTATTTACTGCGTGTTAACTGATCTCATTTCTCATACACCTCTCTTTGTAATATCACAGTTTTAATGTTTTGTTCTATTTATTGTTAAGGTAACTGAAGTAAACACATTTTCCATGAAGCATCAGTTCAGTGTTTTCTCCAATTCTAACTATGTGTAATGTCATATGTACTGAGTTGGCTGTTAGCCCCCCTTCAAACCATATTTATCTAAAATATGAGCAGTCGCCAGTTACAAAAGTACACATGTATTTGTGGTCCTTTGGTTTTTGTCATACATGGCACATTTGTGTTTGATTGTAATTCCAATAATTCTCATAATAAATGTGTCCTTGAAATGTTCTGTGTGCCTCAATCACTTCCTATGTAATGTTGCACAGAAAAATATATATCATGGATATGTGACTTAGTCCATGAGGAGGTCAGGCTAGCATATCTCTTAAAATGGTCACAAACAGATTTTTTCATCTATTTTGATTGCAATGCAAGAGTTTTTTAGACCAAAACTAAGATAACTAATACAGGTTTTGCACAGCAGAGAGATCACACGTGTAGTATTTAAAATATTATTTCAAAAATCTGTTAAACATTCATTCATTATAGGAATAGTTATTCAATAAAACTTTACAAGTCACAGAACTTAATATTACATAAAGGCAGGAAACTTTCCATATCTAATGTACAAACAACATTGTTTTCTGTATTTTAAGAGGGAATCCTAACAAAAGACAAAAATAGATTTGATACAGACAGCCTCAGCTACTTTGACATCTAAAATGTACGAATCCAAGTAAGTCTAGAATACACTTTACAGCCTTTTAAAGAATCTTAAGGACCCCTGACATAATCTAAATATATACTGTATATTTACAGTGATTAAAGGTGCTATGAGGAGAATCTATTACCGGCAAAATAAAGACTCTACTACCCATGAGCATGCGCGCCGACTGTCGTAATGCTGCGTTCCAGTAACCTTGGAAATGGGAGTGGCATCATCTCCCATTTATTGGCGTTCCAGTTGAAGTCAGAAAAACACATGCTGATCTACCAGGCTATTGTTAGCTGTTGTTAGCACGCCCTGCGTTGTTGTATGAAGAATGTGATTATCACTATGGCAGCATTTTTGAAAATATAAGTCTAACAATACTATGTATACAGCTGATCTAGAGCGACACAATACAAAATACAAATAAACTGTGGTGACCAGATAAAAACAAAGAGTATTGGTGGCTGTATTTGAATTTGAACTAATTGGCCATGGTGGTGTAAATAAAACTAACATAACATGTGATTTTCTACGGTAAAACACCTAACTTGGTTGTCACACATAAATATGGGATTGAGTGATCACAAAAACTAGACTGCTTTATGACTGTAATGAGCTTCCTTATCAATGCTCATACTTAGTAAACAATCTATAGATTGTTTTTCCTCTTTGTTATGGTTAAGTTGTCATTACGTCATCTTCTGAGTACAAAAACAGAGACTTTAACCAGCAGTTACGCATTAGACTCAGATATCCAAATCACTCATATTTTCTGTAAATGAGTAAGGCAAAAAGCACAACATTATTCCCCTTTACAGTTCCAACATGTAAACTGCTTATAGTCTTGATTATAATGTTATGCATCATGGTGGCAGCAAAGTAGCTATTATTCAATAAATGATGTTGAGCAGCTGCAGTATCAGCATGATCTCATAAGAATGAGCACTTAGACTTGCTATCAGGCAGCATCAGTACAGACACTGATATCAGTGCATGTCTACCACTAATTAAACACACTTCAATCCAATTATCATCTATACAAAGGGAAAAGGGACTTTGTCTTTTTCGATTGGGCTCTTCTGATTGGATATTATAATGTGGCCTGTGCACCTTTGTCCTTGCATTCCTAAAGAGGCATGACTGTCAGATATTAAGGCAGAGCCTGTGTGGGATAATTACATGCTCAGCGTTTATTGACAAGAGATGGGAGGACCAAGACAAGCTATAAAGTGATCCATGTAGAAAGTATTCCTTTTTAGGAAAACCCTGACATGGCTTTTTCTTCCTTGCCACAAACCCCCATTGTTGTCTGAAGACTTAACACGCATAATATGCAACATCATCAAACTGCACAACATCCTCCTTCATAATAATGAAAAGAGCCACTGTATGATTTACACTGAGCCAAACCCATGTGCTCTTGCCTGCTGCTGTTTATCAATGTAACTCTACAGAAGCAAGGGGTCACTTTTATACACTGTTAATAGATAATGCAATGGCAGATACTATAACAAATTAGTGACACATCGAAAATAAGCATTTCCACACATTTTGACCTGCTGTGATATCAGCATCTCAAGTCAAGTGTTTAGCAACACAGGTATTGTTATTTTAGCATCTTTTTGGATGGTTTAGCTAATAAACACTGTTGAAAGGGCATAACAACACAAAACTAACTTGCAGACTGATGTCAGGTACCCACATAGGCTTAAGAACTGATAAGATTTATTAACACTACCGTCATTATTCATTCTGCCAATCGATTCTATCTTGACTCCCTTCACTTTGTGTCAAACAAAAACAGGCCTACACAGGTTTTCTGTGACAACACTGTCAAACATATGATACTCCTGATATATAATGCAGTTCTACATTGTCAAACCCTTGTGTCACTTTAGAAACACTGGTGTGTTCCACCATCGCTTCAAGGTATTGCACCCTGTTACACCCTGCTTTCACTCACACAGACAGAGACACAAAATGTTGAGCAGTTAGCAGCATACTGTGCAGAATGAAGACATTTCTGAATGCTTCGGTTTCTATTCCACAACAGTCATATACTCATTTCTTTGTTATTGTTTCTGTTTCTTTGTTATTGTTTCTGCAGACTGTCTCTGATGACAACGTGGAGACCTTGGTTTGTAAGGCTTGCAGAACAAAGTCAAAGCACTTGATACAGGAACTGATGAGCAACAGACAAAGTATATCAACTCCTTGAGCAAGCGGATATCGATTCTTAACTGGACTTGGTTACTGATTCCCATCTCTTTTCCAGAGGGACAGTTAAACTCCTTGGGAAACATAAGAAGTCATACATGCAGGATTCATCTCATTGAGAAATTCAGTGGCTTATTATTTTTCCAAAGTACACACTGCTTTAAATTTTATAGGCATCTTTGTTGAGCACGGAAACATTAGAAAAATGTATTGTGAAATAAAACCAGATGTATCTTTCTGCTACTAAATACACTCACCATCCAGTGTCGTAAACTCAGTCGTGCAGGTACTGTGTAACTTTGACACAGGAGTATAAAGACCCTTGGCATGTGCAGTGTTTTTGTCTTCAGCCGTTGCCACAATGACAGTGGGCTGTGGCTATAAAGTGGAGAGGGCCATTCATTACACTCTGAAAAAGTTCAGAAAGGGTACAGACTCGGGATACTGTCTCTAAGACTGACACATAAAAAGATACTTTTTGTGTGAGATGGATTTAATAATTTATTTGTTTACAATCCTGAGACATATTCTGGGTTAGACACTAAAGCTGGGTCACACTGGGATGATGACAGTGGGGGCCAATAACCAAGTGCTTGTGGTACACACCCCCACGTACAGAGGCTGCTATCCTCAATGCAGGCAGCCTCTTTCCCAACTTACTTTAGCATACTTTTGAACCCCTCTGTTTCAGCCATGCTCAGAACAGGCTGTTTAGGTGTAAATGCTCAAGAGCTGTGTCTGTCCATTGCCCCACTCTTCAAGTAGATGTGGCTCCAGCTTCCAAGCACTGTGCTCTAATGTTTACTTTGGCTGCACAGACATGACCAGGCATGTTACCTCAACTGGAGGTGCCTGTGAGGTGAACAAATACTCAGTTCAGCGAGTGTCTCAAACAACATCATTAGAAGGAAATGTTTAAATGGTCTGTTTGAGCACTAATATTCTGAAATATGTGGCAGCCAAAAGAGGAAGAGAAGAAATTTTTCCTACAATAGGGATTTTCCCCACATTTTTGCCAGCATTTGCTAGTTACGTGGTTTGTTTTTTGTAAAAGTAATGTAATGACATTTTTAGAAAAAGTCAAAAATGGTTTAAAGTACAACTGATTGGTGGTGATCAAATCCATTTTAGAGTATTTGTTAATATTGCAAGTTAGGGCAGTTTTTCCACATGTTCGGCCATAAGTCAGTCTATTCTCAACAGATTTGTGTGACATTTTCAAGGGATGCTTGTCATGGCACAAGGAGCAAGTGATTATACTTTAGTGGTTATCCAAATATTAAGGTGGATGCAGGAATGTTTTGGTTTGGTTAACAGTGTAAGGTCAGACAGCTTTCCACATTTTTGACAAGAACACATCTGATAATGTTTGAAATGCCTTGCAGGAGGATTGTGTTCTTAGAGCATGTCTTGTTATTAGTGTGTGACCTTCAGTGTGGAACAGATTCCATTTTGCTAAAAGAATTGCTGCAGAATTACAATTGACCTCTGACCAACTTAAGTTTGTACAACCCTTTACAACAGTGAATTACTGTAGGGCTGCTGTTGTGGAGCAGTTGGCTAACTACAGCATAAATCTTAGTGGGGAAACACTGACTATCCCACCTGTTTACTGGGCTGCAGAGCTGAAGAAGTGGTCGTGGCTTTACAATATTGTGCAACACACGTTTGGCAACCCTGTGGCAGCCATCGAGCAGCGGGCCCACTGTGAATGAAGGGCTTCAATCAGGCAAAGTCTGATCTGAGCAGCCACGTTAGAACTATTGTGTTGTTGGTGGGAGGAAAACTGACGTGTCAGAGCAAAGTTCAGAGAGGGCAGCATGAAGGGCATCCTCCCCCACCCCAGAAACACCCACCAAAACCCCTTAACCCCGACCCACTTGTCTTATAGCCATGCTTCGTGGTGCAACCTTCATTTAACCTGCATTAAGCAAACTTCTGCATTCATGGGAGTACACGGAGACAGACAGACTTGTCATAACAGTTTAACCCCGCTACAGCCGTGTTGTCTCCCCTCTGCTCAGCTGAGTGGAAACTGTTGGGTTGGGGGACATATTTTGGCAGCCTGTGCCCAGTCTCCTTGTCAAAGCCCATCCCTCCCCCAACAACATTGAGGCTATTATTTCCACAACACACCAGTCTCGTACGATTACGTTAACCCTGCAGGTGACAAACTATTTCAGAGAGGGTGTGTCTTCAGATGTTATTATCTCCTGGGCTTACTTTGTCTTCAGGACTAGTCTGTTAATCATCCAACAATGATTTCTAATGTTTTAAAAGAGGGTGGTATCATACAAGTGTCCTTGATTTCCGTTTATTTCATATAGTTAGTTTTTTTTTAATTATAGGAAACGGGCTGCTTGAATATTAAATTGTAGTGTTTTTTTAGATAAATCATTAGGATGAGTGATTGATTTATGGGGCTAACTATTTGGACAAGTTAGCTTCCCAGCAGTGCACCGAAACAACCGGTTTGCAGCCTGTAGCTGTGTCACAGTTTACACTGAGCACAGTGTTAGCACTGAGGGAACTTCTCACTCACACTGACATGTAAGAGCACTTCACAGTCAACATGGCGGCTCCCATTAAGGCTAGCTAACAGAACAACTCATGGGTTAGTATTTAAGAGGGACTCACCGATTAAAATTGATAAAAGGAGTCGAACCGCTGGCTCCGGGGAACCTAAGTACTCCGAGAGACTCTCCAGTAAGGGAGCCGCCATCTTTCTTGTGGGCGGAACCGTTCGTCGCGTCGGTTCAATGAACTCTAGTGACTCACGGCAGACATCAGCACATGCACGCTCCGCTTTTAAAGGCACTTCTCGGTTCAGCCTCCTTCAGAGTTACACGATGTTCCTACCCTCCCACCTGCCCTCCCCTTACGAGCAACGTACCTCTTCAGCAGGAGTGGGAAACTGGCGGCCCGAGGGCCAAACACGGCCGTCCTCACCACTCAGCAAGGCCCGTGAGTTCATTTAAGAAAAAACTTATGATCCATAAAGATAACAAAAACCTACCAAGTGGGATTCAACCGAGGTGCAAACAACCTCATTCACAAGACCAAATGTATTGGAAAGAGGCTCCCAATTTATATTGGAGAACACCAGGGGGCCCTGAATACTGAGGAATAAACATGGACTTTTTTCTCCTTTGGGACCCACACCTGCAAAACACATCATGTAATGGCATCATATCTCCACATGTAAAGAATAAAACAGAGAACGTCCAGCTTGACATTTGCGCTATGTTTTATTCTTAAACTGCTTTCACACTAAAATTAGGGTGTCAATGCAGTTTTTTTTTCAACAATCAGCAGGTGACTCATCTTCCACTGCCAGCAGACACGGGTCTAATCGGCAGCAGACAAGCTGCCTGGCTGTTTTTTTTTTCCTCTGGTGCATCAAGCTGATGTCATCATGTTGATGACATCATCAGTGCTATGAAGCCCCTCCATGTAAACAATGGAAAGGAGCATGGAGGCCATGGACACGGTTTTCTTTACTTTGTACTTTTGTCCCTCTTTAAAAATGTACAAACTTGGCATTGATGATACACAGGTGGAATGGAATTTGTAGCTGAGATGGCAAAGAGTCACGTAAGTTACAGACAGAGAGGGCAGGTGTTATATTATGCTGTGGGAACGTTACGCTGATGTCATCCGGGTCGATAGCGGGTTGACCTGAGTGATCTCACTGAAGCCGATTGGAGGCGAGGTGATTAAAACCCGCGTAGCTTGCAGGGTCAATCGACCCGGGTCTAAATGTTGATTAAATCCTTTCAAACTGTTGATCATTACTAGGTTTCAATTTTTTTGCCCAGTCTGAAAGGGGTATTAGATTATTATAGCTAGTGTGTCTGATTTAATTAACAGGATTTGATTTGTACTATTATTATTATTATTATATGTAGCACCTATTATACAGTTGTGCCCAAAAGTTTACACCCCCCAGCTGGATTTCTGATTTTTTGGCCTGTTCTCAGAAAATATGAATGGTAACACAAAAACCTTTCTGTCACTCATGGTTAGTGGTTGGGTGAAGACATTTATTGAAAAAATGATAAGTTTACTCTTTTTAAATCATAATGACAACAGAAACTTCAAAAATTACCCTGTTCAAAAGTTTACACCCCCTGGCAGTTTTGGCCTGATAACATGCACAAAATTTGACACAAATGGGTTTGAATGTCTACTAAAGGTAACCATCCTCACCCGTGATCTATTAGCTTGTAAACTGTGTGTGTGTATGAAAGCTCAATGAGTTTCTGAGCTCCTGACAGACACGTGCATCTTTCACTGCCATGAAATTTCAGGTTTCTGCGTCATAGGTAAAGCAAAAGAATTGTCAAAGGATCTGCGAGAAAAGGTATTTCAACTGTATAAAACAGGAAAAGGATTTTAAAAGATATCTATTTGAGGATGCCAAGAAGCACTGTTAAAACTCTAATTAAGAAGTGGAGAGAGAGGGATTCTGTTCAAACCAAACCACGGTCAGGCAGATCAACAAAAATTTCAGCTCCAACTGCAAGGACAATTGTTGAAGATGCAAAGAAAAGCCTTCAAATAACTTCAGCTGAAATACAGGACTCTCGGAAAAAAATTGGGGTGGATGTTTCAAGATCCACAATAAGGAGACACTTGAAGGAACATGGGCTACATGGTCGAGTCACCAGAAGAAAGACATTTCTACGCAAATGTCACAAAATATCCCGCTTACAATCCAAACAGCATAGAGACAAGCCTCAAAACTTCTAGAACAAAGTCATTTGGAGTGATGAGACCAAAATTGAACTTTTTGGCCACAACCATAAACGTTACATTTGGAGAGGAGTCAACAAGGCCCATGATGAAAGGTACACCATTCCTACTGTGAAACACGGAGGTGGATCACTGATGTTTTGGGGATGCATGAGCTACAAAGGCACAGGCAAATTGGTCAAAATTGATGGAAGGATGAATGAAGCATGCTATCAGAAAATACTGGAGTAAAATTCACACTCATCGGCCCAGAAGCTGCGCATGGGATGTTCTTTGACGTTCCAACATGACAGTGATCCAAAACACAAGGCCAAATCAACCTGCCATTGGCTACAGCAGAATAAAGTGAAGGTTTTAAAGTGGCCATCTCAGTCTCCTGACCTCAATATCATTGAGCCACTCTTGGGAGATCTCTAGCGTGCAGTTTATGCAAGCCAGCCCAAGAATTTACAGGAGCTGGAGGCTTTTTGAGAAGAGGAATGGGCAGTTTTACCATCTGAGAAAATAAAGACCCTCATCCACAACTACCACAAAAGACTTCAAGCTGTTATAGATGTTAAAGGGGGAAATACACGGTATTAAAAACTGGGGGGTGTAAACTTTTGAACAGGGTAATTTTTGAAGTTTCTGTTGTCATTATGATTTAAAAAGAGTAAACTTATCATTTTTTCAATAAATGTCTTCATCCAACCACTAACCATGAGTGACAGAAAGGTTTTTGTGTTATCATTCATATTTTCTGAGAACAGGCCAAAAAATCAGAAATTCAGCTGGGGGGTGTAAACTTTTGGGCACAACTGTAATTTGTGCACAGCAACTGTGATTTGTCTGTTTTAATTAGTCCTAATTGATTGATCTGTGTGCCATTCAATATTTGGTTTTCAGTTATGTTCTCACAAGGCAGTCCACTTTTTAATAAAGAATGAATGAAGAGGGGTGCTGGTTTGACGGAGTGGTTAGCAGCAGGCACCCCATGTATTTGCTTCTGCCGGTCCAGGTTTGAATCCCGCCTATGACCAGTTTGCAGAGTGTCTTCCCCTACTCTCTCCCCCCCTTTCACAAGCCTATCCACTGTCTCTCTCCTATCAATAAAGGCACAAAATGCCCAAAAAATGCATTTAAAAAAAAAGAATGAATGAAGAAAGAAAAAATGCTGGAATGACCACTCCTCACACTGTCATAATGTGATTTTACCCTTCCAATCTGTGACCCATCAAAAAGTGGTCCACAACCTCTTTTGGGCCAGGAACCAAAGTTCAGGATAGGCTGCTATAGACCAGACTTTGTGCGCTGTGTGAATATCTACAACCATATAATATAACCAGGGAAATCAGATTAGACCCGATCCAGTGATGCATAATTAATTCAACAGAGCATTTGTAAATAATTTTGTAAAATAAAAAAGGACAACAAATGCATATTTTAATGAACCACATCGAATTATACCAATTATGTTACTCTATTCAAAAACACAAATAAGCTTCAGTGAAGAAAATACTTTTTTAATGAAATGATAGAATAACAGGTGAATTAAACTATGCACTATACAGAAAAACCAGGCACTTGGGCCATTCTGAACATTTAAAATGTTTGATTATATCACATAATCAGTTCTAATAAATCTCCAATCATTTAAATGTGTAAGAGATTTAAAATTTTGCCATTTATACATTTGTCTTTGTCTGTTACCCGTTTTCTCTTAATACCTAAATATTTGTATATGCAAAGGCATAAAACTAAACTGATATTCTCTAACAGATGTTCAAAAAGGTCCCTTTCTCAAATAATCATTGGTGTTACCGGTACAAAAATACCTAAATGTTATATTTTTTGCAATCAAAGACAAGAAGAACATGGTATTTTTGTGTATGAAGAGAAAAAAGATCTTTACAGACCTATGGCAAATTACCCCTTATGGACTCTCAGATTATAATCAGGAGACTGAAGAGTTTGAATGTCATACAGGACAAATCAACAGGAGTCCTCACATTAAACACTATGTCATGGTTGAACTCTTTCACTCAGAAAAACAAGAAAAAAACTTTTAGTTAACATCAAATATGCCACTAAAGTTACTGGTAACACCCAAATCCAACTAAATCCCACTCACTGAAGGGAAAGTTTCTTGCTACAGACGTGCAGTAGGAAGGAAAGCAGACTACACAGTCGTGACCCCAACATCCACTTCACTGATTGTCTCTGCTGTTCCCAGCAGGCAAACACTTCAGAGAACCTTTGTTTCAAGAAACAAAAATAAATAACTTGCTTTTCCAACTGCAATACACATATAATACAAGTCTAGATGGACACTTCTGTACTCTGCTCTCAAGCTTTTACAAATTTATGGATAGGTGTCAATTATTATTACATATTTTTTCAGCTTTTAAATAATGTTTAAGCCTCTGACCAGAGGTCACTTTTATCACTTTGTAAAAGACAAAAATGATTTTCATAACTTAAATGACATTCTGAAATGAAGTTATTACTAAAGGTAAGGCAAGTTTATTTATAGAGCACCAGTCCTATACACAGCAGTTTCTAGTGCTTTACAGAGTTAAAAACAAAAACATCATGACATTGACAGCATTAAGGACATAAAATTAGCAAAAGCAGGACAATAAAATACTAAATTAAACATTTCAAGATTAAAAGAGAGTTAAAACATATAGGAGGATATTCTGAATAAAAAGTACATAAATAGGTTACTAGTAGGTTCTCTGTATAAATTGTTTACAAATATTAAAAGCAATGAAAAATTGTGAACAGAAAATGAATGAATCAATGATGTTGCTAATACAAAATCAAAATAGAAGCATCTTATTAATATACATATTAAAATATTAGACTATGTGTAAATAATACGAGTCAACAATTATTAAATGAGTTTTCAAATTATTCTGAATATACAGTAAATATCTCCCTAGCTATATTATCCCATGTTTTCTTCATTTTGGTATTTAACCAAAATGAAGAAAACATGGGATTATATAGCTGACTGGATCTCATGTACTCATCAAGCTGTTTTTGGGGATTTGTATCTGCTCGAATCATGGACAATAAGAAATCATTAAGTTATAAAGGGGCATATGGCCACACTAAAAATAAAGTTTAAAATGCCCGATGAAGTTTTATTTGAATAGTGAAAGTGAACTAACGTGAAGTAAAGTTACAAAATTATCTTTTAACTCTTAAGGACCCCTAAATCTGCCATGTTGTGTCCGAGTGCACTTATGTCTGTCATCTCTATGTCTGTCTGCAACAGATACTGATCCTCAGAGGCAGAATCAGTATTTGGTCTGAGCTTGTTCTTGGTGTAAAAGTACACAAATGTTTATAAGGACAAAGGATAAGATACTTCCTCAATTTTTTGTATCTGGTTGTATAATTATTGTTAGTGAACGGGGCAAATGTGGACTCATGCATTCATTCATTTTCTATTCCTTTTGAGGTTGCAGGGGGGCTGGAGCCTACCTCAGCTGTCATTGGGCAAGAGGTGGGGTACACCCTGAACAGGTCGCCAGTCAGTTACAGGGCCAGATCGCAGAGAGAGACAGACAAGCATTCACTCTCACACTCCTACCTAAGGGCAATTAAGAGTCACCAATCAACCTAATGAGCATGTTTTTGGTCTGTGGGAGGAAGCCGGAGTATCCAACCCACCCATGCAAGGGAAGAACATGCAAACTTCACACAGAAAGGCCCTGCCCCACCTGAGGATCGAATTGGTGACCTTCTTATATCCCTTTCAGACTGACCAAAACCCCGTTTAAACCTAGTAACAATCAGCTCCTGTTAGCAGTTTGGAAGACTAAAATCTGCAAGCGACACGGTTTTCATCGCCTCGCCTCCGATCGGCTTCAGTGAGAACATCACACCTGGGGTGACACGCTAATTTACGGATGACGTCAACATAACGTCCCCACGACATAACATCACATCCGCCTCCTCTGTCTGTAACTTAAGTGGCTCTTTGCCATCTCAGCAACTAATACCATCTGCCTTTGTACAAAACCCAAACCCAGTGAAGTTGGCACGTTGTGTAAATCGTAAATAAAAGCAGAATGCAATGATTTGCAAATCCCTTTCAACTTATATTCAATTGAATACACAGCAAAGACAAGATATTTAATGTTCGAACTAAGAAAATGTATTTTCTTTTGCAAATAATCCATCAAGTTAGAATTTAATGGCAGCAACACATTGCAAAAAAAGTTGGCACAGGGGCATTTTTACCACTGTGTTACATCGCCTTTCCTTTTAACAACACTCAGTAAACATTTGGGAACTGAGGAGACCAATTTTTGAAGCTTTTCAGGTGGAATTCTTTCCCATTCTTGCTTGATGTACAGCTTAAGTTGTTCAACAGTCCGGGGTCTCCGTTGTTGTATTTTACGCTTCATAATGCGGCACACATTTTCAATGGGTGACAGGTCTGGACTACAGGCAGGCCAGTCTAGTACCTGCACTCTTTTACTACAAAGCCACACTGTTATAACACGTGCAGAATGTGGCTTGGCATTGTCTTACTGAAATAAGCAGGGGCGTCCATGAAAAAGACGTTGCTTGGATGGCAACATATGTTGCTCCAAAACCTGTATGTACCTTTCAGCATTAATGGTGCCTTCACGGATATGTAAGTTACCCATGCCTTGGGTACTAATACACCCCCATACCATCACAGATGCTGGCTTTTGAACTTTGCACCTATAACAGTCTGGATGGATCTTTTCCTCTTTGGTCCGGAGGACACAACGACCACAGTTTCCAAAAACAATTAGAAATGTGGACTCGTCAGACCACAGAACACTTTTCCACTTTGCATCAGTCCATCTTAGATGAGCTCAGGCCCAGCGAAGCTGGCGGTGTTTCTGGGTGTTGTTGATAAATGGCTTTCGCTTTGCATAGTAGAGTTTTAACTTGCACTTACAGATGTAGCGACGAACTGTAGTTACTGACAGTGGTTTTCTGAAGTGTTCCTGAGCCCATGTGGTGATATCCTTTACACAGTGATGCCGGATTTTGATGCAGTACCGCCTGAGGGATTGAAGGTCACAGGTAGTCAATGTTGGTTTTCAGCCTTGCCGCTTACGTGCAGTAATTTCTCCAGATTCTCTGAACCTTTTGATGATATTACGGACCGTAGATGATGAAATCCCTAAATTCCTTGCAATAGCTCGTTGAGAAATGTTGTTCTTAAACTGTTGGACAATTTGCTCACTCATTTGTTCACAAAGTGGTTGACCCTCGCCCCATCCTTGTTTGAGAATGACTGAGCATTTCAGGGAAGCTGCTTTTATACCCAATCATGGCACCCACCTGTTTCCGATTAGCCCGTTCACCTGTGGGATGTTCCAAATAAGTGTTTGACGAGCATTCCTCAACTTTCTCAGTCTTTTTTGACACTTGTGCCAGCTTTCTTGAAACATGTTGCAGGCATCAAATTCCAAATGAGCTAATATTTGCAAAAAATTAACACAGTTTACCAGTTTGAACATTAAATATCTTGTCTTTGTAGTGTATTCAATTGAATATAGGTTGAAAAGGATTTGCAAATCATTGTATTCTGTTTTGACTTACGATTTACACAACGTGCCAACTTCACTGGTTTGGGGTTTTGTATCATCAGTGCCGAGTTTGTACATTTTCAAAGAGGGAAAAAAGTACAAAATAAAGAAAACCGCGTCCACGGCTTCCATGCTCCTTTCCACTGTTTACATGGAGGGACTACGTCGTGCTGATGATGTGTGTTGACCCGCTAACTGTAGTGTGAAAGCGGTATTACTGCACTACCTGCTACGCCACCGTGCAGATCCACCTGTAAATGTGGCCATTATGTTTAATTTTATTTTTCATTATTCACAGAAAAACAAGAAATCTAAATCTTTGAGTTTTCCCATCCCTGCTCTTTAACCAATTTTATTCACTGTTGCTTTAAAAACACAGCACTCAAGGTTGGACATGTAGACAGACAGGTGAGGCTTCTGCTGAAAATCAATGCATAATAACGTGAATGTTTTTAACTTACTTTTGTCAGGGGCCATTGAATACATTAAAATACACACAAGATTATTCAGTATGTTTGGGACTGTGTCCTCAGTTATTTCCCTGTTCCTCACTTGTGGTCCTCTCCCCCTTGCCTGTCTTTGTGTTTGTGTGCTTCCCATGAGGCCTTAAGGTAGTTCACCACCTGGCTCAGGAACACACCTGCACTAATCTTCAGCGCAAGAACCCTGATACAGCTCAACTCAATGCTGAGTTGTTCCTGTACACATGGGAATCAGTAATCAGTACTTGGGTTGTTCTGAACCTGTCTTATCTTACATATCCCCTGATGTATTTGTTTCTTGTGTTTTCTGGCTTATTTGTCTTTTCTGTGCCCAGCTTCTGCTCCTCTACCAGTGGCTGACTCTGGAAACATTACAACATCTACGGAGGGCAAACAGTGCCACAAATCCACCCAACATTGATCAGCTAGCCAACAGCTTCTTAATAAACCTTTGAAACTAACTTGTGTTTAAGTCTGCTTCTAGGTCCTCAAATACTAAAGCCTTACAGAAGACTTCCTTATGTGTGATAGTGAATCAACATACTGTAACATCCACCATCTGGATTGATTATCAGGACTGTATTACACTTTATGATTGGACAACAGAAATTAACATGATACAAGAACCAAGTTGTCTTGCAAATTTTGATAAAAAAAAAACAATAAATGGGTTAGGGAAGTCATTCTTTTCTAAACCATTCATGTGTGTGGTTTTCATTTTCACTTTTGAATATTGGAAAAAATATCCAAAGTTAATCTGGATATTTTTTCACAGATTAAACCTTAACATTGGAACAGAGAGTAAGATGGCATAAGAGCGCCCTCATGTGTTCACCTGACAAAATATCAAAGTTCAACACAACACAGTTCCAGATACTCTGTGGCGTCTCGGTGATTTGACACTGACCATTACCTGAGAGCTCACGCATGCTCCACTGGAGCCTTCGACAAGATGTGTGTGTAGAAAGGTAAAGAACATATTGAAAATGTCTACCTCAGTTTTTACTGTTAGCACTACGTATTATCGTGTATTTATTTTTCTATCTATCTATCTATCTATCTATCTATCTATCTATCTATCTATCTATCTATCTATCTATCTATCTATCTATCTATCTATCTAATAGTCAGAGTATTCAGCATGTGTGAACTCCCAAACTGAGTCAAAGTGCAGTGCTAAAAACAAACACTGAATAAAAAACTCAACAGTGCTCTTTCACTATCAGCAATTAATATTCAATACATTTTCTGCTGTAAATTATGATTAACATAAAATAGAAAAGGGGCACTAATGGATTGTGTTTCCATATAGAAGGAAACGTATGTCCAATGACTAAACACTGACAATAATTACCTCCTAAAACTCCTTAAAAACCTCAGAATGTCATATTGTTCCTTGCTCAGGGTTTGTTTTTGTGTGCCGTCTGCATAGACCAAAGAATGTTAGTAACATTTATACTTGTACTGCATCACAGTCTGCTCACAATTGAGAATAATTCTATCATTGTACAGTAATCTAACACTGTGGGTATTTGAAATACAGAAAAATACAAATTAGACTTAAAAATGTGAGAGTTTCAGGAATTTTATGATGGCTGTGGGAACGATGAACCATGTAACAGTGAAACTTTCCTTTTTGATAATGGCGGTAGTGGTGGGTGAGAGAGGAGTGTCGTTGTCATTGGCAGTTTGACATTTCAGAGTATGGGAGGCCGTTTAGGACAAAACATATGGGAGGCCATTTAGGACAAAACGCTCTTATTTCTCAGATTTTTTTGTGTCCTGCTCTGCATCTTAACAAACACTCCCTTGGAACAAACAGGAAAATAGTTTAAAAAAAGGCTTTCATCAACATTTAGACTTCATGAGCATTTTATTTTTTAACTCTTTCATTTTTTATCTTTTCCATCATTTTAACTCTCCTCCTCTAACTATCCTCTTTTGGTTTCATTTATTTTCCATCATTGTATGTATTATTCCTTCTATCTGTTGGTTGGTTTAGCCTTTTTTTAATTCCTGCCTCCTTCTTATCTTTGGTGATTTTAATGTTCTATTTATTTTGCTCTCTGTTTTTTCATTTCTGGCTCTTAGGCGCTTTACCGCTGTTCTGTTTTAACTCTTACCCTTTTGGACACAGTTATCCTCACATTTCTCTTTTATTTTTCTTTTATTCTCTTGTTATCTTTTAATTTTGCCTGTAAAGTTCTTTGTGAACCAGATTTTTGTCCTATGCAAATCAAGTAGTAGTAGTAGTAGTAGTTGTAGTTATTGTTGTTGTTGTTGTTGGCCTTCCTGGAGATGTGTTGTCAAATTTTCCCTTTTAGTATTCTAATCAAACCCAGCATCCATCAGGATGAGAGTCACGGTATACCTTGGATTAATCACCACCCAATCACAGGGCAAATCCATAGAGACAGATAACCATTCTCTTACAACTGAGGAAATTTTGAGTCATCAGTTAACCTATGAGTATGTTTTTGGTCCGGGATGGAAACAGTAGTAATGAGTAAAACCCACACATACAAGGAGAGAACATCTAAACTGTACACAGAAAGGCTCTGTCAGTTAAAGCAGCAGTTTCCTGCCATGAAGTTTATCTGTTGAACCTACATGCAGCCCTGAAAAATCAACAGATATTCCTAATTTTAACAAAAACAAAGAACTACTTTAACAGCAGCAGGACTATCTCGCTCTGTTTAAAACTGTCCCACAATCAGGCAAATCCTGTCAACCAGAGATCCGAGAAAAAGCAGATTTTATGTTTCTTACAAAGTAAATCAATCAAAGAGTACCCCACACATGACATACTTTTGAAAGCTAGAAAAAAAAAACGATATTATTTTTTCTATTTTATCCATAAATAACAAAGATACACCCAGTAAACAAAGACAACAGAAGTGACTCCCAGACTGTCTGAAAAGTTCTCAATGGATTTGGATGACATTTTTAGGGAATGGTGGTCATGGCACACACTTCTGTAAGTACTTAATGTTTGTAATAAATCAATAAAATGTTTGTCATTAAAAGGATAGAGTGATGGGTGAAACTTCATTTCAAAGTGTCTGATAACTAGTTTTTAATTGCAAACAAAGATTTTATAATTCTAAAGTGCATGGTTTTTTCACCACTTTTAATATAATATTATTCGTTTCTAAATGCTGATTCCATAAATGTGCTCTACAGTACAGTCAGCATGAACTGAATCAGACCAGTCAATGGTTATATGTTTCTGATTTAAATATTACATGAGTAATATTATATATTTCAAGTAAATCGCTGTCCCGCCCTTATACATCCAATCTAAAGGCAAAACTTATATTTACAAATAACCTACACAAGCATGTATTTGAGACTACACTTCGCCTCACGAATCTTCCTAAGTCCTGTTCACAATACGACACGATGTCGTGAAGGCAAGTGTCAAGACTTTCTCACGACGACGTAATTCAGTATATATCCAGTTTAACCCTACCTTAACCCTAACCCATTCACGCATGTTGAAACATACGCAGTTTGGCTTTTCGTATGACCCAGGTCCACTTATTTTATGACAGAAGAGTGGGGCTTCTCATTAAGAGAAACCTGCTAGACAAATAACTTAAGAGCGTAAAATTCCTGACGTCACGCCGTCAGAGAGCATTGTTAGTACTTCATGTACCTTTCTTTCAATTACGGTCCTGGCTCCAGAAAAACTGAAAGT
This sequence comes from Scarus forsteni, assembly GCA_036419115.1. Classification (NCBI taxonomy): domain Eukaryota; kingdom Metazoa; phylum Chordata; class Actinopteri; order Labriformes; family Labridae; genus Scarus; species Scarus forsteni. Next base: position 1,810,923 of record JAZDUH010000111.1, read on the forward strand.
TTAATATAGAATTACGTTTTTCTTCTGATTTTCACACTGTTGCTTGAAAAGATTAGATAATAAAACCAAAATTATTCAGAAATCTACATCGGTGTCGCGCAAAGCATACTGGGAAGATGTATGACTCGAGCATCAGCCAGTAAAAACTCGTTTTAAATCCTGGGCACGTCCGGGGGCGTGGCTTGTATCAAATCAGCCAATCAAACAAGAACATCATCATAGCACTGGACAACCTGCAAATTTCACAGTTAATGAGCCAAACAAAAAATGTCATGAAACAATTTTAAGGATTGTTTTGCTTAAATAACTACTCCTATACATAAGCAAAGAATTGAGCTGCATTGTGTTAATCCTGTCAGTCCAGGGTGCAAAGATTTGGAACAGTCTTCCTTTATCAGTGAGGGACTGTCCAAGTCTGCAATCATTTAAGAAACAGCTTAAACTGTGGCTGAGAGAAACGCAGTCATGTGAGCATCTGTGACCTATAAGTTGCTCATGTTGGTGCAATAGGGATTTGTGCAATATGAACTGGGTCTGCGTAATATAAATCTATGCAATAACATTCAGTGCAATAGGGGTTGGTGCAATAAAAGTTGCATTTGCTAAATGCTTGATGGGCTCTGTGTGATGGGAAGAATTGCAATATATGTTTCTGTTTCTATTTATACTTGTCTATTGTCCTTGGGTTTGTCCTACTGTATTTAGTCTGCATAGTGTCTTGTATATATATGTTACCATCAACCTGCCAGGGGGTCTGCAGATGGAAATTAGCCCAAGGCTATAATCTGGCATATTTACATTTGTAAAAATGTTCAGTAATATGCGCTGTTCCCTCTTTAAAATCAATAAATAAAATTAAAAAGCATAACTTCTGGGTAATGGGTTTCATTTTTTTATATGAATAGGTATTTTTCAACATGAATCAAGTCTTACCTTGGTGCTTTATTATGGGAGTCCGTATTGAAGTACTGTTGCAAAAAAGCCATACTATTGATGTGGAAACAAGGCCAAGCAACTCAACTATGCATGGAAACATACCATAGGAATGGGTTGCAGAAAAATGGAAGAAGGTTCTCTTGACTGATCAGTCCAAATCTGAAGTATTTGTCTGCATCAGAAGGGGTCCTGTTTGCCTCAGGTCCAGAGGGACAACTATCAGTATCTGCAGGCAACAGAAAAGAACAGTGGAGATTCCTAGCAAGTTTGGGTCAACATTTCTGCAAATGAAGTTGGACCTCGGTCAGGATTTATGATGTCCTCAATGCTGAGAAAAACAAGCAGATACTTATCAGGCAACACCAGGGATGAACCTGATTGCTACAAAATCAAAATATGTAATCAAAATATAGATACGAACTGATATTTTTTAGGCAAAGGCTGGTCAAATTTCTCTTCATTCACATAATATCTGGCGATTGATAAAAAACAAAAGACTGATTTTTCTCTTTGTGGAGGCGTCTTGACTCTGTTGCAGTTCTTCATAGCTGTCTACATTTTTTAACAGAGCCGTAAGAATCACAGACATGTAAAACATTAAATGAAGTGCAGAAATTAACCTGAAATGCACATATTGTTCAAGATTTCTTTATTAGTACCAGATGGTAAATTTGTTTTACAGATCGGGGAACTCAGCAATCCCAGTATACAATATAGACAACAACCACAACCAACAGACATGTAACATCAAATAAATCACATAATAAGGAAACAGTAAAAACCATTTAAGAATATAGTTAAACCATAAAAATGTTAAAATAAAATAAGTTAAAAACAGTTAAAATCATGAAAAGTGCTTATATATCCCCCTTGGTAAAACTCAAGGGCGGTGTGAACAAGATCACCTTGTGGCCTTGAGATTCAGGGAGAATCCCAATACTACCCCTTAGCCCTTGGTTTTGCACGTTTATGTCTATTGAAGTATTGGTGTCCCAATACTCAGTAGGGAAGGGCTAAGGGGTAGAATTGGGATTCACCCTCAAGACTGCCAGTTGCTGTGGGTACAAAACTGTTTCTGTAGCTTTTTGTCCGACCCTTAGGGAACACAAAACAACAGCCTGATGGGAGGAGCTGGAACTTGCTGTGTAAATGATGTGATCAATCTTTTTGGACTGAGCTGGCTTTACGCTGACGCTGCTTGGAATAGAGGGCTGTCATCGTGAGTTGAGGCTCCCCAATTAACCTCCCAGTCCATTTAACAATTTGCTGCAGTGCATTTTTGTCCTTAAGTGACAAGACACCAAACCAGGACACTAAAGAAAAAGACAACAAAGACTCAATTAAAGCTCAATAAAAGAAGGTCAGCATGGCTTTGTCAATATTAAAATAGCAAAACAAGTACTGATGTCCCATCTTACATACTTCTTCACAGTTCTAGCTAAAAGACACTTTGGCATCAATGGCAGTCGCAAGATATTTGTAGCTCTCCACACTTTTGACCCTTGATGACTCTGGGGTCAGGTTTCTGTGTTTTTGTTCTAAACTCAATAATCATGTCCTTTGCTTTGGATGTATTAAGGATCAAGAAGGAATGTTCGCACCAGCTGATAAAATCATCCAAGACTGGGCTTTACTTAAATCATTATTGTGCAACAAGCTCAGAATAACAGTATCATACATAGCCTATGATACAAACATTTTCGGGTCTATATATATATGTCTAATATACGTCTAAATGTTCCTTATACGTCTTGTCTAATATTGGTCTACCAGGGGTATAGAAATGAAAGCTTTTGAAACGTCTAAATGTAGACTATTCGACGTCTAAACAGCGAACATATATATAGACATCTTAGATGTATAAATCACTTACAACAGACATCTAATTTTAGACGTCTAACTTTAGATGTTCATCTGCCTTTAATGCTTATACCAAATATAAACCCAGGTATAGACTTAGAAATTGTTTAGACTTCTATTGGAGGTCTAGTCTAATATTAGACGTCTTAATCTTGGCTATATCGATATTATCCTGTATATCACTAAATGGCTATCATAATTATTTTAGTTCAGTTTTAGTTCAGTTAGAATAATGGATTAAAGTGCAACCCTAAATTCTGTGTAAAAATAGATGGAATCTACATTGTTGAAATTAGGTCTAAAAAATTACTAGAGGGCTAATATCCATCTATTGCTCAGTTGGATATGTACACAAAGGAAATATTTCATTTTTCAACTTAAATTATATAATTTATTAAAAGACACCAAAGACGTGATGTAAACACTCTTCTCATTTATGCTCTGATGTTTTGGGTGATATCACTTTAAATGCATTGTTGATTTAAAAAAAGTCCCTCTGGCCTCATGCTGCACAGTTCGTCCACTTTCTGCCTTTATTAACCTGTACTTCAGTAGTTAGTGCTTTAGAGCCCTGCTCCAACAGGTCTATCTCAGTGAGGTCCTCTATGCTGAACTTGAACGCATCAAGACTTCTGACTCTGCCCCTTTCCTCATGTCAAACACTGAGACGCGTTCACGGGCGTGCCGCCACAAACCAATGAATGCGAGAGGGGAGGGGTCACATATTCATGTTCATAAATACCCCGAGCTGCTTCCTCACGTCCGCTCTTTTCCCTAGTCAAGGAGGAACCCGGCGGACTGTGGCACCGATTTAATTCATTGAAACTTAACAACAAAAACACAAGAAACGCAACCATGAGCAGAAAATTCTTCGTCGGTGGAAACTGGAAGATGAACGGCGACAAGAAGAGCCTGGGGGAGCTCATCAAGACCATGAATGGAGCCACGGTCGACCCCAATGTCGGTATGTAGACCCTGACCACCTCATATCCCATAAATGAGATGTACATTCAAGTTTTCCTCTCTCACGCGAGCACCCAGAGTTCTCTCTCTCTTTTAACGGAATTGGAACACAATAGCTCGGTCACTCAATAAATCCATAACACCAGCACCATCCCAGCCCAGCTTCCTCTTTATTTCATGAGTTATCAAAGCTGCATTCACCGTGGATCCTGACCATTTGGTATTTTTCTACCTCTAGCTGGCATATTGGTGCAGACAGAGACAAGTGGACGAGCACGAGTTGCAGGTTTTTGGTCATGTCGGTAATGGTGGTGGTGGTTGTGCGCTTGCGGCTGCACGTAGCAGCACTCTGTTCAGCCCACTTCTGTCTGTACGGGAACACGGTGCGTTCAGAGCTGCTCGGTAAAGACCCTTTCATTGGTACACTAATGAGGGAAACGTGGTCTATTGTGAGCCTACTTTCACACGGTACCCGTAGGGTGCACTTGTGGGGCCGCTAGGCCAAAGACAGCGCTGTTAAATCTTATTGATGGTTGCTTTACATGCTCATTTTCTTTTGTACGATTTTTACAGTATCGCCTGAATGCAGCAGCAGCAGTAGACATTTGCCCTGTTGCTGTCTGCGTCTGGAGACAGGCCACAAAGGCTGCTGCCATATGAAACAATAGTAAAGGAAAAAAAAATACTATACTAGAAAATTTAATGTTATGACTTGCTTAACTCCCTAAAAAGCATCTCATACGCTAAATTTTAGGTAATGTTTCAATTGCAATGTGTCTGACTATCTATGTCAGATAATATGTGCTTTGTTTCTTTGTCTTTCTAATGAACATTACCACCACCAACTACACTGCTAGGGCTGGAAAATTAATCAAGTTCCAATTTCAATTATAATTAGTGCCTTCCTTGGTTTTGAAAATGAGATTATTAATATTACAAGATTACTTTGCTACATGAAATGTTGTACTTCTTTTTTCTTTTCCATTTATGTTTGATTTACATAAGCTTTCATATTTAACTTATTCTTCAGTGTTCAAATTAAAGTTTTGAGAGTTAAAGTTCAATAATAAATGTAGCACATGCTGGAATATCAGTGAGTAATTGTGTTAAAAATCGTGGCTCAGTATCTCTATTTAAAACTGCAATTATGAGATTTTTGCCATTAGCATGCAGCCGTAGCCTCTACGTCTTCTCCCTGTGCATAAATGCCTGTTTTTGTGAAGCACCACATGCAAACAAAGGCGTTTCATCTCAATCTCTTGTGTTCTTGATTTCCTGATCAGCATTCAGCTAATGATTCAGTGCTGGAAGTGAAAACATGCAGGGAGGTGTTCAATGTGTCCAGGCCTGTTTCTCCTGTCAGCAGGCCTGTGTGATCTTCCTGCATGAAGATAGTTATGCAACTACAGTATTGTGTGTGTGTGGGTATAACTATCTAAGGGCTGAGCTGTCACTGTGCAGGCTGGCCTTAGACCTTTCTCCGTTAATAAACCCACCCCCTTTATAGAGAGATTCCCAGCCTTCCCCTTAGTTTCTCTCTCGGCGGAGCTTTTTAAATTCAAAGTTCAGCTGTTTCCTCCCCAGACTGTCCTTCACGTTACTCATTTTAACTTCTTCTTCTGAGCTCAAAGTCCCCTGACTGTTCTCTGACCTCTGCAGAATGCGGCCATGTGTGCGCCCTTTTGGAGGCTGAACTCAGACCTTTAACGCAGACGGGTTGACTTTGGTCAGGGAGAATGACCTTTACTAAACCAATAATAACAGGAGGTGTTTAATATAGACTCTGGTAACCCCAAGATACAGTTTCATTCTGAATGTCAGTGTCTTGACTCTACTGTACTTGGATGGGCCCAGGCAGACGGTACTGTGCTGGAGTCTAAGGTCAAATATTGGTCAGGGTTCCTGCAGGCCTTAAACATTTAAAAAAAAATCATGTTTTTATAGTCAAGTCTTGACTAAAAGTCTTTTAAAAGTCTTATTTGTCCTTGAGAGGACTCATTTCAGGACTCAGGACGCATTTCTGATGACTCCTGACAAAGATCAACTTTGTCAAATCTGTTTTGAACTAATTTAAGAGCTGTTTGAGAAAATACTGGAAAAACTTTGGTTGCAGCACTATGATGCTTGTACAGTTAACATGAAAAAAAAATCTGTTCATATTCATGCCCACTTTCTCTTGTCTGGGAGAAAGTGGGCATCTCCCCTAATTCCCCTAAACCAGCATTTTAGTGCTCTATATAAGACAGAGTAACATAAACATCTCCTTTGTTAATAATTTTTTGTTCTGCTGTGCCTAATCTCAGTTCTGGTCAGTAGAAGATCGCTGAATCTTGAATTAAGTTTCAAGGTGTGGGAATCCTGATATTTGTCCACATAGTAAATCACTATAACTTTGAGTTTCATTCAATCACATGTATTTTATAGAATAACATAGTGACTAGAAGAAGAAATGCAATGAAAGACTCAGTTAAATCTTGTAAACCGCTGAGACCAAAAGGTCTGCATTCATTAACACAAGTTTACTGTAGACAGAATTCTGTTTATAATGACATACAGGTTGACTATTCAAGAAAAAATATAGTCAGTATTCATCTGGAAATACAACTATTGATGTTTTTGTCAACTTTGCATCAGAAATACTATTTTGACAGAAGTACATTACAGTTATCGATACCGTATCCAATACAAGAACCTTCTCCTCACCTACAAAGCTCTGCATAACCTAGCCCCCTCTTACCTCTGTGACCTTCTCCATGGATACACTCCCTCCCGCACCCTCCGCTCAACCTCTGCTGGACTACTACCACTTCACACCTCACTACCGTGGGTGCCCGAGCCTTCAGCTGCTCAGCACCCAGACTCTGGAACTCCCTCCCCCCACACATAAGACAGTCAGACTCCATCAAACTATTCAAATCTCAGCTCAAAACTCATCTGTTTAAACTGGCTTATTCATTTTAACTGAACACTGTGCACCTCACTTGCTTTTATTCTGATGATTTTGGTTTTAATGATGTTTTACAATGTTTTTTTATCTATTGTTGTAAGGTGACCTTGGGGGTCATGAAAGGCGCCTCCAAATAAAATGTATTATTATTATTAAATAGAGTTTTCCATGAGATATCAGGTGCAGTTTCAGTAAGAAGTTCTTATAAAGTCTTCTATATTAGGGCAGTCAAGTCATTTAAGATGCAGAGACTAATTATTGATAGATTTTGAGACATGAAACTGTGTTTTGCTTACCATACTAATAGATTGCCATACAAAACATGATTTTAATTGTTTATATCAAAATGTATCCTGAATCTGTCCTCAAAAACATGTACAAATCTCCCTACACACTTATGCTTTAAATGTGGCTCCAAAGAACACGTTGATAAAAAAGATGTCTTGATTAATGAAAGTCTCAATTTTAATACTTGATATACAGCACAGATGTGTGAATTTACGTTTTTTGTCTTTTTCTCTGCCCACAGAGGTTGTGTGTGGTGCCCCGTCAATCTACTTGGACTTCGCCAGGTCCAACCTGGACTCCAAGTTTGGCGTGGCAGCTCAGAACTGCTACAAAGTTCCCAAGGGTGCCTTCACTGGGGAAATCAGGTGTGTCATTCAGTAGTTCTTCACAACTAATCACATTTTGGTTGAAGTATGGATTAAGCCCCCCACCAACATGAAAACAAGATGAGAGATTAGATGCTCTCTAAAAACACTTCATTTTAAACATTTGTTTCTTTGATTTACATGATTTTGTGTTTAAAAAATGTATTTTTATTTTCTTTAGTGCTTGCTGTCCAAAATATTTAAAATATCTCAGTGCTGTATTTAAGTTTGATATGTGTGTGTGGTACACATGTAATATCTGTGAGTGATAATGCTTGATAATCATAATCTCATCGAATCAAAAGTGATCAGAATTTTTTTTCAAAACTAAAGAGAGCTGGCATGCAGCTCCTTAAAAAATTATGATCACATTGTAATGTGAGGAATTCAAAGGAAAGCAATCTGTAAATCAGTCAAGTGAATGAACTGATTATAACCACAAGATATAATAGTTGTTTTTCCTTTTGGAAATTCTCTTGCTCAGCCCTGCGATGATCAAGGACTGTGGTGTGAACTGGGTGATCCTTGGACACTCAGAAAGGCGCCACGTCTTCGGCGAGAGCGATGAGGTATTTCTGGAGGATTCTATCAACTGTGTTGTATTTGTTTTCATGTTGATGCTAAATGTTAAGATCCAATGACCAGAAAATTAAAAGGGAACTCAGTTTTCTCTTATTGTCTTTGTTTTCATTAGCTCATCGGTCAGAAGACAGCCCACGCCCTGGAGAGCGGTCTGGGCGTCATCGCCTGCATCGGTGAGAAACTGGATGAGAGAGAAGGCGGAATCACCGAGAAGGTCGTTTTTGCTCAGACCAAGTTCATCGCAGGTACACCAACACATGAGTTTGGAAAGTTAATTGACATATGAATTCATTGGTTTGCAAATTGTTTGACATTTAAATATTTGATTATTCCAGGTTATTTTCTTTCTTAGAAGAAGAACATTTATTTAAAAGAAAACAATAAAAAACAGTTCAGATATTTTCAGGAGGGACCCCAAACACTAAAGGGGCTTGTAGAGAGACCTACCAAAGAAAAAGAAAACTAGGAGTATGTCTTTTATGAGGAAGAATAGCTGCAAAAAGCAACAAAAAAAGAGAGAATATATTATATTATCATGATAAAAAGACAACTTAAAAGAAGAAAACAATGCATGATCTTTGTAAGTAAATTTTTTCTATTGTCTCAGCATCAGGATTATGAACAAAAGAATGAGGTTTAATGTTGAAACACATTTCAGGGAGAGCCTGTTCAGGATGGTGCGTGAGGAAATCAGAAAACACAATCATGTCTTATCGCACGTCTCTTTCACAGACAATGTAAAGGACTGGAGCAAGGTCGTGCTCGCCTACGAGCCTGTGTGGGCCATCGGCACAGGCAAGACTGCCTCCCCACAGCAGGTAAACATAAGAAACCACAGCCAGTGATAACTTCATTCTTGTTTCTTCATAACCACTCACAGTGCAAATGTTTACCATGTGAATTCTCAGGCTCAGGAAGTTCACGAGAAGCTGAGGGCATGGCTGAAGACCAACGTGTCCGAGGCTGTGGCTAACTCTGTCAGGATCATCTATGGAGGTCAGTCAGCTCCAGAAACTGAACTTTAGTTTGAAACTGTATTTTCTCACCTTATGGGTCCTCGTTAATGTTTGTTATCGTGATTTAGTCACGTCAGTAACGAACACAATCCTTTAAATCAAACTGACCACCATGGCACAGGTGTATCTCGGGCAGTATTAAGAAAGGTTGATGTCCATGCAAAAATACCCCTGTTTTTGTATTTATTCAACAAATCTTCCATCTCAAATCTGTAAGTGGGTTTGAAAAATTGTACGCTAATTAAAAGTATTACAACCACTTGTCAGTTAGAACAGTACGGTGTTCAATTGTTTAAAAGGTAAAGCTTATTTGAATTGACTGAAAAGAATGGATTCTGGACAGTTATTGTACTTTTAAAAAACAATTGCCCAAAAATAAATAACTAAGGTGCTATTCACACCTAGATCATTTGGGGACAGTTGTTTTGATACAGGTTGCCCCCTGTTTGACTTGGTTCATTTGTGTACATATTAACAAGAAAATTTGATCCCTGTTTCAGTACAAACAACCACATTGAGATCTCCTGTAAGAGATGGTCCTCGCTTGTTTCCAGTTGACCCATGTAGTGGTTCGTTTGTAATGAGCAGCCTGCAACTGGTACAAACAGGGTGGCGAGTTACCTTTCACACTGCTGAAGCAGTAAAAGCTGCAGTCGTAGCAAAAATAAATGCATTTCTGGTGTTAGGCAGCCAGGCTGATAGCACAGAGCTACTAAGCAATGTTTTGTGTCTAACTGAGTCACTTTCTGTCTTCAGTTACAGCTTACTGTGAAAATAACAACAGGCTGACATTACTCACCCCCTCTACAGTAGATCAATACAGGCCTCCATAACACTGACTGATTTAAAAACTCATTTAGACTCTCTGAATTTGTCCAGATGGGTCAAGCAGAATTTATCCTTTAAAGCAGCTCTCTACTTTTCTGTGCTATCTGGTGTTTGATCCACTCCAGACGCCTGCAAGTGTTAAAAGCTTTTTTTGTTCGTGCTCTGAGTTTGTTTACATTTCCATTGTTGGGCACGTCAAACACAGATAAATAAGTCAATCTCTCTCTATGACCGCTCATGAGATATTTGGCCTTCGCTTTAAAGGATAAGTTCGGTTTCTACAGCTTTCACATTGTTTATAGAATGAAGTAGAACAATATACTCACCCAGAAGGCTTTCCTCATTCAAACAGTGCTTTGGGAGACATTTAGATCAAAAATCGAGCGGCGGACATCCGTATAATGGTAGCACATAGGGCATACAGCACCACTCCTAAAACTGCATTAATCGTCCAAAAACTCATTAGTTTCACCAATATTTCATCATGGTCCGCTCAGGCTACTCCCCCATTACAATCTTTGTCGCTCCAGACAGGTCTTTGTGCCTGTGCTAACCTCTGAACTGAAGAAGAAGAATGTTTTCCTCCGCGCATGCGCAGTACTCTCTGGAGAGCTGTTCTTCTCTTTGCCTCCGCGTCCTCCTTTCGATGAGCTCCTCATCTGTAAACTCTGGCTCGAAACTGTAAGGACACCCATCATATTTAAAGTTCTCATCCACAACATCTTCATCCGATAGATATTCGTCCATTTTGCACAAAACTGGAAGAAGAAAGTCGTTGTGTAGCTGGCAGTCTTCCCCTGAAACAATGAGCCATACTGCGCATGCGTGGAGGCAAACGTTCTTCTTCAGTTCAGAGGTCAGCACAGCCACAAAGACCTGTCTGGAGCGACACAGACTGTAATGGGGGAGTAGCGTGAGCAGACCATGATGAAATATTGGTGAAACTAATGAGTTTTTGGACAATTAATGCAGTTTTAGGAGCGGCGCTATACATGCCCCGTGTGCTACCATTATATGGATGTCCGCTGCTCGATTTTTGATCTAAATATCTCCCGAAGCACTGTTTGGATCAGGAAAGCCTTCTGGGTGAGTATATTGTTCTGCTTCATTCTATAAACAATGTGAAAGCTGCAGAAACCGAACTTATCCTTTAGCTCATTCTGTAGATAGCTAAGCCTTCTAGCTGAACTCCAGTACTGCAGAGTGTGTTTCTTAATCAGAGCAGCACTGACTGTGGTAATGGTGTAAGCTCTGCCCTGCCTTTTTGTTTGGACCACTTCAGACTTCAAAGTACAGCAGTGCAGAAATGAAATAATCCAAAGATAATATACAAACTTGCTGCTTTTTATCCATAACCGAATTGGAGCAAAGCGAATGAGCTGTAGATGTGAATGTGAAGTTATTAAATGTTACAATACAAAGTGGATCACTCTACCAATGTTTTTTTTGTTTGTTTTTAAAGGTTCTGTGACCGGGCCAACGTGCAAAGAGCTCGCCTCCCAGAAGGACGTTGACGGCTTCCTCGTGGGCGGAGCCTCCCTCAAGCCAGAGTTCATTGAAATCATCAACGCCAAGGCGTAAAGAGAGAAAACCTGGAACCCTGCAGTGAGACTAAGTCCAGATTAGAGGCCAACTTCATTGAGACGATCCATCATCCCTCATTCTCAGCACTTAGTCCTCCTCCCCTCCATATTCAGAGTATTTGTGTAATGACGTCATTCCCTGCTTTTCCTTTATTTTGATTGTGCTGTATTTGACATGAAAAGAATAGGACAGGTTGACAGGTTGCACTGTACTGCACTGATAGAGTTAAGTCCACTGAGAATAACCCGTGTGCATACTAACTTCACACAGAGTGCTCAAGCTGTAAAGACGGACAATTATTACACCTTGAGGTGGACGGACAGTCCGCGCCTTTACTTGAAAAGTTTACGAAACTTTTTTTCTGTAAACATTGTCACAGCTCTTGTCAATCAGATTTATTTGTCTTTTTAATATCGGTGTCTCTTTTGTGTAGTTATGATGTTCTGTGGCTTTTACCTCCCTGTAGACGTGCATGAGCCATGCTCTTTCATTGGCTGTTTGGCAAAGAGGGGCGTGTCCATTACATGTTAATCATACTGTGTTGTGGCCGATGGGTAGAAGGTTGGAAAGGCTGTGAGGTAACATTATAATAAACGGCTTAGAGACTGTGTGAGTGTGTTGAGTCTTTTTTTAATAGTTTGTACTCAAATTTAACACCCAGTATTGTTAATACATAAACATCTTACAGGTCCTCAAAGGTCATGTGTTTTACATTTGTATAAAGATTACAAAACATAATCGCATAAATTTTCAATGACAAACTTTTTCAGAAACTAATTGTTTATGAGATATGAAGTTAGAAGAAAGGGATGATCATGACACTTTTTCCTAACTGAAAGTGGTTGTCTCATGCCATGTTGCATCACTTATTGCACAGTGTTGCAAGCCTGCTGTCCACACGGCATGTGTTAAACACTCTGCTCAACACCCTTTATTGTCCCTATCAGTAAGTGCTTTGATTGTACAGGTGAAGAAACAGACATGCAGAGCACTGTATAGAAGGGGAGTGGATTCATAGGCTCATCGGTTAACTCTTAATGAGCTACACAAAGTTTTTCCTGGATGTTAAAAGTGTGAAACTATTTTCTAACTCAGATAGATAAAAACTTGGCTATAGCCTCCATGTTAAACAGATTGACAGGCTCTTCTGAGTGTGAAAGTTGATGAAAACCCCTCCTCCATCTTTTCAGTGTCCCTCCTTTCTTGCTCCTTGTCCACATTGATGCAAGCGACAGAAGAAAATTAGAGGGAGGGCATCAGTTAGGCTCACGTTTAGTTTGGACTCACATATGATTCACTATAAAAGTCCTAATTTTGGTACTGACACTATCGCACGATGCATTCAGCTAGAACGTGTGAGACCTGAAGTCTTCGACCTCGTCTCATCAAGTTCATCCTTGTGTTAAAAAGCACATTTACAGGCACAGGGTGAACATGACACCTGATGACCTTGATGTCCAAAAATTTGAGAGATGCCAAATCTAAAAGCAAAGGATGGTTGTTTACCTTAATGACCTCGACCCCTAACACCTGATATTTAAAATCAGTCCTCTGTGTCATAGTGGGCATTTTTACAAAGTTTGAAGAAAATCTTTCAACATGTTTTTGTGATTTACTATCAGACGATCGCCTTCACAAGATGATCACAAGACTCTTTGATTCTGGCCCATGCTTTAAATGTATCTAGGTCATCTTTAAACAAGGGCATTTGTTGAATATTCCCTCAAGTGTTTTTTCAGATACTTCCACATGAGAAAGATGTCTCCCATAATTTTAACTTTGACCTAAGATCTCCAGTATTCAAGAAACACAAAGTACCTCTGCCATAATGAAAGGATAAGAGCTCAGTGAATAGGATCCTGCACACCGCTTTTGTCCCGATACACCACTGGAGTTACAACATGTAGCACGTGGGCCTTTGTTTCCTCAGCATTGCTGCCTTCACCTGATCCAGGCTCGGTTTATCTCTCCTGGCAGTGAAAATACTGAGGCTATCTATTTAGTTAGTTCACTAAAAAGGTCTAAAAGTCATACATTTGATTTGAAAGGTGTGCAGCAACAACCTGAGTGTATTTAACAGGGCACCAGTAGTTGGATTCATACCGGCTGCTTCAGTCTGCTGTGGGATCTCAGTGGTATTTTCAGGTTGGCAGGCAGAGTGTCTCATTTCAGAAGTGCACTGGTGTTATGACAATGCCATGCAGAGAAGCATCTAACATCTATTTTTATCCCAAAGTAAAACAGAGGCAGGAGGGGGTTTATTTAAATGGAAGAGTGTGGCTTTACTATCACAAACTCACATGGAATCATGATACACACATTCTGAGGCAGAATCTGCTGCACAGGAAACACTGAATCACATTTTTTTAAAGTTGTTTTAGGGCTTAACACCTGGGGCCTATGTGCTCTGCTGCCCAAAGATAAAGTCTTCATAAGTTATCGTGATCTTATAGGTACACAACGAGAATTGCTTTAATGATTAAGATTAATCAATGACATGGTATTTTGAATTTGTATTTATTTATTTAAACTGTATTTAACCAGGTGAACCTCGCTGAGATTAAAAATCTCATGTGCAGTAGTGTCCTGGAAAAGACAGGCAGCAGCACATTTACAAATTCAAGGACATCAAAACAATTACAGACACAGATACATACGTACGTATGTATCAGCCAATCAGATCAGATCTCCTGAGCAAGAAATCATCAGTCAAAGCATCTATGGTCTGCTTCAGCTTCCTCAAGTGCCTTTAAATAAATGGTTCAAAGAGAACAGCTCTTCAAGACCCAGTTTGTCTTGCAGCAGATTCCAGTTTGCAGTAACAACATATCTGAAGCTATTTATTACAAACTCTGGGAGCAGGTAGCAATTATAAGTTTTGTGACTCAGTCAGGGCATTGACACAGAATAGCTTCCAGAGCATTTTACATGAATACAGTTACTTTAGTATGGATGAAGCAGGCCAATTATAGCTGTAGGACGTCTAAAAGTATTGGTCAGATTTTAAAATTGACAGTTTATTAAAAACACTGAGAGAAAAAAACGAAGTACTCACCTTTTGAGATTCAATATTAGCAGAGTATTGTGTAAATAATTATTATTACCTCAGCCAAGAAAGTTGTTTTTGCCAGTGTTTGTGGCAGAGGCTGGTAATCTCACAGCAATTCTTTTTTTTTTTTTTAATTTTCTTATTATTTTGTCAAATATATTGAGTTCATGTAAAACTATGACTCACACGTTGTTAAAAAATACATTTGAATCATCGTAACTATTAATCTTATCATAATTATTATCATTATCAACATCCTTGTTATTATTAAACCTTTTGCTAAGTCTTAAAAATCATTGAGGTTTCCGTCATTTACAATGTCACTGATTTATAGAAAAAAAAAAAGAATAAACAATGAAAAAGAAGAATACTGTTAAAACATTAACTGACAGCAGTAAAATGGTTTCCAATTTTTGTCTTAAATTGTCCAAGAGACCCAGGAGTATCCATCTTGAGTCTGTGTTGTAAATTATTTTACATTTTTGGAGCACAGAAGCCAAAAATAGATTTTCCAAGTAAAGAGTGAACCCAAGGGACTTGAAGCATAAGAAAGGTACTCTGATGATGTTCGGCATTCCAGTTAAGCATGAATGAATAATAAAATGTTAAATGTCCCATAAATTATGAATAGATAGATAGATGAACTTTTATTGTCCCCAAAAAAGGGAAATTTGTTTCCACAGCCTTCCATATCATGTTACCAAAGCACACCATCACACAGAACACAAACAGAACAATGGACAATCACAAAAAAGTAAAAATTAAATAAAAGTGTACAAATGAAGAGCAAGACAGCACTTGACATTACCATTGTCTGGCGAGTAGGTTAAGTCAAGGAGGTAGATTGTTCATTCTGCCAGAGCAGAATCTGTAGTTGGAATGATACAAGTACTCATCATACATATCAGACCCTATCAGTGGTCATACTGCACATTTGAGTTGTTTTTTCCAGACCTCACTTTGATACACTAAAACAATTAAGCGTTTACCTCATCACTGTGCAGCTGTTTTCTTTTTGCCATAACAGAAAAGTCAATTAAAGCACTTAGAGGTTTAAGTGTATTTGAAATTACGTGTTTTTAACTTTTACTGTCGTAGATTCAAACGTATTGACACAGAATTAGTGCATGAACAGCAGTTTGTTCCCCCTGCTGTCACCGCAGCTCTGGAGCAGAGGTGTTGTTCACACTCCGCTCCTGCAGGGGGCGACAGCTCCCGGCATCGATCCGGCTGCGTGCCTCACGCTGACGTCCGTGTTTACAAGCGGAGCGTGACGCTAAAGGGCTCGCAAGAATACGCCTCACAGCGTAGCAATTACCGATATTTATTCATTCCTGTCCTCGAACCCGTCTGAAATGTTGACCCTGAGAGCTTTTCTGACCGACAGACTGATGTCGGCGGCGGAGGAGATCTTTGAGGTCGTCGAGAGGACCATAGCCGAGTACAATGAGGAGATTTTTCGCTCCAAAGATCTGGAGATCAGCCGTCTGAGGATGCAGCTTAAGCTTCTCAAAACAGGTTGGTTTGAATGAAACATGCCTTCATATGAGTTTCATTTAAGATGTGGTGGTTTTAGCCAACGAGCTCGAATTTGATGTATTTATTTGATCTCTAGAGCCCATGGAGAGATGCATTGAAGCCCAGCTGGAGGATCACACCCACCACCACCATCATCATTCTCCCCCTCCTCCATCACAGCTCCATCAATCACCCCCTGCAGAGGAGGCCTCAGTGTCCCAGCACCCTGTGGAGGACGAGGGCAGCAGCATCGATCAGGAGCACCCAGAGCCCTCACAGGTGAAGACAGAGGAGCGGGAGAGCCCAAGGGATTTCTGGATGGGACAAGAAGAAGCAGCAGAGCACCTTGACAGCCTGGACTCACACATGAAAGACTTCATGTCAACCCCTGCAGACCCCAGGAACCATCTGCACGACCCCATTTTACCCTTCCACCCAAATTTCCACCTCAACAACGGCAGCAGCATCAGTGGAGAGGAGGGCAGGGAGAAGCCCTACTGCTGCAATGTGTGCGAGAAACGCTTCAGCAACTGCTCTCACCTGGCCGCTCACATCAGGACTCACACAGGAGAGAGGCCGTACATGTGTGAAATCTGCAGGAAGACTTTTGTAACCACGAGTGCTCTGAACAGACACCAGACTATACACACTGAGGGCAAACACTTCATCTGTAATTACTGTGGGAAGTCCTTTAAATGGATGGAGTCTTTAGGCAGGCACATGCGGAGTGTGCACAAGAAAGAGGGTGTGCCTTAACCAATCTCAAATCTACGCTGATGTCTGATAGATTCATGTTCTTCCCTCATGTCAGTTATTTTATCAGAAATGCGTGCAAACTCAATGTCTGTCTCCTGTTTTAGTTTGTAAATGTGCTTGGACCTGTCAACGCCCTGTGTGGAAACTCATGTGCTGCAGAAATTGTGAAAAATTCTAGGGATGCACGATATTGTTTTCTTGCTGGTATACAGTAAGATATTCAGAACTTATCACCAACACTGATGTTGATACAGATATTTTCTGATAATAGCTCATAGCCTTTACTAATACAGAACTGTTCCTTTCATGAGGACAGTCTACTGGTGTTAGAGACAGGTGTGATGCAAGAAAAAGCTTTTTATTATTTACCAAGACACTTTTGATTTAAGACAGTGAACGCTCAGTTATGATGATGTAAATCAGTTTTACATTCTGCCAGTATTTCAGCAATATATAGAGCCAAATTGTTTGGCAAAGTGTCTGTAAATTACTGCAATTTTTCAGATCTGCTGATACTGATAATGAACTTTTCAGGCAATTGTCTGCTGATACTGATATTGTTCTGATAATAACGTGCATCCCTAAAAAAATATGCACAGGCATCAAATTTGTTAATACATTAATATAAGTGTGTTCTGTCTGAATTAAAATGTTGATACATTAAGTTCTGTTTGGCTCTCAGTCTTTCTATCTCTAATGTGGAAACAGAAAAAGGACAGTTCTTAAGTTTTCCAGTAGATGGCAGTATCCCTCATCCCATTCAGCAGAATCTGGCAGTGTGAAGATTCTTGTGAGCAATGTTCTGGTTTAAAGGAAGTCTGGTGCAGTGGTCCTCAAATGGTGTGGCAGAGCCAGGGCACACCAGTGTTGAAAAATTGTAAGTATATCTTTTTGTCAAGTTTGTTCATTGTGTACCAAAAAATCATACATTGACAAAATCGAATAAACATTAGATTCATTCGTCTTTGTAAATATATAGTTGGCAGACAAAACATAAAAGAACATACAACTGAAAAAAATGTGGCGAGCAACCAATATGGAAAAAGGGATACCATATGATACAGGTGAGAAAAATAGGCCTATAAAGAAGTACTAATACTAAATTAAACCTACATGTGCATGCACATAAACATACAATTTAATCATAACTTTAAAGAAACGAATGAGTTTTTAATTTACTAAATCAATACTCAACATACAATTAAGGCTTAGCAGTTGACAGGATAAACATGATGCATTAAATCAAAACAACATGCCATACCTTTTGACTGTATGCTTATAAACAGATAACTTTGTTTGTGCTATAATTAAACATTTTATCAAATGTTCAAATCTGTGTTTAAATCAACAGGGTATTAGTAGCTTTACCTGGTTAAGTGCTGACATACTGGTACATAAATATATGTTTAGCTCAAAATCATTGTGACATGCAGCAGCATCAGTCCCTGGACTCATTATTTGCACTAAAAAATAGACACACACCTACCTGTTGTAAGTCTGATAGTAATTCAATTTTCAAAATGTAATTCTCAAGCACTTTGAGCTACATATATCGTATGAAAAGTGCTATCTATCTATCTATCTATCTATCTATCTATCTATCTATCTATCTATCTATATCTATCTATATCTATATATCTCTTTAAATATATATATATATATATATACATATATATATATATATATATATATATATATATATATATATATATATATATATATATGTTGATTGATTGATTGACATAGAACTTACAGGGATCAGACAGATTTTGGTGACACACTTATTCAAACACTTCAAACAGTTCAAACACTTCAGTTGTAGTAACTTTGTCTTTTTTGGGGGGTATAAGTAGCCACAAAAAACATACACAGACATTCTAGTAAATGTTTTCTTAAGGCCTTTTACATGAATATGAATATGGTGTGTCTTGACATTGTGGTTTGATCTTGGGTTTAAAAACCACTGATCTAGTGTAAACCCCTGGGAGAAAATGTAAAATGTTGAATCCTTTTGTATAAAGAAAACACACTTTGAAGCCAATCTTTGTTCCTCTTTAGCCCTGAACAGTGACAGACATCCAAGGGTTTCATTTATAATTTTTAGTTGAGTAAGACATCTCATATTTGTGCTGCTCTATATTTGGGTTGACATTTAGGGTCAGGTTTCATCTCTACATATAGATTCAATTTTCATGCAAACTTTTAGTAGTTTATGTAATACCACAATCCAGTGGCTCCCAACCCTGATACGTGATATGATATGATCACACAATTTCATACTATAACATATATCATATCATATCGTATCGTATCCTATTGTGTCGTGTCGTGTCGTGTCATGTCATGTCATGTCATGTCGTGTCGTGTCGTGACGTGACGTGACGTGACGTGACGTGACGTGACGTGACGTGACGTGACGTGGCGTGACGTGTTGTGTCATGTCATATCATACATCATATCATATCATATCTTACAATTTTAGTACAATAACAATATCATATAATGCTGCAACATCTATAATATAACATATCACACTACATCATACAATGTCTTACTACATCATACATCATATCATGTCACATTATATCATACAGTTTAATACTAAAACAAATATCTTTTATATCATATCAGAGAATAAAAGTTGGGAGCCACTGGGCTAAGTTACCATATCATACCATAACATGTCCTGTCATATCATACCATACATATACTGTAAAAAGGTGTAAGAAAATAATAACACACCAATATGATGCAATATTTGAAGTAAAATACTTTATTAATAATTTTAGTGCAATGTCAGGTAATGCTATTAATCAATAATTTACTTATTTGGGACATTTGTATTTAAATGCAGCCTCTGTATGGGGCAGTTTGGATATTGTGTAAATGTATTATGTGTATGATGTTGTAGCGTGTCATATAATAATGTATTGCTTTGTCTTAAAGAATCATATAGTATTATAACATATTTCAGACACTGCTCCAGATTTTCTTTTGTTGCTTGAAGTTATAAAGAGGCCATAGTTTTCATTCAGTGTTTTGGTGTGTTATAGTCCAAGGGGCTTTCTGAGCTTTTACAAAAGCAGAATTGTTTGACTGGTCTCATGAACGCATAAAGTTCAGCCTGGCAGTCACTGATCTATTAATACTTAAAAAATGGAGGTAGAGGTGATCAAGGAGCCGGTATACGTGTTGGAATAGTCTTCATTTTAGGTCAAATATTCTTTTCATGTGTCATCCAGCTTGATTAAAAAGATTCTTGAGATGCTGAAAGTTAAATTGCACCTTACTCTTAATTCACGTCTCATAAAGCAGAATATCTCGGGGAAGTGGACGATTATTTCAGGGTGCTCTCAGTTAATGGAGAGAGATCTCCTGAGAGCTCTTGTGTGCGTGCAGCCTCTCTGTGCAATAGACCACTTAAAACAAGGGTGTTGAGTGGACAATTAAAATAATGACACAATACCTCCTTGATATAAGAATGTGGACTATGATAAAGCTGAATATAAAGGTTTTTTTTGTTTTTTTTTTCATAACCGACATCATCATTAAGTCTGTAGGGCTGGTTTGAACACGTCTGGAGGGAGGAGTATTACTGACTTAAACGGCACCAGAAGTTATCTTACAGCAAACTTTAAAAGACAAAATGATCCACCTATGTTCTCCTGAGCATTTCTGTATGTTTTCCTCTTCTTCCGGACACTTTTTTGGATTCTCTACTTGTTACTTATTCTGATTCTGCTGGACCAATTTCTCCAGGATGGGATGTAGAGGGGCAGATGGCATGTTTACACAAAGAAAGGGAAATGAGTTGAGCTACTTTTACAGGGTCATCTGTTGATGCTGCCGACTGAAGAGAAACTTTTATAGGTGAATGAGATGCTTAAGCAGGCTGAGAATCCCATGAAGGGCTCCCTACATGACTTTTTTTGAACACATAATTTCATTAAGTCTACAGGGGACTTTATTCAAACTTCAAACAAACATCCACATTTGAGGATGATCGGATTAGATTTGGGGGATCATCAGTCAAAGGTTTAGGTCATGGTGCACTACACTATGACTTTGATTGTGAATGTAATATTCCATGTACACTGGTTTTGATACTGTCCAGATGACTCTCACTTTGAAAGTCAGCCATGTTAAGACTTTGAAAACAGAGTCACTCCATCTTCATGATGCTAAGTGTAAGCAATGCTTTCTTTAAAAACTGCTCTGCAATAAATCCCCCGATGGTTTACCAGCAGTTTGAGTGATGACAATATTTCGGAGCTGCTGACCTCAGAGGCACTTTAATTACAGCTTCTCATATTTGAAGTTTTAAAGGGGACATATCATGCAAAACCCACTTTTTTAAGGCTTTTGAACACATTTTTGGGATATCTGGCCTTTCTTCCAGCCCACAAAATGTGATAGTAGACAACAAAGCATGGTATTTAGCAGCATGGTGTTTGGCGAGCTGTTGAGTCTGTGAATATACTGCTACGTAACAGTACATTTTTTGATTTGCTTACCTAACCTGATTCATCTTTCCGAGTATCCCCCTTCCTCTTGTTGAACAGATTCCTCTACTAAGCACAGCCATGTTGTTTATAATCTTAAAGAGAGATTGATCAGTCTCACTGCAGTGACTAGGCCGTGGTTAGCACTTTGTCTGTTAGTATGTTATATTTGGGGGAAACTAGGTTGCTGTTATCTGTTAAACGGCTTGAATTAACGGGTCGTATGTGTTCAGGACTGTAAGCGGTGAGTGGCTGGAGCATCTGCTTTGCTCAAGTTATGCTGAAGGACTATGGTGAACTTCCTCTATCTACACTGCTTTGCCTTGGCTCATTAGCATATGAAGGTTACCACCCTCAAAACCAGCCGTTCTGAATAGAGGGGCTATGTGAGCATGAAAATAATGCACCTGTGCTTGATTCATAGGCTTTTTGGACCAAAGCATGCCACTAATGTTCTGTGAAGATATCAAGGATCTATGTTAAACTGCACAAAAAGAGCAAATTATGGAACCTTGAAACTTCAGCTTGAGTTGAAAATCCTCATCCATTTTTTGTAGGTTGGCCAACGTTACAGAGCCACCCTGCTTCTCACTGCCTTATTAATTGTGTGCTGAGTGCCTTTCTTGACTGATAGCCAATCATCCTGATCAACTCTGAAATATAAGCCAATAAACAATGAAGCATAAAATGACATTCGAACCATACTGCAAGCACTACAGCATTATTTTTTTTATGAATTAAGACAAATAGACCTATACTTTGAGCTTGTGTATTGCAGTTTTCCACATCCAGTACAGCCAGAACCTATTGGATAATTTGATAGATGGTGATGCGGGGTACCAGCCAAAACTCTGGAAAAATGTATGCACGGAGTGTACAGGATTACAGCTGTAAAACACCTTTAAAGGTTTGCATCAAATTGACACAGATATTGACCCTGAAGGTTATAGAAACAATGTCTTCTATGCAGCACAAGCATCTGCCTAAAATGTCTTATCCCCCTCAATGGACATAAAAATGATTCTGCTATTGTTTTCTTGCTCAGTTTGAGCTATTGGCTCAAGGTAACAAGTCCACTGCAGAGCATAGATGTTATAATGTATGCAGAGCTGTTGACAACATGGCACCAAGCTGTGCTGAACTGACCAATTAGCACAGAGTTGACTTGTAAACCAATCAGAGCAGACTGAGTATCAGACACAAAGACAAACTAGCTCTATCAGGGTTAGATACTCTGTGTAAGAAAACATAATTACAGTGAATATACTCTCGCATCAAAAATGAATATGTAAACATGATTGAAGGACAACTGTATGCTCTTTAAAGCCATCTTTCTGTATGATGTTAAAGGAGGCTTATGCTTATTAGAGTATAGTGAAGATGTATATGTTTTTGTGATTTGAGCTTCCTTTAAGTCCAAATTCTTGTCAAAGTACAACAATTCTGAGCCACTTTAAAGGGAAAAGTAAAACTTATGTACAGCATGCTGAGCATCTGTGCATGTGTAATCAGAGTATTCAGGCAAAGGAGGGTGTCACATTTGAGAAGCATTTGAGCTTTAATGTGTTTGGTGTCATTTCAGCTTTAACCCTCGTATCAAATCTTTACTGCATTACTGCATTACAGCGAGCATCAATTAAATCATCATGAAAAAGCAGGGTGTTGATCTGTGGCCTTGTTTCGTTAATTCACCCTAATTACTTTCACATGTAGCACCAAAAGTGTCATCAGATCATTATGATGGCAGCTGTTTACATTCTGACAGATTGCCGTCTGTATCCAATTATGAAACAATTAATGAAACATGATTGCATAAACCACAGGGATGCTCTATGTCAGTCTTGTGATTTCTGATGCTGTACATTATCATGAATCAGAATTAGAAGTATTTTATTAATGCACAAGGGAAATTAGGTTTTTTCAGTTGCTGTTCAGTAGAGCCGGAAAATTAGGCTTAGAAATAAATAAGCAAGTTACAAAATGCGTAATGACATATCAAGAAATATGAAAAAAATGCACATCATAACAGGACAAAAAGACCACAAGAAAGAACACTACACAAATAAAAATATGCAGAGAAGAGAAAAGACATCAATAGAAAAGAGCACATGACAAAAAAAAAACACACATCCTAATAGTTCCATCTGCCATTGCTTTTTAATGACTTTTGTGTTTATTGTTTTATTCTTTCTTGTCATTGTGATTTGTTGTGTTTTTATTAGGTCAAATAGTTTTCCATCTGTTTTGCTCTGTATTTGATGCTATTAGCTAAATGTTTTCTGTGTTTGGTTAAATGTTGGGCTTTTTTCATTTTGTGTTTTGTCTTGTTTTTAAATTGTTGTTGTGTATTCTTAGCTGTTCTTTTTTTTAAACTTGCAAATGCCTTTTATTTGGCTGATGGTACTTGTTTAGTCATTGAAGTTCATTGTGCTTTGCTGTGGCTTTAAAAAAATGCATGTATTTTGGATTTGTTGGCATGTTTTTCTGACTTGCTGTGATTCTCAGTTTTACTGTTGACAAAAATGTTTTGCTCTTTAAGGCCTGAAACCAAACAGGTCAGATGTGATGCTGAAAGTAGGTCATTGTGAATGATAATTATTCTGAAATGTTTGTCCCACAGTTGAGAAGTCAGACTGCTCGTAATATTTGTTTTTTTGCAATAAAAATCTCAGAGAGGAAACAGTGATGACTGCAGCCCTGAGGTGTTATGTTCACATTTCTTTGTCTTTCATCTGCGCCTTTCACAACATCCTCTGATTCACCCTGAGGGGCGTCTGATGAAGAGGACTGATGGAGGCTAAGAATATCCTCCAGATGTGATGTCACAGAGAGGGAAATCATATTTGTCCTGCTCAATGATACTTTACATTCTGATGATGACATACTTACTCAAGGTGACTCTAAATGACATACGGCCTACATACAGTCTCTATGTACAGTAAAAAGCTGTACCACTGATGTCAAACTACTTCTCATACTTGTAATATTGTATACTTAAATGTAAGTCACACTTTCTAAACTGCTCAGGTGAATTGAAATGAAACTATGATTTTTTTTATTCAAGTTTCACTTAAAGTAATACCAGCACATACACCACAAATTTCTCAAATTTGATTTAAAGTGTGAACGTGTTTTCTTATTGTCCAACAACTGATTTAGAGCACAATTTTAAAGGTATAATTAGCCAAGATACCCATGCACTATTACCTTAGTTTTGGCATGTACTTTTTTTTAAACATATGTTGTTACCATATGTCTGCTTGTGCAGTTCGAATCAAATCATGTGTTACTTTGCATATTTTTAAGAAAGACTTCAATATTGTATCAATGTTGTAACAAACAAGACCAGGTGTATCTGATTTTTTCAGTGTAACAGTCAATGGGTATGACATTTTGGCTTCATTGGCTGCTCAATGCCGATGTGCTTGGAGCTTGATGCTAACTGAATATTGATAAGCTGAAACATATTTGACTTTGGTTCTTAAAATGCCAAACAGAATTTGTTTTAACCTCCTCTGGCCTGCTTATTCTGTTAACTGAAGGTTTTATAGAGATTTTTAGTAGCTGGCTTTGCATTTTTATTCCAAAATTAATGCCTATGAAGTATTGATGGAAGTAATATATAACCATTCAATAACAAAAAAAGCTCTCCTGATCTACAGCGACACCACCCACCCTCTCAATCCTGCGTTTGTTTTGTTGCCATCAGGAAGGAGGCTCAGAGTTCCTCTAGTTAGGAGAGCGGCTTACAAAAGGTCATTTGTGCCCTCTGCAGTGAATATTTTAAACCAAACAAACTTGAATGAACTATGAGCTGTGTCTCGGGTAACCTATGTGCGTAGTGGAATTGTAGTGGATTATTTATTTATTCATGTATTTATGGACTTGTGTGTTTTTTTTTTGTTGTGAGCTTTAATGTTGTGTTTTTACTGTTGTGGTGGCTGGTGATCATGATGCCAAAGGCAATTTTCCACTGTGTTTTAAACCAATGGACAATAAAGTCTTCTATTCTATTCTATTCTAATTAAAAAGTAATTAATCAGCCACTGTTAAGTTGTACAGATAACCCATGGGTGTATTAATTCCCACCACCTTGCCCCGGCACACCATTTGAAAACCACTTACTTGTATATTGAGTTTAACTTTGCACATTGATTAATGAATCTTTGTGTTTTAAAGATTGGAAATGTTATTAATCATATTAATGACATTAACAATACTAAAGACAGAGTCATTCCAGAGACACTGAATCATGAATTGATGATTATTTTACAGTCATGACAAATTGTTAACGCCATACTGAAATGTTCCCTGCTCTGCTCACTTGCCCTCCTTTTTGATTCAAATGTGAAAAAAGGTTCTTGACTTTACTTTCTTCAAACTCCTTCACACACCTCAACTGTTGTGAACACACTGATCGGGCTGTTCTACGTGGTTTCAACTCGACTCTACTCTGTCGTTTTGTTATTTGGGATTGTATCTTGTACGTGGCACAGTTTTCCATATCACCTCCAGAGGGATGTCAAATGAGCGGAGGTGGGACTGAACAACATGAGACACTGCTGACCTCTGAAATGTCAGGGTATTACAAGTTGGGGGTATTGACATGGAAATATGACTTCCCAAACTTCACTTTGTTTAACAGTATGTGTTCTGCTGTTTGTAAACCATCTTTGGCACAAAATCTGCTGCTCTATCCCCTCTTTATCCCCCTTTGTGAGGATGCTACTGTAGTTTCGCGCAGCCATGCAATGATTCTCCTGCTTACCTTAAAGAGATACTGATAAAGTTTAAACTATAACAACAGGAGAGCCAAACTGAGCAGATACTGCAAATAAAAAAGCACCAAATGCTTGATTTTAGTCAAATGGAGGGGGCCTCATGTTGGTTGTTGCCCATGGCCTCTAAATCACTGAGACTGCCCGAGTGTAACCAGGATGAAAGGTGGAAATGTAAATTTTGTTCATACAGATCTGTACGGCCACAAACCTACAAGCCAGAGGCGATTTTGTCCACAATGTGCTGCTATAGCCACTGATCCGTGTCCATTTGAAGGAGATTCCTCCAGCCGTACACACAGAAACACAGCCCTGAGCCTTCAGCAGCGTCCGTAAATCACACTCTCGCAGCTCCTCCTTTTCATTTCTCTCTCTCGCTCTCTTTATATATTTTTTTCTCCTCTTTTGGTTTTTACAGTGCAGTAAGGAATGCTCGCTCTACAGGGTGGCTGCTGTTCACTGGAGCAACTCAACTCCCATGTCTCACACTCATCCCATGTGTCTCCTATTAGCTACACTCACCCCGGGAGGAGGAGGAGGAGGGACAGACTGACGAGGAGGAGAAAGAGGGGGAGACAGGGTGAGAGAGAAAGAGAAAAGGGGGAAGAGGGAGGGGGAGGAGAGTGAGGAATTTGATATGCTTTGTGCATGAGTGACTTGTATAAAACAAAGACGGGGCAAATACTCTGAATGTATGCGCCACAGAGGGGGAGAAAAATAGTGCACGCATGAATACGCAAGGGACTAGCAAAAAAAGATTATAATTTATTTCCAGATTTTTTTCCTTCAATTGCATCTTGTTTCACAAGGTAAATTGAAAATAAAAAATAAAAATAAAAAACGACCGCCATACCATGAAAATGTAAAAAAATAATACAAATAATATGTACTGTATATATAATTATATCATTATCAACAAACAGACAACATTAATCATAATAACAATACTATTGATCATGAACGTAACACTAAATTGCTGGTCTCATGCATATTGAACTCCCCTCTGATACAAAAGAGGGCGTAGTTACTAAAAATAGAACAAAAAAAGTTCCACCAGATCAGAAGAAGCGCTTAGCTACATGCAATGACAAAAAAGACTCATGTACACATTCCCTCTGGCGTCAGGTAATTTACACATACTGTACTTGACTATCGCCGCCCCTCCGTCTAATATACTGTACAGAGCACGATACAAAACAGGTCTGGAGTTTGAACGATATGCAGGGAAGCGCTGAAGTCTGGACCCTCCACGTGGTGCAGTTATCAGGGACTGTGTGCAACATCTTCATGCCCCCGCTCTCTTTGTAAGTCCTTCAAACTCTCCTCTTCTTCACTGAAGTCCATAAGCTTTAGCTTTCAGTCTTTGTCCTTCATTGTTTTTCAGTGCCAAAGTTTTGAGTACAGATTTGCACAGATTCTCCCGCAGTTTTCTCCATGCTCCCCTGTCGTGCCCCTCCCTCACAGGGTCTTGTCACTTTCTTTCTTCAGGTGACTGAAAACGAAGAGAATAAAACAAGTTAGAAAACAGTGCTCAGTTATAAAGGTAGCCACACAATTTTTTAAAGACTTTCTTTATTTATTTAACATTTATTAAATCAGGTACTTTCCCGTTGAGATAAAGATCTCATTCACAAGGGTGACAACATCATTCACGAAAAATGCTTACGGCAATAAATTAAAAAAAAATATGGCAAAGGATTTAACAATTCATAGTGAAAGTGCAATAGTTTTAGGGACGGTAACATTTTAAAAACACAGCCATTGCTCATAGGGTTTTCGCTCTCCGAGTAAAATGGAACAAAAAGCTTGGACTGAAACCAGTCCTGACATTTCCAGTTCTGTCTTTATAGTATTCCAGGCTGTGGAGGCAGCATAACAAAAAGTTAGTTTCCTCAATTTAGTTTGCACTCTGGGCACATGTAGGTTATAAACTGCATGCTTGATGCATCAAGCGGATGTCATCCCATTGATGAGATCATCAGCACGCTGACCGAGCAAACAATGGGCAAGAGCATGGAGGCCACTTCTGTCCCTCTTTAAAAATACACAATCTCAGTGCAGACTGAATGACATGTGATCGCTGATGATATGAAGGCGGATTAAATTTGTTGCTGAGGTGCCGGCATCCTTTAGTTGCCCCAAGTTACAGGAGCAATATATATGTTTTTTTTATGTATTTTTGGGCATTTTGTGCCTTTATTGATAGGAGAGAGACAGTGGATAGGCTTGTGAAAGGGGGAGAGAGAGTAGGGGAAGACACTCTGCAAACTGGTCACAGGTGAAATTAAAACCTGGACCGGCAGAAGCAAGTACATGGGGCGTCTGGTTGCTAACCACTCCGCCAAACCAGCACCCCGGGAGCGATATTATGACGTAGGCATGTTACATCAACATCATCCAATAAGTTAGCTGATAAAAACCCTTGCAGGGTCAGTCTACATGGGTCTGTATGGCTGTTAGAGCGATTCCCCCTGTCGACAGGAGCTGTGAGAAAGTGAGAAAGGGGCATTAAAGCACCAAGTGTACCAGGGCTAGGGAAGTGTACCATGGGGCACTCACACTATACAAATGGACAAAAACTTAGTCAGAGAAATGTGTTAGTATGGAGTTTTTTAGAATCAGTGCTTCCTATGATACACATAATTATGCATGACTTCTCACAAAATCTATTACCATAATATGCATACTAAGTCACAGTTTTGACATCCACTTGAGCAAGTGCTGCTCAAGAGTGTTAGTAAATACTAAAACTACGTATTCATCACTTACTGTTTAACTGCTGATTTGAGGCACGTGAAAAGACAATGAATAGTGAAAATTCAGAGGGAAGATGGATAATATCGATTGATGACACAACATACTGCATTTATCCACCAAAACACACTAGATTTTGTCAACATTTAGACATGTTAGCAAACATAATCTGGAAATCTTTCCTTGTCCTGTGTATTGAGTAAAATTAACAAAATCTTCAAAAAGTGATATTAATACTTTGACACTTGTCGGCTAATGCCTTAACTGAGGCCTTTAGGATGAGGTTGGAAGATGCCCATGTTTTTGCACTTATCATTTTTTTTTAATGTGAACAACTTTGTCTCAACTTGCTTTTAAAATTTTTTATATGTCTAAAAAGAACTGGATGTATTTTCCAACCCTTTTTCTTACTGTCACATCAGATCTTTAAGTCTGAGTGAGTGAAATGATTGCGACTTGATGAATATTTTAATGGTTTTAAAACTTGGAACAAAGCAGCATCACATTATTACACCATTTGAGTCTTCCACCATGAGCCTGATGTTTGAGGAAAATGGACGCCATGTTAGGAAATTTATCTATGAGTCGAAAAAACTGTACTTTGTAAAACCTCTGGGGCAGAAAATGTAAATTGTTCCCACAGTGCATACCTGTAGTACTCGTCCTGGGTGAGAGAGTGGTGGTGATGGTGGTGGATCCACTGTTGTTCCAGGGCCAGTCTCTGTATCTGCAGCTCTGCGCTCTGGGCCTGCTGCATGGCCTGGAGCTGATGGGCTGCTGACATCGGACCAGTGAGGGAGGACGGCTGGGGCAGGTCACGGTAAGGAGCACCTAAGAATAAACAGAGGGCATGAAAGAGCACAGTGGTCAGTTGTCATCATCGTCTTTAAAAACCTTGTCATGAACTTTAAGCACAGTGGAGTTTTTAGAGAAAAAAACTGAACAAGTACATGGACGAGGAGCCTTCTCCTCACCGAACAGCTGTTGGCGGAGCACCTCGCTGTCAGTGAGGGGGTGAGCCAGGATGGGGGTGCCGAGTGTGGCTCCTGGGTAGGGGAGGCGTGCCAAGGGAGACCCCGACGCCAACGGGTCCATCAGGGGGTGAACCCCGCCCGTCGCTGGATGCCAGTGATGTAATAGGAAATACAGGAGACATTCAATAAGAGTCAAATCATGGAGGTCCAAACAAAGATCATCAACACATTACAGGAAAACACATCAGCTTGATTTAAGGGGTGTGAGCTCTGAAAAACTGAGTAAGAGATATGTGGAATCTGGATCCAACAGATTTTTGGATTTGGTTCTATGTGATTTTGATATAAATTTCTGTGTTTTTGAGGAGTCAAAAGAAAATAAAGAGGAGCAGTAAACTCTAGTTTCATATCAAAATGTTATAGATTATTCATTTTGTCATATTGTTATAATGTTATGGCAAGTTCATTTCCAGTGTACTTCCATATAATGGCACAGATACATAAATTGCTTGCTACATAAGCTACTTATTAAGTATCTGTTGCACCAAGTTCTCCTTTTTTTCCCGACAGTCCTAAGGTGAATTATTTGTCATTTTAGGAATCATTCCAATCTCATCTGTCTTTCATTTTTTTATTTCCAGTTTTTCATTTTGTCACTAAATCAAAGTTTCCCAACTACGAATCTAGAAAAGATAAAAATCTTCACATTCAGCTGTGTAAAACATCTTCATCAATTCTCATTTTATTAGTTATTTTCACAAGTAATGCGTTTGTATTATATGTAAAACATGCTTGTGCTTACAACCTGTCTGTAGATCAATGTAACTTCTCTGGTACAACAGCCCTACCTGATCTTTATCATAAAAAGTAAATGATTTACCCATACTGAGCCTTTGACATGAAACATAAAGCTGTTATTGTGTAGTTTACCGTGTCTCTTTGTCAAACATCTACCCTACAACCATTTTTTGATGTTTAAGTAACAGTTGGAAACATCTAAATCTCTGTGTAAATGATAGGCATGCGGGATTTTGTGGGTGTAATACTGGTATTGGCAAATAATTGCTCAAAAAGCTAAAAATTTGGTATAAGCAGATTTGAAATATTTACTGCAGATTCTCAGCCATATATACAGTACTGGCATTGACTCTATGGACCTTTGTGTATTTTCTAAACTGAAAGTATCAGTTCCATAAATAGGGCTGATTTTCTGTCAGTAGAGCAGAGTTTGTGGCTGTGAGAAGTGTAAATGACGCTTGATGTTGTTACTGTTAGAAGTATATTTGCATTTTCTGTAGATGTAATAAAACCCACGCTGTTATCCATTTCTATATATCCGCATCAATAACAATATTTACCAAAAAAGTTTTGATATGGAAGCAAATTGTACTGTAGCAAAATCCAGAATTAAAACCCCTTTGTAAATACTTTTCCCTGCTCTTGATTGTCATAAAGAGTATCAATATTTGTTTAAGTCAATTAACCAGCTAAAAACTAAGGAAGAGTACAGGGACCATGTTAGATGGAGAAAATAATTTTGTGAAAATCGAGAGTGAAGTAAAAAATGTAAGATTATAGTTGAAATGACGAGAATAAAGTCACAATTCAATTTTGTGATAAAAGTCAAAATGTTGAGAAAAGGTAAAATGTCGAGAATAAAGTCTAAATATATTGTATGTCGACTTTCAACTTTTTTCTCAGCATTTTAACTTTAATCTCATCATTTTGACTTTTATCATGAAATTGTATTTCAACTTTATAATGACATTTCAATTTTTATCTTGTCATTTCGCCTTTTGTCTCAAAATTCAGACTTTATTCTTGTCCTTTCGGCTTTTATCACCCAAAAAATATTTTTTCCATCTAAAATGGCCCCAAAACTGATTAAAGAAGCATTGTCAGACAAAGGCAATGTTTAATCTGCAATACTCTGTAATTTGCCAAGAGGTACAAAACAAACCTATACTTTCTTTATTCAAAATATTATCATTTTTGAAAAAAAAAAAAAAAAAAACTTAGCCGCTACATCACATCACTTATACAACTGTTACTGTAAACTGCATAGGGCAAAATTTACACTAAAACTAACACTGCTACCAGGGTAGAAAGCTCACCTATGATATTTTTGATTAGTCAAGTATGTATAAACTCCACTACAAAAGGTATGAAGGTGTCCTTAAGCACTGCACTTTAAACAATATATACATCCATAATAAATAGAGATACAAGGTTTCTGCCCAACAGTGATGAAAAGCAGGATATAAATCCAACACTGTCCACCTCTCTTCTGCTCTACATTGTTATTAAGCTTCTATCTGAGTCATCAAATTTCTCTTTGAGAAGTTTGAGAAACAACAACCTGTGAACAGGCCAGATAACGGTATCTGTCACATGGTTTCAGCTTTTCTGCACTGTCTTTGGTTTACATACCCATAGCAAATGTATCAGTTTGTGATACCACGACATGCAGTCCTCCTCAGAGAGTCTTCAAATTGCTTTAGAGAATAACAGTGGTTTGTTTTTGAAATGATACTGCCCTTTTTAATCATCAATCTTTTTTAATCATTTGGACTTAAGAGTACATGTTTCAAAGCACAATGTTTCTGCAGATTCACTTTTTGTTCTTGTGTTATAAGCACTGGGTACCTGTGTCTTGCTGGTGCAGGTGAAGATGGGAGTGGATATGTGAGTGCTGGTGATGATGGGGTGTCACGTTCAGCATCTGAAGACGCCCCAGATTCTCTCCTCCTCCTCCACCTCCTCCTCCATTTCCCCCTCCTCCTGTGCCTCCACCACTTCCTCCCCTTTCTCTCTCCCTCTCTCTTTCCCGTTCTCTTTCCCCAAAAGCGGGCAAAGGTGCTCTGTCTCTGTCTCTGTCTCTCTCCCTCTCCCGCTCCCTTTCCCCACTTCTCTCTCGCTCAAAAGAGGCTGGTGAGCGGGTCGGAGTGGGGTAGTTCTCGGGGGGAGCGGCTTGGGCAGGGGCTGGCGGTGCATGAGAGGATAGAGAGCTGGGAAAAGAAGAATGAGGGACAGGGTGATGAAGTGAGGTGGCGCTGGAGGTCGGTGGAGCAGGTTGAGGAGGAGGAGGAGCTGGCGGTGGAGCAGTGGGGCCTGGTGGGGCTGTGGGGACAGCCGGTGGGGCAGATGATGGGTGAGAAGGGAGGGAGGGTGGGAGAAGAGATGAGGGAGGTGGGTTGGACAGGGGCTGAGGAGCTGGAGGGTTGGGAGGTCGAGTTACTGGGGCCAGAGTTGGATTCTGAAGGTGCGGGGGGCCAGGTGGTGCTGGGGGAGGAGTGCCATAAAGTGCCACCTCATTTGCTCCTGCTGCACCTCCTCCAAGGAGTAGGGAGTGAGCGTTTGCATGTGCATTGGCATGAGAGTGAGAATGAGCAAGTGCAAGAGCTGCAGGGTCAGGTATGGACCCTGGTGGGTAAACCCGCTCGTCGCTCTTAAATTCAAATCCTGGCTTTATTCGATCTCGATGTGCAGCCATTGCGTGAGGAAATCCAACTCCTCCTAATCCTGCACCCCCAATCCCTCCAGGTATTGGGCCTCCAGCCACCCCAGGGTGTCCTCCAACACCTGGCCCCCCTTCAAGGCTGCCACCATACAAAAATCCCAAAATGGCTGCTGCTGTAGCTGCATCAGTTGGGAGGTGATGAGGGTGAGCTAAACCATGATTTTGGAACTGAGGGAGGAAAAATGACGGGTGGACATGGGGGTGTCCATGGTGGACTTGCGGGTGGTGTGCTTGGACGCGACTTGCCCCCAGTGGAGACATAGCATGAGGGCGGGCGTATTCGCTCAGGGTCCTAAGTGCTGGAGTGTCAGGGCCCAAATATGGACCTCCTAAACCTATTCCCAAGGCTGCCTGAGGGCCTCCAACTACTGCAGAGGCCCCAGCCATAGACGGCAGGAGTAGGGAGTGCGGGATAGTGTGAGCGAGGCTGGGGTGAATATGGTGTGCTGGTGGGAGGTGGGCATGTGGGTGTGAGGGGTGATGCTGAGGGTGAGGGGCAGGGTGAGAGACTGAGTTCACAATGGAAGAGGAGGAAGAAGACGAAGGATCAAGAATGATGGAAGTTGAGGATGGGAAGAAGAGAGAGGAGCCCTGGCGACCTCCGCTGGCGACGTTTATGTCCTTCTGTTGCTACAGAGAAAAACAGAAAAGATAATAAACCACATCCGCCCTGATCTGCTTTACTCCCCACCCATTAAACTGATTAATACAATCTCCATTAAATCCATTAAATCTGACTCAATTGCACACCTGTAGATGTCGGTCCAGTTCCCTCTCACGCTCACGCTCCCTTTCCCGTTCCCTCTCTTTTTCTCTCAGGTCTCTAGCCCGCTGCTCCACCTCCCTGCGTGCCCTCTCAATAACCTCATTCCTCTTCTTCCACAGTTTTGAGCCATCCAACGGGACAAAAAGTACATCGCTGCGAGCACAGGAATTTCCACTGCCGCGATCAAGGACCTTGTGGAACCTAGACATGAGTGACACAGCAGTTTAGTATGTCATTACTACAACCATTAGGAACAGGAATCACCATCATAATCATTTCCATTACATGA
This sequence comes from Scarus forsteni, assembly GCA_036419115.1. Taxonomy (NCBI): domain Eukaryota; kingdom Metazoa; phylum Chordata; class Actinopteri; order Labriformes; family Labridae; genus Scarus; species Scarus forsteni. The sequence goes on from JAZDUH010000111.1 coordinate 1,845,198, forward strand.
GATCAATCTGTTAAATGATCATGACATCACTTCACCGTTACCTTGCTGATTGGCTGGCATGGATGGGGATGTCGACAGGTTTAGGTTCAGGGGATGGACTTCTCAGCACTGGTGGTGGACTGTCAGTCTCTTCCCTCTCCTCCATTGGCTCCTCTTTGATCAGTGGGGTGGGAGTTTGAGCTGTGTCTGTATGTCCATCTCCACCAGGGAGTGAAGAGCTGGACGCTGGGGTGGAATTGCTGTTGTTGCTAGAGTTACTAAGAGGCGGGGGCCCTTTGGAAACACTTTGAGGCGAGAGCGACTGCGCATTAGTATTGCTGCTGTTGGGTGCACTGCTGTTGCTATTGCTGTTCACCATGTTACTGCTGCTATTCCCATTGGAGTGGTACGTCCCACTGAAAGGAGGGTGACTGTTCAAAGTGCCATGAAAAGGGGGTGGCCGACATCCAGGTGAACAGCTGGATGATGCAGGAAGTGGCATGTTGGCTCCAGAGGAAGAGCCAGGAGGGAAAGATGAGAAGCTTCCCATCTGGTTGTTGGATGGGCTTGGTAGTGGTGATAGGGGTGTTGGCGGGGTCTGGGAGGAGGATTGATAGTGTGGAGGGCGTGCATTTGGGGCCATACTTGATGGAGGAGGTTGAGTAAGGGACGTTTGACTTTGGGGTAGCGGAGGTGGTGGTGGGGGATAGGGAGCATTTGGAGGGTGTCCATGATGGCTGGAGGACGAGGAAGGAGATAGTGCAGGGGGTTGGTTTGGGCCTCCACGGTTTTGGTACAGTGCAGAATCTCTTAAGCTAGGGTCTCTCTCTCTGTCTCTAGACCCAGACTGGTAGTGTGGGTGGGGTGGGTGGGGGTGATGGGTCCCTCCAGGCCCTGAATATTCCCGACCTAGATTTGGAGGCACACCAGTGGGGCTGAGATACTCTCGATTTGTGCCAGTTGAAGGTGGTCCACCTGCAGGAAAGTCTTTCCCTCCAGCGGGTGGATACTCTCTGTGAAAGTGGTCAGCTCCAGAGGAGGGGGCTTGTGGCTGGTCAATGGGAGGGGGGAACTCTCGGTTGGAAGAGTTTTGGGGATGTGGGTGTGGATGTGGGGGCTGGGAGGTGTGACCGGAGTTGTTTTGGGGTGATGCTGGAGGGTCCCGGTTCAGCCCTGGGGTAACAGGTAGCCCACTATTTGAATTTGGAGGGAGGGAGTTGTTGTTTGGGTTGCTGGTGCCGACTGGCTCTCGAGGCTGGCCCCCAAACTCTCCCCATCTGCCTCCATCTTTGTCTCTTGGATGAGATCCACCAGTTCCATTGGGGCCAAAGTCTCTACTCTGGTTTTGGTTTGGCAGAGGAAAGTCCCTCCCTGTATCCCGTTCCCTTTCCCGGTCTCTGTCTCTAAAAGCTGGACCAAAGTCTCTTCTTTCAGGGCCCATGTTAGCTCCATCTCTACCAGAGCCTTGGAAGTCCCGGTTCTGACCCACTGAAAGACTCCCAAACTCTCTGCCTTGGATGCTGTTGGACCCCCCCATCCCACTACAGGCACTAGTACCATTACCACCACTACTGTTGTTGTTGCTACCGATGGGAGCGGAGAACTCCCTGTTGATCTCCCTCCCCCCACACTCCCCCCTCACTCCCCTCTCCCTCTCTCCTGTTGGCCCCCTCTCTCTGTCCCCTCCCCCTCCAGGATACCTGGGAAGGTACTCCCTGTGGGGATGGGGATGGGAGAGGTAAGAGGGGTGGGAGGAGGAGTGCCGGGATGATGGAGGGTTGTACACAGAGGGAAGCTGCTGCTGCTGCACTGGCGGCTGGTGCTGGGGTTGGTGTAAGTGATGGTTGCCAGGGTAACGGGTGTAGCCCCAGCTCCCCTGGCAGCCCGTTGCTGTGCCACCCTGCCAGCTAGAGGAGCTGTAATGATGAGGGTGGGTGGAGGGCTGGGTTTGAGGCTGTGACTGGGATTGCGGTAGAGGGCTGGTTTGAGGCAACAGAGACGGCGGATTGGACTTGTCAAGAAGCTTGTCAGTCTTTTCTGTTTTATCTCTTTCAGTCTTAACTTCGGCGGGCAGGTTTTGTGCCCCAAGCTCTAGGGGCTTTAGGGCAGGTGGAGGAGGAAGAGGTGGGGGCAAAGGGTGGGGAATGTTGGGACTGTTATGGGAATAATCTCCTCCTGAGATAGCTGTCTTTGTCACACACTGTGAACTGGCTTTGGAATTCATTCTGCTGCCGCTATGTGCTCCATCAATGCCTGTTGGTCCTCCGTACTCGGCTTTACACATGAGTTTAGAGTCCAGGGAGAAATAGGACTTTCTCCCGCTATTGCTGTCGTTTGATGAATCCCCCGCTCCACGCATGGAGGGAGTCAGGCCTGAGGAAGAGCAAGGAGTGGAGGGGGGCTTTAGAGATGGACAGTCTTCAATACGTGCATCCACCTCCCGCTTTTCTCCATCTCCACAGGACTCCTCCCCTCCTCTCCCCTCTCTCAGTGCCCTCCTATCCTCCCCTGCCACCTTGCCTCCTCCTCCCTCCTTGCCTTTTTCTCGTTCCCTCTCTCCTTGCTTTGGTGAGTCGGGGCCATCGGAATCAGAGTCCAGGCTACCCAGAGGGGAAGCGGAGAGACTTGGGGATGAGGAACGATTGTCCTGGTCTATATCCCGCCCACTGCTCAGACTGCTGCTGCTATTGGCCAGGCTCCCTACAGCTGAACTCCTACTTCCTTGGGATTGGCCATCTTCATTGTCACTTTCTCGGGATTGGTTGGCAACCGAGGTTGGAGGCGGGACATTGGAAGGAGCCGAGTTGTCAGTTGAGTGTGTTGATGTTGGAGGGTTTGGGGTAGAAGCCGATTCCTGACAAGAAAAGATCATTTGTGAATGAGAATAGATTAATATTTCATAACTGTGGTAATAATGGCTGTCTTACTGAAAAGGATGTGAATCTGAGAGGCAGAGACAGTGCCTTTGGAGTGTTGTAGCTGAATCAAAGTGTAATAATTAGACTTTACATAACAGGTTGATGAAATGTAACACAAACCTGAACTTTCTGCCTCTTTGGAGGAGACACAAGTTCCTCCCCCTCACTCTCTGATGAATCATGCCCTTGTGATCTGCGACTGAAGCGATTTCCAGCCAATTCCTCACCAGCACCTCTTTGCTAAAACAACACAAGACTTTTAATTCCGTAGTGATGCCTTTGAATCCCTAACAGGCCCATGACTGTTTTTAGAACAAAGACAGACTCACACGGCAGCTATGTCAAACATAAAACATCAAACATTTCAAAGTGCTAAGCTGTAAAACACACTACTGAACAATCCTGACACTGCAAGGGTATGTCTGTAGCAATCATACTGATGATGACTCATACACAGACAGCATACACATGTACACACAGCGACAGCTCTTTCTTCTTCAGGACTTTAACTTCCTAGCACACCCATAAAACAGCAGCACAGACAACGATAGAAAAAAAAAGGGACAAAAAAAGTAGGTTCTAACCGTTGTTCTATCATTGCGTTCAGGGCGAGTGGGGCTGGGGTGCGGGCGCCTTCCCCTTCTCTCCTCACTTGCCCCCCGCCGGCGCCCACTGCGCATGGGCATCTGCAAAATCCAAAGACCCGGCAAGACAGAAGAAGAAGGAGGGGAGCAACAGAGTAAAATGTTAGAACAAGATAGTTCATGTGCTGCATATAAGATGACTGTGGCAAAATTGATAGAATATTAAGCTCATTCTGTTCAAGGTGGGATATAATAAGGACAGAAGCTTGGGGGGAATAAAAAGCAGGGAGGTGAAAAGAAGAGACCAGGGCAATAGAAAACAAGAATGCAGGGAGGAGGGAGAAATTTTAGGCTGTGAAAGAGTTTTGTATAAACATGGAATCTTACAACTAAACAAATAATTTACATCATAGTCATCTTGTTTATTTTAAATACAATCACATATGGATCCAATTGTGATTCCACCAAACTAAAATATGTTCAACAAGATTTATAAAAGTAAACAACACTGACATTGTAGTGAAAAACATAAACACACAGAGCTCATACCGATTCTTTGTGCGTCCGCGTTTTCATTGTTTCTTCTTTAAAATGTCCATTTTACGACACAAGCCATTGTAGGCACTGAACTGGTTTTGCTGTTTAAGTGCAAGGCTGTGTGTTACACCATGAGAGATACCAAAACCTGTAAAAAAAAGCATAAACAAAGAAGGCATTATTTAGTCTTAATCTGCAAAGAATTCAATGTGTTGCAAAAGAGCACGGTTCATATAAGGATGCAATCATGTTGTTATTTGCTATATCGCTTTTGATAGGGACCATGCAAATTAACAAAACTTCAATATATTTAAGTTTTCTTTGCTGTGACACCCAATGTGCTTTAAAACTATGCAGTTTAATGGTTAAAGATACATAATATTGATATGTTCAGATGCATAATACTTCACACACAGCAAAGGTATTGACAGGTTATGGCTTAAAAACATCTCAATTGTTACCAGTATCACACGTACATGCATATAGATCATATATATTGTATACTTTGATTGTAATACTGGTAGAATGTACGACTGTGATTTTAGTGTCGAAGAGACTTTGGCTCCTGCCAGCAAATGTTTATACATATTTATTGACATCAGCGATAATGAGTTTGTAAATTTCAGTATGTTTGTTTCATAAAATCCAATATAGCACATCCCTGTTAAAAAGTATTTAATATCTTAATTGCCCTCAGATCTTTAACCATATTTTCTGTAAAATGCTGCCATGGTTGAAAGAGAAAACATATATTGTCTCTAAGGCATTTGTAAAATGAAGCACATGTATATATATATATAAATTGTCCTTCATGTTTTTGAATCAGAACAAAAAAATACACTATAGTGGGGATCCATATGTATATTTTGGCTTTGGTATTAAAGCAAATATGAATATCTTTAATCATTAACAAATTTGTGTCGAACTTTTAACATTTTGCTTTGCAACAACCCTCGCCCCAACATAGGTTGTGAAATACCATACATAAATGACATGTGCTGGCCACACAGGTGTCAACTTAACCCACTTATATTTCCAGCCTTTTTTCTTTTAAAAAATAGATAGAATGGCCCCTCCTGCAGAAGAGACATCCAATGATACTCCCCAAACATAAATGGGCCAACTACTGTGCTATGTCATTTTAATCTGAGGTTCAGGAAAGGTGTTAGTTCAATAACAAAGAAACTTGATTGACAGCTGCTTCCTGCCAATACTGCCCCACACTCTAGCAGTCTTGGATTATTGTTGTGTTATATTTACTTAGCAACAATAAGCCTCGGCAGGTGCAGACCACCTGCTGAAATGATGGAACATCTAGTAAAGCATTTCAAAACCCTGGTAATTTTATTTAAGTGTCTTTGTAGAATGTACAGCTGATGAATAATGTAAAAAAATGCAGAAACATACACACAAAACTACAGTGGCCGATGAGGGAAAATGGCCTACAATGGCTTGATGCAGTTTAAGAGGAAAACACCTGCAAAATCAGAAACGTGCTACAAGTTACCGAAACAAAGCCCAAAACAAACCAAACCCAAAAAACACCTACGAGAGCAGAAATGCAGATTAAATATAACAGATCTGCCTGCTCCTGGCCTGCAGGGGGGATCTGGAGCAGGCAGAGTGCAGGAGAGAGACAGACGAGAGAGACAGCGGTCAAACCAGCATCTTCTGGGATCAAATCAGCCAATCCTAAACTTAAGTGCCCATGTATTTGAACCTTCATGGTAAATGCTCAGTGTCAACCAGCGAGAGGGTGGTCATGGTCCTTTTTACCTTTACCATCATGTTTTCTAGGTTTGGATCGCTTTGGGCTTTGTTTTATTTCTCACTTGTAGTGTATTTATGCTTTTGCAGGTGTTTTCCCAAAATTGAACTGCAGTGAGAGTTGCTGGTCATTTGCCCTCTTTGGCCACTGTACAAGACTAACTAAAAAACAAAGTAAGGGGAGATGACCCAGTCCCATCCCTCATCAGCCACCCCAACTACCCAGGTACAGTATGTTTCTGTGGTAAACACTGTTTTGTAAATGAGCAGATCCATCTCACTCGTTTAACATATGTAACTGATCATGCAGATGCTCACAGCTGCTTTTGAAACTTGATAAATACATGAACTCTATCTCATGATTAGGTTAAGAATGACATCAAATTAGTATTTAGATTTTTGACATAAAACTTCAAAAGCAGTATATATATAAATATAAATATAAATATATATATATATTAGGGATGTAACGATATGGAAATTTTGTATATATATATATATATATATATCATATATATATATATATATATGTATATTCAGTATGTTGCTGCAAAAATTTCCAGAATTGAAATCATTTAACCCCTTTATTGTTATATTCATAACAGTTCTTTTGTCTTTTTTGTCAATAAATGTGTCAGATTCAGAGGCCAAACAATGCAAACTGCGCATGAGCACCTCGCGTGAGGCTCCTTAATCGAGGGCAGATACATTGTTCTGGCTTTTCCAGGCAAAGAGTAGCATCACCGTGCGTTACTGAGGCAGAGTGGTGATCAAGCACGATATAACGGTAATTTTAATTGGACACGGTAACGATTATCGTGGGAAATTTTATCGCGGTTTATCATTTTACCGGTAACCGTTACATCCCTAATATATATATATATATATATATATATATATATATATATATATATATATATATATATATATATATATATATATATATATATAGATATATATATATATATATATATATATATATATATATATATATATATATATATATATATATATATATATATATATATATATATATGTATATTCAGTATTTGCTGCAAGAAATTTCCAAAGTGAGGTGGCAATTTGCTTTTTCTCACTGTCATCTATAAACTGCATTAACACTCAGTTAAGTGTCAAGGATGCTTGGTATCATGGCACATGCATCAAAATGACCAGCACCAATGTTCTAGCTTAACCAAATTTTATTATGAGCAACCAAAAAACATAAAAAACCAGGGCATATGTTTATACCAAACAGGAGGGGTGCAAAAAGGACAAGAGCATTTACAGGAGGGACATAAAAGAATATTTACTGTGTGTGGCACAGTCATGTGGTAATCGAATAAAAATGAGCAAAGTGGAGGAAAAGTGTATATCTCAACTCATAGCAAATTACATTTAATCACTTTTGTTTAAACATTGGAGTTAGAGTGGAGAGTTTGCTATTAAGGTGGCCACCTTAATTCTGAAGTGCTGTAGGAGACATTGATTTGTAATTCAACCCATCTCATATTATTGATTTGATTTGTTAAAATTAATTAAAAGCAAAGTCTGAAATTAATTGCAATTCTTTTTTCAAATTAACCTACAGCACTAGATATAATAAAATGTACATACAGCATTACTGCTGTACACAAATACCACACAGACACACAACAGAGAATATTCAGATACATTAGACAAACATGAAACATCTCTGTTTGATTTTAATTTATTTTAGGTCTGATGAAGGACAAGCCTAAAATAAAACACACTGCTTGGACACTACATATGCACAGTTGCAATATCTAAATTCAAAGCATGCTTCACTTTGGATTGGGCCAACTGCATTTTACTGCCCAAAACATTTACCTATCAGTTTTCTGACTTCACCACCAACCTCAGATGGTTAACTTTTATACTGTATTGGATTTGTGTAACTGGGTGATGAAAGAGGTTAATCAGATCAGAGAAAAAAAAAACGAACATTCTGAGTCTGTGTTTTAAAAATTTAGTCTACAGAAGACTCCAGCAAATGTCTTGGCAAGACTAAGCTGCACCTCCTCCTCCTTCCACCTTCACCACAACAACCCAAACCCACAGCCACTTGTGGCTAACCCAGATGACCTGGTTATGGCCAGCAGAATCACAGGCTTATTTATCCAGCCAACCAGCCATCAGGGAGATGTACAATGACAAGATCCTTAATTCATCTGGGCCTGTTTGACAGCACACGCGTACTACACAGAGAACGTCAGTCTTATACATTCATTCATGTACCTCTATGATGAAAACACCGCTCATGTATATTAAATGAGGATATAAATAGCTCACACCACTAGATAGAAAAGTATATATTTGGCACAGAAGCTTGCAGAGTAACATTTAGAGTCAGCCAATGATGTTGTTACACAGCTACACAGATTTTTTGTAAATGTGCGTGCTTGTTTGACTCAAAGCAGACCAGCCTTTGCAAATCCTGATGCGTCTCCTTTTACACATGTAGGATGCACAAAAGTACTAGTATGGTTCTTGGAGTTAAAAACTTGAGGTTAATTATCATGGGAACTGAAAATGAGCTCCAGTTGAGAAGCTGGTTCTATTAATTTGAGGAACTGATGTTTGCCTTTATGCTTGGATTCACTCACTGTTGCCTTTTGTCTTGCAGAACAATGAGCCACATTATAGTAAGAGGCAGTCAGTATGAACAACAGCAGAGTCAAGAAAGTAATTATGGCTAACAGGAGGTAGAGACTGTCAATGACACGTTCAACGCGATGTGCAATGTCTGTGGCTGAGGAAAACAGAGCGGAAACACCAACAACATGCTGAGACATTTGTAAAGGCAGCATGACATTAAACATTAGTCCTGCCATGTGTTTGACATTGTGACCCAGAGAAGCTGCACAGGCTGGCTGTTGTATTGGTCGAACTCCTTTTAACACAGAAAATCCACAAGAATCATGAAGGGACTTTATAAGCAACTGGATCAGTAAAGAGAATGAAAAATGGCATTGGTATAAATAAAATCCTATCAATTTTCCATCACTAGAATCAACATATTTTTGCCCATATTTATCAGTAGAATGTGTAGAATATGCAAATATACTGTACCACGACACATTACCTTATTAGGTTGTGGACTTTTAGAATCAACAAATGTGCCTTCGTTTCAGTTCTGAAATAATTGCATCCTCGTTCTTAACAGTGAATGCTAGGGAGTGGGGTTTTTAATTATGATGTTTAATTAGTTAAGTTCAAATGCTTAATTTTATTTAAATATGGGCTTTATTATTGTTGTAGCTCTAGAGAGCTCACTGCCAGCACAGCGCTGTGTGAAGCTCTTGGGAAGGTGGAGGATCCTACAGTAAAGAACAAATTTTGCCTTTAACTTTTTCTATGGCCTCAAAATTATTTCACAGCATTTAAAAGAGATTTTTGTATCAATATATATCAAGGAATGAAAAAATACCGAGCATTTTATCAGCAAAAGCAGCCAACAGGCAGCTTCATTGAAGAATGAAAGACGGTGAAGGGGCTTTCATCCTCAATTTCTTGTATTTTATGAGCTTCTGTCAGGGATGTAGACTTCCTCAATCAAGAATCTTTTGTCAGCACACTTTTGAAGTAACTCTCAAGGTAGGCACAGTGTCCCCTGCAGGAAATGAGGCTTATAAAGTGGCACTCAATGACGATATGATCCAAAGACATCACATTCATTTTTATGACGCAAAATCTGGATTTGAAGAAAAAATGTTCTTTAAAATAATTTTGGGATCAAATTCTGTCTTGTTTCATGAGTATTCATAAGATAAACAGCCTATTTATGTCATAAATAAACTGTTATGCATAATAACTGTAAAGTTTATAATAAGAGTAACAGATAAAGCTGTGTACAGGAGAGAATCCGTGCTTAAATTGGTGCTGGTACATTTTGGAAATGGTCTCAGCTACAGATGATATCAGAATAGGGATGCACAGTACTGGATTTCTTGCCAATATATGACCTATACTTCTGCTTTATGTGAAAGTACACCTATATTACAAGCTGTACAAATCATACAGTTCTCTACCCACTCATCATGTGGCCCTTTATGTCTACCTGCTGTCAGGTAACCCTGTTAGAGCATGTGGGCGTGCACCAACAGCCTACTGGACATTTTTTTAGCACCCAAGGTGTGAGACTGCTGAACTTTAGCACTACGTGTAAGTGTGTTTATTTTTTTAATTCAGTACTAAGGTTTTTTCTTATCATATTTTTCATTTGTAAAGTTTAAACTAAGGAGGCTTTCTGTTTGCAGGCATTTATTTGTTTAAATTTTAGAAATGTTTCTTGAAAAGTTATGAACAGAGTTTGAAGACATTTTCATGGAATGCTGATCACAACACAAGAAAAGGTGATAAGATTTTGATGGGGATTCAAATCAATATGTGTAACCAAGATTTCCAGGAGCATTTGTGATTTAAACATTGCGAAACAGGGCGCTTTTCCACATTCTTGCTCAAGACTCCACTTCTGGACTGATTTTGGGGATATTTTCAGGGAATTTTGGTCATGGAGCAAGAGATTACATTTTGGTGGTGTTTCAAATCCAGATGTGGATCCAGGATTTTGTCAAGGATTTTTTTTAACAGTGCGAGATAGGGCAGTTTTAACTTGCCTGCAGTGTTGGAAATGCCTTTGCTGAGGCTAATGGTCTTCTAGTTTCTAAAGTCATGCGTTTATTACTGGATTGGTTTCATGGAATGAGGGGCTATCGGAACAAAGTTAATTTCATTGAATTCACCAATTTTATTGACTGTATAGTGAGCTGTTACTTTGTACACCAAAGACAAAAAATACTCCAAACAGTTGCAGTAAAACAATTATCATCTGCCTTTAAGGAGCAACAAACAGCACTTTAATATACAGAATACTGACTTTGTTTTATGTTGCCTATCCTTTTAAATTAAAATAAGTTCTTCTTTTCCAACAACAGGTTTCCAAAAACTCCATAAACTTGATGCTATCATGTAGGCAATGAATTTAAACAGAAATATTGATACTCACTGATACTGATAATAGACTGATCATTTCAGGCAGCCTTTGCTTGAAAATACTTGCGTAGTAGATATGTAAAATCAAATAGCATGCATCCTTACTACACATGGCGATGCATTAATTATTACTGCATGCTGCAGTGAGTGATTCAATCAGTCTGAGGAGTAAAATCACACTTCATATGCTTCATAGAGAATGATGACGCATGTGTTCATAAATTTCAGCCACACACATTTTTAAGTTAATCATTCATGAATAGAAAACAGTGAATGCCCAGAGGGTTGCTGTATACATAATGCATCTCAGTTACAGGTGGCAGCCACTGGCCTGTCTGTGGTCCACTGGCAGGTCCTCGGATATGACCAGTAAACAAATAGGACACAGCATTAACATCACCTACCCTCCTGCACGCATACAGGCACATGCATTATCAACAAATAGTCCCCCTGCATGTGATGCAAAGCAGCAGCATGCAGTTATAGCTCTGCTTACATCACCAGCGAGCGGGCACTGCAACGACTCCTCTTTCTTCTTTTCTTCTTCCTTCTCTGCTGTGAATGTTATTGATACACATGCAGAGGAGACCGGCCAAAAGCTGCTCTCAAGACCAACCCTGGCGGGCACTGGGAGCCTGGGCTGGTCGTGTTCAGCTGCACATACATGTTTCACAATCAAGAATGGATGCCTGTGCAGCAGCAGCAGGAGCAGCAGTGGTGCACATCTTAAAACAGAAAGATTATCGGGAATGGCGAATCCTGGCATTTTGCAGGAATGTGGCTGAGCGTCGCGCACACTCCTCACATGAATTCACCGGGACATAATGAGCCATAACGCAGGAGTGTAATGACAATTCACGCACAAAGGAAAAAATGGGAGGGAGAGCACAAACGTGGCCACCTCAAACACAGAGCAAAAGCATCCATTTTTTCCCTTCTCCTTACCTATAATATCCAGCGATGCGTGCTCCCACTCTCACTCTCCCTTCCCTTTTCCTTTCTCTCCCTCTGTTTTGTCGTCTTATGTTGCACGCTGACACGCACACCTCACAGCCCAGGCGTCTGTCAACACAGGCTTGTGCAGCAGCCTCATATTGCAACGGGCTCCGGTCATAACAACAATGCAGAAGAAGGAGAAGAAAACCTCTATTCGTTGCAGGAAAGGAAAAAACAGGGGTGCCAAGTGAAGACTACAAATTGATGCGTATACCCTCGCCTCTTCCCCACCCCCTTTCGCCCCCTTTTTCTTTTTTTTTAACCCCCCCTCTCCCACCCTACCTACTCCCCCTCTTCCTCCTCTTCGACGACTTGCACTTTTTTTTTTTAATAAACCCCCTCTCCTCTTCTTCTCTCCCCAGTCTTACAGTCACATTTTTTTAACTGGAGAGAGGGATGCACGTCGGGAGAGGAGAGGGAGAGAGAGGAGAGGGCGTGATTTGCATGAGGAGAGAGGTGGGGGGGGAGGCTGGAGAACGAGGAGGAGGAGGAGGAGAAGGAGGAAGAGAGGCGCAGAGAGAGGGCCAAAACTCTGAAGAGGGAGGGGATCAAGAGGGAGGGTCTCTCTGTTGCCTACTAGTCTCTCCAGAGTCACCTTTACTGTATGGAGGGGCACTGCTTCAGACTGGAGAAGCAGCTCTCCGGGTGTTACCTTGATAGGGAGAGCAGGAGGGGGGTCTCTGGACCGCGGGCCCCCTTTTGACTCCAAACTAAACTCACTAAGATGTGCTGGAAATATAACATTTAAGCTAGGCTAAGCTAGCAGTGCCAGAATTCTGATGACATCGTCCGCCATTTAATGAACAAAGCCGCGGCTCGTGTGGATTAATTACTCAAATTAATAAATGACGGTTAGACTGAACTCTGTCTTCTGCTGTCTGTCTGTCTGTCCGTCTGTGGACAGCTTGCAGCGGTGTGTCCAGTCAAGCGGCTCTGCAGACCTCCTCCCCTCTCTCACTCTCCCCTTCACGCAGCCCCCTGTCCCGTCTCCTATTGTGTGGTAACCATGGAAACCGGGTCGGAGACTGTACCCGGTGCGCATGCGCGGCTCACAGCCTTCCTCCTTCATCATCATCATCGACCGGCAGCCCGACACGACTCGACGCGCTCGCGCTCCCTCTGCTGCTGGCTCAGAGACTGATGTGTTAACACCTTTGGTTTTACATGAGAGGAGACGTGTGAGCTCAGGTTATCCATGGAGCAGCCACTGTCTACAGCTCAACTGACTGAACAGGCTGGAAAGAACAGCCTACAGGTATAAGTGCTCAAATATAAGTTCGGCTGCACTGCTAAATTATACTTATGTACAGGTAAAAGAAGCACAAGTAGCTACACTAATCTTAAGCATAAGTACAAAAATCTGACTTAAATGGGTTTTAAGTACAATTTCATGATTTCAAAAATATAACATTTGACTCTGATAGCGACTGGCAGGTTTTAAAGTAATGTTAAATTGGTTATTAATTATTTAAGTTGATATTAACCCTTGAGATGCCTGTCTGAAAGTAGTGTGTCCACTTTTCTTCTGAGCTACTCTTTCCCTAAGTGACATAAAAGATAATACATTGAGTTTATGAACTTGGGCTACAGCCCACCCATTTACCTTCAAGTGTTTGCTAACGCCATTTGTAGAGCAGTCCTGCCCTAAGACTTAGTAAAACAGGCCTAACTAAGCATTACTTTGAGGAGTGAGATATTATAACTGTTTTGGAAATTGTAGTGATTCTGTAAAGAGTCACACAGCACCTCCCTTCACAAAAGTGGACACACCATAAAACTCACAAAGTTATACTTTATTAATGGTTTTTACTTCTTTGATGGCAGTATTTCATTGGCTCAGCAGTATATCATTAATCACTGGTTTAACCCTTAACATGCCAGACTTAATAATGGCCTTAAAATGTTGTGAAAAGAAAAACACAAAAAATAATTGTATGGCCAATAAACAAATGCAAGTAGGAAGACCATTTCTAGCATAAACACAGTCTGTGACATGCCAGTGATTAGTGTGGATTTATTACTTACTTTTTAGTCTATGTCACAGCAAAGGAAAGCTAAGTCACATTTAGTAAACCAATTCACCAACCCATAAGTGGAAACATCCAAAGTATTAATTATTGATTGTGCTTTTTATTTAACTGTATCAAATGTTTTTCAGCAAGTTCAGACCTGTTGATAAATTAAAGGGATATTTATTTGCAGGACCTCTATATTGGTGAAAATGCATCTCATGCACTCTCAAAGTCATAGCTCTAAATGCCCACCAACAAAGAACAATATTCAAAAATGCACCATTTTTTCCTCATGTCCAAGCATTTTATATACTTTACTTATATAAATACCAGGATCTCCCTGTGCATGTGTGGGTTCTCTCAAAGCACTCCAGCTTCGTCTCACAACCAAAAACATGCTTATTTAGTTGATTGGTGACTTTAAATTGCCCTTGGGTATGAATGTGTTAGGTATGAATGTACCCTGTCTCTCGCCCAATGTCAGCTGGAATAGGCTCCAGCCTCCCAACAACCCCGAAAGGGATAAGCAATATAGATAATGGGTGGATGGATGGATGGATAAATACCAGGGACAGATTGAACAAAAATGACCAACAACTGGTTAAAGTTTTGAAAGTTCTGTTCATACATTTTAGTCAATGAACAGGACTGAAGTTAGTTAAGCAATATGTTGCAGACAGAGTTTGTAAAAAAGATTTCCTACCTCACATTTTGTTTATGGTGCACACAATTCTTTCCTTGAGAGTTTTTTTTCATTAAAATGCAAGGACATGCATTCAGACTGGCATCTTAGAGGTGCTATGAAGAGAATCTATTTCCGGCGACATAAAGACTCTGCTACCCATGAGCACGCGCAGCGACTGTCATAAAGACATGACCCAAGCCAAAGCATGCGTTTGTTGTGATGCTAATGAATGCAGCTCAGATTTTCTTCCGAACTCTTCATTGCTTTACAACTTCTTTTTTCAACAACTTACAGGATGCAAAACAACGAGGTAATGTGTCTCTTTCTAGTTACGTAGTGGTAGTTTTTGATGTGCGACAACAAGCAATTTTTGGAAAACTTAGTATCCTAGTTTTGTAGCCAGCTATATATCGCTACTTACAGCCCGGTACGCTAAGACGTGTCCGAATAATATAAATTTGCTCTTGTTTTAATTGTCTTGATTCCAAAGTTGAGTATCTAGGCCAGTCCAGCCCTATCCGACCTGCTCGCGAAGCTAAGGAATAGCATTTATAGATAACCTGTTTTGATGCTATAAAACTCCTCTTAAAGTGTGTATTTCAATCAGGCAGATATCTAAAAGTGAGACTTTTTTGTAATTACTTAGAAACTCTTCATAGCATCTTTAAGGGTTAACTGATGATGATTTTTCTCTTGTTTATTGGTAAGACTAATAAAAAGGAAAATATTGCAGTGCAAGAAGTAAATATCATCAATAGAGTATACCTTTGTGATAGTTTTATGGTGTCTCTACTTTTGTGTTGTGAAGTACTATGCGTGACTTTTTTAAAGGGACAAAAGGTCAAAGACAAAACAAAGACATCTCATATAAAAGCAGCCATAGACCTTGTACTGCCGCATAATATTACAGGCAGGAATGACCTTTACTTCTCTCCTGTGGGATGTTTTGGTGACCCATGTCAAACCATCCACCCTTACATCAGATCTGAGTAAAACATGCCTGAATTTTCCTGCAGAAGCCGAGGAACTCTGGATTTAAGGCATGTATGACTCAGTGATTATTCATTTTTTAGCATGAGAGCAGATGACAGGGCAGTGCTTATACAGTTGTAAAAAGATCACAGAAAGCTTTGGTTGAAGTGAATACATATTCATTTGTTTATTGAGCCTTACCACAGACAGACAGAGTGACACGCACAATATGTTTCAACCTGCTGAACGTTCACAGCTTAAAGAACATGAGGACGAGAAGGAAGAAGGAAGCAAGAAAACACAAGTACAGTGAGGCTGTTAGAGGGATCCAAGGACAGAAACAAGTTCATCAGAGAAGTGCTTGTTTGCTTCGAAGTGAAACACTGATTTTCCTCCAGAGTTTATTCAGGATTTATGACAACTGAATATGGTCTACTTTAATCTTATGTTTAATAGCTGATCAGGATATTGCACTTTAAGTGACTGCAGTTATTTGAAACTTGTTAGTCTTGATGCTTTTGTTGTGTGTTAGTTTGTTAAAAGCTCATCTGAATTATGTTACTAATAATATGATATATTTTTCAGGGAAATATAATTTATATGAATGAAGTTATAATTACTTATGTGTCACTCTCATAACTCAAAGAGCACTAGGGTTGCGGAAGTTGTGTCCAGCAAAGCGAGCCTGGTCACCCAGCTCCTCCTCAATCCTGAGGGGAAGAGGAGAGGAGAAAGAAAAGGAGAGAAATATGGAGGAATACAAGAAAAGAGTACACAGCAGATGACATCAAGAAGGAAAGAAGAGGAAAAATATCAAAGTGCTAAACATCATGTCTACATCTATTTTTAAACCCTCATTCTTACAAAGTTAAAAATACCCACCTCATGAGTTGATTGTATTTTGCAAGACGTTCTGATCGACAGGGAGCTCCAGTCTTGATCTGAAGAGGGACAAAAATACCAACTTTACTCAAATTTTGTATCACTTTCTATCAATTGTTATATGTGAACTCCAGAAAAGAAAAGCTCTTGTAAAAGTTTTTGAAAATGCTTGAAAATATTCTGTTCACAGCAAGACCAAAAACACAAGTGCAGACTAAGCAGAACCAAAGTTCCTCGGTCGCACTGTTTATGTCTGGTTTTCCTCCTCCGACTGGTGAGGCTGGCTGAATCAAACATATCACAAGACGAAACAAACTTTGTGAGTTGCGTGACTTGAGTGGAAGAGAAACAAAGTCTTATTTTCTTAGCAGTTTACAAAGATGACCTGAGAAATCATGTTTCATGAAACAGCTTGTTTATGAGCTTTAAAACTGTGGTGACCATGAGCAAAAACTGTCACGGCTGTTTACAAGTGATGCACTCAAATCTGTTCAGTTTGTCTCGAAGTCCAGAAAAGAGGACAAGAAAATCTTTTAAACCAGAGTTTGCTTTGCTTTCATTTCATTTCTCAGTTTAATTACAGTGAATAAACTGCCCATGCACTCTGATTATAGACTATTTCACTAAAGCAAAACTAATGTTGGTCAAAGAAAAAAACAGAAGAGCCGATATCTGTCGACACCAATGATGAATTGATGCATATGTGCATCCTAAAATAAATAAAAAACATCAAACCTCTCAGTCGAAGAAAAAAACATAGTTCTTGCCTTGTAGTTGTAAAAATAGACTTTGTTGTGTTGTTTTTACAGTAAAACACAAAATTCACAGGTAGAATAAAACATTCAAGCTTAAACACAAGCTTCTGAAAAAGCTCTTAAAAAAGATGAACAATAAAACGTGTGCTAAAGGCACATGATTGTAAAAGATTTTCCTCTCTTAATAAATCATCTTTTTGTAACATAACAATGCAGCTACTATAACTATCAGTGACTATTATGTCATACTGTATATTGAGAACTGATTTTCTGATAAGCTAATAAACCACAACTTACTTTCACAGAGGATTAGGCTTTTATATAGTTTGTATATTGATCATTTTACAAGCAAAAGTTCATTACTTTCAGTCATTTACATAGGTACACTTAGCAGTGCATTTCAAAGCTACTGATACTCTGCTGCCCAACATAATACCACAGTTCTGTCTTTTTTTTCCAGCATCATAATTACAAAGTTTAGTGTTGAATTTTCTCTCGGGACACTTTCACTTTTTCACTTTATCCTCCGGTTTGCTCTGAGAGAATTTATTTGACTAATATACAGTACACAGTAAGAAAAGACTTTAAGATAAAGGCTTCTGTATCACAGCTTTTCTTAAAGGCCTGATTCCTTTTTCTGTATAAAAGAATGATTCTTATGCAGTTTTACCAGAAAAGATCACAAATACTCTCAGATAGTACAAAAACACATTTATGTATAGTTACTCACTCATCCCGGATACTTTAGTTAAGCAAATCCAAATCAATCCAGGGTCCACCTAAACCAGTATATTAAATATAAATACCATAAATGTGTGTTGTATATTTGTTCATAATGCTGAATCTAAACTAATACAGTTTTTATAATCGCAGTGCTGTGATTTTTTTCTCATGACTCAGCCTGAGTCACTGATGTGCGTGTGTTTCATTGCTTCTTTTCCGTTCATCTGACAAACCATTAAACATTTCAGTGAGGAACTGGTGTAACCTGGGGATAGCTTACAGAGCTAAAGAGCACCAAATGTTTTCACAAATGCTCTGAATCTTTCAGGGTAAAAAAACCCAGCCTCTTCCTAAATTGACAACAGAAAATGAATGGAAATTTAATTTCAGCACTGCATAAAAATATGTAACAAAATATTTCAAATAGCCCATATCACAAAGATTTAAGGGTTAGATGGGACATGAGAGAAAAATATGTAAATAGTAAAGCCAATTAGGTTATCATTACACTGCCCCCCCCCCCCCCCCCCTCAAAAAAAAGGTAATTGTTTCTGATGTTTCATGGTTTCAAAATAATTTGACCACAAAATAAAGTTGGCTCTGAAGGATTTTTTTTCTATGTTGGTGCTCAAAATGACTTAAAACAGAGCATATTGCTGTATTATTGTCTTAAATACGCATAATCCAATGGGTAACATGCTCCTGGACCACCCACAGCCTGGGCAAAGCCAAAGATATTTGCCCTCTAGTTCTGCCAATAAACTAAAACATGATTTTTAACACTGAGCCTGCTTTTTCCCTTTTGTTTTGTTTTGTTTGTTTGTTTGTGTTACGACTGCCCTCTCAGTTTGCTAAAAGCTTCCTCTTCATGCTTGTTTAGGCTGAATTGCAGTGAAAAATGGTGGACTGTGTGCCTTGCGTGTCTTTTATTTAACACAGAATAGAAAGAATAAATAAAGGAGGTGACATATGTAAGCTAATGTAAGCTTGAATTTTATTGGTATAGCTTACCTGTCCAGTGCAGAGTCCAACCACCAGGTCTGCTATGAAGGTGTCCTCTGTTTCTCCTGAGCGGTGGCTCACCATCACACCCCAGCCGTTCTCCTGAGCTAGCTTACACCTGAAAAGCAAGGTAGGAATGTAAGTATGATACATAGTGTATTAACAAGTATCAACACACCCAAACCGGACTCACGCCTTGATGGCCTCGGTTACAGAGCCAATCTGGTTGACTTTCAGCAGCAGGCAGTTGCAGGCCTTGTCCTCCACAGCTCGTTGTATCCGGCGTGGGTTTGTGACCGTCAGATCATCCCCAACCACCTGCATGATTGATACCGCAAAGTCAAGAGAGACTGAGGTGTCAGTCTTTGAAAGGCCTCGTGCAAAACATTGATCCATTAAGAACTTACAGTGATTGAGATTATTTTTTATAAGTCTAAAATAGAGAGTTGTTTCATTAATCTGTTATTTAAGGCATATTTGTGTAAAGGTACAAAACTCAGGAACAAAATTAAAATATCTAAACAATCATATAGGCTATGTTTACTGAATAGTGCTGATGATTAAAAATTGCTGGCACTCAAGAACACTGTTTAAATATTCTTCTCATTTTTTGTCCTGGGTAAAGATGACTACAGATTAACTATGTTTCTGTAGTTTTGATGTCACTTATCATTAACATTTTTCTGATTGTGCCTTTCTTTCCCCACAAAATTAAAGTAAAAAAAATCCTGTCAAACCAAATACACAATAATGTTGCCATGGTTTTGTAAAATTGTGACTGTGTGAAGAAGTTTGCTTATCACCTCTTTAAAGGATTTGAGAATTGCTTAAGACCAGGTTCATTTGAATTCTGTTCTTGCCATAGTATTAGGTAAAAAGAAATAAATATTGTGTATTCCACTAAAAAATGGATTTGACCATCAATCTACTTCAGGGATGGATCATTTTGGTTTCTACAAGGACCACATTGGTGCTGTTCTCACTTTCTGAGGGACAGATTCTCTCAACAGTCATACTGCCTGCAATTCAATCAAAAGAGTGAATGTATGGACTCATCAGAATTTATTATGTAAACATTAATATTTGTATGCTCAAAAAAAAACAGTACAGCTGAATTTGATGTGGTAAAAATGCTATTAGAGACAGCCAAGTGTACTTTTTCTATGCAATTATCTAGCATACACTGGTTATTAAAGTTAATTTAGCCTACTTTTCTTCCTAAAGCACTTGCTGATGCTTCATCAAAAACCTTTACAAGAGCACTGACAGCAAAATACATGCAATAATCTCTCAAAAAGAAAAAAAGTGCAATTTCTTCAATATCATCCTAGAAATATTCCTAATTTTTTTTTTTACTATATTTTGCCTTCGTCCATGGTGTTTTAATGCCAAACTACAATGATGTAACTCTTAGAAGATTTTGATATCTTTCTTCAGTTTATTGATGGGCCATATAAAATGTAGCGACCAGTTGCCTGGCCTACATTGACCAGCCCTAAATTCTGCTAGATTGGCACACGAGGCTCTGTGGGATTACCAAGTTTGACTTTGGTCATGTTAGTGTGTGCATTACAAAGACAGCCAATCAAAATGTTCTTGCTTCTAAAGGTTATATATTTATTTGTCTTTTTAAAAGCAAAATAATCACTGCATTACACAGTGACCTAAAAAATAGATATGTATGAAGCAATATGAGAATCAATCACTAAGAGTACCTAATGATTTGGCCTACATTTTTAAGAGGAATGAGGAGAAGCGCAATTATTTTTTATACCACTGTAAAGTAGTAGTTGATTATTATGCTACCGTATTTATCTAAACCTGTTGAATAATTATTTTTCCCGACTTTTTGCATTAAATCATTTTCACTACCTGTATTAATCTAATTATACAATAAACTGAGATTACAAAGACATTTACCTTAATAAAAATATGAACCCTATTTATTATTCTAGAAGTATCACTGATGCATCAATATTTATCAGAAATAAAGTGATTTAAGTAGATAAAAGAGGCACAAAAATATATATTTATAGACCATCTTATCTCTTTCACCTGGATAAAGATTTAAATGTGGTGATCTCACCTGAATGCCCACTGAGGATGTGAACTGTGACCAAGCAGGCCAGTCGTCCTGGTCAAAAGGATCTTCAATCGACACCACTGAGAGAAAGAAAGACGACCTGTTATTAGACAATCGTCTAATAATGTGACCTCCTCTGGGACGCTTATTTATCCCATTACTCACCTACAAGTGGATTGGTCTGGTGCACCCTTGACACTGGTAATACAGATTCTAATGGGAGCAGTGTCTTTAAAGTGCGCTCACATTACACATAGACACACACACATACACACTTGCCCACACAAGGAGGAAGCACATCATTGACAGGGTAAAGAGCCACATCAGAGTGGGTCCCAGCTTGCCAAATGTGCACTGTAGCGCATAATTAAAACCTCTTTAACGGGCACAAGTGTCATGAGGGGAGGGCAGGAGGCAGAGACATCAGGCTCCCTTGTTCTCTGGGTCTCACTGTCACAGAGGTGAAGAAACAGATATGGTGATTGTAGAGACGTGGGAAATAATCTGTATCTCTTTACAGGGAAAGATTTAATGACTTATCTACATTGATTATGTTTCTCAATGAGCCTGTGCTTTAACTCAAAATGTTCCCTTTATTTAACACGATGGAGAGCTGTTGTACTGCTGTGATTAAGTCAGAAGTACAGTGGCTCTAATGGGCAAAACACAACTGCACATAAAGATGGATCTACCCCATGGTGGTTTAAAGAGTTAAAGTACAGCAGAGGGTCACGAGGAAAGCCTGAGGTGGTCTCTGTGTCAAAGTGATTCATTAAAATCTTTCAGGAAGGAATGAACATAAAACCGAAATACCCAATTCAGGTTTTTAGTTCCTCTAATCAGTTCAGTGTCAAATCAGAGGAGAAAACTGTGCAGTTATTATGAAATCATTATTTAGGAATCAAGTTAATAATAATAATAATAATAATAATAATAATAATAATAATATAATGATGCATCAAATTTTTATAGCGCTTTTCAAAAGACTGAAGTTGACAAATGAAACGCTGATTATGAAATTCAAGGGCATTTAACCTTGTCTCTTAAAAATTTTACCTGGAAGACTTAAAGTCAAATAGACATTTATGCAAAATTTGAGGCAAATCCTACCAGGCATTTTCTAAAAAGGGTTTGCCATGCACCAGATTATCTTTGACCTCCAAAATCAAAGCATTTTATGGCTTTGTCAGAAAAGACCTTTGTGCAAAGCTTGATCAGATATACAAGTACACCTTTGACCTTTAACAACCAAAATCTGGTTGGGTCACTCTTGTGTTGGAGGTGGACATTTGTGCAAAGTTTTCTTTTGCTCATGATGACGAGAAAAAGATGATTATGACTAGGCCTGCACAATATATCGTTTGAACAAATCCTATCGCAATGTGCGCATGCGCAATAGTCACATCGCGCATGAGATGTGACTATTGCATTTCCCCCATTTATTGGGGGAAATGAACAAAAGCAACTGAAATTGAAACCTTTTCTATTTAGTACAGAGACATGGCCTCCTGGATCCCTTTTATATACAATAATCTTCATCATTCACAGATGAACCCCCTTAGCCTGGATTAAACGGTATTATATGAATACAATGTTGTCATTGTGAGTAGGGCTGTAATCAACCACAGAAATTGTTGGTCGACTAAAACACAGGAATTGTCGACAAAAAATCGACCAAAGCCCCCCAGCCGCCGCAGCGATGTTTTTCCGCTGTGTGCGCCTCTTCTATTTTTTCTCTCAACACAAGACTCTTTGCTTTCCAGTCTTCATCAATGAAATGGGCAGTCACTGTCATATATGACTCCATTTGAAGAGACGCACACATCATCTGTTATCTTTATCTATTAACTCGGAAGTTTTCTCTTTTTTACTCCCTCATATTTTGCTGTGAGGGCGTGTGTAATTGTCTGGCGTGCTGGCACTGAATGCAGGTTCCAATGTTTTTCTTGGCATTCCACGACACCAATGGGCCTCATATCCTCAGAAATAAAATAGTCAATTCCTTCTGTGATGTCTTTTTTGCATTTGGGTGTTAATATGAGGCTTAAAATCCAGCGCAGACTGGGTGAGGGATGCCGCTGTTGCAGCGGGCAGCTGCGTATGCAGTTATAAAACGAATAACCGATTATTAGACTAGAATATTGAAATGTTCTTAAATAAAAATATTGAAATGAACGATAAATACATTAAAATGGTGTTCTGAGACATGATTTTACCTGTGAAATGGGGGTGCTCAGAAAAGGCTCCCATTTCACTTGATACGTTTCTCCTGATGAAATGAACTGCAGGGGAAAAAAATTAATTGACACATTTGGTCGACCAATCAGAATTTTGGTCGACTGAGCACGCATCGACCAATTAGACGACCAGTCGACTAGGACTTTACAGCAATTGTGAGTCAACCAAATTCTTCCCAAACAGAGATATTCAAGTCATGTGGTGAAA
This sequence comes from Scarus forsteni, assembly GCA_036419115.1. Taxonomy (NCBI): domain Eukaryota; kingdom Metazoa; phylum Chordata; class Actinopteri; order Labriformes; family Labridae; genus Scarus; species Scarus forsteni. Next base: position 1,868,554 of record JAZDUH010000111.1, read on the forward strand.
AAAATCTTCTATTTTTAATATCGCAATATATATCGCAATATATCGCAACCCCCCCAAAAATCGCAATGTCATTCTTTTCCAATATCGTGCAGCCCTAATTATGACTGTGACCGTTGAACCATGACCTTGCCATTACATAGGACTGAGGCGTCAGTGGTTCAGTCTGACAGTGTGCTCTGTCAGTGATCTAAAGGTTGCAGGCTCAAACCCAGCTCGTGCTGTCACATGCCGATGCATCCTTGGGCATAAGACTTAACTCCAAGTTACTCCCACTGCTGCGTCAGTGGTGTGTAAATGGGTATGAAAGGACAAGGATGTGTTTGCTGAGCCTCAATGGAAACTCTAAAACCATCAGAGTGAACAGGAATGACAGGGTGGGTGTGACCTTAAGTGTAAAGCTGCTTTGAGTAGTCAGAGGACTAGAAGAGCACTAAATAAAGTCCACTGGGCATCAAGTTTGATAAAAACAGCCTTCAGTGCGCTGATAAAAAAGAACTCGACCTTGACCTTCAACCTATGAAACTCGAGTTTAACAATTTTTAAAAAATTCAACCCATTCATTTCACATTCACGAGGACCCGAAGCTTTCTGTAGTGCACTTCCTGCAGCATGTCACTCTCCTCCCCCCCGAGATGTCGCACGCTTAAACAACATAGACCACATGGTGGCAGCGGCCTTAACCGGCGAGGAGAAAGAGGGGCCCCTGCCCAAGAAAGGTCCCTCAACGTCAGTAATTTGGAATTGGTTTGGCTTTTTTTGGAACACCAAACAACACCTTGCTGCGAATTGTGTCTGAAAGCGGTTGTCGTCGGTGGTAGTAGCACTTTGTGTCGATTTCTGTGTTGATTTTTTGACCTGGAGGCACTTTAAATGTGTATTTTAAGTATAAAGAAGTGTATATTCTGGAAATAAATTTACAGTGAGTAGTTATTTCATTTTGGGGTGGGGGCATCAATTGTATTTGTTTTTAAATCGAATAATTTTTGGGGGGGGGGGGGTCGCCCAGCTCTAGTGAGAAGACGTCTGAACAAAGTACAACAGAAATAATTTTGAGTGTTTTGAGACGCTGCGTTCAGAATACAACATGAACAAGCAAAAGATGACTACAGGACTGACCAATGACCATTGACCTCCACAATTTAATAAATCCTCCAGGTGTCATGGTGGACTATTCAGCAAAGTCTTAAGAAAAAAGATCCTGTTTTTTGAAAAAATGGTGATGAGACTCTAACCTCCAAAATCAAATCTTTGTGCAAAGTTTCATGAAAATCTTTTCAAATATTGGACAAACAGTGCTGTCATGTTTATACTCATATTCTAAATACTGTTGACGTTAATAGTGTAAATTCATTGGCCTTATTTATAGGCTCACTTTACTTAATTTACTTAATTTTCCTTCATAAGGAAGTTGATATTGCTCAAACATTCTTCATATTGTAACCTGCCTCATTAATTTTCTTTTTATTTTGTCATTTCATTTATTTATTTACGCAATAAGCAAACATTTTACGCTCTTAACTATTTTTTTTATTATATCTCCTACTGCTATGTGTAAGAGCAACTGAGTTAACTGAATTTCCCCTTGGGGATTACTAAAGTATTTCTGATTTGATTCTGACTAATGATCATGAAACTCCTTTGTACTATGACTCCCAAAGCCTAATAAGTGCATCCCTAAACTCCAAGTAAATAGTTTATTCAAGAATTACAAAAAATCTTCAAAGATTTTCTAAAATATCTTGTTCTTTCGAATCAGCCTTTGCTTACATAGGGACAACCAGAAAACATTAGCCTCCTGCCTCGGCTGCTGCAGGGATGGGAGGGAGGCATAAAAGTCAAATCATAATTTATATCTTCTGTACAACTTCTTGTTTGTCGGGATACACACCGGGGTAGTTGTTGATGAAGCCTTGGTAGATGCTTGCCAGCTCGTCAGCGCTGATGTTACGGGCTGCATTGGGGGGAGACTTGAAATCCAGGTCATACTTTCCCTCAATGAAAAACTCTGAGGCAGCAACATCCATCCCTATGACCACCTTGTCTGTGAAGCCAGCTTTCTCTATGGCAGTCTTTATGAGCTCCAGGGCTGAAGGAGACAAGTGAGAGGATGTAAGGTGACAACATAGGAGACAAAGGACACGTATGAGTATGTAGTGTGGATTACCTTCACTATTTTCTTGAATATTAGGGGCAAAACCTCCTTCATCTCCCACATTTGTAGCATCCTGACCATATTTCTCCTTGATGACGCCTCTTAATGTCTGATAGAGCTCTGCACCAACTCGTAAAGCGTCACGAAAAGACTCCGCCCCTACAGGAAGTACCATGAACTCCTGCATGGCCAGCCTGTTACCAGCATGTGAGCCACCGTTGATCACATTGAATGCCTAAATTAGGAACATGTATATAAGATGGGATTGTGCTGTTTTTCTTTTTCTTGCTTTGAAATGTTTTATTCTTAACTCACGGGAACAGGAAGAACCAAGTCATTGTTTCCTGCCAGATCAGCAATGTGACGATACAGGGGGACACCTTTCTCTGCTGCGCCAGCTTTGCATATGGCCAGTGACACTCCAAGAATAGCATTAGCCCCAAACTTGGCTGGGAGAAACACAGAAACAAACAACAACACATGGTTGCGGTCACTGATGCAGAAACATGTCAGTACACATGCATGTCATCATTGTACATGACATGTGAATGAGGCTCACATTTGTTGTCAGTGCCGTCCATTTCAATCATCATGTTATCCAGTTTCCCCTGTTCCAACACATTAATGCCCTGAAAGAAAAAACAAAGTCATTCAACTGTCTGCTATTTCTATGTGGCAGTGATAAAACCCTGCACTGTACTCACAGACTGGATGAGGGCAGGTCCAAGGGTGTCATTAATGTGATTCACAGCTTTGGTTACACCTACAACAGCAGGAGAGAAGGAGACCAGTTTGACCACTGAAACCCTTCCAGCTTACTTCATCTGCAGTAAATGTTCCTTTGAATCAACACAAAAAAGTATGTCCACGAAGTGTGCCAAATCTTTTAGATCTAAATGTTTTCACAGGAGCTTTAATGTTGCATTAGAAAGAAGGCAGAGCAGGAGAACCCAGTGGGTTTAGTTGAAGATGAAAAAAATACTCACCTTTTGTTTAAGTACAGTGAAACTGGACCATTAACATGCATGCTCACTTGTTAGCCATACTGATATTGCCCTATATCAAACTTCATTACGTCAAACTAAAATGACCAGATAGTGCAATTGAAGATCATTGTAGCTATTTTTGCATTCATTTTCTTTTTAGTTAGGTCAGTCTAAATAGCAGTGCAAATCCCACACAGCAATAAGATTCCTGGTTGGGCAATGTATCAATTTAAACGATTAATTGTAATTTTTTGATGTGGAAGATTTAAAAAAATAAAATATCAAGATTTTTTTTTTCACTTAGCTTACTCCACCACTGTTTATGTTCTCCTCCCCCATACTTTTTTCCAACAGAGACACACAACAATTGAAAAGTCGTTGCCTTGTATGAGGATAGATATACTTAAAACATTCACTATTTTTTGTTTTGATTGCAGGGCCAGACATTTTTTGCCTAGACATATTTTTATGCTTGTATTTTTCTTTGTAAAATTATGAAGTGATAAGGAAGTTTCATTTTAATGTTTTGAGCAAACAGTGCAGCTCAGTGTCAATCATACGAGCCTCCCTAAATTCAAACCGCATAATTGACCTGTAGCCTTAACTGTAGGAAATTACAGCAGCTGTTATTTCTGTGCTATTTGCAGTTTTTTTCTTTCTTGTAATTAAACAAATAATTAAAAACTGAAATCAAATACTATGTGGAAAAATCTGAGTTGGTATTTTAAGGCCGTAGTACCCAGCCCTCCAGTGTTTCTTTGCATTTGGAACAGCATGCTAGTGGTTTTCAAGCTAGCTTAAATACCAAGCATGTTTAAAGGTCATGTTTCAGTCTGTTTTCAGGTTAAACAATAGCTTGAAAGATGAAGCTTCATTAGTACCATAAAGAAAGTGTAGAGAGTATAAAGTGTGGAAATATAAATTTGTTCATATATTGAGCAAACAACCAGTTAGCTGTAGCTAACTTGTTGACAAGGTCAACAGGAAGGAGGTTTATGGTAACTAGCTGTGGAAGCCCTCCTGAGTTGCTCAGGACTTAGATCATAAAAAATATAATCCTAATGCATTTTTACTGGGACAAAGACACTACAACTGAAATGTATGATAAAAAACTTTACCACAGGTTGATCAGAGATTTGCATGTGACTGAATGCTGGAAAAGATAAAACATGTTCATGTGTGAAATAAAAAACCCTTCAAGGACATTTTAAGAGTATTAGAGGTCAGCGTCATGTATGAACCAACCGGCTAACTACTGTATAAATGAAGCTGATGCTGATGTGCTAAAATCACAGATCCCAAGTGTCCATTGAGGCATGCTGCAGGAGCATCCTGAATAAAATACACACCCCATGCTAAAATGCCTATTTTACCAGGAGAAATAGACGTTTCCCACATGAAAAGCTGTTTAAGAGGGAATACTCTGTAGTTCTTGTCTATGTCCTCACATTGGATAGAGATTAATTATTCAATAATGTGTTTATTGTCCTTTTTGATAAGGTATTAGTTATGTTTATCAAAGGGCATGGCTGGTTTGAGTAAAGGCCAAGCTGTTGTCAGGGAGCCTGAAGCCTACTTCAGCTTCATCTCTTACTGGGTGAACTGAAGGCTGGTATGAGACAGCATTAACAACATGGCAGCCACAGCAGATTCACCTCAAACCTCCCTTTTCCTTCAGTGGTGTGTACACAGACTTTTTTTTACTCTGGCTTCTCCAGATTCTTTTTTCTAACCACAATTTTGTAAATTTTCTTCTCTAAAGCAGGGTGACACACACAAACAGAAATATAAAAAAATACTTCTTTATATTTTGAAAAACTGGCACAATCTCCACGCATAGAATAAACAACATCTTTTTTTTAATTTGCCATGCATCCAATTCTAAATCTTGAATAAATACCTAGACTATGATGAACAACAGATGACACTGATATGAAGCAAAGAAGTTAAGGTTTTTACAACACACCAAAATGACACACACACTGCAAAAAAGGATTTCTAAGAAAGAAAAAAAAGCTTGTTTCTAGAAATTTGTTCTTATATTTTACCTAAAAAGAAAAATTATCTTGACAAGCAAGATGTGTGTTAGAAAAAAACCCTTATTTCAAGAGAATATGTCGAACAAAATCTTAATAAGAAAGTACAGCTAAAATTAAGCAAGTATTTCTGGTAACAAGCCACAACAGTGGTTTGAATGAAGTCCCAACAGAAGAACAAGATTATTTTACTTATTTTAAGATTAAGATCAGTTACACAATTTCTCAGTTTCAGAAATTACACAAATATAAGTTGAATCCATCTGACCGTCTAGAGTTATCTGATATGCCTGTACCCAGAGGCCGGCTGGAGTGTACCCGTACACTCCCTGTGTGGAGCCAAGCTAAGCTAAGCTAGCGGCTTTGGTTGGAAGTCTCGAGAAATAATTGGTACTGGACGTACAGTCAAGAGAATGGTCTCTACCTGCTTGTTATGGACTGGGGACTGAGGTAAGACACCGAAACAATGAAAATGTTGGAATATTCCTTTAAAAAAGCACAAAAAACTGTTTGTGCTGTGGATGATGACCGAGTTGTTGAGAATTATGCTTTTGGAACTGTTTGTCAGCTGATTTGACTGTTTTAATAAATGGCAAGCAAACAGGATTGCTTCTGGTGCCTTGATTTTAGATAAAAACACTTACATTTGTGTTTTGTTTTTAGTTTTTTGTTTTAAGTTAATTTTGCTTATTGTTTTTCTTGGAGTTGGAGAATAATTTCTTTAAACCAGCTAAATCAGAAAGACATTGTCTTGTTTTAAGAAAATATATCATATTCCAAGACTTTTTTACTAAATGAAAAACATGTTAATTCTTAAATTAAGTAAAAACATTCTTGAAATAAGCTAAATCAACAAGCAGAACACAAAATTTAAGTGAACTTTTCTTAAAAAATAACTTTTCCATGCTTGTAATAAGCAAACTTTTCTCAAATTCAGGGCAATTTTATCTAGTTTCAAGACATATGCCATCTAGATTAATAAGCTAGTTTTAAGACTTCTAGCCAAGCAAAATTTGCTTACCCCATTGGCAGATTTTTTGCTCAAAACAAGAAAATTATAAGAAATTAAAGGATATTTTGCTTATTTTTAGTGGGGCTGTTTTTGCAGTGCAGGTGTTCACCTTTGCCCTTGTAGCGGGTCTTGTCTCCATCTCTGAGCTCAAGAGCCTCATAGATGCCGGTGGATGCTCCACTTGGGACAGCAGCCCTGAACAAACCTAAAAGAGAAAAAAGTTTAAAAATAAAGTGAGGTGATACCAAAAATAGTACCTGGTACAGTACTTAATGGAAAACAAAAATAACTGAGTAGAGTCAATTTGAGTCAATGCCACAGAGTGTAAAAGCCACACAAGTAAAAACAAACTAGAAAGATAGCATTCAGATGATGGTGCACTGTATTGGACACACTTACAGCACCTAACTTTTCCACCCACAAGCCCTTTTGTTTTAGGACTTCAGGGGACAGGCACGTAGGCAATGTGTTGTGCCAAAATAAGAAGGCTTGCTTATGGAAAAAGGCACAAATTTTGGATGAGTCCAGAACACATTTAAAAATTTGTTGCCATCTAAAAGTAACAAAAATAACTCTTAAGCTTTCAGTCCCAACAGCAGCGATGGACAGGTTAGCTTCTGTTCCACATTAACAGGGGCAGAGCGGACCACCATCACTGTAGCTAATGGATCCGCCATTGACATGAACCTTATACACACTTCAAAAATTCAAAATTATTCTTTTAGGACAGTGATTGGCAGTTTTGATTACTAAGGGCGCAGCCTTGCATTTTTGCTCATTGTCAGTGGGCCAAGTTGTTGCAATTTGTTAACCAAAATGAATCATAAATTAACAAAATCGACAATATACATGTAGCTATCATTTGAAGCTGTTTATCAGAATTTATAAAAATGTATAAATGCAAATACAAGTGACAAATGTTATCTAATGAACCTGACACTGAATCTTAGCCAGTTTCAGCTACTTTTTGGTTAAATTTTACAGAATTTTGATTTCCATATGCAAATTCATTTATTTATTTAAAAGAGGTTTCAGAGAAACAAACACAGGCAATCATCTTTTTTTAATGTTGCACTGGCAGATTTTTCTCTTGGTGCTCACGTTTTTTGATACTTTGAACTGGTTCATTTTGAACTTAACATGTTAAGGGAGTAGTAGAGCTGCATGTGGCCCCTGGATTGCCAATTGTCCACTCCACATTTTGGACATTTATCTCTTCTTAAAAATGTTATCAAGTAAATAACAGGGAAAAAATTCAATTATAAGATAACAGTGAGTTTTGAACAGCGCTCACAACTATGTATTAATAAAGCAGTCATATTTGTTCTCAAACTGCTGAATCTTTTCAAGTGTCTAGCAAAGACAAATTCAACAAAACATTCAAAACATTTTGATCTGATATCTTGATACACAAGTACCCACACATCTCGTCAAATGTTTTATGATCTATTTAAGCTTCTTTTTGTTGTCTTATTCAGTGTAAAAGGTCATTAACAAAAATAACTGTCATAAAATCAAAATAAAACGTGATAGGTTTCAATTAAAAACAAAATGTGCAAATGCAGAAAAATACTCAATAATATATTTATTTAAAACCTTTGCTTGTATGCAGATCTACTTCCACAGTTGGGTTTCCCCTGGAGTCCAGGATCTCCCTCGCAACAATGGTCTTTATAGACATCCTGTTTAAATACAAAAGAAGAAAAACACTGGACTGACTATGATTTTTAATGCATACTTACATTCGTGACAAACAGATTTGGCACAGGTTTTGCCTAAATGTCATGAGAAGAGGGCGGATCACAGGAGAAATGGATGTGATCAAGAGAAACATGCTTCTGACAATATCTCACATCAAGTGAACACAGTTAAATGTAGTGCCAAGGTGCCTTCTTTTCACATGACTACCATTTCACACCCCCTCCTGACATGCACACACACTGTGATGATAGTGACGCAGCCCAAAGGATGGCTGTCATGGAGAGGATGCTCGGAGGAAGCAGCTGGCACACAGACACACACACGAACACAAAAACAACCTCATATTAACAGCAGGGAGAGCACAAATCAACAGCTAACAGAGCATGCCTTTTAATGCATCTACTGTCAACCTGTTTCAGACCACAGCCCAGCTCAATTTTCTGTGCTTCTTCAAGTCAATGACAGAGAACATGAACCAATGGAGAGATGAGATGATGAGAAAACACACCAGCAGGAGAACAGGAGAGAATGATGGAAGGGGGGGAGGGGGGGAAGGAGAGAGAGATCAATCTTTTACCTGCAGCGTGTTTGAAGCGCGGTGGAGAAAGTGAGCGATTGTGGGCGAATGAGAGGCAAGAGATGGAGAAACAGGGGGAGGTGGGAGGAGAGGAGTTGAAACCATATGACTAGCAGAAGGGGGAGGGGAGCGTGTGAGTCATTGGAAGATGCAGGGAGGAGGGGAGGGAGCGTCACAGGGATGAACAGGGCGAAGAACAGCAGAGGTTATGTTTAAATTTTTGTTGTATGAAGGTGCAGGACATGTATAGGTAAAGCAGGTGAGGAGCTAGAGGCAGGATACATCAGGGATCAGCCTTTCACATGTTGGCTCACAATTTCAAGCCGTAATACATGCAAATATAGAATAAAAGAAAAAGAAAAAAAAGTAAACATCATTTCAGAAATAAACACAGCCAAGCCTGACATTTTTTTGAGCTGGGGTGGGCCACATGTGGTCTCCCTCCTCGGTTAGTGCAGGACACATGCCAATATGAAATATCAGCTAAACCCATAACCTGAAGATGCACATGTAGGATTTTAGCCTAAAAGAGTGCATATTTGACCTTACATCAGGTTCATATTTTAAGTTGACGACTACTCACTAATCACTAATGTTCAAAAAACCTTCTACTTTTCCCAAAGTGCTGTATTCTCTAATATACTATGAGCTCCTGCCTCTTTAAGGCTCTCTCCCTGCATGGGCCCAGTCTGCTCTGATGGGTTTACAGGTCTACTCTTAGTCAGGTCAGCGCAGCTCTACATTTATTCTAACATCTACGTTCTGCAGTGGACTTGTTACCACGAGCCAATGGGCTTAGACTGATGACAAAACGGTAGGACATCATACTGGTAGCATTTTTCACATAGTTGCTATCAGTTTGGATGTCAGAAACCTAATGGGTGATGCTGCTCAGACTTCATCATTTACAGGCCCTGTCTCTGTCTAATCCAAAAATTATTTTATAAGATAGAAGATTTATAAGATATCTCATGGTTCTCAAACTGTCTTTCGCTTTGACCCAAACCCTAAAGAAATAAGATACGTCATGCAGTGGTTCATATTGGGTTGTGCCCTCTACTTTTCTAAAGAGCTTTTATAATGCCAACCATTTTTTATGGCTGAAACTGGTAAGGCTGGGGCGCTAATTTAGAGAAGGGTGGCACATTCACACTGTCACTTTGGCTGGGATGCCCAATTAGATATAAGGGGTGGCGCTGTCTATGCAGAAAGCTCCCTAATTCTGCTTGTGGAAAAGACAAAATGTTCACAAAGATGAGCTGTGATCTTGATTGGACTTTTCCCTCTTCTCACTCTTTTCTTAAATATTTTTTTCCATCCCTTGTACCACCCTCATGTCCTGCAAACCCTGTCATTGGCTTTACACAGCTTATGTACACATCTGCTGATTTATAAACCAGCTTCCGAAACACTCCTGACATGTGTGCAAATATTGTCCCAGCAAGGCTAACATGAAAAGCTAATTTGTGTCACCTTACAAATTAAAGGTGTGCTGCTACATTACAAGAACAATGACATAACAGGTGGTGATGGGGAGGGGGGGGTTGGAGTCGAACACGTGTACTCTTTAGTCAGAAAAAAATCTAAACAAAGACATGATGAGGAGGATGCATGGAGGCCAGAGCAGCTGCACAATGTGAGCTGCCTTAGTGGAAAACAGAAGACATCTGGTGATGGGGATTAAAGCAGACATGAAGACAGGTAGATAGGTGCGTGCTGGAGGGAGGACGTGCATTTAAAAATAGTCCTGGATGTAATTAAAGGTACAGCGAGGTAGCAGAGAAGGAGGCAGAACAGAAGCCTGCAATGGGTGGAAACAGTCAGAATAACACAGTTACAAAGGCTGTTACATCTGGTGAAGAGTGGGAACACAATTACATGCAAAAAAATCATAAATCTTTGCCCTATCGACAGCCACAAACTTCAATTAAAGAGCAAGTCAGGCATCTACATTTAACAGGTTAGATCACTCTGGCTTTATGACTTTATTTTTAACTCCATTGAGCACAGAGTGTTGACTCAGAGGTCTAGACAGGGGGTCTCTGTCTCAGGGAAACTGATGACAACCCTCGCTTTGGTCACCTCATGTTTAATGAACAGAACATTTTCAGCAGCTGCTGATGCACACAGGTATGACTGTGCAATCTCTTCAAGCCCAGTCCTACAGTGTCCTGCAGGGTTTTACTGTTGGTGCTATGTTTTCTGTATGCCTACTCCCTTTGGGGCATCTTTTAAAAGCTATGCTAAGCTAAAAGTATGATCTTCATCACTGCTATAAAGATCTCACTCAGCTGTACATTTCTCTTACCTTCCTGTCTGTTTCAATTGACTAAATAGACTCTATAAAATCAATGGCTAAAAATGTGTGTCAGTTATCTCAGTACCTGGGAGTGCAGTCCCAAAATTGAAGAGAGGTATTTGTTTTTATCTTCTACTATCAATCCCGTTCTTTGGATTTTGTGTCCAAGTGGTCAAGCTCTTAGTCTGGACCAGTATCTAAGCTCTTTTAGTTTGCCCCTCGTTTTATAATCCAAAGAAAGTGGCAAACTGTATGAAATTAAAACTAACTGCTTGTATATGTGCCATCCGCTCATTCCTGGCTGTCCTTTGGTGTCCATCATGGTTCTATTCAAGGCACTTTCAATATTTCTATGTAAATGCTTTCTTTGAGGCACATTTTAGGAGCTTTCAGATAAACTCTATAAAACCCTGGAAATTGTCGAAGATTGTTATCAAAGCTATTGGACTTGTTGAGATTAAAATCCTTTAAATAAACGTCTCCTTAATTTGTGAGTCAAAATGGGCCAGCCTCTGGCTCTTAATAAGTATGTAAACCCTGTTGTCCACTCCTCGTTTTGTCATTCAGTGGACAATGCAGCACTTCAACCTGTGCATGCCTGTTTCTTCAAGGCTTAATTACTGTGATGCTCTCACCATTCAACTGTCTTCAAGTGGTTTAAAGTGCTGCTGCTAGGCTTCTAACAAAACCACCTCGTTGGTCTCGTGTTAATCAAACCTCATGTCTTTGCACTGGCACACTGTCAGTTCAGAACCTAGTTAAAAATTCCTGTGACTGTACGTAGAGTTGCATGGTACCATCTTTAATTTAAAAAACAGCTACATTGGAGCTGTAAGACACCCACACATTCTGAGGACTTATGATCAGAGTCTCTTTGTTCATCATAAAATACTTAAATTAATAGAGGCTGAATTTGAGGTTGTTTCCCTGAAAGCTTGGAAGTGTCTCCAGAGAGCCATGATCTCTGTGGATATTACACACAGTTGAGGACTCACTCTTTAGGATTTAATTTTGTTTGATCTACTTCTGTTTTGGTGCAGTTATCTGTATTCGGTGTTTTTTCCATTTTTTTAAAATTCTGGAGCACTTCAAAAAGGAATGTTAATGAATTGTAAGTTTGTTAATTTAAACACACCTTTAAGCCATGCATTTGAAAACACCACCACAACAAATGACACATTTTGTAATTATCTAACAATGTTTAATGACCTTTTATTTAGTTAGATTAATTAGTTAACAGTATACAATTCAATTCACTGACACACTAGTGTCTTCACAAACATAAAATGGACTGTACAGCAGATGTTCTGTATACTGAAGCACTTAAGTGCAGCGGGCAGAAACAGGCCAAGATTTCAGAATGAGTAAGATATAAAGTGTGTGTAGTTATGCCCCTGTTTGCAAAAGGGTGCCACTGTGAGTGTGTCCGTATGTTTGCATGTTGGGCAGAGTAACAGGAGCAGTACATGTAACTATTTGGGGTGTTTGTTGTTCTGTTTTGTGTATGTGTGTGTTTGTATGTGTGTGTGATGTTTGTGTATAGACAGTCCAGTCATATCAAACATTTACAACGGGCAGTCATGTCGATCATCAACTTCCGTCTTGAAAGTTGTTCACAGCTTCAGGCAGATCTTCCCTCATCTCCTTCAATCTGGTCGACTTGTTGTGACACCTGCAGGGAGAGCCAACCATGGTCGAATGTGTATATTAAGACAGCAATGCAGAGGTGGAATCAGCACAGCTTTCATAGCTTCTCTACACTATGAAGACTGCAAAAAAACAATCTCTGGGGGTCTGTATGGTTCAGACGTCTCTGCTTTAAGTGTACTGTAAACTACAGCATGCTGCAGACCTGCAGAAAAATTCACAAAACCAAGCACACAATCACTAAGACAATGCAATTGTAAATGTTACTGTAGAGGCCTAGAAAGTGCAGTGCTGGTGAAATGTTTTGTTTCTGCACAAGTAAACACTCCTTTAAGCAGCCTTAAGAAACCCTCAAGACAAAATTTTTATGTCTTGATGTCTCTGAGAGTGAAATGGTTTGGTCATGTCAAACATCAGATTCAGTGCAGTGTAAGTACTGACAGAGTTAAAGAGGCACTGCTGCAGATGTCCCTCAAGCTCTACACAAGTTTAAACAGTATATTAAAACACAAATAGGGAACTTTTAATATGCTTTTGAACGTTTCATAGAGTCTTTCTGTTTGTTCTGTCTTCTACAGTACCTAGACACTGACCTGATAAACATTAGGTGATATGGCCTCAAAATAAAATCCCTCATTTTTTTATTAGAAAACGTGATTTTTCGTTTTCAATGGATTTTCTTTCCTGTCAAAAAGAAAGAATCTCCATATAGCACAGAAAAGACATAAACAGGGTTTACATTAATGCTGCCAAAATGTATCCCCAAACTAAACTTCCCTTTAGAATTCAAGTGCATGCTGTTATTTTATTATTGAAGGGGCATTATGTAGTTTGAAAGTAGGCAGACTTTTCTACACTGACAGTGAATGCTGCACTATTTTCACACAAAAAGCCAGCAAACATTATACAATCAAATATGATAAAAAAACAAATACCAGTACAAGTCTTAATAAGTGCCTGTATAAAAAGTCAAGGCATGTCATTGTTAAAAAAAGAGTAATCAATTTATTTGATATATTGCCCAACCTGAGATGAAGTTTTTTGAAAGGTGCAGCAGTGATGACCCATGAAAAACAACAGTTCTATGCTTTAAGCTGTAACAGATGACAGACGCCCATATTTTTACTTATTGCATTAATATCAAAGTGCTGGTATTCATTGAATTAAAATATACTATTTTTACTTATTGGTTTGTAGACAGCTTAAAACAAAATAAAGCCTAATATATTAGTTGAGGATAATCAGCATTAAACATAACTTACCCCTTGCCTCAGCAAAAGTAAATTGGATACCAAAGAAAATAAAAAAAAAATGTTGAGAAATCTAATTCTCTCTTTAACATTCTACTTTATCAAGATATCATGTTCATTTTCTACCAGCAGTTATTGTTTGACAAAAGCACTGCCTTCAGAAGGCAAATGAGAAAATAAACAACAATGATGGTTATCTTGATGCTTCAGATGTGCAGTGACAACATACGCTTTCCCCACAAACTTTAAAGCTCCTGAAATGATTCTGTTTCTGATTTTGGTACTGATTGAAACTTTTTTTTTTTTACCATGTCCCTCAACATTAGCATGAAGATTTGTCATTTTTATGTTATGTTTAAATGTCTGAAACTGCTGCCACAGGACAAAGTTATTACAGCCTGCTGCGGAGACAGAACCTGATACACTAGATGGACTGTTCCAAATATTTCCAATGCCCATCTGTGTTTGGGGAGGGCAGAACCTTTCAGAAGCATATTCAGCAGGTGATCATTCCATCAATTAATATTTATTACGGGCCAATCAGATAATTTTGTAGGCGGGTGCTACTGTGTGACAGAACGTGAGCCATTTTGTATAACAAACTCTCGTCAAAGCATGTTGGAAGTTGAGTGAAAATATTCTTTCTACAGAGGAGGCTGTAGTGTTGCTCTGTGTTTTTTATGTCAAAGAAATTTAGTCAAATTCTGATAAAACTGCTTCTGACTTCTGCTGTTTTATCAGAAGTGACTGCACTAATCTCTGTAAGTGCAGTCACTTCCTCGCTCCCACCTCTTCCTGCTCTAAAAGACACTGATTGGGCAGTGCTGCTTTAGGCCGAGCACAATCGCAGACTGTAGTTTGGCAAAATGGATCTGCGTGATTACAGACATTGAGTCAGGCTGGTCCAGTGGCTGCACCAGGTTAGCGGAGACAGACATTTTCTTTTACTTCATTCACGGCAAATATTCTCCTACAAGGGGGAGCTGAAATGTCTTACTTACTTGGTTATTGTACCACCGGACTCGTACAGGCTTCAGTCAAATTTAAGTCATTTGAAAGACTTGTTAAATTAAAAGTTAGGAGCCAGATTCTGTTAAATGAAACCAACTTTTTTAACCATTTTAACTCAGAGAAGCTGACAATCAAAGGCAGAGATATTTCACGTTCTTGCTGTCTCTTACCATTTCACCAGTCGTAGCGTGGGCGGGGTTGGGGCTGACGGTGTCTGGGGGAATCATGCCGGTGGCCTGGTGGGGGTGTTGAGCTCGGGGGGGCAGTCAGGGCCAGCTGCTGGCCTCCTGCACGTCGATCTCGACTATAGTCTAGTGACCGATGGTTTGGGGGAACACATCTACCTGCCTGATTCCTCCATTCCTGGTCAAACGCTTCAGCCTCACCTGATGAATAAATATGAGCATCTTTTTAAAAAACATTTTACGTTATAATCTGAATAACATGTTTATGCCTTGTTAAGCAACAGAAATGCAAGTTTTTGAAATTAAAAAACTTTATGAAGCTAGAAGGTCTTTTTCCAAGTGTCTTTCTGCAACAGTGCCCTAACAAGGTGCCAGTATTGCAGGGAGTGATGAAATAAAGTGTCTGCAACCACACATATAAAGCCAAATAAAATCCTTTCACATAAAAAACATAAACATAATTTTCTTTCAAAAGAAAAATATTGAAATTACTGAGCTATTCTTGATTTTAGGCTTGTAAATATTGTCTAAGACTTGTTGCATTTGGCCCTGTATGTAAGAGCAGATTTTGGGTAGCCATAATCTTCGGGACATTCGAGTCAGCTCTTCTTATACTGATGAACGCTTCAAGTGTTTCTGCGTAGATTCTCATTCATCCAGGTCATGGTTATCTTGAAGTTTCAAAACTGAGGTAACTGGACTGTGTTCAGTTTTGGGAAGTCATTTCGCTTCTCATTCAAGAAGCTTCTTCAGTTCTGAAGAAGAAGCTAAAGACCTGAAGAAGCTCCTTGGATGAAAAGCGAAACGTCTTCCAAAAACTGAACACAGTCCAGCTGCCTCGATTTTGAATCTTTAAGACTTCCAGTGTTACATGCAAATGCAAGTAATCAATCTGGTTGTAAATATCAAAAGATCCTAACACTGTTTTATAATAAATACACATTTTTGTCTTAACAATGTAATGTTGTTTTTTCTTGATTTTACATCAGGTTGGTTATTTATGATACAGTTATCTTGTTTACACTTCATGGCAGAACCCGGTTAAACCCCTCTATTGTGCTATACAGCCGGCGTTCAAAGTCCTGTAGCTGCAGTATTTGCTCTTTATCATGTATCTGCGTTATTTTTCTGTTTATAACACAAAAACCTGGAGATAAAAAGTCTTGTCATGTTTGTGGCCTTTGTTTTGGCATACATTAGTTTGAGAAGTGCTGTTTGAAGACAGTCAATACTGCAGAAGCATAAAACTGGTGTCCCTGTCTGTAGATTTACACTCCACTATGGCATCAGAGAAGCACAGCACAACTCCTCACACAGACAACTCTGCGCTCCCCCGCTGGCTCCATTAATCCCCCCTTTGCTCTGCAATGTCTTCATTACGGCATCTAAGTCTGGCTGTAACGCCACTGCAACACTCAAAGTATTTAGAATGAACCTAAAATAAAGTCTAAATGGTGATAAACATTAGCACAGTGACTCACTTTCATCTAGATTAATGAAGTCTTGTCGCTCCTCGCGGTCTCCAGTGCGGCGATTTCGGGAACGCTCCATTATGTGTGCACGATCCCCGATGTGGTGGCCTATAGCCAGGCGCTCCAGGCCGCTCTCGCTGTCCCTCATTGACTGCCGCGTCTCTCGAATCTGCAGTGAAATAATCAAACTGTGTTTATGAAAACATGCAGGATGTTCTGCACTCTGAATGAACTCAGGCTGAGGTGTTTGTATGAACACAATGATATTTATGCTTTCCATGATCTATTTACTGTCACTACATTTACACAGAATCTTAAGTTTTAATGAAGCCCGAATGTCACAGTCACGGCTGGACAAACACAGCGTGAAGGCAGAGCGTGCACTCAGGCTTTCTCCTCAGGTCTACCAGTGTTAATGTAGCCAAAACAGTCCCAGCGTACAACAACTGACGGTTAATCTCACCCCTCCAGGGCCGTGCCTGGTCTCACTCGTCTGCTGATAAACAGTCGGAGCTCCGGCGTCTGAAGACGAGTAGGAGATCACTGTTGAAGAGGAAAACGTCTGACAGTTTGGGGCACCGGTGATTCTCTCCTGTAAGAGCAAAAGCATCAAAAATGAAGAAAAGCTGAGCCTATGACTGGGATAATTACTGTACGTTTGTTTATTATCAGTCTCACCATGTTTCCCATCATTTCCTCCATCATGCCAAACATATCCATGAATCCTCCACCCTGGAAAAGTACATTTAAGAGGTTGGTCATTAAAAATGTAAAATGAGAGCAAAGAGATGCAGAACTACCTACCCACCAACCTACATCTACCTCCCTTCCTGATCACTAAATACTCAGAGTAATGGCAAATGGAGCAGCATGAGTGGGATGTTCGACACAGAAAGAAAAGGCTTTTCATCGTCGGCTCTGTGCTGCTCTCTGATTTCCAAACTCTCCTTTTTAAAAGTAATTTGTCTTGCTGTTTGTTGATACAACTGTTTTTATGCCCTCCATTGTTGTTCAGTTTAGAAAACATGGCAGTTTTTACTCAACCACACTATAACAAATCCACGTGCATGGAGGAGTTACAGTGTACTGGAATACTTAGCACGAAAACTGAGAGGTACCGAGCCAAGTGGAGTCAGGCCCGCCTACAGAAAAAAAAATACAGTACCATAAGGTGCCTTCTCAATATTTGACAGAGAAAAGGCAGAAATTCTATATACAATGGGAGGTGAAGATTAGGCCATTTCTTGTTGAAGAACTATGAAATTTATTGAAGAACTTATTTATGAAGCTGTAGATTTCAGTGTAGTTAAATTTGAAATGCTCTCCCTGGACAATCAGGAAAGTTCAGGAAGATTTGAAACCCATTTTTTGTCCTGATTAACAGTACACAATTTACATCTGAGCGGCTGGTTGGATAAATTGACATAACATGATATACTTACGTCACATTAAAAAGCATTTTACAAAGTATCTTTTTTTTTGTTTATTTAACATGACAAACTATTTTATTTTGTTTATCTAGCTCTTTATTTAAACTCGGTCTATGTAAGCTTTGTTTGTTCCAATGTCTTTTTTTGTTATGTGCTGAGAAATGTACCAAAGGGGAGGGTGGAATGGGATTCTTTTTGTTTCATGTTTTTTAAAACAATAAAAAGAAATGTAAAAAAGAAATAAAATGCACTTGCTTTAATAATAACTACAATACATATTAAGGATGCATGCTATTGGATTTTTGCTGTTAAATGATATGGCGATATTTCTGAGTTCATTACCCTGAATACCAACATCGATGAGGGCATTTTTTTGTCAAGAGCCCAAAGCTCTCCCTGTAAAATAGACTTGGGATATATGATATAGGATTTTTGCTGATATCTGATATGTCAATATTCAAAACTTTTACAATTATTAAGCTTTATCTGCTATTTTTGGAGCTAAAACAATTTATTTACTTGTTGATAGAAAACCTACCCTATTTTGGGAGCTTATTCTCTTACTTTAAAATTGATATGCAAAAAAATCCATAATCTTGAGGCAAATACTGTATGTGAGGGGAAAAGTATCTGAAAAAAAATCTTCTCTGACAATACCATTATTTAACATTTGTAGCATTTTTCTGGCGATTAATAATACTGTCCTGCAGACCCAGAACTGACCTGTTCATTGGTGGGAGTCTACTTGTGTGAGAAACAAGAAATAACATGATTTTATTCTAAAACAAATTGTGCCTTTGATTTTAAATGTCGTTATTTGGTGATTCAGGGGTTTTTGCAAATACCAGTGTTGTTCAGATAATACTGTGCAACCCTTTAAATGTCGACAATAAACAGAAATGTAATGTTGAGAAACAACAATGGGTAACAAGCCCTCATGTTCCTACGATATAGTCTGACTTTACAAATTTTTGCAGAATAAATCACCCTAATCCAGCCCAGACTGAAACTTTATTTTTACATTTAAACCTGTCTCAGTGACCCGTTAACCTGCTGACTGCTAGGGATGGGAATTGATAAGATTTTATCAATATCAATGCTGTTAACGATCCTGCTAATTGATCCAATTCTTTAACGATTCCCTTAACGATTCCTGCAAATTTTGCATGTGGGTAAATGTTGGTCTGATTTTCAGTGTCAACAATGTTAAACAAGTCACACCATAGATATCTGCTTCTGCAAGTTGCTGGTGTTTCCACTCACTTAAGGTTGTGCAGTAGGTGCAATGAAAATTAAACAACAATTCTGATGCTTCTGAACCCTGTCAGTGGAAGGAATTGATAAGGGAATTTATAAACAAAAAGATTAATGGTATCGATTCTTTGATGGGGCTGTTAACGATTCTCAATTGGAATTGGTTTACGATTCCCATCCCTACTGACTGCTCTGTAAATCAGAGAAAGGGTCACTGAGGCTGATACTCACCATTCCCATCATGCCAAAGGGGGTCAGTGGACCAGCCTAGAAGAAGAAAAACACACCACATGTACTTATTTCAGAAAAGGAAAAAACTATTTGCATGGAGAGCAATGGAAGCAGTAAAACAAACGTGAAGTCTGGATGCAGTAGGATGTTACCTGTCTGCGTGGTGCACGGTGAGGCTGGATCTGAGGGGCCAGGGCAAAAGAGTCCATGCCGAACGGTCCAAAAAGAGCCCTCATCTGCTGCCTGTGAGCTGCAAAGGGATCCCTGGAGGAAATCAGAGGAAAGTGAGATGTTTTGACTTCTCTCAAGTCTTGCTTTAATTAGGTGAGAACACTAATTTATTTTGCATGATTTTCAGAGTTGACTGAGAAGGATGTGAGGCAGAAATCCTGCTTAAGTAAACAAGACTCTAAAAGTTAAGTCCTCTGAAAACTATCTATTGTCTACAAAGTATCATTAAATACATAACTTGATAATTAAAGAAATATGTCAAATTATTAAAGAATTTGCACTCAGAGTCTCTTTCCTCTGACTCTGCCATAATCAAACATTTTAAGCAATAGGTCAACAACACTTTGAGGGTTTTTCTGAGGCTTTCTACATTAATAACCAGGTCGGAGTTCCAATTCAGAATGATAACATGAGTAGCAAAGTTTTAAACATATATTAACTAAATAATTTTCTGCATTTTTGTTACTTTTAGTTCAAAACTATTTCAATTTAAGTTGTTAGAGTTACATTTGCAATTTATGTTGGAGGAGCAAAATCCTTTAAAAGCCATTAAAGCTGTAAGCGTTAGTTCACTATTTCATCTAAAGAAGTTTACCAACAGCTGTTTAGACAACAGAGGCTAAAAAAGACAAATATTGTTGTGTCCAATATTTAAACTGATTTTGTTAGTTATCTTTTTTATAGTATAGAATATGGTGGGGACAAAAGAAAAAGAAAAAACACAATCTGAACAGCCATCATGCCCATGTTTCAGTATTTTCTTGCATTAACATTCGAGTTGATCCATCCAGCTCAGAATATCTACACCAGATTAAAACTTCTGAAACGCTAACTATTGGGGACAGGCAATACATATTACATTTCCGGAAATATTGATATATCATTAAAACAGATTTGGGGTAAGACAATATAACTCATAACATTATGGCTTATAAGGATTAGAAAAATAAATCAAGTCAGACCTCCTTCCACATGAAAAGAAGTTTACAGTAAAACCAGTAACAGCACTCTGCTTATTGACCACAGTACACTAAATAACATTTGGTCTTTTCTGTTTTGTATTTAAGTCATCTCATTAAGGGTGCCTTTTTCACAAATGGACAATTTACTTCTATGTCACTTTTTACTTAGGCTACATTTTAAGATTGTGCAGCTGTCTGTAGATGAAAGTGCCAGTGTGTGATCTGTGGGAATACATCACAAAATTGACATATCCAACTGTTTTTTTAATATTAGAAATCATAAGCATGCTGTATTTCATAACTACAGTCATCCTAAACTAATCTCTCAATATGACTTTGGATCCATATATGGCCAAGCCTCAAAAAACCTGCTGATGGCACCTATTTGGCTATTTTTATGCATTTATGTGTGTACTTTAATACCCCTACATTTTTTTCAGCATCCTTGATAAACTAGCAACAGGGTTACAAATCTTTTATCTTATAAACTGAAATGGTGTCTTGTGTATGGTTACTTATTGAAAATTGAACAGTGTGCAAACATTCTTTCTTCTTTCACTGACATTATCAAACTTTTTCATTTCACAACTCAGATATCGTATTGACGAAATGTGGGTAGATCAATGATATTCATTTGAAACATACTCTATGCACAACCGATCTCGGTACAGAGATCATTTCATTCTATGAAAAGGCTATTTATTTTCAGTAATGGGACTGATGGGTAAAACTAATAATGATCAATTTATCAATGAATCTTTAATGTAAACAGTGCAGTCAAAACCTTGTTGGTGTGATGGTATAATTACAGAAATAGAAATATAATTTCACTCCACAGTGTGTGGATTTTCTTATAGGGCTGCTTAATCATGGAAGAACTGACAATCTCAGTTATTTTGGTTGTTATGGAGATCACAATTAGTAAAGACAATTACTAATTTGGTCTGATTTATAACTTTGAAAACATGCATTTATTGCTGTTTAACACTCTTAAAATACTGATTCTTGGAAGTATTTCACTGTGAAGTGGCAATAAAAATCCATTCTAATACTGATATGTGAATTTTTTGAGTTCAAGAAAAAATAAACAGTGTTTTCTGGTAATTTTCTAATCCTAATTTGTTGTTTTGGCAATCATGGGAAGCAATAATTGTGAATGTGGTCAGAATTTCTTTTATTTGCCAGCCCAAGCAGACTGAATAGAAAATAATGAAATGAGAATTAATACACGTGACAGATGGAGTGAACTAAAGTAAGCTGTATGGAAATTGTTCCGTGTGTTTATGAGTGTTGTTTTATCTTATCTGACATGAGGGGAGCAGTGCCTTAATTAACACTGAGATAAGGATTACAGTAAGAGTGTTAAGCACCTGAATATCTCTACATGATGAAGGGTCAGAGGTTTGGCGGGCATCAGAAGTGTCAGTAAAAAAAAAACATCAGAAGTGTTTATCAGGATGTTTCTGGCTCTGCTTTGTTTATGTGTGGGAGATTTTCTGCAGCTCAGGTTACGTAAAGTCGACCAGGAGCAGGACCGTGGAAAACGATTTCAGATTGTCTGGACCAAACCCTCAGACTTGATTGGAAAATTAGAACCGTGAGTGGGAGAAATTGTCCACTTTCGGTAATGATTGGGTAAGCCTGTCCTGTTGACAGCTTTTTTGTTATTGTCTATCCAATATGGAGGACCCCGAAGGCCCCCACAGCTGGCTGCAGTCACGTTAGGTACCTGTTTAAAGCTGACTACAAGTGCTTCTGAAAATACCTCCAGTGCTCTCCTCTTCTCATTAAAATCACGGACAGATAACAGCATCAACAAGAAACAAAAAATATAAATACTCACATCATGTAGGGGTCGTCATCGACGTCATTCAAGTACCGAAACATGCTAGGTGATTTAACTCAGCTGGCTGCTGCTAGCCAGCTAGCTAGGTAAACAGTTTTCAAGGATAAAACAGGATGACGGATTCAAACTCTGAACAAGCTGACGTGGAGGATTTTTTCCCCTAGATCCTTGGACAATAATCCAAATTCCTATTGCTGCTTGACAAAGCGACAGACAGGGAGAGTCTCACTGGATAGTAAATTCCAGAAACCTGGACCAAACATGAAAACGGAAGTCAGTCCTCTGACAAAGAGAAGCGGCACTAGCATCAAGTTAACGTCACAGCTCACAACATCGACTTCCGGTCGGTTAACTCTTCAAAATATAGCCTTTCCGGTCAAATGTTTACCAATCTTTAGGCTGTGTATACATCAGGTTACCATTTGACTGCTGAATACCTCCAGTACAACACCATTTTCAAATAGTTTTTCTTAGTTTCCGCATAAAATGCAATCATCTTTTTTAATGTAATCCCGCTTTGCCTTACACAACAATTAAATGTTATTCAATAAATTATTAAACACATAGGGTTTAAGTACTTGATTTGTAAAACTCTTACTTTGTTACTTTTTAACCAATATAATGTTGTGACAGAACTGGATAAGGACGGTTTAAGTCCTTTTATTGACCTACAGAAGCATCTAAAAAACCTATTTTGTGAAAATTGTGTTACAAGCATAATACTTTTTACAAAAAAAATGCTTCTTGCTTCTTTTAATAATTTTCATTTTTGCATCCTAGGCTGTTATATATTTGTCATTGTTTAACTCTTTCAATGTGAGACAATTAAAGTAGTTGTTAAAGTTACTGTTTCTAGTAAACAAACATTCAACATTTTATTTTTACCTCTTCAAATACTCCATCCATTCATTATCTACGCTGCGTATCCCTTCTGGGGTCACAGGGTTGCATATCCAAGTTGACATTGGGCGAGAGGCTGGGTACACCTTGGACTCATCTCCTCATAAAGATAGACAAACCAGTCACACACACACCGCTGTGGGCAATTCAGAGTGAACATAACCTACAGACATGAACAATAAACCTGACAAGCATGTTTTTGGTCTGTTGGAGGCAGTCAGAGTGCAGAGAGAGAACCCATGTATGCACAGGGCGAACAAGCAAACTCCACAGAGAAATGACTTGACTGGGGATCAGAACGCAAACATTCTTGCTGTGAGGCATGCACACTACCTGCTGCACTACTGCGTGGCCCCTTTTTACATTCAGTCTTACAAATACTATATGAGCAATTGACAAAAATCCTTCTAATTTGGCTAATATATATATATATATATATATAAGTCATATATATATATATATATATATATATATATTTATATATATATATATATATATAGATAGATAGATAGATAGATAGATAGATGTGTGTATATATATATATATATATATATATATATATATATATATATATATATATATATATACACGGACAGTTCTTTGATGTGTGTTTTTCATGTTAAAGTCCAACTGTGACAAAAAAAAAATATATATATTATAATGATTGAATTGTTTTTATGGAGTGCAGCAGACGGCCGGTAGGGGGCACTGTTTCTCCTCCACAGATGGCCGTCATCTCGTCTGTCTGCGGCTGCGCGAAGCGTAATTCGACCCTCAAACCCGGATGTAACCAACGCCTAACCTGCGAGAGCAAAACGGTGAGTAGAGTAAAGAAATAAAAACAACTAAATACCATTTTTGATCATTTAATATGTCGTGAGAGGACTAAATGAGAATCTACTTAATGAAATGAAACCGATAAAGATGGATAACACCCGCAAAATCGCTTCTAAAAACTTTATTAGCCGCCGGGCGCTCGGTTTCTGCTAACATCAATCTGGGTAATGAAGTTGTCGAAAGTAAGAATGTCCTCCATCGGCTGCTCTCTGGTTTCACCTCTTTATTTTTATATTCGGGGCTTTTGTTCGTTAAATCTTTTTGTTAACTTGGGTAACCATTTAAAGTTTGGCGAACGCTTAGGGTTATTTATTAGTCCTTTAATAAACCGGGGCCAGTACAATCACTCAGGTCACTTTAATCAGTGTCTGCTGCTATTGTTCATTTTTAATGAGGACATGTTTTCTACCTTTCGGGTGTTTTTACTTTTGTTAGTTTCTACCTGTTAAGTGATTAGATAAACTGATAGCTTCTGGGAAGTATGGAGGAGTATCCGTCTGAGGTTTACATTGGGCTTAAAGGCCGTCGGTCTTTGGTATGCAGCTTATGCGGAAGTGACTCCCTGTCATCAATGATGTTTTGCTTACACATGTAATAACAAGTATAATGTTACTGACACACTACTACTGATTTTTCTACTCCACTTACTCACACTCTTTGATAAACTGACGTATCATCTGAGATATCTAAAAGACCAAAAACAAGAGGAGCTAAAGAAAGTTTAAAATTTGGTATTGTAGTTCAAGAATATTAAATGTTAGGTAACTGTACTCTCACTTACATGATAGTTTACTAAACCTTCAATCAGTTTTAAATTCTGTTTCGTAAAATCATGACAAATGTCATCTAAAGACGCTTTGCAAAAAAGTTAGTCAGTACCACACTCTTATTGGTATTTTTAATCATTTGTTTTTAGTATTTATATATCAATACTGGCCCAATATGAATCCACATTTCACACATGGAGAAAGTTGCACTGGCAATAATAAGCATCTGTTTAACAGGCAGGAAATCTTGGGCAGACTAGATTCATGTTAAACAACCATCCACTGAAGCTGTGTTTGGAGACGGGTGGGCAGGAACAGAAGGACCAGAATGAGATTTCATGATCCTAATACATTTATGGATGCCCAGACCCATTGATTTTACCTTTACCCTAATTCTGTTTAAATTTAACTTATTGTTGGGCATCTCCTTGAGATGTGGTATCTTGTGTTCAGGAGGGTCCCCCTCTTATATGCCTTAAGTGACATTTACTGCCTTTAAACTGCTGAAGCGTCTGCGTGACAGCCGCATATTTGGGACAACAAGAGTTTGCTGGAAACCCAAGCATTAAGTTCAGTCTCTTGGTATTTCTATTAAAAAAAAACAACATTTGTAATAAATGTGTGAATCTACTGATGCCTCAGTTGTGAAATTAAGGGCCGATACCGTTACCGGTGTTAGAGATTTTAAAAAAAATGTGCCAGAATGCAGACATTTGGAAAAATTTTCTTTTGTTGTCTTACATCCACAATACCAACATTTTCTTTCCTTTTTGTCCTGGTGAAAATAACTTTGCAACTGTCAAAAACATAATCAGGAAACACATCAGCTTAGTTTTACATATTAGGTTGTTTTTTTCAGGTAGAAACCAGCTTTGGAAAAAAACAGAACTTAAGGGTTTGACTGCATGTTAATTCAACAAATTTAGAAGATGGGCATACCCACTTTGCTTCTGGTAATTGTTTGATTGCTTCAGATCAGCGTTGTGGAGCTTCTCCATTATTCTGCTCTTAACACGGCCTCAAATTTGACCAACACCTGGGCTTAGTGGCTTAAGAACAGCCTTATACCAGTTCACTCAAGTAAATGCAAAATTACTTGTCCACAGATAAACCTAACTTAAAGTTAAACAAATTAATTTGAAGTAGACTCAGAGTTCTCAGAGCTAGAACGGGACTTTTGATATCTGATAAGTTAAAAATCACAATGTCTCTCTTCCTGTGCTGAGCAGAAAGCAAACAAGGGAACATATTCAACTAGCTTGTTAGGGAATGGACACTTTATGATTAAACACAAAGCAACAGAAAATTCCTGATGCATTATAGAACAATTCTCTTGCTGTGTGCCAATGAGCATCATGTGATCGCACAGGCCAAACAACCAGCCATTTTCACACATGACAGAAAGCTTAGTCCTCTTGTTTTTGTTCTGCTAAAGAGTATCAGTTTGTTTTTGTTTGTTTTCTGGTCATTTACAGATGACATGTAGTGAAGTGTATCCTCAAGCAAAAGTAACATTTATTGATTGGACTGATTATTGATACTGAATATTTAATTTATTTAGGCCAAAATTTCCATTTCTTTTGTTTTTGTGACTTTAGCCAAAGCAGAAAACCCGTTTAACTTGCAGGTTATATAAGCTCTTTCTGTTGTGTTATCACATGCAGTACATTATATCTTTTTATGACTTGTTTGCGTATGCAGTCCACCTGTATTGTATTGACTCCACCTAAGAGTCCCAGTTTAATCCAAAAGGATTCAAAGTGACTGATGGCAAATAGTCAAGATTTAAAACTTAATGTGTTCTTACAATCCACATAGAAACTCTCAGCCCATCATACAGATAAGACCAAATGTACTGTGTCCACTGTGCTGGGTGGAGGATTTTTGTGCTTCGTAATATTCCACTTTGCACTACCTTGTCAAAGAAAATTGTGGAAGTAATGAAGAATGTCAGTCTTTGTCTCATCTGACTGTCAGCTGAAGTTGCAAAATAAATCACTGCTGTTTTGTCATTGCAGTGATAAACACATGATGGAGGTATTGAATTTGTAATAATGATAATCATAATGTACACTGATTAACACACATTCAGTCATTAGCCTTTTTATTTTTAGCACAGTTTTTATATATTTTTTTAGGGAAAATCTCAAACCTCCTTTGTCTCCTGGATCAAACAATTGATTAAAGTTATTGATGCTTTTCTGTTAGTGACTAAGATGTGTACTGTGTCATTAACACATTTATGATGTTCTCTGTGTTCTCCCTCCAGATGCAGACTATAAAATGTGTGGTGGTTGGGGACGGTGCAGTAGGAAAAACCTGCCTACTGATCTCGTACACAACCAACAAGTTCCCCTCAGAATATGTTCCTACTGTAAGGAGATTTTAATAAAGCTGTAGGCCACATACACATAGCCTGAAATAACAGAATAACATTTGACAGTATTTAAACCTGCCTCTGTTTTTGTTTGCGCTCTAAGGTTTTTGACAACTATGCAGTGACAGTGATGATTGGAGGAGAGCCCTACACACTCGGGCTGTTTGACACAGCAGGTATGTTGAATGTTTTCTGAACTACCTCTGTGCAGATGTAACTGAGTAGACAGCATCATGAAGTAATTAAATAGTCCAGAAATTTGGTGTTTTTCTTACCATGCTCTCACAAAAGAATTGATCAAATGTCTCATGTCACTTGGTATTGTTGTTTTCAGGGCAGGAGGATTACGATAGGCTGCGTCCTCTGAGTTATCCACAGACAGACGTCTTCCTTGTGTGCTTCTCTGTTGTGTCTCCCTCATCATTTGAAAACGTCAAAGAGAAGGTCAGTTTTTCAATTACACTGAACTATTTTGTTGGAATTACTTGGAAAATTACTTTCTCTATCCCTCATAACTGTACTTCCTTCTAAGAAAAAAGCATTTATTATATCAGAGAACCATTTGAATGTTCTTGACCTCATTTACTTTTTCTTCAGGACATCATTAAATGAAATTTTCTCTAGAACGACACTGGGAATCCTCATATAAATAACTTGTATGTTAACATTTATCAGTTAACTGCAGATTACCTAATTCAGTTGATTCACTGACTGCTGTTTTTCTGAACAACCTGACAAGGGCTGTGGATTGCGCTAAACTGATAAGATACTCAATCCTAAAGAATACTGCATGTATGGATGCCTGAAGTTATCTGCACAGATATCAAAGCTTAAAACCTCACCGCTGGTATCAGCAAAGTCATAATTCAGTACTGGTCCAGAGAAGAAACTCGTTTTAATGCTTTTTCAACCTGCAAGTTTATTTTATTAGAGTGTCAATTCCAATTCGGAAGATAAAGCTCCATTAAAATGTGTTACACTTTTATTTCCCTCTCTGCATTGCTTGCTGTCTGTCAGCAGGTTGTTACAGTGCTGTGTGTATCTCTCAGGAGGAAGATGGAGCTTGATTATACTGTTACTGTTGAAAAAAATCAATGGACGTGTTTCTAAGAATAATTTTTTGTATGTCTAACCTACCGTATGTCATTACTTAAATGACAGAGATACAGCCACCATAGAATAAAGTAATGCCGTATCTTTAAGAAATAAATATTTAATCTTTGTTGACATCTGATATGAGTCTATTTCCAAACTTGTTTTGAATTATCTGAATTAACTGAAAATGCGTTTTTGCTAAGAGCATCAGGGCTGTCCCACAGTTAAGCTGACCTCATCTTCCGAAAGGGACAGTTGATTTGTTTTAGAAACAGATTTGAAATGAGGAAAAATGTTTGATTCTGTCAAAAATTTTTAATAGCAGATATTTACCTCGTCTCATGGAGGTTATGTTGTTTGCCTGTGTTTGTCTACCTTTGGCAAGATAACTCCAAATGTTAAGAAGAGGTTTTTGAAATGTTATTCATGGCACAAGGGAGAAGTGATTAGATTTTTGTGCAGATTGGAATCAGGATGCAGAAATAGGATTATTTAAAGATTTCTTAGTATAGCAGGATTGGGCAGTTTGCCGCCTTTCTGATTATAACTTAGCTGCCTTGGTGGAGGTTTGTGCTCACAGAGCATTTATTGTTTTTTAGGACATGCAAATAAATTCCTTAGGATTATGTGTTCATCATAAAACAACTGTATTTTTAACTTGATTGAATTGACCATCATGGTAGATTTATACATAATGCTTGTCAAACAGCTACATACTGAATATGTGACTGTCTGTGGTCAGTTTGTCTGACTGAAGTGTCTACTCTAAGTTTGGGAAGAAAATGTTTATCTGCCAGAACTAATAATCAATGTTTGGAGGAATCATCTGGCACTGTAAATGTTTAGCAAAAAATACTGTGACATCCCTGTTAGTCTTTTAGACATATAGACTGTTGCCAGAAATGAGTAAGGTATATTTTAGCAAAAAAGAAGCTTGATTTTTTTTTATGATAGTGATCCACATATTGACATCAGTTTTGTTTCCTTTAGTTCAAAAACATCTGCATTATTTATTCTGGGAAAAAAAGTTGTCACTATGACACAGCCAAAACACAGTTTGCTGTAAATATATGTATGATCTGAATTTTTTTCATGGGTAGGTGTTCGATTAGATAAAAACTTCTCTTCATTATGCTCCTTCTCAACCAAAAACGTCAATCAATCATGACTCTTTATTGATTTAATTCTGTGTGGGACATGCCCATGTATTTTATTTTGGCTGTTTGAGATGTTTGAAAGAAATGAATCTACCATGCTGAAAATAATAATAATAATAAAAATTCTCACCTGTTTTTATTTTCTCCCTCCTTCAGTGGGTTCCTGAGATAACTCACCACTGCCCTCGTGTACCCTTCCTCTTAGTGGGCACCCAGGTGGATCTGCGGGAAGACCCCAACACTATTGACAAGCTGGCAAAAAACAAGCAGCGCCCCCTAGTGTGTGAGAGTGGAGAGAAGCTGGCCCGTGATCTCAGGGCTGTCAAATATGTGGAGTGCTCTGCTCTGACACAGGTAGGGATGTGACATATGAGTGTTAAATTAATGTTGAACCCTTTGGTTTAATGTGCTGTTCTATACGTGCTTGTGTATTGCAGTGCATTTGGTTTTGTAGAGCTAACGTTAGGTTTAACCCTACAACTTGCCACAGAGCAGGATCTGCTTCATGAGTGCCTGTGAGTTCACTGATTGGGATGTCTAGTGTGGCATCTCAAAAGTCCTGTGACATATTATCATTTTATTATACCATTGCAGGAAAAAATCAGCAGTTCTTGCATGGCAAAATAAAAATCTCATCAGCAGTGTCATTCATAAAAATCAACATTGTCATGCCTCTTAAAGAGACTGTGAGGAGTTTCTAAGTAATTACAAAAAAGTCTCACTTTTAGATATATGCCTGATCGAAATACACACTTTAAGATGAGTTTTATAGCATCAAAATAGGTTATCTATAAATGCTATTCCTTACCTTCGCGGTCGGGTCGGACAGGGC
Organism: Scarus forsteni; assembly: GCA_036419115.1. Classification (NCBI taxonomy): domain Eukaryota; kingdom Metazoa; phylum Chordata; class Actinopteri; order Labriformes; family Labridae; genus Scarus; species Scarus forsteni. The sequence continues at coordinate 1,898,801 of JAZDUH010000111.1, forward strand.
TGGACTGGCCTGGATACTCAACTTCGGGAACAAGACAATTAAAACTAGAGCAAATTTATATTATTCAGACACGTCTTAGAGCACCGGGCTGTAAGTAGCTATATACAGCCGGCTACAACACTGCGATACTAAGTTTTCCAAAAATTGCTTGTTGTCACACATCAAAAACTACCACTACGTAACTAGAAAGAGATACATTACCTTGTCGCTTTGCATCCTCTAAGTTGTTGAACAAAGAAGTTGTAAAGCAATGCAGAGTTCTGAGGAGGGTCTGAGCTCCATTTATTAGCATCACAATAAACGCACGTTTTTGCTTGGTTTCACGTCTTTTGGTGCGTTCTAGTTTGGATTTGGATCTGTGTGTCAACAACATCAAACATTAGGCACTTCCTGTTCTTAAGGCTGAGCTGTGTTGCCAAAACTTTCCTTAAGTTGCTGCTGTTTCCACCCTCTTTGTAGTCACACAGTTACAGAAATTTCACAAATTAGACAGCTTCCGTCTGCATGCATACTTCCCCAGCTACTTCCTTGTCATTCATGGTGACGTAGGAATGTGACTTCCTCTTTCTGCAAGGCAAACGGACCCAAGTTAAAGGCACTGATGAGGGAATTTTCAGCAAATATACCATGCCTTGCAAAAGTATTCATACCCCTTGAACTTATCCACATTTTGTCACGTTACAAGCACAAAATTAAATGTATTTTATTGGGCTTTTATGTGATGGACCAACACAAAGTAGCACATAATTGTGAAATGGAAGGAAAATGTCACATGATGTTCAAGATTTTTACAGATAAAATTATGAAAAGTGTGGTGTGCATATGTATTCATCCCCCTGAGTCAATACTTTGTTGAACCACCTTTCGCTGCTCAAAGTCTTTTAGGGTAAATCTCCTCCATCCTTGTACATCTGGAGACCGACATTTTTGCCCATGCTTCTTCGCAAAATAGCTCCGGTTCAGTCAGATTGGACGGAGAGCATCTGTGAGCAGCTATTTTCCAGTCTTGCCACATATTCTCAATCTGATTTAGGTCTGGACTTTGACTTGACCATTCAAACACATGAATATGCTTTGATCTAAACTATCCCAGGGTAGCTCTGGCTGTGTGTTTTGAGTCATTGTCCTGCTGGAAGGTGAACCTCTGCCTTAGTCTCAAGTCTTTTGCAGCCTGGAACAGGTTTTCTTCTGGAATTGCCCTGTATTTAGCTCAATCCATCTTCCCATCAACTCTGACCAGCTTCCCTGTGCCTGCTGGAGAAAAGTACTCCACAGTGATGCTACCACCATGCTTCACAGTAGGGATGGTGTGTTCAGGTTGATATGCAGTATTAGGTTTCCGCCACACATAGTGTTTTGCATGACGGACAAAAAGTTCAATTTTGGTCTCATCTGACCAGAGCACCTTCTTCCACATGCTTGCTGAATCCCCTAGATGGCTTGTGGCAAACTGCAAACAAGACTTCTTATTGCTTTCTTTCAACGATGGCTTTCTTCTTGCCACTCATCCATAATAGACAGATTTGTGGAGTTCAAAACTAATAATTGTCCTGTAGACAGATTCTCCCACCTGAGCTGTGGATCTCTGCAGCTCCTCCAGGGTCACCAAGGGTCTGTTGGCCGCTTCTCTGATTAATGCTCTCCTTGCCCGGCTTGTCAGTTTAGGTAGACGGCCATGTCTTGGTAGGTTTGCAGTTGTGCCATATGCTTTCCATTTTTGGATGATGGATTGAACAGTGCTCCTTGAGATGTTCAAAGCCTGGAATATGTTTTTATAACCAAACACTGATTTAAACTTCTCCACAACTTTATCCCTGACCTGTCTGGTGTGTTCCTTAGACTTCATGATGCTGTTTGTTCGCTAATGTACTCTAACAAACCTCTGAAGCCTTCACAGAACAGCTGTACTTACACTGAGATTGAAGTACACACAGGTGGACCCTATTTACTAATTAGGTGACCTGTGAAGGAAGTTGGTTGCACTGGATTTTATTTGGGGGTATCAGAGTAATGGGGATGAATAGATATGCACACCACACTTTTCATGTTTTTATTTGTAAAACATTTTGAACACCATGTATCATTTTCCTTCCACTTCACAATAATGTGCTGCTTTGTGTTGTTCTATCACGTAAAAGCCCAATAAAATGCATTTAATTTTGTGCTTGTATCGTGACAAAATGTGGATAAGTTCAAGAGGTATGAATACTTTAGCAAGACACTATAATTATAGCAAATGCAGCAGTTCCCCATAATGGCTGAAACCAGTTCACAGCTCAATTCCCTCCCCTAGCCTGGACCTAATCCTGAACCAAACCAAAACTCTTGACCTTAAAAAAGAAGTATCCATTGAGGTGTTGACTGTCCAATCTCTAAATCAGAATCATGCCAAATTTGCTAAATCAGAGTCTAGATCCTGACCTTCTGTCTCCTGTTCTTTCCACACAGCGAGGGCTGAAGAACGTGTTTGATGAAGCCATCTTGGCCGCTTTGGAGCCTCCCGAGACCAAAACCAAGAGAAAGTGCGTGCTGCTATAGACGAACATCAACAAAACGAGATGCAACAGTGGTAGAATAAGGTTGGGTGAATCAAAATATGAGAAAGATCAATCGCCATTCTGGTTCAAAAGGACAAAAGAAAAGAGGAAGGGAGGAAGAATGGCTTTGAGACTTATTCTAGTACACCTGTACACTGATAGTGCCTTGAAGATAAACTAGAAAAGAGGCTGAGGGAGGAAAACCGCAGTGTGCAGTAAATGCAGAGAGCGTCACCTGTCCCCTTTTTCTGAAAGCTTTTCAATTGCAGTGTTCTCTTCAAAATACTCCAGTGGGGCGGGTCCCCCTCTGCCTGTCACTGTTGCTTGGTTTAAAAAAAGAAAGAAACGTAAAGAAAGTTTCATCTAGCTGCCTTTGGCCTCTTCTCTTCTGTGTTTCACTTATTCTTGCCAATTGGGCCTGTGAGGGGAATTAAGAAGGAGAAGCACTTTAACATGAAGTTTCTTGTGTGAGTGATATTTGATGAGTGCACTTTGAAAGAAAACTTCCTGTTAAGTGTCACTCTTTTTGCTTATTTCCCTCATGAGTTAAATAATGAAAGCACAAGAGGTTTATCATCACTCCAAAATAACGGTAGATGTCTTTAATGGCTACTTCCTTCTATTCCCAGAGACTTCTGAGGGGGCCGAGTGCTCTTATGCCAAATTCCCCTCTTCAGTTGACTCATAGATATCTATTTTATTTTTCTTTTGTGTACATTTGAATAATTCTGTGACTGTGTGGGGAAAATTTTTAAGCAGTTCTTGTTTGAAACTTGAGTTTTTATTTTATCAAATAGATTTTTTTTTATTGCTAGACTACCAACTTTGAATAATATAACAAATGGAGTTGTAATATTTTTGAATATGTCTGAATCTTCATAAGAGATTGAGGTGATATTCTTTGATAGTTCATTTCTGGGTGTTTGTAATCACAGGATATTTGTAATAAAATGGTTTAATGACATAAGAAGTGTTTTTTCTCTGTGTGTTTACAGCTGGTTGTTTTATTCTGTCTCACTAAAAAACTTCATACTTTAATACTTTTAATGGGGAGGCCTTGTGCGTTTCCTGTCTTATCATGACTATGATACTGACTGTTTTGAAAAATGTAAAGCGTTTTATTTCTGTAGCTTTTTTGTTGACCAATTTGAGGCAGTCTCCTCATTGACAGTCCTGTCTCAAATTTACTTTTGGTCAACCCTATTAATAAACAGATGAAGTCAAAACAGGTCTGAAGCCTCCAGAAAAAAACACAAATGCTTTTGATTGTAGTCATGCAGCCCCTGATCATGCAGAGCTGCTTAATTACACAAGAAAAATAGATACCCTTTCACAGTGCCTTTGTGCAAATGCATCATCATTGCACCTCGAGAGTTTCAACATTATTTCTGAGAAGAAGTGACATCTGCGTTGATTCAAGTCAATATGACTTGGATGCACAGAAGCAGAGTTAGTCGCGTTCAGAGATTTAGTCTCCTGCTTAGTCCATGCACCTCCTTTCCTCTGATTCTACCTTTGAAGACACAAAGAAGGGGTCAACTTGTCCCCCCCACTCCGTTTTGTGACATTCAGATTGGAGACATAGGGTCACAAAGTCATAAATAATTTGACTTGAAATGGCAGGGTGGATGGAGCTCAAGATTTGATCACCTTTGCAGTGGGCACAGTTCAAGACACAAACAGTTCCAACCAAGATCATTACTTGAACCAGGCTGTAAGCATGTTGATTTCACCTGTAAAAAAACTAATTTTAGCATGGGGTGTTTTGGGATTTAATGTGCTGCTGCAGCCAGCCTCAACACACTCGAGACTTCCTTTTCTCTTCTCTTTTCTCCGTCACATTGACCATCTTTTTTACATGAAAAAAATCCTACTTTAACCCAACCCAAGGTTTATTAAAGCCTTGCTGGTGGAGCGCAAGTGTTAACAAACGATCATAGTCCTACCAAAAGTGAATTTCTGGATCCCATCACCAAGTGAAAAAGTCATTTTAATATGTCAGAATGCTTGTCTTCTGATGACTTTGTTTTATGTACACATTTTGTTTGCATTGGTCAATTTCGCTTTACCTCCTTCATGCATTGTTCCCGGTCCAACACATCAGAGTTTGATCTCTAAGCATCAAACTAATTTATCTGCAGAAGTGACTAAGAACAACCTGAAATCTAAGGGCTTAGTGATAATTGTTGCAAACTCAGAGTATGTTAAGCTTCTTTTTTTCTACTCACTGGCAGGGCTGCTCTCAGTAATGGTCGGGCCCCTGTAAGGACTGGTATATGGGCCCTCCTCAAATGTACCTTACTGTGATGTTAGTGACCTTGGGGTTATGTATACAGACTGTAGATCTAGTTTCAGATCTGACCTGTGCCTCCCATACTACATGTCTTTGGGATTTTCATCTCAGTCTACTGTCCTCTTCTGTCATGGATTTGGATTTTCATGTCACCGTTTGCCCACCCAAATAAAAACTGAGGGCACCCTTGCCATATATACTGTAAGGGGTAAAATAGTCATGCTATTTGTTATAGTTTATTTCCAACTGCCATGGCCACACTTTTTTAAAGTAATTAATCTGATTGTATCTTTTCTCCAACACTTTGATGTATAAACTCTTTACAATACTCACCACACAAACATCACTCCACAGTGCCCCCAGTGGACAAAACTCCACTGGTGTCCTTAAAGGAGACATATCATGCTGATGCATGATTTAATACTTACATATAATATAATAAATTTGAAAACAAGACCTTACACCCCCTTAATTTTCAAAAAATGTGATATTGTACTTTTTCTGATATCCTAGAACGAGATTTGATGCCTCTGAAAATAGGTCATTGCGTGATGTCCGCGAGATTTAAATCGTTGTGACGTCATGAGGTACCTTTCTTTTTATTGGAGTAATCTGATAAAACACTTCCTCCTCTGTGATGTCCGTTAGCCACAAAACCGTCACCGAGGGACACATTCACCAGCAGCAGTATATAGATCCCTAGCTCACACTCACTCATTACCAGCTCTGGCCTGTAGGGGGACTCAATATGCGGTTGCTGCTTTGAGCCTGCTGGAAAATACAGTAGAAGAAGAAGGACAGGCTAGCTCTACCCTCTCGGCAGCTCTGACAGAACTGACCAATCAGAGCACAAAGGGCTGTGACGTTGCGAGGTAACTATAGGTCATCCTGAGATCCGAGTGTTTCAACGAGAGCTCGATAATGGCCTAAAATAAGGATTTTGGGAACACTATTGTGGGGCAATGAAGGAACTAAATGACTTGTACTGAGGGCAGAAATGCTTTACAGGCACCCTAGTCTGGCATAGTGAAAAGGAGAAACAAGCATGATATGTCTCCTTTAACTGTGCAGTAGTGTGCCCCATAAATTTTAAGTGTACAGACGTCATACTCGTCAGAGGAAAACTCATTAAAACACGTTTAAATGTTGAAATAACTACTGTATTTATTAGGCTTCTTGAAGGAAATCAGAGAACTGCTTCAGCAGCAACATACAGAAGAGTTTCACATGAAGATGAGCAACAGAACACAAGACAGACATTGATGTAAGTAAGTTATTTTTTCCTAATTAAAAAGTTGCAGGAGGTGGAGTGAGGCAAAAACTCAGGTGTGTAAATAAATAAACCAGAACAGAGAAGGAAACATAAATACAGGGAATGTTCAGAGACCAGCTAGCCTATGACACAACAGGAAGAGTTTGCATAAAGTGGCACGCTGCTGTAATGTTTTCCTGTTAGTTGTGTTTAAGTTCAGCCTAAGAAGCTTTGTCAGTTCAATTTTTGATTAACTGTTGTGTATTTCTTTATGTGTAGTTGTGTGCATGCCCAGTTATGTTTGCATCCTTACTCATGAAAAACCCTCAAACTCTGACCTTGCATCTGCAGTGGAAAAGTATATAAGTTAAAACCACGTTTGAACCAGAATGTAAGGTAAAGCTGGCTAATGTTTTAAGTTAAATCTGTTGTCTCGTGGTGTGTTCACAAGTGTCTGTCTGGTAGTTTCTTTGTCTCTTTGCCCGGCTGTTAGGTTGTCTTCTGGCTGCTCTCACACTCTGCAGGTGTGGATGGTGACTGTGTTCTTGCACTGCTGACAGCGGACTGAGCAGCACCAGGAAAACTTGCAGGAGCAGCGCTGGACCACCTCAGCCCGGCCTGCTCTGTACCCAGGCCCACAGCACACCAGCTCGCAGCCGTCTGGGGCCAGTCGAGAGGTTCCTGGTAATGGAAGAAAGACACACCATTCCTCTGAATCCATTTTATGACATTCAAACTGGACTCTTGACTTGTGAATCTTACCATTGCATCTCCGTCCAGCAGTTCCAGGGATGCCGTTGTCAGGGTCAAGATGGCAGAAGTCTGGAGAGGGGGCAAGGTACAGGAGGTCTCTGGCAGCAGGGGGTTTGACCTGGGGGTCGCGAGGGAGCAAGGCTGTCCTGGATCCTATACGAGTCAGACGAACCTAAGAGGAAATCCATGTTAAGCTGGAGCTGGACAGACTGGGATCTTTCAAGGTTTTAAAGGATGTTGTGTATTCTGATACCTCTGTGGCTCCATCAAAACGTTCTTTGAGCACGGCGCCGACGCGCCTGAATGGGGGCATCACTTTCCAACAGGTCCTGAGCTCACAGGAGCCAGACACGCCATGACACTTACACTCCACCTGCATGTTGTGAAGGATGGCCTATGACAGAAGCAAAGTATCCTATTAATAATTACCCAAGGCTTCTTTAATCTAAATCCACTTTAAAGGGCAACCATCCACCTTTCGACCAGCCTCATTGTTGTGGAGGTTCATGAGCGGTCGCCCAGCTGACAGCCCTTTGGCTCGCTCCGGGTCATCCACAAATGTCTGGGAGAAAGCTACGCCATAGGACAGGTTGTCGCTGCACCCTGACCACTGGAAACCTAGGATTGATGGAAAAATAGCACAGTGAACTATTGCACCCATAATACAATTACACTTTTAAAAACAGAGATGAAAAGAGTATGGCTTTGAGAAGGTAAATGCTCTCTATGTTACACCAAGACATGGTCACCTGTGACAGCCAGTCTGAAAATATCAAGGACCAAAGGTTTCAGAGTCTGGGGAAGTGACCCTAACCTAAATGAACAAATCTGTGACGACATCTATCCCACCATCCTCAATACATACAGACTGAAAAGGGTTTAAAACTAACTGTTCTTTTAAACCATCTGTGCCTTAGATTTTAACATTTATAACGATTCTTGTCAGTGTTTTTCTGACCTCTGAATTGCACAACTTCCATTTCCTTTGAACATTTTTAAGATTTAAAAAAATTGGCAAAAATTGGCAACTTATATGGCGTATTGTAAAGTCTATTAAATTTATTTAATTTAACTCTTGTTATGTAAATGTATAACAACACTAATCATTTAAAAAAGTTGTGTAAAATTTAACAATACTGTTGTTTTTTTAAGTGTCATGCAGCTTTGCTCACATCTTTTCCTTCTGCCCTATCCAGAATCTATCTTCTCCTTGAATTTAAAAAGTCCAACTGTGTTAACTTTCTTCAAGTTTGCTGAGCAGATAACTTTTTTATGAGTTACATCCTCAAGCTGTGCCTCCTTCAAAATCCTCACACTTTTAAACCACTGCCATACTGCAGACCGGTGGCTTTCAGACCATTTTTAGCCTGAGGCCCCCCTAAAGCCAGGCCAAAACCTACAGGCACACCTCATTATAATCCATACAAAATACCTCTTTAATGCATGTTTTGGTGTCAGAGCACTATGCTAAACATATTTATATTGATCTATAAATGGCAAATAAAATATGAAAATCAAGAGTATTGTTAATGAAATAAATTAACAAGTGTATCCCACATTAATATTCAGAGTAAATTTAAATATCATTTATTTGTTGCTCAGCCATATTGACACCCCATGGTTGTACAAATTCCCAAAACATACCTTCACTTTTATCAAGGTACACTGGTGTACCCTGCCACAACATTTGAGAACCAGTGCTGCAGACTGAATAAGATATGGACCTAGTGAATGATGCCACCCAACCGGCTTCTGGTTGGGCACTATCAGGCCCAGCAGTGGCAGACATCATAATGGAAGTTCATATTTTTTATCTTTAACTTACTTTTGATTAGTTTTGAACTGTCGGGGGAAATAACCAAGTTAATGTTATAAATGACTGTGAAAATATTACTTCTTGGTGTGATTATAAGATTGCAGTCTCTAAAGAGATATAGTATTACGCTCAGATATCAAAGTAATGCTTAGTAACTGTAGCTTTTTGTCTTGGTGGGCTGCTATAATTCTAACATTTACAAACAATAAGCAAAAACTTAAAGACAGAATGGAGAATAAGAGGGAACAAGACGGCTGTACTGTGAGCAGCTCAAAGTTGCATCTTTATTTTAAGTTTGTCTCCATTAAAAATGCAAAACTTATAAGTAAATGTCACAAACCCTGTTTCTAACTTGTTGTACATAACATTTTTGAAGAGGGAAGAGTAATGTGACTTTCAGATAAAGTTATTAGTTAATTTTACTCTGAGTGACGTGTTAAGTAGTTTTACTTTTTAATGGGAATACCGATAATAAGTAAGTAATTGCTGAGTAACTTGCCTAATGCTGGTCTTTAAATAGACAAAGAGATGGGGCTTCAGTGATCTCATTGACTGTAGAAATTACTGGGCCAAGTCTGAGTGATGTTAATGGTTTGGTCACTGCGAGGGGCTTTGTTTCCTAAATCCTAAATTCCTAAATACTGACATTTAACATGGGTGGAGTATGCGACTTCTGATGCTTTTGCGGTCAGACTCAACTGGTTATTTGAAAAGCCCATATTACGTTTTTAAAGTTTGAAATGTCCTTAACAGTGTGCAACATTTCTTTTCCAAAAGTTAAAGCAAATTCTTCTCAAACCAACAAGTCTGAAGCATCAGGAAGTCTTCCTTCCACCCAGTTTAGAGCACCAGGGGCTGCTTGAAACGGCCTGTTTCCCTGCCCTGAATAGACCTACCAGTTTGAAGTCCTACCATTGTTGACAATTTAGAGGGTCCATCTGCTGCAGCAGAGAGCCGAGTGCAGAGCATGGGTCATAGATCGGATGCAGAGCCACGAAACAGTCCGGAATTGACCAATTACCACACAATAGCCCCATCAGCCAACCAAGTAGAGTGGGCCCACGTGGGGAAGGGGACTTTAAAGTGTCAAGAGCCCCAACAGAGCATCTCTAACAGACTTAGGCTACATGTGGACCAAAGTATGCAGTATATAAGAACTATTTTAAACATGAGTGATTGTGAACATACTCTTCCGGCCATGGAAGTTGAATATCTGGATCTAAGCTAAGAAAAACAACAGGGTCTTTAAGGACCTGCAGTTTGTATTTCAATTCATTTTTCTGCTTGGCCAGTACCAGATGTGACAGTATGACTTTGGTTTCTTATATAAAGGGACCATTATTAAAAGTTTTGAGCCAGAGACAACAAAGCTGCAGCAGACATTTCAGTTTTTATAATCCTGCAGGTTTTCATCAGATGTATTTTTATGCAGTAGAGTCACAGCTCACCCTCGGGGCTGACCCCCCTGACCTTCCTGTCACAGCCACACCTCTCCAGCTCCCCACGGGTGCAGGCCCGGGTCACAGCCACCGCCACGGCCGCTGAGGACAGAGCATGCACGAAAGCCGCCTCACGAGTACCTACATTCAAAATAAGGAATAAATCATGTGTAATAGCTGCTGGATATAAACTGTTTCAAGGAGTTATTGTCCTTAAATTTCAGAGAGTACCTTGGTTCATGACTCTGCCAAATACATTGATACCCCTTGGGGTGGTGGAACAGTTCCAGCGGCGGTTCCTGAACTGGTGCTGGCACTGCGTTAGATGGTGCAATTTTGGAAGAAAGTACAACAACTCAGATGAAACATAGAGATGATTCTAACTAGTCTATATGAGAGTTGAGGTAGCTGCTGTTATCATGATCCTAAAAGTTTTTGCCCCCAACCATACCTCTTCTATGACCATCTCTGCTGCCTTTCGTACAGACTCCATGACCTCTCCTCTTGCTCTGCACACCCCCACCTGCCCTGGGGTCAGCCCCCTTAGGCGTGCACATGGGGCAGCACCGGACACGGGCCTGGAGCGAGGCAGCCTCGCCAGGGAGCTGGGACACACAAGGCGGGGAGGGAAATAGTCAGTCATGGCAGCTTCTTGACAGGGGAACGATTGTGAAAGGGGGTAAAAGAGAGGACACATAATGGGAAAAAGGGAGAGCGTAAAAGAGGAAAAGCAAATGGAAAAGAGAGTAAGAAAAAGGGATGGAGAGGTAATGACTGGGCCGAGTTTTAGAGAGGATGGAAACAAGGGGAAGACTGGGAGAAGAAGACACATTGAAGGCAGAGAGAAAGAAAAGAGAAAAGGTCACCAGGAGTGAGACAAAGAAAGAGAGGGGAGCGAGTGAAAGAGATTTAGAGACATGTCACCATCTTTTAAAAGTTATAGCATGACAAACAAACTCCCTCTTTCTCTTCCTCCCCTCGCACGCTAGACTTACAGCCAGTTGGTTGCCATGGTGGGGTGGGCTGCCCAAAGCAACAGGAGGAGGAATGGTGCCGTGAGATTGACAGCGGAGACAGTTGGCATCAGACTGTCCGTCTCCGTGCGTCAGGTTGGCTCTTTGGACACTACGCTCCCCCGCCTCCACAGTTGAAGTGCTCTGTGTGCTTGTTTGTTTTTTGTGTTTGTTTATGTTTGTGGAGCTGAGTCTGGGGATGATCCCCACATGTCTGTCGAAAGGTCAAATTAACAGGTCAGGCACTAAAACAATGCAAAACAACCTCTGAATGAGCCTGCATGTGTTTTTGAGTAACAGCGGGACTCACTGCAGACCTGTAAAAGTAAATATAAGACCACAACAAATTCATTCAGCATACACAAAATCATGCTGTTTCAGATAGCATCTCAGATTCTTACCAGTTCCTGTGATATCCAGTTTTCTTCTTCCTTGATAAAAAGGTGAAAATTTAGAAATTAAATCCCAATTTCAGCCTTTAAAGATGTTCATCCGTGTCTTCACTTGTGCCACTGCAGGCTGCGTGTGCATGCTCACAGGAGTTTCTTTCACAAACAGCAAAAAAATATCATCCTCCACTGGTGAAATAAAATCCACAACGTGCAATTAATCAAAACACGAGAACTGATTCTGAAAAACAAAGCTCAAAATCCAAAAGTGGTCTGAAAAGTTGAATGTCTAAAAAAGCTGCACAATGTTGTGTCAGAAAGTGCTCAGTTTGGTTCCCATGAAAACAAATGTCCATTCCAGTTTGAAACAGGGAGAATGAGTGAGAGAGGTGGGATGGGAGTGATGGGTTATAAAGGAGGAAGAGAATGAGGGTGGGAGAGAGAGGAGAGACATGATGCCGAGGAAAAGGAGGAGGAGGCTTTGGGGATGATATTATTACCTAAGTTTAAGGAGTGTGAGTATACTTTTTATTGTGTTTGTTTGGCATGGGTCCCAAAGAACTTTCTCTGAATTAATGATTGTTTTGCTAATCTGTGCTTTTTTGATTGTGCAAGTGAGAAACTCATGATGACAAACCAAAGGCTTTTCTTTCATCTGCATCAGGGATTGGAAGCTTTTGTTGCTTAAGAGAGCCATGGTTATTTACTCTCAACTTAAAAATTGCAATTACTTATTTCAACTCAAATGCAAACAGATATGCTTATTTCAATCAGTTAATTAAATAATTAAAGCCACTTTTCTCTTTCAATGCAAGTAACAGATCTTGACTAAGTATTTAAATGTTGTATTATACACAGAGCTGAACAGATTTATTAGACTATGTGCCGTAAAGACAAGAAAACAATATTTTGTGAATCTTTAAAAAAAACCCATTTGTAACTAAAACTGTTTTTGTTATTAAACATGCATTTCAATCAGACTCCATCTTTTTATTCCCAGGTTTGAGCCGGCTGACCTGGCTTTCCGGAGAAGTCAGAAATTAATCAAGAACCACAACCACACACAACATTTTTTTCTGTTCAGTAATGCAGATAAATAACTATATATTTACCCCTTAAGCAAGAAAAAACAACACTATTTGCTATGTTTCTGTTTTTTTTCTGTAAAACATTTAACTTTAGAATCCAGGGGAAACAATTGTAATTGTACTTTAGCATCAATATACAGTATGATTTTAATATAAATGCTTCTTCAAGCTGGTGTATAAGCCATGAAAAACATTACATATCATAAACATGAAAAAAAATACAGCACCACCTAACTGATATTGAGTGGTGGTCAGTTAAGTTTCTTAAGCACAGCATTTTTTTTACTTAAAAATGCTTTTTGTAATGCATGTACATGTTAAAAGACTTATACATGCATTACTTTACAATAGGATTACTTTCAAGGATTTTTGAACAGTTTGATATATGACAGATGTGCAGGTGTCTCAAAATTCTTGTAGTTTGTTGTTTTCTCTCTAGATATTTTTTCTATATTTTAAACTGACTGTCCAGACACACTTAGGGAGTGCAATGGCCCCTGTGTCACCAGTTGCCCACCCCAAACCTAAATTATACATTGATCTATTAAATGATCCCATTGAAATCTATGACACAGCATTTCTGCTCCCAAGAATATGTACATCCATGCATGTGGAACGTGCCTTACCTAATGTTTAATTTTCCCAAACTTTGTTGCTCATTTTACGAGTCCCCCCCTCCTGCCCTTCCTCTATCTCCCCCACATTTGCCCTCTCGTTCTCCCTCTCTCCCACTCCCTATATTGTCTTAGAAGAAGGGGTGACATTTAGACAAGGGGAAAAAAACACACTGCCGACAAATATTGGAACTGAGGCAAATAAATCACTAGTTAGGAGGGAAAGGAGGGCATAAGGAGAGAGTGGATGGGTGTTACACTGGGGTTAGAGAGAGCAGTAAAAAAGAATTGTGACACAATGCAAAAAAATAAAATGACTTTATATTTTATGGTGGAGAAACATATTAATAGATTTAGGTTTCTAAAATGCATCAGCAAACAGTAAAACTGGGCCTTTGTGCTAAATAAGCATCTTGAGCTCTGTGGGACCGTACTGAAAGTTACTTTATGGGCTCAGGATAGACTGCGTATATAACGGAAGTAGCTTTAAGGATTGTTTGGTTTTGTCTCTTTTTATGCAACCACATGTAAAGATAAGCAGTTAGTCAAATAGGTGAACCTATAATTAGAGTTGACACAGAAGCTTGACAAAAGTCTTCTCATTGAACTGTGACTTCTTTGGTTTTGCTGGAAATCAAAATAGATGATTTTGGACTTTCACCTCTGCCAAGAGGTGATGCTGGCATTTGATAGGTGGTAAACAGATTCAAAAGTTATGAATAGGTTTTCATGAAGCTTTCAAGAAATGCTGGTCCTAGTACAAGAAAAGAACAATTTGGTAGTGATCAGAATTCAGATGTGGATCTAGGAATCTTTTCAATTATATTGTAAAAGTGCAACATGAGACCGTTTTCCACATATTCAACAATAAAGCCACACAACGTTGTAAATGATTTGGCAGAGGTTTCTGCTCTTGGAGCAATTCCATTTTTTCTAATTCTTGCCTACTTTAGAAAGTGATCCTAGGAGCTGGCCCTTCATTTTGGATTTTTGCAGACTTCTTTGAGCTTTTGGATTTAGTTATTTAGTTAGCTAGAAACGGGACAGCTGTAAAAAAAAAAAAAAAAAAAAAGTGAGGAAAGACCATGCAACCCTATTTTTATTTAGTTAGTTATTATGCCTGATTAAAACTGTGACACTATTTAAAACAGATTTTCCATTCACTCCATGAAGTTTTTAATGTTGTATACAGTAACATTTGAATCTGATTTGATTTCCATTTATAGCTAATATGCACATGTTTACTACAGTTAAGTGATATTATACAATGTATTCATAGATAAGTAATCAATAACACCACATCACCTTTATTTGAAAAGAGTATAGAGCTGGATATTGGGAAAAAGAGTAGGCAATGACATGAGAACAGAAGGCAGAACACTTCCATATACAAACCAAAAAAAGAGAAAGAAACTATCAAAATTGCGTCTTTCTGATTGCCATGATTATTTTCTCACTAAAACCAGGTGTATTATCTTTAAGCTTTGCAAGATGGATCTGCCTGATGACAGAAATAAAATCTAAATAAATATAAGGAGCCAGAGTCTGAAATTAAAGCCATGGCACCTGCTTCAAGAACTATAGCCTCCGTTTATGGGGTGTGGCCTAAGTGCTTGCCCACCAGCACCCTCCATGTGCATTGTTTGTACCTAAATTTCCTATTGGTATTGGTATTGGTTGATTTTTAATTTCTTTAGAATTGTACATTGAACTTGAGCCTTGCCACCCCTGAAGGCCTTGTGTCCTGTATCATATGCATCAGGACTTGGATCAAGATGCTGTCACACTCTCCGTCTGAGATATGGCAGCCAATGTACCTGAACTCTCTGACACCCTGCACCTAATCATCCCACCCACACACCAACGCCGCCTCTTACTCTCTCACACACACAAGTGTTCTCTGTCTATATCTGCAAAGACAGGCTTTTTGTAGGCCCCCTTCCCTCTTTTTTGTCCTTCTCATGTCGTATTCCTCCTTTGTGTCCCCTGTTTCTCTAAGTGACGTCTTCTTCTGTCTCCCACAGCAACACCATGGTGATGAGCTGGCCACTGTCATGTCCGGCGCCTCTGTTGTGCACATCCCTTCACCCCTCTCTCGTAAATAACTTTCCCTCCTTTTTTATCTTTATCTTTCCCCCATTTTGTGGACATTTTATCATGCTGAAACTGCCCAGTGCTGATTGACTGTAGCCCGGTTGCAGTGCCCAAAGAGATGCTTGTTAAAGCTTCAGCATGACATATACATTAAGATGACTTGCATTCCCTCTGTCACAGTGAAAGGCAGCAGAAGACTTTTGAGAAACTCTGCTGCGAGGTGAGGCAATCCAAACTGATGTTACTTTGTCACATGGGGCTTACTGTGAGGTGGATAACAGGCCTCACTCAGGGATGAAGCCTGCAGAAGGCTAGGGACTTCTAGAGCGTATCCACGGCCAAGGTCATTAAGAGATAAAGACATGACCCGTCACCCTTCCCTCTCGTCTTTTCATTACTTTGCTGCTGAGGGCTACCTGCCACAGCAGCCTGGGTGTGGGTGAGTACAGTCAGTGCATGCAGAAACATGACCGCTGTGCACACTCACACTCAGGCATCTCTGCCAACAAGGAACTGAATGCACTGCTGTGTATGAATGTGTGTGGAGCGTGTGCATGAATATTATGGGATGGTGAGCAGCAGTGTTGTCAGGCAGGGAAGTGGGGGTGGCAGAGTGGGCGGCGAGCTGCATGCACATGGGGGGAGGGGGCAGAGGGAATGGACGACCCAGGAATATTATGGAATGATGGTGGCGTTGGGTTTGGGGGGGGATCGCAGTGTGGATGAGGTGGAAAGATTGCTGGGCAGAAGGAAGAAGGAGGAGGTGTTGGTGACGACGTTGCACGTGAGTGCGTGTGCACAAGCATACATGCATGTGTGAGGGGTATTCAAGCGATAGGAACAGACAACAGCCAGACATAGGCCTTTGTTGCTATGCGATCTGCATGTACTGCAGGATGGGGAAAAACTGCAAAGCTGCCATACAAGTAGAGGAAGTGAAGAAGGCCTCTGGGCTCAAATTATAACAGTTCCTTTCCTCTGTCCATATCTGCCTAACAATGTGCAACACATGCAGCCTCTGATATAAATGAAATCTGTCGTTGAAACAGAGCAGCCAAATGCAGCTCAGCTCGATTATTTATGAACTTTTACTTTACATCAGTGGTGTCCAACCTGCAGCCTGGAGGCCAACTGTGGCCCAAGGTCTGTCTATAATTGCCCCCCAGCAAATTCTCTGCATAAGGTGGCATATGGTCCATATTTACACATACTTGTTTGGGGCATCGGTAGAGCAGTCTGATGGTAGCCTGGTTTGTAATTGTGAGGTTGCAGGTTCAAGCCCACCTCCATGTCCTTTGGGTAATACAACCCCACTGCTGAGTTAGTGGTGTGTAAATGGGTATGAAAGTGCATGAATGCGGTAGTTGATGACTAACATAATCATCAGTGAGTGAATGGGGGGGTGAATAAGTGTGAATGTGTAGATGTGGTCTGCATTGTAATGCAGTTTTGAAAAGACTAGAAAAGTCCATTTACAATTTATTTATGCTTCAATGTATAGTAGCACCTTGTTTCAAGTAGGCCAGAATTGAGGGATGGCATATATAGTAAATATTTTTATTGCCAAAATGATGACAAAATGTTTTTTAATAATTATTAAACATTTTGCCATCATTTTGGTTATATAAATGCCAATAATGAAAGACAGATGGATGGCTGCAGCAGCGACTTGTGCTCCTCTGTTCATGCTGTTTCCGCACAGCCAGAGGGTCTATGATTTCTCTTTCAGGGCCTCTTTGTGTTTAGCTGGCATGTTCAAAACATGCATAGTCGGTTTATTTGAGATTTACCCGTATGTGTGTGTCTTTTGTTTGTCTCTGTATGTCAGCCCTGTGATTTCCCTGCGGCCTCTGGTGTGCTGATACACTTAAATACCCCCCCCCCCCGCTGCATCAAATGGGAAAAGATGCACAGAGAACATGGCCCCACCATGCACTCCTTGTCAATGTCCTATTAAAACAGATTGTGCTTATACTCGTACAACACTCCTTCATACAGTCTGTTTTGTGTCTCGTGTGGACATGAGCCGTCTGTCTTTTGTAGCAGGGGTGCAATAATAGCCTGGCTCGAACAGACCCACCTGAAATCTCACTTGCCACCCAGAATTTCTTCAGTTATTGACTTCTTGCCTTGTCAAGCTGCTAATGGGAAGCAATGATGCTGGCTGTTTCATGAACTCTGTTTTAAAATCTTTAATACAGCACTGCAGGGTGAATCAAAGCAGAATTCTTATATTTTTCTGTGAACAAAGTTTGACACCCTTTACATGGTCTCTGAATGCATTTCTGATCTTTTGGGGACAGAGAAAAAAAAGTCCAACAGCATCAACCGAGACTTTCTCCCTACCACGCAGCAAAGTTTTGTTGCTAAACTTAAGTAATGATTGTCAGTCATTACAATATCAGCTGTTTAAATTATTTAGTTTGATTAGGAAGTGTAATTAAAAGATGTCTGAAGCAGATGCTCTGAGACAACTCAGCACCAGAACCCCCACCATCTCTTTAACTGGAAATAATGAACCAAAGTGCAATGAATGATACTTTATATGGAACAAAATCTGACAGGACTAATAGACAAGACAAAACAATAATCAGAAACCTAAAGAGGACATGATAGCATGCAATTTATTACTGTGATTATAGAATAGAATATTAGCTCCTGATGATCTCCTGGGACTGACCTGTTTTCACGAGAAGACTCCATCATTATCTAGAGAAAATGAGGCATAGTTATTCCAGTCTTGGAGTGCCAGTATGCTGGTGTGGGTTACAACCATGCACTTCCCATGTATTAAGGCTCTTGTCTCATGCAGATGCTTCAGGTCGATTCTGACCTGAGGCTCATTTGCTGTGTGTCTTCCCCTCTACTCTCTAGCCCCCTTTCCGAGACCATCCTGTGTCTCTCCACTGTCAGTTAATGTCAAAAGCCCAAAAGTACTCTTAAGAAAGGTTCAGCTCTAAAGAAAATATCTGCAATTTATTCGTTAAGGAATAATGAAGTGAAATGAAAGGTGCAGTTACTTGTTTATGTCAGGTTTCCATACATCGGGGACCTCTGCTACTCTTTTTTCCCCAGTTACATGTTCATAACCCTCTGAAACAGCCCCAGAGCCCTCTACTGAGCCCTGACCTGTCGTTTGACAACCACAGGTATAAGTAAGAGAGAAAACCACAAGTGCTCTGAGAGCACAAACCTCTGCCAAGGCAATTCTGATGCTCTTAGCTGAGATGTTATTGTAAATGTGGAAAACTGCCCCATCAGGGAATGTTAACAAATCCTTGAAATATACTGGACATGCATCTGGATTTGGTGATTTGTAGCATCAGCAAATTCTCATCACTGCTCCCTTGTGCCATGACAAACATTTCCTGTTGTTTAATCAAAAATCTGTTGAGGACTTTTTGAGTTATCTCACAGATGGACAGACAACCAAACAAGCAAATGCTGGCAAAAAAATACTTGGTGGACGCAATCAGTGAGTGTATGTGACTTTTAATAATCAGTCTGTTATTAGGCATTTATTAGCACTTTTTTACTCAATTATTGGTAAATATACAAATAAAGAAACAAAAACCTGTGTATGTGAATCTGTCTGGATGGATATTTTGATTTCTTTTTTTTTTTTTTTACCTCAATTAAATGACACACAACTCGAAACCTCTGGTGGCAAATCCCCTGCTGGGTGACTACTGATGTTTGGTCTCTTGTTAATAAGTTAGTTTAAGTTAATTCAGGCAAAGGTGACATTTTATAACTTTTTAAATAAATTGTACCTTCTTTCTTGTAAAATACATTTTCACCAGTGACCCAGCAACGCATTTATCTCCTTTCTCTGCAAACTGCATAAAGAGTGTGTTGTCGATGGCGTTTGACCGATGTCACTTTAGCTTTCAAATGGATTTAAAAAAATGTTTTTAGTTGTTGACAGAGTATCTGAATTATTGTAATAAGCTTATACAAGTATCACAAATGTATGAGCTGTGTATTTTCAACAGGTTATCATGCTTTTTGGTGTCATGTCATCCCACCTCCAAATGCACTGCAGATCATAAAATAAACACCTCAACTGGACGAAAAGGGTACAGTGAAATATCTATAACAGGTGGTTCCCATAAATGTCTTTAATGAAGCACTGCTGAATACATTTCGGGAAAAAGTAGTCCAATGAATTTAAATAACTGGTGTTAACTGGATTATTGCATAAAAAAGTACTTCAGCTGTCTTTGTATTTATTTTATTACCTCTTTTAATGAGCTTATGTTTTGCTAGTGGTTGTCTGTTTGTCCATTTGTCCTTTTGACTATTAGCAAATTAATTCAAAAACGCAAGAATGGATTTTGATGACACTTCCAGGAAATGTTGGTCATGGCAGAAGTGATACAGTTTTGGTGGTGATCTGAATCTAGATGCATATCCAAGAATTCTATAAAGAGTTTGTTTGTTGTGAGATACGACAGCTTACACATTTTCACTAATAACTCAAAAAAATGGGTTTGTATGACACTTTCAGGGAATTTTGGCCATGAAACAAGGATTCTCTTAACTATACAAGATCGAGCAGTTTTCTTAAAATAAATTAAAATAATACGTCAGACAATGTTAAAAATATCTTGGAAGAGGTTTGTGCTTACAGAAGACTGCAAATTTGCCACTAAAGCATCACTGCAAGGCAAAACAGTTTCCATCATGTAAAATGGAGGTATTGCTGTCATAATCTATCATGACTGAAGGGTGTTGGTCTTTACAAGAAATTGGTGTTGCAGCACTGTTGCATAGTTGGTCTTTAACAAAGCACTACTAAATGCATTGGGGGAAAAAATTAAGCCAAATCCATTTAATAACTGTTACATAAACTTGATTATTGCATCAAAAACCCAGAACTATCTTTGAATCTGCTAATGTGTTTAATTTAGCTTTGCTTTCAAGCAAAAAAAAGTTCACATGAGGAATCCTGACGAAAGATTGTACCATTCTTTTGATTAAATCACATGTTTCATCAAGAGATCCATTTAGTTTTATAAATGTAGGCCTGAATGGTAAGAATAAGTTCGTTGTTGCCCTCATATCAATCAAAGTTGCCCATCCTTGACTGGAGATTGTTCTGTCAGACAGCTGTAGTCTGCACCAGGTCAACAGTATCCAGCTGTTGTTGAGGTTTTCACACCTGTTGTCCAGAAAAGGTGACGGATCATATCGTGCTAACAACACTTTTTCCAAGTTTGAGAAAGAGACTCTGACTGGATTCACTTTACTTTGACTCTGACTGGATTGACTTTACTTTGACTCTGACATGATTCATTTTACTTTGACTCTGATTGGATTCACTTTACTTTGAAACTGACTGGATTCATTTTACTTTGACTGTGACTGGATTCACTTTACGATGAAACTGACTGGATTCATTTTACTTTGACTCTGACTGCATTCATTTTACTTTGACTCTGACTGGATTCATTTTACTTTGACTCTGACTGGATCCATTTTAATTTGACTCTGATTGGATTCATTTTACTTTGACACTAACTGGATTCACTTTACTTTGACTATGACTGGACTCATTTTACTTTGACTCCGACATGATTCATTTTACTTTGACTCTGACTGGATTCATTTTACTTTGACTTTGACATGATTCATTTTACTTTGACTCTGACTTGATTAATTTTACTTTGACTCTGACTGGATTCACTTTACTTTGAAACTGAACGGATTCATTTTACGTAGACTCTGACTGGATTCATTTTACTATGACTCTGACGGGATCCATTTTACTTTGACACTGACTGGATTCACTTTACTTTGACTCTGACTGGATTCATTTTACTTTGACTCTGACTGGATCCATTTTACTTTGACAGTGACTTGTTTCATTTTACTTTGACTGTGACTTGATTCATTTTACTTTGACTGACTGGATTCATTTTACTTTGACTCTGACTGGATTCACTTTACTTTGACTCTGACTTGATTCATTTTACTTTGACTCTGACTGGATTCATTTTACTTTGACTCTGACTGGATTCACTTTACTTTGAAACTGACTGGATTCATTTTTTTTACTCCGACATGATTCATTTTACTTTGACTCTGACTGGATTCATTTTACTCTGACTCTGACATGATTCATTTTACTTTGACTCTGACTGGATTCATTTTACTTTGACTCTGACTGGATTCACTTTACTTTGACTCTGACTGGATTCATTTTACTTTGACTCTGACTGGATTCATTTCACTTTGACTCTGACTTGATTCATTTTACTTTGACTGACTGGATTCATTTTACTTTGACTCTGACTGGATTCACTTTACTTTGATTCCAACTGGATTTGCTTTACTTTGACTCTGACTGGATTCAGTTTACTTTGACTGTGACTGGATTCCCTTTACTTTGACTGTGACCGGATTCATTTTACTTTGAAACTGACTGGATTCACTTTACTTTGACTCTGACTGGATTCATTTTACTTTGACACTGACCCGATTCATTTTACTTTGACTCTGACTGGATCCATTTTACTTTGACTCTGACTGGATTCATTTTACTTTGACTATGACTGGATTCATTTTACTTTGACTCTGACTGGATTCATTTTACTTTGACTCTGACTTGATTCATTTTACTTTAACTCTGATTGGATTCATTTTACTTTGACTCTGACTGGATTCATTTTACTTTGACTCTGACTGGATTCATTTTACTTTGACTCTGCCTTAATTAACTTTGCTTTGACTCTGAGTGGATTCATTTTACTTTGACTCTGATTGAATTCACTTATTTTGACTCTGACTGGATTCATTTTACTTTGACACTGACTTAATTCACATTACTTTGACACTGACTAGATTCATTTTACTTTGACTCTGACTGGATTCATTTTACTTTGGCAGTGACTTGATTCATTTTACTTTGACTATGACTGGATTAATTTTAACTTTGATTCTGACTAGATTCACTTACTTTGACTCTAATTGGATTCACATGCTTTGACTCTGACTGGATTCATTTTACTTTGACTCTGACTTAATTAACTTTGCTTTGACTCTGAGTGGATTCATTTTACTTTGACTCTGATTGAATTCACTTATTTTGACTCTGACTGGATTCATTTTACTTTGACACTGACTTAATTCACTTTACTTTGACACTGACTAGATTCATTTTACTTTGACTCTGACTGGATTCATTTTACTTTGGCAGTGACTGGATTCATTTTACTTTGACTGTGACTGGATTCATTTTACTTTGGTTCTGACTAGATTGACTTACTTTGGTTCTGACTGTATTCATTTTACTTTGACTCTGACTGAATTCATTTTACTTTGACTCTCACTCGATTCATTTTACTTTGACTCTGAATTCATTTTACGTTGACACTGATTGGATTCATTTTACTTTGGTTCTGACTAGATTCACTTACTTTGACTCTGACTGGATTCACTTTACTTTGACTCCGACTGGATTCATTTTACTTTGACTCTGACTTGATTCATTTACTTTGATTGTGAATGGCTTCACTTACTTTGTGACTGGACTCATTTTACTCTGACTCTGACTGGATTCATTTTACTTTGACTCTGACTTAATTAACTTTGCTTTGACTCTGAGTGGATTCATTTTACTTTGACTCTGATTGAATTCACTTATTTTGACTCTGACTGGATTCATTTTACTTTTACTCTGACTGAATTCATTTTACTTTGACTCTCACCCGATTCATTTTACTTTGACTCTGACTGGATTCATTTTACGTTGACACTGATTGGATTCATTTTACTTTGGTTCTGACTAGATTCACTTACTTTGACTCTGACTGGATTCACTTTACTTTGACTCTGACTGGATTCATTTTACTTTGACTCTGACTGGATTCACTTTACTTTGACTCTGACTGGATTCACTTTGCTTTGACTCTGACTTGATTCATTTACTTTGACTGTGAATGGCTTCACTTACTTTGACTGTGACTGGACTCATTTTACTCTGACTCTGACTGGATTCACTTTACTTTGACTCTGACTGGATTCATTTTACTTTGACTCTGACTGGATTCATTTTACTTTGACTCTGACTTGATTCATTTTACTTTGACTATGACTGGATTAATTTTAACTTTGATTCTGACTAGATTCACTTACTTTGACTCTAATTGGATTCACATACTTTGACTCTGACTGGATTCATTTTACTTTGACTCTGATTGAATTCACTTATTTTGACTCTTACTGGATTCATTTTACTTTGACTCTGACTGGATTCATTTTACTTTGACTCTGACTGGATTCATTTTACTTTGACTCTGACTGGATTCATTTTACTTTGACTCTGACTGGATTCATTTTACTTTGACTCTGACTGGATTCATTTTACTTTGACTCTGACTGGATTCATTTTACTTTGACTCTGACTGGATTCATTTTACTTTGACTCTGACTTGATTCATTTTACTTTAACTCTGATTGGATTCATTTTACTTTGACTCTGACTGGATT
Organism: Scarus forsteni; assembly: GCA_036419115.1. Classification (NCBI taxonomy): domain Eukaryota; kingdom Metazoa; phylum Chordata; class Actinopteri; order Labriformes; family Labridae; genus Scarus; species Scarus forsteni. The sequence continues at coordinate 1,922,582 of JAZDUH010000111.1, forward strand.
CATTTTACTTTGACTCTGACTGGATTCATTTTACTTTGACTCTGACTTAATTAACTTTGCTTTGACTCTGAGTGGATTCATTTTACTTTGACTCTGATTGAATTCACTTATTTTGACTCTGACTGGATTCATTTTACTTTGACACTGACTTAATTCACTTTACTTTGACACTGACTAAATTCATTTTACTTTGACTCTGACTGGATTCATTTTACTTTGAATCTGACTTGATTCATTTTAATTTGACTATGACTGGATTCATTTTAACTTTGATTCTGACTAGATTCACTTACTTTGACTCTAATTGGATTCACTTACTTTGACTCTGACTGGATTCATTTTACTTTGACTCTGACTTAATTAACTTTGCTTTGACTCTGAGTGGATTCATTTTACTTTGACTCTGATTGAATTCACTTATTTTGACTCTGACTGGATTCATTTTACTTTGACACTGACTTTATTCACATTACTTTGACTCTGACTAGATTCATTTTACTTTGACTCTGACTGGATTCATTTTACTTTGGCAGTGACTGGATTCATTTTACTTTGACTGTGACTGGATTCATTTTACTTTAGTTCTGACTAGATTTACTTACTTTGGTTCTGACTGTATTCATTTTACTTTGACTCTGACTGGATTCATTTTACTTTGACTCTCACTCGATTCATTTTACTTTGACTCTGAATTCATTTTACGTTGACACTGATTGGATTCATTTTACTTTGGTTCTGACTGGATTCACTTACTTTGACTCTGACTGGATTCACTTTACTTTGACTCTGACTGGATTCATTTTACTTTGACTCTGACTTGATTCATTTACTTTGATTGTGAATGGCTTCACTTACTTTGTGACTGGACTCATTTTACTCTGACTCTGACTGGATTCATTTTACTTTGACTCTGACTTAATTAACTTTGCTTTGACTCTGAGTGGATTCATTTTACTTTGACTCTGATTGAATTCACTTATTTTGACTCTGACTGGATTCATTTTACTTTGACACTGACTTAATTCACTTTACTTTGACTGTGACTGGATTCATTTTACTTTTACTCTGACTGAATTCATTTTACTTTGACTCTCACCCGATTCATTTTACTTTGACTCTGACTGGATTCATTTTACGTTGACACTGATTGGATTCATTTTACTTTGGTTCTGACTAGATTCACTTACTTTGACTCTGACTGGATTCACTTTACTTTGACTCTGACTGGATTCATTTTACTTTGACTCTGACTGGATTCACTTTACTTTGACTCTGACTGGATTCACTTTACTTTGACTCTGACTTGATTCATTTACTTTGACTGTGAATGGCTTCACTTACTTTGACTGTGACTGGACTCATTTTACTCTGACTCTGACTGGATTCACTTTACTTTGACTCTGACTGGATTCATTTTACTTTGACTCTGACTGGATTCATTTTACTTTGACTCTGACTTGATTCATTTTACTTTGACTATGACTGGATTAATTTTAACTTTGATTCTGACTAGATTCACTTACTTTGACTCTGATTGGATTCACTTACTTTGACTCTGACTGGATTCATTTTACTTTGACTCTGATTGGATTAACTCATTTGGACTCTGACTGGATTCATTTTACTTTGACACTGACTTAATTCACTTTACTTTGACACTGACTAAATTCATTTTACTTTGACTCTGACTGGATTCATTTTACTTTGACAGTGACTGGATTCATTTTACTTTGACTGTGACTGGAATCATTTTACTTTGGTTCTGACTAGATTGACTTACTTTGGTTCTGACTGTATTCATTTTACTTTGACTCTGACTGGATTCATTTTACTTTGACTCTCACTCGATTCATTTTACTTTGACTCTGAATTCATTTTACGTTGACACTGATTGGATTCATTTTACTTTGGTTCTGACTGGATTCACTTATTTTGACTCTGACTGGATTCACTTTACTTTGACTCTGACTGGATTCATTTTACTTTGACTCTGACTTGATTCATTTACTTTGATTGTGAATGGCTTCACTTACTTTGTGACTGGACTCATTTTACTCTGACTCTGACTGGATTCATTTTACTTTGACTCTGACTTAATTAACTTTGCTTTGACTCTGATGGATTCATTTTACTTTGACTCTGATTGAATTCACTTATTTTGACTCTGACTGGATTCATTTTACTTTGACACTGACTTAATTCACTTTACTTTGACTGTGACTGGATTCATTTTACTTTTACTCTGACTGAATTCATTTTACTTTGACTCTCACCCGATTCATTTTACTTTGACTCTGACTGGATTCATTTTACGTTGACACTGATTGGATTCATTTTACTTTGGTTCTGACTAGATTCACTTACTTTGACTCTGACTGGATTCATTTTACTTTGACTCTGACTGGATTCATTTTACTTTGACTCTGACTGGATTCCTTTTACGTTGACTCTGACTGGATTCATTTTACTTTGACTCTGACTGGATTCATTTTACTTTGACTCTGACTGGCTTCACTTACTTTGACTCTGACTGGATCCATTTTACTCTGACTCTGAATGCATTCACTTTATGTCGACTGTGACTGGATTCATTTTACTTTGACTCTGACTGGATTCATTTTACTTTGACTCTGACTTGATTCATTTTACTTTGACTATGACTGGATTAATTTTAACTTTGATTCTGACTAGATTCACTTACTTTGACTCTGATTGGATTCACATACTTTGACTCTGACTGGATTCATTTTACTTTGACTCTGATTGAATTCACTTATTTTGAGTCTGACTGGATTCATTTTACTTTTACACTGACTTAATTCACATTACTTTGACACTGACTAGATTCATTTTACTTTGACTCTGACTGGATTCATTTTACTTTGACTCTGACTTGATTCATTTACTTTGATTGTGAATGGCTTCACTTACTTTATACTGGACTCATTTTACTCTGACTCTGACTGGATTCATTTCACTTTGACTCTGACTTAATTAACTTTGCTTTGACTCTGAGTGGATTCATTTTACTTTGACTCTGATTGAATTCACTTATTTTGACTCTGACTGGATTCATTTTACTTTGACACTGACTTAATTCACTTTACTTTGACTGTGACTGGATTCATTTTACTTTGACTCTGACTGAATTCATTTTACTTTGACTCTCACCCGATTCATTTTACTTTGACTCTGACTGGATTCATTTTACGTTGACACTGATTGGATTCATTTTACTTTGGTTCTGACTAGATTCACTTACTTTGACTCTGACTGGATTCACTTTACTTTGACTCTGACTGGAATCACTTTACTTTGACTCTGACTTGATTCATTTACTTTGACTGTGAATAGCTTCACTTACTTTGACTGTGACTGGACTCATTTTACTCTGACTCTGACTGGATTCACTTTACTTTGACTCTGACTGATTCATTTTACTTTGACTCTGACTGGATTCATTTTACTTTGACTCTGACTGGATTCATTTTACTTTGACTCAGACGGGATTCATTTTACTTTGACTCTGACTGGATTAATTTTAACTTTGATTCTGACTGGATTCATTTTACTTTGACTCTGATTGGGTTCACTTACTTTGACTCTGACTGGATTCATTTTACTTTGACTCTGACTTAATTAACTTTGCTTTGACTCTGACTGGATTCATTTTACTTCGACTCTGATTGGATTCACTTATTTTGACTCTGACTGGATTCATTTTACTTTGACACTGACTTAATTCACTTAACTTTGACACTGACTAGATTCATTTTACTTTGACTCTGACTAGATTCATTTTACTTTGACTGTGACTGGATCCATTTTACTTTGACTCTGACTGGATTCACTTTACTTTGACTCTGACTGGATTCATTTTACTTTGACTGTGACTGGATTCATTTTACTTTGACTCTGACTGAGTTCATTTTACTTTGACTCTCACTCGATTCATTTTACTTTGACTCTGACTGGATTCATTTTACGTTGACACTGATTGGATTCATTTTACTTTGGATCTGACTAGATTCACCTACTTTGACTCTAACTGGATTTACTTTACTTTGACTCTGACTGGATTCATTTTACTTTGACTCTGCCTGGATTCACTTTACTTTGACTCTGACTGGATTCACTTTACTTTGACTCGGACTTGATTAATTTACTTTGACTGTGAATGGCTTCACTTACTTTGACTGTGACTGGATTCATTTTACTGTGACTGTGACTGGATTCATTTTACTTTGACACTGACTGGATTCATTTTACTTTGACAGTGACTGGATTAATTTTACTTTGACTGTGACTGAATTCATTTTACTTTGGTTCTGACTAGATTCACTTACTTTGACTCTGACTGGATTCACTTTACTTTGACTCTGACTGGAATCACTTTACTTTGACTCTGACTTGATTCATTTACTTTGACTGTGAATAGCTTCACTTACTTTGACTGTGACTGGACTCATTTTACTCTGACTCTGACTGGATTCACTTTACTTTGACTCTGACTGATTCATTTTACTTTGACTCTGACTGGATTCATTTTACTTTGACTCTGACTGGATTCATTTTACTTTGACTCAGACGGGATTCATTTTACTTTGACTCTGACTGGATTAATTTTAACTTTGATTCTGACTGGATTCATTTTACTTTGACTCTGATTGGGTTCACTTACTTTGACTCTGACTGGATTCATTTTACTTTGACTCTGACTTAATTAACTTTGCTTTGACTCTGACTGGATTCATTTTACTTCGACTCTGATTGGATTCACTTATTTTGACTCTGACTGGATTCATTTTACTTTGACACTGACTTAATTCACTTAACTTTGACACTGACTAGATTCATTTTACTTTGACTCTGACTAGAGTCATTTTACTTTGACTGTGACTGGATCAATTTTACTTTGACTCTGACTGGATTCACTTTACTTTGACTGTGACTGGATTCATTTTACTTTGACTGTGACTGGATTCATTTTACTTTGACTCTGACTGAGTTCATTTTACTTTGACTCTCACTCGATTCATTTTACTTTGACTCTGACTGGATTCATTTTACGTTGACACTGATTGGATTCATTTTACTTTGGTTCTGACTAGATTCACCTACTTTGACTCTAACTGGATTTACTTTACTTTGACTCTGACTGGATTCATTTTACTTTGACTCTGCCTGGATTCACTTTACTTTGACTCTGACTGGATTCACTTTACTTTGACTCAGACTTGATTAATTTACTTTGACTGTGAATGGCTTCACTTACTTTGACTGTGACTGGATTCATTTTACTGTGACTGTGACTGGATTCATTTTACTTTGACACTGACTGGATTCATTTTACTTTGACAGTGACTGGATTAATTTTACTTTGACTGTGACTGAATTCATTTTACTTTGGTTCTGACTAGATTCACTTACACTGATTCTGACTGGATTCATTTTACTTATACTGTGACTGGATTCATTTCACTTTGACTGTGACTGGATTCATTTTACTTTGACTCTGACTGAATTTATTTTACTTTGACTCTCACTCGATTCATTTTACTTTGACTCTGACTGGATTCATTTTACTTTGACACTGATTGGATTCATTTTACTTTGGTTCTGACTTGATTCATTTACTTTGACAGTGACTGGATTCATTTTACTTTGACTGTGACTGGATTCATTTTACTGTGACTGTGACTGGATTCACTTTACTTTGACTCTGACTGGATTCCTTTTACGTTGACTCTGACTGGATTAGTTTTACATTGACTCTGACTAGATTCATTTTACTTTGACTCTGACTTAATTCACTTTACTTTGACTCTGATTGGATTCATTTTACTTTGACTCTGACTAGAGTCATTTTACTTTGACTCTGACTGGATTCACTTTACTTTGACACTGACCGGATTCATTTAACTTTGACTATGACTGGATTCCTTTTTATCTTGACTCTGACTGGATTCATTTTAATTTAACTCTGACTTGATTCATTTTACTTTAACTCTGATTGAATTCATTTTACTTTGACTCTGACTGGATTCATTTTACTTTGACTCTGACTGGATTCACTTACTTTGACTGTGACTGGATTCATTTTACTTTGACTCTGATTGGATTCACTTTACTTTGACTGTGACTGGATTCATTTTACTTTGACTTTGACTGGATTCATTTTACTTTGACTCTGGCTGGATTCAGTTACTTTGACTCTGGCTGGATTCAGTTACTTTGACTCTGACTGGATTCATTTTACTATGGCTCTGACTGAATTCAATTTACTTTGAATCTGACTGAATTCATTTTACTTTGACTCTGACTGGATTCCTTTTACTTTGACACTGACTTGATTCATTTTACTTTGGTTCTGACTAGATTCACTTACTTTGACTCTGACTGGATTCATTTTACTTTGACTCTGACTGGATTCATTTTAACTTTGACTCTGACTAGATTCACTTACTTTGACTCTGATTGGATTAACTTACTTTGACTCTGACTGGATTCATTTTACTTTGATTCTGACTGGATTCATTTCACTTTGACTCTGATTGGATTCACTCATTTTGACTCTGACTGGATTCATTTTACTTTGACACGGACTTTAATCACTTTACTTTTACACTGACTAGATTTATTCTACTTTGACTCTGACTGGATTCATTTTACTTTGACAGTGACTGGATTCACTTTACTTTGACTGTGACTGAATTAATTTTACTTTGGTTCTGACTAGATTCACTTACTTTGATTCTGACTGGATTCAGTTTATTTTGACTCTAACTGGATTCATTTTACTTTGACTGTGACTGGATTCATTTTACTTTGACTGTGACTGGATTCATTTTACTTTGACTCTGACTGGAATCACTTTACGTTGAATCTGACTGGATTCATTTTACTTTCACTGTGACTGGATTCATTTTACTTTGACTCTGACTGAATTCATTTTACTTTGAATCTGACTGAATTCATTTTACTTTGACTCTGACTGGATTCATTTTACTTTGACACTGACTTGATTCATTTTACTTTGGTTCTGACTAGATTCACTTACTTTTACTCTGACTGGATTCACTTTACTTTGACTCTGGCTGGATTCACTTTACTTTGACTCTGACTGGATTCATTTTAATTTGACTCTGATTGGATTCATTTTAATTTGACACTGACTTAAATCACTTTACTTTTACACTGACTAGATTTATTCTACTTTGACTCTGACTGGATTCATTTTACTTTGACAGTGACTGGAATCATTTTACTTTGACTGTGACTGGATTCATTTTACTTTGACTCTGACTGGATTCCTTTTACGTTGACTCTGGCTGGATTCATTTTAAATTGACTCTGACTTAATTCATTTTACTTTGACTCTGACTGAATTCCTTTTACTTTGACTTTGACATGATTCATTTTACTTTGACTCTGACTGGATTCAGTTACTTTGACTCTGGCTGGATTCAGTTACTTTGACTCTGACTGGATTCATTTTACTTTGGTTCTGAATAGATTCACTTACTTTGACAATGACTTGATTCATTTTACTTTGACTCTGACTGGATTCTTTTTACTTTGACTCTGGCTGGATCCACTTACTTTGACTCTGATTGGATTCATTTTACTTTGACTCTGCGTTAATTCACTTTACTTTGACTCTGACTGGAATCACTTTACTTTGACTCTGACTGTATTCATTTTACTTTGACTCTGACTGGATTCATTTCACTCTGACTCTGACTGGATTCACTTTACTTTGACACTGACCGGATTCATTTTATTTTAACTCTGACTGGATCCATTTTAATTTGACTCTTACTGGATTCATTTTACTCTGACTGTGACTGGATTCATTTTACTTTGACTCTGACTGGATTCATTTTACTTTGACTCTGACTGGATTCATTTTACTTCAACTCTGATTGGATTCATTTTACTTTGACTCTGACTGGATTCATTTTACTTTGACTCTGACTGGATTCACTTACTTTGTCTGTGACTGGATTCATTTTACTTTGACTCTGATTGGACTCATTTTACTCTGACTCTGACTGGATTCACTTTACTTTGACTCTGACTGGATTCACTTTACTTTGACTCTGACTGGATTCATTTTACTTTGACTCTGACTGGATTCATTTGACTTTGACTCTGACTGGATTCATTTTACTTCAACTCTGATTGGATTCATTTTACTTTGACTCTGACTGGATTCATTTTACTTTGACTCTGACTTGATTCACTTACTTTGTCTGTGACTGGATTCATTTTACTTTGACTCTGATTGGATTCATTTTACGTTGACTCTGACTGGATTCACTTTACTTTGACTCTGACTGGATTCACTTTACTTTGACTCTGACTGGATTCATTTGACTTTGACTCTGACTGGATTCATTTGACTTTGACTCAGACATGATTCATTTTATTTTGAATCTGACTGGATTTATTTTAACTTTGACTCTGACTAGATTCACTTGCTTTGACTCTGAATGGATTCACTTACTTTGACTCTGACTGGATTCATTTTACTTTGACTCTGATTGGATTCACTCATTTTGACTCTGACTGGATTCACTTTACTTTGACTCTGACTGGATTCACTTTACTTTGACTCTGACTGGATTCATTTGACTTTGACTCAGACATGATTCATTTTATTTTGAATCTGACTGGATTTATTTTAACTTTGACTCTGACTAGATTCATTTTACTTTGACTCTGATTGGATTCACTTACTTTGACTCTGACTGGATTCATTTTACTTTGACACTGACTTAATTCACTTTACTTTGACTCTGACTCGATTCATTTTACTTTGAATCTGACTTGATTCATTTTAATTTGACTCTGACTTGATTCATTTTACTTTGACACTAACTGGATTCATTTTACTTTGGTTCTGACTAGATTCACTTACTTTGACTCTGACTGGATTTTCTTTACTTTGACTATGACTGGATTAATTTTAGTTTGACTATGACTGGATTCATTAACTTTGACACTAACTGGATTCATTTTACTTTGGTTCTGACTAGAATCACTTACTTTGACTCTGACTGGATTTTCTTTACTTTGACTCTGACTGGATCCATTTTAATTTGACTCTTACTGGATTCACTTTACTTTGACTCTGACTGGATTCACTTTACTTTGACTGTGACTGGATTCATTTCAGGTTGACTCTGACTGGATTCACTTAAGTTGACTGTGACTGGATTCATTTTACTTTGACTCTGATTGGATTATTTTTACTTTGACTCTGACTGGATTCACTTTACTTTGACTCTGACTTGATCCATTTACTTTGACTGTGAATGGCTTCAGTTACTTTGACTGTGACTGGATTCATTTTACTTTGACTCTGACTGGATTCACTTTACTTTGACTCTGACTGGATTCCATTTACGTTGACTCTGGCTGGATTCATTTTAAATTGACTCTGACTTAATTCATTTTACTTTGACTCTGACTGTATTCATTTTACTTTGACTTGGACATGATTCATTTTATTTTGACTCCGGCTGGATTCAGTTACTTTGACTCTGACTTCAAACATATTACTTTGACACTAACTGGATCCATTTTACTTTGGTTCTGACTAGATTCACTTACTTTGACAATGACTTGATTCATTTTAATTTGACTCTGACTGGATTCTTTTTACTTTGACTCTAGCTGGATCCACTTACTTTGTCTCTGATTGGATTCATTTTACTTTGACTCTGCGTTAATTCACTTTACTTTGACTCTGAATGGAATCACTTTACTTTGACTCTGATTGGATTCATTTTACTTTGACTCTGACTGGATTCATTTTACTCTGACTCTGACTGGATTCACTTTACTTTGCCACTGACCGGATTCATTTTATTTTGACTCTGACTGGATCCATTTTAATTTGACTCTTACTGGATTAATTTTACTTTGACTCTGACTGGATTCATTTTACTTTGACTCTGACTGGATTCATTTTACTTTGACTCTGACTGGATTCATTTTACTTCAACTCTGATTGGATTAATTTTACTTTGACTCTGACTGGATTCATTTTACTTTGACTCTGACTGGATTCACTTTACTTTGACACTGACTGGATTCATTTTATTTTGACTCTGACTGGATCCATTTTAATTTGACTCTTACTGGATTCATTTTACTTTGGTTCTGTCTAGATTCACTTACTTTGACTCTGACTGGATTTTCTTTACTTGACTATGACTGGATTCATTTTAGTTTGACTATTACTTGATTCATTTACTTTGACACTAACTGGATTCATTTTACTTTGGTTCTGACTAGATTCATTTTACTTTGACTCTGACTGGATTCATTTTACTTTGGTTTTGATTAGATTCACTTACTTTGACTTTGACTGAATTCATTTTACCTTGACTGTGACTGGATTTATTTTACGTTGACTTACTGGATTCAATTGATGTTGACTCTGACTGGATTCAGTTTACTTTGACTCTCACTCCATTCATTTTACTTTGACCCTGACTGGATACATTTTACTTTGACTCTGACTGGATTCATTTTACTTTGACTGGATTCATTTCACTTTGACCTTGACTGGATTCATTTTACTTTGATTCTGACTGGATTCATTTTACTTTGATTCTGACTGGATTTATTTTACTTTGACTCTGACTTAATTTACTTTACTTTGACTCTGACTGGATTCATTTTACTTTGACTCTGACTGGATTCACTTTACTTTGAATCTGACTGAATTCATTTTACTTTGACTCTGACTGGATTCATTTTACTTTGACTCTGACTGAAATCATTTTATTTTGACTCTGACTGGATTCCTTCTACTTTGACTCTGACTGGATCATTTTACGTTGACTGTGACTAGATTCACTTACTTTGACTCTGACTTTGACTCTGACTGGATTCACTTTCCTTTGACTCTGACTGGATTCACTTTACTTAGACTCTGACTGGATTCATTTTACTTTGACTCTGATTGGATTCATTTTACTTTGACTCTGACTTAATTTACTTTTCTTTGACTCTGACTGGATTCATTTTACTTTGACTCTGACTGGATTAACTTTACTTTGACTCAGACTGAATTTATTTTACTTTGACTGTGACTGGATTCATTTTACTTTGACTCTCACTGAAATCATTTTATTTTGACTGTGACTGGATTCCTTCTACGTTGACTCTGACTGGATTCATTTTACGTTGACTCTGACTAGATTCACTTACTTTGACTCTGACTTTGACACTGACTTAATTCACTTTACTTTGACACTGACTGGATTCATTTTACTTTGACTCTGACTGGATTCATTTTACTTTGACTCTGACTAGATTCATTGTACTTTGACTCTGACTGGATTCATTTTACTTTGACTCTGACTGGATTCATTTTACTTTGACTCTGACTGGATTCATTTTACTTTAGTTCTGACTAGATTGACTTACTTTGACTCTGACTTGATTCATTTACTTTGACTGTGACTGGCTTAACTTACTTTGACTGTGACTGGATTCATTTTACTTTGACTGTGACTGGATTCACTGTACTTCTTCTCTGACTAGATTCATTTTACTTGGACTCTGACTGGACTCACTTTACTTTGACTCTGACTGGATTCATTATACTTTGACTCTGACTGGATTCATTTTACTTTGACTCTGACTGAATTCATTTTACTTTGACTCTGACTGGATTCATTTCAGGTTGGCTCTGACTCGATTCAATTGACTTTGACTCTGACTGGATTCAGTTTACTTTGACTCTCACTCCATTCATTTTACTTTGACTCTGACTGGATTCATTTTACTTTGACTCTGACTGGATTCATTTTACTTTGACTCTGACTGGATTCATTTTACTTTGGCTGTGATTAGATTCACTTACTTTGACTCTGACTTGATTCATGTACTTTGACTGTGACTGGCTTCACTTACTTTGACTCTGACTGGATCCTTTTTACTTTGACTCCGGCTGGATTCACTTACTTTGACTCTGACTGGATTCATTTTACTTTGACTCTGACTGGATTCATTTTACCTTGACTCTGACTTTATTCACTTTACGTTTACTCTGACGGGATTTCCTTTACTTTGACTCTGACTTGATTCATTTTACTTTAACTCTGACCGGATTCATTTTACTTTGACTCTGACTGGATTCCTTCTACGTTGACTCTGACTGGATTCATTTTACGTTGACTCTGACTAGATTCACTTACTTTGACTCTGACTTTGACTCTGACTGGATTCACTTTCCTTTGACTCTGTCTGGATTCACTTGACTTTGACACTAACTGGATTCATTTTGATTTGGTTCCGACTAGATTCACTTACTTTGACTCTGACTGGATTTTCTTTACTTTGACTATGACTGGATTCATTTTAGTTTGACTATGAATTGATTCATTTACTTTGACACTAACTGAATTCATTTTACTTTGGTTCTGACTAGATTCACTTACTTTGACTCTGATTGGATTCATTGTACTATGACTCTGATTGGATTCACTTTACTTTGACTCTGACTTGATTCATTTTACTTTGACACTAACTGGATTCATTTTACTTTGGTTCTGACTAGATTCACTGACTTTGACTCTGACTGGATTTTGTTTACTTTGACTATGACTGGATTCATTTTAGTTTGACTATGACTTGATTCATTTACTTTGACACTAACTGGATTCATTTTACTTTGGTTCTGACTAGATTCACTTACTTTGACTCTGACTGGATTCATTTTACTTTGACTCTAACTGAATTCATTTTATTTTTGACCCTGATTGGATTTACTTTACTTTTGACTCTGACTGGATTCACTTTACTTTACTCTGATTGGATTCATTTTAGGTTTGACTCTGATTGGATTTACTTTACTTTTGACTCTGACAGGATTCACTTTAGTTTTGACTCTGACTGGATTTACTTTAGTTTTGACTCTGACTGGATTCACTTTACCTTACTCTGATTGGATTCATTTTAGTTTTGACCCTGATTGGATATACTTTAGTTTTGACTCTGACAGGATTCACTTTAGTTTTGACTCTGACTGGATTTACTTTAGTTTTGACTCTGACTGGATTCACTTTAGTTTTGACTCTGACTGGATTGACTTTAGTTTTGACTCTGACTGGATTCACTTTACTTTGGTTCTGACTAGATTCACTTACTTTGACTCTGATTGGATTCACTTCTGTTGACTCTGACTGGATTCATTTTACTTTGACTCTGACTTAATTCATTTTATTTTTGACTCTGACTGGATTCACTTTAGTTTTGACTCTGACTGGATTCACTTTACTTTACTCTGATTGTATTCAATTTAGTTTTGACTCTGACTAGAATCACTTACTTTTACTCCGACTAGATTCATTATATCATTGACCCTGACTGGATTCATTTTATTTTTGACCCTGATTGGATTTACTTTAGTTTTGACTCTGACAGGATTCACTTTAGTTTTGACTCTGACTGGATTTACTTTAGTTTTGACTCTGACTGGATTCACTTTAGTTTTGACTCTGACTGGATTGACTTTAGTTTTGACTCTGACAGGATTCACTTTACTTTGGTTCTGACTAGATTCACTTACTTTGACTCTGATTGGATTCACTTCTGTTGACTCTGACTGGATTCATTTTACTTTGACTCTGACTTAATTCATTTTATTTTTGACTCTGACTGGATTCACTTTAGTTTTGACTCTGACTGGATTCACTTTACTTTACTCTGATTGTATTCAATTTAGTTTTGACTCTGACTAGAATCACTTACTTTTACTCCGACTAGATTCATTATATCATTGACCCTGACTGGATTCATTTTATTTTGACCCTGATTGATTTACTTTAGTTTTGACTCTGATTGGATTTACTTTAGTTTTGACTCTGACTGGATTCACTTCAGTTTGACTGACTTGATTTACTTTAGTTTTGACTCTGACTGGATTCACTTACTTTGACTCTAATTGGATTCACTTTAGTTTTGACTCTGACTAGAATCACTTACTTTGACTGTGACTTGATTCATTTTGTTATTGACCCTGACTGGATTCATTTTATTTTTGACCCTGATTGGATTTACTTTAGTTTTGACTCTGACTGGATTCACTTTACTTTACTCTGATTGGATTCATTTTAGTTTTGACTCTGGATATACTTTAGTTTTGACTCTGACAGGATTAACTTTAGTTTTGACTCTGACTGGATTAACTTTAGTTTTGACTCTAACTGGATTCACTGTACTTTACTCTGATTGGATTCATTTTAGTTTTGACTCTGATTGGATATACTTTAGTTTTGACTCTGACAGGATTCATTTTAGTTTTGACTCTGATTGGATTCACTATAGTTTTGACTCTGACAGGATTCACTTTAGTTTTGACTCTGACTGGATTATCTTAGTTTTGACTCTGACTGGATTCACTTTACTTTACTCTGATATGATTCATTTTAGTTTTGACTCTGATTGGATATACTTTAGTTTTGACTCTGACAGGATTCACTTAAGTTTTGACTCTGACTGGATTCACTTTAGTTTGACTCTGACTTGATTCATCTGACGTAATTCATTTTACTTTGACTCTGACTTAATTCATTTTACTTTGACTCTGACTGGATTCATTTTACGTTGACTCTGACTGGATTCATTTTACGTTGACTCTGACTAGATTCACTTACTTTGACTCTGACTGGATTCATCTTACTTTGACTCTGACTGGATTCATTTTACTTTGACTGTGACTGGATTCACTTTACTTTGGTTCTGACTAGAATCACTTACTTTGACTCTGATTCGATTCACTTACGTTGACTCTGACTGGATTCATTTTACTTTGACTCTGACTTAATTCACTTTACTTTGACTCTGACTGGATTCATTTTACTTTGACTCTAACTGAATTCATTTTATTTTTGACCCTGATTGGATTTACTTTACTTTTGACTCTGACTGGATTCACTTTACTTTACTCTGATTGGATTCATTTTAGGTTTGACTCTGATTGGATTTACTTTACTTTTGACTCTGACAGGATTCACTTTAGTTTTGACTCTGACTGGATTCACTTTACCTTACTCTGATTGGATTCATTTTAGTTTTGACCCTGATTGGATATACTTTAGTTTTGACTCTGACAGGATTCACTTTAGTTTTGACTCTGACTGGACTGACTTTAGTTTTGACTCTGACTGGATTCACTTTAGTTTTGACTCTGACTGGATTGACTTTAGTTTTGACTCTGACTGGATTCACTTTACTTTGGTTCTGACTAGATTCACTTACTTTGACTCTGATTGGATTCACTTCTGTTGACTCTGACTGGATTCATTTTACTTTGACTCTGACTTAATTCATTTTATTTTTGACTCTGACTGGATTCACTTTAGTTTTGACTCTGACTGGATTCACTTTACTTTACTCTGATTGTATTCACTTTAGTTTTGACTCTGACTAGAATCACTTACTTTTACTCCGACTAGATTCATTATATCATTGACCCTGACTGGATTCATTTTATTTTTGACCCTGATTGGATTTACTTTAGTTTTGACTCTGAATGGATTTACTTTAGTTTTGACTCTGACTGGATTCACTTCAGTTTGACTGACTTGATTTACTTTAGTTTTGACTCTGACTGGATTCACTTACTTTGACTCTAATTGGATTCACTTTAGTTTTGACTCTGACTAGAATCACTTACTTTGACTGTGACTTGATTCATTTTGTTATTGACCCTGACTGGATTCATTTTATTTTTGACCCTGATTGGATTTACTTTAGTTTTGACTCTGATTGGACTTACTTTGGTTTTGACTCTGACTGGATTCACTTTAGTTTGACTGACTAGATTCACTTTAGTTTTGACTCTGATTTGATATACTTTAGTTCTGACTCTGACAGGATTCACTTTAGTTTTGACTCTGACTGGATTCACTTTAGTTTTGACTCTGACTGGATTTACTTTAGTTTTGACTCTGACTGGATTCACTTTACTTTACTCTGATTGGATTCATTTTAGTTTTGACTCTGATTGGATATACTTTAGTTTTGACTCTGACAGGATTCATTTTAGTTTTGACTCTGATTGGATTCACTATAGTTTTGACCCTGACAGGATTCACTTTAGTTTTGACTCTGACTGGATTATCTTAGTTTTGACTCTGACTGGATTCACTTTACTTTACTCTGATATGATTCATTTTAGTTTTGACTCTGATTGGATATACTTTAGTTTTGACTCTGACAGGATTCACTTTAGTTTTGACTCTGACTGGATTCACTTTAGTTTGACTTTGACTTGATTCATCTGACGTAATTCATTTTACTTTGACTCTGACTTAATTCATTTTACTTTGACTCTGACTGGATTCATTTTACGTTGACTCTGACTGGATTCATTTTACGTTGACTCTGACTAGATTCACTTACTTTGACTCTGACTGGATTCATCTTACTTTGACTCTGACTGGATTCATTTTACTTTGACTGTGACTGGATTCACTTTACTTTGGTTCTGACTAGATTCACTTACTTTGACTCTGATTGGATTCACTTACGTTGACTCTGACTGGATTCATTTTACTTTGACTCTGACTTAATTCACTTTACTTTGACTCTGACTGGATTCATTTTACTTTGACTCTGACTGAATTCATTTTATTTTTGACCCTGATTGGATTTACTTTACTTTTGACTCTGACTGGATTCACTTTACTTTACTCTGATTGGATTCATTTTAGGTTTGACTCTGATTGGATTTACTTTAGTTTTGACTCTGACAGGATTCACTTTAGTTTTGACTCTGACTGGATTTACTTTAGTTTTGACTCTGACTGGATTCACTTTACTTTACTCTGATTGGATTCATTTTAGTTTTGACCCTGATTGGATATACTTTAGTTTTGACTCTGACAGGATTCACTTTAGTTTTGACTCTGACTGGATTGACTTTAGTTTTGACTCTGACTGGATTGACTTTAGTTTTGACTCTGACTGGATTGACTTTAGTTTTGACTCTGACTGGATTCACTTTACTTTGGTTCTGACTAGATTCACTTACTTTGACTCTGATTGGATTCACTTCTGTTGACTCTGACTGGATTCATTTTACTTTGACTCTGACTTAATTCATTTTATTTTTGACTCTGACTGGATTCACTTTAGTTTTGACTCTGACTGGATTCACTTTACTTTACTCTGATTGTATTCACTTTAGTTTTGACTCTGACTAGAATCACTTACTTTTACTCCGACTAGATTCATTATATCATTGACCCTGACTGGATTCATTTTATTTTTGACCCTGATTGGATTTACTTTAGTTTTGACTCTGATTGGATTTACTTTAGTTTTGACTCTGACTGGATTCACTTCAGTTTGACTGACTTGATTTACTTTAGTTTTGACTCTGACTGGATTCACTTACTTTGACTCTAATTGGATTCACTTTAGTTTTGACTCTGACTAGAATCACTTACTTTGACTGTGACTTGATTCATTTTGTTATTGACCCTGACTGGATTCATTTGTTTTTTGACCCTGACAGGATTCACTTTACTTTACTCTGATTGGAATTACTTTGGTTTTGACTCTGACTGGATTCACTTTAGTTTGACTGACTAGATTCACTTTAGTTTTGACTCTGATTGGATTTACTTTAGTTTTGACTCTGACTGGATTCACTTTAGTTTGACTGACTGAATTTACTTTAGTTTTGACTCTGACAGGATTCACTTTAGTTTTGACTCTGACTGGATTCACTTCAGTTTGACTGACTTGATTTACTTTAGTTTTGACTCTGTCAGGATTCACTTCACTTAAACTCTGACTTCGGTGACAGCTCGTTAACTGGAGGCCTCGGCCTGCCTGTGTGATGCTGACCATCATCATGGTGCCTGTGTGACACAGCTCTGTGGCACCGTGTGTGCATGCGGTCCACCTGTGCGCGGAGGCTCACGCAGAACAAAATGGAAGGCTCTTTGACTTCTTGGCACACTCATGCTCACTCCCAGGTGGATGATGGGAGTATTATGGTCTGTCACCAGTGGACCTGAGCTCCATGAGAACATGTGACTGGTCTTTCTTTTTGTCTTTTTTAGGAGTTGTATATTATGGGATGTATGCTGTCACTGTTGGTAGTATTATGGTCTGTCGTGGGAGGGGAGGGAGGGGGGTGTCACTATGACAACGGGGTTGCTAAGGGGGCTGAGACTACTAGTGGAGAGGGGAAGGAGTGTGCATGATATGAGCCCGGTGCATGCATGTGCAGTGGTGTGGTAGTGTACGTGCGTGTGCGCGTGGTGGTGGAGGGGGTGGGGGCAGGCTGAGTATTATGGTCTGTCCGTTGCGAGGTAACTATGCAGAGTCCTGAGTGAGTGTGGGAGGGGGGGTGGATTATTATGGGATGTCTGCCCCCTTTGTGTGTTTGTGAGGATGTTAGCTAAGCTGCGCCTGTGAGGTTGGGGGAGAGAGAAGAGGGGCACGGAGCGGCAGCGTGTTTTGGGTTATTGGCGGCTCGCTTCTTTATTATCGCCGATTATTTGGCTCATTAAGGGGGCTTTGAATGACAACAACAGCCGCACAAACAGCCTGACCTGTGCTCGGTTCTTGCGCCGGAACAGAGCACACCTCGACCCGGGACCACAGTGTACAGTAAGTTTCCAAATGTCACCAGATAGGGTCTCAATGCTTAAACTTTCCTCTGATGTATTGTTTGTACTCGACAGGGCGAACTCGCCACTCATACTTGAAGTGATGTGACCGACACTTGTTCATTTACTCCGGTGTGGAAATACCTGTCAAAATATTCTGTCAGAGCATGGAGGATGTGATTATTCAACTTGTTTGAGCTCGCAGGTGGTCAATTACGAGCAGTCTAAATTATAAGAGACAACCGACGAGGAGTTTCCAACCAGTTCATTTATTTATTTATTTATTTATTTATTTTCAGTCCCCAGCACCACCACCACCCCTCCCTCTCTGGACACCCCCGGTCCATTCTCCTACAGTCACACGTCATTTTCCCTCCCTCAACGACCGACCAAGGAGCAGCAAGCCTGAAGGGTGGGAGGGGGGGATTGATTCCACCTTCAAGACATTAAATTAAAAAGCCGGGAAAATGTCGGGCAGTGAGGATGAGAGGGAGGACTTCGGACCCGCGGAGGAGCCCCCACTTCTTCACGGTAAGCTCGCTCCTTCACCTCCTCCTTCCTAAAGAAGAAGGTCCATCTCCTGCTGTCACTTGAGCTCGCCGAGGCTAACGCTAGCTTCTTAGCTAGACCCAGGACTGGTGTTGCCAAGTCTGTTGATAATAAGCGACCCACCAGAGGATTGGTTTTCCTCTCTTAATGAAGATTAAACGAGATACATACTCTAGAGAATTATTATCCCAAACATTGTAAAACCTGAAAATAATTAAAGCTTTATAATATCTTGTCGAACTTTTTATTATATCCTTTGTAAAGATAGTGTTTCAGCATATTCTTAAAAAGTTTGTAAAAAGTTTGAACTTAAACTTTTAGTAATGGCCATTTATTTTGTTAGAAGTTGTATTCTCACATGAAAAAGGTTTTGTGTTTTCAGGGGGCACTCTATGACTACTGTTAACAAATCAACTTTGGGAATGCACACTTATGGAATTACGTCAATATCTGCTGTGTTGATACGCTCAGCTGATTCAGATATCAAAATAATGACACTCCTGATTTTCAAAAGTATCAGTGATGCAGTCATAGTATAGCAGATGTAAGGGATATCTTGATCAAAATCTGAAGACAATTTCAAAAAATTGTAAGAATTTGCATTTTTCACTGTTGGATCAGAAGTAGAGCTCCAAATGCTGTGAGTGAGAGACAAAACATTTTGAGTAGGCATTTTTTTGAAAACTGCTTTTAAACTCAAACAAGCTTTTGTCAGCTGTTCAAAAGTTTCAGATCATAGCCTTTAAAAGCCAAAATCTGCATCATTTTCAGTCAGGCATTCACACTGCCATGACCTCCTGATGGCAAAGGCAGAAAAGTTTTCAGTCTTTGGATGTGGCAGGATTGATGAGCTGCATAAACTCTTCCCATCACTGCTGAGGTTGGACGCAGTAAGACAACTATTATGAAATTCTTAAAAGATCATGAGGATGATGGATCAAAACGTGGTAGACCCAAAAATGTGTCACCAGCACTTAAACAGAGGATCAAACTGGCTGTCCATTAAGACTTGGGACGATCTTTGACCCAAGTTAAGGCTGTTACTGGCACTGACTGCAGCTCTGTTGACCATAAGGTCATAAGTTATGTGCAAGGAAAGGGCTTAAAAAACAAAAAAACTGATGAGAGAAAATGTAACCCTGATGGTCTTAGTGGCTTCTAACATTACTTGCACGATGGGGGGGTCCCACCTGAGATGCTTTCTCTGTGGCACAGTTGAGAGGGTGCCATCATGATCTGGGGCTTTTTCCTTCAGTGGAACAATGGAGCTTCATTTCCCACAAGCCTCTTGAAAAGACTCAAGCATTTCTAGTTTAATTACCTCTGCAAAGGAGGTTATGTTTTCGGGAGAGTTTGTTTGTTCGTCTGTCCTTCCGTCCGTCTGTCTGTGAACAAAATAACTCAAAAACTTAGGGATGGATTTTGATTAAATTTTCAGGAAATGTTCAGCATGTGAAAAGGAAGAACTGATTCAATTTGGTGTTGATCCGGATCAGTGCCATGACGAAAAATGTGATTTTCGTGAATAACTACTGAACTAAAATAGATATCATTATGAATCCAATTGCTAATGGTATGTTTTCATGGTCAAGGAATCTAAATATTTAGATGGAATAAAGGTAGGACTAATATTTATGGTGAAAATAACTATATGGGTGAGGACTCTGGCGCTGGCGGAGGTCTGCGCTCTCCAAGTGCTTTTCTAGTTTTTGAAGTGATCGAGTCCTTTTTTGATACTTAAATTTCTGGTTTTAGAGGGGGGCTTCAGAGGTGTTTTTGAGCTAGGTCTCAAACTTTTGATCAGTTGATAAACAGCTTCAGTGAAATTGTTGTTTTCAATAAACTGCTGACAAAAGTGTTTTCCTCCTCTTTAACATTTTTTTTTGCATTTTGAAGCTCTACTTGGAACCTTAAGATCCACCAGTGTAAAATGTAAATTCCTGCGATTTTTTCCACTGGTTTTCAGATTTTGTTTGGTAAAATATGTGGCCCATATGAATGGATATTTCAGCTTTAAATATTAGCAAAAAACTTGATATCAGCAGATACACTTTTTAAGCTTTTAAGGCCAATATCCACGGATACCAGTGTCATAAAGATAATGTTGTGTGTCCCTGGCTTTTGCCAGGGATACATATTCTTACTACATTCTTACTAGAAAAACGGATCCCTGCCCGTTTGGGTGGTCTAATTATGTTTAATACAGATGTGAAACAGTGAAAACAGTGCTGGATCCTATATTAAAGTGACCCAGAGGGGGTAGGGTTGCAGGTCACAGACAAGGGGCTGCGAGTTAATTTCCTAAAAACTGTAAGTTTTTTTTTTTTTTATTATTATAATATTTTTCAACTGAATTATGAATATATGTATAATATTGGTTTAATTTAACTGCACACCAGTAGTTGATAATTATACTAACATTTGTTGGAAAAAAGTATAGTATATGTAGCCCTGCTCCAGTCCTGGACTGTAATTAAACACTAATAAATGGTCCTGTAGTTCATTTTATTTCTAGACATTCAGTGATTATAGGGTGAAATTTAATGGTACAATCAAATCTAATGGTGATATTACAGCCAGCACATGATCTATATGGCTGATGTGTATGGCTGATATACTTGGTGTAGATATTGGCAGATATTAATATATCCTCCTGCAATGATAATTAGCTTTCAGAGCTTGAATTTGTCACTGATATTGTGCAAGCAATGCAGGGCATCCCTGATTTTTCCTTGGTTTCTTTTTCTTATAGTTGTCCTTGTGTCAAAAATATCTTTAGTACTGTGCTGGGTACTAAACTGTCATAAAAGTCTTACATTGATACTGGAAAGTCTGCAGGGACCTTCTTAAAAAATCTTGGATCATCCATAAATATATTTTAACCTTCAAAGTTTAACATATTTCTGTATGTTTGTGTGGAATGTCAAAAGAAAAAAAAATAGTTATACTGCCACAACAATGGTTGCAATGAAGTGCAACAATAACTTTGCATATATTATGACTAAGTGGTCTCTCTTCTACACTTAATGGAAAGTAAAGCCGGAAGATTTCGGCTTTAGCCATTAATGTATATATTCATTTATTTGATGTAATTGCTTTTATGGGCTTGTTTCTCTTGCTGTCCGCTTGTTTTTCCAGCGAGGTGTGGCAACCCTGGACAGGACGAGTCGGCTCGGGCTGCCCGTCACTCGCCATGATAGATTAGTTTGCTAACTTATCCGAAATGTTTACACTTTTATTATTGAATTTTTTAACCCCTCGGACGCCCCTCCACCCACACGTGCTTTCCCGAGTGCGAGTGTGACCTGTCAAACTTTAAAAGAAGAAGAAAAGACAAGTTTGGACCTGTGCTGTTTGCGGCATTCACGGTGGACTCGGTGTGCTCGTGGGTGCGCGCGTGCGTGCTGGGACATAGCCAAGCCGTGCCAGTGCGCGCGCGGTCTGCTGCTTTTTTTCTGCCCGAGGCCTTCAGCACAGCTCCTCATGTCCTTGTCAGGTCCCTGTGGCTGTCCCGTGTGTGTGTTTGTTTGCTCCTCTGAGTGTAATGCTGTCTCCCTGCAGGTGAGGAGGAGCAGGAGGATGCTGGATCTGAGGTGGACGAGGTACCAAAGTCCAAGAAGAAGAAGGCTAAGAAGAGCAACCGCGAGAGCAGGAGCAGCAAGAGGCAGAGACCAGTCAGAGAGGTAAGACTGCGTTTTGCTCTTTGTTTGGTTTGTTTGTAAGTAATAAATCAGGGAGTTTCATGAACTTGGATGTATGGATAGACAAAACGGTTGATGTTTTGCATCTTTATTGAATATTAACTCAAATCAACTTCATAGACAACACTTCTTAAAGTAAAATACAGGAGTTTATGACAGTATAAATAGTTGCAAAAGCAGCATGACAGCAGTCATAGTGATTTGTGTAACAGTTATTAAATATTTAGTTGAATAATTAAAAAAAGTTAGTGCTCATTTTTTTGCCTTGTGTAAAAAGTAGGTTCAGTGTCAGTGTATCTTGACTTGTTTATTATACCCCAAGCCTTATAAAGCTGCTTTTTATGCTCTACTGGCCAGCTGAGTGTTACTGAAAGGAGACTGGTAACTGGACAAGCAGCAAATGTTAAAGACAGACAGTTTCATAACAAATGTCTCTTTGTTTCTATTTTCATTGAAACAGAATTAGATGTGTATCTTTGACTTTACGATTATTAGAAGGATTAAAAATTTCTGTTGGGAAGAAAACAACAGACACATCTTGCTCAAGAGAATGCTTCAATTATGTTTGTCATAATCCTTCAAATATGTTTACCTTAATTTTTCTGTTACCATCATTGGTGTTCCTGCATTTCAAACTACAGGAAGACGTCCAGCTGCTGTAACTTTGTCTGTTTAGTAAATGGTTAATCTGTAGTCAACAAAGTTTATAAGAACTTGTTTTTTAAAACTGTTTCATTTACAGGAGAAAGTTTCCAGTAAGTCTAGATCTCCATGATGTGCAATGATTGCAAGTTTTACTAAGTGAAGTTAGGGCTGTCACTTTAGTGCATTAAGTAGATTAATTAATTACACTGCAAATTAATGCGTTATGAAAATTAATCGCAAGATTAATCATAGCACACAAACATTTTGATATTGGCCAGCTGGAGGACCCGTACATGGCAGTGGCACGTCTCTTCACACATGCGTCTCTAGTCAAACCAAACAAAGCCGAGATGACAACAGGAATGGCATATTTAAGACTTAGTCTTATTCTATTTTTTAATTTATTTATCTATATTTACTGAATTCTTTAATAATGCATCAGGCCTAAATGGTTTGCTGGATGTCCTCGACCTTTTACTTATTTTGAATTTGATTTATGAAACACACTTAAAGTGTAATTTTTTTGTGTAATTTGAGTTGCCTGATTGAGCTTAGAATTTTCTGGACAAGTTGTCCTGACTTTGGTTTTATTCTGTCACCAACAAAAATGTGGATTTACAAATCTTCACTTCTTCGTGTATTCATTTGATTAGTCATGCACTACAATTTTATAATATCCTAGAATTCAAGTTCTTTATTTGGGTACTTTAAGCAGATATGAGATTAAAATGTGATTAATTAGATTAATTAATTATAAATCTGGTAATTAATTAGATTAATTTTTTTAATCGTCTGACAGCACTCAGTGAAGTTTCCCACCAGTTAGGCTTCTCTCAAAAAATGCATCACCACTGTTTTACAGTCACCAGAGGGTTCTTCTATTCTCCCCTCCTGCATCACAAGCCACTGAATCCTGGTCACTCACTGATCAAACCAGTGCAGCAGGTCTTCTTTAGACAGTTGTCTCAGGACCTCTTTGGTTCCTTTCTCATCCTCTGACCCAGAGTCCAAACATATTCCTTTAAGCACAGATCTGATTTTAGGAAGACGGAAAAGTCACATGCTGCTGGTTCAGGTGAACAGGAGCCTGGATGAGGACTGTTGTTTTTTTGAGCTGAAACTGTTTTACTGAAACAGTGTGAGATGGTGCATTGTCTCGATAAAGAATTAAAACATTTTTGCATAATTGTGATATCTTTCTCTGGGCTTTTTTTCCAGAACCTGTTTGTAATAGAGATGGTTGATCTTTGACCCCTGTGGGACCCAGCAGTGAACTAAAGACGGCACTTATTGGAAACCTGTGCATGAATACTCAGCCCATAATATTTAAAACTGTTTGTCTGTGAACCACATGATTTTGTCTTCATAAGTACAGTTTACTTTTTTAATAATACCTTGTATGTTAGTTCATCACATTCAATTTTGATGCTATTTTATTTACTTTAGGTGCAGTGTTTACACAATAGGTGTTCATCTTATTCACAGAATATTTTTTTGATCTGTAGCTCACATTTGATGCAGATGTTTTAAGGCCCCTTGGTGCACTTTGTTCTAGTTGCCTTTATTGTCTTAATGTTTATAGCACATTTGTGTAGGATTCAATTGTTAAATGTGTGACTTCTTGTTTTCCTTTTTGATGGGTAATCAGTGTAAAATCTTTCCAGGACTAGAGTTGGTCCAAACTAGAGGAGAGAGATGTTGCAGAGATTGTTTTTTTTCTGTATCATCATGGAGCTTAAAGTTAAATGGTTTTATTGATTTGTTGTCTGTAATTGGATTAGTGAGTTCGTTTTATTGATCTGATTCTTTTATGAGTTGTGCCTAAATTGAACATTTTTATGTTTTGATAAGCACTGCAACAGAAATGTGTATTTTTTAGGTTATTGACCAAACAGGATATTTGAGGACACTGACCTTAAGTGTGCTCTCACAGGCCGTTTCTAACGAATCAACTGAGAGATGAATCATCTGCTATTATTAATTTGTTTAAGCTTTAAGAGTAAGAGTAAATAAAGCTTTAATCCATGTGATGATTGAGCATCTTTATCGTTTTCTTGTAAAAAAAGGGTAGTTATCACCACAAACTAAACACACAGTACAACAGCCTAATGGGTATTTGCTGCATTTAGAAATGGTTTAAGTATCCAAGTCTTTGTGCTTTTTGCTAAGTGGCCTTTTGTCTTGCAGGAGTTGCCAGTCAGCTCCCCAGAGCACCTGATCGGAGTGGAAGCTGCAGAGCGAGATGCAGACGAGGGAGGTGTGCGGTCAGAGAGTGAAGGAAGTGATTATGCACCAGGGAGGAAAAAGAAGAAGCGCTCCAGCTCTGCCAAAGAAAAGAAAAAAGGAGGTGCAGCGACAGAGAAAGGAGGCTCATCTAGCTCTAAGAGCAAACGCAAAGAGCCCGAGCCAGAAGATGATGAGGATGATGACGACGACTGCCAGGTAAAAAAAACTAGAGAGAGTCATGTGAAGGGTGAAAAGTTTGTTCTCCCGGGACTTTCATGACAAAAAAACCTTCTGTCATTGTCCTCTTACCCTCAGCCTAAAAGCTCGGCACAGCTGCTGGAGACTTGGGGCATGAAAGACATTGATCACGTCTTTACTCAGGAAGACTACAGCTCCCTCACTAACTACAAAGCCTTCAGCCAGTTTGTCAGGTGAGAAAGTCCCCTGTTGTATTGATGGTCAACACTGTTATCTGTCTCTACATTGTTATTTTGGACATATGTGTGTTTGAAGATAAAATAGATCAGATTCTTGTGACTGTTTTGTCTGTAGGCCCTTAATTGCAGCTAAGAACCCCAAAATTGCTGTTTCCAAGATGATGACATTAATGATGGCCAAGTGGAGAGAATTCAGCACCAACAATCCCCTGAAGGTATTTCAGCTCCGACTGCTTATGAATGAGAGCAGTCCATCTTGTGTGCTGGACATTAGAGAGGCAGGCTTCTCACCATGCTCTCTGTCCTCCTGCAGGGCTCTGCGTCTGCCAATGCAGCTTTGGCAGCTGCCAATGTGGCTGCAGCTGTTGAGAACATGGTGGTGGCAGGGACAGAAGGAGGGGCAGAAACCAGTGCTGCCGCTTCACCCACACCTGCTCCCGCGCCTGCTGCTGCCCCAACACCTGCTGCAGCCCCGGCACCACCTTTACGCAAAGCTAAGACCAAAGAGGGCAAAGGTAACAGTGATGGTTAGAAGTCTGTCAAACGTCTAAAGTTGACTTCTTTTACTAACTTTGATCGCTGTATTCACTCAGGTCCAAACGCTCGAAAGAAATCAAAGCCTATACCCAAACCTCCACCTAAGCCAAAACCCAAGAAGGTGGCTCCGCTCAAGATCAAACTTGGAGGACTCAACAGCAAGAGGAAGCGCTCCTCCGTAAGCTATCTTTCATGCCAGTGCAATTACCTTTTATCAGTAATCAAATTATTCAGGCTCATTTATACTCCCTAATACAGATTCCTGTGATCTGCTGTGCCTGACATCTCCCACAGCAGTCACTCCCCACAAAATTCCTAATACTATTTGTTGGAAGATTCATAACAAAATTCATCCCACATGGACCTCTGCTTCTCCTTGCTGTCATCAAACAGACTCGGCTGCCATCAGATCTTTACCTGGCTGTTCTGTAGTGGTTACCTGCTCCTACCTCCAGTCAATGACATCATGCTCAAAACCATACAGTTGACCCGCTGGTTAGAACATACTTTGGTTTTTAGCCTGAAGTTTTTCGTTTCATTTTGGCTCTACAGGAACACAGGAACAGCAAAGAGGAAAAAATATTTTCAATTTTAGAACTAGTTTTCATTAACAAGCCTTTAATGTAAAAAAAAAAGTTTTGATATATCATTTGATAATAAAAAAGGAGCTGTCATCATAAAGAACAAAAGACAAAGTGCTTCTCAATCTTGGCAGTCGTAGCTGTTACATCTGTTTTATTTTGCTGGAAAATCAAGGAAATCTGATCGTGTTGATTGTAACTCTGGTTTTTATCTTTGACTTACAATAAAGTTCAGTTGAACTTTTCACAGGCAGTTTGAGTGAATGTGGGGAATGGTTCTTATGCAGTGACTTAAATCTGCACGCTACTTATTGTAACAAATTTTCTTGAATTTTCTCAATCCAACAGACAAAAGATTCAGCATTTTTATTCACACTGCTGATGTTCTTTAAGCGTCTTTTTCCCTTCTGCAAGAGCAGGCTAATGTTTTGGCCCCAGTGCTGCTATAAAATGATATGATGTCACAGGATTTGTGAGCAATACTAAAATGCCTCTGTTTTAGTATATCCTGGTTGGACAATAACTTGCTAGCAAGCACTGCCAGTTTTTTTGACTTACAGACACAGGCAATGTCAACAAAACATAATGCATGAAAGCTTTTTTTATGCAAAACCAAAAGTAATATACCCCACAAGTCAGGTAAATATTTTAAAAAGATTATGTTAGTGCTACATCATGTTCTGTATATGTTACAGTTTCTAAAAGTTAATACGAGGTCTTTCTTTCAAAGTCCAACAAGTTTCAACATTTCTTATTGGTTGAATAATCGTCAGTTTTTCGGTGTTTGGCCCTTAATGTGTGGACATGCAGACAAATGAACAAGGAAAATTCAGAGAGACCTGTCTCTGTATGCACATCCTTCATAGAGCATAAATGAGCCTTAAGGCAAGCATGCTTCCTCTTTTTCTGATCATGTCCTCTCTAACTCTAGAGTGATGAAGATGAACCTGATGCGGACAGTGACTTTGATGATGGGACTTTCTCTGTGTCAGATGGCTCCAACCGTAGCAGCCGCCCTAAGAAGAAACCCAAGAGTGCAAAGAAAAAGAAGAAAGGTCGGTTTTAAAATGTTTTAAAATGGCTGGACTGTCATGTGTTCATAGAAAACAGAACAAGGGTCTTAGGAACCATGGCTGCTGAGCACACGCTGTTTTACTGTTAGAGTTTGTTCAAAGTTAAGGCCCAGGTCTCTCCCTCTCATTTTTGTCTGATTTTTCGTGGGTTTTCTGTCAGTAGAGACGGAGGATGGCGATGGCTATGAGACAGACCATCAGGACTACTGTGAGGTATGCCAGCAGGGAGGAGAAATCATTTTGTGCGACACCTGTCCCAGAGCTTATCACATGGTCTGCCTGGACCCTGACATGGAGAAAGCACCCGAGGGCAAGTGGAGCTGCCCACACTGTGTGAGTACCCTTAATGCTGTTGTCTCCTCTGTTCAAAAAAGGCTTCTTGGTCTGAAGAATGAGAGAAACAATGTAAAAACTAAAGTCTTGAGAGGAGTGATGCACAATATGAAAAATTTAAACCGATAGTTTTCTGCTTCTCATGGCCTATATCGATATCACTGACCGATAAGTTCGTATTTTAATATTTAATATAATCTTTTTGCATGTTAAAGCCTTGATCCAACCACTCAGCCGTTAAGCTTAGCATACTGACCAGACTAACGTCAGATGTCCGTATGTCTGTGGTAGAACTTACGTGTTGTTCGTTCTTGTTTTGTACTGTTATTAAGTTATGGATGTGTGTGACAACGATACCTTAAAGGGGATGGAGAGATTCATCCAAGAAGAAATGACAGCTTGGAAGGGTGAAATGTAGCTCCAAATGTGCTATTAGTTTGCGAAAACCTGGGCTCTCAATGATAGAAAAGAGCAGGTCATTGAGCGCTATGAACTCATCGTTTCACCCTTATTGGCTTTAGCCTCTTAAAAGTTTTTAGTTTTCAAATGCTTGCTGAATGGGGATGTCCATGCTCGGTGTTGTTGTGTTAGCTAGCTGCTACATCTTTCAATACCGCTTTGCTGCGATGACGACTTCTGAAATGAACTGTAAGATCTGTTGTGTTAAAACCTGATGTCCTTTTCCTCCTCTCGGAATTCTGGCCGAACAGGTTTTGAATACAGAAGTGCTGTTGTTATTTTCTACGACTGAGAGAAACAACCACACTGGTAAAGCCATGTTCACGTTGGATGACGTAACCAGCGTGGCATGGCTTGTTTTGGGACTATGCGGCCTGCAAACAATTTCACTAATTTCATTAATTAATCAGATCTTTTTATAATGTCTTTTTGTAATATAATGTACTTATCAGGTCAATAAATTATGACTTAATTTTCCCCCAAATTGGCCGATATTATATCGGCCCAATAAATATCGTGCATCCCTACTTTAGAGTCAGTTTTTATGGATGCATGTTAGGCCTGTGCTCAGAAAATAGATTTTCAAAACATTGTCATATTCTCCGTGCTGATAAGTGTTTCAGTGTGGATTTTACAGAGTAGATATCACCTAATGTTCTAACAGCAGATTTAAAATACACCTTGGGTAGTTTTACTAATTGTGCAGTCTAAAAGACGTCAGTGAAAGCCAAACCACGGGCTTAAGTGCATCCTCCAAATTTTAAATTACTTGTAAGAACTCTGATGACCTGACATTTGTGCACCTTCAGTTGTAGACTCCTTTTTACTTTTACCTCGCTCTTTTTGTAATTATAAAGAAGAAGGCTTGTCAGGAATTCTCTAAAAGTCGTAGTTGATGTTTTTTGCATTTCTCCACACATATCGTATTGTGTCCTCAGTATAAGGACATGCATGGTATTGTTTGGTTCCTGGAATTGCCCGACCCTTGTGTGTGTTTCGTATCCATGATCTGAGGAAAAACCTCATGCTGTGCACTGAGAGGGTACACAGAGGTGTATTTATTTTTCTATTCATTAGAAAAATGTTCACTGCAAGACAAGATTGAGTCATCATGCTGGGATGATTTTGTAGTTTCACATTTTCAGGGAAAAAAATTGCAAACAGATTTTGTCCTTGGTAAAGGAGGAGTGCAAGGAGGGTTTCACTGCAGCTCATGAAGAAGCTGCAGATGCATAACATTTGCCTCCATGTTTACTTTAGGATGTGCGTGGCCAAGTCTGATGCACTGTTTGCAAAAACACAAACAGTAGTGGAGGGGGTCACTGACAGGTGGCATACAATGTCATTTATACACATATAAATTACTATGCAGTGTCACGTGTTAAAAGTATATCAGTACCATCAACTAACGAGTTAGGAGATGCACTGTAACATCACTGTGTGCATGACATTGGAGAAATAAGCTGTAGTGTTTCATTGCTGTATTCAGCAGCATCTCCTTTGGCTATGCCAGAGACCCAGTTGTAATTATTTTGTAACAGATGTTCTTCTAAACTTTGATGTGTATTGGAAACAACACTTCTGTTGTGTCCAGACACACATTTGAGTTTGTGTTACTCACCTTATAATCAGTTGAACTTCTCAATTTTCCCTGATAATTCTCTGCAGTGTTCATACATGAACCTGCTCGGACTTAACGTAGATAAAATACTAGGGGGGCTTGTGGATATTACCCAGGTAAAATCCAAGTGAGAACCCAGCTGTTTGCGTTCACACATTCAGCTCACCCAGGTAATGTTCAGATCATTCAGAGTGGTTTTTGCAGGTGCGAATAAGGTTAGTTTTTCCTTTTGAATGTGCAGCAGTTTTATGCAGGAAAAACATATAAGAATTGCTAAGGCCTTTTCTCTTGTCAAAAAATGTTTGTGTGTTTATATGTATAGCTTTAAAGTTGTGCTGATTGTCCCTGAATGAAAGTATCGTAACACATTTTTGTATTGTCAAATTCTCTTTGTCTTTGCCCCCCACCTCCCTTGCTCATGCTCCTGTATATTCTCTCCCACCACACGTGTTACTGCCCCCCATCCCCCATTTCCTCTCCATATCCCTTCCCCTCCCACACCCTCTCTCTCCCTCCAACATGGCTCCACGCGCAAATGTGCACACACGCGCACTGCACCCCCCTCCACCCCCTATGCTCTTGAAAATCACCCCACACCCCTCCCATGTTTTTTTTCTTTTCACTCTGTTCCGCATACCTTCCCTGCCTGTGTCCCCCCTGTTCCCCCTCACACGCGCACACACTCATATACACACACCTCCCTCTGCCACCAGGAGAAGGAGGGGATCCAGTGGGAGGCCAGAGATGATCTCTCTGAGGCTGAAGGGGAAGATGAGGAGGACAGGAGAGAAGATGGGGTGGAGGAAGAGGACGACCACCATATCGAGTTCTGCCGGGTGTGTAAGGATGGAGGGGAGCTGCTCTGCTGTGACACCTGCCCCTCCTCCTACCACATCCACTGCCTCAACCCTCCTCTGCCAGAAATCCCCAATGGAGAATGGATCTGCCCCCGCTGCAAGGTGAGCGTGGTGCACTGGTGCATGAGAGTCTGTGTGCGCTCACGTGGGCGAGCACTGGAATGCAGATTTCCTTTCATGCACTTCGACAGCCTTTCAGATAAACCTGGAACTTTTAAACACTCTTCAAAATTCTTCTCCATGTCCTTTAAAGTCACCATACACATTAAAAACAAACTGCTCAGTGAGCGTCATGTCTTTAATCTTCTCTCCCAGTGTCCACCGTTAAAGGGCAAAGTCCAGAAAGTTCTAACATGGCGATGGGGAGAGCCGCCAGCTCCCACACCGGTCCCTCGGCCAGCTGACCTTCCTGCTGACTCTCCTGATCCTCCGCCACTTGCAGGCCGCAGGGAGAGGGAGTTCTTTGTCAAATGGTGCAATTTGTCCTACTGGCATTGCTCCTGGGTGCTGGAGCTCCAGGTAATGGCCACTTGGTGAACGTGTTCCCCCTAAAAATTAAACCTGCATGACGATATTTTAGGATAGGGTAGGATGAAATAAGCATCATTCTCCTTCTTATGTCCACTTTTTGGATGTGTCTGATTCAGTTGCTTTGGTTCACTTTTTATTATGTCTTTTTTTTATTTATTTGTCTTTCTTTTTGAGTCATTTTAAGATAAATCTCAGTCAAGTAGACAAAACATTGCAGAGCTGTCCATGATGACTGTGTCCTGCTGTTGCTCATTGATAGTTGGAGTTGAACTGCCAGGTGATGTTCCGTAACTATCAGAGGAAGACAGACATGGATGAACCTCCTCCTGTGGATTTTGGGGGTGAAGGTGATGATGACAAAAGCACCAAGAGGAAGAACAAGGATCCTCTTTTTGTTCATATGGAGGAAGAGTTTTATCGCTACGGAGTCAAGATGGAGTGGCTGATGATCCATCGCGTCCTCAACCACAGGTATGCCGTAAAACTGCAAAAACTTTAGAGTAACTCTCTTCACATACTTGTATAAAATGTGTTGTACCACTCTATTGAACTGAAAACAGAATCAGATTTATCGGGGCTAACTTTTGTTAGAATCTTATGCACTTCTACAAACAACAAAAGTACAGTTCTGTTTGGAGTAAGGCTGCCTTTAAATCAGAGTTAAATTTGACAGCACTTTTTAGTTTTAGTCTTTTGCCTGAAATATCTTTTAGTTTTAGTCATAATTTAGTCATCTTAATTATTTTAATTTAAGTCCATTTGTAATTGATCCAATTTCACAACATTTTACTTGGTGAAATCTGCTGTAAATTTAGTGGACCAAAATATGAATTGTTTCCTGAATTTCTGAAGTCATGTTTTGGATCCTGCCACCGTAAAGCTCAGGCAGTCGTGACTGGATGCCCTCCTAAACTCAGCCAACTTTTTCACACAACCAAAGCAGCTGTGATTCCTAACTTGTCTCAGCTACATGACGAAATCAGGTCTGGTTGGATTTAGTCTCTGTCAGACATTTTAGTCTAGTTCGTATTGTTTACAAAAATGTCAGTTGATTTATTTTCAGTTTTTGCCAGTGTACACCTGTTTTTTTCAAGTTACAGTCTAGTTTTTGTCGGGAAAAAAGGACGAAAACTATAATGAAAATATTAGTTGACAAAGTCAACACTGCTTTTAATGATGTCATGTAACTGCAGAGAACTTGCGATGGGATGTAGGAACTGTTTTCAGCTAAAAGGTGTGCTGTCAAAATGCCTAATTTGTGTGTCACTCACAGCTCTGCAGACTGGTGGAATTTAAAAGAAAAACAATTCATGCCATTAAGTCCTGACTGCATTTGACATAAAGAAAGTTAAACAGACGAAACCAAAATATATCATGACTAGAACAACAAATGCTTTCAAAAACATAACCTCCTTTGTAGTGGTAAAGACATTTGCACACATACCACAATGTTGAAGACAGACAACACTCCTACTTTACTTCTTTTGTTATACAAATTGATAACTTAGAGTCAAAATAATAAAAAAAACTGTGGTTACTTAATGCAGGGATCAAACCTCAGATGTTGACCACACTTAGTAGAAGTTGAAAGACTCAAGACTAAAGTATCACTAAGATTAGAACCTTAAAAATGTCTGCCTGTGCATTATTCTGTGGAGTTACGATAAAATTCATCTTTCAGTCAGAGCTGTTAATGAGAGTGCCAATGAGCATATGCATAAATGATGTCAAGTTGATTAAGACTTTTATTTGTATTGCATAAATCAATACAATAAAACATGTGGAGAGACTTAAAAGTAGAAGCACAAGACCTTACCTGACTTCTTTCCTCTTTTTTGTCAGTGTTGATAAAAAGAACAACGTACATTACCTGATAAAATGGAGGGATCTACCTTATGATCAGTCGACGTGGGAGAGTGAGGACATGGACATCCCAGAGTTTGACACCTACAAGCAGACATATTGGAACCACAGGTAAGCAGCTTCCCACATGCCCCTGAAAGTAGATGACCAACCTTTCAGTCATCGAACACAAGAGAAAATTTTGTTCTGTCTTTGAAAAATCTGAAAACGTTCTCTTAATTTCACTTCAGATTTTTCAGAACAGATGAGATTGTAATCTTAAAGGGCTAGATTATTTTGTCAACATCAATTCAAACAGTCGCCGGTTTGATCCCCGATTGGAGCAGGACTTTTCTGTGTGATATTTGCATGTTCTTCCCATGCATTCGTGGGTTCTTTCTGGGTACTCATGCTTCCCCCACAGACCAAAAACATGCTCAGTTGTTTAATTGGTGACTCTAAATTGTCCTTGGGTATGAGTGTGGGTATGGTTGTCTGTCTCTGTATGTTGCCCTGTGACCGTCTGCCGATCAGTTCAGGGTGTACCCCGCCTCTCGCCCAATGACAGCTGAGATATGGTCCAGCCCCCCCTTGAAAATAATGAATGAATGAATAAATGAATGACTTTTAGAGAAAAAGGAGAAAAAAAACAGTTAAAATGACCAAATCACAAATATAATGCAGAAATATTACTTTCATTTCTGCGATCATTATTTTTTTCAGTTAAGCGTATAAGAGTTAATCTTAATAACCAGTGGCTGGACATATTTGAGTCAGACTTTCAAAAAAGTAACATATTAGTGTATGGACAAGATGTATTCCTCTTACCTGGACTGCACAGAAAATTTCCTAAATAACATTATTTTCAAAAGAGTGGGGTCCCTGTTACGATGTGCCTTATGCTCTGTCAGACATGTTTCATCTTAGGGCTGAACAGTTTATCGTTTTCAGATCAAAATCGCAATTTCAGACAATGCAATTTTGTGATCGCCAAAGCTGCAATTTTTTGCAGCGCTCCTGTCTGACTCAGGATCTGTTGTGTCAAGTATTATACACATACTGTTTTACAAATTTGTAGACAATCTATATGTTAAAAGTGCTGGTAAGCAGGTCAACAACACAAAGCTTCTGTTTAGGAGTAGAAGTTAATGAAAACAGATTATTTATCATCACTATTGAAGGTGAATAATGTGTTTAGTGTTTTTCATCATTTATTTCCTTACTGTTGTCTGTACTGTAAACAAAGTGAATTTTGCACTGAAGTTTGATTTGAAAAAAAAAAAATCGTGAATTGCAATATCTGCCAGAAAAATCAAAATTAGATATTTTCCTAAAATCGTTCAGCCCTACATGTGAATATCCCAAAGCTTGATTTGAAGAAAATCGTGAATCGAATTGAAATCGCAATATCTGCCAGAAAAATCGCAATTCAATCTTTTCCTAAAATCGTTCAGCCCTAGTTCATCTCATAATGTCATTTCTTTCAAGAGAGCTGATGATGGGTGAAGAGGGCAGACCTGGTAAGAAGTTGAAGAAGACAGTCAAGGTGAAGAAAGCTGAGCGACCGCCTGCCAATCCTGTTGTTGATGTAAGTATTTTTAATATATAACCTCAACTTTGAGTACTGAGAACTAAAACTGAGCCAATGAATTGCATAAAACAAGAAATGCTGTCAAAAACAACTTGAATGGAGGCCCATGGGGAATTGAAAGGCTTCATGGTTTTTCCCCTTCAGCCCACCATTAAGTTTGATCGGCAGCCGGACTACCTGGACAGCACCGGAGGAACTCTGCATCCCTACCAGCTGGAGGGGCTGAACTGGCTGAGGTTTTCATGGGCCCAGGCCACAGACACCATCCTGGCTGATGAGATGGGTTTAGGCAAGACTGTGCAGACGGCTGTCTTCCTTTACTCACTGTATAAAGAGGTGAGACCAGAGTGTTGCTTACCAAAAATGTATGGATCATTTTGTTTTTGTAGTCTTGGAAGTTTCTTCTGATGTAAAGCTGAAACTTGTTAAACACTGTTATAATGTACATTTGTGGTATATGTAAGCATAAATATTTTAGAATGAGTTTATTTGAGGATTTTGCTGTCAAGTCTGCCCTCCTCTTTCCACCCATGTGATTGTTGGGGTTTCAGACACATGACATAAATTAACCTTGCCCATTAAAGGGGACGAGTTCAAAGTGAAGAACTTTATCCTAAAGGCAGGGCAAAACAAATACTGCACTCTTATCATCTTGTATGTTTATGTTATGTGTTATTGGCCATGTGCTAATGTGTTTTTGTAAGACACCAAACTCCAAATTTAAATATTTATATATTTTCATATACAAGGTTCTTGTATAGCCTTACAATTTTCAGTAACAGCCGATTCAGTTTTGGGCTTAAACGGCTGCTTTACAGAATTATCAGAGAAAAGCTGTGGCAGCGGCAATAACTTTACAGATGGTGTTAAAAATTTTCTATATTCTACATATGTGTACTGTGCCCTCTCATGCCTGTGTCTCTTCCTTTCTTGGACGTGAGGTGCATCTCTATGTCCTATTATTTAATTAATATTAAGCACCCTGGTTTGTTACATCTTAGCAGAAAACAATCTCAATTCAACAAATCAACATTTTAGCACAAGAGGGGCAGTAATGTACCATGAAGTACAAGCAGCAATGTTGATTGCTGTTTGTTCTGCAGTCCAGCAAATGGTCAGCTCAGGTCTTGAAAATATCTTCAAAAGTCCCAAATGTGATCCTAAAAAGTGAATCTGGACCTTCACATTAGTGCAGTCTATTGAAATATATATAATGAATGTGTTTATTAATGTTGTCTTTGTCCCATGCTGTTAAAGGGTCACTCCAAAGGTCCCTTCCTAGTCAGTGCTCCTCTGTCCACCATCATAAACTGGGAGAGAGAGTTTGAGATGTGGGCCCCTGACATGTACGTGGTGACCTATGTCGGGGATAAAGACAGCAGGGCTGTCATCAGAGAGAACGAGTTCTCCTTTGAGGGCAATGCCATCAGAGGTGGGAAAAAGGCATCTAAGATGAAGGTAAGGAAACAAATAACACAGTGAAACTAGAAAGTTTGGGTTTTAAAATGTCAAAATGCACTCAGCATCACCTTTTTAACTTCGGAATCTAACTCTCTGTCCACCTCTCTGTGTTTTACAGAAAGACTCCACTGTAAAATTTCATGTCCTGCTGACATCATACGAGTTAATCACCATTGACCAGGCTGTGCTGGGATCCATTGAGTGGGCCTGTCTAGTTGTGGATGAAGCTCACAGGCTTAAAAACAACCAGTCCAAAGTAATAACATAAGTGCTTGTTAGAAGTGTTCCTGTATTTCTTGTTCAAAATGTATGTCTTACTTCTTGGTCTCTCTCCCTGCCTGTTTTCAGTTCTTCAGAGTGCTGAACAACTACCCCCTGCAACACAAGCTGCTCCTGACTGGCACTCCACTCCAGAACAACTTGGAGGAGCTCTTCCACTTGTTAAACTTCTTGACACCAGAAAGATTTAAGTAAGAAGTCGCTAATAAAGCCTGAGACCACATCGTTCTGAAGTTTTACAGATATAAACACCCACACTGACTCTGTCGTTATGTCTGTTCTTCTTCAGTAACCTGGAAGGGTTTCTGGAGGAGTTTGCAGACATCGCCAAAGAGGACCAGATCAAGAAGCTCCATGACATGCTGGGACCACACATGCTCAGGAGGCTGAAGGCGGATGTTTTCAAACACATGCCTTCAAAAACAGAGCTCATTGTCAGAGTGGAGCTCAGCCCGATGCAGAAGTAAGAACTGAGAGGAGAAATATCACTTAGGTCTACATGTCTTATACTCTCTTTTGTCACTGTTTTCTTATTACTTTCCATGTTGTCTTTTAACCCAGAAAATACTACAAGTTCATTCTAACTCGTAACTTTGAGGCCCTGAACACCCGTGGAGGAGGAAACCAAGTCTCCTTGCTCAACGTGGTGATGGACCTGAAAAAGTGCTGTAATCACCCCTACCTCTTCCCTGCAGCCGCCACAGTACGATCTTATACTCTCCACACAAATGAATGAGAACAAGCAGCTTCTGGGAATGAAGATTAAACAGTTTCTGCATTGCATTTATCCACATATCTTTTCTGAACACAGGAGGCGCCAAAACTTCCAAATGGCATGTATGAAGGCAACGCTCTGACCAAGTCCTCTGGAAAGTTAATGCTGCTGCAAAAAATGATGAGAAAGCTGAAGGAGGGAGGGCACAGAGTTCTCGTCTTCTCGCAAATGACCAAGATGTTAGACCTGCTGGAAGACTTCTTGGAGAATGAGGGGTACAAATATGAGAGGATTGATGGAGGAGTCACCGGCAACATGAGACAGGAGGCTATTGACCGTTTTAACGGTGA
Organism: Scarus forsteni; assembly: GCA_036419115.1. NCBI lineage: Eukaryota > Metazoa > Chordata > Actinopteri > Labriformes > Labridae > Scarus > Scarus forsteni. Next base: position 1,961,020 of record JAZDUH010000111.1, read on the forward strand.
GAGATTTACATTTTATGGGATGTATTGCCTAAAAACTGTGTCTCAGTATTTGTGTTAAAACGTTCTTCCTTTCTTTTACTGTCCTGTCTGTCTTCTTAATAGCTCCTGGTGCTCCACAGTTTGCTTTCCTCCTCTCTACCAGAGCCGGTGGTTTGGGCATTAATCTTGCCTCCGCTGACACCGTAATCATCTACGACTCGGACTGGAACCCCCACAATGACATCCAGGTCTGACATTAGGGCTGTTATGAAATGAGATTTTCCACTCAAGATTATTGGGGCCAAAAATAATCACGGCAACTATATAACAGCTATCTGTAGAGGAAACTAGGAAAGAAACAGTCATTTAAGTGAAATAAATCTACAGCCTTAATTCTTGTCTAGGTTTAGCTAAATACTCTTAGAAGATTCATAGCAGGTGGAGAGACTGTCTGCAATGCCAGCTGTTCACAGTATTGTACAAGCAATAATACCGTGTTTTCCACACTATTAAGTTGCACTTTTTTTCATAGTTCGGCTAGACCTGCAACTTATAGTCAGGTGCAACTTATATATCAAAACATATATAATTTTACATGTTTTTAATGTTAATTCATACTGACTGACATGACGCAAGGACCAAATGTTACCGTCTACAGCCGCAAGAGGGCGCTCTAGGCTTGAGCCAAATATGCTGCTCCTGTACCACAAAAAAAAATTAACAGAAACATTAACTTAAGGACAACAGAGAAAGACTGAACAGAAACAGAGTGCCCCCAAAAGAAAATCCTATTTTGCAGATCACAAACTGCAAGTAGTAAAATGTACAGCCAGAAATGGAGAAAGCTAATTGTGGGCTGAAAGCAAGATGACCAGAGCTGAAGTAATGAGTCCACAGACAGGTGTTTGGACAACATGCTGCCGGAAGAGGCTTGTTAACGGTGCAGTTATGTATCCATGTCTTGGTAGTTGCAAAGGAGATGAATATAAATAACTGCAGGTGAGCCTTCATGGTGTTACCACTTCATGCAATGCAGGCGCCACTAAATAAGTCCAGTGTGGCTTATGTGTGTTTTTTTTCCTCTTTATGATGCGTTTTTTAACTGATGCGACATACTTCAGAGCAACTTATAGTCCAGAAAATATGGTAATAACATGGCATTTGAGACTAATGTAGTGGTTCATTTATTCTCCTGGGTTTTATTAAGCTCCTGCTAAAACAATTTCCTGTTGGGGTGACTACTTTCAAAATGAAAGAATTTGCCCATAATTACAGTAGAGGACATATTTTCCTGAGTCTCCTGTATATCATTGATGGATCCTTGATTGCCACATCAAACCTGCAAGTTTGTAGCATGATAAGCAGCTTCTATGATCATTTCAACAAACAAAAGCAAGGCATATACTTACTAGTATATTGCAACAGCCCTGTTGAAACCTCAGCTTCAACTCCAGATTCATATCAGTGTTGATGAAATTTAATTGTAACTTTCCATCCCGTCCCAAACCCTGAACTCCCAAATTGAGGAGTAACTCATTAACTACATCTGTTAACCACAAGGCCATTTTGCTTTTCGTGTCTTGTTTGTGCTCTGCAGGCTTTCAGCAGAGCTCACCGTATCGGGCAGAACAGGAAAGTAATGATTTATCGCTTTGTCACCAAGGCTTCAGTGGAGGAGAGGATCACGCAGGTGTGTGACATTAACCATACCTCTGAAAATTGTTACAACTATAGCATGTTAGTATTGTATGATCATCACCTCATTGCTTATTCTCCTCTTATGTCTCTCTACCAGGTGGCCAAGAAGAAGATGATGCTCACTCATCTGGTGGTGCGTCCCGGTCTGGGCTCTAAAACAGGCTCCATGTCAAAGCAAGAGCTCGATGACATCCTCAAATTTGGAACGGAGGAACTGTTTAAGGATGAGGTCGGAGAGGGTGAGTTGACTCAAACCAGAGAAGGAAGAAAAATCAGCGTTTTGGGAGCTGTTACATTCCCTCTGTATGCCGCTCTGTGTCATATCTCGACTTTGAAAAGAGGCCCTACTCAGATTTGATTTCATGAATAACTCCATCATCCATTGTTCTGATTTTCCTTCATCAAGTATTCTGTTTGCCCCTAAAGTCTACCAGGCAAGGCAACAGATTTTAGTTCACGTTTCAGCTACAGAGAGAATTTTCAGATAGTATGCCTGTTTTTGAGAAAGATCTTTATACAATCTTTCAGTCAAAGCTTTTCTATTTGACTTAAGCATACTCTGTGACTCACACTCTGTGCTTACAGTTCGTGCAAGTCCATTGTTGTAGTTGTGGATGAGCTTGCTGTAAAATTAAAAAATAAATTAAAACTTTTGTCCCTATTTTAAAGGTATTTTTCAAGAAAGTTGCTTGAGACTTTCTTAGGACACAGAGACAAAAAAATGACATTAACACGAAAACTACTTTGACTTAAAACGAGGCTTGTCACAGAAAAAACACCAAACACAACAACAAAACCAAAAATAACATCATTTTTGTCCGAAGCTAAGATAAAAAAATATAAAAAATTTGAAATGTGAGGAAAATAGGAACTGATGAAATTTCAAAACTATTAGAATCTTGAAAATTGCATTAACAAAAACATAATGAAGAAGAAGAATGTAAGTATTGCCATCAATCATATTTTAATACACTAGACACATGTATAGGTGCAACACTTATAAGCTTGCATCTGTTACATTGGTTAATGTAAGTTTGTGTTTCTGATGAATAGAAAAACTTGAGTTGAAAGGTTTTTTTTCAGGCTTTACTAAAAAAAACTTGTGATAAAGGTATGATATTGCTCTGTTGATGGATTTATGACGAGGGCTGAAACTGACAGAAGATAGAACAACGATGCCACCACCATCACAGAGATGATGAACTGATTAAATATTGTCTCTTCTTTCATTTTTAATCATGGTCCTTTTAGGGGACAACAAGGAGGATGACAGCAGTGTGATCCACTACGATGATCAGGCAATCGACCGCCTGCTGGACAGGAACCAGGATGCCACAGACGACACTGAGCTCCAGAGCATGAACGAATACCTCAGTTCCTTTAAAGTGGCCCAGTATGTGGTCAAAGATGAAGATGATGAGGTAGAGGTCACATTTTCTAGTCAGAGGTTTTTTTTTTCCAGAACAGTTAATTTTTTTTTATTGTTCTCTAGAGCAGATTTAGACTTTGGCAGCCCTACCATAGATTAAAATTGATTTTTCTTTTTACAATTTCTTAACAGTTATATAGCTACAGGTTATCCGAGCGCTGCAGTAATGGTGCAGGACATTTTTACCTGTGTTTTAGGAAGAGGAGGTTGAAAGGGAGGTGATTAAACAGGAGGAAAGTGTTGATCCCGATTACTGGGAGAAACTGCTTCGTCACCACTACGAGCAGCAGCAGGAAGACCTTGCCCGAAATCTGGGTAAAGGCAAACGAACTCGAAAGCCAGTCAACTACAATGATGGCTCGCAGGAGGACCGAGGTATAAGACAGGGTACAGAACAACATAATAACGCAACTTTTTTTGTGAGTGTTTGTTGTGCTGTGCTGTCTGTGTTCTTGTGTTTGTGTTAATGAGTGAGTGCATGGCATGCTGTTTTGTTTTGTGGATTGAGGTGGACATTAGTTTTATGTCAGTGTTTGTACGTGTTTGTGTCAGATTAACCTGACATTTCAGTTTGTCCTCAGACAACCATATTCAACAAGTATTTAAATTCAGTGGAAGGTCTTGGGGATATCGTCCAAAACATGTACTTTTGTATGATAGCTGAAGACATTACAATGTAAATCTAAATATTTTTCAATGGAGAAATAACAGTCAGTTTAAGACAGATTTATATTGTATTGCACTTTCATCATTTACCTTTATTTTTTAATTTTCAGTGTTTATCACATTTATTGATGAAAGAAGTGCTGGAGTACAAAATAATCAAACCAAAAGGCCAAATCATTGCCCTTTTTAACTGGACATTGATTAATAATGTACACAATAAAACACAAAACCTGAAATCAAATAGCTGCAGAGCCAACAAAGCCCCTATTTTACTCTATAAGATGCATTTAATCAATTTACATTTTATCAGACAACTGTTTACTGGCTTCACATATCAACATGTCCTTGAAAATGACACAAAACTATCTACCAAATGCTTCTTATGTGAAATAATAACAATCAAATACATTTGTTTTGGTCCTAAAGTGTATTCCTGTGAATAGTTCTCACTGTTAATAATCTTGTCACTGAGTGTTAGATTTGACCATTTTTTTCTTTACCCATAAGCAACATCAAGAATTATCACTGACGTCTTACCACTAATCAGCAGTTTTAGCCTGTTGGCAGAGCATAGCTAATAGAAAAATGCAGAGCAGCTGAAGACATGCCAAACTGCACTAAACTAACCAATTACTAACCAGTCTGAACAGACATGAGGAAAGGGATTAGGGATTGTGAACATACTCAAGTAGTTATTGAAATTAATTATGTAAATTCAAGCTGAGGCAAAATATGAGCCCTGTAAGCAGTCGAGTTACTGCAGGTTTAATGAATATTGTTTTCTTTAAATGTAATTTTACACAGGGCATAGCTGTATACTGAAAAACATTAATTTCAGTTTATTTTGGATTCAATATTCTGACACAAAAATAGTTAATTTTACTGGTCATCTTAAAGTCTAACTACACTGATTAAGACAAACAAACAAAAAGAAGAGTAAATGTAGTTCTTTTTAATTCCCCATCTCATTTAGTCCTCTTGACAGATTATTTAACACGGCAATGAGGTGGTCATAACAGCTACAGCCTTTTGAATTATATTCACTTAGTTATAAATATTCACTTAGATCTTAAAATCTTAAAACCTTAAAAAGAAACAAAAGGTGTAAACTAGTGTATTGACTGAAGTGTTTTGTCTTCATGTTTTTCCTGGTAATTCTAGTCTTAATACCTTAGTCATGGGAGAGTTTTTGGAGTAACCTGTTGTGACAGTTTGCATGTGTTTTTGTTGAAACAGGATCTGACATAGCAGCATTGGTTATCACTTAGTTAAGGCACTACAAGCCCGTAATTACTTTGGATGTTTTTGTCCTTTTTAAAAAATAATTTCTGTTTCTGAACACTTTTCTGTGTGCTTGCTCCTTGTAGACTGGCAGGAGGACCAGTCTGATAACCAGTCTGATTACTCTGTGGCCTCAGAGGAGGGAGACGAGGACTTTGATGAACGGAGTGAAGGTAAGGCTCACAGTTTTTATCAATTGAGTTTTTCTGTGCAGTCAGAACTTTATATACTTGTGGAGCTTCCTGTTAACATGGACTGTCTATAGTCTGAGCCTCTTTGTTTACATCCACTAACATCCTCCGAACAACCTCTACAGATGTTTGTTCTGATTCAGACAACAGCTACGATATCCACTTTGACAGCTTCAACATCTACTCAGAATACAGCAGTTGCTGCTGCATCGTCTGCGTTCAGCTTAGAGAGGCAAGAAAGGAGAGAAAGAAAAAGAAAAGGGAAAAGAAGAGAAAGAACCAAGCAAAGAAAAAGGGAAAGAAACTTAAAATCAATGGACTTAGAGCCATCTGACCTGTCACTTTAAAGAGGATGTTTGTGTTCATATTAACTGTTAGGGTATTTGAATAGCGTTACGTAGCGTTAAGGTTCCTTTCCTAACAGCATGTTGTATTTTTTTTTTCAAACTTGTCATATATTTTTCATATTTATATATTTACTTAGTAAATATTTTTCAACTGAAATTGTCAGTTCATCTGTAACTACTTCTTTGTTTTGTCTTGATCGTTATTTTGTTCCATTAATTATGGCTCTGTAACTTCCTTGTCATTAAATGAATGTACCACAGTGTGCTTTCAGTTGTAAATCTTCTGAAAGCCTTTTATTTGAGAAGAAGTTTTCACTGTAGCGGAGCTGAGAGTTTATGAGGAGGGAGAGCTGCTGCAGGGTCAGTTTGCTGAGATGAACTGTAAGTGGAACACAATCACAGAGAAACTGAAGGATGCCAAGATCACAAATGATGAGACATCAACACCAGTTTTAAATTTTAAAAACTTGCTCTCTGCCTCTGAAAGCTGATTTATATTTACTTTATTTTAGCAAATTCCCGCAGACTTCACCGCAAAGGGCTGAGGAACGATCGGGACAAACCACTGCCTCCATTGTTGGCCAGAGTGGGCGGGAACATCGAGGTGAGATCCTGCAGATGAAACAACGTTAACAATAACAAATGTTGCCGACTCAGGGTCTTATTAAGTATTTAAGGTTGAAAAATCACTTTATTGAAAATAGATTCCCTTAAAAAGTGTGAGAAAGTGAAAAATTCTTTAATTAAAGGGATTGTGAGGAGTTTTTGAGTAATTACAAAAAAGTCTCACTTTTAGATAAATGCCTGATCGAAATACACACTTTAAGATGAGTTTCATAGCATCAAAATAGGTTATCTATAAATGCTATTCCTTAGCTTCACGGTCGGGTCGGACAGGGCTGGACTGGCCTGGATACTCAACTTTGGGAACAAGACAATTAAAACTAGAGCAAATCTATATTATTCGGACACGTCTTAGAGCTGTAAGTAGCGATATATAGCCGGCTACAAAACTACGATACTAAGTTTTCCAAAAATTGCTTGTCACACATCAAAAACTACCGCTACGTAACTAGAAAGAGATACATTACCTCGTCGCTTTGCATCCTGTAAGTTGTTGAAAAAAGAAGTTGTAAAGCAATGCAGAGTTCTGAGGAAGGTCCGAGCTGCATTTATTATAGCATCACAACACACACATGCTTTGGCTTGGGTCACGTCTTTTGGTGCGTTCCAGTTGTTGCCAGAAGTAGGAATTTCCAGGTTCCGAGCAAGACTGCAACTGGATCGCCCCCCGAAGTCGGAATTTCCGACTGGGAACTCGTGAAACCTCGCCACCCCCGAGTTGACAATCAAAGATGGAAGCCCCCAGTGTGAACAGTTATTTAGCTCCTGTAATAATCAGTTTATTTGCACTTCTGACTGGGGCGTGTTGCTCTAGATCAGCTGTATACATCATGTTGTTAGGGTTATATTTACAAAAATGCTGCCATAGTGATAATCACATTCTTCGTGTGATATTTGTGAACAACAACACAGGGCGTGCTAACAACAGCTAACAATAGCCTGGTAGATCGGCATGTTTTTTTCCAGCTTCAACTGGAACGCCGATAAGTCGGAGATGATGTCACTCCCAGTTCCGAGGTTACTGGAACGCAGCATTACGCCGCGCGTGCTCATGGGTAGCAGAGTCTTGATGTCGCTGGTTATAGATTCTCCTCATAGCACCTTTAATTTTAACAACATACTTAGAATTTTTCTATTCATCAACTGAGGATGTAAGCTGAAGTCTGTCTGAGCTCACTTTTATGTTAAGCAGGATACCCACAGATCTTCAAAGACGTAAATGAGGTCAGGGAGGTCTTTAATTAATATTTTTCAATTCAAAGTCATAAAAACTCTTAAAATGTCATTCTTAAATATAATGCTGAGGGCAGATACACAATTTGAGGGTTACAAAGATGCACAAGAAAGGGGTTGCTGTTGACAAGAGATTCATTCATTTCATTTCCTTTATTTGTTTCGGAGGGACATTGCACATTAATAAACATTTTATAAAAAATGTAAATGCACCCGAGTTAGCCAAAAGGCTAGTTTACATCGACTGTCCCCCCTGCCAGAACAGAATAGGCCAGTACCTGGTAGGGAAGAAATATAAAAGATATACATTATATACAAATGCAAAGTGCAAAATACCATGCTGATCTACAATAAAATACAAGGAGATACACATTAAGTAAAAAGTTTGATGCATAGTTTCATACTATGTGACCCAGTCTCATACTCAAACTCTCTCATAACATATATAAATAATTTACACCTTTGGTACGCTAAGTTTCTACCTCACATATATCATATACATTCAGTTACTGTCATACACAATGCTCAGGATTGGAGAAAAGGAAGACGGACTCAAGCTCTTGCGGCTGCAGGTTTCAATGTTCACATCTTTGGTTATCGATTAACCAATTCTTAAGTTTGGTTTTGAAGGAGATGTATGAGCTGGACTCTCTGATGCTTTGTGGGATCTTATTCCACTCTTGGGCTGTCTTGTAGGAGAACACAGACTGTCCAAATGAACTCTTTCGGAGAGGGATTTTACAGTCACCTCTCACTGCTCCTCTAGTTACAGTGGCTGTTGTGGATCGAAAGTGTATTAGGTTGCAGAGCGGGAGGGGGTGCAGTGCGCTGATGAATCCGGAACATTAGACAACAATTTTTAAAAATAATGAGGTTTTCCCAGCTAAACAGCCTGTATTTTTGTAATATACTGCAGTGATGGTATGCTCTAGGTAAAGATAAGACAAAAAGTTTCTAAAGCCTGAACGTTAAGACTCAAAACCACTCACCTTCTTATGGCAGTGCAAACATTGCATTGACTTTCTTCTGGGTCTCAAAATGGTATCAGTTAAAATTTGAAGTTGAAAAGTTTGCAGCTGCCCTTTGTTTTGTCCTTGTGAAAATGTAATTTGTGGCCAAATTATTTATGATTGTTCTTTTTATTTAAATGAACACATACCAAAACACATACCTGTCAAGTTTTGGATTTGAAAATAAGGGAAATTTTCCAGCGCTTGCTGTGAGCTGTCCCACCACCCCAACCAAGCTCCATTATCCCTTACATTTTAGGACAGGACTACAAGATATCTAAAAACAACTTTTCAACAGCTTACTAATTAGTTAGGTGATCAGAATCTGATAGGCCTACCTTTGTTGATATTGAAATGCCGTGACCATTCCTACATTATGATACAGAACGCGTGACTGTGCCCCATCCTGCTCCTCTTAAGGACAGTGAATTCGCTGTCCCATTTTTCGAGATATTTACAGAACAACTTTGTTTTTTGGCAGGAATGCCTTCTCCCTCATTACATCCATCCATCTCTCTCCTCTGTTGTCCCGGGTTTGTTCCCGCTGTCGGCACTAACCTCGCGACAACTACCACCCAGGCTACTGCAGGTGGCATTTCTCGCGAGGCTAGTGACAGTGTTCAGTTAGGAGCAGAGGAATGTTTTTTTTTTTTAATACGGAAGAATTACGGGAAAATAGTAATACGGGAGGACGGCGGGAAAGGGGTAAAATATAGTTTCCCGGCCAAAACAGGAGACTTGATAGCTGTGCCATAACATGAACCCTGAATTAAGTCAATCATACATTTCACTTTTACCTCCTACCCAAAAACATCTGTCTTTTGAGACCATCTAGTTATGTCATTTGCCAGTAAACCATTTACTGTACGGGGTTGCTGGTTTGGCGGAGTAGTTAGCTTCCAGGCACGTCCCATGTACATACTTCTGCCGGTCCGGGTTCAAATCCAGCCTGTGACCAGTTTGCAGTGTCTTCCCCTACTCTCTCACCCCCTTTCACAAGCCTATCCACTGTCTCCCTCCTGTCAGTAAAGGCATAAAATGCCCAAAAAATACATTAAAAAAAAACATGAACTGTACTTGTGTTGTTAGTTTATCAGATCGAAATTTAAGATTCAATCAAGTATTAAAATCTGTGAAGAGACTTTTCAGAAAGTTCCCAAAATGTTTTTAATGTAACCTTGGATTCTATACAGACCCTTCTACCTCATATAATTCTTTAAAATTCACTCAGTATATTCAGTTGGCATGTCTCTCTTCTCTGTCAGGTTTTGGGTTTCAATTCCCGACAGAGGAAGGCATTCCTGAATGCAGTGATGCGTTATGGGATGCCTCCTCAGGATGCTTTCACCAACCAGTGGCTGGTCAGAGACCTCAGAGGGAAGTCTGAGAAAGAATTCAAGTGAGTTTCATTTAACACGTTTTTCTACTCCTGCTCATGGTTGAGAAGTATTTTGGCTATGATTAAAATCTTTAAAAAGCAAAAACTAATAGCGTGACATGTTTTTATATCATTAAATAGAATACAGAAAGGTCAGCATATAAACATGTTCATTTATCCAGTAAGTCAGGGCCCTTTTGCTCTAATTATCACCGGCTGTGTGCCCTAGTTTTGTGGTAGTATCACAAAAGTTTGAGATACTTCAGTTTGTGTACAAAGAAGATAGAGTATGAATAATTTCAATTTTTGTATAAAATTACAATCCACAAGATTAATGTCTAACCCTGTCTCTAACCCTCAACCCTCTCTTGCATGTGTTTGAAGGGCCTATGTGTCTCTGTTCATGCGACATCTCTGTGAGCCCGGGGCTGATGGAGCTGAGACCTTTGCAGATGGTGTCCCTCGTGAGGGTCTGTCCAGGCAACATGTACTAACCCGCATCGGTGTCATGTCACTCATAAGGAAGAAGGTAAAGCAGATTTGTTTTCTTTATTTGTAATTTAAGTTACATGCAGAACATATTCCTACTCGAAGTGTAAATGGCTGATGTATTTAATATCTCACCAATATTACTAATGTTTTAGTGAAGCAACACACACTTTTTAAATCTAGAGTCATGCTGGGCTATTACTCAACTTTAAGTTTCAATGTGATTTGAGCTTTTCACAATCATGAAAAGAAGAAAATCAAGATTAAAACGATTAAGATCAAGATCATGTACTTATACATATACAAATTTCATTTGCAGTATATTGTGTTATTTCCTGTAGTTTTATCAGCTCAAAAATATTGATTGTAATGATGAGCTCAAATGCATAGAGGCACAATGAAATCCGTTGCTCTGCCACTGAGGTGAGTGAATAATTATGTTAAACTGGCACCTGTAAGTTGTCAATTGAAAGGATATGTGCTGCAGACGTTTTTAGTGTGGATAGTTTCTTGTTGAACCCTGAAACAAGAAACTATTCAAGATTAATTGACTGATCTTCTGTCTAAACAGGTGCAGGAATTCGAGCATGTGAACGGTCAGTGGTCGATGCCCTGGATGGCTGAGCTGGAGGAAAACAAAAGAGCTGCAGCTTTGGCTGCAGGTGAAGACCCAAAGACTCCCTCTACTGGAACTCCTGCAGACACACAGCCCAATACTCCTGTCCCAGGTACACACACTGCCATACCAAGGCACATTTTCTATAAATAAATCATAACTAACAAAATTTAAAAAGATTGAACAATTAATGAACAATACATAATCTGTAGCTTCAGTCATGCAACTTAATCCCAGCTCTGGTAAAATCATTGTTTCTAGATTTATAACAGTCTTCTTTCACAGTGAATCTTAAAAAAAAAAAAAAAACAGTTTTGCAGTTTGTGCTCCGGCATATGAGGTGGAGCCTTTGATTAAGGACCTGCATTTTCATGTCACATTAACTCTTACCTCCACATCATATGACATACCTTAATTTTATCTAAAATAAATTATCCACTCATTTTTTCTAGCCGGGATTTTGTGGATCTCATTACTTTGTCTCTCACTTGTCTCCAGTATTGCTTTGACATGTGATCATAAAAAAGAATTACTGACCAAAAGGATTTTTTTCTTGTTACTTGGCCAGGCATTTTCCAAAATATAATTTAATGTACTGCTTTACCAAAGACATTACTTGAGTTGCTCCATACAATCGTGTCATTGCTGTGTTTTTGTTTTGTCAGAGGATTTATCAAAATCTGAGGACAAAGACGATTTGAAGAAAGAGACTGAAGATGTCGAAGGAGCCAAAAAAGCTGCTGATCAAGACGTATGTCCAGTTCCTATGTTCATATCATGTATTTTTGTTTCCAGGAAAACAACTCATAAGCTGTGCATGTTGGATTTGTTTTATTTTTAATGTTTTTTTCTCTCCCTTCTCTCCTTCCTAGGTCATTGAAATCCCAGACGAGGCTGAAAAATCTCCTGCTGCTGAAAAGAAAGAAAGAGAGGGAGACTCAGCAGCAGGAGCAGAGGATAAAGAGAAGGAGACAGGAAACAGAGATGAAGGAAAAGGGAATAAGGCTGAAGACACGGGGAAGGAGAAGGAAGTGAAGAACAAAACCTCAGAGACGGACAAAGATGATCCTGCTGAGGTTAGAAATGAAGGTCTGGAGGGCAAAGACTCTGAGGAGGACAAGTCCAAAGGTAAGACTGAACTCTAACCCTCTGTACAGTCCTCTATCCTTATGACCCCCTTTTTTTACTCCTATCTTGCTCCTTTTGTTTTGCAGAGGAAGGAAAAGAGGAGAAGATGGACACAAGTTCACCCACAGAGGACAAAAAAGGTGCCTGCATGACAACACACAAACAGCATCCATGCTTTAAACTGCCTAGAGCAGCATTCTGCCCGAGATCAGGGGTCTCAAACTCACGTCAAACATTAGTCCTGAATATTGCATTTTGTTTTTGAGTATTTCCATGTCTGTCATATTTAAACAAAATATGAAAACAGCACTTTTCAAACAGTATACATTAATTTAACTTTTTTTTTTTTTTAGAATTGATTCATTTTTATTCTGTCTGAAATACCTCAACTTTTGACTTGAGGAAAAAACAAAGTTGACAGCAGTGAGGTGTAGAAATAAATCACCCGTAACAAGCATCTTGTCATAAATGACTGCAGTAATTTTATAAATTTTTATAAATGCACCAACTCATATCCATCATCCTGGGTGAGAGTGGCTAGCAGAGCATTGTTGATTGTGTTTGCATTTATAATGATTTTGATTAGCATTTCAGAATTCACTCTTTACACAGAAACAATGTGATCATGGTGTCTGTTCATGCATTGAGCGTTAAATCAGAATAAAAGCATTAGAACATGGGCAGAGCTGTCTCCATGGTCTGATTGTCTGATTTCAGAGAAAGAAGGAGAAGAGGTAGTTCAGAAAAGAAAAGATTTTTTAAACTAGAAAAGCACTTGGAGAGCGCAGACGTCCGCCAAGCAGCACAGTTCCCAGACTGTGATTCGGATCAACACCAAAATTGAATCACTTCTTCCTTTTCCCATGCTGAACATTTCCTGAAAATTTCATCAAAATCCATCCATAACTTTTTGAGTTATTTTGTTCATAGACAGACAGACAAACTCTCCCGAAAACATAACCTCCTTGGCAGAGGTAATTAGTTCATTAGGACAGTGAGCTGACACTCCTCACTTTGAGTTCGACTTTCTTTCTTTTTTTTTTTCTTTTTTTATTGGAGGGGGGCAGATCTATTATCTTTGATTTCTCTTTGTTGATGTAAGGATTTCCTGGTAGTTTTGCATAGCCATGTGATGACGCCCCTGCCTATGTTAAACAGGTATTATCAAAGTGTAATGTAAAGTAAAGGGGTTCTGTCTAAACTGTGTGGAGTCAAGCTGAGTTGACCAGATATCACAAAAGCTGTCAAGCTTTCCAGCAGCCTACACCTGCATTTCAAAACTGTTGGCTAATGAACTAGTTATGATTATTTTCAGCCAATTATAATTTATTAATTTATTCATATAATTTTTTAACATTAATTATTTTTTTCCAAAGAAAGGAGTAGTGAAAGCTACACACAATGTCCTTAGATGTGTCTTCACAACCTGTAGATACTCATTTTGCTCTCTAAATAGATTCTTATTTGTTAAATGAAATCTCAGAGAGAGAGAGAGAGAGAGAGAGAGAGGGGAGAGAGGGGAGGGGGGGGGGATCTTGAAAATGTTTTTTAGCCATTTTTCATATATATATATATACATATATATATATAGAGAGAGAGAGAGAGAGGGGAGGGGGGGGGGATCTTGAAAATGTTTTTTAGCCATTTTTCATATTTAAACTGAGAGGGTGAGCCACATGCTGACACGTTGCCTTTGTTTCACACAGAGCAAAAAGAGGAGAAGGATGGTTTGAAAACCGACGAGTCTGGCAAACTGCAGAACGGGGAAAACACCAAAGAAGGAGGAACAGCTGCATCCGCGGTTAACATCAGTGAAGAGAAGAAAAAAGCCACCAAGCAGAGGTTCATGTTTAACATTGCTGATGGAGGATTCACAGGTACACATACAGACACATATATGTGCTCTAACACCTTTCCCTCGACTGTTTCTGTTTTTAGTCACTCTTCTCTCTTTTCCAGAGCTTCACTCCCTGTGGCAGAATGAAGAGCGGGCGGCCACAGTCACCAAGAAGACCTATGAGATTTGGCACCGCCGCCATGACTACTGGCTGCTGGCAGGAATTATACAGTATCCTTCCTCCAGTGAAAATGTCCATGCTATTTTATGAAACCAAACCCTTTAAAATATTTAATGTGTATCTTATAAAGTAACTGCAAGTCGACCTCTTAGTAATAGACAGGACAACAGTGGTAACTTGCAGAGTCAGGCTGGTGTAATGATTTGGATGGTTTGCAGTATTTTCTACCATTTTGTTAACCAAGTAATTAAATAAAATTTGTTAATTAAGTAATTAAATTTAAAAAAAACTACATGTGCCTTACTACACACAGCCTAATGGAGTGTAAAGCCTTTTTGCACTTGGTTTCCTGAATTCCTTTTACTACACCAAGATTTTTTATCATTTTTATCTTCAAAATAAGGAGAAAAGGTCTGTATTAGATGACAAAGCTCTCACCAAACAGTGTTGTAGCACTTGACTTCAGTATCTCAGACACGGCTACGCTCGCTGGCAAGACGTGCAGAACGATGTGAGGTTTGCCATCCTCAACGAGCCCTTCAAAGGGGAGATGAGCAGAGGAAACTTCCTTGAGATCAAGAACAAGTTTCTTGCACGAAGGTTCAAGGTGAACTGAGTATACCTGTGCATTTCTCCTTTGGGTCTGTGGGTTTTTGTCCGGGGCTGGAAAATACGGCCATAAAAGAAAATTTCTTAGGTCTTTTCACATGAAACCCTACTCAAATATTAATGGGTTTTATTTCCTGCTGAAAACCCCCCCAAAATATTTGCTTTCATTTTACAAATATTTACAGATTAATTTGAAATTCTTTGCAGTGGAAAAAATGTAAAGCTGTCTTCTACAAGTGTTTTGTATATCTTAAGGAGAAGGAGAGTTTTTACATAAACACTCAGGTTCTGAAAGTATCATATGTTCACTTAAATGAATGTTGATGCCTCAGTGTTAAGAAAACAAGGCTGTTAGAACAACATTCATTATTTTTATTTTGTATTCATTTGATTGTCATCTCTAAATCACTCTTCAATCAAAGTGTTCGAGTTCTTATACCAAAGAGTGTTGAATTTTAATTCTTACAGAATAGATTTCTAAGCCAGTGATATGAATCGAGTTTGAAAGTCAACAAGATGTTTTTCCTTCAGTTTGAGAATTCTGGTTATACAGGAGTAGTGTGTGAACTAAAGCTGTGTCACTTTCTTCAGGGTCACCAAAACAAACACAAAATGTCGCTTTATCTTCAGGTGTAATTTAAGTGAAGTTCACGAGCATCAGGAACTAAAATTTTTCTTAATCTAAATTTTCCCAAATACACTTATTTGATGAAATTGATTTAACACAGTCTTTCGTTAATACCTTTGCTCTCACTGAACATGTTTTCTGCCTTTGTTTCCTGTTCAGTTATTGGAGCAGGCGCTAGTGATCGAGGAGCAGTTGCGCAGAGCAGCTTATCTGAACATGACTGAGGACCCGGCCCACCCGTCCATGGCCCTCAACACTCGTTTCAGTGAGGTGGAGTGTCTCGCAGAGTCCCACCAACACCTCAGCAAGGAGTCCATGTCTGGGAACAAGCCAGCCAATGCTGTCCTGCATAAAGGTTAGACATGGAAGTTAAGGTTGAGCTCCTCATACCAGCGCTGTTGCAGGTTTATAAAATGCTTACTTCTGCTTACCTCTCAAGTGAGGCCATTTCAAATAGATCTATCAGGACAATATTTTCCCTTAGTCATTATAATATCACCCAGAAAACAGGAAAACAAAAAATCCAGTCCTGGCATTAGCAGCAGCTGTAGAGCCAGGAAGTTTTTCCTTGAAAAGATGAGTCATAACACTTTCTCCTTTACCATTCCTGCTAACAGAAAGGATATCAGAAGTCCCACTTTTGATCAGTAAACAAGAGAGAAGTGTCACAGAGGCAATTCCAAATATTGAAATTTATTCAACTGAGAGCCCTGTGAGCTTGATGACAATGAAAGCTGAATCTGGGGGTGTTTTCCTGTTCAAGATGTTGAGCACAAACATTTTAACCACAATGGCTTTGTATTGAAAGTGAGTGCTGTCAGTCCACATAAAATCACTGCTCTGGACACTCTGGTGCATTTAAATGTGCTTCACAGAGACTTTTTGATAAAAAAATATACATTTTTCCACTAATTTATTTGTATATGTGTATGTGTTGGGGGAGGTATTTTCAGTATAAATGGAGACTTTCAGCACATACAATAATGATTTCAGAGGCGTATTTAGAGATAGAAATGGAAAACCAATTCCAGAGGAGAATTGATTACAGCTGACTTAGGTAAGGATTGGTCCCAAGGGGCCAAAATTTAAAATTTACATCTTGAAACTTTTTAGCTGAATGTTGACATTCACGCATTTCTCAATTTTCATTTTCAGGTAAATGAAAATACAGTTTATTGAAGTGTAAAGTCTCCTTGTTTTGAATTTTAAGAGCTGAAGGTTTGGGTTTGCAGCTTAACATTTTACTTAGTCATGTTGCACTTTGTGGCATTCTGTAAAACTTGAAAATGATCCGTCAAACTCAAGCTTTTTTCCCACTTGTATTGCCATTCTCAGAAAAACAAACAAAAAATCATGCTTATCGTCATCTGTGAGCTAGACCATGAATAATTGAGCCATTATTTTTCATTTTAGCAACCAGCCTCCTCGTTTTCAGTAGCATTTCTCTCTCTGTTTCCCTCCATGGTGCTGCTGACGGCGCTTGTGGTTTAAGTGAACAGCGAACTTATGTTTTTTTTTTTTTTTTTCCTTTTGTGGAGAAGAAGAACAGAAGGGAGGGTCAAACACAGTCAAAAGACTTGGAGAATTTGAGTTCAAAGCTTTGTATAGAAATGTCTGAGCAGTCTCCAGTCTTGCACTGACAAATGGATGCTATTTGCTATGCTAATTTCCCTGTCTGCACACTGTTTTTATTTTGACAAGAGAAAATTAACTCCAACATTATCCATTCCACATGCATCTTAATGTTAAAATATGTTTTTAATTCCTGGATTTTATCTCAGTACTTAATGTCTGGACCGGTCCATTCTTTGTGTAACCATATCTTTTTGTAATCCAGTTCTCAAACAGCTCGAAGAACTGCTGAGCGACATGAAGGCCGATGTCACACGTCTCCCCGCAACCATCGCCAGGATCCCCCCTGTGGCTGTACGCCTGCAAATGTCGGAGAGGAACATCCTCAGCCGATTGGCCAGCAGGGGCCCCGAAGTCCCCCCTCAGAACCAATCACAAACCTCACAGCAGATGCAGGTGCCACGCTGACCAATGACACCACAGGTTTTTTTTTCTCCGTCAGAGGCCAGCTCCCCTCACCTCATCGCCATGTAGCAGAAACCCCGCCCTCACACCCACCATGTACAGCACAGTCAGGTTAGTCTGACACATACTGCACCCACAATCCATCTCTGGACCCAGAGGAGCATCAGCTGTGCTGCGGGACTATGACTTCACTCAAAACCTGACCTTTAGACGTAAGGTGGGGGTGAAGAGTTAACGTTTTCCTCTATGGCAGAGCAGAGACCAGTCTTTTCCTCACTGGGATCCAGATCTAACTCCTGTACCCTGAACACTGTCGACCTGCAGGATGCTCCTCTTTCCTGTCCTGTCCTTTCTTCACTGCAGGGTCAAACGTGTTTGTAACTTTGTGTAACATGAGGGTGAAGAGGGTAGCCTGAAGAAAAAGCAGCATGTTTGGAGTTTATCGGTGCTTTGTAGTAATTTTCAGATTATTAAAGGTTCAAGGAATTTAATCGTGGTCATTTTCACTTTTAGAAAGTTGTGAAACCTTTTTTAAAGTAGTTCAAGTTTAATGTCCTCCTCTGTGCGTGTGAGTGTGTGTGCAGACTAAGTGAGTGTCTGTCTCCTGTATGTATAAAAGGAAATAATGTGCGTCTCTACTGCAGAGGGACTCTTTACACTGAGACTGGTAGTGACTTTCCTACCAGTCTGTCGAAGCTCTTACCTCCTCCTGCGACTTTGCGCTCTATCCCTCTTAAACTTGTCTGTCGTTAGGATCCAGGATCAGCTCTCTGTGCCCCACAAACACAACCTCCACATTCCTAACAGACTGAACCACAGATTTGTCCCCTGGAAACTCTCTTGCAGACATTTATAACAACCCTGCAGCTCTTAGCCACATGGGATGGTTTTGCCAGTGATGGCAAGCTTAATTTAATTTCGTACTGTCTATTGTTATGTTGTTTTACATTATGGAATATAATTGTTACCACCTTTTATCATGGCTGTTTGTTTTTTGGACTGTAATAAAAAGTAAACAGTTTTAACGTTTTGACAATTTTTTGACTTTTTTTTTTTTTTTTTGTCGACAACCATACAGACAGACATCTCATCTTGTCCATTTTAAACATTTCACCAATACAGTCAACCCATTAAGCACCGCCAACTACACAAAGATCCTCATTTAGGTAGTAGATCCTTCAAGTGAGAGATCACATTTGTACAGTTTGGCGTTTGGTTCCCTTTGCACCCCGAGCTGATTAAAGTTCATTGTAAGAAAAGTCCAACAACCTTTGAAGTCAGTCAGTACCTGAAATTGAATGAGTAGGTTTCCACTACTGCGCTGTAATCTTCACTGCTGTAAGACCTGCCTGCTGGATTTACATTTTCCCTGGAGAGAAAGAAGAGAGTCATCACTTAGCAGATGGAAGTCAGGGACTATTGGAAACTGCCCTTCAGTTAGTGATGACAACGTGTCAGTCTCCTTTTTTCACAAGTCAAAACCACCTGAGTGTTCTCATAACATGTAAATCAGCTTATGGTTCCTGGAGAGCAAACTTAACTAGAAAAGCACTCCAGACCTCCGCCAAGCAGCTCGGTTACGACATTGACATTAGTTTGCAAATAAACTACAATTCCCATAATGATAATCTCTGAGCGGCTGAGGAAAAGTATGTGATTTGTTATTATACACTTAACTGTTGCCTTGTGAGGTCAATCTGGATGGGATCCAGATGAAATTGACCTTGATGATAGAAGGATATTATATGTATTCTGTAAATTTTAAAGGAAATCCATCAAGTGATGTCAGAGATATGATTTTTTTTTTAAATACGGCTCATGGGGTTTATGGAAAATTTGGGGAATTTTTTGCATCCAGACAAATGGGTGGAGCAGTACCAAAATGTAATGTCTTCCTCCTTGGACTAAACTACAGCTCTGGTAAACCACTGGAACACAGACCCTGGCAAAACAACCTCTTTGGCAGAAGGAACAGTTATGGTCTGGTACCTGACCCATCTGGTTTCTCATTCTTGATGTAATGTGCTATATGACCTCATTTTGGATGTACATATTGATCTCTAGGGTTCACAGAGAATGGTCCAAATAGAGAAATTTTTCATTTAGTAGCAGTTCTCTGGGTTATAATGTTTTGTTGAAGCCAGGGGTTAAAGACAGGCGAGAGTGGTTCAAGATGCTAGAAAAAAACATCCAACCTTGAAGCAGGTGGGCCACAGCAGCAAAAGACCACAGCCAAGGACAGGAAACTGGCTCAGGAAAATTGGACAATGCAAGAAAATGTTGCGTCGTCTGAAGAGTCTGACACTCAATTAGGGTCAGAATTTAATGTAAATGACGTTTGAGCATGGACCAGTCCTGCATGTGTCGACAGTTCAGGCAGGTTGTGATGGTGAAAAGTTTTGGGTGATATTTTCTGGCATATTTTGGGCCCCTTGGTACCACCTGAGCACACTTAGATACCACAGCCTACCTGAGTGTTGTTTCTGACCTGGTCCATCCCCCAGTGGGTACATTTTCTAATGGCTACGTGTAGCAGGATAATGCCGCAAAGCTCAAAACATGTCTAGCTGGTTTCTTGCACATGACAGTGAGTTAGTCCACTGTACACCAGTGGCCTCCACACTCACCAGATAACAGTCCAGTAGAGCACCTTTGGGATGTTCTGGAGCAGGAGATTTACAATACCCAAAACCAGTGAAGTTGGCACGTTGTGTAAATTGTAAATAAAAACAGAATACAATGATTTGCAAATCCTTTTCAACTTATATTCAATTGAATACCCTGCAAAGACAAGATATTTAATGTTCGAACTGAGAAACTTTATTTTCTTTTGCAAATAATCATCAACTTAGAATTTAATGGCAGCAACACATTGCAAAAAAGTTGGCACAGGGGCATTTTTACCACTGTGTTACATCACCTTTCCTTTTAACAACACTCAGTAAACATTTGGGAACTGAGGAGACCAATTTTTGAAGCTTTTCGGGTGGAATTCTTTCCCATTCTTGCTTGATGTACAGCTTAAGTTGTTCAACAGTCCGGGGTCTCCGTTGTTGTATTTCACACTTCATAATGCGCCACACATTTTCAATGGGGGACAGGTCTGGACTACAGGCAGGCCAGTCTAGTATCCACACTCTTTTACTACGAAGCCACGCTGGTGCCTTCACAGACGTGTAAGGTACCCATGCCTTGGGCACTAATACACCCCCATACCATCACAGATGCTGGCTTTTGAACTTTGCGCCTATAACAGTCCGGATGGTTCTTTTCCTCTTTGGTCCGGAGGACACGACGACCAGTTTCCAAAAACACTTTGAAATGTGGACTGGTCAGACCACAGAACACTTTTCCACTTTGCATCAGTCCATCTTAGATGAGCTCAGCGAAGCCGGCGGCGTTTCTGGGTGTTGTTGCTAAATGGCTTTCGCTTTGCATAGTAGAGTTTTAACTTGCACTTACAGATGTAGACGAACTGTAGTTTCTGACAGTGGTTTTCTGAAGTGTTCCTGAGCCCATGTGGTGATATCCTTTACACGGTGATGCCGGTTTTTGATGCAGTACCGCCTGAGGGATCGAAGATCACGGGCATTCAGTGTTGGTTTTCGGCCTTGCTGCTTACGTGCAGTAATTTCTCCAGATTCTCTGAACCTTTTGATGATATTACGGACCGTAGATGATGAAATCCCTAAATTCCTTGCAATAGCTGGTTGAGAAATGTTGTTCTTAAACTGTTGGACAATTTGCTCATCGCCCCATCCGTGTTTGTGAATGACTGAGCATTTCAGGGAAGCTGCTTTTATACCCAATCATGGCACCCACCTGTTCCCAATTAGCCTGTTCACCTGTAGGATGTTCCAAATAAGTGTTTGATGAGCATTCCTCAACTTTCTCAGTCTTTTTTGACACTTGTACCAGCTTTTTTGAAGAATGTTGCAGGCATCAAATTCCAAATGAGCTAATATTTGCAAAAAAAAACAAAGTTTACCAGTTCGAACGTTAAGTATCTTGTCTTTGCTGTGTATTCAATTGAATATAAGTTGAAAGGGATTTGGAAATCATTGTATTCTGTTTTTATTTACAATTTACACAACGTGCCAACTTCACTGGTTTTGGGTATTGTACATTATGGGTGTGCAACGGACAGATCAGCAGCAGCTGTGTGATGCTATCATGTCAATATGGGCCAAAACTCTTTGAGTGTTCTCAGCACCTTGTTGAATTATCGTCATGAAGAGTACAGCCAGCTCTAAAGGCAGCTAGCAGGGTGTACCTCATAAAGTGGCCAGTGAGTGCATATTACCCTGTGTAATTGAGCTCTGTTTAGGACACTCTTGCCATACTCTTTTAGTACGTGTTAAATAGTTTAAGAAAAAGACTGTGCTCTCACTTTTCTGACCTAATTAGACTCTTCATTTCTTTTATCATAGATCTTTAGATATTTATTTTACCACCTTTTACTCCAATGTGAATATTACTCTAATGCAGATATCTGTTCAAACAAGTCTAACTGCTTGAATGAAACAGCATGTCACACTACATGCAAACTGTAAAAGATAAGGGGATTAACATGGATGCAAATCTTTTTGCAGGTCATATGAAAAGCTGGGGAGAGTTTGCACATAGAAGAGGTTCAGGAAAGAGGGAAAAAGGGCAAACAGAAGTGAAGAAAGGAAGGAACAGGCACATTTTGGCTTGTAGATAGTAAAATAATTAAGAAAATTGAAGTAAATTGCAGGGCGGGAGGCTGGTAATGAAGCCGGATATCTTATCAAAAGGGAACTGAGGACCAATGAGGAGTGAGGCTGAGCACAAGTAAAGTAAGAGAGTCAGAGAAAGAGCTCTAACCTGGAGCTGATACAGATGTTACCCGTCCATGTTTTGAGAAAAAGACTTACTGACAGGCAACATCAGAGAGGTCAGACTGACTGACGGAGCTTACAGTCCAGACTGCAAGAGTCTAAACCATGTCTTGTGGGTGAGTTTTTCATTTTGGTTCTAGTTTTGTAAATCTTTGGGTTCTGCAGTAAGTTAGGATTTCTCTTATTCTGCTTATACTGATTCAGTATTACAAACATTTACCCATTTAAAACCTCTCAGGCTGCTTACAGGTGGCTGAAATTGATGTTGATGCATTTGTATTACAAAAAGCAAAAAATAATAATTATTAGAAACCTATTTTCCATTTTGATACTTCACATTTCTGCTCCTGTCCAGTTGTCAGATAAACAAAGCTTCAGAAAAATATATGCACTGTACAAAAAAGTTTGCAATGTGTTTTTTCCCCCAGCAATTGTTGTTCAGAGCACTTTTTAGAAAATACATATATGTTTATTTCTACAGCTAAGGTAATTTTTCGGCTTATCAAAAAGTAAAACTTGTTTTTTTTCACAAGTAGTTTTAGGAAATAAAATGTAATGCTTGTAAATTTTAAAACTCTACCGTCCATAGGGGGGTGCTAAATCCACTCAAACTGATGGTGCCTCACAAAGGCCTTTGGAGAAGCTTAGTGTGTTCTCTTCTGATGTGGCTGAGATCTTTAATAAACTGATATTTTTATGTTCATTCATAAAATTCATTTCTATTAAAAAGGAGGTTACCCTTTTTACAGCCTTGTGAAATAGCCAGGACTGTCAAAGTGGTAAAATTCTCCTCAGAATAGCTTAGTAGGCTGTTTAAATTTGGTGGTTTACACTGAGTTACAAGCCAGTTAGTCAGCAAAAACAAAATGGTGATATCTCAGATTTAGCTTTTTTTAACAACTCTGTGAAATGCCTTCTGTTCACATCAGTGATGTTGATGAATGAGACATGCAAGAGGGGGCAATTATGTAAGGTTTATCCCAAACTAAGGAGGTCCAAGAGCATGCTGCCTTACAAAACTGATCCCTTTAAGGGGGTACATGCCCTATTTTTGAATAAACTCAGTTGATGCAGCAAGTGTTTGAGGCCACAGCCTTTGTAGCATTCAACTCAGGCTACTGATCACCTCATCCAACATTAATTCCTTTGCTTAGCTGTCCCATCAGAAAGGCAAAATAGGGTTATAAAATATTCCAAACAACTATAACTATAATTTTTAGATGTTTTGGACATGCAACTAATGTAGGAACCCCCTCTGAACAGTTAGATCCGTGCACTGGAGTGGTCTGTAACACTCAAAAGAATTACGCGGTCCAGCTAATGTCTTCTCTGCTCTGATCTGTTAGAAAAAGAGTTGTGTGTTTGTGAGACTGAGTGGCAAAAAGGGGAAAACCAGACTCAACTTTAAAACATGTCAAACTCTACCCTCAACTGCAATTAAGTGGGACGTTGTGAAAATGTCAAAAGAAACATAATATAGTGATTTGCAAATCCATGCTTTGCTATCCATGTCCAGTTAAGTGAAGTAAATAAAGTACAGAGACGAGCTATATAGGGTTCATACAGATAAAGTTCACGTTTTTAACAAAAATTCAGTTATTTTGAATTTGATGCCTGTAACATACATCAAAAATGGAGGAATAGGGGCAACAACAGACTGGGGTAAATTGAGAAATGCTCAGAAAACACCTGTTTAGAACACTGAACAGGTGAACGGGTAAAATAGAAACAACAGGGTGTCATGATAGGAAACGTAAACAACACCCCCTGAAAGGCTAAGCCATTCACACAAGGATGGGGAAAACTCAACCCTTTGTTAACAACATTGTGCAGATATTGCAACAGTTTAAGAGCATTTACCAACGTATAGTTACACGGAATTTATTGATTTCATTATCTACAGTCCGTAATATCATGAAAATATTCAGAGAATCTGAAGAAATCGTCTAATGAAGAGAGAGGGGCTTCATGCCACTGTGATCGCGAGATATCACGAGACTGCGCGAGATTCATGATGGCGGCATCCCGATGCTCGACTCAAAACAAACACCTCTCTTGGGGTTTGGTAACTTTGTATTTCTCAATCTCACATTAATCTTTTTCTTCTTCTTCTAACAACTACTTCTTCGAAACCTTCCTGCTGTCCATGGAAATAAACTAACCGGACTCGACAAAAGAAGTGCACTCACTGAAATAGTTCATCGGGAGTTTCAATCACAACACCGCAGCTTTGAATTTAGGCAGGAATCACAGTCGAAGGAAAATAAAACGATTAAGAACTCCGTCAACGCCATTACCGACAGACTTACCTCAGTCTCAGCACAACTCGCTACAGTAACCACCGGTAAACCATAGCTTACTGCAATTACAACCACGCAGCATGAGGCAACATCTGTTTTTACGGGCATCCCTGAACGCATCACCAACAACCCCAGAAGAAGCAGTGAAGGACTTCATAAAAACAAACTTTGTCCACATATAGTCAGTAGGTTCATTTTCACCGCGTTTATTGTTCGGGACAGAATACAACAGTTACCAACCTCGTCTGATTGTCCCAATATAACGATCAAATCCCCAAAGAAAAAAAAGGACAGGCGACATACTGTTCCCAATCCGTTAAGAAATAACTGAAACGAATGCAAAAATGAATCAGCTTAATTGACTTCAATTGTATCACTGTATGTAATTGTCATTAGGGATAGCTCCATCTCCTGTCTGCTTATGGATGTCTCTCTAATGTGTTCCAGTATTTTTGTTGTTGTGAATGACTGGATTTGACTGTATATTCTTGTTTTTTACCTACCTGCAAAGCAAATTTTCCTCAGGGGAAAATACAGTTGAAGTTGATGATCCAAGATGGAAAAAAGACAAAAATCTTGGTGGACCAACTGTACATTTTCAGTAAACTGTTATCCACACAGACTATAAAGGTTCATGAGTGATTTTGGTCTTTGGCGAAAGCAGGCACTTGAAACATCCCACAGTAGCAGAATAGTCATTTTCCTCACCAGTTCATCACTCATGTTCCCACATTGATTTTTTCCTCACTATTAATTCCACTGTAAATGGCTATTTATACCAAAGCCACACAAACCCTTCAGCAGGTGGCACTTCAACACATCCCTGCTTTAAGATCCAGACTCTGATGGACTCTAATGTCCTCTAGGCTAAAGAGGAAAAGTACTATTCAGATTGTCATCCGTGCAAAGTTTAAAAGCAAACACATGTGGTGCTATGGGGGTGTGTTAGTACCCATGGCATGGGTAACATGTTCATCTGTGATGGCATCATCAATGCTGAAAAGTACATACACAGTTTGGAGCAACATTCAAGCAACGTCTTTTTCAGGAGGAAAATGCCAAGCCACATTCTGTACGTGTTACAACAGTGTGACTGCACAGTATAAGAGTGTACTAAGACTGGCCTGTCTGCAGGCTGGACCTGGCTCCCATTGAAGCTGTGTGGTAAAAAGCAGGTATGGGAAAGAATTCCACCTACAGCTTCATTTGTGTGCACTGTTCCCAAATTTCTTTCAGTGTTTTTAAGGGGAAGGTGATGTAGCACAGAGGTAAAGAGGCCCCTATCGCAGCTTCTTTCATGTGTGTATAGGTATCAATTCAAAACTAGTGAATGTTTGCAACCATAAAAATAATTTATCAGCTTGAACATTAAATAGCTTGCCTTTGTAGTTTATGCTATTGAAAATGGGTCTAGTCCATTTGCTATTCATTGCACAATGTTTCTATTTATTTTTTACACAATTTACCATCTTCATTGGAGTTGAGGTTTGTGCTCAACAAACTGCAGAATCTTCTGTTAACCACCATGACAGACACCTGCAACTCTGTGTGAGTGCAAAAGTTACAGAGCGGTGCACTGTACTTGCACGCCTCACTCATACAAGATGCAAACATAATTGGCTATGTATTTATTTTTTTGTATTCATTTATTCATTTATTTATTGTTGTTTTGGTTTGCAGATTTAACTTTTAACATAGGAGCCTCGCATGCGTCTGTACTGAACAGTGGATTTGTGTGGGAATGTGGTTTAAAAAGTATCTCACGAGAAGCTCTATAGCTTCTTTTTTTGCATGAAATAAATAGTTTGAACTCAAAAGACTCATGTCTAATGACTGATCTGTGAGCTGCAGGCTGAGCCTTTCTGCTTCAGTTGTGTGATCTTTGAGTTCACAGTTACAAATAGTTTACCAGCTGAGAGCACACACACATATAAACCCACCCACACAGACACAAACACACACAGCACACATATATATAGAGTGGGGAAGACTGAAGTGCAAATAAGGAAGTGTAGTGTGACTTTGACCTTTTTTATGTTACACTCAAACACACACACACTCACACCTGGAAGTAAAGAGACAACAGTCAACAGCAGCAGCAGCAGCAGCAGACAGGTGGGCAGACTGAGTGGAAAGGATCTCCTGCAGCTGACTCTGACAAACACTGTGGGCTCGTCCAAGAAGACGCTGTCTGTGGATTTACTTCCCCTTCTCTGCAAACATGGTAGAAGTCCAGAACAGACACTTGTTGCTTCCTGGAGTCGTTTGAGCACCTCTGCCATGTCAGTCTTTGAGGATTTGCATAGAAACCTGCGTAATGGAGCTTCAGAGAGCAAGAGTTTAAATGACATATTTTTGATTTGACAGTTTAGTTTTTTTCTTTTTATAAAAAGAAACACTGGGTCTGTTTTGGTAGGAGGAATTCTGACACTGTCAGCTATTTTGGTTCCTGTCTTGCTTTCACTATTCGTGAAAGGAGACATTAAAAGGAAGGAAGAGGAGAGAGAGAGGGAGGAGGACGCAGACGTATACAGTCAGAGCATCTCGACAGGAGGGTGCTCAGTTGTTTTCAGAGGCAGCGGAGAAGAGTAAGTGTGAGTCTGCTTTTCTGTTGGGAAGAGGGGAGAGGGGCTGGATGGGAGGAGGGATGAGAGGGAGAGAGTGGGTATTTTAAGGGATGGTTGATATGGAGCAGAAACAGCTGGAAATGTGTTTTGGGTGGATATTTGAGAGCTAAAATGATAAAAGTGCTGCTGCTAATTGAGCCAGAATGAGGAAATTGTCTGCTTCTTTATAAAATCTGAGATAAAACTGCTGTCCTGATGATCTGAGTTTGACATGTGCAGGTAGAAGTGACTCACCCATCACTCTCCTCTTTGGTGCCACAAGACGTGAAGAGACGGCATGGTTCGGTGAGTCAAAGGCCCCTCTGGACCACTTCATGCTTTATTAGTCAACTTTTGTTGGGAGCTCTTTTTGTGCAAGCCATGATGACAACTTCTCTGTTTCCATTCCTCCTTCTGTCTTTCCTCTGCTGCCGACTCGTCCTGCTCTCTTCCGCTTATCATGTGATCCTCTCTGTCTGTTTGTTTGAAGAAAATGTGTTAAATATGTATAAAAAAACTTTGCTTACAGGATTCAAGTATCATTTGAGCTGTTTGCTTTATGTCAAAGGTTATAATCCCATTGTGACTTCTGTCAGCTTCATATGTCCAAACTGTTTACCATCGTTGTGTTGAGGTTATAAAATGATTATGGACTGAAAAGAGTACCTGCATCTCTTAACTTGTAAGAACAAATGTAAAAAAAAGAAAAGGGGCAAATAATGTTAAAGTAAAAGGATGACTTATGTTGAATAATATCCTATTTAGCACAGTTTCACAATACAATATAGAATAAAAGCATGACATCAAAATAAAATTGCAATAATTAATGATTATGATAAAATTGGTAACATTGTGATATTGAACGCTGAAAAAATGATATGAAAGCTTTCTGATTAATATAAATGAAAAAAGTTATTAAAATGTTAAGAGACGGATGTGCTGTTTTTGTGTGTTCATGTTCTTATGGTTTCCCTCAGATCTTCACTTAGATATATTTTTTAACAACTATTTAACATTTTTGCATTTCACCCAGTAAATTTTGTGATTTTCTGAGTATCACTTGTACTACTTCTGAAAGAACAAATATTCCATTGTTCTGATTACAAACTATTTTTAGGACTTGGCTTTTGTAGAAAAAAAAATAAAATCACAAAAAATGAACATAAGATGTTTGAGCCTAACAGTGACGAGAATCAAACTGTAGGTGTTTTTGTGTAATTTAACAAAATGTCCAAAATCTTAATGTAGCTGTTATCCTTACTAATACGTGCACACTTTTTTATTGACGTCCCTACACTAGAATTTATCTGTGACTGTTACTTGGACAGGTTTTATTTTAAAACCACATGTAAGCACGCACAACACTTGATCTTTTAGTACATGATACAGTACTTTTTTTTTTTTTAGATTCAGACATTCAGTTAGTTAAGAAAATCAAAGGTACACTTAAGTGGATTAAATGTTAGGAGCTAAATTCACGTTCAACACTAACCTAATAAGGTGTAGTTTAATGACACATTTGTGCAGTCGGTCAATGTAATGAATGATATATGAATGTCATCTTTAAGGCCAATATAATGTATGCCATATTTACCTGCTTTAAATACCAGACAAATATTTTACATCTGTTATTACCAATAATCAGCTCTTTATGATATTATCTACAGGTTTAAATATTGTGCCAATACTGTGGAGCACCTTTAATAATGCAGCTATATGAGGAAATAAATTGACTTTGTTTATATGCAATGACCTACTATAGTGGTCAAAATACAAGAGCAAACACTTAAGCACATATGACAAATCTTTGTTCTATTTCTGTTGTTTAAAGTAGTTATTTTAGATGGAAATCAGTTTTAGGGTGACACGCAACAACACACACATACGCAGACTCTACGTACCTTTCATCCTCCCTGAGACCTCATGCTGAAACAGTTTCTTGTTAAGGTGAAAAGCTTTTATAGATCAATCCTTGCCTTTATTGCTTTCGATTACTGTTACGCTTTTTATTGTTGCATTTGTAAAGTGACCTTGAGTTTCTCAAAAGGCACCCATAAATATAAGGTATATACACTGTAATTACAATTAATACAAGCATATAATGACAAAGCAGTATCTGCTTATCTCAATACTTGATTCATTATTCACTGACCTTCTGACTGTCTTATTTTCAACTAAAGAAAGAGAAAACACACTCCACAAAAGTTTAATCTACTTTTCTAAATGTTTACAATGATTTATCAAATGAATACAGTGGGCAGGAGTTGACTGCATTTTTAATTATACATAACTGAAATTATGTAATATTGGGCTAAGGAGTTGTCTGGCATATTTTGTACAAATCTGCATAAACAAAACTGATATAATCACTGTATTCTTACCCTTTATCTAATTTGAGAGAGATATCCAAATTTTAACAATATGTCAGAACATTTCACGAATAAAATCTTTCTACTTTTGCAGCAAGCAAAAGTAGAAAGAAAAAACACAAAACAGTGATTTAAATTAAAAACAGACGAGGGTCGCTGTTGTAAAATCTGTATTTTGGTCAAGTTGAAGCTTCATGTTGTACATGTGGCACTGAACTTGTAAGAAAAAGTCTTATTGCCCACAAGTCATGAACTAATTTGATATTTTCTGAGAAATAATTAGATTTAAAGGCAGTGGGCTGAGTTAGCCTTTTAAACAGTTTGATTTCTTATATTAATGACATATCACATCTGATTAGTGGGAAATTAGCCTTTAATCTGAAAAATATTTGGGAAACTTTTCCCTTTGTTTTACTTCTTTAATGGTAGACAGCTTGAATGAAGAAAAAAGTTATTTATTACGGTTAGTTTTTAAACTGAGCTTGAGCATGTCACAATTTTCCATTCTCGGAGAGCTCCAGGAAATGATACAAAACCAGATATTAAGCCTGAACTGAGGTAACCGTATTAGTGTTTCTTAATGTTGATTATTAAGGCTCAAAAGTTCAAGTCTTGTGCGAAGGGTTTTTCTTTACCCTTTTTGTGTCAAACAATAAGATGAAATGCTTTTTAATGGATCCTGACTTGAAGGCCCTCTTTTGACCAGCAGTGATGGCTGTCATCAGAATTTAATTATAAAGATTAATACATTTCTTTTAATGATGACTCGGTGCAACAACATGTAACTTTGGCACCTTAAAACAGTACTTGTTGTTAAACAGGAGGCTCACAGTTAGGATATGTTAACTTCCACAGGGAGCGTTGCATCTAGATTATTTTTGTGCTGCTTTTTGTAAAACAAGCACTTTTGTCCTCTACAATCTTTTTGTCTCAGCTGTTGCATCAAATAGCACTAAGATGATAACCTGGCTTCATTTTAGCTGAAGTCAGGTGTGTGAACTGATGCCTTAAAGCTGTTATACTTTTTGTAAAAAACTACGGCGCACTGCTGTAGTCACATGGTGCTGAAAGCTGCCCTTAAGGACTGTTCTCCCTGTTAAAAGCTGAAAGTGTAGCTTATATACACCTTAAAATAGTAATTTGAGTGGAAAAGTTACACATATGACTTTGAAGTTAGCTTATTTTTGTTCATTCTTAAGAGTTGTTTTTGCTCCAAATCATGTACAATGGAGAATGCAGACTTCATGACTTTAAATTAAAATGGCTGTAAAACATTAAGATTTATTTTATGAAGTTTTATTTACAACAGTGGTTTTAAAATGTTTTGGGAAAGGCACATCAAAAATAAGGCCACCATCTTATCAGTTCTCAATATTTTATTTGTTTTTATAAAATTAAACAGACACCTGGAATACAAATTAAACATTCATCAACAAAGCAATGCAAAAGTTCATTTAAAACTTTTGTTCGGTAAAAAACAAAAAATCTGCTAGATAATTCAATCTGGACAGGTTACAAATTTTAGATGGTGGCAAACTATAAAATGCAGGGACTCAATGAAATGGCCACCTCTGTACTTTAATTTTGACTGCAATAGATGGTGGTCCCTCATGTATTTAATTTTCTTTGACATGGGTAAAGAATTTCCAGCTGGAAATGGAAAGTAATGCACAGTAGTTCTGATCGAATTAGTTAAAGACTCATTCATTAGTTGTTGCACAGTTGTAATAATAATTCAGTTTTTAGTTCTACAAATTTAGATAGAACCTTCCAGGCACACTTCTATTCCAGGGTACACCATTTAAGAGACCCTGATTTAAGCTGTCCATTTACTAAATTAAAAAATATGCTTATTAAAGAATAGCTAGTTTATTTTTCAAAAAATCTGAGGTTCAACAAGAAGTATTTTTGTTGACAACTTTTTGTCTAGAAAAAATTGGTAAGATATCAATGGATAGAGAACGGTTGGTTTGTTGTCAGTTGGCTAAACGATGTCTCGAAAGAACTGCGGTTAGACCTGCCTTTCCTGTGTTAGAGATTTATTTATTTATAGACAGGCTACTTTTGAATGTCTACATGAACAATTTACACATTAATATATTTTGTATTTTGTCTATTGACACCATTTACTGCATTACCTCACTGTGTGGGAATAATCTCTGGTGTGTGCAAAGGTGTGTGTGTTATCTGATATAACAATATCTTCTGGTGAGCTGACGTAGTGCTGTGTGCAGTTATAATCAGATTGAGTTTATTTTTACTCTTTTACTCTGCGTCTTTCTACAGGTGGTTCCACAGAGACATCACAGGCCAGCAGGCAGAGGAGGTTCTAAAGAATCGAGGCATTCATGGCAGCTTTTTAGCTCGACCAAGCAAGAAAGTTGTGGGGGACTTTTCACTGTCTGTCAGGTAATACTGTGTGCAGTACACTCCCAAATCTTCTGCAACCTCCCTGACTCTCTACCCATACATTGTGAAAAAAAATCTATTCCATTAAAATTTTGATTGAAGCCTAAACAATACTCCATCCTCAGCCAAATTTATTGGACCATGGATGACAGCAAAAGTGTTTTAATGAGCCTTTTTAGGTTTCTTTCCTGTCATGTTCAGGTTGATAAAGAATGCCTTTAAACTTTAACTTTTATTGCAAAACTATTCTACAACTTTGTTTTCACCTCTGCAGAGATAGAAATCACACTTTCCACTGCACCTTGTGAATTTGACCATCCATTTCAAAACATGTCGTTGCTATTTCTACATGAATATTGTTCAAATGGATTACATAAACTGGTCTTTACTGAGTGCAGAGATTGGCAACTTTGCTAACCAAAAAGGCAAAATTCATGTTATTCTAGCTACCTGTTGGCAAAGTTGCTCTTAAGGACAATTGAAATTGCTAAACATTTAATAAAAGAGAAAACATATTGGGATTTAGTATTCTATCATTAATAATTCAAACTTGTATACTCATGGTAATGGTTAACTTAATGAGCTAAACGCAGAATTCAAAATACTTTCTATAGCAACAGACAGAGTATTGACCAGAGTTTTAGGTATATTTAGGCCAGATTTCTTTATTTGTCAAATGTGTGTAGTGATGATGTGACTTTAAAGCTCAGTGTCTTTAACTGGCGTAGTTTTTTGAGTTAAGTGCTGCTGAGATATAATTAGTAACATACAGTTTCAGGTAGTCATCGCTGTTTCTGTTTATATTCACATTCAAGCAGCAAAGTGCTCCTATACTTAAAAGCTAAATATGTCTACCTATGAAACATTTACATAAAGAATAATACCCCGAAGTTAACGTCTTCATTTTCTCATTGGCTTCTGTTTTTGTTTGTTGATGTTTGAGATGCTTGTCAGACATTTTGTTTATCCGTCTCCTGCACCACAAGCTGTGTAAAGTCTTATAATGTATTTAAAATGTTTCATACCAGGCTTCAGATTTTTAGTATAAACTCTCATAAAGGAGAATATAATGCCATTGCACTTTGTGGACACAGACAAGTGTAACTTTTGCTTCTTTTAGCTGATACAGCACAAAAATAAAGATGCAGAAGATTTTTGTAATTTAATTTTCTAAAAAAAAAACAACAACAATAAAAAAGCATCCCAAAACACAAGTTAGTGTTTGACTTTTTATATTTTAATATATCAGTTGTTTTTGTCTATGGAATTATAGTAATAACACTCTTTATAGTTAGCTATTTATATTGTTCATTATACACAAGTCTCTTCCAAATTGCAAGGACTTTATGTAAGTCACAAACAAAACATGACCAACCACTTTATTTGGTTCACCTGTTTAATTGCTTATTGATAGAAATAGATAACCAGCCAATCACATGACAGCAGCTTATTGCTTTCAGTCATGTAGACATGGTTAAGAGAACCTGCTGTAGTTCAGTCTGAGCATCAGAATGGAGAGCAAAGGTGATTTAAGTGTTTTTGAACAGGGCATGATTGCTGGTTCTAGACAGGCAAGCATACATTTTTCAGAAACTGACAGTCCACTGGGTTTTTTTATGTATGACCTCCTCTAGAGTTGAGAGAGAATGGTCTGAAAAAGAGAAGATATTCAGATATCCAATTCTCTTGGTGAAAATGCTATGCTACTGCTCGAGGTCATAAGAAAGGGAACCGAGTTGTGATAGAATGAATGATGATTAGTTAGTTTAATAACTAACAAAGGTATGCGAAAGACCATTTCTGTACATGAAGATGGACTACAGCAACAGAAGACCACACCAAATGCCACCCCTGTCGATTATGACTATCAAACTAAGGCTATAATTACAAAATTAAAATGTAACAATTCAGTTTTGGACATTTAGATGCTAGGGCCAGAGGTTGGTGTGAACAGGAAAACATGGATTTATCCTGCCTTATTTTGACAGTTCAGACTGGTGTTGGTTGTTTAAATAGGCATTTAGGCCCCTTGGTCCAGCCAAGCTCCATTTAAATATTGTTGCTGACCATGTCCATCCCTAAATGACCACAGTGCACCTGTTTTCTGATGAATGTGTCTAGCAGGATAAATGTGTTGTCACAAGTATTAGATTACGGTATCTCAAACATGAAAATGACAGTGAGTTCACTGTAATCAAGTGGCCTCCACATTCACCGGATCTCAATCTAAGAGAGCATCTGTGGGATGAGGTGGAAAAAGAGTTCCTTTGTGTGGATGTGCTGCCGACAAATCTGCAGCAACTCTGTGATGCTGTAACGTCCACATGGACCTAAGTCTCTGAGGAATTTTTCAAGCTGCTGGAAACTGCTTTAACAAGCTACTGGCTACATGATATTAGAATTTAGAATTTAGAATTTACAGTCCCATGTTCTACAAAGCCAGTTTCTCTGACTTTAGTGTTGTGAGAAGGGGTTTGGGGAGCAGAAGAACATGACACCTTTTACAAAACTCTTAGTTCACTGATGAATACTCTGTGCCTTTTGAAAATGCCCCTTAAAACACTCAGTTTTTCCATTTCCTGGGGTTTTATAAAGTAAAAGCCCAGGAAGTGGGCCTACATGTGTGTTTTCTCCATGTTGTAGGCAGATGCCATTACAGTTTTGAAAGTCTGCTTTGCAGCCCCCCCCCCCCCCCCTTTCTCAGACATAATATTTTTATGAAACTTAAATCAAATCCTGACTCAATTGACATCCAAGACATGATGTTAACAATCAAACACAGTAGGATCAAGCAGATTTGAAGGCAAAAGGGGTCCAATCTGGTACTAGCAAAGTTTACCTTATAAAGTAGCCAGTGGATGTATTCTAAATTTAATGCAGCACAGTTGAACAAATGAATAGGTCCAATAAGTAGAAATGGGAGGAAATTGTACTTTCAACAATAAGTTTGTAAAACATCCAGCAGAAGAAAATGTGATCTCACAGTAGTTAATATGCTCTTGTCCCAACTTCTTTGAAACAAGTTGCAGGAATCCGCTGTAGAATCGGTGTGTCTTTCCAAATAAACAATAAACCTTATCAGCTTCAACATGAAATACCTCAACTCAGTCTATGTCATAACTCAGATAAAACCAGCTAGATACTGTAAGTCCAGCCTTTATTGCAGTCTCTGTCTTATGCAGGTGCTGAAAGTTCACATGTACGAGTTAAGACAAACAGATGCTACAAACAGATCATATTGTTTTAGGTGCACAGTTGGAGCATGGGATTTTCTGCTGAATCTGTGAACATCAAATATCAAAGTGACTCTTAGGATACCAAACTCTGTGGTGACCTAAAGCTAAAACACTTATTTCTTGATTAAGAGAAATGAAACGTTGATTATCAAACTTTTAAAACTACCAACTACTGAGACAACAATGATTTTACTGGTCTGAGGAGGTTTTTGTGAAGGAAAATTTGACTGCTTGTGTGTCTTATCTTGTTAGGGTGGGCGAGGCAGTGACCCACATCCGTATCCAAAACACTGGAGACTTCTACGACTTGTACGGTGGAGAGAAGTTTGCCACACTGTCAGAGCTGGTGGAGTTCTACACAGCAGAGAATGGCATCCTACAGGACAAAGATGGGACAATCATTGAGCTCAAATACCCCCTGAACTCCTCTGACCCCACCACAGAGAGGTCTGTACACCCACATACAATAATGAGGGTATAACAGGAGGAGGCAACATGAAGTATTTTTAGTTATTTAATGTTTTGATGATGAAGATTTTTCCCTGGGGGTAATTAGTCTTTTCATAGGTCTGCTATTCCATCATGCTTTAATATTTTCCAGTGGGGGGAAAGACTGTCTTCATCAAAAGCTGTGTTTGTGTAATTTCGGCGTTAAACATCAGATAGTGAGTCAGTATATACAAACACCCACACATAAGACAGAGCACGTAGCTGTCGAGACTTAGGTACCATGTCTACCCCTCTGCTGCAGCCATTTTTTTTTCTGGAGGTTTACGTTTTGATTGAATTTATATTGATACTCAAAACTGAGATTTTATTTGAATCTGTTTAGAGCAAAGTCAGAAATCAGTCTCCAAACACACTGAGGTGGAATAAAATAGCTGTAAAAGTAAAAAGACTGAAAACCCTTGAGAGACTGATGACCAATATTGAAAAGTTTTTCATCAGATTTAGGCTCTGGGTTATCTAACAGGGGCTAAATGAGGGTCTTGATGACACTCTGGAGTACCCCAGTTTAGTGCCACTCTCCAGTAATCAGTATTTAATGAAGCAGTGAGTGCTTTTCATGACTTTTCTTCTCCTCCCGAAAATGTTGTACTCAGGGGTGTTGGTGGCATAGTCCTGTAGTACGCTTTGCCATCATTCATAAGGTCAACGGATCGAGTCCAGCTCCAGCTGCCACATGTCAATGTGTCCTGGGTCAAGGCACTTAATCCCCAGTTGCTCCCCACTGTCATGCCAGTGGGTGTAATGGATATAAAGTGGTGTGAAAGTATTAGCCAGTGTTGCTCGATAACCGACATAGAAACCCAGAATCATCAGTGAGTGAATGCGAGAGTGGATGGCTTACATGAGTCGATAGGATTGGGTAGATTTTATAAGCACTCAATGAATCTACTCAAGTTAAAGTAAAGAGTACTTAATTAAAATGTTCTAAAAACCCTGAGTATCTTTGGTAGCTTATATTTGCAAGTCGATCCACCTGACACTGGTGTGTTGGATGCACAAGAAGCTATTGTATTATAAAGTTATATCAGCTGTGTATCTTGAACCCTTCATTGTGCTTTTTCATGTCACATCACATTTGACAGCCAGTCAAACAGGAGCAGACCCTCAAATAGGCACCTGCCTGCAAAAATTAAAAATGCACTGTGAAATGCAGGTTGGATTAGAATTTGACTTTGAACCTGATTGAATCAGACTGTGACAGTCAGAGTTGAATTCCTGAGTAAAATATTGAGATTCACACCTCCACTAAGTTCTTTTTTTTTGACAGAGTAAGGCAGGCATGTCAAACTCAAGGCCTGGAGGTCAAAACTGGCACGGGGTACGAGTAAAAACGACCCACTGTTCAATAGCAATTGCACTTGGCTTACTACAAATCCCATGCTGCCTTGCAGGACCTGTTCACCGGCCCCTCCTCCCATTTTTGTAGTATTGTACTGAGCAGTGGTCAGCAGATGAATGAGTCAGGGCCCTCATAGTGACTTTTAAACTTGCCCAATAATGGATATGCTGTTTAAATTTATTTTTATGATTAAAACATCAATGTTAGACTGATAAATACTGTTAATGATGATCCTGTCTGGCCTGCAACTTAGACGGTGCTTAATTTTCTGTAAAACTAAATTTTGGCCCCTTCTGTGATTGAGTTTGGATCCAATGGAGTTATAAAGAGATGGAAAGAACATTTTACTCCTGAAGAAAATAAAAGAAGCGGTTCATGAATTTACTCTATCAAAAGTTAATTGTACTTTTTGAAATGTATCTAAACCATAGAGCATTTGAAGGTGGCTAAAGCTGGATGTTATTAAAGTTGTTACCCTGTGCTTAATATAGCATTAAAACAAAACAGAGTGGTCTTGTGGTCAGTGTGGTAGGCTTCAGCCAGTATTATACAACAGATTTTAGGCTGCGACTGTTTTAGCTTTTCATTGTCACTCAGATGCTTTTTTAAGGTAGTGTAAAGTACAATACTTACCACAGAAATTACTCAATTTAAAAAATGCTTTAAAAAGTTTTAAGTTACACTGAAACTATCCAAATATAATGATGTGATGTAATAAGTGGGTAAATGTAACAAGATACTTCTCATCCCAGGTACAGGGTAAAGTTGGATTGTCCAGTGTCCAAGTGTGCATGTGGGTTCAGCATACTGTATATTACTTGATGGTGTGTGCTATTCTCTTGGAATTTAGATGTGGGAAGTGGGAATGATGCCATATCCCAGTTAGATGTGTTCTATTACCCATTGAAGTATCTAATTGATCCAACTTCTAAGATCATGTGGAGCGCAGGATAACATTCACAGTGCCACAATGACTTTCCTCGATGAGTTGTCCCGGTTTGACTTGAGATGTTAGAGAGGAATGATCAAAGTTTGATTTAGCATTCAATAGGCTTATAATGAATCATTTAGCATCAGAATATTCAGCTAATCAGTGGTGTTTAGCTTTTGACAGAGCATATGTAAAGACTGAGTTTTTGACTTTCTTTAATTATCACTCTACTCTTTGACAGAAATTATTTACTAAAAGATCTGCCATCAATGTTTGACTTTTTTTGGAAGGCTCTTATAAACTAGCCTTGCAGAGCAGACAGACCTGCCTGATTCTGAAATCCTGCACTAGTGAAATATTTCTGTGGCAGATATATGGAGCTGTCCATCTGGCTTGTTAGGTTACTTATAAACAGGCCCTTCTTCTTAAACGCTTCAGCAAACTTGATCTTTTCTAAGGGTTTTTGCTATGAGTATTGTTTAGAGTCTGATTGCTTCACACATCAGAATAGTTGCTCTGCCATTTTATAAATATTTCTGTGTTTGTATGTGCATGCGGAGAACTCCACAACAAAGACTACCTCAAACTGCTGCTGTGCCAAATGCAAGTTTTATGATATCCTGTTTAGTTGGTGTTTATTGTTTCTGTATGTTTATTGTTTGACTCAGCAGGTGCATTTGGTGTTATGTCAGTGATTAAGAACATATTCGGGAACTGCTGAGCCTTTGAAGGCTTCCTGAAAAGGATTAATGTACAACTTGCGATAATTAAAATTTACAGCTATTCCTTTAAGAAGCCAAGGAGGTCACGACTCTCTACTGTGTGCGTACTTTACCCTCATTGGAGGCTCTACCCTCTGCCCCCCCCCCCCTCCCTCTTTCTCTCTGTCAGTTGTCTAACTTCCCTTTTGTTTCTGCGGTTGGAAACTTTAAGTTTTGACACTTTTGAAAGCACTGGCCGGACTCTTCTCGCCTTCCTCTATTACACACTCCATGGTGTTCTTGCTCACTTGTTGTCTTCCTCGTCTTGACCCGATCTTGAGATAATCTCACTTTTACAGTTCAATAATCATAACCTTGGCAGGTTAGCCTGTAGCATGCTGATCTCTCTGTTTATCACTTATGTTAAGATAAAATATGTTCAGATCATTAGCTTTTACGTTGTGCCATGAGAATTATCATGCACAGCTTGTTAGACCGGCACAGTAATGTGTTTTTCAATCAAATGCATGATAGAAAACACTTTGTCTCAAAGTCCATCAGTATTCTGCAGACTAACTCTGTTCATTTACTTTCATTCATGCAACCTTATGTAATCAAAAACAGAAAAATGTCAGCTAATTTCAGTTGCACTAAATTTATTACACTTACTTGCATGAATTGTGGCTTTACAAATGAAACGAATGACCAAGATCATGAAAAAGGATGAGCAAAAGTCTGAACTGGAGCACAGTGTGGTTCAGGGAGGTGAGGTGGTGGTGGTGCAGGGGGGTATCTATCTGTACATGCCTCATTTGGGGGGATGGGGGGGCAGGCTATAAATACTTTGTCCTCTTCAGCCATGAAATCTGTCATCAGAAATTTTCCGACCGCAAAGGAGGAAGTTCAGCAGAAGAAATCGAGAACCGTGCCTAAAATTAAGTCACAACCCTGAAAGAGGTTGCATTTACTAACACTCTCACACACACATACACACAAAGAAGCAAAAATACACACACATCCACACACATACGCAAGGACTTAACACTTAAAAACATGGCGTGATCTGAAATATCACAGAGTGATGCAGAAACATCTGCACATGCTGTTTTTAACTGTTTAACAGATGCACCTGATTCTTTAGCGCCGTTTATCTCTGTTCACTTTTTAGTTCTCACTGTAAACTGCGAAGTGCACCACAACAGTGAGCGCTGTGTTTGTAAAAGACTGATTTGCTCATTCAGAGTCCTGACTGTAATCAAGTCACATACAGTGAGTAAGGTGGCAAGCTGAACCACCGTAACAGGCATTTTCAAAGTGACTAAAGTACCAGAGAGGACTCCATCAATGAAACCTCTTCATCATGTCTGTGTTTCAGATGGTTTCACGGTCACTTGTCTGGGTCAAACGCAGAGAAGCTGCTTGCTGCACGAGATGAGTCGGGGACCTTCCTGGTAAGAGAGTCGCTGTCCAAACCTGGAGACTTTGTCCTGTCCTGTGTGACAGACGAGGTTGACAAAAAAGGAGGAAAGAGAGTCTCCCACATCAAGGTCATGTGTCAGGTAGGAGGCTGATATTTGTTTCAGTCAACAAGTGTGCATGTAACAGTTGAACTATTATTCCAGTCTGACTGAAGATGGACTTTTAAGAGCCTGAGGTACTCCATTGATTTTTCAAAGCTGGATAGAAACACCCAGATCATGCAGTTGGAGGTTGATTTAATTTGTTTTTCACAAGGGACACGGATCCTTGTGCACCTGGTCTCTAAGGCTTTGTCCAATTTTTAGCTCTTCCGCCCCAAGGTCTTATACTGAATGTGCACACTTTTAGAAAGTGCTTTTCTGGGTGGTAAGGGCACAAGAGGAAAAACTGTTCAGAACAGAAATGAAACAGCTTTGTAAATGAACTTATTGCATCATTGCTGGTTGTGAGAAAAAACAAAAAAATTGTATAACTGTCCATGCAAAGTGATCTGTATGCAGCCCTGCTAACTGTGTTCAGAAATCACCCAAATTAAAAAAAAAAAAGTTTTCCAGTTTCTTTTCACACTGCTTCTGGATAGGCCATGTGATTTTAAAAATAATGCTAAAAGACACTGGGTTGTCCATTATATATATGTTTTTAATGTGATTACAGACTTGTTCGTGACACGTTAATAAAGGGGTCATATTCATATGAATATCAATGAATGATAAATATGTCATGATTCCTATAGAGTTTTTGCACAAACTAATTTAGGTTGCATGTTTAATTTCCGAATGGCTTATATTTGGACTGTAAATTAAATCAATATATTTATTCAAACTGACCACCTATTTTCACATATTTCAGTATTGTAGATACCTGTACCATTAGGTTGTACCTTAAACTAATTATAAGTTAAATTCTAACTTTTCAGAGGGATCTTCATGTCTTATTACATGTTGCCTGCATTATTTACTCTTTAACAGTTTAACTTAAACATTGTTTTGAACAGCATATTGTGTATTAACATTGAATTATTGAATCATTATTGAATTATTTATTATTGGTGTTGCAAATTTTCTAAAGTGGTGTTAAAATAAGTGATCAGTTTTCAATGAAGGTATCGGTTTCATTTATTAAGTCATGGCTTGGTCCAAAAATTAACCAGTGGCCAGCTAGTTAGTCTAGACACAAACTCTTTTGAATTAATGTCCCTTAACTAAAGACCTGTTCAAGGCGAACTCACTGAATACGTAGGGACGACAGTTTGGTAAGTGATGAGTAACGGGAAGTGACAGTGCATCCTACATTAATTTATGCATTAAATCATCATGATTCATGAAACATTGTGTAATAATTAAGCAAAGGGAAGTGGCCCCTAAAGAACAGTGTTACTGATTTGTCAGCTCTTGTTAACAGTAATGAATAATTACTTGTTTTTCGTTCCTTTTGAGTAGCCGCTCATCTCTGTCCTGAACTGTATTGAATTCCACCTGGTCTGTCCCTATGTTAAAAAGTCAGCAAAAGAAAGACAAATTTGTCACACTTTGCTGTTTTTAACAGCCAATATCTTAATTTCAGCCCATAATATGATGTATATCTGTCTTCACTCAAGGTTCTTGTCAATAAGCTTTGCACTGTTATTTAAAAAGTAATTTCTCCTGATCACATCACTTTTTGCCCTCATTCAACATCTATGTCAGTCAGATCTTCAGGTTTTGTGTCTCTGGGTAATAGCCTACAGAAAAATGTGATCTGAAGGTTTAAGGGGACAAGAGGACACCCTTGGACAACAGTGTCCCAACAGTGAGACACTCTATTGCATCCCAAAGCAGGAGCACAGTTAATGGGACAGAGCCTGAGTTCATTCATTTGATCTGTGTGAAGTCTGACCACACTGTGGTTCATGCCGAATCTACTTCTTGAGGGGTCTATGGCACACTTCATGTGTACTTGGCACGGTATGTGGGCATGTAAATGTTGCTGTGCACGAGTACAGGGCTGGAGAGTAGCATTGTAATGGTTTATCAAATGTCTGTTTCTTCTTAACATTTCTTTATAAACCGACTAATTCATGTAGTCCAGGGACATTTTGTTATCTGAGCTGTGCCATAGAGGTGAAAGCAAAAAGAGGCTTGTTATTGTTGTGTCATAGATATTAAAAACATATAGAGTAGATGCAAAGTATGTCAGCAGCATTATGAAGCCAAACACACTGAATACATACTACATAAAAAGGCCCATATACAGTGACTGCTTTCATTCTAAAACTACTGTAGGGGGAAGTATTCTCTGCTACCAAGCGACATTCTGGGAAAGACTACTGGTTTTGTATTCTATGTCTAAGGTGTTGTTTAGAAGTCCCAAGTGCCTAAAAACTTAAAGTTTAGATTGTATGCCACAAACCTAGATATTGATCAACTGGGAGATATTAGAGATGTTTCTTGTAGA
This sequence comes from Scarus forsteni, assembly GCA_036419115.1. Taxonomy (NCBI): domain Eukaryota; kingdom Metazoa; phylum Chordata; class Actinopteri; order Labriformes; family Labridae; genus Scarus; species Scarus forsteni. The sequence goes on from JAZDUH010000111.1 coordinate 2,003,556, forward strand.
TCGTAGGTCCATGTATTAACCCTTTCATGCATGAATTATTAACTCCAAATGACTACTTTTTTTTTAAATGTCTGTTTTTACTTCCAAAGAAGTTAAAAATCATGGACATCTTTGTCAATGCTCTGTTTCGAGGGAGCTATGCTTTCATTCACTCCAATGGGCACCATGCATTAATGATATAAATAGTAATTTAACTTAATAAAGATCCACAAACACATGTCTTTGACCAAAAAATTACTAAGAGTTAATAAAAGAAAAAGCAAATTCAGAAGTATGTATTTTATTGCTGTTTAATTAAACTATGTGAACTACACCAGCATTTGACATAAAAATGTTTTGAAATGTGAATACAGGCAGAAAGTCCAATTTGCTGTTCGTTGGCTATTTTGAATTTATGATGAAATATCTCGAAAAATATGCAATGAAAATATTTTTTATGAAACTTAAGACAGGGGTTTGGAAATATACCACTTGGTAGTTGGACTTAATACTGCAACCTAAAGGTTTTAAAATTTATCCCAAATATCTGTCTGCTGTAGTGGACACCATGCACGAAAGGGTTAATGGCATGTATGGATTAGTGTTTTCTGTAAGCAGGATAGTGACACTGTTGAAAATGTGGCACACAAGCCTTTTTGCACGGCTACAGTTTTCATGTGTCATGAGTTTCATTTAGTACTAAACTGTAGAAGCTGTTAAATGTACATTGGAATTTTCTTATTTTGAAGGGTTTAACAGGGTTAAGACTGCATCCACCAGCTTGGGTAACATTAAACAGTACTCAGTGAAAGTGACCATATATAGTGTAGGGATGCAAGATATTGGATTTTTGCTGAATTCCGATGCAGCAACATTTTCAAACTCTTTATCGATGCTGATATTTTTGTAAAAAGCACAAAGCTTCCTCTTGCCTATAATTGACCTTTTCTTGTCATGATTACAGTTCATTTGTGTTACAAATGGATGTGACGCAAGAAGAAAAACATCCTTTTTTTAATTAATGACACTTTTAATTTATTGAAGTGGACATTTAGTGATGATGCACCATCGTGGTACATTTGTAAATTGGTCTAATATTACAGTCAATTCATGAGCTTTTAATAGCTAATTTGCACTGTCAAATATCATCTGTAAATACTGGGAAAAAACATTCCTATTTGTTGATTTGACAAGCAACTTTTTAGGCAAATTTCTGCCCATAATGAAAATAACTCATATAATTTTGTGGATGCTTAATATATACGAGTCTTTTTAGTTGTTTCAATGCTTGTAGAGCCAACATCTTCTGCCAGCATAAAGATCTTTAGACAATAATGGCTGTCACTAGTTTACATTAATATATTACCAGATTTCCAGCATGTAGAAACACTGAGGGGTATTCCCAGAGTTGTGATATTGTTCACTCTGTCTTATGCAAGAACATTCATGAACGTCACACACAGAGGGCTCACATGTTCATCAGAGAGCTTTTATTTTCATCAGATTAAAAAAAGGCCTAAAACCAGAATTAAAATGTGTTTGTTCACACCCTGTAAACAGCTGCTGGACACCATCAGCCCTCCCTCATTTTCATAGACATCATCACAGCGTTTGCATTTTTATTTTTAGCAGCAGCTCACCTCACAGAAAACACGGCTCAGGCCTCATTTAAAGAGGAGCCATTGTTTTTGTGCAGAAGATTACTGTGAGATTACTGGAAGGGTCACAAAGGCCTTTTCATGAACACGTGGCAAAGATCAGGTGAATTGTTTGTACCCGGCTCCAGTGCCAAAATGTGTGTTTACTGCAGCTGCTGCTGCCAAATAAATGAGAAAATATCTGCTTATGTTGACCTCTTTAACTGCGGCTGATTGACATTTATTGATGAAAACAGACAGGACAGAAAGTTGCTTGCCTGTGTTTGGGTGTTAGAGTTTTTTGCTTCATTTCACAAACAGAACACTCATAAGAATTTCTGTTTTTGTGCTGCAAAGATAAAAATGAGGTCATTAAGATTATAAAAGCATTTAAAGAAGTTGCTAAAAGAAAGTACTGTTTGTCTTTGAGAGGTGATCTTGGCTATATGTAGAAACAAACATCCTTGACTCTGTTTCATTTTCCACAGACTGATATGTTGGATTATTTTGTGCTTAGAACGACAGGTACACATTGGGCAGCTCAGAAATGTTTGACACACTGACAGACCTGGTGGAGTTTTACAAACGTAAAGGCATCGAGGAAATGTCGGGGAACTGGGTGTATCTGAAACAGGTGAGATGGATTTTGCCATAAAAATGCTCCTAAATGTATAGTGCTTCACACATTTATAAGACCACCTGTCATAAAAACCAAAAACATGAATTTTTGCAGTCTTTAGAAAATAGTTTGAAGCTAAAAATATGAATATTATTGGACAAACATTTTGAACACAATGAGACATTTCAACTGAATTTACCTTTTAATACCCAAAACTGAGCTGCTCACTGAGCCTCTCTGAAAAGTCAGAAATTAATCAAGTTAATCATTTATCAACTAAAATTAATTTTCCTATTCATGAATGAATGTAAAAAACTATAATTTACATTTTTACCAAGAAATAATTATGTGCTTTTTTTTCTTTTTCCACTGTGCATTGAAATACATGAATAACAACAATGATAATATTTTTTGCATCAAAAAATAAAACTTAAAGAGCTTCTGCATACTGTTTTTTTTTAATCCATTACAAGGACATACTAAACGATTTTAGCATAGCAGTCCCGTTAATCTAGGGCAGCTGTTGAGTAAAAATAAATTTGTAAAGCATATTTGATGTGACACAGATCACGAGTATAAGCAGTAATAAAAAAGTTTGATCAGTGAAATACTCAAATATGTCAAATTATTTTTATTATTTGACAGGTACCATGCATAACACATCTGTTGTACCAGAGTTAGCTGTAAAACTAATTTATAGCTTTGGTCCCTGGGCATGAAATCTAAAGCGTGGGATGTAAAACAATACAACCAAACACCAGGTCCCACTGAACAACACAATTTTAATTTACACGATTTTCTCAATTTACACAACATTCTTAATTCACATAACTTTCAGAACAATAATCATTTGCTTGTTGTAATCACTCATTGTCTTTTTTGTAACTTTTTTGTCCTTTTGCAGCCGTATTACTCGACCAGAGTGAACGCAGCAAACATAGAAAGCAGAGTGAAACTGCTGGATCAAACTGCAAGGCAGCAGGAGGAGGGCGAAGGAGAGAAGACCAAGGCGGGCTTCTGGGAGGAGTTTGATGTGAGATTTAAACCAACAGACTTCTTTAATTTCATATTAAGTGTTTCTCACATTTGTGTCTTTGGTCATGGTTATGTCCTATTGAAAGGTCTAAAAGTTATAAATTAATCCTTGAATATTTTTTACCACTTCATTTCACTGGTGTATACTTTTGTTCATTTACACATTACTTTAGTCCATGCTTTCACACCCCAGTCCATTTGTCATTTTTCTCCTTTTTGGGACATTTTCTTTGTTTGTTTAGTCCGTGAACAAATACTTCTGGTCCTTTTCATTCCATGATTACGTACTTCTGTTTATTTATTTATTTATTTACTGCTGTGGTCCACACTTAATCACTTTTGTTTATTTGCACATAGCTTTTGAAAATGGACCCGTGCTCTGATAAATTAATTGATTCATTAATCCGTCCATCTATCTTCTATACTGTTTATTTAGGGGGCTGGAACCTGCACCAGCTGACACTGGACAGAAGGCAGTATACAACCTGAATCAGTCGATAGCCAATCACAAAGCCTCATAGAGAGACAACCATTCACTCTCACACTCAATTTAGAGTCACCTGTTAACCCAGTGAGCATGTGTTTAATCTGTTGGAGGAGAGGAAGACCCGTGTAGGCATGGGGAGACCATATTTACTCCCCGCAGAGACCTGGTCGACACAGGAAGTCTTCTTCTTGCTGTGTGGTGCATAGACTTACCTGCTGCACCACCGTGCTGCCCCTGATTTATTTAATCTTTACTTTATTCTGTGCTTAAGTACTGAACTTCAGTTACAATGCTACATTTTTTATTAAACATTTATTTTTATTTTATCTTCCCTACACTCTAATTAAGTTGAAAAGTAAATTTCCCTGTAGACAACAAAGAACTCATCTTATCCATCTGCCTGAATTATTGCATTACAAAAGCATGAATGTATGTAATAATTCATAATAATCATAAATAATGCACACATATTAACAGCATACTTATAACCACATTGGTGGTTTCAGGCTTCATCAGTGCACAAAATCAAACAATTCATGCTGAATTTGGACCAACTAAAGTGCTTTTGACATTTCAATTGTGATTCAATCAAATATTGGTTATTTCATTGCTATTGCTTCCAAAGTGGTGGCATGGTGGCGCAGCAGGTAGTGCATGTGTCTCACAGCAAGAAGGTTGCTGGTTTGATCCCTGAGCTGGCAGGGCCTTTCTGTGATGTGTTTGCATGTTCTTCCTGTGCATGCATTGGTTCTCTCAGGGCACTCTGGCTTCCTCACACAGTCCAAAAACACGCTCATTAGGTTGATTGGTGACTCTAAACTGCCCTTAGGTGTGAGTGTGATCGTGAATGGTTGTCTGTCTCTCTATGTGGCCCTGGGCTCAATAGGCTCCAGCCCCCCTGTGACCTCGGTATAAATGATGGATGGATGATTACAAAGTTTCTTAAACTTCTCACCCAGTAGACACTGGAGGGAAGTATACTACCATCTTGTGGTGGTTAATTTTTAAATATTACATAAGAGCTCATAGCAGGCTCATTTATCATGAAGTGTTCAGACTGATCTTATAAACTTAAACCTGTTGATACATTAACAACTAAATGCTCAGTTAAGGAAGTAGAAAATTCAGTGATGGTAAAACAGCACATTTAACATTAAACCATGATTATTAAGCTCAATGTACTCTGGACTTGACGATAAAACAGATTCACTGCATCATTGTGACAACAGATGAAGCATGTGACTGAGCTGTTACAGAGATAAGCTAAAATGCTCAGTAACCTGTAACAAAGATGTTACTTTTACAGTCCACTGAAGTGCAAGTAAGAAAAATGTTCAATTCTTTTCAAGGGATTAGGGATTAAGTGGACTGTATCAATAGATGGATTTATATGAAAAAAATAAAACGTAAGCATGCTTAACATCAATAAAAGGTAAAAATTCTTGTCACCTGCACTATAAAGCATTTAAATTTTGCTCAAGTAAACAAACTGTTTTATCTGCATTTTAGTTAAATCTGATCTGATAAAGGCTATTTCTTTCTTCCTTTTGTTAAATTGTAAGAATCCAAAATTATACAAACAAAAGTGTCTAAGGATGAGTTAAAACTGACCTTCAAGCTGTGAGAAAAAACCCATGCAGCCCCCTTTGTACCTGAAGTTGCCAATTTTGGACAAAATACTTAAAAATCTTCCCTCATTTTTGTTCTAATATTTTTTTTACTGTCAGATAATCTTCACATATTAAAACCACTTTCAGGGAATGTTCTGCTGGCGCAGAACCATCTTGTTTGAGTACGACTTGTTGCTCATGTTGATAAGTTATAATCAATACCTCATAAACAAAAACAGATACAGTTTTAATCACTAAAGAAAATGAGGTGGTCTTTAGTTCAAACAGCTGAGGTTGTTTCTTGAGGAGGATGACTTCAGGTTTGGTAAGTTATTGATAATGCCGGTTCATTTTTAACTTTTATATTGTTCCATCAAATTCAATTAATAGGACTTTTCTTACTCACATGTATTTTGAAATGTAACATGGTTTTTCCTGCTTTAAGGATAAGTATAATCTTAATTACAAAATCATTCAAGGGAAAACTCCCATCTACTTATCCCCTCGCTAAAGCTTGAGGGAGGACATTTTGTTCTCGGGATTTTGTGCAAGCAGATTTTCTGCACTCACAGAATTACTGCAATTAAAATCCTTCTACATTTTAAATCAACTGTGAAATCTACTGTGTAATTATTTTTTGCTGCTTGTTTTACTCTGATTATTTTAATATCCCCTCAACTTTACATGTTTGTATTTTCTGATAAAACTGGGTTGCTAACTTTTTATTAAATTCCAGTAAGTACAGTTTTCCAGATTGTGCTGTTTTATTGAAAGATAATGGCTGCAGGACGCAGTCAGAAGTTTCAAACACCTTCAGAATGAAATGTTGATAAAGTTTAATATTTGGACACTGTTTGGATCACACAGCGTCTCCTTCTTTCCCTCCAGACTCTTCAAAAAATTGAGGCAAAGGTGAAAAAGAGCCGAGAAGAGGGTCAGAGGCCTGAAAATAAGAGCAAAAACAGATACAAGAACATTCTTCCCTGTGAGTCTGAATCTTCTTTGCCCCATTTTTGGATTTAAATGTCATGAATAAACCCCCATTCTGATGTTTTTAAGTAAACATGATTTGTTCTGCTTCTTTCCCACGGTGTCATTGCTCTGTTGCTGTTTATAACAGTCAATGACACCAGAGTCGTCCTGCAAGACGCTGATCCTAATGAAGTGGGTTCAGACTACATCAATGCAAACTACGTGAAAGTAAGTCTGAGGACCTCAAAGTATCACAACATAAATCAAACAGCATTAAGCACCAACTGTCACACCCTCTTTTTAAGATTTTTATTCCAGAAGTTTAATCTTTACAAGGTGAAAACAAGACAAACATTCAGTGGGGACTAAACATGAGTGCAGTATCATAGCCAGATGTCTGTTTATGTTCAAAAAAGTCGCATAAAGAATAGATAGATAAACAAGTAAAATAACGCCGTCCTATTTTGATACAAGCCCCCTCCCCCCAGTCTCGTCTTAGCAAAGGCTTCTCTCTGAACCCCATTGTCCCATAAAAGTCACTCTTAGCATACTGTTTCCCCATGCACTGCATGCACTGAAAAAATGCCATAAATAAGCATAAAATAATATAGTTTACACATGCACTGCTTCAGAAGTATTCACCAGTCTCAGTCCTGTTCATGTTTGATAATATGATAAATGATAAATATTTACTTAAAAAATGATCATGAGGATTACCAATGAAATACAACCCCATAGTAACATATCATACAAGAAACATTTTTGAATATTTTTTAGGCAAAAATATGTGCCCATGGTCAGCAGTGTTGGGAAAGTTACTTCAAAAATGTAATGCATGCTTTATTACGTGTTCCTGCCATTTCAAAGTAATTAGTTACATTATAATAAAGCTGTATTTGAAATGTAAGGCATTCTACTATTATCACATTATTTTTAAGTTACTCTGGTGAAAATAACAGGAAATACGAATTTGGCCTTTTAAATGTAGCTCATTACGCTCAAAAAGCTCATTACACATCCAGTGGAAGGTGATGTGGTGGCTATCTGACTGAGTTCAGCTGAAGGCTAAAAAAAGTAGAATATTATAGACACATTGATGGTTCATGGCACAATACAAGAAATGATCATAGCAAAAACAGACAGAAGGTAAAATTCTGGTACACTGTGTTAGTAACTTTAGGCCTAGCAGAGGACTTTTCTCCTCTGCTGATCTCACGGAGTGTTAAGCAAATTTGTATTTAAACAAACAAAAAAAAACCTTCATTTCAGGTTAAATCAAAAATGCATTGTAACTTACATTACTGACATTTGTACCTAGTAAAATATTACTGTTTTTTTTGTAATGCCTTACATTACTATGTTACAGTAAAAAGTAATGCATTACAATAATCACATTACTTTTGTAATGCATTACTCCCAACACTGATGGTCAGGGATATGCTACTTACTCCAGATGAGAGATGAATAAATGCCGTCTTAGCTCACATGCACCTCAAAGATCAGGAACATGCCTTGTGATGTCTGTGTGGGCAAAGTAAACATTAGGGCACAGCCTGGAAAACCAAAACTTAATCCAGCTTTTTAGAGGGACAGACAAAACCCATACGTGCTTCCACTAAAACAGCCTTTTCTGAAACATGCCCAAATTCAATATCTGAGTCACTTTTTGGGCAAGAATCTTAAAACACACATACAAATATTTAAATACTTAAATCTCAAGATGTTTATTTCTGATCATCTTCATTTCTGTGTGTTTACAGAACACCATGTGGGAGTCCGGAGGTCAGAAAGTTTACATCGCCACCCAGGGGTGCCTTGCAACAACCGTCAACGATTTCTGGCAGATGGTGTGGCAGGAGAACACAAGAGTGATCGTCATGACAACCAGGGAGGTGGAGAAAGGACGGGTCAGTATCAAAACAACAATCCTGGCAGCAGAATTGATGACTCAGACCATCTAGGTTTTACAATAACCAAGAGGTTATTTCAATATGTCAGAACATTTCAGTCGTTATTACACACCTCTAATGACATTCTGACCAAAGGAAAACTTCCTCTTTTAGAAACGGGCTCACTGTTTTGTCCTTCCTGAGCAGAGGATGATGTCTGTGCCGTATTTCCCTTTAGTATTTTTTTCAGCTCTTCTGTAAATACCACTCAATATGTCACTATATGTCAGAGCACTGGCTTCCACAAAAGATAAAAGCTGACATTAAATCCTGTTTCTCTGATAAGCTTCAAATGTCTCATCCCTTCGACACATCATTTACATAATTAGATAACAAAAATGAATTAAAGAAGTTGTAGAGCACTGGCCTTTCACCGCTCTGGTCAGAGGAAGTAAATGGTGAAAAGCTGGCATGGTTTTTGTCAGCCTTCGACCTTTCCAAACAGAAAAAGGTTACTAAAGTGCACATGTTGGATTATTTTTTTGGAATGTTTTTTTTTTTTCTTTTTATGCAATTTGTGCTCATCCGCATCACTTAAACATCTCACAATCAAACACAAATATTTGTTTTTACATCTGTGGTTGCTTCGCAGAATGTACTTTTTCTTGTCTTTCCTGATGTCTCAAAAACAATGTATTTCAAAGAGATACATATCAATACATTCAGTAATCAGCATCTTTTATTGAAAAATGATATAACATTTAAAAATAAAGTTTCTTAATTGTTTGATTTCTCTCTTCTCAGGTATTGCTTTCAGACATTAACTTGTCCTAAAAATATTTTTGCAATAGCTTTGAATCATCGATGAAGGTATTTACTGTCACATTTATGTAGAAAGTGGAAGCGCTCAGGGGTACAAATCTTCACCAAAGCACCTCTGACATTCTTAGTGGAGTTATTAAAACGTGGAAAACTGGCAATGTTAGAACAGTGATTCCCAACCAGGGGTACGTGTACCCGAAGGGGTACGCGAGAACATTGCAGGGGGTACGTGGAAAAATTTACTTATTTTATTATTTTATCCTTTATTTAACCAGATAAAAGCCTCATTGAGATTTAAAATCTCTTTTTCAAGAGGGACCTGGCATGGCAGCAGCAGACAGTTACATAATAAAAACAACAAATACATTCAGACATCAGCACATTGAAACCAAACCATTCTGGAAACACCAATTCAAAACAAAATGAGAAGCAGTCAAGAATTGAAGCAGTCACATTGTCCAAGGCTAGCTCTTTCCCGGCCCCTTATCAAAGTCTTAAATTCACCAACAGTGACCAGTTCTGTCCATCGAGAGACTATTCCAGGTAGAGGGGGCAGCATATTTAAAGGCTGTCTTACCCAGTTCTGTTCTGACTCTAGGGACAAACATTTTAATGAAATCCTGTGAGCGCAGTCCGCGACGAATACTAGACCTTATCAAATATGTGGTCAGATAAGACGGTAGCAGCCCAAGAACAGATTTGTAGATAAAGAGTAGTAAGTGAGAGTGTCTACGGACAGACAGGGAGGGACAATTTGCAGCAGCATACAGCTCATTTATTTCCAACTTGGAGAACTGAGTTAGCCTGTCAATAGAATTGTATTTTTAAGCTACAACTAGTTTTCCCAGGGAAATAATAACCTGAGCCAAGCTAAAATGAAAATGGCTGCCAACCTGCAGCCAGGCAAATATAGATAAATGGTTGAAACATCCAGTTGCTCTGGATTCAGGAGATGAAAAGGTTAAATGCCTGTTTAAAGGGGTTTTATTCAGAAAAGCTTAAAGGAGGACTGTGGTAAACATTACAACAGTTCTATACAACAAAGGCAGGTTAATTATTTTGATTTTGTATCTATTTAGTAAGATTACATATTTATTTTCAAGACAGTATATTATTTTTTGTTATGTTTAATTTGACTTAAAAAGAAGAAAATTTCTGAGAACTCAAACGTTCAAATTAAGACAAAATATTTTAATTTATGAATCAATTGTGATTACATTCTGCTTTTGAAGAAAACACGTATGAGCGATGGGGTACTCATGGCATGACAAAAAGGCTCAGGGGGTACACAAGACAAAAAAGGTTGGGAACCACTGTGTTAGAACATTAACAAATCCTTAAAAAAAAGTCCTGGATCTGTATTACTTTTTCCTTGTGCAAAAACATTCCTATATAAGTTCATCCAAATTGATTGAAAACTTTGTCTTGCACACAGACAGACAAACAATGCAAAAACACAACCTCCTTGGCAGAGGTAAAAATGAATATTAATTTTATTTATTTAATTATTAAGCATCCCTTTATTGCACATACTCTTCTTTTGCAGCCCCATTACAATTTCAGCAACTCACTGTTGCAATACAGTTGTAGATTAATTGAACAATCGCTGTATTACTGTACAGATCAAGTTTATAATCCTAAAATTATTAATACATGAAAGGTTTACTTTTTCATGATGAAAAAAATCCCATAAATAAACAAACAGGAAATACGTTACAAAGTCGGGGAGGAACAACTCTCTGTCCTTCTCTCTAAATATGTTTGATGTTGTTTATTTGTTTCTCAAACTCTTGTATCACACCTTTTTAGGGTTCATTTCATCAGAAGTACAGAGATTTTTTACTTGTTTAATACATTCATTATTTTGTTATTGACATTTTTTATCAGTGCAAAGCTTGTTGACATTAGTCTGACACAGCAATGAATTACTCGATTTAGAAAATTTCACGTTGTCAAGTCTTTCTCTGTTGGAAACATAAACCTAACAGGATAGAAACCTTCAACAAAATGTAATGCAATGGCTTTTCAGGTTCTTTAGATTTCACAGTGCAGGTAACTGATTATTCAACAAGACAGCACTTTAAAAAAAGACTACCAGGATTGACAAAAATGACCTAGAGCCTTACTTGGTTTGTTGTAGAAAAACAGACATTTCAGAGATATGAAGCGAGTTCCTGGGAATACATGTGAAGATTAATCAAAATATTGTAACTGTATGACCTGAACCTCTTTTCCCTAAAGTCAGTCCACTTAGGAATTGGAAGGAACTCTGTATTGTTTAAGAAATAAATACTTGAAAACTGTGTTGTCATAGTTGGGAGTTGGTTCCATCACTTTGAATTGGTTTGATATTTATTAAGCTCTTCTGCAGAAGAAGAGGCTGACTAATAATTTACAAAAAAGAGAAAAAGGAGATATGAGGTTCCTGACTGACAGCATTAGTCTGGCACAGAGGTGCAGATTTAACAACACGGCGGTGAGAAGTAACCTCAATAAATGAAGAACTAAACCTTTTATTTGAGTATGCAAATAATGTGCTGCTATATTTTTAAGAAGAGACATGATTATTTAAATATATGTAGTTATAGTGGTATTCATGTTACCTTGCCGAGGACCTTTGACTTTTATAGTTTACATAGCTGTAAAGTAAGGCGGAGTTAAATAAACTCGCTGTTTTATTACTACCATCTGGAGATAACCTAAATATCCAAGGGAGAAAAAACAGAGCGTAATTCACAAATCCAAAGCTACATGTATGAACTAAATGAATTTAAATGTCAATGTCATTCAGCTCTGAAGATAAGTTAAACAAGCTTGATTTGTTCTCCTCTTCTCCGCAGAATAAATGTGTGCCATACTGGCCTGATCAAATGAGCTGCAAAGAGTTTGGTCGGTACTTGGTGAAATCTGAATCAGAAAGAGAAGCAAGTGATTACAAAGTTCGAGTCCTGGAGATCTCACTTAAAGACAAGGTAATGTTCAAACCAGCTGATCTGTGGCAGCTCCCTTCATAATGATGGTTTTTGTCTCCTGTAGGATGCAGACAACATTTGACATTATGTCAATATTCAAAATGTGATAGAATTTCCATTACAATTGAATATGGCTGCATGCAGAGACAAAGAAACTGACTATAAACTCTGTGCTCTTTTTTCATTTGTCACTCATGGCCCACGCTTTCATTTCATCATTACGGTTTGGGGGAAATTAGTTGTTGTAGTTGAAAAGTGATACATTTGATTTTTACAACTTTCTCGATCAGGCACCGAATGTTTGTGTTCTTGAGGATGCTTAACCTCCCAGGAGTGAAAAAAATTCACTTGCATTTATACTTGTGTTTTTCTTGCAATTCACCCCATAAATGCTCAATGTGAAATATTGATTGCTCTTTGTTTTACCTCTTAACATGCGCACCTGCCAAGGTACTGCAGATGTTAATTAGCTCAAGTGGAAATATTTACAGGTACATCTAAAAAAATTAGAATATCATGAAAAAGTTCAATATTTTTCATCACTCATTTCAGAATGTGAAACCCATATATTATATAGATTAATTACAGATAGAGTGAAACATTTCAAACATGTATTGCTTAAAATGTTGGCAATTCTTGGGGTGCTGGTTTGGTGTAGTGGTTAGCACCCCTTGTACATGCTTCTGCCAGTCCAGGTTCAAATCCCGCCTTTGACCAGTTTGCAGAGTGTCTTCCCCTGCTCTCTCTCCCCCCTTCACAAGCCTATCCACTGTCTCTCTCCTATCATTAAAGGCATAAAATGCCCAAAAAATATACTTTAAAATGTTGGTAATTCTGAAATGAGTGATAAAAATATTTAACTTTTTCATGATATTCTAATTTTTTTTAGATGTACCTGTATTTAATATTGCACATGATCTCTGTACAAATACAATGAACTAAACTGATTACTGACCATTGCACCAGTGCTCAGACACAGTGCAGGATAAATGTTTTTGGCTGATTTTGTGTTTTTTCTCTTTCACAGCCCAAACATTCTCGCACTATTTGGCACTATCAGTACCTGAGTTGGCCTGATCACGGTGTCCCTCAGGAGCCAGGTGGTGTCCTCAGTTTCCTCACTCAAGTGAACAGCAAACAAGCTGAAAATCCAGATACAGGACCCATGATCATCCACTGCAGGTAACAGAAAACTGGAGCAAAAACGATGCGCTGGGTCAGGAGAAAATGTATTTGATTGTTGGAGATCATCGATGAATGACACATGAATTACTTTTTCGAGTTTTTTGTGTCAGATATTTTGTTATGAAGTTGTTGTAGTGACAGAAAAAAAGGTAGTTTCAATCTGGTATAACCCATCACACAATAGTGTGCAGCTGTTGTAATACTAGTCTATAAAATATAAAACAAAGCCAAATAGCATTTTATCACACTAACAGCAAAACACTGGGATATCAAACTGTCCATAAAATTTGAAATTCCTTTCCACAGGCATCAAAAAGCAAATATTTTTCTTCTTTGGCACATTTTTTATCTGTGATTGTTAGACATGAGTAAAAGGGTCAGGAATGAGAAAAGATAAGAGGACAAAGATGCTGGTTCATAGTGCATATATCGATGAAAATATGACATTTTGAAGGGAATTTATATGTTAAGTAAAAAAACAAAGTGTAACCAGAAAAAAGTTAAAAAGAAAAAACAAACTAATCAAAGAGAGAATAAAAGTAAGACAGGGAGAATGTCGGAAATGTGAAAAGTCACGATTTGAGAGGAAAAAGGTGAAAATGCCAAGAAAAATAAAATTTTGATAAAAAGGATAAGACTTATGGGACTTGAGATGCATTAAATTGGATTTTTTATATCAAATATGTTGATATTTCCAAATGTATTGTCACTGATACCAATAATGATACTTATATTTTGTGTCAAGGGCACTAAGCTCCTTCATAACTATACTGATCTGTTTCTTTCATGACTACAGTCCATTTGTGTTAGAAACTGATGGGAAGCAAATAAAACATAATTTTTTTCCCTAAGAAATGACAGTATTGATTTATTAAAGTGTATACTGAGTCATGATGAGGAACATTTCACAGTATAATTCTACATTTTTCCAATATTACAGACAATATTTGGTCTAACTATATCCAATTTTTGTGGTCAAAATATTTGCTCTAAGTATTGGCAAAAATGTTCATATCTGCTTATACTGACAATCAGCTTTTGAAACAAATATCCGATACCGGTATTGGTATAATGATATCATGCATTCCCTTGATAGGACAAAAATTAAGAGTATTAAAAGAACAAAGTCCAAACAATGAAAACACTAGTGAAGCGAGAAAAAATCTGGACTTTGAAAAACAAAAATGAAATGTCAAAAAATAGTAATTCTAAGAGCAAAGGTTAAAATTAAGATAGTGTTTAATTATTTTTTATTCAATATAAACTGTTGAGTAAAAATGAAACGTTGATAGAAGAAAGTCTTAGTGTTGTCATAAGTCAGAGTTTTTAGGGAAACAATGCTAATGTCATATCAAAACTGGAATGTTGAGTGATGCAACGTTTGGGAGCCAAAGGTTAAATAATAAGCATTGATTATTATAAAATAATCAGTGCTTCTGCATGCTGCAGCAGGTTCAAATCTGAACATGAGATAGTCTCAGTTTATGTAAAAGAGAGCCAGTTATTGGCTGATCTGAAGTGTTTTCCCTCACATTGTGCTCATGTCACATGTTGTAAATCCTCAGCCTGAACATGTGTGATGGTGTTGTGGAAAACATCTGTTTCATTGTAGATTTAAAAACAACAACAAGCTCAGGTCTCTTAGTCACAAGATAGGTGATACCACTCAGACGTTTAAGATTAAAGTGATCATGTTTTACAAGATTAAGATAAGTACAAGCTGAACAAAAGCTTTAGAGTCGACTGACGGGTTATCCTTTTGGAATTTGTCTGGTGTGATGTAAGGGACTGATATTTTTTTTAAACTTGTTGCTTGATGTTTACATCATGCTTGTGTAGGTATTTTTGGTATGTCAGCGTGCTCATAAAGCTTCAAAACACTAATGTGATCCCACAGGGTTTCCCTTAACACAACTCTCTTAAGACTTTTAACATTTAACCCTCTACTCACAACCAGACGTCACAGGCCTCATGTCTGAACGATGAGCAGAAGGAGGAAGTTTTCTCATTAAGCAAGACTTTTGATCATTTAAAAAGTTAAAAGTTTGTTTTTGCTGTGGCAGTGTTTGGTTATTTTCTGTGTGTGTTCTTATATATGTTGTAGTTTTGTCAAAAGCACTTATTGTTGTTGTTGTTATCATTATTACTGTAGTTGTTACAATTGTTATTGTTGTTGTTGTTATTATTAGTATTTGTAGTATTGGCAGTGTTAATGCTAACTGCGTTTCCTGTGACTGTACAGTGCTGGGATTGGTCGAACAGGCACCATCGTGGTTATTGACATGCTCATCGAGAACATCGACACACTTGGTAGATCTATTTTTTATATCAGTTAAAATAATGCATTCAAAACACACATTTGAATATTTTATCTTTCTTTGTACTGACTCCTTTTCTCTCTGATCCATATCCTCTGTGCAGGTCTTGACTGTGACATCGACATCTCGAAATACATCCAGATGGTGCGAGAGCAGCGCTCCGGCATGGTGCAGACAGAAGCTCAGTACAAGTTCATCTATCTGGCTGTATCGCAGTACATTCAGACCACCAAGGCCAAAGACTGTGCCTACATGGTGAGACAGGGATAAGTCTGAAATATTGATTGAGACAGGAAAAAACAAGGAGACGGTTAAATTAATCACAGTACTGTGTGTATGTCTATAGGCCTTTGCACTTTTGACTGCTATCTAAGCACCAGAGGTGGCTTGTTCGATGCTAAAGGGTTGAAAGGCTTGATATGTTATCAGAAAGCAGCCTGTGAACGATGAACATTGACCTAGAGACAGAAAAAACAACTTGCTACGTAGACTAAACCAGCTGTGACCTCGTTCTGAGTTTGAGAAGTCATCTGAGTTTCTCTTGTGTTTAGGAAACCGACACAGAGTATGGAAACCTGCAGCTCAAACACCCACCGGCCAGCAGGACGGTCTCAAAGTGAGTGAGCCCCAGTGTGTGACAGTGTGTGTGGGAAATACACGTCCCTAAAACATGTGCATCACCCTTCGAAACCCCAGTATGAAATTTAGTTGAAAGTTTTTACTCCATTCTTTACATTTTTCTGCACATGTGAGAGTGAGCTCATGGTGATGTTTGTACTTGATATAGAGTTGGGCTTATGCACTTACATGTCAACTCAGAGTTACAGAACAACACTAAATTACCAAACATATTCGTCATATTCACTCTGCAGATTTAACCTTGAGACTACAGGCACCTAACAAGAAAAAACACATGGATTTAAACCAAACTCTTGCTTAAAATCAGATTACTTTAACAAGCACTGAGCTTTTTCTACTTTAATGAAGGTACCACTCTGTACCAAAGCCTTTTTCTCCAAAGGAAGCCATCACATCACTACAGCATGATGTAACCTGCAAGTAACTGAAAAGGTTTAAGACAAAACACTGTTGGGTTGTCACAATAGCTTCATTAAAATCATTAGAAAACTTAAGGTTATTTTCATATTTCCAGTTTTGTTTCATTGCTTTCATTGCTTTTATTTTATATCTGCACAGGTCTTTGCACAGCACTTGTTTAGTCTCTTTAACTGCACAAGTTCTTATTTGCCAAGGCCTAGGGTTTTCTTTAATTGTTCTTTAGGTAATGTTCTATCTATCTATCTATCTATCTATCTATCTATCTATCTATCTATCTATCTATCTATCTATCTATCTATCTATCTATCTATCTATCTATCTATCTATCTATCTATCTATCTATCTATATGTATATATCTATCTTGTCTCACATTGTGAACTCCTCTGGTTTGACCTTGTCAGAAACTCCAGTTATACCTGCTAGGATTGGCTAGAGCTACTTCTGTCAATGTCTAAAGATAAATAAATAAATAGATAAATAAATCTTAATTTAAATAGCACCAATTCAGAAAAGTGTTATCTTAACACATTCCCAAATAGAGCAGGCCATAGATTTCATTTTATAGATACTTGTTAATGCATATATAAAAAACACATATCCACATATTTACATATACATACATCTATATCCAACATGAATCCAACATGAGCACAGCACTGGGCCAACCCTCAGGAAGGGGCATCTGCAGGAGGCTTACAGTAACAGTGGCAAAAAAAACAAACAAACTCTGTTGAGTAGTTGGAAATCATGAGCAAAACCAGAGTTGGGGTTCTGGGCAGAGGGAGGTGGACAGACACAAATGTGAACAAAGTGCTTTTGACTACTTTCTACTAACGGTAATTTTAACTGGATCAGCACCTGGTGTTTATGTGCCATCAGAGGGTTTGGCGTTTCAGTGGTGGGGTAAGACTAATGTATGAAGAACTTTTTGTTGTTGTTGCAGTGTGACTTTTAGATGTCACCATGACATTGACCATGTATCTCTTAAACACATCCTTTAAAGCATTCTTGAAATATTACATTAACATGCAGTAGATCGGGGTGGGCAAGTGGCGGCCCGGGGGCCAAATGTGGCCCTCCACATCAGTGAATGTGGCCCGCCATTCATTTCCAAAAACCAGCAGCTGTAAATATGAAAAAAAAACTCAGATATCCAATAGAAATAATTCTATATAATCTTATGTAAGTTATTAACAACCTTACTTTGCTCTTATAGTGTCTAAATCTCGTACATGAAGCCTTTAACATTATATCAAGTATCACTCAATACTATATTTAAAAAACGGCAGAAGCAAAATATTTGAGCTTTAAAAATTCGAAAAACATCTTTTTATTGATTTGAAAATAACTTCATTGGCTTTAATTCCATGTATATTAGCTAAATTTGCTTGAATTCTGTATCAAGTTAATTTGATTATGCATAATAACTTGTATTTATGTTGTCAAATATTAATATTGGTATTCTAATTTTATGACAAATTTATTTTCTCATTTGTTGTTTATCCAACATTCTTTTTCATTATTGAGAGTTTCTGAAAATTGTAACAATGTGGCCCTCTTGGTAATTAAAGTTGCCCACCCCTCCAGTAGATGAACATGAGGCGAGATGACTATGATTTCTGAATCTCACGATATTATCAGTTTAACCTTGAATCAGAGTGGACATTAGTGTAGAATTTTTTTCAAGCAAGGGAAGAACATGAAGTCTAATGGCAATAACATTTGTACCTATAACCTCCTAGATATAATTATTTCATGTTTAGTCAGAGTGGACGCTTGTGCAGAGTTTGAATACAGTCACTCCAAGCGTTCTTGGGATATCAGACTCACATCATTGACCTGGAAACAACCTAAAAACATAAAACCCTCGGCCTTAACTATCACCTGTGTGCCTTCAGAAAAAACTGCATAGCATAGGTTTTTATCTATTTATTTATTTGGGGGCAAAGCACATTATTCAGCATTACTGTTAATATCCAGAGTTGGCCAGCTGGCTAATGTTCCATGGCAGACCTTTGTCCTGGTGTTTTGAAATCAGTAAGGTGCTTAGGCTTGCTTTGTACCAGAGCAGCACAGCAGGGCATCTGAGGCAATCAGATGGTTTTTTCTTTGAAGTGCTATTCTCAGCCTCAGGAAAAAAGTTTCAACGGAACCTTCGGCAGAGCAGATTAATCAATACTTTGAAGGTAACAAAGATACTCCAGTAACCTATTAGAAATGTTCAATCGATATAGACAACCTTAAAACAGGACACACAAAGTCACAGGTTGGTAGCAGCCCTCCTGTCTAATAGAAGTTGAAAAAAACAAAAAGAACAATAGTAATACCACAAATGTGTTTTTTGATAACAGAGTGAGGAATGAGTCCAAATATGCAGAATAAAGTTAACATTTTAGCACCTCTGGTCCCCAATGGTGAAATCTATGGGATTTTACCACAGCTTTTCATGTATTTACCTGATGTTTCATTTTCCAACATGAACTGTATCTGATATTTTCCCAATTTTTGATTTTTGAATCGTTGTAATGTTTTTCAAGAATGGCTGCAAACAAACAGCTAGCTAGGACTACAAAAACCCTAATGCAATCATTACTGATCACTTTTCAAAACAATAATACATACACCACAGCCACAGCCATGGGCACCATCTTGATCAGCTCATTTGTTTCTTTCTATCTTTTTTTTTTTCAAGAAAGACCTCACTAACATAGCTGTCATACAGTGTCTCAGACTTAAAAGTTTAATTCAGGACAAGAGAAAACAACAAAACTGGCTATTAAGTGGGTGACAAAGCAAACCATCTGCCTTTGTCTACACATTATCTATGATACGGATAAATTAGCTCAGCGTTTATTTAAACGCTTCTTTCAAGATTACTTTATGCCAGAGTGCAATGAAAAGTTTCCTGTCCAAAACCCACTCAGATGTTTGATTTTGCCAACACACCTCTCTGTTTCAGCCCTACTCTGAACAGGAAAAGCCCCTTTCTAATGTAGCCAGGTGTGGGACTAACAAACATCTGGCTTTGAAAGTGTCTCCTATCAGGGGGGGAGCGGCAAATCCCTTAATGATATCATTAGAGGGAACATATCAAATGAGCCGTCTAAACAATCCTGAAAAATGGCTTGTAAATGCTGTAACTTAAGAATGCTGTGGAGGATTTCTGTCAAACTTTACAAAGATGTCCACTCCCACTCAAAATTGTCTTTTCAGAATCAGAAATCTGTTTACTGTTATTGTTTCTAAATACAACAAAATTAGTATGACCATCAGTAAATTAGGTTAAAAAGACACGTAACAAAAACAAGACACTGGACAAAAATGACATTAAATAACTTAAAAAGATTCAAGTGGTTGAGTGCCATTGTGGCTGGCATATTAAAAGATATTATGTTTGTTCAGTGTGCTGAATCTAATTTCCACTATGACAAAAGGAGGAAATGATTAGATCTAGAGATCAAATGTCAACGTCATAGAGTCCATCTTTGCTTATAAGTGAAATATCTCAAGAAGTCTTTTTAGGATTTTTGCCAACATTTGCACAAATGTCCCTTAAGACTCAATTATAAGCTGATGACTTTTTTGAGCGAAAATATCTAAGGCCAAGGTCACTGGGCCTCATCTTCTTCTCTTACTAACAAGATTTTCACAACTCTCACTGCAACAGAAACCCCCCAGCCCCTTTCTAACTAACAGAGCACCTTCATTATGTGACACTTATTAATCACCAGGCAATTATTCTGGTAACTTTTATTGTGAGAAATCATCTCACAGTATTTAACTCACCAGAAGCTGATGTATAAAATATAAGCTGAGCATTTGTAAATGTAAGCACAAGAGAATAGATAATTTTTGAGTGGATGAACACAAATCAAACACGCCCTCTGTCTCCGGCTCACTGTTTAAAGCATGTTTCTGTGACCTTTGAGCGAGGACACCTCAAATGAGGCAGTCGACGGTGATAAAACTCTGCACAATTCCAACACTGTAAACTTTGACCCACTTGCAGGCCTGAAAGCTTCTCTACCAGATTTGAGTGATTGATTCACGGCTGGTTGCTCTGTTTAAATCGTTCTCCTGCAGATGGCTGGTTCATTAACCTCCACAGCGTCCCGATTCACTTCTAACTAAACTGTGTCCAATTAATTATGAATGCTCTATAAAAAAATAGAGGAAATATAAAGAGACTAATCAGCATTTTCTGTTTGCAGAAATAAAGAGGACATTTACGAGAACCTGTCCAAAGGGAAGAAGGACGCAAAGAAGCAGAAGCAGGACAAGAAAAGTGGCTCAGTGAAGAAAAAATAGATGAGATGCAGAAGATTTACCAAAGTTACGATACCTTGTTATATTTATGCAGGAGCTAGTTTTGGAGAAATTTTGACTTTGTTAAAAAAAAGATGTAAAATCAGAGGCACAATGATGTAATGACATTTGATATGTCACATGGATGTTCAGGGTTTTTTGTTGATGATAAAGACAGAAAATGTGTCAACTGTCTGATTGTGTGATTGTCTTCTCATTTCACATCTAGCTTGAGCAAGAACACATAAATATGTGGGATAGTTAGGCACAGTGATTCTGATTTTTTTTGTTGCCAAAGGCACTCCAAAGACTGAGCCAAAATCTCAAGCCCAATTTATTTATAGTCATGCAAAAAAGACGTAAAGTATGTGTTTTAGCATATTCAGTTGTTTCATTTTTCTTTTTTATCTACTTATGCCTAATAAAAATTGACTGGTTCAATATAATGAATGATATGGATGTGACTGTAGTTCTTCCCATCTCAAGAACTGGGGCATGTTTGTGCAGTGTTATATGACTTTGCAGAACCAATGAGACTCAATAGCTGCTGATAAGCTAAGATGTCGTTTCCATGTTTATAAAACACAGAGCAGGGTTTGTATTTATCTCTGTCCCAACCTGCTTTTATCTGTTGGTGGAAAACCCTTGACGGTTGTGTAAGTATTTTTAAGTTACTGTGCCATTTTATGCCAAAATTAAAGCATTCAAAATGAATTAAAAAACTCATCCATTCGATGCTGTATAGCTTAAGTAGGAAGTCATGGCTAGACAAATTCCCATGGCACACCTGGACTTCCAATTCATACCATTTGAGACTGCTTTTACAATATTTACAGTGGATTTTTCTTTTTTAATTATGAACTCTTTATCAACTCAGACTTATTTTACCCTCTGTCTTGATTCTTATCCAGGCTCTGTCTGTATCATAAATACTTTTATGGAGGCAGAATGGTAAAAGGTAAAACAGCAGAAAAATTATTTCAGACATTCACAGATCTTTCAGTGAATGAATGAATAAAACAGATCAAATCCTCTGTCTAAACTGTAATACACTACCTTGCCACTTGTGGCCACTGTGGCTCAGCAAAATGACTGCTGCCTCACAGCTGAAGTGCCTCAATCCCTGAAATGAAAAAGACATTTAGGAAATTCTATGGAACAATCTGATAATAATGGTAATGTCTTATATCAACACTGCAACAGTGGCAATATTTTAGTTTATAAAAGAGATTAAGTTGTACTTAGGCTGTGGCAGGTTATGCTCGCAAATAGAACCACTAGATCAATAAGGAGAACAGAAAGCTAAGGATGCTAGCTACCGTGCAAACTTTACCTTTAAGTCTTCTCTGCAAACCAACTTCAAAAATAGTAAATGAGTAAAAGAGAAGTGCTCTATTTGACAGTTTTCAGAATGGTTAATTAGCTTTAGATAGGTTGTTACACAATTACAACCTGTGTTTTTCTGTGGTGCCTTGTTTTGTTGTATTTGAAATTATCCAGCTGGGAATGACTCTGGTCTACCTGCATCTTGTAAGTCCAGTTTTAATTCAGCACAATTCTTCATTATTTCAGACTACATGATAATGCAATAGTTGTATCTTTGTATCTCAAAAAAGTATATCTAACAGCAATAACAAGTTGAGTGATAAAACAACTTCATTGTTTTATTCTTAAATATTCACTTTTATCTCCATGTTCTGCACACAGCTATTTCTAAAAACACATTAGCTGAAGAGTACTGCTGTTAGATATCAAAGTTATAGTTAACACTCATCTTTGTCTTTTTTCTTTTTTGTCCTCCAGAACCTGCTTTTGTAAAACATTTTTCTAACTGGTTAACATACAGCTCAGAGCCAAACCTCCCTGTTAAAATACACACAAAGGCTCCTCTGTTATCCTGCAGTAAATCTCTTCATCTGGATCAGACCTGATTATGGCACTGACAGCCACACACTATTATTTGCTCTAGGGGTCTTACTGAAGCATCTCGTCCCACTGAAAATGTTTCCTGTCCATTCTGGAACTCACAGTCTGAATAAATTCGGAGAGGTAAACTTTGTTTACAACTCAGTATTTAGAGAAGCAGCATGTGGTCTTTTAAACAACAGGACCACATGCTTGTCAGAGGTTTGTTTTGCTTTGACCTCCCTAAGCAAACAGTCTTATCTGGCGTATAGATCCCAGAGGATTTAACCACCAATGATGTTAAATAAGTTTTAACTCATAGAAATTAAATTTACATTTTCATGTTTTAAAGAAGTCAAGACTGGACCTCAGCTTTCGTCTGTAGGGACCTTCCTGTTGATAAAATGTTTTATTAATAGTTTTTTTAATCAGTATGGTTTTTAGTGTACAATGTCAACAAATTCTGCCTTAAATGTAACTAAATATGTGTGTAATCTCCCCAACAGCAGCGTTTTCTGACAATTTGAAATATGGATAGAAAAAGCCCATCTAAAAGATGACATTTTGTTTCCTATCTGGTTCCTATGTGGTCAGCATTAGTGCACGGATACAAGTCCAGTTCATACTACTATTTAGGGGAACGAGCTGACTCCCTCTTTGCTCCCTCTCCAGTACAGATGCATGATGTTGGGGAGATGTTGCAGACTCAGTGGGAGACGGGAGCGCTCCGAGTAAGTGTCTCTGCCATTGTGTAATTTGTGGGCACGCCATATGATCATGTCTATGACAAACCTCAAAACATCACAATCATACTGTATTATGTTTCCGTTCACTCTCCATCTTCAGCCAACCACATGTCTCAGTATTGCCCTCAAACCCCGCCCCTCCTGCAAGTGATCCCTGTGAGTAAATCTTTGGGGAGATGAATGATCCTCCCCCTGCATGTGCTCACACAGAAAAACTCCGAAACACTCTCACTCACAGCTGACTGGAAACACTTTCATAAACTCAAAGAGGAGAAGAAAAGTCCCTCGGGTTACCGGGCAGACAAAGACTCAGCTGCAGCCTCCTTTTACGCATAGACTTTACGCATTGTGTCAACTAGTTGCGTTTGTGCAACTGATACCAAAACAGGCGGCGACGGCGGCAGCTGATATCTGGGATTCAGACTGGACTCGAAGAAAAAGTTCAAATTTCAGGCCGCTTGGAGTTTTGATAGACTCAAAATGTCGAAGCCGAATTTCACTGGCACGTATCATCTGGTGGAGCAGGACAACATGGACGCGTACCTCTCTGCTTTAGGTAAGTGTAAGCCCACTTCATGCAAAGGTCCAGTTTCTCTTTATGAAACTAAGAGGACTGTTATTGTTGCGTCATCATAGGAAATAAAGTGAACTATCTTTGGGGTAGATTGGGTTGATTAGATTGATGAGATAATTTCAAACACATAACAATAGTCCAGCAGTACAGACAGAAAAAAAGGAAAATAACATCACCGAAAGATGTGAATCTAACCAAATGCAAACCAAAAAGTATGAAAAAAGCCTGCGTAGTTCATATATTTTGCAGTTTAAGCATTCAGGCTTTTCTTCCCTTTATTGTTTCCCTTTACTTTGCAGATTTGTTGCTTTAAGGTCATGTTTCATTGTAATCTTCAATCACTGATGTCATGCTGTGGGACATCCTCTCCTGCAGCTGCACATTAGTGTGAATGAATCAGCACCTTGTCCTTTATATGACCCCAAACTCACACACACTCAAACACACACACTAACACACCCTCACCCAGGAGACACACTCCCTCTGTCTGCACCCAGTGGGAGACTCTTCATGTGTGGAACTACAAAGCATCAGTCTGTTATTGTTCATGCTGTATTGTTGTCTTTTCTTCGTCAGATATAAATTTCGCTTTGAGGAAGATTGTGTGCATGTTGAAGCCCACCAAAGAGATCACCCACGACCCAGGCTCAGGGTCCATGAGGATCCGCACCCTCACCACCTTTAAGAACTTCAACATGGATTTCACTATCGGGAAAGAGTTTACTGAAGACCTGGGACCAGTGGACGGCAGAACCTGTCAGGTGTGTGGTAGTTTTCATAGATATTGGGAAATATTCAGCGGGTATTTATGGATGTAGAGACAAACATCTGTACCTAACTGAGAGCAGTGGTTCCAAAGGTGTGGTGAGGACCCCTCAGAGGGTCATAATTGGCTGATAGAGGGGTTTAAAAGCTGCCTCCCAAGAAAACAAGTACAAATACAGTATGAACGGTATAGTTGTCTCATTAAAGGTCTCATGTCTTACAAAAACATTTGTTCTTTTTTTTTAAAGAGATAAATCTGCTCCTCTACAGAGAAGATTTTTTAAATTCAACTAAAATCAAGTCTCTGCTTTGTAGACACTTGAGACAAGGTCAAACACACCAGAACATGAGACCTTTAAGAATATGGAGATGCATTGAGTTTTATTAACAGAAAAATCATAGTCATAAAGCTGGTTTATGCTGAAACAAGCATTGTGTAAAGAAAAGAATTTAAAGCATTAGTTTGTAAATGATGGTAATGCTCTTCAATAACACGCACAATGGAGACATCCTCAGTCTCCAGATTTGACTTTATAAGGGTAATGGGGCAAAAAGTATGGGAACTGAACAGTGTTTTCTGCCCTTGTAACGGTTGTTGTCATTCCCCTTTTAACAGTGCATTGCATTGAGTTGAACAATTAACTGTTTTACATGTACACGGAAGGAACAAAAATCCTCATACAAATGGAGCAGAGAGTGCGGTTTCTCATGTACACTTACTGTATGCAGACACATAAGCCCTTTTCACACATGCAACCCTGATATTATCAGGATAATATCCGGGCAGCATGCCAGGCTGACATGGTCTTTCACACTTGCTCGTCTCAGCAGGGAGTACTTCCTGCCAGACAGGAGTGGCGGGGGGGCTCATTACACATTGTCAAAATGTATGCATGCAGCCGAAGTAAGTGTCTACAATATGATAGTGCAGCTTGAAGTTATTTCATAACTTCAGTTTAACATGTTAAAAAGCATGTCAACAGCACTGATTAAAGATCTAAGAGGAGCACTTAAGCTCACAGAAGTGAGTGTGAAGCAGCATCACTACATGCATGACGATAACAGCAGAAAAAGAAAACTGCAGAGTTTTATCTCGGTATCCAACAGCAGCTCTTCAGATGTACGAGAGATCCAGTGGTGATCTTTTTGGTGCAGATGTACTACAGAACTTCAATGTATTCTAAACAACACTTCCAATGTCCAGATGCACGTATCCGTTTGTGTTACTCTCCTTTCATTCAGATAAAATTAACTAGCAGCAGCTGTTGTTCATTATCTGTCCTGTAAAATCTGTTTTCTGGCTTCGCACAGGTCACACAGGTTGATGTCATCAGCCCTCCCCACACGCCTCTGTGATTTCCCTCATAATTCACTGTGGCATTCAGACATGAGCCTTCTCTTTACAGTTTAAATACAGGAAGAATTCAAAGCAATTATCTGTGTAAAGCCCGAGTAAAAGCTCAGCTGTTTGCTTTCACACATACAGCTCACCCGTGGAATGTCCAGATAATTTCATTCAGGGTTTTTTGCAAGTGTGAAGGGAATCATACACTCACAATGCTGCACTTCCCCTCTGGCTTATTACACCTCTGATACAACGTCTGGAGACCAAGTACCATGGAGGTCTCAGAGTAAAAGCAAATCATCACAGAGGTGTGAATTTAACAGCTTTAAACGGGACTATGAACAGGGCTTAGGGGTGAAACAAGGAGGTGCAGAAGAGATTGAGCAAGCTAAGAACAGGATAAAAGTATAGGACGCCATCCTCCCTTTTGAAAGTTATGGATTATTAGTTTAACTGTTAAACATAACAACTGTCAGTGTAAGATGTAAAAATAGATGCTATTGTAAGTGAGCCTTATAATAATGTAATAAATGTACATATTGATGTTGGTATGGGCAAAAAGCAGTCAGGAAATATTTACATGGCAAATACCCGTGACTGACAGCCATCATCAAAAACAATACAAGAGTTCGGAATTTGACGTTGATACTTGTTTGTGTAAATTGGTCGCCCCAGGGGCCACACTGGGGCTCCAATCTCCCAGAATTCTGTAAAAATCAGAAAATGCGAGCAGAATGAAATATGTATGTTTTTTGTTATTTTTTTTACAGCTCGTAAAGAAACCCCCCAAAACACAGAGTTTGCATTGATTTTATTTGGGACAACTTCATGTTTGTAATACACCTCTAATTTGTGAATATTCCACCAAGTGAAAACAAGTACGTTAGTGTAAAAACACAGTGATGAGCAAAATGGCATCTTAATAACTAGTCACCATAATGTCCCAGAAGCCCCCAGTGACAGGAAGCAGTATAGGAGATGGGCGCTGATCTCACTTTTGAAGGTGTAGTGACTCATTTTGGATAAAAATATAGACAATAAAACATAAGTATTATGAAAAGAAATTTCTTTTTAATTAAATATTTATGTATTTCAGTTTATTTTGAGTTCTTACCCATACAGCCCCCATTGATAAAATCTGGCTCTTGTATGAATGTTGTTGATGCTTCATGCCTTATTGTCCAAAATTGTCTGTTTTGTTTTTATAAGATAAGAATAAAAACGAGCTTGCACTGTATCAATTGCACCAAAACATTGCCAAAATTTTGCTCTGGAATGTAGCCCAGGGTTTGAGCAGCTGTGACAGTTTGTTTGTCTTTTTAAGAGCCCGTTCTTCTGCAGAAAGTCTGTCCCAAAGAAAAGCTGAAAGTTTTTTTTTTTGTTGATACCTTCGGCTCAAAGCTCTCAACGGGTGGACTGAAGACTAAAAAGGAGCCATGGAGCTGATTTCACTGGATTACCCTTAATTCATTTTTTTCACTAAATCTGGTCAGTACTTTTACCGTGAAGGACATAACTCTTTTTCTTTGTTGACCAGATGTCTTATTTAGTCTCAGCTCCAAACTGAATCACTTTTCTTCAAAGTATGAGACTGATTAAAAGTTTTCTTCAATTAGGTTGTAATCTGTCAGAAGGAGGGTTTGGTGGATTCCAAGAACAGACAAGATGAATTTATATATTTGTCTAACACATGTTGTGTTGTGCTGAGACACTTGGAATCTGAATCCTCAATGGTGTAATTCGATCGTCGAGGCTGGCTTGCACGGTGAGGGTACATTTCTTTTGATGATGAGGAATATGTGGTTTCGTACTTGTGTGGTGAAGTTAGAACCAGAGAGGGAAGCTGAGCCTCCCGCTGCTGTGATTTCATGTTTGTTTTCGACCTCCCACTGCTTCAATCCAGACTGCAGCCAACAATGAACTACGTCTATGAAACAAGGGGACCAGTGAACAGACTGAGCCTTCTGAAAGAGCAGGAATCCAAATTAGCAATCTTATCCTGTGTGTACTCAAACAAAAAAGTCACAAAATGGAGTCTTCCTGAACTCATGGCCTGTGCTTTGCTCCTAACAAAAGCAGCGTGCTTAAACTACAGTGCTGCTTTACATATCAATGGCACTTGGTGACACAGCATCTCTTCATGTTTCTCTGCAGACTACAGTGAGCTGGGACGGAGCCAACTTGGTTTGTGTACAACGAGGAGAGAAAGAGGGACGAGGCTGGACTCACTGGCTGGAAGGCAACAAGCTGCATTTGGTAAGAAATGAGAGAAAACATTTAAGGGGGAAAAAAAGATAGGGAGGAGGGGAAGGAAGGAGGAAGAAGGAAATTATGGGGGAAATTATGTTTCAGGTGATATGCTAGGAGAGTAAAAACAAAAGAGGCCCAGGGTCGGTTCTTTAGAGGGCCCCAGGCAAAACTGACACGAGGCCCTTTCCAATAGAAGCTGTAGTGCTGTGCAAATTTTGTGTTGTTTCTCAAAAGTAATTTGAAGAACAGAAATTCAGTGGTCCTCAGTCATATCTTTAAACAACAGAAAGTTACCTGTCTAAATTTTATAAATGAGTTGGCAGTTTCACGAGACGGTGGAATTTGCTCCTCAAATGTTAGTCAAAATATTTATTTATTTATTTTATTTTGTTTTAATTTTTGCCAGAAATAATGTTCTTACACTTTTTTTAATCTTAATTCTTTTTGGATAATGTTTTGATATTTTATTTCCAGGTTGGTAACAAAGGGCTAATTTAATTTTATTAACAAAATAGAGTAATATCCAAATTGCACTGATTGGTTGGTGATTACATGAAAGCAAAATATTGAAAAAGCTGTATAATTTTGAAAAAAAAAAAATACAACCAATAAATCACCAAGAACTCCCGACACTGCCTCAAAATATCTAAACTACACAAAAAAATAGGCAATGTTTGAACGAGAGGGTGTTATATGAAAAAACTGCAGACTTGTCTGATCCAGTATCAAGAATTTTATTTATGTTTCATACTTGTTGAATTATATCCTCTGTTTAAAACAAGTTATTTAGTTACTCAAATAAATTTTGTACAACTTAGGTCTCTCCTGGCACCCACAACAACTGCTATACGCATCAATCTCAACGTGTAATGCTTAAGGCGAAACGTTTGAGAAAAATGCAAAAATGATCTGAAAAAGTATCATTTTATTTTTAACAAATTTTTCTTTATCTATCTTATCCCTTCAGGTTGCTTGATTATTGAGGAGAATTGATTGCAATTTTATATATTTTTTATCTCAATGAATGAGACTTTCTAAATTGAGCGTTAAAAGTAATAAAACAGCACAAATTGACTTGTAATCACAGTAAAAAGGAGTAATATAAACTTTTTACTAAGGTCTTCTGTAACAGACTCTTGATCTCACTGGTTAATAATCAAGTGTTAAAGGCACTGAGGTCCGGGAGAGGGGATTTTTTTCTCCTCATTTTGGTTGTAAAAGAGCTTATAGATTAGTTTGTCAATGCTGATTAAGATTTGAAACAATCAGTATTGTTCGGCTAAAACGCTCTCACAGGATTTTTCTAATTCCTCTGTGGCGCTGCGGACAAAGAGACACGTTGTCAATGTCCACATTCCACATTTCTTTTTCCTTTTTTAAAGTTGCACAAAAGCAGAGAGAGGTTAATGAAGAGTGAGGGAGAGGGGGGTGCAAGGGGAGGTGGGGAGGGGAGGGAGAGGGAGAGCGGGGGGAGTGGGGCTGGCGGCTGACGAGGTCAGAGGTGGAGAAACAGGATTATGTTTTGGATACAATCCCAGGTTTGTGTATCACTCATTGAACTCCCCTTTAATGTGACAGACTCCATTATTGGTCCTCACATTTTATCTACACCCCCCCTCCTCCTCCTCTCTCTCTCCCCCACCCCCTCCTCCCTCGTTCTCCCTGCAGGAGCTGAGAGCTCAAGGCATCGTTGCCAAGCAAGTCTTCAAGAAGGCCGAGTGAAGTATCAAACATGCATCTCAGTGAATACCCTCAATTTATTCTAAATAGAATATCTTTGAGAAAGTGGTACAAGCTTTGATTCATGTGTACAATTTTTGTATTTTAATCAATAATATTTGGGACTGAATTTCTGTAC
The DNA here is from genome assembly GCA_036419115.1 of Scarus forsteni. NCBI lineage: Eukaryota > Metazoa > Chordata > Actinopteri > Labriformes > Labridae > Scarus > Scarus forsteni. The sequence goes on from JAZDUH010000111.1 coordinate 2,033,889, forward strand.
ATTGTGTCAGTGGGATGAGACTGAGAGCAGACCAGAGACTGTGTAAACATTCCCAGCATACTTCCTCATATCGCACTATCAGTCTTCCTATGCTATAAACAAATCATACTCCTGTCTCCTTGCATCATTATTACAACACATTATTTATGTTTCAAATGTGTTTGTGCATTATGAGTGGTGTGCTGCAGTGTATCAAATATTTGATATAATTTATCAAATAAACTAGTGTTTTCAATTAAAAATTTGCAACAAGATAGAGATGCTAATAAGAGAGAATCTTTGTTAGACACCTACTTGAAATTTATTAAAGCAAAAAATACTTTGAATATGTGTCATCAGGTGCAGTTTTTATAAAAGATTAGAATGAATCTCTGTGTGTTGTTTTGACCCATCTAATGATTCCTCCAGGTCGGTTTAGTTGCTTGCATGTTTATGTAAGCAAAGTCAGTTTGTTGTTATAACACAACTTTTATAACTTGCATAGACATGTTAGTCTGACTAAAACCATATCATGTCACAGTTTTTTGGCTCATACTATCAGGACTGAGACTGAATGAGAAGTAAACATAAAACCCATCCACACTTTAAAAAAACACTGAATTTTTAGCTGACTTTTCTTGGGTGAGCCGTAAGGGTGTATGTGTACTGCTGAGTTTTTGCCTGGACTTGACCCAGGTCAACCCCCCTGTTTCGTTTTTGTGGCTGAATGTGATGCTTTATTAATCTCTTACCTCTTATAAAAGCCCAGTGAGCTGGTTGAGATTTGGATAAAAATTTCTCATTCTTGTTCAAAAAGAATATCCAATTAAGATAACATTTACAGTTTTAGACAAGTTTTTGAAAACATTTCTAAACCACTTATGATTCTCATTTTTATCACAGGTGGTCTAGTACATCTGCCAAGTCATGTGTTTATTAAAATATTGTTATCTTTCAGTTCATGAGAAACAGAAAACTGACCCACTGCTTTGGACCATAATTTTACTTTTTCAGTCTCACACTCTGTTGTTTTTTAATTTTCCGTTTGTCTTCATAATTATTGAATCAAAAATCTTTCATCAAAATCACCTGAGTGATAAGATTTGTATGTTTTTTTATATCTGGATAATCAAGTGTTTCCCTTTAGCATTGCCTTTGGTTTGTTTATAGGGTGGTTTTGACACATTTAACATGGCGCTGACATACAGCAGCCGCTGGCATACATGAAGAAAGAGGCATCTACTTATTGTCAGTGAGCTCTGTGCACAACATGTGTCTTTGTCAAATGTTGAGTTACATAAAATCAGATTGTGGTTTGAAAAGACTGGAGGAGGGCACAGCTGTAGAGGAACAAGAACGCGACAGATTATATACAGTTGTGCCCAAAAGTTTACACCCCCCAGCAGAATTTCAGATTTTGTGGCCTTTTCTCAGAAAATATGAATGGTAACACAAAAACCTTTCTGTCACTCATGGTTAGTGGTTGGGTGAAGACATTTATTGAAAAAATGATAAGTTTACTCTTTTTAAATCATAATGACAACAGAAACTTCAAAAATTACCCTGTTCAAAAGTTTACGCCCCCTGGCAGTTTTGACCTGATAACATGCACAAAATTTGACACAAATGGGTTTGAATGTCTACTAAAGGTAACCATCCTCTCTGTGATCTATTAGCTTGTAAACTGTGTGTGTGTATGAAAGCTCAATGAGTTTCTGAGCTCCTGACAGACACGTGCATCTTTCACTCAGTGCTACGTTGAAGTTTCTGGTTTCTGCGTCATGGGTAAAGCAAAAGAATTGTCAAAAGATCTGCGAGAAAGGTATTTCAACTGTATAAAACAGGAAAAGGATTTTAAAAGATATCTATTTGAGGATGCCAAGAAGCACTGTTAAAACTCTAATTAAGAAGGGGAGAGAGAGGGATTCTGTTCAAACCAAACCACGGTCAGGCAGACCAACAAAAATTTCAGCTCCAACTGCAAGGACAATTGTTGGAGATGCAAAGAAAAACTCTCAAATAACTTCAGCTGAAATACAGGACTCTCTGAAAAAAATTGGGGTGGATGTTTCAAGATCCACAATAAGGAGACACTTGAAGGAACATGGGCTGCATGGTCGGGTCACCAGAAGAAAGACATTTCTACGCAAATGTCACAAAATATCCCGCTTACAATCCAAACAGCACAGAGACAAGCCTAAAAACTTCTGGAACAAAGATATTTGGAGTGATGAGACCAAAATTGAACTTTTTGGCCACAACCATAAACGTTACATTTGGAGAGGAGTCAACAAGGCCCATGATGAAAGGTACATTCCTACTGTGAAACACGGAGGTGGATCGCTGATGTTTTGGGGATGCGTGAGCTACAAAGGCACAGGAAAACTGGTCAAAATTGACGGAAGGATGAATGCAGCATGTTATCAGAAAATACTGGAGTAAAATTTACGCTCATCGGCCCAGAAGCTGCGCATGGGACGTTCTTGGACGTTCCAACATGACAATGATCCAAAACACAAGGCCTAATCAACCTGCCATTGGCTACAGCAGAATAAAGTGAAGGTTTTAAAGTGGCCATCTCAGTCTCCTGACCTCAATATCATTGAGCCACTCTGGGGAGATCTCAAATGTGCAGTTCATGCAAGACAGCCCAAGAATTTACTTTTTGCCAAGAGGAATGGGCAGTTTTACCATCTGAGAAAATAAAGACCCTCATCCACAACTACCACAAAAGACTTAAAGCTGTTATAGATGTTAAAGGGGGAAATACAAGGTATTAAAAACTGGGGGTGTAAACTTTTGAACAGGGTCAATTTGGAAGTTTCTGTTGTCATTATGATTTAAAGGGAGTAAACTTATCTTTTTTTCAATAAATGTCTTCACCCGACCACTAACCATGAGTGACAGAAAGGTTTTTGTGTTATCATTCATATTTTCTGAGAAAAGGCCAAAAAATCTGAAATTCTGCTGGGGGGTGTAAACTTTTTGGCACAACTGTATAAAGAAACACAACAGGTGAGTAAAAACTGTTAGCATGAAGCTAATGTCTCATCATAATGTTTTTTTTAGGAGAGCTCAGTAAATACATGTTTGTTCACAGCTCTTGGTGTTACCCCTCCTCTTTATGTCACCATGTGGGTGGTAACTTTTAGTCAGATAAACCACAGAGTCTGTCATATCTGGTGGTCAAATCACTGCAGTTTACAGGCAAAGACAGACAAAAATGGTGTCTTCTCACAAACATACAACATGCAGGTGTTGGACATAGTTAGAACTTTTGGTACATAAGAGTAATAAAAACATTTATTTACCATCTTTAAAAATAGACAATAAAAAGTGCTTAAACAGCAAGGAAAACAAAATGAGCATCAGCTTCAGGATCACATCAGATATGTGTGCAGGTTCAGAGCCATGCACACATACAACGCACGTTATGGCTCATTGGTTTGACAAAAGCAAAAATCAGGTCTTTGAATAATTTTATTATATTTGACTTGGCCAGTTCAATTGGATTAGCTTAAATGTATTTGCAGTGCAACAATGAATTGACTTTTAACAAAGAAATGGATCCTCTAAATAACCAACTTTTTATTGACTGCAAAGTGCAACAAACCCAAATCTGCATGTTTTTAAAAGCAGGCATAAAAAATATCAATCTTTCTATTAATTCAACAAGGATAAGAATTTTAAAGCTCTGGGGTTCAGGGGGTTTTAACCTTTCTAAATCAAACTGGGAAAATGACAGATTTGGGGAACTATTTTCTGTGGAGGATGAGAAGCAAGACAAAACTCTTGTTAATGTGCAGTGAAAACAAGTGACTTGTCAGTCCTAGGTTGGTGCCTTGGACTTCTGTTCTGCCATAGTATTTATGTAGGTAAAGAAGTAAATCAGAACTAAAGTTGTATTACATAGACATTAAAATTGTGTTGGAACAACATCAGAGAGAAATGTCCATTGTCTTGAAGTCACTAAGTGCATCAGTCAGGCTAAATAATGTTTTTAAATAGTTTTTGACAGGTTGTTTCCACATTACAGCAGAGTAGGCTACATTAGGCTACACTGACATATCCACATTTCCATACATTTCGTTTAAAGTCAAAAGTACATAAAAATTACATCATATATGCAAATATGTACAGCCGAACGTGGCAGGCATCCTCGTCTTCACAGGAAGATCTCCTATATCAGACTTTTCCACATCAGAAGGAATGAATGTGTCTTGTTTTTTAACTGTTTGCAGAATAGTAAATATAAGGTCTTTTGAGCTGAAATTCTCTTTAAGATCCTACAGGTGGCAGCAAACTATAAGCTCTTTTGTCTCCTTGAACAGAGAAACTTCAATCTCTGATCTCAGAGAAACTCTTTTTTTAAATAAATAAATCCAGTTCAAAGCTCAAATGCAGATTTGGGAGAGGGATTTGAGGCTTCGCTCTGACGCTTCCGTCCCACACCACTCGTCCTCCTGAGGCTCTGAATAGGTCCTGAGGAAGTTTGCTGTGCCGTTTCCAACATTCCCATTGCCTTGGCTGGAATCAATGAATGAGACTGAAGCCTTCAGAGGAGTTATAGGAAGGCTGCTGTCCACGCTGTCAGCCGTGCAGACGCTGACCACATTATTGTCTGAGGGGAGAATTAAATCAATGTTCAGTGGGATTATCCATCAAATTAATGTCACACCAAGCATACTACTATCTCTAAGGGAGGCTTGATTTAAGACCCTCTTAATGGACCTGAAGCTTTTAGCACATTGATCTTCACCAATAATATATACAGTATATATATCACACTTTACACACATATTTAAGGAAAATCCAATAGAAAGTACTTCATCTCGTTGCAAGGCCATAATCTGCTAAGAAAGCTTTTGGGAAGTAATAATAAAGGCAATTCAGGCAATAGATTAAGAAATTCAAGATGATAAACCACAGCCTTTGTGACTGAATAACAATTCATTACATATTTCAAAATAACAAATGCTGAGGTTTTTTTTTAGCTCTTATTTGAATTTTCACAGCACTGAAGTTGCATTTGTTGACAAAGATGGCTGTTGACATTATTTTTAGACACTAAAGATGAAGTGTTACTATGTGAGTTTATGGAAAATAGAAGGTTGAGGGCTCAGAACAGCTGGAAAGTCCTTATTTATAATGAATAATTGCAGGGAAGCTGAGAATAGTTAAAGCTGCACTATTTGAGATCCGGAGCATTTCAATTATTTCTTTTCTTACTTTTTTCAGTGTATAGAAAAAATCAGTATCAGAATGCTCATTTTCACGTCTTTTAATGTGTTTTTTTTTCTGTGACAAATATATATCAGGGGTGGGCAGCTGGTGGCCCAAGGGCACATTGAGGACCCCCTTACTCAATGTGGCCCACCTGTCAATTTCAAATTTAAGAATATTGCAACTTTAAAGGTCTTTCTTTGACCATGACCACAAGACCAAAACAAAACCACAAACTCCAAACACATTCATCTATGTGTGAATCAGCTTTTGCTGTGTGGGAACTTGTGTTGTTTATGTTTACACGTTTTGACCTCCTGTAGTTAAAAACATATCACAGCAGCACAACATGCTAAATAATATTTATCAAAGCAACTGAAAGACATGAAATGTAGCAGTGAAAGTATCAGTGCTGTTCAGGGATTTTTTACCTGGGGTAAAAATCTGCAGCTTGCAACTGTCCCCCATGCAATCCTGTGTATAGTAGCCATTCTGCTCTGTGGATGGTAAAGGCAACTGCAGAGCACTGAGCGGCTCTGCTTGAGTCATATTAACACATTTTCCAGGAACATACGGACTGCCTGTATCAAACAGAAGACACAAAAGAGAGGGGCAGAAACCATACTTTAGTGTTGTTGATAAATCAGAATAATACTGCACAATAATGTCAAGTCAAGGTTTAAATGGCATATAAACATTTTTGTGTCAATAGTGCACTTTGTAAATCATTATCTGGGGCTTAAATTATCCTGTGAGGGGCATTAAAGCCTTCCATGTCTGCAAATGGATAAATTGGTAAAGTTCAACAATAATCTGAACCACTTTGGGCCAGTGTTAAAACTCGATATCTCCCCTTAAACCTGTCAGAACTGTCAAAGATCGTTTATTTCCTCTGTCTGGGACATGTTTTGTATAGATGTGACTTATAAAGATACAACAACATTTAATTTGTTTTATTTTTAAGATGGAAGGAATTTAAAAGCTATAAATTAAATTAGTCTATCAGTCCCTGCACAGTGATTTACTTCACTGTTGTCACGTCCACTTGAAGCCAACATGAACCAAAATTACCACAACTTCTTCTTTTGTGCTTCTGTTAATATCTCACATCCGCCAGACATGTAAAGAAGAACTGGATTAACTGTAACTGCAAAACAGCTTGAGTATATGAATGTGCCACTGTAAAAGAAAACTGTTGTCCGCAGAATAATGGATTTGATTGCAATGAAGTATACTGCTGACTGGTTACATATAGCAATATATGAAAAGCATTGAAGGTATCATTATTACATTCAAAGTGGTCACCGCTTTTCTAACTTAAGATCATTAATGATACTGGCTGGAGAAGCGAGATCGACCAGTCCTAAGACACTGAAAAAACACAAAATATGTCCACTTTTACTTGATGCTATGTAATTTTACCCAGGCTAGTGCAAGCTTTAATCTGTGAAAAAGAAAAATCAGGTTTGCATCAAACAACTTGTGCATCTATCACAAAAGAAAGTTCACCAGACAATAAGAGTAGAACAGTTCAATTGGGCCTATGCGACTTATTTTTAACAGTCAAACCATTTTGTTTGCACTTCAAACTAACAAGGTCCCATGATTAGACATAATTTTCCTTGGAAAACTGCTGAATTCACCAGATCTGTACATGTCTTCATGACCACTCCAGCAAGTGCATCATAGGAAGACCTTATGTACATCCTAAAGATCTACTAATGTCTACAGGTTATTGACCTACCAGACACACTCTGCTTTAGTTTTGGTACAAAAAATTATATTGTTTATGATGATATTCATAATGTGTGCATCATGTGCTGAGCTTAGCATTTACTCTGTTCATGTAAATGCTATTTTACTAATTTTACTTTGCTCAAGCCAAAATAAAATTCTGGTATGGAAATTAAATCTTGAGCAGAATCCAGACCAGTCTGGTCCAGCTGAAGTGTGTCATAAAGAGTGAATCAGATTCTACTGGAATGAAGTAAGTGTGTTACCCTGACTTTGAGTAATTTATTTGGTAAAATTTCAACAAGTTTGCACTGAGAGTCAAATTTAAGCTGGACTAACACAACAGTTTGATGTTTTTATCTGCTTATAAATGAACTTATTGTTGAACTTTACCCTTAATCCTGTGAAGGTCTTTTTGAGTATAATTATGGGAAAACCAAGAAACCAAAAGCATCCAGCTTTGGCAAATGTGGTAAGCCCTTTTTTCATTCCTTTTCTAACATAGTTTTCTCAGCTTTGGGGACTCAGGGGTGCCTCGAGACAAGCACCCAGGAATTTGTTCAACCATGTGTTATTACTACAACTATACAGCAGTTAATAAATGACTCTTCCGTTTCCTCTATCAATACTTTTTATGTTTTAAGTTTTATATCAGAATCTGAATTTAGAAATAACTAATGAGGTTTTGAAGTTGACAGAATAAAGTCGTTTGAAATGGAGACTGGAGCAGAGAAGACAAGGAAGCATATCTCAACAAGATCCTTTGCCTTAAGTTTCAGCAAAGGGTGTTTTGCATCAATAATCAATCTTATGAAGAACAAGCGGCACCTCACACCTGTAATTGATTTATTATCATTCGAGTTCGACAGGAACACACTAGGTCCTCATTTGCATTTTCTCAGCAGTTCTACTGTTTGTGTTTCATGTGTAAATTCCAGTGTGGCATAGATTCAGTGGAAAAACACTAAATAACAATGAAATTCAACACGTCAGACAAAACTATCATTTATGGGACAGTGTCACTCACGTAACACCAGTTTCTCGGTATGAGTTAGCTGATTAAAACTTGCGTCACATCATACCAGATAACTATGTCAGTCTGAATATGGGCAGGATGTGGTTTCCCCCTTACAGTTTGTCACTGAGCTTGGTAAGCAGTATGTCACGCAGCTCCACATGCAACCTGTCTTTGTTCTTAATCCTAAATATTTGACTTTTAGACCAAAAAATTGCAAAATATCAAAGTGAATTGGGAGGAAAAAGTGGAATAAAATGAGATTTATTTTGTCACACTGTAGTGGAAACAGTAGGAGTGCGTTACTGACAGAGAAAAGCTGTGACCTTAAACTGTATGACTTCAAAGTTTAGTCTCTCTGTTGTGGCCCACAGTGTGCGTAGTTACCGGTGAGTAGGCATGCCTTTGTCATCTGCTGTCTCTTCAGAAAGGCTTTTTTTTAAGTGGGAGAACGTGTTTGAGTAAAAAGAGCAAAAGGATGAAAATTAATCACAAATCACACCCATAAATGTAACCGTGTAACTCACCAGTCCTGAATGATTTGCGTTTGGATCTCCAGCAGACGATGAGACCAAACATGATAAGTGCTGTCAACACAAGTCCAGACCACAGGCCTGCAGGAATGATCCAGTGACAGTCTGACAAACAAAAGAAGAGAAAGAGGGGGTTTCAAAGAAAGCAAATACATTTTAATTAGGTACTTCACTTATGGGAAATGAAGAGGAGACATTTCTGTAAGCTGATTGCACAATTATAAAAGCTCTGTTTATGTTAAACTAAAAACAGAGAGAACAATGTCCAAATTTGAGATATTATTCATGGAATGCTTGTCTTTTTGTAAAAACGTTGAAATGATTTCAATCTGGACAAATACATTTGACTAAAGTCAATTGTTGCAAGTGTCTGCATATTATAGTGGAGATTATGTTAAACATAACATCTTTACACTTTTACCATTCTAAGGTAAAAACTTCCCAGTCACTCCTTATGATCATAAAACGGTCAAAGGAACATGTTACAACTTTCTTTTTTTTGTTTTAACCAGAAATGGTTTTAATATGTTGATAAATTCATATAAATTTAAAAATGAACCTTTTACATGTTTGTATAACACAAAATCAAACCAATAACCAAAGTTATTCTTCTGTCTAATTATTTATATAGATGAAATTAATTCAAATTATTATGCCATAAAATGTGTACTCCTTAACATTCAAGTTTTTGCTCACTGGAATAAATCACAAACCCTCATACAGCTTGTGGTTTCACTAGAAGTCAATTTGACAGACTATGGTCAAAGGGGGCTGAACTGGGTTTTTTTAATTTACCTATTATGATAATGTTGTGGCTGTTCATTTAATTGTAAGGTTACTCACAGTATTCTGAGGCAACACCTTTCTATTACAGAAAATAATTGGGCACAGGCATGAGAAAAAGTTATTAATTGGATGATTTCTTTTTCACCATGCACTTTCAGAAATCCAGGTTGAAATGAAAAACACTTTGACATTTTAAGAATGAAGTTGAAATGAAATAGTTAAATTTGATTTTTTTTCAACACTTTACACTTAGACTTGTACATATGTATTGGCTCACTTGATGTTGGGTGAATTTAGGAAGGACAGGGGTTGACTATCAGCACCAGCCACCTGTGAAATGCTGGTGTTTTGTGCAGTGGCAAGTGAACCCACCAGCCAGTTGAGGGTTTGTTTCAGCCACTGGGGTTACTTCTAAAATGGGACTCTGAATACTCTCAGAATATGGTACAACTAGAAAATGTCAGAAGAAATTTTGTCAGGTGCCTGCCACCTGTCAGGTTGCAAAATGTGAGCGAGCACTGAAGGAGGGCACAATGTGAGGGTCTGCTACAAACTGACTTTAAACTGAGTTAGATATGCACTTTTACATGAATGCTGTTCTAAACAAGAGTTAGATTAGATGAAATGACTAAGCCTTTTACTTTAAAGGTGTTTTAAAGACATTTCCAGAGAGTTTTTGCTGGAATTAAGGCTTATATTTTGTCCAGTTTTCTTTGTATCTAATTTTTTTGCATGTGTTTGTGTGTCTGTGAGTGTGTTACTACACCACTCTATGGTTTTGGACTATTTAAAAAACCATGGTCAACCGAGGTTGTTTTCTAAACATGCTTTACAAATAAAGTTTGACTTGACTTGACTTAAAATGTCACATTAGCATTTCTGCTCAGGGGAGCTGGGGGATCATCTGTTTCAGACAGATATGGGTGCTGTTTACAGAAGGAAAAGGAGGAGTCCTAAGGTTGAACTTGGTTGTCATAGCACATATCACTCTATCACACTGTAAAAAAAGGCTAGTTGTTTTAACTTAAAAAAGTTAGTGTCAGGGCTGCCTTAAAATTTTAAGTTTTCTGAATTTAGAAATTTAAGTTCAGTTGAATTAAGAACGGTTCAGATCAAGTGAACTTCTTAAGTTCAATAAACTTGCTATTAAGTCAGCTCGACTTGAATTGTTTAGTTTAACAAACTTCTAAAAGCAATCCAATTCTGATAGTAATTTTTATGCCAACACAGTAATTAAACTTCTTTAAACTACAGTTTTAAAGGTGAAACAACTTGATCTGAAGTTCAGGTCACTGATGATTTAGAGCTAAACTGACTGATTGCATTTGGATTTAACTTAATATTTCTCTTTCACTTTTACTCATTTTGTGCTTTGACACACGTTTATAAAATAAAGTTAATATTTGCTTTAAGAAAAACAATCTTTTTTTTTTTTTTTGTGCCTTTATTGATAGGAGAGAGACAGTGGATAGGCTTGTGAAAGGGGGAGAAAGAGTAGGGGAAGACACTCTGCAAACTGGTCACAGGCAGAATTCGCACCTGGACCGGCAGAAGCATGTACATGGGGTGCTAACCACTACGCCAAACCAGCACCCCGAGAAAACAATCTTAAAAGCAGAAAAAAGGTCTAGTATTTAAAGGGTATTATCACCAGACAGACCAAAACAACTTCTGTGCTTCATGCTTTAATAACACAACTGGACATTTTTATCACATGTTCAATGTGGATAGCAAAACAGCTCTGAACACCTTCAAGATACATTTGACACACAAAAGTGCTTACGGGAAAAATGCATCCTCACCCACAAATGTTATTTAACTTTTATTAAAATTCGTCTGGCTTGCATGACGGCTCGTTTGGTGGAAAACGAGCTTATAGCTCAAATCTTTGACTGTTTTATTTCTTTTTTCACATTTGTGGATGAGGATCAGAGACCTGAACTTCAGATCAAGTTGTTTTACCTTTAAAACTGTAGCTTAAAGAAGTGTAATTACTGTGTTGGCATAAAAAACATACTCTTGGAATTGGATTGCTTTTAGAAGTTTGTTAAACTAAACAATTCAAGTCGAGCTGACTTAATAGCAAGTTTATTGAACTTAAGAAGTTCACTTGATCTGAACCGTTCTTAATGCAACTGAACTTAAATTTCTAAATTCAGATAAATTAAAATTTTAAGGCAGCCCTGACACTAACTTTTTTGAGTTAAAACAACTAGCCTTTTTTTTTTACAGTGCATGCATTTAAAGCTCCCAAAACCACCTTTAATGGCTTAAAAACCTGTAGCGTAATGTACCAATAAGTCTCAACAGCTTTGGTCTGAAATATCTACCTGTGACAGAGCTACCTCCTCGCTGTCTTGACAGTGAAATGGGTGAGGTATATTTTATTAAATCTTTCAAAATTGTAGCTTTACATCTTTTACTTACCTCAATAAAAAACATAATTCCATTATTGAGGCTTAAGGGCCAAATATGCTGCTATTACATTTTAACTAAGAATTGAAAATTAAAGGAAAAAGTTACATCTTAACCAAAGTTTAAGGTTTAGCTTAATTTAAGCATAACTTCAAGGCACAAGATAAAAAGTCAGCGGCATACTTCTCCTTTGCTGCCTTGTTTACATATTTGCCTGAAACAGCTCCTAACTCTGTCCCCCAATAGGCCTACCAATGTGACATCCTACTGTTTTGTCAACAGATTGAGCCCAGTAGCTCGGGCTAGCGAGACCAGTGCAGAACAGAGATGGAAGAAAGAAGGTAGAGCTGTTGACAATATGTCACAAAGCAGCACTAAACTGACCAATTACCACAGAGAAGACCAGTCAACCAATAAGATAAGGTTTGTACCACTTGGGAAAGGGTGGCTTGAAGAGACAGAAGCCTTAACAGAACACCTCAGATAGACTGGGACCACAAGTGGATAAGGGGAGCTCAGAATATTAAAACTCAAAAGGTTTTTTGAGCATTAGCAGATGTGAGCATACCATAGCAGTCTTGAAAACCAATTATATGTGAACCTCAGTTACTCAAAATATGGCCTAATTAGCATTTAGTTTCTGACCAAACATCTACAAATACGACCAAATTTGTTGTTGATTTTTCATAGTCACAGAGGTCACAAGCTGATGATCAGTTTAATACTAGAAATCAGGGTGGGAGTAGGACTTAGCTTTCCTGGTAACTTACTTCTGTGAGGAGGTAAATGTTCCATTTTCTATCCATGCTGGGCTTAAGGATGGACTTGAAAGTCGTGTGAATATTTTGGACTTGATATACCCCACCACGGAAAAAAGAACTTTAAACCAACATATTTCAAAATTTAATGGTCAAACTGACATGAACAGACTGCAACAGGTTGAAGATCAGTAATTTATGTCCCTGTTTCAGTAAAGATATTTTGATTAAGTACAAATGTACACAATTTGTTTCATGCTGTACTAAGTGGACACACTTTAAGACAGTGGTTGGTTCACTCTTGTCGGTTTACAAAACCAACTCCCATGATCATAATCTCCACATTTTCACTTAATACCATTGTTAGAAAGTTAATTAAGCAACACAGTGGTATAAAGCTTAATGTTAATATCCTGGTTCAGGAAATGGCCTATGGCAGCTTGTCATTATTGTCATCTGTGCTTGAATCTCAGATGTAGACTACAGCTCCAGAGTACTTCCCTATCAGCACGTCCTGTGCTTCCTCCAAGTGAAGCGATGTTGAAATGGAAATGCACTGAGTCATATTGCTCAAGATGCTGAGCAGAAAGATTCTTTTAAGACGAAACTGAAAGACAGAAAGAAATACTTACGAGATTTGAAGTCACCACAGATGGCATCAGTTTTTCGGGTTCCTGGGGTTTTTAACACTCTTCCCAAATCCTCACATCTGCAAATAAAGGCATGCAATGTGATGATGAATAATCATTTTACTGTCCTTATACTTTACTCTATTGAAGTCCTGCTGAAGACTGAAGAGATGCTTATTAGAGCAGGTCTAGAGACACTCCGAAGTTTTGAAAGATATTAGGCAAAACATTAGATGTGGGAGGTTTTGTGTTTGCATTCTGAGGATGTTAAAAGACTAATGACTCAAAACAAGATGCTTGCTGTGTGTAGAGGGATAACCAATGAATGGTTGAATTAGTGATATAACATCCAGTTTGTAGTATATAGTAGTATAGTAATAATAAGAATGTAAGTGTTAGAGAGGAAGCAGTCTGACCTGGTGTGTGTTTGACATGCAGAATGGAAATCCGTAACATTGCTGTACGTCCCTTCTTCACACACAGAGCACACAGTGTCATTTGTGCGAGTTGCTAAAAAAACAAGACATACAATAAGTTACCAGTCTTTTGATTTTAGTAATTAATGATTGCTATTAAGGAAAGTAGATATTTTTATAACGAAAGCATACCTCGAATTTTGACCCCTTGACCCAGGCCGCAGCGCTTCACCTCTCGACAGAGATCACATATTTCATTCATACAGAAGAAACCGGTCTCACACTCACATACTGTGTCCTCCTGAGCTGTACAGTCCTTCAATTTCCTCTGGTGCTTATCTAAAAAATATCCAAGACAAAAGCAATTTCTTTCACTTTGATATACTTAAACAGATGTCTTTTCTATATTGAGAATCCTGCTTTTATACTGTGGTGAAACAGTATTAAATAATTAGCCCAGATTTCAAGTACAAGTACAATTTTATCAAAGTAGCTTCTTTTGTTGATATATTCCAGAGCTCTTCACACCCCTGATCAGGGCTAACCCTAACCCTGGATTGGTCTTCTGTTTTACCTCTCTTCTCTACTCACTCATTTTAATGAATATGAGGGAAGTAGGGCCAGGGTAAAGTGAACCAATGGGGTCTAGGAAGGAGAGAATAACAAGGACCTACGATTGTTACATGAGACTGAATGGTGCAAACATTACTGATGATGATGATGTTCAGCTTTATGTGTCGACTTGACCATTCTGATAAGAACATCATAGAAGCTTTAGTCAGCCCCCCAAAAAGCTGCTATGGACTTACCTCCAAGCTGAAATGACATTGGTGTGATAGGTTATACAAACTTTAATATCCTGTACCTTATGTATTTCGGCTTCTTTTTATATATTACTGCCTATTTTTATGTCTGTCTTGTGTTTTTTTTTTATATGGATCTGTGTCTGCAATATAGATGTATTAATTACTCCTAATACAAGAACATCAAATGGCACACAGAATAAAATTGGAAAACACTGAAAAAACAAACAATCGTGTAAGCAAAGACTGATCCAGAGACTGTGGCACTGCAGACGACCATTTCTGTACGTCGTCCACAACGCTCAGAGAGCAGGCAAAGGTAAAGGCAGGGGCAGAGAGGGGAAGGAAGGGCTCTGATGGCTGGATCCTTTAACCTTTGGGTCTCTGTATGGCTTTTATTGCCACAAAGGCATGATATGTAACTAACTATCCATAACCTTCGTTTTATCCAAGAGAGTGAAAAAAAAATTTGTGAGGAAACTTAATTCTACATAAATTTTGAAAATGTGGATTCAAAAATTTTCAAAGGTCAAAAATACACTGTGGGTAAAGGGAAGTAGAGCAAGGGGTGAGGTGCCCTATTGGATGCAAGCCCCAACCCTCGTCAGATTGGGTTGGAAGTGGAAAAGTGAAGGAAAGCCACAGTGAAGCCTGCCAACCTCTGCTAGATTTGGCTATTGTACTCACTCCACCCACTCTCACTTTTCAATCAGAAGAAAACAGTACAGGCACGACTTAAACACAAAGACCTATAGTGTCTTTTAAGGTTGTATGATAAAGCATAAAACCATTGCTCATAAAAAAACAGCAAAGAGAACATAATAAAAAATTGCAGAACAGAGAAAATAAAAGCCAGTAAAGCAGCCTGCAGATATGACTGTGTAGTAGAGCCATGGTGAGGTGACCTGATCATACTGGATCAGTCTGTTGCTCTAACCTTCCTACTCTGTCATTTTGAGCTGATCATGGAGGGACAACAAATACCAAA
The DNA here is from genome assembly GCA_036419115.1 of Scarus forsteni. NCBI lineage: Eukaryota > Metazoa > Chordata > Actinopteri > Labriformes > Labridae > Scarus > Scarus forsteni. The sequence continues at coordinate 2,049,168 of JAZDUH010000111.1, forward strand.
AATGAAAAAAAAAAAATGTTTTGTAATGATGGGGGAAGTAGAGCAGGGGTGAGATGCCCTAACCCTCACTGGACTAGGCTGTTGCTGTACCTTCTCCCTCCTCTTAATGAGGATCGGGGAAACAGAGCAGTCAAGTGCCCTGAGGGGAACGAGCTGTAAACTTCGCTGATCATTCCTCAGCTCCCTTTTCCTCATTTTAATCAGGAAAACAGTCCAGGGAAGAAAAACAAATGCCTCAAATGTAATGAGAACACCCTTGTAGTTCTGAAATAATTCCACAATCACAATATGACTACATGATGACACATAATAGTAGCAGATAGTGAAGTTGTATCGGGTATAGATAGATAGACGAAGAATTTGGGTGGTAGTAACTGATTAGAAATGAGTTTCCCTTCAACAAAAAAAGAACTGAAGAGGGGAAGAGGACAGAGCTTCCTTTGGTGAACAGAGAAAGTGTATGTGTATTTATTTCTGTGCTGATAGCACGGTGAATGACTCACTAGAACTGCAGTCGTTGCATTTTCGACAAATTCTCAAGTAATTTGAGGTGGCTGTAAAGAGCCCACGTAGACACTCGGCACACTCAGTCTTCTTTGTGTCGTTACACTCATTTCTCACGTGTGTTCCTGAAAGAAAGAAAAAACAGATATGTCTAAAACTATTAAAGGACGGGCAAGAATAAAACTGTTGACAATTCAGAAAAGAGACAGTTTACTGTAGTTTTGACAGTCCCATACATAACTTTAATACCTGAAAAGGAAAGAAATATCCAAAAAAGTTATTTTACTTACCTGCAGGACATATATCACAACATTTCCCATCTTTATTCTTGTATTTATCCTCACTTTGGCAGCTCATCTTTGTAGCCCATTCACTCAGCCAGGCTCAAAATGTCCAGAATCAAGATTACAGCAACCTTCTTCCCTTAAAGCCCGTTTGCAACCCTATCTAAATAAAGTATTTAACAAATTGTAGCTAATAAATCACTGGAGGGGCACACTCTTCTTCTCTCCTCTCTGTCAGACTACATAATCATTCTGCCTTACCTACTTCTCATGCCTTTTTCTAATCCCGCACCATGGAAAACCCCAGTGACCCTCATCTGCTGTTTTCCCCTCAGTCTCTCTGTCTCTGTCTCTCTCTGTCTGTCTCTCTCTCTCCCCTTACTTCCTTCCTGCGCCAAACCTCTCACTGCGAGCTAACCTGTCAGTGTGTTTCCGTACATGTGCAGAACCAAAGTCTGACTCTGCAGCACAGTGAGACATTTCCTCTCCCCCTTCTCCTCCACCCATTCCTCTATCCATTGTTTACACTTGACCTTTGGCTCAGGGATAAAATTGAGTTAAACCTGCTAAACAGTTCTGCACCAACAAACAATTCATCCTCAGAAGTTTTTGGCTCAGCCAATCTGCCTGATGTCCACATAGCTTCCAGCCATTTTTTAATTCCTGTAATCGTACATATAAAATGCTGACTTTAGCATAAAACCTTTGAGGGCGAGGGGAAGAGCGAGGGAAGGAAAGTAAATTAGAGAAAAGAGGAAGGAGAAAGTTTATTTCCAAAGAGATTTAATCGGATCATGATGTTTCCTTTAAGGTAGGTTTGGATTTTGTCATTTTTGTTATTAAAAGGTTACCTACATAATTTAGTTATCATAAAGTGGAGATGGGATTAAAAAAAAGAAGTAATGATCGTGGATTGTGGCTATCTGATATCTGATTTGATTCTTTATTGTACATGATCTCATGCTAAAACATTATCTCTAGTCTTGCAGGTCTTTCTTATGATCTAAAACGACAACAGTCTTGCACGATAAGAAGTGCTGTTGTCATTATTGCACACATCGCTGATCATGGTTATGACCAAATCACAGCTGAAATGGCATCAGTGAGCTGAAAAGAGTCACAAATATGGTACTCAAGTAGAAGTGCAGTTACTCTGATAATATTTTACCCATAAGCAGGTAAAAGTATTACTCTATAAATCTGTTGAAGTAAAAGTAAAATTAATGCAAGATATAACGAGTATTTTGAGTAGATTTCACTGTATCATGTAAAAAAGCCAAAATGAAATGAATTTACAGCTTAATTGGTAAAGTATATAACAGTATATATATAGTATGAACACTGTCATGATACCAAAATTGTTACTCCAACACAGTATCATAATAGAACTTTGATAATAGAAATAATAAAATCATAAATAGTCCTTGAATTTTCTTTTATTGACAAGCTCCAGGGCAAAAATATAAGTCTTGACAAAGTAATTCAGCATGAAAACACATTTTCAGTATTTTTTTCTGTTCATCAAAAATATTTCTCATTATTTTTCCACTCGTAAACAGAGGGCAGTTGTAAGTTTTTGTGTTCAAATAAAGTAACAAAAAAGACTATAATGATCTAAAAATTAAATGACAAAGTAGTACATGCCATTGTAGTCTAAGTAATTGGAGATGTGAATTTGATAGATTTTTTCTCCCCTTTAATGACACCAATTGATATTGGTATTTTTTTTTTTTTTGGAGGAAGTCTGATTAATCACCTTTGTGACACGGTTTCATTTTTTCTGAATCATGCATTTGAGGAATGAGGAACACAGCTGAATGTGTGGGTAGTGCCCCAAAAAATTGCAAAATCCTTCCTCAGTGAACCAAAAGTGAGGACCTGGTCTTCTTTGGGCGTTGTCCTCCAAGTGTCTGTTTTTGACTTCAGCAGTCTCACAGAATGTGCTTCTCAGTACAGGAACATCAGCTTCAGTTTGCTGGAAAGTTGACGCTACCAACACGTTTAGCTGTGTTGCTCATTCCAGGGATGCACAATCCTTACAAGTTGTGCCTAATTGTAAAGAAATCCGACTTTCCAACAACATAAAATACAAGGTCAGATGGTACCATTAATGCGGAGCAATAATCAGCCAAATGGCATTTCAGTTTGTATGGGAGTTCAATTTAAGCAAGTCAGCATGACTATTAATTTTCATCAATAATGTAAAATTATTGAGCATATAAGCACAATTTGGAAACATCAGAATCAGGGTGAAGATAAATATACACGTCTCAGTGCAGAAATACTCTGTATTTCAATGGTTTCAAGGTAGCTATCATTAATATGCTGACTGCATTTTTCTGTTTATATTTCTATTCAGCAATAGTTACTTGTTTAGTATATAATTAGTATTTGTGATGTGTTTTGTATTTTTTTTATTTGAGGGTCTTAAAGGTTACAGATTGGTGAGCTGAAAGGGGGGAAACACCAGGAAGCACTGGGCTAAGACTTCCTTTGTTGAATTATAACCATAACTGGCATGATGATCCCCTTTATTAGACCCTCCTGTGTTTTTTAGATTTTTTTTTGTTTGTGAAAAGGATAACTCAAAAACTGACAAACTGATTTGGATATAATTTTCAGGATATGTTCATGGCTCAAGAAGGAAGTGATCATGTTTTGGTGATTTTGAAATCTGGATGGAGTTTTTTTTTTTTAAGGATTTTTTTAACATTGTGAGACACAGTGGTTTCCACATTTTCACCAATAACTCTAATTTTACAATGGATGTCAATGACATTCCAGGGAACATTGTTCAAGTCAGAAGAAACAAGGATTTTATTTTAGTGATCTGAATTTAAATGTAGATCCAGGATTTTTCTCAATGATTTGTAACAGTAAAGAGGCCTACATTTCCAAAACAGTGCAGTTTTCCACATATTTGACAATAACTCACCGAGTTGGAACTTCCTTGGTGGAGGTTTTTGCTCTCAGACCACTTCTTGTTTTTCTTTTTTTCCCTTGATAGCTCTTCTTTGAGTAAAACTGTCAGAGACATAAGACCTTTGTATGGATAACACACTCTTTTGCTGCACACACCACGACCAAATGGTGCACAATGGCTATTTGGTTATGTTTGATGGGAGTATCTAGATTTTTTCATACATAGCCATCACACCAATTGTTGCAGAATCAGTTTTTTGTTGGCTTCTCATATTCATATCTTTGTTCTTAATTAACTCACTCAGCCTCTCTTTGCTGATGTAGTCTTTTCCCTTGAATTTTCCTATGGTTCATTCTTTCCCTCAGTCTCCTGCTCCTCCTGTTCTCATACTACACTCACGCGAGGCTGCTGGGATGGGTAGAGTCTCCAGGGTATCCCAGAAGCTACTTACCCCATGCCAGTCTAAACTGGACCAGGTGTGCATCCAAAGGTCACGTCGTCTCCATCAGACTGCTCCACCTGGACCTGGAGGACAGCCAGGACTGTGAAAATGATGCTGTGAAGGTCAGTGGCCAGATGATTGTCCTGTGGCTCTGCAAAGTAGATGTTTGTAACTTTCGAAAGAAATTGTTTTCTATAAAACACATTGTTGTGATTTACTCTTGCTACAGATCTTTTCGAATGGAAGCCTTATTGCTGTTCTTTGTGGCAAAAAGGAGTTTAAGGAGCTTCAGTCATCTGTAAATCCTTTGCTCCTCTCCTCTCCTGGAGGTTGTCTTTCTCTTTCTTTCCACTCCGACTACTCAAACACAAAGAAGCACATTGGCTTCAGAGGATTTTATTCAGATCAAGGTGAGCTGGACAGCAGAAATACAGAGTTAAACATTTCCATCTAAAGGCTGATGTGCTTGTGCCCGTTTTTACTTCATTGTCTCAGTTATATTTTGCAAGTTTTTCTACTTTGAAAACTTCTGAGTCCATCTAGTGGTTACTTCATACTCTAAATGACGAGTCTGTCTTTTATTGTAATTTGGGTCAAAGTCTGAACTGATTTAGAAGCAAGGCCAAAGATTCACTCTGGTTATGGACTGATAGTTTTCCATTCTTAATAAAGTGCTGACGTGGCGTCAGTGCCTAATCCATACTGTAGCCTACAGCAGAACATGCAGCTTTTTAAAGAAGGAAAGTGGTCGGACTTGTCATTGCTGACCTATAAAACTTACAGATGGTTAGATGACTGCTGGAAGTTCAGTTGATGTTAACAGGTTTAGTAAATCAGTAAAAAATATTTTGACATATTCTCAAATGTGTTTGTGTGCTGTTACTTTTGACTATGCAATATGCATAGTAACGAGTACCTTACTCTGTCCAATAGTTAAAAATAGGTACCATGGATGTTAATTGGTGAGGCTGACAATACTGGGAAACACAATTTTTTGTGGTCAGTAACCATAAAAATCAAACAGTCTCGCTGATAAACTTTTTCCTGAACATCAAGTTGAGCATCTTAAAAATCAACATTAATACAAACCAAGTGAGTGTAAGCAAGTTTGTTTTCTACTTTATTTAGTTCAAAGATACACTGACACCTCTTTAAACATGTTATGCTGACCAGTTCTACAGTATTTTTATTTACATCCCCCCTTCATAATTTTTATCAGACTTTGATGAATGTCAGGATGACCTGGACAATGGCTGCACACAGTTCTGCCACAACTTCATCGGAGGATACCACTGCTCGTGTCGCCATGGTTATCGCCTGGACAGGGACAAGCACACCTGTAGAGGTACAAGAAACGTGTACAATAAAGAATCAATAAAATGTGAAGTGGGATTTCTTTACACCTCAGAAGAAGGGAAAGATAAATTAAGGAATATAGAGTAAAAAAGAAACATGAAGTGAAAATGAGGAATAGAAGAAGTGAAAGATGTTTAGGGAGAAAAAAGGAAGGGGAGGAAATGGATGATGATTTTGGAGCAAATCTTTTTTATCATGATGGATATGATCTCAGTAATGAACATTCGTCTCTCACACAGTGAGCTGTGGCAAAGATCTGTCAGGGCTGAAAAGAGGGGACATCTCCAGCCCATCTTGGCCAAAATCCTATGCAGAGAACTCCAACTGTGTATACACCCTTTCTGTGGAGGAGGCCCTGCAGCTGGAGCTTCATTTCAATGATGTTTTTGATGTGGAGCAGAGCTCTGATGATGAATGCATAGACAGCCTGAGGGTGGGTGATGACTCAAAAAATGTATCATGTGCATGAAATTCTGTCTTAAGGAGAGAAAGAGGAAGTGAGGAAGTGTTGAAACCCAGGAGTTGACCTTTATTTGAGGCCTTCATAGTCTCACTGTGTTTTGTAATGTGGCCTCTTTACATGCAGGGCATATAAAGATTGTTTTATAAAAAGTCCACTCAGCCTCTGTTCAAAGTGTACTTAAAGAACTCATATTATGCTTTTGTCGAAATTTGATTCACCCTTTAGTATGTTTTACAAGTCTTCTCCCTCTAAAAGTGCAGCTTCTAAACTTTTCTCTCTCACCCGCTGTACAGCAGCAGTAGCTGCCTGATATGACCTGTACCACCCCCACCCCACAGCCTCTACCCCCAATAGACTTACCTGTGTTACATCATACCATTGTTTTGTCAGAAGCTTAAGCCCTCTAGCAAAGCAGATTGTACAATGAATGCAGAGCTGTTGACAATATATTTTCTTTTGAAATTTCAGTATTTTTTTTCTCTTTCATTTCTCTTTTTTTTATTATTGCTATTATTTTATTTGTTTAACATACAAGTTAATCAGTGTGTAATTTCTGCTGCCAAGAAGCTCCCAATCACATGACTAAGTCAAGATCAAATTAAGTCAAGAGTACTAATTAATTATATATAATTCCTTGTTACTCCAGGCCCCGTCTCTGACGACAAGGACCTCAGTACACATGTGTGAACAAAATACGCCTGTGTATATAGAACAGTGTGAGCTCGTGCAACATAATACAAAAGCAACTGCAAAAATAATCATGGTCTATGACGAATAGGAAGCACAAACAAAGGGTTGTTGGATCAACAGGGCCATTCTGTGTGAGTTTATTCTCCCTTTATTATTAGATTCTTAGGTGACTGAATTTTCCTTACATGTAAGTCTGTGTGTAAATAGTTGGCTGTCTCTTCATGACAGTTCTGTGATTGGCTGGCCACTCGTGAACCCTATGGATAAACTGGTATTGATGTATTAGAAAATGATTATTTGGCCTTTGAAAACTGTTGGGAATATTTGAGACAATGCAAGTGCTTAAATAGTAACACAGGTTATGTTAAAAAATTAATTTAGACATTTTAATGCAAAAAAATATACATATCATACCTTAAAGACTGTCAAAAATTAAATACATTTTCAAAATGAAGCTTAAAGCCCTTTTTAAAAAGTACAGTAAATGTTTTGGTTTGAATAGGAAAATAAAGTCTTATTTCACTAAAGATAAAGTATTTTTAATGGGTGTTTTGTTATTTAAAGTCAAATTGGTCAAAAATGTCCAGGGTGAAAAAGTGCCTTGATTTCAAGATGATGCTGTATGTCATGGAAATCTGGAGCAGCATGAGAAAAAGCCTCGGAAACACTCATCCAGGTTTCTTGTTGCAGATTGAGACTCACTCTCAGACGCTCGGTCCTTTCTGTGGCAGGACTCCTCCCCCATCTCCCCTCCTCACCCACTCCCACCAAGTCAAGATCCACTTCACCACTGATAGTTTTGGAGACAACAAAGGCTTCTCTCTTCACTTTGAAACCAGAGGTACTCCACTGCAGCATAACACCATACGTTTTTGTGGAGAAGTTTGATTTGACCAACAAAAAAAAGTGATCATTTTTGTGTTTTCATTCTTGAATTATAGAAAAGGTTTGTCTGTTCGTGACTCCTCACGCCTCTGCGTCTCCTCAACAACCAGAATACTCTCCAGGTCAGACTGTCACAGTCAAGTGTGATCCTGGCTATGTCGTGAACACTGTGAGAGCACAAAGAGAAAATATATCAATACATTGATTATTGACTCACCTGAAAATTATTATGCTCATCATCTTTTCTTTTCTCCAAGCAGCCTGGGACTCAGATACTATTGAGACAATATGAGATGACGTGTAAGAAAACAGGCGAATGGAATCCCATTTACCGCTGCGAACGTAATGTGGCTCTACATTCATTCTGTTTTATTTTGAAAGCTTGTTGAGTTTAGACATTTTTAACAAACATCTATCATATACTCTCCTGTAGCTGTGGATTGTGGTCTCCCTGATATCGCAGAGAATGACATCCTTCAGCTGCTGAGCTCAGATGAAATAAGATCTCTTTATAACAGTCAGATCAGATTTATCTGCAGCTCCAAATATTACAAACTCAAAGGAGAAGGTGATTGTATAAAGTTTTGTTTGTTTAATGTCAGATTTAAATGATTTATCATGTTTTCACTGACTTTCTCTCTGGTCTTTCAGACACATACACCTGTGGTGCCAGTGGTGAATGGGTATCAAGCAGAGGGGAGACTGAGTTGCCAAAATGTGTTGAAGGTTTGCAGGATTTAAAAAAAGTGGAATAAATTAATTGAAATAATTCAGAGGCATAAAAAAGACATTTTTAAGAACAAAGTAACATCAAGCATATAACATAAATAGTCATGTCTCTTAGAAATGCGCACATTGGACACAAAGGGAAGTACAGTGGGATCAAGTTATATGCACCCATTATAAGATATTATATTTTCTTTAATAAAACCGTTATCTGTAAAAAAATAAAAAATAAAAATAAATCAGAAAATTGACAATTCATATGCCAGTAGAACAACTTATGTGCTCCAAAATCACAAAACTGTTTTTCCCTACTCTATACATGAATACCAGTAGGGAAATCTTTTTTGATGCACAAAGATAAAAATTAGTCTTACATTATGAATATGTATGTGTGTGTTTGTGTGTGTGAATAATTTAAGAAATATATACACCAGACATAAACAAAATGCTAAAAGATAAATCTTTCTTTCTAATTCAGCTTTTGTCCTGAGTGTGATTTATTTTGCCTACAAAGAGCACTTAAGATCTATCACAGTGAATTTATTTAAATACGAAAGGCTGGAGTCTGCTGAATTTCTTACATCTCTGCCAATTTAAATATACTGGGTTGTCCAAGAGTTTCTGGTCCAAATCCCTGACAAGCCCCCAGATAACTTAAGGCCTCCTTAAAGTCAAACCAGATCTCAGAATTAAAGGTGACCAGAAACATATGCCACACAATTATTGAAGACCAATAAAAGAGCAAATTAGTGTGAAGAGTTAGTGTAAAGAACAAAAGTGAGTGGAATGGCCAGTCCAGCCCGCACAGGTCTGAAAAGCCTGACCCTCTGTCCTTTAAACTAAGGTGTCCACCATGCTGCAGGTAGAAGGAGGAGAGGAGACAAAGAGCGGGAGGGAGAGAGCAGGTTCAAATTAGGACACACAATATGTTGCAATCACACACTCAGATTTTGACACATTCTCTGACGTATTTGGGAGCAGTGTATAAAAAAGTTAAGTCACGCAATACTAAGTTAGTTTTTAGGCAGCTGGGCAGCATGGATGTTCAGTTACATCAACACATTCTGAGCAGACTTAAACTTTTCAGGCATTTGATTCAACACTTTTGTAATGCAAGTAAAAGTTGATCTCTGCTGATCACTATACTCAGGGACAGCTGCATTTGTCTCTGTTCCAAAATACTGGGTCTTGCCGATGCATGATCTCTTATAGGTCCAGAGCTGGACTCCTGACTTGAAGCGCCCTTTGCGGACAGCTGTTTTTTTTGGCCTCTAGATATGTTGTCGGAATGCTGAGACCAGATGCAGATGCATGGTGTAAAATGCAAATATGTCCTCTTTATATGCCGTTTTTCTGAGTGTCATCACAATGCGCTGACAATGCTCAACAGTGCCATGTTAGGCCAAGTTTAGCCTAGTGTTTAACATTTTACATCAATCTAAAATTAGTCAGGAGCTGTGGAGAAATGTCCTACTTCACCAGCACAGCATGTTGACTCGTGTTCAACACGTCAAAATTGACCATGAGAGCATACCTCCACAGTTATTTTGATGACTTCTCAATATCAGTCAACATGCTACTGTACATTGAAGCAAGAAGTCCTCTGTACAGAAGTAATCCTAAAAAGAAAAACATGCACATCCCCAATGAATCAAAAGGGACCTGGGGGCTTCATGAGTCATTCCTGAAACACAAACTTAGACACATCTGTGAAACTTAAACTTCTCAAGTTAACACAGAGATCTGAGATGTGTCACCATCTTCTATTGCATTCTTCGACTTACCATTCTGAAGAATCTTTCTGACTTTGTGTTCTTTCAGATTGTGGGATGCATGAAACTCAAGTTGCAAATGCAGGTCGGATCATGGGTGGTAAGGATGCACAGCTTGGACAAATACCTTGGCATCTTCTGATAAAAGAACCATATCGAGGAGGAGCGTCTCTGATCAGTGACCGCTGGGCTGTGACTGCAGCTCATGTGGTGGAGAATGTTCCAGCAAGCAACCTGCACATGTATGGTGGACTGGTGTTGAACCAGTTCTCTAATGCTGCAAAAGTGAATGTTGATCAGATCATTATTCATCCTGGATACATCCAAGGAGTTTCAGATCGCAACAATTTTGACAATGACATCGCTCTCATTAGATTTGCCTCCAGGGTGACCTTAGGCCCAAACCTCCTTCCCATTTGTCTTCCAGAGGTAAACGGAGGTTTGTCGGAGGGAGAGCAAGGCACAGTGTCAGGCTGGGGGAAGGCGGATGGGCCTCGGGGTGGTTTCCGTGTGTCCAGCACATTAAAGTATGCTGATATTGGGGTCTACTCACTCTCACAATGTCGGGATACTCCTCGCATCGGAAGTAACAAACCAGCTGTTTTTACTGACAACATGTTCTGTGCTGGAGCACCAGGGAGAGACAGCTGTCAGAAAGACAGCGGGGGCCCGTTTGCTGTACCTGTGCTGGGTGAAGAGGGGCCACATTATCTGGCAGGTATCGTTTCCTGGGGTCCCTCATGCCATAAGAAGCAGTTCAAGGGCTACTACACCAAGGTGGAGAATTATGTAGACTGGATTAGAATGACTATGGCTGCAGTAGACAAAGCCGCAATGAATTAATGTTCTTCTTGCTGCATTTACTGTTCATCTCTGCAACAGAAATGTAAAAAAAAAAAAAACAATACAATACGTAAAGACTTTAATCTCACAATCAACTGTAACAGCCTTTTCTGGTTCATATACACCAAAATTATTTGTTATTTGTTAGTATCTGATGTCAGTGTTTGATTATGTTGTGCCCAATTAATGACTGTTACAGTGGAAACCTGCAGCATCCCCTATGGACACATTTTGAATGATAAAATGTCAGCTGTGGGGATCATGAAAAATGAAATTAGAGTGTTTTTGTATCTTGAAGAATGTTATGGTCTCTAGGGGATGAGGAAATGAATTTGACAATATTCTCATAATTTTCACTGTTTTTAGAATGAAAGAGCGCATTATTTCATAACCTTCAGTTCTCTGTGTTAAACTAATTCTGCAATAGCATCAATAGCTGTTCTCAAATATCTGTCTAATACCTCAGTGGTCCTCACTGATGTTCCTTTGTGTAAATCCAGGTGTGCCTTAGAAATCTGAATGACTGTTAGTTTTATATTACAGCAACAAAACAACAATTGAAAGTATTTTTAAATAACTCTAACCAACACCTGAAAATACTCGGACTTAAAATAACTTTATAAACAACCAGCACTATGTTCTGCAGCTTACATAGTGAAGTATGGGGGGGGGACTGCTGTATTTCCTCTTTATTAGTTCATCTAATTTGAAAAAATGGTAACCATACAGTCTAAACATTTTTTTGTAAAGTTTTTCAAATTTATGAGATTAAAAGCATTTTGGTTGAATTCTTGAATAATTTCAGTGATATATTTTAAAAGTTATACATCATTTTATTGAATTTTAACTTGACAATAATAAATAAACATAAAAACTAAGGAAAATAAGATGCTGAAACACTGCAGACTATATTGCATAGATATGAATATGGTAAGCTTTGAGATATTAGCATGGTTTAAGTACTGTCTAAGACAACATACATTTTAACACCGCTGACATAATTTATCTTATATGGTATGGAACCGATAATTTAAACCACAAAAGAGTGAATAAAAACCACAACATAATCAAAACACAATTAATTTTAACACTGATTGTAAATGTATACTTCTTTACTGCAAAAGTTTGTAAGAGCTTCATTCTGCTGTCCTCACTACAAATCAGCAATCAATACTTTAATGTTATGATTAAAGACAACAGTGTTGTATCTAAAATAGCCATTTGATTTTTGTGTGTATGTTTGATCGTTTCTGCTTTTTGGACAAGTTTTTAAATCAATATAATTTTGATTGTCTGCTGAAGAAATAATGGCCTTGGCTTTATTATGCATTGCTTTTACATTTGTAATACTCTACCTAATAAACATGTGATTGGTCATTTGTTACATATAATTTGTATTGTTTGGTTTGTCTTACATCTTAATTTTCTGGAAGATTAATTCTTTGTCATTGTCCTTTTTATAAACTGTTAGTCAATACTACATTTTGACATCTGCTTCCCTTTTTCCCTCTTGAGCCTGGTCAGACATGTTTTTTTTTATGTTGCTTTGTGGGTTAGGATCATCATGTACTTAAAATATTCTTAAATCATTGTGCAGGACACCTTCAAATGATCCCAGCCAAGTCCTGATGATTCTCATTTAGATCTTCCATGGTAGTATTTTTGTGCTGTGTTCCTTAAAAAAATCGAATAGCTCACTCTAGTGGTTGGAAGAGGGTGGTGCATGTATTTACAATCCAGAAGCAGAGCTCTTTATGGACGAACTTTCATCGAAGGGTATATATGTTGTTTGTGATACAATAGCTAATGAACAGTGCATGTCATCTTTAGTGTAGATCATAAGATGTACCCTCATCTCTACATTATGCCAATTTCGTTCACTTCATACCTGCTTCTGCAAAATTGAAAGTTAAGAGTTGAGCTGATTTTGCCAAGACAAACAAACATATTCCCGGCAATTGCACTCTGAGTTACTTAACTCTGGAAAATCCAGACTTTGTGACATTAATGTTTCACCTGAGTTTGAAGCATCTGCTCCTCCAGTTGCATGTCGGATTTTTGAAGGATTCTGTATTTGATGCAAAGATGGGATTGCTGCCATGCTTTGTTTGGTAAGTATACATAGAATGTATTCTAATTTTATTAAATACATTTACATTTTTATGCATTTTATTCGATTGCAAATCATTGCAAATATTGTCACTTCAGTTTGTCCAGGACACAACTCTAAAAATCAGATGAATAATTTAATTGTGACTTGACTGATTCAGCACCCTGTTTTCCACATTTACAGCCTGAACAACATTATAGAGCTGCATTACCTGTGCTGATTGTGTCTGTTTGCTCTTCTGTTTGCCTCAACTTTGGACCATCAGATAAACAGATCGATTTCTCTGTTTCCAGGCTCCTGCTTGTGTCAATGATTGAGTGCCGGAGACTGCCTGATCCTGAGCCTCAAATGTATGGTGTGGTGCAATCCCCCCTGTACCCCCAGCCTTACCCTCCTAACCTTCTGGAACAATGGGACCTCAGTGTGCCTGAGGGGTACCGCATCAGCCTCACCTTCACTCACCTGGACATTGAAGCCTCTGCAGACTGCCATTACGACGCCCTCACAGTCAGAACCACAATTTACCTTCAAATCGACAAACTAATAATAAGTTTGTGGGTTTTTTTAAGTTGTAGAATCAGCATGACTTGAGTTAAAACTGTGACACTTTGACCCTAGCTTCAGTATTTAGAAACTTTAATTAAACACAACTACGTACATAAATACTTTGGGAAAATGGTTTTCAAGCGGCTTAGTTTATGGACAAACCACCACATCCCGTACAATAATAATAATAATAATAATAATAATAATAATAATAATAATAATAATAATAATGAACAAGTCAAATTTCCAAAAATGTAGAATATATTTATTAAAACAAATATTGCAGCTTTAAGTTTTGATAGAACAAAACATGACCTAAAATAGAGAAGACTGGACAAAACTAGATCCACCACATCATGTTTTTATGCCTTGGCATGGTACGTTATCTGAGAGTCATAGTTGTGGGTCTCTTCAATGTTGGAGTTAACATTTGAGCAAAGTTTGATGTCTATCTCCCAAAGAGTTCTTTAGAAATTGCATTGACAAGAAAAAGACAACTACAAGGTTGTTATTGTTTTGTGTTTTGTTTCTTTTTTTCCCCCCCTTACACCTCTAAGTCCAGAGTAGACAGAGTAGACACTAGTGTAAAGTTTAGCAAGAGTGGCTGTTGGTTTTAATAAGATGTCACATTCAAAAGAAAAGCTTTGACTTTTTGACCTCTTTTCTCTAAAATGTAGTCCGTACATCCCTGCATCTTGGTGAATATGTGTGCAAGATTTGAACATCTCTTCACAAGCATTCCAAATTGCACTCACAATTACAGAAAGATAATGGAGCTGTCAACCCTCAACTTTGAGCCATGACCTCCAAAATCTCTTCAGTTGATTCTGAAGACAAACTGGACATTAGTGCGAAGTTTGATGTGAGTTCCTTCAAGAGCTTTTCTGATGTTGCATACACAAGCAAATGATGACCAAGTGGTTTGATTCTTTTTTTTTTATGGGGGGCATTTTTGCAAAGTCGGAAGAAATTCCCTTCTTGTGATTCTCAGAAGAATTTGTCTCCGACTTACAATACTAATAACTTCATCCTGGAGTTTTGGGGGGAAAGGTGGAAATCTGCCTTATCCTGCATTTTTAACAAATCCTGTAAAAAATCCTGAATCCACATCTGTTTTCAGATCGTTACTAAAATCTAACTTCTTCTCCTTTGTGCCAACATTCTTAAAAACATTTAATCAAGATCTATCTAGAATTATTTTGCTCACAGAAGGACAGACAAGTCAGACAGACAGACAAAGCAAATACCTCAGCAAAAGAACGTAACAACCAAAAGTGTCTGTTCATGGGTATTTTGACACCGTTCTAAGTTTTAACAGACACACTTTGTGAACCCCTGGAAACAACTGCAGTTAGAGCCACTGCTTTACAGTGTCTTACTACGACTCAGTGCATGATGGGTCTTTGAATTTTCAGCTTTCTTACAAAAATTCTTCAAACTTTAGTCAAATGGAGTTAAGTTTTTTGC
Organism: Scarus forsteni; assembly: GCA_036419115.1. Taxonomy (NCBI): domain Eukaryota; kingdom Metazoa; phylum Chordata; class Actinopteri; order Labriformes; family Labridae; genus Scarus; species Scarus forsteni. The sequence continues at coordinate 2,064,179 of JAZDUH010000111.1, forward strand.
TTCTATGTCTCATGATACAAAAGACTAAATCCTCTCTTCAGGTCCTTGAAGGGGAAAAGGTTTTGGGTAAGTTTTGCGGCCTTGAGAACTCTGCGGACGGGCATCACCCTGGCAACCACCCCATACTGTCTACAGGCAACAGACTGAGCCTTGTGTTTCAGTCCGATGATGGAAACCCAGAGCGGCACCAGAACGTGGGCTTCTCTGCTCAGTACCAGGCCACAGGTAACTTCACCTTTCCTCTGTGCGCCGTTGCTTCTCTTCATTTTCAAACTCATGGTCCCTCTCTGTACCAGACATAGACGAGTGTTCTGAGCCTGTGGATGGTTCAGGTCCGCTCTGCTCCCAAATCTGCCTCAACACTCTAGGCTCGTACCTTTGCGCCTGTCACCATGGCTATGAGCTGCGATCAGACCAGCGCACCTGTGTGTGTGAGTACAGTGCAGATACAGACACACATTTCACAGTCAATCCGTTGAAGTGTCATAAATCAAACTTGGTCTTATATGTGCCTGTTAGTCTCATATATGAGAAAGGCATGGCTCTCATAACAGAACAATAATAACAGATGATCAGTGATTGGTATTGGCAGCAAAAAGCCTGATCAGGACATCCTTACTTGTGTTATATCCACCATTATGAATCAGCATTGCAAGCTGGCAACAGAGCATTTTTGTTGAATGATCCGCACTTACTGAACTTAAGGCAGAGGCAGCATGTTGTCTTTTTCATCACTGGCTGCTTGCTGAATGTAGGAGCAGGATGTACTCACTTGTTTTGCCCTCAAACAGCTCCTGAAGGAAATCAACGATTCACTGAGTCTCTGTCGTTGAAAAGATGAGGTCTTAATCATTAAGGAGTGGGGATTCTTAACTCTCTCTTCCTTTTCTTATTTCCCAGTAACCTGCAGTGGTGGTATTTTTGATGAGCCAACAGGACATCTGCTCAGCCCAGGATATCCAGACCCTCCACCTCATGCAGTGTCCTGTCAGTACATCATCTCAGTAGAATCTGGTTTCATGGTCTCTCTGAATTTCAGCGACAACTTCCACATTGAGAGCATAGACACCGAGCAAGGACCAGCCTGTCTGCATCACTGGCTGCAGGTAAAGACAAATACCTTTTAGACAAAACACATCGGTATGCATCATTAAAATTAAAAACATATTTTTAAAGCTTCCTCACATCATAGTGGGATTTATGATCTTTACTCTGTTTGAAAGGTGACTGTTCCAGACCAGGAGCCAATAAAACTGTGTGGAGGAAAAAGTCCTGGTCTGATAGAGACAAACTCCAACAAAGTGAGGCTGGACTACCACACTGATGACCACGGCCTGAGTCGAGGATGGCGCCTGGACTACAGCACACACAGTGAGCACAGAGGGAGGGGGGTTCCCCTCGAAAACGAGGCATCTCAAGGGGCTATCCTAAATAAATTTAAATTAAGTTGAAATAATTTCTTAGTCCGTGAGAGATAAGAGTGTAATTAATAGGTTATGAGCACTATTCTCAAAGCAGATCATAAAATACTGTATGTCGTCCTCCCCAATGTTAGATTTCTAACAGGCTTTCTATGAATCCCGGCTCTACATCAGGCCCACACATTTAATAGAAGGGACTATAAACATTACTAATTTGTATGGACTGTAGACGGTCTTATAAAATGAATGGGAAGAGAGTTGTCCAACAGTGAAGCCAAAACTTTAGGGGTCCCTCTGCTGGTTGACTGTTGTAGAGGTCATGAGGCCTCCTCCTTGTTACCTAATGAGACATGAAACTCCATGTCAGAGATAAAGGTGCTTTATAGGGACAATGTGTAGCATCAAAATTAATTTATGAGCTGAAAACAATATCCACATTTGTAAATTTGTCCTCAAATTTGTCAACTTGCCTCAGCCAACAATCTGACTTGTCCTCCTGAGTGAAGAATTTCTTATCTGTATTTACATAGAACAGACAAGTCCTATTGAGGCTTTCATGACCTTCCGGTCTATTAAAACTATGAACAGCCGAGAGGGACATAAATCAGTAGCGTGACTGAGACGAAGAAGGAGCACAGCGAGACACGTTTGTCACTACCCTGGCAAATTTGAAAGCCCAACATTACTGATTGAATGCAGTTTTCAGTTTGTTTTACATAACGTTCCTCTTCACCAGAAAGAGGACTCGAAGTGTTGGACGACATGCTGACAAAGGTTTTAGGCACATACCACCTACCGTAGAGTTCATCATTATCAACTCATATTTGAAGAAGTGAGGCACAAAAGAGCGCTATTTGTTTGAATCCAAAATACAGTTTTCACCAATAGATGGGAGAACCAACTACACAGTGTGGCTTTTATCTATTTTAATTTCTTATTATGCTGATGAATACTTTATGTTAAATTTGTTTTTTGTTTTTTAATTTAAAGCTATACTAAAGGGGATTCCTCTCTATGCTAGAGTGTTTACATGTCGATAGAAAAAATCTGATGACTGTTTTTGTCAGACATTTTGAGCATCCCATTTGTGTTCTGTATGTTGGAATATCCAGGCTGCAAATTATTTACGTCACTGGAAATGCCCCATAGTTAGGAATTTCAACTCTAGACGTGAAAAGATATTCAGGTGCTGCATTTAACTGGAATGTGGCGTAAAAACAAGCTCTGACACCCAAGTTCCAGGATAAATGGAACATACTGTTAAACTGGACTATAAGTGAATGTAAAACATGTTGTACATAATTGAACATCAATTATTTTCTTAAAGTTGTACACACCTAATGCAGTTGAAGATTTAATTAGTCTTATCTGTAAACAGCTCAGTTAAATATAAACTGGATCTCTTCATGCTCCATGGCCTTGGTAAGGGGCTATGACCTTCAGGTCAAACAGCATGCATGTTAGCTGTGACAAAAGACGTGTTATCATTTGCCCTCTGATGCTTGTTAGCACAGTCAGCTGGGTCTCGATCCAAAACAGAATTTGAATTTTTGTAATGTTTGTTGCATAAAAGGCCACATGTGCTATATTCAGTGGGTTGAGCTCAATTTTACCTGTTTAATTTGGCCAAAAACAACACAAATCAACACAGTAAAGTTGCAGTAAAGATTGTCAAAGTAGACTACATAACTGGTCTGAGAAAATTAATGATGAAATACATTCTGTTCCTCATTTCATCTCCGTAAACATTAGATACAGAAAAAGGTTGACGAACCATAAATGCCATGGCAAGACATCAATTTGGCCTGTGTGTGTCAACAAAAGAGTAGGCAGTCTTTTTTACCTAACTGTTACCACCATATACCATGTTTATGTTTAACCTGTGTGTTTGTTCATGGCTTTAACTTTAAGGGTGATCTAATAAGCTGTGTCACTTCTCCTGGGTTGTGCACTTAACCGTTATTGCACTCATCCACTGCAAACTGCTGATGAGCCACCACAGATTTATTATTTTTAACCCATGAAAGTGAAAGCACTAAGTCCAAGCATGGTGAACTTAATGATGACTGTGATCATCAGTTTTCCTGATATATATATGTTTTATTTTCCTCTTGCTTCTTCCTCCCTCCTCAACCATGTATAAGCCATTCTAGTGTTATGCTTTCTTCAGGACAGTTAATAAGTGCCAGGTATTTAAACTATACAAACCAGAGTTGGTCCTAAAAACATGACACCTGCAATATGGTGTCATCTTCACGTGCTCTAACTGGAAAAATGCAAACCTCTGCCAAGGTAGCTCAGATTTTGCTCTTACATCTATTAGTGATAGTTCCATGATAAAGTTACCATCACAATATGATTCCTTGATCCAAAATCCACATCTAGCACTCAGAATCCTGTTGATATTATTAGTTCCGGATCACAACCAAAATCTAAATATTTTAAAACTGGGACATTATCAACATCAACTGAAAATTTCAGCAAAAGTCTGTTCTGTAGTTTTTGCGTAATCTTGCTAACAGAGAAACAAACACTCCCTGGCAAAAACATAACCATCTTGGCAGAGGTAATAACTTTCTAAAGGGTGCATATTACTACCAGGTTGAACATTCTTCTGCCAATATATCATTTTTTTCTCTGCATCTGAGACTAGGACAGCATCACAGTCAAATTTCCTCATCAGACTATTACTATAGTTCAACAGAACTGTGCAATGTAAACACATTGAGGTACAGCAGTAAATTAATTAGCATTTCAAATACAAGTACACATCACCTGCTGTTACACAGTCAGTGGTGTATTAAATGAAGAGTTGCTGTTGTTGTTCATGCCTCTTCCTCCCTGTTGTTTTTAGGAGTCAAGTGTCCAATTCCTGGTAATGTCGAGAAGGGTCGAGTCACTCCTGTCCTGTCTGAATATCTCTACAGAGACTACATCTCTGTCCGCTGTGATCAAGGATACAAGCTCATGATGGTAAGATGAAACCTCACTTAACTATGTTTTCTTAGCTTTGTCTGTCTACAACTTAAAGACAACAGCAGTAATTTAGTATCTTTTAACCTGTTTAATATTATTGAATCATTTGTGCTTTTGACAGGATGGTTCTGAAATTGAGAGTTTTTCCACCATGTGCTCAAACGACGGGCAGTGGCACCTCCCTCTGCCACAATGCCACAGTATGTTTGTGTTATTAAGACTCAGGCCAAATTTACTGTTATATTTCATTTTGAATTAGAAATGTGTTTTGGTTCAACCAGATCATCATCTTGGTTGTTCCTGTGTCCCTTTGAGAAAACATAAACATGTCCTTGGCTTTTGCTCCTCTCCAGTAATTGATTGTGGAGAGCCTGAACCTTTGCTGAATGGAGGGGTGACCTTTGTGTCAGGCACTCAGAATCAGTACCTCTCTCTTGTCGAGTATCACTGCAATGAACCTTTTTACGCTCTTCTTGGGGGTGTCACTGGTAAGTAAGTACAACTGATGGTTCATTTATTTCCTTTCTGCCTTTTTATCCTAAGTAAACGGTTAAAACGTGTCACTGCTCCTTTATCCTTCATGGCAAACTCCATTTATCCTCAGAAAAATTAAAGCTTCTTTTGTCATATTAATAACCTTTTTTTACATGGCGGTCTAAAATACATTTATTCTGATTTAACAGATTAATAGAAATTAAAAATGAAGCCTGGAATTAAATGTCAATTTAATACATTTTTAAACATTTGAAGCATATAACTTTATAATAATGTGTGCTTTGTTTGTTACAAATAGGACAAAATGGCTACAGTTATTGTTCCCTAAAAAGATAAGTAACACAAACCTATACCACGTACTATTGTTGTCTGTAGCTGTGGTTCTCAACTGGTGAGTCAGGGCCCAAATGTGGGCTGTTGAACTGTACTGACTGGGCCACAAATATGTCCTGGAAAAAGTGGATAAAGTACATAATCTAATGAATCCCTAAGTGGATACACATTTCTTTTTTAACTCTGCGTTTTCATTAGATTAATAAGGGATTTAAAGTTTCCAGAAAATTTGCCTTGGATTTCATAATAAAGGATGCTCTGGTGGGTCCTAAGGTCTGAGAATCACTGCTCTGAAAATCCCTCATGGCAAAGGCGAAAAGGAACTAGTAACATCCACTTAAGTTACTGTCATTGATGAGCTTATTTGTGAACTTGCACTTTTTCAAAGTAGTTTTTAAACCAGTAGTTTTACTTGAGTAAATTCTGTGTGAAGTTCAGTATTGTGTTACTCAACAATGACAAAGAACTAAGAGCTGAAACCCTTTTTAACTTAATATTCAATAACTAATGGATAAGAGTTGTTCATATTTTTGATCAGTCTTTTCATAACATTGTAAGTAATGATGCATCTACAAATATGTTTAAGTGATATAATATGTATCAGTTCATTTAAAGACATATATTTAACAGTCACAAAGTGTACAAGATACAATTCCCTTATATTTTTTATACCACCTTGCACATACAAGTTTGGTCATTTTTCATGTTTAGTGTAAGATGTTATTAAATACAAACTGCACTCTAATGACACAACTTCAAAATAATTGTTATAAAATAGTATTTCTTTTTTTACTTATTTCTCCTCTCTTGTTTCTCTTCCCTCTGTACTTCAGCTACCTTCATCTGTGAAGCGGACAGGAAATGGAGATCAAATGACAATATCATAGTAAACCCAACATGCATACCAGGTATTGTTTTGTTACTGAAAATAGCACATTTTTAAACTGGCAACAATATTTCATCAAACTTTTTGAAATAAAGCACTTTGGGGAATGTATGCTGAAAAAGCAAAGAAATGTGCCCGTAAATCTGTAAATCAAGGGAGCCAACAACAAGATATTATGTGCGACTCAAGGCACTTTAAACATAGTTTTGAACTTTCTGCTGATGTTATTCGTTTACCAGACTAGTCACAGAAGGACTGGGCAGACACAGCCACTAGGGCACCAGTGCCACATACAAGATACAAGTGTGTTTATTTATCATTGTGCAACAGTGAAAAATGAAGTTAATTGAAGTTAATATGACAATGAAGTTAAATTGTGGGTCCAAGACAAAACAACAACAATTACATGAGACATGAAGGAGTGCAGATGGTGCATTGAGAAATCTCACAGCCTGAGGAAAATAGCCGTTCTGCAGTCTGGTGGTACAACAGCGGATACTTCTGAACCTTTTGCCTGATGGCAGCAAGGTGAACACGCAGTCGCTGGGGTGGTGTTGTCCTCCACTATCCTTTTGGTTCTGCTCAGGCACCTGACCTCTCCGACGTCACTGATCCTCAGTAGATGGATATGTTTGGCAGTTTTTCTAACTCTTTGCAGAGCCTTTCTGTCCTGGATCATCCATATCCCAAACCATTTTGTGATGTTTCCAGTCAGGATGCTTTCAATTGCTCCTTGTAGAAGTTGACTGTAACTTGGCATGGGGATTTTTCTTTATTTATTTTCCTTAAGAAATACAGCCATTTCTAAACTTTTTTAACCAGAGCAGAGACATGTGAAGTCCATGATAGATTCTCTGTTTGGTGACTCCCATGAACTTAAAGCTGCTCACTTGCTCCATCTCAGCTCCACTGATGTAGACAGTGTTTTTGTGTCTTTGCCTCCTGTTTTTCTGAAATTAACTTGGTCTTACTGACGTGCAGTAAATGAGCCACAAATTTGGATATAATTTAAAATTTGCTGGGCTCAAAAGACATGTACTGCTTCTCAAGTGTCCCACTGTGATATCTGAAAGATTTCATTGTCTGTTTTCAAGGTTTCGCAGTGATTTAATGACAGTTTTCCTACAATTTTTATCAGTTATGGCATGTATGTTGCTAGTTGGCTTTGTGGTTATGTCAAGACCATCCATTAAGGTTCTCTGTCTTTTTGTCAGAGTTGTGTTTATTCTTATTTATGTTTTTTTTTTCTTTTTTAACATCATGGACCTATGGGTCTGAAATGAAGTACACAACAAGGTTAAATACAACAAAAGCTGTTGTCCTCTCAGCTGACAGCCCTATTCAGGTTCAACCTCTGTCCCTTTTCTAGCAAATAATTCCTCACACTCTTCCTCCAGTTTTCTACTCTATCACCATCCCATAAACTTAAAAGCATAAACTCCAAACAAGTATCTTAGAGGAAAGCTTGACTGTGATTCACCATCAATGTTCATTTCAGATGGGAGATGACTTTGTATAAGCGCTTCCCTTCCCTCCCAGCACCATAAATTTTTCACTGATTCTGTTTCCTTTTTGTTTTTAAATATGGTGCAAACAATTAAACTAAAGTTTCAAACTTATAACTCACTTAATCATGCATGTTTTTATCAAACCCACAGTGTGTGGCAAACCCACAGAAATGCTTCCAAACTTTCAGAAAATTTTCGGAGGCAGTGACGCTCCAGAAAACACCATCCCCTGGCAGGTGTTACTTAGTGTTGAAGGAGGAAGAGGAGGAGGTATGGTAATTGCAGACCGCTGGGTTCTGACCGCAGCTCATGTCCTGCAGAGTCCTGGATTTACAGCGTCAACTGAATCTTTAAAGGTCAGAGGACTACAACATTTTTTTTCATTTCTGTTGCCTATATGCTTTAGGTAATTGTTTTTCTTCCTGTTGCAGATTTACATGGGTGGTAATGATGTTCATAGCATAATGAGCTCTCCTGTGAACTCCACCTCCATCCACATCCATCCTGATTACAACAACCCAAACCGCTTAGACTACAACCATGACATCGCTCTGATAAGGCTGCAGAACCCAATAACATTCAGTTCAGCTGTTATGCCGATATGCTTACCACCAGGCGATGCTACATACACCTCAGGAAATTTGGGGTAATGACACATCCGCTGATTTCACTTCATGGGCAGCACATGAAATCTGAGGCCAGGTTTTCAACAAAATAGTAACAGAAGATCACATGTAGTGATACTGTGCAATTGTTACTTTGAATTCATATTCATACCATTTGTTGCAATACCACAGGATAAAATGCAAAACAAAATGTTATGACACTGTGTGCCAGGACAATTTTGCAATTGACAATTAATATTAATAATTAGAAATATTTACTCAAAGCAGTAAACTCAGGGTACCAACCTGTCACCAGGGACAGATAGCCAAACTGACAGAACCAGAGTAAAATCTCAAAAAATCTCAAGTTTACATTACTTATTATTAAAACTATTATAATTCAATTAACTAGAGCAAAACAATAATAACAAACTACGACAGATCCACACATGTAATAACAACAGCATTAGAAATAACCACATGGCAACAGCAACATCTGGGATAAAACTATGACAGCAGTAAAATTAGTGAACTATAATCACAGCAGCAGCAAGAGCAATCACAAATGGTGAGGTATATGTGTGTTTGTGTGTGTGTGTGTGTGTGTGTGTGTGTGTGTGTGTGTGTGTGTGTGTGTGTGCGTGTGTGTGTGTGTGTGTTTGTGTGAAGGTGGAGTAAGAGGAGAGGAGAGAAGGACAATGGGAATAAGGTCACATGAGGAGCGTGTCTTTGAGAGCCAAGATGGTGGCAGAGTGATGTGTGTTTGTACTCGCTGGAGCCAAGTTGGCGACTCACTGCATGTAAAAAGAGGAAGGAAAGAAAGAAAGTGGTCTTTTAGCCCTGCATGTTACTGAGACAACCTCTGTGTAACGGATTTGAAAACGGTCACCTAAAGACTACTTTAATGTATGTTTCTGTATGTGTGGTTGGAAAAGAGCAAGGGACCAAGAGAAAAGGAGAAATTGTCACCTGCACTTGATAATTACAGTATCACTACACAATAACAGAGCCAGTAAACCAAAGGTTTTGGTAAGGTATTGGTCTTTTAAGAAGTGATATTTGTCTTATGAACTGGTGACGGTGGATGACCAACAATAAAAGATATGCACAAATTAAGTCAGATCTCACAAGCATAAAGAAAGACTAAAACTGCATGCTACACTAATTATCTCTGCCCAGACACATAAGGCTCTAACGTTGGTTGCCCCGATCATTTGGAGTTGGAAGTAGAGAGGACAGAAAAAGGGTTCCGTTTCGAGTGTCTCTCAGCTGGGTTTATGATGCGTTAAAATACAATTCAGTACTTCATTGTGTCATTCAGTATTATACCATGGGATATGAGAAGGACCAGATGAGACAACACACTGTAATTTAATGCAGTACAATTCTAGACAAAACTGTTCAATACATGTGCGGCATGGTGCCGCAGTAGGATAGTGCATGTGCATCATATAAAGAAGGCTGCCAGTTTGATTCCCCATGTTGACCAGGGTCTTTCTGTGTGGAGTATGCAGTCTCCCCTTGCTTGTAGAAGTTACACACTCTCTGGTTTTATAGTTTGAAGTTGTTTTGGAAGCTGGGGAGATGCAGGCTGACTTTCTGATACAGCTAGAGTTGTTGACATCCCTTGTTGCTGAATCCTCGGGGCGTAGGGTTTGCACTCTTGCACCCTTAAACTTAATTGAACACCTACGAATGCAGAAGGGTTTGCACTGCTAGAGGTGCAGATGTGTCATCTGGAATGATGAATAGGACAGTGCCTGACCTGATTCCAGTTTCCGCCCACAGACCAAAGCATGCTCATTAGGTCAGCCAGTAACTCTAAATTTCCCATAGATATGAGTGTAAGTTTGAATGGTTGTCCATTAATCAATCAAACTTGATTTGAATAGTGCCAATTCAAAACAAGTTATCTCAAGACGTTTTTTTAAACACACATACATGTTAATATATACATATATACATAGAATACACATATGCACACATATATACATATACAAACATCCAAACCAAACATGAATCTGCCATGAGTGTAGCAATGGGCCAACTTTCAGGAAGGTGCATCTGAAGGAGGTTTAAATGAGAGATGACACTCGGATTGGTTTTATTATTGTTAAGCCAAAAAACACCCAATCAAGGCACTTAATCCATCCCCTTTGCGGCCTGAGCCTGGCTTTACAATAAAAATATGTGTCATCAGAATAGCAAGATATAGACCAACATGACTCAAACTGCTGTGCACCACTGGTTTCAGACAAAACGACTCTTGCTTGCTTCTTTTGTTTCCCTCAGCACGACTTCCTTTCCCTCTGTATTCCACCTTGACCTATTTTTATCTTTTTCTTCTTTTCATTACAGTCTGGTGTCGGGCTTTGGCCAAGAAAAAACAGCGCACTCGAGGAGGCTGACAAATAAACTGAAATATGTTGAGCTCCCCGTAGTGGCACAGGATACTTGCCATGATTCAATCAATAGAGCAAAACTGTCAAGGCAAAATGTACCTGAACTGACCAGTAACATGTTTTGTGCTGGGATGCCTGAGGGCGGGAAGGACTCCTGTCAGGGCGACAGTGGAGGCCCATTCGCCCTGATGGACAACGGTCACTTCTGGGCTGCTGGGATTGTCAGCTGGGGTGTTGACTGTGGACGGGCGCAAACATATGGAGTCTACACCAAAGTCAACAACTACATTGACTGGATCAAAAACACTATGACAGAGAATTGAAATAAACAACTAACAATGTGTCGAGATATGCTGTGGCATATTGATACAACACAAGCGAAACAGAGCTATCTGAAATAAAAAAATGATTAAACAAATGTCCACAATGTGTGCAGCTTTCTCATTAACAGGATTGCAGAACTTCATTAAATTATTAGTGATTACATTTTGCATTGTTTGCACAGACAAACGTGCAAACAATGCACAAGAAACAAATATCTATTCAAATCAATATTCCTGGTTATCAATGGCATACCCAAGACTATGATATCCAGAAATAAATTTTCTCCTCTGGCTCTTTCATATTATGAAACAATTTGTTTTGAATTCATTTTCCTTCTTATACTTGGTGGGCTCCGGTTAATCAAGGTGGTTCTAAAAATGTGAACTCCGAAAAAGTTTTGGACAGGACTAGAGTAGGTTCACAGAGGTGAATAAATGTTTTGTGAAATCATACAAATTTATAAGATTTTTTGTTTTTTTTCTGTGGTGTCCATTTTTGATCATTAGGTCTGATGAGTCACATTTTATCCAAATCCGACCCTGCAAAAAATGAATATATATTAACTAATAAATAAATAATTCAAATAAATTTCATGGGTGATCTATGACATGTCTAATACAGAGAAAATAAAGACTAAAAAATATAGGAATAAAATGTCCTCACTGGCTCTTTTATCATTTGTCCTTTTTTATTTCAGATAAAACATTGAGGGCTCTGAATACTCAAAGTGGTACAGCAGGATTAAACTGTAAAATCTTGAAAGTTATTAGTTTGATGGACATGACAGGAGTTAAGTGAGTCTCTTCTTTTAAGAAATGTTTATTGTTTTGTTAGATAACTGCTGTTTTCTGTTAGGTCCACTTTTTGGGCATCAGGTCTAGAAAGTCCAAATTTTGTAATTTTCTGTTTAACTTTACTAGAGTGTCATATAATAAAAGTATATATATATGTTTTTTTCCGCCTCAGTTTTCCCCTCCCTGGTGACAGATGACGCTTCCTCCGCTGCTCTTCCATTGGACGGTTCCGCTGTAAACGTTTACTTTCTCTTTCGATTCTATTCGGTTAGACGCGCATGAGCAGAACAGCTGGACAAGTTTACGTGTTCTTTGCTTTACTTTGACATTTAATCAAATTACATCTGGGCTTTTACTTCTCGAGATTGGCACAGCATGGACGCACTGACGTCTGATTTCTTAATAATCGTAGCAGCTCTATGTGTGTTTGTTCGTGTCTGAAATCAAAAGTGAAAGTTTTGTGCTGCTCGTCCTTATTAATTTCTTCCTGTAATTTTTAAGGCTAAACGTCGGCTTAAACTTTATTCATCCAGAAACAGACGAGACTTCGAGATGATTATATCAATTATTTTTGTGGGGAGCCTCCTGACATACGTTTGTGGTAAGGACATTAACTTTTGGTCGCTCCGAGCTGACAAAAAGACAACAGTCTGATAAACGTAATAAATTAAGATGGCTGTTGAATTTACAGTATCTGCTTTTGCAAAGCTATGACCTTGAGCATTCAGGTACACTTCCCCCACCTGCTGTAGTTCAAATGCTGCTCATTTTGCAATCCTCCAAATCAAGTAAATCAAAGTTTAATTCTTTGGCCATTATTTTAAAGATAATTGTTGAAGTTTCAATTGAGCTGCTTTGTCAGTCAAAGTCTTTTTATCATCATCATCCTGAAAAATGTTATTCCTCAACTGAAGTTTTAATTTGTATCTCATTTGCACAATGCAATAGATTTTTAAGTGCTTTTTAATACAAAAGATGCAAAATATTACCTCATCAGGGACTGCTTCTTTATGTTTTCTGCTGTTCCTTCTGGTATTTTTGTACTAAATATTGCTAAACTTGAATATAGAAACATAAATGATTACATTAACTGCAATTGAGTACTTTTATGAGTACTTGTACATATTTGAGAACTGTTCTTTTTTAAATCAGTACTATAATAATGCATTGTTTTTTGTTATATTTGCCTTTACATCTGAGTACAGAGTAAAAATTTAAACAATATAAGTTTGGTATACACAATACGTAATAGTACTTTAAACTGAAATTATACTGCTTTGTTATTCAAAACATTTACAACATGGAGCAGAAAGAGGGTGCCATCGAGAACTGGTACTTTTTAAGATATTAAATTTATAATTACTCCTCAAAATTTAGTTTGGAAGTTTTATTTCAGTTGATAATTTCCCCTTTTAATAATACCAATTGGTACTTTACCTACATTGTCACATTTACAACAATGTTTAATTCTATTATTCATTCATGAAATGAGCCACACAGGTAAACATGTTGGTAGGGCCCCAAAAAATGTGCCAAAATGCCTCGGAAATGTAGGCTGGTGTTCCAGCACACAAAGTTTCAGCATTATTTGGTTTCAGCCCTGGTGCTGTTTCCAACCTGAGGAAAAGGTTCAGTGAACTGGTGAACTTAAAGACAGACCGCAAAGTGGATGTCACAGGAAGACAAAGTCCTAGTAAAGCCAGTTCCTCACCCTTGTTTTACCAAGAAACCCTACAGTAGGCTTTCTCTCAAAGGACGAGGAAATTTTGGTACTTTATGTTTGAGCACTATCCACACATTAGCTGTGTTGCTCATTACATAATTGTATAATCCTTGCATATTGTACCTCGTTGTATAGGTGACTATTCAGACTTTTTAACCAAGTATTACTACAGTGAGAAATAATAAACTAAAATAACGTCTCCAAACTTTTATAAAACATGTAGTGTAAGAAATGCAATATTTAAGTATTATTAATTTTAGATCTATCAAGGCAAGTTTGTCAATTATTTTCAAAGTTAGTTAGTTTTTCTAATTTTGTTTAGTTCATACACTGTGCTTGTGTGACTAAAATTGTACAAAATACATTTTGAATGATATCCAGATTTTAATTTTTTAGATCATACCTGTGTCAGAGCAGAGTGATGCTCTGTGGTTCTTTTACATAATATCATAAGTGTAAAATGTTTATAAATTATACTGGTGGAAAGAAAAAAAATTGTTGGTGCATTACACTGAAGCTGTTCTCCTTTCGACATAACAGAAAAGTGTACTCAAAATACTCAGTGCATTGAGAGCGTTTAAAATGAAGTACATTTTCCTTTTGCATTGGTGCATTTATTGAGTGCTTCTGTTTCTTATACTTAGTAAAGTTTTGTTAGCTGTATGTTTTGATAGTGTTATTATGATTATTTACCCTCCACCCCACTTAACCTCTTCTGTATTAATACTTAAAGATACATTTTTTTACTCAAAAGGGATGTTAAACATTATTAGATTCTCATGAAAACTTTAATCTTTTCCTGTTTTCCCAGCTAATGGTGTTGCAGACGTGGTCCTTTCCTGTGCCCTGGTGGAGGAGGGTGTGGGGGGGATGGGTACTGGCTCTCTGTTCTCTCGGACTCCAGCCACCCTCATTTTAAGAGACGTTGCCGTTGCTTCTGATGAATCTCTAGAAACACTCACCGCCTTTGTCCCACCATCTATTCCTGATCCAGATGCCATTCTGCTTGAAGCCAAAGGTATGCTTAAAAAAATTGTAACCAGTTTTTACCTCCACCAAGGAGGTTATGTTTTCGCCAGGGTGTGTCTGTATGTGTTTTTGTCTATTAGCAAGGTAATGCAATAACTACTGGATGGATTTACTTAAGAATTTACCTGGAGCTGTGGTTTGGTCCAAGGAAGAAGCTTTTGCATGTGATTAGCATATTTGTCTGGATGAAAAAATCCCAACATTTGCAAAAAATCCCATACCTTAACACCAGACCATATGGTAAAAATCATATCTTTGACATCACTTGATGGATTTGCTTCAAAATTTACATGAAATATACAATTCAACTTTATCATTACTTTCAGTTTCATCTGCGATCCAGCCTGAGATCACAAAAAAATTGAAGTTTATATTTGCAACTCACATTAATTTCTACTCTGCTGCTGTAAGGGTTCTGCATTATGGGAATTGTAGTTTATTTGCAAACTCAATGTTCAATGTTGCGTTCTAGTTGTAGTCAGAAGTCAGAATTTCCCAGTTCCGAGTAGGAAATTTGATCTGGAACGTCCCCCGAGGTCGAAATTTCCTACTAGGAACTCGGGGGAACCTTGCCACCCCCCGAGTTGACAATCAGAGATGGCAGCCCCCAGTGTGAACAGTTATTTAGCTCCTGTAATAATCAATTTATTTGCACTTCTGACTAGTGTGTGTCGCTCTAGATCAGCTGTATGTGTAGTAGTGTTAGACTTATACTTACAAAAATGCTGCAAAAGTGATAATCACATTCTTCATGTGATATTTGTGAACAACAACACAGGGCATGCTAACAAAAGCTAACAGTAGCCTGGTCGATCGGCACGTTTTTTTTCCGACTTCAACTGGAATGCAGATAAGTCGGAGATGACGTCACTCCCAGTTCCCAGTTCCGAGGTTAATGGAACGCAGCACAAGTCTATGTCACTACATTACCCAGCTTCCCTTGCAATGCACGTGGAGATGTTCTCCACATGGACAGACATGAGCGGAGACTCAGCCGTCATATTGGAGCACATGGTGATACAGAATTGCAGCTAAATTTAGAAAAATTGAATTCCCTACTAAGAATGAACATAGAAAAATGAACATATTAAGTTCTGACAACCAAGATGCATTTGCAAATGCCGGCCTTATCTGAAATTATTTTACAGGCCTGAGTTGTTGTAAATCAGTCCAACCATGACAGGACCCTGGATTAAACCACAAATGTTACTGCAGGAAACTGCAAAGTATCATCATGGACAACATCTATGTGCGAGCTGTCCTTATCTGTAAAGAAGCAAAAATATGAAATAATCTCCCCACAGACCTTAAAACATGCCAAAGTTTAAACATGTTTAAAACAAAATTAAAAACACCCTTAAAATGAGTGTGTAAAGTTATTATGTAGAGACTGTAGGGAGGATGGGGTTATTTGTGCATGTTATGTATGTATTAGTGTGTGTGGGTTTGTAGATGTATGCTCATTATGTTTTTTGTTATTCTCTACTACCCAAATATCATGACCATATTTTCTCCGCACTGTATAATTGATCCTAGCCAAATAGGTACAGGTAAGGGTATTGTATTGGTCTTTGCCTGTGGCCTCTAAATGTCAAAAATACTCAAAAATAAAATCCCTTTTACCCCGTTTTACCAGCATCATCGCCTGAGATCCCAAACGCAGAGGTGCTTCTCCACGCTGACTGTAACGATCAGGAGGTAACGTGTGAAATAAGTAGTTACAGTCCTCAGGGATCCCAGCAGAGTTCAGATACAGTTTACTTCATGGTGTCTGTGGATGTTGAGGGCGTTGACTTCAGCACTGCGTTGATTTTACATACTCTGGAGCTGAAGACAGACGAGTCCACCCTGGTGCAAACAAAACTGGGTCTGCCTCTAAGTGAGTCAGGAACTCTTCCGACTGAAGGTAAGATGCTTTCATCTTTTTATTGTTAACAGGGATTCAAATCATTCTCACAGATTTTCTTTGTATTTTTCTTCCCCAGTGATATTTGTGGTGTTTTCCCACATAAAGTCTGTATCTGCTCATCTGAGGGGCAACGTTCTCCTCGGCTGTGGCTTCAAGCAGCAGGACACCCCCTTAGCGCCGGAGGTGGGCGTTGAATGGCGGCTGCAGCACAGAGGAAAGGGGCAGAAAGTGTTTGAAATCAAGACAAAGCTAGATGATGCAGAGGGGAGCACAGTGGGTAAGAGCTGTGTTAACGTATGTGTCTAGTCCTCTCTGGTTCATTATGGCTAATAATGAGGATGTAAACTTTGATCATCACTTTCTTTAGATCTGACAATGTTAATGTTTTGGCACAAGAAATGAAAAAAAAAGAGCATTGAAATGTCTCACTGAATTTTGGTACTTTAAGTGCTAAATAAAAGGGACTTTTTCCAGATACTGACAGATTTCAGTATGGGATATGATGAAACTTTGTTGATCATGAAATTGCTCTACAAAGTTGTTTTGTAATAGATATATTAAAATAGTAATACAAAGTAGCACTAAGGGATAAGGGTTACATTGAAAGAAACACTATGATACAAATACAGCACATAATGATTTTAGTAAATGAGTAAGTACAAAGAAATAAATACATTGAATAATAATAATCCTGTTGTTCATTGTACCTTTACTTGAGGTTGCCTCTGAAATCCTGGAAAGTCTCTGTATTTTGAAATTGTATTTTGAATGGAAAAAAACAAAATTTGCAGATAAATTTCAAACCTTTTTTAATGGCTCATGTCTCTAACAGTGTAGAGGTGGTGTACACATGCTGTGCAAACACCTCCTCTTTTTTTGTTTCTTGACTGACCAGGAACTTGTTCAAAGAAAAATTTTAATATGGCTTCTGCCATTGTTGGGCTTCAAAACTCCCACTTTAGACATCCACTGACACTGTACATATTTTACACAGACTATGGTCAAATCTGACCTAACAGACCTGATGGGGGGTTCAATATATTTCACCCGTCCTCCTTAGAAAGAGCCCATAGAAAGTGTTTGGAAATGGGCAGGACCTTTCAATAGAAAATCCAGCAGGTGATTGGATGATCATTCCATCAGTCACAATTATTACGTTGCAGCCAGATAATGTAGTTGACATTTGCTAAAGTTGAACAAAACCTTCCCATGACATTTCAGAAATGGAGCTGAAGTATAACCTGACATGCCAGATGGACAGTTTCATATTGAATAATTCACTAGTCCATCTGGGAAAGAGCAGCTGAAAATGTTTTCAGAGGCAGAACCTTCAAAAACAACAGCAGCTTGTGACAGGACAATCCTTCAGCTCATCACACTCATTACAGACCAATCCGTATCAAGCAGCGCTGCAGTCATAGATTAGAGTTTGGTGAGATGGATCTGCATGGTTGCAGACATTGAATCGGGCAGATCCAGCTACTGTGCAGGATCAGATCAAATATTAAGTTGTGAAATGGGACATGCCTCACAGATTTATCTATAGTATCTTGACCACATCAGTTGGTATAGAAAACTAATATTTTTGGTGCTGGGATAGACCAGTGGGTTCCCTTAACCCCATGTGCAGAGACTGTTGTCTTCAAAAGGGGGTAGCCCAGGTTCAGATGTCAATCACAGCTCCTTTTCTGCATGCCAATCCCAATTTTCCTTGTAATTATCAAAATATAACCCTGTTTTGACAAATAAACAATCAATGAAAGGAGCCCAGATGTTTGGTTGATCTCTAATTTTAGAGCCAACATAAACTGCCATGCTTTCAGTAATGTGACTGAGTCTGAGAAGTGCTGGATCTGTTTAATCCCTAATGGAGACAACTCACCAATCTGCTGATGACATTTCTGATACTGTTAAATATTTTAAATGTTCTATTTTCTGTCCTCAGTGCATGCAGAGAGGAAAGGATCAAGTATGGACACCACGCTGTTGGTCAAAGATGGAAATGCCTCTGTGAGTCTGAGCGGGCTGAAGGTTCAGGATGAGGGGACGTACATCTGTACTGTCAGTGTCGGCCTTTTTCACGCTCAGCAGGTCACACGTCTCCACGTTATTCGTGAGTTTCACTCTAAATGCTACTTCTTTTATGAGACAATAAATGCAATAATTTAAATTCCTGCTGTGTACTTTTTGGTGTCAGAGCCCCCTCAGGTGTCAATCTCTGAGGAGAAGTTCAGTTTGGGGACGGCTTCACCTCTGAGCTGCCACTGTGCTAAATACTACCCACTGGACGCTCAGGTTTGTAGTTTGAGTTTTATTACTTTACCCATTACATAACAAAACTAGAGTTATTGTTGTAAAAACAGACAAAAATATACCTGACATGTTGTTAGCCAGCAGTTGAGGCTGCGTATGGGGCCAGTAAACTCAATATCTCTGACTTTTTACATGGACTCAAAGTCTCCAGTTATGATTAGAGTTTTAAAGTATCATGGTTTTGTATTTGAACTTGAAAATACAGAGTCAAGGAAACCAAAGATATTATAAACCAGTTTACTGCAGTTTCCTATTCATTTAGAAACACCTGTGCTAATAAGATGCTGTGATTAGAAACCAGCTATGGGTTTCACCTGTGCATATGTTCAAAGTCTTAACAATGCACTTTACACTTTACTAACATTTGAGTTGCTGCACTAGCTGAGACAATTTCTGCGAAGGCTTAAGTTTTAACTTAGGATGGATTAAGCCTACCTGGTAGTAGATGTTAAGTCTTCTCTCAACTCCTCTATTTTTTGGAGCTGAAATGTTTAATTAACTTTCTACTGAAATCCTAAAAAAATCTAAATTTCCTTGAAATTAAACATGTATATATTTTTTGAATCTCATTTGATACGTTAGTTGTGTTTTTGCTCTTGTTTTGAGGATGAGAGTGGAAATGACCCTCTCTGCTGCTTGAATGATCATCTTGATTAATAACCCACACAGGAAAAATTCAGATTGGCCATCCCAAAATCTTTTACTAGAAGTTACTGTTTACTTTCGTGAGCCCGTTGATGAAAAGCTGTGTTGTAGGCTGCTTTCTTCTGTAAAAATTCTCAAATTCTCATGTATCCAGGACATTTAAACATACAGTGGATTGATTTAACTCTGATAAACTAAAGATAGGCATATCAAAACAATTCTTTAATAATTTTGTTTGTCATCCCCTATGAATAAAGCTTTGTACACCCCTGTTTTGAGTGGTTTGAAACAATTACTAAAGTCAGACAATCTGAAAATAAAATCCTCGTCCATTTGTTTTATTACTTACTAGTAGTCTTTTAACACCTAAAATATATCAATACAAGCTTGAACATTTCAAGCATCTGTGTGGAAGTTGTTTTCCAATAAATTTAGAGCAGATTTTTTTAAACAGTTGTTTACTCTTTTTTATACCTCTAGATGGAGTGGTTGTCCCTCGCTCCTTCTGATACCGAGCCCACACTTTTACCAGATCAGGGCTCACTGTCCAGCCATCGGAAGCACGGTGATGGGACATACTCTCTGTCGTCTCACCTCATTGTGCCCTCCGATGTGACCCCAGGAACTAAGATTATCTGCAGGGTGTCACATCCGACCCTGGAGAGTCCTCTCTTTGTCAGTGCGGAGGTCGAAGGTCCGCTGTCAGGTAATCACACACAACTGTTGTTTGGTGTTGTCATTGTGCAGGGAATTGATTAAGGTTTGGTTTGGTAAAGTTTGGTGCCATAAAGCAAGGAAGTTGCTGGTTTGACTTCCTGTGTCAGTCAGGGCCTTTCTGTGTGGAGACATCATGTTCTCTCTGTGCCTGCATGGGTTTGCTCCAGGCATGCCTCCATCCAAAAACATGGTCATTAGGTTAACTGGTGGCTATTATTTGCCCTTAGGAGTAAGAGTGGTTATGAATGGTTGCCTTTGTGGCCCTGTGATTGGTTGATGACAGGTCCAGGATGTACCCCGCACCCTGCCCAGTGTCAGCTGGGATAGGCTCTCGCCCAACATGACCCTGATAGGGACAAATAGAATAGGTGATGGATGGATGAAGGGCTGTTTTCCTTTTCTGCAGTGGTGAGACCCAACTTAAATAATTGGTATATGCAGGATGATGATACAAATGAAGCTACAATCTGAGTTTGTTGAGCTCCTCAGAGCTTGAGCCTGCTTCTCTCAAAATTAAGATCACAAGTACATTTTAGACATATAAGTGCTGAACAAACTTATTAGACCAACACCCAATGTTAGGTCTGCTGCCCTAAATTAACAGTGTTGGTGATTACCAAAATTATTCTTAATGTTCCTGTAACAGTTGATACGTCAGAATGTAGAAGCTCTTAAAAAGAAATGTTATTTTAGAGCTACAGTAATGTTACCAACAAGTTCTCAAATTTACTGTTTTACAAGAAACAGGAATAAAGTACAGTCCATTATTTTTCTTGATTAAAATGTCAAAAAGTTATGGTTATCTGCTTACATTCCTGAACAGAAAAATTGTTTTAGTGGCTTAATGTTAAGCTTAATTTATTTCTGACATATCAGGGAGCTGGCTTAAATTTGGGTGTAAAAAGGTGAATTCAGTTTTAAATTCCACATTCCTGCTTAAAATGTATTTCCAATAACAACAACATTTTCAGTTTTAAAACAAGTTTTTGATTAATTTCTTAGATATTTATATTTTCTCATTTCATGACAGGTGTTGTAATAAACTGTTTAGCACTGTATGTAAATGTAAGTATAATTTAGTAAAGAGTATCAGGTTTGCATCTCTGTCTCTATATTGTACCATTAGATCAGTTTTGCTTTTAGAGGTGTATTTACTTATTAATTTAACTTTACTAAACTCCATATAAAAATTGAACATTTTGGGGGGGGGGGGTTATAAAACAATGTAAGTGTTTCAAGTACTGAATTTACAGTAACTTGCCAATCTAAACCATGTTTTATGTTTCCTTCAATCCACAGACTCCTATTGGTGGTTTCTGGGTTTTCTTATCATCACCGTGCTCTTTTTCATCCAAGTCATGAGATAAGTAAGATGATAACATTGTCATGCATCCAAACTTGAAACAGGCTCTATAAGTTGTTTATTTACAGTCATTTTTCATTTATAACCTCTGCCTGGGAGGTTATGGTTTTGAGGTGTTTGTCTGTCTGATTGTAAACAAGATTTCTCAAAGAGTATAAAAATTTAGATTAAACTTTCAGGGAATGTTGGTCATGGCACAAGGAAAACTTTATTAGATTTTAATAATGAACTGGATTTGGATCCAGAATTTTTTTCGAAGGATTCTTTAGCATTGCAAGATAAAGCGCATCCCGCGTCTTAACTAACAGCTCGGCTAATAATGCCACTTATAATACTTTTAATGATTCATGCAGTTTTATGTCATGTGGGTTCATGTGAAACCATAATTAAGCTTAAATCCAGATCAACATCGGTAGACAATGCATTGGTAGAGGTTTGTGCTCTCTGGGTTTTGTCAGGTTTGTATTTAAATATTGTAATTTTATTTATAAGATACAAAAACTGGTTCCTGTCAGTCTAGCAGCCTGTACCTTCAGTCAGAAGATCGTAGTTGTGAAAAATTGGCTGATTCTGTATTTAAGCAGCCTCATTTATTTGTTGTGTTGCTGATGCTGCTTTAATGTTGTTTGGAAACAGTCAAGGATTCTCAGATAAGACATGAGGTTGCCACAATCACCAGATAGTTGACAACAAGCTGGGCAGTAGCCTGCAAGCCGCTATAATCTTTGACGCAAGAATAACCAGGGGTAAGGATGAGGATTTGGGCACTAGTTGAGAATTGACAACGAATACCTAGAATGACAGCAATTTCCATATGAATGCTTCCTGTTAAGCTCAGGTAGTGAAGACAGCAGGATGGTCGAAGAGGTAAACATGGCAGACAGCACACAGAGGCAGTCAAAGTGAGGCTAATTTAACACAGTGTGACACTAACTACACATCATCCACTTTCTCTGTCTGTGTGATTTCAAGCAAATGTGAAAACACCAGAAACTTGTTAAAGCAGTTTTCTACCCAGGGAAGCATTAAATATCAGGATTAAATATTTTCCATGTTGCTGACCATAACAACTTCTACTGGCCTGCCTTTTTTACGCTGAAGATGCTCAGGAGTCAGTAAGGGCTTAGAGACCTGTTAGTCATATAAGTTGAAAAAAACTTTTCTGTCTTAGTTATGGATGCACAATACATACTGTATGTCCACTTGTCAGAGAAAAGCCTTGACAGATTCAGCTGAGGAGTCGTCGAGCAGGAAAAGGGGACAAGACAACTGATCTTAATGTAAGCACATAATATGGGGAAATGTGGCACCAATAATTAGAAAGATATGGTAAATTCAGACTGTTGGAGATTCTTTCACAAATCAGAGCAGTTTTGTTGAGGTCCATCGGGTCTGTAACTCTTGCAGAGTCAGGACTGAGGAGCACCACTGACATGATTTTCTCCTCCATTTTTTAGGTAGTGATTTGATCTTCTACCTCACTGGTCACCTCCAGAGAGCTCTGCAGTAAACATTTAAACCTTTTCAGTCTCTTTCAAACATTTTTAGCTTCTCCCCAACGTGCACAGGCAGCATGCATGACCTTGTGCTGTGCTTAGCACAGATCACTCTTAAACACATCGCTCACTATGTCCTACTGAAAACTCATCCAAAAGATTTGGTCAATGGTCTCATTACTTTTATGTAAAAGTCTCTTTTTTTTTTTTTTACACAAAACAATTTGTTGGCCCAAAAAACAAGTTTCACATGTGTCAATAATGCTGCTGTCCACTAATCATCTCCAAAGTAGCATGAACCCTTGGAAGAGTCAAATAAGAAATTTGATTTTAATAAAGGCTTTAATTTGTCTGCACTGGTCTTGTGTACATGCTGAAGGATTTTGGAGACTTAGTCTCGCTGATCAATGTGATAATGAAAATAAAGCTGTTTACTATAATTGTATCTCTTGTAATATTTGCTATAATATTGTGTCAACTAATTAAGTTTCAAAAGTTTAAAAATGTATTTTTTATTTGGTACTGTTTCAAATGACTAATTGTCAGTTTATTTATAATTTTTTTTTTACATGGATGGAATGTTGGGAACACATTTTCCTGTAAAGCTTCAAGAAACCTGATGTGTGGATAATAATTATAATAAAGGTCAGCACTCCGTTCTGTTGGTGATTTGTTTATTTGCATCAGCAAAAGTGTTAAGCATGCATTTGTTTCAGCAAACCCAGTTGCATCTCTCACTTCATTCTTCATATTTTAAATCACAAAAACTTGTTTTGACATCACTCTGCATATCTGGTAATTACCTGATGATACAGTTGTTCAGTATCATCAGAGAATTGTGGCTTACTGCTACAGTTATGCATCAATGCATTATTCATGTTGTTTCAACTTAGAACCATTTCTAGAGAAGAAAATCTTTCTTGAAACCTGAAGAATTTATAAACATATTTTCAGGAACATTATCTGACAGATGTAACTATTGTTCTATCCATACAATACTACATGATTTAAACAGTTCACTATAGGAGCAGTTGTTTTCATCTCTGAGTATTATTTTTCTCTGAAAAGCAAGTGAATTCAACAGAAATAAGCAAACTCTTGAGCATCATTGCATTGCATAAGCAGGACTTATCAGATCAGAAAGACATAATACACAGGCCGCTAAGGCCACTAACAAAATAAAATGTACAATCGGCAGTTAGATTCAGAAATGGCAGATACACAGGTCACACAAAGAGGCAAAACTATGGACACCATTTGTCATGCATGTTAGAAACAAATGCCTCAATTTGGCCGTTAACATGACTGCAAATGACACGCAAGTCCGTGTTTATGTAAGTGAGGCTCTGGGTTTCTAAAATCATGTTGTTTCTTTCATCATCCTTTTCTCTCAAAATCATCTTAACAGCCAAACAAACGAACAAATGCACTGTCTGCAGTTGAACCTGTTTAAAATGTGATGCGACACATTCATCTGTCTATGGCTGAAGTCCGAGTTTAGAGACTCTCTTCTTCCTCGTGAATAAAGGAGATTGTCTGTGAGTGGCTGCACATCTTGCTGTGCATGTTAATCTATGCTGAAATAAAGCATAGATACACTTATAACTTATTAATAATACTTCAAAGTCTAGAATCAAGTTTCTCCAATTTTGACAGGAATACAAATGCTGCTACCTTTCCCCGAAACTCCTCCTTTTTTTTCTAACACTCTCACACACACTCTTTGCATTTCTATTTTTCTTTCACTATTATTAAACTGAAAATGAGTGACAAACACCTCGTTTCCACATATGCATTTCTCTGATTCATATTGCCTCAAGGTGTCAGAAATAAGGATGTGCTTTCTTTACAGATGCATAGAAAATGAGACGACCCGTTGCCATGCGGCAGGCTATTTTTGCCATTTGGTAAACTAAAATGTGCATTTCAGAAACTACCTGGACAACATCAAGACTAATGCTCCGGTATCTGAACAAGATGGCTCGCCAGAGATGGAACATGTTTTGTTAAACAATTCATTCAAAGAAAAAAATAATAGAAAAAGTCCTATGCCTCCGTTTTAGCATTTTATGATGGCTAGCCAACCAGTTATAACTATCTTTGACTTTTAACCTGTCACTTATATTTATATATTCATCACAAGCTACCATGAAAATTGAACTTTACTCCAAACTGAACCAATGAACGTGAATGAATTTAATTTCAAACTGAAAATGACAATCTGACTGGACGTATACTTCATGATACCAACACTCAGACTCAGAGCTTGGTAAAACTGGATCAAAAGTAAAATAAAATGTTCTGTTAGCTTGTTAGCAGTTTGTCGGCTAAGATAGCATACTGTCATGAGGTCTCTTTAAAACCATGGCAAAAGTTTAATTTTTTTAATCATACTCAAGGCCCACTGAAGATGAAAACATTTCTGAGGGGGAGAGTTTGGCAGGCACACTGAATATCACAAAGGTTCACACAAGAACTAATGGACTTCTTTTTGACTTGCTTAGTGGAAACAAGGTGTCAAAAATGAATTAATGAGGGAAATACGTCAACAATGTTCAGCCAAACTTAAGATCTGTTTCAAGCAACAATGACTACATCACAAATACACACACAACAAAAATGTTTGTAATCTTAATCTAACTTTGTGTTAGTAATTAGCAATGATGCCAGCAGTCGTGACAGGAGTGTTAGTTCGGTTTCAGTTTACAAATGTAGGACTTTCAAAAAAGGGCAATATGGACAAGCTTTGGCGTATTTGGGAACAAAAGGATGGCTAACATGTTTTATTTTCTCCTGCACACATCCATCATCTGTACATGGTACATTTCCCCCCTGTATAGCTTTGTACAGCCCCATGTCTTTCCGTGTCACAAGAGTTTTCTCTCTCCCTCCTTTCTTTTTTTTTCTCCACCCTTCCACTCGGCCTGCTGCGCCCTTCAATAATACATGAGGTGCAGAGACAGGAGAGAGTGAGCGAGACCAAAACAGCTGAAGAAAGCAACAAGAAGGGAGGGACAAAGAGAGCAGAGACACCTCGAGACACTACTGTCATGTTAAGTGCAGGATGGTTGGAAGGAAGAATGTTTGAAGAGAAGGGAACGAAGAGGGTGGGGACCTGGGGGGCTGAGTTTGTTTTTTTCTCTTCCCTCTTATATCATTCTTAAGTCCATATCCATCTATACTGATGGGCTGAGCTCAGTAGAAGAAATACACTGCCAAGGAAAGAGAGAGACAGAGAGAGGGGGAGTCATTAGTCTAATGGATCCAACGGTACAACAAGCAAAACAAGGAGAGTCAGCTGAGCCCTGCATCTCCTGATGTGTCTGCAGATCTGTTCTAGTACAATAACAAGTCAAACTGGTTTGAATGAATTATTTTCTGTAATGAGGAATCATGAATAATCAACAATTAGGGCAGAAGCTCTAATCAGGTTGTAAGAGAAACATACACAAGATGCTGTGGCTAATATACCCTAGCCAACATTATTTTGAGGAAACATCTGGATTACAGACCAAAAAAAACTGATTTCTCTCCATGACCAACCAAATCAAACAAGACCATCAGCAATAAATGTGAATGTTTCTGTCTTTATTCCTCAAAAAATGTGGAAACTTTATTTTGGATAATTTCTCTTCTTCAATAATTACAAGTTTGTATTGTGTTTCATATTGTTGGAGGTATAGTCCATAAAAATTGTGTATTTGTGGAATGAGCTACATCCAGCTAAATGTGGATAGTGCCCAGAAAAAGAGCCAAGATTCCCTGCAAATGGAAAATGATGTTCTGGTGCCCAGAAGAGTAATTTGGTGTCAGCCCTGAAACCACTGACCAAGACCAAGTTCTATGAGACTGGTAAAGTCAAAGACAGAACACAAAGTGGGTGTCCTAGGGAGACATCACCACAGAAGACCTGTTCCTCACCCTTTCTTCACTGAGGAACCATAGGCCTTCCTTCAGGGGAACAGGGGGTTTGAACACATGTTTAGGGCACTATCCACACATTCAGCTGTGATGCTTTGTCCATGAATTGGTCCTATCAAAGAGACATAATCATCTGAAATAATGTTTCTAAAATGTTCTTAAGGTGTATAGTTGGTTTTAAATGTCTGTCTGCCAATGCCAGTCACAAGATGCTTTTGTAATAGCCTTAGTTTATTCATTTTACATGTGAAAGGACACCAGAGAGCCCTTACTATACATGTACAGAGCAAAATCAGCAAAAAAATAAATGTAAACCTCAGCCACAGGGAGAGCTGAAATTGACGCAGACTAATATTTTCAAACAGGAGCTTAAACAGAAGATCATGTACAGTACCATCACATGAAAGGGACTGATGCTGTACTGGATATCAGCTCTGCTGTAATTCAGTCATAGCAGGTAAATACTGCTACATACAAACATCACACTAATAAGTGATACTGCTGTCTTGCCAGACTAACTGGTTGAGCAGACTGCAATATCATCTTAATGTGGTATAAATTTGCTCCAAGCAAAAAACCTGGAATACTTTAAATAATCATCTGCTTTTCCTGAGACACTTCATTTATCTGGATCAATTTTTGCATTGGAGAGAAAGATCAACATTGAGCATAATTAGCATCAATGTTTAAATATTTTACTCACAGAATATGATTCCAACCACAATGACTCCGATGATTCCCATCATGATCATCATCTGCAAACGATCAAAATGACATAAATTAAATATGTGTGTGAGCCTTCAAGAAGAAACACATCCAAACAAGAAAACCAATAAGACAAATCAGTCTTTGCGTGAGTTATGCTGCAGTTATGTAATGATGTCATGGGTATTTGTATACAGTAGGGAAATTCCCATTATAACATTCTCGAAAGCATCTGTTCATACTTCCCCAGCAGCTCATTAACAGATACATGTGTGGCTCATGTTTGCCTTGGTGTATCTCAGCCTTAAATGTGCAGCAAACTGTAAAAAAAAATCTGCATAGCTCCCTATAGGCCCCATTTACATTTTAAACCTCTTGACAACACCCCTAGTGCTAACAGGGCCATTCTTCAGACAGACTCAGACTATTCACAGTATCTTTCAGTAACAACAATCTGCTTAATGGAGCCTCACTAATGTGCCCACCTTGCAGTTCTTCCACCAGTACTTGTTCTTTAGCTTGGCTGCGCAGCTTTCGAACTGGGAGGCTCCAGCTTGGAGAGCGTCCGCCCTGTCATCCAGCTCTGAGAGCTTCTGGTCTCTTTCCAAAACCTTGTCCACATTCACTCGCATGATATCCACAACCTAGAGCGCAGAGGAGAAAGTGAAGAGGGGTTTTGGCTGACGAGGGGACAAAGCTGATGAAAAGCACTGAGAGCAGCATCACAGGAAAAGGAAGGATCATCCATCATACTTTTCATCTATTAACTAACTGCAGCAGAGTATATTAAATATTTAAATCGTTATATTAAAAAATAACGTGACAACAATGCTTTTCAACATATGTGTCATCCCTGGTACCTTTTAATCACTGTGATTTAAGTCCATATACTTTATAATGCATATTTCATGATTGCAATTTTAAACTCTGGCCTTTTAACTCTATATGGCCCAGGCCAGCTTACCTCCTCCACTTGGGCCTGTGTTTGCTGTAGTCTACGGTTGCTGGAGGTGTTAGGTGGGCCTGCAGGTTGGCCGCCAGGGGCGCCATCTGCACCGGGTGCTCCTGGAGCGCCAGGGGCTCCTGCTGGGGCAGCAGCATCTGGGGCAGACCTGACAGAAAACACAAAGAGGCAGCAAAGCTCAGTGGACCGTCAGACTTTCTAAGACTGGGTGCATGTATGAAAAAAATAATGTCAGGTTTACAGGAAGGATAAGTGAGAATAAAAGTTACTGCACTATAAAAGTGCTTGTCTGTGCAGGAAAGAGGAGGAATGGGGTGGGCAGGGGGTGGGGGGTGGCAGGTGGTGGTGACAAAAGGGGGTCAACCAGAGAAGAAAATGCAATAGGAAGAAATAAAAACTGGGCCACAGAGGGAAGGCTAAGAAAAAAAAATCTGGCCTGCAAAACCATTAAATGGTGAAGTAGATGTGGATGAGAAAAATAAAAATAAGAAGTCATGTGTGGACACAAATGTGGGAAAGACCTTAAGCAGTAGGGTGGGAGAGGAGAAAGAGTAGGAGGGTGCAAATTAAGGAAGTACAATATTGGATTTTTGCTGTTATCCAATTTGCTTATATTTTGAACATTATAAATTGTCAATTCTTGTATTTTTTGTCAAGAGCAAAAAGTCTCTGCTGAACTAAAATCGACCTGTTCCTTTCACAGTTTATGAACATGAGAAACATTTGATTCTTTGATAAATGATTCTTCCTATTTCTAAAAGTTGACTAAGTGATGATGAGGTCAACCATCACGGTACAACTGTACATTATACAAAAATTAGAGCCAGTGAATCTGATATTTTGGCCCTTTTTAAGGTCAGTATGTATCAGCTGTATTTATTGGCAAAAATGTCCATGCCTGCCAAAATATAGATATTGGTTCGGTAATATTGTGCATTGGCCTGTGCTAAAAAAAAAGTGAAAATATTATCATGTGCCACTTGCTGACACACTCATCAGTACTGATTCTTCAGAACTAGTATGACCCCAAATGCTGTGACAGCAGTTGTTCAAAACACCTTTGATTTTGTTTGCAATGATGCAGTTAAAAAGATGGCTGCAGATCTACATGATGCAGCACATGTTGAAAATCTGAAAATACTTTAAAGGTCTTCAAGGACCTAAAATGTAAGTGTCTTGAGTTGTAGATTCCTTTGCACTGCGTCCTTGCTCTCTCTGTACTTGCAAAAAGGAAAAAGTGTTGTTGGAAATTTTGTTAGAGGAGTAGTCAGTGTCCACAATTTACATGTTCACGTTATACATCGTATCAAGGCCTCAGGTCATGTTTGCTGTGACTGCAGGAGAACAATTCAATGCATGCACAATGGATTACTAAATTTACTTTTAATGTTTCTTCCTCCTTTGCAGGTGATGTTTGTTATCTCACACTCTTACCCAACACACAAACTAACTACACAAAGAGACAAGTTATTTTCTTGTGCTCTTAAAATATTTGATCTAACTTAATCTGTTAAATAGCATACACAACCAAAAGATGCTGTGGACAGAAATGTGTTAGATACAGGCATGATGGGGAAAAGAAAGAAGGGGATTTGTTTCTATTAGGCCTATGAGAAATAGTCAAAAAGTCAAGAAAATTATCAGAATGACCAGGGTATAAGTCAATAAGCCAAGAGACAAAGTCATAATGCTGAGAAAGCGAGAAAACATCAAGATGACGTCTAATGGTTGAATGGGACAGTGAAAATGCTAGGAGTAAAAGTCACAATATTGAGGAAAAATGTCCAAATATTGAGAAGAAAGGTCAAATTGTATGTTGAAACTCAGACTTCCAAATCATGCTCAACCTTTTTATTTTAACAAAACGTCCTTGTGCTCATCATCTCTTCTTTTTCCTATCATTACTTTATTCTTTACATTTTGACTTTTAGCTGCTTAAATACAAAAAATGTGCTTCCTCAAATACATTTCCCTTTCTCTTACCACGGCCAATACTCTTCTATAATAAAGAGGCAGCAGTCCACCTCTGAATACATTATTTAGTGATGCTGTTTCGCTTGCGTCAGCAAAAACCCATCAAGCTGAAAGCAATCAGTCCGCTGTCACACCCCCACCCCCAAAACATGCAAGTAAATAAACCATATTAAGTTTAAAGTAATTCAGAGAAGGTTGAAGTGCATTTCAGATCATGTTTAAAACAATAATAGCAGTAAAATCTCTGCAATGATACTCACATCTTCTATGCAGCTGTTTGAAGTGACTCACGGAGGAGGAGGAGGGGTGAGAGGCAGGAGAGGGAGGGTCTGAACTACAGCACAGAGAGGAGAAAAAACTGCAAGATTGCAAAGGGGGGAAACGAGTTTTAAAGGCAGAAGTCCTGGTTAGAGTCCAGGTTCAGGGAGACAAAATTGATGAAAGTGGTGCGTAAACAGAGGACGGTGTTCCTGCGCAGTGGACTCAATCTTCTAGAGATGCATTTATAAGCTGCTGAGAGTCGTCAGCAAAAGTACCGCAATACTGAAGCACGTCAACGAGCCAGGGAGCATTCAGAGGAAGAGGAAAGTACTTCTGAAATATAATCCAGCCCAGACAAAATCCACAGGATGTCCAGATTCCTGATGCTGAGTCCTTACAGAGATGCAGCTCTGATTGGCTGCTTTCTTCACTTGCTTCTTCTTCTAAAAGCTTCTGGTAATTTCAGAATAAAGGTGGAGTTAAAGAAAAAGTCCAGTCATGAGGACATGAGCAGTTTGGTTCCTGTCACCCCCACCTCTCTCTCTCTGGTCCTGTTCAAAGTGCTGTGGCTCTGTATGCTGCTGCAATAATGCGTCTCTCCTCCTGCCTCCTCCACTTGGACTCGTAACGACAGTGCGGTACCCCCCTCCCCTCCTCTCCTCTCCTCCTCCCCTCCCCCCTCGCTCCGCTCCTCTCCTCTCCTCTCTCCCCTCACACTTTGCAGTACTGCAGCTCTCTGTGTCGGATAGGGCGGCTGAAGGCACTGCGGTACAGCGGAGGCTGTGCAGACTGTTGACTCGACTCTTTCCTCCTTCCTGCTGCCGGGGATTCTCCCATCACTCTGCCTCCTCCAGCTCTATCACATTTACTCTGAAAGTAACAGTCCCGTGTTTCAGCATTAAACCACTGTTAATGTTCTGTGGGCCATTTCAAGTCTGTTTACATGTTACAGAATGAGGTCAGTTTTTATAAATGAGTCAAAGTCTCAGGAGGAAACAAATGGAAAGGCAGAAACAGTATCAGTACACCCCTGTTGTAATTTAACGACATATTCCAGTAGCTCTACACCTACATTTTGACTTCAGGACATTTTCCTTGCCAGCCAAGGGAGGGGGAATACTGAGGAGGGAGTATTTAATAAAATGATGTTCCGAGTGGGAATGAGGCCAAAAATGCAACCAAAAGATAGCATGTTAGCACTTCCGATACCCAAGCCAAAAGTGAGCGGGACTTTGGACTAGCTTTTCAGATAACTACCTGATTAACGATAGACTATGTGGTGCACACATGCATGACACACACTAAATGTTTCACTTTGCAACCTAATATATTCCTTGCTTTCAAATTTAGAAATCATTATTGTTGATTTTTAATAGTATGGTTTCGAGCAACCAAGGATTAAAAATGGCCTCGGACCTTGATGAAATTATTTCTGATTCTTTTTTAATAAACAGTTTCTAACAGAAGTGCCCAGAGAGCACAAACCTCCACCAAGGCATTTCCAAGACTGGAAACTGACACCATGTTGCAACTTGAATTTCAATTCATTTGATAGGAACAATGGAGTTACACATATTTTCAGTCTAAGACATGAAGCTGGTGTGCTGCACATAGAGTTTTGTAGCAGCTAATTTTCAACTCTTGTTCCTGGTGGGCTTTTGAATGCACAGTTTTAAAAATACAGCTTGAGTTAAAAAAGAACACTACACATGTAAATACGATAGATACTGTAGATAGGCTAAGTCATGACAGAACTACATTTTACTTATCATAAATAAGCAATAGAAAAATGTAAAATGATCACAGCTCTGCTGTTTTTTTTTCTTTTTTGCTATTTATACCAGCACTTCCTATTTTGTTAAAATACTTCTGAATCGTTGATTTATTTCTGTTAGTAATGAGTTCCAGAGTTTACAGTGTTACATGAAGAAAGCAAATTGTCCAATTATTTACAATGCTGAATACAGTTCTATTACTCGTGCTTCTTGTTAATCTTTTTTAATTTCCTGTTTTTAAACAAATTGAGAGGTTTTGGGGTAAGACTAATACATTAAATATAAAATATAACTTATTTACAGTTTCTGTGTAGTTGTCAAACACTGGTATTTGTCAGAGTGATAAATTCAGGAGTTAAGAGAGCATTTGAGAATGGCTTTTGTCATTTTCTTTTTTCAAAGTAATTTCTTTCTCTTTTGTGATCCCATAACGCTCTGGTGATGTTTTATCCTAAGAAGTGATGGAAAATAGAATCATGAGCACAGATAAAACCAACAGAAGAGTTGCTTTGATATTTTTTGTAGTTGGACTGCTGCCAAAGTGCATTACAAAGACTGACAGAAATCTTCAGAGACAGACTATATTTATATTATTTCCAACAAAGATTTCTTATGTATGCAATGCCTAGTTGTCAACAATGGGCTGGATGAGATTTATTTTAGATGGATGGAAAAGGCTTCTTACCTGTACACAACTCACTTGACAAAAAGATTAAGTACTACTGTGGTGTCCACAGAAGGCTTGAGACAAGCTGAGAGCCTGCTGATCTTCGATTACCCACTCGAGGCTGACTCCAAAAGCCTAGGAAGTCCCAGACAGTTCCACATTAAAGTGTCTACTTTCACAACAGATATTAACATGTTTACAGCCTGGTCTGTTTGATTCAGGGTGATATATTTTTGTGGACCAACCCAGAATTTAACAATCCGCTGGTTCTCTTGACTAAAAGCCTGTTTGTTTTACCTGTTTTAAAATCATTGCTGATAATAAGGTCAGTAACAAATATGTATGAAACACATTTTGCTCTCCATAATAATCTTCATGAACAGTCCTCTAACTTGCACCATTTCTTAAGCTTCAGTGTTATCGGTATGGGTAAAAAGCTCTTACCAAGATACAATGGAATTACAACATGGCAGTAGGCCTTAAATGCCATTAAGAAACTTACAACATATAAGGTCATGTTGTGACCCCTTTGTTTTAGAATTTGTCAGTCAAACTTCACACAATCCTGAGAAAAGGCCTAATCAAAGTCTCTTTTACAGACCCCTGTGGATTTCCCAGGGTGTTTAAAGAAAAGACCTGATCAAGTTGGTGCCCATGGCTATGGCAATGGTGCATGTACCGACACTTATTAAAAACTATCATTAATTGTTGCATTAGGGTCCCTAATTTTGGCAGGTATGAGAACTATAACCACTGGCTGTGTCAGCTGTTAACTAGCTTCCACATGAAGTTCACCAGCTTGTCACTTTCTTGTTGCTTTTATTACACCGCACTTGGTCAAAGGACAAGCTATTTGGAAGAATATACTGCATATATGACAAAAAAGTTGAGGATGTAACAAGTCTATGAAAGATCTTACTCTTGGGTAATACCTGTGGATGATGATTGCAGGAGTTTTTTGTGACATTTGCCAGGTCTTTCATTAGAATTTGAAAAAATAACCCATTAAGATGTATTTTTTAATCTTGTATGTAATAAAAAGCCTGAACAGTACGGTGTGAAGCACGATATGAAAATGGAACCAAAAACCTATTTTCATGTATTACTTGATGATTAACAGGAATGAACATTGAAGCACAATATCTCTCGACAAGATGCTTTGGTTGATAAAAAGTCAGAATGAAAAAGAATATCTAAAATGCTGAATCCCCACATGCCAGGCCTTAATTCAGCCTGCTTCAGAAGCCAATGGGCAACTGAGTCCATGTTTCTTACTTCTGTAGTTCCAAATAAAGTTTCTAATACATGCATTTATCTGACCTGAACTGTAAGATAGTGGCTTTGACTTCAGTCTCTCCTTTAAGATGCTTGCTATTAAAGGACAGAATTTATCTACAACATCAGGGTGATAGCTCTTTGAGAGGCTTGTGCTTTTGTTTGTTACAGGATTTAAACACAACAAACTTTCTTGAATAAAAGTGCACTATTTATTTATTTTGTTTGTCAAACAATTATTACACAAAAGCACAGGAATACATTCTTTATATATGAATAAGATAACTTGAAAAAAGTAGAAATAAACAGCACTTTAACTGGAAATAATCGAAGCAAAGTCCAAGGCATTTTCCAGCACTGTTTGGTAACTTTAGCGATGTTTGCCGTAGCGGTTGAAGCGTCTATAGAGGAATTTTATCCTCTTCTCTAAATTATGTCTGTCTAAGGTCATCATTCTGTCTCCCACCATCCTCTTCTTTCTAATCAGTCGCTGCAGTTCATTTCCTTTGAAACCTTTCACCCAGCAGGGAGCGATGATGAGATCTTTAGGATGAGCCTTGAAGTCGCCTGCCGGGAGAAAGAGAGAACATCACGTTCTGTGCAGTGTTCCAGTTAGAAAACTTCCCCTACCAAAGATCTCTCATGCCACAACTTGCTGTGTAAGTTCCCATTAAAGAAGAATTCAAATTTAGTTTAAATCTGACAGACTCCACCAAAAAAACACATTTACATTCATGAAGCATCTTCTTATGTATTATAAAAGTACAGACATGTAACCACAAAGTGATTTTAATTGAATAAACTCTCTTAATAAATGGAGCAGTCTTTTTACTACTGAGGACACTTACCTAGGATGCCGATGTTATCATAAACTCCAAACATGCTTCGCTTTTCAGTCCATCTGTCCACTTTTTTCAGCTCAGGAATGGCATGCATCCTTACTTGGCAGCATGTACCTAAAAAGATCAAAGTGTTTCATGTCAGTATCTTTTGCAAAACATTTACTGATGCTACTATCATTGTTAAGTTAAACAGCAGTTTCTCCTAGCAACTGCAAAGATGCTTAATGTTGCTTAGTGCTGTAGTCACTGCAGATGAATTTAAGTCTAAGTGGTCTCTAGATGGTGTAGTGGGGCTGACTGATGTGTAGTTACACAAGTCTAGGTGTGTCTTGAGGGCCTGTGGAACTACAAGTTTACATCAGAGTTTTTAAAAGGGGGGGTAAAAGGTACAAAGCACTAGTCTGAACATTAGCCACAGCGAGAAAGATTATCAGAAATAGTTGGTACAGCGGCTAAAGCTATATAATGTTCCAGTTAATAGCTCCATTTAAGTATCAATATCATGAGTCTTTTTGCTAATCAATTCCTTCCACTGACAGGGTTCAGAAGCATCAGAATTGTAGCTTCATTTTTTACAAAAGGCGTCTACTGCACAACCTTAAATGAGTGGAAGGACCAGCAACTTGCAGAAGCAGATATCTATGCTGTGACGTATGTTTGACATGTTGCCACTGAAAATCTACAGGCCAACATTTGCCCACACAGAAAAATCTGCAGGAATCAACCGTTAAAGAATTGGATCAATTAGCAAGATCGTTAATAACACTGGTGTCAATAAAATCGTATCAATTCCCATCTCATGTAGGGTGAAAGCAAGCTATATACAATTTCTTGACAATATACTTATCCAGTATGTTATAAGCTATAAGCTTCTTTTTTTGGCATTACCGAGGTACACAGCACCAACGATTTGTACTAAAATCCTTTTAACTCTATTCAAATTTATTAAACAGAGTAAGACAAGTACTGTTACCCACAGTGTATGATAAAAAAGAGGTCTACTGATACACAAGTGGACACAATTGTTGGTACCCTTCTGATAATGGTCACTGAAATCACTTGAAACTGACAAAATTAACAATAAATAAAAATGTACTGAAAAATGTCTAATGAAAAACAGACAATGCTTTTTAATTGTGGTTCAACAGATCTGTTTTAAAAAACAAAATAATGAAACTGTCCTGGAAACAATAATGGTACCCTTAACATAATACTCTGTTGCACAACCTTAAGGCAATCACAGCAATTAGGTGATTTCTCTCTCAATGAGACTTCTGCACCTGTCAACAGGTATTTTGGCCCACTCCTCATGAGCAAACATCTCCGGTTGTCTCAGGTTTGAAGGGTGTCTTCTCCAGACTGCATGTTCAGCTCCTTCACAAATGTTCAATAGGATTTAGATCAGTGGTCATAGAAGGCCACTTCAGAATAATCCAATGTTCTCCTCTTAGCCATTCTTGGATGTTTTTAGCTGTGTGTTCTGGATCATTATCCTGTAGGTGGACCCATGACTTGCGGCTGAGACCAGGCTTTCAGACACTGGACAGCACGTTTTGCTCCAGAATGCCTTGATAGTCTTCAGATTTCATTGTACTCCACACAGATTCAAGACACCCTGTGCCAGATGCAGCAAAGCAGCCCCAGAACATAACTTGGCCTCCCTTTCACCCTTTAAATAGGCAAACTGACTGACTGCAAATTTAAAGAAACCTTTAATGCTAATTACAGGACACACCTTAGTTTAACATGGTCTTATGATCACATCATTGTCAATCTTTTCTGGGAGTACCATCATTTCCGTTAACGCCAGTTTCGTTATTCTGCTTTTTTTACTGGATTCTGTTGAGTCATTATTCAAAAGCAATGTCTACTTTACATTAGATGATTTTCAGTATTTTTTTTTTTTACGTATTATTACTTTTGTTGGTTTCAAGTTATTTCAGCGACCACTGTGGGTTTTTTCTTTCTTTGGTGGAAGGGTACCAACAATTTCATCCATGTGTGTAAATTTTAAAAACAAGCATTCAGTTTAGAGGTATAAATCTACAGTTTGACTCCATAATGCTTTTAAAAGGTCTCATTTTACCTCCACCTAGGATGTTGTGTATTCCATAGCATTTGTTGTTTGCTTGTTTTGTTAGATTGTTAACAAGGTAACTCAAAAGATCATGTAAAGGTTTTGAAAAAAAACAAAAACAAATAGCAAATGTTAGTCTTGACACAAATTAAAAAATAATACAATTCTGGGGGTGATCCAAATCCACATGAGGATCCAGGACTTTTGTTAAGGATTTGGTAACATTATGAGACAGCATACTTTCACCTATTTTAACTCAACACTCAATCATTTCTCAACAGATCAGGATAACCTTTTCAGGTAATATTGATAGTATAAGTATAGTATAGTATATATATAGTATAAGAAAGAACTTTTAGATTTTGGTGATGATCTAAAAACTGGATGTGATCCAGGAATCAATTTCAAGGATTTGTTAACGGCAATAGATAGGGCAGTTTACCACATTTTTTGACAGTGACTGCCCTGACAATGCCTTGGCATGGAGATTCAACTCTCTCAGAGCACTCCTAGTTGCTTATTTTTCAAAGATTCTGTGGACACACTCACTTTAGGTAATCATAAAAACATGAAAATTTTCACTTGTACTCAAGGTCCACTATGTTAATCACAAGGTTGTTGTCGATTTACCAAATTAACTTGAAGCTGCGCACAAACTGCCCCTCAGTAAGAGGCTGTGCTGAATCAGGGAAAAACAGCTTCTTTCCAAATGCAATCAGACTGCTGAACTGCATCCATATATATTTAGCACTTTGCTCCTCAAAAATGTGCCTTGGTGCTGATGTGTTATGGTCACTTTGCCACTTTTTTCCACCTGTAAAACTACAGTATAGCTGCTCATATTTCTGGTATACTTGCATTACAACTTCAAGTTGCTGCTGTACATTGTGCAACCCTGCACATTACATTTAAATGTTGATTTTTTTTTCTAATAAAACACTACTTTGTTGACTGCATTTTGTATATGATCTTAGCTTCTAATTTAACATTTCTGCTCTTATTCAAATTGTATCTCTATGTAGCTGTGATTTGTTGTTAAAAATTCAAATGCATTAGATGAAGGAGACTCCGACTGAGAGTCTTGAGTTAATTCTAACATTATAGTGGCAATAACACTCCAGGCACTGAACTGATCATTTTCATTCAAATATATTTAAACAGTATATACATTATAATGAATGAAAAAAATCCAACGAGGCAAATATATGGAAATTGACCACGTGTCTTCTGTTCTAGCAGACATGCCACTGTCTTTTCAGACGATTGAACCACGGGACTTACTGGTCGAAATGGTCCTTGCAGTGTTGAGCAGGGTCCCAGCAGACTGAAGCAGGGACGCTCCAGCTCTGATCAAACCTGTGAGTCCAAACATCTGCATCGTTTCCTACAGGACAACAGCTTGTCAGACACACTGTGTTCATTTTACCAAACTCAAGTGATTATCACGGGTGTTCCTCCATGCTCATAATGTTTGCTTAAATTAAACCTGAAGTTAGCTGCTCGAATATCTTTGCACTGACCCTTAGCTTTAGCTTTGCCGAGCACATTCGAGAAATTACGCAAAATTTACAGAAATGTACCTGTTTCTGCGTCCAGCAGCGATCCTATGCCAATGATATATTCTGTCAGGTCACCAGCAGAACATAACATGTGGTCATTTGCGACAGTAAATCCAGTAAATAGTTTGTTATTGGGTCTTCGACATGCTCGCAGTGGCCGCTTCCATCTTACTTTGCGTCCCACAATGCACTGCGCGGTTACCGTAGTGTCACTTGAGTGGCGCAACAGAAATTGTTTTGGGGCATTTGTACTGTTTGTATCCTTTTTCTCACCAGCAGAGGGAGGTAACGGCTTCGGAGGGCTGTCGTGGATGAAAGAGCTTGAGCAAGACATTGCAAAGTATATGTACACCCCTTAAAGATGCTGCCAAAGCCAATACTGACTAACGTTTTCTGCGAGTTAAGTGGATTTCTAACTTAGAAGGCCCAGACCAAATGCTTGTGAAAAACAAATGAAAATTACCTAAAACAGAAGTGAGTTAAGTGGTAGGTTATCTTACACAAGTGCAAAGCATTGTGTGCACTTAATTCAAATCAAGGAGGATGTATTTTTTTTTATTTATTTATTATTATTTTCTTGATTAAAAAAGATATTTTGATTCAGTTGGCCTACACTGTCCCTACAAAGTGGACACACTGTTGTTGCATTAAAGTCAACAAAAGGGATGGAAAGTACTCACAAATATGTATTTTAAGTAAAAGTAAAGCTACTTAAAGATGAAAAATTAAAATAGCTACACATAAAGAAACCTTGTCCCCTTAGGTCATGTAAAATGTTTAAAAAAAAAAAAAAAAAAAGCATATTATGATGACAGGGAACAAAAAGTACTAAGTTTTTTTGTGACATTTTTTTGTGTCTTCTGAAATGACAACAGCAGGAGGTCACTATTATCTTTCAACACTGCCTAAACCCTCTTGGAAATGGAGTTCACTAGAGCTTCATATTTTGCCCCTGGAATCCTTTTGCGGCCCCCATGATGACATCACTGAGCTGGTGGATGGTAGAGACCTTGTGCTCCTCCACCTTCCTTTGAGGACGCTCCACAGATGCTCAATATGGTTTAGGCCTGGAGACATGCTTGGCCAGTCCATCACCTTTACCCTCAGCTCCTTTAGCAAGGCAGTGGTCGTCTTGGAGGTGTGTCTTGGGGTTGTGACAGGACAGGCCCTAGTCAGAAAAAGTCTCCGCATGGTCTACAAAAGATGTTGTGTGCACACGCTCAACACCATATCCAGAGATTGTCTTTGGTATATAGATGCATGGGTGCTGCCAGCATTGCTGCAGGGGTTGAAGGAGTGGAGGGTCAGCCTGTCAGTGCTCAGACCATATGAAGCACACTGCATCAAATTTGTCTGCATGGTTGTCTTCCCACAAGGAAACTTCTTCTAAAGATGATGCACAAGAAAGTCCACAAACAGTGGACAAAGACATGGATTACTGGAGACCAAGATGGACTTATGGGTTCAGATGGTGTCAAGCATGTGTGGCAGCAACCAAGTTAAAAACACAAAGACAAGTGTGTCTTTCCTACAGTGAAGCTTGGTGGTGGGAGTGTTATGGTCTGGGGCTGCATGAGTGTTGCTGGTGCTGGAGAGCTACACTTCATTGAGGAAACAATGAATGCCTTCATGTACTGTGACATACTAAAGAGAGTATTATCCTCTGCCTTTGGAAACTGAGCAGCAAAGTAGAATCCAACTTTAACAACCCCAAAACACACCTCCAAGATGATCACTGCCTTGCTAAAGTAGCTAAAGGAGATGGACTGGCCAAGCATTTCTCCTGGTGTAAACTCTATTGAGTATCTGTGAGGCGTCATCAAAATGAAGGTGGAGGAAAACAAGGTCTCTACCATCCACCAGCTCGGTGATGTGGTCATTGGGGGAGTGGAAAAGGATTCCAGTGGCAAGATGTGAACTGGTGAACTCCATGCCCAAGAGGGTTAAGGCAGAGCTGGAAAATAATGGTAGCACAAAAATATATTGACACTTTGTTTTGCTCACTCAACACAATCCCCCTCTCACCCCTTTCTTTAAACTTTCTTCCTTCCTTCTTTCCTTAGGACTTTATAAAGGAGGTTTGTCATGCTGGCGAATTCCCCAAGAAGTTTCCCCCAACTGTTATCGGCTTCGCATACCTGCTATGTTGCTAACTATCCACTATATGTAACAAATAATTGTCAAATTCATCCTGTTGATGTTGTGGTCCTTACTTATGTGCCTGTGTGTGTGTGTGTGTGTGTGTGCAAAATAAATGTTGAATTTAAGAGGGCAACTGTATCTTGTGCACTCTGAGTCGTGTTTTTTTATAAGCACACGATATTTGACCCAAAGCCTTAAAAAAGGGTACCAGATTTAGCTTGAGCAATTAACCCTGATGGACACTACACTATAGCAGTAAAGAAGTTGTAAGCAAAATGTCAGCTCCAAAGTATGACCAACCCATGAGAACTTCTTGTTTCTGATTTATTAGTTTTTGAGTATCAAAGTCATATTGTCTCACTTTTAAGAACTGTGATGCTACATTTGGTCAGACTGGCTAATATGGCTTACAATAAATACTCTGACTTTCACTCAAGATGTGATATCTGATTTGAACTTATTTTCTTTCCTTTAAAAAATACGTAAAAATCTACACATAAATAACTTAAAAATGTTTTCGTGTATTATCTTCATATATGCATTATGTATTCCAGAAAAGTAAACTGAAGTACCCTTTTTGTATTTAAGTTCTGGCTGTAACCCTGTTATGAAAAGTGCACTACTTTTTTTTCAAAACATTAACACCAAATTTTCTAATCAATATCTAACCCCGTAAAAAATACAAGCCCAAAAATGTACAAAAACGTCTGGCCCTACTGTTATGGAAACTGTCATTTTTCAGTGTTTCTTTCTTCAACAATGCCACAACAACTATGGCAGCAAAAGCGATGCAA
This sequence comes from Scarus forsteni, assembly GCA_036419115.1. NCBI lineage: Eukaryota > Metazoa > Chordata > Actinopteri > Labriformes > Labridae > Scarus > Scarus forsteni. The sequence continues at coordinate 2,106,074 of JAZDUH010000111.1, forward strand.
AGGGAACAGCTGAGTTTGTTACAGAAGTGGCCTTTTTTTTTACAAACTGCAACAAAAAAGAAAAAAAATAACTCAATCAACTGCTCAGGACTACATTTTGGTCTGCATTAGAGTATAATTGTAGTGTTGTGACATCTATAGTTGATGAGGAGCCTTGATTGGTTTACTTTTTACCATACTGTTTTAAAGCACTCAGATTCTTTGTGAAAATTTCGACCTAGGATACTTCCCACAAAGTAATTCTAGTAAGAGATCTGTTTGTAAAGTTGCTCAAAGCAATGCACGTACACAAAAAGCTACTCAGTGCCAGTGATGTGAGTGAATGTAATCAGTACGCTCACACTCCTGATCAAAGTGGGCCATTTTTGTAAATGCCTGTTGTAGGTTAACTCTGAAAATGTTCACATTTGGTTGCAACTGATCCTGTAAATATATCATAATAGGACAAATGTTTGTCCTATTGAAACCTGCAGGGTTTTGCTCTCTTTCTATGTCATACACACACAGACACACAAATATACACACACATAATGATACTTTCAGTCTTAGTGTTGCAGATATCTCAATGGAATATGTTGGTTTTTTTTAAAGAAAGAGGTTACCCAATGGGTAATTCTGCATTTTCAGTCTTGCTAAAAAAATTTGTTGATAAGGGGGTGGAAAATTGAGACGAGTCAAATCATCGTTATACAAGTTATCCCCTTCTTTTAAACCCATTTGGACTCCAATGACCTGCAGACAAGAGGGACTGGTTTATTGTAAGCCCACATTGCATATTTTTTTCCTTACTTCACTCTAAGACTTTGTGCTGCTAAAGAAAAAATAAACTGAATTGAGCCATTTCACATTTGGGTACTGCATTTTTCCATCATTATTTACAAACAAACACCAATGGTGCTTGTTGCTTTCTTGTAAATACAAAGCAGAGTTTCCATGTAGCTCTGAATTCTGCTGCACAGAACAAGATGCTGACTCCACAAATTGTAGATAATTCTCAGCAGAGCAGCTTTTGTTTCAACTGTGCGCAACTTCCTCTGCCAGTAAAACTCAGTGGAACATTAGTTTTCATCACCATCATCAGAATTATGCGATGGATTGTATCAGTTACTGAAATTAGTCAACAGCTGAGATTGTAATAAGTCCTCTAGTCCGAAGCATTCGTGTGAAGGTGAAGTGTTATCTTCAATTGTTAATACAGAAGAACAATGTCTGTGTCAAGACACAATAAGAGGCTAGAGAGGAACAAACAAGTCACTTCCTCCTCTCTTCTTCTTCTTAAGAACCTCAGATTTGACTATTTTCCAAGATCATCCACATTAACATGATCTGGTGCACTGACAAACTATATTTTCCATCTGAGGGGCATTTTCTCTCGCAGAACTTTCACCTCATATTCAGATACAGTGGAGGTGACTAATCATCGGGAATACTGCAGAAAAGACCACCTATGTACATATGACACACTCTTGCCCCCCAAACTCTGAGCTTCATAACAAAGTTTGACTGCTTAAAATCTGTGGGCTGACAGCTTTTGATGTAGAGGAACTTTAGATGGATGACATGAAAGGATCAGAGTATTTCTACCACAGCTATGTTTGTGGTTGCAAAGGAAAAAAAGCCTATACAATATTCAAAAAGAAAAGACCTAAAAGACAATCTTTTCAGTTCACATACGTATAGTTAGTTGGGGATATTACACATCTGTGTATCTATCTGCACTTTTAAATAATGCAGGGTTTCAAAGCTTTACTCTGTTAAGAAGAGGGAACACTATTAGAGCCTTTGAGTAACTAAAAAAACGTCCTTTTAATGCTCTGTGCAAGGTGGTGCATATTTTTTTGCAATTTTTTTTTTTGCCAAAATGCCATTTAGTCTTGAAGTACCACTGATAAGATTCAAATACAAAAAATTGTGTTGTCTTTTTAAGTTTGATAAAAAAAAAAGCCCACTTGGTCAACAAGATAGCTTTGCATAGGTAGATGTAACTGGATAGGTGCATAAACGTCTAATTGCTTAATAGCTTACCAGGGATATACATTTACTTTAACTTGCAAGTTTGTAAGTGGGCAAGACAGATAGAAAGATAGAAACACAGACAGAAAGACAGACAAACTGATAGATAGTAATGCATATATTACTGTTGTCTAGTCATGCTTTTTCACTCATTACCCACCTCTCTCTGCAGCACACGTTTATCCAGTGCACAACTTTGTTCCTCAACTCAAGATTTTAATTTGAAGACCACATTATATAGACAGATAGCTTAAGTAGAGTGACCCAAAGCCCAGATCCAATAGTTTTCATGTCCTGTCCATAAACATTTATATATCTTCATTTTGAACAGCTCTGGTCCAGATTTTAACTAATAATCTATAACTTTGTACCAAGGTTGCAGCTCTGATTTATTTGTTGCTATGCCAATCAAAGCCAATGCCAAACATGTTGCTGTTTAAGTACTGATGTGTCTGGATGTTTACATCATGCCCGTGGTGTCTATTATGCAAGGATTTGATTTAGTTAAAGTATATAAATATATTTCCCTGGAGGTTGACCAGATGCCATTCTTTTTCCCTCCCCTTCGGAAATGCTCAGATCTGAGAGAGCCGGAGGGCTACAGGAGGTAAGTAAGTAAGTAAGTAAAATTTATTTGTAGAGCGCTTTTCACAGATAAAAATCACAAAGTGCTGTACATAGATAGGTGCAATAAAACAAACCTAAAAGGGACTGAAAAATAAAATACCAAAACCAAAAAACAAACATCATCCAAAAGCTTTCCTAAATAACAATGCTTTCAAGTGCCTTTTAAAAGAGTCCACAGAGTCAACAACACGAAGGGACAGAGGCAGCTCATTCCAGAGTCTGGGAGCTACAGCCTGGAAGGACAGGTCACCACAAGTTTTAAAACAAGTTTTGGGGACCATCAGGAGGTTCTGGCCTGAAGACCGAAGGGAGCGTCCTGAAGAATACGGACACAACAAGTCAGCAATATATTGAGGAGCTTGACCATGCAACGCACGGAAAGTCAGGACCAAAATTTTAAAGTCAACACGAAATTTGACTGGAAGCCAATGAAGCACTGACAAAACAGGGGTGATGTGGGCTGTTCTAGCTGCACCTGTCAGAAGTCTGGCAGCAGAGTTCTGCACAACCTGAAGTCTGTTTAGAGTTGTTTTATTTAAACAAGTGAACACAGAGTTGCAATAATCAATGCGACTCGAGATGAATGTATGGATGACCATTTCGAGATCCGATTTCAGCAGCAACCTCCTCACTTTAGAGATATTTCTCAAATGATAAAAACAGTTCTTGGTCAGCTGTCGGGTGTGACCCTCCAAAGACAGGCCATGAAAATGAGCTCTGTGCTGATCAGCTGGCTAAATTCTGTCTGATGAGAGGGGGGAGAGAGGTTAAAGGCCACAGAGTGGACTTTCAGAACAGTCATGGCATCTGCCCCTGATGAGCAGGAAACACACATGTAGGTGGAGGCTGTATAGCTATAACATAATAAACTTCAGGAGGAATAAAAGAGCATTTTCAAGGGCTGTTTCTAAAGAGGCAATGTGCATTTCTCCAAGAACGAAATGTTTCTGAAAGTTTAGTAAAATGTGTCATTCATCTGCTCCCAAGCACCTTCTAACCACATCAGAAGCAATGAAAAATGATTTTGCGTGACGTGGGACCTGTTATCAGCCAGGCTAGTTGTTTTTCTTAGAAGAGGTGGTAGCACTTTCCTGTAAGACCCAAGACAGTGTCAGCTTCCTTCAAACACTAGTAGACAATGAATATGCTGCACTGCAAGTGTCCACGTTCAGTCAAAGATGGAGGCATGGCTGTCATCATCATTTCAAAGTCATCATATGGAAACGGTACAGTCTGAAGCAACATTGTTGTGATCCACTTTAGTGAGACAAACACCAGTGAAAGCCACAAACATGGTCTGTTCCACTAATGTCATCATTCTGCAATGTGGTATTATTTTTTATTCTTCAAGTAAAGTTTTATTTATATTGTTTACATGATGTTACATCTGTTTAGGTACTTTCTGTGGTGGTACAACATGCTCTGATGATAAATCCACTTCTGCCTAGCTTATGCATGTGGATTTATGGTATGATAGAAAGACAGACTCTTGTGCGCATCCCCATGAGAATGAAACACTCAGAGATTGTCCTGAAGAGTTCAATGCTCTGACAAATATATTTTGTGACATTTACAGGCGTACTTAATGTTGACTGGCAGTGTAGGTCTTATTTCTATTGTATTGACCAAGCTGACAAAAAGGAAACCAAAGAAGTGAGAACAGAGAGTATGATTCACTTCCATGTGTGTCTATCAGAACAACATGCCATACTAAATTATCTTGTTCTCAGCATTGTGTAGAGTGTGACCATAACGGGAGCTCCAAGGCTTGTGAACGTAAATAACCGGTAATGACGTTGGAGTGACTGAGCGTTTTTGCGTTTGTGTTTTTGCCGTCTCAGTTTCAGAACAACAACCAGAGATTCCTTGAATGATCCTGAACTTGGTGATAAAAATTTCTGTGTCCAATCATTTCAAACAGATCACATACACTGCAGTGAGCATATAAGAAAGATAATGTTGCTACATGCTTATTTGAAGGAGGGATATTTTTAGAGGTTGGTTGCATGAAGCTCAAAAAAGAATTTATCTAACTGTAAATTCAATCCCCTACAAAATTAGTTGGCATATGAAATGTTAAGCCTTGTTACAAAATGTATGGGATTTAAAGAGGGGAACTGAATAAAGAAGAGAGAATCCGTGGGAGGAAGTGGTACCCTTGTTTACATCTCTTTACAGTTTCCAAGATGACACAGACAGACCTCATCAAAGGTCTCCTGCCTTGTAGCTGTGAAGTCACATGATGAGGAGGGACTACCTTGTACACACCCCCTCAGCACCCACAGACTCATATAAAAACCAAATGAAGCCAAAAACACAACAGAGAACACTTCAAGAAAAGCGAAAGAAGTTAGAGGGTGGAAACCAGACAGAAGTTCAAGCATGGAAGAAGCTAAGGTTACGATGAGTAAAAGGATTAACAGAAAGATGCTGTTAGAGCTTCTTATCCTTGGGCTGATTGCCTGCTTTATAGGAGGTAAATATCTCTAATACTTTGGCTGCAAATTACCATTTTTCAAGCCCCTTTTTTTTTTTACATTGTGATTATTTTCTCTTCTGCAGGGTCTCAGTGTGAGGTGACCGAGGTGTTTGCTGAAGCAGGCTCAAAGGCTATTCTACCCTGTAAATGCAGTTCTTCATCATCTTTTCCCCGAGCAATCGTCTGGAGTAAAGCCGACAGCGGGTAAGACAGTTTTTGTTTCCCATCTTGCCTTGTTGATTCTCATTTCCTTAATTTAAAACACAATGAAAATCCCAAACTGCAACTTCAATCCCAAACTTCAATGCCTATCATCCCTCAGCATCAAACTACAAGTTTCCCTTCTATGCTGACGACTCTGTTTTGTACATGATACTTTCTGTCCACAGCACTGTCTGGAGAAAGGAAAGGACTGGTCTGCAGTACTGGGGCGCTCACTGGACACAGAAAGGAACGCAGCGCATTCAGTGTCCCCACTCCCAGTTTGAGCAAGGAGACTACAATCTGCATATCAGCAGTGTGACAGACCGGGATGGAGGACTTTACTCCTGCAGGATCACACATGGAGGCCAGATCACTAAGAATACTGTCATGCTCCGAATCATGAAGGGTAAGGCACCAAAATACACGCATTGTTTATCAAATTAAACTCTCAACTTAGACACTCAAAAAGTCGTACAAATGTATTTTTTATGGTCACTTAGAAAACTGTAGCCTTTTGAAAAATTACCCCACTTGTCCTGTATTTTGTTTTGTAAAGGTTTTTATTTCAATTCAACATTGAAGAACACTACATTTTATTCTTTGGCTCTTAAAGTTGCACTGTGAATAGCCATGCCATTTTGAGACCTGCACAAAGCCAGAGGATTCTGATCCTCAGCACACTGGTTTATGTTATCAGATCAGCCGGCAGATTGATTTCAGGGGCTTGGACTTGTTACACTCAGCTCCAAGCCCAAGACTTTACAGACTACACTACTGCCATCCAAGTTCAGTTCACTGTGACAAACACAGGCAAGATCACTTAAGCTGACCGAAACACAGTATCAAGCATTGTCTGTCGCAAATCTGCACATCTTTGCTGACATATGCAGACAAGCAAGTTGAGTATAAAAACATATGGTTGAGCCAGTGATCCTGAAAAGATGCCAGTAGTGAATAAACCCTTATGTCAATACCTGGAATGTATCAGAAAGTCTAATATCTGCTGATAATCTCATCCATACCTACATCCTTTGCAGTGACCATTTCTCCACCGGAGTCCTTATATAAGGAGGATGTCTCAATCACCTGTGATGTGACTCCATGGCCTAATAATGCCATTGTGCAATGGACTTTGAACGACAGTCCATATGGACCTTCGACTGAAAACATCAGGGAGAGACCTCAACAGGTTGTGAGGGAAAAAGGTTCATGGAGAACAAATGGAGAATGGACCTGTATTGTTGGCTATGGGGAGAAAGAAGGACGTGCTTCTGCAAGCCTGACCGTGAGAGGTAAAACTCTGAGCAAAAGAAACCAAAACTTTTCCATGAGTTAAACCTTTTGATCAGGGATGGGCAACTTTGGCCACAAATTGGGTCTATAAATTTTATCCTCACAACCTTTGGGCTGTGTTGTCAGTTTGAAGGATAATTCAATTTGGTAACCATAACATATTTCGATTTCACGAAAATAAGCACAGGACCTGTTCAATTCAAACATAATACTAAAGTCAGTTAGTTTTTAGATTATTTGCCAGTTGTTTACGTTTATTCAAATTTTCTTCTGTAAAATACCTTAAGTTGTGCTTTATGAGAAGTTTTTAAAACAGTTACTTTCACTGATTCATTGTAAATAACAGACACAGTCATGTACTCAAAGGTTGCTATTGAAATACTTCTTATTCAGTTTTTTTATTTTCGTGCTGGTAAGGCTGGCAGAACAATAACACTTTCCATATCTTGACTGGTTTGATTTATTTATACTCCTCCAAACCCCCAATCAAGACAATTCAGTACGTCAGTATAATTTACTGCTAGACAACATTTTATCAAAGAAAAAAAATCACTTGATTTTTAATTTTTAACTGGTTCCTGTTTTTTGTTCCTTAACAAATGTGGTGCAACAGTAGATTATACTGTGGTTCCCTGACTATTGCATGTGGCTCTTGGACGTCAGTTGCCCACCCTTGGTCAAGGGCATATCCTTAACAAACAAAGTCCCTTAACTGATATTTATCTCTTATTCTCCCACAGGATTCATCAAACCATCTGATTCCAACTCCAAAGTCTACGCTGTTGTGGGATCTGATGTAGACTTTCCCTGTGTGCTGTCCCCGGGTCTAATCCCCTCCAGCTCAATCTGGGAGAAAATGAAACCAGAGTATCTGCTCGAAATGACCTCCATTCCCCTCCCTGCTTCTTTCTCCTCACCCTCAGAATCATCCCGTAAACAAGGGGATTTATCTGCCCGTTTAAAAGAGGTTAAATCTGGAGATGAGGGCAGGTACAGATGCTCTGCAACCATCGACGGAAAACCGTTGTATGAACATATCCAGCTGGTTGTTGCCAAAAGTAAGATTCAACTCTTTAGATTTAATCACAACTGCTCCATTTCTTTCTTTTTTGGTACATCATTTTATCTTTTTCTTCTTTTAGTTGAAAAGAGCGTGGTGTCAAAGAAAAAAGGCTCTGTGTCCCTGACCTGCCATCTGACGGACAGCACTGAAGTCACAGACTACGAGTGGGTCCATGTGGTCTACGATGTGAACGGCTCCCAGACTGCCAGGCCAACACAGAAAGGAAAGACCCTGACCCTAAACAATGAGTCTGAGGAGAGCCATGGGGAATGGGTTTGCCGTTTCTATGGTAGAGAGGGCATCTTGGGAAATGTAACACATCACCTCCAGCTTATGAGTGAGTGATTCTCATGGAATGTTTTTATAGTCATTTTTCTAATTAAATTAATTTCATTGTAATTTACAAATAATCATGTTTTCTGTGTCTGAACATTTGTTTTATTTTTACTAGGTGGCCTGACAGGAGAAAAACGTTCTGAAGCCTCACCAAACACAGCCCTCATTTTGGGTCTCAGCCTTCTTCTTCTTGTTCTGCTGCTGATTTTGGCCCAAATGTACAAGAACCACCAACGGGTAAAGAGCTCTACATCAAATAATGTGAAGATCACTGTTATTTGAATATTTCAGACTGAACCAAAAAAAACTCAATGGATCAATCAGACTACATTTTTTAAATGTATTTTCAATAGGTCACACAACATCTTTGAATCCAGACTTCTTTAGTTCTTGTTTAAGCATAGATTTGCACATTGTTAGGTATGACATATTTGGCTGCTAATTTCCAACCCTGCTCTGCAACAAGCCACAAGCTATCAACGGCCTCATCAGTGCGAGTTTTTTTAGACAGAAACATCTTATTGACTGAACACTCATATAGTTTGAAAAACTACCGAGGTTACATGGATGCACTAGTTTAATAAGAGAATCGACCAGTATTAGCCCTCTTGACAAATGTCAGTGGCCTGATTTTGGCAGTTTTGGATGATGGTCTGTCATGTCAGACCTAACAGCTGTTTCAGAGACTTTTTTTTATTGTATAGAAAAAGTTTACCATTTAAGAAACTCTGATCTGTTTTCATGATCAAACGTGACAGAAAATATCGACATTGTGGCAGAATTGAACCAAAATGAGAGTTTAAAAACAAAAAAAATTGCAATCAGCTAAATTGTTTTTCAAACATCAGAGTAGGTATCAGCCTTGATTGCCACAATTTGTTGCATCACTAAAAAAAGCAATAGAAAACAAATCACCTTTGCTTCTTGTTGACATTGAGAATCAATTGTCTGTTAAATTTCAGGTTTATTTACGCTACATATTTTCTCCCACAGAGAAAGAAGATCTTTCAGTATCCTGCACTGGAGACGATCGTCCATGCTGCCTCCAACGAGCGGGAGGAGAGAGAGAAGAGCCGAGAGAAAAAATAAATACACATTTCTTACAGAAAAGCAGATCTTGACTAGAGTAAGGTCCGTTTGACCTTTTTTGCACAGATTTTGTAAATACAAAATATTTAGAGCAGATCATGTAGCAGTAATATTGTTGATTTTGAATCTTGTATTTTATCTTTGTTGTGATTCTTTTATGTTTTAATTTTTATGTGAAGAAAAATAAAGCACATATAAAAGAAATGGACTTGTTTATATTTTTCCAATATTTACAATCAAAGCTCTCAGATCAACAAGAGCAAGGAACTACTTCAAATATAAATAATGTACCAACATTACAAAAATATTTTCTCATCATATTTACAGACAAAAAACACAAATCATAGAACATTTAAAAAATATATACACCACAATTCTACAAAATCTACATACTTATGTCACACAGAAAACTTATCGAATTCAGCAGATGTTGCTGAACAGATGAAAATTGTTACTTTTATTGCTGTGCAAAGCTGATTTTTTATGCCTCATATGACTCTGTGGTTCTTCCATTGATGGATTGAATTCAAAGTTGTTGGTTCGAGGTTCAGTTTTTAACCCCCTCTTAGTTTTTTAGGACTGTAGTTTTGATGCTACACCTGGCTGATCTCCCCGTCATCATGCTCTGAAGGTTGATGAAGATCCCAAAAGGCCAAAGAACGGCTGATGCCCTCCAGAAGCCCCTCTGCTCCAGGCTGTAAATGATCCATGACTTCATCGTCATCAAAGCACCAACCTGCCCAGTCCACGTTCACACCATCCGAAAAAACAAAACTGAAGGGGGAGATATAAAGAAAACAAAATTAAGACACTTTATGTTCTAAAATTCACTCTGCAAGCCATTTCACAAACACCAGATGTTATTTATCAGTGGTCCTAAACTGGTCTAGTCTCAGGACCCACCTCCTCCTTGAAAAAATGTTACGAATATTAAAAAACATTTTTAACTACTGAAAATGTTTGGAAATCACAAAAGTGATTCAGGTTGACCCTTGATGGAGCAAAAAAAATATTACTTAACAAAGAAAGAGGATATAACAAACATTATGACAAAGGCATTGTTACAGACGGCTCAGCTCAGACATGCATTCATACTTTTGTTTTTTATGACACCACAGACGTTTCTGTTGTTTTTCAGAGAGCTCAAGATATTAAGATATTACATTTTCATGGGGAAATTAGCTCCGTTATCCAGGGACACTGAGTTAGATACAGTAGGTCAAAATCTTGAGATAAAAAATCAGTACAGAGTAACAAGAAAAATATCTGTGCTGTTTGGCACAAACCTCTTATCTCCAAATTTTTCAGGAAATGAAAAAAATGCTGTTATATTGTCCTGATCTCAATCTTATATATCCACACATATATGTTTTACTTTTAGATAGTTAAAACGTAGAAAACACACATCAACATGGATGATGACCAATAACAGTTTTATTAAAAAAAACCTAAACATTAGCATGGAGATAAGGGGGTTTGTTCCAACAGCGCTAAATACAGATCTATGTCTGATGTCAAAAAATATTGAAAACCTACAAAATAAAGATATTAATATAAAATGCATTGTGATAAATAAATAACAACTGTGCACAGAGAGTACAAAACTCCTTAAAAGTATTTCCAACACTATCGAACAAGTTATTGTCCAAAAATGTGGAAATCTATCTCACACTGTTAACAAATCTTAAAAAATGCCTGGAACCAGAATCAGATCACCGCAAAATTGTTTCACGTCCTCCTCGTGCCATGAAAAATATTTTCTGAAAATTTGATCAAAACACGTTCATTGCATTTCCAATGATCTTACTAAAAGTTCTGTTCTTAAAGATGTTCTATCTATAAAGTTATAAATACTGATTAATTTAACAAATTCTATTGACCAAACTCTATTGTTTTGGTAAGTACGGGCGGCTTGACAGAAAAAAAAAACATGGTAATTTAAGTTTCCACTCTTACAGAAAAGTCTGTCCACTACCAGCCTACTCAGCAGTCAAAGCTCATTTCAGTAGTAGACATTTGACAGTCTCAAAATACATCTACATAACAAGTGGAAACAAAAAAAATCTAAGAACCAGAGACTGGAGCAGAGCGCGCTGGTGTGAACACTTATTTGAATTACACAAAACATCAGACTTGTGTGGCCAAAACAGATCTTCGGCTAAAGATGATAACTGAAGTCTTTGAGAGTGTTGATCATCTGTTACGATGCAGACTTTATTCAAATGAAATCATATTTAGGCAGAGAAATAGCAGGGAAATAAACTACTGAAGCAAGGAGCCAAGCTTTTGTTGAATGAGCTGATAATATGTCATCTAGAAAAACTTCTGAGCCTCTGCTTCAGGACTGCAGCTGTTCATCATACAGTATTAAAGAACATGCTCGGGTTAAATTTACCTCCACAAGTCATTTCTATTACACAAGTAGGTATATCAATTATCTATATATCTGAGTAGTAATTGGAAAAAAATGGAAAAAAATACAGATGTTAATTAATTTCATGTTTTTTCTTTGAACTGGAGTCACATTTGAGTAGGCATGGAAATAGATACGATTTTATTGATACCGTTGTTGACTCTGCTAATCAATTGGGTTCTTTATTGATTCCCTTTTCAATTTCTGTGGATCTTCTGTGAGGAAAATAGTCGGTCCAAATAAGTATTCAGTGGCGACAATGTCAAACACATGGCACTCCTACAATTCAATCCTGTGCTGTGAAGATGAATGCCACACATCCATGCACGAGGCGGTGTGCACTAAGCAGTTTCTTGTCCAATTTTAGCCAGAGTTCTGATCACTTTTGTCCCCATCTGCCATGACTGATCATTTCAGCTGCCTGTGTGATTAATTTCATTAAAAAGTCATGCAGGACAAAGTGGCAGGAACAGACAAGGGAATGAAGCAAACGGACTAATGCTATGGAGTCCTTCAGGAAGTTGTTTTTGATTCTGAAATAGAGTCGGTTTTCTGTTGAAATCCCTACACTTGATGACCTGAGTTTTATTACCTCTGCCAAGGAAGTTGTGTTTTTGCCAGCGTATGCTAGTTTGTGAACAGGATCACTAAATAGTTGGGAAGGGAATTTGATTAAACTTTCTGGGAATATCAGTCATGGGGAAGACGAAATTAGATTTTGGTTGTTATACAGGGTGTCCATAAAGTCCCTTTACAATTTAAAAAAAAATATTACAAAGGCAGTTAATTAGATATATTTACCAGATTTGTTTTATTTTAATCAGTGTTTATTAATTTTTTTTATTCACATTGAAATTTTGTGTTTCAGATATTCTGTTAATGGAAGGAAAACTGTTAAATGAACCCCTATGAAATGGTTACTCCTCAAGAGAAGGCACGTGTATCCTGGTTTACTGAGACAAAATCGCATGTGCAGACTCAGCAAAACTACAGAACTGAGTATGGAAGAGATCCACCATCATGTCCTTCAATTTGTGCATGGCACAAAACTTTTATGGAGACTTTGAGCTACATATGTTGTATGAAAAGTGCTACATAAATAAAGTTTGATTGACTGATTGATATGGAGAGGGAGGAGTGGGCAACCAAGAACATCTGAGGAATATATCAATCATGTAAGACAAGCCTTTCCTTCAATTAACAGAATATCTGAAACACAAAATTTGAAGGTGAATAAAAACTCTAATAAACACTGATTAAAATAAAACAAATGTGGCTAAGATATCTCATCAACTGTCTTTGCAATACCTTTTTTAAATTGTAAAGAGACTTTATGGACACCCTGTATGAACCCAGATGTGGATCCAGGGATTTGTTAAAAGTATTTCTTAATAGTGTGAGATATCCAACATTTCTGCTAATAACTCAGTGACTTCTTGATGGATTTTTCTGGGAGTGTTGGAAATAGCACCAGAAAGAACTGACAAGATTGTGGTGGTTATCCAAATCCAGATTCAGACCCAGGAATTTATCAAAGATTTGCTAACAGTGTGAGGTAGGGCAGTTATACAATTTTTAAAAGATCATTTTTGGGCATTAATTGACAGGACAGAAAGACAGTGGACAGGCCTGTGAAAGGGTCGAGGGAGTGTAGTATAAGTAGTAATAAACTGGTCAAGGGCTGGAATCAAATCCAGACCGGCAGAATCGGGTATATGGGTTGTGCCTGTTTGCTTACCACTCCGCCAAACCAGAACCCCCAGTTTTATACATTTTTGACAATAACTTGCATGGCAGTGTTGGAAACGCCTATAGGTGGAGGTTTTAGTTTTTGGAGCACAATTAGCTCTTTCTTATTTTTGTGATTTACAAACAAGATAGTTTTATCATAACTCTTGTTTTGGAGATACCTACTAAAAACACAAATTTTAATAATACGACAGGTTAACTTCTCAAAATTCAGTATGATCTTTTATTCACCTGCTCCTCCTGTCATCTTCATCCCCATCCACCAGCTGCTCCTTCCAGCCCTGACTCACTGTGAGTGCTCTGTGTCTCATCAGCTCCACCTCCTCCCACTCTATGTCTCTGTCTCCATCACTGGGTGGAGGTGACGGCGTGGTGGAAAATGAAGGAGAAGGCGAAAGCCTCGACTTCAAGTCAGACACCTTCAGATATCTGTTCCTCTTTAATCCATCCCTGTCCCTTACTCTTTCTTTGGCTCTTTCCAGAAGACCCTCTAAGGGTGAGGGTTGACCATTTCGATCACGTTCAGATGGGGGTAACTGTGTGTCCTCGGCTAAGGGGAGAGCATACAGACTGCTGGAGTGCAGGTGAGATCCTGGACCTCCTTCAATGATGATGCTAGGAATAGAGGAACTCCTTTTGTTTTTCATGATGGGATTTTTGTTATAGGAATTAATATCAGGCAGTTCAGATTCTGATAATGTTTGTGGGTCTGGAGAGACTCGATCATGTGCACTCCAAAACATGCCCTGGTTTGGTTTCAAGGAGCCCAGCTTCAGCACCCGCAGTGTGTCTGTGCTGTGTCCCGCAGGTAAAGAGTTCCTCTTTGTGTTTCTGTTGTACTCTGTGTCAGAGTTGCTTGGGGAGTCGGGGAAAAACTGCCTTGACATCTGTGAGGAGGAGCCATGATGGATGCTGACTGGCCTCCTCCTTCGTAAACCAGGTGACTTTAAATTTTTAGAGAAACCCCAAACATCCTGAGGTACCTCCATATCCCCAGACAGGCTGAGGGTGGAGCTCCTCCTTGAGTCTGGCCTCACAGACTGTAGATCTGAGTCTCTTCTTGTTGGTACTTCACCTTTTACTGCTTGTCTTGAAGGCTCAGGCCCTTCTCTAGTATTTGTTGCTTGGTAAGAAGCTTCGGAGGAGGTGTCTTCCTCCATTGGGTAGTCAATGTCTGGATATCCACCTAGTAAGAGAGCATGAGGTCCTGTTGTGTTGTATCTTAATGGATCAGCTGCAGAACTGTGAGGGAAATGATTCAGATGTGAAGCAGATTGCACCCTGTGGTTCAAACCTAACACTCTTCCCTCCTTCGTTAGTGTAGATTCAGCCATCCTCCCCTCTTCCTCTGGGCTGACCCCAAACTGCTCTCTTTGTACTCCCATTTCGATCCACTCGTACCCTTTGACTGGTTCTCGTTGACCAGAGGACCCCTTGTGAGATTGGTTGTTTTCATGAGGTTGGTGTTGCAAAAAAGGTAAACCAGTATTGTTGGTGTTCACATCATCAGCAGATCCATGCTGTTTTTCTACTTCTTTAGATGCCCTTATTCCATTTATTGATTTAGGTACAATAAGTTCCTCTGTGACTTCATCTACAAACGTCTCTCGCCTTGATGGAGGTTGTTCCTGTGGCTCCAAATAGTCCATCTTGTTGTCTTCAACAGATTTGGCCTCCTGAAGCTGGATTTTCAATTTTTGCAGTTGTTGAATTCGCTCCTTCTCTCTCAGAATTCCTAATGTATCCTGAAAACATACACAAAGACAAGTAAGGCTTTAAACAATGAGTGATAATACTTCATATACCAGTTTTACTTGAATGGCTAAGAATTGTTTGTCATGCTAGTAACAGTGAGACTTCATTCAGACCAGTAGTTCTCAATTTCATTCTTTATTTCACTTAGGCTGATCCTTAGGCTATTGTCAAGTACCTTTTACAACCCTACTTCAAAAAACCTGAACTATCCCTGTAAGTTTGCTATTTAGGATAGAACACAAAGTACAATCAATGCTGATGATTTTCTTTTGATTTGAGGAAGCAAAGTTTCTTTAAATCTTTAAAATAGCAAAAATACTCCCTAACATTTTAAATAAATGTTATTTAGGTTGATTATTGCTCCTCTTTAAACATACCAATTGTTATTACATTTTATACTGTTGGAAAGCCTGATTAGTTACCTTTACAATGAGGTACAACTTGTAAGAATAATGCATTTTATGTAATCAACAGCACAGAAAGTGCCAAAATCCCCCTTCCCATGCAAGACAGCCTACAGTTCCTCAGTGAGGGGGAGGGGGGGACAATCTTCTTCAGGCGTTGACTTCCTGGGAGGCCCATTTTGCTGTCAGACTTCACTTGTTGCACAGAACTTTGTCCTAAGTTTGGAAATGGTACTAGAGCACCACCCTGCAGTGGCAGGCATGTGGGCCCATTTTGTGGTGCTACCTACGCCATCCTTACTATTTTTACATGATGAAGATCAGGCTTTTAAATAATGTAAAACACAATACCAAAATCTATTATAAAGACTTTTGGGGGGGAGGGGAGGGGTGTTATGGTACAATGATCTGAAACATCTTTAGGAATCAGTCTTAGCATGCCATGAATTGTCAAACAATATTTTTCTGTATTCTTTACTATGGTACAAATGGGAGAGCCATTGGCCAGCTGTGTGTCTCTTGGAAAATAATATGGTTCATACTCCAGGGTCTGTGAATGTCTGCATAAATTAAATAAATGCAAGCAACTAACTTCAGACTTTATCAAAACATTTTTATACCTTTGCCTGCTGAATGCCGGTGACCCATTTTGAACAGCTCTCTGGAGTGCTGGCTGCAAATATGTAAACGTTCATAGCACTCTGCAGTTCTCCCACCTCAATAAGAACAAATGAGCCTGAGAGAGGAGGAAGAATGATTATGTGATCTATAATGTACACAGAATCCAAATGACTTGTAGGTTTTTAGAAATAAAGTGTCACTCACAGCCATCTTTTAATGGTATGCAGTATGTTCGGTCAAGGGCCAGAGGAGGGCGAACCACCCTCAGCCGCTCTCCCTTCTTCTGGACTTTGGTCATCAGAAGCACGTCAGAGAACAGTAGAGCCACCACCTCCAGCTGTTCATCACCACATACGAGGGAACACAACAAAGAGCTTAAGTTACCAATACAACACTCTGAAGAGAAAGATTTAAATTTATAACTGAGTTGACTGTCTCTGTTCACCTTGTTGTCTTTCCTCCCACGAATCTTCAAGTTCTCCTCCAGCAGCAGCTTGCGAATGACCTCAGGACCCACTCCTCTGATGGGACAGGTCAAGTCAAATTGGGAGAGCTCACGGACTAACTGTCAAAGAAATTCACCATGAATTTAAGAAGAGAAATATAACAGAGCAAATGATCCTACACTTCCAACAGAAAGTTTCAGCCACTTGAAACACCAGGACATTTATATTGTGATTACATATCCTGCCTCACATGGGTGTAAGAAAATACTGACACACCAATATATTTTGATATTTTCTGGAGCACTACTGTATTGATATTTCAGTGCAATGTCATGATATTTTATCGGATTTTTATTGTAGTGCAGCCTCAGACAGCTAGCTGGCGGCAGACATTTGACTCTACCTCCCTCTGTGTCATCTATAGCAACTATTTCTTTCACTGGGACAAACAGTGAAATTTATTAAATGTAACAGGGATCAGCAACACCAATCAGAAATTGTATTTTTAAGCATACAATATTGTGGGTTTGATACTACAGAAAAACCTTTTCAGTGAAAAGAATCCTCCGGTATTGCCCTGTTCATAGTATTACAATATATTGTGATACATAAAATATTCACCCATTTATCACAATAGGTGTTATATTGTATTGCCAGGTCCATGCCAATAAAGATGCCTATTGTCTCATATCTGAGGCTCAGGTAACACGATCCCATCTGGTGCATTGCGCAGGTAAAGGCACGAGCCGGCTCACTAGCCCTGGAGTCAGACTGCACTCTTTAGCTTCGGTTAGCGTAACATTAGCGTATCAAAGCACAATACTTTTGTTTTGTACCATGTGGAAATATACTGTACAGAATGGTGTTTTTATGCAGTACTGCCTGAGGGATTGAACATCACAGATCCTCTGAATCTTTTGATGACGTTATGGACAGCAGATGATAAAGTCTCTGAAGTCTCTGAAGCATTTGCACTTGTATGTTGAGACACATTGTTCTTTCACTGTTGGCCTATTTGCTGGTGTAGGTGTTCACTTAGTTTTGAACCTCTCCCAATCCTTGGTCGTGAATGACTGCCTTTTGGAGATGCTTCTTTTGTACCCAATCATGACACTAACCTGTTTTTTTTTTTTAACCAGTTCATGTGTGGAATGTTACAAACAGGTGTTTTTGAGCATTTTCCAACTTTTCCAGTCTTTTGTTTTCTTAATGTGTTGCAGGCAAATGAAAAATCAGAGAATACTTGAAAAAAATGGAGTTTGAATATAAACTATTTTGCCTTTGTTGTTTATTCATTTGAATGTAAGTGAAAAGGAATTTGCAAATCATTGTAATTTTTTTTTATCTAGGTCTAACTCAACGTTTCAGCTTCATTAGATTTTTTTATTCCACTATTTTTTTCTCTTTGCATATTTATATACAAGACAAAAAACCTTTAAAGACACATGGATTACAGAAACACGCAAAATATATAAGTACGTGGAAAAAAAAGTAAAGATGATCACAGAGGCAGCTAGAACCCCACAAGAGTCTCTCGGTCTCAGTGGATAGTTTGTAAAGAGACCAGTGATATTTTTATCACATCTGTTCAAAGTTCAGCTGTAAAGCCCATTTATGAGGGATTTAACATGAAAACAAACATATTTCACCTTGTCTATTTCTTCATTTATCCCCTCCACCTCATAGCCCTCCACCCTCTGAGCTGAGATGGCGAGAGCAAGCTCCTCGTCTTTTAGCCTCAGGTGGTCATTGATACTCTCAAGAAAGCTGTTTACACTGGATAACTGGAAAGAAAAAAAAAACAGAGACAGAAGGAAACAGCATGAGTCAGGTTTTCATCTTTAGGAGCAATAATGATCTTTTTGAGGGTCTCAGATTTTTTTTTTTTGTAATTTTTCCACAGATGTACAGATTCACACCATGCCCCTGAGCTTGTGCTGCACTTGAGGATCCTGGGTATTCTTCAGCACGGCTTTGAGCAGCAGAGGGTACTTTGTGATCCTCTGATGTGGTTTTGCCTGCATGTCCCCAAGCCTCATCCGATCGCACTGAGGGTGAGTCTCCACCCACTGGACAGAACAGAAATAGGGAAAGTCAGTTTATTAGCTTAATTTTTTTCCTGATAATATTATTTCCATTTAATCATGGCTTGATATAATTTTCGGAATCTCAAAAAATATATATAGATTTACAGAGACTACAGCTCAATGCCATGTTTTATTAACCTAAAAATACCCATGCACATTATTTAACCTTAATAGTTTGAGTTTTTTTTAACAGTAATCTATACTCCAGGTACTCTGGTCATTCCACATTTGTTTTGATGATCGAAATACATCTTTTGCATTGTTTTTGATTAGATATAGTTTAAATTCGAGTTGCTGAGCATTTGTGCTTCTTCTCCACTGATCTTTGAATCAGAGTGGACAAGTGCACAAAATTTGAAAAACTACCTCTAGTTTTATAAGGAATTTAAATTCACAAGCAATTCACTGATGAATGGTAAAACAACACAGAAACATGACAGGAAAAGTGTGGGTGAGTGCTGCACTGTTAAAGATTGTGTGGAAAATCAGCTACTTTCAAGTATGAGAGATGAAGGTCGGACTGTAATGTCTTGGAAAAAGACTCAGCCTGTTGAACAAAGGGCTTTACAATAAATTCAAATGTCTTGGATCACTAGCTACAAACACCCGTTTTTTAACTTTTTTTGCAAATACTCTGGACAGTCATTTATTCAATTACAACTAAAACATAAGATTCTTCTGACTATGGCTGTCATCAGCTTGGAAGCATAAAGAAAACCATGCACTTTCTGGGGTTTTTTAAGCTCAAGGCACACCTAAGATAAGACTTAAATCTCAAGTCACACTGCACTCATTTCCATGGTATATGGCCCCTTAACCCCTTATACATTACCTCTAGCTTCTGAATATGGCAATTTATACATAGCAATACTCAGCGAAGCTTCGAATCAGCTTAACAAACAAATGGAAGAAGCACAAAAATGATAAAACCTCTATCACAGGGCTGCTAACTGCAAAATCCAGTTTTGTTTGTTTAATAACATAAACAAACATAATATATGGAAACTGTTGCACACAAATAAATGACAAAGGAAATTAAGTCGTTTTCATGCAGTTAAATTATGTTTGTGAAAATTCCAAAGGCACACCTGGACTTGCTTCACACCATATGAGAGCAGCTGGTTCACACTGACATTCAGATTATGATTCACTACAACGTTCACAGTTTTGCAGCGAGGGTCGACAACTGACATCTCAATGCTTATAAGAAGAACAAAATATTGTATCTACCAAAACTGAAACAAATGCAAAGTTTAGTATGTTTGTTTTGAACCTGATCGGTGCACTCATTTTAACACCCACATAGTTCCATTTTCTTAGCAAATTGGCTCTTGGTGGTCTTTGTTGAGTTGTTGAACTCAAATCACCTCCCACTCAGGGTGACAACAGTGGTTTTATGACATAAATGAGAAAGCAAGTGTCAAAAAACACTTTTACAGTAAAGGCTGCGGGTATGTAAACAAAAGAATGAAGTGAATGATGCTGCAAGAGGGCAGCACAGTGGTGTGGCAGATTAGTGCATGTGCCTCACAGCAAAAAGATTGCTGTTCAAGTCCCTATGTCTGCCGGGGGGGGGGCATGTGGGGCTTGCATGTTCTCCCTGTACTTGGGTTCCCTCCCACAGACCAAAAACATGCTAGTTACATGCTGTCTCTCTATGTGGCTCTGTTTTTTGTTCAGAGTGTACCCTGTCTCTCGCCAAAGTCAGCAAGAACCGCAAAAACAGATAAGCTGTGTAGAAAATTGTTACGACCCTGGTCGTATTTTGTTTTGTATTGTCGCTTTTCCTGTGTGTGACTGTGTTGCGAGGGTTCTCCTGCGCCCTCTGTGTGACTGAGTGTGTGCGTGAGTGCGTCAGGGTGCGTTTATCAGGTGTGCCGCTCCTGCCTCCAATTGGACTGAGAACATCGCCGACGCCTGTGATTGGTTGTGGAGGAGGGAAAAGGCCCAATAAAAAGCGCTCACTGACGTCACCGCGGCGAGGAGGGAATCCCCGGATCAGCCGCGTTCAAACTGCCACGTCAGCTTAGTGCTGAGAGTGTTTAGATTTTGGTTTATGTTTATGGTAATGTAGAGGTGATTCTTTAGTCACCTCGAGGTATTGTTTGATTGTTGTTATTGTTGTGGTAATTTGGGTGTTTTTGTAAATAAATCAAACCGTTTAACCTGTTAACTGGCTCCAGTGGCTGTTTGAACTCGGTGGAAACGAGTTTATTTCATGTTGTGTCCTGGCCACCCCTAGACGGGACATAACATGAATTGGGGGCTCGTCCGATTGTTTTCTCGCATTCATGGTAAGTAGAGTGATTTCTTGGTTGGCAGTTTTATTTTGGTGTGTGGGGAATTGTTTGTGTGGGAGGAGCAAAATTTGAAATTTTAGACATGGAGTTCTCATTGGACAGCTTTGTGACCAATCCCTCTTTGGACAAAATTGATAAATGTAAGAAAGCAGACTTGTTAATCATTTCTAATTTCTACAATGTACAAATTTCGTATAGTGCAAGAAAGGTAGAAATAAAGCAAATTCTCTGTGAGAAATTGGTGGAGAAGGGTGTGGTGCCTCGGCTCTCTGCCGCCGCTGAGAAGGTCGAGTCGCCTGTGGAGGAGGCGAAAGCAGCGGAGGCTGCTGGCGCACTTCCCACCGGCATTGAGCCTGATCCGATCTCTGGTATGACCACTGCGGACCTCCGCTTAGCCCTCCGCATCAAGGAGGTAGAGACCGAGAGCAAGCGGCTTGAGGTGCAGGCCATGCACCTCAGAATCAGGGCCTTGGAGCTTGAGCGAGGAGCACCCGCGGCCTCCACCCCTGTGTCTGTAAATCAGAGTGTTTATTCTGCCTCTCAGGTGTTTGATATCAGTAAGCACATTGCTCTGGTTCCTCCTTTTCGTGAATCAGAGGTTGATTCCTATTTCAGTGCTTTTGAGCGTATTGCAGCTGCTTTAAGCTGGCCCAAAGAGTTCCGGTCACTGCTGCTTCAATGCAAACTTGTGGGAAAAGCACAAGAAGTGTGCGCAAGTTTGTCCATCGAACGGAGTCTAAATTATGATGTACTGAAAAAAGCTGTGCTTCAGGCCTACGAGCTGGTGCCTGAAGCTTACAGGCAAAAGTTCAGGCAAACCTTAAAAACTGCCAACCAAACATATGTAGAGTTTGCGCGTGAGAAGAGCGTCCTTTTTGACAAGTGGTGTAATTCGTGTCACATTAAATCCTTTAAGGAGCTCAGAGAGCTGATTTTGCTTGAGGAGTTTAAAAACTGCCTCCCAGAACGCATCGTTGTTTATTTAAATGAACAAAAGGTGTCCTCGTTACCAAGTGCTGCCATTCTGGCCGATGAGTTTATTTTAACTCATAAATCAGTGTTTTCTGCTCCGACCCCGCGCAGTCCAAACTCCTCACCGAAGCGCAAACTCGGATCACCAACGCTCATGCGTAAAAGCGCAACTCCGGTCACAGGTGAGGACCGTGAGTGCTTTTACTGTCGCGAGCCAGGACATTTGATTGCTGTGTGAGAAAAACTAAAGAAAAAACAAAGTAAATCACGCTCTGGTGTTGGTCTTATTGCGCGCATTCCACCGTTTGTGTTGCCAAACTCTGTATCACACCCTGAATTACAGCCTGAAATTGATCAGTGCTTCAAGCCGTTCATTTCGCAGGGCTTTGTTTCTTTGGCTGGCGCGGAAAAAGATAAAGTTCCCGTCACCATTTTGAGAGATACTGCGGCGTCTCACTCGTTTTTGCTTCAGGATGTCTTGCCTCTGTCTGGCAAGACATCCTGTAAATCTGATTTGTTCGTGCAGGGAGTTGAAATGGGCGTTGTTCCAGCTCCGGTGCACTTGGTTTACTTGCACTCGTCTATTGTGACGGGACAAGTTAAAGTTGCTGTGCGTCCACGGTTTCTGTTAAGTGGAGTTTCGTTTGTTCTCGGGAACGATTTAGCGGGGGGGAAAGTGTTTCCTCAATTGTCGAATATTAATCACGCCGTCGCCGGTGCGTCTACCTCCTCCGACCCTCCTCCTGCTCCGTCAGTGCCTCATGTGTTCCCTGCGCTCTCGCAGGCTTGTGAAATTGGTGACGCATCAAATTTGCCTGTGTCATTTTTGAATAATGTGAATGACGGGAGTGATTGTGTGTCTGTGTTAAATTTGTGTCCTGCTGAGTCCGACCTGTGCTCCAAAGCGCCAGGAGAAAAACTGATCGCTGATCATGACAGTGATCCACCTGTGCCTGTGTGTCTTGCACCTGTTGAAAATGTTATTGATGACTTTGATCTGTTTTTTGAAGATGGTGTTGTGATGAGACGCGGGAGCGCTGACTCGAGAGGGCTGCATTCAGAGAGCCAGGTTGTGGTACCTGATAAGTACCGACTGCAGGTATCCAGCCTCGCTCAAGACTCCTCCGCGGAGTATCGCCTCTTAGATGAGGATTGGTTTGTTAATTCATTTCTGAAGCTGATGCTCCATTCGAAGCAACGCCTCCCGCGCTGATCTTTCTGACTCTGTTTAACCTTTTCCAAATTTGATTAAACATTTTAGGGGTATGTTTAATTTTTGGGAAAGGGGGTGTTACGACCCTGGTCGTATTTTGTTTTGTATTGTCGCTTTTCCTGTGTGTGACTGTGTTGCGAGGGTTCTCCTGCGCCCTCTGTGTGACTGAGTGTGTGCGTGAGTGCGTCAGGGTGCGTTTATCAGGTGTGCCGCTCCTGCCTCCAATTGGACTGAGAACATCGCCGACGCCTGTGATTGGTTGTGGAGGAGGGAAAAGGCCTGATAAAAAGCGCTCACTGATGTCACCGTGGCGAGGAGGGAATCCCCGGATCAGCCGCGTTCAAACTGCCACGTCAGCTTAGTGCTGAGAGTGTTTAGATTTTGGTTTATGTTTGCATAAATAAATAAATTATGTGATTCTTTAGTCACCTCGAGGTATTGTTTGATTGTTGTTATTGTTGTGGTAATTTGGGTGTTTTTGTAAATAAATCAAACCGTTTCACGGTTTAACCTGCTAACTGGCTCCAGTGGCTGTTTGAACTCGGTGGAAACGAGTTTATTTCATGTTGTGTCCTGGCCACCCCTAGACGGGACATAACAAAAATGCAAATACAAATACAAACCCCGGCGCCACAGAGGCTGGGGCATTGTGTACAACATAAATAAAAATAGAATTCAATGATTTACAAATTCTTTCCGATCTTAATTCAGTTGAATAAACTACAATGAACGATTTAATGTTCAAACTGATCAACTTTATTATTTGTTGCAACTATTCAATCATTTTAAATTTGATGCCTGCAACAAGTTCCAAAAAATCTGGAACAGTGGCACTTTCCTTAAAACGACACTGCATGAGCGTTTGGGAAATGAGGACATTTATTGCTGAACCTGTGTTTGAGGAATTCTTTCCTATTCTCACTTGATGTACGACTTCAGTTGTCTACAGTCTGCAGCCTCCGTTGTTATATTTTGTGCTTCAAAATGTGTCACACATTTTCAATGGGAGATACTGTGGGTCTGGACTGCAGGTACCTGCAATCATTTACTGTGAAGTCACTCTGTTGTAACGCATGCAGAATGAAGCATTGTCTTGCTGAGGTAAGCAGGGACGTCCCCAAAAAAGATTTTCACCTTCACAGTTGTGCAAGTTACCCATGTCTTGGGCACTAACACACCCCCATATCATCACAGTGGCCGGCTGATGACTCGAAAAAGGATTTGCAACCAGTGTATTCAAGCTTTTTATGTTTTACACTACAATCCAACTTCATTGGAATTTGTGTTTGGAGGCTGTATGGATGCATATGAATGTCTGCAGGTCCCTTACCTGGACATATGTGAAAAAGAGGGGGCTGCTCTCCATCTGCCTGCGGGTGAACTCCATATTGTTTTCCTCCTCCCAGCAGTAATTTTGATACGAGGAGAACCGCTCATGAAACTGTGAACATATAAGAAAATACTGGTTCGTGATGACATTAAATAAAAAACCTTTACATTCATGTTTCTTTATTTGGAGGAAACTTTTTTTCTAAAGAAACTTCACGATGTAGCTGCTGTGACAGCTGTGCACAGAAGGTTGGGTAAAGTGTTCTGAAAGGGGAGACTGAAAAACTGTTACTGTATGTGTTGAGTTTATCCTTGATTCAGAGAGAAAATTTCTGCAAAATTCGAAGGGAATCTCAC
The DNA here is from genome assembly GCA_036419115.1 of Scarus forsteni. Lineage (NCBI taxonomy): Eukaryota > Metazoa > Chordata > Actinopteri > Labriformes > Labridae > Scarus > Scarus forsteni. Next base: position 2,130,824 of record JAZDUH010000111.1, read on the forward strand.
AAAGCATTGTCAAGCGAGGGATGAACATGGGACCCAGAAACCCTGACCCTTAAAGTGTAACTTTAAAAATCTGATAAGTTCATTAAAGTGGACATTTCTGCAAAGTATGAAAAGGCATTTGTTCACCATAAAGAAAAGGTACAAAAATAATCACTTTGGTAAGATCTAGGTGCATCATCAGAGTGCTTTCTAGACTTAATTATGTAGTCTATGAATTGCAAATTGTTTTATAAAATACAAATCTTGCTCTTTTCTCATTCAAAACAATAAAAATGTACTTTCTAATAAAGGTGGAAAGTAGCTCTTAAAACACACACGTTTTTTATGATTTCTGAGTTCAATGTCCTCTAAAAAAAAAATTCTCTCAAAATGATTATATTAATTTTTGTTGATAGTCCTTTTTGTTAAAATTATATCTATCATCTGTGTAAGGGAACATTTTCTTTCCTTCCCTATCCTCCTACTTCTGTTGCTGCCTTTGCGTGAAATAAGCTTCATAAATAAATCTTCTAAACCTAAATGACGGGTAAAATGCCTTTGCATGTGTTCTGCTTCTGTCGGTTGATACCTGCAAGCATCCAGCCTCTAACCTCATGGGGTCAAAGGGTTTACCAGTCCTCCGCACCTCCTGTAACATGGGGTACATCACCTCCTGCCAGAAGAGCTGGTGTGCAGTGATGATGGAGGGGATGTTGGAGAAAAGCAACTCAGAGGTCACCTGTCACAAGAAGGAAGTCAAATCAAAACAATAATAATAAAAGCTAAACTCCTTTGCTGTCTTTTATTTTCCCCTCACTTGATGGAAATCTATTGTGCTCTAATTTCCACTTGTGATTTCTGTATGTGCTCGGGCGGATGTTCTCTTTTTGACTGTCAGTGGTATGCAAAACAGTGGAAAATAGGTCTCATGTCAGGAGCGTGATGTGCAGCATGTTTGTGCTTCAAACTTAAATAAAGTTGCAAGCTCTGCACACTGACCTCCAAGAGAAATCCATGCTGGTGCATATTGTCAAGAGCAGCAAGAACAAGCTGTGGGGAGAAGACACAGTTTTGTTAAACATGCAGTGGAAATTACTGACATGTATGAGGACGACTGTCTTAGAATTAGTCAATGAGAGCGAGTAGGTGATGGAACATTACGTCTCTGATGATAATGAGCTTGTTAATGTACGTCAGCTCAGTGTGAACAAACTCCCACAGCGCCTCCTGCTGGTGTCTCTGCATCTTAGACATCGTCTGGACATGACAAGACAGAAGAAACTGTGAGCATGAAAAAGCATGAAATACACTTTAAGGACACTAAAGGTGAATTTTACAAACAGAACAATAAACCAAACTATCACACTCTTCTGTATGTTAAAAAATGCAAGTTAAAAATTGTTTTTTTTCCCCCATGTTCACAACTTGTAGAGAAACAATACATGATGGGGAAAAAATATGTAACTCCTATGCATCCCCCTATTAACATTAAAACACATAATAATCAGTTTTGCTTTGTTTTTTTTTAGCTGTGGTGTACCGAATAAATGTGTTACCGTGTTGCCTATGTGGTTGTTGACGTTTGTTGAAAAACAAAGTAGACTCAGAGTATGTGTTGATTGTTCTTATTTTTATGAGCTACTTTCACATTACTGAACAACACTGTAGACGAAACAAATGTATTTATACCTAAGTTTGTTTGTCAACAATTGTCGTAACTCCCAGCAATCACTGACATGCGGCAGTGGATCACCAGATAAAATGGTCACTCTTTGATCGATAACACCTGCGTGAATATTAGCTCGTATCGTTCAGAAGAGCCCAAGTTATCTGAAGACTCAGTGAAGTAAATCTCTAAACAGACTTTTTGCATATATATATTGGGTTAAAAAAATCATGTTGTAGCAGTTTTTTTCCCTAAACATCTTTTGGGATTTATGTGTATTTGAGTGAAGTTTGTTTTTCTTGTGGCTGGGCCTTGACCCAGTTAAGTTATACTAATGACCTCTTGAGTTAGCATTAGCATAACTGATTTCCGTAATTTATCATGATCAATTTTACTCATAAAACTATACTGTTGGTCAACTTTCATGTTAATGAGTGGGGCAAAAGCTTCTGCTAAATGAAATTGTAGAAATTGTAAATTGTAGGGTGTATTTATTTTTTTTAAATTTGTAATTTGTAATCAGGGCAGTATCATACTTATTGATTTACTGGTAGAGTTTTTTTTACTTCCTAAAAGTAGCCACTTGGAGATAGTGCCTGTGCCTGAAAGCAAAGATTTGATGAGTGCTCATATGGAGCAGGGGCTTGCAAAGATTTAATCAAGTGACCCTCATTTTTTTCAAAGCCAGACTTAAGGACCCTGAGAGACGTTTAAGCATTCCATATTATACTCTATAAGGTCTTTCTCATCGTTGCAACAGAGGCAGCATATGCATCTATTGCTGCACAGGGAGGACAAATTCCTTAATTTTATACAGAGGTTGTCTGCAAATATTTTTGAAGTAACCATGTTTTCAAAGGGCTGTCTTTAAATGTTTTGAGTTGTGTGGCCCTCTAGGTAATCAAAGTTGCCCATCCCTACTGTGCGGTTTAAAGTGTGTTGAGATTTGGAACGTAATAGTCGTTTCCAGCAGTATTATTTTTATGATCATATTACTGCGGTGTAAAAGTAGGAAGTAAAGATGTTCTGGATCTTGCACTGCTGTAATCTCAGAAAAAAATCATCTATATCTTGCGCAGACTTGTCTAAATGTAGGTGGAGTAGATGTTTGAACTTTCTAGGCCGATGTCAGCCTTTGATGTACAGCACTGATTCCTGTTAGGTTCACCGTCATTACTGAATGATAAAAACATTGAGGATAGTTCTTAGGGTCCATACTGAATGAGAGTGCACTAAATCTGTCCAGCTCTTCTCCAACACTGTTCCCTGATTCTCCTCCTCCCATCTCCACTTCAGACTGACTGGCACAGCATAGGTCTGCAGCTCCTGCTTCAGCACATCCAGCTGACCTCGCTCCTGACTCTGAGAGTTTGTTAGGACAGAAAGGACACAGTGTAGAGGTAAGAGGATAAGATATAAAATCATAGAGGTAAGAGATAAAAAAAGAGAAATCTGAGGTCAGACTGAGTTATAGGCTGTGTTGTTTTTAAAAGTTCATCAGTAAAGCAGATTTAGAAGTGCTGCAGGCTTTTCATTCGTTGAAGTACAGGTAAACGGTTAGAGCAAGTCTAAACTGTTTCCAAACATGTCAGTGTCAAGCTTGATGAGCGGGAAACAACATAATACCTCAGATGCTGGGTTCTTCTCAGACACGCCCTGACTGAACAGGACCTGTCTGAGTGCTGCTCGGGGCTTGGCTGCTGCAGACGATGTCTTACTCACTGTGGCAAAATCAGTCACCACCTTCTGCTTGGTCCTCCTCTAGAGAGACATGTTAAATGGAAAGTCAGAGTCAGCTTTTGCATGTGAAAGCACCCGAGAGTACATGATAGCACAACGCTATTTTAGATTCCATCAAACAAGGTTTCCCGCCTGCCTAACAGAAGGTTTTTTTTCTTGTCACTGTAACTTTGCTAACGCTGCTTAGCGTACCAGTCACGGCAGATTGATTTCCGGTCTTTGAGACATCGTATTTGTTGATGATTTCTGTCTGACAGTATTGAAGGTTGGCTGACTGTCAAAGAAGTATTTCATTTTTTTTTTAAGTTTCTGGCAAATACTTTGAAATTTTATACTCGGTGCAAAAAAACGTTCACATATCAAGTCCTGGATGGCAAAGCATTGCAAACTTCAGTAAAGGTGTAGTCAGCGATCTTCTAATCTTCTAATCTTCTAATCTAACACAGTATTTGTCAAATTCACCGTGTTTCTCCTCTCCATCCACAAGATGTCACCACTGGCAGCATGTTGAAAAAAAAGTCTGGTTTCAACACACAGCCTTGGCTCTGAATTTCAGCAGGTAAATACTGTGGCTCGGGCCGAGTTACCAAAACAGGGTACAACCTCCCACATCCAGGTGGCGATCATACTCATGTGCAGATCAGACAGAGAGGGGAGGGGAAGTAGTAGGTTGCGTAGCGTGCGCAGTTAGCATAAGAGAGAGAAACAATATGTGCAGTAGCAATGGCTGAAAACAGCCCAAAAGAAAAAGGTCAGAGGAGTGAAAAGTGAAAAAGAAGGGCAATGACCATGAAAGAGCGAAGACCCGGGTCAACGTTGGTGTTGCTTTCCGACGGCGGAGGGAACTCCGCCAATTTAAAGACCTGAAAACAGACGTGGATGTTGCCATCTGTCTGCTGGACAGGTAAGCAACATTAGCTTTGTGGTGCTTCACATAACAGTAACAGCTGTCAGGCATTCATCTTATTGTCTAATCTGCCAGAATGTACTGTTGTTGTGATGTTATCAATATTGTCAGTCGAGTTGTCTGACGAGTCAGGGTTACCTTAGCTACGTTGGTCAGCTACGCAGTTTCTACGGCCGTTTCCATGATGATGCACGTCCATCAGCTTTCGGGGGTGGAGCCAGGGGTGAGGTATGAAGGGACAGTCGAGTCTAAATTCGTTTATAAACAACCTCTCCACTCGTCTCCCACATCGCTGACTACACCTTTAAACATGTAGTTGTGACAATGTGCAGGTAAAATCCTTCTGTCAACATAACGACTGAAAACTAAAAAGCTTCTAGCCGTACAAGCTCCAATCTCTGGACTGATTTTCTGTCAGCAGATTGATATGTCAGTGTTTTTTAGCCCTTTAAATGGCAGATGGGGCTTGATTTTTAATTTCCTGATAAAAAATGTACTCAATCCCAAAATGTATTTTAAGTTTATTTTAAACATCAGTATGATTATCAGTACTGGCCAAGATAAGTTTGAGAATATCTACATATCAGATATTCGTAAAAAGTCAGTCCAAGTAAAAAGTACAAAACTCCACCAAGGAGGTAATGTTTTCGCCAGCATGTCAGTTTGTTTGTTTGTTTGTTACTCTGACTAAGATAATTCAATTGCGTTTCCCTACATTTTGAGACATTTTCTGGGAATGATTTTCATGGCACAAGGGGGAAGCAACTCCATTTTGATAGTGATGTAAATCTGGATGCAGATCCTGGATTCTTTTTAAAGATTTGTTACATTGCGAGATTAGGGCAGTTCCCCACATTTTCACAAAGAACTCAACTAGAATGTCAGAATTGTCTTGGTGGAGGTTTGTACTCTCTGAGCACTTCTAGTTTGATGAGACTTAACTGTAGATACAGACTTAACTGCATGATTCAGAGCAAGCAGCTCATAATTGTCTATTTTATACTTAATCATCTAAAATTCTCTTGTTCAGTATCTCTATCTCTATTAATGACTCGTTTAACCTTTTTTTTATCTTGTAAATAACCAATATTTTGAACTTAAAAGTCCTGGGGCTGGTTTCTGGTAAATATACAGCTTCATAATATCAAAAATATATTTTTTATGTATTTACATTTTTTAAGAGTAGCCTTGAGTAGTATATATACACACACAGACACACACGCACATATATATATATATATATATATATATATATATATATATATATATATATATATATATATATATATATATATATATATATATATATATATATATATATATATATATATATATATATATATATATATATATATATATATATATATATATATATATATATATATATATATATATATATAGATATAGATAGATAGATAGATAGCTCAGATAGCTCAGATAAATAGCTCAGATAGCTCAGATAAATAGCTCAGATAGACAGCTCAGATAAATAGATAAATAGCTCAGATAGATAGCTCAGCTAACTATCTCAACTGTCATTACAGAAGAGGTGGGGTACAGCCTGGATAGGTCACCAGCCAACCACGGCTTACATAGAGACAGACAACCATTTGCACACACTCTCACACTTGTGGGCAACTTAGAGCCACCAGTTAAACAGTAAGCATATTGGCAAAGGAATGCAGAATAACCTGGAGAAAACCCATGCATACACAGGGAGAACTTGTTAATGCTGCGTAGAAAGGCCCTGCCTAACCAGGGAGTTGATCCAACAACCTTCTTGTTCCCTGCAGGCTGACTGACATTCAGACTGCCATAACTCCATAGGAGTAAAGACTTATTCAAAACAAACACAAATTTGTTTCAGAAGTAATGTTTCAAGTGCTTTGCCAGGTAATTTCCTAAAGATGCACATTCTTACATTATTATTGTGTTTACATGTTTGTCTTGTCTCACTGACCTGATAGCCCAGTGTGTTGAACTTGCTTCTGTCTACTGACCCCCGGTGGTGGTGTATTGTCTCTGCACCTGTCGACAGGTCTACCACGTCTGCCTCCTTGCTGTCGGCGTCCTTCTGCCTCTCCCCGTCCATGCCATTACGCCATGACAGAGCTGCTTCTTCCATTACTGATTCATTTGCCCAGCCGTTGTTTACCTGCGGTGCTTTTGAGGAAAGGCTAAAGAAACACACACACGATTACTCATTGCCAAAACAGGTGTGTGCCTGAGTAAGTACTTTGACTAAAGGGCTTGTTTGAAGGAAGTACTTTACATAAGAGTGGAGAACTGAATGAAGGGACGCTGTGGGCTTTGGTTTTGAATTAAAAGTCACGTTTAGACTTTTTTTTGTAGCATTAAAGCTTTATAAACCAACACACGTGAAGAAAAACTAAAGAGACAAAGCTCAATGCCCCTAAATATAGTTAATGTTAAAATGTCATTTGTTTAAAGCAGCTTCTATGTTTCTGTAAGACATCTGCTGGTCATTTTTTTTTATCCAACCACTGTTTTTTTACAACTTCACAACAGACACATTTGTCCTTGTTCTGTTTATAGCTTGATATTTGTTTTTATAAAGACAGGTTTAGTGGGACTAATAGCACATGCCACAGGCCTTTACCTCCAGTAAGTTTGTGCATTATTAGATATGCATGAAGCATAGCTTACTCAATGAGATGACTCACTTAGAGCAAGACAAAAAATGAATCATAAATTAATTTAACCCTTTAGTAATATAATGATATCATCTATGACTCTTTAGTCCAGTAAACAAAACACTACAAACAAATAAAGATTTATAAGAGGGATGTTATCTTTTTGACTGTGCATCTGGAACAGAAAAACTCCAAGGAGCCTGGATGCAAACCTTTCATCAAAGAATAAAATCATGACATGTTGGATCTCTATAGAAATGAACTTAAGATCTTATTGGCCCCCTGTGTTATCAGAAGACCTGAGCACTCATGTGTTTTTAACACCTTAAATGTACATTTCAATAGTAGTGGGTCAGTCCTAAGAGGTCATTGAAAGCTGTCCGATAATCCAAGCTAGTGTCAAGACCTGCCATCACCTCTGTAATGAGAAAATGTAATTGAAACTTCCCAAATCTTTTTACCACTTTAAATATCTTTGATGTAAAAGGCTGTGGTTTGGACCATTAATGAAACAGTACATGTCTAAAGAGACAAAACTAAACATGTTTAACTTCAACTTCATATTAAATTTCAACTGCATTACTATTATTGTTATTATCCTGTGGGAAATTTGTTTTACAACAGACATCAGTACACCAGTATATGATAAAACATAGAGGCATTGGGAAAATGAGGAAAAATCCTAAACTTGAATGAAAAGGAAGGTACTTAAACCACAAAAAGGTAAATGCCTTAAAAGTCAGTTTTAACATAAGCACTGAGCAGACAGGCATACTTGCATTTCATTCAAAAGTTTCACTTGGTGACATTTCAATTTTAGTTGTTTTTCAAGGAATTCACCTATCAGAGGAAAACCAGCAATGTTATAACTAGATAAAAGTTTGGATTTCAAGGAAACAACCAAAAAATGAGTAGATTTACTCCTTGTCTAGGTGGAAAATAGACTTTAGTTGAATATATATGAAAGCAGGGTTTCTACACATAATAGGCTTTTTTCCACAAACACATCACTGAGTCAGATTTGGATCTCAGCTCACCAGTTAAGAGTCACTGATCAAACGCATTATAAAAGAGCACGTATAGAAGCAAAGTTCATAGAAACAATATGGCCCGTGTACAGCAGGAGTCTGTTTTTCAGATGTCTCATTCTGTGTCTGTGAAGGTGCCTTCACACCAAAAGCGACTCGAGCGTCCTTGGCGATCACTCTCCATGCAAAGTCAATGTACAGCCGCATTAGGGTTAACCCTCCCATGATGCAACTGCTGCGTTCAAGGCCATCACTTCACTCGACGCGCGTTGCCAAAGTTTTAAAAAAAAAAGTTAATCTTTTCAGGCGATGTCAGTGAAGACATCAGTTCTGCCTTGATGGACCACAGAGAACTCACAAACCATGCCGCTGCAGGGCCATCAGCTGCAGTGCTTAGTGTTGATAAGTGAGTGAAAGGATGTCAGCTTGTGCATCCGATTACATGATATATTAATGATCCCGGTGAAACTCGAGCGACGTGACATCATCAAGCCACTGCGACGCGCGTCGGTGACCAAAATGAGATATTTTTGGACACGCGATGTAACTTCAGTGGGCACCATAATTTTGATTGCGGAGACGCATTTGGTGTGAACGCAGCTTCAGACCTTCGTTCTGACCTCACAGCAGAGATATCATTCAATAATTTAATGTGAAAATTAAGATTAGACTAAATCCAATAAGTAATTTTATTGATGTTGCAATTGCTAAAAAACTAAAAGTTGTATACAATGAAAGCATTTAAATGTCTGACAAACAAAGATACTGTAATAAAAGAATCATAACAAATATGATCAGAGGAGGACACAGTGAGGACAGCAGTCGCTCAGTCTGAGGGTCTTGGATTAGAAACCAAAGGTCTGCTGGTTGACATCCTTGTTGGACCAAGTGAAGCTAACTGTGGCTCTGAAAGACACAGGGGTGCCAGTTTACCTCCATCATTGCTGTAGTGCCCTGAGCAAGGCACCAAAGCATCAATGCTTGGGGGGCACTGACATGTGCAGCCCCTCACTCTAATATCTCTCCATTAATGAATGATCATGTCTTTGCCATTGTGTGTAATTATTCTTCACTCTTTCATGTGTGTTCAATAAAAGAGTGTAAATACAGTTTGCCTCTGGGATTTAATAAAGAACAATAAAACGCCAAAACAGGGATGGACAAGTTTGGTTACCATGAAAGTATAAGTAAGTATAAATGAAAGACAGACGTCGATCTGGCAATCCAAGATATTTGTAATGTAACAAAGAAGAAAGTATGACTGTTTATCAGAAAACTAGAATTTATATCTTTATTTTTAACCTTAAAACCATGCAGTAAAGCTAAATTTAATGTGCATAATCAAGCAAATTGAAAAGATCTGAATGCACTGAACAAGTTCATAATGTTATTCTATAGCAATTTATTTTTTGTAATCTTCATTTTGCTGGTAAGTTTAATTGAGAATAGCCATTTCTTTTACAAAAGTAAAGTCTTGGTTATTGCTGTCTCAAGTTCATGGATTTGAGTGTTTTCTGAATGCATTAATAATTCTTTAGAAAACAAATTGACAGATAATATAACAGATAATTTTGTCGAATACAGTTTTGTTAAGTATAAGTATCAAACAGTTTTTAAAAACAGTTGTAGAAATAATTTTATTTTACATGTTGTGATACGTTTTGTCTGTGTGCATAGCGTCATAATGGCAAATCTGACTGAATTACAGATGTTCTTTTATGTTTACAGTTGCAGTTTCTATGATTGTTAAATTGACTGGTGGGCCGCATGTCGCCCTCAGGCTGCCAGTTGTCCACCCCTGTACTAAAACATAATAAAAGTAAAGCGACACGACAATTAAACAAAACATTTGTAACAGATTCTGAAGATATCACAGACCTCTGAGTTTCGACTCAAACACTTTTTAAAGATCACATCAGGTAAGCGAGCTGCCAAAGGAGAGGAGCAGCAATCCTCACGCAGGCGTCACACTGACAGCTAACATTCAACGAACAAGACACCAGATGTTTCACATGGCTACAGCTCCTGTTACACAGTCGAGCGGGTCACAGTGTTACTCCAAGACTCAACTTCAGCATGTCCTGCTGCAGATTCAAGTTACTGCAAAGAATTAATCTCTCTCACACACAGCTGCTTTTTCTCACAAGAATGAGATTGTTGAGGCTAGAAGAGAAGAGACACCACTGAGTCACTGTTGTTAGATAATGCTGAGCTGAGTGTTTCCCGGGGTAGGAAGTAACTATTTATTTGGTAAATTAAGTAGCTTTCTGCATTCCTGTACTTTTTTGAGTAGTTTTGAACAGTAATTTCACTTATTAATTGGTACTTCAGTGCAAATATGGGCAACTTTGGTTATCATGAAAGCTACTTTTGATTTGATTCACACTGTCAGCGGGCCAAATTGTATTTGTGTAAAACTCTTAATTCAACATTTATAATAGCCTATATTTTGACTTATTTAGAGATAGAAACTGAAATCTGTGACATCTGTGGCATAGACCCTCAACAATGGTTTCGATGTTTCATTAAGGCTCCGTTTGATTAATGTTCAGGCTAAAGATGCTGAACGCTCTCTGCCAATTCTGCTCAGTGAGCAGTCCAGTGTTTTCTTCCAGCCAAAGAAACAGACATTACAAGCAACAGAAGCATTTAAGAAGGACTGCAACACGGACAAACAACATTTAATCAGTGTCGGAAACTAAGGCACCAGGACTTACATTTTCCACTAACTTATTAATCAATATAAAAAGATCCCTTGTAAAAGTAAATATTCTTGTAATCAAGGATTACAAACGAAACATTTTTAGATCTGTTGTCTTTCTATGTGTATAACTTAGTGATTTTTGCATATTTACCTCTGCCAGGAGGTTACATTATTGCGGCATCTGTTTATTTTTTGCTAGTTAGTTAGTTAGTTAGTTAGTTAGTTATTCAGTTAGTTAGTTTGTGTGTTTGTTTGTGAGTTATATTGTTTGTGTGTTTTTTAGTTATATTATTTGTTTCTCTGTTAGCAAGATATCTAAAAAAGTTATGGACGCATTTTGATGAAATTTTCAGGAAAGGATTGGGACAAGGAACAAATTATTAGATTTTGGGACTGATCTAGATCACCGTCTTTTTTTTTTGTTAACAACATGAAAATGACTGGTTAATTGGCTTATGTGACAACATTATGGTTAGAAGCACACAGTGAGCATATTGTTGTAATTCCCCCTAAGTACTGCTGCATTGCAGTTTATTAAAAAGGTGCATCCTTTATCAAACAACCTGGTTGGACATTTTTTGGATTCTCTTTGTTTCAACTGCACATGAAGAGCTCATCATAAAAAACGTTTCTGTTCCACTCAGCAGGTATCAAAAAAATTCTCAATGCTTTGAGTACTTTGAGTAATTTTAGAATTCAGAATTATTTTGTTTCACTTCAGTAGATCTGCAGACCTCTAACTTTTACTATCATCTCACATGGGTGGAAAGTAACTAATTATATTTGTTTTAGTTTTTGTAAATGAATGACCTTTTAGTGTTAGCCTAAAGTACTTTTTGAGTCATTTTTGGAAAAAAAACTTTTTTTGTGGAGATGGAAGTGAACGTGAAAAGTACTGTAATGAGTAACATTTGTCAAAGCACTGAGTGAAAACAATGGCACGAAAAGCTACACTGATAAATCTTTTCCATTAACTTGTGTCACAATACCAAAATGTACAGCTAGATATTGATATCAACTCTAGCGTCACAGAACACAATACTGAAACAAAATGTGAAACTGACACAATATTGCTCCAGTGCTCCCCTATTTGACAGAAAGGGGAAGTTTATCACGTTTTGAAAATCTGTATTTTTTGACATGAAGTGTAGAAACACATTTAGAAGGAAGTTTTAGTTATCTAGTCTGCATAAGGGGAGATTTTTGGTCCAGTTTTTATATCTTGCTGTAAATATTAATTAGGTTAAATGCATTGTGATTTTACAAAACTTTGACTCACAGAGTGTGCAAAACATGTTTTTGCTCATATGTTTGATATAGATTTGTGTGAATTAGAGTGAAATTCCTCTTTGTGGTCATTCATTAGGATCAAAGGCTAAAAAACATGTATAAACTGAGACAAATAACTGGTTTACAAACTGAATGGCTGCTTTACTTTTACAACTTTATTTAAAGTGTATCCTATACACTCAGTACTTTGAATACTTTTTAAATTAATCAGTTTTTACTTTTACCAGAGTAGATTCATTGAGGGCTACTTGAACTTGTATTTGAGTAAAACTTTATCAAAATAATTGGACTTTTCTCTGTACTCTTTCATCCCTATTGTCCCGAAACCCTGCTTTAAACCCTGGAAGTGATACTAGATTTAGTATCACTATTCTTAAAATGAAACAGTATGTTAAACTGAGTCAACTCTGGTTGATGCTTGATTGATCAGAAAAATGTGTGTATAGGGCTGCTCATTAGGGATGCAAACAATCGATTATCGATTAATCGTTGATAAGAAATTACTCGATTTAAGTAAATTAAGTGCAATTAATCGAAGAAGAAGACGACGACGACAACAACAAGACAAACGAGAAGTGGTGAGCTGGCAGGATGAAGAGTACAAGATGGAGTTTGGTATGGAACCACTTTAAGTTGGTTAATGACGACAAAGACGCCAAATGCACCAATCCGTGGAAGTATTTTAAAGTACAACTCCTCCACAACTTTGCTAAATTATCACCTCATTACGTCACATTCTGTTAGGAATAAATCTTTTATTAAGGAATATGATTTGCATTTTCTCTTTCATAAGAAAGATAGCATTTTCATAGAAAGGAACCTTTTGATTCAGAGGGGAATTCAGCTTTGCAGAAAAATTGCCGCTTATCAATTAATCGTTCATCGACCGATAAGATAAAACAACTATCGATTAATGAATGACTCGATAATTTGCACCCCTACTGCTCATAATATTGAACTAACAGACTGCTAACAATAACAAAGGCCAAATTCAAAACAAATTTTACTGACTTGATATTTGATGCCAGATATGGCATTTGGCATTTATTTTGTCAAATACTCTGTGCTCAAAACATACATGTCCACTGGCAACTCTTATATTTAATTTCACATAGAGTAGACCAGGGCTAAGTGCTACTCTGTAATTATATGGTTATAGAATAGGTTCATAACACTTATAATATATTGGATTAATTCATCGTGTTCCATCTGTTTGCCCATTTTACAAACCCCAATTCCAATGAAGTTGGAAAACACCGAATATAGTGATTTGCAAATTCTTTTGAGTATCTGATTTCTGCTACATGTTCCATCAAAGTTAGCATCGGGGCAGCAAAAGACTGGAAAAGTGATGAATGCTCAAAAAACACCTGTTTCTCACCTGTTCACAGGAGAATGGGTTAATTGTGAACAGGTGAGTGTCATGATCCGGAGGACCAGGATAAAAGGAGCATCCCTGAAAGTCTGCTGTTCACAGTTACCAATGTGAAGAGGTTCACCGCATAGGGAAAAACTGTGTACGCAAATCAGCCAATACTTTAATACTTTATGTTTCTCTATGAACAATTGCCTGGAATTTAAGGATGTCATTAGTAACTGTCCGTACTGTCATCAAATGGTTTAGAAAATCCTAAGAAATCTTTACAAAAAGGGCAACCCTAAAAAACAACATTGAATGCCTGTGACCTTCAACCACTGAGGCAGTGCTGCATTATAAATTATAATCATTCTGTCGAGGATATCACCATGTGGGTTCAGAAACACTTCAGAAAACCACTCTCAGTTGACAAAGTTCATTGCTACATCTAAAAGTATTAAAGTTAAAAATAAAAGCCATGTATCAACAACCCCTGTAGTCCACCTCTATACCCAAGCTCATCTGAGATGGACTAACATGAAGAGGGAAAGTTTGCTGTGGTTCACATTTCAAATTCTTTTTGAAGCTCATGAACATAAAACAGAGTAAAACGACCACCCAGATCGTTTTCCGCACAATGTTCAAAAGCTAATATCTGTGATGGTATGTTGATGGTATTCTGTCTTTATTTTCATTTTACACAGCAGCCCAACTTCAATGGAATTAGGTTTGGACAACACAATAATGTCTACTTGCAAAGCTTAGTAATTTGAGTACATTAGTAAGGAACTAGATTCACAGAGCTCTACCTTTAGTTGCACTTGAGAAAACTTTTCTCACAGTATCCACTTTTACTTCAGGAGAATAATCTTGCACTTGGTCCACCCCTGTTGATCATTGCAGTCACTGGCCTTCTTGTTCATATTTAAACAGTTTAAATGTGTTTTTCCAAAAGCAAACACACTGTCGACATATTCACCTCACTAACCTGCTCGTGCTCTCCTGTCAGACTTCAAAGGATTGACGGGGTTGCTTTTCATCACCGCGTCCTAAATGTTTACAGTCTCTGTCTGTATCCTACAAAAACACAATAAAGATGTCTGAGACTTCATCAATGGCACAAGTAACTCCAAAACCTCTAATGCCTGTTAATAGGTCTATAAACACAAACTTTCTTGTAGATTTATACCCTCAGTAAATCATCAACTCAATGCCCTAGGGGCAGCTCTTGGATCCCACAGCAGCTATGACATGAAAAGTGATCTGACAAGCCTAATGTCCCTTTAGAAGCACCGTACACCTTCACCCTCTCCCACCTTTAACTCTGCTCTTTAATAGATCAAATTAAGCACTTTACCTGGGCTTGGTTGGATCCATTTTGTTTCACCCAGTCATCTTTGCTTTCTATTCGCTTTCTCCTCCTCTTTCTCTGTGCCGGGATCCGTCCCTCCCTCCTCTCTCTCTTTCTCTCTCTCTCTTCCTTTCACCTGCCACCCCTGCCCTCAGAGACTGGCCCAACGGGAACGACCAGATTCTGCAGCCAACAAATCAGCGCTCAGGGCTGGTTAATGTGTCGCAGTTTAGAGGTGTTTAGCAGAGGGGAGGTGGTGACTGTTTTTCTTGTAAGGATGATCTATTGTTTTTGTTTCATGTCAATCAGGCTCATCGATCAGCTGGAGAACACAGAGGGTGAAAGCCTTTCAGGAGAGCGGAAGGAAGGATGTTGTGGGGTTTCACACAGCAAGGCAAAAGGCCAAAAAGAGAGAGGGACATGGCTGTGAAATCATGCATGAAAAACACATTTTATAGTGTGAAATGCTTCAAGATAAGACAAGGTGAGGTTGAGGGTTTTGGGCAGACTGAAAAAATGTGGCTACTGGAAAGTAAATAGAGATCATTCTAGGTCATAGCAAGAATGTAAATGAACTGTTGATACTGGCAGCTGTCTTGGATTGAGTCTTTGGAAACAAATATTAGTTATGTCACATTTTAGTAATGTGTGACCTGTGAAACACAAGTCTTGTTTTGTCAACCAAACTCCAAAGAACTTTAGTCTTGTTAAAGTAATAAATGTCCTTACATTTTAACCATCCTGGCTTACTTTACATTTTAGAATACATTTCAAAGCTTTTTAAGACGAAAATAAGAAACATTAAGACCAGCTTTGCACTGCAGAATGAGCAGAAATCAACATAAGTATGATATATTTAACTTTTTTTTGTTGTTTTTGTTTTTGTTTTTTTGCAAAATGTATGATTAGTCAAAGTTTGATGTCTGATATGTAACAAGCCAGGAAGTTAAGTATTATTTTTATAATTGATGTCAAAGCACATTACTGTTCTAGAGGGAAAGAGGAGCAGTTCTGAGTGTTTGCATGGATACGCATTAGGGCAGACATGTTATACTTGATATTAAAATATCTGTTTAAGCAACCTGTGCTCAATCTGTCAATATACAATCAAATAGAAAAATTACAGTTTGGGCACTTGAAACAGTCCGCCTGATCCAACAGAGAGCACGCCCAGCACTACTGACCATCTAATGCTCTCCTGACCTCAACAACAGGAAATAGAGCTTGAGAAAATAGAGGACAGCCAAAGCCTCTCCATGGAAGCACTTTGGCTTCACAATGGCAACGTCAAAATAAAAAACAAGACAGCCCTACATGCCAAAGCAGCTGGCCCACTCCTCATCTATGACAAAACCACTGAAGAAGATGGGACAAGCTGTTTCAGGTTACTGGAAAAGTGCAAAAGAGGTAGAAGTCCTGATGGTACAGATTTTCTTGTCTTCATAAGAGTTCATCATCTGGAAGACTTTATAAAGGCGCTAAGGGGCATATTAAACAAACAAACAAAAAAAATCTTTTTAAATATCATGAGTACAGGTGAGAGCTTAAAGGGACTGTGAGGAGTTTCTAAGTAATTACAAAATAGTCTCACTTTTAGATATATGCCTGATCGAAATACACACTTTAAGATGAGTTTTGATTAGGTTATCTATAAATGCTATTCCTTAGCCTTCCAGTCGGGTCGGACAGAGCTGAACTGGCCTGGATACTCAACTTCGGGAACAAGACAAGCTAGAGTAAATTTATATTATTCGGACACGTCTTAGAGCACCAGGCTGTAAGTAGCAATATATAGCCAGCTACAAAACTACGATAGGCCTACTAAGTTTTCCAAAATTTGCTTGTTGTCACACATCAAAAACTACCGCTACATAACTAGAAAGAGATACATTACCTCGCCGCTTTGCATCCTGTAAGTTGTTGAAAAAATAAGTTGTAAAGCAATGCAGAGTTCTGAGCAAGGTCCGAGCTGCATTCATTAGCATCACAACAAATACACGCTTTGGATAGCACACGTCTTGTGGTGCATTCCAGTTGTAGTCAGAAGTAGGAATTTTGAGTTCCAAGTAGGAAACTGCAACTGGAACGTCCCCCAAAGTCTGAATTTCCTGCTGGGAACTCGGTGAAACCTCATCACCCCCGAGTTGACAATCAAAGATGGATGCCCCCAGTGTGAACAGTTATTTAGCTCCTGTAATAATCAATTTATTTGCACTTCTGACTGGGGTGTGTCACTCTAGATCAGCTGTTTACATAGTATTGTTAGACTTATATTTACAAAAATGCTGCCATAGTGATAATCACATTCTTCATGTGATATTTGTGAACAACAACGCAAGCATGCTAACAACAGCTAACAATAGCCTGGTAGATCGGCTTGTTTTTTTCTGACTTCAACTGGAACGCTGATAACTCTGAGATGATGTCACTCCCAGTTCGGCAGTTACTGGAACGCAGCATTACGACAGTTGCCGCGCGTGCTCATGGGTAGCAGAGTTTTTTACGTTGCCGGTAATAGATTCTCCTCACAGTCCCAAACATACCTTATAGTGCATGTTTCATTTCCACTATTAATTCATTTCACCTTTCTATCACACTAATTGTTGACATTTTAACCTCTTACTGAGAGCCTGGAAAGCCTACTACCCTATTGCATCCTTTCAAGTTTGCAGGAACTTCCAGAAATTAACAGCATCTGCTCACGAGTTATAGATATAATTCATTCACTCTAAATTTGATAGAATTTTCCCTTCAGTGTCTTTAAAGAGTGAGTGTCTCCATTTTTATCATTTCCACAATAATTTCATACCATTCCTAATGTAAGTGGTTCTGATGTAGACACTGTCTAGTAATGGATTTTTGTTACCTGCTGCCAAAAGGGCCTGCAGCAGTTTTGTGTCACTCCTCTTTTTAAACAGGTAATGTAACTTAAAAGACTCTTTATGTTTGAGGGCTAGTCAATTTAAAATATCCCGCTGAATGTTTAATAGCTACATTCCCAGTACAAACTTAGCTCAAGGCTTTGTCTCCCAGTTACTTTCTGTTGTGCCCACCACCCAAAAATAATCCTAAAAGGGTAAAGTATACATATATTTTTAAGTATAGCCGAGCATAGGAGTACTAATTTCTCCTTTAAGTATTTGTATTTGCCTCTTTAAAGAAAATGATCCTTAAAATGCTTACTTTTTTCTTCCTAGGGTTTATTATGTCATATCTGTACTGCCTCTTCTCAGGCAGATGCTATGACTGTTTTGAAAGTCCACTCTTCTCCCTGTTACACCTCCTCCCCCCTCCCATCATTTGGGCAGCCAATCAGCTCACACCTCATTTTCATAGCCAAAAAAAAAAAAAAAAAAAATCAAGATTTTTAAAGGTTATTGGCACCTTCTTCTTCTCAAGTCTTTCAGGTCTTTTCAGTTGCAGCATCTCAAGTGTGGAACAAGTTACCTCCTGAATCTGAGTGTCCCTCACCTTTCCTAATTTTAAGCCTTGTCTCAAAACTTACTTTTTCCCTTTGGCTTTTATTTCAGCTTGTACGTTGCGGGGTGAATTTTACCTGCTGCTTGTTTATTTCCTTAATGTACTTATTGTACATTTTAACAAAATTTTTATTAGGATTTTAACCACTTTGTTGTAAAGCCTTTGTAGTACATTGTACTAAACAATGTACTAAAGTAGATTGAAGTGAAAATGGAAAAAAAGGTTCCTTGTTAACATGGTCTCATGTATTCCTATTTCTATTTGGTTTTATAAGTATTCTATTTCTGTGTTTGTGCTAATGTAATATTTGGATTTCAGGAAGCAGGATTAAACATGGTTCCAACAAACTTGACATTGCTCCTGTGCAGAAAGCGAAATGCTGTATGTATTCTGGTGTATCCTGTTGCCCCTGTGGTTTATAAACTTTTCAAACTCCTGTGCAAATAAGATGCAGTGTTCATAAACCCAAATATCACTTCATTTATTCAGGTAAAATTTTAACAGAGTTTCCAATTAAGCACAAACAGTTAAACTAGTTCAAAATAGACATACATAGACTTAGGCGTGAGCAGTTATGCGGGCTCTGCACTGATCCGTCGTGGTAAAAAGGGAGCTGAGCCGTAAGGCGAAGCTCTCGATTTACCAGTCGATCTTCACCCCTATCTTCATATGGGGTCACAAGCTGTGGGTCGTGACCGAGAAAACAAGATCGCGAGTACAAGCGGCTGAAATGGGCTTCCTTCGCAGGGTGGCCGGGCTGTCCCTTAGCGATAGGATGAGAAGTTCGGTCATTCGGGAGGGGCTAGGAGTAGAACCGCTGCTCCTTCTCGTTGAGAGGAGCCAGATAAGGTGGCTTGGGCATCTGGTCAGGATGCCTCCTGGGCGCCTCCCTGGTGAGGTGTTTTAGGCATATCCCACCAGTGGGCAGCCTCGGGGAAGACCCAGGACACGCTGGAGAGACTTTGTCTCTCAGCTGGCCTGGGAACACCTCGGGATCCCCCAGGAAGAGCTGGACGAAGGTGGCCGGGGAGAGGGAAGTCTGGGCTTCTTTGCTCAGGCAGCTGCCCCCACGACCCAACCACGGATAAGCGGGAGAAGACGGTCTACGGTCATACAAAGACTTGAATTTCCTCATGAGGGATCAGTAAAGTATGTTTTCTTCTTCTTCAGTACATTGATTAATTGTACCTTTGTTGATACAGTTATCACTACTGTACTGTTATTTAGTAAAGATCTGTATTGTACCTACATGGATCAGGTATAACATTCTGACCACTTACTGGTGAAGTGAATAACACAGATTCTCTCTTCATCGTAGCACTTGACAGTGGGTCAGATTTACCTGGCAGCAAGTGAACTGATTGTCCACAAAAATGATATTAGGAGTGGAAAAAATGGGCAACGCAATGATTTGAGTGAGTTTGTTGACGGACAAATTGTGATGGCTAGATGAGTGAGTCAGATCATCTGTAATCTGCAGCTCTTGAGGGGTGTTCCTGGTCTGCAGCGGTCAGTATCTATAAAATGTGGCCAGGTACAGCAACCGGCACCAGGATCTCAGCAAGCCAAAGCTCGCCGATGCATGCTGGCCAAAGACCAGCCCGTGGGGTCTGATCCATCACAATTTTTTGCATATGGGGGTGTACAGCGGCAGAGCAGTCAGGAAGGGGGTCATAATGTTATGCCCAACATTTTGAATGCCCCAGAGTTCATACCTGACATTTTGGTCTGGTTTTGAGTGGTTGACAAAAAGTAAACATATCTATCTTCAGTGTTTATAGAAGATTTATTTTTAGCTAGTCAATGTCTCTTATTTTGTCATTAAAAATGACAGCTGATAATTATTTGAGTTTACTTTATCAAATAAAGTCACAGTTGCATAAATGTGAGTAAAGAGGTCAGAGTGAACTTGATTAAATGTTTAAGGAAGCAAACTGGAATGCTGACTGTCAGCGTTCTTCAAATATAATACTTTAACATGCTCATTAACAGTTATTTCACTGAACATAGCTTGAAAACCACACTTCAGACATAAATGATATTTATTTAAAGATCTGACATTAAACAACACATTATACATAAAAATCATGTTTGTTCAACATTTCTTCACTGATGAAATGCTTCTGTTTTGGATTAAAAAGTGCTTTTTGGCAGCTCAGGCTTAGTCCACCTGACTGTGACTGATTCATATCACAATCTGCAGGCCTGGACTGGTATTCTCAGAGCTGTTGGCTGAGGCATACTGAGACAGGGTGTGTCCTCTTTCCTCTAACAGTCGTGAATAATGCTTGTATGATGGGGTTGTAAAGAATGCTAATGCAGCTGTGAAATGTGGCACATGGTAAGTAGGAACTACAGAGTTCCCTTGCTTTATTGTTTCAGGAAGACTATTAACCTTTTCCACAGTTTAAACAGGAACTACTTTAATACATCACCTGTTAACTTTCAGCTTGAATAGGTGCCTTTTGATTTTGCAGTTCCCTCTATGTAAATATCAAAAATATTTGCAATTCTTGACCTTTCTTTGCTTAAAGGAACACTGACAAATAAGGAGGGAATTAAATAGTTGAAATGGCTGCTGGTCAATTGGATTTATGCATTAAAGAGGAAATACAGTCATCACATTATCAATGCAGGTATTGTCATAAAAAGTCCACAAAATGTCCCTTACAGTAAAGTGACACTTACAGCGAGTTCAATGCGGTTATCTCATTACACACAAAAACCCTGAAATGTTCCTAAAATTCTCAGTGAGCTGCTTGTGTGAAGGCTAATGGATGTTTTTGTTTTACAGAGTTTTTCCTGCCAGCTTCAAAGTAAAACTTTGTTAGAGCTTGAGGCACACAGCTGGTGAGTGGCCTGGGACTGATGCTGTCCTTCTGCACGCTGTTGCCCTTTCCACAGCGCATTAAAGTAAAAGCAATGTAACTAAGCTTCACATCATAAACACCTTAAGGTGTTCAGGCTGGTTCCACAAGGGTGTGATACTGGTGTGGGTTCACAGTGCATGGGACAGAGGCAGTCCCACTTACAGCACACACACTGTACAAACACAAGCACACAGAACAGTGTTTCCCGTTTGTCCTCCATCTCATTCTCACCCCTCAAACAATTGTTTCTACCCCTGTAGCCGGCACAAGGGGATCACCATTATGCTTCAGCAATGGTTATAGTGAGGCCAAAGGGCTTCAATATACTGTGAACCTAAAGAAGCTGCCCTGAACTCTTATGTACTCCTTAGTGTGCTCTTCTCTGCTGATTCTTTGAAACTGTGCAGGGTTGACATAAAAGGCAAAATTTGTTGTCACAAAGTTAGATGCTATTTCTACATTCAACTTTTCTGCATAGTCCATTTACATCATGACTTGTCCCCACCTCCCAGTCCAGGACTTGTGCGTCACATTTGTGAAGAGGCCAGCTGAGAAGACTTCAGGTGAAGCCTTAGTGAGTGCAAATGAGAAAACAGTTCAGAGAGGGTTTCACTACCCTTAAAGAAAAACTTTGGAAATAAAATTAGGAGCCCACTAGATAGTTAAAAAACAATCATAAAACTCTAATATTGAAACTGTAACTACAAAGCTGAGGCTTGTTAGCTTAGCTAAGCTTAAAAACTGGGTACTTTAAACAGCTAGCATTTATTCTTCATTGGGCTGGGTCACCTCGACCTTGAATAGCTCATAGCCTTCAGTCCTGTTGAAGAAGAAACTCCAAATAATCCCCTCACATAAAACCACAAATGAGTCCTATACACCTGATATCTTTTAAAAACAGATGATTTAAATTCAAAGGCAATGTTAGAGGAGAGACATTTATGCTTGGAAAGAGCCACACAAACTATTTCCTCTGTTTCCAGTCCTCATGCTAAGCCATGCTAACCCGCCGCTGAACTCACTGCTGGTTTCCAGGGCGCCTTATCGTCTCACTGCGTCTAAAGAGATATACTGTACATCGAATTCTCAAAGCTTTTTAGACACAATTTGCTGTATACATCAGTGCAAAATCACATTTTCAGTGAACCCTCCTCCATGAACCATTTGATTGGTCACTCTCAGTAGTTTGACGCTGTCATCGTAGGGAGTGATGGGCAGGAGGAGAGGTAGAGTGTTCGGTGAGGCTGTGAAAGTAACTGCTCTGATTGTAGCACCATGAGCAAGTCTCTAAAGAGAACAATACTTGGTTTCATAAGCTTTCTGTTCCACTTGGCACACGTTGTAGAGTCACTGAATGCCATACTTTGTCTCCAGCTCCTCAGCCGCTCGCCCCAGATACATCTCTCTCAGTTTGTCCAACAACTCCTGCAGCTTAGACTTGTGCAGCATTCCCATATGGGACTCTCTTTCTGCCCATACCCTCAGCATCTGGTAGTGGGCTTCACGAGAAGATCTGTAATCCAGCTCTACGTGGTCAATCTCTGAATCCCTTACACCGAGAGAACGACTCAGCTGCTTCACCTGCAGCACAGGAACCAGATCCAGCACCGTGTAGATCAGATCAGAGGCTGCAGCAGGGAGAGGGCAGAGGGGAGGGGGTGTTGTGGTGAGAGATAAGAGTTAGTACAATAGTTTCTGAATGTCAAAGCCCACTGGACGACTGAACAGATAGATGCTCTGCTATGGGAATGAAATCCTGAAGTTATGACTCAAAAGTGAGAGCCGTGAGATAAATGTGGAACTTCATCAGAGAAAAGGGATGATTAATGCAAACCAATTCCATCTGAGAATCGATAATAAATCACTCAAGGAATCTTTATCATTCTCCCTTTTGCTCATCAAATCCCACATCAGTGCCTTCCAATTTGCTCTACGGGCTTTGCAAATCAAGGACACCACACTCTCATCAGAGATAGTCAGCAAAAATGATAGAAACAGAAGTTAAAAATCAGTAAGTGGAAGCAGCAGCAACTTGCAGAATTATTTATGTATTCTGCATAGACTGAGTGTCATGAATGTGGTGTTTAACATTTTTGCCACTGAAAAAAAAAACATTATAGGCTGACTTGTTTCCACACAGCAAACTGATGGAAACTGTTGAGGGAGTAATTGTTAAATTAGATCAATATGCAGAATAATTAATGGCACTGGTATCGTTCAAATATTATCAATTATAATTAGGGATGGGTACCGAATTAGGTACTTTAAGAGGTACCAACTGAATTCTGTAGGTACTACCGAGTATCGATTCACGTAAAATCAAAAGGTACCATGTTTAGGTACCTAAATGCATCCTTGTGACTATGAGGGAGTGGAAGAAGCAGGCATACTATTGGGTAGAGTAGGTTAATTTTCATACCAGACTTGAACACAGCACAGCAATAGCATTATGACGTGAGCAGCCACGGGCTCAGTCAACAAAGCAAGCATGGCTGAGAGAATTGAAAAAATTGAAAAAAACACTGAAAAAATTTGAGATCTTAAACACACGCAAAAGTACCGAAAATTGAGTACCGATACTGATTCCCAGGTACCGGGCATCGGCATGGTATCGGTTCCAATGTGAAAGGTACCTATCCCTAATTATAATCCCTATCTAAGAAAGAGTTTTTTTGTGCGGCCTAGTGCCCATGTGTGAACCTCTTGTACAGAAGCTTTTGTCCCTTAAGAGTCGTGGCACAGGTTTGCATGTCCCCTGGGGGTCTTTCCTGCATGTCATTCCAATGTGATGTAGCAAAAACCGAACAACCCCAAATGACATGAGCTGTTAGGTGGGGACTTTTCAGTCCCATCCACTGCAGTGTCATGCAAAAATGCTATCTCAAACCAACTTCAGATCAACCTAGTAACTGAAAACAGGTTAAGTCAAGGCAGGACTTCCAGGATTGTAAATATGTCAGCAATCCTTCAAATAATGCATAACCTTAAATTCTTGATAAATCAAGATGGACAGGTGACCCCCACTCCAACAGAGAGGACATAAACACATGAGTTTTTAAGACCAAGGCTTATAGATCAAGCTGTAAACATTTTTCCCATAGTATATGGGTGCTTCTGAAGCCAGCCTCAAGTGGACACTTGAGGACCTGCAGTTCTTTTGCTGTAGGTTTGCTTGTAGGTTAACTGAAAAAGCATCATGCTGGTTTTCTGGACCAGCTTTCCCAATTTGTTTTCTGATAATGGCTGGATAAAAGGTCTGAATTTTAAGCTTAGAGTGACCAGTGAGAGTGAAAAGCCGTTACCAAGTGATCACAGAACTTCAGCATGGCATCTGGACTTCGGAGCAACTACCACACTTCCAACATTACCGCCACATTGTAAACCTTTGTTTCAAAGCAAGTTAATGCTCAAGGCTGAGACTTTGGCGTATGCATTATTATTTATTAAAAAACATCAGTAATGATTTGCATCAGGGTCCCCTGGCTTTTTTGTGGCCTTTTTTTAAATGTTCCCTCAACACAATCCTTTTACAAGCTTTAAAATTCAAAAGCAGGAAAAAATCTGATGAATTTTGTGCTGCAAAGTTAAAGATTGAAATCTTGTTTGTATGTGTTTACCAAAGACCTTATTTCATGAATTTATCTGAAAGTGTCTTGTCAAATCCCATGAACTTTTGGCCTTAGAACCAGAGGTGCTGAAATAACTCATTCCTGCAACACTCAAGTCTGGATTGGCTAAAAGTTTCAACACCAAAAATCACTGCTGGTCATTCTGCCCTCTCTTTCTGCTCCCAGTTTTTGACTTTACCTACTCTCCTTTCTTCAGTAAAGCCCAAAATATTTTGAAAGAACACAGCTTTTTACTAAATTTTAAGTCTCATCTTGTTCTGCCCACTGCACACTGCATCTCAGCATGCTCAATATGAATTTTAATCCCAGGTCTAAAGTTTGATAAAGGGCCTTGTGTGTTTGTTTTGTGTTTGAAATGTGCATCTTGCTTTAGATCTTTATATAGTTAATAGACTTGCAGTGATGCAGGTCATGTTTTAATGTGATCAGGTGCAAGGATATGATGTCTTTTAGCACTTTTTAAATCGTCTGACCACTCTATGCACTTTTACAGTGCAGCTCACTCTTATTCTTTTCACACTGGATTGATTCACTGATGCTTAAATTGTCATGAAAGTTGTTTATCAGAACATGCGTACCACATTTGCATGCCTTTGCCTTTGCATTTACACACCACTGAAAAAGCAGTGGAATTAATTTGGGGTTAAGGGCCTAAATATCAAACGTTTCAGCAACGTTGCCTCATTTATACTAAACTGTCTACTTGGCATGTCGGTAAAAATCAATCACTCAGATATTGGATTTTGGCAGTTTATAAACCCCTCTTTTCAGACCTACACAGAGCAGGCTACTTCAGTGGAAGACTTAGGGTCCGTCCCAGTTGTACCCCTTAGCCCTTGTCTTACCTCTTACCCCTTGGTGTGGCACATTCACATCAAGTGAAGTAGTGTCACAATACTCCACGGAGCTAATAGGAAAGGCTAAGACCAAAGGCTACACAGTCCTCGAAAAGAAGACAGACCGGGACCTCTCTTGAAACCAAGGGGCAAGAGAATTATCCATAATACGCCGCGCCCGCCGACACGAAGCAGAGCGGAGACCGAAGAAAACAATTAATTCTAAGTAATTATTAAATCATAAAGTAAATTTTAATCATGTTTTTAGTTGTTTGCATTTAAAAAAATCTCATTATAACAAGCTAGCTTTCACAACCATGGCTACAGTTATTGTCACATCTGCTTATGTCACAGCCAGTGAGCGGCTCTGTGTGATGAAGAAATGGAAATCTAGTGGCATCTCATTTCTAGGGGAAGGGTAAGATGAAGGGGAAGGGCTAAGGGGTAGAACTGGGATTCACCTTTAATGAGATGTGTCTGACCTTGCCTCTTTCAGGATGTGGACGCTGTTTGAGGCCTTAAATTTACTATGTGGCACAGACATGAATAGCTGCAGTGCTTCTACTAGAGCAGCCTGTGAGCTGAACAAGAGATTTTATCAGGGAGTGTCTCCCATCTGGGGGTAGTGACATATCCCCACAATAACATCATCAGAAGTAGTATTTCAAGTATTTCAAACGGCCCCCAACGTCTAAAATAACTGAGCTTATGAGCTTTAAAGTGTATTTGTTTTTGCCAACTTTTCAACTGATGGCTGCTTCTGGTTTGTAGGATCAGTTTTGTACACCTCTGCCTTGGGTTCGCTGTACTGGGTTCATCATTTTTACCACTTAACTGTAAAACAAACCATTTACCACTCTAAGTGCCCTTTATTAGGGCCTTTTATATTCATTTCAGTATTTTCCACAAAATTACAAATGAAAAACGTATTTATGCATTGTGCTCCATGAACCGGAGTGATCATGGAATAAAAAAATATTTACAATTCTGTCATGTAAACTCACTCTTGATTTGACTGGACGACTCCTCTTCACTCAGAGAACTCGGAGGAACGGCCTCCACACTGATGTTTAAAGCCTGCTCTCTGTAGATCAGGCCTTGCTGTAAGAGACAAGCAGAGACAACCTTAGAGTCTGTAAACACAGATTTAGCTGAGGGGAGTCAGCAGAGACAGTACAGTCAGTTTACCTCCGCTGAGTCCTGAGAGTCACCAGATGTTTCAGAGGGAGACTTTGATAAGTCGGTCTTGGCGGGCCGTTTTGTTGTAATGTACTTGTAAGTGATGAAAATCAACCCACCCAACATTACAACCACAACCACAACCATCACTCCTCCAATGATGTTGATAACATTCTGCTCTCCAGGACCAGGAGCTGCTTAAGGATCAGAGGCGCAATTAAAGAAAGAACAATATTTACACATTTATAACCAAATTTAGCGATAAAATGAATTTTTTAAGTTTATTTATAAGGTTGATTTTGTAGATTGAAAGCCTTCAATAGCATTTTAAATATCAGAGTGACCTCCAGTTCATCTTTATGATCCAAATGGACAAAGTACATATCCTGCTCACTGTCACCAAGCTCTCACCTTTTGTAGTTGTTATAGGAGAAGATGTACACAGATGCTTGCACTCAGTGGTACAACTGTGGAGAACAGAGAGGACATTTCACATCATTCAGGAGGAAGTTGCACATGTAAAAAGGAAGTAGGTCTGAGTCACACTTTTTAAAAAAATGAGTTCAAGCAAGTGCATGTTAGCACTACATATAGTTCACACTACACAGGAAGCTGCTGTTAGCTAGAGAGTACATCATACTTCATCTGTCACGATCACCTTTAAAGTTGTAGAGCTGTAGGTTCAGGAATGAATTTGAACTCTGTACTATCTCACAGTGAGCAGGTAACAGAGCTTATAAATGCATAACATGTTGCCCAAAGAAATTGAGAAGATATGAGCATCACTCTCATTCAGGCTGAGTCAGCAGGCCTTGACAAGTTTCCTTAAAGTTCTCTTGTTAAAGTGCTTGTGACCAAGAGAATCTTTGCCAAATTTACCAAATACGCTTTCTCTGATGCAAAATGAATATTAATAGTGGTGCCACACAGACGTCACAAAGCTATACATTGTATGAGAAATAAAAAATATGCTTTAAGTGTGTTTGAGGCCCATGAGGGAGATTATTTTATGGACAAAATACTTTTTTAGTAAATGATCATATATCATCGGCAAAGATTGAGTCCTTTTTTTCTTTTGCAAAAAGTAAAAGATTGCCTAAAGTTGGACTTGTGCTGCAAGTTTCGATTCAGCAAAATAACTTCCCCATTCCCAGCTCTAAATAACCTGTTCCCAGTGTTTCCCCTTTGTATGTCTGTCAGGTTGGGGGTGCATAGATGAGTCAAAAATGTACTAAACTTTGACCAAAGACAGTTTTAATAACAGATTTTTGTTTTCAAATTACATTTATTTCATGATAGAAGAGATTTTAGCCAACCATTACATACTGAGATACTAAGATGCAAAAAGTATAAATGTATATTTGAGCAGTGGACACAGAGAGGGTGAATAAATGATCCTTTGTGTGAGACCCAGAAGGGCACAATTTGAGTTAATTTGAAGTCTGTGGACTCTTTTTCAAGTCCAAGTTAAGTCTCAAGTCTCCAAACTGCAGCCACTAGTCACGTCTGTATGTCTTGGTATCACACATGTTTCAGAGAAATGATTTTTTTTTTTTTTAAGTAGGCCAAAGGTTTGTGCTATAAGAAAAGGAAACAGCTGTAACCTCTGTAGGGGAGGTTGCATCAGAGATAAACTATAAACGTGTGATTGTGTTCAAGATTTAAGTGCACTTAAGCAGAAAAGAGACAATGATCAAGGCAACAAAATCCATGAAAGACACTCTACTGATGCCAAATCATTACAACTATAGGTAACATTACTGAAGTTTTTCAGGCCATCATTTGAAATGAGAGGGGATAATGCTGGAGTGGTAGGCCACTGCTCAGAATAATAGTGATAATAACAATAACAATAATGGATTTTATTTATAACGCACTTTACATTTGTGGGCAAAGAATGAGTGGTGGGGGGACACTGCATCTCAGACTGAAGGATGGAAACAAAGCTCATCATTTAGTATACTCACTTCTTGCAGGGTTTGCACTTGCCATTGATTCTGTAGGTGTTTTCTTTACACTCACACACAGCACGTCTCTCTGGTGAGCCTGTGCAAAACAAGAATCAACCAAAAAATTAAAACAGGAATTTACTGAAAGGGGCCTAAAATGAAAAGTGGATTCACTGACTCACATGGCTGTATTTCCTTTTCTTCAGGTTGACATGGTTTACATTTTAGGCACTGGTAAGAGTCCGAGTTGATGAATGATTTGTAAAAGCCAGCCATACAGCGACAGACTGTGTTACTGGTGCTTTGACAAATTGTATCGTTCATTTCATTACGTGATTCTAGAGCACAGGGGAAAGGCACAACGATTTAACAAATCATCCCTGGATTAAAAAAGAAACTCAAAACAGCTGGAAATTATGAAGAAACAGGAGAATGTGATTGTACTTCTGCAGATTTTGCAACTCCTGCAGTTAGGGAAGTGGTTCATCGTGTCCATGTACTGTGAAGGCGGGCAGGGTGCGCATGTGGCCTCTTGAGTTGAATTATGGCAATCCTTGACCAGCTTAAAACCTGAGGAGCATGAACATCAGATGTCACTTATTTGTCAAGAGGAACAGTTTAGAGCAGGTGGAAAGATCATCGCTGTAGTATTTTGCTGTTCTGGCTGTTATTCCTCAATAAAAGAATTGCTTTTGCCTTTAGTACAAAGGCTTATAAAACTAAATTTACAAGTCAATCTGTTTCATTACTCCATGATTTCCTACAGTGGTGCTTAAAGCATGGATGAATTGAATATTCACAGGATTTAACTAACCAAAAATGCCGAACGTGGATGAGACATTTAAAGAAAGGCAGCAAAATAATAGGGCTCAATAGTTTGTTTCCTGAAGCAAGATCTCAATTTTCTCTGATGGATTAATGCCATAACCACCTGAGGTAGACTAACCGTGTGTTACATGAGTGTGACGGACGGGTTTATGCTCTTGAAGACGACAATTTTGCGTTGCTCTACATATATATGATTTATCCCTAGTCTTGGGCAAAGAACTTAAGTACCCCAACATACCATACAAATAAAGATGGATTTGGACAGATTGATCCTCAAGTGTCAATCAAATCTCTGATTCATGGATTCTGCCATTACCATAGAAATGCTAAATATAGGAAGCATGTACATGTAAAGTTTAAAAGACTAAAAAAGCAACCATTTGCGGGGGATTAAAGAAAAGCTGGTTTCTTAACTCATAGAAAAAGAATTTGTAAATAATATTGTATCTTAGCCTTTTTCCTTCGCCAGTGTCATTTTTGCACCAAATCAAAGTCACGAGTGTTTGGGAGGCTTGTTGCCTTGGTTCAGGGATAATAAAGATTGATTATTTTCAATCTTGATGGACCAATAATGTTTTTTTTTTTTAAGTCAGTACTTCTGAACCTTAGCTACAGTAAAACTTGGTGGTGAAAATTGAGGTGTTTGTGAACAGCAGGGACAACACAATAAATTAAATGTCATAAGAGGTGAAACTGACACCATGCTGTAATGCAAAAGTACACTAATCTTGCAATTGACCTTTTTGGAGAAGTTTTCAGTTCCTCTGTGATTCAGGTATCAGGCTGAACTCTCCATTCTCACACTATTTGTCTGCCTCACAATGAAGTTAAATCCATATTCAGATCGACAACAAAATCTCATTACTTCTTTCTTTTGCCATTATTAGATTTCCTGACAGTTTTATCAAAATCTGTTCATTTCTCTTTGGGTTATTTTGCTAAGTGAC
Source organism: Scarus forsteni (assembly GCA_036419115.1). Taxonomy (NCBI): domain Eukaryota; kingdom Metazoa; phylum Chordata; class Actinopteri; order Labriformes; family Labridae; genus Scarus; species Scarus forsteni. The sequence continues at coordinate 2,161,218 of JAZDUH010000111.1, forward strand.
AGACAGACAAATGCCAGAAAAAACATAACCACCTTGGCTGGTGATATCGGTACAATAAATCTTAGATGCCTGAATTTTGTAATTCCATCTTTATTGTGAACAACATTCTGAGTGTCCTGTCTTATTTCTCTTACTGTATAGCATACTTTAGTTGTGAGTTCACCTTTGGTTTTAAATCCCTGTTTACTTGATATAAGCTCTTAAAGAGATGAAATATGAATGTAGCTTGTACAAAGAAAACACTTACCTGCAGAGCATTTTTTGCAACATATTCCATTAATGGGATAGTATTCATTTTGACATTTCGGCTCCTCCGAATGAGGTAACAGCGCTGAAGTGGGTATGAACATGCACTGGAACGGCAAAGTGAAAAAACAAAGATAAGTTTACCAGATTTTTCATGAAATTCTATTATTTCATGTCAGCTTTTTTCTCACCATTAGAAACAGTGCTGTGCCAACAGGGGCGATTCCTCTCAGTCTTGCTCTGTGGACTCCTCTCTCCATCATCTTCAAACTTTTACTCACTCATTCTGAGGATGCCTGCACAAAATGACAAGAGAAAATATATATATGGTAAGTTTGGACTTCAATATGACTAACAAGTGGACCCACTTTTGTGAATATTTAACAGCTTAAAGCAACACACTTTTGTTTTGATTCTGTTTTTTTTTTCATATAAATGAGCTCAAAGCCTGTGAAAGTAACCTTCAGTCATTTATGTATTCTCAGTTCAGTATTTTAATCATAAATACATTTTCAGGGCTTGACACAGCCTCAAATATAAGACCCGTAAATGTTGTAATAATATCATAAATGCATCTTCATTGCTTCATTGTATTGTGACCTTTCCCCTGATAACCTACAGAAGCAGTGCACTCTAAGTTGTCAGGTCTTTGCAGCTCTCTGCAAGAAGAAGCATACAGCTTTACAGCTTTAGGTCACACACCAGCCTTCAGCTAAAAAGGAGGCAAGTTAGCTTGTCTGTATAGAGTTAAACAAGGATCAGGCAAATGAAAACAGGACAGTGACAGATGAGCTAAAGAGAAAACAGGAATAAATATAGAGTGGTGCTGGGATGGTGTATTTTTGTAGGACAACCCTGTAGTTAGCATCACACTGCTTCCTTGACAAAACAACTGACATTTTTCTGCTAGTTTTTGGATTACAGCTGATAATAAGATATGTGGTGAAGAAAAGATATGAAACTAAAATGTGTTGTTTGCCATGGTCATATTTACAAATGATTTTGACTGTAATGACTTTTGAAGCGGCTGTGGAAATTTACTATTGTAATATATTCAGCCCTTGTAGGTAACATGTTTTAATCACATATTCAGCCATATATGGCCTTTTCCGGCGACAGCTTTAGGTTCACACATCACCTGTGACCTTAAATCATAAATGTCAGTATTAGGTGTTTTTTTTGGTAGAGTAGAGACAGTGAGGGATACATCGACATGCAGAGGTCCAGATGTCCCAGCCTTGTTCAACCTTAACTTTTCCCATCTCAAGATATTAACTGTGTACGCCTAATGTTCCTGAGATGTCTCTAACTCTTTGCATGTAGTTTCTCACACCCATATTGCCATAAATACTCCCAAGCACTCATACAGATCCCCCACAGGCACACTTCACACACACACACACTTTCTTAGGTCTTTATAATAATGATTTTTTTTTTTTAATGTATTTTTTGGGCATTTTTGTGCCTTTATTGATAGGAGAGAGACAGTGGATAGGCTTGTGAAAGGGGGTGAGAGAGTAGGGGAAGATACTCTGCAAACTGGTCACAGGCGGGATTTGAACCTGGACCGGCAGAAGCAAGTACATGGGGTGCTAACCACTCTGCCAAACCAGCACCCCAATAATAATGATTTATAATTATTCTTGCATGATTGTAAGTTTTCTATTTGTCATAAAAACTCCCAAAGGCAGTTCTTGGTTTAAGATCCTTCATTTCACCCTTTTGGGGAACATAAGTTTTCCCACAACAAAGCTCCAACCTAATTGGTGAAAGCAAAATCCTTTCATCGGGGTTAAATGGAGCCACATCATGGCAGTTTGATGTTCTGGCTCATGCTGTTACCTCTTTTTAAAGGTCCCAAGTCCTGGTTTGTTTAACTGTTTACACCATGTATTGGGTGTTTATTAAGCAAGGATTTAAAGTCATCTCCACAAAGGATCCGATGCAGTTCCTTTTTTCCCTCCCCTTCAGATATGCTTGAATCTAAAGGGAGGCTACAATAATGAGCTCTGCACTGATTGGTCACCCAAGTGTGAAAACAGACGGCAGAGCAGACTTCAGTCATGGCAAAAAAAAGTTATCCTACATCCTTAATAGCCAAGTATTAATCTGAAAAAGCGGATGCTCATAGCTGTGAGTTGTGTGAATAACATCAAAAACCATCAGAACTGATCGCATGAGACGCTCCTCACCAAACATTTTGCAGTCCTGGTAAGCGGTTTGTTAACAACTGTGATTTTTCAAGATATAACAAAGCTTAATGTTTAATTGGGGCTCTTTCAGAAACACTTTATGGCATTTGAATCTCATATACAAGTTTTCACCACACTTCTAGCATTTATCAGAAAAACCTATTCACAATTCCCACAGACTCTGAGACAAGAAACCTGGAATTGCAAAAATCCAAACATATTTTTGGTTAGAGCTCATAACTGAAACCCCTGACTTGAGCAGGACTGATGAAAGCTTTGTGAAAACTTGTGTTAATGGTCCATCTCAAGCTCTGTATGTTGCTGTTGAACAAGATGGTTAACCACATGCAAACATTTTGCAAACAGGCTGTGGACCCTCGCAGTGCTGTTATGTTATTAATAACAGGTAGGCTAACAGAAGCATTGGTGCGTCCCATTTCATCTCAGAAGTGGGATTGTCAAGAGTTGCAAATTAGATACAGTATGTCACTGGGTAACCCCCTTTGGTCAGAATTTGTGGATTGATTTTTATGCACTCCAACCTTACCAGCTCCTAACTGGAACAGATTTAACTGGGATGTGAGTTTGGAGGTTAATGGAGCACCATATGTGCTTTTCTCAAGTGCACAGAGGGATTTCATTAGACTCCAAAGTGCACCAAACTGTTTATGCAAATTGTAGCTTTAAGGGGGATTTTCTTCTTCTTTTTACAAAGCAGATGTTTATAATTGCGTAATGTTTCATACATGTTGACATAGCAGTACCATCTGTTAATAATGTCATGACATGGCATTTGGCCTCTGTGATATGACACATATTCCCTGTTTCACCATTTCTTCACAGATCAACATACTGAGATATCCTATTACACTATTCACAGGATTACTGTTATATGATTTTTCTAGACATTGCCCATTATACAAAGCATTCATCCATACTCCTAAACATTAAACAAAAATCCAACTAGGCTATAGCTTTTATTTTTTAAATAATCATTCTTGATCTATGTTGGGGGTTAGAAAAGTGGCAAGTGTGAAACTCCAACTTCTGTTTTTATCTTAGCAAATGAATAAAAGTATCTAAAGTTAATTTCTTGATAAATGGATCGACTTAACACTTTAAAGTTTGTGTGCCTATTTTTACTTTTATTGTTTTATGGCTGTCAGTGTAAACAGGGTCGTCTGAGGATTGATTTTAAATGTATGTGAGCTTCTTGAAGGTGAAAACATAATTGTATAGACTTAATTCTCTAACAATGAGAAGCTCTGCCTTGACGTGGCTCAAAATGGTCTTTATCTTATACTGAAATGCAATTAAAACACAAAAAATCATTCTTAGAAATAAGTACAGTTAAAATATGTTTAAAGTAATGTACACTCTCTGTATATGTGTTTTTTTTTTTCTTGAGAAATAACAGTACTCTCTGTCAGCTTTCCTGCCAACTTTACATTTTTCTCCGAAGCTGGTTTGGCAGCTTCTCCCCTCACTTCCCTGTCAGAGTCCAACGGTACAAAGTTTCAGCTTTAAAGACTTTTTGACCTTAAAAACTCAGGCTGAATACGTGTGAATTTACTGATAACGTCGACGTTTAACATATCAAAATGTACAGTAATAATTTGCTGTTTTTGTTTCTTGTGTCATTGGTTTCGGTTTACATAAACACCACCTTGACGCCCACTATCGCTCCGATATGAATCTGCCCTCCCCGCAAACGGACACGCAGAGATATTTTACCGTCTCTTACCTGGACGACTGCAGTCGGATATCTTCTTATTTCAGATCCATGTGTTGGCAGAAAAGTAGATTTAATATGAAATATATTTTTCACCTATCTCAGCATGAAGCGGGAGACGGCGAAACCCCAGCGCTGCGCTCGTGCGTGGGTGGGTGGACCCAGACGGGAAACGGCTGCGTCACGTGGACATTTCAAGGAATTGTGTCTTGGGCAACAAGAAAGAGACAAGTGAGGGTAAAACAAAACACATTTATTTGGCTGTTGTGCAGGTGAGACAAGTGTCAAGTGTGAGAAAACAAAAACATATACACATCTCAGTATCCATCAGCCTATTTCCTTTATGGAATAAAACAACCCCGACCTTGAAAGATCTGATATTGGGCCCAAATCCAGGGTACTTCATTACACTCTCTCAATCAAGCATCTTTCAAGCAAAAAAAAGAGGAAAAAAAGTAATATGACATTTTTTAAAATGGATCCATGCAGTTTCAAAAGTCAAGGTCAGTTCCAAACTGTGGAGTAAATACTCTTCATCTGATGTAGGCCTACATGTAAAAAAAAAAAAAGATATTTTAAACTTTGCTTCATATGTACCTTTGGGCATTTGGACAGTTTAAGGCATATTAGATGTTTTGATTTATCATTTACTTTTCAGATATCACATGTTCTCTTGAATCTTTGATATTTAACTATTGACAGATATTTACCACCCATATACTGTATCTTAACTTTCCAAGCAGGCACCAGAGTAAACAGAAATGAGCAAAACTAGTACCCTCTAATACATGTTCGAAAGAGCCTCTTTTTTGTGTAAATGTTGTTTAATGGTAGTTTAACAATGCAAAAAACATGGCATGCATGGTATTTTTGTCACTTAAGAGTAAACAAATGACTATGGGCCCCCCCATCAGTCATGGGTCGTAAGAATCTTCCTGACTTCTCCTCCTATCACAGCCCCTTGTGGAGGTGTATAGCATTAGAATGAAGTAAAAAGCTATTTTCATGCACACATGTATTCCTGATAATTTCTTCACAATTGCTGATGTGATGCCCCTCAAAATAGCTCGTCTGCTCACACCTGCCCCTCTCAGTGAGTGGTCTAAACTGTTGGGCACCAGAGGCTTTGGTGAGTGGAAACATAAGCCGAGTGCACTTTAAAGTTAAAAATGATGAGAGAACATCCAAAGTCACAGAAGTAAAGCTGAATTTCAAAAATTATTATATATCCATCCATCCATCCATCCATCCATCATTCAACTATCTATATCAAGGGTGGGCGGCTCAGGGGGCCACATGGGGCCTTTCATGTTACTATGTCATTTTTGTAAGTACAGAAGTTGAAGGCAAAATTATGAAAAATCTGCAATGAAGTGTTTTGGTCTTACATGGCAATAACTGTAAAGCAAAATGTAGTGCAACATCCAAATGGAAAATATGTCTGCATCTCATAAACTACTTTCATTTTAGTCTATAAAGGACATAAGATTCAGTTCACAATTCTGTAAAGTTCTGTGATAAAATAATGCAAAACAAATCAACTTAAATAACCATTAATACTTGAGATTTTTATTACTACTGTTGTCAAATTACTTTGTGAAATAATTTTTCATTTCTTCTCTGTTTTTTGAGCTTGAGAATATGAATAGAACTTCTGATAAACTGTATATTTACAAGTTCAATATTTTACTGAATTATATTGATATTTACCTTTTATTTGTCATAATTTGGCCCCCTGACAATGAGGGTCAAATTGATGTGGCCCTTTGGTAACTACTCAGCCCTGATCTACATCCCTGGTTCCCAACCTGGAGTCCTGGCTCCTCCTAGACAGGATACTAGGCATGCTGTAGTTGTAAAGTTAAAAAAAAGTTTGCTTTTTTTTTTACTGTTTCAAACAATGTATTTAAGTATTAGCACAAGAATTTTAATTTAAGTTCATTTCATGCTGAATTTGTCCACAGAAATGATCAAAATGGATGGTTACGTTGCTCAGCAAGAAAGTTATTTTTTTCTTGTAAATATCAGAGGGCTTTGACTTTTCTTAGGTACATCTACGGGGCTTCAAGGATGCAAGGTGGAGCTAGAAGCCCTCCCATCAGAAATTGAGCCTGAGGTGGGGTACAACCCAGACTGGTCATTTACAATCAGCCATCGTATAGACAACAATCAGCCATCATATAGAGCCAGACCACCTCTCACATTCTCACTTGAGAACAATATACAGTCACCAGTTAGCGTGTCAATTTTTTCTTTTTCTGAAGACCTCAGATTGCAGTGGATTTTTTCCAGGGGTTGGGCATTAAGGGTGAGGAAGAGAAGACAAACAGTGCATGTTGACATGAGAAATAAAACACACTGATTTTGCTGAAATTTCCAGGAGATGTTGGTGATGGACCAACTAAAAATTATTAGATTATAGTGGTGATCCTGTTAAGTGCTATTTGCAGATAATCGTTTTCGTTCAGTAACTTTTTAACTTACATCAACATGATTTAGAGTGCTAGGTGTGGGTTTTCAGGGTCAAGAAATCATATTTCGATTGTAACTTCATCATGGAACTACTGCTTATTGATGTAACATCAATTAGTGAGCTACCTTGATGGAGGTTTGCACTAGTACTTTCTAGTTTAAAATCTGGTTAGGCTTTACTTTGAACCAAGTAGGCTCATGAAGTGTCCTCACGTGACTTTGCTGCTACACAGTTGATGATGAAAAGACTCAGTCAGCATGACAAATGTTTCCTCAGAAAAACCACAAACTTCCTTTCAGTCTGTTAACCAAGAAAAAAATAATCCTTTAGTATTTCTGTCATTAATCCCTCCCTCTTATCCTTTCTCTGTCTTAAGCAGAGTGACATTAATACTCTGATCTTTTTCTTAGGTATCAGCAAGTTAAAAAGTCACAATGAGTAAAAAAAAAAATGACTTGGAAGATAATTGCAGATGATTGCACCATATTGTAAAAGAGACATTAAAAATACATCTGCTTAAGTGAATTAATAAAAGATCGCTGCAGCATATAAATGCACCCTTAAGTGGAAACTCAAGGATTTTTTTTTTCCTCAGTTCATTTTATTTGATTCCTCTATTAAAAGAAATACCTCATAATTTTATGAGGATAATGATTTAATAAAGGGGATATATTGTAACACCTTTTTTAGCCCATGCATTTTTTCTATTTCAATTCTCTATAGACCCCGAAAGTGTGACAAATGCCCATCCAGTCCTTTCTCTGTCCCAGGTCAGATCATGCTCTTTATACCAACGGAGTGAATCATTCAAACAGTAATCACCCCTCACCTGGCATCTCCATACGTAGATCTCCACTCACTGCCATAGAAACACATATCTGTACTTTAATTGGAAAAGGATGTGTGAGAAGGAGCTCATTTATCCCTCTCAAAGCAGCCACTGATTAGACTAACTTTTGCCTTACACACTCTTCTTAATGTGTGGTGGTGAAATGATTGCCTCACATGGTTCTCGTCAACATCAACAATCACCAAGAAAAATTACATTCACAAAAGTAAAGTAAAGCATAATAGCACTGTATTTTGTATTTTCTGTTATACTTTAGTGGTAATAATAAAGCACTGAGTGGATGTGGAGCATCATTGCCAGGAAAAGAATACCAACATCAGTGATGTTTTGATAACTTTTTGCAGGCTTTTAAATGATTAAGTTATTGTCATAAATATGATTGTATTTTTTCCTTTATTCTGTTACCGAGTTGAGTTGTTTAAGAAACAACTGAATTCATCAAATATTGATTATAGTCAGACAAATGACAAATTATTTTCAGCTGTTTCAAATGAAAAAGAGGCCAGCAGTTACAGATTTGTCTAACCTAAGCCCTACAAGAAAGCTCCACTGTCATTTCTCTTCAAGACACTTACATTAATTGCATAAGGATGTGATATCTATGTCAGGTTACAGTGCAAAATGGCTTTGGGTGCATCCAAAAGAGGATGACATAGCACATGCTCCTCCTTTCAGCATTATTATGCCCTTGACTCTACTTTTGGAGGCGGGCAAGTAGGGAGTCAACTCTTTCCCTAATCCATGAGATCCAAAGTTGAGGTGAAACATTACAGTGTGAAACAGGGTGTGAGAGAATTACTTCTTGTAAAGGGTGGGGCTTAACAATCATTCAGTTATGAAGAGAGGACTTTGTGGGAAAAATTACTGGTATTTTTAACCTTTAATTCTTGAGTTTATTTATCTATTAGTGTTTTCTGCCATCCACCTGAGGTAATGGTCCACCTCCCCATCACATCCTCCCACCACTCCAATCCAAAGAAATGGTATAATACACAATGGAACTTATATGCACTTATTTTATACAGTATCAATTAAAAAACGTTTTATTTGCTTTGTTTGCTGTTTTATGTTTCACTGCCTCTACTAAGCTTCTATATCTGTTGGCAGGTTGGACCAAAGCAAGGTTGAGAGAGTGCTACCAGGCGATCTGCATCCACAAATTCTCCCCCAAATCTTCCCAAAGCCCATTTTAAACCAAACAGCTGATGTCACTGCCTTTGACCCGTCTTCCCTGCAATAATATGGTATATAGAGTGTCTTACCAGCACAGGATGCCTAACTGGCCTCTGCAGTCAACCACTGGTTAATTTAAAGTCTTGAGTCTAAAGTCTTACAGGCACTTAAAGAAGGATTTCTTTCTAATGCACATGCAAACAATAACACTAGTTATGAGTCCCAGGCAACCTGTGAGAAAGTCTGTTTCTTGGTCTACATGTAGATTTTATATGTCAAGTTCAGAACATGTGACTTTTTATACTGCCTGTTTACTCCAGCACAACAAAGTTGGCATGTCCCTGGTTTAGTTTCCTCTGAAGAACCAATCATACATACTTATCTTTTAATGTCAGGAAGTGTCAAACTGAAACCTGCAGATAAGCATGAACAGGTTTGCTCTAAGTCAGCTCAGAGTGATACGGATGCTTTGTCATCCCACAGACATTCATCTCTGTACTTCGTTTGATCGTACTCAGCCACAAAGGGGCTCACAGGCAGCCCCTTGGACGTTGCTTTGTCAGCCTTAGACCCGTTTGACAGTTGACGGGAGGTCACGTGATGTGGCCTGGTTTGACAAGGGTGTTAAACAAGGTCGAGACAGCTGGAAGGTGAAGAAAAAAACTCGGAAAGCATTTCAGCTGATCATTCTTAAGATGAGAATGTTTCTAAAGCAGAGAAATACACTAAAAGATCAAACCTGTTTCAGAAAAACGTTTTCACATTAAGTTTTAAGCCTATTGTCAGGACCAGAGGCAATGTCTGGATCTCCTCTGTCTGGATCTCTGGTAAATGATTCCAAAAGAGAGGGGAGTAAAGATTAAGCCCTCAGCCTCTCAGATTACTGTTGAGGAATGAACCAAATTCCTCTGACATCAAACTCACCGTGGGGAGCTCTGATGTTCTTATCATGTTGTGCTCTTACTTTACAGCCTGTTTATCAAATAAATGTGGGCATTGCTTGTGTTTTTTCTTTCCCAGTTAAAGACCACAGAGACAGTATATACTAAAAATCTGAAAAGACTTTGCTGAACCTTGTGTCCCCTGAAATAGAAAACAGCAGAGGGGGGTTCTCAGAGAGTCAATTGGTAACCATTACCAATTAAAAAGACAAATTATCTACAAGTTACACAGCATAGAACAGTATACAGCACTGCATTGAATGCAGTATTTTGTATGTTTGATATACTGTATGTTTGGCTGTTTTTTTTAATCAGATATTGGCTTTGGTGAAGAGTTCATTAGGACCATGTAGGGCCGCCAGGTGTTCAAAAAGTTGCTGTTTTCATTTCTGAGAGTAAAGGACTGCAGCTTTTAACCTCAGAGAACCATTTAGCTATAGAGAGGCAGGAGTCAGACTTCCCATGGTAGTGGTTACCTGTACTGTCCTTTGGTAATGCTTGTTAATTAGTTTGCTTGTTACTTTGTGAGCCGAATGACTTAAATGTTTCAGAAGATTTGGATGAAAATTACCAGAGACTGTTGGTCATGGCCAGATGCAAATCCAGGAATGTTTTAGATGAGGCAGTTTTCCAAGTTTTTGCTAGGAACTTAGTGTATTCTCAGCATATTATAGTGACATTTTCAGGGAATACTTGTCATAGCACAAGAGAACTCCTGATTTGTGCTCATAACAGCGTTCCTCTCATGCACCCTCTTGACATCCCACACTGCCACAATGCACATTTACTCACTGAAACTCTTTGTTACACTGTAACTTATGCAATGTGTAAGCACATTGGCATTCTGCCTGGTAAGATAAGTTACAGCAGAGAGAGGTAAGAAGTAAGAAAGTAAAACTCCAGGAAACATTCACTTTAAACTTAAGAAGACATGACAATTTAACTGCATTTGTTCCTCAAGTTTTTAACCACTCTACATCAGTGGTTCTCAAACTGGGGTACGGGTACCCCCAGGGGTACGCAAAGTGATGTAGGGGGTACGTGAAAAACGGTCAGGTCCAAATAGTTGTTTCAGTAGTTCAAGTTCAAACTGATAATTGTTTGTATTGTGAGCTTTGATAAAAGGCCTGAAGTGTTGGCAGAGAGGCTGAGGCATCCTGGAGAGGGAAATCTGTCCTAAATTATCTAAGATTCTTAAAATAACATACAGTAAGTTCAGTGAGACAGCCTTTTCATTAAAGCTTTCAGTTCATTAATGAAAATAATTCAGAAATGTACATTTCTTTTTCAAAAGTGGACTGGTATTACCCACTGACATTGCTGGTAAATCAATCTATTTAGATAGAAATAATTCACTTGAATAGATTTTATTTGTATGTTATGCATGTAAAATGTGGGAGGTGGGAGTGCGGCAGGCTTAAACATTTATTTTTCTCTGTGTTATAAGTGCATGAGAGTTGGGGGTACATGGCTGGAGGTCAAGTGTCGGAAGGGGTACAGGCTGTGAAAAGTTTGGGAACCACTGCTCTTCATGAAGCAAGCAGCTCAGTCACTGGTCAGGACTGTACTGTGGAGAGTTTGCATGTTCTCCCTGTGGCTGTGTGGGTTTTCTGTGGGCACTCTGGTTTCCTCTCAAATGTAGTAGTTTCATTGTTGATCTGACAGTTCAATAACATCAGTACAGAGAAGACTTTTCTTTTTCTCCCATCATCTTGTCTGGCTTTTTGCTCAGCCTCTCTCTGTCTCTCTCTCACACACACATACATACACACATACACACACACACACATACACACATGCACCTTTTTTGCCTCCTTTGTCACTTTCCTATAGTCCTAATTTTAGCCAATTTATCCAACCAAGAAAACTTATTGGCTGCTTCAGCTCAGGTCTGGAGTTTGAACTCATGCTTTACAGTCCAACTTCTCAAAAGAGAACAGCAGCAGACACAGCTGGGGAAGTACAATCAGGAATCAGGTGTGACAACGCCAGACAGGAAGTAAAACCTAAGGAGACAAGGAAAGACATTTGAATTTTCAAAGTAAAACGGGAAGAAGAAAGACAAGACAAAGCACATGAACAAAACAGGGATCTTAACTAATATAGAGCACCCAAGACGAGATGTGAACACAGTAGGACATTGGACATTAAGTCATATTTACCTTGTTTTTATAAATGTAAATCAACAAAATTGTAGACTTACTGACAAAAACCATTAATTCCCTCCAACTGACAAAAATGCAAATCTTTTTATAAATAAAAGACAGTAAGTTTATCATTTTTATACATTTTAAGACATCTTTTTTAATGAAAATTATCCGGCTGGTTTAAAGAAAGATGCTAATAATGATCAGGGGTCTATCTATCTGGGCATCTTAAATACAGCTGGTAATTAGAATCAAAAGCAAACTTAAACTATCCTTTCTCTAAAACAGTAACAGATAGCAACAACATGTAAATTGGAGATTTGTAGGTCAAAATCTTTTGCCTCTTCTAAGCTTCAAATCAAGCCTGCAGCTACAAGTAGTTTATGACAATACAATCTCTAAAAGGGGATCTGTTTTCTGACTCCTTCCATTCAAATGAAGTAATATTTTCTCAGTCTTCATAACATGCTGGATTCTCACAGAGCTGCAGGCACACACATCAGTTTAACTTTCAGTAGGTCAAAGGAGGTCAGATGAAAACTTCAAAATAGATAATAATAATAATGGGCATGGGGGAAGTGTGACAGAGTGAGGACCCGACCAATGATGCTTGCAGCTTTAATTGTTTTTAAAACCATTTGTCTTGTTTCCTGTGAATAATCTGAACTTTGATATTGCGTTGGAAGTACAAGGGACTGAAATGGAGGTTTGAATATGATTTGCCCAAATGCTTGACAGTTCTCTGATCAATCATGATGCAATGCTTCAGAATAGGCAGTCAACACCAAAAACAAAGCAGACATTATCACTCAAGTGTGGATTAATTACACATAAAATGGAGCCGGCAGTGTACCATGTGACATCTGTGGCTGTCTAATTTCAAACGGGTGGAGACACTGGTAAAATGCTGAAATAACTGTCAGTAGCTTAGCATTAAATACCAGGAGTGCTATACTGACATCACTGAGACAGAGAGCCAGTACCCCTGCCTTTTCTTCAAAAACATTAACAGCAAATCAATAAAGACTAACAGGACAGAATCAATAGTGGCAATTTAACAGACAAAATCATGTCATTTCCAATCTCTGGTCAGTGTGGTCTCTCTCTGTCTTCTCTGTCTCTGCCAGTCTTGGTCACAGTAGAAAGCAGATCAGGTGCACACCCTTCACACTCATATGTATTTTTGATAAATATCACTTGTGTCGCTTGGACTATGATTAAAAACTGTGCTTTTTAATACATTAACTCTCATGCAAACAACTCCCACTTTGCTTATGAAGTTTACCATCTATTGGCTTAACTTTGATTTTTGCCGAAATGAGAGCAGCGGCATCAGTGGAAACTCATGGAGGCTGATGAAGACCATCTTGTTTTTGTAATTAGGGGGGTCGCTGCAGAGAGCCAGAGGGTGAGAGAGCAGGGCAGAGAGGTTTCAGAAACTTCAGTCAAATTTTTCGCTCTGACTCATCAACACCTTTTATGAACTATCTTCTGACACACTTCTAGTCCCTCGTTCAGTCTGACACTCAGAGGGTCCCAGTCCACATCTCGTCTCACCTCACCATCCACAGTAAGTAGACTGTAAGAGACACTTTAAACAGGAAAGAGCTTTTTCAAGGTTTCCTGTCATGCTGCATATTGTTAAATCTATATCTCAGCGTCTACTATTGCTGAGGACTGCTTCTTTCAGACAAAGTTTTTTTGAATAAATGAATGAATACTATCCAAGACTAAAGATATGAGCTAATTGTTTTTGTGGATATACCGTAGAAGAAAATATACAACAATATAATACTTCTGCCTCCTCCTACTAACCTTCCTCCTCCTCTTCTTCATTCCAGATGCAACCTCCTCATCATTTAGTGCTAACCCTCCTGTGCAGCCTCCCTCTCCTCTCTGCTGTGCTCTCCATACAGTGCAATAAGTCACAATATGCCTGGCCAGGGGAAAATCCTAAGTGGTGCTGCAATGGCTGCCTGCCAGGTAACAACTTCTTGTCCTCATAACTGATCTTTCTGATCCTTGAGCTGTGAAACGAGCAGGTGATAGTCACTCTAAATGTGTTTATTCCAGGAACACGTATGGCCTGGCGCTCAGACAAAGAGTGTAATATAGAGTGTAAGGACTGCATGGCAGAGCAGTACAGCGACACCATTAACGTGGATCTGACCTGCATATTCTGTCGAAAATGCGACGAGTGTGAGTAACTTCAAGCTTTTTGTTTGTGAGTCTGTTGTTTATCTCAGTTTGAAAGATTAAGAGTGTCTGTGTAAAACCTGAGCCTATTACAGTGAAGTGAGTTTTGGTTAAGTGGGACAAATATCTCAAATTGTGCTTTTAAGAGGTCAATGGAGAGGCTGTGCTAATAGGGGGCACTGTTCTGCAATCACAGTTATTTCAATGTCAAAGGAGCATTTGAAATTGAAAAGGAGCTTTTGAAATTTTACAATTTGTTTTCATGCTCTGTTTTTTTTTGTTGTTGTTTTTTTTAATATTGATATTATTAATCTCAAAACTACTTCCATACACATTTTTGCTGAATGAGTGCTAGTTTGTGAAATACAACAGCAATACCACACCCCTAGATGTCATTCCAACAGAACCACATTTCTTTTCAAACCCAACCCTCCTGATGATTATTTTGAGTGTTGGCCTCTATGCCCCTGTTGCCAGAATCTTAGGTATTTTGTTTAGAGACTTTGCATTAAGGGATCCTTTTTAAAATTTGCACAAATGTCACTTTGACACAAGAATAAGGTTATCTTTATTTAAGCTCTCAGTTTAAAGACCAGAGTCTGTGAACCTCTCATTCATGCTGAGAACACTTTCATGCTGATTGTCTTCAAATGTTGCACAAATATCAGCTCTGATAGAAATAAATCCTGATAAGATTTAGAACCATAGGTTAGAAGTCAGGGTCTCTGAGCATCATGATCATCCCTTGTTTGTGAAAAGTACAAAATAGGTCAAACCTCGCCATGGCATTTCTGACATTCTCGGCATAGCTATAAGCAAAAATGTGGAGAACTGTCGTGTCTTGCAATGTTGACAATCCTTTGAAAATTTCCTGTAACTACATCCAAATTCAGATCACCACCAAAATGTACACACCATAATGACCAACATTCTCAAAATCAAATAGTCAACATCGGTTGAGACCTTTTGAGTTAACTTGCTCACAGACAGACAAACAGACAAGCAAATTGACAGATTTTTCAAAGCATTGCCTCTTTAGCAGAGGTACTGGTAACTCAAAAATGCTTAAATGGATTTTTCTTTAAGCTTTGTACAGATCCTCACTTTAATTAAAACAATACATCTGATCAGATTCTTAAAAATATCTGTCAAACGTCAAGTTCTTGGAGCCCCACTGAGCTTGACAAAAATGTCTGACATAGGTTTACTCCAAGTTTTTCACAAATGTCCCATTTGACTCAAGATGCTTGTAATGTTAAGAGGACAAAGATTATTGGGTTTCATGATTATCTCAATGCTATAGTACATATGATATTAAAAGAAAGCTTTGAAGGATCTGTCAAGCTTTGTATAAATGTCCACTTGTCACAAGATAATTTCATCAGACACTGAAGGTCAAAAGTCAAGGTTACTGATTCTCATGGACACCCTTAGTTTGTGAAAATGGCATCTCAAGAATATATTTTTTCTCAGATTTTGGACTTTAAAGGTCCAGTTAGAGACTTAGAGTCTCATGGTCACCCATTATATGGACATTTTTCTACAAATGACACAACCTCAAAATCTACTCTAGCCCTATTTCTCACTGTTCTTATTCTATTTAGCACTAATAAACCTGGCCTAAGCCTGGCATCTGTGGTGTACACAGATGCCAGGCAGCACCTATTGAAGGAATTATGCATATGCTTGTCAAACATGTTTTGGTTTAACAGTACCATTTTATTCACTCTTAAACTTATAGACATCTGACGAATTATTACTCTTATGATATCATAAGATAGTTTTGAGTAGTACCGCCACCTGATTTCAAGAGTCAGTCTCTGCCTAAATGAGAGGTTCAAACCCCCTTTACTAGGAGAATCTGCCCTCTGATTATGCATGCATCAACACAAAACAAATGTCCAATGTATTTATGTCAAAAATGTAAATGTGATCAGTGTAGCACATCATTGTCAGAAATGCTGATAAAATAGGGGGTCTTGATGTGGTTCCCTTTATGTGTTGTGATGAGTGTGTGTCATGTGTGTTACGCCGATGATTCAGTTTTTTCTTACATGATCAATTGATGAATAATTTCTTTGTGGTCCTGACCACCAGACACAAGAACTTCAATCAGACCAGTATATTTTTTTACTCAACCTTGTATGCAGATTAAAATTTCAGAGAAGTTTGCACACAAGGTTACACACACATGCACCAGGGGGATTTCCCGTTCTGAGTGTCAGGGTGGGATCAGTCAGAGAGAGACTACAAGAGGGAGGGGGGATTGTGGTGAGAGGTCTCAGAAAGCCCTCTGAGAAGCCGCTCTAGGGGGGGATATCAGGGTGGGAATGGACGATAAATGTTCATGTTTAATAACAGCAGAGTCAAAGAGAAAGTGGGCGGTGCAGAAAGTAGACCATCGTGCTGTGGAAAATTAAAAAAACACAGAAAAATGGTAAACATCGGAAAGAACCTCAGAGAAAATGTCATATGTCTGTACAGTGCTTCAGGTGAGCACAAACAGTCTGTTGAGCTTCGTTTAAAATGTCACCATGGAACAAAAACACATTTGAGACAGTGTTGGCACTTTAAATGTTTTTTAAAGGTATATTTGATTTAATACATTTAAACATCTATCTATAACACAGAGAGACTTAAGAGGCACATTTAGAAGACCTGGGACTGTAGAGGTGAAGTCCCAAACATTGTCCTATACTGGTTGCCATTCAGCGTGATGGTTTTGACATGTACTGTGAAAAACAACCTGAAGGCTTCTATCTTTGAAACATTCAATTGTATTTATCATGGCAATAGCATCCATAAGCAAAAATTTTACAGGTTAAATGACCTGGTGGACATGGCCCCAGGTCAGCACTGGCATCAATTTGATATTAGAGTACCAGGGGCATTAGAAGAAAAGTATAGAATTAAATATGGCTCTTACATGGACACTGTAATGCATGTAGGCATGTAGATATGGTTAAGACAACTCTATAAAGTTAAACACAGGGAACAGATCAGGTATGAAAAGTTACTTAAGTTACTTAATGTCCAGAGAGTGGCAGATTGGTGGGCAAGAACATCTTTTCATTACATTACATTACAAATGAAGTAGGGTTAACGCTGCTGGTGGTGCAGACCAGTTGTCAGGAATGATGACTGGCAAAGTGCTGATCTGGCATTTACTCCCAAATCTGACCTGATCTAACCTTTAGTGTGTAGTGACCACATACTGAAGGTGTTTGCTGCACACCATGGTCTGAGGAAATCCTTTATCCTGCAGCTCTACCCCTGAATTTTGTAATATGGCAAATTAACCCTATAAAGCCAATTGTATCATATTTGATACATACTTTTATAATACCTCTATCTACTCAATATGATCAACAAATTACTAAAAAACATCTGAATACAATCAGATAAATGATAAAAATGTCCTCAAATGGATTATAAGTTGCCAAAAACACAAATGAGATCAAATCAAATGAGATATGAACCTATATAATGAATTTTATGGACATTCTGATTTTTATGGATTTTAGCAGAAAGTGAAACAAACATTTCAGCTCCAAAAAATTAGAATTTTCTGGCTATAATCTATGGTCTTGGGCTTTAAAGGGTTAAATGCAGTCTCAGAGCCAGCACAACTAAGCATGGCAGAAAGGACATGCTGGGAACTTGACTGACTTTCTGGATTATTTTCAGTCAAATATGAGACTCTGACTCATGATGTCCTCGGTTATGCAAAAAAGCGCATAGATTTGTTGTCATTGATTTACCATTCATGTCTGTACATGACATGAGTAAGCATATCGGGCAGGTTTTCCATCTGAGCCAGGTACAAAGATGTGTGCTGTGCTTGAACACAGTACAATCACACTGTACAAACAAACTGAGGTTTGGGGATCCAGGATGCTTAGACTTGGCACAGATTGCCTGGAGTGAGTGCACCTTGAATCTGGTTGGTTTGGTACTTAAAGACAATGCATCAGAACAGACTGGTCACCAGAGCAGGGAAAGAGAGAGGGGGAGAGAATGAGCGATATGAATGCCTGAAACTTAACCTTCCTTCATACAGCTCTAACGTGGCTTTTCTGTTTTCAGGTGTAGAAATGAGAATTAAGAAACTTAGTAAACAGCTCCTCACGCTGGGGGTAGAAGTGTTCAAATGATTTTAATTTATTGAAAATGAAAATGCTTCAGACATACAAACTAAAAATGTCTCTGTGAGCTGATACAGCAGCTAATTAGGACTCAGAATCAGCCATAAAGGACTTTTAATGTCGAAGTTTAATCTTCAGTGACTTGTGAGCTCTGTATCTTAACACATGTGATCAGTGGTAGAATAGTTTGTCTGTTAACCAGAAGTTTGTCAGTTTGATCCTGAGCTACATGTCGATGTGTCCCTTGGCAGAATTCTTGAGTCTAATCCGCTTCAACTCAAGTGTCAGATATGAGTGAACGTGAATGAATGTTATTGTGATGAGTACTTAACATAACACTACCATCAGAGTGAAAATGAGATGTGAATGCTTAAGTGTGACCTGTAACTGCTTTGACCAATCAGATGACTAGAAAAGAGCTTTACAAGCTTGTATTCAGTCCCCATTTACCATCTGTTCATTTGCAAATTCATAACTGAGTTTTCATGTTTCAGAATTCAGTAAACTCAAATGTTTCAACAAAGACAAATACTTCTTTCACTGAAAATTTTGACCTCACAGATCAAAAAATGATTGCTTAACTGCCTCATTACTCAAGATCAGAATCCTCACCCAAAGTGCCCAGTTTAGTCATCACTCTGTTCTGGCTGATAGCATTCTCAGAATGTATCTTTTGAGATCATATGAGTGCTGTTACACATCCAAACAGAATCACCTTTACAGTTAAATCATTACTGACAGTTTTTTTGTTCTTTGTTTGTGTATTTTCACAGTGAACATGGAGTATGAGTCACGCTGTAACAGGACTCATAATGCTGTGTGCAGATGTAAGGCTGGCTACAGCTGCCAAGACAAAACATGCTCTGAATGTGTGCCGCTACCAACCACCACTACATCAAGCACACTCTCTCCATCAAGCACACTCTCTCCAACCACCACCACCAGCAGCACCATCATCCCCACGAAATTCGAACCATCTACACCAGGTACGACAGCCGACTGCCTCCTTAAAAGCTTCAGAAACCAGTGACAGAGATAATTGGAAGTTACATTATTTCCTACTATGTTTTGGAGAAAACATCTTTGCTCAATATGTAGAGTGGTGCAGGGATGAGATTCTTTTAAGGCCAACCAAGAAGTGAGCACCGTATTGGATCCCTCGATGAAACCTCTGTGGGGTTATTTAATGTATTGATTAATCATTGCTGACAGTAAGGTCTGTGGTGAAAAAAGGAACTCATTAAATGTACATGTTTTTTCATCTATTATAATCTTTGAAAATGAGCAAGAGTTGTTTCAATTTTTAAATGTAAATGTCAGTGATGAGGGAAAAAAAAGTTGCTTGTTTTAGACACCATAAAGCAAATATTCCTGTCCAGTCCAAGTAGGTCACAGCCACTGAGACATTTTAGTCTGTGTTGTCCACTCGACACAGCTTCACCCTACATAGCCAGGGTACTACCCAAGTTTGGTTTCCAGTGCCAACCACATCATCTTCTCATTCTCCCTTCGTAACAGCAGTAAAGGATATCACTGTAGTACAAGGCCTAAAAGGGTCTGGAAGGAGATGTTAGGACCTTAGCTGTAATTTTGCATAGATCAACATGAAGTACATCTTCAGGATTCTTTGCAAAGCAATACTGACATTGCAAGGCAAATTATTAGTAAAATGACATTAAAATCCATTAATAACTGTTTGATGTATCTTCCTCACAAACATACAGAAAACAGACTATTAACGGATTGACACGGACTAAACATAACCTCAATGATGGAGGTGAAACACTCCTTATCTGTATTTACCAGTATAAATAAAATAATCTGTTTTCTCCAGTGGCTGATGAATCTTTCTTTTTTAGACACTTCCACAGGTCTAGTCTGGTTTCTGCTGATAGTTGCCCTCCTGTGTGCTCTTGTTGCATTTGTCGTTATTGCAAAAGCCTACTCTTTACAACGCTGGATGAGAGAAAAGCTTGGTAAGTACATTTACCCGATCCAGCATTACAGCACTCTTACTGTTTGAAATTCAGTCGTTTATATAATATCATTCTTATTTTTTTTTATTTTTTTTTTGTTCAGGTTACTTCTTGGCTGAAAAATCTGGATCTGCAATGCACTGCTCAGAGGAAGATGGAGTATCAAAACCTATCCAGGAGGTGTGTGGAAAATGTGACCAGACAACGGATGTTTGAATTAAGACTAAAACGTGGACTTGAATCAGATGCTGAGCACTTCAAGTTTTTTTGGACTACAGTGAAAACTGGAGGTGGAGGCCTTTTTCTTCA
Source organism: Scarus forsteni (assembly GCA_036419115.1). Taxonomy (NCBI): domain Eukaryota; kingdom Metazoa; phylum Chordata; class Actinopteri; order Labriformes; family Labridae; genus Scarus; species Scarus forsteni. The sequence continues at coordinate 2,181,598 of JAZDUH010000111.1, forward strand.
TAATCACATTTCTGGACTGCTAAGTTTCCTCTACATGGATAAGACTGCGGGACAATGTGACTGTACAAAGATGAAAGTGTTCAAAACAGAGCAGGGAAACAGAAAAGAGTGCCCTCATGAGGACTTTCTTGCTGGTCATGAGGATCTGTGTCAGCTACTTCAACCTTCAAATCTATCAAGTTCAAGACTGATGATGTCCATAGAATTTTGATGCATGAAGCAGCTGTGAAGAAATGGAGCTATCAAGGAGGAGGGGTGCAGCCGTCTTCTGAGTGTTATGCTTCTCACCTTGATCAGAGAGATAGATGATTCTTTATTTGAAATTTGACAGCAACATTTAGAGTCAACAAGCTTTCCACAAAGCATTTAGGGATTGCAAGCAGTGCGAAACAGGAGTCAAACTTGTCAAAGCTTTTTTTCACTGTATGTGAAATTTTATCTACAAGCCATGGACTCTGGTTTGTTGTTCAGCAAACTGACATAAACTTTAAAGAAAAAGAGCCCTAAATTAAAAAAAAAAAAAATATACCAACTGTGCAAAGGTGGACTGGGGGATAAAGGTGTTCGTTACAGGGGAGGACAGCATTGTGATGGTCCATCAAGAGTAATCAACAAAAAAACATGATGAGATTCATAAACACAACAGGCCCCACTTGACTGTGCATTTTACCTGACTCCATGGCTGTGAGAAACAAGTCATGTCTGACTCTGAACCTTTAATTAAGCCAAATCCTGAAGGCACACCAGATTTTGATTCATATTAAATATTATTACTTTGTACAAGTCTAAAGTGTTTACTAATGCACAATAACAAACAGTCATATTACTCTTAAGGCATTTATTTACATTTTGTCAATAATTTATTTAGAACTTACAGGGTACAAGCATAGAATATAACTTAAGTCAATTTAGGTCTATATTTCTATTTAGATTGGATTAAAATAAACTAGGACATACAACTGCCAAATAAGATATTTTTCCTATGGTTTTGTCATTTGCATTTTCTGTCGTGGCTTAGGTAGCCAACAGATTCTGCTCTTGACAATCATTGTGCTCCCTCGGATTAAACCTGAACACTTGTTCTTGTTTGAGCCCGTAGCATGAAACATATAGGCACAAAGATTTTCTAAAACACAATCATGAAATGTGGAATGGCACCAATATGAAAAATTTGAGGGGACCACTGCTCCTGGGGCATTGTTGTAAAAAATTGAGTCAATAGGACCATGAAGAAAAAGACAAGAAGTGTGGGAGTTCTGAAGACAGTTAACATTTTTATAATCATGTGTTTTTATAAATAGACTGACATAACAAGTGAGAGTTTTAGACCTCCAAGGTCTCAGAAACTGTATTCAAAATAAAACTTTATGTGAATAAAAAAAGCACACTCATGAAAAACAAACACTTGGTTCCATACTGAGAGCCAAGCTTAAAAAGAGTGTGAACAGTACGGTTCATGGCACTTTAAATACGACCGAACAAAGGGAATCACCACCCAGCAGTTCCTCCCTGTGCTAAAGTTCAACTACATTTTTTAAGTCACTTTATAACTGTGATTCATTGTTTACTAGAGGAAGTTGAACGTGTTCAAAACTCCTCCATTGCTTCACAGTTTCTTCCTTAAACAGTCCATGGATCAGTCTGGATGCCAGCAGTCATCACCACCAAAACAAAAAAAATACTAGATTCCCCAGAGGACTTCCTCTTTGGACACGTGGCAGTCCTTCCCCTGCTCCTGCGAGGGGTGGAACATGCTGTCAATCTCCACGCTCCTCTCCTCCTCAGAGAGATTCACACTATCAGAGGGGGTGGGATGACAAACAGGACAGTCTCTCTCTTCCTCTTCCTCCATTTTACTTCTCTCCTCTGTCTTCACACCTTCAATTGTTGGACCCACTTGGCCAGTGAACTGATTAAGCAGGCTGACAATGACCGTACCTGGGTTGTGAACATGGACAGGACCTAAAGAGACAAATAAAAATCTGTAAAAATGTCCTGAAAAAGTTTAAATAACCTTAAAGCAGAGTGGCTCTCATCCATCTAAGATTTCCTCCTGTTGAACAGTTTATCTTTGCTTCTGTCATGACCAAAAATTCCTGATTGGCTATTTGGATTTATGTTGGGTGTTGGTTGTACATCTTTGTATATAAATTATTTTGTGTTTTTACTTGTATAAATGTGTCTGTGCCATAGCACGAAGAGTTTTTCTTCAGACTGCTCTATTGTAAAGTGTCTTGAGATAACACTTGTTTTTAATTGGCACCATACAAATAAAGATTGATTGATCAATTGATCTGGTCTAGCACATGGGCTTGTCGACAAAATTGACTATTTTCAGCAAAAATAAATTTAATGAAATGAAGTTGAAACAAACGTGTTTAAAGTGCAGCATGTGATTAACTGACAGAGTAATTAATCTTGGGCAAACATTGCATGAATTGTACTAGAGTGCCAGCCACAAGTGGGAACTGTGGCTCCAGTTAAGGTTCACTGCCATGCTGCCAAGATGCTCTTAAACCATGCTGTTAAAGACTTGGACACAGCCACGGAGTATTAGGAACACTGCTGAAGTTCTCTGAGGGAAGCTGCCATACTGCCCAGGCTATCCAAGCAGAATTTCAGCTCAGCCTCCTCACAGACAGAAAGGACGTGTTAAGAGAGGACTAAGAGGCTGTCTAAACCAGAAACCCTTAATAAATCCTCTATGAAAGAAAAATGGGCACAAAATAAAAGAATCACCCCCTCACAATGAGAGCACATAAATGTGTTATTGTTTTAGACTGAGACACTTTTTGAATCAGGCTGTAAGGATGTGTATTAAGGCCATAAAAACCATCTCTGCCCCATATACAATCATGAAAGTGTCATTTTCTGCAGTCAGCCCCAAGTGGACACTCAGGGTACTACAGCTTTTGGCATCTCTGCTTGGGTACTTGTTGTGTGTCTTTAATCCAGGTCTAACGGAGGACATTGGACACAAAGCATTTGGCATGAACAGTGCAGGCTGGCAGGTGTTTAATCTATTTTCAGAGTGTGTTTACGTACTACAGCTCTGCCAATGCAAAGTGTTACCATATTTCTGTCAAAGCAGCAAATGATAACATTCAGTTCATCATGGTGACAATAACTTGTGGGGTAGGGTACATAAAGAAAATGTGAGGATTAATTTTTGTAACCTTTTTATGACCCCTTCATAATCCTGAACACTATTGCAGCTATAATTTCTAATGTGTTTCGCTGGTAACAGTTTTATGTTTAATACTGACAGTACGATGGCACACAGTGGAACAGTTTAAGTCAGAGGTGTCCAAACTTCTTCATCAAGGGCCATACAGAAAAATACAGGGGCAATATCAGGGGCCCTCAGCAGTACATCATCTTTAATGTATCAAAGTTTAGCATTTAGCAAAGGCCAGCTAGTTTTCAGTGGGCCCTTGTCATGGTGCAGAGAGGGTAGATGCCTTATTTACACAGTAAAACACAAAATAAGGACAAACTACAAAAAGCTGACAAATTATGTAGGACTGTTGGCGCTTCAGGAAGACTAATAATGATTTGATTAATACTTTTTCACACCTTGTAGCAGAGGCAGGTAACATGGAAAATGAAAGGGATTTGCCACCATTTTTTTTAATCAAGCAAAAGCATCATGTTCAATACCATAATTAAAAAGTACCTGAAGAGTTTACTGGTGGCTGATTGAAAATGAGTTTTAAGACGTATTTGGCCCCTTGGGCATTAGCTTGGACACCCCTGGTTAGGTGTAGTAAATCCTTCTCACTGTGGTGCAATTCAGACTTTTGGGAGGAAACAAAGTAGGTAAAACTTAATTTAGAAAATGATCCAATGCAGGAATCATACAGATAAAAAAATAAAATAATAATTATAATAACAATTATTATCATTATTGTTATTATTAAAACTTATCATGAATTGAGAAGAGTTTAAACCGAAAACATCCAAATTTCCACCACATTTAAAAGTGACACCAGACCATATATTCAAATCAAGAATATCTATCACCAACAACCTTTTCTGATAAATATAAACATTGCGGGCATAATGTAAAATTTAATACCCAAAAATGTTGGAAGTTAATACTTTTAGATTTTTTTTTTGCTAAATTGATTCATTAACAATTTATTCTTTTTAGACGTCACAGACATAAAGGCACAAAATACTGTTAATACTAGCGCTGTCAATGTTACCTACACTTGCCAGCTACACCTTGCGTACCTGCTGATGCTGTAGTCCCCAGTCTTGATAAAATTACCTTTGTTATCCCAACAAAACAGGATAAGTTAGCCGAGATCTTGATAAATAAACTGAGGATTATTCATTACTACAGCAATATAAAGAAAAATAAAGAGTACACTCAAGCCTGTGTACGTCATAAAATGAATGCTACGTTTTTTTTCCCCACTTACAACTCACTTAAATGTCTCATGACCCTCTTTGGGTCCTGACCCACCGTGTCGGAGCCACTGTTGTAACAGACCAGAGCAACTAAGTTGATTTTATACTCATAACAGTAACTCAGCTGTTATGTAACTTTTTTTTTAATCTTGAAAGGACCCATATAAGTGAGACACATGTTTAAAATGAAAGTCTTATTTCACTCATCAGTACCCAGATTGGCAGCTGGGAGGGACGAAGGCTGCTGCTTTGCACTGAATGAGTCTCTTGGATGCTGATGAGTCGACTCCTTTGGCTTATGAGAAGCATCTTGCCCTCCCTTAGAGAAAAAAAAAACATTCATCTGTTTCAGGGAAGCAGTAGAGACATGTAGATAAAGGGTCATGATTTGTAAAGGGCTTCTTCACTAACCTTCTTGCAGAGTTTAGACATAGCTGGAAGACAGCAGAGAAGAAAATGAGTAACATGAAGCCACTTTCTTCACACATGTCCATATGATGAATCATCATACATAATGTTCAGGAAACCAGGCCCGAAACATTTTCTGTTTTATCTACAAAGTTGGTAACACATTGGTCATTTCAGTAAACAAACTATTACACAAAATTACCTTCAAAGTAAACATCACCTTACCTTCCTTGAAACAAGATTCATCTCCAAGACAGCGAACAAAGAGCGGGGTCACAAGGGCCAAGAATAAGATGACAATAACTGGGCACAAGATGAATGCTAGATTGCTCTTCGTCATGTCTTAAAGACAGAAAGAAAATGATTTTAGGGTTTTGGTAAAGCAGAATTCTGCATTAAATGCTATCAAACTAAAAAATAAGGCTAATGCTGAGCCACTGAAGCGAAGCCAGCGAGTTTTATGAGGTTTGCTGATATATTTGAATATAATAGCATGCTGCTGTCAGAGTTAGCATGCCAGTATTACTAAAAAACAGATATGTGCTGTCATATTTAGTTGAACCCTCAGACATCCCTTAAATAAAAATAAGGGCCACACAGCAGCCAAACTCATAAAGTGGCCACATTTACAAAATAATGATGATAATGATGTTAAATTTCAATCAAAATGTTTCTTTTCGCAACTGCAAAAACTGAAATACAAAAAATGAAAACATCGCTGTCGGATGACTTCTCATCATGTCTGTGCAATAATGTTTGCAGCAGCCAAAGCATAGGTAGTAACTGAGCAGCTGCACCGATTAAACGCTGTTGCCAGTTATTGAACCTGATTAAAGGCCAAGGGAGGGGCCAAGGTAAACCTGGCTCAAAACCTCAAAGCTGAACCTTAACTGGCTTTATGTTTTTTTAAACTGGTTGTGTTACAACAGACTGTTAAGCCAAAATCAGACTATGCAACTCTTTTTTTTTGGCAGTTAAGACATTTAATTTGTCAGATTATGTCGCCGCAGAGTTATAGACTCATGTGGTGACTTGAAAATCATGACAAGACTACAAGTTGAAAACAGGCTACATTTTACAAATGACATGATGTGTTGGGATGGAGGTAGCTCCTCAGAATCATGTAATAAAGACAGGGTTATTGTTTCCACAGCTTAACAAATTGTCTTGTGGCTCTGGATGCAACAACTCCAGTCTGTTTACTTCTGTGTTTGTTGCACTTGCAGGGTTCCCGTGCTCTCACTGGGCAATGACTGTGGCGAGAGAGAGGAAAACATAGGAGGTAGGAAAATAAATCAAACATGAAAAACTTTATGCTATTGAGATGCAAGGTGTCCCAGGTGAGTCTTTTGTTGCTGGTCACTATGACACTATATGAGACAAAATGACCAATTTGGCCAACAGGCCTCAAACCCCACGACTATTGGATTGGGCCATAACCCTGCATAAGTCAGGCATTCTGGCCCTGGCATCAGACCTGCCCGCAGATATGTCTAGGCCCTTGAAATGTCTGGTATATTGACCCTCCTCAGATGTCTTTAATAATTTCACTGTTCAGGGAATGCCAGGGGCCTTGCACTTGAACTGCACTTTGCATGTATAGGCTGTAGTCCTATTATAGGTTGGCATAATTTGAATGGGGTTGGCTTCTTTACCCACTGTCATTTCACACTCTCTCTCTCCATCTTTCAACTCTATCACTGTCTTGTCAGTCAAATAAAGGCAGAGACAGTCCACAAATGCTATTCATAAAAAAAGACTACCGAAATAATAAGTGCTTTTTGATGAGACGGTTTAGTGCTGTCAGCACTCACTCTCTATGCTGCATTGGGAATGACAAAAAGAAAAGTTGCAGGTCTAGGCGTGGATGAATGGACCAAACATTATCATGCCAACTGATAAATTCAATTGTACTATTCACAACATGAATATGAAAAATAGGGGCTGTACTATTTGAGGAGGACGTGGTTAACACTTAGAAACAGGTTATGACGGATTCAATGATTTTTAAGTGGAAAAAAACAGGGGATCATGGTCTACATTTAGACTGGACCATTTCCTTACAAGTCTCTATGTGACTCAGGCCCAGAAAGACTTCCCCTTTCTCCCCCCTTACAGCCAGCCTTGCTCAGCATTAGATGTTCTCTTTGCATTTTAGTGTAACAGGACTGCTGTCTGGTCTTAAACTGTTATTCCCTCCAGGTCTGTAAAAACTTAAATAAAGTGTTCTTAAACTTTGCTTTTTTAATTGTGGGAGCTACTTTAATGTCAGAAGTTAGAGTAGATAGGTTGAGTTGAGATAAAAAAAAAAAACTAAAAAAACTAAAAATGTAAATACAAAAATCTTAATTGAGAGTTTGCATGTTTGTGCACTTCACGCCTCTCACCCTGAGGAGGTTTGATGCCCATTTGCCCACTCCTGTCAGCAAAGTCTGGCTCCACCAGCAGAACATATATTGATGGAGTCAAACTCTGGGGACCATGAACATCAAATTTTCACAGCTACCCAAAAAAATTGAGGAAATGCTGGAGTCTGGTGTACCTGGCTTTGCCACCACTCAAACCTTAAAGGTTTATGTGTGTATGTGTTTAAATGTATGGCCTTAATTTACTCTCCTCTCTCTGTCTCCCACGCACATTTACCTGTTTTGGGATGTGTTCCATTTCCTGCTTGTGGGACTGGCAGAGGGTTACACCTGTGTGAGATTAAAGCAGAATATTTTACTTATCTCAAATATGTGAGCCATTAAACAAGGGCACACTGTAATCACCATGTTTATGATTACCATGATAATCTTAATAAATTAAAAAGAGCATTCAAATTTGGCTCAGTATCACTCTGATCTTTTAAAACCTCTCTGTGAGGTATTTTCTGTGTTTTGTAATCATTGTATCCATGGCTTACGGTGGAAATCTGCAGGATTTGGCAGAAGTGCTGCTATGTCCTGAGGAAGCTGAGGAAAGTGTGTGTTTATCTTTTTCCGCGATAACCCCGGCTGCTTCTAGAAAACAAGTACATCAAGGACAAATTCAATGGTTAGTAAAAATGAAAGTGCTGAACACAGGATGTCTCTCATTTGCACAACAGCTACTTGAAAAGTCAGGCTTCTCTGCTCTGAGGCACCAAGACTAAATTTTACCCATTTTGTGGCACTTTAAGGAGTTACTACACATTATCACATTTCAGAGTAAGTTGAAGTTTTCTCATTAGATGAACACTAGAGCTAACAGATGTATTTCTGGATCATATTACATTTCTGCATTCTGCTTCCTTCTCAGAAAAGTAAACAGGGAAACATGTTGTTAGCCCTGGGGTGAGAACACTGACCTGCACTAGTAAGCATCCGGTCAAGGACCTTTGTTGCATGTCTTAACTCTCTCTCCCCTCATTTCCTGTCTGTAGCCTGTAAGTAATGTTCCACTAAGAAAGATACTTCCACTCCGTAAACAAGCTAATGTGGCTTCAGATGTTCCCAGAACAAAGTTTTGCCTTTTGCTCCAAGTAATTTAGTGAATTGTGATAAAAACAAAGTCAAAAGAGCATCAGGGTGTTGGGGTGGTTGTATTTTGTAACTGACACATTTCCAACACTGAAGTTTTCTGTTAGAATGCCTTTTTGATCTGGTACTACCTTGGCACACCCCTTTCATCTCAAACGTGAGTTTTGACTAATAGCACAACATGGTTGTTTGCTCGTGGAAAAGTTTAGTGTTGTAAACGTGTCAGTTACACAATCACTCCTAAGCTGTACTTCAAAAAGCTTGTGACATCTAAAATTCAGTTCTTAGCTGTTAGAGAAGCAACGTGCAGCTTAGATTTTGTGCAGGTTATCTCCTTAAAAGGCAGAGTCGACCAGAATCACTGTCACTGTCAGCGTTTATACAACTGACTCAGGCACAGTGCCATAATTACAACTTTGGATGAGCCTGTCAATGCAATAGGGACTAACCATTTCCCGTAAAGGTTTGTAAAAATATTTCTCAGAAAATTATTTAAGTATTTAGCTCCCTATACATGGAGAGAGAGTCTTTGATGAACTGTGGACTTCTTATGTGTCTAACTGTGTCTGAGCTCCTATTGAAAAACACAAAAAATATTTTCTTTTTTAATCCAGAAGAAGAAATGATTTATGAAGCCATTCTGAAACTGTCATGTAATTCCTTCAATAAACTTTTCATGATATTCATCATTGTTTATTTTGCAAAAAACAGAGGGAGACAATTTAGAGTCACTAAAACTAGACTGAAGCATTTATGTTTACCTCTTTCAAAGCGTTATTCTAAACAAATAAAAATAGACCTGACTGTCAGCAGAGGCAGTGTCAGTTATTGTGGATAGGGGGAGAGCTGATCAAAATCTTTGAATAAAGTGTCTAATTTTTACCTTGTTGTTTAACCCCATTCTTCAAGTGAGTTCTACTCATACCACTCCTGATATTTAGTAATGTGCTGCAAAACACATTGAAGCTGCTGGTCAATCCACTTTTGTTTAAAATCACATTGGATGTTGGGCAGTCACCCTAATTTTGTGTTAAACTGAGCCACAATTTAGACTTCTTCAATCTCATATGTGCCATCATCACATCTTAGACTTCTGAGTTGTTTCTTCTGACTAACTCTGATAAGTTCTCTGATTTTAAAGGAATGTATGCTCCTAAAAAGGTCTAAAAACATTATTTTGGTCCATTCTTTCTAGTCTTTAATAATACCAATGGCACATTTTTGAAGGCTCTACTCACACATTAAGCTGTGTTGCTCATTCCACGAATGCATGATCCTTAAAAGTTATATCTCATTTTACAGTTGGCTAATCCGGATTTCGAGTAAATAAATGAAGAAATGTAGTCCAGATCTCATAAAAACTTCTTCTGTAGGTGTGATCTCTGGGTGAGCAATCACTTCCTGCTGTACACCTATAGCTCTCACCTCTTCCTGCTCTGAAGGATGCAGTTTTGGTCGTGAAGCTCTGGGCCACTCACAATCGTTGCAGATTGGAGTTTGGCAAAATAGATCTGACAAGCTCAGGGATTACAGGGATTTGATCAGGCTGATCAATCTGCAGTGAAAGGTTAGGTGTTGATCCTCATCTAAGTTTCAACAGCATCCACACAGCAGTGACCTGATGCATGCATGCTCAGCTGCTCCCTAACCTGTTTTAAAGCTTTGGTATTAAGAATTCAACTCACTTGATTGGTCAAAAGTACATATATTACCATAGAAGCATTATCTCCTTGCACATTATCACATTATAACAACTATATTTAAGGTGTTAAATAGCATTAAGAAACCATGTTTAATCAATAAGTATATGACCAAGGAAAGGCAGTAATATTGTGGTGTCTTTCTGTGAGTCAACGGCACAAGCGGGTGGGCCAGGGCCCAAACACAATGCCACAGCTTCATGGGCACAACCCTGCTTCAAAACCAGTGTGCCACTCCACTCAGCCTTTTTCCTGCTTGTATCTCAGCATGAACCAGAGCAAAACTACAAGGAAAACCATTGTTCTGTACTCTGTTTGAGTAAAGGATGTCCAGGTTTTTGTTTTTACAGTAAGATTAACCAAGAAAGGAGGCCCAGAGATCTGATAATTCTTTGCATTTTTGTAGGGTTGTAACATGTCAATAATCTGTCAGGGTGACCTCTGGTCACAGTTAGTGAATATTTGAAACAGTATTTTGAATGTCATGACTCCCTCTACTGGTTGAGATCTGTCAATGAAAAAAAATAGAAAAGTACTGTACCAACTGTGGTTTCTTCCTTTGTCTTTTTACAGTATCTGCAGTTATTTGATAATGGGACCAGATCAGTACATGTGTATCCGTCCTCACAGACACACTCCACATTAGATGTGCTGCTGCAGTTCTTGACCACCTTCAGATGATAATCTAACACAGTGGACAAAAAGAAGAAGGGATGTTAAAATATGAATAAACTTTTTCAGACATGTAAAGATCATGTATGAGATGTTTCAGATGTCTTATAGGTCAACATAAGGATAAATGACACCCCTTAATCTTTTAATGCCTGAAAGCACAAATCATAGCCAGAAATTCTATTTTTCTGAGCCAAATTGTTTCAACTGAAATCATGAAAAAGAAAAATGTCCATAAAATTTAACATATACATTTTTGTATCTCATTTGAGTCATGAGGAGTTTTTGGCAACTGATTCATCTGATTGTATTCAGATTTGATGATCATGTTGTTAAGATAGAGGTATCATAAAAGTATGGATCAAATATGGTACTTCAGGCATTATAGGGTTAAATCAGGGCAGAAATGACTCATAGTTTCTTTACCTGGTCTGCAGTCTCCATAGCAGCGGTGACAGCTGATTTCTCGGTTCTGCATCGTTGTGAAGCTTCCTGCAGGACAGGGCGCGCATACTGTACAAGACTTCTGAAACTCACCTAGAGCAGAGAGACAAATGAGGGCAATCAGATGACAGGCAGAGTGAGCAGAGTGCGTGTTTTTGTTGGAGGATGTGGTCACACAGCTCAGAGACAAAGTGCTGCAAGTATAGTTTTTAGAAGGTCAGGCAGAGCAAATGTGCAGGAAACAGACTGGGACAGAAACAGACTCAGGACTGTAAAGGCATGAAACACCAAATCTCTAAGTTAAGGAGGAAGGAGCTATAAAATTAATTTGATTTAGGCGTTTCATTTATTTTACATAACTTGTAATATAAACTGAGAGGCTGTAAAGGAGGAAACAGTTAAAATCATATAATATGAGCCCATGAGAGACAGGGATCCTTCACATTATCAGTATTTTTTTTATATTTAACTACATTTTGCCATAGCCTGTCTTTTTTAAATGATTTCTGCACATACAGAAACAACATGGTTTTGTTGTTGATTGCAATAATAAGCATTTAGACATCTTTTACATTGATAAAACCCCATGAAATAATGTTAATTGGAGAAAAGTCCCTTTTAAACATTTCTTTGAGGATGTAAGTTTTGATTATGCATTTTGCTGTACCAAAAAGCCTGTTTACATATTTTAGCCCTTAAAACAAGTTATGTTAAGAGACAAATGCATAATCTGAAAGGTTTTCACTCTTAAACAGGGTTCAAAGATCAGGGACCTGATTAAATGATATACATTTGTAAATACTTTAAATTGTCTAATGCTAGAGTTCCTTGGAGATGTTTCATAATTATTTTGTAAATTTGCCTGAAGAGTGTTTCCTTAACTTTCTGAAGCTCATTTGTGTCTTTTTACAGAATAACGTGGCATTGATCATTCTGAGTAGCCCAGTAAAGAAAAAAATGCTTTATTTTTGTCAAGCTGTTAGGTTAAAAAAAAAAAAAACATCCTGCAGGTTTTAACTGGTTGATGATGTCAACAAGGAGAGATGAGATTTTTAAGATCGAAGATTTTTTCATTTAAAAAAAATATATATATACATATCTATCTATCTATCTATCTATCTATCTATCTATCTATCTATCTATCTATCTATCTATCTATCTATCTATATATATATATATTTATATATATATATATATATATATATACATATACATATATATATATATATATATATATATATATATATATAGACATACATAGATACATACATATATATATATATATATATATATATATATATATAGACATACATACATACATATATATATATATATATATATATACAATATGTATATACAATATATACACACACACACACACACACATGTGGGCATAGAAGGAGGGGGGTAGGGAGAGTGAGAGACAGAGACAGAGAGACATAGAGAGAGAGAGAGAGAGAGAGAGCTGGTTTGGAATAGAGGTCCCGTATGATGTCTTTCATAAGGCCCAACATTTCTGGTAGTGCCCCTGAATGTAAGCCAAATAATATAGAAATAATAGAAATAACCAACTGGAAAGACATTTGTTTTGTCTCCTTGTCTTTAGATCTGAGATGTGCTGCTTTTTCTCGTTTTATGTAACATATTTGGATTGCATGATTTACATAGAATCTCCTTTTTCAGAACCTCCTCCTTGTCAGATTTTACAAACAACTGCTGTTTAATTGACTTTAACAGTGAGTCAAAGCTTGAACTAATTGAAAAAGAAACATTTCTTACCTGCAGGGCACATTCTGCACCCCTAAAAACAGATACAGTTAAAAAATTAAACCTCACTCCAAAAAGTCCAGGTACGCTTTTACAGATATATACAGGATTGTATTTACATTTAAATCTATAATACATGTAACATATAGACCAATTTAACAGTTGAAAGCAAATTACAGAATGTTTTTTTTTTCTGAATGGTTTGATTATTAATTGAACAAATGTGGAGATGGTGATCATTTCTTACCTGAAGTGAGATGGGTAATAGCTGGGCAAAAAACATGAGGACAATCACAAAACATTGCATCCTGCAGAGAGTCGATCATGTAGACAGGTTTCAAAAATGTTATGTAAGCTGTTAAGATAAAAAAACTTAATTTCAAGCAAATCATACTGGCAGATTTAAAGAACTAGAAAAGTCTCATAAACAGTACAAATATTTGTACAATCATCCTCAACACAAATATTCATAGCATCGGTAAAATGTATCAAACACATTATATACACATCCTGTAATTATGGTTTTGCACAATCACTGGTTTAAATCTAACAGAATAAACCACAAAATAAAAATCTTACCTTGAATGTGTATTATCTCTTTGTTTGTTCACTTCCTTGAGGCGTGATTGTCTCCTTCAGTCTGCTCTCTTTCTCTGCCTGCTATCTGTCACTGTTTCCTTACCTGCGCACATCTTCCTTTCTTCCTCCACCCACACAGATCTGTCCACACACCGTTTCTCTTCAGCTTTGTCACTTTCCATACAAACTGTGAGAACTGACGAAAGAGGAATTATTAAATGTCTACAGTGCACTTTGTCTTTCAAAGTCACTCAGATCGATTTGTTTTATAACCTGCTGTTTTAACTTCTTACTATTTTTCTTGGGACAAAGCAGTAGAACCTTACTGTGTATGGAAGAGTAAATTTATCTACAAAAAGAGAATAGGGACACATTTACGTTAATCTTTGTGGCAACTGGACTCCTCCATATAGATCAGTGGTTTGAAACCTTTTATTTTTCCACTAAGCCTCCTTCTCCTCCTCACAGCCAACAGACTGGCATGACAGTATAATAACATCATTAATCAATCAGTTTTGATTGTTTTTAGTTTAACTCCAACAGTGGCATGAACCCCAGACAACTCTTGTATATAAATATATTATTTTGATGGGCTTGGGGGAAAGGCCTCACAGTCTGGCAGGTCGAGTCTCTCTTTCTTTGAACAAAACAGTTATAAATAAGCACATATCTGTGAATCACATTTTACAGCACCAGACGAACAATAACAAAGGAAAAGTAGCTGTGACAAAGACTGAACAGAACTGTGGGGGTGAAACACTATCATGAGCTCATAATTAAATCACTGGCGATGACACTCGAAACATTAAAACTACACATCAAATAAGAGTAATATTTAAATAAAAATGGCAAAAGAACAGAATATATATAAACTTTTAACTCCATGTATAAACCAGTAAACCGTTAAAAACATGAGTGGGATAATAAAACAAAGGAATTTTAAACTCAAAATTATAGATGTTTCACAAACCAATTAGATGGAGTTAAATAATAAAATATTGTTAAGAATGATAAAACACAGGTAAAATATATCATCTAATAAAACACAAAAATTTAAAATGGATAAATAAATGATATCGCTTGTCAAAGTAAAGCTTAGTCAAATGTGAGACTAAGGAGTAAGGTCATGATTTTATTTTTAAAAATGACTGATACTCTACCCCCAGGTCTTAGTGGAAAATGTCTGAGTACCTTGTTTTCAAGCTTGAATATCTCTCTTCAGACCAGACTATGTTTCTGTTTTTGTAATCATTTGAATGAAACCAACCTTCAATTTCAAGTCAACCCGCAGGAACTGAACTGAAATAATGACACAAAATGATCTTGTTGCTCAGCTGTTTCTTTTATTTTTTCAGTCTCTCTTTACACATAACAGACTGCAGCTCTGCAGTGAAGCTTCTTTAGCCTAAATTACTCACTTTGTGTTTAAAGCTGCATCGTCATGTTTAAGGTGCCGGATTTTTATGCCACACAAATTCAGATTGATTTCTACAGGAAATCTTCCTCCTCTATAGGAATTGACAGGAAATGACATTTTGTTCATAATTATCCCATTACTGAATTGTTTTGAGTGCTTTTCATGTGTGACACTGCATATTCTTCTTTTGCCGTCTTTAAACACAAATACTTATTCAAAGCTAGTTTCCCATTATGTATTTATTATCAAAGCCATCAAACAGTCATTGTGCTGAAGCGTTGGCATCTCAGTAGTTGGCTCCCTTTACTCTCGAGTTATTGTTAAATCGGCCCTATCTGGCAAACAAATACGCTCATACAGAGGAAGTTAGACTGGAAAAATATTTCCACTTAATTTACATGTTCAGTTTTTATAGATTTCATCCAAAGACAGCTCAGTGTCAGTGTTTTTTCTTTTATGAATCAGACCAATGCCGAATTATGTTCCCTTCTTCTTCTTCATGTTGCATATTTGCCAGATAAGAGTCTTTTAAGAACACTCACTGAACAACACAAACTGAACACTCAAAAAAGATTCACACGGTCACATGCATACATAGAGACTCACTCTGTGTGTGAAAGTAAACCTACACATGAGAAATGTTTTAATGCTTTACACAGTTCAATCTCTGACATCCACCTTATGCAATTAGCATTCAGCTAATTTCAACACATGCATCAGTTTATATAAGCTTCAGTCCTCCCCGTGACGGCCTCTATTGCTGACATAAAACACGTGAGATGTGTTGCAGGTATGAGAGACTGTTCCGGCCGGGCAGGAGAGAGACACAATGAAATGTGTCTTTTCTAATTATTAAAGAAAAAGGTAAAAATGTCAATAAACAAGTCAAATATAAGGAATAATGATGACATCAATTTAGAGATAAAGGTCAAACAGTTGACTAAAAGTTAAACCGTTGGTTACATTTGAGAGAATTAAAAAGTTGATGTGTTGACATGATGATGACGTTTAAATCGGAGATCAATGTGTAAAGTGGAACAAACTTTAAATCTGAATTATGTCAATATATAAAGCCGAGGGTAAAAAAAAGTTACAATGCTGGAGATAAAGTCAAAGCAGTTTGATATATTCCCCTGAGCAGATGCAGTTTCCAGAATAGTCTCTTCAAAGTCCTTCAATTATTACAACCCTATTAATGAACTAAAGGCAGCGTTTCTTTTTCATTTAAAGATTTGAAGACATTTATAAGATGCTTTAATATGCTGTGTAAAAGTCTCAAATGTTGGTTTTATTCTTGAAATGATATTCCAACTTTATTCTTGAAGTTTCATTCTTTTCTGACATTTCTACTCAATTCTCAAAAAAATGAGTAGAAATTTACATTTGTTAACGTTGTGTTTTCTTACTGACATTTTAATTTTCGTCCTTGATGGTGAGTAAAATGAAAAATATCCTCTCTCTCATTTTTTCCGCATCCTGCCCGGCCCTAAAAGTCTCCTGTACAGAAGAAATGTTTTCCATCTGTACCAACCAGGGTTATTTTTTACATCAGTGTTGTCTGATCAATGAGCAATGACAGGTGGGTTGTTCTCTTTAAAGTGATGATTTTATTACAGTTTTGCTACCATGTATTCCTACAGTGTGTCTGCATTAGAGTTCAGAGTGTCCAAGAAGCATAAATAAAGTCAAAATGAGGTATGTGTTGGTGTTCACTTATTCTTCTAGTTCTGCACATTCAGCATGAAAAAGATGGAGAAATGATATTTTCTGCCTCCAGTGAGTCCACCTCTTTTTTCCTTTTGTATAGAATTTACAGGTTATAGTGCTAATTTGTTTATATACATTTTTGCTTTGCTCTTTCTATGTGCAAACTTCAACAGGCTCAAAAATAGGTTTAGTTATATACATCAAGCACCTTAGTGAAAAGCTGCTCCGTCAGCTTTTATTATGATCATTTACTCTGCACGTCATCCCGATGATCTTTGTAATCTGACCATTTAAGTTTGGCACTCGATACCGACCGTACACGTCTTTGTAACCTCCTTTTCTTTCTTTTCTACTTTCTTTGTCCTGATTCAGCTCAGCCATGCAGTTTTAGTCAAACAAAAACATACCTGAATATGATCTAAACATTCCTACTGACATTTTAGCCGATTCAAACACTCTCTTGGCTTGTTACACAATGCATTAACATGGCTCCTCGTCTGTTTTGAGCATTAATGCGCACACTTTGATATCAGATATATCAGACTGTACACAGAGGTGGTCTGGGATGCCTTCATTCAGATCAGGTTGGTTGTGCAGACTCAGAGTATACAAGTTCAAGTTGAAAACCTCCCTTCATTTGATATGAACTGCAGTAGTGCAGCAAAGAGCATTAAGGCAAATAACTGATTTATTTATGTCTCTCCTGCCTCGTTTGTGGTGATGGAGTTAAGCTTTTTCTTTAGCAATCTGGATGATTTGGTGCAACTTAGTTAAGGGAATCTTTCAGCTTTGAAGCAGCTCTTCATTCAGTTCACCTCAGCCTTTTAATATCTATTCATAAACAATAACAATGGGATAAAAGAGGACACCGACTCCAGCGGCTGTCATTCACACAATGGAGTCAGTTCTTAAAATGGGCTGTTTACATTCAACACATCACTACTTCCTCAGTTTTTATCTTAAATTTAATTGTCAGTTCAATATATGCAGCAACCAGCGAGGTTTACAGTATTAGACTGGTGAAATATAACTGTTGCTTTTATGGTGCGCTGTGTGACAAATTGAAGAAGTTCTGTTGTGTACAGTCGTGATCCCCTTGGCTCACAGATCTCTCCCTTTTTATTTCACTCTACTGCACACAGGATACAGAAGCAAGCGACCCGGCCACAGGTTGTCACTGAGGACATACTGGTAATGCATTGTGCAATCACCCATGTTGAAGCACTGTATAGGGCCATGGCAGCTCTGTGACAGACTGTTAGAGTACTCTAAAGGGTCAGAGACACAGAGCTAAATGAGGAGACCCCACTGTTCATCAGCTACAAGAAGCTGAAAGAAGGAGCTGACTAAATTTTACTGAACACCGTGGAAAAACTTTGGTTACAATAGAACTGAAAACAAACCTACAGTCATAAGATGATGAAATTCTTCTGTACTGCTGGCTGAAACTTTTACAATGAAGCACAAACAACATAAAATAAAAGGTATGTAGGTATTCAGAGAGATGACTCAGCAGCTTATGGTTTTCAGAGGAGTCTTCTAACTTACACTACAAGACAAGAAGAGTTCTGATTCATTTATTTTGAAGGTTTTGCTTCAGTGCGACCAGTAAAGGTGTTAATGTCAAATTATTATAACCATGACTAAATGTACCAAAACATCCAATGACCTTACTCATTGTTTCCAGAGCTGATTTTTTCTGTGACTGCTCCAGGGGAGAAACGAAAGTTTAGGGTTCTTGTGACGGCTCCACTAGCTTCACATGTCCAGACTATCAGCTGCTTTGGGCCCTCAGCACTGCATGACCGTAAACCCCTTTACTCACAACTGAGTCTAAAACACTCTGAATCTTCAGAGGACTCAAATAGACTCAGTTTTTCTACCTATTGCTGATGACCTCTTACCATCTGCAGGGCAGTTACATTCGACAATGTTCAATGACAAAAACTTCAACTTTCAGCCACAGTTTCAATGATGAGCGCTTCCTCAGAAAAAGATGAATTGCGTGGGCAGCATAAATTGAACAGTGGGACTCACTGAAAATGATCATGTGTAAACATGGTGTTGCCATAGTTACAGGTATGTATTGCATTGCGTGGTACTGTGGCTGGATGTAGTGGAGGTCACATGATCACATCAGGTGAGGAGGTGTCAAGATCTCCCATTACTCGAGGAGGAGGGCGGAGATGCCGACGAGCTGTCGTTTTCTCTCTGGCTGTCGTCAGTGGACGCCGGCGCCGCAGAGTTACTGAGAGAGAAAAGACAGGCAAAGTAAGACACAAACTTCATTCATTTCTTTTAAATATCTGAAACTGTAAAATAGAAACTCTAGAAACTCTATACAGACCAGAATTCCCTTTATACAGATCCAAGGGTATAGTTACACAAACTGTAAATACTTCCTTCAATTTCAACAACGTAAATAATGAGATGGATTGTTTTCTATTATTTGATTGTAGTGGTACTTTCACAGAAGTTTAGCACGGCATGATAATGAACAAACGAGCCAAGTGTATCATCCTATCTTTAACATATTTTCCTTAAAAGCTATGGTCTACGATTTGGAAGCTTTGTACATATTAATAACACCGTTTATAAGGCTGTTATGGTCCTATGGTCCTATCTACACAGTATAAAGACCAAAAAGAACGAAAAAAAATCCATTCAGTATATCCGCTGAAAAGCTGCATACTAGCTGACCAATCAAACCTAAGAACCTGTGACTATTAATTGGTCCGTGAGTTGGTCCGTGAGTCCATCCAATCTCCCCTCGCCACGCAGCTGGCGCGTCATGCGTAGTGCGTCATGGTCCCGCCTCCTCCCCTCTACCTCCGGTGAGCAGCTAGCAGCGTTAGCTACTGAACTATCATGGAGCCGGAAAAGCCTAGCGCCGAGACCGAAGCCGCCTCCCTCTCCCGCGGGGCCCAACGGAGCTCTGCCCGCGGGTTGAGGCCTGTTAGCGGGCTAACGGCTAACAGCTAACGAATAGCCTCAGCCGGCCGTCAGACCTTCAGCATCGGCCGTTTCGCCCCTGGTTGATCAGGTAATGGCTTTGTTTACTACAGTGGGAGATGTCTGCTGAATAACTCTGGTTAGTTTGTGCCTGCACGGGCTAATAACTTGTAGGGGAGCGGGTTAGCCTGTTAGCCGCTAATCGTTTGCACTGTAAGCTGAGCTGGGGAGGACAGGCTGAGAAAGATAAATCCTCCCCCACACTCGGCTCCGCTCTGGCGGCCAAGACCCGCATTGCCGCCGGTCCAATTGAAATGGCTACTGCTGTGTGTTACAAGGGAGATGTCTGTCGTGTTTGATACTTTCAGTTGAGCTGAGCTGCTTTTGATTGAGTTTGCTGCTGATATATTGTGCTAGTCGCTCGTAGCTCTGTCCGAGGGGGCTATATGAGGCGACAAGAGCTGGGGGCGGGATCTTGGAACACGGAGGGGAGAGGTGAGGGAAGGAGGGGCAGGCTGCGGTTTCAAATCGTAGACCACAGCTTTAAAGATAAACAAAATCTTCACTGATAATAAATGTACCAGCCAAAAATAAAAAAATGCCTAGGAACTCAACAAAAAAAAGAAATTAATCAGAAGCTTCTCTTCCTCTATGTTTTTACTAGGCAAGAATGTATATATTATTCAAGACTGGCAAATAATACACCAAATACATCACATCAATGTAGCTGCTAAAAGATTTTAGTTTCTTAAAGATACTTTCCAAATTTGTGGCATCAAAATGACAGAAAACAAATGACAACGTGCTAAAAATGTAATAGAGTACATGTCGGTCTTTTTCTGTCTCCATGAGAAATTCACAGTTTCTGACAAAAAACAAGGTAATACTTTATAATAACTATTCGTTATAACTAGTTAATAGATCATTAGTAACTGTTAATTAATGACTTGTTAAGTGTATATTAATAGTTAGTTTATCAGTTATAACTACTTAATTAATCATTAGTAAGCAGTTAATAAATGAGTTATAAATGACTTGTTAACTGTATGTTAATGCTTTATAGCTCTACCTTATAAATTAGTAATATAACATGAACAAGCTATTAGTAAATTACTTACTAATGACCTGTTAAGTGTCAGTTAATAGTCTATATATGTTATTGGGACGTTATTCTAAAGTTGCAACTATTCCTCATTTATTGACTGTTAGTAAATGAGGAACAGTTGCAACTTTAGAATAACATTCCAATAACATACGTAGGTTAATAACTAACACTTAACTAATATATTATCTCACACTTTACAGCTACGTTGTTAACAGTTTGTTAACCATCTACTAATGCATCTACTATTAACTAGTTATAACGAATAGTTATTATAAAGTGTTACCAAAAACAAATAACTTTTATAAAAACTTCAAATGCCCTCATACATTTTCAGAATTAAGTAACATTTTATTGTGAACCATTTATTTGATTTTCTTCAATGGAAATATATGTTGTTGCTTTATTTTGCAAACAATCATTACCTTCTGTTGGTTAATGTTAAAATCCCCTCTTTGTTCCCTGTTGACTGCTTGTGAAGCAGCCCAACCGGTGCATTGCAAGTATTGATGTTGCTCATTTAAGGGTAGTTTGACTTAAATCAAGATATATAGATGTTAAAATAAGAAAGAAGTATAAAAAAATATTGAAATGAATAATAATAAATAATGAAAGAACATTGGCATTAAATAGAAAATTTGGAAATGAGACTGTACAAAACACAAAGAATTTACAACATTTGATAGTTAACACAATTAGAATATTATTATAAAATGCACTGTTAGGACTGTAGGGATATTGTGCTGAGCATTGCACTTCAGAGTTAATGAAGATTTTAACTGCTTCAGTACATCCGAAGGTTGAGAATTAAGATGCAAGACTTTAACAAACAGTCCTTTAGTAGGCTTTCACTTTCTAATTGTACTGGCATGAGCTAACCGGCTTGACTTCCTGTCTGCTTCTATTTCAAAGTAATCTGACACACCAGATGGACCACTCAATATATTTCACTGGTCCATCTGGGCCCACAGAAAGTGTTTGGGAATGGGCAGAACCTTTTAAAAGCATACGTAGCAGCTGATTGGATGATTGTTCTGTCAACCCCATTTCTCCAGGGCCAGTCAGATAATGTTGTCGGGGGGGCACTAATGCTGTGATGTAAAGGACAAAACGTGAGCCACTTCATAGAACAAACTTTCTGCTGTTGTCTCGCTCGTAGCACCTACTCCGCAGAACGGTGATTGAGATGTGCCACTTTGGGCCACTGACAATTGTTGTAGACTTGGCAAAATCGATCTGATAAAAGACATTGAATCAGGTGGATCCGGGGTGGACATTAGCTCAGTTGGTAGAGCGTCCGCCCCATGTACGGGGGCTGCCAACCCCCAGCAGCGGCTGTAGGTTCGAATCCCGGCCTCAGCCCTGTGCTGCATGTCATCCCCCCTCTCTTCACCTGCTTTCCTGTCACAACTTCAGCTGTCCTATCAAATAACGGCCATAAAAAGCCCAAAAAAATAACTTAAAAAAAAAAAAAATCAGTTGGATCCAACTGCACTGCAAGGCTAATTTTGAAGTGTAAATGTGGAATTTCTGATATGAAGCAAAATTAACTGCAGAGAAAAACAAATGAAAATTCAATAAAATTGAAAATTAAGGGTTAAATGTTTCCATTGACGAGGAGCAAATCATCTGAACTTGTTCATTGAGCTGACTGAGGGCTTCTTTAATCTGAAATGTGATGTACCATGAAGTACAAGTGTCTTTCTGCTGTGCACTCAGACCCAGACCAAACACAGAAAACTTTGGTCTTATTAAGTAGCAGAGCTAAGATGTCTAGAAGACCCAGTTCTTCTAGATATCAGGACATGGACAGGACATGCTGTGGACTTCAAGTGAGTGTGTGTGTTTGTGTGTCCGTGTGTGTGTGTGTGCTTTACTTGTCTCCACTTTGTGTGATGAGTCTCCTGCAGGTCTCCATCTGTACATCCAGACCTCTCTTCATGGAGCACATCTCCATGTACTCATGCAGATGACGGTTCATGTCGCTCTTTGCTGTGGCTAGTTCCATCTGGAGGAAGAAAACAGACAGTCAAATATATTCCTAGAGTTAAATAACAAATGCTAAAATCATCAACAATAAAAGTGTTTATTTTGCAAAAGTACCACAAAACCTGATAATAAATCCAATCAGTTTGTGATTCTGTCTGTTCTTTAGGTTCTCACTGATAAAAGGTCCAAACCATCATCCTTTGCATCTCTGTCTGCACTCAGCAAAGTCCACAACACCCATATCCTGTGTTTTATAAGGTCTTTATTTAACCGTCTGATTTGCCAGCAAGAGTTTGCATTCCTGCTTTCTATAATGCAGCAGTTGAACTCTTAGCCTGCAGTTAAGGTTGAAAAGTTGTTCAGCCAGTCTCCACTGGTCACTTGTTTTCTTCAACTGAAGAGTCTTTTCAATTTAGCCAGCATGTCACATGGATTATTAACTATACATTGGCTATTGCTTTCTTAAAAGCAGGATTTTTACCCAAGTCAAGAGAGGCTTTGTAGAGAAAGTAGGTAACCCAGAGGATAGGCTAGTATGTGCAGTCTCACCCCCGGTTAGCTGTGAATTATGTTCTAAAGAGAAGTCCCTGTATAAATGAGAGAATGATGAAAACTGAACATGAGGTTAAAATAAGTTTTTCTTTAACATATTCCTTTTTAAACACGGAAATTAAATTTATGGAGCTTCATTAAGGGTTTATGAACATACGTGGATCATGTGTTGTTTATATATATCTACATATAGGTGTATATGTATGTAGATACCGTATGCAAATTCTTTTATGTATTACCTACACTTGTATTATGGTTGTTAAATTATTTTTTATCTATTGTAATTTTCTTCTTGGTTTGCCAGAGCTTTTGTTTTCATTCATGTTCGAAATAGACAACTACTACTCAATGCAATGCTTGCAATGCAAAATAAATGCACTTCAAACTGGTTAACTCCATCAGCCCATCCATTATCTATATCATGTATCCCTTTCAGGGTCACAGGGAGCTAGAGGAGATCCCAGCAGACATCGGGCAAGAGGCGGGGTGCACCCTGATCCAGCCGCCAGCTGATCTTAGGGGCCACCATGGAGAGCCAGTCTCATTCATGCCCATACCTAGTCGGAGAGAACCCACTCACGCATGAGGAGAACATCCAAACTCCACACAGGAAGACCCTGACCAACACGTCGTTTGAACCAGTAACCGTCTTACTGTGAGAACTTGTACTACCTGCTGTGGCGCCATGTTGCCCTAAACTGGAATACTGCTCTGCAAAACAGACTGCAAAGCATTGCAACCAACTGCTTCAGTAGCTGTCAGGGCCTACGCTCCTTAGTTTGCTTTTGGTCAGCTGCAGGACACAGAGGGCTCTACAGATGGACTGAGAGGATGGAATGATTTGGTGTTTTGGATATCTTGGAGAAACGGGCTTTTCTTTATAGAATAAAATAGAATACGGTACAAGAAAAGGAAGAGCAAGAGACTAAACCTTAAACTGTGTCCTGGATCAGTGTCATGTTTAAATCATCATGAACATCAATGTGACAGTATGATTTTGCGAGCTGTTATTGATTTTGGCCGTTACTGTAAGCTTTTTGTGGCACATGCCCTCTCAGGGCAAACAAGGGTGTCAGCCTGACATTTGATGTCGTTGGGTCTGGGGAGGGTTTATAGCCGACTTATTGTCTAACATTGTCCGTAAATTTTCAAGAACTAAAGCAATATAAAAAGTGGTGCCATCAGCAAAAATATTTTCTAACACAATTAGTTAAAAAAAAACAAACAAACAGGTTGTCTGACCTCAATCTGGTCAATCGTCTCTTGGTATTCTTTCTCTCGAGACTTGAAGAGACATTCTGTATCACTTATAACCTTTTCCAGGCAGTCCTCCTGAAAGACAAAAATAGAGTTTTACACTTTAACATGAAACATGTGATCCATATGGAGTAAAAGGAGTGTGCGTGTGTGAATGCGCTAATTGATCCAAAATCAAACAGCAAGTAAAGCTTCATGGCTCTAAAAACGGATCTATTTTTAACGCTCCAAGCAGATCAGATTTCACCGACTTATGCAGCGCCTCCTTTCAGAGGAACAGCAATCGAGTGATTGAAAACAAACACCTACATGGATTTTTGGGAAACAACACAGGTCACACACTGCATCCGTCCCTGTGTGTGTTCAGACGTGTGTGTCCAGAAACAGCCTTGTTACAGGGGAGCACCAAAGGTCATCCACAGATTTGGACGAATAATCCTCTGAGACAAAACTGTGCTGACATCTTGTCAGTCCATTCCTCTGAGCTTCAAGTTCCAAACATGACGTCCGAACTTTCAAATCTTCCTTGAAATCAGAAAAAATATCACGATGTCTCCTGTTGCCTGAGGAAGGACGTGTCCTTGTCCATGTCAGAAAAACAAAAGGAAAAGATGCCAGTGTGTTTTGGGTTCTGTCAGTTTTAGAAATTTGTATTTAGTCTGGTTTTATGGTACTTAATAAGTTAAAGGTTATCACACATTTACCAAAAACATAACAATCTTCTTTTTCCATCCCATTTTGTAACAATCATTTTATGTCATTCTCTAATTTATTTTTTTTACTTTTTGTATTCTATATCATCTGTTTTAATGTTTTAATGTGTTTTCATAGTTTAACTGCTTTAAATTTCAATGAATCTCTCTAATCCTGGAGTAATATCATAACTTTATAATTTATCTTTACTTTTTGTTATTTAAATTAATTCATATCAATGTTTTGCTAAAAATTGCTGGTATTTAGACCCACTGACATTTGTGCTGCAATCCTTTTTTCGTCAAAAAATCAAGACACATTTTGACCACCTCTGCCCGCTGTCTGTCATGGTCTTATGACTTCTCTGTTGTCATTTCTGCTGACTGCATACCACAGCATGATGTCCTTGATTTGCAAAGCATGCAGAACAAAGTGGAATAGATAATAGAGGAATTGATGAGAGAAAAGGAAAATTGTATCATGTCTTTGAGGGAGGTGTTATTGATACTCGTCTAGGATTGGTTTTCAATTCCCATCCCTGGTTGTCAACTTGTCTGAACACATGGGTCTTGCTCCTCTACAACTGCATAATGCTGTACATGATGCTGTGCTTCAAATCAAGCACTTGTTTCAAGAATGCTGCTTTACACTGAAAGCATAACCATCCGATCAAATATAGAGACTTTGTTTACTCAGAAGCACAGTTGGGGGCATGTATTGTGTGAGCTGGATGATGTCTTTCCATCTGACTTTCATAGCAGGTAATGCTTTAGTGAACCAAGCCTTCAGCTACACAGCTGGGTTTACTTTAAGACATACTAACCCAGAGGGCTGCAGTGGAAAGAGCAATTCTTGCAGGAGTGGGTAGGATTTATAGGAGATGTTATGTGCAAACTTTAAAATGCTGAGCAATAAAGTGAATGATGTGTAAATATCCCTCTGACTCCACTCTTATTAGAATGGCTTTCCAAATGTTTTTAGTGAATGGAGTTTGTGCAGTTGGACAGATGACATGCAAAGTGGGAGCACTAATGATCAGAAATTCAGGGAGTGTATGGGATTAAGCAAACTGTCCTCATTACTCTTATGTGAACATTATGAGCTTACCAAAGTCAGAGCATGTTGTAATCAGGATTGGTAGGTTGAATCATATTGTCTGAATATTGTCAGTACTTAAGCCCATTTTAGGAATTAAGGTCAAAGTAATTTCCCCAAAGACAAAACTCATAAGTCTCATTAAAGACAGTCATGTGATTACACACTACCTCTCCTGGTGGATGGGTGGGATCGGGGGGCAGAGTGCATCCTGGGAAATCCTCCCAAAGAAGCAGCGTCTCTTCAGTCTCTTCCCAGGCCAGGCTGTCACAGTCATCCTCAAACTCACATTCCCGCCTAAAGTAAAGAAAAGCAAGTGCACACATTTAAAAAAAAAACACCTGCTTGATGTAATGATACCGACATACAAACAATCCTATTAAATAACTCACAGTTGGTTCAACATCCTCTGCATCTCCTCGTTGATCTGATTAGCTGATGAACTGCAGTGCTCTTCTTCTTTGACTCCGCCCCCATCACTCTCAGACGTGCTAACTGGCTCATCACACTCACTCCCATTGAAGGACAGAGGGGTTTGTTTCCGGCGGCAGTTCAAGGATGTTTGGTTGTTAGGAACCTGCAGAAACATGATAGCATAATGGTTCACTTTCAAAAGCCAGGACAATGTTACTCAAAAAAAAAAAAAAAAGAAATCAAAATTTTGAACTGGCGAGTTGTGATCTTTGTACCTGATACATCTGGATCACATCTTCACAGTTCCTCTGCTGAGCTACGTCACAGAGACGAGCTGTGATGTCAATCCTGCGACAGATGTCCATGTCCACCTTCATGGCTTTCTCCTGGATCTTACTGTCCAACTCTGACAGGTTCTGCAGACATAACAAGAACAGGTTACAGCAGAGAGAAGGGAAACATACATTGTAATAAAAGATGTCACAGCTTTTCTCTTTCTGTTGACAAAGCCATGCTGTATACTAACAGATGGCTATTGCAATTATCAATATGTGTTCCTTAAAATACTGACTTAATATTTTTTCTCAATTGAAGGGTGCTTCTCAAACAGAAAAGTAAAAAAAAAAAAATCAACAGGTTTGGCAGAGTGGTAAACAACCAGGCACCGCCAATATACATATTTCTGCCCGGGTTTGAATCCAGCCTGTGGCCAGTTTGCAGATTGTCTTCCCTTACTCTCTCACTCCCTCTTTACAAGCCTATCCAACGTCTCTCTTTTATGTCAATAAAAGGTACAAAATGCCCAAAAACAATCTTTAAAAAAATTCTACAAATCCCAACACCAATAGCGTTGGGAATTGTGTAAACATATCGAAAAACAGAACACAATGGCCAATCTTTTTTGACTTACTTTTAATTGAATACACTACAAAGAAAACAATTTAATATTGAAACTGATTAATTTCAGTGTTTTGGTTTGCAAATACTCACTCATTTGAATGTGATGCCTGAAATGACAAAGCAGTGACAGGGACATGTTTGCCATTATGTTATATCACCTCTCCTTTTAAAAACTGCTGAAATATTATTAATATGAAAGATTAGGGGTGCAACAATACATGTATCTGTATTGAACCGTTCGACACAGTGGCCTCTGTTTGGTACACCCGATGAACCGAATAATTTTGTATTTATTTATTTGATCAACTTCTGACAAGGTGCTATGCCCTGAAAGTTCAGTGAATCTGCGTTTGACTACTCTGGGCTGCACTGTCAAGCACAGATCCACTGAGTTGCGCGCAGCACCTCCGCTTTCATTCGGCCAAGCTACTGAGACAGAAGAAGCTACATACGCTAGGGCGCTGCAACATGGCAAGTGCTTTACCTTCAGCTGAAATTGAAGACCCTCCACTATCATTCTTATCTGGCGTTTGGGAATACTTTGACTTCCTTGTTAAGTATGACCCTGATGGTAAGTGTGTCGTGGACAAAAACACAACAGTATGATGCTAAACTACGTCGGGGGTAATACAACAAATGCCGACATCATCCCGGTGTTAAAACAAGTGGAACCAGACAGAAACAACAAGCAGCACACATGCTACAGACTTGACCTGGGTCATTTAGACAGCCATTAGCACATGATCCAAAGAAGGCAAAGAAAATCAACCAGGCAATAGCTACTTTTATTGCTGTCGACATGAGACCCTTTTCTGTTGAGGATAACGCCGGGTTTCAGGACATGGTACAGACACTTGATACACTTGTAGCTTGTTCTTTGTAATATTTACTCTGCTGCTAAGAATGCACCACATAAGATGAGTGAGTTCTTTATTAGATACATTTATTTTTTTACTAATTCTTATCATGGTGATGTTTTTGTTTTTTATGATTCTAAGTATGCACCGAAGAATGTGCCTGGTTTAGCTGCAAGAGTTACATTTAATTCAATTTAAAGAAAATGTACTCTGAGTTTAAAAAAATGTTGGTTATTTTAATAAACCACAAGTAAAAAAGGCATTGAAATTTCTCATATTTTGTATCGAAAAAGTATCGAACTGTGACAGAAACGTATCTGCCTATGCCACTATCCCATGTATGACTTGTGTGTAACTGTTATGCCCCAGTCACACATTCCTGTTTCTCATGGCGATTGTGCACGATTGTCATAATCCTGATACAACGTGCTTTGGTCGTGGTGCATGCGCTACTTGGTCTGGATCAGCCTTGTATAGTCGTGGATGAACGGTGGAGAACGTGGAAGGGTCCCGACAGTTTTGAACTGTTCAAAACTGTCGTGGAGAATCGACGCTCTCAGTATAGCTGGATGGAAGCCCACTGCAGTCCTAAGGTGAACGGTATTAGTGTGGCATGTACGGAGCTCAGTCGGGCTGATCGTGGCTCAATCCTGAACGCTTTATGAGGACGACTGACAAGGATGTATCCGTTTGTGCCCCGACTGTGTCCTGTTCAAGACGGCGCAAGCGACGGGGCTCAGCCGGGGCTTGCGTGGCGCGAACTGAGCTCCAGCGGGGCTGACGTCATGTCAGCGGGACGGATATTCATGCCATCCTCGTTACATCGCTGCATTGACCTAACTGGAGTGGGACGAACGTCGCCAAAGTGCCGTAAAAGCGCTACTGACGGTGTATTTACGGGGTGTGTCCAGGGGGGAGACAGTAATTTCATCCCGTATCATAGCGATTGCACCAGCCCCCTCTATCGTGTACAGTCATGCACAATCGCCATGAGAAACGGGAATGTGTGACTTAGGGCATTAAATGTAATGCACTCACATTGCTCATGAGGCCTTTGAAGAGAACCAGCTCGGCCTTCAGCTGCTGAACTCTGAGAGCCAGTTCGTCCTGACAGCCTTCACTCTCCTGCAGGTCCTGCATACAAGAACAACAACATGAAGAAGTTGCTATGTGCAAACACACACATCACATCTGCCTTATCGTAAATTACTGCATGCAGAAGTCTTCAACAAGAAAAGCCTTTCTCGACAGAGAGTGCAAATGCTGTAAATCCCAAAAGCATTATTACGTTTGATGGCATTGTAAATCCCCTCCTCTCACTGTTGACTTATTCATTTGCCCTACAATACTGGTTGGGTTTTGGATCTGTATGTTTGCTGCTTGTGGCGTCATAATGATGTGGTTCTACCAACTAACCACTGCAAGGATTCCTGGCAGTGATACAGGTACATTCAATTTCCCACACAGAAGTATGTGCTGGCACGTGCACACTCTTATACACATGCGTATGCTAACCCATTAAGCAGGAAATAACTAAACCACAAAGCTCATAAAGACAGCTGCAAGGTGTACAAATATGACAATCAATCTGGTGCGTGGAAAAAAACAAAAAACACAGCTCTGCTCTAACTGAAAAAGTTGAATTTTGTTATTCTTCCATGAGATTGGTTCAGGCATCTTAATCTGTTGATAATAGGCACAAAGACTGCAGAGAAAAGTCACCAAAAACAAGTACAGCAGTTGGTCATCATTTCAGATATGAATCAGTGTGGTTAAGAAAGAAATCGATTTTTGCCAGCACAGCAGCTCACTACCAGCTCCAGTGTTCTGCTTTTAAAGGAATTCTCAAAATTGTATAGATGTAATGACTGTCACCTGATCCGTTTTAGCATTATTGCTCGGTACATGATTGAGATACCAGAAAAAAAGGTATTGATTTTATGCAGTCAGCATAATTTAAGTCTGTTCTCAATACCTTTGTGCTTTATTCAACAGGGTTCCAAAGCATAACTCAACATCCAGTGCTACTGTACACCTATTTGTAGGTCAAATGTGGCTCTCATGTACAACCCCAAAACCAGTGAAGTTGGCACGTTGTGTAAATCGTAAATAAAAACAGAATACAATGATTTGCAAATCCTTTTCAACTTATATTCAATTGAATACACAGCAAAGACAAGATACTTCATGTTTGAACTGAGAAACTTTATTTTTTTTTGCAAATATTAGCTCATTTGGAATTTGACGCCTGCAACATGTTTCAAAAAAGCTGGCACAAGTGTCAAAAAAGACTGAGAAAGTTGAGGAATGCTCATCAAACACTTATTTGGAACATCCCACAGGTGAATCAGGCTAATTGGGAACAGGTGGGTGCCATGATTGGGTATAAAAGCAGCTTCCCTGAAATGCTCAGTCATTCTCAAACAAGGATGGGGCGAGGGTCACCACTTTGTGAACAAATGCGTGAGCAAATTGTCCAACAGTTGAAGAACAGCATTTCTCAACGAGCTATTGCAAGGAATTTAGGGATTTCATCATCTACGGTCCATAATATCATCAAAAGGTTCAGAGAATCTGGAGAAATTACTGCACGTAAGCGGCAAGGCTGAAAACCAACACTGACTGCCCGTGACCTTCGACCCCCCTGGTGGTACTGCATCAAAAACCGGCATCACTGTGTGAAAGGATATCACCACATGGGCTCAGGAACACTTCAGAAAACCACTGTCAGTAACTACAGTTCATCGCTACATCTGTAAGTGCAAGTTAAAACTCTAAGATGCAAAGCCAAAGCCATTTATCAACAACACCCAGAAACACCGCCAGCTTCACTGGGCCTGAGCTCATCTAAGATGGACTGATGCAAAGTGGAAAAGTGTTCTGTGGTCTGACGAGTCCACATTTCAAATTGTTTTTGGAAACTGTGGTCGTCGTGTCCTCCGGACCAAAGAGGAAAAGAACCAGCCGGACTGTTATAGGCACAAAGTTCAAAAGCCAGCATCTGTGATGGTATGGGGGTGTATTAGTGCCCAAGGCATGGGTAACTTACACATCTGTGAAGGCACCATTAATGCTAAAAGGTACATACAGGTTTTGGAGCAACATATGTTGCCATCCAAGCAACGTCTTTTTCATGGACGCCCCTGCTTATTTCAGCAAGACAATGCCAAGCCACATTCTGCACGTGTTACAACAGCGTGGCTTCGTAGTAAAAGAATGCGGGTACTAGACTGGCCTGCCTGTAGTCCAGACCTGTCCCCCATTGAAAATGTGTGGCATATTATGAAGTGCAAGATACAACCTAGAGACCCCGGACTGTTGAACAACTTAAGCTGTACATCAAGCAAGAATGGAAAAGAATTCCACCCCAAAAGCTTCAAAAATTGGTCTCCTCAGTTCCCAAATGTTTACTGAGTGTTGTTAAAAGGAAAGGCGATGTAGCACAGTGGTAAAAATGCCCCTGTGCCAACTTTTTTGCAACGTGTTGCTGCCATTAAATTCTAAGTTGATGATTATTTGCAAAAGAAAATAAAGTTTCTTAGTTCGAACATTAAATATCTTGTCTTTACAGCGTATTCAATTGAATATAAGTTGAAAAGGATTTGCAAATCATTGTATTCTGTTTTTATTTACGATTTACACAACGTGCCAACTTCACTGGTTTTGGGGTTGTACCTTACCAGGGTAGAATGGTCCAGGTGGGGGAACTAACAAAATGTTGTCTGCATCTCCATTAGGTGACAAGATAATCCAGTTAGACTTTTAAAGGTCAAGTGGACAAAACTAATTTATTCACTTTTATACATATGAGCATCTGCCACGAGAGACGTGTTGCTACAACAAGCTTGCTGCTGACAAAAAACGATATGGATGTAAAACAAGCAAAGAGAGCAAAACCTTTGCTTCGACATGGATCCTTTAAGACTTAAAGGTTTTTCTCTTTTAATGTTTCACTCTTACGTTGTTATTCCATATTTGTTGTTATTCCACATTTAAACAGATTTGTGTGTTCAGTATTTTATTGCTCTCAGTATCAGTCAGCTTATGTAGTTGTGGAAAAAGGATGCAACTAAGTCTTTTGTGGAAGGCTTCCACTTTAATTCTTGGGCCTTTTCAAGGCTAGCAGAGGTTATTTATTTTGTTCTGTATTTGATTAGTTTACAGGGCATTGTATGTCAATTTGTACTTCATATTCTAACATGAGTTGAACTTCTTGAACACTTGCCAACTTGCACAATGGTATATCCTCATTTATAAAGCCATTCTCAGATGATTCTGGACTACTTTTTCTCTACTTTAATCCCGAAGATGGTATTTACATCCTGGATGTTCTGCAATTTGTGGTTCTTAAAGTTCAGACTGAGATGGACGAGAAAGCTTTTCGGTTTCCAGCTCATTTTGCTTTAAATAGTCTTCAGACTGATTTTAATATGCTAAGATGAGTTCCCTGAATGTCTTTCAGTCTTTCGTAAAAATAATCTTCCAGGCGTTCAGAGTGCAGCTGTCTTAACCGAATTTTTTAAATACTATTATTTAAAGTGTATTGTATACATTTTGAGTTACTGAAGCTGTATGTTGCTTCTAGTCTTTGTCAGGTCTCCTCTGAAAAAGAGATTCCTCAATGGGACTATCCTGGCCAAATAAAAGTGTTTTGTTTTCTTTAAAAAAATGGACCACATCAGTAAACTAACAATTGAAGAAAAAACTTCTGAAGTGTGTGAGAAAATTTGAGTTTCAAAACAAAAAATGCACAGTGCTTAATTTCCCTGTGGTCTCACATGTGTGTGAGAGAAAAGGTTGATTGTCTTTGGGTTTGTGCTCAAGTTTCACTAATCAATCCACAGTGGTTGTTGTACTGAGTCAGGCTGATGTCAGCTTTAATGTGAACTCCAAAATGCATGTCAACATACACACAAACAAAAATGTACAAAGAGGCCTGCAGAGTGTTACCTCTTGTAAGTCTGCAATTTTCTGCTGCAGATCCATCCTCATGGTGTATTCTTCTTCCCATCTATAAACAAGCAACACAGCAGAAAAGCATCAGTATTTTAGAGTCTCAGAGTAAACAGAGAACACACAAGTCATCAGCTGAATCCATGTAATGTATATAAACACTTAACAGTCCGCAGGTCTCCTCTGAACCTACTTAGAAAAGCAGGTTGAGTGCAGATTGACCTGTGACCCAACTACTTAAGCGTCTGTCATGCAATACAATCACTCAGAAGCAATCAACTTCTTCCCGAAACAAAAAATCACATTGAGGCTGCTGTCCAGAACAGCTGCATCAAAATCACAAATGTCACTTATGTTCAAAGTTAAGAGAGTTTGCTAGAGAAAAAAAAAGATAATTTAATCAGTGCATCCTGCATACATGTAGCATAAATAAGAAATATCAGCATACAGATTTTTTCTCAACATAAATGTTTGATTAAAACAATACAAATACATTTTATTTAATAATACCTCTTGGATTTCTTTAGAAAAATACTTAAAAAGACTTAATATAATGGTGACACTGTTTTATGAATCATAAAGGTAGTTTTTCATGACAATTTTCATTTTGGACATTTATTTGCTCCATTAAACCTGAATAAGTTAATACTGGCACAAATGAGTGTGAATCCATCACTGAAAGCAGCAGCACCTGCTCTTTACTAGTATAACTTCAAATGTGACTTTACTTTGTTAAAAGAACAGTAATAAATTACATTAAACTTAAACTCTATCATTCGTTCCAGAAATGGGGGCAGGGACCTCCAGTCACTCGGCCCTACCGAGGGGTCAAGCTAACTGTGTGGGTAGAGCCCCAGAAACCCTGTGCCAAAACCCCCCGCAGGCTGGTATAGAGCAGCAGAATTATTTGGTGTCTATGATGGGTATCCTGATACTGAGGCCCTGACACAGTATGTATCCCGATACATGTAAATAGTGAGCACTGACTACTATATTAACAGAATTCAAGTCTTGGTTTTTATTACAAGAAGAAAAAAAACACGGATGAGTCTTAAATGACTCTTCTACTTAGAAAACTTAAATCCAGGCTCTCAAAGACATTAGACCAAAGTTCAAATTTGGAACATGTGCTTCATCATGTAACTTGGCTTCTACTTTGAACTGTACCATTGTTAACATTACTCAAAGTGTACTAACAACTGTCAAAACACTGAGGCTGTATCGGTTCTGTAGAATCTCAATCGATACATGTGTCCCCAAGGAGTAAGTGACGATATTTTTCTGTATTGATATTTTGAGCACAGGTCGAGACCGCACAGCGAGCATCACAAGGAGACAACACCCTTTGAAGACTGGATCATCATCTGTCCTTCACTGAGGAACTATAGACTTCCTTCCAGGGAAAGAAGTGATTTTAGGGCATTACCTACAGTTTATTTGTGTTTATTTGTCCTTACGAGCTGTACCTGTTTGACCAATCAGGCTTTCCAACTATATAAAATACAATACCCATTAGTATACTAAAGGGGAGAAATTATCTACCAAAAGAACTCTTTGAGGAGTTTACTTAAACCATTACCATAAAAGAAACAAATGCCCAAATAATTTGATTTTAAAATAAGTTCATAGATAAGTAGGAGACATTTATGCTAAATGAAAAAATGTTTAAAATACAATCTTATAAAAAGGCAAGTTTGCATATTACAGTTTGCATATTACAGTAAGGTAAGCCCACTTTCTGGCTCTTCTATTTCTATGGTTATTAAAAATTTTGAGAACCTCTGCATAACATGACTGCTAATGTGTGACTTATACATTCATCTATAAATGTGGAATGGCACAAGTGGCTAACTGGCAGTTGATTTGCAGTGTACAAAAACACACTTTTTCTGCGGGACAATATCAAAACATCTGACATTAATATGACTGAAGTTTCCTTGAACAGCTTCAGAACTTAGCACTGGATACGCAGTTCCCAAAACAAATAAAGTACAAAAGAGAGAAGTCTGTGACTTATTTCCTAATTCACTCACTGCTGAATCATCTATTCGATGATTTGTGCGGCTCAAACGATTACCCCATAAATCTGAACTTTAATATACCTAAAAGCCTGATCACAGATCCTGTATGTGGTCTGGGATGACTTCACATAACGTGTGCCCAGGGGAAATTCACTCACTGCAGAGTATGTGGCTTTTTGTACAAATGCTGTAAGAACTGCAGAATGCTGCAGCACATCTCCACCTCTAGGGAATACTAAATCTGACAGACACTGAGTCATGAAACAGGAGTTGTTGTCACAGAGGAAGCTTGTTTGATCAGAAAGGTGAGTGCATGCAGGAAGCTGAGATGCCAAACCCACAGCAGCAGTCAAGGCTTGCAGTGCATGCTGCATTGCAGATAAAGCGTGGAGAGCGGAGAGGGAGGATGCAGAGTGGGAGAGGAGAGAGTGAAGAGGGAGCAGGAGGGGCAGTGTTTGATGTGTGAGCTCTACATGAGAGCATGCACGTGTGGTGGGCAAAGTGATGGGATAGAAGAGAGAACAGATGAGGGAAATTAGTGAAAATAAGCTGTCCATGAATGAAATAAACAAAAGAGACATAGGTAGAATAGCTAAAGGGGGTTTGAAGGTCAAGAATCTTGTGGCAAATGATCTTAACTTTAAAGATAAATTAACTTGTGATTTCTGCTCAAAACATGCCAGTAAAGGTGATAGCTGGCTTGTTGCACATGCTTCGTAAACATCTTTGAACTGCTGGTGAAACACCTGGATTCTGTATTATAGTTAATTTGTTGTCTGCCTTGGGTAATCATCATAAGCTATAGGAAATAACATGCATTTCATATGTGAGGTGTCATCATTGCTGCTGTTGTTTATTTCAAGGTCATTCATTGTTTATTTTACGTCACCTTTGTGTGGGGAAGACTGATGGATATTAGTGACTCTCTTAATCTGATGCAACCGCCTTTTCATCAGTATAAATGAGTGATCTGAGGGCATGTTGTCCCTGCTACATGAATAAATATAAGTAGTCAACTAACAGCACATTTTCTAAAGCAAAGAGCATGAATGATATTTGTTTTTACTGCTTGACAAACGTTGGGTTTGAGTTGTGCACTGCTGCCTGCTAACTTGTTGGCAAGGTCAACTAGCAGGCAACCTAACAGATACATATCTCAACTGCATCAACACCACTGTAAATCAAACACTTCTGAAGTTTAGCAGTACTATAACATATCAACAGTAACTAAGGTGGAAGGCCTATGTTGTCAAACGTTCCACTTTAACTATAAAACACTACGGGGAAACACTGTATATAAAAAAAATAAAAGTGCTTCAGGATATAAGAGCTGTATCGGGATGAGTTGATATTAAATGCATAGATAAAGGCCATGAACTGTTTAAGTCCAGTCTGTTTTCAAGAAGTATTTACTTCATGTATGGAAAATATGACAAAGAAAAGTGTTCCCTTCCTTTGTTTTCATTACATATGCAGTAAAATAACAAGCTAAAATAAATATTTTAAGGTAAAAACTCAGGTGAGCCTTCGGGCTACTGTTCATAAACCAGACATGTTGAGACTGGAATGTTGAGGTGTGCTGTTGTACATCCAGATCCATCACATATCAATTATTTTGAGAAGAAACAAGTTTAATTTACCAGGGGTATAACGGTATATATCAGATCTGAGTGTTGAAATAACTGGGAAAATACCGGACTGTCCATAAAGGTTATATATTCAAGGACTGCCTGTATATTTATCAGCTTATTTCAAAGTAATTCAGTATTTATAGAACACCTCTGATATTGGTTAATATGTAAAACAGGTATAAAAAAATACCCAGTGCAATATCATTACTGTCAACTGTATTCTCCTGACACATTTTGCTTTTCGGACAAACAGTGCAATCATTTTAATGTTCATATTGTAAATATTGTTAATGTTCATAGTGTTAGCTCCTTTGCCTTATTTATAGTCTCACTTCAACTTAGCTTACTTTTCTTTCATTGGGATGTTGACAATTGCTAAAAGATTCTTCATGTTTGTAACTTGCCTACTTTATTTTTCTTTCCAATTTTTCATTTTATTTATCTATTTAAATGTTACACTATTATATATTTTTTAATGTTTTTGTTTGATATTCATTCTGCTATATAATGTGTGTATGAACAACTGAGACACCTGAATTTCCCCTTTCATTTAAAGGCTGAGACTAAATGTGAAACTGCTGACAAAATAAACAACTTCAAATGCTTTACAGGTCTCATGTTATGCTAGATACACATCCTAATGTTATCTTTCTTAATACAAAAATGTGTCCTTGGCCTGTGTTCACTGCATTCTGCCCTAATAATAAAAATTCCTCCTCTCTCTCTTCTTCTCGCTCTATTCTCCATACATTTGCTCAAATAGCCCGTTTGAAACCTTTTGCCCTAGCAATAAAACTATCGGACATTCCCCTGCTCCAAGATGGAGGACACTTCCTGAGTCAGGTGATTATTCAGCCCACAGGCTCCTCCAGTTAAAGGAACATATCTATTCATGTCTGTGCAGCCACAATAAACATTAGAGCACATCCTGAAAAATCATAGCCACATACACTTCTTGATGAAGGCATGTAGAACACAGCTCATAAGGATGGAGCTTTAACAGCCGGCTTTAGGTAGGGATGAAACAGAGGGGTTCATAAGCGTGCCAAAATCCAGCAACAAACTTTGACACCATGTTCTTGAGACACCTGGTAAACTTGATGAAAAGTTAAAATCCACATCGACCTGAGGTAAACTGACACTGCAGAAAGCTTACACAAGTGTGACAAGAGGCTGGATTACACGTTTGATCATTGTGCGTCACACACTATGATTCAGAGTTAGGAAATAAAAAATGTTCACCTTCCCAACACAAGGTCAGCAAATCAACCCCTCACAAGTTCCTTCCCAATAAAACCACGTGTCTGATGCGACACACAAGGGTGGTTAGTACCCTTCTTGTCCCTCACTCACAAAGAAGCCTCTATCCTGTGCTCAGGGTCGGCTCCTCTGTGAACAATGCATGGCTGCTCATTTGGATGTAATATGAGGGAGTTCAGTGGTGAATGTGCTAGAGCATGAGGGTTACTGAAATTCACTTTAAACAGATAAATACAAACTCTGATTACGACAGAATGTACAAAATGAGAGTTCTTTAACAGAGACTTAAAGGGCAGATCTGGCCAAAAGGACGTTCTGTTTTTAATATGGCAGGGACAGCTCTCCTCAGAAATTACAAATGTCAATATAAGTGAAAGATGGACTTTTATTTTCACACTAACATCTTGTCTGAGATGGTAAATGAGAGGTGTTTGAAGAAGGACTGATTTCATGATGCCCTACAGTGTCAACATGGATGACTGTGCATCAGTGCAGCAACACAACAGCACAGGGATTATACACCAGGGTCACTTCAATCTAATCCAATCCACTTTATTTGTATAAAGTCTCCAAAAGGCTGTACCTAGAATCATTAAAAAAATAAATGCACTTGCAGATTTTTGGACAGGGCTTGACTGA
Source organism: Scarus forsteni (assembly GCA_036419115.1). Lineage (NCBI taxonomy): Eukaryota > Metazoa > Chordata > Actinopteri > Labriformes > Labridae > Scarus > Scarus forsteni. The sequence goes on from JAZDUH010000111.1 coordinate 2,220,523, forward strand.
AGTAGTTAATCTGTTTTGGTATACAATTCAAAGACAGAATGCATTTTAATGTTGATCTCTCTGACACCCTTTTTTTTTCAAAACACAGAGCAGGGAGACATAAACATTACCAGGTGTAAAATATGAAAAATTGAGGGTCTAGCCCAATGTAATGAGTCATGCTGTCAATACAACATTGTAAGGACCACTGAGAAGTCTGTGATTATAGTCTATGAAAATGCACAGCCTTGAAGAATGAGCCTAACTCAACGTCATATAATTACTGTATTCCCCTAATCAATCAATCTGCTTATGATGTTCTTATTTATTTTTTTCCAACTAATGTGTATAATTTGAATGACAAAGTCAAAAAGCAAGAAGTGAACTTTACTAATTTCTTGTTTTGGAGGACAATCAAATAGAGTGGTGCGGGGATTGTGTTATTTTGTATGCCAACACAACATTTAGCATTACGCTGGCTACCTTAAAAAAAAAAAATCTATTGTTGCAAAAAAGCAAATTGATCATTCATTATAACAATTACCATCAATGAACCCTGCTTATGAATCTTAAAGTGTAAATATAACTGGGGAAAGTAGAAAGTTTATGTCAAACAATTATGGAGCTAAAACACAGCAGGACTTTAGCAACACCACCACTAAGCATCAGACTTTTCTCACAAACTATGACCTCCTCATTGAAAGATTTGTTTTTATCCAGTTAGAGATTGTGGCTTCACTGATTACAAGTCAAAAATCATTTTGAAAGACGATCAAAAATTTTGACGTTCGATGACAGTAATTTTCTGGAACTGTAATCGTCCTTTAAAAGGACACAAAAATGCTTTGAAAAATGTGTGGGGAATTTCCAGATCTTTTTAAACACTGATTTTATTTTCAAATAATTAACTGGGCCACACAGTGGCACTGCGGGTTAATGCTTGTGCCTCACAGCAAAAGGGTTGTGGGTTCAACTCCTGTTTGGAGTTTGTATGTTCTCCTTGTTGGAGGGTTCATCAGCTGAATCTTTCAATATACACAATACAGTATAGATATAATACTAGTCTATCCGCCAACAGCCCATTGTGAGTTTTTGGGGAGGTCAGGGCCTTTCCAAGTCACCTCCATCAGGTGATTGAATGATCATTCTATCATTCTGATCATCCATTGTTGCCACAGTTTCAAGTATTAAACATTAGGCAATTCATAGAACAAACTCTTGCCAAAACATTATAGAAGTGGAACAAAAATATCCTTTCTATCCAGAAATGATTCTAGAGTTGTTTTCATTTAATAAAAAAACGAGTCCAGACCTGATAAACCTGCCACTGAAGCTGCTACCATCTATGCTAATCTCTGTGCAAGCAGTCACCTCCTGCTGTTTTTAAAAGTTGTAGCTTCCACCTCTTCCTGCTTGGAAAAAAATGCAGATTGGACCATGCAGTTACGGGTCGAGAACAATACTTCTATACTGGAGCTTGGCAGCATGAGTCTGCATGATTACAGACATTAAACCAGGCGGATCCAGCTGCACTCAGGGTCACCTTTTTCACAGCCCAACATGCTCCTAAGGTTTAAAGGGGGAATCTTAATTTGCAACTGTGTGTGAATAAATGCCTGTCTCTCTATGTCAGCCCTGTGATTGCCTGGTGGCCAGTGCATGGTGTATGCATAGTGTAAAATCAGCAGGGATAGGCTTCAGGCCTAGAACAGGATAAGCTGTGTAGATAATGGATGGATGAAAATAATAATCTTTTATAAATAAAGTGATGGTCAGGTTTATTTTTTTGCTCATCAAGAGGAGTGAGTAAACATTTCATTCTGTTTTAGATTAGACAGATTAGATTTAGACTGTACTTTATTAATCCCTTTGGGAGTTTTATGGTCAGCTAAACACTCCTCACAATAGCTGTAATAAAATGAGAAATTACTAAAGACATATTTGAAATATAAGTTGTAGTAGACATTAGGCAAATCATTTCATTTTAGTCCAATTATATACAATTTTTCCTCAGCAAAGCATAATTAAGTTTATTACAGTCTTCTTTGTGACTAAATTTCACCACATACCAAATTAATCTTGACAAGTACAGACCTTGACATCACATTCTCACTTCTGATGTTGAAATGTTACTTTTTTTTTTAAATAAAAAAGCTACTGGACAGTCAAAATGAGCATCATTTCATGGTGGATTGTCCCTGATATTCCTGTAAACTATGCCATCTGTGTTTGATTCTGAGTTTGATTCCTCACCCCCCTGTATTAAGCATTGACCTTTATTCTTCTGTATATTTAGCTTGTGATGTGATAATTGTTTGGGTGTATTTCTGGCTGCTGCACCTGTGTTTGTGGTTAGACATGGAGCGGATGCATGGTCAGGCAGTAGGTTGATGGATGGGGGAGTGTTTGTGCTGACGCTGCTTGTGTTGGAGACAGCTGGTCTGCAGCTGCTTTAGAGCTCTGCCTTACTCAACAAAGTGCAATCAAACACAAGACAAACACTCAGTATGAATGCAAATCAAAGGTGAAATAAAAAGGTTTACCTGCGTTTGTACTCGTCCCGCTCCCTCTTCACTTTGGCTAGGACGTTATACAGGGCTCTTATCTCTGGGGTGATGGTATCAATCTGTACCCCAACTCCATCAGGGTGCACCCAGGACACTCCAGGGCTGGTGAGACGCTCTGCACCTGGGCCACTAAACTTGCGGGCGTGGTTGTAAGACCAGATGGTACCAGGGAGGAACCTTGGAGGAGGGTTAGTAGATCGTTCCTGGGTTGTGCTGGAGTTGAGGACATTTTTGGAGCCAGAACCAGGAGAGTCCATACAAGGAGAGGCCTGGTGGATGGTGATAGCCGGATTGTTTGTTTGGACTGAACTGGTGTTGTCAGTGGCTGTAGGTGGGAGCGTGGTGATGAATGATGGTGGGAACAGTGTTGTCGGCCTCCTTGCTGAGTTGTTGGTGTTGTGGAAAGGGAGTGAACCCGGCCTGAGTGGTATGGTGCCGACGAATCCGGTCTGCACCCCTGCCTCCTGGGTATGAGCCCTGCCATCACAGCATCCACCTTGACAGCCCTTGTTTGCATCAAGCGCCTGTTGCAGCTGCTTCTCTAAAATCTTATTTCTGCGCTCTAATTCATGCACTTTGGCCAAAAAGCATCTGAATCTCAGGTTAAGAGTTTTGAGGACGCTGATATTTGATCCCAGGTCGTTTCTGAGAGCCATGGCTGCGGGGGGGTGCGGCACTGCGCGGTGATGGAAGTGGCTGCTGTGGTGGAGGAAGGGAGAGGCTGCAGAGAAATCAGGCCCCAGCTGATCAGGCCCTGGGCTGGACTGCTCACCAAGGAGAAAGGATGCAGGGTCCGACGCACCGAAGACGGCGTCGGGGGGGAGGAGGCTTGAGGGAGAGTCTGGGTGTCCGGAGGATGGGCTCTGCTGCGGATGCTGTTGGAGATGCGTATTGGCCCCCAACAAAGGATTCATGCTATGGTGAAGAAAACTGAAGCGCTGCAGATCGGGCATGAACACGGACGGGAATGATCTCTCTACAACAGAATATGGTGACTAATGACTGAGGGTAAATGTACCAGAAAGCGGTGCGCTCAGCAACGCCAGTGTTTACCTGCTTATGTAATCGTGCCTAAATAAGAATCTTATCCTACAGCTCAGAGGTCTTAGCGTCGGATGAGGGATCGCTGCCCACTTACCGACCACGAAAACACAACCCGCTGGCAATTAAAAATGATTCACCGAAGACGGAAAATAAAGCTACGCTGCGACACAAGCGATTCGCCAGTATTCCTTACAAAAAATATTGCAATCAAACGAGGATAAGGCGCACAGCGTGAATGAATAAGAAAGAAATCCAGTGTCAGCTCGTCCCTGAAGTTCTGCCGATAAGATGTGACCGCAGGCGGAAAAAAAGCTGTGGGATTGGAGGAGCACGGATACCGTAAATACAGGAGTAGAGCTGCACTGAGCTTTTAACTGTTTGTGCTCCGTGATGAAGTACACCTCACAGTCACAAAACAATTCATACCGTAAAACATGGCAGTTCACCGTTGTTTTTATAAGAAATATTGCACATTGAGAGACATTTTATGACCGAATCTTGACAGCTAACCCCAAAGGAAGTAAATCCTATCCAACAGACTAAACCAGGGAGGATAACTCACCTGCAACCTGCTAACTGAGCCCACTAGTTCTCTGTCATGTGATACCCCAATGAAAGTGTCGAATTTCAACAGAAGTAAAATACAAATAATAGTAAAAGACTAAAAGTTAATTGAATAATAAAACAAACGTAAGAATAAAAGGTCCTAGCAGTTATCGAGCCTCACATTTGGCTTACTGTAGCTGAAGACACTTAGCTTGCTTAGCTAACTGCTAAAAGCTTAACTAGTCAACTGACAGCTTTCAGTCCTGAGGTAAAGTTAACAGAGACAAGCATACGTAATCAGTCTATCTTTAGCTCATAGAGTGAGGTGAGATTTTGTAAATTACAACTCCATGTGGTACTAAATGACCTGACTACATCTTCCTGCAGTTTACCATGTCACACGGCACTGCTAAATAAATGTAGGGCTGGACAACAAGGCCCAAAATATGTTCTAGTAGCCTATAGGCTTTTGGCTGAATGGTGATGTATGTATGGCACCCACACATATAGCCTATAGATAGATAGATAGATAGATTCTGTAAATAAGTCATTCAAACATTCATTTTTACGTCAAATCCATGTGAATTAATAGAGAACTGCCACTGTTAACCCAGCTGCATCAACATCAAAAATAGCATGAAAAGAAATCTTTCAGTTATACATAAAAATAATGAACAAAGAGAGAATGTATTGCATGAATATTGAAAGAAGCAAAACCTAATAAGTGAATAATTAATTATAAATTAGAATAAAGGTCCTTTTCTGCATGACCGAATATAGCTGTGCAAATAATTAAAATGTAAATAGATCACAAAACAAAAATAATAACTACACATGAAAAAGCCATGTGGTGATGAAAATCACTTGCTTGGAGAAAGGCATTCTTTAAATCCCAGTCTTCAATCTTCCATGTTAATGTTACACTTGTGAAGAGTGGTGAAGGGATGACACATTTTTGTAGGTCAATGTGGAAGTTATAGCAACAGTCATTTTAAGCACACAACAAGGCTTTAGAATTCAAAAGCAGGTGACATCAGATGTATTGTTTTATTTCCCATCAAACATTAAATCTCATGGTTATGTGTTTACATAGCAGGTGACATCAGATGTATTGTTTTATTTCCCATCAAACATTAAAATCTCATGGTTATGTGTTTACCCCATACCTTATTCCAATCATCTGAAATCAGTGTTCTAAATCCTACTGAGTTTTAGGCTTGAGAACCAGAAAGTGCTAAATGTGACCTCACTCCCTGGTTTTTGGACTCGTCCCTGCACCACTTTATATTTCTCACAGGTCGCACTAGACAGGTTGCACATGTCTGTCATCAGCATAAAGTGGGTGACTTTAGCAAGCTTTGCAGTGAGGCCCCTCTTGACTTTAGTGTGCATTTTTGGCAGCACTCCTTGTGCCCCTTGGTAACTGGTATCTTGGGTCAGTGGTTTTTAGCAGCTGAAAAAAGTCATCCTGTACAACAGTTGTGTCAGGGACTATGTTTTTGACAATATGCCATTATCTTGGTAACATTGGGTTGGTGGGGGGCTTTTAGTTTCTTTAAGTTGTGCTGATCAGGAGCCATGGTAGGGCAAAGAGCAACAGAGTCAAGAGAAATAGGTGAAATTGCAACACATGTTAAATTATTTTAGCACACCTCAAATGACAGAAATATAAAAAACTCTAACCCAATCAATCATTCAATCAATGAATCAACCAATCAGACTTTGTCATTGCACATGTCACATGTACAAAGCAACAAAAATTTTCTTGACAGTACAACCTGTCCAAAAGTATACAAAGACAGACACATGCATGAGGAGACATGATCGGGAATACTGTTGAGTCGCCAGCAGAGCAGTGCCCCATCTTCTTAGATAGGAAAAGGGAGGCATCAGGGAGAGAGGAGGAGAAAAAAAGCCGATCCCACACTCTGCCCTACAGAGCACAGTGTGAGGTCAGGAAAAACACCTCAGCATATAAGCAACATGGTAAGACAATTTCAACAAAAACTCAAAGACAAGCACATATAATGGGGAGCAGAGCCATGGGGAGGGGTGAAACTGAGGAGGCTGAAGTGGAAAGTAGCAGCCACAGTAGGCGCATCTCATTGGCCACAGCTTCACAGTGGGAAGGAGAGGGGGAGGGGCCAGCCAGCGAAGGCATTGAGTTAAAGGGAAGCCTGCATCCTTGTCTGAGCTGAGACCCCACAATTATACACACATCTTCTTAAAAATCTATCAATATATTAAAAATAAACTAACTATATCCCCCCACCCTAATCAAACACTCAGAGAGCTAATAGTTTAATTTTCCAGTTTCAGTAACTTTATCAGCATTATTTTTATTTACAATACTGCCAAAAAATCATGACATATAAATCACAACACCAACAGGATAATCAAAGGTGTTAATGGGTTATCACAACAACTGCATGCCTCAGGCAAAAAGTCAAATATTTGTAAAAATCCAATCTGAATTTAAAGGGTCTTGAATAATATGAAACAGGTAAAGGCAGGCATTAGTCAGCACAAGAGTAGGTCCAAGGACTCTGGTTGTAAAAGTGTCACTGACTTCCCCACAAGATTTCAATAACACAAGTACAGAGTAAGATATATATTTTAGGGTTTCAAATACTTTAAGAAAAGTGCATTGTTTTATCAGCTATACAATTTCTTGATTGACACATTTTGCCTTACTAAATGTGAAATTAACCTGCCCAGTCCTCCCATATCTAAGAACATGAATTGTGACAGTCTGCTCAGAATCTTGGTTCATTGTGGCATCAAAGTGAGACATAAACTCCTGACCTTCCCCTTTAACTGGGATCTCTAATTGTGGATCTGCACTCATAGTCGTGTAGTCACAAAGCTGTGCTCATGTGGCAGCACATCCCCCGAAGTGTGAGGCAGGGTAAAAATGAGCTTTTTGCATTTAAAAGTGATTCACACCAAAGGTAACATTTTCTTTGAAGGCTTTTAGAGCTGACTCACAGAGAGTCAAGAACATCCTCTGGTGATAAATGAAAAAAAAAAAAATTAAAAGAAAGACTGCTAAAATGTTTTATTTGACCCACAGGTGACCATGCTTAAATGTGGAAAAGTGGTTTCTTATGTATCCTTAAATTTGGGAGTTTTGCACCCCATAACTTTATGTCCATGGCTGGTTATTTCACCCCTTTTTGCTTATAGAGTACGGGGTGTTTCTCAAGTGACATTTTGACTATCAGTCAGTGCTGGAAAAAAAGCCCCCCCCCCATTATTTTTCAAGTCTCTAAAGCTGCAAAGTCTGAAGCATGAGCCCCAACTGAGGTAGGATCGGCCAATGACTTGGATCTTCCCCTTTTCATGCTCTCAATTTTCTTCAAATTCCCATTTTCTCTTTCCACAAACAGAGATCCTCTCACCTTTCTCCTCCAGCTGTGGTGGTAAGTGATGTTGAAGCTCCCTTAAAGAGAAGACAAGAATAAGAAACAAGGCTAAGATGTGTTTTCTTGCATAAGACTGAAGTAACTTAGCTCCTTACTTTCACCCAAGCTGTCCTTTCTGTTGTGCATGTGCATTCGCTCTTCCTTCTTTTGGCCAAACACCATTGCATAGACGTCGTCCCTGAACTCTTTGTTCATAATCTGGTAGATTAAGGGGTTGATCATACAGTGGGACTTTGCAAACATGGCAGGGATCAAGGTGACCACGGGTGGCAGAGATGAATACAATTGGGGGCTCCTCGTCACTGGCTCAGCTTCTTTCTCTGTTAGGTTTGCGACGAAGGCTGAGCTTGTGCCGTTCACTTCACTCAACTCGTTCTCAGGATTGTTTTGTGTTGTGCCGTATTCTGCAGTGGTCCAGTTGAGCATCATGGGGACATCCAGGATCTTTGGAGCATTTGGACCAGCTGTCTCCTCCATCACAGTGAGCATAGTGCTGCCTAACTCTTGGTCTTTGGGGAGAAGTGCAGAGATCAGCGACACTGTAGCGTAGGGCATCCAGGCCAGGAGGAAGGTACCACACACCACAGCTGCCACCTAAAATCCACACACAGTATACATGTACTGTTGGAGCATGTGTGTCAGGGAAACTTTTTCCCACTGTAGTTTACCTTTGCCAGCTTCACGTCTTTGCTGGTGTGGCTGATGAATGAGGATGGTATAGATGCCAGGGTGCGGCTGGATCTGTTGACCTGAAAACAAAGGCAAAAGGAAGGCTATTAAAATCAGAAGCATATACAACTATTGTATTTGTTGTAGCAATTGTGAAACTTCTTCATTTTTATTATATTGCATGTAATTATAAAGACATATGTATATATATATATATATATATATATATATATATATATATATATATATATATATATATATATATATATATATATATATATACACATATATATATATATATATATATATATACACACACATATATATATAATTTTATTTATATATATTTATATATATATATATATATATATATATATATATATATATATATATATATATATATATATATATATATATATATATATATATATATATATATATATATATATATATATATATATATATGTATATACATATATATATATATATATATATATTTTAACAATCAGATGACCAGAAAATTCAGATGTGAGGTCAAGACTAAAATGCAAACACAATTAATCAACAAGAATGAGGAATTAAGTAGACCAAGGGAATGACAGTGATTACAGGCATATCTCCAGAAACAGTTGAGATACTGTATGGATTATCTGATAATCCCCACTCTCTACACAAAGTCCCCTCCTCACTCATGGACCCCGGATTTCCCCCTCCTTCCCCTTGGCCCTCCCTCAGTAAAATCACTTTTTTACACCTTTTACTCTAACAGACTAAACCCAAGAAAAATAACGTAAAGATAAAACATGTCACAAAGAATGAAATAAATAAAATGCGACAATATATAATAAAATCTCAACAAAGAAAAAACAAACAAAATTGATAATAATCTGAATAAAAACAAGAAAAAAAACAAGAAATGTACAGGAGAGGCAAAAAAAAAATTGGGTTTGTCGAATGATCCTTCAAATATACAGATATATAATAGACTAACACTGCATCCTCTGCACGCCCCACTACTGCACTGCCGTCTGTGTAAGCTTATATTTTTATATATTTCTGCCAAGTTACCATTGCACTTATTCCCTCATCTGAAAGCTTGTGGACTGTCACTGTGTTCTTGGATTATTGTTGAAGAAAGGTCTGACGCGTTTTGTTCATCATGATTATCTTCATGACCAAAACTTAACTTGCACTCATATAAGAACTTATTTTTTGTTTTCTATCACCAGCGATAGATAAATACTTTCTACTTACCATTAAGAATTGTTTGTTGTGGTTTGATCATTTTTTAAATCTCTGTTTAGGTTGATAAAATGCTTACAGGAAATTATTGTATTGTTAAACAAATATCAGGATTTAATGTATTTTTTTTCCAGCACAGAGACCTGCTATCATCTGAGCTTAAGCTGATGAATTTTCTCAAGAGTTTTATAACTTACAAAACTATCATCAGCTAACTTCAGGCATCTTTTCTCTTAAATTTTTGATCCATGCAAATGAGCATACTTAACTGTAAGTGTTATTTCATTAAACATGTAGTAAACCATCTTCTAAAGCCTTGAGTTTGGCATGCGGGTAACATGAGAAGCAGTTTCATTTTCTTGTGGATATTTATGCAGTCTTCCAAAAAATACTTGTCTTGTTTTTTATTTTAAAAAAATCAGATTATTTGTACCTCCATCACAGCTTTAACTTAAAGGGACTGTGAGGAGAATCTATTACCGGCAACGTAAAAGACTCTGCTACCCCTGAGCACGCGCAGCGACTGTCGTAATGCTGCGTTCCAGTAACCGCGGAACTGGGAGTGACATCATCTCAGAGTTATCAGCATTCCAGTTGGTCGGAAAAAAACATGCCCATCTATCAGGCTATTGTTAACTGTTGTTAGCACGCCCTGCGTTGTTGTTCACAAATATCACATGAAGAATGTGATCATCACTATGGCAGCATTTTTGTAAATATAAGTCTAACAATACTATGTATACAGCTGATCTAGAGCGACACACCCCAGTCAGAAGTGCAAATAAATTGATTATTACAGGAGCTAAATAACTGTTCACACTGGGGGCATCCATCTTTGATTGTCAACTCGGGGGTGGCGAGGTTTCACCAAGTTCCCAGTAGGAAATTCTGACTTTGGGGGACGTTCCAGTTGCAGTTTCCTACTTGGAACTCAAAATTCCTACTTCTGACTACAACTGGAACGCACCACAGGACGTGTGCAATCCAAAGTGTGTATTTGTTGTGATGCTAATGAATGCAGCTCGGACCTTCCTCAGAACTCTGCATTGCTTTACAACTTACTTTTTCAACAACTTACAGGATGCAAAGCGATGAGGTAATGTATCTCTTTTCTAGTTACGTAGCGGTAGTTTTTGATGTGTGACAACAAGCAATTTTTGGAAAACTTAATATCGTAGTTTTGTAGCCGGCTATATATCGCTACTTACAGCCCGGTGCTCTAAGACGTGTAATATAAATAATAAAATAATATAAATTTGCTCTAGTTTTAATTGTCTTGTTCCCGAAGTTGAGTATCCAGGCCAGTCCAGCCCTGTCCGACCCGACCGGAAGGCTAAGGAATAGCATTTATAGATAACCTATTTTGATGCTATAAAACGAAGTGTGTATTTCAATCAGGCATATATCTAGAAGTGAGACTTTTTTGTAATTACTTAGAAACTCTTCACAGTCCCTTTAATAACTGAATGCTATGTCCATGACTTCTTCATGGAGAGCTCTGAATGCTTCAATGTCAGTTCAGTTCTACCACTGGAGGGTGACAGAGTTAGAATTTTGTATGTTTTGGACAATAAGGCTTTTAAAGAGGGGGATGTCCTGTAAGACAAATACATATCAGTCACATTACAGCTCATATATGCCCTTTTTTTCAAGAAAGCATTAGTGTTTCTTACCATCAGCAGGATGATTAAATATGAAGTGATAATGGCGAGTGTTGGCAGACCAAAGCATAAAGTCAGGATGAGGAAAATGTAAATTCTGTCATTTAGGGATGACCTCATTCTCCACCTTTAAACAGAGAAAAAGTCAGACAGGCAAAAAGTCACATTAGTGCTGAACAATAGGAAGAAAAGTGGGATGCTGTACCTTTTTAATAATTTACTGCAGTTTGTACTGCAGTATCAAAAAAGGAATTATTCCACATAAATATAAGGGTTTTACGTTGGCTTACATATGACTTACTATCAAAACATAATGTCATAACTTAAGTATTTAATTTATAGTTCAGAATAAAAATGCAATGGGCTTTAACATTATTCAACACTGGGATGTGGATATAAAGTGAAAAAATATGAACCAATTATATTAATTGTAGCTTTAGCTGTTTTTAACATGTTCCACCAAAAAAAATAGGACGTAGTTATTCAGGCCTTTGTAAAAAAGTTAAAGTCTAAAATGTTCATTATAAGGTTTAGCATTTCATTACTCAAAACAGGTTACAGCTGACCTTTATCTATTTGGTTTCCTTCTCTACTTACAGAGACCTGACATCTTTTTAAGTACCAGTACTATTTTAAAAATCTTTACTTAGAATGAGCCTAATTGGGGGAAAACACTGTCGCTTGGTGAGATTTTTGTTAACGTTTTCTCATGACTAATAATAAAGGATCTGCTGCACGTTATGGGGGCAAACAGTGGGGCTTTCGAGTCTCTGGTATGGATATTTAAAGTGTCTTTGGACAGAAAGTTTGGGTCCCCCCTGCCCAAATAAGCCAAGGTTCAGGTTAGGTTAGTTAACTTTGGCATTGTTTCTACTTAAAGATCTGAATTAAACCTCAACTATGTTTTCACTAACAAAGATTTTCAGCAATGCCATCATACATTAGCATATAACATACTAAATAAATGTGTTGTTACTGTGACCAGTTAATATTAAAGATGCGATAGGGTCTTATAATACATGGCGGAGGAGAATCTTGAGAAAAGCCTGAAAAACATCTTTAATTTAATAATTGATTTTCTGTATGTACTCTGTTATTGAGTGATAATGATCAATAAGAAAAAAACAATCTGTGCAATCCAAACTCACGTTTGTTTGGAAATATATAGTTAGAATGAAACAGAACATATCTTTATCATAAATGCCATACAATGACAAAAGGCACCTTAGCACACTGGCAGCACATAAAGTACACTAATCAAAAGAAACAGACATCACAGATATGAGCAGATGTAGGACTACAGTATGTCAACAATGTCAGATCAAGAGGCAAAAATGAATTAAATCAGAGTTTACCAGTTGATGGTGCAGCTAGTGCCGTAAGGTTCTGCTCCATAACTCCCAAAGCCAAAAGCAGGCAGTAAGGCCCAGAAGAGTGTGTAAACCCACACCAGTGTTATGAACAGTGACACATGGCGCCTCTCAACCCATTGACCTACAAAGCAAGAGGCATGAAAACCCATTAATGAACTGATTTTACCAAGTAATGTCTCTTTGTATAGGTATGACGCCCCCTTAACCCTCTGGGGAATTCTTGACATTTGACTCAAGCAATATCTCCAGCAGGTTTAATTGGCCCTAAGTGTTACCGCAAGAATCAGCAAACAGGTTGTTGATCAATAACTCTTTCAATCAGGGTTTGGTAACCGGGGGCCCAGGGACAACATGTGCCTGTTACATATGTGGTCTGCTAGTAAAGTTTAATATCGGCTTACTGTTCATCAAAGTAAACAAAACAAATATTCTGACTTTAATCTCAGATTTCTGACTTTTTTTTCTTTAGAGAAATATTAATTAAAAAAAATTGGACTCCATTTTTTTTTCTCAGTGGCCCTATTTCTCTCCCGTAACCCAGAATAGTGTTGCTGTGTAATTATTATTGTGGATGTAATTTGTTGTAACTGTTTCTATTAATTGTATGTAACATATTCTGTATGAACTGGGAATGACTGTTTATTTTAAATGAAAAGTAGCTTAAATGAGCTTAATTTCTGTGTTTATCTGATTAAAAAAAGTACTTTTAGTTGCATCTGAGCTTTGAATTTTAATGTTGATATGATTACTCTCAAGGACAGGTATATATTTGCATCTATCAATGTACTGATATGACCATCAGCCAATGAGAACAGGATTTATGTGGCCACCGCAGCAAACAGGGCTGTCCATCCCTGTTTAAAATGCAAACCTAAAAAAGTTTGTTGTAAAGGAAAGAATGTAGGCATGTTGTATTTCTTAGATTCTGAAGAATTGCTCTTGACCATTTAAGGTATAGAGCCAGCTGGATAAAGTGTGCAGTAACTGTTTGTGTTGTATGTTTGTCTGATCTGGAAAGCTTTGTGTGACTTGCCGTATCTTAAGCAGCAGATCTTCAGGCAGCGCTCCACAGAGATGAGACAGGTGGTGAGCAGAGAGCCGATGCCAAACACAAAGCCTTGGATGCCATACCAGAGGCACCCGGTCTCCCCAAAGACCCAGGCATGACACAGACTGAGAGAGGGACAGAACAGACTTCAGTCCTTGAAACTCTAAATGGACCAGCTGCCTCTGACTGTGGACTGGATGTTGTCAGTATTTTACATTGCCATTCAAGCATTGGTGCACTCGACATGCTGTGTTCTCCAAACACTTCAGTTAATGTACAAAATACTTGGCTGCTGTTTTGTTCAATTTCACTAAAGACATCACTTAATAGAAACTTTTAATAAATAATACGCAGTGTGACTGTGAAGCACACAGTATTGTCCTCAAAAGCATAGTCTCATTATTTAATAGCCATACCTCGTCTATACACTAATGTCCAGCTTTCAGTGCAGTTTAGTTTAGTTCAGTGCTGTTTGACACAGTAAACCCTGATCTTGTTTGTTTTCACAGCCACCATCCCCATGCTTGATCTCATAGGGCTGTTAGGTATGCTTGATACCCCAACATAAAAGTGCCAGAAAAGAAAGACGGGATGTATGTTGGGATTTTTTGGTATGTCTTCTAACTTAATAGTGGAAATGCAAACAATCACACATTGTACCAAACTGAACTGAACTGGATTGGACTGCTTACCCATTAAACTCTTAGGTAAAGACTTGTAAGGATATGATGGCTGTGGAAATTCAAGCAAGACCAGGGTTTATGGACCAAACTACTCCAAATTGGGCCAAACCAGATAGGGCCAAGCATCTGCATTTTGTTGGTACCTCGCCAACTGTTGACAAACCAAACTGAACTGCTTGGTGGGGATGGCTACGCAAACAGAGCTTTACCTCGAAATGATGAAGCATGGCGACCCAAAGAGGCTGAAGCCAAAATCACAGACTGCTAGGTTGATGGTGAGCAGTTCTTGAGGTCTGAGCTTCTTTCTTTTCCTACCGTATACCAGCAGCACCATGCCATTTCCCAGCACTGAGGTCAAACCTGGAAGAGTTTATGTGCAGAGACAAAGAACATACAGCCAGTTTGGGTTGTATGTATTCAATGTGACTTCACATGTGTCCTTCATGAACTGATTATACATGATTAGAAAGGTTGGACCAGGGTTCCTCAGATTGGATCAAATCACAGTTATTGTGCTCTTTTCTGGTTAATCAGAGACTAATCAGGTGCTTTCTGTAAACCAGAACAATCACACTATTTCGTGGGGAGCAAATCAGCTCAGAATAGTTCTAACACTCAGTTTGAGAGTGAGGGGCTCAAACAGTGAGCAAATGTTGGCTTCCCCATTGTGCACTTTTTCTCTGCTGTTCAGCTCCCTGTAGATGTTCACACAGTCTGAACTGTGCTGCTTTTTTCTGTTAAACATTTGTTTTAAATTAATTTTAATTTTCCAGCACGATTACATGTTTGTTTGTATTTTCTGATGCCATTTTCCTTCAAGTATTCAGGATGCAGTTTAATCAACTCCCTGGTATCAAGGAGAGTAGATAATTAAAGTAGTGGTCATCGAATTTTGGGGTACAGACATGAACCATAATGACCAGACTGGCAAAAAACAAACCAGATGCAATCACAATACTTCCATTTGTATCCATGATAACCTCTTTAACCTGAAACGGAATATCTTTGTGTATGAGGATTGCAGTCCCCCTGGCTTTAGCATTGAATCGTGAGTGATATATGTATTTGGCCTACCCAGCTCTTCTTATGGTGGTTGATACAACTATTTTTCATCTGTGTTTCCTGTTGGAAAGCTGTGTCTGTATGGAATATCACAGGTTGGACATCATTTTTTAGCGTTTTGCATCAATCTGTATTCCAAGTCATCAACTTTAAGTTTTAGGGCTTTGTTTTCTTTAGGGAGGACCTCACAAGAGGATTCCAGTGTAGACTGCCTGGTGTCCATGTCATTGAGAGATGTTTTCATTTGTTGAACTGCCAAGTCCTGCTAGTGGATGGTGGCTTGATCAGCAGAGAACTGGGCAGACAACTTGCCGCGGACTTCCATCTAGCTTAGAAGTCTCTCCATGTCTGCCAATACACAAAGACTGGCCTATGGCTTTGCATAAATTTATTTAATTTTGCCTTCTTAAGGATTTTCCCATGTTGTTAGATTATAATGCCATCTTGCACAACCTGTTCAGAAGCATTTCTTTTGGTAGTGTAGCAATTTAGAGCGTAGTGTTTACGTAGTTCTCTTGGCTTGCAACCTACTCCACCATTGATCAAACTTGAAGTCTGAACTGTGCTGCTTTTCCTGAAGCAGATTTTTTGTTTTACTCCTGAGTCAAAAGATGAAAAACCCTATCCCCATGAGGAATAAGTTGGTAGCTTTAATCTGCAGTTCTCAAGACAAGATTAGATTTTAAGAACTTTACGAAATTTTACCATGCAACTTTTAACCACACTAAGGGAGGACTTAGAGTCCTGCAAACCCTTATGTCAATCAAAGCGTTCCACATACTAGTTCAGCAAATGATCAGTTATTTTAAGACAGACTCCATCAAAAAAGTTTGCTAAGGTAGGGAATCTGCAAACACAGATTTCCTAAATCAGTTCTTTGCTGCCACCACCCCCTAAAAAAGAAAGTCGGACAAAAAAAATTCAAACCTCCCGGAACTTTTAAAGATTTATTTTTCCTGTTTTAATGGCAGATATAGTATACACTGAAACTCATGAACACGTAGTTCAATCTTTTGCACCCCCATATGAAATAGCAAAAAATAAGAAATAAAAAATCTCAAGTTGAGAAGGTAGTTGAAACAAAATTGAGGAAAACAACAAAATCTAACAAAAAGGGATACAAGGTTTAACGTGTGTGTCTTTGTTTAGAAACAAGACTGTATCACTTGAAAATTTTAAAATGGGGATAAAGGTGTCTTGTCTCCTACCTGTAAAGGTGAGGAACGCTGCGACAGCCACGTCTGCAGATGGGGATAGCTGAGAGAGGAACAGTGAGTGAGTAGACAAGGGGACGAACAAGGAGTCCCCCTGTGAGCCATTCTGTCCCATGGATGTCCCACACTGACCCTCAGCACACAGCACAGAGAAGAGAAGGGGTTTCTCCAGACACTAAAGGTAAAAGAACATGGGGCAATTAAAGAAAATGATGACCCTCACTGAACATCAGGCTGCATAAACTGATATCAGCAAGGTCAAGGCTTAAATTTTGTGTAACTTTATATCTCTTGTTCCCCTATTGTGAAGAGAAAAAAGCAGAGCTTAGGTTAAACAGGATCATGTATTTGTGAGTGAGAGACAAAATGGGTGGTACGGAGTACAGAGCTTAAGCTCCCGCAGCCGTTACATCACAAATCATACTTTGCTGCCATTATAAGCACTGCAATTGTATTTGTAAAAAATCTTTTGATGTGCCTTTCAGGGGAAATTGTTTGTGAAGATGGTTTAAGATGGTTCCATTTATCAAACAAAGAAAGCACTCCTTCAAAAAAAAAAGTTTTAGCCCTGTACACATTAAACTACAGAAAAATGTGACATACTTAAGAGACATACACAAAGACATCAGGATTTTTTTTTTTACACTAAAAGCAATGTGTTTTTTTATGTGTTATGTTTCTTTTGCACATACAATGTTTCTTGCTTGTTTGTTAGCAAGATTATGCAAAACTGTGCCACAGATTTCAGTGAAATTTTCAGGAGATGTCAGTAATGGCCTAATTTAAAAATGATTGGGTTTTGGTGGTGATCCAGATATCTGCCACGAGTAAACGACTATTTTTTGCTAAAGAACTGTCAAACTAATACTGATATTGACATGAATCCAAGTGCTTAGGGTGAGTTTTCAGGGTCCAAGAATCATATTAAGAGGGTTACTTCATAATGGAACTAGTGCTTATTGTGTGAAGGCACTATGTAAGCTGCCTTGGTGGTGGTTTACACTCTCAGAGTGCTGTCTGGATTGTATGTTTGATCTCCTCAGACGTTGCAGTGCTGGATGTAAGAGGCTTGTACCTGACTGAGGTAATACTTTAGGTTGTAGCCCTCATGGTTCTGTCATTTCCAGTTTTAACCCCTTTTCAGACTTGTATAGAGTTTTTAAAGAGGCCTTTTATCTTTTTTCTGCAGATTACACTCATCTGTGCATGTCTCATTTTTCACAGGATTGTCCATCTGTATTTTAAATATGTTATATTTTGCACTGTTGGGTTCTGTTTTCAGCCCTTTGTCATTTTTAGTAACTTCTTCCTTTCAGGAATGTCATGAGAAGTATCTTTGTTGTACAGTTGTATGTGCCTTAAAAATTCTTAAACCCTTCTGAACTGCTTGAACAGCTTGACTGTGCAAAAGCTTGGATAGCAGGCAACTTTCTTGGTGGCTCTTCTTTGAAACTCCTGCAAGTGGTCCAAAAAAGTCACACGCCACAGCAGTGCTTTATGTATTGTCTATTTAAGACTGAGATATCCACAAGATTTTACAAATAGTCTTTGTGGTGTTGCATGGTCAAGGAACCTCAGAAGTCTACTGCAAGCTCCTGATTACAACTCAAAAGTAAAGAGGACCGTGCATATGAAAATGTCCTGCTAAGCAAGAGCTGCTGACATGAGCATAAAGAGCAATTGCACAACCCTCTACTAGGACGCTTTTTTGTTCTAACCTTTCTTTGTGCAATATTTTCCTTTTTTTTTGGCATTTTGTGCCTTTATTGATCGGACAGAGACAGTGGAAAGGCTTATGAAAGGGGGGGAGAGAGTAGGGGAAAACACTCTGCAAACTGGTCATAGGCGGGATTCAAACCTGGACCAGCAGAAGCAAGTACATGGGGTGCCTGGATGCTAACCACTCCACCAAACCAGCACCCCTGTGGAATACTTCCTGACACCTGAATTTGTGTGGTGCTTTAAAAACAAATATTTTCCAAGTTGCATGAAGTAAATAAATTAAGTAAATAAGCAACAGCATAAAGTGTAGGTTTGTTGATGATCCTGCATAACAAACAGTTAATGAAAAAAACAATTCTCTCCGTCAGTCATTTTCCCTGTAGGACTTAATGGTTTTACCTTCTGATAAAAGCAGCAGGCAATCAGCTCAGTCTCATGGATGATGACAAAGTGTGCTGGGAGATAAGTAAAACCATAACAGTGATAATCACAGACTGGGAGCAATGGGATGAAAGAACAAACAGATTCAGCGAGGAGATAATTTCATCCTGACTTAACAGACTCTTTCTGAACAGTTTTTCTTAAAGAATGAGGAGATAAACACAGAGAAAACAAGACCACTCACCTGCCTGTCTGATCTCTGCTCTATTCGTTGGTCATTACAGCAGATATCTTGTTAATCTGATAAATCCATGGGGTTCCTTTGAAAACAAGAGAAATTTTGCTTTTGAAAGTCCAGCTGGGAAATAAACAGGAGCACATCAATCCAGCAGTGTGTCTGAAAGAGAGAGGGAGAGAATATGGAGGGAGAGAGGGAGGTAGAGGAGGGGAGGGGAGGGAGGGGTGTATTTGGTGGCCTCTAACCTTCATTCAGCCTTCAGTCCTCTGACCACATTTGCTCTGCTTTCATCAGAAGAGCTTTTTAAATACCCACAACCATTGCTGGGGTTCAACTAACAACTTAATCAGTGTGATTTTTTTTTGTCACCATTCAAAGTGTGCATTGGAAAGAGAATACATTTTAATAGACGCATAACCAAATGTGCTCCAGGAGCAAAAGCCTCTAAGGCATTTCCAACATTGTCAGGTGAGTTGTTGTGAAATAATGAGGGGAGGTTTGTGCACTTGTAGCACTTCTATTAAGTAGGTTATAACCCTGTGTGTCTTTCAGGGAGGCACACAGGGTTATAACCAACTTAACCCTCCCAAATGCATACCAGAGTAACTTATAAAGATGTCTTCTTTAGCACAACAGACATTCAGTCTTATTCATTGGGAAATATTTCCACTTTATCTTTACTACTTCATAATTTGAACAGGTCATTAGCTTGGATATAATTTAAAAAAAAAAATCACTCAACATCCAAAGTAATGTCCAAAGTAAATCTAGTTGAGCAAGAATCAGCTTGGAGCAAGAAATCCTGTAGAAATGATCAGTAAGAGCTCAGGTAATTAAGTGTTTTGCTCCCACAAGAGAATATTGATTAGATGCATGTTTGGTACATCTATGCATCAGTCCTGTAATGTGGGGGCAGCTTTAGTATACATGGATTTTTTTTTGTTAGTGACAGAAAGACAATGAGGCCATGAATCTCACAAACAGAGGACTTTATTCCACCACTGACTGCAGTACTTCAGCACTACAGACAGACAAACTCACACCTTCTCTCCTTCTCACAACAGAACAGGGTGTTAAATACAAAAAAAGGTATTGGTCATCAATTTATTATTTTGTTTGCTCTCTGTGGGATCTTTGCTCAGGCATCTAATGAAGTCGACAATCTACTGGAAACCAGGGAGAGTCAAAGATAACACAATGTCTTATTGCACATGTGGAACTCTGGATTCAGGAGGATGTAGGTGATATGGTATAGTGCAGGGATGGACGATTGGCTGGTTTGTTTACTCCTTGGAGCCCATGTGGACAATGAGGTCACACACACGGTTGCTGTATCCGAACTCATTGTCGTACCTGGTGAAGAAGTGAGAAAGAATGAGCATGTTTACATGTGCACATTGATCAAAGTAAAAGGGGAACGGTTATATGTGTGATCAATCAGATACCATTTTTGTATAGGTGTTCTTGGAAATAAATCTACATGATCCAGTCTATAGTAAGACCTCTTTCCACAAGTGCACAACACAAAGCAGTAAATCCACCGCAAGCCTCCCTACCCTTTAGCATCCTGGGTTGTATCACTGTTGACTCATCAGCTAAACTGTTTACATAAGAAATCCTAGATCTCTACATGGTTGTCTTTGCAGTTCAGGTCATGTTTTGATTCTTGGCTTTGTAGTGAGCTAATTTGAAACGGGCATACACTGCAATTTCAAGCCCATGCTGCATTAGTCATGGTGGACTGTCAACTCAAACTGCAACTGAATTATTTGTACACAAGGTACAATCTAATTGTCTTAGACTGACCCAAGTGTTCACACTGTCAATGTGAAAATCCAATTTAATATGATGAATCAGGCTTTTTCAAAACTCATATTCACAAACACTTAAAAACTCATAACCACTGTTGCAATGGTGCACATACATGATTTTGACAGCAAAGAAAACAATTAGCAGCTAAAATCATTAAAACTTGTCCACATTAGCTGAGGTTTTGGATATTATTCCATGCTCAGCTATGCATTTCTTGGTACCCAAGGAGGACACATCACATGAAGTCCAGAGTTTACATCATGTTGAAAATGTTTGGATATGTTTAAATGTACCCAGCATCAGTGGGAATGAATGAGCAGTCAGGAAGTAATTTAAGCTGCATACGTACCATGAGACAAGCTTGACAAAGTGGTCGTTAAGAGCGATACCAGCGCCAGCATCAAAGATGGAGGAGTGAGCGTCACCATTGAAGTCTGTTGAGACAACCTACAGAGAGGACAGAGAGGGACAGGAAGCCCTGTTAAAAAAAACCCCACTGATCAACATAAACCGTAAATAGATCAAAGATGGAGACACAAAACATGCCTGGTCCTCTGTGTATGCCAGGATACCCTTCATGGGTCCATCGGCTGCAGCCTTCACAACCTTCTTGATGTCATCATACTTGGCCTGTTGAGGAAAAATGCAAAGATTTCATCTGGTTTAATTAAACATGTATTCATGCTTAATCATCTTAAAATCTGCAAACTTGGGGCGGACATTAGCTCAGTCGGTAGAGTGTCCGCCCCATGTACGGGGGCTGCCAACCCCCAGCAGTGGCTGCTGGCTCGAATCCCGGCCTCAGCCCTTTGCTGCATGTCATCCCGCCCCTCTTCATCCACTTTCCTGTCTATCTTCAGCTGTCCTATACAACAAAGGCCATAAAAGCCCCAAAAAATAACTTAAAAAAACAACAACAAATCTGCAAACTTTTGTTTGTCGTTTGTTGAGATGAGAAGATGCCTTTGCTAAAATCATGTCCTAGCATTTACAGAAGGTCAAATCCTTTAAACAGAAATGTTACCAATATATAAACAATATATAAGCCAGGAAGTAAAACAGGCGTACTGCTTTGTTAGCTAGACACTCACTGAATGTTTAAAATGTTCTGTTTGAGATTAGTGCTTTTAGATTGATGTTATTAGCTGAAATTGTATCCAAACAAAATGAAGTTTGAATCATTTGTATAATTACAATTGTGGTTTAATACAGTTATGTGACAATTAGGCCTTCCGTTACTGTAAGATGTTTTAGTTGCTTGTCTTCGGTAATGTTTATCAAATACCATTTTACTTTATTTATGTGAGTAAGGAATATAAACCATATTACAGAACTTAGAAAAAGTAGCTTTAACTGTTTTATGTCCAATTATGTACCAAGTATGTTGCATTACTTAGCAATAAGTGCAAGTTAAGATAGGAAACTCCTCACACCCTTACAGTTTTACTTGCTAGCTTATAACAATAATTTTAACTAAGCTAGTAGATAGTGAATATTGTTATTAGCCAAGTAATATTAGCTACAAGCTTAGGTTGAATGCTCTTTATTTCTAAATATCACGTTCAAGGTGCCATTACAGTAACAGTTCAGTGTTGCATGAGTTAGGAAATGCCTTATATCCCAGTTGACGATGATGATGATGATGATGAAGAGCAAGTTAACAATACACTTGAATATCTGGAGTAGTTATGATAGCTAGAATTCTTAAGTTGTTTACAGAGCTTATTACAAGCTGAAAATATTACCTTTCTACAACGTGACATGGGCATTAGCTCACCTTCATGTAAACTGCTGAAGCCAGCTCATTTAAGTTTTTACTGGCTGGATATAAAGCAGCCATTTGCAAGTGAAATGGAAGGTCTGGTATTTCTGAAGCTGGGCCGTAAGAACTTCATGACAATAAATACTTCAGCCACAGTGACACAGATCAGCTCTGCCTTTGTAAGGAGAGAACTTGCACAGGAGTTAGGCTGTACATTGCTGCTGTTGGGGCCAAGATCTCCAAGTCATCTGGTGATTTTAGGTGAAAACAAACCAAAAAGGCAGCATTAGGGTGATTGTACTTTGTACTCAATAAATTAAAACTTTACTGTTTCACAGACAAGCCCCTTTATTTTGGTACTACTTCAGCACACTGCAGTCTGTGTCCTTCCACCTGTAGAAAAGTAGTACCAAGAAAAAAGGATTTGATAGTGGAAAGTAAAGCCGTGTAAAGTTGTCCAATGCAGTGCACGATCACCCAATTACCGAGGTTTCTCTGCTTACAACAGCAGAGCTAAAGGCAATTACTTTGGCATTTACTATATCAAAGTGCATTTAATATTGGTATGATATTTGTACAAGCTCACATTAAAAATAATGAACTATCCCTCCAATATCTGCAACTTGGTGGATGCCAGCACTTACTGTTTGTTCCTAAAAAAAAAGTCATGTTTCTGAATTTCAGAAATTGTCCTTTTAGTTGCTAATAATCATCTTGATTAATAAGCTCATCAGATTTCTTACATTAGAATTTACAAACATTAAACATGCATATTATACAGCATTCAGTGAGGTTAGAAAACTCAAACTGCAGTGATCTCTACGGCCAGTTAGTTACAAGCTGTTGCAGGAATAAATCAGGCGCAGGTTAAGACTTTCCATTTTCGGAATTCATGTGTGGTGCATAAAAATCTAACACTTTACACAAAATCAAATCTTATTTTTCTAGCATTTAGAGAGAATGACAACTGATTAATGGTCACTCACTGGCTTCTCCAGACGGACGGTCAGATCAACCACTGACACGTTGGGGGTGGGGACACGGAAGGCCATACCAGTCAGTTTGCTGTAAAGATGGGACAGTTGTCAAAGTCAAAACCTAAATCCTAATTGGGTCCTTCAATAGCAGAAATGCTATGACACAGGCAAAGAGTTTATGTCACCCACCCATTGAGCTCAGGGATGACCTTGCCAACAGCTTTAGCAGCACCGGTAGAGGCAGGGATGATGTTCTGGCTGGCACCGCGGCCGTCCCTCCACAGCTTGCCGGAGGGACCATCCACGGTCTTCTGTGTGGCAGTGATGGCATGAACTGTGCTCTAATAGACAGGGGAAGAAAAAGAAGGATGATTAAATAAAGCTTAACTCAGACTAACTTTGCAATATCATATGAGCATTTTGTGACATTTTGTTAATCTGGTTTTAGGAGCTGTTAAGCGTCACTCTGCCAGATTGTTCCCAGACAGAGTGATTTAATCCTCACCATCAGTCCCTCAATAATGACGAAGTTGTCATTGATGACCTTGGCCAGGGGAGCCAGGCAGTTGGTTGTGCAGGAAGCATTGCTATAAAGAGAAGTGTTAACGTTTTGGTAAGTGGAGGATTTAAATATTTTTACCAGCATGTATTATTAGTCTGTGGAGAATGTTTTACTTGACCAATGCAAATTTACATAAAGTTAACTGCATACTCAACAACCGAGAGTAAAAGAAAAGTTATTCAATCACCCTTAGTGTCACAAGTCACTGATCACACAAAAGTCTAATTCCCTTACTGAACCTCTTATACAGTTTTTCCTTCTACAAAAAGGATATAGGACATCCAACAATGCTAACTAAATAAAAAAATTAACATGGATGAATGAACAGTTGCAAAAAAAGAAAAGACACAATCTTAGCACTAGTACTGAAAATCAAGACAAGAATTAATTTTTCTTAAAAGGGACATTAATCTTCAATTTAATAGTCATCCTGGACCTCTGACCCAATGAAATTATTATAATGCTTTAGGATGAAGTAAATATTAGCATTTTAAATAAGTGTTTAATTTGGACAATTAAACACTGTGCAGGCTTTTGCTTTCCCTAGTTTCAAAAGGACCCATTTTACTGAAACTCCAGACAGCTGGATGTAACAATCTGTTTAAAAAGACAGAATGTAAATATCTTAAAGAGCCCATACTTTGGTTGGATTTTATACAGTCTTTAGTGCGTTTAACATGTCTCTTCCATGTGATGGAGCATCCCCATGAAGAGGACAAAAAGGCTGCATCATTGAGACCTGTCCCCTTCTATGAGGCACCACCTGCACGTTAAAGTGTCTTGTTCCCAAGGCCCCTGAATGGATCTACCAGAGTGTCAGCCTTCGAGTGTTTTGTCATCAGTTGCTGCACATTGGCTTTCAGTAGCAAGGTAGTTGCAGACCATAGAAGTCAGAATAAATGCAGAGTTGCTGACTACATGGCACCGATAACTGCTGAACTGACCCGTTACCACAGAGCAGACCTGTCAGCCAATCAGAGTAGACTAGGGCTATGTGGGAAAGGGGGATTTGAAGGTTTGGGTCTTTTTTTTTTTTTTTTTAAACTACAAGTTTTTTTAACACCATCTAGCAGTCATCAAAAGTGAATGTATGAACCCAGAGCTAAGGCAAAATATAGGCTTGAGAAGAAAAACTGCCAGACCTACCTGACGACTTTGAGGGAATTGTCATATTTCTCGTGGTTGACACCCATGACGAACATGGGAGCATCAGCGCTGGGTGCAGAGATGATGACTCTCTTGGCACCACCCTTCAAGTGAGCCTGCAACATGTTTTGAAATTGAACTGAATCAATGTTCATTCAACTCGTTATTTTCAACATTGTGTGAAAGAAGACTGAGCACATACAGAGGCCTTCTCAATGGTGGTGAACACACCAGTGGACTCAACGACGTACTGGGCACCAGCATCGCCCCATTTGATGTTAGCGGGGTCCCTCCTGCATAAAAACAGAAAAACAAGGCAGTCACCATTGATTCTGGCAACTTTCGCTTCTGTATCTAGTAAAGAAAAGTGACACCATGCAAACTCACTCGTGGAAGACAGTGATTTTTTGCCCATCAATCACCAGTTTGTCGCCCTCAATCTTGACCTCGCCCTTGAAACGGCCGTGAGTGGAGTCATACTTGAACATGTAGACCTATGAAGACAGAGTTCAACAAAATGTAACAGATGTTTTTAGTGCATAGGTAGGAAGGATGTCTCTGGATGAATTAAACAACACAGTAAGGGCTTTGGCAGTCGCTGAGCAGAGATGTGAGATAAAGGTTGTCACATTACTGCAAGTGAGGATATATTTTGACATTTTCAAGATTACTCAAAAACACTAAAGTGATCACATATATTTTACCTGTAAAACCATCCTGCACTGATGAGTTTTTGAATAAGCTGGACTTGCAGGAATGTGAAGGTAAGGAAATTTAAAGAAAAACAATGCCAAATTAAATCATTTTAAATGTTTGTATTTTTTATTAGCAGTAATGGTAAAAAAAAAATAAATACTGATCATCAAGGATGATGAATACAGAATAATCTTGTGATTAATGCATTTCAGAAGGGTTACAAGGCAAAAACAACCACTCAATTAGGAGGTTACTTTATTTATATTTAGTACATTTACACAGCACATTTACTTACAGCCCATGAAACCATGATAAGTTTGAAATATTTAGATGCCCATTTTCCTTTCATTTTCAAATAAAATACCAAATTGGACCACTGCTTGCAAAATTTCTTTAGACAGAATTTTTTGGGGTGGGTAAGACTCTCCATATCAGATTTTCCTCACTATTGGTATCTAGATGGTGGGTTTCTATCCAACCACTTCCTGGTTCTTTCTGCTCGCAGCAAGAACTATTTTGAGAAAGTATTTGTCCTGACTGTTAAAGAGTGTGGTATATTCCTCAGATATACTGTATTAAAGTTGCTATCATACTTGAAACCCAACACTGACTTTATGCTTTTGTCCTCTTTGACCGACAGGACTTTCTTTCTTGAAAATTCTAGTTGATGTGAAAGTAGACTTGACCCTTTCCAGAGTAGTATCATCATGTGGTAATTTCATTTGTTCATGGATCTCCTTTCATGTTCATGATGTAGTAGACAGTATTTTCTTCATGTTAAAGTTTTGTGCATTCTGTTAGTTTTATTAGTGGGGATAGTGGACAAATATGGCTCTTTTGACAGGAAAGTGGTTATGTCCCTATAAAATGAGGATGTAGTCCTCATCACAGGACATCTGAGTTTAAATCGGAGGCCTCTTTCATGTCATTTGACACCATCCATTCCCATATTACACGTTTTGCATAAAAGGCAGAAAAGCCCAAAAACTCTTAAAAAACAAACATTAAAGTTGGCCTACAATTCTATCAATAAAGATAAGAGCAAAAAAAAAAAATGGTACGAAACAAGTTCAAATAAAGTTTGAATATCCAGACAAAAATGTTGAGAAGAGTCAGATTTGAAACCATAAAATGTTTCAATTTTCTGTGCATTTTAAATCTTTCTCAAAATAACAAAAAATATTTCCCCCTGTCGATCTTTCTTTTTCTGCCTGGCCCTTATTCTCTTCTATACACTTACCATGTACTCCAGGTCAATGAAGGGATCATTGATGGCCACAATCTCAACCTTCTTGGAGGTGAATGCAGCACGGGTCACCAGACGACCGATACGGCCGAATCTGAAAAGTGGACAGTGGTGTTAGTTGATTGGGCTCTAGATGGCAGTATGACACAGTTTCAGACCAACAGCTGCTTGTTATGATCACACATGGTGTATTTCTCAGAATCTGGAGGAATAACCTCAGATGATTGGGCTGACAAATTGTTGTACTCAAGCATTTATGGACTGAAGTTTGTCTAGAGTCACATTTCTGTTGTATTTTTCCTTTTGTACAGGACAAGTGTTCAGGAGGCACAGACCCTCCACAAGACAGGGCAGAGTTCAGGAGGAGGTGCTGAGAGGGGAGTGTCTGGTTCAGCTTATGGCTGCACAGCTCCCACTGTCTCCTCTCCTCTTCTCTCAGGCTAAAGTTTAAATAAGCCTCTAATGTGGTAATTCTGGTGACGGCAGGGCTCTGTTTGAGCAGTGATGGAGTTACTGTTTAACCTGGGGTCCAAAATCCCCGTACAGATGTACTCTGTCCTCAGAATCTGAGGGGAGGAGAAGAGTGACGGAGAGATAAAGGCCACATAGGTAGACTTTAACGTCATGTTATGTGCGATCTCTGACTAAAGTTACGCAGGTTCTCTTCCGCCTGCTTCAGACAAGCAGAAAAACAATTCCTGCTGAATGACCCTCATGTCAAAACCACTGCCCACATTGTTATCAGGTGAGGAGGCAAAGTTCAAAGATCAGAAAACAACGAGGACAGCTTCTCACCGGTTCCTGTGAGTGTGCATGTAGTAGCCTTGATTTCAATTTTACGACTGCTGACCATAAGTTCAACAACTTCCAATAACTCTTTTACCCTCTACTCAAAATTCTAACATGCTTTTAATTCCTGTACAGTATACAAATACTTATGATCACACGTTGTCTTTTAAATTAATCTTTTTTCTGCTTTGTCATGGCTCTCTTGCATAAATTACAATGTATAGTTTGTGCACCAAGTCTTAATTTTAAAGTCATCTTTTCATACAACTCTGTCAGCATATTTTTTTTTCTTTTGTCCTCCATTACACTATGATCTCTCTTTCTTATTAAGTAATATTTCACTTTAATGAGGCTCTGTGAATATTTTCCCCATCCTTGGTCAGATTTCTTAACTTTCATTTACAGACTGGTAACATACGATACATCAGAATTCTTTTATATTTATAATTTTGCTCTACTTTTGCCATCTTGGACAATTCTTGTTTTTGTTTGTTTCAGTCATGTGGACAGTCAGCTCCCTGTGGACACATTTTCTAAAGGTTTTGATCAACTGTAACTTTACAATACAGTTGCTGCCTCTGCGAGTACATTAGGCTAAATCTACCTTTACTTGTCACACAGTTTTGTTAAAGAAAAAAAAAAGCGTCTTTATAGGAGCATAAGGCCAAGACACTTTGGACTCATTTTGTTTCCAAACATAACAGTAAGCTGGAGAACAGCAGATTAGACCTCTATACAGGAGTATATGCATTTAGTGCACAGCACAGGTGCATTTAAAACACCATACAGCTTTAGGAACACCATGATTTTAATATTTCTGATGAAACTTTTATAAAAATAAACTGACAATTTGTATCATTTATACCACTTCCTGCAACTTAAAACATGTTTGATATGCAATAATTTGAGTCATTATCTATATACAGCTATTTTTAAATCTTGTATGCAATCAAGCAAGTTTAATTTAATGAGTAAAATAAGGCATAAACAAAGTAGTTCTGTTTTACCTCTATGTACAACATTAAAGAGGTATGGCTGTATGTTGATATTAGGATTCCTACAGGTTTTAGGGAATTCAAGATTTAAGGTTTAATATCTTAAATGAAAAAATAGCATATATACACAATCTCATATCATTTGTTTAAAAAAATTGTCACACCTTTTTTCAGTGCTCTCTAGGGCAGGGCTAAAAAGCCCAAGAAAGAAGTGATAAAAATGGCCTGAGTCGAGGTTCCATCTAAAACATTAGAGCTCTCACTGGTAAAAGTAAAACCTAAGAGTTTTGAATGGCCCAGTAATAAAAAGGTCATATTTAAGCACCTTTAGTTTGTTCAGATGGTCAGCAGAAGGCCTGGTTAGGCCAAAGAAACAATAGTGTAATACTTTTGAGTGTATAACTGTTTTTACGGTAAGGGAAACAGGCCATGTCTGTCTGTTGAGTAGAAGGAAAAGTGCACTTACCCATTGATACCGACTTTGACCATTTTAGCCTGAGTGTTAGTCCTCTGTAAGGAGACAAGGGGAGAGAATAAATGATAATGCTGATAAAAACCTATAGATCTACCTCGCTTTCACTTGATAACAGACCTACAAAGATGTTTATCTCCAGTGCACAAAGACTTTAAAGAAAATGTATTTGACTGATAGGTTATCAGTCTGACCACAGTCCAAGCCCACTTCAGTGTAAAGCTTAAGTTTCAACACTTGTCTTTACTCTCCATGAAAACCATGGCAGCGTTTGTCTCTAACTATGAACAGAACATCGTTTTTAGCTGCATGAAGCCAATTCTTTGACCTGAATAAGCACAATTACATTTAGTGCAGCAGCATCAGGGCCATGCTGGTCGAGCCCAGCTGGTCTAAATTAAGTCACTGCGTCATGCAGCCTGCTGCTCCGGCCCTGCACGTCTCACCCTCTGACCAACATTATATGATAAATACTGTTTGCTGATATCAAAAAAGCCATTTACCGTCTGTGAGAAGCCTGTCTGCCTTGCGACTCCGGGTGTGAGTGGGGAAGAGCAAAGTTTAGAGGTGTGTATTTATCATTAACCAAAGTTTAAGGCCACGCCCCCTCAGTGGTCCTTGCTCCTCGCCCCGCCCCCCATGAATGTCAAGGTCGTCAGACTGCAGGAAGGCATGTAGGCTAACTGCTAACCCATGTATGTAAAACAGTCTGGAAGGTTCTCTCTTAATACTCTTTTTGCCAGAGTTAGTAGGCTACTAACTCTGGCAAAATTAAATAATTAAATTAAATAGTTTAGTTTGTTCAAATATAAAAGACTCCATATGATTAACTTTTCCAGTACAAATGCATGTCACTAAATTAAAAATGCTCAAAAGATCATAAATGTGGCTGAATGCAAGTGGATGATGCATCACAAATTAGTAATGCCAGCTATTTGGTGACCAAACGGGGCTGCTGAAGCTAATCCAAGGCAGCCGCCATATTTGTTATGCTGTCAAACCAGCTTGAAGTCAGCCTTGGGTTGCAAGTTTCCAGCTTCCTGACAAACAGCTTCATCATGCTAGCTTTGAGTTGTGTCAGCAATGTCTGTAATTATTTATATTATATATTATTTAAGTCCTTTCCTAAAAAGTCCATATGTTGCCTTAACTTGAGCTCATATGTTTGATTGCAGTAACCTCTCATGTTAAAAAAAATTATAGTTTTTACATACTGGGTGTTCAGGGTGTTTTTTTTTTTTCAGTTTGTCTAAGACACTGTTGGAGCTCTAGCCCTCTAAAGGCCCTCTTCCCTACCTGGGCCTAGTGTGCTGTGATTGGCTTACTGGTGTTCTTGGTGGTGATTGGTCAGTTCATTGCTGCTCAGTGCCATGTTCTCAACAACTCTGTATTCATTCTTTGGTCTGTGCTCTGCTCAGGGCTTGCCAGCCCAGCTGGGGTCCAGTGGGCTTTAACTGCTGCCAAAACAATGGAGGGTTGTCACACTGGTAGGTCTATGCAGGGAACAAGGGAAACAAGTCTTTTCACATAGCAACTGGTGCTGTAAACAGGAAGATATTGTCTCAGACTTTTGATCTTATGCATAGAAATTCTTTTGTCAAACATGGAGACATGATAAGCAAATGAGAGGACATTTAAACTCAAGAAAGTGTACATAGGTTCTCTAACACATTATATGTCAACCAGACATGCATGTTCTTTGTTTTGCATGTGTCTCACTGCTTTCACTGACCTGTCTGTCTTCTTAAATTTTACCTCAGCAGATGCATTAATAGGTGTGTTTATTTATTTTATCTGTTTTTAATGTCAAAATGATACACAGGCAAGAGCAAAGAGTCATGCGTTCAATAATGAATAAGGAAATATAACGCTTATGGAGAAGCACAAAAAATATTTGCGGCTTGATTTATTCTATAATTGGCCGGAAAACTTCAGAATAAAGTACTCTGTACAAAAAAATAGAGTTTCCCAAAAGATTTGCCAAAGTAGACTTTTACTTTGAAAGCAAAAACAGGAAGAGTTACCACAGAGGGTTAACTTTTCTTAGACCTCTATTGTGGTGGGTAAGCATGTCTGCAAGAACATGGTGCATATGGCTCTATTTTTTCCATTTTCTAGTTTACTTCGGCCGATATTGGCCGATATATTCATGGTTCAGGGTTAAACAAGATAGCAAGCCTTCTATTCTCTAGATTCTCAGTGCAGATGGTGCAGAAGATGCCGCACCCAGTCTGCGCTCTGAAAGCCCAGACTAGTTAAATTCATATGTAAGTGAATTAAATGAAAAATAAGAGTTCGAGAATCATTTTAATATTAAGACAACAATTATTCCAAACAAATCAAAGCCTGGTTAACATGATCATGTTGTTTCCCATGTTAAAGTTGACATTGTAGTATGTCTGTTAACGCTGACAACTTCAAGTGGACACTTATGAAACTACTTTTAAAAAATGAATAAATAAGCACTGTGGTTTCTGATGGTGACTTTGCAGTCAGAACAACAATGTAGATATTCCTCTACAAATTTCAGAGTGTGAGCAATTTTACAGTTACTCATCAGTATTCTAGACTTATGCCAACACTTATTTATTCCTGCATCATTTTAAATTTTATTCTGCCTTGTGCTTCCACCTTTTTGAGTCCTCTGATATTAACGGCTCATGGATAGTGAACCGGAAAAAGATAGGGGCCTCTCACTGACCTTCTCATTAGATTCAGACACACAGTAGAAAGAGCAAATGAGGGATCAAATCTCTGTCGTCCTTACTGTGGCATTTGATGTCCAAAGACCATGACCCCTCACTTTTACACTCTCTGAAGGTACTGGCCCTCCTCTGCCTCTCTGTGTCCTCAGCAGAAGTCAAAATCTGAGTCTTACATACAAACACAAAATCATCATTACGCATGAGCAGAGGAGGTGTCTCAGTCTGATTGAATCCATTTACACAACGCTGATGCTTTGTCGGGTTATTAAGAAAAGATTAACTCCAAAATACTGAATGCATTAAAACATTTTATCCACAGACAGTTCTCTTTGTCTGTAAAAAATGGCCTCTGCGCGGAGTCTCACTGCTACAACATTAGCACGCTTTAGGACACACAGTGATAATGGGACGTGTCAGCTGACTCTTTGTCTGTACAGCACTCCAGTAAAAACAGTTTATGAAACACCTTAATGAGAAGCCGTGGCACAACATCACAAAAGTTCTGGTGCTGCTTCACTTTTGAGAACAACTTACAATAACTTGTATATGGAAAACTTTAGTCTGTTCTTGGTTTGCTTGTGGGTCTGTTTGACTAATTCTGTATATTAGCAATAGTTTGGTTTATATCACTTTTTTTTGGCTGATGTTGTTTTATCCTCTCACAGTGTTTGGCTAGATTCACCAAGGAGGTTATGTTTTTGCCAGTGTTTGTTAGTTCTGAATGAAGTCTCATAACATTTTCAGGATAGGTCAGAAATGGGACAAGGACCAATCCTTTTGATTTTGGAGGGGATCTCGATCTGAATGCTATCTATTATTTTTTTAAGGATTTATCAACTTTGTGGGATAAGGACAGTTTTCTACATTTTATACAATGACTCGTCAGACAGCGCTTCAAATGCCTTGTCAGAAGTTTGTTCTCTCAGAACGCTATAAGTTTGTTAGATTGTGAATAACTCAAATTTTATGAATGGATTTTGATAAAGTTTTCAGGTCATGTTAGTCACTGCATGAGGGATTAGATTTTGTTATTGATCTGGTTCTGGATGAAGATCCAGGAAGGTTTTCTACTATTTCTTAACAGCGTGACGACAGTTTTTCACATGTTCTGACAGTGTTGGAAATGCCTTGGAGGAGGTTGGTGGTCTTGAAGCACTTCTGGTTTATCACTGTATTCATCTTTGTCTTCCTTCTCATCATTTGTCGTACATTCATTATGTCATTGATTAGTGTTTCAGAGGTTTATCTTGTCTCTAATACACCAGAGTCATTCAGCTACTTCTTTGTCTTTCCCTCCACTCATTTTTTTTTGGGGGGGGGGGGGGGGGGGGGGGAATTTGTGCCTTTTATTGATAGGACAGAGACAGTGGATAGGCTTGTGAAAGGGGGTGAGAGAGTAGGGGAAGACACTCTGCAAACTGGTCACAGGCAGGATTCGAACCTGGACCGGCAGAAGCAAATACATGGGGTGCCTGCTAACCACTCCATCAAACCAGCACCCCCTACCACTCTTTTTTAAAATTATGCATGAGGGGACAGTGGGTACACAGGCTAATCCTGCATGGGTGTTCTCTTGCCTGAGCAGGCTTTCCTACCCTGACTGTTCCTTCCCTGTTCTCTCTCACAACTTTCTATCTTCTTACTTCTCTTCAGTCTCCCTCTCTACAAACTGGGTACTTAGGGGAGGCATTTCATTGAGCCAACCCTGTGGTTATTGGAGTGATTGGGAGCCCTGCATTTGAGTGGCACTAGCATTGTAACAATCTTAAGTGTTTTGAGGTGAAAAAGCTGTTTGGCCTGTGATTATGTGCTAAGTTGGTAAAACAAAGGAGGTATACGTTTTAGTATGATTGGCAATGGGAGCTGGGATGGTGGGGGTGATGTTTGGACAACATTAAGCCTTTCGGAGGGGTTGTTGGACTTATTAGATGAAACTTGGCAACCCTGGTTATGTTCTGGCTCTTGCTGTCTATTAGTCTACTTAGTTGTGTTGGGTAGGCCTGTGAGTGGCTGTTCAGTTTTGCCGGTAGTGTTTGCATTGTTACTTTCTTGAGATATCATGCACGAAGCCTTGGCCTGGGTGAAGACAAAAATACGGTTTGAGCTGTGCTGCTAGGTGGTATGTTAAGTAACTCATTAGTTTCTTAAGTCCTTTTAGGTATCTTTGAATGACTTTTAAAGGGTGATATTAGATATATTATTAGAACAATGGGGATATTACCAGAAGGCCACTTGATTTAAGTCCTATTGGATATCCTCCTGGCTGCGTATTGAGCCTCGGCTGCAGTGACTGTACAGACAAGGAACTGAAACCCTACCCTCGGCATGCCATCATGTTACCACAGACCATGATTATGCAAGACAACAGAAATCAAACTGGACCAGAGATGACACTCAGGGCCTTTTACTTTCAAAGCTTTGCACCAAAACTGGACAGTGCTGCTGCGTTTCATGGCTGCAGTCCAGATGTCTGAGCATATCTGAGCTGCCACAACCTCTGACCATGTGCCATGTGTTGGCCTCTACTCTGCAGCTTAAGGTCAAAGAGGGGAAGTAAAGGTCAGGCTAAGATTAGACGTTGGCTGGACAGCCAACATGGCCCCAGTTACACTCTCAGTACTGTAAATGCTGTCTCAAACAGATCAGATGTTTTAGCAGCCAAAAAATAGACATTTAAGAGGTAACTATCAAGCAGATTTCTGTAGGGTCTCTGCTGTTTATTTATTGTGTAACTCATTTATATATTTATTAACTTTTTACACCATACAGTGGCATCTCTGAAATTTACAAAAGCTTTATTGTAGCTTATCTTATCAAAGAGATATGGATGTCACAGAGCCCATGTCTGTAAAAACAGCCCTTAACGTTCATACATTTGTGGCCTGAACTTGTTCAGTTCAAAGTCCAGAGGGAGCTCTGTGGGTCAGAGCAGATAAAAACATGATGGGCCAACTCTGCCATCTAGTGTTGCTATCATAAACCTTTAGCTTTTAAAATTAATCTTTATAGAGGTACAGTCCCTCTTTTTTGAGAGTTAAATAACTGGGGTGAGGTAGTTTCTCTCTCAGATTTTAGGTTTTCAAAAAACTGTCGAAGTGACTTAATTTCATCCCAAAAGTAAGTTTAGTTTTCAGATAGTTCTGAGGATTATAGTCATTTTCCATGAACTTCAGCACTGAAAATGTTAAGTTTGTAGTCATGGAACTTTGGTGTTTCATTTTTTGACGTGCCATATTAAGAATGGCACATGACCCTGTCACAAAGACTCTAAATTCAAAACAAATCAATACCACAGACACTATGTTTTCATAAATGGCTGATTGATTATTGTTATATATTTCTACACAAATATGTATCCTGTACCATCAGCAGAGAAAATGAAAATATAAACTAATGTACAGATTTATTAAATTCATGTCTAAAATAGTGTCTGGTTGTAGATATTTTGAGACAGTAGAATAAAACAGGGTTTTGTGCCTACACTGGTTGCCTTACTGATGCTATTTAATGTAGACTTGAATATGTGGATTTAGGTCTGTGGACTTATGTGCCTCATAAACAATGATTTTAAAGTATCAGGTAAGACACTTAAATAAAGCTCAAATGGCTCTAAGGTTTTGGTTTATTCTGTCTTTTAACTCAGCAAATTATAGTCATGGTGACAATCATGGCAGAATCCCATTCAGATATATGGTATGTGTTGTCAGTGAATGCCAGTAGCGATAACATTTGAAATTAAAACAATAAAACACATCGGAGGTAAGAGATGGCTGCAGGGGCAGCAATTGTAGAACATAAAAATGTAAAACTGCTCGAACTGGTTTTAGGTCTCACACTATAAACATTATTAATATGATTTAAACCCAATATTATGGCCTCATAGACTGTATGTTACATTCTGTATATCAGCTGCGTGATTGAAAGATTGTACAAATACAGCCCTTATCTTTCCATTCTGCTTTACTCTTGAGACACATATTTTCCTATAACAAAAAAAAAATGATGTGGGACGGATTCATTTTTTGAATTTCCATCACAAAATAGTGACAGAAAAATGCATGATCGCTTATGATGGAGTGATTTTTTTGTGTGTTTGTTGTTAAAACAGAGCTCCACATTGGGAAGAAGAGGTGAACCCAATTCTGGAACAGACTCAATAAAATGCCTACATCTGCATTTGTGGAAGAAAGTTTGGAAATATCAGCAAAAATCCAACAAAGGACACCTAACCCTTTTTAGGTGTTAAAATATGGTCAAAAGCACACATACTCCGCAGGATTTCCTGTCCTGTTCTTAATTTGGAATAATCTTTTTGTTGAGCCTAAAATGGAAAATTGCATCATATTAATGTATGGATTTTCTATAAATGCTCTGCGGTACATTATGCAGGATTTTCTGAACTGATTCCTGGATGTAAGTTTCTCTCTTTATAGGACGCCTGAAGAACAAGTCGTCTTAAAATGCAGCAGATTTATTACTCCAAGCCTCGCTGGCTCCAAAATGATGAGGAAGAAAATCTGAGTGACTCGAACAGCCATGAAAAGATTCAATAAAGCACCTTGACACAGAAGAAATGTCTGTCAGGAGAATTTAAAGCCCCAGTTTGAAGGAGAAATTGTTCTGACAAGTGCAGACCAAGACTGCAAACTGCAGTTCACATTT
This sequence comes from Scarus forsteni, assembly GCA_036419115.1. NCBI lineage: Eukaryota > Metazoa > Chordata > Actinopteri > Labriformes > Labridae > Scarus > Scarus forsteni. Next base: position 2,257,201 of record JAZDUH010000111.1, read on the forward strand.
GAGATGGAGGCAAACGCAGTCACAAAAATTTATTTGACATGAGAGTGAAACAAAAACCACAGTGCTAGTGTCAAATCCGTTTATTCATGCAAATCATAGGTAAACAAAAACAAACAGCAGCAACTACAGGTGTCTGCATGATCTGATTTCCAAATCCATTTCACCTGATTTTACTCACACAGGAAGTCTTAACAGGTCTGCGTCTACTGAACACAGAACAGATAAAGTGCTGTTATACTAAACAGAAGAAGCCAAACACGAAGAGATGATTTAATGTAAACACGGCTCACATGTCCTAATATTCAGAGTACACATGGAATAAACTACAGCTGCTCGGTTACATGAGCAACAGTGGTGTGAAGCTTCTGATCTATGGTTACCTATGCTGGATGAAACCACATTAGCAAAGCAGCGCGTTTACACCACACTACAGGTAAACATCCCCCTCTGCAGGTGTGTTCTCCTCTGTACTCGAAAGAAGGATGCCATCAGTCCTTGTTCCCTCTGCACTAACAGCCCAGTCCACTCATGGACCCGATCCGATCCAGCTTGAGCCCAAAGCAGCCCCGGTTCCACCCCCTCCTCGACCGGTCCGGCTCTGCTCGCTTCTGATTGGCCAGGGCCCCCTTCAGCAGGCGCAGCCAGGGGCTCTCAGCCTGCGTCTGTGCCTCGGCCCATTTGGGGTACTCGGCGGCTTTGGCCCCTGAGGAGAGGGTGGACTGCTCCTCCGGCGGGCTGTTCAACAGGTTCTCCAGGTCGTCTAGAGTCAGGAGGTCATTGTAGCGCTCCAGGAACTGCTCCATGAACTGCAGGAGGAAGGAAATAAACGATTCAATCTAATCCTCAGAGGAGGACAAGAGGAATAATTCAATCAGTGATACATTTCATTATTCTCTCCTCCTCTTCCTGGACGGTACCTCACATCCCTCATCCACTCTGAATCCTCCTCAGCCCTCTCTTTTCTCCCTCTGTTTCCCCTCTCCCACCCCCCTCTCCCTCCAGCTCTGTACCTGTGCAGCATCAGAAGGAGGGTGCAGAGCGCGAGCTTCTGTGACCTCGAGGGGGGAGAGGAGGAGCAGGGCGGCACAGAGCAGCACAGGGAGCAGCATGGCGGTGCAGGCGAGGAGAGAGGAGTCAGAAAACTGCTGCTGGACGAGTTTAAATACGCTGGCTGAAAAATAACAAATACAGACTTGATTAAATGAAGGAGGTACACAACTTTTACACAACTGTCAGCTCGTTTATCGGCCTTTGTGTCAAAGCTCAGATGTCTTTTCCTCACCACACGGAGGGAGGATAGAGGAATGATGGAGCATCACACTGTAAAGCTTTAGTGAAAAACACATTACTGATATTATGAGGAAGCAAACTTAATATCTACCTTTTTAGTTAAAGTTCGACTGGTCTCAATTTTATCCTCTACGTCTGAAAGTTGTTTAATTTCATTGTGGTAATTTAGTCCAAATGATTTTTGTTTTTCCTTCCTTCATATTTTAACATCTGTCACTGAATCAACTGAAGAGTTTTATTGTTCATCTGATACATTATATATATGTTGGCCTATATATATATATTAGTTTCTCATTTTGATCCCTAACATTAACCTCTTGTTTCATCATTATAATTTAAGATAGTTTGTCATTTATTACATTCATAACCTTGTGTATGACTTTGGGCTGGGAGGTATCATCTTATATATACCTATAACTATTTATCAGTGATGTAAGGCATTGTATTATCGACTTTTGTTGTACAAGAACTGTTTCATAAACCAAGTCTGATGATTTTTTTTATGTAATGGAAAGAAATCAGACTTGCATGTCTCTTTGAACTATGTTTAAACAGGTATGTGCCTCAGTATAATAAAATATCAACTGTCATTACTACTATTAAAATCACGATGACTATTAAACTTTCCGTTCAGATTTAAAATATGTAACAGGTGCACATGCAATCCAAATTTACATGATTTTTCAATATACAGCAATGGCAATTCATTAAAAATGAGTAATTCAATGTTTTTTTTTAATTTATAAAGTGACAACAACATCACTTAAATCCATGAATGGATAATTATAATAATTATCAATATTCAGGAAACACAAGTTTATAAAAATAACATGGAATAAAATGTGATGAATGAATGACACTGTGTGAAATTTATGCACACAAAATGTAATCAACCCATATTATCTGTACGCAGGGGGCTGCACACTTACACCCAAACTGAAACTTTTCAAGGCTTTAAAGAAAAATAAAATATGCTTTGTTCATCATAAATTTCATGAAGAATATAGAAACTTTGGTCTCACTTTACAGTAAGAAATTATTTTTGTAAAAATCTTTGTCAATAAACTTCTTTTTTAACCTTGAAGCTACATTTTTTAAAAATTCATTTCTATTCTCCTGTTAGCAGGTTGTGAAAACACACATGGTTCCCTGTTGAATTAAAAGTCCTGAATTGACACTTGACAACCTCAACATCTGGAGTCATTCAAATATTAAAAACTAACAAGAAAGCTTAGATTTAATGGCTATTAGACATGTTTCAGTCAGTGTGCTATTGGACACTTTAAGTTTTAAGACTGAAAACAAGAAAGAAAAATACACATTTTATAACCATTCAATCTAAACATCTATTTTGAGACTTTAAAAAAAAAGCAGGTGCCTTGTGTGTGATTTCTATAGGTTGTTTCAGAATGATAAAAATACATTTTTTATTCATCTCAAACTTAAAAAATACAAAAAAATTAACAAATTAAATACATACATTAAACAATTGTACATATCCATTAAATGAACTGAACACATTCTTATGCAGACAATAAAACAATGACCAGGATGAACAGCTGAAGCGTAGTTTCAAAATCTATATTAAAAAACAGCAGCAAATTCATAAGGGAAAATTAAGATGTAGGTGAAAACATCTTAATTCAGTCATATTTCAACAGTCATAACTTAGTCATGGTTAAGGCTAAACTGTTTTGAAGAGAAATCATGTTTGCGAGGGTAAGAGCAATTTTAAAGTTTTACATTAAATAAGTAAAAAATAAAGCTTTGAGAATTTTCAGACAATTTGTCTTCACATTCTGTGACTCAAAAGCATTAACTTGTTAAACATAGATTGATTTGTCAGAATATTAATATACAAATGTCTCTAAATCCTGAACTAGACCCAACTGTATAAGAGGCACTAAATCCTTAATTCAACTTTGTTCATTTTAGAGTGCTCTAAGAACTATAAGCTGAAAAAGTCATGTTGAAGTGGAAGTTCAGTCTCACCTGTTGTTTGTTTCTTGGAGCTCTGTCTTGAAGTCTCTGCTCTCACAGACTCTTCATGTCCTTGGTCCTCGGTCTCTCAGCTACCTCTCACTTGTTGGCACCTGCTGAGGGGAGCATCACTCTCTCTCTCTGCTCCGCTGACTCCTCCTCCTCCTCTTCCTCTATGTGATGGAATTGAAAGGATTTTTTTCCCTTCTTGCGTCGTTCTCTTGGCAGAGGGTGAATGTTGGGGCATCTGCTGGGATGCTGCAGAGGTTTTTGTAGAGATGGAGATGACCCCACCCCCCCTCCTCTCCATCTTCCTCCTCCTCATCTTCTCCTTTTTCTTTAGAGTGATGTCATAGGATTGGAGGGGGTCTGTCATTGCCAAGGTGACTCTGTGTACTTCGTGGTCTGTAGTTCTGCCATAACACCAGGCCAGGGGGCAGCGGTCATCTGGACGACACCAGTAACTATCCAGATGATTCTCTTGTTACGTGCCACACGTTCGTCTGAATTATGCATCCTCCTCATGCTTAACAATGCTCCTCATGGAAATTACCCTGCTTTCTCTTCATTGTCCCCGTGGTCTTTCCCAGCATGCCCTGACCTCCCCTCTCTGCTGGGTAAGTTACAGTCTGTCAGTGCCATCTGCTCCCTTTACCCCCCGCCGCCAAATTACAACACTGGCAGAGCTGCGTGATCCAACACGACAACCTCTAAGTTCAGCAGCCTCTGATTATTTCGAGTGGATAAATCCCTGTGATTAGAGATGCACATCAGATATGCAGGACAGGGGTCCACGGTCCATTTCAAGGCCTTATGGAGCACTTCAAGGGTTGTGCACCTGCTACTTTACAGCTGTGATGAATTATAAAAAGACTTAAAAACTACTGTTTCATTCCTTTGAATCTTAAAACATTCAATCAACCAAAACTGTTGCCAGTTTGACTGCAACAAGACACAACTAAGACCAGAAACACCACATCCTCACGCCATCCTCAATCACGATGAGTCAAATCTCAGTTTAATTTGACACCTCTTTACCTTAAAAAAATGATTTCAAAGTTATATTTACAGACTCTCTCTACAGAGAACATATTAAACCATGCAGAAGTGGATTTATCGTCCTGATCACTAGAATCTAGAGCAGGGGCAAATGCAGAAAGTGTCACATTTAATATTCCAAAACAAACACTGCCGTGCTTAGAACATCAAGTTTGCGCTGTATGGTGAATAGAGCAGCAAAATCTGGCAACAAGGCACAACTCGTGTCTATTTTCTGGTGGGCATGAAGCTCAGATTTACAGAGTATGTTGTGCAGATTATTGGAAAACATCACTCAAGGAAAGTTTGTCAGGTGGCTGCAGTTTACTCTAATTTTATGTCAAAATTGTTCATGTGTCCCGTCTCCGCTGCAGTGTTGTTCTTATACTGATTAAGTGGATCCAGTTAGGGCCAACAAGCCCCCTACCACACCCACACTTTTATAAACATAAAGTACTGGTTTGTTCAAGATGTAGTAAGAAGTCAGAATTTCTGAGTTCCGAGTAGAAAGCCACAACTGGAACGCTCCCCCCAGAGGTCGGAATTTCCTACTGGGAACTCAGGGGAAACTCACCATCCCCGAGTTGACAATCGAAGATGGCCGCCCCTGTGTAAACATTTATTAAGCTCCTGTAATACTCTAGCCTTGCAGAGCAGATATATTTCTGTGGCAGATATATGGAGCTGTCCATCTGGCTTGTCAGATAAAGAATAATCAATGGCCCTAACTTTTGACGTGTGTGTCGCACTAAATCAGCCGTACATATACTTATATAGTTACTTATATTATAGATATGCTGCTATAGTGATATTTACATTCTTCATATGGTATTGTGTACAACAGCTCAGGGTGTGCCAACAACGGCTTACAATAGCCTGGTAGATCAGCACATTTTTCTCCAACTGCGTAACTAGAACACTGGTAACTTGGAGATGACGTTACTCCCACTTCCCTCTTCCCAGTTCCGAGGTTAATGGAACACGGCATATGGCCCAATCGTCTGTTTCCAAGTACGTGGCCTTCAGTGAAAATATTATGGACACTCATGATCCAGTGTTTCCTTAAGGCTGGTCACAGAAACAAAGTCATGTTAAACTACATGGTATAATGACCATTTTCAAATAAAAAAAAAAGACATTTACATCCATTATCTATCCTGCTTATCCCTTTTGGGGTTGTGGGGGCTGGACACTGGGTGAGAGGCGGGTTCACCCTGAACCAGATGATCACAGGGCCACATCGAGGGACAGACAACCATTCATTCTCACGCCCATACCCAAGGGTAATTTAGACTCACCCATCAGTCTAAATGTGTTGTTTGGTGTGGGAGGAAGCTGGAGTGCCCAGAGAGAACTCACACAGGCACAGGGAGAACATGGATACTCCACACAGAAAGGCCCTGCCTGACACAGGGTTTGACCTGGCAACCTTTTTGCTGTGAGGCGTGCACACCACCGTGCTGCCCGACATATTAACAGCCAGATCAAAAAAAGCTGCTTTGGTCAGAGCGTTTAATGTGTTTTAGTCCACTGACTGTCAAAGAGGGATTTAGTTTTGTTTTTACATATAGCCTGTTTTGTTTTATTTAGGATTTATTTTGTAGTTATGCTTGATTAGAGGCGTGGATGACAAAGCTCATGTCAGTGATGTCACTGATGGTCAGACCTTCATTCAATCAAAAGACTGATAGTGTTTTTGACATGGTCTCCACAGTGTGATCTCAAAAGCCCCTTCCTTCTAACAGGTTTTGTCACTCTGTCTTTGTCCAGCTCTCTGCAGTTTGTTTTTAAAACAAGTGTTTGGTTAACACATACCAAATTCATCCAGATCCTCAGTAAACTTTTTTTGTTGGAACAGAGAGTAACATTAGTTTTACAAGTCAAGAAATCAATTAGTTACTTTAACCAAAATAATTTGTTAAAATATAAAACCTACCATAAAGCACCTTTACTGTTTGTTAAGCCTGAAAGCATGTCACAGCCATTTGTGCCAGGGGTGGAAGTTACTAATTACAGCTACCCGTTACTGTGACTGGGTAGCTATTTGTAAACCTGTCCTTCTCCACTCTTTACAGCGTTAAACTAAAGACATCAGACTCATCACAAGTAGTCTGCACAATTGACAACAAAGTAAAAGATGTGATCATGGCAACAGGAAATGGGCATAGTCAAAATTGTGGCTTAATTTGACACAAAATGATGTTAACTGCACAACATATAGAGTCTGTGTGATTTACTTTACGAAGCATCAAACATTTAGGGTGCCATGTGTTTGACATTGCTGCCGCCCAACTTTCTTCCACACGGCAATTAATAAAATTAATTAAGAACCTGATCGACAGGCAGAATCAATATCATTGGTATGAATAAAACTGTATCAATTCTCACTGCAGTGCAGCGACTACAAACTGTCTGGTAACTGATGTATTATGATAGATATCTAATTATCATGAGAGGAACAATTTCAATTCCACTGTTAGTCTGGAAAAAAAGGAAAATCAAGAAGGTCCACAACTGTGGCCACTATAAAAACCTCAGAGGAATATAACAATATTAAAAGTCAATATTGATTAAAGACAGCACCGACTGATGGCAGCACGCTCTTAATGTCTGTATATCAAACATAACGTTAATGACAAATAGACTGTATCAAATTGAATAAACCTTTTAGAAGCATTCATAGAATGAGAAAGGTTTTGGATAAGGATAATTTATCTTTTTACTGATCTGAACAAAGTTATAAACAAGGAGAATTTATTCTATTTTCACACTGAACGCCCACAGAATGCATTTAACTCAAATGTGTCCTCAGATAAAAACCTAAGTGCTGCTGCAATCATACTGTTAGCCTGTTTGTTGGCGAGTGTCTTTACATAACATATCAATCACACACACAGAAATGCACCCCTCTCATCTTTTTCGGAGAGGACGGCGTGTGGGAGAGGGTGTAGGCGAAAAGGAGAGAGATTAGTGATGTGGAGAGGGAGGGGGGGTTAAACTAACGCACAGGAGAGGAGAGGAGTGCTGTAAGAGGGAAAGTAGGCAACGGAGAGTAGGAGGAGGAGGATGGAGGGGAGGAAGAGCAGAGGGAGACCTACAAAAGAGATTGATTACAGGAGAGGAGAGGCGGCCAACTAGGCAACAGCAAATGTGTCAGACAGAACAAGAAGGGAGGAAGTAAATAAACAACATGCAGGAATACATGTGTGGAAAAGAAAGTTTCTCATCTCATAAAGCCATGATAGAAGTACTGAGGCAATCAAACTGAAGCTAAGCAGCATGGAAGGTAGTAATACTGTCCCGGCAAGCTGTGACGACCCATTAAACACCGCTGTCCAAACACAAAGTACAAGCAGACATTCAAAGCTGCTTGTAATGACGGTATAAATTTACTCGACATAACACAGCAGACTCTCAGCCCCTCACACATTTGTTTGTGTCAGCCTCCAGCGAGCAGGGGTGTTCGGTGATGCAGCTCAGAGACGGACAGACGTGGTGTTATCAAAACCAGGACAGGGTTTATTAAAATCATCTTGATTCTATGTCATTAATACACCAGACGACTTAAGGAAATCTTTAAAAATATACAAAAAAAAGGTGTAAAATCAAATCAAAGAGAAAAGGTTAAAAGAGAAAAGGAAAACAAGAAAACGACAGACAACAGATCAGTTTCTGAGGCGGGCTCGTCTGGATGTGCGAGCGATGGGTGTGGTCACTTTGGGGGTCTCATTTTCCTCCATGACAGCATCTGGGGAAGAATAAAAGAGGATTAGAGGGTGAGAAAGCAAAACAAGTCACACTTTGAGCTTCCAAAGGTCAAGTAATGTTGCAGTACAGACAGATCAGCCTCACTGAATGTCTGTAATCAGGCTGATCCATCTGACCAAGCTCCAATCTACTCTGATTGTGAGCAGGCCAAAGCGGGACAGGCCAGTCAACTTCCTCTAAAGCAGGAAGAGGTGGAAGTTTCAAGACAACAGCAGGAAGTGATTGTTCATATAGATTAGCATAGATGCTAACAGCTTCAGTGGCAGTTTTATAGATTGGGACTAATTTTATTTAGTAAATGAAAAACAAATGCTCTAAACTTCTCGATAGAAAATATCTTCACTCCACTTCAGTTTTTTTGAGAGTTTGCTCTACCAAGTGGCTCGCATGCTGTCCTTTACACCATGGCAGTAGTGACTGCCCATTACACTATCTGACTGTAATAAATCATGAGTGAGCAATTACAGAAACGATTGTCCAATCACCTGCCAGATATCCTATTTAAGGGTGTGTCCATTGTCAAACACTTTCTATCGGCCCTTTTCCAGATAGACTGGTGAAATATGTCTAACTGTACGTCTGGTGGGTCAGATTGAGGCCACAGTGACACCATTAAACATTTCCAAAGTCATTATTTCCAAAGAAATTAGCTCCTTTTATTGCCCACTCATGGCACAAATGTCACTTTGCGGTCCTGCCTAAATGGGATACTCAAACAGGTTTCACTGCTGCCAGTACTGGCAGTAACTGTTCATGTATTGGCGCTGTACAGGCTGCTGGATTAGTACAAAGGTGGAGAGAACAAATGTGAACACACTAAGGAGTTGTGCACAAAATTAAACTCGTCCTGCTATAATTTAAGTCTCCTATCAGAGAACGCTTGGGTGTCCAACTTAACAACATCCTTCACAGACAATTCAAAAGTCGAGCAAAAATTATTCACAGCTTTCAGTGAGTTTCATCATTTTGCTCATGTGCTGTGAGACAGGCCAGAGAGAAAACAGTTCATGAACACATAAAAAAAAACAGTTTGAAAACTGATGCTGTCAATTAATGATTCAAAGCACAAATTTTCATAAAATAAAATCATACTGAGGACTCTCGAAACGTGGATGTGTACGGAAGCCTGTCAGCCTCACGGACATCTGCCCTCTTAAATGTCCCTCCTCCTCTAAATGTGACAGATGCACGGCTGTAGGTGCCTGATTTTCAAAGGGGAAATTGTGTTTTTAACCAGATTAAGTTAGAATGAGACAGAGCTGGAAAAGCCCTTTTGTGTTTATATGTGCCATACAGTGACTATAATGTGTGTGTTCGAGTGAGGGGGAAGTGTGTGTGTCTGTGTGAGAGCGATGCGTGGGTACAAGTCTGGAATATATGGTTAAAGTGTGAGAGAGTGTTACAAGTGTTTATATTCTCATAAGAGAATATTTGTCAGAAAAAGTGTTGTGTATGAATAAAAAACGATTTACACTTCTGCTTGGAGGCTTTGCTGTAACTTCCACTCATGGAGTGCACAGCCCTTACCTGACACAGAGGGCGATGTGCAAAGCCCCTCAAAGTAAGATTACAAATCAAGCAGCTCAGATTAAAAGCGCTCTTTTTGCAGTAGTCCCTTACTGCTAGTTATTATTTTGTTTCTTCACTCCAACATCGCTCCCCTTGCTCCGTCGTCATGGAGTCTTGTACACAAACATGCACTGATCCAGTGAGTGACTTGGACACTTCAACCAGAGTTGAGGACTTGAGTTTGAGACTCAAGTCGTACACAGAAGTGATTGAGACTCGACTTGAACTCACAAGACTTGTTTCCAATCTTCTTATTTTGTATTTACATTGGTAACTAACATGACTATCTTCGTCTTTGTTGATAATGAGGAACCGTTATTAATTAATGAGCCTATTCAAGACTGCGTAAAATATATGAACACTTTATGAGACACACAGACACACACACTGTCCTGCTGCTGTTTGATGAAGAGAGAGAGATGAAGGGGACTAGAAAGTGTTGAAAATTTCCATATCACACGACAAACTGTAAAAAAATTTATTCCAGGAGTCTATTTTAGTGACAAACTACTACAAGGCCTACGGCTGCTACCACAACTATAGTAATAATTCTGAACTACTGTCATACATATCACTATTAGAACAATACTTACTGGTTGTGGCCAATGCGAAAAATAAATCTGGCTTCAGAATCCATTCAGGGGGGAGCAAGTGTAACAGGGAACAGTTTTAACATACTTAATTTTCTCTAAAAGAAGCTGATAAATCACAGCAAGTCTGCAGATGCTCAGGAGAACACATATGTGTTTTTTATATTAAAATATTTAAATTATTGGAGCTATGAGGGAACATGCAGCGAAGTCTTACAATAGCCCCCCCATCACACCAAAAGGTACACGATTAAAGAAATTAGAGAAATACCTCAAGCTAGGGGTGTGCGATATGACGATATTAAATCGTTAAGGATTATAACGATTTAATATCGTCATAAAGCAGAAAGATCGTCAGATCGTCTGTGTGGGTGCAGAGACTTTGACGCGCACCCGACTAACCAATCGTAGCACATTACGTGCAGTGCATGGTAGGATCTCCCGTTTGGTTATTTAGCGTGAAGCCATGGTGGAAAGAGAAAAGGAGATAAAAGCTTGAAGATGTCTGAACAAAAATCTGTTCTAAAGCAGCTGTATTATTCACTCAGATTATAGACATTGCAGTTAGATAACATTTGTTTTAAATTGTTGCACTTTGAGATAATGTTGATATTGTTGTTCATTACCTTTTATGTTTACATTTATTGCACATTTTTATAAAAACTGCACTATTTAAATTAAAACCTGTTCAGAAAGTTTCTTTGGCTTTAATTGTCTTTTTTTTCTTTTAGAGTTTTATATGTTAAACATAGGGGTAAAAATGGTCAAACATGCAAATTAGGCTAGAAAAATCAACGTAAAAAAGAATCGTGATAAAATCGTGATCGTGATTTTATTTTTAAAAAATCGTGATATATGTTTGCCATATCACCCACCCCTACCTCAAGCCAATATTATCTACATGATTGAAAGAATCAACAGGGAAATTTTGGACATGTTTATCACTGACCACATAACATTAATTATAGAAGCCGAATAGATTACCAATACTATGTTTGTGAGGTTAGAGGGGTGATTATATTCATACAACATGTTATCTGCTCTACTCAGCACAACTATGCATTGTTTAAGATATTATGTATGTTGTAATCACATAAAACAATCTTCATATTTCATATGTCTCCAACTGTAGAAATGCTTCAAATATTTGCTTTATTTTGATTTAATTCTTAAAGGTTTTATCTATCAGATCGATCCCTTAATCTTGGATTAGTGCTGCTGCAGCACACGGCTCACTTTAATTAAGAACAACTGAGGCACAGCCATCCTAAATCTTCTTTAGTCCAGAGCTTCAAACCCTCAAACTTTGTTGTATTGATCTTTAAACCAAAAAGGAGACAGTGGCAAAAATAATTCAGATTTTGTTGACAGAAATAGCCTCAATAATTACCCAATTGGTCTGAAATAGCAATGAGAAAAAATAGTTTTGGCAGTCATTTTGGCACCATTTTTCGGGCGATGTTAAAGGTCAAAAAGGAAAATATGATGCTTTGCTTCATATCATTGTAACTTCTGTCTTTAGTAAACATGGCTGACAGAGACTGGACCCTCTGCTGTTAGCTTTAAATAACTAGCTGCTCCAGTCTTTATTAAACAAATGCTATGGGTAGATTACCTTGCTTCAGAGACATTAAAATTGATTGCCTCACTTTTTGAAAATTACAATTTCAGAGCTTTTATAACCCTGAAGACTCTATTAAATATATTCAACTTTTCTACTTTATTTGGATTTTATGTAGAGCTGACTGTCTTTGGGAAATTTTTGTCTACCTTGCAGGAAGTTTCTTGATTTTTACATTTTACAAAAGCGTTTAATTGATGTGATTGGTCTGTGAAGAGTGATGAGCAGACTGATCGTCTCATCACCAGCTGCTCTGGTATCTTAAGGTTCTGCCCTCAGAAAAATACCAAAACATAGAAATAAGATTCTAAATGACATCAACACGATTAAAAAACTTAACGCATTTATTATGACTGTAATTAATTAATCACAATTAACGGGATAATGTGGCACCCCAATTAATAATAATAGAAATGTTGAACATTTGTTTTGTGTTGAAGTTCTAGTTCATGGCCAGCACTTAATTTTCAACTAAACTCATCATTACATCTGTCACCAGGACTAACAGTCAAGTTTTTTTTAATGAAACAGGGACCATGTGTTATAATAACTGATATTTAAACTGGTTTTATGCCTATAGTATTGTGCTATACTAGAAAATGTAAAGAAACAGTTGTGATATATCATCCTTGATGTATCAAATGTCTTGGTATAGCATATTGTTACCCCTGTACACCAGTATGTATCAGAGCCCAGATTTGTGCCAATACACACCCCTGTTGTTGTCTAATCTCTAAGACTTTAGAAGTAAATTAACCCTTCAATACGTTTGATGACACAGTTCAGTCATGTCATTTAAGACATTTAGGGGGTCCCACAGAAAACCTGTCTAAATTCCAAATTAAAATGCAGCTTTGGGCAAGTTATTCTGAAAGTTAAAGGAACCCATGATGCATCTGGATCTGGCTGAACTCACCTTCCTCATCCTCCTCCTCCTCCTCTTCATCACTGCTAAAGGTGATCACAGGTTTCTTGGACTTGCGGGTCTTCCGAGGTGTCACAAAACTGTTCTCACCCTGACTAGAAGCTGAAGGTTTTGCTTGACCTTGAGGAAAAAAAAAATTTTTTTTAGTCAAAAAATAAATTACATAAGCATTTCAGAGATTTCTCTCACATCCGAGCCACTGGCATTGAAATCCTACAAGCTCTAACCTCTCTTTGACTTCAGCCGGCCTCTGGTGGGCAGAGGTGTACGTAGGACCGTCTTTTCAGAGGATCCTCCTTCTTTTGGATTTTCTTCATCCATCTCTGGACTTTCAACATTCTCCAGCCCACGTGTGTGAACAGCAGTGAGGCGCTTTTCAAACTCATCAACCTGGGCCTGAAACATGGATAACATTATGAAATAAAGAACACACCAGATAAACTAATCATCTGCTATGCAGCGCAGACGTGTTGTTCACCTTAAACTGGGGCTTGGCCCCACGGCGGAGCTTAGCGGTGATGGAGAGAAGAGGCTGGTAGACTCCAGGCTCTGTTAACTTGTCGCTGTAACACTCCCAGCACTCCTGCAGCCTCTTGAAACCACGCTCACACATGGAGAGCAGAGAGAGTGACATGGCTATGTCACACCACTGACGCTCGGTCCTGAAGTATGAAAGCAAAGAGGAAACCTCGTAAATAATAGAGCTACCAGCGGGGGTTGCATGTGTCCTTGAAGGGCTGAACTAGTTTTTAGGTTGTTGGGAATGAAGAAAACCACTTAATTTTTGAGAAAATAAGAGTTGCCTCGCACTTCTTAAATCTAATCTAAAGATCCTTTGACACCAACTGTATCTCAGACCAAAACAAGGGACAATAAATACCCTTTTTAAATTTCATCTTCGATTTAAACTGATTTGATTTCCATTGTCAGAACTTGTAAAGCTTCTTCATTTACATCTTTAAGCCAAATTTCTTTGAGCTTGCATTTTCTCATTTTCTGTTCTGTTCAGTTTATGAATGTAAATGTATAGCGCTGCCCTAGATGCAGCTGTGATTTCCGTAAACTGTTCTCACAAAAAAATTTAAAACAAAATTAATACCCATAATACTATAAAAGTGCACACAAAATATCATTTAGCAAATTAAGTACTCAGAAATGTTTTAAACAATGTGCATTTTATGACCTTGGACAACTTAAAAATATTCTAGAACCTTTCTCGATGTAATTTGCAGATGATATAGGTGCTCCTTTCAATTAAAAATTTAAGTTCACATGAGACTTGACCTCGAATCTCCAAAATAAATTAACTTAATCTCTAGGTCAAAGTGGACATTTGTAGAAGTTCTAAAGAAAATCCCCATAAGTGTTTTCGATTTAAAGCTAATCATATAAATCATTACTGGGATGTAGCCGTCACAAGAATTGCCCAGTGGAAGTACAATCAGACAGCCAAAAAAAACAAAATACCTACTGCCCTGGATGATGAGTTGGCATAAAAAGGAAATACAGAATATTTCAAACAAACAGCCCAAACTTCATTAAACTCCATTTGGATGCTCCTATATCACAATAAAAAGGTCTTAAAAAGCCCAAGTTTGCCTGGACTCTGGTTCATGTATTAGTTTTGATAGCTGCTGGAGTACATTCTCAATTGCTCATGTAAAAAAAGCTACTTTTATAAACAGAGTAGCCCCTGATCCAGCCGTATTCTTCCACGCCTATGAGGCACCCTTCCTCATGTGTGCCCTGTCCACTCTGATCTGTTCAGCTGTTGTGCACAGCTCTTCTCACAGCATTTCTTCTACCATCTGTGATCTGCACTAGGCTTTCTAACTCATACCAGTGGCCTATCAAACTGCAAATAAAACAATGGTAGGGCGTCACACTGGTAGGTTTATTCAGAGAGACTGGGGAACAAACCTGTTGAAGGAGCTACTGTTACTGTAAAGAGAATGAGAAGGAGGAGTCCTGTACCTTATAGCAGAGAGGAGACATGTTAAACACACTTCAGGGCAAAGAAAAATTAGACTATTGTTTCCACCAGGCACCCAATTTACAGAGTCCTGAGTTCAAGTCAGGCTTTTTTACTGCAGGTCAGTCCTCTGCTCTCTCTTTACACTCTTCCTGACTGTACCTACTGTCCTTTCAAAATGACACTGTGTGATACAAGCTGTGATTTAAGTGATACAAGGAGCAAACCATATGGATCATTCCTCACTGTGGGTGATTTGAGCACAAATGTTTACGAAAACAATTAATCAGTTTTTAAAGGTTTAAAATCTAATTATGTAAATAACATGATAGACAACCAGATACTAGAACAGAAAACAAATTCTAGAAACTAAGAATTATTCTCTGGGAATGACCCACATTCTCAAACAGGAAAAGATCTATCCTTCTCAAATCTAAATCTGAGATTTAATTATATAAGACAAAAAGCAGGGTATGCATCATCCTCACCACGTCATAGTACTGTTTAAAATGTCCCAGATTGTGCATTTTTTCATATTTTTTCAAAGACCAATTATGCTAAACATGCGTTGCTCCATATCATGTTTTAAAAATAAAACATTACATAAAAGAACTTCTTTTGAAATAAAAATGACCTGCTGTACAAACAAGTGTATTTTGAAGTGGCATTTAAATGGACCAAATACAAAATCCCTCTCAGGTGGGGTGGGATGTTGTTGGGGTCATGCTCCAAACATTTCATGAATGATCAAACCGGCTCGCTTCCACAAGCCTCGAAAATTCAGGACCCTGAACAAAAGAGCTCATTACTCATGTAAGAAGCTTTACCCATGGCATTTGGACAAAATCTCATTTTCCTGAGGCCTATTATACCTAAATTAACTTTAGCATTGTGTAATATAAAATGTCCTTCCTGGTGTATGGATGAAGCATGAGTCAGAGGAAGACTCAAGCCTGACTAGGCTGTTTGTTCCGACTACATTCCCCAACAACATAAGTGGATGGTTTCCATGACAAATGAGTGAAGATGATGTCAGAGTGAAGGTGACGGGTGAATTCAACCGTGAGCTCTTTCATTGTCCACCTCGCTGCACAACCACTAATTACCCACGTATCCACCCCTACATACAGCACAAATTAAATACTGCAGCACAGGCGGGAAAACAAAGGGAAAAAAGGACAGAGGGGATGCAGGTCAGGGATGTGAAAACTAAAGAGGTGGAAATAGACTCACTTAGCAGTCCTGAAGCGCTGACAGAGTTTCTCCACCAGAGACTCGGTCTGTCTCTCCTTGGTGATGTAGGAGAAAAGTTGTCTGAGGATGAACACAAAACACAGCATGAAACACTCAAATTTCTAATGATCGCTTAGAAAATAAGTCACTTTAAATTTAGGAGGTTCTGCTTAGAACAGGTGATATTTGCATGTACATACAGTATGTATCTTTTTTTTATTAATTAAAAGGTGCTATGAGGAGAATCTGTTTCCGGCGACATGAAGACTCTGCTACCCATGAGCACCCTTGGCGACTGTCGTAATGCTGCGTTCCAGTAACCTCGGAACTGGGAGTGACACCTCCGACTTATCGGCGTTCCAGTTGAAGTCGGAAAAAAACATGCCGATCTACCAGGCTATTGTTAGCTGTTGTTGTTGTATGAAGAATGTGATTATCACTATGGCAGCATTTTTGTAAATATAAGTCTAACAATAATGTGTATACAGTCGATCTAGAGCGACACGCCCCAGTCAGAAGTGCAAATAAATAGATTATTACAGGAGCTAAATAACTGTTCACACTGGGGGCATCCATCTTCGGTTGTCAACTCGGGGGTGGTGAGGTTTCACCGAGTTCCCAGTAGGAAATTCCGACTTCGGGGGGCGATCCAGTTGCAGTTGAGTACTCGGAACTCTGAGTTTTAATTGTCTTGTTCCTGAAGTTGAGTATCCAGGCCAGTCCAGCCCGGTCCGACCCAACCACAAAGCTAAGGAATAGCATTTATAGATAACCTATTTTGATGCTGTAAAACTCATCTTAGAGTGTGTATTTCCATCAGGGTTACATCTAAAAGTGAGACTTTTTTGTAAAACTTTTTTGTACTCCTCATAGCATCTTTAAGCCCCAGTTTGTTTTCACCCTGGTTTAATTCATTAAGTAGTTGATTTATAGTTTATAACGATTTTATGAGATGATATTTCCTTTGCCCTGGTTTTTGGAACTTTAAGCATTTCTAACATTTTCTGTTTTTATTGTTTATATGGTTGTATTAGTCTGTGACGCATTTGAATTTTCACCCTATTCTGCGGCTCTGTGCTACATCTGTTTCGGAATATGTGTCATGATGAATGTTTCTATGTCTGTAACAGCAAAATAGTTTACCCAAAAGTACAAATAAAGTAGCCTGAACCTACTTTGTTAAAATTACATACTGTATGAAAGTACTAATTAAATGAAAACAGATCATTTTAGCGTTTGTACACAATGGTAAAAACTGGATACTGAGATTTATCTTACATTTTTGTGCACTGAGGACCAATGCAGTTGAAAAATCATGTTAACAGGTTGTTTCTTTGTTAAAACTGGTGTTTAAAATACAAATTGTCTAATGAATAAAAAGAGCAGAAATACCCATCAGATGTGGTTTTCAATAAATAAAACCTCACATAATAGACATTACTATGAGATTTTCAATCTATCCGGTTTAAGCACGATAAACACCGACACATTCTTTAAACTGGAACGCCATGGCAAGAAGCAAAGACATAAAACAGCTTTAACAGATCCAGCCTGTCAGTTAGAACTTCTGCTACCGTTCATACAACCATCAATATCGGTTTTGTTTCAAGGACTGTCTGAAAGGACTGTGCTGGACAGACCACAAAGCTAGACGCACTATGACACATGAAAAAACGCCTTTTCATTTTACCAAGAACGGAAATTTCATCTGTACTTATCTCACTACTGACGCTTAGACTGTCTTTTGGACACAAACAAGTATACAGCCAATGTGATGGAATTATGATGTCTCCTCCAAATTTGGTGTCTGAAACTCTATTCTGTTGTGATGGTACAACAAATAAACAAGTATCCATGTTTGGTTTTTTTTTTTCATATTAAAGTTTTGGATTCACGTACTCTAAAAACCAGTTGTTTCTTCAAGAGAAAAAAAAATCAAGATCATACATGATGTTTAATGCTATTATATAAAAATATTGATTTATTTACAATTTTTTAACAGTTTGCTTTATGAGAGTTTTAAACAGTTTAACAGGTAGTATCTTTTATTCTTTTTTTGTCCTGTCATAATTCTTATCCTCTTGTTTTAATTCCTTTTCCATCATTTTATTTCCCATTTCCTTTTATCTATTGGTTGTTTTAGCCTTTTAAATTTGATTCCTCCTTCTTAACTTTAGTGAAATTAATATTTTATTTATTTTGCTCATTTTTTCTGGGATCTGTGGCTCCAGCACTTGCACTTGCGTTCATTGTATTCCTCACATTTCTTTTTCTTTTTTTAAATGTATTTTTTGGGCATTTGTGCCTTTATTGATAGGAGAGAGACAGTGGATAGGCAAGTGAAAGGGGGCGAGAGTAGAGGAAGACACTCTGCAAACTGGTCACAGGCTGGATTTGAACCAGGACCGGCAGAAGCATGTACATGGGACATGCCTGGTTGCTAACCACTCCGCCAAACCAGCACCCACTTTTCTTTTTCATTTCTCTTTTAATTTCTTCTTTATCTTCTTTGTAACTCTGTTTTGACAAGTGCAATATACATTATGTTTACTATTATTATTTTATATATCAGATTGCCAACCCCCAGACACATCCTGTGAAGCGGAAAAAGCAGACACATGGTGAAAATAGAAGCTCACTTCATGATGGTGTTGAAGTCCTCGGAGCTCATTCCTCTCTCAGGGTCTGACAGTCGACTGATGATATCTGGCAGCAGGTTGTAGATCGCGTTATCCTGAGGGGTTACACCAATGAAAGAGTTAAAGCAGTTGAAGCCTTACCAATTATTCAGGCTCCTCTTGAGGGCTGAGAATAATTGTGTGCGTGTGCGAGTGTGTGCACCTTGGTGGCCAACTCGTTGAAGAAGTTCAGTGCCAGACTCGTTATGTGAGGCTCAGGGTCAATTAGCAGCACGGCCACCTCACTGACTTGCCCTTTGACCTTGAGGACATCTTTCAGCACCAGCTGCGTTAGAACTGTGACAGCTGTCTGCCGCACTGAGGGCACCTCGTCACTCAACCTGAACAAGACAGAGGAGAAATGACCTGTAGATTAATTTCATACCCTTTCTGTGCCTAAAGCTCAGGCGCTTCCACGCTGCTCCCTTACAATTATCAATAAACACAAAGAAGCTGAGGCCCACCTATTCACTTTTAAATCCATCCTCATGGTTTGTACTGATAGTGTACTTTTCATCCAACCACACTTTACATTTGGATATGAAGCCTCTTGTGGAGTTGTTTTTGTTGCCAGAGCAGGCAATAACATGTCATTAAATTACACCCACACAGCACTGATCAAACAAATTAGCAGTTTTTTAGTTTCAAAATAAATGATCAGAGTAAACGGGCATTCCTGTTTACTCAAAAAATAGTGCTCGAAAAGCAGCAGTGTATAAGATTATTGTGGATGGACCAGATGAAATTTTTAATAGGTCATTTTTCACTGAAGGAGTTTTACCTGAAAGGGGGGAATGTTTCAATAAGAAGTTGATCTCTCTACATCTGTACACAAAGCAAGGTTCATTCATTAAGCCCCTTGTGTCATAGTTGAAACTGGCTCTACAGAGGGCATTTTATCATTACTTTAAAACCTTTAAATAATTTTTATTTATCCTTATAGCATTTTGATCCAAACATTCAAATCTACAAGCATTAGTATAAACCTTTGCATTTATATAAGTGTTAAAGACATCACTTCAGTCTAATGGGGGGCTACTTGTGAGGGACTGTTAGGCCTGTCACGATAATCAATAAATCAATTAACCGCACGATACATAAAAACGTCCTTGGTAAGTTTGCCAGACTCAATAAGTTGACACATGAATGCATGTTTGTTTCCCTCCTCTCTTTCTACCAAACAGGCAGGGTGAGAAGATGGGTCACTCTGTGCAACTTTCTCAACACCTGGGTGCGTTGGTTCGATAGCGGATTAAGCAAATTTTTAGCGAAGTGAGCATTTGTCATTCATTCCATCTTTGTGAGGGAGGCGGGGCGGCTCGCGCTTACACACAGAGAGAGCTGAAGTGAGCGTTGCAAGGAGAAACGAGAAAACAAACACTAATATGAATGATGGCATGAGAGATACGGCTTTTGGTTTTAAACACAATGAACAAGGTGTGAGTCCATGAACACCGACGAGCCAGTATGTCGCATTTGTTTGAAAGTAGTGACGACGAAGAAGGGGAGGTGCAGCGGAGCCTTTGCCCTGACAGTCAGGGCTTACTGAGGCGTTTGGTCTGCAAAGTAAATTTAAATACAACAGTTCTAAATGGTGCGCACTCACAGACAGTGTCATTGGCTACACTGCAATACAAATGAAACCCTTCAATACGGTTGAACAGCCAGACAGACAGTGCAAGTTGACTGGGAGAACGGTCAGGTCACAACTCCGATTTATTTATTGTTTTTTATTGTTGTGTGTGTTTTTATTGGAGTTTTTTCTTTACAGAGACAGGGTCAATTTTTTATTGTTTTTGATTAGTATAATTATTTTTATTTACAAGCAATTTTTTCTAAAAGAGAGTCCATTTCATTTTCATTGGGTCTTTTTCCCTCTTATTTTTTGTTAAATTTAATATAGTTTGAATAATTTATTTTAAGAAAAAGCTCTTGACCTTCCAATTACAGTTAGATACTCTTAAGAAATTGCTTTTGACACAGTGTACTCACTTTATTATGACATATATCATAAATATATTAATGAAAAAATGATGTTTCAAAACACTATTGACAATAATATTTTTAATCGACGATAATTTTCTGGACAATTAACGTCCAGCAAAGTTTGTTATTGTGACAGGCTGAGGGACGCTCCTCAGAAAAATGATCTCATGCACCTATAGGAGAGGTTTTAAGCCCTTCCAGGTATTGATCTCTCCCCGAAAACTTTACCTTTGAAAAAAAGGACAAGCTGTTGGGTCAAACATTACTCATCCCTTTTCACATCTTAATTTTATGCTATTCTTAAACATTTTAACAAAAAGATGAAGCTTCTGTAATTTAAAAGGCCATTTTTAGTTTAAGAAAAAAAACTGGTAAAAAAAATCTGCAACAGGGATGTGCAATGTTGGATTTCTGCCAATATTCATCGTACAGCTAATATTTAAAAACAATTAAACTGAATTTTTTTAAAGGATGCAAGGACTGAATTTCTGCCGATATGATACACGACATAGGATAGCGCTCAAGCTCTGTGTTGAACAAAACCTGGCTTGTTTCTTTCAATGTTACAGTATGTTTTTGCAGGGGACAGATGTAAAATCAACAGTATTAAACTCTTCCAAAATCAAACCCTTGATTTTTAAATGTCCCCATGCAGTGATGAGAAGGTGCATCAATATTGTACATTTGTGTGATTTTCTGATATTCCTGCAGATATGTATTGGCTGAAAATATCGGAAACAATTTGAATATCAGCCCATACAGATACTTGACTTTTTAGGCTGATATCGGCTGATACCCATATCAAAACAATAATAGTGTGTATCCCTAGTATTATTTACAATTAAAAAGGTAATCTTCATCTTCCCTTTAAGAGCTACCATTACGACATGTCAGAAATTGACCTTGTTTAAATTAATCTGCTCAAACTTTCTTTCATGCTAAACACCTCACACTTAGCTCCATGCTTCCATAAAAATGATTTAACACGGTCTCGAGAATCAACAACAAACAAGGAGTGGGGTAAGGAGGTAATTATGGCAGACAGATATGGTCTGAGAGTGGCTTAATTTTACACAAAATGATAATAGTACACCTCCCAGAGGCAAACAGGTCAAACCTCTCACCGCAAATGTGGACTCTTAAACCCCCACCCTCTGGATGGACCACAGCCCCTTACCAGACCAATATCTCTCATCACCCAAGTTTCCAAGTCAAATTCCTTGTATGTGCAAATGTAGACAAACCAATACCAGATTTGCACTGATGCAAGATCTGTGGCTGCGTGATCCAAAGCAAAGAAGGAAGCAGAAGCAACGTGCTGAATCATTTGTCAGTGCAGCTCGGCAGTAATGATCAGGAGTGTCGTGTTTGAAGTTGACGACCAATAAAACATACTTTTAGCAAACAAAACATCAGAGGAATAAGAAGAAGAAAACAAGTTGACAGGCAGAACTGAAAAATGGCATCGGTGTCAAGAAATTCACATCCCTTCAAACACGTGCAGAAATCTTCATATCTGTCAATGCTGTTTACTACATTTTGAGGCAGTTATCTACCAAAATCAATATCACTGCAATATTGTGCATTTCTAATTTGCATCATTCAGTCCTAAAACAGAAATATTTGTTACTGAAAGGGCAACTGAAGACTTGATAAGTACAAACATTGTAGCCTCTGGTAACCATGAATATTGTTTCAGAGATATCAATTTAATTCCGGTGAAGAACAGCTAAAAAAAGAGACAAAACAAAAATTCTCACCACCTCCGCATTCACCATTCCCAAGCTGTTGTCAATCAAGCATTCTGTAAAGACCATTTTTACTAATGTTCGGCTTCGTAACCAAAACAACTGTAACAGCCTCAGCTGAGTACAATGGTGTTGGACAGGCTGTGGCAGGGCGATCTGATAGCATTAGGACACCCATTTACGCTTCCTGTCTCCAAAAACCTCAGAACAAAAGAAACTCATTAACCATTTCTCATTTATGCCAGAGAGCAAGACTCCCTGGCGGAAGATCAGACACTCGTACGTGGCACTTCCACATGCCAGTGCAGCGGCTTACAACAGCTATGAACAGGGTAATTAATTCTTAACACGCTTATCAGGAAGCTCCAAGACAGCAGCCTTAAAAACAGCGGAGGTGTTGGTGTGTGGGAGAAAATTAGGGAACACTATGAAAAGCTTATCAGGTAGAAAACACTAGAGGAGAAATACTGTATTGAAAAAGAACAGAATGTTTTACACGTCAGAAACACCTCACTCTAAGCTTTATTAGCGGGTATAGTTAAACTCACACTTCATCAAAAGGCATAACTTCTCCCTCTGAGCTGTATGCAGGAAACACTGAATATATTCAGGAAACAAACCATTAGGTGTTTTAAAATCAAAGGGCACGTACAAGCATGAGCCCTTTGACCTCTGACTTCACTTAATAATTATTCCCTTCTGCTCATCCACCCATTCTGCATTATTACAGCACACGAGTCATTGGCTCTAGTCACATCTGTAACACACTAATAATTAAGCTGTTCGTTGTCTAAAAAGCACCCGTGGCTTACGCAGTCCAAGGCTCCACCCCAGTTTACCAGGGGTGGGTGGGTTTTTTCTTCATGACCATAAAATCCCCTCTGGTTTCCATGGCAATTGCAGAGACCAAGCTATATTGTCCGATTCCAGAGTTTGCCCAAATTGATCACATAAAAAAGTTTGTTTAATGTACAAAGTCACAATGGAGAGAGTTAACTTTTCCCATCTCGTGGCTCAGTGGAGCATCAGCTGTAGTAACACCTCAGCGGCAGAGAGGAACAGCACTGAGATGTGCTGCTGCTGGTGGGATCGCTTCAGTGCATGAGCAGAGGGGGATGGATGTTGGCTGAGATTAAATGTCATTCAAATTACACCCACTTAGCCGAGCATTCAGGCATGGGTTGTTCTTTGAAATAATAGCAGAATAACAACAAAACAGTGTAAATGATGATAATGTATTTAATAGAAAGAATGCAAATGAGCATATAGTCTGACTCACAGGAAGAAGACTGTATTTTATCCTGATGCTTTATTTTACAAAAATGTTATTAGCTTGTTCCCAGTTTAAAATAATCTTGGCTCTGTGACACGTCAGTCTTCCAGTTAGCAATTTATCTGCTAAAAAACAACACAGCCTATAGTTTGGATTGTTCCATGATATGTCAGGATAAAGAAAGTTCAGTCTGTTGTAAACACACGCATTAAAATAAAGAGTAGTGCAGGTATCTGTCCAAAACATGAAAGTAAATTCGCATTTCAGCGCTTTCTATTTACCAAGGCCAAAACTAAATGGAATTTAGAAAAATGGTTTCAAGTTTCAGATAAATGCGTGAAATAAGGTTCGTGATGAACACAAAACATACAAGATTTTAATGTTCAATCGAAAACAGAATGCATCTGATAATACCTGGGGCCTGTACTACGAAGCTGGATTAAGTCATCTAGGATAACTCTGCGACATCTCGCTAAACTTCACCGGATCTCCGCCATCCGGATCTGCCGTACTACTCGTTATCAACTCGATAAGTGAATCCGGCTGGGATATGTGCGCGCTCCCATAAAATGGGCGTGGTTAGCGGCCCCGGAGCATTTTCCACAATGGAGAAGAGAGCAGCCTACTTCATGGCGGAGGAGCAGCAAATAATTCTGCAAAAGTATGAGGAGTACTGCAGTATTATCCAGGCCAGGAGCAACACGACTGTAGCCGCGAGAAGCCGGAGGGATTGCCGGCACATTTTCCACATTTTCCTACATTTTCCAGAAACACAAATCGCTTAAAATGTAATAAAGAACTCGGCCACATTAAACCAAAATTATGTAATTAAATAGTCTTTTAAATGGTGATGAATAATTATCTTTTTTATTTTAAATGTAATATAATTAGCCTAAATATAATATTTAATTTCACTTTAGTGTACTTTGGATCTAAAACAACATTTGTCCCACTGTCATGATCCACCGCTATTGGACAGTGTAAAACATTTCCTCTTTTTTGTTAATTAAAATAATAAATGGACAGTGTTGATAACACTGGGATAAATCTATGAATGAAATGAAACGTAAATTAGATATTTAAAAATATTTCTTCAAACTAAATTATATCTCTCAGTTTCATGGTGTTACTACCAAAATTTGGAGATCATATTACATTAGACAACATTTAAGATATG
This sequence comes from Scarus forsteni, assembly GCA_036419115.1. Taxonomy (NCBI): domain Eukaryota; kingdom Metazoa; phylum Chordata; class Actinopteri; order Labriformes; family Labridae; genus Scarus; species Scarus forsteni. Next base: position 2,282,049 of record JAZDUH010000111.1, read on the forward strand.
ATGATTACTTATGTAGGCTAATTGTAATTGAACTTTAAACCAAAATTATTGTTACTTGACTTTATTCATAATAAAGTTCAGTACAATTATCAGCATGTGTTGTCTTTTATCAGAAGTAAACATCCTCGGCTCAAACGTTATCACTGACATTGAGAAATAATGTCAAATAGTTTGAATTAAACAAGTTACTGTTTTATTTCATGGAGTTTTGTCAGCAGTCTTCAGATGTTGTGATATGTGCCTTTAGATTAATTTTATTGCATTCATGAATCTTGTGATTGTAACCTAAAATATGTTAGCACCAATGACAGAAATAACGTAAAAATACTGACAAGAACGATTTTTCTATGTGTCCATTATTGTTGCTAAAACATCATGGTCAACATACTAATAAATACTCTACATTTGTCTAAACGCAATTAATTTTTTTTAACTTGTTTGACCAGGAAAATCACATTCATATTTTCAAAATGACCTTAGTGCATTATTTGCCACATAAGGCTCCAGCAGGTCACAGATGTATAGATAGAAGTCCCTCCCGTGAAAATCTGTACCTCTCGTACAAGATTTCTCCTGGTAAATCAAGCCGATTACTTCTGTCACGATAAAAACGCTCCAGACGAAGCGCTCCTCTTACAATTTGTACACCAACATTAACCTGTTCTGGCAGAAATGGGCAAGCCGTTTTCCAAGGCAGCAAATTGGTGACTGTGCGGTCTTTTATGCCTGCCCGAGAGAACCGACTGGTCAGCGGGCGGTCTGTCACACCCCGTGAGCTCTTATCTTGGAACTTAACCTGCTCCGGACCAGGTTTGGCGTTCAGAATCAGTTACCGGGGCAACATGTCTGGATAAAAAGAGATCCACATTCGTAGTGCGGAAAATCCGAAACTTATCCAGGAAGTAATCTCTCTAGAGCTAATCCAGCTTCGTAGTACAGGCCCCTGCTTTTGAATCGTCTGTGTGGTTTCAAGAATGGATGAAAAAACAAAACAGAAACTAGTCCATCCAGCAACGCGTTCATTATCAGGACTGTCATGCCTTTGACATTTTTGACACTGAAAATGTGCAGGTAATTTTTTCCATGCAAAAAGAAATCACAAGAATTGATCAGAAATTAGTAAAAAATGGATCAATTTACAAAATCAGTAGTGACAATAAAATTAAAATATTATGTCATGGGATAAACATTACCAGAGAAGATTTGCAACTGATCCAACTGCTGCACATACCGGTCCCACAAATACCTTCTGTACAAAATTAAGCTTCCTTTAACCATTTAGTGGCACATTTCTTGCATTATTTGTTTTGCAGCAGCCCACAAAACTGCTGTTGATTAGATTAACAAATCAGAGTACTTCCTCCCCCCTTGTGCAAAATCTTACGAGACCCATTCCTTAATATTGATACACAGAGAGAGCAACTGAGCAGTTATAAGTTTCTGTTTAAGACCAAGAATGATGAAGAGAATGGGCTGCAGGTGTGTTAATATGTCTGTTGATGAACTTTTCATTTGATTCGTCATTTCCTTACCTGGCATAGAGGTTCTGAGTCCAAGGCTCCAGTATGTTTGGGAATCGCACCGTGAGGTCTCCCAGGGCGATGATGGCGTTTGCCCTGACCACGGGAAGAGGCGATCGCTCAAGCACGGTGAAAATGAGGCGGATGTTTTCTTCACATGCCGATGGACTTTGAGAAAGAAAGATCAGTAAAAATCACTGATTATAGAGTTCTTCCTGTGACCTGGATCAGTCTTTTCTGAGGGATGCTGCAAAGGGATTTTTTTTGCCTAATATCAAGGAGTCCTGCCATATTTTCTTTGTCTGGAATAAACAGGGTAGATTGATGTAGTTTGGATTAGTTCGCTGATCTATCATCCTGTTGTTTTTCATAAAAAGCTATAAATGATTCTTATTTACTTTACACACACCAGGCACAGCTACTGCTGTCCAAATAGTTTATTCACTTTTTAGCTCTTTTTAAGAGGCATTATGAAGCTTCACCCACATTCAAAACTGAAGTGAACTATGCATAACTAAAAAAAAACAATAATAAAGAGGCTATTTTACTTTCTTATAGTATAAATGACTAAAACTATGCTTAATAATATAAATCTCTATAGAGGTGACAAATAAAAACAAGAACTTAATATTCATTTATGGCCAAAACAAATCACTCCTGTTTAAATAAATTCTTCATTAACCATGAAAATCAGTGCCAGGAACCCCAAGTTTACCTGGTCCAAGCTCAAAAAGTTCTGAAAACAAACTAGTGTTTTCTCTGGATTTTCTCAGTTGTGATATTTTTGCATAATATAATGTGAAATATTCACTGATTTCTTTTTTTTATTACTCATAAGCCAACTTTTCTGTTGGAAAACACCTGTCTGGAAAGAAAGCTCTATCACAATCTCATGTACTCTTTAGAACTTCAAACAAAATCCAAGCATTTTCAGCTTTGAATCTCTACAGTAATGTTGGAGCAGTTAATGCACTCATAAGGAACTCAAATACAACAGCCTAATTTATACCTCTGTATCAAACCTGGACTTTGGCATTGATAATTCAGCCACCAATCAATCAATTTCTGCCTGAGCATAGGGGGCTTAACATTTTCTATTTTTATGGTTTGTATGAATAATAGATGATTCAGAAAAGATGATAAAAGCTCTTCCTTTAGGGGTTCACAAAAACTTTGTTTGCTTTGTGAGTCAGTGTCCACAATGGGCATTACTCAGAATTTTTTTTATTATTTAGCCTGAAACAATCAGATACAAAATAAATAGGGAAATTCCTGTGGGTATAATAGCTTTCTATAAGTTTAGAGAGGTGTTTACCTTATCATCATGTACTGAGAAAGAGCCAGACAGGCAGCGGTGGTGAGCTGTGGGTGGGAGTAGCGTCCCGGGGAGCTGCAGACTCTCACCAGCAGGGGAAGGAACGCACTCAGCAGGTTCTCCTCTAAACAGACGGAGGCAGGAAGCAGGGAGAGGAGGTCAAATACCAAAACATCAATATCAAAAACTGCTGAGTAATGCTTTTTATTGCCCAGAACACCAAGACATTTAAATACTTACCAGCCAGCAATTCAGTCTCGCAGATCTTCCTTATGAGTTCAGCCTCTGTATCCTCAGCAGAAGCACCTATCAAGCCCAACTCCTCCTCCATCGCACTCTCGTTGGCAGTTTGCTGCATGAAAACATATCAATTCAATGCTAATTCTCTCCCAATTTACAAATGGACCAGAGTCTTTCCTATTTGACAAAGATCAGTCTGCTTTATGACATGTCAACTAAATCTTTGGTGTGAATCAGTGTTTGAAAGTATCATTGCTACTTCCCATTAACTGGTGTATTTGCTCAGTGTCAGGTGAATTTGTTCAACTTACAACTTGGAGGAAACTTAAGCACCAAACTGTACTGTGAGATCCAGCTAGTATTTAATATTGTTACAGCTCGTGCATCAACTCCATAACAAAAGCATTCCACTTATACGTAGTTAATGTTTCTGTTTAAATAGTCATGTTAGGAAATAAGATGTAGATAGCAAAAAGAACATAACTAAATTTAGACTGTTAAAATACCAACACAGAATGTAATCAAATATCAAATGATTACTTTAGCCATTATTATTAAACTGGCTCATCACATTGCTGCCGGCTATAATAGTGGCTTGTAAAAGAAATACGTTGCTAATAGATTTTTGAACACACAACACCATAGTGGCAGGTAGGTCAAAATGTAATTTCCAACCCTGGTGTGAATCATGGATATTGACTGAAGATCTTCATTTTAAGCTTTGTTTCATGCCTGCTTCCCTTGCTAATCCCTCGCGCCTATGCCGGCAACCACCAAGCCAATATTAGGGTTTGCTTTTTAAATTAATAGGCTTATGAAGTTGACAAGAAAACAATTTTACTCAATCTGCAGCTTTATGCAGATTGAGTCAAATTGTTTACCAGATGCGCCGTTTCACGTATCCCTGGGACATATTTCAAGTTCATCTGGGCAACATCCCATAGAAAGTGAAGTGGACAGGCATAACCATTCAAGAAAAACTGTTGACTCAACAATGTTTGGTCTGTCATATCATGGAGTTGCAGTCACTTCATGTCCTCAGCTAAACAGACCAGACTTGTATGTTCTGCCCTTTTCCCCTTAAACAGACAGAAAAGCTCTGTGGAACAATTGTTTCAGTCTGGAGAGTTGAAAGATGGATCTGCCTGATCACAAACATGGAATCAGACAGATCCAGTTACATGGGCATAAGAGGAATAATGACACCTGATCTTTTGTATCATAGATCACTGACAATACAATTTAAATTTGGCTACAATGGATTCCAACAGTGACTTCTCATTGGATTAACATTATTTTCACATTACTTGTGTTGCTTTTACAGGCCAGTGACTGAAAACCCATCATCCTGGAGGGTTATAAATGTGTTGAATTAACATTGCATGTATTACTCCAACAAAACAAGAGTTAAAAACTCCTCTCCATCTCTCAGACATGAAAAAAGAAATATGGAAAGAACTTGCAGCTTCAAATGCTAATTAAGGAGGCATTTATCTCCCAGTTCCCTGATGGGCCAAACAGTTTTTGAGCTTTCAATCATCTTTTGATGTCATTCATGTAAAAATCATCAAGTGGTCCCACTGAGACTCACGCAGTGTGTTGTTCTCCATTGATTTTGACTGTTAAAACTTAAGTATTTCTAGGAAAAACTTTAAAATGGGCTACTGATGACGGAAACAGGCCTGATGAGACATTGTCTATAAGGCCAGTGAAAATGGACTGCTACTGATACTTTTTCTTTATTGTGTTGATACATGTCTGTGCCATTTATATGCTCAAGTTAAGACCTGTTTAAGAGTCCAAATATTTTTGTTCTTCTATGTGTATGGTGATCCATATTTATCTTTGCCTTTGTGAAGCACTTTGGTCAGCTTTTTCTGTTTTTAAACACTGTGTAAAATAAACTGACATGACAAACTTAAAGGTGCTATGAGGAGAATCTGTTACTGGCGACATTAGGATTGCTACCCATGAGCACGTGCGGCGACTGTCATAATGCTGCGTTCCAGTAACCTCGGAACTGGGAGTGGCATCATCTCCAAGTTATTGGCGTCCCAGTTGAAGTCAGAAAAAACATGCCGATCTACCAGGCTATTGTTAGCTCGGGAATAGCGAGGTTTCACCGAGTTCCTAGTAAGAAATTCTGACTTTGGGGGACGTTCCAGTTGCAGTTTCCTACTCGGAACTTGGAAATTCCTACTTCTGACTACAACTGGAACGCACCAAAAGATGTGACCCAAGCCAAAGCGTGCGTTTTTCTGTGATGCTAATAAAAATGCAGCTCTGACCTTCCTCAGACCTCAGTATTGCGTTACAACTTCTTTTTTCAACAACTTACAGGATGCAAAGCGACGAGGTAATGTATCTCTTTCTAGTTACGTAGCGGTAGTTTTTGATGTGTGACAACAAGCAATTTTTGGAAAACTTAGTATTGTAGTTTTGTAGCCGGCTATATATCACTACTTACAGCCCAATGCTCTAAGACGTGTCCGAATAATATAAATTTGCTCTAGTGTTAATTGTCTTGTTCCTGAAGTTGAGTATCCAGGCCAGTCCAGCCCTGTCCGACCCGACCGGAAGGCTAAGGAATAGCATTTATAGATAACCTATTTTGATGCTATTAAACTCATCTTAAAGTGTGTATCTCAATCAGGCATATATCTAAAAGTGAGACTTTTTTGTAATTACTTAGAAACTCCTCACAGTCTCTTTAATTGTGCCAAAATTCTATCATCAGTTGTTCATCAATATCAGCGAACACATACCCACCTACACGCCACTGCTGCAGCGGTGAAGGGTTTGAGGTCAAGCGTCTTTCCCAAGGTCACGTGACATGTCAAGAGTTGGGCTCAAACCCCTGACCTCCTAATTGTTGGTGGGGGTGAACCATCAAACTAAGCCACTAATGCCCAGATTGATAAAACAACTGATTATTATGGGTTGATTTAATCAAAACAATGTGCATAATCCCATATTGCCATGGCTGATCACCTGATTAATACAAGATCCTGTGGCGGGGAGCAGCTCTGTATTTGCACCGTAGTCTTTTTATATACTTGCACAGACTAACAGAGTTATCAGCTGGCAAGAATTAAGAACATCAAGACTGTGAATCAAATAAAAGAGAAATGCAGCAACACTGCCTGTCAGCATGAAAACATAAAGCTTCTTGTGATCAGTAACTCTCTTTCACTCAAAGCAGTCATGGCAAGATCACCCAAAGTTTGAAACAGCCCCATCAGTACCACAAAGTTAAACCAAAACGAAAATTCTTCGCAAGAAAAAACATTTCAGTATTGATGTCCACTTTGAAACATGCAGTCAAGCAGCAAGTTAGGCCACATACAATTATAAAAGCCTATGCAGCAAATTTTACCTCATGAAGGTTATTTAGGTTATTTACAAGAACAAATACTGACGTTTGGAGGTTAAATAAAGAATTTTGTCTTCATAAGAAATATCAAATAACTGCAAAGGTGCATTAAACGATTGAGTTAAAACTCGGAGATGCAATGTCTTTCAATTAGGGCTTAACGATTTTGGATGAAATAATATTGCAGTATCTTGTCCTCCTATGGTACATATTGATATTTCATTTATTTTCTAGAGGGAAATTTCCAGAGAAATGCAGCAACTTTTTGTGTGCAGGTGTCTTGAAAAATGCCAAATAGAATTTACATAGAGCTCTTAGAAAATGATCAAAACGAGATGACTGAAGACTGAATCTGCCTCAATCTGACCAGGTCACTCAGTGAAACTACAACAGTACTGTATCAGGGACAGCCTACGTCTGTAAGATGGACATTAGAATGCAGGAAACACAGTGACTTATCATGCACCATGGTCTCCGAGTTAGCTCACTGATAATGACATCAGGCAGGCTTTTATTGCACATATATTTGGGGAAATATTTAAATTGGCTGTATTGGTTTCCATTTAACACAATTGGCAGCTTTTGGTCATGAGGTGGTCACTGCAAATCCTTTGATGCAACTACTGCACACTCACATCTAGCGTTTGCTATGTTTGGACAAAATACTGCTCTGATCTAACTTATTCTATTATTTGCACTTCTTTGTAGCTTTGTTAGCATACAATCATATATGTACTGAAGAATCGTCTGTGTAATTCAGTTGTTGTTGCTGTGGGACGTCTGATGCGTTATTTCTTGAGAGGTTTGCACTACTCTACTCAACCAAAACAGGTAAACTATGATGTTGGCTGTTAAAATGTCACCTGTATGAAGTTCCTTGCTACCAAGTTCAGAAGACTGACCAATTGCTAAAGCAACTATCAAATCAAAAACACAAAGTATGGCTGTATCAGCACCAACTGAGAGAATTCAATAATGAAAAACTGACATGTGTGTGCCACACTAACATGTGCAAGCTAACTGATTAGCAAGTTTGTTTAGTTGTAGTTTTCATTTTAATTTCTCTTGAAAGACGTTGCTTAAACTGATCTGTTAAAGTCACCTGTACAACATGAGAATTACCTTTGCTTTGGCGGACGGACCTTTCTCCTTCTCCTCCCTCTCCTCTGTCTCTCCTCTCCTCCTCCGCAGCTCCGCACTCACACTGCGCTCGAGGTGTGACACCTGCCAGAAAGCTACACAGCCACACAGAGCAAACAGCTGGGCCAGACACACACAGTTCACTGCACGACAGAAACACACAAGCCAAAGGATGTTTTTAGTGACCTATTGAACTGGAGAGGTTACAGAGTTTAAGCATAGAGCAAGAAATCAATGGGGACTCACCCTGTTCACCTTGCTCACTGGACTCTTGAGATCCATCTTGCATTTGGCCAGCATCTTTGTTGACTTCTCCACCCTCTGTGATCTGATCCATTAAGAGACGAGCGCAGCGCTGGAGCAGTCGGGAGCAAAGCTGGTCAGGAGATTCGGCCAGGAAGTAGATGAGACGGACAGCCTGCTCCATGAAGCTGTGCCAGTAAGGGTCCTCCATTACCACACCTGGAGTAAGAACCAACAGAGTGACCGACTTGACCACAAACTGATCAAGATAAGCAAACAGATGATGCGATGAAACTAGTGCCGTCGAACGATTAAAAAAATTAATCTAATTAATTACCGGATTTATAATTAATTAAGCTAATTAATCGCATTTTAATCTCATATTTGCTTTAAGTACCCAAATAAAGAATTTGAATTCTAGGATATTATAAAATGCATGACTAATCAAATGAATACACTAAGAAGTGAAGATTTGTAAATCCACATTTTTGTCGGTGACAGAATAAAACCAAAGTCAGGGCAACTTGTCCAGAAAATTCTAAGCTTAATCAGGCAACTCAAATTACACATAAAGTGTGTTTCATAAATCAAATTCAAAATAAGAAAAAGGTCGAGGACATCAGGCAAAACAATTAGGCCTGATGCATTATTAAAGAATTCAGTAAATATAGATAAATAAATTCAAAAATAAAATAAGACTAAGTCTTAAATATGCCGTTCCTGTTGTCACCTGGGCTTTGTTTGGTTTGACTAGAGACGCATGTGTGAAGAGACGTGCCACTGCCATGTACGGGTCCTTCAGCTGGCCAATATTAAAATGTTTGTGTGCTGTGATTAATCTTGCGATTAATTGTTATAAAGCAATAATTTGCGGTGTAATTAATTATTCTAATTAATGCATTAAAGTGACAGCCCTAGATGCAACATACTGCATTTACCTTCAGCGAGGGCCTGTGTGAGGCAGGCGAAGAGCTGATGGTCCTGAGGAAGCCTGAATGGAGTACCTTTGGATTGCTGGTGGAAAAGAACATGCTGTTATTTTTGTGTTGGAGAACTTTTTGGGTTTGTATGCCAACCTTAACCAGATGAGACTAACTGGCTCAGACTGCACCCAGAGGATAAATGAGATGTCATCATGCATTTCACTAAACTTGAAATGTGAAAGAGAATTGGTCCTTACTGCAGGAAAAACAAATAAGGGAAATGAGTGTGACACCTGACTTATAACTTGATATGACTTGCTGTGGGAGATGGATCAGACTCAAGTTGCTGCTTAATTGAAAACCAGACATTTGGTGCCAAATTCAGCTGATTGAATTCAACTCCCTCCTTGGATTATAAATAGTGGAGCTGTACATTTGTCAAAATTTGTGTGATTGATTGATTTATACACATGTTTGCAAAGCACATGCTACAATATGTGATTGCTGATCACTGTCCTTAATGTAACAGCATATAGTACAATACAGCAAGGAAGATAATCTGTTTTTTACACTTTAAAAGAAAAACCTGATCATTCACCTTATGGCCCTGTTGAATCTTCCATTCTTAAGCTGCTACATTGGAAACATTTGGTGATCTACCATCTGTAAGACTGCAAAACTCAACCACTGTGCCTACAATGTCAATTTTTGGTCAGAATAATCGACCTAAGTGTAACACTTGTTTATCTGGAGAATAAAAGGATGTGAAACTGGCAGCAAAAACAGCCCAAAATGTTTTAGGGTACTGGTCTCAGCTATGGCTTCAAATCCTTCTCCCCATCACATAAATAACTCTTCTGCAAAGCTCCCTAAAGTGGTCCCACTGGTGGGCCGCAAATATACAGGTGGGCTGTAAAAGGTCATTTATTATAACTGAAACATTAAGCCTAATTGAAACCACATTTTGAGTGATCATAAAATGCTGTTTTACTTGTATTTTAGTCTCAGACCCAACTAAAAATAGCCGGAGAAGTTTACTCACACTGTTGACTGACGTTAATTTGTTTTGTTGAATTACACATCTCACGACACCTGTTGGCTTATTTTAAGAAATTTGCTGTGATTTCAAAGACACCAAAGGAACAAGGATGGAGTCTGCAGAGTCAGAGTCTTTTGAAAAAGAGATTATCACATATCAGTAAAACAGGGAAACAGTACAGCTTATTTTTGCTGATTTCCAGTATGTCGATTATTATGAATAAATAATCACCAATACCTACAGTGGTATTTTTAAGCAAGAGGACAAAGCTTCCACTTCACTAAAGTCACCTATTCCTTTCCTTTCAGTCTATTGGTGTTAAAACAGACGTGAAGCAAGAAAAACAGGATATTTATAAATAACAGTGATGAGGAAAACCATCATGGTAACTTCGTAAATTCTGCCAACATAAATTCCAAAATATGTGATATTTTTGGCCAATTTGTACAGTAATATTGGCTATAAATATCTGCACATTCTTTTTTATATCTGATGGAACCAATTGTCAGCTTTTTAGGCAAATATCTGCCAATACAGACACTGTTCTGATTTCATGCATCCCTACAGAAAGTTACACTTTCAAACCGAGATCAGTCTATGAAAAAGAAGAGATTATTAATTATAGCCTAAAATTGTGGTCGTAGGGGGGTATTTAGGTTTGGGAAAGACAGCCTGCAAGCGGAGATGAGGCCGGAACATAGATGAGAGTGCAAAGTGTGATCAGATCTAGTGTTGTTCAGAAACCCTTTGATAAATTCTGGGGACGTTTTATGTCATTTCTAGAAGAGGAGAAGATTACATCTTGTTTTGATTTTTGACTAAGGTTTATATGGGGGGCTATTCCAGAGCCTACTTTTTACTTTGAGCCTTTCAGAGGCACCTAATGTGAAGTCCTATTGCAGGAAATGTAACATTATAGAAACTTACAGTTGTATAAATTACTTTTTTTTTTTGTATTGTACCTTGTCTTTTGATGCTGCTGTTGTTCTGTTGTATTACTTGAAATACACAAAAAGCAATAAACATACATGTTTTTTTTTTGTTAATGAATTTTTCGGGCACTTTGTGCCTTTATTGATAGGAGAGAGACAGTGGACAGGCTTGTGAAAAGGGGGGAGAGAGTAGGGGAAGACACTGCAAACTGGTCACAGGTGGGATACGAACCTGGACCGGCAGAAGCAAGTACATGGGGTGCCTGGTTGCTAACCACTACGCCAAACCAGCACCCCAACATACATGTTTAAAAAAAAAACCAAACAAACAAACAAAAAAAAAAAGAGTTGTGCAGAAACCCAAAATACAGTGATAAAAATTGCCCCCAACCTGGTTTGCTGAATATAAAAATTGAAACAAGTTAAAAACTAGTTTCTAATGCAATCTAATTAACAATTATCTTTTTAAGAGGCCTTAGAAGAAATTATGTTCACTACGTTTTAAGACTCTGCGGATGCTCTCCATAGACAAAGCAATGCAGTTCTGTTTAATGTGAAGAAGAGAATTCAAGAGAAGATAAATTTGATAAATATACAGGCATACATTTAAGAGACTATGAACTGTGAATGATACATGCTCCTCAACACACATTAACAAGGTAAATGATTCCTCAGCTACACTTTCAATCACTGGCTGCACAGTTTTGCACTAATAGAGAAGTTGATCACTCCTTACCCTGACATGGTCGGTGATGTTGCAGATGGTGATAACTGTGTCTCTGGCCAGTAGAAAGTCCTCAGTCACTTTCTCTCCCAGAGCCACTGAACAAAGAGTGTCCAGGTTACTGAGGACCACCTCCCTCTCTGCCCTGTTAGATTAACAAACATAAAAGGTTGCAGGTTGAAATTTTTTTGTTCTCTTCGAGACAACATATTGGTTATGTAAAGTCAATGATTAACATTTCTGCCCCACATCTTCCCTGCCACTGCATGCTGGCCTTGCTGGTGCGAGGCTGCTGCACAGATAATGCATGTAGGAGGACAGGTTAGGAGACGCATATATGATTTAATAGGTTATGAATGCTGGTGACTGGGTGAAGAAAGGCTGCAATGTGGGTGGACTGCAGATAGCCTCTTTACTCTCTCATGTACTCACTCATCCCTACAGAAGCAGCCGTCTTTGAGGTAGATTGAGGGTAAAAATATATATATTCAGTAAAACGCACTGGCAAGGAGCCTAGTTATATGGTCGTGACTTCAGCTACAATGAGGAGAAGCCAAGGCTGAGCTCATTTCTGACTAATGAGTGGATTCACTGTGCGCCAAGCAGCTGAGGCTGGACCAGAACTTCAGGGAAGTGCCTTCCTGCAGTGAGGAACACAGCAGATTTTACATAGTTAAAAAAAAAGGTGCCTGAAACTGACTGAGGTTAAACCAGTATAATAATTGCTAAAATTAAGATCGGAGTGGTCTTATCCATCTTTGATAGATCGTAACTGGATTATGTGTACTAAGTCCTTGTTATAAAAATCTGTTAATGTGTGAAGCAAAATGTGTTTATTTATTGGATATACTTTTTTTCTTTTCCCAAACATTCATGATGTGAAGCAATCAAAACAAAACTTGAATGCTGTAAGTCTCTGAAAGTCAGTTTACATCAAAATATACAATTAACCTCAAGCAAATAGTCCTCCTCATGTCATAGGGAATTGTACCTGAACACCCGTTTTTCCATTTAAACACATAATACAGTTTGGCAGCAGACAGCTGTTAAAGGAGTCTGATGCTCAAGATGTACTGCTTGTTGACTAAAAGTTTTTCCTGCCACAGTATCTTTGCTAAATGCTGCTCAGTGCTGTGCTCGTTGCTGATTTATACTGTCTTTGTATTAAAACAAAAAACAAATAAAACTAAAACTAGAATTACAGAAGAGTGCAGTCCAGACTTCCTCTTTGCAAAGTGTCTTGAGATTAAATTGGTCATGGATGGGGTTATTCAAACTAAGACTGAGTGGTCTAAACTAGGATTTGAGAACTCTGTTCCTTAACATTATTTTAAAAACTTTATGTCGTGGTTGGAACCCCCAGTGGTTAGACTGCTTAGTATGTGCAGACAGTGAGATTAAGCCAAAGTCTAAGGAGGGTGAGAAAGGAATAGAATAGACTTTCTGTACCTCAGAACATAATGAGAACAATAAAATCACCAATCATCTGAACTGAAAGGTTTGTATCGTGATCACTTAACAGAGTTGTCCTTATGTTACTCCGTGTGGTCTGAGTAGGTGGAGCTGAGTCATTGAAACAGTTAGAGCCAGTCACAGGGAAGAAAAGAGAAAACCTCTACTTTTGTCAACTTGCTTGAAGTGTACATTTTTTAAGGAGTAAATAAAAAAATAAATAAAAGGCTAATGTCTTACCGGGCAGCCATGCCCAGCAGCAAAACTGCAGCTCGTTTGTGCAGGGCGGAAGTTTCTCGTTTGCCAGTAAACCTCTCCCACAAGACCTGAACCACAGTGGACTGGAGATTGCTTGAACTGCCGAAGAATTCCTGAACCTGAGGAAAGCACCAGAGACATTTTTGTTTTCACAGCTCCTCACATGCTTTTCAAGGAGGTGATTTGTTTGGAAATACAGCAGACAACAGGTTGAGGAAAAAAAAATATACAAGACATTTCGTGTCTGGTACAAACAATTCCTCTACAATCTGTGTGCTTATTTTTTCTACAATTAAAACACAGTTTGATCCAAATTTGAGAAATTACAGTTACTCACTATTTCCTCAAGACATTGGATGGTACCCAGAGATGCATCCACCATCAGCTCAGACAGGCTGTCCACAAGAGTCTGGGCTTTCATCCTAATTAAAGAAACGTGACAGACTCTTTGAGACAGCACAAGCCAAACACTTGCTGTTAAAATAACTATCATCCTTGATTAAACCACACATGGAAACATTATATCAAAAGAAATGTGGAGAAAACTAAACTGAAATGGACGTCAGAATTACATTTCACAGCTAATACATATCTAGAAAAATGAAGGATGCAATTTCCAGTAATTTAAGGACATAAGTTGTATGTCCACTAAGTGGTTAGGAGGAGTAAGTGTTGATCTCGCTTGTGTTTTCACAGCCTGCTGTAACCTCGCTTGAGGGTGGAAAGAGGAGCAAGAAGGAGAAGGTTGCACCAACTATGCAACTGACAGCACAGTGGGGTTATAATGAAGGACCGTCAGTATTGTGACTGACTTGTGCCAAATCAGCAGACTTTGGGGTTTTAGCTCCACCCTTTAAGGTCAGCTCAGTATGCTTTGTGTCTCTCTCTAGAAGGTGCACCAAAAAAAAAAAAAAACGGTACAGCATAGATCAGTTATATGGGTACCGTCTCTTTGTTGGACAGGGGAAACACCCTTCATGGGGTGCTGTGCCAAGCCAAATGAACCAGACTACTTGGTGGAAACTGGGGATGGGAATCACCAGCGTCCTTTCAACTAGGGCTGTTAAGGGTGGAAATTTCTGGATATTTTCCAGAAACTTTCCATGGAAAGTTGAGCTAGGGAGTATTGGAAATATCCCAAACTGGAAAACCCATAGGAATTATGTGAATTAATGGGAGTTCACTGTAAACTGGAGGTGCTGGAAACAAACTGTTTTATATACAAACGTTTGTCACAGCTAGACATCCATACGAAATACAATAAAAAAAATACTTAACATCGCATCAGACTTTCTCTGGGTAGAACTTAATGAAGTTATAAATATTTTAATCAAACAATCAATTTCAAATTCACTTCATGTAGTCCAAGGCATCAAATGTGTGGCTTCAGTAGTCTTGTGCTCTGGGATCAGAAATGTGGCCTCAAGGTCCAAAGTTGTAGAATCATCTGTTGATGTGATGGAGGAGTGTACGGTGCATGGAGAGGGTATGGTCTCAATATCCCTCCAGTGGGCAGTCTGTTATGCGCAACACATGTTACTGAAGAGTGGCATATATATTCTGAAGGACATTTTCATGAATCTGGCTGTTTTAGTCAAGAGATCAGCTAAAATATACTTCTTCAACTGCATTTAAATTCCTTGTAAAATGCTATTTTGTAAATCCAGGTTTATTCCCATAAATTCCAGTTAAATCTCTTGGAAATTCCAGGAATTTTGCAACCCCAGTTAAGACACAATATTGTCAAAAGGAGAAAAAAAATGAAGACGGTGCAAGTTAATGCAGCCCACCCTGCTGTAATCAGCCTCTCTTTAACTTGAAGCTTTTGTGCCCTATAAAGCGTCGGTACTGGTGTGAACTTAAAAAGTAATTGATGTCTTTGCTATGGAAATTAAGTTTTTAAGACATAATGTATTAATCTCTCACGGAAAATTCAGATTCTTTACACTCTGTTGACACAGGCTGAAATACACATACACATGTACAAACAGCATGAACGAATGGAGAGATGCCAGAGTGATTGCTTGCTGCTCCTAAAGAAGAGCCTCCGAGCAGTTTTTGGGGCTGAGTGCCTTGCTCAAGGGCACTTTGGTAGTGCCCAGGAAGTCAGCTAGCAACTCTCCAGCTACCAAACCAACTTTCAAACATGGTTTGGACAGGGTTCAAACTGATCAACCTTCGGTCCCCAAGACAAATCAAAAGTTATATATTTACACACACACATACAAAAAAAAAAACAAAAACAGATAATTGCTAGCTGTGAATCAATATTTCTTTTACACCCATTTCCTCCAATTTCTTTGTGGAAAAGCACCAAAAGATGTAAAGAGATACTGATGCAGGTCAGTGTTTTCAGACTAAACTGAATCCTTCAGTGTTGGTTTCCCAACACCATCACCCCCCTCCTATCTCCCCTGTTGGTTTCCTTCTTTGTCTGGAATTCAGGTTGTCAAGTGGTCAACAGCTGGTGTAGGAAGAGAAGACACGTAATGTGACTTTACAGTCAATCAGTGCCTCGGATGACCATAATGTATACAGCGTAGTTTATCAGTGTTTGTGGATAACTTGTTTCAAAGAAGTTCAACATTATCAAGTAGAAAGTGTAGTCTCTGTTGGAAGGATTTGTTTTACTAGTTCGAGGCGACAAAATTTCTCTTGACCCCGAACTGGCTCTGGATATAACAAAGATCAGTTAACTTAAGCTGTTAGCTCTGGCTGAAATCTCAAGCTCCTGGGTTAACTCCACACAGCGAGGTATGCAGTTTACAAGTTCATTTAGTTTTGAATAAGCAGCTCCAGTAAAATTAACAACTTGTGGCACTTTGATTGTTTCAGTTGTGTGAGAGTGAGTCAAGTCTTACACACCTGATGGTGTCTCCATGAGGATTCAGATATAGCCGTCTGTACGCCTGAACCACAGCTTCTTTAATTGCAGCATCAGTTGACCAGACCAGAGGCAACATCTTTCTCACCCCACTGACAGAGTTGGCAACACTGAACTCACACACAGTGACACAAAATTGCACAGCCTCCTGGACAACTGAAAAAAGAGACTATGGATGTCACACATGAATGTTCATTAGTAACTAAAATCTACAACAGAAAACAGACATGCCTAAGTCTCTCTACCTGAAGTAGTTTTCCAGTAGAGCATGGAGTTGATGACAGAGATTGCTCTCTCTACTTGTAAGGCGAAGGTTTCTGTGTCTTTCAGGTATTGCACCAACATTTCCTGCTTCTTCAGCTCCCCATCCTCCCCCTCCTTATCGCCCTCTTTCTGTGGAGTTGGCGGCAGGTTCTGGCTGAGCTCAGCCGCGTCTTCGTCAGAACCTAAAGGAATCACGAGAATCCATGTATGCAAGATAAATTTGGATTCAAGAGAAACATTTCAGATGAATCAATCTTTCATTGCTGATCCACTCAACCCTTTCTGAAGCAGCTGTATACTAATCGTGTTAAATCTATTCTCTCGGCTGTAAGGCTTTCAGTGCAGGGAAACCAGAAAAGCTTTCAAATCACATTAACAGCACACTCAGGATTAGACTCCGCACACAGAGTCATTCATCTCCTACCACTTGTGCTGGTAAATCTTTCATGTATACAAAAATCAAGCTGGTCATAACCAATCATCTTTATTATTAAATCTTTGGTCTCATGTGGTAGAAGGCTAAAGGATACTGTATATACTCTTTATATTCATTGTTTAAAAAATAAATCACATTTTTACCATGGCAGGAACCTTTGCCAGTACACAGAGAACTTTTATTGATGCTGAGATTTGGAATATGATGCTGAAATTGAAAATCTACCTTTACATTTTCAGTGTTTATCTTCAAGTGTTTGTATTGATCATCTTGTTGAATCTGTCTTTATGTAGCACTTTTAAAGATTGTTTAGAAAAGTTCTACATTAATTTACCATTAAACTTTAATTTTAGCAGGAAGGACCTACGTCCCTTATACAAGGATGCCCTGCAACATAACAAGAAGCTCTAAATGGATAAGAATCATCAACAATAATGCGTGTGTGTATATATATATACATATATAAAAATACAGTATAACAGAGCATTTCCTACTCATCTAATGCAGCTATACTTGCACAACAAGTCCCTCAATGTTTTTTTAATAATTAAAGCAATTCCCCTCCTCAGTATTTCAAACACTGCTCCTCAAAAAATATATAAATGGAAAAGCAGCTTGGCAATCATTTAAAAATTACTCCACTAAAGATTGCAGCAACCCTTAAAGTGGTCTCCCCTTATTCAGATTTAAACCTCTGAATTTCCAGTGCAACGGATTTTACACCTGGTTGCAAAGCTTGAAATATTTTTGAAAGAAGGGTAGAAAGGCCATGGAATAGTTTACCTCTCAGTGCTTAGAAGGTTAATAAAACACTATACTGCTTTCTTGTTAATCCATAAAGCAGCAGCCAAAAGAGTGGTAGATAAATCTCAAAGGGGGATTCTAATTTTGTCTCCCATGATGATGAAGAAAAATCATGGTCTGAATTCAGATTAATTGAAGGCATCAACATTTTAAATGGCAAAGATATGTTTTAACCGAATCATCCTGATAGTTATTAGATTTTAAATGAACATTATACTCACTGCAGCATAACTTTCCATCTGATCTAAACTAACAGATACTGAATGAGTCGTGGTTTTAAAGGGCATGCTATATATTCCATTTTATTTTCAGCAAATGTGCAAAAGCTCACTTTATATAATCAAATCAAAGGCCTTTGTAGCAAATCCACAGTGCATCTAAAGGAATTTAAAGTTGCAGCACCATGCTGGTGGAGGATGCGTCATCATGTTATAAAATTTGAGTGTTTCATTCTCCACAATGTATCCCTGCTCACACTCTAGTACAGGTAGCTCTTCTAGAGAAATCTAATGAACTGACAGGAAAAGATAATTTAAAGTGCATCGGCTCTTATTAAGAGAAGATCTTAGGAACTGACTCCCGAGCGTGTTCAATTCTGCTCTTATTAAGATCCACCTCTGAGAGCACTTCTGATGAATATGTCGAAATGCAAGTGCATGAGGTGAAATGAGAGCAGGCTGTACCTTTAAAAATCAGAGCCAGTGTGTGCATCAAAGTCTCCGGGTTGAGAGTGGACAGAGAAATGAACATCTCAGACTCAGGGAAGAGGCTATGGGCTCTTATACACAGACGCACAGCATTCCTGTGGAGAGGGAACAAAACAAATCCAGCATATAAACATGTCGGCTAATTGACAGTGCAGGGGAGAGAAATCCTTCAGATGAGTGACATTCCGGTCTGCAAGCACCCAAACCAAGACTGTTTATTAGTGTCACCTGTATTTGTTGACACGCAAGTACTGAGCAATCCTCAGTGCCACTGCTCTGTCGTCCTCTGCCTCCTTGTCTTCCTCTTCATCCTTGTTGTCCTCCTCCTCTTCTTCCTTCTCTGCTTCACTCGTGGGCTCCAGCTCACTACTGACAGTGATGAGCAGCTCAGGCTCCATGGCAGCCCACAGCTCAGATGCTTTAATGACCGCCACTGCCAGGAGGAAAAAGAGCACAAGACAGAAGTCCAATAAAAATATGCAAAATGCTTCACCCATAAAGGGATAACGTTTCAGCCAAAGTACTAAAAAAATAATCAATCAGTACCTGGAGAAAATGGCCACATAAAATAGTCAGAAAAGCTTATGTTATTATGTTAGGTTCAGTTTCGTCAGTTTTATTAAGTCATATTAGGGCTCCAGAATAATTCGACACCTCCCAGGTTGAAATCTGGCAAAGAGCTAATAACAGTAAAAATGCAATAGTTTCTTGGGGTGGTCAAATGTTTCTATATTCAAATGAGGGGAATATTTACTATAAGAGGATGGAGGATTTAACAGCCATTCTGTGCAGAAGTAAGTGTCTCATATACCAAATAAATAAAGATATTAGTATGTGCTGAAGCCCAGGGCCTTAAGTGATGCAGCCACAGGACCCACCGTATGTCCTAAATGTGATTTCTTAATCAATACTCAGAAACTTTAACCACTCAATTTTTTTCAATGAAGAATGTGCAATTTGGACCTTTAACTGAGCAAAACTAACAAAAGCAGGACAAGTCAAAAATGCTTAAAAGTTAGTCCCTAAAGAAGCACTGAGAGAAAATAATGGATGCATGACTTCGATACTTCTCTGATATCTGACATGCTTTAACACATTTCAGCTTTGACACTCATAAAAATAAATAACTAAGGGTCTTTATTTATACCTGAATTACCTTCTAAACATTTATATTAGCAAAAACCTTCAAACCAAGCTCCTCCTGCCACTTCAGGAGCTACAGACAACACTGTTAAAATCTTCATACAGAAAATTAGATTGTGTTCTGCTGGTTCAATAACACAGAATGTTGAAAATCTACCACAAGGGGGCTCTTAACCCTAAAGTATGAGACAGGAGTGGGGATCAGAGTCTCAAGTGATGAACAGTAACAGCAAGTTTCCTCCACACCACTTCACTTTTTTCTTTTGTTCAAATTAAGTTCTCCATTTAATAAAGACTATGCTCCATTTGGGTGAGAGGGAAAAAAAGGACTTGCTGGACGAGGAAGTCCACTTTCAAGAGTTTTCTGTCATTATGTTAAATGTATCCTCAAATAAAAAAAAAAAAAAACAGATTTCTCTCAGTAAAAACACCTTATGGAGTGTGTTCTTGTGACCAGAGGAAATGTTAAATGTCGAGGTGATCAAAGGAGACAGATTTTTGTTTGGCTTATAAATATCTTCTTTGGCCTCTTATTATGTACGTTGTAGGGATGCAGCCACAATACAACTGTACTGAACAAATTATGTAGACATAAAGAAACAGAACAACAGGAGTAGCAGGTCCTGTATGTCCGTGCAGCAGTCTTTGACAGGATACTGTATGATCTCACAGCAACAAGGTACAAAGCATATGTATCAAGCTGACAGTCACCATGAAGGCTTGCTACATAAAAACAAAGAATTCCTGTCTTTAGGAACTTGTAGAAAGATTTCAGGTTATGCAAATGCTCAACTAAATACAAAATGGATCATTAATTTGATCTACAGTTATAACTGATGTAAAACAAAACAGTATTAAATGTCTAAATTCTAGTTCTTTATCTTCAATGGACTTTGAAATACCTCCACAAACTTGTGGCAGATTATCAGGCCAGGAAGTTTGCACAAACAGTCGAGAGACCAAAATTTTTCTGTTGAAGGATATCTAGTGATATAATACGTATTAGGCCTGTGCTCAAAATATCGTTACGGCAAAATAACGTCATACACTTCTTGGGAATACGTGTGTTGATACAGATTCTACAGAATCGATACAGCCTCAATGCTTGAACAGTTGTTGTAAATACACTTTGGGTAATGTTAAAACTGCCACGGTTCAAAGTAGAAGCCAAGCTACATAATAAAACACATGTTCCAAATTTAAACTTAAGTCTGTCATCTTTGGGGACCTGAATTAAAGTTCTTAAGTTGAAGAATTATTTAAAACTCTTGCTTGTTCTTTTTCTTCTTGTAATAAAAACAAAAGCTGCTGGGAATTCTGTTAAAAGCGCAGTCGATGTTCACAACTTATGTGTATCAGGATACATATCGTATTGTGGGGTTGCTGGAAACACCCAGCCCTAATACCTATGATATATTATATCGCTGCATACATGCAGTTCATATTACATTTGCTGATAATAAGGTGCACATTTTGGTTGGTTTGCATTTAGAGATCAAGAATTTTAAACAGGAGCACTGGAAAGCCAGCTTTAACCTAAAAAAAAAAAAAGGTAAAAAAGTAGAAAGTTGCATAGATATTCGTTCACATTATATAACATTATTTTCAGACTTTAAGTTGCAACAAACGGAGGCAGCTTCACAACCCACCAATTGAGAACATCTGACGTGAGCTATCCACTACACACATATTCCTGTCAGAGGTATTTTTTGGTGCATAAATCATTTTTTCATACAGCTCTTGGCAACCATATTCATTTTACTGCCCTCAGATTACCAAAGAAGCAACTCATGGCATCACTGAACAGGAGGGAAAGCCTCTTAGGACATGCACACACAAACACACACTCACACTGTCAGCCTGATCCCAGCATTATTCCACTGACACTTTCAGAGAATAATTAAAGGTCAGGTTAAATCACTGTAGGCAGGCCCTTACAGCAGAGCAGCAAACCTCCGCTGCTCTGCCAAGATTACCTGCCAGTCCAGACAAGAAGAGACCAACCCTCATTCAGTGAGCTCGTATTCGCCTTGGTCTCATCACTGGGCTTAATGTGACTGAACACAAACTGAATTAAAAAGTTTGGGTCTTTTCTTTAAAAAGCAGCCGAGTTAATTCACCTGGTGCTTTCCCCTCCAGTTTCTCCTTCATTTCTCTGAGTTTAGCCATCTCTTTCTCCAGCGGCTTCTTCAGATCCGCACTGCTCAGCTGAAACAAACAAAAATATATTGCAATAGAAATGTCAAAAAAATAATAATAAAAAAAAAATCATACTGGCAAATTGTATACTTATGCAAACATGTTTTATCTCTGTGCATCTTGTAAATCACTTAATTTTTATATATAAAAAAACAAATATGCTTCAAACATCTAAAATTGAATTCAACAACACCACAGAAGGCAAAATTAAATACACACAAAGTCAAGATTGGGGCACTTGGCCAAATAAATAATGTCACTTTGGAAAATGCTTCTTGACAGTTATTTCCCTGGTATTATTTTTTAAGCTGAACAAACAATGAAATGGAGTTGGAAAGCAATAACAGTCACACCTGATTGACCTGGTGTAATATAGTAAAAGAACCCTGAATTTTCAGCATTCATGATGATGATTTTTATTCCAGCTGTGATCCTTTTAAGTTTTTCCTTGCACATCTTGCCAGTCATCAACTGCCTCTTTTATCAATTTCTTGGTATTTTCTCTTAAAACCAAAATTTTCTTGAACTTGGGTGTCTTTTCTTTTGCAAGTAATATGTTACAGCAACTACTATGCAAATCTGAAAGAATTAAAAAAAAATCACATCCCTTTCAAACAGATCTGTAGATCAAGTACAGACATCTCTTAGTTAACAATCCAAAATTGAACAATCCAAACTGGGGCCGCTCAAGTTGAAGTATTTCAAGGTAAAAAGGTGTAAAAATGCCTGAAGAAAACTTTAACATGATATGTTCTCTATTTAAAATAAATAAATAAATGAATTTAAAAAAAAATCACCATCATTACCTTATAGATCTGCAGGGACCCTTTTTAAGCCTGGACAGCATTTAAAAGTGGCTTATTAACACAGACATAAATGAAGCATTTAAATTTGGAAATAATTGATTTTTGAACAAAAAAAATCAACTTAAAGATCGTCAAACATGGAATCCTGATGCTTATGTGAATCGACTTTTTCTCCAACTCCTACTGGTTACTGATCAGGATGTTTCAAGCACTGTACCATTAAAAATGAAAAAAAAAACAAAAACACTTTTGTTCTCTGAAAAATACTTCAATTGCTTTTAGGTAGGGATGCATGATATTGGATTTTGCCAAAATCTGATATTTCATAAGGCATTATCCATGGTGCCAGTATTAGTATCAATATTTTAGGAAACCTTCACCAGAATTGGCTGTTTACTTTCACAGTGATAGTCAGTTTATCCAGAAAGCAGATGTCAAGGGAAAAAATGTATTCTTGACTGAAAAGACTGTTTTAATTTACATAATTTTACATTTACTGATGATAAAGTAAAATATTACAGTACATTTGTACATCTTGCCAACATTACAGGCAATGAATCAAATATACTGACATTGGGTGCAGTTGAAATGTCAACTGTAAACTTAAGCAAAAAATGTTCAAACCTGCAAAAACTGAAAACCTTTCAGGACAATACTCTGTCACTAATGTTTATCTCATAATATGTATCCCTACTTTTATGCACCCATACAAACCCTTCAGTTACCTTGCAGCTGTAGGGGTTGTGTGCGATAAAGGCTGCCAACAGCTGGATGGAGCTTTTGACTACGTTGATTGATTTGTCCATCAGTCGCCCTACAGCCAGTTCCATCACCTCGCTGTATCTGCACAGGGGAAGTGCCTAAAATCACAAAGAGCTGTTATCACAAATGGAGAAAACCTAAATATATACTCAGAGATACTTTCAATTTAATCGGAAACATACTTTGCTGTTCACGATGCGCGTGTAGACCTGTATCACGCGTGCCCTGACATGGGAATGTGTGTCGTGTAGATGCTCCTGCAGCGTGTCAAAGAAGCGATCACGGTCTGCTTTGCCAGACTCGTCCAGTCCGTCACCACAGAGCACCCGCACCAGGATCTCACCCAGCACCTCGCACACTGCAACACGCATTGAGTGGCTCTGGAAGTGGAGGGAGCAAATATTGGATTGTGTGTTAAAAACAACCTTCTTTAAACAAAATAAATATATTTGGGAGATCTCCAAGTATAAGAAGATAATATTTTTTTCTTTTTTCTGCCCTCAGATTACCAAAGAAAGAACTCATTGCAGACTGAACAGTGAAGAGAGCCCGTTAACTCCTTGCCTTTCACAAACACACACTCACAACGCACATCCACTCGCACTGTCAGCCTGATCCCAGCACCGCTCCACTGTGACTCCAGCGGAATAATGAGGGTCAGGCAAAGTCACTGTAGGCAGGCCCTTACAGCAGAGCAGCAAAGCTCAACCGCACTGCCAAGATTACCTGCCAGTCGAGGCAAGGAGAAACTGACTCCCCTTCAGTCAGCTCGTATTCGCCTTGGTCTCATCACTGGGCAAAATGTGGCTAACATCAGGAAACATTAACTCAAGCTGAGCATGTGCAGAATAGAAATTGTGCTTTTTAAGTTCTGTATACCTTCAGTTTGGTGTTGTCTCATTTTAAATATTTTAAATCTATTCTAAAGAAACGCTGCGAGTTTTTTTTAAAACATGTGATGTAATGACTTTAAAATTATTCTCATTTCAAATGTAACAAAAGACAATGAAGGCAAGGAAATTCATCAGGTTATTAATTTCAATTATATTTCTGATCATAAAAACGATATAATTAGACTATGCAGTATTATTATAAGGTTGCATAACGTGCTTTATTTACTCACAGGATTGGTTGTGTTTCTTTATTTTAGGTTTCTTTTTTTTCGTGTTTGGGGGCATATTATGCTTTACTTGACAGAAGACTGGATTAACTTCTGCAGTTGATGAGGAGCAGGGGCAGATATTCTGCAAAGTGGTATCAGGCTGGAATCAAATCCAATTTGGCAGTAGTATATATGGATGTGTCTGGTGGCTTTACCTCTACGACCATACACAATCCAGCACCTCTAGGTTAGGTCATGTGATAGTTCAATGGTGCCAACAATGAAACAGCTCTTGCTTTAATTTAAGTGATCAGCAATAGCAGACGTAGCATGGAGTCGGGCTAGTTTAAAAAGCAAGTCAGCTGAAGGAGGCACAAGAGCAGCTGCTGGTTAATAGAATGTAGAGGAGCCTTCATCATATGAAGTTTCTTTGGTTACGAGGACTCAGGCTTGAACGACATGCAGAATTTGTTATACGAATGTGCCTGCCCCAAAAATCCTTGAAAAACAAAAGACTTCAATAAGAATCATCTTAAAAAGCCATCTATCATTATTTCTGCTATTCTATTTTATATAGATATGGGTTTATTAAACAAACAAGTCACAAGCTAAGGTAGTTATAGGGTCAAAATAGGATGATATGTAGAACTTGGACTTGGTAGTTAGGCTTTAAGCTGGAAGTCTGCATTTATGTAAACCTATTTAGTCTTTAACAACAAACGCTGAAGTTGCAGGGGTAATGTACACCCTTCAGAAAGCTGAAGGCTGAAGTTTTCCCTCCCATACAAAGTGTACAATTTTGACTTTTAATTTTTGTCACTTCTTGCCAATACAGGTCTCTACTGTAATATATTCATAGCTATTTTGGTTTTTCTTGTATCATTGTACGCGTCAACTCAGGCACTGAAAAATTGACAGGTAGTGGTCGAAACAATACCGGTTATTTACTGCCATATTTTATCCCCAGCAATGCCAGAGAACGCCTTTTATTCACCTGTTCAGAAAAGTCTTATTTCGATACTGTGCATCCTTGGCTGAGAACATATGAATGCACGACTTGCCTCTCCTTCCAGGTGTGTGATGAGCACGCTGATGTTGGGGATCATTAACTCAGGCACCAGAGCACCGAGTTCTGAGAGGAAGGATGCAAAAGCTTTCACTCCTGATCCCTCTCGAGCAAGCTCCTCACTCGACTTCAGACCAATCTCCCTGAAGTTGCAAAATAAGAAATGATTCTTTTATTCGTGGCCAAAGAAACAGACCTTTGAGAGATGCACTGGGAGAATTATCGCTGACCTTATTACTTCTCCTATGATGGCCCTGACTCCATATTCTGTGCTCCACACAGACACTGCCTGAGCAAACACAGGAGGCAGCTGTTCAAAGTGCTGCAGCAACTGGATCACCTTTACACTGGCACCTGGAAGAGTCACAAGATCCAAATATTAGACATCACTGCATCCAGTTTATCACAACTGACTTACCCATCAGGTATAGACTGTGCTCACAGAACATGGCAGAGACACCCACCCAGGAGATGGTTGTATTTCTTGATGAGCACTCCGAGAAGGTGGATGATACCATCTCGAGTGGGTTTGCTCTTCACATGGCTGATGGTTGGGTTCTCAAGAAGTTTGTAGCAGCAGCAGGTCACACAACTAAGAGGGAAAAGGTCATAAACTTGAAGCTTATTGGTGTGCTTAATCCTGCATTAACTACAACTCAAAGCTGAGATGAGGCTTCATGTGAGACAAAAGCAAAACAGAGACTATATTTGTATGTTTCACTCGTCTATCAAAAGCACTGACTAAATCATCAGGTGCCGGCACACTTTTTAGAGGCAAATTAATTTATTAAAGGCCTTTTCAGGGACCCAAACTGAGAAAAAGTACGACCAATTTTACAAAAAAAAAAAAAACACGGTCAAGTTGGGTCAACATAAGTGTGGTATATTCTATCTTACATAAATGCTGATTTTCTGAAGTGAGATTATGATTTATTTTAACTGGCCAGTGTGCCAAATAGAAGCTAATAATGAAAAGATCAAGTTAGATTACTGCCTCAAAGGAGGAAAAAGACAGTACTGACAGTGTTTGTTCGAATTTATGGACAGAAAACATTTATGCTTATTGTACGAGTTTTGCAACAGAGCTAACTGTTTGCCCTCAGTTTTCTTATGCAGCCCTTCAAATAGTCAGAACAGACTTGACAAACCTGAGCCCTAGCAAAAAATGCCCAGACAATGTTGAAATCACACGTATGAAGAGTTCTGAAGAAGAGTTCTAATTTTTCAAAGGAGAGCAGTAGATATAAAGTAAACCAAGTAAAAAAAAATTCCAACTGTGGATGTTACATTAAGCAGGAAAGTTCACATAAAATGTAGCAATGCACAATTTAAATTTAAAAATATTAAAATAGCCTTTTCCTTCAAAACTATTTAGTCTGAAAGAGATGCTCCAATTACTTTTAATGCTGCTTAGAAACCAGGAAGTTTATCCTGCATTCATTTATGGTTGAATCTTTCTAATGAGACGTCGAGTAAGTATTAAGAAGGGGACTTTTTCCAATCTTATTAGATTTGATCTGTCATTGTTAGTGAAAATTAAAAGATCACAATGACAGAAACTGAAATAAAGACAACAAAATGTATCAATAAAAAGCAGAGATCTGGAGAAGGGAGTAGGAAATGACATCAGCTAACAAAATTAAGAAGGCTCTTCCTGATACTTTTCATTTTCACCAAGAGCGCTTGATCCATAAAGTACCTGACAAACTCTTCCTCCACCAGAGAGAGGTTCCACAGTGAACGGACATCCAACTGCAGGAGCTGGACGAGGGCTTGGAGCACCGTCTCTCTCTCAGAGTCCCATTGCTGCATCCCATCTCCTCCACCCTTAGCCTTTTTACCCCCCTGAGCAAGAGTAGAAAACTATTAGAAAACTTCTTAAAGAGAATTAACTGAAGATGTGAACTTATTTATGTGAATGTAACATTAATGCCCTCAGATTACCAAAGAGTAGTTCATTACAGCCAACCAAGAGTGTTTAGACTGCAGACTTTAGCAAGCTAACACATATACATTCATACAACAAACGCACAAAGACTATAATTCACACAGTGTTTGACACCTTCTGACTGCCCTGTCTCACTGCTTATAGGGGGCAGAAGTTGAAAAAAGGCATCGAGTTAACTGTTGATGGGCCCTTACAGCACTGCAGTAAAACTCTACCACACTGCCAAGATTACCCATCAGTCAGCAGGCTAGAGACCACAGTTTCTTGGTCAAACTACATCATTAAATTTGCCAAAACATCATCACTGGGCATTGAAATCGGGTAAAAATGAAAACTCACATTCACAGGTTTCAGAAAAAGTTTTTTTTTTTAACCATACCTTTCCAGGTGCTGTGATGATGCTCTGTCTGTAGGATTCACTCTCAAGAGACTCTGTTAGCTTGCAGAGCAGGTAGACACTCATTTTCACAGCATTGAGGTTTTCCTTGCGCTCAGCAGCCGAGACAGAGGTGGAGGCAAAAAGCGCAGGAAGGATGGCAGCCAGGCCACTGACCACTGAAAAAAAAAGGCCACAGAGTAACATCTGCTTTGCAGCTGCACGGTTTAGAGCCCAAATGCTGTATGTTAAATTCATTTCTGTTAAGTTCCACACCTGTTGTTGCATGAATGCCTGCTGAATACATCTTTGTTGAAGGATATTTTTACAGTCCTCCATTTAATTTTGCAAACTTCATTGTTTGAAATATTTACCTTTTGTCAGACATCTTATATAATTGGCTATAAAGCATTGTTTTGTTTACCACTGAAATGTGCAGTGTCTTGTTGGGGGGTGAAGTGAATAGCGCTCTACATAACGAAGGTTTAGGACTAGTTTCTGTTCTTTTGATTGTGTATATCAGCTTAAGTTACACAGAGTTCACTTGGGTGCTGCAAGTATATCTGGATGACCAGCATATCTGTAAGAAAACTTGATTACAATAAAAATATCTTCATTAAGAGGGCCACCTGGCGAGCCCTAACAAGCCTTTTTCAAGGGCTTATTTATTCACAGTTCCACATTTAGCTCTGCATTTACCATGTTTCTAACTCTTTACAATGCTAATCTAGGCGATTGGTGGGTCGGTCTTGTAGTGTGTAATAGGATAGATGTGGGTAAAGCGTGTCCTCTGGGAGGACTCTTAACCTGAAGTAGTTTCCACTGCTGCACCAGTGGTTAGGTGGCAGTAAAAAAAGGGCATGGATGTGCGAGATTATACTGATGAAATACTGACTTCGAAACTCAAGACCATCATTAAGTGTGAGAGTTAATGTGTAGAAGTGGGTAGCAGTGTGAACATTAAGGAGTCAGCAAGATTAGAAAAACACTGATTAATCTGTTGTTTTCTTTAATCATACATGTCAGAAAAGTAAATAAACACATCATACCGTGCACCAGTATTTCCAGAGCATCTTCCTTTACTGCCAGATCCACTGAGTTGTAGTGCCTCAGAAGGTAAGGACATCAGCTTTATTATTGGAATTCATGACGTGTCTTCATTCAGTGAGTTATTCAACATGATTAACACTTACTGCAGCACACTGTATCCTGTGTCAAAGTGCTCCAAAATACACAAAGGACCCTGGCTTCGTAATGCTGCCTTGAATTCTGTGTAAGGAGGGAAAAACTTTAATCATGAACGAAAAAAAAAACAAAACCATGAAATAAACAACACTGGATAAAAATCAGAACTTACTGCTGAGGTACGATGGGAGCTGTTTAGGGGACACAACATCCTGAACAACATACTGGTTAATCCCACCGGTCTTTACCAGGTCACCAACACACACAGGCACAAAAAAGTCCCACGACATCCCTTTACCGAAAGAGCAAAACAAAGAAACACAACAGTACTTATTTTGCTAGATGTCGTGTATTACAATAGTTGGAAACGATCACCAGTTACCAAAGTCACAATGGTAAACAACAAGGAATCCGCGGATCTTCTTGCGACGCTAACTTGTGTAACGATTTAATGCGTGGCCGTGTAGATTGGAGACAGCAAGTCGAATGTCTTTGTCGTAGTGACCAAAACTAAGTTGGAACTTGTTACACACGCTTCTTTGTTCAGTCTCTTGTTCTTGTGTCTTATTTTAACAATTTCAGGTGCGAACTGGAAACCAGGCGCTCGAAAGTACAGTTAACCTTTATCCCGTTTAACAGTTTGAGTTGCGACAACCAGATGAGCGTTATTCTGAAGTCCCCAATCGACACGGTCACGGATTGAACCGTTACACTTGTATATGAAACAAGCTAACTAGCTCAAAGCAGCTACGTTGCAAACTCCTCGGCTCCTCAACGTTTTACTCACAAAAATAAAGAATGTTTAAATAGTTCAGTTTGATCTCTAAAGAAAGTTTTAACTCACCTGTAGGGGCGGTTGTCCTGTCAGCCACAGTGTTTGCTGAAGTATTTGAAGCACAGTGCCTCTGTCTGCCGTCTGAAGCCGTTTGAGCCCGCAGCTTTTCAAATTTCTCCGGACATCGCGCCAAAGCCTCGATACTCTGACGTCACAAATCTGCGACACTTCAAACAAAATTCAAACACAACACTGCCACCTACTGGAGGACAGAGGACCTTACGACATGGAGTGAAAGCTTTTTAAATCAACTGAATGTTTTATCACACATCTCTCAAAAAATGTTGCCTGTATGAATTACTTTTATTTTACCATTCTGTCAAGTCAACTTTGAAATAATATGACAAATAAATTACGTTTTTGTTCATGTTTTGCACAAACAAAACGCTTTTCAAATTTGTCATATCAGTTGACAATGTTTGTTATAATACCTTGAATAATTCACTTTCTTTCATTCGTCATTGTGTAGTGATGCTTAAGTATGTTGCACACATATTTTGATTAGGAAAGAAGCAAAACCTTACAGTTGTGATGGTCCATCAGGCATATGTATATCCAAGAAATATACACTAAAAAACATTTGGATGTTAAAGTGCAATCAATATATTCTCACCTGTTTTGGTATCCATCAAGTCAACAGGCAATAAAAATGAACAGGTGAAAGACGCATTTAATAGCCCATTCAGGGTCATATATCCTCTATGAAACCCAACATTTGTTGTCTGATCAGGTGTCCTGAAAGGCGTCTTTAAAAACACTTCCTCCTTCAAAACACACACAAATTGGGACTGTCATGTAAAAAAGTACAACCTTAATTATCAGTGTCTTAGCAAATATCATTTTTTTGGCATCCATCCATAGATGCTTTGAGTTTTCTTTAAAAGTTTTTCTGTGTTTAAGAAGCTGAGGACCCAGAATTAAGTAGACCCTTAAATGATGAATGACCCATCCCCAACTCATTTGGTTTCTATGAAGCTATTCAAATAATCACTTCCAACTGTAATTAAAGTAATTATACATATTTTCAGTCCTTAATTTCAATAAGTCATGTTGCAATGTTTATTTTTTCCCTTAAACACTGCTTGTGCTACTTGTGAAATATCCAAGAGCAAACAAACAAAAATTGCACAACTCAGAGACAAAGAACCACAAAATAAAGAGTTTTTTGAGGTAGTAGCTGTATTCAAATGATTGACACACAAGCACCCCCTCTCCCCTGTACCAATGTTTCAGCTACAGAAATGACAATACTTTTCACTGGACGTCTTACTTTCTATACAGCACTCAATCAAATGTTAAAATGAAATGGTCAATCTCACTACCACAGTTGAATACTACTGTCAGTATGCAGCATTTGAATTTATTTTTTTGCCCTCATAGTATACTTAAATCAATAAGCTAGTGTTCAAAGGCTAAGCACATAAAATAACTGTAAAACAAAGAAAAAAATATTAATGGCCAAACCGTTTTGTAGTAACACATTTGAATACTTTATCATTTCATTTCAACTTTGAACTTTTTAACCGTTCAGGGCAGTTGTAGTGTTCACTTTTCATTTGTAAAAAAAGTTACAATAAGAGCACCAAAGGGAACTAAAGAAACAAAACAAAAATATTAACAGTAAAAAAATGTCAAAATCAGTTCTTAAATACACTTGTAACCACTTGGCTCCTTCACACGCACACTGCACCAAACCAAGGCAAATTATGTAAACAAAAACAAAAAAGCACCAAATGTTAAGGAAGATGAGAACAAAAAAAATCTAGCAACTAATTATACTCTTCTCCACCAATCAGAGTCCACGACTTGTTCCAGGTTGACCAGGTGTTCTTATTTTCTCTTTCTGTCCTGAGAGCACCGTGGACAGTACCTTCAAGTTGGAGACAATAAACACATTAAATAATAATTCAAAAACATAGGCAACTTACACTGTTATTTAAATGGGGACAGTGGGCTACAGGCTCCATTTATGTGATCATCTTTCTTACCATTTGCCTCTCGGTTTGGTTGTCAGGCCTACGCAGGCAAAATGGAACCACTCAATGGAGCACTGAAATGAAGAACAAATGAAAAAGAAAAGCAACAGTGAGTATTTATGCTAATTGACCCACTGATAAAAAACAATAAACCCATTTAAACATTTAAACAAATGTTCCTGTAAGAGGAAAAATGTTCACTTAAGTTATCACTGCTCAAACACAAAACACAAACTATGAGAAAGCAGAACTCATGAGCCTTCGAGGGTGCAAATACTTTCAGTACTGTGTACCATGCTGTAGCCCCTCCTCAGTGCATCACACTGCCCCAGGCTTAAACAGCCACAACACTTTCACCTCATCACATTGTTACACAAATATGACTTTCATTAGAGGTGCAATCAAAGGGTTTGTACAGTGGAGACAAACAAAGAGAACACTTCATTAACTTAAGCTGCAGGGGGCAGGAGGCTATTGCAGCTGCGGGTGGGGGGGTGAGGCAAGGGGAGGGTGGTCAACCTGGAATGGTCGAATGGGCGTTAATGTGTTAGTTGATACTGATGGACAACTGACACAGAAACTCTGAACCATCAGTGAGTAAATGTGAGAGTGGATGGATGTGAAAGGGTACATGTGGCCTGTGGTGTAAAGCTGCTTTGAGTAGTCAGAGATGAGGGCAGTGCTATACTACTATTTAATTTCGTGGATTATTTAGAGTCATTTTGGTCAGATACAGGCCTCTAAAGCCGGAGATACAGGTTATATCTCGGTTCCCTTATGTTCCCTGTCTCCTCCACTTGCATGTCTCCCTTACATCTAAGTTCCTCCCATCAAAGAAGCAAGGAGAAATAAGAGGAAATGAAGGAGAGAGGACAGTGGGGACATGTCTTGAGCCATGAGGCGTCCTCCTAAAGTGTTGTGATGACTGTGACATGTTCAAGTAAATCTCCAGCTTATAACAGGGGTCCCCAAAATGTCCACCTCCAATCCAAGGACAAACACCAGGGACTGGAGAATCCTCCTGCTGATGCCTTTTAAGAGTAGCAGATTACTTTATCAATGCTGACATGTGTAACATTACATTTTTAAGTATTTTATACATTATGTCACTGTAGATCTTACAAAACAAATGCAGCTTTATTTCTAATTGAAAACAGTGGGTGCATTTATCTTTTGCAATTACAAATCAAGACATTTTTCAATCTGGGATTTTTTTTCTTATGTATTAAATGTCAAAAACATGTTTAGCACAAATTTAAAGGTCTTTTTTTTCTAAGGTATCTTTCTCTTCAGACTACAAAGAAATGTGTCATCCAGCTAAAACACATCCAAGGGCAGTTTCATCCACAAGCAGATGGAAAAACAGAAATTACAAACCAAAACACATTAAAGCCTCGACTCATACTTCTCCTCAAAAATAACAGCTTTTACAAAACAACATGAACCTTCACCACAACTTATTTAACATGCAAAAGAAAGTTTATCACAGGCAGCCATGAAAGATAAGAATGTGACACTGCGGCCTGAGACAGAAGATAAACTCACATCAGTGTTGTCACATCCGATCATCTCGCCATAAGAGACCTGATGGCACAGACAGTATGTGGGTTCATTGGGGTCCACTGGCATGTCCAGAACATCCGATGGGTGCACATTCCCAAAGTTGGAAGAGGGGCTGTTGAATTCTCCTCTGTTGGTGGGGGCACGAAATCCAAGAGTTTGTGTGACAGTCAGCGATAAAAAAATTTCATAAATGCTTGCTCGCAAAAATAAGAAACAGTTTTGCATCATTAAGGTGTTGAACTCACGGCTGAAGGAGTTTGACTTTCTTCTGCGCACTCTTAGGACTGCCGTCTTCATCTGAGCTCTTCACTTTAGACCTTGTTTTAGCCGACTTCTTCTCTTTCTGTCTGGAGTCACCTGAAACAACACAGTACCTGTCATGATTTGAGAAGTTTGGGTTTTCATCCCCCGTACTGCTTTATGGCGGAACAACACAGTGTTTCCACCTGGAAAGGGTGGTGGTCTGGTGTAACTGGCCATTTGTGCAAAAGCAAACGGCTCTTAACCGGTTCGCACTTGAACCAATTGTGAACCGGCTCTAGCACCAGCACTAGCACAAGCCCTGGAACCAGCTTGGTGGAAAAGGGGTACTGGTGACACAACTTCATCAACGGTGAGCCTCAACATATACAGTACAGCTAACCTACTGTGGCACTGGAATATTGATCATGAAAATACATATTATTTTAGTCAGGGACGTCCCGATCTGATATTGATATCGGATATCGTCTGATATCACCAAAAAAGCACATATCGGATTCTATCGGCCTGCAATCAAAATCTCAGGTATAGCACCCCGATACAAGCACTCCGATACAAGCAGTCCATTATAATATAGTTTTTATCTATTTCGTCAGTTGTAGAAAATGCTTATGTTTAAGTTAAACACAGTGGTTATTTTGCAATTTTAAAATATATGTTGTCATTTTATTGGATTTAATGAGGTTACTTTTCAGGGTCTCCTAATTTTTTTAAAATTTATTTTATATAATTGTTATATATTCTTATGCTTAAGCTTAAAATTAATCTAACCAATCGGTTAATAACAAACGGGTCAGTTTTTTCATACCTACTGTTGCTGACTACTGTTCTTTGAGTAATCTCACTTGACCAAGCCTTTTCTTACAGTCCATACTTCAAATTAAGCAACAGAAGTCTGTAAGATTCCTGCTGATATCAGATTGGATCAATATTGGTATTGGCCAGTACTCAAGGCTGCAATATCAGTGTCATATCACAGATGAAAAAGTTGTATCAGGACGCCCCTAATTTTAGTTAGTGTCTTTTTAGACTGTAGTGCAAATGAAAACCGTCCTTAAAGCAGATAGAAACACACGCACATACAAAACATCTTGTAGAATGAAGCCAGGTGAAGTAACTCTACTGAGCGCATCCACATACAGCACCATTTTGAGGAAAACACTGCCAATATTGTAAATGAGATGACAGAAAAATAATTCAGTGAAACCAGTAGCACATGTTATAAATTCATATCTTAGCACTGAGACATATAGCTAACTTAAGGATACATCCACCGGTGTCTTTGTGTCAATTATACAATACTTGCCTTGTTAAGAGGATGGGAAACAGAAAAGATGCTCTTTGTCTGTTGAACTGTAACAGCTGTATTTCTTTAAATCTGAGGGCTGAGGAAATGATTTTGCGCCTTTCTTTTGAGGGCTGGAGGTGTGCACTCAGTCATGTCCCAGGGCTCTCACTGTCAGTCAACTGATTCAAAGTACATCATGTTGCCGGTTGTGTTGTTTGCAGTGAACCATACAATAATTTTCCTGATTCCGTTCCTTCTCCTTAATTATGAATGATTATATATGATAATATCATCACTGGAAATGGACCTGCAGGCCATGTGGCTGTTGTCACCGATGTATTGGTGTTAAAACAGAGACCATGCCACCAGGTCCTTTTCAGTCTAACTCTTCTTTATTTTCTGTCAATTGGCATTTATGTTAAATGCTCACAGAGATGCTTTAAACTGAATGGTACAAAAAAAATGGTCAGGACACTTTAGGGTCATCAAAGAAAAGTAATTACTGATGCAACTACTTATGCTGTGAATCACCAGATGACACAGTCACACTTTGAACCAGAACACCCGCTTATCCTCTGAGGCAGACACTCAGGAAATTTCCCTTGAGCCCCATGGCCAAAACCACATCTGGGAAATGATTCACAACTTGGACTAAAAGTAACACAATCAGAAGATACAAGTTTGTTTGAAAAGTTTAGGATGAAAATGCTCAGACTGCTCTCCCTGGACTCTACTCTTCTGGGTGTGTATGTATACCAGCAGTGTGTTTAGAGAAGTATGAGAAGGAATAAACATGGAATGAAAACGATTCATTGACAATAAAATTGCTCTCTTAATCTATGTACACAAGAATACTGCATTTATGTGATGCGTTTTCCTTAAAACTGCCTTGCAGAAATATGCAGTATCATTCTTTTCACCAGTGTCGTTCAGTCCTACTGTCCCGGCACAGAGAACTAAAAAGGTATCTGTTAGAGACAAAAGAAACTCACTTTTCTTGCCCTTACTGGACGTGGAATCATAGTCTGTGCTCTCAATCTGTTTTTCCTTCAGGTCAGCCTCAAACCGAGCCAAATCTGTGTCCAGACGTCGAATGTGTTTGTCGACCTGAAAAGAGAGAAAATATCCGACTGAACAAGATGCTTCTTTTGTAAATCCAACATGGTCAATCAGTCAAACTAGACCTATCATGACATTTATCATTGGATGAGAGCAGTTACCAACCATCTCATAGGTCTGCATGGCCAGTTGCACCTTATCATCTCCAAACTCTTTGCATTTACTGTAGGACTGCTGAATCTGCCTCAGTATGGAAAGCTTTTGCTCTGATGAAAGAGTGCGAGCGTTGGTTGTGTACTCTTTGGCCAGAGAGTCTATCTGTCCTTTCAGATCTGCAAGAGGAGCATGTAGAAAAAAATAGATGATAAATCACTTATGACAAAATGATAAAGCTTCATTATGAAAAGTAACTCTAAAATACTGAACTTACTATTTTAGAAAAAAATGTTTAAATTACTAGCTTTTCCTTTCTTGACATGCATGAACATTCGTATCCATTATGTGTGAAGACATTTCACTGATTTTAAATTTTTTTTTAAAAACTCTAAAAAAAATCATTCAAATAAAAAAGTTATCAGGTAAGGGATCATTTGGTTTGAAAATTTAGATTTAGACTTATATACATATACTTTTTATTAAAAAAATGGACAGTATGCATTACTAAACACTGACATGTACATTTATGGGATTATAGCCGAGTGACTGATTTCCATCCCCAGTGCTATTAGCAGGTTGGTGTCAACACGTGGCACAAAACAGACATCCGTCATAGGAATAAAAAACATACAGAATAATTGAAAGACATTCAGATGAACAAACATCATACATTCCAAAAGAAAACAGGCCAGGAGTTGAGGGACCATGAGAATTAAACACACTGAACTGTAAAGTGCTGGAGTGCTAATTAAAGTGCCATAGTGCTAAAGAGCCAAGTGCTAGCTGTCAGGGAGCTCAGGCCCTCGTTATATTGCGCATTGCCTAATATTGCACAGAGATATTCGCTTTTTATCCACACACCAGGGCTTTACTCAAATTTAAGAGATTTAACCACGCAGCCAATAATTAACAAGGGGTTATTACATTCTGGATGTCAGCACTGCTGTAATACGTTTATGTGTAGGATGGGTGCCGAAGATACTCAAAGAAGTGCTGATATTAAGCACATCTTTTCAACCTTGAACGGGACATTGCTGCATCAGAACACTTTAGACATCTTAGAGGATGAAGGCCAGAAAAAAATAGACCACAGGTTTCTGTTCTACTAAATTAGATAGCAAACTTTTAAAGAAACTAAGCTGATAATGAGCAACCCAAACACTCCTCTGCTCCCTTGTTCCTTTTTCTCCACACAAACATAATCCAGCGCTTTAGTTTCTTTCATATTTATTTGTATGTTCCCATTTAGCAGTCTGCATATTTTTTCATTTCTGTTAAATGATGCAGAGAGGTGGTTCTCAGCTGGTAGGTTTGACCTCAAAAGTGTGTCAAGAGCTGCAGCCCACTGGGCTATAAACACACCCCTAGAAAGACAAAATTTAAAATAGTTTAAAATGTGTGTAAGCCCTGAGCAGGCAGACAAACATAACTGGTATTTGACCTTGTTGTGCTGATTTGTGGGGCGTCGGTGGCGCAGTTGGATAGTGCGCTTGGTCAGTGATTGGGAGGTTGCAGGTTCAAGCCCAGCTCCGGGCGACACATGGCGATGTGTCCTTGGGCAAGACACTTAACCCCAAGTTGCTCCCACTGCTGCGTCAGTGGTGTGCAAATGAGCATGAAAGGGCGTGAATGTGTTAGAGATACTGATGGATAACTAACATAGAAACTCTGAACCATCAGTGAGTGAATGTGAGTGCAAATGGGTGTGAATGGGTATGAATGGGTAGGTGTGACCTGCGGTGTAAAGCAGCTTTGAGTAGTCAAAGACTAGAAAAGCGCTATATAAGCTCAAGTCCATTTACCATTTACCATTTGTAAATGTTCGTAGTTCTAGGTTTGATTATTTTGCTTTATTGGTAAAACAAAGTTAGTTCAGTATGATTTTAAAACAGATTTACAGGTCCATCAAGCTTGAGGCATTAATCCTCCAACATGCCTTACATGCAGAAGTCGAATTCAAAGACTATGAAGGGACACCAAATTATGTAGTATTTATCCTAACATGGCAAGCTGATGCCTCTTACTTAAACATTACGGGGGATGCTTAAAAATATTCAACCAATATTATCTGATTAATGTAGAAATATCTTTAAAACTTACTTTTACACAAATAACCTCAAGCTATGTCTCTGATGCCACCATGTATATGTTGCATGGCTAGTCATTATAATAAAGTAGTCAAGAACCTTATAGACTCTATAAATATTAATAACAGTAATTATGATCATTTTTATCATTATTATTTAAATTTGAAGTGATTCTCATTGTATTCTGCAGCGGTGCCTCTACAATTACTTTGACATATTTGTTTGAAAAAATTTAATTCAAGTTTTTTTTTTAATATTGTGACTTTTCCACATTACTTAGGCTTGCAATTAGCTCTAATTTCTGCATCTTCTTTCATTGTTATTTATGTATTTATATGCTGTGTATAAATAGACCCAAACCAGATAACCTCTGGAGTACGAAGAAAGTTTGTAATTTACAATTGAAAATTAGGGATGTGTGATATTATCAGTGTGGTATGGTATCGGCAGATACTTGTTTTCAAAGCTAAATATCAGTATCAACAGATATGACCATTTCTGCTGGTATTTTAACCCTGTATATGCATCAAAATTGCAGTTTTCTGTATGTTCATCTTAATAATCTCCAAAATAACGCAGGCTTTTGTCAGCATGTAAGTAAATCAGTGTTTTACGTTAAACAAGGGCAGCTGAAGCTTGATTGTACATTACTGTCCAAACACAAATGATGTAGGTGTGATCTGACAAGAACTACCTTCAGTCATTTCTATACATTGGGATGAATATTGCCCAAAGTAAGATTTTAAATATCGGCATATTGGATATCTGCAGAAATCCAATATTGTGAATCCCAATTGAAAATTGAACAAGTAAAGTCACAGTGATGCACTGGGCCACAGTGCTGTGTGTTTATTATAATACAAAGTGAATAATTGGTTGCATTGAAAGTGTTTCGTCATTACAATATCGTTGAAAAAAATTAGAAAAATTATATTTATTAATAACAATAAACATTGTAAGCACCAAAAGGTAAAACATCAGCAGCAGTGAAGTGCTCTCACCCTCTGTACGCTGGTCCAGATCCCGCATCAAATTGAAATTTCTCTGCAACTCAAATGGTAAGTTCTCGATACCTGGAGTAATGGGTGAAGAAAAAAAGAGACGTTAATTTCTAGTTTCTATGAAACAATCATGACAATGTGAGCAGTGAGAGCACGATGCTTATCCATAAGCGCTGTGCGGTGCGCAGACTGCCGTCCACAGCGGCTCTCGGTCTAATATGCTCTTAATAGACGAAACGGCACAGAAATAAATCAACCTTCTCACTAAAAGAGTCTACACTTGAGAAATCCCTACGCCTAGCAACAATGTGCGGTTTTTAGTTTCAAGCAGCATCCTTTCTCCACCGTGATGCGATCTGATTCCCCAGCAATTAGACTGAGCCCAAACCCACTGATCGTCTTGTATTGGTTAGAGCTTTCTTTTCACGGAGAGAATTCACTCGGTGCACCAAAAGAAAGAGAAAGACGGCAAATCAAAAGAATAGTCAGTGGTTAATTACCAAACAGACATCAACACCATAAAAAAGGCTTACTGTCCAGATAATGCTCCAAATACATCCCCGCCGCCATCTTAGAAATGTAAACAACACAGCTTCCGGTCCAGCATGGGCCGACGTGATTGGTTGTTACCACACTCTTTACGACATCAGGAGAAAATTCTCAGAGCAGGAAAAGCCCCCTCCCGACTTTTTTTGATTAAAGTTCCAGCATCACAGCACATCTTTAACTCACATAATGCCAGTGAAACCGACATTTAAAGCTCCTGTTTGGTAACTTTTGGGTTATGTTGATTTGGCGCCCCCTATAGATGGAGCAGCATGCTGGTCCTGTCCTGAACATGAGGAAAGATAATGAAAATAAATCTTGCATCGAGATACTTAAAATAAGTAGGATGCAAATCTCAATCTTTGTCACTTAATAATATGCTTTAAAGGTGGGATTACCTTGTCCAACACCTGCAATGCACCTGGGAAAACTACAAAATGGAAAAGAGGTCCATGTGTTTCCTTTGTTTCGTGGTCTATAGTGATATTTATATCAATTGTAGTATCAGCCAGCTAGAGAATGAATAAAGATCTCCAAGAAATATGTTGCTTTTTTTTTTTTTACCAATTAAAACGTTTAATTAAAGGAGACATATCATGCTGATGCATGATTTAATGCTTACATATAATATAATAAATTTGAAAACAAGACTTTACACCCCCCTTAATTTTCATAAAATTAAATATTGTATTTTTTCTGATATCCTAGAACGAGATTTGATGCCTCTGAAAATAGGTCATTGCGAGATGTCCGCGAGATTTCAAACGTCGTGACGACACGAGCTACATTTCTTTTTATTGGAGTAATCTGATAAAACACTTCCTCTTCTGTGATGTCCGTGAGCCACAAAACCATCACCGAGGAACACATCCAGCAGCAGGGGTATATAGAATCCTAGCTCAGATCACTCATTACCAGCTCTGGCCTGTAGGTGGACTCAATACACAGTCGCTGCATTGAGCCTGCCGGAAAATACAGTAGGAGGAGGACAGGCTGGCTCAGCCCCCGATAGAATTGACCAATCAGACCACAAAGGGCTGTGACGTTGCGAGGTAACTTTAAGTCATCCTCAGATCCGAGCGTTTCAATGAGGGCTTCATAATGGCCTAAAATGAGGATTTTGAGAACGCTATTGTGGGGCAATGAAGGAACTAAATGGCTTGAACTGAGGGCAGAAATGCTTTCCAGCCATCCTAGTCTAGCATAGTGAAAAGGAGAAACAAGCATGATATGCCCTCTTTAAAGACCAAAAATCTGTCAAAACTGAATTTTTAATCTAAAAGACTATAGTTTCAGTTTTGTTTAGAACTTCTTTGTTTAGCATGGACACATATCGGTAAAACATCATTTTACAATCTACATGACCAGATGCATAAAATTACTTTGCAACACCTATCTGCAGGCTTGTTGATGAATTTTGACAAATAACTGCTCAGAACATCTCTGGATTAGAATACTCAATGTTACTGTCAAGCTTGAGAAAAAAATTAAACATTTTAAACTTCATTACCTCACATATATGATTAAACTCCATTTTGTCCAACAACACAATATTTCTGAAAAACCCAGATCATGAATCAAGAGTCAACATCTATACAAAATAACTGTCTTGTTTTAATAAAACCAAAACTTGTCACTGGGACATGGAATAAAACAAGCATTAAGAAAAGTATCTTAAAACATTTATTTTTCACAGATCAGAGGATCATATTCCACTCTGTGATTAAATCATCATACAAACATTTAGAACATTCTGTTAAACAAACATGGGAACAGAAAACAAATGAGTGAGAAAACTGTTGACCTGGTAAATCACTGTATATTTCTATCACATCAGATGGACTTTTAACACAGTACAGTTTAAAATAACAGAGGCAGCCAACCTGAGTCCTGGTTATACAAAGTGATTTGGGCATGTAGGGAAACTTTTACATCATCTAATCAAGCTGTACACATCACTCTACTGCTTCTTGTTTTTGCAACATTGACTTCAGCTTTTTAAACTTGTTCTTTCCCATTCTTTTCTTTGCTTTCATTGGTGTGTTTCTTTTCTTGCTCTGCTTTTTCTCAAATTTGCTGCTGTCCTTTTTCTCTGCGTTTTTTGTTTTTGCTTCATCAGCTTTCTTTGCTTCTGCTCTCTTTGCCTCTGCTCCTTTGACAGTCTTTCCATCCATTTTTGCAATCTTTGCCTTTTTTGGTCCATCAGCAAAGTGTTTGTTGCCTTTTGGCTTGACGTCTCCTGCTTTCTTGGAGGCTGTTCCATTGGCTTGGATTTTGTCCTTCGCGGCGCCTGCTTTCCCGGGGACAGTTTTCTTTGTTGTGTCGCTCTTGGATGGTTTCTCCTCATGAGAGTCGGTGATAGCTGTTGCATCAGGGGCATCTGAACTTTCCTCTTCTATATGAGTAGAAGAAACGTAGGACAAGATTAGGTTAGGAGAGGGGACCTTTACAATGAAAGTCAGCATGTGCTTGTGACAGAAAGTGTTACCTTTTCCTGTTTGAGACACTGGAATAACGTTGGAGAACTTCTTCAGCTTGGCCACAAAAAACCCATCCATATTGTGAGAATGAGGGTAAAACCGCCTGGACAGCCGTAGAGAAGGATGGAATCTGCGTTCTTTGAACCTTAGAGCAGGAGAAAAGAAATTTAGACAGAGATCGGAGGATTCATGTTTTAATAGCACATGATAGCTATGCTGTTATTTTTACCTTGTGAAACCTTCCTTGCCGAAATCAAGTCCTGTGGGAACTAATTTGACGTTTCGTTTTTTTAAAGCGTAGTCCACCACCCATTCATTTTCCTCCACCTGTTGAAATGTGTCAGGGTTTTTGTTAGAACATAGGCCTGTCTCCGAAATATCAAAAACTACAAACTAGGAATGAAGAAGAAATGAATCAAACAAATA
This sequence comes from Scarus forsteni, assembly GCA_036419115.1. Lineage (NCBI taxonomy): Eukaryota > Metazoa > Chordata > Actinopteri > Labriformes > Labridae > Scarus > Scarus forsteni. The sequence continues at coordinate 2,324,568 of JAZDUH010000111.1, forward strand.
CATTTACAGCTAGCATACCATTATTGAACATGTGCAGTAGACCAGATATCCTCCTGATGGGGACTCGGCATTAACAGAGTCAATGGCTGAAAGAATCAGTTCTTTCTGCAAATGAGCTGAGCGAAGGATGTCAGCGTCATCCTGTCATTAAATAATGAGAAGGAGAAAAGGGGTTTAATCATTTTGAAAACTAAAGTCATGCCTACATTATACGTGAATAAATAAAATGTGAGTGTGATTTACCTTGCTGGTTTTCACAGCAGGATCTTTAGCGATGATTCCTGTGCCTGAGCATGGAGCATCCAGCAGCACTCGGTCAAAACCACCCATTACCTAAAAAAAAAATTATCAGACTGTCAGTATACATATAAACTACTAAACAGATGTAAACAAATGGTTTCAGTAGCATTACCTTTGGGAACTGCCTTCCATCATAGTTGCTGACAACAGTGTTGGTGACCCCCAGACGATGGATGTTGCCGACAACGCTCTTTAATCTGTCAGCATTGGCGTCATTCGCCACAATCACACCCGTGTTTCTCATCAGCTGGGCTAAGGGGAAAATTCAAACATACCAATGTAAACTTTTATTCACACATGGCAAGATATATTTGCCATCATTTGCATTGGTCGCAGTATTTCAGAATCTTCAAATAAATGTTGTCATATCTGGGATACCAACTGCAACAGTATGTATGACATCCATTGCAAAAGTAATGTGATTACTGTAATGCATTCCTTTCTACAGCAATTTAGTAATGTAAGGCATTACATAAAAAAACAGTAATATTTTACTCAGTACAAACGTCAATAATGCAAGTTACACTGCATTTTTAATTCAACCCAAAATAAAGGTGTCTTTTTGTGTTTAAATACAAATTCACCAAATACTTCATAAGATCAGCAGAGGAGAAAAGTCCTCCGCTAAGTCTAAAGTTACAGTATCGTTAACACAATTTACCAGAATTTCACCTTTTGCCTGTTTTTGCTATGATCGTTTGTTTTGTGCAATCAATGTGGCTATTAATATTCTATTGTTTTCAGCCTTATGCTGCGTTCACACCGCAAGTGACCCAGCTACCAAAATCGCGTCGCCCACTGACGTAGCGTTGCGCGTCCATAAATACCTCATTTTGGTCACCTTCGCCATCGGCCGTTGCTCGGTGACGTCACGTCCGCTCCAGTCTCACCGCGATCATATCATATATCTCATAATAGGATGTATAAGCGGACATTATTCCAGCTGTATCCTTTTCATTCATTTATAACTAATGTCCTCCCTGACTAATTTTCCCACACGGACATGGATTGTTACTCTGTAGTCCGGATGAATAACTGTCTAGGGTACTGTCACACATGCACACACCTGCTGATTGATCAGCTTTTTTTTTACTTTCACATCACACGACAAGGGTTAGCCCCGCCCCATCGCAGTTGCACATTGACTTTGCATGGAGAGTGATCGCCGAGGTAGTACAAGTTGCATCCGGTGTGTACGCACCTTTAAGCCAAACTCAGTCAGATAGCCACCACATCACCTTCCACTGGATGTGTAATGAGCATTCTGAGCTTGTTGAGCTAAATTTAGAATGCCAAATCCATATTCCTGTTATTTTGACGAAATTATCTTACAAGTAATGCAATATGTAAAGCCTTACATTTTAAATACAGTAATGTTAAAATGTAACCAATTACTTTGAAATGACAGTAGCAAGTAATAAATAATGCTTTACATTTTTGAAGTAACTTGCCCAACACTGATGGGCAAGTTACTTCAAATAACAGACTGCTTCAATCGGAAGCAGCTGTGCCAACACTTCTAACTTCTGCTAGTCTTTTGCAAGGTAGAACTCCACAAAGTTTAATTACTTACACAAAAATGTTGTTTGCTTCAAATGCAGGATTCCGACTTAAAGGGATAGTTCTGTTTTTTTAAATTGAGCTGTGGGAGCTACACGGCATGAGCCTGAATGTGTCTCACAGAGTCACAGCTCAATTTTCTCAGATCTAGACTGCATTTGTTCATTAAATGAAAAACAAATAACACTGTGATATTTTTGCTCCACTTCTGATATGTTTTGGTGAGACTTTGTTCTTACAAAGTGGCTTATGTTTTGTACATTATCCTGCAGCAGTAGCACCTGCCTACAACATGATCTGATTGGCCCGTAATGAATGTGAGTCTTGGAACAATCATCACCAGAGAAATATATTACTGAAAGGTTCTGCCCATTCCCAAACACTTTCTCTGGGCTGATGTCCAGATGGATGAGTGAAATACACAGAACAGTCCATCTGGTGTGTCGGGTAAGTCCAGCCCTACCAGCTGAGCTTTGTTTCACAGCACTGAATCATGAGAGAAGTGGATATGCAACTACCAATCCACAACCATCTGAGGCATACTTTCAGTGGTGTCAGGATGGGTGAAATACTGTATGTTAAGGTGGCAGCTGCAGCTGTGGTCATGTGGAAGTACCTGCCAATCAATCAGCACAAAAACTTGAGCAAGTCCACCCCAAGTCCGAGCTATGTGATGAAAATGAGCTGGGAAAATAAATAAATGTATAAACTCAACAAGGTTCACCTGGAAAAAATCTTACCTATATATGTGGTCTTGCCTCCTGGAGCTGAGCTCATGTCCAACACTAACTCTCCCTCCTGAGGAGAGAGGGCCATGACGGGCAGAAAACTGGAGGCTCCTTGTAGCATGTATTGACCAGCTAGATACTCCGGGGTCGCACCTAATTTAAATAGACAAAAATATTTCGTTTTACTTCATTCACAGTCAGCATTCAGTGTTATCCAAAAGTTTGTTTTTTTGTTTATTTTTACCCAAAGTTGCACAGTTGACCTCATTTTACTGAAACTCACCTATTGGTACTGAGGAGTCATAGATGACCAAACCCACTTTGGACCATTTCCCAAGTGGATCAAGGTTCACCCCTCTGTTGATTAAAGCCTAAAGACAGATTCAAGATGTCAACATGGGCAAATGAATATGGGACGCAACACTGGACAATTGAGAATGCGTTTTTTTAAGCCCTGAAAAAGTTTCAGAGTTAATGACATATCCAAAACTCTATCCAGTTCCTCTTCAATGTTTATATTCTTCACTTATTTCCTGAGTGTTTTTAGTCAGCACGAGAAATTATTTTGAATTTTAACACAAAAACAATTTGATCACACCCTTATCGCTATCTTGTTAACCAAGGCAGTTACCTGTGCAAGGTCCCGCCTCCTTGTTTTCAGTGTGTTGGTTCGGATAGTCACAGGCCTGTGAATTTCATTGGCCTCGAGGAAGTCAACAAGCTGCAAGCAAAGTGTAAAAAATATTGAAAATGTATGAACAAAGGATGTAATTCTACTCACACACTCTTAATAAAGTCATCAAAATGTAGAACTACTACTGTTTTCTTACATTGGATTACCACTATACTCTAGTCATCATTTTCCAAGACTGCAGAGTAAAAATATTTGCTGTGAAACAGATACAATTCACATCATCTTTATCCAATACACTCCTCTTGGTAAAAGTCTAGTTAAAAAGGTGTGAAGTCAATGGCTTTAACCATGAAATTATGACAAATTAACTATCTAATAATTCAAGCATCTGCACATGTAAGCCATTGAATTTTATAACTGGGGTACTACTATAATAGTTTGAGCATGTCTTCCCTACACTGAGCTTGGTCATACAAGGGTTCAATCTGTCAGGTAACAGAGCTGCCAGACAGCATGTGAACTAGTTTAATAATGTTAATGAACTACCATCTTAACTTGGAAACATTTAGCCTTTTGCAAAATTTTCCAACTATTTTAAATAGATCCCGGGTTTTCCAGAATATGTGACATGGTTTAGTTTTCAGTACGTTTTGATTATCAGAGCCTCAGAATTAAAGATTTGCTTTTTTTAAGTTAACCTGGATGAAGGCACAATTGGCTCACCTCTGAAAGAGGAAAGAGGTCCATTAACTTCTCTATGAGGAAGTTGTTGTAGCTGTAGTAAGTGCAGAGATCCTTCTTCAGGAGGGAGACGTACTCGGCTCTCTCTCTACCTTCCTCCCTCTTTGATGAGAAGTTACAAAGAACGTCGATGTTGTCTTTAATTCTCTGGTGGATTGTCTTCAAGTCGACAGGAAGGAGGCCTATAACCAGCCAAATAAAGATTAGGGTTAGTGGATAGTCTAACATAATGACTTAATAAAAGAAGAAACATGTAAAACTGGGATCAGTTTGAAATGTGTATCCTTTGCACAATCTATTCCACTTCTGATATTAATAATGCGCTGCAGCCTTTTGTCACACACTCTAATTTAGCTTCATCTACACATCCATGATCTATTTCCAGATCCTCTGTAAAGAGTTTAAAGCAGCAGCCCCCTTTTTGGGTTGCACACAAAGAAATATCTAACAGTCTCTTAGCACTTTACAAGGACACTGCAAAAAATCCAACAATTACTCAGGCTCAATCAGCTCAGGTGATGGGGACACAAGAGCCCTGTTCTCCTTGGTTGAGAAAAGACCAATGGAATTACTTGCTCCTCACATGTACTTATCTAAATACTATAACTCATCAATGTCATTCTTCACTTTCAAAATCGATAGGATTCACCCGCACATTACTCCTCTACCCAAAGCCTGCCCCCTGTGATCCCATTTGCTCCTGTTTCACATTTAGTTACATTATTCCTTCTGTTGATGACAATTGTGGTATTATTAAAAAATCAAAGCCATCAGCAAAATTCTTCTTCATTTATCTCTGGTGTTGTTCCTTCTCCATTCAAATCAGCAGTGATAACCCCTACACTTAAGAGGCCTGATTTAGACCCCAACAATTCCAGTAACTTCTGATTTCAAACCTCCTTTTTCTCTTCAAAACCCTTGACAAAAATAGTTGCATCACAGTTTAAGGCTCACCAATCTGAAAATTACCCTTTCACAAAAACTCTGGTCTGGTTTTTGCCCCCTCCACAGCACAGGAACAGCCCTGATCAAAATCACAAACGATCTTCTCAATTCACACAACCTCGCTCCTCTGTATTTCACTGTACTTTTACACATCAGACCACCCTCCCACTTTCATGGATCTACTCTCACTCTGTGCCCCCTTCTCTCTTGTCCACTTTGGGATCTTTACCCTCTGTTCCCCTCCTCTGGTATGCCCTCCCACTAGACAATCGGAGCACCGACTAACTCTCCATCTTCACATCCTATTTAAACGCCCATCATTTCAAACTGACATTTTCCATCTGATTGTTTTCAAATCGGATTGACTTATTTTATATTTGATTTATTTATTGATCTGTATCAATAAATAATGTATTTTGTTTTTAACTTTGCACTTTGAGGCGACTTAGTGTGCCAAGAAAGGAGGCTATAAATAAAATATATTATTATCATCACTGACTACACCTTATAATCAAAATTCCCACAGCTCATCCAGGGGTGGAAGATTTCTGTTTGAAAAATGATGTGTTGATATGACATCTTTCTCTGAATTGATTTCAACCACGGCTGCAAAATGATTTACCAAACCATTAGCCATTCTATTAACTGCTTAGGAAAAAAGCACAGTTGGTATCATCTTTTAGCTTGAAAATGCAACCATAATCAGGTCTGATCATGGCAGTAACATACAGTTACGTGAACAATTAAGGGCATTTAAAAAAGATGTCTGATAATGAAGGTGTGAGGTCAGGCCCTCTATTGATTCTTTCCAAAGCCTTGTGAGCATTAGTGAGAACAAAAATGAGGTGGTGGGTGTTGAAACAGTTGATCTTTATTTGCCTTGATGCATCCTGTATAAGTTTGAGTCCACAAGTCAGCTGTTGGGGATGAATATGGCTACATCTACACTCATCTGGTGGACTTGGCATCAGTTCAGTTAGCTGCATAAAAGAGTCAGATTTTGCCTTATCCAAGGATAATGTAAAGTTGTTTGATGACTGGGAGGACTTTTCCACTATTACTAATGTTAAAAAAACATCTACTTCTTATATACAGACACCTCTGACAGCGTTGTATTCTCTCTCTGTTGGAGCTCCTTCCCCTCATGGGCCCAATCTGCTCTGATTGGTTTACATGTCTATTCTGTGATAATTGGTCAGTTCAGTGCTGCTCTGCACCTTTTTCAGAAACTGCATTTATTCTAACATCTACGCCCTGCAATGGGCTTGCTACCGTGATCCAATGGGCTAAAGCTGCCTACAAAACAATGGTGTGATGTCACACTGGTAGGTCTATTCAGAGGACAAGGGAACAAGATGTTTGAGGCAGCTGCTGGTGCCACAAAGAGTGGGAGTGGGGAAAATCTTGTTGCCGAAGACTTTTTGTTTTGTTCACAGAGGTGCTCTATAGTGCAGAGATGTTTAATAGCGTAAAAGGCATACAGAACTAAAAAAGCACAACATGATCTCTTTATATGAGAAAAAAGCTGATGTAGTAACAAAAAAACCCACAATTTACCTTCTTTCTCACTTTCTTCTGCCCCTGGCAGCCTGAACTGGTCCATTTCATCAATATTGGCTTGTATTGTGTCTTCCTCATCTGATTTCTCTTTTTCCTCATCTTCATCATCATCATCATCTTCTTCTTCGTCATCATCGTCGTCGTCGTCATCATCACTCCCAAGAGGCATGGTTTCCTTCTGCTTTTTCTCTTTCTTGGCTGCCCGCTCGATAGGGAGAAGCTAAATATGGGGGGAAAAGTCAATAAAAGTTATCAGTCTCTTATTTTGCAATAAACTCCAATCATCTGTGATGTATGCTCACTATTAAACAGATTCTGACAACCTACAGCACCATTTTGACCTTTAAGAAGTGGGAAGAAATTATTGGTCGTCAAATCAGGAGCCATGTTCTCAAGAAAGCACATCAGCTTGATTTTTTTTTACCAACTGATTAAACAAACTAGATAAAAATGGATCAACATGTCACTTACTTCCTCTCCATCACTGTCTGCCTCTTCTGCTTCTTCACCACTGCCATCTTCAAGAGCCCCATAGTCATCCACCATTTCATCATCATCATCTTCATCATCATCATCCTCTTCCTCCTCTTCCTCCTCTCCCTCATCATCTTCATCTTCCTCCTCTTCATCCATGTCTTTGGCTACTTTGGCAGCCTTCTTTCCCTTTTCTTTCCCTTCCTTTATCTGCTGCTGCTCTTCCTCTTCTTCTTCCTCCTCCTCCTCCTCCCAGTGTTCATCGCTATCATCCTCACTTTCAGGTTCATCCATTTTGCGCTTCCTCTTGGCAGGTTTCAACCATTTACTGTTCTCATCAGTAAATCCTGAGGTTGATAAGGAATAGAAAATTAATACCATGTTTGTATCATGTTGAACAAAATAACAACGGTAGCTAAAACGGGTTGAGGATATTTTACTAGAAATTTTGATCTGAAGCCTATTTTTGCATTAAATGTTGTTTGTGCATTTTAGGATGCAAGGCAATGAATTAATAAACTGTAGTGCACAGACATCAGACATTTATACATGCACACAATTTTTTTCAGATGCTCAAATTAGGGGTTAATCTATTACCTTAAAACAGAACTAAACATACCTTTTTTGGACGTATCCTCAGCAGCATCTTTAGGCTTTTTCAAATTCTGTCTTTTTGCAGCTCTGAAAAACAACAGCACAAATTAACACCTTGTGAATGAACTATCATTATTTAATGTTCCATCATCGGTCTACCTCTCACCTTTTCCTGGCTCTACTGGACAGGCGTTTTGGTCCCGATTCCTCTGTTAAAATAAAAGAAACATTAGTCACAGTAGTCTGCAGGAAAAGCTGTTGTAAATATCAATACCCTATATTAGTTCACTAAAAGTTTGTTTTTATGATTGTTGAGAAAAACATTAAAAAATCACCGTCTTTGATGAACTTGACCAGCTCTGTCTCAGCTCCTTGCTGTTTCCTTGCCTTTCTCCCTGGCCCTCTCTTCACCTTGCTGGTGGGATCCAACTTTCGGCCCATGACTTTGAGCTAGAGGCAGGAAAAGTACATAGAGGTCACTCATCATGCACACAACTGAATATGACAACATGCAGCAACGCAAGACAAGTTTATTTGTTGAGCACAGTTTGTACACAAGGCAATTCAAGGTGCTTTATAGAACAAGAGAAATGCAGAAAAATCACAATACAGAATTAAAAAAAAAAACGAATCCATATAAAATGAACTTTAAAAGCGAAGAGTGCAGATGCGATCCTTTCAGTCATACGCACATTTAAATAGAGCTGTTTTGAGCCTAGATTTGAACACTGTCAGAGTAGAGGCCTGTCCCAAATCTTGAGAAAGACTGTTCCAGATTTTAGCTGCATAAAACTGGAACCCTGATTCCCCATAGTTAGTCCTGACTCTGGGCACCAGCAGCAGGCCGGTGCCTGAGGTCTTTAGAGTCTGAGGTGGTTCATATGGCACTAACATGTCAGAGATGTACTTTGGTGCCATGCCATGGAGAGACTTGTCCACAAGCAGAGCTGCTTCAAAGTCTATTCTCTGAGCCACAGGAAGCCCGTGTAGGGACCTGAGCACAGGACTAATGTGCTTGTACTTCCTGGTTCTGGTCAGGACCCGAGCAGCAGTGTTCTGGATGTACTGCAGCTCTTACAGCTCGTTTGGAGAGACCAGTGAGCAGGCCGTTAACCTACTAGTGACAAATGCATGGATAAGTCTCTCCAAGTCAGGTTAATACACAATACCTTTGATTTTGGCAACAGTTTTTAGATGGTAAAAGGCTGCTGATGTTATTGATTTGATGTAGCTGTTAAAGTTCAAGTCTGAGTCCTTTATTACCCCGAGATTTCTGGTTTTAGAGAGAGAGACTGGAGGTGACTGCTGACACACTTTCTCTTTGTTTCAGTGGAAAAAATACGATGACTTCAGTCTTGTCTGAATGAGAAAGTTGTTTTGCATTCACACACTGACCTGTTGGGTGCAGTGACAGAGTGAATCCACTGGTCCATATTCACCTGCTGTCAGTGAGACATATAACTGAGTGTTGTCTGCATAATTGTGGTAGGACACATTAGTACTTTGTATTAACTGGCCTAAAGGCAGCATGTAGAGATTGAACAGAAGCGGGCCCAGGATTGATTCTTGGGGCGCTCCACAAGTCAAGGTCGTGTGGTCTGAGACACAGTTACCAATTTCAACAAAGTGCTTCCTGTCTTCTAGATAGGACTTCAACCAATGTAGGACAATCCCAGAGATGCCAACCCAGTTCTCTGGTCTCTGTAAGAGGATCTCGTGATCCACAGTGTCAAAAGCAGCACTCAGATCTAGCAGGACTAAAACTGAGACTTTGCCTGCATCAGTGTTCAGGTGGATGTCATTTGACACCTTGATACAAGTCTCAGTGCTGTGATGGGGTCTAAAACCTGACTGGAAAACATCAAATGAGTTGTTCATTAGCAAAAAGCCAGTGAGCTGTTGGTAAACAACTTTTTCACGGACTTTGCCTTAAAAAGGCAGATTTAAGACGTGCAAGTAGTTGTTCATCACTGTGGCATCAAGACTGCTCTTCTTTAGGAGAGGCTTTATGATCACAATTTTCAAAGCCTTTGGGAATGTTCCAGATCGTAGTGACATTAACTATGTGAACAAGTGGTGGTAACAAACTGCTGAGCACAGACTTCAGAAATCTAGTGGGTAACACGTCGAGGCAGCATGTAGATGAACTCAGACTGGTGATGATCTCTTGTACCATTTTGTCAGCTACAGGTGCAAAATGAGCCAGCTCTAAGTATCTAGGTGGCTGCAGGGTTGTTATTGGTGTTGGTAATTAATGGCATTTTTAATGGTCTGAACCTTGTCGCAAAAGAAACTTATTACACTTACATATGGAGATTAGTTCCCATGGCAGTTGCGCTGGAGGGTTTGTCAATCTGTTCACTACTGCAAATAAGACACGCAAGTTTTTTCTGCAGTTTCTGATGATTTCAGAAAAGTACCTCTCCCTTGTTCAATGTAAGATCTGATTGAACACGTACAACTTGACGAACATGAAGCTTTTTCTTGCGCCCATTTGTCTTTTTAATTGAGGCTGCAGTGCTGCATGAAAAACAATTAAGTCTTAACACTGAACTTTTCAATATGGCTGTATCAAAAGTATGATGTGAAAGTTTTCCCACAGTGACTTAATGCATCAACCTGTTCTTGGTGGAGAAGCACAAAAGCCAAGTACTCATTAGAGCAGGCAGAATAGAGTAGATAACTTACAACATACAACCAAACTGACTAATCTTTTTAAGCTTTATCTGCCAATAATGACATTGAACTGATGATATTGTAAATTCAACAGAAAGAAAAAAAGTTATTATCCATCTCAAATTTCAATCAAAAGTCAAGTTTTTATATGGTGCTGATTTTTTCAAATGTACACGTTTTTAATTAAGTTTTGCATTTTTTAAATCAATGTTACAAAATACATAGTCTTCTGTCTGGTTTTAATAGGCGTTAGTTATTAACATACCTGTGCAGGCCAATAAGATTATGCACCACATGTTTAGTGAACTATTTTGAGAATGGTTTGCCTTGAGATTTAAGCTTGATTTTACCTGTGCCTTGTGGGAAAATATGCGAACTTATTCTACAACAAATAACTGGGAACCTGATAATGTAGGGTTTAGAAAAGAGATCTACAGGTCAGCCACATGCCAAAGACTGATGACAGCTATTATCGTCTTAATGTTTTCTTCATGCCTTTCTATACTTTTCCTAAATAAAGAGGCCACAGAAACATTTGGGCACCCGCTTTTACCTTCAATACAGTTAATAAATTAAAATCATAATGCAATAAATTCACACAGAATTAAACTTCTTCAACGATTAGTAACTCAAAACAAGTAAAGCTCAAGTATATAACCACCGACTTCAGACACGTTTGCAGGTCCACACAGACTGAGCTGAGTGAACAGGCCAAATGTTGAGATGTTACATCGACGGTCTGAAGCCGCGACACGAGTTTGACCCTGGGTTAGTGCGTCTGCCTTGACTTAAGCCTCATATTAACATGTACTCACCGATTAATTCGTTGGTTTTGCCCAGACTTTGACTACAGGACGTACGAGACAAATCCACACGTGAACTTTTCCTCCACACGTTGTAGCAGAACATCCGTCGCGCAGCAGTGACGAAACATCTATTGGACCGCGCGTGCACGTGCGTGAAAACATTGACAGCATATTTTTTAATCTAAAATATCACAGCTCCCGAAAAAAGTGCACTGCAGCTGCCCACATAGACATAGACGGAATTCGGGTTGTCAAATTTGATGTAATTTTTTGACAAAATATGCACAGAAACAGTACAAAACGTTCAGGATGAAATGCAGTTACAAAACTTACAAAAATACAACAAGTAGATAAAGGCAAAATAGGTCTTCAGGTTGAAAAAGATCGATTTTTTTGGCTGTGGAAACAATATTCGGTGGCTGGTTTACACATTTGGAACAGTGAATATGAAATTTTTGCTCTAATTATGAGATAGTTGATTATATACATTTTGTAAGGGATTTTTTTTCTGATAAACCAAGGTACATGTGGAATATTTAATTAAAATGAAGAATCAATTTTGGAATTAAAAAACAAAAAAATCAAGGTCAATCCAAAAAGTATAAATGTAAGTGTATTCCCAAAATAAGTTAGGTATGGATCATCTGTAATGCCACAAAAAGAGCAAAGTGTGTCAATATTTATCTTTCATTTTATAAGATTGGTTTTCACTGAGGAACTCAGGTGAACCATCTTTTCAGGAATGGTACACAGAACTGGCAGAGGTGGCATAATGTGAAAAAATATCTTTTAGGTACAATAACAGGACTGAGAAATACTTCATAAAGTGGGAAGACTATCTGAAATACATTGACGCTAAGGCGAGGGCTTAAGCTGAATATTATAAATTGTACACAATGATGAATAAACTTTGAATAAATGAATGAATTATGGTGCTTGTGGATTGAGGAACAGACACACATACATTATTTTTTGCTTTTTTTTTCGTTGATTTACTATAATTATTATTTTTTAATTTAATAGGCATTTTTGGAAATGTAAAGATATATGTTTAACACGTGTTAAAGTGAATATATTTATATTAAGCCTGATTTCTTTAACTTCATATTTTATTAAGTCTTTGTTTTATTTTACTTTTATATTCTTTTTGCATTCTCTTTTTTTATTTATTATTTTACCTTTGTATTTAAAATGTATTATTGTTACCTTTCTCTTTTTAAACCTCATAAAAATGTTGAACAGACCATGAGGTTTATAGACTTTGATGTGCCAGTGTTTGTTCAAATGTTCAATAAAGTATTTATTAAAAAAAAAGATTGGTCTTCACTGGATAGCATCTATTTAAAGACTAACCTCTTTGTTTTTATTATGGTATGTTAAAAACACATTATCTTTATATGACCCTTGTGTTTTTTCCAATCTTTATCATCATTAAGTTATTCCAATGGAGGACTGCTGAAGGTTTGGGAACAACATCTCTCTGAATGATTTAATGATCAGTGTTTTTGTCACATAGTAATGGGAAAACATTACTAATATAAATACAGTATCATCAGGGAGTCGAGCGTCCACTTGTGCACGCGCGTTTTACAGTGACGCACACACTCTGCGACAGCCCAAACAAGCTGAAGGCATCATGGCGGCTCCCGATGGTAAGAAGCGTGGTCTAGAACATCTGGACGAATATGAACCAAAACCAGCCAAACACCTTCGCAGCCTGCATGATCGCATGGCAGAGAGGAGGCTGGTCGTGATCCTGGAGGGAGCCTCGTTAGAAACAGTGAAGGTAAAGCGTCAGAGATGTTGAGAGTGTTGTTGTGATCAGCTTCAACATACCACAGATGGAAGTGGCAGCAGCAATCACACATTTAAATGGGGCATCAAATGTTTTCAGACAACGCAAGTGAGTTTTTGTCTCTATGTTTTGTATCACTAGGTTGGAAAAACCTTTGAGCTCCTAAACTGTGATCAACACAAAAACATAATCGTTAAAAGTGGGAGGAATCCAGGAAATATTAGACCAGATATCACACATCAGGTGAGCACTTACTTCAGGTCTTCATGGTACTGGCATGTTTGCTTTGTAGTTTGTTTATCGTCTGTGTGTATTTGCTGTTTTGATTTATTTTGGACCATGAGTATGTCATAAAGTCAGTTTCCCTTTAGACATCATATGAAGTTGTTTTCTGATTTTTGATGAAAGCCTTAAATGTGTGCTGAGGAAAGTGATTTTTTAAATCATTGGTTACAGTAAGATAGAACTTTATTTTTTCTTGGTGAAGCTCCTTCAGGGAAATTAAGGAATTGGATGAAAGCTGTAAAAAACTGGGATAAGGCATATACAACACATAGTATTGTCGGCTTTCTACTTGGGATGCATTGTATTGATTTTTTGACAATATTTCTGAACATTGCCTGTGCCAATATTGGCTTTGGTGCAAAAGTAATCAGTCTTTATCTCACTACAATGGACTTCTTTCTTATTCTTTGCTGATTCATTTGCACTGGAAACATAATAAAAGACAAGAAAACTTTTTCTCAGAAATTTTAATGATGATGTCTGTATGTAGATATTAAGTGAAACTGAGGTGAAATGTGTTACATTAAGATATTGTGCTGATATATAAGCAAATATATATATTGGTCATATATGGCCAATATGTATGGCTTATGTATTAGCTAACATATCAGTAAAACTTTTCACATTTGCATACACCGATACACCTGCTTTCTAGAATAAAAAACGAAATCTCTTGTACATCATTTTCTGAAACTGAGAACTGTTATTAAAATGAACTTTTACAACTACAGGACAAATTTGAGCCCATGCTTACATAGCCTATGTTACTCAGGCAGTTCAAACAGTCAGAAGAATCAGGTCTCAGTCAGAGAGGAGCACAACAAACAAAACAGTTCAGGAATCTTGGTTTGTTATATGCAGCCACAGAGGGTATGATTTACCTGAGACTGTCTCCTTGCATGGACTTATCTCGCAACAAAAATGATTCTGATTACATTATCTGGCTCCACACCATCAACTGTTAAACACAAGATTAAATTTAGTCTACACTGTCTGACATCTTCATCACCGCAGATCCACGGGAAATACTGTCAAATAGCAATAAGCTGACAGAGTTGTTACAGTGCCAGATTTGTAAACATCAATATCATATTAGTAAAACTCATTTAATGTTCACAATAGGTTTAATAACAGCTACAAAAGGGTGTTCAAGACACTAATGTCAAATGGTGTCCTGGTCTTAGTCCATTTAAAACTGCAAGTATTACTTAGAGAAATGATCAGAGAGCACTGAAATAAAGAGATTTGATAAGGTGGTGTCTTTAGGGATCAGCTATTCAACCATACTTTTAACACATTATACTCAGTTTCACATTTGAACACATTGTAACAGAAATATCCTGCTTTCTGTCACCAGTGTCTGCTCATGCTGATGGACAGCCCGCTGAACAGAGCAGGCCTGCTGCAGGTTTATATCCACACAGAGAAAAATGCTTTAATAGAAATCAACCCACAGACACGCATCCCGAGAACATTCCCTCGCTTCTGTGGCCTCATGGGTAAAATACCAATGTTTAATGAAAACATTTGATTTATTTGATGTTTTTTTTAGAGGAAATCCTACCCCTTTTAAGGTGAAGCCTGAATTGTTGTCTTCTATTTCAGTTCAGCTGCTGCACAAGCTGAGCGTCAGAGCAGCCGATGGTCCTCAGAAGCTTCTGAGGATGATTAAAAACCCAGTGTCCGACCACCTGCCTCCAGGCTGCCCCCGCATATGCACCTCATTTTCTGCTGGAGAGGCCGTTTGTCCCCGCACTTTGGTGCCAGAGGGACCAGCTGCTGTGGTCATTGGAGCATTTGCTCATGGGGCGGTAAGGGAACAGAAAACCTCCAGAATCCTCTTGATTCACAGCCGTAAACATCTAATCTGTGTCTGATACTCTCCCTTTGTCTCTTTCAGGTGAATGTGGACTACACAGAGAAGACAGCATCTATCAGTAATTACCCTCTCTCTGCGGCTCTGACCTGTGCCAAAATGTGCTCAGCCTTTGAGGAAGTGTGGGGTGTCCTGTAGCAAACAGTGAATGTGTGATGTGTGCCCTCTAAATGGAACATGGACGCTCTTGGATGATCTCAGCATGAATATTTGGAAATATCTGGTCAAATTTCCAATTGTCCAGTGATGCTACATAGACTACAAACACAATATAAGGGCCTGTTTCCACAACTGCTGTTTTGTTTTGTCTGTTTTCACAACATCAGATTCAGAGCTCTTCTCACTTGCGCAACATGTTGTTAGGTTACAAACATCCTGCCCCCCTCAATTCTATTGCCAATGATTCTGTGTACTCAATATTTGCCCTTTTCCTGGAATACCACATTACAAATGAACAGACAGTCAGAATCATGCCCTGGCATTAGCAGCAGCCGTAGGCCTAGAAGTAGTTCCATTCAAAAGACAAATCTAGAAGTCCAGCACCAAGTCGATTTAGATGGGTCAGTGACGGGAAAGTTTCATTGACACACAAATAAAATATTCTGAGTGCAGAGACAATATGACAACAGCTCATACTGAAGGCTCTTTTCACTTCAGATGCTAGGCACTGAAAACACTGGCATACTCTGAGTTTGTATTAAAGCTCTGCCTGCCACTGCAAAAAACACAGCTGTGGACACAGGCCCTTCTGTTATAGTAGGCTTATAATAATGTTGTGGAATATGAATATTTTCAGTAACTGATGTTCCTTTCATGTAGAAGTGTGGCTGCTTTTTCTAATATTATTGGTTGTACCAAATACTTTGAATCTTTAATACAACAAAATGAATTTTGTTACCAAACGATGGCTGTTTTAGTGGTTTTTGTGTTTTATGCAGATGTGACAGAGGGTTATGAGCTGGAAAGTTCATACACAGTGCTGTGTGAATTAAAATGCCAAAATATAAAAAACATGGTCAACATGGATGATGCTTCAAAAAGGTTTTATTTTTCAGTTTGTTGGTAATATTTTAAAGGAGTTTATTGCTGCCCTGCATTAGTTACTCTTAAGGTTGATTCTAGGTTTTGTAATCTCTTTTCATGGCACCCGATGATTCTGTGTTTATATCTTCATTATCTTAGGGACTCTTCTTTTTGGTTGTTTTTAGAGGTGTGCAAAAGTGTTTCACATTTAAATCAATTTTGAATCAGTTGATAAAAACATTCAGAATCTATTCAATACATCAACTTTAAACAACTACCTCTGTGATGCTTCATATTGCATTGTATCTGCGTTGTTATAATAAGCTGATACAAACGTTCCAAAAACATGACCCGTTTCTCTTGAACACATTTTATTCTGCTGTTTTTGTCAACCCTGCATCTCAGTGCATTGCAGGCAGAAGCAGATGCTGTAATTAACACCGTTTTTTTAACAAATAGAGAATGTATCCTGAATTTTGAATCAGTCTGAATAGCATATTGATTTATCATGACCGCTGGACTGAGAACTGAATTGAAATGCAACCTGTTGGAGGATTCCCACCCTTATTTGCTTTTTGTTTTGGAGGACTTTGTTTACCGGTTTTCTGATTTGCTGGTCTTTCTCGTTTGGGATTTGGCAGCCCATTTCTCAAAATGAGGGAAGATTTTTTTTTTTTTAAATGCAGCTAGAGGAAAAAGTCTGATGACTTAAAAAAAAAACAAAGTTATTAAAACAGTTGCCCTGTTTGGGAGTAATGAAGAAATACAGTGTTGACACTGAAGTCAACATTTAAAGGAGACATATCATGCTGATGCATGATTTAATGCTTACATATAATAAATTTGAAAACAAGACCTTACACTCCCTTAATTTTCAAAAAATGAGATATTGTATTTTTTCTGATATCCTAGAATGAGATTTGATGCCTCTGAAAATAGGTCATTGCGAGATGTCCGCGAGATTTCAAACGTCATGACGACACGAGGTACCTTTCTTTTTATTGGAGTAATCTGATAAAACACTTCCTCCTCTGTGATGTCCGTCAGCCCCAAACCCTCACCGAGGAACACATCCAGCAGCAGGGGTATAAAACTCCCTAGCTCACACTCCCTCATTACCAGCTCTGGCCTCTAGGGGGACTCAATACGCAGTCGCTGCATTGAGCCTGCCGGAAAATACAGTAGAAGAAGAAGGACAGGCTGGCTCAGCCCCCGATAGAACTGACCAATCAGAGCACAAAGGGCTGTGCTGTTGCGAGGTAACTTTAGGTCATCCTTGAGACCAAGCGTTTCAACAAGCACTTGATAATGGCCTAAAATGAGGATTTTGAGAACGCTATTGTGGGGCAATGAAGGAACTAAATGACTTGTACTGAGGGCAGAAATGCTTTACAGGCATCCTTGTCTGGCATAGTGAAAAGGAGAAACAAGCATGATATGTCCTCTTTAAACAAGTTGTTTCAATACCAGGAACCTCAAATAGGCCAACAATTTATGAATTATGTCAAAAGTTTGAGTAATCAATTACAGTGTTAAGATGAAAAATAAAAACAACTGTTTAAAATACACAGAACAGACAATTTCATAAATAATGCCAAAAAAAAAGAGTAATGATGATATCTGTTCATAGCTCTGGTGCTAAATGAAAAGCACATCAGTGTCTGCTTGGAAGAATATAAAGTAACACATGCTGTCAAAAATATTTTATTTAGATGGCGTCAGTATTTAAAATCTTGTACAATATAGATAAAGTCAAATATGTTAGACAATCACCAGGTTAAAAGAAGTCAGCTTTTTCTTGTTTTAATGTACCAAAGAGCTAATTAAAAGTGAAAAGGAAAAATAAGAGGAGGTAGATTTTTTTATAATACATAATAAGACAAGTTGAAATGACTAGACTGAAGTCTGAATTTCATGAAAAAAATATATTTTGGGGGATAAAATTGACGTGAAAAAATTTCAAATACTGTGAATAAAACTGCTATAGGCCCACATGTTTTAAATTAAGTTGGCATATTAAGGCAAAGTTAAAATACAACCCCCAGAAAGAAGGGAGAGTTGTACTCTAATGTCACTGTGAAAATTTGAACTTATTTCTCATAGAGCTTTTTTAAAAATATCCTCCTCTCATTTTTTCCCAACCTGGCCTTATACTCTCTCAGTTATTATATCATGTACACATCTTTATAACAACAGTTTACAAGCGACCGCAGTGTTCCTCGAGTCCTTGTTCCATTTTGAGAAAATACAAAATCTTTGTGGTCTTTTCTGGGGTGTATTTAGCATGTTTTTAATAAAAGTTGCTGAGTTCTCCTGGTGCAGTGGAGCCTTGTTGGACACAGGTCAGATGTGGCACAAAGGACTGTAATTAAGAAGGAGGGCTCCAGGGGCATAAATTCACGATAGGGGTCTAAATCACACTTAAGCTGCAGAAGAAAACACAAAAGCAAATTAGCGTTGTAGTTAAGAGATGAAGGGATGAAAACTGAAAGAAGTGGAAGCACAATACCTGAGAAAAAGATGTAAAAAACAGACGAGTATGTGAAAGTCCAGAGATGGAGGTGTCAGTGGAGTGATTCTTGAGACTCTGGAGATAAGCCTGAGGAAACGTGAACGTGAGATCAGTCTGATTCACTTGTACAGAAACTAGAGCTTGAAGATGGCTGCTCACCTGCAATGCTATCTGCAGTGCAGAGTACTGCACCCAGACCTCCTGCTGCTGCAGCGCTGAGAGAGAAAACTCCCCCCCTCTCCCTGCATTTTCTGCCACAGTGAGATAGTGAGCCCAAACACATTCCCCCACAGTGTGCACAGACTCGCTCTGAGAATAAACTACAACAGCAGAGATATGATATGCTTTGAGAAATCTGAAAGGAGAGAGTATTACTGTCAAAGGGTTATTTATTAATTTGTTTTAATAGTGCTTTTTAAGTATGGATTTTCATTGCAACAAATGAAATTGATCTTAGTAGCTGTATGAGATATGGCTATTAAATAATGAGACTTCACTTATGAGGATGAAACTATGTGGTCTATAGTCACACTGAGTGCTAAATGTTAAAGGCTAAGTATCCATGCACAACAGTAAGTTAGTGACCTCTTAAGCTCACCACTAGCTACTGATTAAAGTGCACTTATTTTTTTTTGCTAACCTAAAAAATGATTGACGCATCAACCTGAAATTTTTGGTGAAACTGAACAAACAGCAGCTGAATCTTTTCTTAAATTAACAGCTGTTTGGAGAACACTGCATGTCCTGCCTCATGTGTTTGATTGGCACAAAAGTTTTTGCAAAAGCAGAGAGGATGTCCAAGGTGAGGAACGCCCACATCAAAATATTCTAACATCATTAAACAAATTGTATGAATTGTTCAAAATGACCAACAACTCAACAAGAACGAGAGCAGAAATGGTATCCATTGTCAAAGAGAAAATTTGGCAAATTTTGTATGTAAAAACATGAAAAAAAATATGTGCCAAAGTTGTCCCCAAGGTTTTGATTTTGGATCAAATGAAAAAATGCATGCAAATTTGTGGAGACATTTGGGCACAAATTGAAAGAAACACACATTTTTCTAAAGGAGCAGTTACATTTGATAAACATTCCAAAATAATTCTGTGTCAAAATAACAGTCAGTGTATTGGAAAACATCAACATCACCACAAATGAAGAAAGCACAACAAATACAGTCCAATTCAAGGCCATGTTGATCATTTTCTTTGACATTAAGGGTATTATTTTAGAGGAGACGGTTCCAGAAGAGTCAATGGTGAATAAGCGCAATTACAACCTAAAAAACTGCAGAAAAAGTCGGATGAAAGAGACCACAACTGTGAAACAATGGTATCATGCTCCATCAAGACCACACACCAGTTTCGCTCTTGATAAAGCAGTGTCTGGACCAAAAACAAAACACATTGCTTGACCGTCCTCCCCATTCACCTGATCTAGCACCATGCAACTTTTTCCTTTATCCTAAAATTAAATCTGCTCAAATGAGTAAGTATTGGGTCTGTGTCAGGAGATAAGAAAAGGATAAACGGTTCTGAGACAACTGTCCAAAGAAGAGCTATTGCATGAGTGGAGGGCCCGAATGCTGTGATGTGATGATGCAGAAGGGGAGTATATCGAAGAAAGACAAGAGTAAATATTTATGTTCAATAAAATTGTTTTACAGCATTAGTCTCGTGTTTCATAGCCATAGCTTGTACAGTTAATAGTTATTTTAAGTTGTGTCTATGAGATGTGTGCACCAACAAAAGGCCATTTATTTATGCTAATAATCAATGCAACAAAAGTAGCAATTAGCAAAAATCCAAAATAAAGCCATACTTACTCTCTGGTAAAAGCATGTGAAGGATATCTTTGGCCATGAGAAAACCTAAAACACCATAATTCATTGCCCTGTGAACACAAGAAAAAAAATAAAACCATGTCTCAATGTCTGATCACACTTTCAGGTAGAGCAATAGAGTAATGAGTCCAAAACCTGCAAGTTAAATAGCAGCTTAGCATGCAAGTTTCCATCATCTTACAGTCTATTGGATTTCTGCATTAAGTTTAAGTTTTGTTAGTAAAAATATTAGTAAAATACACTCTAATAACCTTTAAAGTATTCTGTTACTTGCATTATAAAAGTAATTAAAACTGGCTTGAATTCTGTGTTTAGCTGATTAGATGAAGTGGTGCTTCTTGCTTTTGATTTTAAATATTTATAACGTAAATTCTCATAACAGATATGTATATATTAGTCTCTTTTAGTGTCCTTTAAATGCAGAAATGTGACCCTCTGGCAGTGAGGATAATATTAATGCGGCCCTCCTGGTAATAAAAGTTGCCAGTCCCTGCTCTAAATGAACAAAACATCTGTAGGATTTTAAAGTCATACCGCTACATACCTGGGGTAGGTAGGATGATAGAGAGGAGGGACAAACATCCCCAATGGAAAGAGAAGCTCATCACCAAGCAAGACTGGAGTGACAGACAGACTGACAACAACAGCAACATTATAATTAAATACTTCTCTTGAACATTCATACCTCTGGTGTCAATGTCAGAGGAGGTAGACACTTACATGTCAGGCTCCTCGGTCTGCTGAGTCAGGAGTTGAGCACGTCTCTTTTGCCACAAAGACAGTAGCTGGATGTAGTTGGAAAAGAAGCTATTTGTGGTGACAGTAACCTGAAATCACAAAACTTGAGTAAATCAGTCTAAGTTTCCAGTTGAAGACTTTTGTGACAGGTTTGCAAAGGGCAGATAATAGTTTAATATATTCAGACACATGCCTTCTACGGAGATCTGTGGTGTACCTGAGAAAACAGCAGATCAAGCCCAGTCTCATTCAGCTTTTCTTTTGTTGTCCAAAGTTTGGGTTTTAAAGTGTGCACCTACAGTGATAAAGTGAATGATGTCAGAACAAAATCCCAAAAAAGTCTCCATAAGAGAAGCAGATTTACATTTTCTGTATCACATATCACCTTAGTCATGACCCTCTGCAGAGCTTGCTGATCTGTCCATTCAAGTTCTTGTAATTTAGATTTAAAGTAAGAAAATATGTTCTGAATCATCTCCTCTGCCTGTTGAACAACAAAAAGTAAACATTTATATCAGCAAAGGATGCACAAGTTATGTAAAAAAAAAAAATGACCCATGCCCAGAGTTTTCATAATCAAAGGTTTAGGTTTAAGTAGTCAGATCATTTTTATCATGGAGAAAAAGGTTGCTGATTAAAATTTGTACTATAGCTTTCATTGACAAAATAAAAACTGGTGCTAATATCAGCCTTATACATTGAAATGCTGCTCTGTGACTGCATCTTACCTCTCTGTGTGCTGTCCTTTGACTGAGCAGGTCTGTAAGTACCAAATCAAATCCTCTCTCAGTCTCTAACACACACTGTTTCCAGCGAGGAACTACCTGGTGAAGAGCAGCTTCGATGAAAATCTCTATCAAACAATTTAAGCACTCAACTTAAAATGGAGGCCACCTCTGAACTGACTCACCTCATCTGTGTTACCCAGAGACACAGACAAATTATTGGCTGTTTCAGAGAATCTTGAGTCCAGAGCAGGGATCAAAATGTGCAGAAGGTTGAGGACCATGTAAGTGTGAAGTGGGCTGCACAGGGACATTTGAAACAACAAAAGATAAAAAATTAAGAATGGCAAAGTCTTCGCTTGTCTGATTGTGACTCATTTTGTATCACTTACAGTACCTGGTGCCAAGCTCATGCCTGTTCAGCCACTTGAATATGGTGTGGGACATTTGGACGATGTAGGGTAAGTTATGCAGGAAAACAGGTTCATCTTCTGTGAGCGGCAGGGGATGAAAAGCAGCTTGTAGGCAGCCCAACCAATCAATGGCAGGAGCTTGACTCTGTTGGAATACAAGAGGAAATCTTTACATCAGACTCAGATGCTGTGGAGGTTCATCTAATAGCCAAACAAGGCTACATGGTGAAGCAAAAAATCAGAACAAAAATATTTCTTATAGAACCTGAAAGCGTCATATCAGAAGATTGGCGTGTAATTATTTTTAAATAGTATTTCAAATGTCACTATGTTGTATATTGATCAACCTTAGTCCCGTTAATAAATGTACAAAAACTATGCATTTTTTTTAGAACCTTCCTCCTTAACATACCAGCTTTTGTTCCTTGCGGCACTGATTCATTGCGGAAAAAAATCCAAAAAGTAATAAATTGTAAAATGCTCAAATGAAAATCTTTCTTTGCACCAGCACAGTCTGAGACATGTAAATGATAATCATCTCAACTAACTTTGGCACATTTTATTTTTTTTGTTGTGTCAGCTTAAAGATAATTCCCCTGTATGAATGCCATAAAGGAAATATGACAACACTGAAACATCAGGGGCACCAATTGCTAAGTGCCTTTGGTCCCAGCCTGGTGTGCAGGCCCTCAAGGACTTGTTTGAGGCCACACCAGTGTGCCCCACAACAACATCTGAGAACCACTGCTCTAGCCATTAAATGGTCAGCAGTGTCTCCACATCACATTGTCTTGGCTCAGCTTGGAGACGATACAAAAACTGCATCCACTGCTCGATCCAAAGAAGGGCATACAAAGCTTAAAATAAATAAACAAATATACAAAAAATAACTGCACATGACAATAGCACGGGACATAATGAGGGCACCAGAGCATGCAGCACAGCAGCAGTAAATTGACCTGTTTTTGTTATGATCATGGGAAGCAAAAATCAAAACAAAATCCCTTGTAGTTGCACAGTTTGAAAGCCACACATCACATATTCTCTTCCTTCAGTACCTGTAGCTGCTTAATGGTCATGCGCTGATAGAGTTGCCCTTTTGACAGGCGATAGTGCAGAGGAGCAGTAGCCACAGCAAACTCAGAGGACAGTGAAATGAACAAGCCCACATGGATCATGATGCTGCTGGGCGGGGCCCCAAACAGCTCCAAGTACCTCTGACACGATGCCAAGAAGGGACGTAACGTCTGGGTGGAAAGAGGCAGGAGAATGACAGAAGAATACATTAGTGGGATGGATTAATACATTTGATTTCATAAAAACATTTCTGTAATCAGTGCGGGTTGTTTTGAATCATCAACCTGGGTTTTAGCGTGGGACTTGTGCGTCTTACTGTTCCATTCAATTGGGATCAACAGATCTGGCTGATCAATCTGTGGACAAAGAATATCAAGTTAAGTATCTCAAAGCCCACTTTGCCTTGGCAGTGCTCCCATCCACATGTAAGGATATATTATCTTGATGAATCCTGACCTGTATGTATCTTCGGGTCGTCCCCTGGGTTGTGTCATTCGGGTCTCTGCCCACATAGAGGTTAAAGAACGGGAAGGTGCTGTAGTCCCTCATTAGCAAGCTCAAGGTGGAGTGAAAATGAGACTGATTTAACTGGCCTGATAATGCCCAGCCACCAAACTACAAACAGAGAGAGAAAAACTTACATCAGAAACATGCCAAAAGGTCCAGATATTACACACAACAAAACAACTCAATGTGTCCTTAACAAAAGGCAATACATATCTAGCTGTAAATGGTTCTGATCATTTTGTGTTACAACAAGCTAAGAACAGATTTATATTTTGCATTTACATCTGTGATCATTATTTTGATACTTGATAACACTAAGATATGCATGGTCACACTGAAAGTAAGCAGCAGAATTCCACATGATAGACTTAAAAAAAAAAAAAGTAAACAGTGATTCAGTATTTAGTAAATAGGCATTGTGCCGTGCTGGCAGTTGGTTTCCTCTGCCATCATACATGTAAGAAGTTATCAATGAATACTTCCCGTGATTTTTCCACACTGGCCAAATGGAGAACAGCAAGAGTCCTGGGTTCTGCTGAATGGCAATCCACTTTAAGCCTTTTGTTGTGCATGTATGTATGTTTGTGTGTGTGTGTTGATCACAAAATTTCATGTACCCAAACCTCTTCTTTTATGACATTTTGACCCCCCCTATCATGGTGCAAAGCAACTGTCAGATTGTCAAAATCATTTCCCTACAAATTTTATTTTGCTGTCTGTGGAGGCAGCCCTTCTATGAAGGTGCCTCCAGTTGTTTATCGTCCACAGGCATGTTTTGTGCATATGTGCCATAAGCAGCCTGTCTTTAATGCCCTTAATAATGTTGAATTCATGCGCAAAAACTAAAACATACTAGCCAGGACACACTTTGTTTCTTGCATTTATCTCACAGTAAATCTTCTGCTGATGGGACAAAACATAGTTTTATGAGTTTTTTGCCCTCATTGAAGGTCGTATTTATCTTACTTTCTGGATGAGTGTGAGAAAGGGCTCTGCTCCAGCAGTCTCGATTGACTTTGTGTCTAAACAGGAACGGTAGAATCCTTTGGCTTTCTGCGTTGCTGCACCACTGGAGCTGTCATTTGACTCTGTGAAATAAATCAAGGAGACAGTTTAGATATTATATCATCTGTGTGCAGTGATACATTGTACCTCCTGACTCCAAACTCCTACCGAAGATCTCCTTGAGGTATTGTAGCAGCATGGTTTTCCTGTCCAGCATTTTCTCCTCTCTCAGTCCTCTGTCTGCCCTTGCCTTACTTCCCTCTCCATTTTCCCTCTGGTTCTGTGGATGTCCAGGGATGCCCTGACCTCTCTGTCTCCCCCCACTGTCTCCTGATAGTCTGTCAGAGCCACATGTGAACAAGAAGTAATCGCAGGGCTGTTTGAAAGGATCAGCAGATGTGGAGAGGTGGACAGAGGCCCTTTGACAGGCTGGGGAGAGACACGGGGTCGCTACATGAAAAAGTTAGAAAAGGGGAAGGTGAAATGGTGAATTCTGTAACTGCTGTGTTATGATTCATGTTGTGGTTTCAGTATATGCACATGATCACATAACTGTAATAAGTAGGAATAAACAGAAATTTAATGCGAACTAAGATGGATTTTGAATGTTCCCTAATGTAAATGTAATGCATCGCTACCATGCTTGACTTAGGGGAACTTTGGCCTTACGTAGCTTTGCACTGTGTAATGCTGTATAATTGTGTTGTGATGTCAATGAACAAATGCCATTTAAAAGCACATGTATATGCCATTCAACACATGCAGCTGCAGCTGGTCCTACAATTTCACCATTATGCTTAGATGGTGAAAGATGGCTGCACTTAAAAGGTCACTTCAGGTCGTACAACAGGAGTCCAGTCCTGAGGGAGAGGCAGATGTATGTTGAACTATGAGCAGGCAGGACCCAATGTTCACCAATAGAGATGAATGCAGCTGTAACTGAGGGTAGCATACATTAGCAAAGGTTAAAGCCTGCTGGCATTTACAAGCATGTTATGTCAGAAATGTTAAAGAATGTGTGTAATTTTCTTCATACCAGATGATTATCAGCTTAACCCCACTGATGTTAATTAAGCTTTGCAGGGCCTGTGCTCTGCGTTTCTCTTTATGTTGGCAAAATCTGGCCAAAATGTCCGTGTGTGTGAATGTGGCATTAGCCTTTACACAAGCTAGTCTTATTGACTTCCAGCAGCTAAAAATCTATTCTCCAATTCTTGTACAACCTCACCTTTGCCATCTTTGTAGACACTCCATTTTTATTTTCTCCCTTCTATAAGATGGGTATTCATACTCTTGATTTGGCTGATCATGAAAGCTGTAAAGCTTTACTTAGAATATTCTGCTTCCCAATGCCATTGCCTCAGCTCACCATGTTTCATTTTTAGATGTATAATGGAATAAAGGACACCAGAAAATGAGATGTTTAAGCACTAAATCAATCAGAATATTGATCAGAAACCCAGGCGTGTTTATCCCAGTGGTGGGCTGTAGCCCTTAATAAAGTTATATTTCATAATTTTATACAGTTACCTTCAATATTGTCCAACTTTTGCAGTAATGTAGACATAAGCTGTCAATCTTAATTTTGTTGCCTCTCTCCAGGGGTTGTCTTAGTCTACATTTTCACTTTGTATTTACATCAGATCTAAGTAACAGGGTAGCGAGTAGTGGTCCTTCATGCTGGGTATGAACACATGTCTAAGTGCACTCATCATGATATGACCTTAAACAGACCAGACTGTAAATAGAAGTGGTTCAGGATGCCTTCAGCCAGGTTTGTTTTGTAGTTTAGACACTCGCGCACTCTAATTTTAACATTATTTCTGCGTCCAGTGCAGCTTGTTGTATTTACACCAGGGGTATCCAAACTATGGCCCGTGGTCCAAAAACAGCCCACTGCCTAGTTTGAATCGGCCCCTGGAACAGTTGAAGGAATAAAGATATTTTTATTACAGCAGCAAATAACATAGATCATGCATTTTTAGAGCCATATTTACTTTTTCACAAGGACTAATTTACAAAGTATACTGCAATATCCACCATCAAGCGCCAACATTCTTGCAGTTTACTCTTGTTTCCTGTCTGAAAGTGAAGATAATCGGTCAGTGTCTCCCATTTATGCTGCTCAGAAGGACCTCTAAATCCTAAAACTTCAATTTGAATACACTAAAATTGAGGCGCAGCAAGTGTCTCAGTCGTCCAGTCGTTGCTCGTTATGTAGCCCTCGATGTAAAAGTTCGGACACTTCTGATTTACAGCTTTTATCTAATCAGATTAATCTTCCCAAGGCCTTCAGAAGCTTTATGCGATTCCCTTTGCGGTCCAATGGAATAAGACAACATTGTTGATAGTCATGGGTTCCAACCAACCAGTTGCAATGCGTTTGGTGGCAGATTTGTTGGCAAGCCTTTTTCTCAAAGAACATCTAAGGACAAGCTTTACCCTGGGTTTGCAAAGCTAAACTTCCTCACCAAGGCCTCATCCGAACACAACAGGACACTGGTGCTGTTAAAAAGTACTTTGGATATACCAGTGGATCTATTATTTAACAGCATCAAGGCTCTCCAGTCATTATGAGTTTAAAGTTACCACATGAAAAACTATTTTGTGCTGTGACAACACAACAATGCTAACAGGGTCCTGTTTTACTGTGCTTCAATGGTGCTGAAGAGAATAGCTGAGAATATCAGATTGTGTGGAGACATCACTGTTTTGTATGGGCAGAAGTCCAGAAATCAGATAGTAATAACTTTTTAGAGGTCATGTAAACAAACTCTTTGTTCCTATGAACACCTACCAGTATGCTCCAGGTCACTGTTCCTATGCATAAGTTTGTAATGCATGTAGTACATCGCTCCCACAGCTGCAGCACATAAGGAGAACCCCAGGAGAAGGAGAAGCAGCCTTCGATGGGCTATCCTCACTGTTGCTGCTTGGTGCTGTTGATCTGGGCCTGACTCTGTGAGCTGGAGCTCAGCCTGGAGCTGGGTTTGTTGATCTCTGGACTCCGTGGGACCTCCTGTGGGGTGTGGCAGCTGAGACAGAGCTGGAGGCTGAAGTTGCTCTTCAGGTTGTGACTGTGACAGTGGTTGGACTGATCTCTGAAGCTTAACATGGTTAGAAGTAAAAGAACACTGCATCAGAAAAGCAACAGATTTATTTAGTAAGGGGTTATTTTATCAGTAAGACAAGGATAAACATATTGTATGTCTTGATGTTGACTATCAGGTCAATAAAAACCAAGCAAACAAACCCCTGCTGATTCTAAAGCAGTGCAGCCTCAAGTTATTTTCAGTCTTAGTTAGGAGTTTCCCTTTGGTGGCTTGATCATAGGTTTCAGATTATAGGAAGTGAGCAGTTTAAAAATTGTATACATTAGATTTAGTCACTCTTTTAAATCAGTTAAAAACTCAACTTATGTTTTTTGTACTGTTAAATTGATTACTTACATTAAATCATAGTTTTTTCAAATTGTTTTAATCCAGAGAAATCCTTATTCTTTTAGTTGTAACAGGATGGGACTCTTCATGGCAGTAAGCATGTCAAATCTTTATAAAACGGTCTCATTAACACAGAAAATATTTGCTTTAACTTTTATAGATGCTGCCCAAAAACAACTGCTCATGGAGAGATAAGCATAACCAGAGAGGGAGAACGAGATAAAGATCCCAAATCAATCAACATGTATTGTAGCCTGATTTAACTGATTAAATAACCATGAAGGCAATTTATGATGTCAATTACCTAGGTATTTGGGGGGCACAGAAACTTCATAACAAAATCAGAATAAAGAGCTGTTTAAGAACACAAGTAGACTATTCACTAAAGTAAATGACTTTATTTACGGACTTTTATTTTGAAAATCATACTGATTGTATAAATGAACTAAAAATTTAAGACCAAGATGTAGTAAGTAGCACATGGAGTTCTAAACCAAAGAAGTGGGTTAACATTTTAGCAACTTTGTCTCAGGATTCCTTGCCTTAGATTTTTGAATGCTTTTTAGAAAATTGCCTGAAATAAAAAGTGTTAAACACATGCATAATAGGGTTTAACAGGTTTCTTCATACAACATAAAACACACCTGAAATTGTCCCATTTAATTAGTTTTAAGTGTTATTTGGTTTTAAAAAAGATCCTGTTGCCTACTCATCCTGACTTTAACAACAAAGATGAACTGAAACCTTTAGCTTTATAATTTTTATGGGTCTTTAAAAACAATAGTACATCCATTATTTACACATCCATGAGAACTAACTTAATCAGGTCATACTAAGAAGAAAGTCTTTAATGCAAAAGTCAAGATCATGATACAAAAGCTGGAGTTAAGTGGTGGTGGCATCAAAGTGAAACCACCGAATTGTAGTTCTTGGCAAAGCTTTTGACTCTTGCCTATTACATTTGCACTTTGTAGGTGGTGATTGTTCAGTGGGATGATCATTAAGAACAATCTTTGCAAGTTCCTTCACCATTTTTTAACCAAAGACGTTTGTGAGTTTGCATTTTGGTGCTTATGTTTCCCATAACAGAATAGGGTTATCGCATTTCCAGCATGTACAAAGTATGTAAATTCAGCCCCCTGGTGGCTAAATTGACATATTGTGCCTTAAGCTTATCAAACATAACCAGATCGCAGCAGAGATTTTGGAAAACCTATCAGCAGATGTGTTGCTGACTGTTTTTTAAGCCTCCATGCTATCAATAGGCCGGGCTGGCGGTGTTACGTTCTGACTCGTCCACTCTTATGCACAATCAAACTTAGATATTATACAAGAACCATTCCTGTTATGACAACACAAACTCACATAAACATTCATGTTACTGTAAACTGGCTGGTGGGTCGAAACAATAAAGACAGAAGGCTGCATGTGGCCCCCATGCCACCAGTTGCCCACCTCTGATCTACAGCAATTATCAGCTTGAATATTTTTTAGATAATTACCTGAAATAAAAACAGTGTTAAACACATGCATAATAGGGTTTAACACATTTCTTCCTACATTATAAAACACACCTGAAGTTGCCCCATTTAATTAGTTTTAAGTGTTATTTGGTTTTCCAAAAGATCCTGTTGCCTACTGATCCTGACTTTGACAAAAGAGATTTAGTGAAACCTTTAGCTTTATCATTTTTATGGGTCTTTAAAAACAATGCTACATCCATTATTAACACATCCATTCCTGTTGTGACGACACAAACTCATGTAAACATTCATGGTATTTTAAACTGGCTGGTGGGCCGAAACAACAAAGACAGATGGCGGCATGTGGCCCCCACGCCACCAGTTGCCCACCTCTGATCTACAGCAATTATCAGCTTTTTTATTGATAAATCATGATGCCTTTATTTATGGGTGATCCTGCTGGTCTGCTCAGTCTGTTACTTCTGAGTTTAAACTGTGAATGCGATTGTATAGATGCTGCAGTAACTGCGAGTTTCATTTGTCTTTGTAAAACTTTATTGCTGTGAATTCAGTTACTCTTTTGGGATAAATAAAGTTGTCTAAATTCACAACTGTCCTCTCTCAATTGTGAATAAACTGAACATATTTTGAAGATACAAGGTCACTGTGGCCACAAAGCTTGTGGGCCCCAACATTCAGGAATTGTCAGTTTTGGAAAGACACCTCCATTTGGACTTAAAGACAAGATTATTAAGGCCAAAGATTGCTGCATCTCTTAAATTAGCTATTAAATTATTGATGGAAATAAGATTTATAACTTAAGTGCTGTCCTGAACTATCTGACAGAAATTTTTGAAGATTCAGTTTCCACAAACACAACAGAGGGTGAGCAAGTTTTCTGTAGTATTTAATAATCTGTTGATCATTTTTCAGTGGTCACAAATATTTTTAAAATTTATTAATAAAGCTATAATTAAGTTTAAGTAAATTACTAGCAAATACTTGATTAATCTCTAGAGTATCATGATTTATGTTTATTGAAACAGTAACTAGAACTGCTCTGAGAGAACAGACCTCCGCCAAGTCATTTTCAGCACTGTCCAGCGAGTTATTGTCAAATGTGCAAAACTCCCCTATCTAGCAATGTAAACAGAATAGATCCATTAAAAAATTATTGGATCAGCAATAAGATTTGAGTTCCTAACATCATCATACCACTTAAATTTTTTTAGCCATGACAAAAATTCATAAAAATATTATGAAGATCTTATGACAGCTTACTGAGTTTCTAGTAAAAATATAGAAAACTGCTCTATCTCGCATTGAAAAAAGATAAAAATCATGTATCTGCATCTGGATTCAGATCATCACCATCCAAATCAAATCACTTCTTTTTTGTGCCCTGAATAACATTCCCAAAAAACATTATCCATTTTTTTTTAAGTTAATCCTGTTCACTAACAAACAAGTGGTAAAATACTTTACTGATACATTGTTAAAGCATTAGTTAAGGATTAGGTTAAGTGTTAGGTATTAGATACAAGTATTGATCACCTATAACATGTGAAAGTGTTAGAAATTCATTTTAAAATAATCATAAAAAGGAAATTGACAATTATTATGGATGGCAAATGAAATATTTAGGACTGCTTACATTTGAATAAATGAAGCATTTGCTTAACAGTGTTTAGACATAATCATAAATCATAAAATGATGCTTCATAGATCAGTGGTGTGTCAAAAACAAAAGGTAAAGTAAGCCCATAAAATTCTCCACTAATTCTTTATGGTTGAAGTAATCACAGTGTTAACACTTTTTCTGGCTTGCCTTAGAGAACCCCAGTTCAAGACTGAAGAAAACAACTAGTTTAAGTTTCTGCGATCAAATTTTAAGGCAGTTCAATCTGTTCCCATCTCAGGCCTCCTTCCCCTGACCACATAATTTGAATCATAATGAATTTCCCAGGGAACATGCATGGCTCTACTCCAGTTTCCAGCCACTAAAACTCCCACATTATCCCAATTTCCATGTGAACGTAGTAAACACAGGCTCAAAACCACTTTCTCTCATGTTTCTGGAAAATCTCCTACCTTCAGCTCTATTGGAAGTTCACTCATTCTTGGGATCTACAGATGACGTCTCTCTGTTCCTCCAGCGTGTTGCATCCTCTGTCTCCCTCATTAAAAGTTTCACGTGTGCTTTTTACCTCCTGCAGTCAAACAGCCGTCATCTCAGCCTCATATCTATTTTCATCACTCACTTCTCCTCTCATCTGACGCTGATAAAAGACAACTCTGCAGGCCACGTCTTACTCTCCTCTCCAGATAATGGAGCCCAGACTCTGGTTGTTCTGTGGGGCATACATGTGGATGTTTAGTGGTTTGTTATCCCAGAGGAAGCCAAACATGATGACCACTGTTTCTGTTCTTACTCGCAGTCCTGTCTTAAGGTTCAACAAGTTTAAAAATGTTTTGCACACATATTTCAATGCGAGCTTAATGGGGTCAAGCACTTCCTGGAAAGTAAACACTCAATGATGCACACTTCTGCTGTCGTCATTATCAGTGCAACATATGGCTGTTGACAACTGATAGAGCACTTCTGCGTCCTAAATGAGTGCACTGTGTGTGTCACATTGAGGCCAACCAGAGAAAAATAGTGTTGAAAAGAACGTCACAATCTCTTTCCATGTGCCACTGAAACTAGTTTAACTGGTTTATAGCTGTCAGGAGTTTTGTATAGTGCAGCAGACGGTTTACAGAACAGACAGAATCGTTCATATTTGGCATTTTATTTATTTATCTTTTGATACAGCAAATGGTACAGAAGAGTATAAGGGGAAGGCAGGGGAAAGATTTTTTTTTCCATTGCAAACTTTATGAAATGGTCAAAATATTGAGAAAAGCTGACATGTCAAGAATAATGCTCTCACTCAATTTTTGTGATACAGTGGAATATTAAAGAAAAACACTGGAGTGCAGTTTAGTCCTATGATCATTTCAAGTTCCTCTTTGAGACTGTCTTTCAACTTTGTTTCATTTTTAAAAAACTTTCCTCAACATTTCAACTTAATTCATTTGTCAGCAATCTTTTCATTTATAGCATATTTCTATATTTATTTATTTTTTTTACCAATATTTGTGTTTATTCATGACACTGTAGGCCTGTTTCAAACTTCTACACTAAAACTGTAGGCATATTTTAACCCCTTTCTTATCCTTTCTGACTTAACTTCAAGTTTACTTTGACTGTGAATTATGTTTTTACATTCTGTAAACATTTTGACTGCACTCTTAACTCTTTAGATCTTTTTCTTAACCACTAGACTTACCTCAAGAAACTGAAGACCTATTTCTTTTTATCTTTGTTCTTTATAATTTGACTTTTTTCCTCATCATGACTGTATAAATGAAAATTTTCCCTCTACTCTTAAGATTTGGATTTTTTTTAACAAGTTTTTGTTTGATTGTAAATTAGTTCTCGATGTTTTTACTTTCTTAAATCTTATAATTTTTACTGACATCTTGACTTTGTCATTATTATGTTGACATAATTCTAAAGTCTTTTCTTAAGGTTTTTGATATTTCTTTTTCTGTTCCTTGTTCATTTTAATTATCTAATTTTTTCCCTGCCTGACCCTTGCACTTCTTACGGGGGTAGGGAAGGGACTAAATAAACTTTTAAACATATACACATTCACACATGTCGAACAGGAACTTATATTTTTTAAAAATACAAAAAGACAAGGCATCTGTATGTAATACAATGGGACATAGAACAAAAGTGTCACATAAGTGTAGTTATGAAGGCGTCATCAGAAGATCACAGAGTAATGATTAAGGCAGGGTGACAAAGGTGGAGAAGTTGGTCCAAAAAAAAAAAGAAAAAAAAAAGACTCAACACTACAAGAAATGTCACCACTGCCAAAACAGCTAGCATGCAACGCTGAGTAACTGTTGCCATTTTAGTCATTCTGGTGTCACACTGCACCATGCTCAGTTTGAGCGAGTTACAAATGTTTTTTTTTTTTTTTTTTGTCATTGAGTAATGAATTTGTGTGGCTGCAAACCAGGCTCAATTTTAAAGACCCAAAAAGGAAGAGAACCAAACAGTGGAGAGGACTTCTCTCCAGGTTTGACACGAAACTAGATAAATGTAACCATCATCAGAAAATACAGTAAGATAAGAATATGATAGTATATAACAGATACGAACAGACTAGAGTACAAAAGGAGAATACCAGTAATGGAAAGAATAGTGGTATAAACTGCAACAACAGGCTAGAGTAAGAACAAAAATGGGCTCAAACACATAAGGTGATCAAAAACACAAGTTTTTCAGAACACTTAATCCCATTTAACTCTTTCAGTAAGTTCAATCTTAGTAACAGCTTTCTAATATTTGGTCACTATCACATGTTTTAACATCAGTTACCTAAAGCTCAAAACTGATGGCTAAACCAAAACGGTCCTTAAATTACTGTATGCAAAGCAAGAGTTGTAGAAAATATCAAATTAAAGACTACTAGTTCTATTATTCTTAAATATGTCTATTTAAAGCACTAATATGCTTCCCACCTTGAAAAAGTAGTTTCACAGTTGATCTTACAGCACAAGAACTTTACAGGGAGAATCTTTTCTTTAGCTCAGCTTTTGGCTACGTCTCTTACTTTTTTGCCTTTAAAGTTTTATTAATCCTATTATTATTTATCCTCTTCAGACCTTCAGACTCTGCTATTTTATAAAACAGTCCAGGCCACCAGGCTTCTGTCTAACTTAGGGCAATGTATGGCTCACTGCCACGTATGCACGGCACTGACGGCAGGTTTCCACGACATTCCTCCCTGTTTGTAGTTATTTCTCCCATCAACTTGGATACTACTATTAGAAGTTGGAAAATCTACATAGTTTGGCTCTAAAATAAACCGATTGTGTGTGGGGGCTTTAGAGCCAAAGTGACACTAAAAGGATATTTTTATTTCACAACAGGTCCTGTTTTCAGCCGTACGGCTTTTGTTGCAACACATTTTAATGATAAGACCCCAGAGGGGGACCCTGTGCTTGGCAAGTCTGTGCTCATTTTTTTCACAATTAATGCATCCCAAAAGCATGCATCTAAAAACACAATGGTAACGATCTCTATGCTACACTGAGAAGAAAATTGCTGATTTTTGTTCGCATGGTGCCTTAATACAGCATATTTGATCAAATAAGAGGAATAACTCCAGGCATGCCCATAAACGTCAAATTCACATCACAAAGACTAACATTCACTATTTTGTTTTTTTTTTTGCAGTCAACATGAAGCCATAATTTACTTTTGAAAAGCTATCAGGGTCGATTGGCTGATAGGAAGTTTTTTTTGGCAGGAAAGCATCATTAGCTGCTAGCATGCTCACAGGCACAATAACTGCCAACGTTTTAAAGATATGTTTGACACACAGCCAACCGCAGTGGTTACTCTGTAGAATGTTTTAATGGGAGGTCCCTGAAACTCGTCATCCTGTTGTAACTATCTGTATCTGTTTAGTTACATTGCTCACAGGAAAGGGACCACCCAGAAAATGCTTCAAGATCAATACATGAGAATTTTTGCTACAAACAATACTGAGGAGAGAAAAGGAAAGGCAACTTTATATTCATCAGACTGCTCGTCTGGACGAACTGTCTGTGTGCAAGTTTTGCTCAAAATTTTTAGCGTAAACATAGAATTGGCACAAAAATGTGTTTTATTACACAAAGAGCTAGATGAAGGATTTGAGAATGAGGGGTTTGGAATAAAAAGTGGAATTGTCAATGCAGTACATTACCTCTGCACTGAAGTGAGCGAACACTAAGATGTATCTGCATGCAAACATACCCTCTCCACACAGCACATCCACTCTCACACCTGCGCACATACACTGGAAAAAGCCCTGTTGCAAAGGCAAAACG
Organism: Scarus forsteni; assembly: GCA_036419115.1. Taxonomy (NCBI): domain Eukaryota; kingdom Metazoa; phylum Chordata; class Actinopteri; order Labriformes; family Labridae; genus Scarus; species Scarus forsteni. Next base: position 2,360,222 of record JAZDUH010000111.1, read on the forward strand.
GCGGCTAAATGAATCCTGTGCTTTTAGATTTGGTTTATAGTTAATATGTGACATGCTGCATCAGCCAATCACTGCGCTGCTTGCTTGGCTCGCTTGGTGTGGCACTTCATACACAGGATCCGACCATCCAGCGGATAGCAGCCATTTTCATCTGCCTCTATCGAGAGAGGACGAGCGCAGTCCTGCAGAGCAAATAAAGACATCTTAAAAAGCTGTAATTCCCTCATGGGAGTTTTTTTCAAACTGTAAATGGAGCAGATGTTTGGATAAAATGTTCACTTTAAATCTCTTACCTCACAGCGGTAACACTTAAGGTGAAAATTCTTGTCAAGAGCCACAACTCTGACTGTTTCCTCGCTGCCCGGGGCAGGAATGATTGGTTCATTACAGCTCACACAAAGAGGAGAAAAGCGCCTGGGAAAGAGGAGCAGAAACACAGCTGTGAGGAAAGAGTCTTCAGCCACACTTAAGGCTGACAAACACACTCAGTTTAAGTTAGGAACTTGTTAGCGACTTGCTACAAACCATCATTTGGCCATAAGAAGGTTTTTTCTTGCCGCCATGACGGAGCGATTCATGATTGGCTATATGGATTCATGTTGGGTGTTGGATGTACATATTTGTATATATATGCATATATGTATTTTATATATATATATATATATATATATATATATATATATATATATATATATATATATATATATATATATATATATATATATATACATATATATATATATATATATATATATATATATATATATATACATATATATATATATACATTATATATATATGCAGACTTGTTAGCGACTTGCTACAAACCATCATTTGGCCATAAGAAGGTTTTTCTTGCCGCCATGACGGAGCGATTCATGATTAGCTATATGGATTCATGTTGGGTGTTGGATGTACATATTTGTATATATATGCATATATGTATTTTATATATATATATATACACATATATATATATATATATGTATATATATATATATACATATATACATTATATATATACATATATATATATATATATATATATATACATATATATATATATATATATATATATATATATATATATATATATATATATATATATATATATATATATATATATATATATATATATATATATATATATATATATATATATATATATATACACATATATATATAAAAATGTATCTATGCATATATGTGTATCCATGAAATCAAGAGTTTTATTCTCTATTGATTTGCAGATAGCAATAAGGCTTTAAAAATCATGACAAGAACTTTACCAAATCTATTTCGTGTAGAATAAAAGAAAAATAATCTTAAGCTTGGCTTTAAAACAAACCATATCAGGTCAACCCATTTACTCCTGCTCAAATCCTATTAACTTCCCGAACGGGACACCAGAGGTGCTAAAGTGATTTCCATGTTAAGGAGTCACTATTACACCACTCCAGGAAGTCATATTTATGAAATATCCCAAAAATTGCAAAAATGTTTCATCAAGACATCTTCATACAGACAAAGCCTTATTGTTCCCTGGACTAAAGGAAGTCAAAGTCAGGAGAATACATGCTGAAGACACTGGCTGCTGTAACCTAAGAACTCAGATAATAACCAATAGATGCTTCATCTGGCAGGCTTAATCACAAAGAGATCATCAGCAGCAGCTACCTGTGGTAATCCTGGACACAGTAAGGGTTGTTGTTGTCATCAGTAATGAATGGTGCACCCTCCAGTACACAGGAGCAGGTGCTGCAGCGAAAACAGTGGGCATGGAAACACTGGCCCACCGCCTTCAGCACACGGTCAGTTATTTTCTCTCCACATCGGGAACACACTGCCAGGGAACTCTGAGGAGCAGCAGAGAGGACATATAGTGTTACTGAGATGGAGATATACAGTACTGTAAATAACCTGGACGCTCTCTGGAGGATGGCCCATTAGCTGGGTCAACATCACTCAGCAGTTTCTACATACTCTGGGTACTGAACACTAACACAGGCAATGTTTACTTATCAGAGATAGGACTTTTTTAGGTTATGCCTGCTCCTGCTTAGAAAATGACAGAAATCCAAATGAAAAATTAATATTTAAAATGCAGGTTGATTAGGCTGTAAACAAAGAGATTTTCCATACATATGGTGTACATGTTGTAGTTTGACCATGCAACCAGTGTTAACCAAAAATCGAACATTTATACCAAAAATACAAAGAGCAAACATTTCTTTCACAACTCTGCCAACAGCACTCTGACTCAGTGGGCGTCTTCTCACCATGTAGCAGTCCTCACACTGGGGGGATCCATCCCTGTCATAGAACTGCATGCCCTGCAGGGGGCGGTGGCAGCTCATGCAACAGAAGCAGTTGGAGTGGAAGAGTTTATCCATGGCCCTCACAGCTGGCTGTGTTCTTGACAGACCCTCTCCACACTTTCCACAGACCTCTAACAGTGTAAAACAGGAGGGAGGGGAGAGGTGCACACAGAGGGGAAGAGGGTTAATTAGACAAAAACACATTCAGAAATATGAGAGATGCAAAATGTTTTGGCATATTATTTATATCAGATAACCGTTAAAAAAAAAACTTCTATGAGTTTAGCAAATATTTACTACCAAAGAACTGGCAATAAGTAAAAGCAGAATGTTGGATCCCATGAGGTGTAACATTACGTTCCTAGAGTTTGTAAAGTCCCATGTCCTGCAAAGATGTATTGTTAGACAGGGTTTGGGAAGCAGAAGAACAAAACATGTTTAACAAAACTCACAGGTCACAGAGAAGTGCTCCGTGCCTCTTCAAAGAAAATGCCCCTCAGATCAGAGAGTTTCCAAAGGGGAGGGGAAAAGAGCTGCATCTGATCCTCTACAGGGACCAGATTTTTGGGTTTTTCTATAACTCACTTCAGATTCTTGGTTAATAGACATCCAAGACATGATGCACCGTCAAACACCAGAACATGGGACCTTTAAGCAAGACTATGAAGACATATCTCAGCTGATTTTTTTTCTTCATTAATCCTTTTAGCTTTTATTTTAAAGCCCAAAGTTGGAAAAAAATGTGTGTTGCACTGCAATCAAAGCATGATAAATCTTTCAAAAAGGGCAGATAAAGATCAAGCCAGAAACAACCCCGTGGTAGTCACTAAAATTATGACATGACTGGATGTAAAACTTTTATAAGTTTTTTAAAAAATCGTTTTGTTTCAGGGAAATGATCAGAGAGAATCAGGTTTTAAAGACAATTTCACAGCAATGACTGATCTTAAAAACTTTCTTTCTCTTTAAATTTGAGAGGCTTTTCTTACCATCAGCCACTCTGCACTTTCTACAGAAAATGAATGGGACAAATTCTTGAAATCCAGGAACTTATTGGCAGAGGACACAACAGACTGGAATAATTTACTGCTACATTTTTCTGTGGCCTTCCATCGACTTCAGAACTTCTGCCTACTAACAGACAGGCTCCCACACAAACAGCTCAGGCCACAACGTATCAATTAATAAACAAATATAAACCTCATTAACAGTCCACATGTGAACCTAAGGTTGTCTAAACTGTACATGTTTATTCTAAATATCTGACGAATTCTGTGGAAATTTATTGAATACATGTAAGAACAGAACAGTTTAACTTCTGATAAAACATTGACAGGCCCAGCTAAAATTGCAATCCTGCTGCTGAGCTTAAAATAATGCATCTTGACTACTTTTTTTCTTTTTCATAGCTCACATCTCAAACCAGTGATTCTGTCTCGTTCGAGTTTCTTTCCTATTGCACCATAAACATTACATCATTACTATGCTTACAGGAATGTGGGCATGTACCTGTGGGAGGGGAAGTGATGACGGGTGCGTGTGTGTCCATGTCTTTTATGAAGTCCTTGGTCATCCTCTCCAGCTCCTCCACTTCCCTCATGTTCAGTGGAACACCTCCACCGGGGATTGGGACTGGTCCAGGGGGTGAGGGCTACATGGACACACCATCACAAACATGAAGCTATTAGTACACACATATACATTATTGACGTGGTGCCATATAACATGCTGTACAGAGCACATACACTGTTAGAGCATGTTTATTAATGCAGGATTCTGCTCTTCCGACTCTGACCAAAGGAAGGCATGCCATCACCCACCGTCTGAGTGTTTCTTTAATTCCAAGAACATTATGATGGCATATTTAACTTTATAAAAAATCTCCTTAGATATGTTAAGCACTGATCTGAGCTTTTTTTCTAGCTTCCTGAATAAGTATTTACATGGGGTATAACCCTTTTACATATATTATACACATTTTTATTTACAACTATAAATTCTACTGTCAATGCATTTTATTGTTAAAATAATCTAACACCCCAACACCCAAGAATTCCCAAGCAACCTCTTAAGCTGTCTGTATTTTTGTTTTTTTGGACACTTGACCCTTTAACTTCCAGCTTAACTGTTTGGCAGAGGTCATTCAATTCAGGAATATTTAATGTGTTAAATAAACACAACATGTCATAGTTTGTTTCTGTCAATGTTTAATGATATAGAAAAGCTGCAAACAAATCAAAAGAAATTATTTTGTTTGTAGGATTTAAAGGTTTAAAAAACTTAAAGCCACCATTATCATTACCATCATTATTTTAAAATACTTAACCATTACGAAGATATGTAAGTAAATATAAAGTGTGTTATTCATCAGAAACATTTTTTGTGTTTGTCAAACTCAATATAATCTATTTTAAGTTATTTTTGCATTTTTAGAGACATTTCTACCTTTTCTAATTGATTTTGTACCTTTTTTTTGCATTGTTGTCTTCACACTATCAGCTGTTGACTTTTAAAATCTTTACATCTCACAAGAAAATATCTGTTTTTTTTGGTTTGTTTCTGGTTTCCTTTGTTCTTTGAAGTGTTAATGGAGTCTAACAATGATTTGATTTGTTTTCTTAGAACATTCAATTTTCCTGAATTTAATGAGGACCTCTGCCAAACAGCCGAGCTGGTAGATAAAGCGTTAAATAAAAAAATAAAAAAAGAAACAGTATATATGTAAAGTACAGCTAGAACAAACCGTTGATGAAGGAGGAGATTTCATTGGCTGGTTAAAAGATGAGGGAGGAGACGAAATTGTCTTGGGCTGAGGTGGAGGAGGCACAGCGGCAGGAGGGTTTTGATTTGCGTTCACTGAACCAGCAAAAGGTGGATTTTTTATATGATTAAAGGCTGGAGCAGTCTCCACACTTTTCAGCTGAGCAGGTGGTGCAGCAGGTGGAGCCATGGGAACTGGAGGGAAAGAGCTTGTGGCAACGGGCAGTGCTGGTTTTTGTGCACCACTGCTTGGTGTTGTGTTCTGGTTCAGGTTCTGGTTTAGTTTTTGTGCGAGTGAGGCTGATGAAGTTGTTGGTCTCCCTCCAAAACCAGACTTCGGAGCCACTGCCGGACCTTTACTGAAGGGTTGAGCAGCAGAGTTGGGCCCAGAGTTGTGATTGGCTTGCCGGTTTGTTCTGGCTTTGAGTTCTTCCGCCCAGGGTGCTGGGGGTGGGCGGTCTCCCATCTCAGGAGGTGGGAGGAAGGAAAGTGCTGGTTTGGGGGCAGTCGGCGGTGGAGCTGATGGCTTGGGAGCTGGTACTGAAGAAAACTGGCCCGGTACCTTTTTAAAAAAAAATTAGAACAATATAATTACTCAGAGTTATGAACTTGGTAGAATCAAATCAAGACTTTCTGGGACATTTGAATACAGAATTTAAGCAACATAATACACCAACAGACAGTTTTTTATTTCTTGCATTGCTCAATGCATTTGATTTCTACTGTCAAAAGTTTAACAGGTTTTCATGAAACCTGAAGTTTTATACCTGTAGGCCTTAGTGTATTACATGAAACTTTTTATTTTAAAATAATTCTCCTCTGTTTGTAGAAGTTTTTATTTAAATGCTGTTATTAATTTGTTTACACACAGATCTAGAGGTATGCGGTGACAGGTGGAGTTTAATTGTTTTACAGTTCATCTTTGTAAATAGATGCAATCTGCTGCCAAATAACATTTCATATTAGTTATTAATGAAAAGAATCTTAATACAAAAACATATGCAGCACTAAAGGGACCAGTAGGACCTGGGGGATCATAAAGTCTGATAAATGCTATATATTTTTCCTTTTGTAACTTCCTAGGTGATCATGATGGCCTAAATAAGAATCCTGCCCTTTGACAGTGAGAACAAAATTCTATGTGAACCTTTAAGTAAGCAACGTCGCCCATGCCTGGTCTACACCCTTATTCAGATTAGTCAGGAACAAAAAGCTGCCTTTTACCACAAGATGTAATTCACAGAGGGGGATAATATTCAACGCTGCACTGCAGATGCTGCAAACTCACACTTTTATATTGCCGAATGACTTGTTTTGATTGAAAGTAAGCATTCAAGGTCTCCTCAGTTCACATACTTATCAGAGGCTCTTCATCTTCCTGACATTTATTTTGCTGTTTTGGGCCAACATTATTCCATCCTGATCCAGTACCTCCCCGTTGGATAAAAACACTTTCCATTTATGGCCCGCTCACTGGGTCTCTGGCAGCACACTTCGGCTTAATCACACTCTCATGCACTCAGCGTGCATCACTCCCTCTCTCTCTCTTTTTCACTCAAAGTGTCTCCTCTCCCAGTCCGAATCACCACCTACCTAGCTTTTATCTCTTTTCTCTTTCAGATATTTGTGCTGTATGTGCAGTTCACTTATCACTGAGCTTTCAACCTGAACAGATGAAGACAGGGACCAATGAAACCCAACTGGAATCTCGCCAAACTATTTTGCCTGACCTACCTACCTCGTTTTTTTGTCCCTCCCTCTGTGACTCATTCTCTACTCTACAGTGAAGCTTCCTGTGAGTCAAAGCCTGCTGTCATTTTTCTTCTTATTTTTCCTCCAGCTTGAACATCGATCAGTTTTCTACTTAAACTATAATTCCCGATGCTCTTTTCTTTGTACCTTAGGGTTGAAAGGTCCTCTGGTCTCCATTTCAGACAACAAGTCAGTTAGGGAGTCGAGCTGTTTGTCGAAGCTTGTCTGCTTCTCTATCAGCCTCTGGAAAAAAAGAAGACAGGAAGGAGACAATGCCATAAAAAATCATCAGTAAACATATTTAAAACTGCAAAACAAAAGAAGAACAAAACAAACGATGATGAAAGTGGATTAGCCCCACCCCTATAGGCCCTAAACTTTAAACTTCCTGATATTTTCAGGGTGAGATGCAAGTAACCTCTTACATGTTCATTTCTTAAGTTCAGTCAGGGGAAACTGATGTGAGAGCACAGCAACAACTCCACAGGAAAATTAAACACAAGCAGACGGAAGTGATAAAATTTATATCCTGCAACCAGACTGTATGAGGAATAACAGATAAATGTGATCTTCTTGGATATAAAAAACTGCTTTATTATCTTTTCTGCCCACTGGTATATACTTCTCAGCTCTTTTTTCATGTGAATGTATTCTTATCATTACAGACTCTGCTGCTGTGTCTATCTGGTTGGAGTTTTTACTGTTATGTTCTGTCTCAGGTGGAAGATTTTAGTGGCATCCTGCTGGAAATGTTCTAAAATTATCAGAAATGGATGTGTGAAAAAAGATTGTGTATGATAGTGGTGCTCGGATAAAACACGATTTACACTGAGGTGAAGTCCTGTAAATGTGCATGTATGAAGTGAAACGGCTTCAATTTTCACCTCAACTTTGTAGAGACAGTTTTCCATTCCTTCTAGTAAAACAATCAGCCAGAAGTGAGGGTCAGCTGAAGAGTGGACGCAGCACATGATACTCAACAACAAGGTGATTGATCAAGTTAATGTCCTGAGACTACAGCAAGGCAGGCCCAGTTTTCTTGCTTGAGATATAGTGTCTTGTTTGATTCATTTACCAGGAAGTCTTTCTCATTTCCCAGTTTACATGGTTGCAAATATAAGTAATCTTCATTTATACATCTCTAAGTTCATGCACACTTTTCTATTGCAGCGGTTTCCAACCTTGTTTCCTAAGGCCCCTCAAACATGAAAAAGGGCCAAGTTAGGATCTAAAATTAACATAATATATAGCTATTTCATTGTTACAGTCCAGATAGAACGAACCAATACAAATTATGTTTTTATCAAAATACCACTGGGGAAAAATGAATAAAGTGTGTTGTTATTGTTTTTAGCAATATTTGCTAGAAAGGTTTTGACAACTTTATAGCTGAGCCTTGAATCCACCCCTACAGAAATCTGGCCTTAACCCAATTGAACCCTGTTAAGGCCTCGGATTGCAGGTTGGGAACCACTACATTTCACCATGCCCATCACTACTTTAGTCCATGCACATATATTCCTGTTCATTTATAAATTTAGTGTTATGCAACTATATTTTACTGACTTATATTTCTGTTCATGTACACAGTACTCTAGTCCATCCACATAAACTTTTGCTCCTTATGTGCTCCTTTCTTCAGTCCATGCATGTACGCAGCATATTTATTCACATTTAGTTTTACTTTTTGTCAAAAATAACATGCCATGTATACATTTTTGCTGTTTCTGTTCTAGAGTAACTGTGTTCTATTGCTACTTTTGCTCGATTGTTATGTCTTGCCTTTGCTCTGTGTGTCAGTGGAAGAGCTGAAATGCAACTTCCTTTGGGATCAATAAAATAGCTATCCATCTGTGTCTGCCTGTTTAACTTGATTTAAAGGAAAAAGCTGCCAAAGCATCAGATCTACTGCCTCATCTGCTATCTCGGATGTGTTGTAAACATTACTAAGACTTCTGCAAAAGCCTTTTCTACGTTATGATTTGAGTATCTAGGGTCAGATTTTAGTGGTATCTATTCCTTAAAAGTGAGTATACACATTAAAAAAAACTTTAACTGGGCATTTTGTCATAGATAGTGACAGCTTTAATGATAAAAACAAATCAAATGAAATGATTCCTGATGAAAATGAGAACATTAACCTTACAATTTCCCTTCCCTGCTTGGATTTAAAAAAAAAAAACTTATCAGTTCCATGTTTTTTGCAATGACATTTTCATGATTAAATTGCTGGTGATTGAAAATAATGGACGTTGTTATTTTTATATGATTTTAAAGCTTTTTTTCTCTGAAGTTGTCGCTTTAAGTGATAGATAAATGGAACTGAACCACAACTATTATGGTCATACAGTAACCATTCTGACAATAAAACCCTTATTTGCATGTCTAAAACCATCTCAGTTACACGAATGGGCTCTAATTCTGTTAGAAGCATGAAACTGGTTGATTTTTCCCAACTAATGATAATATGATTTGTGTAAAAATCTCTAAAGACAGTATGTGCTGCCAAAACTCGATGGACTCTCTGTGGCCCCACAACAACAGCCCCTTGTGTCCTGACTGATTATCAAATTATTCAGAAAAATGGTTACATGCTGCGTGAGGGAGATACATGCAGAAAGGCACAGCAGCTTTGGCCTAATTTGGTAAAGAAACCACTGGGACTCACCTGTGGGTTGGCAGCAGCACTTAGAACACTCGTACCGGAGACAGGTACAGGTGGAGGGGGAGGAGGGGGAGGGGGAGAGGGACAGGTGGGCAGACAGGCACTCTCTTCAGGGGGAGCTGGGAGGGGCAGGTCGTCAGCCACTGGAGGTGGAGCAGGGAAGGCGGGAGGGGGGGCATCAGAGGCAGGGGGTGTGGTTTGGCATTCAAGGGGAGGGGCTGGCAAGTCATCATCCAGTGGTGGAGGAGGAGGAGGGGGCGGGAAGTCTGACAGAAATGAGGAGGGTTGATTGGTTAAAAGCAGTGACATAATGGTTTCTTGATAGTTTAAACTTGATATGCATGTTCATTATTGTCAATAACTGAACAGACATACTGAGTACGTAAATATCACATGTTGACTGAAAAGTATACACAAACATGAGAAGACAGCAATGTTTTTAACTCCTTGCAGATCTTGGCATTCCTAAGGCTGCACAAAATATTTAGAGCCCATATTTTGTCTTTGCTTTGACGCATATATTTGATTTCAATAACTGCCAGAGTAAGGATACAACTGCAAGTGTAAAAAAAAAAGAAACACCTCAGTTTCACATGCAGAGTACCCCTGATCCAAATATGTTCTCGTCGACTTGAGAAGCTCTGATTGAGCTCCTGCCTCATCATGGTCCCCTGCCAGCCAGTCAGTACAGCGCAATGTGATGACCAAAACTGCACTCACTCATCGGTCTACACTCTGGAAAGGACGACAAATCAATGATGGGGCTTAACAATGGTGCGCCCATTTGGGGAGACCAGGGGCACTAGCTGTTGCAGGCTGCTACTGGCCCCTTAAGAAGGTGGAGTCTGATAAGACCTCTAACTCAGACTTAATGTCTTTTGTACAGAAGTACACTATCACATGGAAGAGAAAGGAACCCACTAGAGTGTACAAAATTTGAAAAAGCACCACATGAACTCTTTAAAGTTTGCATTTGTAGAGTTCAAAAATGTGTTGGAAAGTTTGCCTGTTTCTTCAAAGCCTCTACAGATGCCTTTCTGCTTCTGTTTATCCATGAATATCACTTATTGTTTATTTAAATTGTGTGTGCAAGCTTCCAGAATTGCACAGTCTTCACATTGGTGCCCGTGCAATAGTGTCTTTAATTACTAAAAACAACAGCTAACTAAAAGTGTTTAAGAGCACAAACCTCCACCAAGGCATCTCCAATGTCCTGCAAGTTGTTGTGTGTGGAAAACTGCCCTATCTTGCACCAAATAAATCCTTGAAAAAATTAGTGGATTCACATCCAGATTTGAGTCACCATCAAAATCAAATCAGTTCTTTCTTGTGCCATGACCAACATGCCCTGACAATATCATCAAAATCTGCTGGAAACTTACTGAGTTATGGGCAAAAATGTGGAAACTGCCCTATCTCACTTATAATAACAATAATGATAGATTTGATTCAGATTGAACTTTAAATTTTTGCAATCTCAAAGTGCTGCAGGGCAAGATATAAACAATTGAGATAAATGCAATAAAAAAATGTAAAAAGGAGCAAAGATAAACTATTTCTTAAAGAAAGAAGGGCCATTAAAGAAGCTTAGCAAAATGATTTTTTTAAAGACAGGTTTTAGGATTTCTTTTAAAAGCATCCGTAGACCGTGGGGCTCTCCAATGGCCCACAGCCTTGGGGCAGTATAGGAAAAGGTCAGATCACCCATGACGCGGAACTTGGGTCAGGGGACCAAGCAACAAATCCTGTAAAAAAAAATCCTGGATCTGCATCCATATTCGAATAACCACAAAAACAAAACCACTTCTTCAAAATGTAATCAAAATCTATCCATAACTTTTCATGCTACCTTGCTAACAGACAGACAAACAAACAAACACTGGCAAACACACAAGTATCTTGGCAGAGGATATAAAACCACAGGGATGTAAATTGGGGAGACTGTCAGAGTGAATGAGTTCATTATGTCAATAAGACATGTTAAAGTTATACTGGCAGAGCTGCACAGCACTATAAAGGTAAATTCTCTAAGCAGCACAGACAGAGGCTTAAGCATCTCAGAAACAGTCCACAAAGTAGCAGTGCAGCACGTTAAAGTTATGCCTGTGAAGTGGGTCATAAAACAACAGTACAACACATCTGACTCTGCAGGCTGCAGGCTTTAGACGCAGCAGGGGATCTGGGGGGCAGCTGGCTGAGTGTATAAAACTAAAGATAGTCACAAAGTGGTTTAACAAATAGCATCAATAATGTAAATACCATCACAGAGTGAAGGAGGTGCTGGGGGTAGGTCTCCCACTCGACCAATAACACCTGTGCCTACTGGTGTTGGCGACGGGGCTGAGGGAGGAGTCACACTTTTGGGTCGTGGTGGTGCTACAGAGGCAAACTTCTTTGGCTGGTTGTAGAAGGATGGAGTGGTGACTTTAAAGTTCAGAGAGGACGTCACCATGAAAGGCTTGCTGCTGCTGGAGTCCTCCATTTTGAGTTGTTATCTGTGGATAGACACACAAAAAGATGGTGAGACACGGCTAAAGGTTACATTCATCTTCACAGGCAGGACTATTGTACGCCTGGGGTGTAGAAACAGGTTGTAGTGACGTTCAAACAACAGATACACAAGACTCGCTAGCACCCTCAATGAATGAAACAAACATTCACCAGCTGACTAAAGTCAAAGGGCTTACATTCCTTGGCAGCGTTAGCACGTCGGGTCTTTTGCTGGAGAATTAGTGGTGATGACACATCAGCAAAATATTTGGCGAGTCACAACTCCAAAACTACACACTAATTGTTCCCAGATTATCAGAGCTTTTTCCTTTACACCGAGTAGGAGACACATTTAACTGAAAACATATCAGGCTTTAAACTTCAAATGAAAGAAGGAAGTTTGATGGTGTCTGTGGGCGGTCGTCTTTCAGTGCACTGCAACATAGAAACAAAGAAGCTACAGAAAAGTCAAGATTGTAGTTTGATTGATTCAATCTGTTGTTGCTGTTGAGCGTTTATTTTAATTACCAAACTCTGACTTCTTTAATGTGAACCACCAAGACATTACACTACGTACAGTTTGTACATTTTACAGAGGAAAACAGCCTCTTAAGTCTTTGTGAAGCCTGTTAAAAGTTTAGTTTATTGTGGTTCCAGTGTCTCCTAAAATGTGGTGCTGACTATTTTCGGATTCAGAAAAATGGCTGTAAAGAAGAAAATAACCGGCAGGCATCCAACAAATCCAGCGTTAGTGTTTTAACACAAACGCCTGGCCCGTCTACTGTGGGAATGAGAGGGAAGTGTGTAAAAACGACCTGAGGCCATGTATACAGAGCTGACAGAGCAGACACAGTGGCACTCCCAGATGCAAGAGACGATTTAGAAGATGTCTAACACATGGCAGTTTACAGGGATGAAAAACAACATGACAGTATGTCCAGGGAAGACTTTGAGAATCAGAGACCAGAGCCAGTATCATAACATTTTCATGTGAGGTGCGTCACAAAGAAGGTGAGCTCAAATATTTACCTCACACATGCTGGTGGTTAAACAAATGTTGATGTTCTCTATAAAGATTCTTGGCAGAGTCCGAGCACATTTCTCTGAAGGCCACCGGCCGAAAACCTGACCTTTACTCAAAAGATGGGTTGTCGTACTTACATGTACCGCTGACCCTGTCATCCACACACACACACTAGATATTTGTGCACAGCATACACATCATTCCTGAACTGGAGCTGTTGCGGTTAAACATATCTTCCCTGAAGCTGTTAGCATGATGAAGGTCTAAACCAAATGATGCTAACGCATGCTCTTAAGCAATGTGTAGGAGTTTAACCTGAAATGTTTGACCAGCTTGAAGCTCTGAAACAGACCCATACCCCTGATGACGACAATGCTACAAAAATGATAACGAAAAATGGCCATCATGGCACACTGGTGCATAAAGAAGACAAGGGAAGTATGGTGTTAATCCCATATCACATTATTTCTAAGTATTATTTTTCTTGTGTAACGGTATAATATTACAGCATTAACAAATAAAGCTGTCATGCATTTTTATGACACTTTTAAGTGTTAAGCCTTGGGCTGAACAATATTGGGAAATAATTACATTGTAACATTTTTTCCTCTTGCAATTTACAGTACATTGTGATGTTTCAGGGGAATATCTAAACAAATGTTGTTTCTTTATAAGTGCAGCAATCATAGTTAGATCTTCAGCTCGTTTTCTTACAAGACCGAATGTTCTTATATTGCATGCTTCAGTCCCCTGACAGCAACTGTGATAAACACATAGAGGAGGGAAATTAAGGCTTACAATTGTACTTCTTCTGGCCTTTGTTTTTAACCAAGTTATACAGTTCCTTTTCTAAGAGCAGCCCCATGATTTTAACTTCTAAAACCCAATATTTGCACAGCTGAGCATTTGTGGTTGTCGCATTGAAGACAAAGTGTCCTTACAAGTTACTATTTGGTAAGTTATGTACTAGAGACACGTAAAATGACTATATTTGACTCTGATTAAAAAAGACAAAGGAAAGAAAAACCATCTGAGAGTCTCTGTTGCCATTTCTGAGTTGTGTTTGTGTCAAGCATCGCATGTAGGCTTGCACCTTACGTGCCGGACTTGCATGCATTCAAGTCTTCTGATAGTGACGATAGGCAGATTATAGAAGATAGTCAAAAGGATAAGAAAAACAGTAGTTTGATATCAAACACACAAAAGGCAGCATTTTGCCTCTCAGATGACAGATATTGCATAGGTTGTGCTGTGACTATAGCTGACTTTTATTGTGGAAAAACCTGTCAGATCTTTTAACTGTATCATCGTCAGAGATTGACAGGCTGATGACACACGGAGCTGCAGTGTTCACAGATGCCTCATGACTCCTAAAGCTTCTCTGGATCATACTAAACCTAAAGCAAGACATGTTATCAATTCTAACCAGGAATTGGTTTTCATTTCCCATCTCTAGCTGCTACCAACACCAGTATATCACTCAGTACTACTATAGACTAAAACTGAATATTCTGATGCTTAGAATTGTTTGATTTATTTAATACATCACTGTTATTATATTGACAAACATTAACAAAATTAACCTAGCATTTTTATTGCTGTGATATCAAATATGTAGCAATATTTGTTTTTTACTAGGGCTGTGAATAGATTGTTTTAACATTGTAGTTGCGAAGTGTGCTGATGCAATATTCAAACTGCAGGATGTTCATCGTCAGTCACATGACTTAATGTATTATGCTGCCATTTGTACATTTGTATAATGGAACTGGAATTTTTCTCATCTCCTTAGCTTTGTACTTTAAAAGTCTTTCAGGCATCATCATCCTAAGGCTAACTCAGAGATCACAGAACTGGCTAAGTCATCAAGTTTCCAGCCCTAGAAAAGGTACAAGCTACAGGCCACACTCCTAATAGACACACACAGAGGTGATGACTCCAAAAACGACTCCTACAAATATAGACTTTAAATTAGGCCTGGGAAAAAAAATCGCAAAGATTTAAAAATCGAGTTGGCAAGTCAAATCCATTTGTTTTTACTGAAACTTAAGTTTAACATTTTTTTTTTTAATTCAACCCGTTCATTTCACATTAGCTCTTTGGCACTTTTCTCATTACTATGTACACTTTTACATTTTTTACAGCAAGAGCTGAGTTTTCTATTAAGATTTTTATTTTTTTAACAACAAGCGTTGCTGTTAAAAAGGCATTTTGTTCTCTTCATAGTTAATTCAAACAAGTGTATAAACTACAGTGCACAGGCACTTTGTGTTGATTTCTGTGTTGATTTTTTTTGACCTGGAGGCACTTTAAATGTAGATTTTAAGTATAAATATATGTATATTTTGGACATAAATTTACAGTGAGCAGTTATTTAAAAACATTTTTTGAACTTGCAGATTTTTTGGGGGGGGGGGGGGGGGGGGGGATTACCCAGTTCTACTTTGAATTTATTTTTTTCTTTAACTTTTTCTTTCAGCATAACCTGAAAAAATACTGTAAATATGGATCTTTCGTGAATATCTGACCAAAGGAACACTCGTTTAAACACCATTATACATATGGACAGAATTTATCTAGAAATGGCCCTTAATAAAAATCACAAGATCACAGGAGGAAAAAACAGAGTAAAACATTTTACCCAATATCACTCAGCTCCAGTTTTAACAAGAATTGTGTTAAGCTTACAAATCTGTTTTTATGATCATTTCCTTTCAGACAAGTAATTCAGCCTTTGACAATATTAAAGTCCAATATCATGCAGATACAACATAAATGGCCAGAAGAACATAAATGAGATAATGGTTATAAATACAGATGGTGGCTTTCCCAGCTGGCAAACAAATGTAATTCTGTACCAAGAAGTCATGCCTCCAAATATGTCTTTCTACAAAAAGGGATTCAAGGAGTATTTTCTTTGAGGACTTGGACTCAAAGTTTCTTTGAAAACAGTCTATTCAGTCTTTGTTATCACTGCCGCAGGAACACAAGTCCCTTCATTAATAGCATTAAGTTTGGTTAATATTCTTTGGAACAGCTTTCTTGAAATGTTTTTCTTGCTATTTTTCTTCATATTATTATTATTATTGTTGCTTTTTTCTGCAGAAGGGCACAAGGATGTAAAAATGAACAAATGAGAACGACTGTGCCATGATCCCCTCTCAGGTGAAGGTCATTAAGATAAAGATAATAAAATATTTAACACTGGTGATTTTAGTCCTTTTTTGTCTAATAATGAAACAACCTTAATGGTGTTACCTAGTGTTTTGTTCTTTTTAGGGCTGCACCAATTCATGGGTGAGCCTTTACCAGCACTTACTGCTGATTCAAAGAAGAGATTTTCTTTCTACACGGAAGAGGATCGCCTACTTGACAAACTGTTTTCATGGTCAAAACAAAGAGAAACTGTTGACACTAAGAGGTTCAAAACCAAAAGAAAGTATGGCCAAAGTCTTGGCATGAGAAAGAGCAACTGGTTAAATTGTTATTTCAAACATTAGTATCAACTGTAGTGTTAAGGGATAGGAACTGATAAGATTTACTGATGCCAATGCAGTTATCGACTCTGCTTATCGGAAGTTGGCCTTCAAAGGTTTTCACCGTCAACAAAGCCACTATTAATATTCAAAGCTGTGATACTTAAATGAATGCTCCAGCAAGTTGCTGGTGTTTCCGCCCATTAAAAATTATGCAGTTAGCATCATATTGTTGAAAATTAAGTCACAATTTAACCACTTTTTCCCTTTTTATTAACATTTCTGCTGATTGCCTCTAACAAGAGAGTGACATCCATGATTTACAAGGCATGCTGAACGAAGTGGAAGAAACTGATAAGGAACTTGTTAAGCAAAAAGACTTATGATATCAAATCCTTGAGGGAGTTATGGACTCTTAACTGGAGTTGGTGTTCAGTTCCCATCCCTTGTAGCATTCTTTTCTAAACAGAGATTAACTACTCATGGTCATTTTGTCTTTGCCTTTAAGAGTGACATGTTCCTTTGACACAAAATGCTGAGTAGTTGCCCACTGGGGCCTCTAAAAAGCCACATAATGCTTTGTTATCACTGTGGGCTCAAACCACAGACTGTGTTTAAAAAACAAGGAGACGATGACTAATGGTTCTCATCATTTCATAACTATCACTTAAGTTAAAGAAATATCCAAAAGAAGGCATAAAACTTTAAACACTATATCTTGAGGGGTCATATTTCAAAGTCAAAGTCTTACAACCCAGGAGAAGTGAAAGACTTTAAACTTTCTTCTACTTGGTTGGGACACAGAGCACTTCATGTTGTGACAAGACAAAACAGCCTTTGAGCTCATGTTGGTATCTTTGCTGCTTGTTTCATAACCGATGTCTCTGATGGGCGGGAGTTCTGTCTTTTCTCTTCTGAATTTTCAGTCTTCCTTTGAAATAAGCTTCACTGACTTTGTACTCATTAAACCAAACATGTCCAGAATCAAGAGACAGTAATGTTCAATAGCATGTTGACAGATTGACCTTTTCATGGAGTCAGTGAATAATCACAAACATATCATTATGAATCATAACTGTGTTTGGTAAAGCCTCTATTTAAGAATATGTCCATGTAAGGGAATAAAAATGAACAGTGTCTGAACAAAACTATCAGATAGATCGTGTATGTGTTACACATAAATGTTTGAAAGTAATTTGATAAATGTTTTAGACTAACACTGATTGGTCATTAACTTTGTAAAGCTCCCTGAACTTACAAAAGTTAAGCTTGAGGAACATAAGCATCATCAACACTACTTGCAGGTGGACAATTCTATTTTAAGGCCAAAATTGAATGCAGTATTCAAACAGGATAGAAGACAATAATGTTCATATGAAAAATGCCAGGAACAGTCATATAGTCATTGACAACCACAAAATCTGTTTGAAACAATTAAGCTGAATTGGAAATTGTCACCAATTTTATTCTATTAAAGGGCACTACTTAAAAATAAGAGGTACTACTGATAACCATGTGTTATTTCTAACAAGGAATGGGGATCAGCTGATCCCTTTTTCTGCTACCCTTATTAATATTCCTTTTAGGGCTGAAAGATATATCATTATCATATCTATATCGGGAAATGAACATTCAAGATACTAATATCGAAAAAGCAACAATATAAACAATATAGATTTCCCCCATGCTCACTCTGCATGTACAGCTCTGGAAATCACAGCAAATTTCATTTTTACAATTGCACTTGAATGCACCGTTTGGTTTTCACCGAACCCGTATTCAAATCATATTGTATCAATATCTAGAAATCTGGCATGAATATTGAGATATGAACAGGGCCGTAGATAAACAACAGGAATTTAACAATCCAACTTTTTTGAATAACTGCGACCAAATGATTTTTTATTTTGAAATAAACATCAGATCCTCATACACCTGTCCGTGGAGTTTGGTTTTACACTGAGGTTCCCAGTTTCTGTCACCACTGTAATAAACAAAAATGTAAATCCAGGGATCTGTTTTTCTTAAATCTTGTGCTCATGCACTCTTCCACTTGTGCTCTGAGCGTAGGTATACATACAGTAATTCTGAGTCTGTACAATGTGCACAACTGGAGGACAGTCTAGGCACACAGGAGCACTCAACCTCCTGATCTGGAAGAATTCAATTCAGAGGTGAGAACTAAGAAAACAGTAGTAATCAATAGAATCATCAGATCAGCTTGAACGATGGCCAATGGATAAAAGGATAAACACACCCTGTCAGCCAAATGAATGTCATTGAATTTTTCTCTGTACTCAGAGAAGGAAGCAATTTATTGTGTCAAGTGGTGACTTTCAGACAGCTGAGTGTGATTGTTAATAAGCTTCTAAAACTGAGCAAGTCTCCATGAACGTCTCTCTATTGGAATTCATAGATATGCCTGTGGCCGCTTCTAATCACACGTGGTGTTTATACTACACTGTATATAGTATCCTGTGCAACCCTCCCTATCTGTCAGACAAAACATACCATGAAAGGACTTTAGGTTCTTCGTACTCTCCTGATTTAGATGCATCAATATTATTAAACAAACCATCAGTATAAAATAAATAACAATTAGTGGCCTAAGATTGGCTCTGTTGTCAGAGAGAACCACAAAATAAGAAATCGACTTAAAGCTGTGCTTCACTTTCCCACTTAAATAATTCAGAAAATTGCTGCATGCATCAATAAAGGAAAGGATGGCGCAGCTCAATCAAAGATGCCAGCTGCTCTGACGGCAAAGGGAAAATTGAGGGGATCATTTTGCGCGTAGGAAGGAATGAAAGAATTACATTTTGCAAATTAAGTCAAGCAAAAAAAAAAGAAAAACAGCAAAAAAGCTCACAAAGTCAGTGTCCTGGCCTGCTCTATGATAAATAAGACACTTAATGAAAAGCCAGGCTGTCAGGTTATAGTTAGGACACAGCTCTTGACTTTCAATAAAGGCCTAAAGTTTGAATATTAACAAAGTGCTCAAAGCTGAGCACTAATGGCTCTCTAAAAGGAGGACGTGACAAGGCTGGGTATAACTGTGATTTAGCCTTTTCATTACAGTACTTAAGCTACCTTGTTCCTGAAGGACAATATGCAATACTCTTCTCAATTATTCAACAGTGATGATAAGTTGTGGTCAGGTTCCATCTGTTTCTTCATACAGTCCAGAGGGACTTCAGACGATGAGATCAGCTCTCCACTCTGCCTCAGAGGTCCTACAGCAAATCCATCTTGAAACCTGATCCTTGAGATGAGAGACCCTCGACTGAGGTACATATTTGGCACTTCAACTCCATGACATCACCTTTTTATGCTTTCTTTTCCTGTTTGACTTCATTGAGCCATTGTTTCAATGCATGTCTCTGCTCTCTGTTGTGCATTTTCACCCCAAAGATTTAATATTTGTAGAATAAATCTGCTCTTTGATGGATATGTTTGTTTGGCGGAACATCAGTCTTTTACTTTGGCTCTCCTCTCCAATCCTCCTCATTCATTTCTCATTCATCGACTGAACTCAGTGACATGACTATGGGCCCCAGTTAATCATTTCTATGCTGTAGTTTTGATGGATGGTACTGCGTCGCTTTTAGGAGGCTGGAATAAGCCAAAATGTCTCTGCAGTTTTATGCTGATTCAGCTTGGCTAGACTAATGATGCATTTTCACCATGCAGCTTGGTTTAGTTCAATGCAGTCTGGTACAGCAAACCCTGATCTTGCTTGAATTTCCACAGCAGACTCTGCCCACACTTGGACTTCAGTGCATCTAGCTCCACTTTTTAGAGTCACATAAGCCTGCAGCCCCAAAAAAACAGATCCACTATTATAGGGCCTTTCCTATCTAGTGACAGCTGAAGTGCAAATAACTGTTTGCTGTACCAAACCAAACTGAAAAAGAGCAATAGGTGGAAATAAGGGATGCTCAAGAATGGATTTTTGTTGACACTTAAAGCCCAGTTCAGACCAAACATTAGCAGTGGTAAGAGACGGTTCAGAATGTTGCAAAACTAATAAACTGATCCTTAGGCAACACCATCCAGCTGATGGTGTTGCCTGAGATTCAGTTTATCAAATCACCAGCTGGTTTGAGAACATCTGGCGTGTGTTTTAACAACCAAGCAGCAAACGGAAACCAAGACAGAAAAGGAGTGAAGTAGAAAACACTGTATGTACTCAGCAGATTATGTTTATCAGTGGTTATTGCCCATTTGTTGCCAAAAACGCACATTACTGTCAGCCATTTCCTTAGTTAAATACAGTCCTGTCTGTGGAGGTTATCCTGAGAGGCAGTGCATGTTCCTGCTACTGGAGTAACTGCAATAAATTGCCAAAATGTGGGATACATTCAGCCTAAAACTCACTGCAGACGTTGGAGTAAGCGCCTGGGTTTCTTATTTAAACACACATAGGCAACTTAAAAGTCTCAATCCTCTGATTTTTTTTGTTTTCCCCATTTCTGTCAGGGGCAGGCTTGTAGCTTTAAGCAAATCATGTTCCCTGTCTTCATTTGTGTCATATATTCACCAGGAACAAGACGTGCATGCTTTGCAGAAGTGAATGGTGAAGCAGGGGGTTGTTTCTATGGAGACGACACAAAGTCTCAAACACATAAACAACAATAACATCCCCCTGCTCAGTGTTGACTCTGCTGTGGTGGGCAGCAGGTGAATGTGTACTTTACAAGGAGGAAGTGCGTCTAAAATGGTGTATAAATAAATTAGCAGATGTGTGAATCAGTTCTGATTCTTCATATGAGTAAGATCTGATTTTAATGCAAAAGGATTTTTGGACACAGCTCAGTTTCAAATGTATTAAAATTTCCCCCACAGAGACTCAAACATGTTAACTTGCATTTCCTCTGTAAACTGTCTGACTTTATAAACAATGTACAACAGTGTCTCTTCAAAGTCCAGATGCCTGTGATAACATGATGACCCTGGGCTGAAACCAAAGCATTTCCTTCTTACTCTCTCCAAGTAAATGTATAATTCAATCAGGCACAGACAAAGATCATTTTACACATGGCAATTTAATTTTTTTATTCCTGTATTTGTTTCCTTGTAAATTTACAATTTTTTAGATCTCAAAATTGAGTTTTTTTCCCCCCAAAATGTATGCATCTGTTTTTAAGAGGCCCTGATATGCTGTCGTATCCCAACCATCTATCATTAAAGGAAATGTTAGTATGAGTCACATGAGAGAGACATCTACTAAACCTCCTGTCATGAATGCATAGCTGCAGAGCAACATCTCCATTTGAAAGAAGATTCTTATGCAGAAATGCAAACTATTTTCTGTAGCTGCTGACGTTAGCCGGCGCTCCAGCACTCTACAGCCCTTTTCACAAGTGAAGCTGTTTTATTGTCAGAGAGAACTCCAGGATTATCTACCCCCAAAAATCCCACATCTGCTTGTCTCAAGGGTCTGAAATCAATTCTTTTACTTCCCCACCAGGGTGGTGCGTTGTTAAAAATTTAAAGGGCCAAGGATATTTCTTCACTGTCCAAAAAACAAACTATTATTTATAGTTAAATGCTTTTGTTTCTGTGCATTTAATTTGGCTAAATCTGACATACATTAAATTATTTGACAGCGTCATATTTATATACTACTAATCAAAAATGAGAAAATTTGAGTGTTTTTTTTTAAAAAATAGTCACTCAGCATGTGTTCATACACAGCTGAATATGGTGCTTGGTGTTTGTTAATGTTGGACCCTGCTTGTCCCTCACAGTTTGCCTGCCGGTCAATAGAGGGGTCCAGCATGTACATTTTAAGTGAAAAATCCTCTTATTTGGATTCACAGCATGTTAAAGCATTTGAGCAACTGTACAGAGCGCACTGCTGATGAGTTCTGTCAAACAGCAGAAACACATACAAGTGAACTTATGAAATAAAAGAAACTCAGCGCCACCATTGAATGCTTTATATTTCTGTGGGTAGAAGAAGATGCCAAAACTTATATCATGCCAGTAACATGAGGTGTTCCTTTTTAAAACGCAGCTTAAGACAGTAACTCTTGGACAAACCCTTATTTGAGTGCTAAAACCTGGCAGGTTTGTTCCTCTTATCTTATCAGCCACTGAGCACACAGAGCCAGATGAATGTAATCAAACTACAAGGATATGAAACCAGCAGGATCGTGGGCTTGTGCACACAATTGCTTCAACAAACTCATGTGCACACTTTCTAATGCCTAAGTGTTTTTGTCGGCACTAAAGTTTTATATTACCCACTTTCCCCTCATGGTGTACCTTGTAGGGACTGCACCACTTTTTAAAGGGGGAATCTGCCAAACTCAGCCACTGTTGCTTACTTGGTGGTTATGGTGGAACAAAATGTGGTTTATATAATCTGCTACTGCTTTTAAAGGTCAGATGGAAGTGTTAAAGTTCTGCTTAAGTCTTTCTTGTCCTATTTTTTCATGCGTTTGCCCTTATTTTCTTTGGACTGTTATGCAATGCTCCATGTAAGACTGAGGCCACATGCATTTCAGGGGGGCTGGACAATACTTGACCAATTAAAAAGGTAAAGGTGAGCTGAGTACAACTTTATCAGCTCAATTTCTTTTATCTAAATGCATATAATATTCTATATAATGATTTTAATGTACAATCCACCCAAAAGAGAACCAAAATTCCTCACATCACATCTTCCATGTTTGGCCAGCCATTGGATCAGTGACCAGTGTTGTTCATGAAACTCTCCATTGTTCTGATGTTAATAGCACACCCAGTTTCTGGGAAAGCGTGTCTAGGCCGGGGGGTTACTAATGCGGGGACAAACAACCCAATCTTACAGGTCAGTGGGCACGAACTGAGCACCAGCTCCCTCTCAGACTACAGTTAGACAATGGATTAAACAGGCAACATTTCAAAACTGATAATAACATCAGCCGATGGGCTCTGTGTCAAGCTCTCACCCAAACAACCTAATCTGTTTGACATAGTGAGGAATGATGTGGGCCAAATTTGAGTCACAAGACGGGGAGAGACAAAATCAAAGAGCTTGATATTCAGTGGTTCAGAGCAAAGAGATGCCCTAAAATAGCTTCTGTGTCTTAACTCGTACAGGCCACAATTAGGCAGGATTTCTTCTCACCCCAATCATTAAGGGGAGCATACGACCATTTGTAGATCTTTATTCAAAGATTTCAATTTGCCGAAACCATTTCAGTGAGGCGTCAGTGACTGATCCCAGGGTTTTCTAACAGAAGCACCACACTAACCTCAGGCTAACCCAACCAAGAGCTTTACTCTCTAAGTTATTCTTAAACACAGGCTTGAGGCCGAGGCTCTCCCTCTATCAAGCTGATGAAAAGGCATATCAGGGAGGCAAGGCACCCTACACTTCTAATAACAGGATTTTCACATTCTTGGAGTTGCAGAAATTCTTTGCTAAAATTATCACGATTCTCATATATCCATCCAGCATCCTCTATAAGCACGCAGGGCCTTGTCAGATCCCTTCAGATCCTTTAATACATGTTGGAAGGCAAAACTAGGTCAATGGGTTAGAGGGCCATACAATGATGAAACATTCGAGACAGCTTCACTAATAAGCCACATCACTGGTGAACCAAAATACCCAAACACACCAAAATAACAGGCTATCTGTAATAACAGTGCTATCAGGAAGCCCTTCCTTGATGCCCTGCTCCCTTTGGCACCCCAATGATTAGCCAGGTTTAGGAATGTGTTAGCTGAAGCTTTAGTAGGTGACAGAAATAAAATGAAATAGAGAAGTTTTGTAATTGATATCTTACTACAACATAAGTTTATAATTTCCTGCAAAGCAATAACATCATACTGTCACAAGGGATGGTCAGCATGAGAGATGAAGAAGGAGACCAGAAAGTAATCATGGCAGGCAGGAGAGAGAGGTGGTCTAAATTGTGTCTTCACTTTACACAAGACGATGTTAACAGTACAGTGTGTGATCTCAAGAGCATAAACACCTTAACCTTAAAAAGAAGCTGGATTTGCAATATTCCATATCTGTCATCAGTCAGATACATCTTACACCGTTGTTAGGTCAGACAACGACTGGGCTTAACAGCATCGTTTGAAGGACAAAGAGCCAGTACATACGCATGTGGGGCAGTCGTGCTGAAAGTGAGAAGACTGACAAAAATGATGGATTTTACAGTACAGTTCTACAGGGGTGGTAACGGGGGAGAAAATATATGATGAATAGCTGTTTTTTTCTAATATCAATTTATAAACTTTCTGTTACAGGTCTATGAGGATCTGATTGAGCTTCATATACAAAAATGCCATGTTTGTCCTTTTTTTGACAGTAAGAAAAGCAACATATAGGTATCTTCCCATGGACTAACTCTCTTGAAATAGTGTTTAAATACAAAGAAACAAGAGACCTGTTTGAACATTTAGGAGATGACATTAGTTTTCTGTAATCTTCTGGTGTAATAAATGCTGTGTATGTTAAAATACTCTGGTCTGGGCTTTGAAATGGGGTTACAGGACAAGGTAAATGTACACTTTCTGAGTCTCGTGAGATTAATGAGGATTTACCATATGAAATAAAGTATTTTAAATGTATAAAATAGTCAAAATCTCAATAATTTCAGGACTACAATATTTCATTCACCATTTATCCAAGGATACAAGTCAAAGAGCGTTTTCTAAAAGTAAAAAGCTAATGTGTGTCTTTGGACAGAAACATTTGGCTGTGCTAATTGTAAGGAGTTCAATATTACAGTATATCGTCATATTTATATATTGCCAAACAGATGCTTGATTCGTCAGAGCTGGTTTGGGACAGGGCCCAGTTTGGTATCTTTGCATGAAGTCCAAAAGTTCTCGCAGGGCGCCTGCAGTAATGTGTTAATATGTTAGCTGCAGGTGTAAACACGTGAGACAGAAATACTCTGTACAGGAAAAACATAAATATAGCAAAGTGGGAAGATATAGTACAGTGGGTCACAGCAAGCAGAGACAGGCAACTCGGTTAATATCTCACATTTCTTCGTTAATAAGCCAAATAAACAATGTCGGAAAGAGAGCTTTTCAAAGGCTAAAGCCACACGTCAGTTCGATTGACGGCTTCAACAGCTCATACGCAATAGTCCACATTTGCCCTCGTATGATTCAGTGTAATGACGCAGGCTTGTCTTATTCATACTACCAAAATGAATCAGGGTGCCATTCAGCCTCACACCTTTAATACACACGAGTATTGGTGTTAAGCTCACGGTTATTAAATGACTGCTCACCTGTGTATCGGTCCAGCCTCGTCTGTTTAGCCGGTTTTAACGTTAATGTTTCCTGCGCGCTAACCATCAATCCCACCAACGTTAGCTTCACGCGCACACACCCCTTACAACCAGCGTACCACACTAACGGTCCACGCTGTGGTTAGTTTCGGCGGTCAAGCCCTCTGAAGCCGCCCCATTTTGGTCTTACCTCATATGGCAGTGACGACGACCTCTCTTCACTGTGCTGTCACCGAGTGAAATGTGATTGTACTTGTACAACGCTTAACTTACAGCTGCATAGCTGCTAGGCTAGCTAGCACGGTCAACTTTTTAGCTGGACTTCCTGTTGTGACTTCCGCATAGTACCGCACGCCTTATCGTCAGTGCACATCAGCTGGTGTAGCAAGGTAAAGTATGAGGACAGGGGGCTTTAGTTTTATTTTATCTACTATATGACCGGGAGCAATAATAAAATGAGCACCTTCCTTCATGAGGTATTTTTGACCTGAAGCTCTAACATTTTGGTGCCATGTTGGCGTGACTATGCTTCTCAACTGGTGGTTTGGGACCCAGATGTGGGAGATGCAGCTGTTCTCACTGGGTTTCAAATACCAAAAAAAAAAGTAGCAAAAGTCCATGGTTTATGGGTTCTCCAAAAAGACATACAACTAGGTATCATATCTAATAAGACAGCTTACCTTGAATACATGGATAATGGTGGTTTTCTTGAGATCACGTTTTATTTATCTAACTGTCTATGGATAACAGGGCTAGTTTTTCAATTTTGTTAAATTAAATTCTTATGAGCCATAGAAAATAACTTTAATCAACAAGTTATGAAAAAATGCATATGTATCCCCCCAGGCTTGTGTAATCATATCCTGTCATTTTGCTCAATCATATGTCTTTTTAATTCTTTAGGGTTAAAGCTGCAACATTTATGACCAGTTGTATATCACTGATCAAACCATTATGGGTCTCAGTTTCTCACAAAGAATTATACAGGGGATTGTAAGGGCAGTCCAGTTCAGAACCACTCAGGTAAAATACTGCCTGAAGTGATATTCTTACATGCCATTTCCTGAAGTATTAAAAGCAAGCCGTCTGTCACCAAATCTATACTATCCTGATAGCTGCAAAGATTTGACCATATTAGGGAACATTTGCCAATCTGCTCCACACCCCAAAAAGTGAGAAGTGTCAAATGTGACTTACCTTCCCTATACAGCTGCAGTGTGGATCTCCCTTTTCTTCCCCTTTCTTTTGTTCTTCTTTTTCTCCTGGTCCAGGCTGAGTAAGAGGTGACTGTAATGGTAACTTCTCTTTCTCTCTTCCCCTTCTCCAGTTATTAGACCCTCCCCCTTTGCTTTTCAGTCTGGAAAAGGAATGACACCATCCTTCCAAACAAGTTCTTTCTCGTTTCACTTTGGCTCAGAACCCGTGTATCACAATGTAAACAGCACCCTCTCTCTCTCTCTCTCTCTCTCTCACTCTCTCTCTCTCTCTCTCGCTGTATGTGTGCTTGTTAAACTGTACGTGTTCATAAAGTGTCCAGTAAAACCCCTCCTCCTCCTCCCCCTCCCCACCGCTCTCTTTTCTCTCTGGATATTTGCAGCATTCTTCAGTCAATGACATCAACCCTGTTGCCTCTCCTTGTAAGGTCAGACTGAGGGAATGAGGGAGCAAGAGGGGGGAGAGATAATGGGGCCAGAGGCTTGATTAGACACAGACTCTAAAAGCACTCAGGGTTTTAAACATAAGGAGGTGCCGGCTGGAGAAAGTATGCTCAAACTGCCTTGAAATGGTTCGACTTAAGTTGCTCAATGTACTGTAAGAAAAAAAGATAACTAGTTTTGTGCCATTCTTTCTCTTGCCTCAACAGGCGAGACTGCAGATCAGACCAAAAAGGTAGGATTGTGTGCTGTCTTTTGCCAAGTGTGTTGCGACTTCTTTTTTCTCTTTGGCAGTAAACATGTTAAGGCTCAGGCAGCTTTTCTCTACATGATTAGCACGCCTGATTACAGAGAGGAAACATTTTTTTTCCCTCCCTGTCTCTACTTGCTTTTCTCATCCTGGAGGATGTGTTCGTCCTCACCGTGATATTCACGACACCTCCCATCCTGAATAGTGGCCCCCTTTATGACTTGATATCCTTTTATTCCCCTCACCACCCACCCACACATACATCAAATACTTGGTAACTCACTGAGTCAACAGTCTTGTCAGTCGGTATGGCAACATTTTTAACTGTCTAAGATCAGTGAGTGAAACCATTTATAACATTTATGACTGAAAGATTTTGTGTTTTTTTGCCAATATCTGCTATGACAGTATTTCCAAACTCATTTTACCTGATACTGATTCATAAAGCCTCTCCTACAGTAAATTACCCGTGACACTTATTGTGATAGCCTTTTTCATGTAACATCTATGATTCAAAGTTTTCGGAGAGAAAAACGCTTAAAGGAGTCATATCATTTTTTTTTTATTTTATATGCCTCCTCATGTGTTTAACAAGTCTCCTCTGCATAATAGAGCACCTCTGTGGAACAAAGACAAATCATTGCAGCATGCAGCATTGAGATTACCCCCTCTCGCCCTCTTTGCATCACCAGCACCTGCCTAAAATATCTTGTTCCCCTACCCCCCATGAATAGACCTACCAGTGTGACGTCATACCATTGTTTCATTCTAAGCCCACTGGCTCAGCAAGACAGTTGCAGAGTGTAGACATTACAATGAATGCAGGGTTGTTGACAACATGGTGCAGAGCAGTGCTGAACTGACTAATCAGCACAGGGTAGACATGTAAACCAGTCAAAACAGACCAAGACCAAGTATGGACAGGAGCTTTAAAGCTGTAAGAGTGTCTAAGAGACTGAGAAGCACAAGTGCTAATTAAACATTAATTGCTGACCGTTAACTATTTTTAAATGAAATGACCAATTACTTCATAGTGATTGTGTTTGAATTTGAAAATCTGCCCGCCTTTTGGCTGATTATATTATAAAACCTCTAGTTTTTGATATCCTTGAGACCACGACAATACACCTAAAATGGTAACCATGGAATTGTAGACACTTTTGACACTTGATTGTCATATTTGCCTTAAAACTAAGAAAAAAAACCCAGAAGAATATGCAGTGACTACTGTACTTGCAGCCCCTTTTCATTCACGTCGGTCTGGTGGAAAAAAGGTCAAACTGATACTTGATTGCATTTTAAGATGTTTGATGTCTCAGCATTGACTCCTGCATTTGTTATGATTCAAGGTTTCATTAAGACAGTTTTTGGACTAATCTTATTTTTAATGAGAATTCAAAACTGGAATTTTTTATGAACAATTTCAATTTTATTTATTGAAGATGTTGTTGTTTGGACCTTAAATTAAAAAAACACATGGTTTAGCAAAGAGAACAAAATAAACATGTTGGAAAAAATTGCAGCGCTTTGTGGGCATGAATGTATGCATCCTGTCTCACTTCTTTATTTCCCTTATGATAAAATGACTTTGTTTTCTAGAGATCTTGAGAAATTAGCTCATTTCCATGGGAAGAGGAGTTTTGCTACCCCAGGACAACATACAAATGAGTCAAGATTAAAAAGCACAAGTAACATGTACTTGTTATAACAGCAAAATTGAGTTAAATGAGATCTATGGATGTAGGGCTTCTGTAGGTCTTTGCCACATACTTTTGCAGGCCCTCTGCAGCCCACTCTTTGGTCCTGACCTACCAGTTGATTCAGATAGTCACAAGGCGAGCTGCTTAGACTCATGACTTTCAGGTTGAGTCACTATCTGCATCCTTGCATTAATTCAGATTGTGAAACCATGGGCTGGCCTTTCCTATGCAAACCTCTGCAGCAGCTGTTGTATAACCTATTGCTGCCCGATTCATGTCTGCGACCTACAGGGAGTGGTCAGTGGGGTCTTTGATAGCCCATTGTCCCAAAAGGAATTTTTCCAGTCTCTCCTCACTTCCACTGGGACACAAATATGTGTCAAATTTCCACTTCCAGCATGACTCCACTGCTGTTGAGAAAATAAAGCCCACAGCATCCTGTCTGCTGCGGGCAGGCAGGTGACGTTTGAGAGAGTTTTTATCTCTCTAAACTCAAGCTAACCTATAAGCTAGCTTTCTGTTTGACTGGTGAAGACTATAGAAAGTAGGAATGACATGTTGTGTTCATCTGCCCTTTTCAGACGGCTGCTTTCATCAGCTGGAGCCATGATGGCTTGAGTTAAGGAAGTTTGCATCAGGCAGGGAGAAGGCAGCTT
Source organism: Scarus forsteni (assembly GCA_036419115.1). NCBI lineage: Eukaryota > Metazoa > Chordata > Actinopteri > Labriformes > Labridae > Scarus > Scarus forsteni. Next base: position 2,390,219 of record JAZDUH010000111.1, read on the forward strand.
TGGGGTCCAGTCAGGAGGTAAAGGGGGGGAAAAGTAGGAGGCTGTCAGAATCAGAGCCAGACAGCCTGGACCAAAGCCAAACCTTGGAATGAGCAATTCTTCTCCCCCTCCCACTTTAAGGTGCCACATTTCTCTCTTGCTCTCCCTCACTATCCCTCACTTCTGCTTGATGCAGTTTTTCACCACCTCTCCACCTCAGTCCCTCCATTTTCAAATCAACTCTCAAAACGCTCAACTGTGATTTCCCTTTATTCTCCAGCTATTAGGTTTTCTTCTCCTTTTCTTCTACCTCCCACTGTTCGTATGAGTAAGTGAGTGCTCAGGAAACTTCATGCCATTTCTGATCCGAACACCGTCTTGCTCTCATGACACACTGATTCTTTCAAATGGGAGAAAACTGAGACAGGATCAGTATTTAAGTTGCCCGTATTAATGTTTTAAGAGCAAAACTTTATGTTTGAGAAGAAATAAGTAGGTAATGACTTTGAACAGCATTGAATCCCAAAGGTTCAGACATAGTGGTTACATCTGTGTGCGTGCATCATGATTGAGGTCTGTCCTAAAAAAGAAATGGATTTGGCTAGCACATGCTCCTTACCAATAATTCAATGGCTATGGATTTTACAGATTTGTTGGGCTCCAAATAGGGCCCCAGCAGTTGGAAAATACACCTTTGTTAATATTACAAATTGTGCAATTCATAAAAGAATTAAAGAGATGGAAGGTGAAACCAAACTAGATAGTGCAGTGCGTTCAAATTTGAACTTCTTCTTGGATCTCAGAAGACCTGTGATTTAAGTTTCATAAATTGTAGGATCCCTTAAAACTTTCATTTCTGCTGTTTTTTTTGGTCAGGATTTCTGTAGAGGGGTAGACAATGTCCAAAATTTATATTTATTGAAAAATGTATCATATGATGCCCCTTTCTCATTATCCACATTTTCCTACTCCATCTACTGCCCTCTATTCTGCAGTTACGGTTGGAAAAGCCCAAAAAATTATATTGCAAAAGAGTATATATGAAAGTTTTCATTTTCCTTACATTCAATATATGTTACTGGGAAGGAACTTTTATTCCAAACATTTTATTCCTCACATGTAATTGTTACAAAATACACACATCAATTAAACTGACATGTATTATTTTAGGAATCTCTTGACCTTTAATCTGAAATGGTAACCAGTAAACAGAAATTCAACGATACGTTTGACTCATGTAAATTTTCACACTGTGCTCCAAAGATAGGGCATTGGCTCAGTGACAATTATTGGCCCATGAAGCTTGACTGTGTTGATTTTCGAGGGCAGAGAGAAAAGTGGGAAAGTCCTATCATGGATGTTTTGTCCAGTTTGTCCCATGAAACCTCAGGAGGACTGGACTTTGAGATTCAGTGTGCCAGAGCCACCTCTCTCCGAGCTGGTTCCCACTTCCCACAGTGCCAACATGAAGATGTTCCTTATCTTAACTATTTTACATTTGACCACATGCTGATCATATCCTGAAAAGCGCTGCGACCCAGGCTTTGTAAATGCAAACTCTGGGCTGTGGCAACCCCAAAGCTCCCCTACCCTAGCCTCTATCCCTTATAAATGAAATACAACTGTTTTGACCTGGTGTCAGTATTACACATGAAAAGATACATGACGTGAAAAAAGAAAAAAATCTACAGAAATGTTTGAAGGGAGAACTTCAAAAGAGGACAGGGAAAGTGGAGACAGGTTAAGATGCTATACCTCCTCCCACTTCCTCATTTTTACAAAGGAAGAGAGGGAAGAGGATCAAAAGGTGTGAATGGGTTTCCTTCAGACTTTATTTTGATATGAAGGGTGACGGGCTCTGGTCAGACCTGGGCTGCCACTCTACCCTCTATTCCCTCTTTGTTATACTGAAGGAGATGTGAGAAGAACTATGCCTTATAGTCATGTTGTTAAATGTGATTCTCATATGCATGGGAATGTTACAGAAGCTCACATGGAATATTTATTCATATATTTTATTTTACCATGGTATCTTTTGATTATGTTTTAGTTGTTTGCTCGAATTCTTGACTTTTGTTGTCTCTTATCATGAGATAATAAGGCTGTTTCCTATTATATAAACTCAAAATCTTTTTTTCCAAGTGAAAGACAATGTTTTTTTTCTCATGATGATACATTTGTTGAGATCTGGGGGAACAGCTGGGAAATATATATTATTATGGGATACTATTGTCAAGATTAATTGCATGAGAGTACTGCCTTTCACATTTAGAAAATGTCTGAACTGGAAGCAGAGCAAAGTTTGATTTGAAAGTATTTGCTGAGCACTTTAACATTACTTTTCTTATTCTTTTATGTTATCCTGTAAGCAGTAAAGGCCAATTTTCATCATACAAAATGCGACAAGCCTCTAAAAAAAGAAGGGCAATGAAGCCTTCTGTATGTAATCAAAAAAGTTTGTGTGACAGGCTGTTGAGGGAAACACATTTATTCCACAAGTTTGCAAGGTAGACAGCTGTGACCGCAAACAAAACCATTAAGCCATCAGGGAAAAATTCCAGCCGTTCTTTAGAGGTGATGGGAACCTGCATATTTGTGATGGATCAAGGTTTCCTCACTCAGCACAGAGGAAAAACTGCTCTGCTGCCAAACTGGCCACAATTCAAAGTGTGTTTTGGTCTGCAGTTTCCTGCCTGCCCCAGCAGGTGTCAGACTGATACATGTTACGAAGGCGAGACTCGAATGCCTTCAGGGCAGAAGATTGCCCAAGAATCTCTGTCAGTGAGCAAATCCACATCAGGCAGAGATGTGATAAAGGACAGCAGGGCGTGTAGAGTGGAAACTCTGGGATATGACATGAATGTAAAAGAGAGTGATAGGTTTACTGTGAAGAATGGACACATGAAGCATCACTTGAGGTAAACAACACATCACCGGAGGTTGGTGTGACAAGTACAGCTGGATTGTCACAGAATGTGGGGTAATTTCAGGAGAGAAGGACACAGGGTTGTAAATAATAGAGGAGAGCTGGGAACTCCCTGTACGCTGGGTTTTGCTTTGTATAGAGACTGGAGTGCACAAATGCACACTCAGACAAAAAATGAGTCTGAGGAGAACTGTGGCTGAAAAGGGTGATCTGAAAGCCAAAAACATTCCACTTTTAAAACCACTGCCCCCTTTTTCTAACTAGGTTAAACAAAGTTAACCACATCAACACAACCATGGGAGAAAACCTTAGAGGAGTCTACCTTATTAAATCTGTCTTTTGCACCCTCCTACAGCTTGGCTACTACATTAGGCCTGAGTAAAGGTCAGACACACCAAATATTTTTGTGACTTAAGTTTTTATGATGTGTTATGTTTTTACATTACAAAAACAAACCAAACCTTAAACAGACAAAGGGCAAAGGGCACAATGAACCAACAGAAACACAAAAAGCACAACAAAAATAAACAGGCAGTGTTGGTGTGACAAGTATAAACTTCAGCCATAATGTTTGTCCCATTTCCACTGTACCACTGTCGCATGAGGAATCAAAATCCTTAAACATTCAATTGTGTCCATATTATAATGTGTGTGCTCACTTGTGACACGCCATCTCCACATCGCCCGACCCACATCGAGAAATCATCACAAGTACAAATGATTCATTGAAACAGAGGTTGACACAGAAGAATAGAATAGCTAATAAGACAAAAAAAACTGGACGTGAGCCTGTCAAATCCCCTGTAATGAGTGAAATTGCAGACATTTTCCCCATTTATCATTATACTTCTCTACCTTATTCATCAGACCGTAAGATATTTTCTCAAATACTGCCACCGTATCCAGTTCAGAGACCCAGTTCTGAAATTATGGACCCACAACATTGTTCCATATTCTTATTATTATCTGTTTGCCAATCAAGATGCTTGTCTGGACTCAGTTTGCTAAAGGTTTTACCATGTGGTTGATGGCTTCAGGGTTCCCTAGTATGTATAGTTCAGGACAGAGTTTGTAATCTATCCCCGCTATCTCTGAGATATAATTATAAATCCTGGTCCAGAATGCCTGTACCTTTGGCATGACCACAGTACTAGATCCCCTACCACTGTGCTAAGTCTCCAATATTCTGGGGTATCTTTTAGCCCTAATCTAAATAACCTACTAGTGTACCTTTAATATCAGTGGAGAATTTTGAACTGTGTTAATCTTCTTCTGATTAATCAGCCACTCAATCAATCAGACTTTAAAAATAATGTACTTTTCATACATAAAATGTAGCACACGGTGCTGAACATTCAAGTACACAAGCAGATAAGAGTCAAGGGAAAAATAATTAAAATACTACAATAAAATAAAATAAAAATAATAAAAAATATGAAACCCCAACCACCTTTCCAGCCCACATTTAACATAGAAAGCCATTCATGCGCACACACACGCATCCAAACAGACACACAGGGACACTTGTCAGGACCATTCAACAACAGAGGACTAAGGAAACGCTATCTTGAATTGAAAATGAGGAAACACAGGAGCTAAGTGGGTAAAACCATGATAGGATATTAGGGGCTTCGAGATACAACTTTTTCATCTCTGATACGATACCGATATTGCAGTCTTAAGTATTGGCCAATACCAATATCAATCTGATACGATATCAGCAGGAATTATACATACTTTTATTACTTTCTTTGTAGTATTGACTATAAGAAAAGTCTTGATGAATTTCAGATATCGGATCGATGATATCGGACCAATATCTGATATCAATATCAGATCAGGACCCCCCTATGGGATATATCAAAGGTAATAAAGTGATGTCTCTGGAGACATGTCTAATAATACCAATGATTTTAACCCGGTCTTGTTCTTCAATAAAAATGCACAAATCCCTTTCCCACCTTGCTTTCAGGGCTGAGAAACACCAGATATTGATCATTTATTTGATTTTTATTCGATTTTAAAATGGAACAATTTCAGACAAATACCTTTCTACAATTCAGAACATTATACATTTACATATAAGCTGTCAACGTTTTATACTCATATATTGTAAGTTTCAAAGTGATAAGTTATCCTTTATTTAAAGATTGTTTTTGAATAAACATCTGCCATATTTTCAACCCTAAAGAGAGCAACCAGGCTGTCTTAACGGCACAAAGATGTTTGGGGAGCTAGCTCGGGGAAAGTCTCCTCCCCAGTTCTGCCCGCTTTTCAAAATATCACAAACGTCCACCCATCTGTTATCTTTACCAGTTCTACTGTTTCAGGTTGGAGGGAGACTATGCTAGCTGTCATTGGGTACACCCTGACTCATCCAACATTACACCCACCACAAGCCAGATATCGAACACTAGCTGGTTTACTCGAGTTTGTATAACACTAATGTCAGTGACTGTGTCGAATGAGCTGGATCATCTCCAATGCACGAGTTATGACCAGACTGAAAGAGACATTTTTGGTACACAGACATTGACCTTGAAGCATGCATTTATGTCTTAAATGTCAGACACATATTTAACATAAAAGGCAATCAGTAGTTTTCCCTCTGGTCTTTAACGACTATTTGATTGAAGGTCACCATTCAACAGGGTCCTATTTTCAACCCCAGCACCTGTGTTTGCTAGCTTAATGTTGTCCGTCAGGTGCCTCTGCCATAAAAAGGAGAGCTTGTTATAGAACGGTGCTAAGTGTTTGTCCTGATAAAATGATTAGTAAGTGTCAAATACTGATATTTGAAGCTTTCTGCACACCCCACTGCACAGTAGGAGATAGTCATGAATATGCAGATTGCCACAGGGAGAGGAGTAATTCTCACTTGTGTCCTGTAAGTAACATGTCTCATTTGCTGTCCAACCAAGACAGCATTTTAATGTGCACTGATAAGTTACCAAAATCATGCTGTATTTCCCAGCCAAAACCCCTTTTTTCCTGAGCAAGCAACCACACAGAGATCCCCTTTCCATATGTAACTCACCTTCAGTCCAATTCCCACTTCACTCCTCCTGTACTGTTTGCAGTTTGCCCATCCTTCTTCACAGCTGATGGATGCACACCCTCATTTCTTTCTCAACTTTCTCATCTTTAAAACTTGGCCTCTCCTTTAGATTTTTGTGTAGCAAGGAATTTCAACAAAGCTTAAACTTACATATACACGTGGAGGGTAGTTTACGGGAGAGCATTAGGGCCACCCGTGAGAAAAAAAAAATGAAAGGGGGTAGAATTTTTTTTTCATCATGCACTTCGAGAAAAAAGTCAAAATGTCGAGAATAAAGTTGAAATGTTGAGAATAAAGTCGGAATATAATGTCGAGAATGAAGTTCAAATAGGTTGTCGAGAATAAAGTCGACCTTTTGAGACGAACAACCATCGCACTGCTACTGCAAAATGCCGTCCAGTCAGTTAGATGAATTAGTGAAAATATACTTCTGACTCGGCTTTAATAAAAAAGAAATGCTTTCTCTTTTAGCCCACAGACATACCATAGTAATAAGTATTAGAACTTTGAAGAGACTGTGCTGAAAACTGTGACTGTTCTGAAGGATAAACCACACTAACTTGGAAGAGGTGGCTTCATTCGTGCAAGCTGAAATAGCGGGTAATGGACAAATGCAAGACTATCGATGGCTGCATCTGCGCGCAGTTCAGAGGGGATATGTTGTATCACAAGATACAATAAGACAGTTAATCAAGTTCTTTGATCTGAAGGTGTGGAGCTCAGCCGTTTGAGACGCAGGCATTACCGCAACAAAAGCCAAGTCGGCATGCAGTTGCAGCACTTCAGAAACGTACTCTTTACGTTACACTCTATGCTACAGCATGCATCTCTGTCGTTCTCCTCACTGGATTTATCGAAGTGAACTGGGACAGACCAAAGGAGACATCAACTTTATTCTCGACATTGTATGTTGATTTTTTTTCGACTTTGTATGTAGACTTCATTCTCGACATTGTATGTAGACTTTATTCTCGACATCATATTTCCACTTTATTCTTGCCATTATATTTCGACTTTATTCTCGACATTTTGACTTTTTTTTCTCGAAGTGCATGATGAGAAGAAATTCTACCCCCTCTCATTTTTTTGTCTCACGGGTGGCCCTAATACTCTTCCGTAGTAGTTTTAGTTGAGCACAAGTGAAAATACACATCACTACAAGAGAAATGAAATTCTTAAATCCTGTCTGACCCAGTTTAAAGGAAAATACTTACCTTTAGGGTGACTTTGATTCATCAGTGCTGAACATCTCTGAAGTGCCTGAACAAGACAGTTTCAAAGCTGATGTTCATTATCCTTCAGCTGCAACCTACATAACAGCAAGGAGCTGATAGACAGATAGTGACAGGTACATGAAAGTCACTGATTAGAGAAATGAATTGTGTGTGGGTTATGAGATAATAAACAGACTTGTGTATTTGAATTCAGGACAGCAGCATCTTCTTAAGGAATCAAGAGATGCACTGACAAGAACATGGTAGAAGTTGTCTGTGTCATGTCAGAAGGCGGTTTCATATCATGGTACATGCTTTGTTAGCATTGCTGTAAACCTCTGAGTGTGTGTCTGTGTGTGCAAGGAACGGACAAAATGCACTGAGAGGCAGTCTTCTTGTGAACGGCCCATGTATCACCAGCAAGATTAGTGTCAGAAATTTCTTCCCTCTGTGTTCGACCTTGTCGTCACTGACAGCCCGTATCATAGATCACACTGTCACACATGCATTGTACTGTTTATATGTGAAATAGTGCTGGGTAATTAATCATATTTTAGATCAAATTACAATACTGAGCTTTTGAAGTGTGTATTGGCAAAGATGTGGCGGCATGATATGTGTCACTATTACATGGGGAGACAAAAGGATATATCACAGTATATCAGTGTACTACGAACAGGCAGATTCTTTTATCATGGCATTAATAACCCACATTATTGTATTTATATTAGATACAGTTTCTAATTTGTGTAATTTATATAAATCATCATCCAAACAATATTTAGAAACTTTGTGTGTCACAGTGACTGAAATAATAGCAATAAATGTAACAGGAAGAGGTAGTATCAGATGACTGAATGTCTGCGGCCAACTAGGAGCGAGAGGCTGAACTAAAAAACAAAGCAAATGTTCTAATTTTCTATTTATTACTGAATAATACAAATTCACAATATTGCTTTAAAAAAATCAACACAGTATTGTGCTACCAATTATTTGTGAGATATTAGTATATCATTCTTTTCTTATACCCCTATTGGTTTCTCACAGCCATGAAACAAATTATTTAGTGTAAAAAACTACTGTGTCCCATGCCGTATTGTTTGTCCATAGAGTTTTTTCATGAATGATTAAAATCTCACTGTTATATTTTGGCCTCAAGAGAGCCACTGCCTGAAAAACATGGTCACTATTCACTTTTCATTTTATTTATTTGTAATATATTCACTTTTCTTTACAATTTTATTTTACTTTGTTTGTGTGACTATGTGAGTCTTTTATGGGAAGAAAATAGTCTGGCTATCCTGTTTTTTTTATATACATATATTTATACTGGAAGCAGGATTGGGCATCCACACAAAACAAAAGTTCCCCTCAGCAGGTTTGAAATGATCCTTGCAGCTTGAGTTTATACATTTAGTGAATTTTAAGATTTGGCTGTTTCATTTTTCATACAAACAAAAAGAGTGTGTGATAAAATGACCCCCCTTCTATCTTTATTTAATCTGACCATTTAACACCCGACATTCTCAACATGATATGATTGCTGAAATATTCGAAATGCTTGAATTTAGTGAATGATAAAATCTTAGACTGAGAACATAATAGTATTTCAAGATTATGAAACTTACCAGCATAATTTTCAACCAGAAAAGGCAATGCATTTAAAGAAAACTAAAGTGAAATAAACCAGAAGCAGGCAACCTAAGTGAAATTAATGCAGTGCTGAGTATTTAACTGAAACTGAGATTATCCTGTTAGTGGTTGAATACTCGACCGAGGCTGTCTGGCAAAAAGTGACACAGTGTGGGTTTGTAGTCATGTCAAACATGCCCATATCTATACATTACCTTCAATCCTTAATAGTATTTAAAAAGTAGTTAAACAACTATGATATCAGGGAACATTCATACATTTCAGGTTAGACAGATCAGTTTTTTTATTTGTTAAAAGCATTCTAGCTGTGTAGCTTGAGTTTGGCATCTGGACTCCAGCGTCATCTCTTCTAGTTGAGAGGTGTCAGCGGTGCAGTCTGATAGTGCGCTCGGTCAGTAATCCAACTTGGTGATGTGTGCTCTGGCAAGACACTTAACCCTAAGTTTCTCCCACTGCTGCTTCAGTGGTGTGTTAATTGCTGTGAAAGGGCAGGAATGTGTTTGGTTAATACTGACAGACACCTGACATAGATACTCCAGCCAGTGAGTGAGTATGGGAGTGAACGGGTGTGAATGGGTGGATGAGACCTGCACTGGAATGGACTTGGGAAATGGGAAATGGAATTGAGCTTATAAAGCGCTTTTGTAGTCTTTGACAAAGGTGACTATTGACTAATGGTTGGAGTTACTTTGTCAGTTGTCCATTAATTTAAACAAACACCTTCACACCACTGACACAGCAGTGGGAGCACCTTGGGGTTCAGTGTCTTGCCCAAGGACACATCGATATGTTACAGCCAGGGCTGGGCTTGGACTTGCAACTTTACGATTACTGACTAAGTGCACAATCAGACTGGGCCGACGACACTCGAAAGCTGCTTTGTGTGGTCAAAGAGACCAGAAAACTGCAACAGAAGCCCAAATACATTTATCATTTATTTTACATGCAGATTGTGAGGAGGTTATTAGAGACAGTATCATAAATCCCTCTTGGAGCCTACAGGTTGATATTAGGGTGGTAGAGAGTTTAAACCAAAGCTGTGTTCGAAATCGTCCACACATTCACTCACTCACTATTCCCTATGTAGTGTAAATGAAATAGTGGACTACATAGGGAATGACCAAACGAGATTTCGGACACTACACTAAAATTTTCTGAACGTCACAGCGTCGGTAGATGTGCTGAATATCCCTGTGCTGTTTTATTTATTTTATGTTAATTGTTAAGTACCTGTTGAATTCTATCATTTTTGTAATTGCATTTATCCTGGACATTTGTAAGGTGTTTGTAAATAATTTGTCAATAAAAAAAATCCCTGTGACGGAAGTGGGCACGCCAAAATTCACGTAAACAAACCGGGCACTCAGGAGGATAAGTAGCAAATTTTGAAGCTATTTTCAGCTGCTAAAAGATGTAAAAGAGCTAAGCTATGAACGCGTTAAAGATACTTTAACGTTTTTCACAGTTATAAATAAAGCAGCACCTAACAGCTTTTTTTCTTCTACTTCTACAAAAAAAAAACACAACCGCATTGCATTGTGGTATACGGGAGTACAATATAGGGTACATCGTATGTACACTCACATTTGCTGTGCATTGAGGGTATTTTATAGTGCACTATATAGTGAATGAAATTATCTGCAGAGAATTTGAACAACACTACAAAATGGCGAAAACACTATATAGTGCACTATATCCGTGGTTGGGAAAGATTTTGAACACAGCTAATGAGTGCAGTACTAATGCAGGCAATGCTGGCAGGGCAACAGAGAACAAAATGGAAATCTTGCAGCTTATAGAGACTGATGATTGTTAGGGGTGTTTGTCAAATGATTGAATAATGAGGACTGAAATCTGTGCAGTGTGAAGCTGTCTGCCTGAACTTACTTGAATTGGCCCAATGAGTGTTTGAACCATAGCGATTTTGAACCAGAGTGGAAATACGTTTATTATGCCTGTAAAAATTAACTTTTCAACCTGCCATTCGTACATCACTTCTGGTGCTTCTCAGTGCCATGGCAGTCTAAGATAGGTAACTTTGGAACTACAGTTTTTTATAATGTAATTGAACAAAAGTCACATCAGGATAGAAAAGTCTTTATTAAGGAATAACTCGGCTGTGAAACTAAATTGTTAACAACAGCCAGAATAGACTATGAGAATACTAAAGACTTCAAGTTGGTGATTTTCACAAAGTGAAGGGCAGATGGAAGCAAATTAAGTACCTTTGCAGGAGCCAGAGACATAGTAAGTAATATCGGAGTGGAGACTTATTTTGCTTTGCCAATCAGGTATGCAAGAAACAGACCCTCGTGAGGTTGACCCCTGCAACCGCCACAGCCTCATCTCCCCTGCCCCCATGGGAACCCATCAGAGAGAGCCGACATACATATTACATCTATATATAAACCCACATGGCAGGGAATGGCTGGATTATGTCTGATTTGTTATGTCTGGCAAGTCAGATATACCCTCTCTAGCTAAGTCACATTCATGCCTCGACATCTCTTCTTCTACTACTATTTAATTCTTAAACTGAGTGAATTTGGCTCTTGTCTTTGTCCTCAGGCCGTTCTGGTGTGCTAATTTTTATTTCACACAGCATCGTTTCCACACCTCTCTCTCTCTCCCTCACACATGACTCAACCGTTCTTTGCTTTCCATCCCATCACTCCCCCCATCTGCCCGCGTCTTTGTCTCTCTGTCCTTCCATCTGTCATGCTCCTCTCCATCCCTTTCTTCTTTCGGCCAATATATGTAATGTCAACAAAACATGAGTGGCCACACATGCTCTCAAAGCCTCCTCCCTAAACACACATGCTCCCTCCTCACTGTCCTGACTCCTGCATCACTTGCTGGGTAAACACTTATAGAGACGGTACATATAAATTTGTCATCAGCTGAGTGGGGCTAGATGGTGGAGTGGGAAAAATGGAGGAGTTGGGATAAAAAAAGAGCCATGTTTACAGGAAATTGAAGAGATGCAGGTGGACTGTGTGGGATGATAGAAGGTGTCAGAGATAAATATAAATGAGAGATAATTAGATGAAGGCTTCAAGTCACTCCTCTTATTTTTTTTTCCCACAGAGAGAAGAGCATAATGAGGAAGAAAACAGCAAAACAGGAGGCTGTGGTGATGCAACCCAGAGACCAGGAAACAAGATATAGGTGCAGAGATGACCGAGGGGCGGATCAATACAGAGAGACGACAGAGAGAAGAGGTGGAGACTCAGTTTGAGTGTGAAGGAAAACCCTCTCCTCTCTCTCTTTTTTTTAACCCCCTTCTTCCTCAGGATTGTTCAGCACTGTCGTATGTGCGTGCATTTTTCTCAGCGATCAGTGCGAGGGAGGGTGATTGAGGGCGAGATGAGGATGATGTGAGGAGGGGAGAGGAGAGGCGCGAGGAAACCGCTGCAGTGCATTGTTAGGCGGAGCGCACTCAGGAGAGGGAGACAGAGAGAGAGAGAATCCCCCATTTTAGCTCAACAATATTACAGCAGTGCAGAGATATCTACAACAATGGCAGGCGGCACTCTCAGCACTGTGCTATTGATCCATCTGTGACAACCTGATACAAGTACATCCAAGCTAATTATTATTTTAACCTCTCATAAGATATAGGTTGTTGTGATATGTTTACTTTCATATTCTACACAGGTTTAGTCATTGTTCGTCCCAATAACCCAGATTTTTTGGTTTTGTTGATGTAAGTCATAACCTATTAATGTTTCAGACATATTGAGGATATTTACACCTGTTTACCAAAATAAGCCCTTTCATTTGTTCTACTAATGCTTCACATCTTTATTTAGTCCTAATCTGTCTCCCTCAGGCATACTGACTTACTAACCGGATCTCTTCTAAGACACTGCACTGGAGAGAGGGAGCGGGAGGAGAGAGAGAGAGAGAGGGAGAGGGAGAGAGAGTGTGTATGATCGAGTAAGCGCAGGAGGAGAGAGAGAAAAGGAGAGAGCGCAGGAGAGCAAGAAAAAAAAGAAGCCAGAGCCGAGAGGAAGAGAGTCGCAGGAGGAAGGAGGAGAATGCACGGTGTCTGGGTAACACTTCCACGCTTGTATCCAGGGCCTTTGTGAATACACCATGGGATGCATCGGCTCCAGGAGACTGAGTAAGCACTGCTTCTCCTTCTTCTTCTTCTTTCCCTCTCTCTCTCTCGTTGCAGGCTAGAGCCGGGTTCGTTGGAGGATGAGGTGAGGAGGAGGAGGAGGATGGGGGTCTTGGCATGCCAGGAGCGAAGGTTTTTTTGTGAAGAGGCACAGGACAGGCTTGTGTGATATGTTTGTTTCTCCTCCAGTGCAGCGTTTAGGCAAGCTGTAGATGTATGCATACAGAGGCTGCAAACACACTCTCAGAGCGTACAGGCGAGATGTCAGAGACAATATGTGTTAAAATGTGCTGCTGTGTGTGTGGTTGCATCCCCCACCTCCCCACTGCCCTCCCTCACACCCTCCTCCCAGCTCTTGATTTATGATGCTGTTTGGCAGTATGTATATGTGTGTGAGTAGGAGGCAGAGAGGGATAGAGCGGCGAGAGAGAGAGAGAGAGAGGCAGGAGAGGGAATTGCCGGGATAGGGCTTATTTATAGGGTGGTAAGGCACAGAGAAAGAGGGAGAAAAGAACCGGGATAATACCGTTGTTAGGGGCGTTTGCACAGTTGTTATTATTTGGGGGAATAATAGGGATGGATAAAGAGAGGAAGAATTTCAGTGCAGGCAGGGAGGAGGGGAGAAGAGGGGATGGCGATGGAGAGACTAGGGGAGGGAGGGGCATATACGTGCAGGCGAGGGTGTGTGGGATTGATGGGAGTTTTCAGGTGAGGATCCTATTGAATGACAGTTTAAGTGAATTAACATCAGCACTGCTGCCGATAGAAGTAAACTGGGGAGGGATTGTGTAAAAGCATCAGCTGTCTACATGCAAGTGGTCAGGTATGTTGCTGTCAATATTCACGTCTGGCATCTTATGTAGCATGACTCACACTCAAAGGTAAAAATAAACAGCCTCCCCTTTGGTGTTAAATATTAATGAACCACTTAGCGCATGAAGCTCTTAAACATATTTATGGCAAAGCATCGGTCTGAACACAAACGTCACAGAGAGTGCATAACCTCCACAGGGGTCATGACTGTAAAAACCAGACAGGTTCTCTTCTGTCCATGTGCTTGTTTTTTTTCAAACTAATTTTAAAGTCTTGATGAATGGGTATTAAAAATATATCCAGACTATGCAAGGGTTGCAGACTGAGCACTACATGACACAGTTAGAAGGCAGGTGTGAACTGAATACAGCAGAGACAGCTTTATAGCTGCTCCAGCAGTCCACATCACAGTGTTTTTGTTACATTGCAGAGCAGAGGGGGATGCTGGGATGCTCGGTCAAGACAGGGTACTTTACATAAGCCCAGCAACCCCAGTGGATAAATATTAGGTGAAAGAGGGAGACAGAAGGCTTAATAGAGGTGGCATATTGCATTGATTTGGAGCTGATAACTACAAAACAATTATGCAGTATGTGATGATATGACACAACATGAATCCCTTTATTGTCTTCTCTAGAAAGTGTTTAGTGGACTACAGTAGCCTTTTACACCAGATATGCCGCATCTTAAGTTATGGTGTAAAGTCCGCTCTTATGTTGACTTTAAAACTAGTTAAGTAGTTACTTGAGCTTTTTCTTTGATGGCATCACAGAGATGTCATTTCCCTCTTAACTAGAAAAGAGTAATGCCCAAATCAAGCAAAATATTGTTACAGAATAGAACATTTCACTTCATTGACCATCAGTGAAGTGCATTTTTAATGATCTTTTTTACAGTTCTCTTCTTCGTGCTCTGAATCATCTGTGAGCAGAATAAAAGCTATGGAGAATTAAAGCAGAAAATCAGTACATGATCACCAGAGTGTATGTAAATTATATTGAAAGTTCACAAATAGGTGATAACTAATCCTGCAGAATTAATCTTATCCTTAATCTATGAGAAGTGTAAAATGACAGTTTTGATGCACAGTGAGATTTTTAATACCATGAAACAATGATCAGTTCTTAATTGTTGCATTGCTGAGATTATTTTTACAAACATGGAGCAAAATGTGTGTCAGAACTGTCATTTTAAATTGAGAAGGATGTGATCTATCATGGACATGTACTGCCAACATTATATTACATGAAAAGTAGTTGGTTATCCTATCATTGAAAACAAATAAATACTTTTTTGTTAGAGAAAACTTTACACATTTTAAGAGGTATGTGTAACATTTAGGTTATAATCCTGATCTGTTTCAGCTGGTACAAACACTTAAATGTTATATAGAGTGTAAAGGTTTGTAATTACGAACTTACTTTCAAAACTTGGTTACATTTTTTTTCATGTAGAACTGATACAACCCATAACAGTGGTGCACAATTTGAGCAAAAGCCACAAAAAATAAACTTTAATTGTGAAAAATAAATGTGTGTACATACTGATGCACTTTTTAATCAAAAATTAAATGCACACTGAGAAACTGATTAATATCTGACTCCTGGAGTTAACTGATTACTTATGTATTCATGTCAACAGCGAAGTCCAATATTCGTTTTCAGACTCTGAAAAATCTGATTAGCACATTTAATATTTTTTATAATCGGCTTAATTCAACAGATTTTTATTGTTCAACAATATTCCTTTCATTCAGTTTCACCTGTGAATAAGTAAGGTATGAAAGCAGCAATGGAAAAGGAAGAAATAGGAAGTGCAAACATGTGAGAACTAGCAATATCACATGGAAGCAGCTTCTCAGAGTTACATTAAAAACTACATATCAGATGGAAAGGTAATAAAATCCTGGTAAAACTCAGAAACAGCGTCTACAAAAAAGACTAAGGTGGCATCTACAACAACCATAGTACAGATTTGCTGCTGCTGGAAATCTCTTTGCCTTGCTAAGTACCAAGAGCAACAGGAATGAGGCAATCCAGAGACACGACCATATTCTGATGGTCTTTGAAACAACAGGACGTTTAAGTTATACGTTATGGACTGTATTTGTGGAAAGAAATACAATTCAACCCAGTCCAATCCACTCTATTTGCATGGCACATTTAAACAACAAAAATGTCTCCAAAGTGCTGTACATAGAACCATAAAAACAACAAAACAAACATTTCCATATAACAATAAGCAATAAATAATCAAATTAGTGCATAATTCTAAAACAATGCTAAATATATTAAATAATAAATCAAGCAGATAAACACAGTAAAATAAATAAAAGACATAGTCAAAGATAGTCAAACAAATAAAAAACACAGAAGACCACAAATCTCATGCAAAGTTAAAACGCCATGGAATAAAAATGGGTCTTAAATGAGACTTAAAACACTCAGGGGGAGGAGGGTGTTCCAAAGTCAAACTACTTTGAGAGTCATGTGATATATCTATACCCATAACACACTGTAAAATGTATGTAAATGTACCAGATTAGATCATTATCATGACCTGATAATTCCAGTTATTTTATTTATGTGATGCCGAAAACACTCATTGACTGAGAAGCTTAAGGATTCAATATGGCTACTCAAGTTACATTTTCAAACCATGGATATGTTTACATAGGCGTTTTAAAAAATGAATATGACTAACATCAGAAGTCAGCTTAACCTAAAGATATGTATATTTGAGATTTGACAACAACATTACTGAATAATTCTTGTTTGTCATCCTA
The DNA here is from genome assembly GCA_036419115.1 of Scarus forsteni. NCBI lineage: Eukaryota > Metazoa > Chordata > Actinopteri > Labriformes > Labridae > Scarus > Scarus forsteni. Next base: position 2,406,770 of record JAZDUH010000111.1, read on the forward strand.
AACTGTTTGCACTGTTATCTAGCATGTGAGGGGAAATGATCAGTACTTTAGAAGAACTGATGTTTTAAAGCAGCTTGTGTGTCTGAGTCTGGAAGTAGCAGCAGTGCCTCTGGTGTAGAGGCGTGGTTTTGTTTATCCTGGGTGAGAGCGTCTTCAGTGTGTGCTATTGATCGGCCTTCTCAACTGCAGTCCATGCTGCCAAGCGGGAATCAACAGGAGGAGCAGCAGGACCGGATCTGTCTCTGGATGGGAGTAGCCCTGATGTATCTGTCTGTCCCGCTGGTAACACTATCTCTGCTGGCTCCATCATATCTGGGAGTGTACTCTGTGGTCGGGCTGTGATATCTGTTTGTACACATACTCTAATATAGTTTTCTAGATATGCAGGGCAAAATAATGCACCTGTTATTAAGCACCTGTTTAAAGAGGATGTCAAATTCATGACCACAATTTTTTCCTTATAGAAACTTATACCTATGGGAATGAAGTATTGTTGATCAGCTATGGCCCAGATCTTGACTTTTTGGCCTAAAGTAAAAAAAATGCCTTAAATTCTGTTAGAAGTGAGCTAATGAGCTGATTAAAACCAGCTGCTGAACTAAAAATGTTATTTGCTGATCACTGGAGTCCAATAACATGCGTCGCCAGCAACTGTCACCACAAAGCTGAACAGTGGCCACACTTTTTTAACTATTGTCATCTTCAGTTGTGTTAGCAAGATTAGCGGGTAACAGTGGGCTCAAACTAACTTTCCTATATCTTCCCATAAATGTGGGTTATGTATGTGGTTTGTTGAAAATACAAGATGACCTCTCTTCAAAAAAGTCAACAACTTGTGTCCTGCCCATTTAACATCCTTCCCCCTTTTAAATCCTCTTTTTTTTTAAATCACCAACAAATAATTCTGGTAGAAACTGACTGCTGAAATCAGCAGGTTATCGCAGGCTATGCTAACAAGAAATATTGCTGTGACATTCAAGGATTCTGGGTTGTGCTCTCCTCAATGATTACTTTGATTTCTGACATTTGTTATTTACAAATATTGATAGCTCAAGTTGTTTTCTGTAAAACTCTTTGATTAAGCATCTCTGCTCAGGACAGGCTGTTTTGGTGTAAATCTTCATTAGCTGTGTCTGATCACACCTCAGTCATGGAGTGAGCTTGTGAAGTACCTTTTTCTCTAATCTTGTTGCTCTACAGACATTCTTATTCATTACTTTAAAGATGCTATGAGGAGTTTCTAAGTAATGCCTGATAGAAATAAACACTTTAAAAGATGAGTTTTATATCATCAAAATAGGTTATCTATAAATGCTATTCCTTAGCTTCACGGTCGGGTCGGACAGGGCTGGATACTCAACATAGAGAACAAGACAATTAAAACTCGAGCAAATTTATATTATACTGACACGTCTAAAGGTGCGTACACACCGGACGCTACTTGTACTGCCTCGGCGATCAGTCTCCATGCAAAGTCAATTTACAGCCGCGATGGGGCGGGGCTAACCCTCCCGCAATGCGACAGCCGCTTTTCACACTACCACATAGTTTGTCGCGCGATGTGAAAGTAAAAAAAAGGTGATCAATCAGCAGGTGTGTGCACGTGTGACGGTACCCTCTACAGACAGTATTCATCTGGAATACAGAGTAACAATCCATGTCCGTGTGGGAAACATTAGTCAGTGAGGACATTAGTTCTGCCTAGATGGACCGCGGGAAACTCACAGATGATGCTGCTGCAGGGCATCAGCTGCAGTGTTTTGTGGTTAAGTAAATGAAAAGGATACAGCTGGAATAATGTCCTCTCATACATCCTATTATATGATATATGATATGAACGCGGTGAAACTCGAGCGAATGTGACGTCACCGAGCGACGGCCGACGACAATGGTGGGCAAAATGAGGTATTTATGGACGCGCAACACTACGTCAGTGGGCAACGTGATTTTGGTTGCTGGGTCGCTTGCGGTGTGGACGCAGCATTAGAGTACCAGGCTGTAAGTAGCGATATATAGCCGGCTACAAAACTACGATACTAAGTTTTCCAAAAATTGCTTGTTGTCACACATCAAAAACTACCACTTCGTAACTAGAAAGAGATACATTGCCTCTTTGCTTTGCATCCTGTAAGTTGTTGAGAAAAGAAGTTGTAAAGCAATGCAGAGTACTGAGGAAGGTCCGAGCTGCATTTATTCGCATCACAACAAACGCACGCTTTGGCTTGGGTCACGTCTTTACACCCGCATGCTCATGGGTAGCAGAGCCTTAATGTCGCCAAAAATAGATTCTCCTCATAGCACCTTTAACAAGAGCCTCCCTCTCTCTGGAGCAAGCAACAGAAAGAGAGGGGATGGATTTTTCTTGTGGAAGGTGCATAAACAGATGTTTTTTTATATATACATGTGTTTTTATGTGCCTTTTATTAGTGGTATTTTATGGATTTATTTACATTGACATGCACTTCAGTGTGTTTGGCATGTGTCTTACAAATGATGGTGTTTCTTGATGTGCGGGACAACAAAGTCCACAGTATTGGGACTTTTTAGGACATTCTCCTCTTACCTTGTGAACAGAGCCAGTAGTTATCTAAAACAGGAGATCCCCCTCTTCCTACAGATCTACCATTCTGACATCTAGCCATTGTAATGTCAAGTCCATCAGCTCAAGATGGCAAGCCCAGGACAAAACATTGACTGAAGGATGCAAGTGTCATGGATTGTACTAAAACAAAAAAACAAAGTTGCAGGACACAAATGCAGAAAACCAAAAACTCTTTATTAACTCACAAAAAAGGGATCAAAACACAAAAACACAGTACAAATCAAATTACAAACAACCTTAACAAAAAAACAGATTACCTACTAATTTGGAGATTAACTCGGAAACACTGGAGACACAGCAGCACATGAGCACATGGTGACACTGGGAAGACGAGCAATGACCCAACAAAAGACTCGGGGAACACAGAGACTAGATACACAGGGGAGTCATCAAGCACAGGTGAGACAATCACACAGGTGGAGGGAATCATCATCAGCAGAGACACAGAAGGGAGGGCAGGTAAACACCACAAGAAATACAGGGATGTCAAAATAAAACAGGAAACACGAGACAAGACACAAAACCAGAAAATTGACTAAAATGAACAGAATCAAGAAAGCAAGGTTTAGCCAAGGAACAAAGTATATAGAACTAAATAACCAAAGACAGACAGATCTATGACAGCAAAGCCATTAAATATGGCACTGAACGACACTGACCTATTGTGAACATACTCATTAAAACTAAATATGTGAGCCTGAGTTAAGGAAAAATATGACCACATTAAGGTATGAGGTATAGCAAAGCAACTAAGAATGTTCCCCAATTTATGTAAAGAATAAAATGAAAATGTCCCTCCTAGCAGCCAAAGTTTCCCATTACTGATTTCAGTGGAGATCATTAAAACAGGAGCATCTACTTTGCTCATCCAGAAGAGACATTTATTTATGTGTGATTTAAAGCTGTGAAAGTCTTGGGCTAACAATCAAACCTTTTTTTCTTAAAAAAGTAGCATTTAATACATGTCTATGCACTCACAGTGGCAGACAGAGGTGCGATAGCTGCTCATCGTGCCTGCATGTTTTTCTAATTTGAAAAGTTATTCCTTACAAATACTCAAGTTGGTTTTGGTTCACTTTGCATTCAATACTATAAGAGTGTATTTTAGAGTTTTAAATTTCTTACTCAGTGCAGTAGTTAGTCTGTTGAACTGTATTTGCAACCAATTTTTGGGCTTTATTTAAGCTGAAATTCAAGAAGGCTACTTGGCCCCAAACATTCAAACATCTGCTTCAGCCCAGCTGCCCACCACCCCATCTGTAAGTAGGTCAGGTGGAGACAGACGGACAGACAGACGGACTGAGATGTACAGTAGATGACATGTCTGCGTCCATCACCGCTCCGGTGAGCAAAGGCCTTGAGAGGCAGTTGTTGGGCGGTGCACATTCTTCTTCACCTCATCAGCGAGGAGAAGCAATGAGATTGACTGCAGAATAACTACAAACTGTATTCTGTGCCCATGACTCAGCTTGTGTGTGCAGCTCACAGCTTATGCATGCCTCATTGAGAGCAAGCATATACAGCTGTCCAACACAGTGTTAGTAATTCTCTAACAGCATCATGATTTTGATCACATCTCTCAATGTGGTGTTGATAATGGCATTACATGTTATTGTTCTAAAAGCTTCACATCAGAAGCACTTTCCTGGATCTCGTTACCAGACTGCACTATACCTGTGAGTGCTGGGAACAGTAATCTCTGTTTAATTAGGGCTCAGTGTACAGCATGGAGATAACTGATACGGTTCAGGCTGCAGTGCTGAAATTATAGATATGAATGTGGGACATTATGACGATTCACCTGTTTGTGCTGCCTGTAAGCACACTCCCTTGTTATTTTCAGCAGAAGTCACTCCTAACACCACTCACTGATTTCAAATAGCACTACTGTAATTGCCCATTTACTGTGTGTTTTTGTTTTTTGCTTTAATTTTCAGAATGTGTGTCAGCACACAGATTTCTCTGGTACTGACTGAAATGTGTCTGCAGCACAGACTGTAAGCAGAGAGCATCAAAGAGTCAAGTGCTAAAAGCTGGCACTGAATGTGTAGCCTTATTCATAATTGTGTTGGCTTTTTATTAGATCAGAAAGATCCAGATATAATCCAAAATGTTACATTTTAGGCTCTTTAAAGTAGGTCAAATTTGATTAAAACAGCACCTAGCTACAAAGATAGAGCTTTGGAGTGGTCCAGTCTTTATTAACTAGATACATTTTCTACAAGGTGTGCTACACAATATTCTATGATATATTTACCTAAGTCTTTTGGAGAAGGCACAGAGACCACAATCTAAACAGACCTTAGACCAACTTATGGCTCTTATATGGAGTCATTACCTGTTAAAAGACACATTTTGTTCTGCTTCCTCTTTAAGACCTTCAAAAGCTAATGAGAGCATTAGCATTAAGACTGATTATTTCTATGTGGTAATCCTGAAATCACTGCCTGTGGAGTAGTGACAGAAATAAACCTTTACAGTACACTACAGAAACAATGTTCATCACATTTTTCACAGTAAATGTCCTTGACGATTAAAACTTTTTTTTGTTGTTGCAACAAATCAGGCTGAGAGGTTTTCTTCATTGTTTGGGGGATTGCTTTATTTAGATAGGAAAATAAGATGGATGGTAACAGAGACGGAGAAAGAGAAGAAGCCACAGGACAGATTCAGATCCAGGCTATCATTAAGGACAACAGTGTCTGCAACTGGAAACAACTGCTAGGCTAGTGGTCCTTATGATGATATTTTTGATGTTGTTTTAGCATGTCTTACTCTTGTAAAAGATGATTTAGGAAAGCACAAGAGGTGCTGTTTTGACCACAGGGGCGCCAGAATCGACTGACACTGAATGTTCAATAGGGAGCTTTAAGCAACTTGGTTTGGGAATTCGGGAATTTGGTTTGGTACTCCTAGGCAGCAGCAGGAGGCTTTCCCCTATAGTGTTGGTGGTGTTGGGCCCACTCATTATGCTTCCCTAATAAATGTAACTTTGTTCTCAATGCATGTTGGCCTCCCTTTAGTGCAAATTGCATTGCTTCAGGAATAAAGCCATTCAAGGTACATCTGTTCACTAACTACAGCTTTAGCATTCATATGTTCTTGATGACATTTTGCCAATGTGAGGGCAGTGTCTTATTGAAAAAAGTTATGTCACAGATGGCCAGCTGCTGATCCAGTTGGCTAAATGTGGTCCATTATAGCTAACCAGTCAGAGGAATGCTTCTTTCTGACCATTAGGGTTCAGTAGTATTCTTGCACAGGGAGATCTTTAAATCATTAATAGTTTTGCCACTTCAGGGGGCCTACGCTCATGGAGGCTTGAGGCTGCAAGGTCAGCTTGTGCATATAGAGGTTATATTGTGTCTTTGAATTTTAAGTGCCTTGTAGTGAATTTTACACCAGTGGCTGCCTGAAACAGCTGGTTCCAACTTTCCAGTGCGCAGAGCAGACTGATCCCATCCAGGGAAGGGCGGCTTAAAGTGACAGACATTAAACAGAACATCTCATATAGCCTAAAAATTGGTGTTGATTAGGGGTTCTCAAAATGTGAAAACAAAGATGTGTTTTGAGCATAAGCTATAGTGCATTTACACTAGCTGTCATCCAAATGTAATATGTGAACCCATGTTAAGGCAAAATGTGACCTTTTAATCCACCCCAGCATTTAGGTGCCAAAGACTTTTGAATAAGATATGTTTAAAAGTAGCTTGAAGCAGGTCTTTGAACAAGTGCCAAAAACCACAGACTTAACTCATGTGAAGACAGCAGCCTGCAGCCAAAGTTCCCTTTTGCATTACTGGAATTGAAGAAGTGAGGTGTACGGACATAGCAAAAACAAGCAAAGACTTTAAGGTTAAGAAATCATCTTTTGACAAAGTATTGATGCAGAAACAGCATGAGAAGAGAAAAAAAAGTCAAAATTGGTTGTCTGTAAAGCAGAGAATGTTTAAAGTCTAGTTACTGTTTACAATTTAAACCAGGTTGTTTACAACTCTCTTACTTCCCGCATAGCACCTTGGATGCCTACTACTCACTTAATGAAGTCCACTAGTCATTTTCAAATATTTAAAAAAAATACAACCATGGAAATATTTTAACAAAATTGGCAACTAAGATCTTGAGAAAAGAAATGTCTCTGATGATAGCCAGCTTTTTTTTTTTTTTACATTTATTGTTTGTATAACTTAATTAATGTGTGTTATTAAATGCCTTTGTGAAAACCGAAATTGAAATGTCAGTAAACGTCCTTAATAACTCGTGAAAATGTTGCCACTAGCATGGAAAAAATAGCTGAATTGACCTAAATTCTGTGTTTTGTACCTTAAAACAAGTTTTAATACATGAAATTGAGTTTAAATATTGACATTACAACATCCTGTCAAAGTTTTATATTTGTTCCTTCTGTTAAAATATAAATAATTTTGTGAAGATGGGGTTTTCCTTTATTTATTTATTTTTTATCAAAATGTCTCTTCGGCAAAATAATAAGGCCCTTCTGGGTAACAGAAGTTGACAATCCCTACATTAGGTGTATATGACTTCCTTATCTTTGTGAAAATTGGCTCATCCCCCGTGTCATCCCATCTTTCTGTTTTTTTCTACCACATTAGGTAGATATTAAATGAAAAGCACAGCTGCTGAATCTGCCCTCACATGCAGGCAGATATGTAGTCCCATAGTGTGATGGTTCCCAGTGTGCCTGCAAACTATCAAATCTGGCAGACAGTGGTGGAGGCAGATCGATTGGCTTGCATCCAGGTTGGAAAAGCCTTGTGCACATGAATGCATTCAAGGTGAATGACTCAGTGATGTAGTACCTCCGAGACATGGTGGGACCTGATGACCCTTACCTGTGTGTGTGTGTCTGTGTGTGTGTTTGTTCAACCAAGGACTCCAGTGTAGCATGCATGGCATGGCATTGAGTCTTTTCCCTCAGATTTATGAGTGTGTGTTCCTCTGTGTCATATCTCGACTGTGTGTGAGCATGGTTTGCCTTGTCACTGGATGCCATGCTACAAGGCTGGATCTTTATCAGCAGGAGGAATTGATTAAAATGTTCATGAGTGTGTTTATGTCCTTGTGCATATCATTGTCGCCATGTATGTGTATGTGGCAGATCACAAGTACGAGGCCTGTGCGTGGGCACATGATGGCAGGTGTTTTTGTAAACAGTGTGACTCAGCTCCAGAGTGTGGTATGAAATTGAAACATAATGCTTTGAAAGAGAGAATTTCATCCACACAGTTTGATCTATGTGTGTTTGTGCAGGTTTGTGACTGTGTGTATGTGTGTGGATTTATGGATGCACTCAGCATCAGTGTGCAACCAGCGTTGATTGTCTGAGTGTTATCTGCAGCTGCTAACCACTTCAGTGCTGATAAAGAAAGGGCCTTGTTTGCATTGACAGTGGTTGAATGTTAAACACAACAGAGACAAGATTTCCTTTACACAATATTTGTATGCTTAGCTGGCTGTTTTTAGATCTGGGCATTAGCTCTTAATATTCTTTTTTATATTAGTTGACATAAATTGTGTAAATTATATGTATATATATTTTGAATAAATAACAAATGGTTATGACATCAGGATTGTTAAATTTGTGGTCCATGATAAGTTTTAATATCAAGGAGCCCTCCTCCTGAGTTCTAACAACTACACAGTCTACATTTCACAAATACAACGACAACATTTACAATACAGAGGGAGTCAAAGTATTTCTTAGTTTTTAAACATTTTTAGTATCTATATATACACACACATATATAAATATACAGTGCCTATAGTGCTCTGAAATTAAAGGACTGATATTTACTGGAGTATTTTTTGTGTTTCTGTTAATGCACCAGTATGTGGAGGCTCTTTAACCAAAATGATATTTTTAATGCTAAAACATTATTATTTTTTTATATTTTGTATGACTTTTCCAAGTCACTGGTCTACAAAAACAGTTAAGCTAATTTTTATTTCTCAAACAAGATGTGAAATTATAGTTTTTTAATTGCGTTCCTGAAAAAAAAAATAGTGGTAGTGGTTAAATGATATGCTTGGTTAATTTCTGACTTCTTAGAGAAGCTCAGTGAGCTGACTTAAATTTGGGTTTTAAAAGGTGAATTAGTTGGAAATTCTTAATTTTCTGTTCACAGTGTTTGTTAAGCACTATATATTAAATCAATTAATCAAAATATCTTTATTTTTATGCTGCCAAATCATAACTGCTGTCATCCCAAGATACTTTACAAAATAGTATGTCAATGCCACACTGTTCTTTCTCTCCCCCCCCCCCCCTTTCACACTCTAACCTAAATCACACAGGTATCAAAATAGTTTCATTTTTATGTTTGATATATATTCCCCTTTAATAAAACAGAGTTAAGTGTGTCATTATTTTTATTTAGACTTAACAAATTCCTCAAAAGAACTATGTTGTGGTCAGAGAGCAAATTATTTTGAGGGTTTTCATCTGGAAAAAATCTTTTTACCATGTGCGCTGTAGTCTGTTTTTTCATTACAAATGCATTTTAAGATTTGCAACAAAAACATACTTACATCAACACAAAAAAGAACAACTATGAAACCATCTGAAGCATACCCATTGTTATCTATTTAACAGCGCAACTACCAGGCCAACATGTCTTTCCAACACTTTGAAATGTGCTTGAAGGTTGAAACATTTTAAATTTTTCAACAGAAGATACAGAGTTGCAGGGATGATTAGTGTCACCGTTCGTCAAAGCAGATTTTAATAAAGACAGGAACAGGCAAAGAGACAGACGGGTAGTTCCTGATGCCCTCAGTGAGCAGTCTGTAGTTTTCTTGGTAACATTATGAATCGTTCTGAGTGTAGAGGACAGAGAAGAGTCATTTCTGCTGAGTTACATTTCACCTTCAAAGCAGTGTGTGTTTAGGAGCAGGGCAAGGCTGAGAGTGTTACTTTTGTTCAAACCCATTTTATTTGGCTGCATGTGTGAGGACGCAGATCCTCTCCACATGTGCTCCCTTTTCTTCCAGCTGCACCTTGAGCAATGTGTTTCTGTGTGAATGGCTCCTGAGACAGGGCAAAATGATGACAATATTTCATCACAAAATAAATGTTATAAACAATATTGTCTTACCTCAGATCCCATTTGAAATTAAATATGATATCTCAAAAACTGGATATTTTGCTTTGCTAATATCTCCCATCTTTGGAATCATCGATTATCTTTACCACTTATCCCTTTCGAGGTCACAGGGGGCTGTAGCCCACCCCAGCTGACAGTGGGGCAGAGGCAGGGTACCTCCAATCACATTGCTAAAAAGAGAGACAGACAACTAGTCATGCTTACACTCATACTGAAGGGCAATATGGTGTCATCAGTTAACCCAATGAGCATGTTTTTGGTCTGTCTGAGGAAGCAGGAGTGCCTGGAGAGAACCAATGCTTCAACGGGGACAACATGCAAAGTTCACACTGACTAACAGAGTTCAAACCAGCAACCCTTTGCTGTAAGGCACATGTGCAGCCCCATGTCAGGCTCAGAGGACAACAAAATGATAATCATTAATGTATCAGATAACCGGGTGTTTGCAGGAGTGATGGGGCTTTTGATGCCTGGTTACAGCTGCCTCTGCAAACATACTGTAAGCTGTAGATTGTTAGTTACCTCATGTTCTGCATCAACAACTGCTGTAACCTCCTTGCCCTGCATCAGTGATGAGACCTGCTCAGGATGGGAACCACATTCATGCTTAAATAGATTAATGAGGTGTGTCAGGCCTGCCAATGACAGGGGCATGTAGCTCAGGAATCCCATTTCACCAAGTTAATGGCAGTAACTCCCGCTGAACTGTGTGAGTGTGTGTGTGTGTGTGTGTCAGAGCCCCGGCATGTATGTGTGGAACATCCTGAGACACACTTAACTCACACTCCACCAGGCTCTCCAGTCCTGGCCATCTGGGCTGTGGTCCACAGCTGCTGAACTCTGGGGCTCAGTAACCCAGCATCTGCACATGTCGCTGCAAGACGTCTGACATTCAAACCGGTACCCCACCGTGGCAACCAGCCTGACTGCAGCTGTCATGGTGAACAAGCACCCAGCACCCTGCGTCTTATTGCCGTGGGGCACTGGGACTACATATGACAGATGAAGCTCAAATGCTTCCCACTCCAGCGCCAGTCTTCAAGCAGCTCCAGTCAGAGCTGGAGTTGACAGTGCAGGCGCTGCAGATCTTTGGTTCTTGTTACGCACGGCCGAGCTGCTCCCCTTTTTTTTTCTTCATCTCCAAACCCCTCCCTTCTCACTCCATCTATCACTCCTCCTCGCTCCTTCTCCTCGGCTGAGCTGAGCCTGGCTCCCCCATGACCGCAGGGGGGTATCCAGAGCTGCACCGCTGTGTGTAGTGTGTTTATGTGTGTTTATGTGTGTGTGTGAACGGGGGGAGGTGGGAAAGCGCCAGGGGAAGGAAAGCTGGCTCAGAGCTCCGGTCATGTGTTCAGTTGTTGTTGCTGTTTCCTCAAGGAGGGATCCTGCCTCTTCAGGAGCAGAATTACGCATCTGCTCACTGCACTGCTGAGAGGCCAAGAAATCACCTACTCGGCAGCAGAAACAGAGCGTCCAGCAGCAAACAGCACTGGCATACTGGGCAAAAACCACTGAACCATTGCATCCAGAGATATTTTGAGAAGCACATACAGCTATGAATAATCAAAGCATAATATGAACAGCCAAACCCTTGTGGCTCACTTCATAAATAGCACATGCTTTGATGTGATTTTGCATGTTTCTAATAGGCATTTGGAATATTTACAGCAAGAGATGGTGTTAAATGTGCTCTAAATGTTTCTGGTCCGTTGATGTGAAAAACTGCGAAGCGTCTCAGTGGTAGTTTGTTCTCTAGCAGTCCAGAGAACTCTTGAGCCACATTGTGATTCATCTGGGGTGAGACTGGCTGCTAATCTACTAATTGGACAAACAAGATGAGCGATGCAGAGACAAGAAAGCCACAGAGAAAGAGAGAACCTAAGAAATAGAGAGACTGAGGCCCTGTTTACACAAGGCTGATTTTGCTGTATCTGAAAAGTTTTCATTGCATTTTCATCTCCCGTTTACATGGGAATGGTGCCTGGAGTGCCTGAATCTGCAAACTTTTGAAACCAGGGTCCAGATTGAAGAGTTTTGAAAACCCATCTCCGCCCGGCTCCATGATAACCGGATTCACCTTTTTGGGTGAAATGCTGACATCACCTCATGCACAGAGTACTCTTTCACATCGAGCCTGCATACCAGGAAAAACAACAGCTTCTGTCGTCTACTGAGTAACCTGCACCGCTTATTGTGCTCAGTTTGTTATCCAGACAGATTTGTTGTACTGATAAGAAACTCCTGTGTCTTCATGCGTCCACTTGCCATTGATGTTTGTGAAGTTTTTCCTCTTTGTACGTGCGTTGTAACAGCTCTGTTTCTCCACAGACCTACATCACAATGTCTGTTGGGCTGGTATGCACACTACAGCGTTTTCAGTTGTTCTAGCATCTCCATGTAAACATGGATAGCTTTTGAAAGCCCAAAGGAAGAACCTTTGCGTTTCAGATGAGAGCTTCTCCATGTAAACAGGGCCTGAGACTGTGTGTGTGTGAGACCCTGTGCTTCATGTAAGGTGTTGCTGTATGCCTAGTTTTGTAAGTGAGTGTTTATACATGTTTGTGTGGTGTTTGTGTATGCAGGAGAGATTTCTAACCCAGATGGAGAGGTAATCTAGGGCACTCTCTTGCCTGGGTAGGAACGAGACATCGCTCTTTGTGTCTTTGTGTTGTCAGCCAATAAGTAACCATCTCACACTGCAGTGCCAAAAATCAAACATGCCTGACTAATCCCTCTGAGGTCACTGAGAGTTCGCCTCTGATGGTGAACATAGGGCTTGAATTAATTGTGTCCACAGTCTCTGGAAAGGGCAAATCCTGATGCTCAGTAGCTTTTTAGTACACTGATTTTCTTTTCAGGAATGTAGCGATCACACTAATGAGGTTATTATGAATGATTTGGTATTATGGCAAAGCAGGGGTTGCTGTAAAATAATCCTGTAGTGCAAGTAAATAAAGTCTGAACTCTGTTAAATAAAAATACTGGGAATGTAATGACTGGCTGATGACTCATATTGAATAATATTTTTTGGAAAAGGGTTCTTTGTTCATTTTATCCGTAAGAGATTGAGTCACATAATAAATTGAAATGAATTTAATTAGAACATTGTTGAAATAAGTAATCATACAATTTTAAACTTACTCTTAGTGATTGTAATAGGCACTAATACAAAGAGGCTTGAATTGAAATCCACAGAAATACTCATTGAAATGGTCTGAATACCTTGGTTGTAACAAGTAGTTATTTGATTTTCGGTTGCCTTTTTATCATCTCACACCACTCCAGTCATTCTCCTCCAATCTCTGGCATCAACGAGGCATTTTGGACCAGATAGCTGGTGCTCACTGGAATTTTTCTCCTGACCATCCCCTATAAACTCTAAAGGTGATTGTGCCTGAATATCTTTGTAGATCAGTCGAATCTGATAAACTCAGACCAGCCCGTCTGGCACCAACTGGCACAGCACAGTCAAAGTCATTTTAATCACCTTCTTTCTCATTCTGATGCTTGGTTTAAACTTCAGCAGGTGGTCTTGATCATGTCAACACGCCTGAAAGCACAGAGTTGCTGCCATATGATCTGCTGATTAGCTATTTGAGGTATTAAGTGGTTGAAAGGTTGTTACTAGTAAAGTGGCCAGTGACTGTTTATTGTGTCTTTGTTGCATAGGGTCATCCTATCTTATTTTACTGAATTTTACTGTTGATTTTATAAACTGTAGATTTCAAGGTCAAAATACAGACAAGTGTTAGAAATTAGAAAAGCTTTCAACTCTCTGTGCCTCACATCAGTATAATGCTCTGTACTGAAACTGTGGTAAACTGTATTGTCTGGAGTAAAACAGAACAAAATCAGTTTAAACGTAGGTTATGTCCATGATTAAAAAAAAAAGTTAAAAAAAAAAAAAAAGTTACATACAGGCTTAAGCCAGACAACATTTGTCTTTACCTTTGAGTTGTGATGAACTCCTAATTTGACCAAATTGTCATTTGCACTTATTTGTGAGTATGTCAAACCTTGAAGTTTGATTTTGAATGACCTCTTCTTGAATTTTGAACTCCTTTGTTAAAATTTGAGTCTTGCAATGTTTTGTATTTTCATTTCTCTTCAAGTTTAACCATTAGTAAATGCTGAATATTGCTACAAAAACTTTACCACTAAGGCCACTGTCAAATTTTCTTCTTACCTTTTGGATTAAAAAAATCATGTAGTGTCAACAATTACTTAAAGGGACTGTGAGGAGTTTCTAAATAATTGCAAAAAAGTCTCACTTTAAGATATATGCCTGATCGAAATACGCACTTATCGATGAGTTTTATAGCATCAAAATAGATTATCTATAAATGGTATTCCTTAGCTTCTTGGTTGGGTCGGACAGGACAGGGCTGGACAGGGCTGGACTGGATACTCAACTTCTGGAACAAGACAATTAAAACTAGAGCAAATTTCTATTATTCGGGCACGTCTTACAGCACCGGGCTGTTAGTAGCGATATATAGCCGGCTACCAAACTACGGTTCTAAGTTTTCCAAAACTTGCTTGTTGTCACACATCAAAAACTACCGCTGTGTAACCGGAAAGAGATACATTACCTCGTCGCTTTGCATCCAGTAAGTTGTTGAAAAAAGAAGCTGTAAATCAATGCAGAGTTCTGAGGACGGTCCGAGCTGCATTTTATTAGCATCAAAACAAGCACACGCTTTGGCTTCGGTAACGTGTTGCGGTGCATTCCAGTTGTAGTCAGAAGTAGGAATTTCCAAGTTCCGAGTAGGAAACTGCAGCTAGAACGTCCCTCGAAGTCAGAATTTCCTACTGGGAACTCGGTGAAACCTCGTAACCCCCGAGTTGACAATCGAAGATGGATGCTCTCAGTGTGAACGGTTATTTAGCTCCTGTAATAATCAGTTTATTTGCACTTCTTACTGGGATGTGTCGCACTAGATCAGCTGTATACATAGTATTGTTAGACTTGTATTTACAAAAATGCTGCCATAGTGAGAATCACATTCTTCATGTGATATTTGTGAACAAATATCACATGAAGAACAGCTAACAATAGCCTGGTAGATCGACATGTTTTTTTTCAGACTTCAACTGGAACGCTGATAAGTCGGAGATGATGTCACTCCCAGTTCCGAGGATACTGGAAAGCAGCATTACGACAGTCACCGCGCGTGCTCATGGGTAGCAGAGTTTTTGTGTTTCCAGTAAAAGATTCTCCTCACAGTCCCTTTAAGACAATGATAACATGTAGTACATGCCGCTGTAAAAAAAGAAAGGCTGCACCTGCTTACAAAGGCTTAGAGCTGTGTGGTGAAAAGCTGTGTTAGCTTGATGGTTCACTGTAGGCCTACTGGTCACATTGAAAACATTTTCATTTTTTGTTAGAAGCAAATGTCTTTATATTGAAACTTCTTTTCTCCATGCAGTTAGGTCACGTTGGCTACAATTTTGGCTGAGTGTTGTGCGGAGGATGCAGCAAACTAAATGGCTTGCTAGCAGAAAAGTACAGTTGCAAATTGTCCAGCACAACGTAAGGCTGTTAAATATATGGGAAACAATGACAGTGCAATATTTGTTCTCCTTGTGAAATATGTAGTTTGATGTATTTAAGGGTATTTAAAAAAAAAAAAAAGCTGCACCTTGCATGCACAGCAGAGGGACTGTACTGCAACAGATTTCTTTGTAGACTTTACACTTCTGGCTTGCCGTCATAGCAAATGTTAACCTTTTCTGATAATAATGATTATAATAATAATAATAATAGTCATTTTTGTGCTTTTAACCTCTGAAAGCTTACTTAATTGTCTTCCTGGATATCTGTGGATGTTGCAGTTCAGTTTTGAAGCGAGAAAGTGTCCTAACAAATACTCCTTGGCTAGAAGTTCACAGAGGGCAAACTGTATCTGAAGAGTATTTTTTTTTTGTTGATTAAAACAAGGCTAATAAAATACAAAAAACCCAGCTTAAGTCACTTTTTCACACAGTCACTCTTTGGAGTGTGGTACAACTTTATCTGTTAAAGGAGACATATCATGCTGATGCATGATTTAATACTTACATATAATATAATAAATTTGAAAACAAGACCTTACACCCCCTTAATTTTCAAAAAATTAGATATTGTATTTTTTCTGATATCCTAGAACGAGATTTGATGCCTCTGAAAATAGGTCATTGCGAGATGTCCGCGAGATTTCAAACGTCGTGACATCACGAGGCACATTTCTTTTTATTAGAGTAATCTGATAAAACACTTCCTCCTCTATGATGTCCGTTAGCACAAAACCGTCACCGAGGAACACATCCACCAGCAGGGGTTTATAGCTCCCTAGCTCACAGTCACTCATTACCTGCTCTGGCCTGTAGGGGGACTCAATACGCGCTCGCTGCTTTGAGCCTGCCAGAAAATACAGTACAAGAAGAAGGACGGGCTGGCTCAACCCTCTCGGCAGCCCTGACAGAACTGACCAATCAGAGCACAAAGGGCTGTGATGTTGCGAGGTAACTTTAGGTCATCCTCAGATCCGAGCATTTCAACGAGACCTTGTTAATGGCCTAAAATGAGGATTTTGAGAACGCTATTGTGGGGCAATGAAGGAACTAAATGACTTGTACTGAGGGCAGAAATGCTTTCCAGGCATCCTAGTCTGGCATAGTGAAAAGGAGAAACAAGCATGATATGTCCCCTTTAAAAGCATTGTCTGTAGCTTGAACATTTTGGATGGACAAAAAGAGGAAAAGACTGTGCAGTTGTTTTTAGAAGGAAATTGTTCACCCCTACAAGTTAATATCGCCCTCATGTTGTTTTTTAGTTTGTTTTCACCTGAAATTCACCTCTTGGCCTCTGCAGCAGTAATGTGTAACGTCTAGCTTTACTGGTAGTTTTCTCCTCACAGGGGTAGTCCTGATCTAAATCGCGGTAGTTGATATCTTTACCTTCACTAAGGAGGTGATGTCTTTGTCAGCATTTGTTAGTTTTTGTGTTACTTTAACAGAATAACTGTAAAAGTTATGTATGGCATTTGATGAAATTTTCAGAATAGGTCAGAAATGGGCCAAGGATCAAGTGATTCGATTTTTTAGGGGGTGGCCTGAATGACTGCTTGGATCCTGTATTTATTTAAAAGAATTCTTTATCAATGCAAGCGATCGCAGTTTTCCACATTTTCACTATAAATGTATCAAGCTCTGTGTGGATTTTGTTGACATTTTTAGGGTATGTTGGTCCTGGCACATGGGAGAACTCCTTTGGTTTTGGTAGGGATCTGATGTGTTTCTCAAGTGTTTATCATCAGTGCAAGATCAGGCCGTTTTCCACATTTTTGATAATAGTTCACCTGACAGTGTTTGAAAAGCATTTGTGGAGGTTAGTGCATTTAAAGTACTTCAAGTTACTACTGACTTTAACCCCATGCAACCCCACCACAAAAACACGGAACTGTTCCCTTTAATTAAAGATAGGTGTGGGCAGAAAGTGTAAAAATATTCTCTTCACATGTTCTCAAAGATGTTTTCTCAGCAAAGTTCTACAGATGGACAACACAAAAACAAAACACCCTGGCAACAGCAAGCATAGAATAATGAACAGACTGTAAACAAACAGAAAAACAAGGCCATTAAAACAGAGCCATTCTTTCTTCTCACAACCAATTTGTGAGAAAAAGTTCATGATGAACACACACAATGTGGTTTGATAGCAGAAATACTCCTACAGAAAGTGGAATTTTACTTACATGTTTAAAGACATAAGAGATCTAGATCTTCTGAGGCTGTGTAGTGCTCCCATGACAAATGATTTTATATCAGAATATGAATCAAAACACTTTATGTACCTCATGGTCCAGAGGTATTTTGGGAAATGCTTACAACAGAGGAACTATACAAAGTAGGTTGGGGAAAACTGGGTCAAACAAAAGAGAAGAAATAACATGAAGTATGTTTGGATATTGCAGTGTATAGACATACAACACCAGAACAATATTTACACCTGTAAACCATGAAATGGATAACATCCCTGGCATACATACATCAGCAGAACAAATGAGGCAAAGCAGTCATGATATGTTGTTGGCACACCCTTACAGTGCGAGTAAAGAGGGTCAGTTTTCTGGAATGAAGCGTGTCCCCCGTCTCCTGCCCTCGCAGTGATCTGATGTGACTGGATGGAATTCAGAGAGAAGGGTAATATCAACAGAGACAGAGTGGAGCTGATGTTTCTGAATCACTGGGTCAGTGGGTCACAGACATTGCTGGACATCCACACAGCCAACAACTCTCTGTATGCTCCTCAGAGGAGTTGCTCATGATTGCCAAATGCAGCTGTGAAAAACGTGATCGACTCAGTGCACGCACATACGCACTCACAGAGCCACAAAGTGCTGATACAGGAGTGAACCCCTTTGAGAGTTTGCACACACAGAGCACAGACCCTCTGATACAGAGCAGGCACCCTGAGACCGGAGCCGTGTTTAAACTCCATTACCAGCACAGACTCATTAATTAAACCAATGTTTTAATTAGGATTTGGATGGTCGGGGAAGAGGAAGAGGGATAATAATGTTCATTTATTCAGCAGGGTGCATGTGTTTCTCATGACTCCTTTCTACAGGGCATTGGGTGGATGGCTTTGTGTGTGATCAGCGATGACTCTTCGTTTTGTTTCACCAATTTAGACATAGGTGTCGTCTGCGTAGAGAGAGTTAAACTACACTATTGATGGCTTCGACTTTACAGCACAACACATGCAAATTGCCCCCTTGTTGGTAAGAAAACACTTTCTGTGCTTAATGCTAAAGAGAAGTTCACAATCTCAGTTGCCAGCTTTGTTTTCACCAGTTTGAGATTTATTTTCCACATTATGTGGCAGAAGTTTTTCTTAAAGAAATGTAATTTAATTCAGTTATATATTTATACAGAATGTTCTGTATAAGTATAAGTTCTGAACATAAAAACAGGCACGGAAAAAATAATATAAATCCTATAAAACAGGCATGAGATTAATGATGTGCACTACTCAAATCTGGAAGTTATTCATCATCTCATCACATGATAGCATGATGGGAAGATTCAGATGTGTTTATCGTTTGATAGATAATCAAGGTGTATTTTCACAGCATACGCTCACTTTTGCCTCTGACCAGACTGTCATCTCTGTGTGTAAGGATCGGGTTAAAGAAGATGCAAAAGTGATCTGATGTGCCTTGAGGCAAGTCAAAGTGTGATCTGGGAATATTTGCAACAGTACATTAATGATATATGCATTAACTCATGAATGCACTTGTATTTACTCTCATTTTTGTACATAAGTCTCCATACACAGCTTAACATTTTGTATCTAATAAAAACACTGCAGTAATTTTGCAATTAGCAGAATTATACACCTCAGAGGAATTGTTACTTAAAACAAATGCTTCATTTGCACCAGATAATTGTTTCAGACTCTTTAAAGGCTCCATGTCCTGCTGTGTTTGACTGTTTACATCATGTCTCAGGTGTGTATTACACAAGGATTTGATTTAAGTTGAATGAAAAATTTACACATTTAATTTTTGTAGAGGCTATAATATTTAGCTCTGCACTGAGTGGTTGCCCAAACAACGCCTGGTGGAAGACAGGTGGAGGGGTAACAGGCCAAGGAAAAGGGCTTTCAAAACAGTCATAGCATCTGACTGTGATTACACTGAAAATGCACATGTAGATAGAGGCTGAATTGATATGTAACATTAATAAATCAATGGAGGTAAAAAAAAAAAAAAAAAGCATTTTAAGAACCTTTTTTTTGCGAAGAGGCAAAGGGCATAACTAAAAGTGTCCCCTTCTAGGCATTAAAGGCAAAGACAATTGATTTTGCAGAACATAGGACATTACAGATCTTTGTAGCTGCCATAAATAAGCCAACAGTAAGCAAAAACCATGTGGAAAATAGCATGAATTGCCTTCACCTAAATACGTGTTAAAATATTTAATTCATTTATAAAAATGAACCACATTCTGTATCAAAATAAAAAACAGATTTAACGCCCTTACAAACAAGCTGATGCTCTCTAATAAGGGTGCTTTGGTGGGAAAACAGCACTGGTCTCTCTGTTTGTATCAGCACTGTGTAATCACTATTCCTTCTGGAATAGAAAAAAATAGCTTGTTCAGTGTTGATACAGTTTTGTGTATATTCATTTGTTTTTCCTCTGCAGTTGCAGTGCACTTTGAAGCTTCCCGTTAAAGGTATTTCTATCATGTTTTGGAGTTGACCAAGGAATTATGAATGGAGACACTCTGACGATATGTGAAGTGAAATGTCAAAGACGGTTAAATTAAAAGGAAGTGTGTCCTCAAGAGAACTTCTGAAAGAACAACAGAGGGAAATCTCATCTTTTTTAATATCAGCAGCAGCTTTATGAATGACAGCAATAGTAGGATAGTAAATGTTTCATGTAAGGAAGAATCTTTTCATGATTCAAAACAGCACTAAAGCCAATGCAAAGACTGATGCAGATTTTTCTTCCCTTTCCTCTTTCTCTCCTTGTCCCTTCCCTTCCTCTGCTCTCAGCGGCGGATGGCGTGCCAGTTCAGAAGGATGGGGAGCAGGTAAGTTTCACTGAATTCTCTGGCTCACCCTCTTTGTTGACTTCTTTGATGGTGGGCTTTTGCAGTTCCACCTGAAGAACCAACATGGCTTCTGATTTAAAAGCAGATTTCACACACAGCTATGTGATTAGCGGCAGCTTGGCCCTCACACTCACTGTACTTGAAAGTGCTTAAGCAAGTAATAATAGTAGTAGCACATGCTGTGTCAATGTCAGCCACTGAACTTCCACTACTCTCTCCTGCACAGAGCAGGACAGCGTAGCTGGAAGACTATCCGCTAGTTTTGGTTGGCTCATTGCTGCTGCTGTGATGTGTGTTGTTTAATGAAATGTCCATCTAGCAGAGTCACTGCTCAGTGCTGGTTCAAATTCAAAACAGCAGAGGCATCATTTTCTCTTTTTATTACTTATTGGACACCATCTCTACATCCGTTCCCCTTCCCTCTCCTCTCAAGCTGCTTACTGATCCCCTTCTCTCAAAGCGATCCTTCTGAGACTGGACACAGGAGAAGAAGCCATTTGGACTCAAATGTAGAGAACTCCACTTTTCACCAAATGCACTGTGTACTGATTTCATCATTTATTTATGCACCGTGCCCCAGAACGCCCTTCGGTCCTGCAGAGAGGAAAAATACAGCCATGCATCCATACACACACACACACACATCAGCAGTGTCAGGGCTATTGGAAGGAACATAAGAAAAGCTGCTTCAAAGAGTCCGGCTCTACTGCTCAAGTGTTTTAAATCTCTCACCACACCCACTCCTGCAGCAAGAGAGAGGAAGAGAGAGATGAACAGAGTCAGAGAATGAGTGAGAGGAAGCAAAGAATAGTTACAAGACTGAGAAGGATTAAAGAATAGGATGGCAAGAGGCTGATATTGATTAAAAGGAGTAAACAGGACTCAGCATACAGCATATTGTTCGCTTATTTATGGCTCATGTTACTAGCATCTAGCATACGAAGATACTTAGGGGCTGTTTACACAGGGCTGAATACGGTCAGATCTGATATGTTTTCATTGCATTTTGGCCTTGTGTTTACATGGAAACTCTTTGAGAATTGCCTGAAAGCTGAAACTTTTGAAAACAGGCTCCAGAGTGGAGATTTTCCAAAATGCTCCTCCATGCAGCTCCATGTAAACTCATGTCAGAGCATTTCAGGGTGAAACGCTGACGTCACCACATGCGCAGTACTCTTTCACATGAAGGCTGCGCGCACATTCCAGGAACAACAGTAGCTTCAGCCGTCTACCATGTAACTTGTGTGCCGCTTATCGTGCTCTGTTTGTTATCCAGACAAAACTATCCAGTCAGATTTGTTGTCCGAACTTATTTGTTGTCCAGAAAATGAACTCCTGCGTCTTTGTGCGTCCACTCCCCATTGTTGTTTGTGAAAAGTTTTTCTTCTTCGTACGTGTATTGTAGCAGCGCTGCCTGTCTGCAAACCTACAGCGCCATCTACTGAACCGACATGCACACTGCAGCGGCTCCATTTGTCTCCAGCGTCTCCGTCTGAATGCAGATCGACTTGAATACACAAAGGAAAAATCTTTGCGTTTTAAGTCAGAGAGTGTCCGCGTAAACGTAGCCTTAAAGTCAACGGCTTATGTTGATGTTCAGCATAGAGCTGTGCAACAGAAAACACTTTTTAATATTTCCTTTCTCTTTAAATGAGATAAATTCTAAGACAGTTTATCTTTTTTTTTTCATTTACAAAAAACAACATCATTTAAAACTGGCTAAACCAGACTAGCCAACCGACCATGAATGGAAAGAACTAAAGGCTTTTCCAGCTTCAGGTGAGCTATCACCTCATCAACCCAGAGGATATGTAAAGGTGGCAAAATACATTTCCAAATGCATAAGTTAGGGCATCTTGCTGACAGAGTAAAGAAAACTACAGCGTAGGTCTGGACTGTTGTAAAAGAAAAATGTGAGGCATAATGCTTGGTCCACTGTAGGACCACTAACAGCTAAGTGATTATTTACAACCTGATAATCAGTTGGAATTTTTAAGGCTATATGAGGAATAAAGTGAAACCTGCATGATACCATAGCAACAAAAAAGTCTTAAACACCCAGTTGTAGGTAATTTATTGTGTTAATCATGAAAAATCCTGCACGGCAAACTCCTGCACACTGCTACATTGGAAAGTTTTGGAAATGTGAATTGTGAGTGAATTGAAGTCTTTGTGTATGTTCCTACAACAAATTAAGGTTGTAACAAGACTAGAATTTTAGCTTTAATAAGATACCAGCAAAAAATTATATTTGACACTTTTTTCGACACATTGGCAAAAAATATCGTTACAAACTAGACCTGAAATGTGATTAATTTTTTCAACTGCCTACATTCCTATAAATAAAAATGCCATATAAGGTGTTGAGTTTGTTTTGTAAACTAACAAGTATTATTTAATGCTAAATCAAATTTTAATTGCTATTCTACATGTATTTTGAACACAATTGTTTTTAAGATTTTATTCAACAGATTACACTAACTAAAATAAGGCACATTTTGTTGTTTGGAGTAAAAATATTTCATGGTCTGAAACAACAGTTAGAACCCTAAAAGATTATAGTGATGTGCAAAAGCATTTTTTTCTCAAAAAAGTATTTTGTTAACTCATTGATAGAACATAGTAAGCATGTGTTAATATTGGTTGATAATATTTTTAATATTATTATTTTAATGCTCAAATTCATGATAAAAGAACAAAAGTGCATTTTATTCTTAACGTGAAAATTCTTATAATTCATGTACTTGATCATTTGGCCTCACAAAAGTTTGAGCTCTGATTCCACCTTTAGACAGAGTCTGTGGGTGAGTTCACATCAGGCTTTGTCTGAGTGCTAACAACAGTGACCTCCCTTTACTTCAAGGAACATTAGGAGGGGCGGGTAAAGTTTATGTGTGGCACAATAAACATTAGTGTGGTCACTGGATTTATCATCAGAGACATGAACAGGACAGCTGTCCGGTTAACAAACACAACATTTCCAGGTTTTCTTTCCATCCAAGTTAGTGTCCACTGCCTTTGTTTTGACTTTATTAAGGCAACTTTCGCACAACAGCCCCAGAGAATCTGTCTCCTTTCTACCCGCCTCATATGACAGGCATTGACAAAAACAGTTTCTTTTTCCAATAAAGTTACTTTCAGAGTCGCACTCCTGATCTCTCCGTGTTTTGTTTCCTCTCTGTCCCGCTCTGCTCAAAGTTCTGCTCAGGCCTGCGCGCTGCCCTCTGAACCCATTCACATGACTGGGTCGCCGCAGCTTGGCAGATGGGGATGTCTTTCCTGGGCCTGTGCCGTTCAACACAAGGCTAAAAAGTCTGATTCTGGATCTGTTTTTTTATTATTTTTTATTTTTTAAATTACTGTACAATTGAACAAGATCCGATTAGATTAGATAAGATTAGATTTGATAGAACTTTATTAATCTCTTGGGAAGATTTCCAGAGGTATCAAAGTATTCTGACAACTTTCTGTCAGAACCAATATTAACATCTTCAGCGAGTTGAGCAACAGTAACTTGTCTGTTGGATCAGACCTCAGAGACCAGCCCTTGCTCTCCATGTGCATCTGTGCGTTGGCCGCCCATGAGTCAGTTCACCAGTTGACCTTCTTGGAACACTGTGGATAGAAACTGGCCTCTGCAGACCTGGAGCACACCATAAGAGCTTCAGCTTTGGAAATGCTCTGATCCAGCCATCTAGTTATCCCAGTCTGGCCCTTGTTAAAATCCTTACACTTGCCCATTTATCCTGCTCCTAATATCAACTTTGAGGACCCAGTGTTCACTTGCTGCCTGATATATCCCACCCTCTGACAGGTGCCATGATGAAGAGATAATATTCACTTCACCTGTCAGTAATCAAAATGTTCTGCCTGATATGGTCTTTGTTTAAGGAGTCCTCATGATAAAACATCCAAAAACAGAACAAATGGTGGCAAATAGCTTGACAACAAGCCTGTTAAACAGAGTCAGCTGACAGAATGGTACTTATCATTAATGTGTGGGAACAGCTGAGCTGCTTTCGTTGTTTATTTACTGTTTGTATCTTTGCTCAGCTTGACTGTGCAGATTGACAGGAACGTGAAAACATTTCAGCTTAACTAAGTCACCAGTGTCCCCCGTCTAGTTAATGTCAACCCTGCTGATAGAGTAAAATTGTATGGCAGAGGCTGCTGCTTATCTGCTTTGTCCCCTGCATCTGCTTTTACACTCACACTCACACACACACACATGTGCAAGAACACACACTCCTGCTGTTAGCCTCAGTCCCCTGTCTGTCTGCAGCATCAGATAGTGTTCGACACAGCCCTGACATCTCTGTCTCCCTCGCTCACACACAGTTTTCTGCCGGCTTTCAGTGTTTTTGGCAGCACATGTAAGAAGAGAGAGGACTCATTCATCCGTAGCATATTCACTCTGCTATACATAATAAGCAAATATACTGATCCCTGTTTAATCCCCTCCCTTCTCCCTGTCATTCTGGTCCTTGACTCTTGCCTTCTTCGTTCCTGGAAAATCCTGTGTTTCTGTCTCTCATTTTTTTCCCCTCCTCTTTCTCTTAATTCCTATTTTGCCCTCTGCATGTCTGACGTGTAAACCCCCCTCTGTCCCTCTTTTTGTCTTCGACCATCTCCCCGCTCCCATGCATGTTGATGTCCTTTCTGTCCTGTCCCTTACTCTTCCCCATCCCTCTCTCCTCCTTTTCTTCCTCAGCATGGACGTTCAGAATTTTCATGGGAAGGAATCAATGTAAGTGTTGTGACACCATTCCTTCATCTACTACTTTTCATCCTCTCTTTTATTTGTTTCTTTCACCTGTTTTGATTTAACTCACCCTTTAGCTATCGACTCTTTTCCCGCTCCAAAGATTCTCCCCTTCACCTCGGTTTTAGAGATGATCTCTTTCGGCTTATCGTAGTGATGCACAGTAGTGAGCACAATCAGAATCACAAAGTCAATAAAAGGCATTATGAGTTTGAATTTTGGGTAATGCAGATTTTATATTTTGTATTAACCCAACATCTCCATCACCTCTCCTCTCCACTCACCTCTCTCTAACACACACCGTCCTGATGTCTTTGTGTGCCCTGTCGCACCTCCCATACTATCCTTTTCTCCACGCTTTTTTCCCCTCCTCCATGCCTCTCCCTTCTCTTCCCTTCAGCTGTCTATGGAAGACACCACATCAATCCTGCCACGGCTCAAGAGGAACTCAAACGCCTACGGCATCGGGGCTTTGGCTAAGTCTTCTCTGTCAGGTGTGTCAGGTGTGTGTCTGTGATGTAACTGGTAATTCGACCCCATGTTGGCTCCGCCCTCTGCGGGCGCTTGAGTCAGCATGGTACCCGAATCGGGTTCCCCTGAATCACTTCCTCTCCACGCTGTGATAACACTCGTCAATGGCTCCCTGTGACTCATTGACGGAATAATTCAGCCTAAAAACGCACACGCACACACATAGTGCTCAGTCAAACAGCTGAGAAAAGGTGAGTGATGAGTGGGAAGTGTAGTTTTTAATGTTAAGTGGTTGTGAAGTTGTGCTGTCCTGAATAAGTATTAGTTTGGATGTTTGGTGTTAAACAGAGTTCAGTGCAGTGTAGTGAAGTGCAGTGGTTTTGATTTAATCCAGATGTTTTGTACGGTGCAGTTGATTTGAGTGCAGTGAATTGTATTCAGTATAGTGGAGTGTAGTGCAGCTGCTGCACTATGTGATGTGCCACAGATTTGTCCTATAATTTATTCCCATAATTTATTCATTAATCTCATCTCCATGCAACACCATCAGAGCGAACCAAACATCCAGGGACTTGTGTCGCCATGTGTTGGTCACATGAAAATGTTATGCAGATGGCACTAGAGTGGAGAAGAAATTAAAATTCTTTGTTAAAAAATGCACAGTTTTTTATGCAGTGTGAGCATGAATCAGAGTTCTCAGACAGGCAGAGAAAGAAAAGAGCAGTTTTCTGCTGACACAGTGCAGCACAGCACAGCAGAGGTGTAAAAACTATCATGTCAACAAGCCAACCTCTCATTACTCATGCCACACAGCCGCCTCACCCCAATTAACCTGTTCCTTCCCATGATGCACCTTTGTCAGACAAGACACATCCATCTGCTCCCTCTCATCCCTACTGCCTGTTCAGGCCATGCTTTAGACTCAGTAAACACATAAATGTCACCTTTATGACTCTTGTCATTCAGTTTTTGTCATACTCCATATTCACGAAGAGACTCATAAAAGAACAGCTTCTTAAATTCAAGAAATTTCACTGATATTTTTTAATCGTGGTCTGTTGTCATTGGACTTGCCAAGACATTTATCTTAATCAGATATATCACTTATGAGCCTTACTGATGAGTAAGCTTGAAGAAATGGTATCTCCAATCCCTCAAACATCCAGACTTTTCAGTAATTCAACATCAGAATATACTGTTTTTAGTTTTCCTGTTCACAACACTTAAAAAAGATGATTACACACATTCTTAAATCTAAAACCCCACAGGTTTGCTTCAGTTGTTAGATCCAGTAAAGATGTAATTATATACACTGATTATGTTCAATAAATTTCAGGGAATAACAACTATCTTTTAAGTGGGCAAATCAGTCCATCAGTCAAACTTTGCTGGATATTCCCAAGGTTTCATACACCACCACAGCATCCAACAAACAACAATCCACATTTGATGATGACATCCCTGTCTTCTCTTTCTTTGTTTTTTTTATGCTTTGTTTTTCCATCCTGTTTTTATCCCTGCACTCCCCTCAAACCGTCGATTCATGACCTGATCTCGTGCCTCCATGCCTTCCTCAATATCTTATCCTCCATCAGGGGTTACACGCACGATGAAGGAACGGGTAACCAAACCCACGGCCATGGCCCAGGGCCGTGTCGCCCACATGATCGAATGGCAGAACTGGGGCATGTCCACAGTTGGAGCAGGAGGCGTCCCTCAGTCCCGCATCACCACCCAGGAGCGGGAAAAGGAACGGCGGCTGGAGAATGATGCCTACAGTGACCTCAGTGACGGGGAGAAGGAGGCTCGATTTGCTGCAGGTTTGAAGATCACAGACTTAAAACCACATTCACAAACAGATGAATGAAGAGCCTGGTCCATGTCATCATGAGGATTCATTTCCTTCTCTTTACTGTAAAACATACCAAATTTCTGTTTTTCATTTGAACTGTTTTTTCTAGGTATCCTGCAACAGTTTGCAATCTCAGAGGCCACACTCCTGGCCTGGTCATCGATGGATGGAGAGAGTCCACGATCGGGTTCAAACCAAGGCAGTGTGGCTCATCTGAGTGAGGTCAACCAGGAGAGCATCACCAGTAGAGGTAAATAGACAACCATAAAAGACTTCAAAATGCCTGCAGCGCACAGTTATGATGATATCTTACTACTGTTAGGTAGTTTAATGAGGAGAGTGTATCATATTTTATGTCCTGATTTTATGTTCTGTTCGTTATTCTCCAAAGTTCTTTGTAACTCAAGCTGTCAGATAAACTCTGTTTATACTGTTTACTTCAGTATATCATCCTGGTTCATTTTCATCCGTGTGGAAAATTAGATTAAAGCAATCTCAGTGATCTGAACCCCATACCCAAGCAGTTAAGGGAAAAGCTAACCACATTACAGAAGATTCTGTCCATCCACAGCACAAATCCTTTCAGCTATTAACACCAAGTCACCATTGTATTAATTATCGAAAATATCCCATTCCAACTGCAAAAACATCCTAAACAAACAACTGACAATGCAAACAAGTTATTTATACAATATAAGTATAGTCTTGGCCATTTTACTATATTTCTAGAAAGGTATTCCTTTTATGGCAGTTGCTTTTGTGTGTAGGTTTTTTTATATTGCAGGTAGAATCAAGACACATTTTTATCATGGCAGACAATGAAGATTTACGAATAGAAATTCAAATGGGTATCCCACTGTGGGACTTTGTTCAAAAAAACTTTAAAAAGCTGCTGAAGCCGTGCACGGGCCATGCATCTAACAAACCCATGGGGGTGGGGTTGTTCTTTTTTTATTAATGATTTTTTGGCTTCTCTGTCTTTATCAGAGAAGATTGAACAGTAGATTTTGGAGTGGGGATATTGAATGGAAAAGTTTAATGACACATGTAAAGTGGTCAGAGGCCTGATCGGAACCATGAACATCCACAATGAACAAAATGTGTCTTCTGTGCATGGATCACAAACTAAACTGTCAGCGACCCCACAGAGCTGTTCTTGTATTTGACTGAATGTATACTGAATTTCTGTAGGTGTAGTGGCAGTAATAGTTTTGTCAGCAAAAAAGAAAATTGTCTTTAGATATATATGGTAAATGATAGTGGCCCCAGAACTAAACCTTGAGATATTCCCTTGTGAATTTGTAGCACTATATCAGATGTAACACCTAAGTATTTGAGAGCATGGGTTCCACCATTAAGATAGTTGGCAAACCACCTACCAGCAAGCTCTGATAACCCATTAGCTACGGATACTCGAGTCAGATGCTGTACCAAAAGCCCTGCACACCGTGACAAAACATTGTTTGCTATCAAAGGCTTGAATAAATTATTTTTCATTTTCATGACAGCAGTGTTTGGACAATATTTATTCTTTATTCCCAAATGAAAAGCAGGTAGCGGTTCAGTAAATGTGCCTCCTTTCTTTTTTACTCGTATGAAGCGTATTCAGTCCATAATGAATATTAAAAATAAAATCAGCGTATCACACTAAATTCAGTATACATGATAGAGATTAAAGTTGGCATATATGAGCAGGCAGCGTTATAGCAGCTGTGTGAAATGTTTGTGTAGGTGTAGACAAGCTGCTTGCAGTATAGCATGTGTCATGCTGCTCAGTAATGAGGACATACTGTTCTTTCTCCTCTCTCCAGGCTCAAGGCTTTTCTCATCATTTATTACACATATTCTTACATGGACGTAGCGAAGCTGACCATCTCACTGTTTCTGTTTTAAATGCATGTGTGGCCCCTTTCACAGCAGGTCTCCTGTGAGCAGAGTTTTCTTGCACATAAGGTCAGATGTGCAGAAAATTATAACACTTCGTTGTTGTTGTTAATAAACCTTCTCAAGGATATTAAACACACTTAAAGCATTTGCATCCCATTATCTTGTTGTTTTTTGGTCAAATAAAGTTTGAGGGAGGATAAAATTTTTTGTCTGTGTTACTCTTGGGACCTATTCTTAGATTAAACAAAAATATAAGACAGTGATTAAACTTAAGCGTTTGACACAATTGATAAATTAAAAGGTATCTAATGGCTTTCAATGCCTACTTTTTTGTATTGCATTTCTTGGTAAACAAGGAATTTTCTTTGCTATGATTTTTCTTTTTTTATTCAGCTCTAATGGTGCATTTCAGTTGTAGTCGGAAGTCAGAATTTTCGAGTTCTGAGTAGGAAACTGCAACTGGAACGCCCACCCGAGGTCGGAATTTCCTACTGGGAACTCGGGGGAACCTTGCCACCCCCGAGTTGACAGTCGAAGATGGATGCCCCCAGTGTGAACAGTTATTTAGCTCCTGTAATAATCAGTTTATTAGCACTTCAGACTAGTGTGTGTCGCTCTAAATCAGCTGTATACACAGTATTGTTAGACTTATATTTACAAAATGCTGCCATAGTGATATTCACATTCTTAATGGGATATTTGTGAACAACAACGCAGAACATGCTAACAACGGCTAACAATAGCCTGGTAGATCGGCATGTTTTTTCCGACTTGGTAACTGGAACGCCGATAAGTCGGAGATGACGTCACTTCCAGTTCCCTCTTCCCAGTTCTGAGGTTAATGGAACAAATTATAATCTATACAGCATGGCAGACAAGTTCACACCAAAACTTCACAAAATTTAGTGGAGCATATTTCCCCATACAATTCCCCTGGAATTAAGTTTCTAAAAATGTGGAAAATTTAATGCATTTGCTGTTTTGAATCATGCTTATATTAGCTTATTAAGATTATTCAGGGAGAGTATCAGGACTGCTGTGGTTGTCACTTGCAGACAGTGCTATGGAATAATGTTTGTTGAGGTTGTTGAGGTAGTTTGATCAAATCTGTGTAATACTTAAGGAATTTGTTTGGAGCCACTAATGCTATGGCAGTGTTGTGTTTCTTTTCTAAGATCTAGCTCTGTAGATACACAAACCAGAGGGTTTGTCCGCTTTGCTGATTGTGCATCCAATTGAAAAACATCTTACTTTTATCCATAAAATGATGATAAAATGGGTGAAAATACAAAAGTGGGAAGAGAGGCAGTGAGCTAACCATAGCCTACAAGAGTCTCCTTGTATTCTGAGGCAAATTAAGTCATGGACTAATAGTCGACTGTTTCAAATCCAATTAATGCAACATGACATTTAGATTTTTTTTTTTATAAATATACAAAGATGAAATCCATTTTAAAAACTGATAATCAACAAAAATGAACCCTAGAGACCTTTCAAACTACTCACCTTGCCAAACTGATGCATAAATGTTTCAGCTTAGGGTTAAAGCTCAGATATTTTGGGATTCATCTTTGAAATGTCAGACATCTTTTTAATCAATTGTTTCTTAACATGTTTTCCAGATCAGATACTGCACCACTCCTCTGCGGAGGTGTGGCCTCACACGTACGTCTCCCAGGGCCACTACTGCCTCTCCTCCTCTGACGCCTGGGAGCCCATCAACAACGATCCTTCTGGTGTGGCATCTCCCCCTACTGGCTCCTACGTTATGGGCACTGAGGGGTATGACGGGCAGGCGGCAGCTCACTTCTTGTCGCAGCAACAGCAGCAGCAGTTGGCTCTCCAGCAGCAGAGCCAACTGCAGCAGCTGCAGCAGATCCAACAGATCCAACACTACCAGCAACAGCAGCTCCTGCAGTATCAGCAACAACAGGTGATAGAGCTGAGGTCCTTTTGACGATATGATGATCTAAAGTCTCATTTAAGACAAAAAAAATGGGAAAAAATGTACTAACCCCAATTTTAGAAAAGTTGAGAATCAAGCTAATGATTGAGTAAACGGAAAATAACTGGATTTGATTAATAGTTCAACACATTTTCAGTAGAATACAGCACAGAGACAACGTACCTACTGTTTATTATGATTAACCTTAAAGCTGTTTGGGAAGTACTGACACTCTCTGAAACAGATGCTGTGACATGCTCTAAAAGCAGGGGAAAGAAGGAGCGTGAGAAAACATAAAGTTGTGAAATGCTCAAATGTATCTGTGGCCTCTTACACCAGCTACTGTATAGACAAGTCCCTGAAAGTAGTTAGGTTGTATGTTATGTCATGGTTAAGTCACACCACAGAAAAGAAAGGTTCATCTTTACTAGTAGAGCATTCTGCTCATCATTGAGTACTACTTAATAGCGTTTTTACAATGCTTTTTACTAACTTGTCTTGAAATAGAGTGACTCTGGAAAATAGCTTGTTTACTGTAGTCAATGCCAATTAAAATGAGTGAAATGACCAATTTTGTGACAAAAATGAAGATGTAAATTATGTCACAACCATTTCAGAAGATAACTAAATCCCACAAACTTAAAATCTACAACTAGGAGTGAAATATTTGACCTTATTTTATTGTTTCACAACTAAAATTGGTGCTGAAAACAGAAAACAAAAGTGCAAGCAAGAAGTTTGCCGGTTTGATTCTAGCTGTCAGTCGCGGCCCCTCTTGTCTGGGCTATTTACTGGTCCTGTGATTTTCATCCACAGACCCTAAAACACACTCATTAGGTTAACAGCTGACACTAACTTACCCTTACTGCATACGTGAGTGTAAGTGGGTTTCTGTCTCTCTCTGTTGGCCCTGGGATCAGCTAGCGATTGGTCCAGGGCGTACCCTACCTCTCACCCAGTGTCAGCTGAGATAGGCTCCAGCTCCATGTGACCCCAAAAAGGATAAGCAGAATAATTAATAGATAGATGGATGGATTGGTCGACTTTGTGCACCTTTGATGGGCCCAGTCGATCACAATCCATGACTGCACAAGGTTCTTTGTTATCAAAGGCTGTGAGGACAAACGATTCAACAGTTTATGAACAGTCTTGTTTAACATGTATTTGCAATGAATTCATTGATTCCATTACTGACAGTGCTTAATATAGATTATTAAAAGATCTTTGGATGCAAAAGGGTAAGGCTGGAGACAAACACTAAATGCCTGTGACCTTTGGACCCTCAGGAGGCAGAGGTAAACTTACTTCTGTCTGAACTTTTTTAGCAGACATCATATTGCAAATCACACTTTTCTGTGTTTGTTTGAACATTACACAAAGTCCCAGTGTTTCCTGAGCAGAGGGTTGTAGAGACAGGAGGTTGCAGCATTATAGAAAAGAAAGTCTCTCCCTGGTTTACATCATGTTAGCAGTCTTTGTGAGATCACATGATCTTCTGTTTTTTTATTGTGGGCTTTATTAAACTTAAATTTAATGTTCTCTTTGCAACAATGTATTTGTAAATCGTTTTCCCTCCAATCTTAAACTCCCTCCTTTTTAACACCTTGGAATATTTTAAGAATATTTGTTGACAGCAGTCATGAATGTATAAATATTAAAGGGAAAGAAATTAAAGTCCACTGATGATAAATTGTTTGATCCTGCTTTTGTCCTTCAATTAATTTGATTATCGCCTCCCACCAAAGAACACTTTATTTGGCATGGAAGAACTTTCTGTAGTTTCTTACAAAGAAATTTAGTACTGTTGAAAAATTGCTCAGCTGAAATTGAAATGAATTTTCTAAAAGCCAGCAGAAAGTTCAATGCTCAAATAATGAAGTGAACTGATTTTCCTGTGGTTAAAACACAGCATGCTTTATAAATGTTTTCCTCTCCTTTTTTTTTTTTTTAAGTATTTCTGCAGACCATAAAAAACCTTCATTCAGGACTTGTTTAAGTTGAGAGACAGCGGCCTTTTACTTTGACAGAAAGTCTGAGTCCAACAGAAATGATAAATATTTATCTCCTGTATCCTTGGAAATAAATAAAATCTTTCTTCCGCTCTGACACGGATGAAAACATCATTGATCCCCGGCAGAGTCAGAAAACAGGATATCTGCTGCCTCTCTAATCCTTTTCTTCCTCAGATGTCGACTATAGTCCGTGTGTACTTTGTCAAACTATTTGACGTTGTGTAACCTCTGACACAAACAAGCCCCAGATCTCCTCTCTGTCTCTAACTCCTTCTCCTCTCTCTGTCTGCAGTCACTAGAACACCGGCTGCACAGCGCCAACCACTCTTTGCAAGCAACGCCCAACAGCACCATCCACAGTCTGGTCCATCCCGCTCATCCGCCATTGGTGGATCTGTGGAACACAGGGCAGATGGAGGCCTATCAGGCGGAGGCCGGAGGCTTCATGGGTGTATCAGCAGTGGTGGAGCCAAGCCTCTGTGTTCCCTCTGGAGAGGAGATGGTGGGAACAGAGCACTCCCCGCTGCTGGAGCAGCATGAGGAGGAGGAGGAGGTCAAGGTGAGGTGAAGGCAGGGTGAGATTACATAAAATTACATCTCTGTCCGCTGTTTAATTTTTGATGTGTGAGCTGCTGAGCGAGCACTGTTAGAGGCTGCTCTGGTGCTTTTATTCTTTTAACTACTAATGATGCTCCATCTACTATCCTTACAGATTGTTTGATACGTTAAGATTTTAAGATCTCTTTTTAACTAGAGCAGAGCTTGCCTTTTGGATGGGCTTTGTTCATGGTTTAAAGTTCTTTCACATTCTCCAAGTAAGAATGTGTTGCTTTTTCTTATTGAAGGTATTTTTGTATAGTGTAGGGATGGGAATTGTAAGCCAGTACCACTTGATAATTGGTAGCCTTTCTTTCTGTTCCCTTATTAATGCCATCCACAAAGTTCTGGACGCCTTTCAAATGGTGGAGGTCATGCTCTCATCAGAGGCAGTTAGCATGAACAGCAACAAAGAAGTCAAAGATGTGGTCGTGGCAGGAAACAAACAGTCAAAAATGTGGCTTGAATTTACAAAGTGTGATGCTAACTGCGTAATTCCTAGTGTTTGCATCTTTGTCATTTCAAGAGAAGGTAGAGAACGCAGCAATTCCCTGAAGCATTCGTTAACACAGATGAGCAGTGGATATCAGGATTGCTCCATGTTTCACTTTGTTGACACCGAAAACAAGGCAGGAGGCTGTAAGCAAGGAACGCAAGCAAGTTTCCATGGCTGCTCTTCTTTTATCTTTGCATACTTGTGTATTTACTCTGTGCAGAGATGTGTACATTTCAAGTATATTTGGGCATGGGGCAGTGTTACAAGGGGAAAGCGGACCAGCAGAGGATAGGGAAGGGTGAGCATTCATACTTGGACAAAGATGAGGTAAACTATTGAGCTAAGTGTTGCAATAGCCTTAGCTTGTAGCTTGTATCATACCCGTCATGTACACCTAAGCCACTCCTTATACAAATGATCAAGGGTGAATGAGCCATGAAGCTTGAGGCTTGCTGCTACTCTTTAACAGCTTTTCTCACTCATTTTCCCATAAGTGTACTTCTAAAGGAAATGGTGATTAACCATATAACAAATACTTGTGAAGCACTGCCAACTAATGTTAACTCAAATGTGACCAAGCTGGTCACCCCTGGCCTCTTTGATTATGGCTAGTTTGCCCTCATTGCCAGTGGCTTCTTCACTAGCCTCTTAGCCACAATATTTGAGGCTAGAATTGCCTCTTTAATGGCCTTAAATTGCATTTATTACATTTGAGTGTGTGTGTGTCTTTACAACACCAAACTAGTCAGAATAATGACATTCAAGACTACCTCTGTGTGCAGTTTGAACTGTCAGATATCACATTTTCTTCATTGTGCGGAGATGTATGCGCTCCCAGTACTGAAGGTTTCTGCTTGATATCTGATTACAAAGACATAATGTTAATGCAAATTCTTCATTGGGTCAAAGAAAATACTCAGATTACTGCAAGACTGGGCAGTGTCTGCCAGCTTTTTCTGGAAACAAAGCTGTGCTAACTTCACATCTGAAATGCATCATCATTGAAAGACTTGACAAACATCCCACCAGTAACAAAACCGCAGGCTATGTGAGATGTTAGAGTTCCCTCTGCTTTGTCTTTGCCAGTTCTCATCCTGTATCAGTACTGTGCTCTTGCTTTCAGGCATCCATACTCCAAGCATCCATCTGTAAGCTCCCACGAGGTTTTATGATATTACCCAACAGCTTCTCAAATTCTGCATATAAAATAAATCAGAAAGCCAAGAGGCCAAACTCAAACTATGTTCTGCTGCTGAAGTGTTTAAAGAGGACATATGCTTGTTTCTCCTTTTCACTATGCCAGACTAGGATGCCTGTAAAGCATTTCTGCCCTCAGTACAAGTCATTTAGTTCCTTCATTGCCCCACAATAGCGTTCTCAATATCCTCATTTTAGGCCATTATCAAGTGCTTGTTGAAACGCTTGGTCTCAAGGATGTCCTAAAATTACCTCACAATGTCACAGCCCTTTGTGCTCTGATTGGTCAGTTCTATCGGGGGTTGAGCCAGCTTGTCCTTCTTCTTCTACTGTATTTTCCGGCAGGCTCAAAGCAGCGAGCGCGTGTTGAGTCCCCCTCCAGGCCAGAGCTGGTAATGAGGGAATGTGAATGAGGGAGTTTTATACAGCTGCTGCTGAATGTGTTCCTCGGTGAGGGTTTGGGGCTGACGGACATCACAGAGGAGGAAGTGTTTTATCAGATTACTCTAATAAAAAGAAAGGTACCTCGTGTCGTCATGACGTTTGAAATCTCGCGGACATCTCGCAATGACCTATTTTCAGAGGCATCAAATCTCGTTCTAGGATATCAGAAAAAATACAATATCTCACTTTTTGAAAATGAAGGGGGTGTAAGGTCTTGTTTTTAAATTTATTATATTATATGTAAGTATTAAATCATGCATCAGCATGATATGTCTCCTTTAAGCAACACTTTGTGAAAAACACTTTGTGGCTTCAGTGTCAAATTAATGAGTTTATCAGATCATCAATCAGCAACACTATCAAAAAGAGAAAATTCACCAACTTTTCTGTTACCTCTTAAGACAGTCATGCTATGTCTGTCTGTGTGGATTTCTACTGCAGGTTCATAAAGAAGATGTTCACAGACAGTCAAACCACTAATTGTTTGACTTTGTAGATGTATGCCTGTATCATACAGGCAGGGTCTATTGAAAAATACCCTTGAGCAGCATCATGGGGATTCTGGGAATTTAAGTTTTTAAAGCTTCAGACTAAAACGATGGCGAAAAAAAATTCTTGTGTTTTACATGTGACCATGTGTTCTTAACAGAAGAGAAACACCATGATACTGCTCTTGATGTTTAAGTTAGTGTTACTTTTTCTCTTAGAATTCAAACATCCTTTTTCAAACAAATTCAAACAGTGAATCACACATATTGTACAGGACACTTCCATTTAGCCAGAAATGAGTCGTTACCTGTGTTGAACTCCCTGCAGCAGTCTTCTTATGAACATGTGCTTCAACAACAAAATCTTAGCTGTAGGACATCTCACGTTCTCCCAAGTTTGCAGAAAGAGTTTTGCAGCTATAATAAATCTTTATATTATCATTGAGAACTGAGGTATTGTTAGGCATGACAGTTCTGTCATCAAGAGGAAATCACATTTGTTTCTCTAAGATGCAGCCTGCACAGCCTGTCTATGGAGGGAGACGGTAAAGATTCTTCTAAGGTTTTATTTGTTCTTTTTAAGAGTAAATGCTCTTCAAGAGTAAGGGTTCCTCTTTGGATGAAGGTCCATTTTTAGGTTCTTCTTTTGAGGGTGCAGGTTATTCTAAGAGTAAGGTTGTTTTGTAATGGTAAATGTCCTTTTTGGTATGACAGCTTTTATTGTTCTATTTTAGGTAAATGTTCTCCTAATGTCAAAAATTCTTAAAGGGTATTGACATTGTTAAGAGTAAAGGTTCTTTTACAATTCTACAATTCTACAATTTCATTTAGCAGACGCTTTTGTCCAAGCGACGTACAACACAAACAAGAATTCGGACTGGGGGGAAAAACCTTAGCAAGTGCGTCGAAGTGCTTCAAGTCAGTTGGCCACAGGTGCTGCCATCTCATGCCAGAAGAAGTGCCAGGGTTTTTTTTTTTTTTTTTAATAATGCAGCTTAACACAACAATAATTCAAGTCACAACGAATAATTCAAGTCCCAACAAATATTTCAAGTCAGCAACAAAAATTCAAGTCAACAACATCGATCAACATTCCAAGCATTCAAAATTCAGTGCTAAATATTCATTAAGAGCTGGTCTGAGACCTTCTGATTCATTCTACCTCTGAGGACAAAGAGGAGAAGATCAGATTAAGTGCCAAAGTGTTCCCTGATCAGATGAGTCTTCAGACATCTCTTAAAAGTAGAAAGGGACTCTGCGGATCGTATGGAGTTAGGTAACTCATTCCACCGTTTGGGAACAACAGAAAAGAAGAGTCTGGCTAGAGATTTAGAGCCATGTTGGGCTGGGAGCATCAGGCGTCTTTTGCAGGCCGAGCGAAGTGGGCGAGAGGGAGTGTAGACCTGGATGAGGGAGTCCAGGTAGGCAGGAGCCATTTCTGTCACTGTTTTGTAGGCCAGAAGAAGAACTTTGAATTTGATTTGAGCTGCCGCTGGAAGCCAGTGTAGCGAGATTAACAGCAGGGTGACATGAGCTGTTTTGGGCAGGTTAAAGACAAGACGTGCTGCTGCATTCTCAATCATCTGAAGAAGTTTAAATGTACATGCAGGGAGGCCTGCTAGCAAAGAGTTGCAGTAGTCAATGTGTGAAATCACCAGGGCCTGAACCAGAAGCTGTGTGGCCTGTTGGGTCAGGTAGGGTCTAATCCTTCTGATGTTGTAGATGGCATATCGTCAAGACTGAGCAATCGAGGCCACGTGAGCCTTAAAGGTCAGCTGGTCATCAATCATGACACCCAGATTTCTGGCAGAGTTTGTGGGCACAAGTAGATTAGATTCAAGCATGACACCAATCTGTGTTTGAATGGAGGGGCACGCTGAAACTGCAATGAGCTCAGTTTTGGACAGATTTAGTTGAAGGTGGCGTTCCTTCATCCATGTGGAAATATCTGCCAGACATGCTGATATCCGAGCTGAGACAGTTGTGTCTTCAGGAGGAAAGGACAGAGAGAGCTGAATGTCGTCAGCATAAGGGAAATGTTTACTAGATTCTACTAATCTGATTAAGTTAGTGAAGAAATCGCATTTGTACAGCTTACAATTACACTGCAGCACCCAAAAGTCAGTTTGGTATCTTGTCAAATTGCTAATTTAAGTAAATTTTCCCAGAAAACAGAGACATAGATCAGCATGAGAGTAACTTAACAAAACTTGTGGTTAAACTACGTCCAGTCTGTTAACATGGAAGAGGCTTATTTATGGCAGATATTGCTCTCAGTCAACAGTGGAGCTTGAAGTAAATTTGCTCCTCTGCTAGGGGTTTATTTTCTATTGTTTAGTTTTTTAATGTTCACCATCAGCTGAGCAGTGTCTTTGTGGGATCTTTGTTTGCTAAACCTTCTTCTTGTGTTTACTCAGGAGGAGGAAGTGACACTGTGCATGGAACCAGAGTCAGCCATGCTGACTCCTCCCACGCAACAAGGAGATGCCTCTGGTGGAAGCAGTCCAGGTCAGCCACCGGCAGAGCCAATCACAGAGCGGAAGGCCTCTGACTGCAGCTCTGGCCTCGTTCAGACGCTAGAGGAGAAAGACGAGGACGGACCTGCTGCTTCCATTGCAACCAACTGAGCTCCTTGTGGTCAAGGGACTCCTTATAACAGAAAAACTGACCAGGGGAGTCAGCAAGGAATGAGCGTAATATTACAAATATATATCTATTAATCTATTCCCTTTTCAGGTATCAAAAACACCACTTTTTGGTTGCGAGGGGAATTCTTGGAACTGGTGAGAAACCGATTTAGAAATGGACTCACAATGAGACCAGAGCTGATGCAACAAAGGACACCTTTTTCTTTGTAAGCCTTACATCCCAAAGGTAACTGAGGAGAGGAGTGAAGACACTAAAGAGGAGGAGGTAGAGGAGGAGCACCCACTGATGGACACATTTCCATTAGGGAAATGAAACCACGTTCAAAGGCAGAAGAGGGGAACAGAAACATGCATGCTTTTTATGAAGACAAGCAACTCGACCCTGTCATCGTCTATAATAATAATGATGGAAAGCTACCATAAGAAAATATAATGATAATAATAATAATAATGATAATAATAATAATTTTGTAAGAAAGCAAAAAAGGATAAGACAAAAAATCTATGTATAAGTGTACTATAAGATATAATGTTTTCCTAACGGAGAACTACTCTGTTTACAGCTGCTGTTACTCAACATGTTAGTGTTTAATCAAATTTATTTCCTTGTTGCACCAAACACACACTGTAATTCTTTAACACTCAAACGATTCCACATATAATTAAAAGTAGGCTCAGAAAATGTCAGCGTTTCAGTGAAATGCAGACTAACCCCCGAAGATGAATTGATGTTGTGGCACCAAGCTGCCCCAGGCACAACCCAGGGACAGGCGCGTCCTGCTGACTGCACACACTGAACCCTGCACAGATTAAGGATTGTACTGTAAGATAGTGTGCTTCCTACTCTGTCTCTGTATGCATGTTTCTTCAGAGTACTATGGAGTACCTGTACTATACAGCACTGTATAGACTTTGCACTGAACCATAGTATCCCAAGCGGGAGGGCCGCAGTGGGGCCTGCGGCGAGATTTTTGATGGCAGAGAAATAAAGACAGAGCTGCATAAGCGAATCTCCTTTTGCACTGATGCAATCCTACAGAACAGAGGTTGCCTTTGGACGGTCCGTGTTACCCCAATTCCCACTCTGAGAGCTTTCAGCACCACCGACAACCAAAACCGAGCCACTTAACAACACAAAACCCTCAGCTGCTTGTGTTTTTTTTTCTTTTTGTTCCACAGACGTCGCTGTGATATATTGAGGATGATAACCACTATTTGAATGTACTGGAAGAAACAAGAACCTTTGTTTTTGATGTCTCCGCACGGTCAACAAGGGACAGAATCAAACAAGATCAGTCTTCAAACTTGGGGAAGTTGCAGATGGATACACTACTCGCTCGCCTAGACTACTAACACACAAACACACATACACACACACACACACACACACACACACACACACACACAAATATCTAAATTGTAACCAGCAATAGGCAGACAGAACACTGGCTCCCCAACAGGCCAGTGTCAGCTCTGTCACATAGATGTAAATAGTCGAGTATATAGAAAAATATCGCCTCTCACTTGCAGTCACAACTGTTCTAGTGCAGTCTGATTTCTTTATTTTTCTACACCTTGCAGTCCCACGTTATTTTGGGATTGCTGTCAAGCTTTTTGGCCTAATTTTGTTTTCTTTTTTTCATGCGAAACCACCGCTCAAAAACTAATGAAACGGAGGAATGTTTGTGTTGTACATAGAGCGCCCACAAGAACCCATCAGTGGGGACGCAAAGATTCAACAGCTGTAGGTCTGAGTTATACAGCCTGCCTGCGTGCCGCTCAATCAGCCAATCAGGGAACAGAACAGAAGACTTGGACTGAACTCTGGAGCCGAACAGATCGGTGTCTTCCTGCTCGTCGTGATTACTGTGAAGAAGAGTGTGATAGTGATTTTAATGATGTTTGAGGAAGCATGTTTTTATTTCCTTTTTTTGTTTCTTTTGCCTGATGAGATACAGTACGGATGTTTTTCCAGTGAGGATTGAAATGAAATGAAGAAACACGGACTGGATTCTGTGTGCATGACTCACTGGCGAACAACAACACAACTACCACTGTTTTCATCTTTTCCGTGTCGGGGAGCACCGTCTCCTCTCACTTCGATGATTGTGTGAGAAAAAAAAAACAACAAATCTAAACAGCTTATTGACTTGAATGACTTTTATTTATTGATTGCTTCTTTATGCAATGTTGGGGACAATGTTTATTTTTATACTAACTTAGTGAAATCCCCTCCAGTATGAGTTAAAATATGTGTCATGGTTGTAAAGCAGTCTTGTTTTTGTCCTGTTTTGAACTCTTTTTAGAAAAAAAGGAAAACACAACCCTGATTCTTTTGTTTAGAGATGAAAGTTTGGCAGCTCTAAATTATAAAATCATTTGTTTCACCTAAGAAATCCCAAACTCCCAGGGCTCAAAACTGCAAACAGAATGTCTTTACACGATGACACATATTCATTTATTTATTGAACAATTACTCGGTGGGGAGGAAAAATGTGACAGCTTGTACAGATCTATAATTTCATGTCCACTTAATTCCTGAAAGGAGCAGCGTCTTTTTTTCTCAAAAGTCAATTAATGTCCTTGACATACTCTATGGCTGAATTTAGCAAAAACAAGGGATTGAATTTGATGAAAAGACACTGCTTCCATTTTGTTTTTTAAGTTATCATAATTTCAATGAATGAATAAACCAATAACAAGAAGCCAAATATATTCCTGTGGATGTTAAGGTTTTCTGATCACACCTTTTTTGACCAACTGGTTTACAATTAAGTTCCTGTTTTGATATAATGTTGTGTTTCTACCAAGCGGTCCATTTCAGTTCAGTTTAGTTCAGTTGTGGATATATTTACTTGCATTTTTAATGTCAATGGAGAAAGTACCAAAATACCTAAAAAGTGCCATTTTGCTTCATTTGCATCTAAAGCTGGGTACACACTACAAGATAACTGACCCCAGTTTCAGCGTAGATTCCGATTTCTGACCAAAATCAACAAAGACCCACTTATCTGTTGGTCCTAAAGATGATCTTGCCCGATTATCCTACACTTTGAGTTATGTTAAGAGCCATGTTATCATCTGAAGAACATGAATTGAAATTTTGAATATCAAATGTGTTCAATATTTATGATCTGAAACCCTGATGTGTTTCGGGTGCACCAAGGACAGCCAAGCAGATCTTCCATGTTTTGGCACATGGACCAAACAAAGCCAGTGGGGGAGCTAGCTGGCTGTAGCAGGAAGCAAACATAACTATGGCAACAAGAGTGAAGGCAAACCATAAGGTAGACCGATGTCAGAAACATAGGACCAAATAGTTGATTTTTGGCAAAACATAAGTGTCTCTACAGTGTAATTTGTGAATTACACAACAAACTGTCCGGAAATCAGAACCAGCAAGGATGTCATAGGAAGCTAAGTACTAGCCGCATATAGCTTCAATTTGCCCTAACACACTCCAGTGGTTTAACTCTTTTTGTTTTTGCTTTCTTTGCAGTTACATTATACACTTTGATAGTACCTTGTCACTGTATGCAGGGTAGTCAAGAGAAATAGAGGATGAAAGGGATCTGAGCTTAAATTTAGGGTTTTGGTTCTTTGATAAGGTGACTAACATTCTGGGAAATCCAGTGGCTTATTTCATTATAGGACCAGGTTATTTATGGGACCAAGGCTTACAGTGAAAAAAGGGTATACATAACTGTGTATCATCAGCATATGAATGGTGTAGTGCTTTGTGTTTCTGAAGGGCACTAGAGACAGCTCAGGCTCTATATAACTACACGATGTGTGGAATGTAAACTACTAACGTGGATTCTGTAGTAAGATCAAACTAACACAGTAAGCATGAGTTATACTTGGGAACATCAGATCAGCTCAGAATAAAAACACAGCCTCGGCAGATGCACATTGTTTTCCTCCGTTAACATGTAACTATCCACTGTTACGGTTTAATTAGCAGCTGTCATAACTAGATGACTTTTAGCTAGCTGCATTTACAGGTACAAAGGTTGTTCTAACAACTGCTACAGCAAAAGACAAAGAGTGTTACTTTCAAGACTTGACCACATGACATTCAATATCTAATCAGTCAACCATTGAAAAACAACAATAACACTTTTGTTTGACAGAAATTCCTTTAAGCATGTCCCGAAGAAAATGTATCATTGGGTAAATGTTTTCACATCCAAAATCTATACATTTTTTTCCTGGAGTCACAGAGGATATTTGGGCAAAATTTAATAGAAATCCCTCAAAGTGTTCTTGAATATCATTTTTACAAGTAAACAATGATCGTAAGGCCAAATTACTTTAGACCCATGGCCTCCAGTTTATCTTGGAGGCACAGAAGGTATGCACCTGACACACCGGGAGGACATTTCCCAGGGATCCATAGGATATATTTAAAGTCCATCTGGGCAACACCCTGTAGGTAATGATTGGGGAGGGCTACTGCACGCACACGTTTCAGGGGAAGTCCTTTTTCTGTTGTTTTCAGACAACTCTCTACACAAACACTTACAGGTGACCCTTATTCAGCAAATGTAATCAGTGCTGCTAATCCAGCTGCGGCAGCCCTCTCTCAGTTTAACAAGGGCAACATGTATTAAACTAGAAGGCACTTGGAAAGCCCAAACCTCCTCCAAGGTAGCTCACATATTGCTGTTACATCTATAAGCAGTAGTTCTATGATAAAGTCACCATCATAATATGATTCCTTGACCCTGATAATCCACACCTGGCACTCTGAATCATGTTGGTATCATTATTAGTTAGACAGTTAGCAAAAGCGACAATTCACCAATGGTGGTTATCTGGATCACCACCAAAATCTAATCATTTTAAAGTTGGGTTATTACCAACATCTCCAGCAAAGTCTGTGCAGTAGTTTTTAGACGCTGTAATGGAAACCCAGAAACACTGCTCCTCTGGCACTGCCTGCTGTTGCCACAGAGGCACTAAAAAAAAGTAAAGTTAAGGTGCGTCAATAGAAAAAACAGTGAAATGCACCACAGACCAGAGCCCTGCTGACTGTGGAAACAGGTAACACCAAGGTTTACTGCACCAATCTGCCCTGAACTGAACTGGACTGTTTAGTAGAAATGTCACAAGTCTACTGCCATCTTCTAAGAGTTTGGTCAATTTTCTGCAGGCATAATGCCAAAACATCAGCTTCTGGCCC
Source organism: Scarus forsteni (assembly GCA_036419115.1). NCBI lineage: Eukaryota > Metazoa > Chordata > Actinopteri > Labriformes > Labridae > Scarus > Scarus forsteni. Next base: position 2,451,088 of record JAZDUH010000111.1, read on the forward strand.
TCTGCCTTTCTCTTTCCCTCCCTCTCTTTTTATCACTTTGTATCTGTTCTGTATATTTGTGTCTGTTTGTCCGTCTGTCTGTGTAGAGTTAGTTGTCTGCTGTCTTTTTGGAAGAATCACTGCCTGAAAATAGGAAAAACATTTTCACATCAACCAAAGTGGAATTGAGGCAATCAGACATGTACTATAAATATAATTTGGTAATGTGTGGCAAAAAGTAACTGCTGTAAAAACAACGCTGGATGGCTTCTGTAAAGTCTGTATAAATCGGATCTATTTGTTTCAAAATGGGTTGGAGTGGCTAACCCACCTCTGACGCTCACACTATGCATGCTGGATGGACGGTTTCCACAGGATGGTTCTTCCATGTGCCCCTTCCTCCTCTCTCTTCCTTTGTCAACAACTCTCCATTTCTTCCTTTTCCTCTTCCCTCTTTTCCTGCACGACTCAACCTCTAACTCCTCCTCTGACCTGTCTCCTCTTCTTTTCCTCCAGTGGAGAAAGAGCAAATAAACAAACCAACAAATGGCATTTACCTGTGCAGATGTGTGGATATCATTCCCAGGCTGACAATAATTAGACTCAAACATTCACCGCTTTTATCTCAGAAGCCTAAACATGTGCAATTTGTCTTTTTTTTTTCAAACTGTGTTTGTGTCGCTATCTAAGGTCAGCTCATCAGTGCTTGTCAGACAAACACAGCAATCACGGAGAAACTGGCAGCAGTGTAATCCAGCGTGTCATGCTTTTCCAAAAAGACATTCCTCTCTGGTCCTTATCGAGGATTTTATGCCAGTGGAATATTAATGACAGATTCTGGGAGATGGGGCCTCCTCTGAGGGGGCGAGCTGCTGATTTGTTTGAGCTCGCACAGGAATCACAGCCTGAAGCTAGCTGATGACCTTCACGGCTCAAACAAATGTTTATGTTTCCACACGTATTCTCTCTGAAGTCTGAATGCTAGATCATTTTTCTGTTTTCACCAGTACTGATGACATTTGTGCTTCAAGATCATAAACATTGTGATGTTTGTTAAGATTATCAGGATGAACAAAAAATGCAAATTTCAGAATGTTTTTTGTAATTCATAAACTGATGGGACAGTCCCACAGACTGGAGGTCTCATCGAAACAGTCTGACAATCTTCTGGTTCTGCCTCACTGCAATAGGTTCTGGCTCTGTTCAACACCTTGACTGTTGAGCATGCTTGCTTGACAAAACAGCACAAATCACAGGAGGCAGAAAAACAATGATACAAGTTTAACTTTCTGCCAGAAAACTCCTGAAGCAGCCTTGACTGGGGTCATGATGTTGCTCACTGTGACATGCTACATGAAGCAACACAACTGCTGCCTGTGGCCAAAAGGTCCTCAAAGCCCACGTCTGCTGGGTTGTGTTGTCTGACTTTAGCATGAGACAGAATTTTCAACTCTTGAAAGTTCCCATTGTGCCTATCATTTCATAATGATCAGAATTATTACATCTTATCAGTAGAAATGCAGCCTACTGTTTCAAACCACTCCTTCGCTGAATTCTCTTTTGTGTGAACTGAATTTATTTATCCTAAAATTATTATATTTTTGGTCTGTTTTGAGCTATTTGCTAAACTAGATATATTCTTGAACTTGGTGAAGTTTGAGTGAATTAGCAAACATTAGCATACCAAAACACAAAACTATAACTGTTGACTTAGTAATCAGTAAACATACTGAAAATCATCATTATTGCAAACCTTAGCATTTAGTTTGCAGGGATGACGTGTGTTTTCTACCAACAAGGAAGTAAGCGTAACCCCGGTTCTCTCATACCGCTTTCACACTAAAATTAGCGGGTCAGCACAGGTTTTTTGAACACGAGTTAACCCGCTAACAATCAGTAAGCCACTCTTTTCCCACTGCCAGCAGACCCCGGTCTAATCGGCAGCAGACAAGCTGCCTGGCTTTGTTTATTCCTCTGGTGCATCAAGCTGATGTCATCATGTTGATGACATCATCAGCGCGACAAAGCCCCTCCATGTAAACAATGGTTTTCTTTACTTTGTACTTTTGTCCCTCTTTAAAAATGCACAAACTCTGCGCTGATGATAACAAGGTGGATGGAATTTGTTGCTGAGATGGCAAAGAGTCACATAAGTTACAGATAAAGGGGATGGGCATAGTGTTATGCCATGGGGACGTTACACCGACGTCATCCGTAAATTAGCGGGTCGACCCGAGTATGGAGGCGAGCTGATTAAAACCCGTCTCACTTGCAGGGCGACACAGGTTGAAATGTCAATTAAACCTTTTCAAACTGCGGACAGGAGCCGATTGTTACCGGGTTTAAACAGGTTTTTTGGCCAGTATGAAAGGGGTATCAGTCAAAGTTTTCATTGTGTTCTGGGATAAGTGCTGGTAATAAGGTCTGTGGTGGAAAGACATTCATGAGTCCAACAATGATTTAAAGTCTGTAATCAGGCAGATCCATCCTGCCAAACTCCAATCTACAATAACTGAGCAGCACAAAGCAGAACAGCCCAGAGTCCTTCAGAGCAGAAAGAGGTGGGAGCTACATGTGTGAGTGGCACAACAGCAGAAAGTAACTGATTGTACAGAGATTAGCATAGACGCTAACAGCTCCAATAGCGGTTTTATCAAGTATGTACCAAATTTCTTTATTAAAAGAAAAACAAACACTACTGTATAAACTTCTCTGCAGTAAAAATCTTCTGCTGCACGTCTGACATCTTGCAGAGACTTTGTTTGATGAAGGGGCTCATCTTCTGTCCTTTGCAGTAGCACCATACACCATCATCTGTTTGGTCTGTAATGAATGTGATTGGTGGAATAATCATCCAATCACCTGAATATGCTTTTAAATGGATCTACCCATTTGCAAACATTTTCTATAGGCTCTTTCTCAAAGAATTACGTATATTGAACGGTCCATCTGGTGTGTAAGGTTGACACATTTTGTTCTTGATGATAATCTTTACAAAGACATTATTACACTGGTAGATTGACTTGGAGGCAACTACCACTCAACATTTTTACCAACATTTCTAACTTTTGTTTGAGAATTTTCCCGTCATGGAATGCTCTGATCTAGTTTCTGTCCATTTCTGTAGCCATCCTGTATGATTTTTTTTTTTTAAATTAAAACAACAATCAGGAATTATTGCATGAGGGCTCCGGCCATTGTTGTCATCCTTGTTAATAGATTGTTTGCAACCATCCTTTAAAAACACAATACTGCGTTAAAATACATCCGCAGGGCAACGTCAGAGGCATTTTTATGTTAAAAATGAAATATCAATATCTCATACGCATTTAATCTCCACAAACTGTATTTCAGGCATTTATCCAGAAGGCCACTCTAAAATCTTACACTAATACTTTTGGCAGTGGGAACCGTAAATGCAAAATTGCTGACTCACGTCTGCCTTTTAGACTCAGTCCTGCACTTACTTTATTGTGTCTGTTGTGAACAAATAAAAAAAGCTAGAAGACAATTAAATATTTATTATTTTGAAAAATTACAGACTGGTAATAATGATTTCAATATTTACCATACAACAAATATATGATAAATATAAATTATAATTTAAATTAACTTCAATCAGTAAACTTAAAATGCATGATCCGGTTCAAGTGAATTAAGTCTTCATTTAAATATAGAGCTTAAATATCATACATTTCATTGCTGTCAGTTATTTTTTTGATCAAGGGCACATAAATAAATATTGATATATGATGTGCTGCTACATTCAACATTTTTTGGTTTGAGTAGATTATAACATTTCTGTCCGTTCAAAAACACAGGAAGGCACCTGAGATCCTGAGAGTGAAAAAGTGAGATTTTTGTAAGAGTAGAAAAAAATAGATCCAGTTTTCAAAGTTTCAGGAGTTTAGTGTGCACCAGCTCATCCTGCAGTGAGTCTGTGGGTGGGGGCAGGTGAGCCGGACTCCTCCGCCACCTGAAGCTCTGTCTCTGGGAGAAAAAGGAGTTTAAAGTCTTTCTCGGCTCTATATTGGCTCATCTGACTCCTCGCTCTCTCCGTCCTCCTGCAGCGAGGAGAGCGTGAGCACAGGGCTGATGGGTGACAGAGGAGTGGCAGGAGGTGAAGGTGAGGTAGGGGAGGAGGTGGAGGGGGATGCTGACTCCTCCACAGCAGCAGCAGCAGCAGCAGCCTCGGCTCCTCTCACTGCGGGGGAGCTCCCCTCTGCAGGGCTGATAGAGGAGGGAGCTGGGTCCACCCCGGGAGCTCCTCTGGAAGTCAGCGACGTCCCCCGGAAATCCTCCTTGGACTCCATCCTGGACAGCTCCCCCTCCCTCCGGCTACCATCCCCCCACATGTCTCTGTCCCGAGTAGGGGAGGAGGGGGCAGAGGAGGGAGGCTGGTGCTTCTTGGCTTTTCTGCTGGCATCTCTGAAGCTGGCTAAAGGTGGACGGAGCCTCACCCCACTGCGAGTGGAGCCCTCTATGGCTTTCTGTAACTGTAAAAAGAAAAGACAAAATCAAAATGAGGTGATGGAGAAGGAAAATAAACTCGTGAAGTGCCAATGCGGGGACGAGCTGTGGGCGGTTAATGGAATAACGGCATGAATCAGAGCGTAAAGCATGATGCACCCAGCGACAGAACAACTGAGATCATCACATCTTGCTGTCACGCCGCATTACAGGAGCAAACCAAGAGAGGGAATAGATCATGCCGATGGAAGCAAAAATGAAAAAAGATGAAGAATTGATTTTACCTCCTTTAGAGCCACGACACCCACCAGCTTTCCAATACTGGTGACGTAGGCGTGACTGAGACCCAGCAGAGAGAACAGGGTGTGTGTCTGAGGGAGAGAGGAGGGTGTGATTTATGCAGTGTTGCGTGTGTTGTTGTGACAGAAGTCTGCTCACATAATGATAAACATTTTCTCTTAAAGTATAACAAGGTCAGAGCATCCAGTTTAAGACTCAGGATTCAAAGCTTCAGGGCACAGAGGACAAGTTTGGAGCAAGTGGTGCACGAACATTTCTCATTTATAAAGTCAGTGAACAAAAGGATTTTTAGCTGCACCCTCCTGAATATGGAGACTGGTGAAGACAGAATTGAGCATGACTGGAAATAAAAAGGCATATGAGACTTTCTATTTCTTCTCATGCCTGGTATTTTTTAACTATTCTACAAATAAAGGTAAACATTGCCCTTATTTGGGTATAAAGTCTTTTTTTTTTGAGTGTGTTATTTCACTCAGCCTCATCATTAGGCTAAAGCTGAGCGACAGCATGGATGACAATCATATTGAAAACCAAAGTACAACCAAAACTTTGACTTCATAACACCCTGATAAGACAAATGGATTGTGTATAGATGAGTACAAATTGTTCTCATTTTGTCCTCTAAATGCTCCATCTTTTTAAGCTTTTTGTTTTAGCTTTTCCTTACTTAAAGAGACTGTGAGGAGTTTCTAAGTAATTACAAAAAAGTCTCACTTTTAGATATATGCCTGATCGAAATACACACTTTAAGATGAGTTTTATAGCATTAAAATAGGTTATCTATAAATGCTATTCCTTGGCCTTCGCGGTTGGGTCGGACAGGGCTGGACTGGCCTGGATACTCAACTTTGGGAACAAGACAATTAAAACTAGAGCAAATTTATATTATTCAGACACGTCTTAGCGTACCGGGCTGTAAGTAGCGATATATAGTCGGCTACAAAACTATGATACTAAGTTTTCCAAAAATTGCTTGTTGTCACACATCAAAAACTACGGCTACGTTACTAGAAAGAGATACATTACCTCGTCGCTTTGCATCCAGTAAGTTGTTGAAAAAAGAAGTTGTAAAGCAATGCAGAGCTCTGAGGAAGGTCCGAACTGCATGCTTTATTAGCATCACAACAAACACACGCTTTGGCTTGGGTCTTTTGGTGCGTTCCAGTTGTAGTCAGAAGTAGGAATTTCCGAGTTCCAAGTAGGAAACTGCAACTGGAACGTCCCCCAAAGTCGGAATTTCCTACTGGGAACTCGGTGAAACCTCGCCACTCCCGAGCTAACAACAGCTAACAATAGCCTGGTAGATCGGCATGTTTTTTTCCGACTTCAACTGGAACGCAGATAAGTCGGAAATGATGTCACTCCCAGTTCCGAGGTTACGGGAACGCAGCATTACGACAGTCGCTGCACGTGCTCATGGGTAGCAGAGTCCTAAAGTCGCCGGTAATAGATTCTCCTCATAGCACCTTTAAATGTCCTCAAGGTGGGCTGTATGAAAGCAGCCTTGTGTTTACAGTTTGCAGACCTCAGTGATCAAACTTTGGACACCCTGATAACAGACGGTTTACCAGACCTTGTACAGATTCCTTATCCTGCATAAAATACTGTGAAAATTTTTATAAAATAAGTCTACTTTTGATGTGCTGGTTTGGCGGAGTGGTTAGCAACCATGCACCATGTACATACTTCTGTGGGTCCGGGTTCGAATCCCGTCTGTGATCAGTTTGCAGTGTGTCTTCTACTCTTTTACAAGCCTATCCACTGTCTCTCTCTTATCAATAAAGGCACAAAATGCCCAAAAATACATTTAAAAAAAAGAAGTCTACATTACTGCTCCATAATAACGTCTAAAAGTGACAACAGCAGAGATGCCTACACTATCATTAATGTTTACTAACTTATGCTAGCTCATCAGCACAGTATAGTTAGAGATTAAGCATTTATTTTTCCATTTCCCCAAACAGTAGCACTTTTCATAAAAACACATCAAAACACAACATACACAAAAGGGTCCACATGTTTAAAGACTGCATCTTACATGCTGTGTAAGGAGAATGATTCTCCTTTAAATTTATGTTAATTTCACAAAAGTGATTTCTGATGAGGACTTTCTCTTTTTAACTATTGCTATAGTATTCAAGGTGCATATTTATATGATCATAATAATGATGATTGTGCCTTAAACCGTTAATCAAAACAAAAATACCTTCAAATATGTACAATTGTCAAATAATAATGGGTAAAATAGCAATCCAAGTTCATATAAATTTACACTAGATAAAAATATTGGTGAGTACTGACCTTCTACATATAAAATAGTGGATCTTTAACTGAAAATTGTTCCTCACTATTTCTCTTCACAGTTTTCAAGTATCTCCACTAGTCTGTCTTTCAAGTTAAGGCTCATAGACCCCATTTGACCTGAAACACCAAGAGTCTGCTCCAGACTCACAGGAAAACTAACTACATAGCATGTTTTTTGTTACCCTTATACTTAGATATTATTCAATAGACTCTTAATTGTCTATTATTGTTTTAAATTAAATATCAATTCCCAGATGCTGCTGTTGATACCTTGTGCAGAGAGGTTCGTTCCACCAGCTGAAATGGGGAGGGGTCTATCCGTATCTGCTCCATATCGATTGGTTTATCCAGCTCTTCTTCTTCCCAGGCTTTGATCTGCCACAGCCAATCAGAAACAGAGACACAAAGCAGACACAGTGTCTTATAACGATCACTTGGTTTGCCTTGATTGTCTCATTGTGGGCTGTGTGATCAATAATGTACAGTACCTCTTCAGGGGTCATGGTGTCAGGGAGGGGAGGGGCTGTGGTCCCCTGAGAGGAAAAAAGGTCAGTTAGTCCATTTATAAAACTAAAGAGAGGAAGATAAGATGAACCTCTGTGTCTTCATGTCATCACCCACAACATTACATGTCGGCTCCAGTACGTGTGCACCATGTCATGCTCCTCCCATCACGTAATCGAGGTTGGCTCGGACTGCCATGCTGGACTGATGCCCCCCCTCTTAGCCGTCACAGGCGACTTCACAAAAGATCACTGATGCGCTCGGGGTCAAACTGTTGAGGATGTGAGGTTAATCTTACCTGAGTTTCAGCCTGTCCCGAGGAGGACGTGGAGGAGAAAAGTCTCTGAAAGGTTCTCCTGACCGAGGTCAGCCTGCTCTTGTCTGAAAGAACGATATGGAAACATAAAGAAGAGACAGCGTGATATGTGGGTCAAGGGTGACACACATGGCAAATCTGAAATGAGCCAAAACATGTTCGGCCCCTAAAACTCCAGTTTGTTTGTCTAGTGTTAGTGCATTGCCAAACATGGCCCACTTCCTCGACCCTGGCACAGATGAACGAGGTGTGGCATGAATAAAGCCTTCCCTTTTTATGAAAATAATTCTGAAAGCAAAGATGGCAAACATCCACAACCTGAGGGCTCTCCACTAAAGCAGTAACTCTTGATGACAGATAGAAACTGACCTGCTGTCACCTCTGCTGGCCTTCATTATGTACTTCTGGTATTGAATTCTCAATAAAAAACAGTGCTCTGTGAGGTTTATTTAATAAATGACAAACCCTTTCTTTGTTGCATGACTTTCACATAATACAGGAAAATCCCTTTAGGAGAGAGCCTCATCCAGTAGTTTGTGTTCTGGGGCTTTATTCCTAAAGGTTCTTAGTGTAAAGATTTGCTCTTAGTGGCCAAATTCCAAGAAAATTCTTAGAATCATGATTTTTTTTTTCACAGAATTTTCCCTAAAAGTGAAGAGTAGATCCTAGTTAAGATAAAAGCTTTTCCTAAAGAATCCTAGCTCTTAAGAGAGCTCCTAAGGTGAGATCTGTTCAGAGCAGGGAAGAGGACTTTTAAGTGGCTTGGGAGTTCCCTGAGCAGAGGACAAAATGGCAGATGGAAGAGGCAGGAGAGATATTCTCCAAACACTGGATGACAGTGAATTTATGAAACCCTACAGAATAGATTGTGCAGGAATCAGGTTTGTGGTTGATCTCATTAGAGATATTCCCTGGTTTGTGGTAGATCTGAAAGGCCCACCAACACTGCTCCTACAGGCCGATCAGCAATCATAGAGATGAATGAAAGCTGAGCCATTTTACCCTCCTCAATACCAAACTGAGTTGAAACGTTGAAAGTTCAAAGTGCAAAAATTACCAGCATGCCAATTAATATAAGCAAATAAATATAACTATCGCTATGTGAATATAGTGCAAGTGGGCCTAATTTTTTCACACATTTTGTAGGATCATTTTAAAGTATAGATTACTATTCATTTAACAGATATTTTCTATTATGTTAATATTATTTACAATTACACAGTCTTCTTAGGATTAGATTCTGTGATTAAGTTCGTCGATTTGAGGCTCCATCCTTTGCCAATTATCACCAAAAGTACATTTTTTATCTAGCTTTTAGGATCAACCAATCACAGCTTTTAAAATAAAGACTCATACCTGGTAACGGGGTCAGCCACACCTCCTCACTAAGATAAGAGTTTCTGTCCTTTCAGAGTTCTCTGAGAATGTTCTGGAATTACTACTAAGCTAAAGCCCTGTTTCCACCAGAGGGTTCAGTTCGGTTTGTCTCGGTACGGCTTGCTTTTTGTGGCGTTTTCATAGCCTAAAACCGGGACAGGACCCCTTACAAGTGAACTGAACCATCCTACTTTTTGGGACCCTTCTGTTGGGGTGCCAAGCATACCAATCCGACCCCAGAAGGTGGAGCTAGAAACACGGCAGTCCACTGATTGGTTGAAGGAGACGTCACTCCCCGTGTGACAGCGGAACAACACATAACCCCGCCAGGTTTAAATTTCCACTCATCTTTGTGAAGATAACTCTCGCGGCACACAGCCACCTCTGACAAAAAGTCACATGCTGATCACAAAAAAGAAGAATTGCTGGATGTCTTCCTCTGTTGCTCTGTGTTTACTGTGTCGCGTTTTCTTCTTCGCTGAATTTAAAAGCCGAGTACACTGTGTCGCCCTGCTATGACGTCACGCACAACTCCTTGATAGAAATTTTTAGGTTAAGTTAGGATCTCTGAGAGGATTCTCACAATCTTTAGGAATATGGGCCCTTAACTTTAGAAATACTCTACGGTCTCCAGCAGTGCAAACCAGGAGGTCCACTTTCAAGAGTTTTTTTTTTTTTATGTTATGTGAAATTCATCTATTAAAACAGAAATGTAATTTTGTTGTTTAAATACACCTTGATTCCTCAAATTAAAAAATAAATTAAAAAGTGAAGGTGGGCACATGTGCCAGTAGCTCTGCACTTGAAAATGAACATTTTAGGTTTGGAGAATAAGTAATGTGTATTAGAGGGAGCCAGAGAATCAGAACAGATGGCAGTCTTACAATGACCCTGGTCCATCAAAAAAGCAGCACAAAACACAAATTACAGAGAGGCCGACCAGAAGGTCCGTCTCACTTGTGCCTCAATCTTTAAAAAAAAGTCCAAGGTCCTGTAAAATCAATTATTTTTTCTTTTAATGTTGTAAAAAGAGGCTCTGGAAGCAGAATAACATAACATCCTGTACTTAACTCTCAGTTTAAAGAGAAATGTTATATGCCTCTTTAAAGAAAACGCCCCTTAAAACACTGGAGTTGATTAAGTAGCATCTATCCAGCCTCTACCTACATGTGTGGTTTCTGCATGTCACAGGTAGACGCCATGACTGATTTGAATGTCCACTCGGAAATTGTTACAATCACACTTTGGTACATCTGAGTCCATTTTCAGAGCACTCTCAAAGGTGCAGCATGCAGATTCCACCACCAGGGGGCTCTCAACCGAAAACAAAACACTTTAAGAGACACTGTCAGGCCAACCCACTTCAATAATACTTAAAAAACCTGCTGCTGATTTCAAATCAAATCAGCAGCAGAGGAGGGTGGAGCTGAGCAGCTTGTCTCTTCTCATCTTGAATATGTTGAATTGGGCCACATTGTCACTGGGGTTGTGGGGTTAGGAGTTGAGGATGTGGTATCGGGAGAGCCTGGTGACAGAATGTAACCTTGCACAGCAGCTGGATCAGCCTGATTCTATGTTTGTAATCAGGCTGATCCATCTTGCTAAATTCCAAACTCCAACAACTGTGAGTGGACCAAAGCAGGACCACCCAATCATGTCCCTTTAGAGCAGGAAAAGGAACAAGCAGCAAAACGTCAGCAGGAAGTGGCTGCTAATACCAGAGATATGCATACATGTTAAAAGCTTCAGTAGAAGTTTAAATAGATCTGGAGTGCATTTCTATATTAAACTAAAATAAATATCAACACTACAAAGTTCTCTGTAGTAAGGATATTTTCGCTCCACTTCTGTAGGTCCCTATAAATCCACAATCACAGATTCGTAGACAGAATCACGGAACTGGACATTAAAAGTGGAATTCAATATAAACGCGGAAAGTCTGGGATTTTTTGTATTTAATTTCAGAAGAAAGAGGAATCTATCTCTCTAGAAAAAGGTTCTGAGGGGGCCACTAAGGTAGGGGACAATGCATGTGTCACTTCACTTCCCCCTCTTCCTCCCTCATAAATGATGAAATATATCAAAACTAAGACATGGGCTGTCTTCGCAAAGAAGCTCCGAAACTCCAAGCGAACTCAAAGGTACAGGGAAGAGCAGTTTCCAAACAATTATTGTGTGCCAGGTGATCAAATGTTCTGCAAATTTTGTCAACACACTGTTGACTGGACCCATAAAGATACATGTGAGGACCATCAGAGGAGCGAGTGGTTTTATTTAATTACTTCAAAGTGTTTTGTGGTTATATTTGCTTGAAATACTAAAAAACGAATTCTCAAAAAAAAAAAAAAAATCAAATATGTATATGGAAGTTGGGAAAAAAAGAACACAGATTTTATAGGGTCCTACTTCTAAGTTTTTTAACCGAAGTTTGTTTTACAAAGTGACTCATGTTCTGCGATTCACAGTAGCTCCCGCCTCCAACATTATCTGATTTGTAATAAAATGGATTGATGGAACGATCGTCCAATCGCCTGCCAGATATGCTTCTAAAAGATTCTGCCCTCCTCAAACACTTTCTATTAGCTCTTTCCCAGATGGACTAGTGGAATATTTTGAACGGTCCATCAGGTGTGCCAGATAAGGCAGAATGTGCGACCCGAGATTATTGGACATTCATTACAAGTGAGCAACATGAAACATAAACAGCATACAGAAAGGGAGATTTGATTTGCTTCCTCGTGGAGCAGTCTTTGTTTCATCAGGTATTTGTGCAGTAATGCTAAACATGTATCTGCTCACAACGGCTCTTATGGCAGCCACAACTATAACTCAACCATTACAACTTCATCTGCTCTGACTTTTACTATCTATTCAAGGTAATGCAAGTAAGAAATGAAATACACAGTACATAAATGTAGTCTTTTTTACATAATTGAGGGATTTCAAAGAAAAATCTCAACATATTGTGACTTTATTGTCGGTCTGAATTGTTGTTTTACCTGAGCCAGTGTGATTTGTGGAGAGCTCCTGGGGCTTAGGAGACGGCACAGGCCCATTACGTTCCTCCTGTGCTGCAATGGTCTGAAGAGACAATACAAAACTATACTGTATTGATTTCTGAGCAAACAGGATGAGCTACTTGTTGTTTGTAAGCCCTGCTTGTTTTTTCACCTTGTCTGTGCCCTCCTCTGCTCCCTCCTCGTCTACAAAGGTGAAGGACTCCCAGCTGACTTTGGAGCCCTGGCCTGGTGAGCTCTGACCCCGCTCAAAGACTCGTCTCTCCGGAGAGAGCCACCAGTCCAAGACGGCTTGAAGTTCTGTCCTCTCAATGGAGCCCAAAAGAATCATGGATTCTACAAAGAGGGAAATAAGAAATCATTCTCTTACAGGAACATTTTGGGGGGGAACAATTATTCGGTGTCTTGCTGTTCATCCAGTACACAACAATACATCCAGCAACACAAAGAGAAACATACTTTCACTCTCAAAACAAGCTGTCAGACAACATCCTTCACACCATCAAAGTCTAGCCCTTTGAGTAATGAAAGCAGAAAATTTCACTTCTGTAACGCACAACTAAAAAAAAAACATTTTCCATATTTAATATAGGTCAAGCTCTAAAAGTAAAAAAAAATGATGATGTAAGTTGACAAACCTTTGGAGTCGACCAAAGGGATGGTCTTCAGAGTTGAGTTCTCTAATAGATAGTTGAGTTCCCGAAAGGTGGATTGAGAGGACAAAAACTTAACCTTGCGCACCATGATGTCCTCCACAAAGATGTTATATTTGCTGAATGAGCAGAAAAACAAACGTCACCACCTTTTCTCCAATAGGTAACTGTATTCAAGACACAAACACACAAGGTCCTGGCTGTTTGAACTTCACCTGATGTGCCCGAGGGCCAGCTCAGGCAGGTAGGGCAGCTTCTTCACTTGGATAATGGAGTCATACAGAGATGGCTGCAGACCCTGGGCCACCATATTAGCCAGGATAACTGCTACCATCATGGGCAAGATGTGGGAGATCTGCCCTGTCAGCTCAAAGCAGATCACTGCAGTGGAAACTGTGTGTGTGACAGCTCCTGTCATCGCCGCTGCACCTGAAAGAAAGATTAATGGAGGATATTTGGTTAGAACAGGGTATTCTGAAAAAGAGGGGAGGTATTTAACAGGCACTGAGAGGAGTAAGGGATCAGTGGTTTGCAACTAGTTTCACCATTTTGTGCTGTGACCTTTCTTTCGACCCTTGTGTCTTAGTTAATGAGACTTCTGTACTTTTCTGTGGCTTTAAATTTAAAAAGCTTAAATTGGTCTTTGTCTATTTTTGCTGCCATCTTAAAAAAAAAAAAATAATGAATCCACCACTGAATCCATGGTAAGTCAATTTTTTATCATCCAAGTCACCACACCATCAGAGTTTACCTTATTGGACTTATTGAACAATGCTGGTAGTTTGTTTGAGCTAAATATTAAATAAATTAAAATATCTCAATCAATTCATATCGTCAATGTATGTGTTTACCCCCTATGTTGCAATTACTGAGTTTTTTATGTTGAGACACCTGAACTAGACACTGAGTTGAACTGGAGATTTTTAATAAGCTATTCATGCCATACTTTAATTCTAGATCAGCTGCATTCTAAAACTGGCTATGATGCCAATAAACACCTCAAAATTGTGTGTCTATAATGCTAAATATTGTTCAAACACTGATCATACTATACCTACATGCCTGCAAACAACAGCAAGAGACCAGAGGCATCATGCTTTCAGGCTGTACATCATACCCTCATACATCTACAAAGGTTAAAGCTTGTGAATGCCAATCTCAGAAACTCTCAGGCTGAATGTTCAATTGTATTCAAATATGAACAAACTGATGGATAAACTGATTACATTTTGTAAGTCAAATGTCAAAAGCCAAGGTTAAAAAACTCTGTTTTGCCTTCAAATGCATCTTTAGGAACAGTTGGAAGGATTTTAATCACAGTTTTCATACTTCAGTTCAAAACTGTCCTTTTTAGACTTTTATGTCTTCTTGATGAAGTTTATGGTCATGAGGCTTTATGGTCAGTTTTTACTTGAAGAATGCAATATTTTATGAACTTTCAAAGGAACTTCCCTTAAACACTACACTCTTACTGAAGAAATACCTGATAAATATTGTTTGTGTGTATTTATGTCAATCCTTCACACATGCCTCCTTTAAGGGAAAATTATATAATTTTGAAGGATTTTCTGATCAGCCTGTGTCACACTTCCTCCTTGACCTTAATATGAGCTGATAACATGTTCAAAGTTATTGAGATTTGTGTTTTTGTCTCTCCTTTGAAATTTCTATGGATCACTTCACCACAAAAACCTCCCTGGCCTTAAATCTCGACCTACTACTTCCATACCGTGCAGACTAGGGCTGAACAATTAATTGCAAATTAGATTAAATCGCAATATGGCTTGTTGCAATTTTCAAATGCAAGAATGCAATATTTTATGAACTTTCAAAGGAACTTCCCTTAAATGCTGCACTCCTACTGAAGAAATACCTGATAAACATTGTTTGTGTGTATTTATGTCAATTTCATTCCTATTTTAACCTTTTTAAACACAGTTTTTACAACTCTATGCCTATCTTGCTCCCATTCATCTTTTATTTGTGTTTTTGTCTCTCCTTTGAAATTTCTATGGATCACTTCACCACAAAAACCTCCCTGGCCTTAAATCTCGACCTACTACTTCCATACCGTGCAGACTAGGGCTGAACAATTAATTGCAAATTAGATTAAATCGCAATATGGCTTGTTGCAATTTTCAAATCGCAGACAGTGCAATATTTTTAACCCAAATTGTGTTGAACATTTTGGCATTGTGATGTAGTTTCTTGCAATTTCATTCCTATTTTAACCTTTTTAAACCCAGTTTTTACAACTTTATGCCTGTCTTGCTCCCATTCATCTTTTTTTTTTGGCCGCTGTCAGACCATGTTTGGAATTTTTACATGGTTTTTGAAATGTAATCCCAATTTTGCTGCTATAATCAATTTTCCTTAGTCACTTTTGAATTTTTTTGCCATATTTTTTTTCAATTTGATACCTTTTTTGCACCTATTAACTTTTGTTCCCCTTTTGGACCTTTTTTTTTTACCCAGTTTTTACAATTCCATACCTATTTTGCTTCTGTTCTTCACTTCTCCACTTTTTCTCAAATCTTTTATCCTTAGATTGATTTAATGTCATATAGGTTATACAATAAAACGATCTACTGCTTATGTTTGTTTAAGAATACATAAGATGAGGAACATTAAAACAATCGCAGAGTAAATCGCAATTGCAATATTGGGGGAAAATATCGCAATTAGATTATTTTCTCAAATCGTTCAGCCCTAGTGCAGACCCAGAAAACTGCCATGTTTTTTTCTTCTTTTTCTCTAATTAACAAGTGTTCGAGACCTTAAGTACCAGAAACAAAACAAAGATGTTTAGACTGACCGATGACGGCGTAGCCCCCTGGCAGGATGCGGTAAACAATCCCATCAAACAGGATCCCATTTGGAAACAGAGTGGCCATGATCTCCCCCACAAGACGACCAAAAGCAGCTCCTTTGGGACAGAGAAAAAAAATGCAGGTACAGAAAAACTAAGCTGGGGCTCAGCAGGAGATAGTGCTCACATTATAAAATCCTCTTACCTAATATGAACACTGGCATAAAGGCACCAGAGGGGATGGGCATGGTGGTGGAAACTGCTGACATCCAGAACTGCAACACAAAAACAGGATCAAGGTAGACGTATAGACCAGGCCCTGAGATTTTTAAGGCTTTAACATTTAAAAGCAACATCTACAGCACACAGCGGCATGAGAAGAAGAATGAATACCTTCATGATGCAGAAAAGGACAAGGATGACAAAAACGCTGATGTGAGGATGAAGCCACGCTGCGGAGCGACCCAGGCCAGGTGGGAGAGGGGATCCTGAGATTTTGGTCCAGGTGAAATTATCAAACAGGGAGTTGATACACTCCCTGGGCATTAGCTAATATAAAAAAACAGCACACAAACACATTGAGTTTTTGATATGATACTTTTTTATGGTAAAATAAAACACCATACACTCATGGACATGTGGAGATTAGCTGATTCAGTGGAATTAGCCTCTAAAATTAGCCCTTTGAGAAGAAATTATTAAAATTATGGCACTCCTAATAGATGGCATATACTTTCCTTTAATATAAAGCATGTACACTTCAATGGTTTTAATACAAAAAAATGTCTATAGTCTGTGAAAACCCCCAAATAATGATACTATTGGGGGACAAGCTAACCTCAGAGATATTCAACCTCTCCCAAAGACACTCCCTGAGCCAGCTGTTTGTTCAGAAAACAGCTGACTCTGTTGGAGGAAAAAGGTCCAGGTGTGTCTGTGCAGCCATAATAAACATTAGAGCACATCGCCACATCTGCTCTATGACAGGGGTGACACAGCTTATGAGGATTTACTTTAAACAGCTCGTTCTGAGGGCTGAAACAGAGGGGTTTGTGGGCATGATACAAATCTTCAATATCTGAGGTGATTTTTAAGGCAAGAAACTTCAAAAATATTTTCCAGAGACACCAGGGACCAGTGTGAACGTGGTGAGAAGAGTAAAAGGCTATGTGACCATTAAAAGCTCAGCCCATGCAAACATTGCCTTGAATGACATCATACGAGAGTATTTTTCGGACTTCATACAGCTTCAGATAATCAATCTTTTTTCCACATAAGAAAAAGTAATACTGAGACCTGTAAACATACTTTGATGTGTAAACTCTGTGGAGTTTCCTTTTAAGTTGCGCATAAAATTCAACTCATCGTGGCCTTTCTTTTCCTCCATGTGCAGCATAACATGACAAAACCTCTCAGCACAAACCCCACTGACCTCCTTTTCCTAAAGCATCATAAATATTAATGGACAGACATCAAAAAGAAGTCAGAGGGTGTGAGATTGATTTAGTCTAACCTCTCCAGCCATAAACTGTCCAAATCCAGGGGGGAAGGTGAGGGTAGCAATGATCAGCGTCACAGCACCCGGATAGATCAATCGACTGGGCGAAGACACAGAAACACACACAGAGACACACACAGAAACACAGGGCCATTAACAGGAATAAGAGTACTCTTACTAACCCACAACATGGCATAATAAGTTGATGCAACAGAAATAAGTGTGTCAGTGCAAGTGTGTTTCAGCTCTGATTGTACAGCTCTCCTGCTGCTGCCCGTCTGTAATGGTGGAGTCTAATGTTCCCTGACTGCTCCGTCTCTGAGGATAAGTGAATCTCCACATTGAGTGAATAACTGGCTGAAAGGTTGTTAAGGCTTTGCTGCTGTCCTGGCCAGCGTTGTGAGACTGATGAGTTAGGAAAGTGGAGCTGAGACACATTAAGAGGAATTGGGTTTGAATGCACAAATGGTTTTAGTTTCCTAGAACAGCGTCTGCGACCAGAATTACTGCACTACAGGAGCTGAATGCAGCATTAATTCAAACAGCAGCAGCAGCAGGGAGTGTACGCCCATGTTTGTGCAATGGGGACTCACTGTTTGGTGAGGAAGCGTGTGAGTGCTGTTGGTCGTCTCATGAAGAGGACCACCTGTCTGTTCAGGTACACAAAGAACGCCCCAAGGAAGCCACAAGAGATCCTAAATCACAAAAATATCAGTATTTTCATTTATATAATTTTAAAGAGAAGCTTACTCTATTCATTCTATTTCTCTCAGTTAAAAAAAATCTACCTCCTACATACCAAGTCTCACATAATTTTGAATGTTCATCTTGTTTGCACTCATTGTTTCAATTCCAGTTTAGTTTCAAAGCTGGTTTCTTGGTTCAGTTTTTATTTTGTGAACATAAGCTAAAGTTAAGCTAAAGTTAGTTAATTTGACAAATCATTTTTATAATTTATTTTACATCCTCTTAGAAACTGTAACACCTTTAAGCCTATGACAGTTTATTATTACACTGCTAACACTGCACATTCTGCTATTCAAACCATCTAGAGAGACAAGATAGGCCGGTCACCTCTCATTGTAAGATATGACAGACATTGAGTTTTTATATATATAAAGCCTTGATTGGTAAAATGCCTCTGTATACTACACCTATTAGATCAGTCAACTAATAACTAAATCTTGTAGGTAGCTGATGCTAAAAGTTCTGCAGGCAAATACTTCATTAGGGAGAAAATGTTTCTCTTCTATTTACGCCTGGAGCACTTTAGGCAAAAATTTAAACTGCAAAGATGGATGGATGGATGGATGGATGGATGGATGGATGGATGGATGGATGGATGGATGGATGGATGGATGGATGGATGGATGGATGGATGGATGGATGGATGGATAGATGGATAGATAGATAGATAGATAGATAGATAGATAGATAGATAGATAGATAGATAGATAGATAGATAGATAGATAGATAGATAGATAGATAGATAGATAGATAGATAACTTTATTGTCCCAATGGGAAATTTGTTTTCACAGCCTGCCAAACAAGAAGGACATATGTAACAAGAAAAACATACAGTTGGGGAAACAGATACTACATGTAAAACTATGTGAAAACCATAGAGCATGCATTTTCCATTACAACCCATTGGTCAGTGGGTTGTCTTGTTCAGGATGGAGATGGCAGATGGTACAAAGCTCTTGTGAAAGCGAGCCCTTCTCCATTTCAGTGTTCTGTACCTGTGGCCAGAGGGCAGAGGTTGAAAGTGGATGTTGAGAGGGTGCTCTATGTCCATGGCTATTGTTTTACCAAGGCGTGCTAATGCTCTTTCATTAAGTTCTGAGATGCTGGGTGTTGGGGTGTGAATTATTTTTGAGGCTATGTGTGTGATTTTATTGAGCTTACTTTTGTTGGAGACAGACAGCATGTTATAGAAAGCAGGTGAACAGTACATCAGGATGGGCTGGATGATGCTCTTGTACAGTAATAACAGAAGATGAGGGGCAACAGAGAGTGCACTGAGTGTGTGAATAGCATGTAGCCTCTGCTGTGAGCGTTTATGGATGTCAGTGATGTGGTAGTCAAAGGATAAGTTATTGTCCAGGGTGAGTCCGAGATATTTTAATTAGCTGACCTTGTCTATTGTGTTACCATTGATGGAGATGGGACTGGGACTGGAGGTGGGTGTGTTGAAAACCAGTTCTTTTGTTTTTCCTACGCTGATGTTGAGGTAATTGGGGTCATGTGGGTCAAGTCAAAACTATGATTGCATTGTACTCTTGACAACTTTTAAAATAGGACATGCTATTAATAAATGTTTAAGATTAAATAAAGGTTGAATAAATTAATAAATAAGTGCTTGTGAAGGCCTGCTTTTGTGTGTGAGTTTAAAAAGGCCAGCAAAGTGAGTATCATGTTTTCATGTAAATATAGCTTACAAACATACTGTCATTTTTTTCATATGGGATATTTTACACACATTTCAAGACCTAAAATACTTTTTGGGAGGTCTTGACAAATAAAATCGGGCCAGTGTTACACTGTCCTTGTTTGTGTGTCCAGAGATGGAGTTAAGTTTCCATATATGTCTTTAACATTAAAAAAAAAAAAAAAAAAGACAATGCTCTTCAATAACTTATTCTCATTCATCCTTACCCTATTATTGCAAATGCAGGCAGTTCCTGTAGGTCAAAGGGAAAATCCATCCGGAAGTTTGTTTTGAAGAGCGCAGTGATTGTAACTGAAAGACATACAAAAATATATAAATAAGTGCAATTAGTAAGTTTGCAGTCTCACCATAAAGACCAGAAGCTTTTTGTCGGATTGCACAATAAAAAAATGATAATATGAAATCCTATTTGCCATAAATGGGCGTTTATACATATCTGGAGGCAGAGAGAATTGGACAAAGCCATGTGACTTGCAGCCATGTCAATCATGTCCTGATCCAAAACCATAAATTCTTTATTAAACACTTTTGATCCTGTGGTTGTTCACGCCAGTCCAATCAGACATTTTTAATTTGCCTTAGGCCTTGTGCAAGGCATAACAGCTGCAGTAGGGATCATGAGGGTGCATGTCTCAGCACTTAAATGAATTGGATGCATCAGTTTACAGGATACAGATATTAAAGATGTTATGACGGTTGTTTTAAGTGCATCCTGTAAACCAGATTTTATAGGAGTTTAATGATTTATCAGGTAAATTTTCACTTTATTTGTTTGCTGTTGAAGGACAAGTGGAGCACAATATATATGAGAGCTGGCAGCTTATTAAGAAGAACAAAAATAAGATATGATTAATCTTGATGGCTAATTGTAAGATGCTAGGATGGATTTTTATCTGGTAATTTTCAGGCGGACTTCGAGTAGTAATTTCTTCAAGACAATAGATCAAATAGACAAAGCCGTCCCACTGCGAGGGTCTAATAAATAAAATGTTGTCTTTGAAAAGCTGTTACTTACTTTCAGAAAAGAACAAAACTAAAGAAATGGTTCAAAGAAGAGTATTGGACTGTAAATATTCTGTATGTGATGACTTGAAATATTACTGGTTTATCTCAAGAAGCAAATGTTACTTATTCAGCCACTTTCCCAAAATGTCTGCTCAGCAGTCTTTAACAACTCTGTGTGAGTGTGTGTGTATATGTGCGTGCATTTGTGTGTCTGCTCTGCCTCTCACCAGCATCCTTGTTCCAAACAGACAGCACCCTGAATATGAAGGCGCTGAATGTGGCGGCAAAATATCCCCGCCAGTAATTCCTGACAGCAAAGTAGGTAGACGTGACCTCAATACTGAACAACACTCCTGATGGTGAAGAGGGGATGAGGGAGAAAGAGGGAGAAGAGTGATGTAGTAAGAGAGGGGATTAAAGTGAGTGGGCAAATGAGGATGGATAGTTTGAGAGAGGAGAGGGATGGAGAAAGAGGAGAGGGTGAAGGGGAATGTAAAGGAGAGAGAGCGGGAAAGAGAGAGAGACATTCAAAATTAGCTTGAATAAATCCAGAAACACAGGTTTCAATTAAACACAACATGTGAGGAAAAATTTACTACAATACAACACAAAAACACATCCATGCACATTCACAGATCATTCCACTGGACACATAAATTGATTTTAAAGTACTTCGCCCTGTATAGAAAGCTTAAAATTGTATCGCATCTAAGTATCTGCCTGATTTCTCTTTAACCAGCCAGATCATCAGGTGTGAAAATCTCTATGGTCAACACAAAGTCAGGTGAGGGAGCTTTTAGTCATTATAGTGCTGCAACTTTGAACAAACTGACCGCTGACCTAAAGTCTGTGGGAACTGGAAATCGTACTTAGACAGGTAACTCTGCTAATGAGTGTGAGATAAATCGCTGCCAGTAGACTTGGTCAAACATTGCACAAAAATACACACTCACTCTGGTCGAGAAAAAAAACAGCATTTAGAGATCTATTAAACTGGACAACGTGGACCAGCAATTATATGTTGATGTCTCTTCAGCTGCATGGCAATGAGGAATAAATGTTTAATTTTTCTGCAGAGCAAAATTAAAAGAATCTTAAAATGCAAAACTATAAGGTTTTATCAAGTATCAGTGAAACTTCATGATACCACACCAATAAAAATAGCCATCAGAGTAGGGGACAATTTATCTTTTTTCTAGACCTGCCTCAAACAGACAGTGACCATTTAACACTGATTGTTAAAATAATTAGAGATTTTATCATTTTTAAAACCATAGTATTTAAGACCTGAGAAAACTCTGAAATGTTGTCAATGCTTGTACATGTGGACAGAGTGTTTGAGTTTTCGCAAATGTTGAGAACTGAAGAGCCCATATTTGACATAACACAGGTGCATATATTTGATTTGGATGACTGCTAGTACGTGCCAGTTACTATTGTTCAAACAACCCTCTATCGTTCACATGCTGAATACCCCTGGCCCAGCTGCATTCTCAGTTTTACTCTCAGTCTCAGTTTGGAGCTCTTGTCACTTTCAGGTTCCATTACCCATGTGGGCCCTGTCTGTTGCAATTGGTTGTCTCTTCTGCTCTGTGGTAATTGGTCAGTTCAGTGCTTCTCCGTACCTTATCGTCAACCACTCTGCATTCCTTTTAACATCTCTGCTTTGCACTGGGCTTGCTATCTCATGCCAACAGGCTTACGGTGCTGACAAAACAATGGTAGGATGTCACACTGGTAGGTCTAATCAGAGGGGCCAGGGAGACAAGCCATTTCAGCCAAATTCTGGCACCATATATAGGGGTAGAGGGAAAAGTCCTGATGCCAAAGACATTTGACTTGTGCACAGAAGTACTCTGTCATATGGAGGATACATGTCCATTATCATTATAGCTGTTAATGTAGATATTAGCATGATCTCCATATCCATGGTTGATATATCTATAGTATCTATATTCAGCACCACATAGTCGTGGGGTCCCTCTTGAAAATGGGATGTCACATCTCAAGAGGACTTTAATACATTTATACTTAACGGAGACAAATATGGTAGGGATACACTTCTGGTCCGGGCACCCATGAGTTCATCTCTACCATAAATTCTTATTTTCAGTAAGAATATAATTGATTATAATTCTATAAAATGATCACCACAACCATTCAGACATAAGGACCCTCCTGAAAACCAGATGTAGCATCTCAAGAGGCTATCCTCTAATAAATCAGACGACAGGTCTGTGGTTCATGGACCTGTCCCTAACTTTAGTTCTTACTTTAGTCCACTTGTCTCCTCCTACCTCCCTTCTTTCGCCCACACACCCAACACAGCATCGTGTGGATTTGCTGTTCATCATGAGACTGGGATCCACATTCAAGACTTCCTGCTGCTTAACAGAAGGTTTTTTCTTGCCGTTGGGTGTTGGATGTATATATTTGTATATATATGTATATGTGTATTTTTATATGTATATATGTATCTATGCATATATGTGTATCCATAAAATAAAGAGCTTTATGCTCTATTGTAAAGTGTCTTGAGATAACACTTGTTAAGAATTGGCGCTATACAAATAAAGATTGATTGATTGATCGATTGATTGACATGTAAAACACATTAAAACTTGAAGAAGCACAATGTGGACTGTTTAACATTACATACAATTGTCAGATACTAGCTGTCAGACCCTTTTTGTGTTACTGTATTATCAAACATAACGATTTCTGTTAATTGTACATGAATCATATCAAATTTTGTAATTCTGGTATTGATACATCCATTTCTCATCTCTTCATGGAAATAAATACAAGATGTAGCCTACAGTGTCCCATGCCATTCAATATAACAGCAAAATGATGTATGGTCCATATCACCCTCAGGGATTAGAAAGGTTAGCAAAGGTATTCAAGCACTTAAGGGTGTGTTATAAGCTTTTCTGACACCTTATAGTTGTTGACATTGGAATTTACACAAGATAAAATTAACTCCAAATAATCATTTCCCATTCTTTTTATACTAAACAGAAGTTGAAATGGGTGTGCATGAGGTCTCAGGCTCATTATGGAAAAACAAGACCATTTTTTCCCTCACTAGACACAGCTGAGTCTATATAAAACGTGTTCCTTAGGGAGCACCTTGTAATTAAGAATTTAAGTACTTTCAAGCACTTTGATACAAATTCAAGCACTGGTACAAGCCCTGCACCCAACCCTGGTACACCCTCAGAATTACACCAGTCCAGAAAGAGAGCATCGCTTACGCAGTTAGTTATTGATTAGGTTGTGCAAAGCAGGTGTGAAAGTTGTACAGTACCTCCTAACGGAGTGCCGAAACAGCATCCCACTCCCACGGCACAGCCAACAGTCAGAATATCTGTGTAACCATAAGGGTTCTACTGACACAGAAAACAGAGAGGGAGAGGCGGGGGAAACGTGGGGATGAGAGAGAAGATGAGGGATGACGGGAGTGAGATGATAAAGGGGAGGAATGAGAGGGATGAGGAATGAGGAAAGACAGAGAGAGGAGAAAGTCGAGGAACGAGAGGATGAAAGGTTGGGAGGACATGATGGGAACCACAGTGGGAGAACAAGAGAGGGGAGGGAAAAAAGGAATCAAGTGAATAAATAATAATCACTGGAGTGTTATTAAAAAAATGATTAGGGTGGGGTAAAATATCACATTGACAGGATATGAAGCAGAGGATGCACATGCCAGTGAGTACAGTACGAGTAATCATATTCAGTCTCATATTAATAAGAAATTTCACCAATTAAAGGCTGAAAATTCAAAATAACAAACAAATGTTTTACTTCTCAATAAATGACCTTGCATAACAAAACTCTGTACAGTTTGTCTTTTTCCTAACAGATTAGTTTGTTGTACATGTCATAATGATCTTTATCACATTTTCAGAAGAATACATACTACCCTTTTAAAGATCATTCAATCAGTAATAACATTTGCTTGTTTTTGGTGTTACAAAAATATAAATGATATGGTGCATAATGTTTTTACCCAAAGAAAAACTCCAGAGGGGGTGGAATGCAAAAAAATCAAAACAAACAAAAGCAAACAGGACCTTTAAACTCAAAGCTCAAACACTGTGCTGCTTTGGCTTTCTCTTCTGTGTATAAATTGTGGGGAGACTTGCTCAGAAAATTAACTTGGCTGAAGTCTGGATACAGACCAAAAGCAAGCCTTGCCTTCAGCACTTCCTCAAGCTTACTTGCCCAGTATTTATGACTAATTTGTTGAAGAGCTATGACTCAAGCAAGAAAATATAAATATACATTATGGTTTATTCATAGATATGGTCTCTGTCTTTATAAAAACAAACATTATGGCAAAGAGCATATGGGAATTAGTCATTAGCGGTGTTGTTAACCAGTGTAAGTCCAAATCTTGACACTTGAGTACCAAGTGTTAGATTTCTATACTGTGGTAGAATTATGAAGTTGACTACCTGAAAACCTGGATATAACCTGGAAACCACTCATTTTCATCGGCTTATCTGAAGGCAGGCGACACCTGTGGTTCCAGCTTCATCACCAGAAAACTACACAGTTACAAACCACTTTTTGGAGATCTTCTTAAGTTTAGGAGGAGAATGAATTTTGACAAGTTTTCCTCAAAGACAAAATTTAGTAGTTAACAGCAGCTTTCGAGACTTGAAGTCATCACTGGGATACTCTATGATTGTGGGGTGTGGTTCTTTTTAGAGTTCCTAAATTGTGTTGAGAACAAAAAATGTGTGTTTCTTACAGGATATACCATTATAAAATATCAGATGTCATTGTTTCATCCAGCTAGCTTGTGGTAAGTCTCAAAATTGCAAAAGCAGCACAGACTGTATGGAGTTGTGGCTGATGATGAATGTAGGAAGAAGGGTATGGATACATTTTATCTCATCTCCTCTCAGCTACATCCATCATGCTCTATACCCATTCATCTCTCTATAACACTCATTTCTTTTGGGGTCACATGGTGCTGAAGCCTATCCCAGCTGACTTGAGTGGAGTACACTCTGAACTGGTCACCAGCTGATCACAGGGCTGATATAGAGCAGCAGAAGACCACTTACACATACACTCACACCTAAGGGCAATTTAGAGTCACCAGCTAACCAATGAGCACGTTTTTGGTCTGTGGGAGGAAACTAAAGCACCTGGGTGTAAAGCAACACATGCACAGTGAGAAAATGCAAACTCCACAAAGGAAGGCCCTGATCGACAAGTAAAGTCAAACCAGCAACTTCATTGCTGTGAGGCCCCGGCACTATCCTGCTGCACCACTGCTCTGCCATGTTCTGACATCTTATTTTGAAATTTCAGGGTGAATGAACCTCAGCTGCAACCCTGGGGGTCAATTATTATTGAAACTGAGGTCTTATTTATATTTATGTATCCACAAGTGCTTCAGTCCTCTTAGGCGTTTAGTTTAAATTAGTAAGTTTACGCTATAAAAAGGAGTAAAACACCATGATTGACAGCTGTGCTAACAAAAGTTTCTCCTGAGGTGTTTTATGGACTGGATTAAAAGAGGAAAGTAGCAGCTTCATTAAACATAATGAACACTCACATAAGCGACTTTGGATGTTTGATGACCATGACAATAAACTTCTAACCAACATGAAAATCACTTTTTTTGTTCAGTGTCAAGCTGAGGGATCTCTGCTGTTTAATCCCTGTGTTAATAAAGAGTTTTGGTTAGCTGAAATGCAACAAGGTCTATCGTGGAACTTTATCGCAGTACATTGTGTACGGTCTGATCTCAGGATGTATCCTCACTTCAGTTTTGTGCAACAGGAGGTAAAATGTCCTCCATCTTCATTCAGTCAGTGATAAAAGCATAAATCAAATGAAAAAGTGTAATTCACAGGGATCCAGAATTACCAGTAATGGATTTTGTGACACTGTTTAGATATACAGTACAACAGATTAGTATTACAGTATTATTTTTTCTTCTTAGGCACAATTCTGTTCTAGTCAGGCTTAACCTCCGTGTTTATGCTGCTGATGTTATTTCAGCAGGGTAAAGCTGACTGGAGACCCGTGCCTGAGTGATTCAGGGAAGCGAGGCAGCACTTGCCTCCCACAGGAGCAGCGAAACAGGTGGCCACTCCCACAGCACACGCACACACCAACAGGTCCTGGTTATGGGTGCCATTCTGGGGTTAAGGGTGAAGGGTGGAGTCAGAAAGGGGGTCGGGGGGGAGGCAACACAAACAAGCAAAAAGCAAAGGGGAGAGAGCGGAGAAATAGAGGGAGACAGGGATATAGGAGGTTACTGTTAATACACATGCCAGACATTACCATCACACTATTAATACAGTGGAACACAAACACAGGCGAGGTGTGTGTGTGTGTGTATGTGTGCGTGTGTTTGCGTGTGCGTGTGTGTGTGTGTGTGTGTGTGTGTGTGTGTGGGGGGGGGGGGGGGGGGGCTAAAACAAAGAGTCAGGACAAGAAAAAAGGGTTATTAGGCGAGCAGAGACGGAAGGACGGCAGATGAGGAATGACAATCCCCAATTTATTAATTTCACAAGACTCTTTACCAAATTTAAATTCAAGTAGTTATTAAACTTGAACTAGGAAAAGCTTTATATTTATTTATGTATTCAACTGAAAGATCATTCTGTAAATTAGGTCTCAGTGAAGGGAAAATGACAGTAATACAGTGAATATATAAGGGCATGATTATTAATGTAGGTGTACACTTTACATTAATATTTAAGGCTTCCTACAACCATTTAAAGACCTATGCGAGCATAGATGTAATACCATGTATGCACAGAGCAAGAGCAGTTATGGAGACTTTTTTTGCAAATTAATGGCTTTAATTCCAGTTGTACTTTTTTTTTTTTTTTTCACACATTTTCTTGCATACTTTGCTCTTAACCTACCAAAAAACAATTGCATCCACTATCAGTATCATGATTTTCCTTTTGTCTTGAAACCAAAATCTTCCTTGAATTTCCTTGTTTCTTTTCATTTCTACCTTAAACATGACTGTATATGCCGCGGGGGCAATGATTTTCTGTAAGTGTGCATAACTGCAAAAAGATAGAGTTAGATAGATAGAGTTTGTAAAAAAAAAAAAAATCAGTTCTTCATTCTAAAAAAATACTTAGACTTAAGGTTCTTTAACTACTATTCACTATATATTGTTGTTGATTGTATGACAACATATGCATCTTGACCTGTCACAGCCCTTGCTATTGAACTGGCTCTCATTTAGAATATATATAATAAAGGTAAAGTTTGCCCATTCGCCTATAAAAACAGCAGATTTGCTAATTCTATATGCTAAGGCAAAGGTATTCAAGGTAAAACTAGTCTCATAAAGTTGAAATCTTAGTTTACATTGAAAAATCTTAATTACTTCTCAAAATTTCAGAGCCTTTTTAATATTTCAGGTACAACTTTACAATGCTTACCTTAGAAATAGGAAGAACTTGGTGAGTAAATGCTTTAACAAAGGTTTTGGTCTGTGACAGAGTTGGATAAATTGGAGTCTGAGTTGTAAACAAAACTAAATTTTCCTGTTGTTGGTGCCAAAGAAAAAAATGTCGAATTACAAAAACTATTTTTATGAAGTGAATGAAAATTTTTAATCCAAAGTTTGAAGACAGTCAAGACTGAAAAAAAGTCAAAAAGGTCTCACTGTCACCCCTAAGTTTTTAAGAAAATCTGGGAAACCTGTGATCATTCCAAATTCTACAACAAAGAAAGATATGATATAAATCCCACATTCCTTGTCTTTATTATAGCACTGTTCACTACAAGGACATGAGGCTTATGGTTGATGCCCTTTTTTCACAGGGCCTTGGCTTACCTCATAGACTCCAGAGAAGATGGACATGAACCGACTGAGCACTGCTGCACAGATACTTGCGATGTGAACGAATGGACCCTGGAGGTGACAGAAGGAAATCACTGACATAGATGAGCGACAAGTATTGTTATCTACACAGACAGTGACCATGGTCTGTAAAACAGTGGCGCTAAACTGGGACATGTTGTATCAGAACAGATAAATCACTGTTTAATTGCTGGGTATGACAGTTGCCCTGCTATTGTAATGGGGAAAAAATGAATGAACTCCTTTGCTGTAGAATAATTTGTTTCAGTCCCATGAGAGGTGGGAGTAGGGAAAATATGACAGAAGATGATTTATTATCCTTTACGAGAATGAGCAGATGGAGTGATGAGGGAAGGATAAAGAGGGAGAGGTGGGTAGTAATAGTGCTAACAAAGAGATGAGAGGAAGTAGGATCAAATCTTTAGAAACTGTTTACTTCTTTGCCAACAGGCATCCCACTGCCCAGGCCAGCAGTCAACCCGATGACTTTAGCAACAAAGGCTTTAAGGGTCAGATACTCCTTCAACACGACACCTCTGAGTATGGTTTTAAGCTCAGGAATACCAGAACCTGTGGGAGACATAAACAGAGAAAATAAAAAGCATGAATATAATAAAATACAACAAAGAATACGAGTGCCCTTGAGCTATCGAAAAAGTAGGACATAGGAGGGGAAAAAGAGGGATAAAGGAGGATAACTGAGGATGACAAATGATGAGGGCTTACCAATCGCCTGTGGGGAAACCAGATGACAGAAGAGTGATGCAAACATGACAAGGATCATGGGATAGGTAACCCAGGCAAGGTACTGGAGTGCCACATTGCCCTTAAGCTCCCCATGCATCCACTTATAGGCTGAAAGCAAAACAAGGGAAAATGACAGAAATAGTTCAAAGCACACCGGAGAATAATGGAATAATTACAGCCAGCAGAAACATAATCTCGTTTTTATTTGAGACTACAAATGGGACAGTTAAGATCTCTGTGTCCCTGTCCTGGGCTACCTTGCAGGCTTTTGGCACTCGCATAGTCCATACTCCAGCTGACCAGGGCCATTGTCAATCCCAGAAGCACCAGGAAGATCCAGTCCTCCCCCATCTTGGTCACGATGTACCGCCGAACCCGAGCCAAACAATCTAGGATGGAGAGATTAAATTAATGACTTGTATCTAAACCATTTATCACTTTAATTACTGACAGTAAGTTATTGTAGCCATGCCTGAGCGGGAATCAGTATGATTATGAGGACAGAGATGATGCTGCAGTGTAACAGAAGTTTAATATGCAGAGCAATCAAAATGATCCCTGTTGCTCGATGAGTGAAAATATGAGTAATTATTTAGTTACTTGTAGAGGAATCTTGGACCACACAAAGTGCTAACCATTACAGCCACTTTTAACACTTTTCCTCCCTGATCACGTTAAATTCATCCTTTAAACAAAAGGATATTTTACTGTTGAGCAATTACACAATTTGAGTTCAGTTTTTGTAGTTAAGAGTCCCCAATTTAAGATATTAAGTAAGTGGTAGGTGGAGGTGGGCAGATGAGAGCAGTGTGTCATTTCTCAACATGGAAATGACTCACATGCAGTTACACTGTTAAGTGGGTCAGTTGTGGAGGGGGTCAAGAGATTGAGTTACTTGTTGAAGTTTGGGAATTGGGTGACAGAGAGGTCAGCTGATGGCAGCGATTAATCATGATCCATCTCAAGTAAGCAGCACAAATCATGAATGAGATAAAGAAGCAGAAGCTTTCTACTTTCTTTTGTAGAAGACTCTAAAGAAGCATCTATTGGCAACAATTGGCATGCTGTGTCTTCTTACTTAGACCAATAAAACAATAAAAACTCTGCTTTCTTTGGCTTTATTTGGGAATTTCTCTGGATTTAAAGACTGATGGAAATATTTGAGGTAATGAAAATAGTGATGAAAATAATAGGATTATTGATTTTTTAAAAATTACATTAAAAATGTTAGTGCAAAAATTCAGTATATTGTACCTTCAAGCCTTTAAGCTTCATGAATATGAAGCCACATTTTGAAAGACTTTAATTGATAATGATTATGCACCACAACAGAAAACATGCATGAGCTTGTGCATGACAAAACTTTTAAGTTCCAGGTTTGAAAAGTGAAGGGGAGCAGGATGGGATTTTTATAGAAATCAAAGTTCCAGGAGCCAAGTGGCTATGTCCACGTGAATCATCTACAGAGGCTGCTACCCATAGGTGGCCTGTGTTCAATGCAGCATGTAGCCTTTTTAAACTTAAGTCTTCCCAAATTTATCTGAAGTTCTAACCTATCAAAAACATCAAAAGAGCACTCTGCACAAAACAATGTATTTCTGATAAAGAAAAGACAAGATCAGAAAGTAAAGAGTTATAGTTGAGGAACTTTTTCCACAGACAGCCCCGTAATGCCTTGTCTCCCAACCTGGGGTCTAGGCTCCCCCAGGAAAGGAGCCAGAGGGTCTCAGAGGGGCACGGGGCTCCATCAGCTTTACTGTTGTCAAATACTGGTTGACATGCAGTATAAGCATGTACTTACTTACAAGGTTCCTCCACTAAAGCATGTGTCATTTTATCCTGATTTTATTGATGAAAATAATTAAAACTGATATTTATAGTTCATAGTAATAAATAGTATGAGTCCCTGGGGGTGTGACTCTGAGGTAAAGCTAGGAGGGCTTAGAAGAAAAGGGTTGGAAGCCACTACCATGATGGACACAGACAAAACGTTTTTTAAAGGAACTTTGATTCAACAAATATATGTATTAAAAAATGTTAACACCTTTAAGGTAAGGATGATTTACTCTCTGCATGCATGGCCTCAGGTGGTCTTAAATCCTGACTGCAGCCCTCAAATTTAGTGGTGCTGAATGTGACAGCATCATATTCTGCATGACAGTCTAATTAAATGCTAGCAGTGCATCATATTTTTATGAGCTCATCATGTTGCGTGTAAAATCATAATGTGCAAAGCAACCAGTAACTGAAGCCAGCATAAAGATACTGCACTCTACAGAATGTGGAATAATAAAAATATGAGGTTACAGCAGAGAAAAAACTGAATCAAGCACTTAAGATAATATTCAGTTAAATCATTCTGTTTCCTGGTTACCACATGAGGTGTCCTTGCGAGCACTAAGGCATGGCCATGGTAACTGTAATTTTTATTTGGAGGCCTGTGGTGCAGTCTGATTGTGTGCTTGGTCGGTAACTGGGAGGTTGCAGGTTCAGGCTCAGCTCTGCTTGTCACATGGCAATGTGTCCTTAGGCAAGACACTTAACCCCATGTTGCTTCCACTGCTGCTTCAGTGATGTGTAAATGGGTATGAAAGGGTGTGAATGTGTTTGTTGATGCTGATGAACAATAGACATAAACCATTCAAGCACCCAACCTCCATCCACAAGTGAGTGAAAAGATGTGAATGTTTAGATGTGACTTGCGATGAGAAGCTGCTTTAATAGTACAAGACTATAAAGCGCTATATAAGCTCAAGTCCATTTACCATTTTATTTTAGGTTTTTCACAAGACCTTTTGTATAATATCTGAAGGAAAAAAACTAAAAATTACTGCAGGTCACCTTGGCATTTGGAGTAAGGACGAGGCTTCTGGGAAGAGGAGGCGTGGCTGTGATGCGACTCCAAGGTCACAGGGTGGTGATGATGATGCTGCCGCCGGCCGAGGCCTTTGCGAGCGCTGCCTGTGTTTTCCCCTGCCTGTCTCCTCCATTGTCTCTCTGTCAGCAGACGGGCAGCCTCCCGACGGGCGAAGTTTCCCAGCTGCTCCCTGTACTCACCGTACAGCTGCAAGCAAGGGGAAAACAATGACAATCACTCTTAAGAAGTTATTCAGAAAAATCACAATACACTGTTCAGGGATGGAAAACAAAAGTCCTGGTGGGAGGAGGAGAAGCAGGAGAAGGAGACGACAACCAAGACTTAAGTGAGGGATAAAACTGGATCATGTGTGAAGAGTCTTGAGATAACGAGAAAGCAAAGAGGAATGCGTGGTGTGTGTGAAAGGGATACACACCAGCCTGAATACCCTGGCCGACAGAAATAGACAAAACGGGCATCGAGATCGGAAAAACCCCTCCCTGAGAGGAGACAGGGGCTGGAGAGGAGCCAGAGGAAGAGATCCTGGAAGAGAGGGCATTCCACATCTTCCCCTTACAGACTACACACACACACACACACACACGGTCAGATAACACGGCCCCCTGTAATCCAGCGTGATCACTTTGCACTGCACTTGTAAAAACCATAGAAGCTGTAAAACTCTGCAGATCTAGACGCAGCTACAAAGTGCAACCGAAACCTACAGACCACATGCATCCATCCAAACAGCAAAGGGTGAAGCTAAATCATATGGAGAGCTGCCTGCCACACATTTCTGTCTCATGTTCACACAGGAAAGAAGAGACACATCCAACCATGAGGCCCTGGACCAGAACCAAAGGTCAGCCAAGTGCTCTCCATTTAACAATAACAATCTGCACAAACAACTATTGTGACATATACAGTGATAACAGTAAACATGGTTTTAGGTGGGTTTTTCTCCCCTGTAAATTCATCAAGACCACTTTATTTTTCAGGTTTCCCATTTCAGTCGATGAGTAACCACTCCAGTATGACTAATAAAGAAGCTTACAGCTTGTTCATGAATCATTCGTACAAAGTAGAGGGCCAGCAATTAGACTGTTCAAGGCTCTTGGATACCTTCAATGTCACACTGTATATCAACAGGTTATTTCTAGCAACAACAAAGCATTATCAATTGTAAAAATAAACAGTGTTGTGCATTTATAGTTAACTCCTTTCAGACATTAAAAGTATTTGGCATTACATAACAATGGTGGATATTTTTATTATCTCTTTCAAATATAGAAGTGCAGGGATGACATTTTAGTAGGCTAACCCAAGAGTCAGAGTCACACTGGTTCCTTCTGGGAAAACCACTGTTTTGTCATTATTACGGCTACTAATTCCAATAATGGCAAAAAAGGCAAACAACTTATTACACTTGCATGATGTACACTAATCTTCATGAATACAACTACTTTCATGATTTTTTTATGCATCCATGTGATTGGAGAGGGTAAAAAGCATTTGGTACTTGGGGTACCTGAAGATTGTTTTACTACTGAAGAAGAAATTACAACCAAAGGCGGCGTTCCTGGTGACAAATCTAATTTAAATATTGGATGTTCTTCCTTTCTAGATTGAATGGTATGCACCATTGCAGGTGTCAGAAGACTCAAAACTTACATACGTGTGTAGTTTCTCTTAGTGTACTGATCAAGTCGGTGCTCATGGCTGTTACAAGTATGTGTGTAAAAATGAGTCTGTGCCCATTTTTTGTAGTCCCTGGTAAAGTCTGGTGTCATTTTACAGAGGAAATAACATTTTAAAATTCACAAGTAGGACAATATCATATGCATTCTATGTTGCAGAATAAAAACTTCTACAACCCTGTATGCTTGTGTTTACTATAGACCTTCTTTTCAAATTTGATTCCCATAAGCATTGCAATAAGGGAACAAGATATGCTAAAATGCTAACTGAAATTAAAAACTCATTACTGAACCACTCTGTCAGTGGACTTTTATGTTAAGCATGTACTGTTATTGTTAACTATAGTTCATCTTTAGTTCTCTATTTCTGTTGTCATTGCTCAATAAAATAAGGTCTGTTACAGATGTCCAGTGTTTTTAAATGAATGTTTCTACCTCCATAATGTTCAGGTTTGGGTATTTGCATTATTCCTAGTTAAAATCAATTTGGAGTTGTTGGCAAATCAGATATTTAAAAAAATAAATCCTAAACCAATCATTTGCCAGTCATTTTTTCTCTTTCTTTGAGTATAATGTTTCTTTGTAGAAAAAAAGTTGTCTTGTACTCCTGCACTTATGGACAATCAGTGTGACATACTTCCTCATAAAGTTTTTACACATGAGACTCACCAGACTTCGAAAAAACCATATAATATTTCTCTATCACCCTTATAGAACATGATCCTGATTAATAAAGCAAAAAAAAGCAGAAAAAAGACCAGTCAAAAGAAGTCATACGGGGCTACCCCACCAAGCAAAATACATTGTCTATCCTAAAGTACAATCCAGATTTGTGGGCAATACAGTGATAAACTAAAGAAAGATGGAGACAAAAACAATAGCCACATTGCATTTTTTCTACAAAGAACCAAATGAGGGATGGACAGAGAAATACACAGAAATATAAAGTAGATCCACTTGTGTACAAAAGACAAATACAGAGCAACACCTGACAGTGTCACTGCCCTTAAAACAGAAAATCCATAAAAATAAATCCCCTCAGCCATTAAGGCAGCCTCTGGCCCTCAGATCTTTACCTGTTCTTCATCAGATGTCTTTTGCATGACGGTTTAGCAGCTCTGCTCCTGTTCTGTGTCCTATCCCACACTGCACACAACCTCAGCACCAACGCTGCACTACACATTAACGCCAAAGCAGCAATCCATCAACATCATCAAACACACACTGGCACCAGACACCATCAGAACCAGGGACAGAAACAAGGGGAAGCTGTGCCGCGTTCACAGGCAGAGGAGCAACTTTTTCATCTGCTTTTTACATGTCATACTCCCACTGACGACAGTTTGAAGAACAGTCAGGTCACTTTAGCCAGAACAATGCAATCATTGCTCAACATCTTTGGACAACTTGATTGGAAACATCAGCATTAGTCAAATTCAAAGGTGTTTCTACAAATGTCCCAAAATGTGAACCACCATATGCTCCACAAATGCTCTCTCCAGTACAGGTGGAGGGAATATTGCTGCTCTAAAGCGGAGGAAGACAGATGAATGTTAATGATGTAGTTATGAGAAAGTCAAGAGTCAACTTTGACTTACGATGGGGATATCAATCTCTGAAGCCTAAAACCCACAAATTTGAGACTTTGTTCAGAGACAGTAACATCATTGTGTTGTAAAGGAAAGACTTCAACATTTAGAGGATGGGAAAGTAATTAAATTCTGACCTTGGAATAAACTCTGCTAAAGTAGTCAGGATTTAAAAGGTCGTCTCATGTGTTTCTGTCAAGGTTATTTTCACTTGGCAAAATGAAGCCTCCAAGTATCACTGTGTTTCCTCTTTTATGTTTGGCATTACAACATAGCTCCCATTTTTTGCTCTTTCTGTGCAGTTTAACATGGATGCTTTGTGTATTCTATCCACGCTCACGTAACAATTTTGTTCAGAACGGCTGGTTTTGAGGGCAGTCGCCTTACTATGCTAATGAGTCAGAGCAAAGCCATTTATACGGGCAATTCACAGTAGATCTTTAATGTAACTTGTACAAAATGGGCTCTCCACCGCTTACATCCTGAACACACACAAGCCTTTAATTAATGCCATTTAACAGATAAGGGCGATCTCGTTTCCCCCAAATATCACATGCTAACCCACAACATGCTATCAGCAGAGGGACAGCCACAACTTAACCTACCTCCTAGGCTTATTTTAGCACAAACGTAGGGACCTGGGATTGGGTAAAAAGATAGATTATATTGGGGTGCTGGTTTGGCGGAGTGGTTAGCAATCAGGCACCCCATATATGTGCTTCTGCCGGTCCAGGTTCGAATCCCGCCTGTGACCAGTTTGCAGAGTGTCTTCCCCTACTCTCTCTCCCCCTTTCACAAGTCTATCCACTGTCTCTCTCCTATCAATAAAGGCACAAAATGCCCAAAAAATATATTAAAAAAAAAAAAAAAAAAGATAGATTATATTTAGCCAGCTTTTAAGCTTCTCTTCCTGAATACATGCAAACCTTTAATTCAAGCCATTTAACAGATAACAGCAATTATGTTACAAACACCACAGGCTAACAGACAACATGCTAACCTATGCCTAGTCACTGCAGTGGGACTGATTATGCCAGCTGTCAAATTCTTTTGACTAATGTTAGAATGCTCATACACTTAAGTTTATCCTTCAGACTTTCAAAAATTAATGTGAACACTGTTGAACATGTTGCGCAGTTACCTCACTTTACTCTGCTGTTAGCATACGCTTGTAGCAATAAGCAAATAAATACTACATAGCATTAAAATACTCACATTTCCATTGTCTTATGTTTGATGGCGGACAGTTGGTACTGAGCCTGGATTGAGGAAAAGTCTAGTTACCAGTCCTGTGTTGAACTGACTTAAGTTGAAGAAGCAGTCAGGCGTGAAATGATTTTCACACATATACAGGTTTTAGCCAACTGTTTTAGCCCTTTGGTCCTCTGAGGCTGGTAGGCCTACGTGAAGATATTTGTGGCTGTTTACAGCCAACAACTGAGCAGTGATAGCTTCTTTAGACATGGCAAACAATAATATGCATAGGGGAATACTCAGGTAGACTAATCAAGATAGGTGCAAATCAAAAATATACTGTAACGTAACAGTATATCCGCAGACTCAACAGCTCGTTGAAGACCATGAGTTTACATTCATGCAGACAGCTAAATACAGTTTGTTTTTTGTTTTTTACCAATACTACTATCACATTTTGTGGCTGGGAAAAAGACCAAATACCCTATAATGTGTCCAAAATCCTTAAAAAGTGTTTTTTGCATTTAAATACGTCCCCTCCTGATGCTCTCCTGTTTTCATACATTTTAAGATGTCAAATAGTATCCAGGACAGGTTAGCGTGAAGGAGATATAAAGTTTTAATTTATAATGAAAGCTACTCCAGCAAACTTAGCTTGTAAAATACACTTTTGTTTTACTTTTGTATTTACCATGACTAAGTTATGCATAAAAAGTAGCATTTGTACGTATTTTCTGCAGCTGTAGTTGTAATGAAGATCATAATTAAAGCCTCACGGTGGAGATGAGCTTCAGCTTCTTCTTCTTCTTCCTGTCTAAATACCTGAAATGTTTTCTTTTCAACCGTCGGACTTTTTAGTGACGTCACTGTTATGCTAGTAGCGGCTAATGACGTTAGCTGCGGGCCTCAAGCAGAGCAGAAGCAGATCGAAGGTCTGAAAAATGTATTTTTAAACCTTAACTACTAATTGCATGAAAAGGCTATTGTTTCAAATCAATTTATGATTTGCATACTTGACTTATTTTGAATGCAAGTTGTTTTTCTGTTGTTTTACTTGAAGTCATCTCAGTAGTTTAATTTTATAGTTTGTGTCTATTTAAGCCCAACTATACACTGTCAACATTGCTTTCAATTTTTACAGCCCATATGAGATGTATAATTTTTTAAAAAAGTATGTTGTTTATGATTCCTATGATTTTATTTTTGAATATAAGCTGACTTTCCATAATGAGACAGAATAAGCCTAAGGTAGGTAAAGAAGAAAACAGCACTGATTTATAGACAATCTGTGTTTATCAAAGCCTGTGCAAAATATGCAGATAATTAAAAGCTAACTCTATACTTTATAACTCATTATGCCATGTTTAAAACAGAAAGCTAAAGGATGTCAATATCACCATTTGCTTTTGTTTAACATGAAGTTGCTTCCAAAAGAAAAGAGATATGTGGAATAGATAAATGGGTGGACGGAAGGATGATTGTGAACAGACTCTAGCAGTCAACAAAATGTATTATATGAACCTGAATTAAGGCAAGATATGGTCTTGAAAAGGTTGAATATAGGTATCATTAAATATTAACATTTCTGTTAATATATCAGCTGAACATATTGGCAATACAAATACAATTGCTAACTGCTGGAACATCAGTAGCAAGAACAAGTGTCACCACCTTCCATCTATAATTAAAAAATACTGTAACATGTATTTTACAGTATAAACCAGAGTTGTTTATCTCGTTTTGCATCTTATTCTACCACAATATCAGCATATCAACAAATTCTAATATTGTGCTTCCTTAAGATTTAAATTTGTGTGTAATCAAAGGTCTGCTGCTCTACATAGATGCACACATTTGGAGTCTTGTCTCTGGTATTGTTATTTTGGGGGTTGTGGGCTGAAAAGGTTTAAAACTTTCAACTCTGGCTTTTTAACTAGCAGTTTGGTGTCATCCTTTTTTGGCTCTTGGAATGTCTCATGACTTTTGAAAACCTTGTGAGTGTGAAACTTGACATCTTTCATTTTTTCAAAAAATAAATGAAAGCAAAAACAGCCAAACTAAGACAAAGATGACTAATAACTGACAGTGTGGGAGAGGCATTGAGGATTACGATTAATTCATGCTAGATTACTTTCCTGTCTCTATCTCTCAATGTAGTGTTTACCTTTGTGTCACTGCGTAACCTTGGACAAAAAGTAATCACATCAGCAAACAGGATTTCCCCAACTTTCACACACTTTTGTTAACACTGTTGCCATCATTATTTGACTCTCTTACTGAAAAATGACCTTACCACTAAAAGTCAAGAGCACCTGAGGAAACACCAGCCTCCTCTCTTGTTCGCACTAATTTACTCTCAGCGAGTTTCCCTCCACCTCTCCATGTGGCTCTGATTATTTCCCCGCACTTTACTGTCTCAGCGGACTCATGAAAGTAGTCAGGCGTTACCACACAGCTCTGACACTCACACAACTCATTATTAGTTTCTTGCGCTCTGCCTTAAGAACTCCAACTTCTAATGTTGTGCTTATTGTGAGTCTCAGAGGATGGAGAAAATGGAAAAATGCAAACCGATCCTCCCTTGGGTTTGTTAGGAATACAAAGCCTGTCTTAAATTATGTCAGTCTAGCTGTCAAAGAGCAGTGAATTCATTCATGGAGCCGGCCTTTGTGAATCATTTTTAACAAGGTGAAACAACAGTAAAACACCAGAAATTCAAGAAGCAGAAAAAAAAACAGCAAAACAAGAAAAAGAGAAACAAGCCCACAGAGAGACGGGGCTTAAGTAAGAGCCGCTAATAGATGCCGGGGTTGAAGGGCAGTGTGACATTGAGACTTAATTAAAAAAATAATGGCACATTCCTGCCCCTCATGAGAGAGAGAGTCAGTTCTGCATATTCATAAATACAAGAGAGAGTTTATGCTGCATCTTAGGCATGTTAAGTCAGTGTTTGTGCATTTTTATGAGCATGCTAAATTAGTGTTTGTGTGAGGCCTTACAACAATGTAGGCCTGTCCCATAATACAAGGTTAATGATAAAATCTGACCCGCTCGCTGACGGAGAGATCAGGAGATTACCCCTCTCCTTAAGCACACAGACACACAACTGTCTTTCCCAACACACGTTCACCACGCTTCACATGCACTTGTCTTTATATAAACTCACTAATTACCAAGCACAAAAACAGTTCTATGCCCCCATCCAAAGACGGCTCAAGCTGTCAGGCACTAATTAAGGTGTGTGGCTTAAAGAGAAAGATGAATCAAGCTGTTACTGATACGGTATGTCAAAGGCATGAGGCGACAATTCATTCTGTCTGAGAGACTTCAGTAAAAGAACCTTTCTATCCCTGCATAGGTAGACTTACAAGTAATCCATTATAAGGTGTGCTCAGTATTATTGCCATATCATTGGTTTCTGCTCAAAAAGGCAACAGGAGAAGCATCAGGTTTGTGAAGGCCAGGCAAACTAACTAAGTTGCCGGGGTTGTTGTGTTCTCAGCCTGCAATTTTATCTTGCAATTCTGTTGTTAACTCCCTAATCCTCCTGTAATACATAGCAAGGTTACAAATCTGACCTCATGGAGGACGAGATCACGCTCACCCCCACTACACACAGACACAACTCACTGTTAAATACACACAAAACACAATTTATGCCCCCACTGTTTTTAAGTCCAAAACTCACTGTCATTCTAAAAACTCGCGTTTTTCACCAATATTCAAATGAGAATGCCTGCCATGCAGGGCTCTCCACACAGCGCTGTGTGGCTGAACTAACCTCTGAATTAGCGAGTTTGTTTACATGCTCTTAAAGAGCGCAGTAGGAGTATCGCTATTTCTATGAGCTCCTTATCTGTATACTGTGTCCAAGGCTGAAGGCTTATCATATTCAGTCCTCCTCCACAACATCTTCATCCCATAGGTAGTATTTTGCACAAAACTGGAAGAAGAAAGTTGATTGTGCTGCCAATCTTCCCTGCAATGAAATGCAAGCCAAAACAGTGAGTTCAGTTATTGCTATATCAGGTTGTGCCAGGCTGCAAGGCTGGTTGGTGTTAACATGAGTCTGGGTTGCAGTGTTCTCAGCCTGCAATTTTATCTTGCAATTCTGTTGTTAAATCAGTGATAATATTAACAACAATAACTGTATATGTACTCTGTTTTTTCAACACAAAGGTTTACAGAGAGCTTTGAGAAGCAGACAGGGGCATACAGAGGGCAAAGCATAAGAGCTTAAGCACAAAAGGCACTTATCAGAATAAAATATTAAATTAAGAAACCCTTAAAAACATACACAAATAGCCTAATAAACCCAGTCACAATGAGGACCTAAACATGAGGGAGCAGGAGAATTCTACCACCTCTCAGACCAATAGTGCACATAAAGGTGAAACATTTCAAGAATTCAAGGAAAAAGCCATTAATTCTAAGTATAGTGAATAATATCAAATATTGATTTTGTTATCCGAGGAGTCATCTTTGTTTTTCATTACTGAATGTCAGTATTTGAAAAATTATACATCTGTCATTCATTAAATACTCTGAAGCTGAGTATCTTGTTTTTTTGTCTGTTTTGACAGCAACTAGAGAACAAGAGATTGACAGAACATGAGAGCCTCGGTGTGTAAAGGTGTGTATATATCGGTACTTATATTCCCTAAAATTAGGTAAATAAAATCATTAAATTCAGGGGTGAAAAGTAAGTAATTACTTTCAAGTTGCTATAATTTTTTAAACCAGTCCTTTTGCTTGAGTACCTTTTGACTACTTATTTGTCATAGCAACTGAGTACAGAGTAAAAGGAAAAAAAGCTTAACTGATTGTCATGATACCAAATTCCAACTTTAGTACTGAAAGCAAGGTTAGTATCACAGTACTGAAAACTAAAATGACACTGGTCCTCTACACCTGTTTAATTGGGAACAGAAAGTCCACAAGAGTTGGTCACATTTTGGAACTGACGGTTCATAAAAAGGATTCAGGAAAAAAAAAAAAAAAAATCAATCAATTTCCATCCAATTTTTAGAAATTTGACATCAACTGCATATATTTTTAATTTAAATGTATATGGATGTTTAACATTGTATGTTAATTTGGTCAGTAATCAAGAAATAGATTAAAATTTGCTGTATTTCACCTCCTATGTAAGCAATTGGAGCATCATTCCATAAAAACAGAATAATCAACTTAGGTTAAAGAAATACTTGAAAGTAAGAGATATTTCAGCTTACCAGAAATTGATCTATATTCAGAACTGTTTCAAAAGTGTTGATCCGCTCTCTCATCTTTTCAGCCTTATGCCTGAAGGTTCTTGCTGACTTTCCTGCGGTGCGTCTTTAATAAACCATACTTCAATATCTTTGTCTTACATCTGCCCTTTCCTGTCTTTTAGCCTGTGTGATAGATGCAGACTGTACCTGCAA
Organism: Scarus forsteni; assembly: GCA_036419115.1. NCBI lineage: Eukaryota > Metazoa > Chordata > Actinopteri > Labriformes > Labridae > Scarus > Scarus forsteni. The sequence goes on from JAZDUH010000111.1 coordinate 2,493,142, forward strand.
CCAACCTCCATAAAGTACAGACCTCAGTGACTGACAGGTATGACCAGAGCACACACACACACTACCACACAAAGTTGGAGAAGCTCTAGAGGTAAATACAGACACTTGAAGCTTGACAATAAATTGTCAGCAGCTCTTAATTCAGCTGGGTAGATTCTCGGCGCAGAGGCCGATCCAGCAGATTCCTGCAGCCGGTTAATAAATGATACCAGGCATGCGGGCGGTCATGCAGGGCACGAGCTTAAGGTATGAAAATGATACCTGCTGACTGAGTGCAGACTGTAACCATATTAACATTGTGTGGGATAGGCTGGATACAACTGTACTGTACTTTAAATACCTTCTGCATATATCACATGCTTTCTAAAGCCTGACTGGCTCTGATACAGGAGTCGTGGTTTTTGACTCAAAATGGATTCAGCAAAGATATACATGACAGAATGGACCCTGGAAACAAAATTTCACTTAAACAACCAAATGTTTTCATGTGACAAAATGTCATGATGAGATGTAGTTTGAGTTTGTAGATAAAAAGACCTGAACCCAAATGTTTCTTGGTTTGGAGCACACTGAACCTGTTAAACATTTTATGGCCTCAGACAAAAAGGAAATCATTACTGATTATGACTGGACATTAATTTTTTTTTCTTTTCAACAAAAAAAAAAAATCAGTTAATTGATCCAACTTCATATCTTTATAAAAGTGTCAAAAAGTAGATGCACAGCACAATTTTCCTAACATGAAAAAAGACAGTCATAAACATTTAAATGATTATTTTAGCCATGAGCTGCTTCCAGCTGGTTATATCATCTTGCAGTTGCACCATCTTTGTTCTATTCTTTACATTTATTCAGTCATCCGTTCTCCACCTATGGGACCTAATATGGGTCACTGACTGCTCCGTTGAAACCTCCTCTGATGTGCTTGCTGTCTGGGTCTTTGGGGATCAGATTGCTGCTGGTTGTCTTTTCCAGCAGGTAGTCATTTGCATTTATCTGAGAACCGAGAGAAAAGCTGCAGGCTGTCTGGTGGGATGTATTTTTTTTTTTTTTTGCTCCTCTTATATCACTGGATACTTAATTGACTGTAATTAGCATTATGACTTCATGCTGAATGCATTTACCAGCTTGAAAAACACAAATTCCCTCCAGTCTTAACCATACATAAGCAAATTCAAGGTGTTAATTCTTAGAAAAACCGAGGGAACATTTAAAAAAGGACTCAATCAGGAAAAACCAAAGGTCAGCATTGAACAGTGATCAGCTTTCCAGCCAATTTTCCTCTAATAAAAGATGTTGATCTAAATTGCATTGGCAGCTCAAGGGTGGATTACAGAAGCCGAAAACTACTACTAACTTTATGTCCAGAAACTGTAAACTTCCAGCAGTTGGACACTTTAGTTAGTAGTTATAAATTTATAGACCCCCATGGGCATTTAAGCATTGGATGGGTAACCTCGTGCAGCAGCTGAATCTGCCTGATTCAATGTGTGTAATCATACAGACCCATCTTGCCAAGCTCCATCCTACAACAACTGTGCTCACCCAAAGTGGGCCGCTCCAATCACAGTCCTATAGAGCAGGAAGAGGTGAGAGAGACGGGCAATGGCATAAAGCGACCACACTTAAAGAGATTAGCATAGATGCTAACAGCTCCAGTAGCAGTTGTAGCAGATTTTGACCATATTTCTTTATCATCTACAAAAACATCAGCACTTCAAACCTCTCTATGGCAGGGATGTTTTCACTCTACTTCTGACGTTTTGGCTTGGGTTTGTTTAGTGAAGTAGCTCAGGTTCTGTAATGCAGTAGTGCCCGCCTACTGTATTATCTGATTGGCCTGTAACAATGTCAATTGACAAAAGATCGCCCAATCACCTTTTGGATGTGCTTCTGAAAGGTTCTGCCCTCCCCAAACACTTTCTATGGGCGATCTTCCACATGGATTAGTAAAATATTTCAGGCTAGTGGATGGGAACAAGGTGTGCAAATTCACAAGCCAGGAGAAACGCAACAGTGCAGTTTTATTTTTTTAATATTCATTCTTTGTGGCCAATAGGTGACAAAACAAAATCTTTAATTAAAAGACATCTACTTGCATTAAACTGATATGTTTGAAGTTGGTTTTCACGTTGTCTAAAGCTCCATTTAGTGCCTGTAGCAGTTTTAAATGCAGCAGCATTACTGTACCATGTTGATTTTATAGGCTGTCATGCAGCTAAATTAACAGAATATCAGAAATAGGTTGTTTTGCGTGTCTGCACTAGGAAATAAACTGACCACATCCAATCATGTAAGGCAGTGTTATGTATCTTATAGTTGCCTTTAAACTGAAGTCAAAGGTGATTCTTCACTGTTACTTGTTACATGATGAGACCCTCTCTATATTAGGAGTCCAGCCGCTGCAGGTAATATTTGTTTTACCACCACACAACTTGAGACATAAAAAAGAGAATTTATCTCCTATTTAAATAGCTATCTTTTCTTTAATTGAAACAAGCTACAATATTCTTCTACAAACAGCATAAATACATGCTTCTGTACAGTGTAAGTTTTGAGAAGGACAAGGGTCCTCTTTGTTGAGCCTGATATTTGGCCACATTTTTTTGCAGACCAGAGGTCATAACAGGTCTTGTATGTGTAGTTAACATGTCTTTTTGGAGTTTTGGAAGGTACATCGTCTGTTCCATTTGATACATGTCCCAGACTTTTTGTATCCTTACATTATAAGCAAGTTAGTCTGACTTCAAAAAGCTCATGGTTGTACACCTAAGAGCTGCTGTAAGTAATATTTTGATGAAATGGTCCTTCCATTCAGGTCCATTCAGAGCCACAGTGGGGTCTTTGGAAATGTTCTGTGGAAAACTTCTTTTAAAACATCAAATATCTCTCTGCAGACTGCATGAGGACATGGCCAGAATTTAAGACTGTGGTTTGCAATGTGGGCCTCATTGTTCCTCTTGCAGGAGCTGGGATGTGTGAGAGTCAAATTTAGATGTTGATGCTGAGGTCTTACATAATCTTATTATTTTACAGCTATGTACATGTGTATGTTGGATTCAGTTATAAAAACATGTTTTACAAACAATCAATTAGGTTCTTATCTTGCTTCCCTTTTTATATAAACAATGTAAACATTTCCTTAAGTTAAGTTTTTTTCTTAAGTTTGTCCTTTTTAAAGGATGTATTACTAAAACATGCACTAAATGATTGATGTGTATAAATATTTGAACTACCATGAAGCATAAATGCTGAGCCCAGACAAATGTCACAGGCGTTGCATTGCTAAAATTTTATTCCGTCAGCCTTTGTTTGATTTTGTTTGTTGGTTTGATAATCTTAAAGGTACAAAAACATTCACACTCAATCCATGATGATTCAAAAGATCCTGAGGGTGTCTCAAGACTTGTCAAAAAGACTTTTGTTCTCTGACTGCTGAAGTTTACCCTGTCAATCAGAAAGAGGTTGTCATCGAAATTTCAAATGTAGGAATGTTTAAAAACTTTGCCTTTAATCCACAAAGCAGACATGTTTTAGTAGAGGCCTGAATCAGGCACTTTTAGTGCACTGATAGATTTCTCTATAAGGTCTCTGGATTAAATAAAGTCATAAGATATTTTGGACAAAAAATTAGAAATTTTTTTTTATATGATGACTTGTTAGAATGTGTTTATTCCCTTCTTTAGAGTTTTGGATCAATAAATATGATTTTAATTTCATATGCTGATAGATTTTTGTAAGCATATTAGTTTAAAATACAGTCTATTGTTGTGTAAATTAAATATATAAACTTATTTCCTTGAAGCCAACTCTCCCCCAGTAGTTACAGGAAGGTGTCAAACTCTATTGGGACCCATGCATAGAAATGTTTTACAATGTGCTAAAAAATCTAATTTAAATTGTTTTTTATTGTTAAAATAAAGATAAAATTCTTGTGCAAAGGCCTATAAAGAAAGTATTAGACAAGTAAATAATCACTGTTTTAGATCCTGTTCACACAACAACGAACGTCCGAAAACAGAGAGTTTTCATTGCGTTTTTGTCTTCAGTTTAAACGAGAAGGGTGCCCGAAGTGTCTGAATCTGCAAACTTCTGAAACCAAGGTCCAGAGTGAAAAGTTATGGTAACGTTTACGTATCCATATCCAAGTAAATGGGAATCAGAGTTTACCATTGAAATGCTGATATGAAGCACATGTGCTGTACTCTTTCAGACAAATGCTGCATGCGTATCCCAGGAACAACAACAAGAACAGCTTCGGCTGTCTACCGAGCAACATGTGTGCTGCTTACTGTGGCTGTTTTGTTATCCAGTGAAAATATCCAGACAAATTTGTTTTCCAGACAAGAAACTCCTGCGTCGTGCGTCCACTCGCTGTTGTTTTTTATGAATAGTCTGTCACCTGAAAGCGTGCACTTGTTGTAGCACCGCTGTTTCACTACAAACCTACATTGCCATCTATTAGCCTGACATGCAGGCTACAGCATTTTCAGTTGTTCTTGCGGCTCTTTGTGAACGCTGAGTGGTTTTGAAAATGCAAGGAAAAATCTGTCCGTTGATTGGTCGAAGGAGACGCCACTTCCCGTGCGACAGCAGTAGTAAAGAACAACACCTAACACAACACATCGTTGCTCTGTGTTTACTGTGTAGCGTTTTCTTCTTCGATGTATTTAATAGCCGGATACACTGTGTCGCGCTGCTATGACGTCATGCTATCGGCATCTGGCTCATACCCCGCCTACCAAGTAGGGTTCCGCTGGCTGTGGAAACGCAAACAGGATCAGGCTTTACCGATACGGCCTGATCCAAACTGATCCATACCAGACCACTTGGTGGAAGCAGAGCGTCCCCTCTGTGAGGCGCAGACTCCAGTTTGGAAACCAAGGGTCGAACGGGTATACTACTTCTTATTTTCCTCATTTTCTTCCGTCTCTTAGCCTCAGCCATTTTATCAGTTGGTACAAAGATGGACTTCCTGGCTTCCTTTTTAGTCAAAGGTTGGTGTGTGGGCTGTAGAGCTGCATGCACTTTTGGCCACAGAACAGGTGCCGACTACCAAAGTTACTTAGTGCTGAAAGTAGGCTGTTGAGGCACTCTGTGGAAGCTGGTATAGATCTCACTCTTTTTACTTAAAGTGATAGCACCATTAGATTGACCATGCACCAACTATATTTAGGTAGAAAAGTTTCCCATCCTGTTGTAAGATCAGAAAAGACTGAATTCTAAAAACTGACTTCCTTTTCCTATCCCTCCCTCACCTACAGCTGAACTCTTGTGTACGGCTTTGCACCTTACTCCCTCACTCTACCCCCCGAAACTTCCCCTCTCACCACCCCTTGTCCCCATCCATCCAACCCTCCCGCCCCTGAGGTGAAACCTTACTCGTGGATAATTTTAGCAGCAGTGTGACCCAATGTTCACTGACACACTTCTCTGCACCTCTCTCTCTCACGCTGTTTGTCTCTTTCGGCCCATCTCTCCCAGGAGGCTTGTTGTTCAGACAGATGGAGGGATTTAACCTTTGCACAAAACAATGACAAGTTATTGACACTATTTCACAGCGTTAACAAGGTGTTTCATTTTGGAGCTATTGATGTACCTGCTAACAGTTTGATTATTTCATTCTCTGTAGTTGCAAAGACATGTCAAGTGACTGCGATATCATGTGAAATTTAATGGCTTAATCGTCTACATCCCAGTCATTCCAGTCTGTGAGACATTTGCCAGGTGAACACGATCGCTTTTAGTAGCCTGTAACATTTGAGACTTATGAGATCTGTTTCACTGCTGTTGACATTCTCGCAGATCAAGGCTCGTCTCCTCACACAACCTCAGTTTTAAACACATCCTACGGATAAATTATAACACATAACCTGCTGGAGCCAAGCAGGCACTGACACACACTGAGCACTAAGGTTGTTCAAATTTTTAAGTCAGTAATGCTTTTCTCTGTTTTTGTTTTTAAAGCTCTCCTGAAAAGAAAAGAAACAAAGCTTGAACATGTGACAGTACTAAGACACTGCTTAAACATTTTTGAAATTCACACTGTGTAGAAACGTTCCTGAAATCTTTTAGTTGACAAAAATTAGATTTATTTTTGTTTGTTTTTCTATGGTGAGGTTTGTTAACCAGTGCTCATTTGGGGTGATTTTTAATATCATATCATTGTATGAATTCCAGTATTGTGGCAAACGTAGTATGCACACAGCTCTCCCTGCAATGCCGTGTCTGTCAGTGTCACGCAAGTCCACAGAGGCCACTTCCCTCTTGTTAAGGTCAAAGGGCAACAACAGCAGTGTGACTTGGAAGCAATTAACACAACTTTACTAACCCAGCCAGCATTCACTGCTTAGGTGATTTGCAGGTTTGTAGAGGCTGAGGGGTTAATAGGGTACACGTGGGGATTTTATCTGATATAATTCACCCTCCCATAACCTTTGGATCATTCTTAAGAGGATTGTCATCAAGGTGTCGACTAGTACAAGAGTAAAATAAAGTGTACTGATGAAATATTGATATTGAATAATTGATAGTAATTAAGTGATCATGTAAAGTTTTTTTGCATGTTGACATGCTGCAGTTTAGCAAAACAAGAAACTAATAAAGGAATACTGAGCCTGGGGAACATTCGTTAAGTAAAGTTGCTTGCGTACACAGTACAGCAGAAATACAGGCATACAGTAATTAACAAATTAATGTCACCACCACCTCATGTAAGGTTTATGCCACAGTTGTCCTAAATTAACAGAACTGGTAATTACCAAAATCATTGTACGATTCTGTAATGGTCAATGCACCAGAATGTGCAGGCTCTTAAATGAAATACTCTTCATGCTGAAATGTTATTATTATGGTTATCCATGAGTTTTCAAATGTGCTGTTTTACAAGAAAAAAGAAAAATTGTAAAGCATGTTATTTATTTCTTGATTCAGATTTCAAATCATTGTTTTTTGCTTGCGAGCTGAAAAAAAAAACGGTTTCAGTGGTTAAATGTTATCTCTGATTCATTTCTGACTCCTCAAAGGAGCTCAGTGAGTCAGCTTAACTTTTGGTATAAAAAAAGGGAACTCGGGTTGGTTCCTCCTACCTGTTTAAATTATATGTCTAATAACAATAACATTTCAGTTTCAAACAAGTTTTGAAAGACTTTTAAAGTATTTATGTTTACTTATGACTGGTGGTTAAATAGATTTTTAAAGCTTTGTATGTTGAGAATGTCAAAAATAGTACTGTAAATAGAATAAAATAAGTAGTAGAACCAAAGTAAAGAGTATCTTAGAAGAAAAGTAATAATAAAATAGACAAAAGGCACTGGGACTTCAAAATGTGATAAGTTTAAGGATGCAAATGCACAATGTTGCACAGCAGGGATATGGGGAAGTAATACCTTTAACACTCAGTGAGAATACTGTTGTTAGTTTCAGTCTGAACATTTAGCTATTATTGTGACTGAAACATTTTGTTCAATACTCAATTGAGTACTCCAGTAGTAATAATGGACAAATGTATTTTTACATTGGTAGATTCTCCAGATGTTAAATAATCAATAAACTATTGAGTTTTAGAAAATCACTGGGCCTAGATATGAAGTAGATTTGTGTTATGGGGCAGGTCTCCATTACAAATCATCTCTAAGAAGTATATTTGATCATATTTTAGTACAAAACAATTATGTCAATTTTGTCAATCCCCCCATGTATTTTTAATGAGCCCTGCAGTTGTATAACATTTGTTAGCAACTGACTGGCTGGTTGTCAAATCAAGTAAAGTAAACCACATTACAAGAGCATCATGCATGCTCTTGTGTTTTATGATCTGAATCTGAAATTATCAAATTATAGAAATCCATGGTAAGGCTGCTCGATAAAGGCAAAAATCGTATGCATGATTATTTCAGAAACTGTGATAAATTGTGTTAAATGTATTATTAATTATCAAAAAGCTGGACATTTTAAATTCATGTTAACATGGTAGTCTGACTGGATTCATTTTAATATGAAAAGCTGAAACACCAAGATGCTGGTAGAAAACCTTGTAACAGACTCACAAAAATAAATCTCAGTTGGTCTCAGACTGGCCCCTCTGCACATGCTCAGCCAGTCAGCCGTTGGACAGCATAAATGCTAACCAAAGCAGAAGCTATCATCTAGCCTTGTGTTTTACAATAATCAGACCTGGGAAAGTGACTCAAAAGTGTTAAATAAAGTAGTCATTACTACCATATATATTAGTAAGTTTTAAAGTACTACTTTACTCTTAAGTTTCTTATTCCTTTCACTGCTCAAAAACCTGATCTGACAGTTTTAAAATAAAGCCGAGTACAGATGAGTGTTTTTTGCATTCACAGACTTAAACTCAGAGTAATGTTGCTGAAAGCTCATCTCATTCTCTAACTGCACTGATGTTTTAAAAAAACTGCTGTGCATACGCATAATCACGAGAAGACTCCACTCAAGACAGCTAGTGACTATGTAACTTAGCAGTTCATGAATTTAACCATGATGCCCCTTACACACGAGTTAGTAAAGAACTAATCACAGTAATATTGTAGGGGTTTATAGTTACTGCCCACTGCTGATTAGTCTACAATTTAATTGTGAGATTTTGTAATGTTTTAGAGGATCAAGCAGGCCATTACACCGTATGATTATTTTCATACAGTCCCTGTTCTTAGAACAAGTATCGACATGTGAACTGAGCATATAACTCAGACATGTGTTGCTGCCTCAGAGCATCGTGAAAAAAATTATCAAGCTGAAAATACACTGCTACTGATCAATAAACAAATGATCTCAGTATGATCTATTAACAGCCCCTCACATAAACTCCTTAAATCCTCTGAGGCTCTAATTTCCTCTCTCCTTCTCTTTCTCATATACACACACATCGTCAGATTTCACACCTTTGAGATGTGAGACGTTGCATGGAGACATGAAGCCACTAAGTCTTGTGATTAATTGAGATTTCATATTTATATCTGACCTGTGAACCTCAGACGGGCTTTACCAGAACTACAGACTTGATTCTGGCTGCTGTCTCAGAGGAGCGGAGGAAGAGGAGGAGGAAAAGAGGCTGCCACTGCTCCTCCTCACTTTGTCAGTTTCTCAGGCTGCCCTAACACGTTCACAAACACCCCAGCTGCTCAAAACTCTGTTGCTCATGCATTTGTCATTTTCACTTTTTAGGATTCATCTGACCTTTGGATGCAACTCCGCTTTGAATCAATCTGCTGTTGAGTCATATGTCTGCGGAGCAGGTGTGAATGCACAGAAAATTTTAAAAAAACTGCAGACATGATGCTCCTTGGAGGCATGGCCATGAGCCTGGATGAGCATTTAAACAGATGAAGCGGAGGATAGGGAGACATGACTTCATCTCAACACGTACTTCTAACCTGTCTGCTCAGGTTTCCCGTATATCGGTATTTATATCCGCCAACACATGTAAACAGCAATGACTTTACAAGGCTGCAGTATTAGGAGGAAGACTGGGTCCACCACAAAAAATGCACAAAAGCAAACAAAAATCCAAAGATTAGATAAGAGATGAGTGTTTGAAATCTACATAAATAATGAAATTCTTGATAACTGCAGGGATGACTTTCCATTATCGCCTTCAGTGTTTCATAGTGTGGGCGGTGTGAAACCAGCACAGACTGAGAACGCTTCTGAAGGCCGTGCAAATAAACTTGACATTAAGTTGCATAAATCGCATCCAAGAAGTGAGCAGAACGGAGGTGGATACAAAGAGGGAGAATAAAAGGATGCAGCAGATGAAAATTATTGACCCAGAAGGAGTCTGGAAGAGGAGAACTGAAAGGTTAAAGAGCCGATGAGTCGACGAGCGATAGTTGGAGAACAGACGCAGATGGAGGGAAGACTTGGAGGCAGGTGCAGGGGATTTTGAGCAGGTAGACAAGCAGGCAGACAGATTGACAGGCATGCAAGTTGAAGGTAGATTTGGGAAAGACCTACCAGGGTTTGTTGGTATCTCAGAGCCTTCCTTTGCGACGCATCTGCAGCCATTGACACGCTGTCACTGATCCAAAAATAACCTTGCTGGACACCCCAGCATTTCCAATGGCGTGGGCAACACCACACACACACACATTCACAAACACAATTACTCTTTCACGCTTAAATACACTTCACAACAGATCAAACAAACAAACAGACTTCTGTTAAAGTTCCTCACTCTCTAATGAAGTCATTCTCAAACACTTAATCAGCGAAAACTAAATAACGCAGATGAAGTCCCTCCAGATCGTGCCCTTCTCCAGATGATCCAGAGGCTTTGAGGCGTACAGCTCCACCAAGGAACTGACAGACACACGGACAGAGACCAGACAGGCAGACAAAGCAGAGCAAAGCCATCTGATGAGGCAGTGAAGGACGCAGCTCTTTCCTTTATTAGAACTGCAGACACCTAATAACACACGCACACACACTTGTTGCCCTTAGCAGCACCCTCCCTGCCAGCCGGCCATTAGGTGTATGTGTGTGTGTTTGGATGGATGGTTCTTGTTTGGACAGGGGGGTATTGGGGGGGCGGGGGGGGCTTGCTGTAGGTAGTGGGTGGGTGGCAGGCGAGGGGGCTGGAAGGGCACCCCCCACAGGGCTGCCCCCTGCAACGTGAGCAGGAAGGTGCACACGACACCCCTATGACAGCTCACACCTAATCAGCCAATGATGCAAGGCAATCCCCATAACACTCACATGCTATGGCAGACCTTCGTAAAGGGGAGGGGGGTAATGGTAACCCCTCACTCTTTTAAAAAATAAACCCAACTGTATAATGATACAGGGATTTCAAAAATTGCCTTACTGTCCGGGATTAAAAATGTTTGATCAATTTTGGAGGAATACACAGGGTTGGAAAATGCTGTTAACAACATAGATAATGTTGATGTAGGTTATGTCTGTCATTTTCCATCCATAGTCAATTTAGATTACAATTGTGCAGAAATTCTCTTTTCCTAACATTACTTGGAATTTGACCTCCACTTGAAATACAAACCCTAATTCCAAAGAAGTAGGGACATTGCGTAAAACATAAAAACAGAACAGAAAGATTCGCAAATCATGTTTGGCCCATTTTTAATTGAGTACACTGCAAATATAAACTTAATTTTTGCAAATATTCACTCATCTTTAGTGCAATATGTTCCAAAAAAAGCTGGGACGGGGCAACAAATACTGAGTAGAGCAATGCTCAGAAAAACACCTGTTTGGAACCCTTGACAGGTGAGCAGGTTAATTTGAAACAGGTTAATGTGTCATGATTATACAGAAAAGGAGCATTACTGAAAGGCTCAGTTGTTCACAAGCAATGATGATGTGAGCTTCACCACTTTCTGAACAACTGCGAGAGCTAATAGTCCCGAAGTTTGAGAGCAGCATTTCTCAATGTGCTTTGCACAGAATTTAGGGATTTCATCATCTAGACTCCAGAGAAATCTCTGCATGTTATCAGTCAGGCTGAAAACTAGTATTGAGTGCCTGTGACCTTTGGTCCATCAGGTAACACTGCATTAAAAACTGACATCATCCTGTACAAGACATTACCACATGGGTTTACCATTGGTAATATAGTGTCCTAGTAAAATAAATAATGCCACTCATTCCTGTTAGGTCAAAAATTGCCACATTTAAGCCCATTTTATTGGCAATTCTTGATCATGTAAGATCCATCCATCATCTATTTTGCTTATCCCTTTCGGGGTCACGGGGGCGTCTGGGGCCTATCCCAGCTGACATGGGGCAGGAGGTGGGGTATACCTGGTCACCAGCCAGCTGCAGGGAGACACACATTCATGCTCACACTCATACATAAGGGCAATCTGGAGTCACCAGTCAAGCAAATGAACATGTTTTAAGTCTGTGGGAGAAAGCTGGAGTCCTCAGAGAGAATCCATGCATGCACAGGGGGGAAAATGCAAACTTCACACAGAAAGGCCCTGCCCGACCCTGGGATTGTACTAGCAATCTTCTTGCTGTGAGGCATGTGCACTACCTTCTGCGCTACTGTGCTGCCCAGAAAAATAAGATTTTAATTTTCTTTAAGTACCATAATAAAAGATAAAATAAACATTAATGCATTTCTGTGCAAATGATTTAGACACACCAAATATATATATATATATATATATATGTGTAATCATTGATTTTTAAAAATCAATTTACAAAATGTAAGATGAGCGAAAAATCAAAAGAAAGAAAAATAAAAATCAAATAGATAATCGCTGAGATGATCCTTTACCTCTAAAACAACATCATGTCTCCTAGGTACACTTGCAGAGTCATGGGTTTTGTGCGTTGGATGCGTCATTAAAATGTTATACCAAACAGGTGGCAAAGTTCATCCTTTTCATAAGGAGGTTTAAACACCATTGTTACCTGATACAGCTGCTTAGTAGGCTTAAAACTATGCAAGGAACAGCCCAACTCTGCTACCAAGGTCAGCTTAAGGAGGGCAATTTCATGGCACAACTGTGCACAGAAATAAGACACAAGGTAGTTATATTACATCAGCAAGGTCTCTCTCAGGTAAAGGTTTCAATCAGACTGGCATTATGAAGCGCAAACAGGTGAGGTTAAGGACGATGGACCCTGTGGTCAAGGAAGGAAACTCAGTACAGCAGATGAAAGATGCACCATGTCCCCTTTGAAATGGGAAAATTTCAAGTGGTTCAGCAGTGCCATTAGCTTAGAACTGGTAGGAACCACTGGGACCCTGAAACACCTATTTTCTGTCCAGAGAAGTCTGGCCAGAGGTGGTCTTCATCAAAGAAGCACAGTCAAAAAGATGTGGAAACAAGACAGAGCAGCTCAACTATGTGTAAAAAATGGCAGCAGGTGTGTTACACTGATGATTCAGAAAAAGTTATGCTGCTGCAGAATCGTTTTCAAGAGCAGTACAATAGTGAGTGTCCACAGGCAGCAGTGATGCATAGTGAAGGGTCCATGGAAGTTTTAGGCTGCACATCTCCAAATAGAGTTCAGAAGTAATGGTGACCTCAATGCTGAGAGACACAAGCAGAAACTTATCCATGTAGTCCCATCAGGTAGAGGTCCCACTGGCCCCATATTTATTCTGGAGCAAGACACTGATCATTGCAAGTGTACCTGGAAAAATGATGCTGTTTTTCAAGAAAAGGGTAGTCACACCAAATAGTGAACTGAGTAAACTGTTCTTCTGTCCATTTACTTAGATGTTTATAGGAATAAAAAAACTATTCAGCCTTCTGAAAGTGAAAGAATTTCTACTTCACATTTTTTCACACCTGCTTAAAACTTTGGCACAGTACTGTTGAACAATTTATGGTATTTTCTTGATATGTTCACTTGTGGGACAGTGTGCCAAGCATAACTTTCTGTGAAATAGGACAGAGGGGTAAAAAAAAATAGAGGTTTTAATTGCTCTATGAGAGAACTTTTTTAAAATGTGTTTTTTGGGGCATTTTGTGCCTTTATTGATAGGGGAGAGACAGTGGATAGGCCTGAGAAAGGGGGTGAAAGAGCAGGGGAGGACACTCAGCAAACTGGTTACAGGCTAGATTTGAATCAGATGGGCAGTAGCATGTACATGCAACGTGCATGGTTGCGAACCACTCCGCCACACCAGCACCCCAGAACTATTTACACAGATACCATCCACAGTAATGTGTCTTTTGACAACAAGATTGTCTATTTGGAATGTTGAGTATAAAGTATTTATTGTTGTTTTATCTTTTTTCTTATTTGGAAAGCATTCAGATAGAAGAACAAACTAATTAAAAACACATTTGTTAACAAAGGACCAAAGATGCAAGTCCTATACACTTCCAGTTACTTAACTGATATTAATACAAATTTGCAGGGAAACTCTTATGTGCTATCTCATATATGACCAAAGATCACAAAGTTTTTTTTAACTTTGATGCAAAAATGATCAAATTATAGAAATCCATGGTAAGGCTGCTCAATAAAGGCAAAAATCTTGAGCATGATTATTTCAATGTTGAAACCATGATTTTTAAAAAACGAACACTTTCAATCTGCATGTTACTATGAGCAGTAAATGAAAATATATGTAAAAATTTAAATACCTTAAACTAGATGGAATTTTTTTAACTAGAGAAGCATTTAATATAAAATAGAGGTCATCTAAGCTATTCAGATTATATCTAAATTATTCATTTTTCTTTAGCTGTCAGTAGTTATAACATAAAAAGAGACTTGATTAAGTGCCCAGTGCGAACAGATGGTATTAAAGTGGAGTAAATTGGACCTCTAAACAGAGTTGCTGTCAGTGTGTCTGTAAATATTAGCAACAATGAATTTGGATGGATTTTTTTTACTTTAAAAAAGCAGTGGGTCTAAATTTAACAGATAAAATGTGTTGGATTTTTCAATAGAATTGTATTGAACTTAATCCCGATCAACTTTTGTAGTTTTATAAACAGATGTGTTGCATCATTACACAATTTCAAGATACCGTTTCTGGTCCATAACCCTCTGCCTCCTTCACAGCAGATTTAAATATCTAGAGGAGGAAATGCAGTAAGGAAACTAAGCATATATATGTGCACATCTACACATATACGCACATCATTTGGCAATCATTGGACCACAACTGCTCTGCCTCCAAGAAAACATCCCGCCCTGATAAGTTCATTAAACTTCTCAAGCTCTTCCTCCTCCCAGACTGATGAGACCAGCGGCCATTATGACAACCACAAAGACACACAGACTCACTCAGATCCCCCTTAACCCCGCCTCGCTTTGTGGTCCACACGCCAGCGCATAACAGCCTAATCTCACAGCTACACCGGAGGCCAGCGAGAAATGTGTTACTCTGACCGCCGACATGTATGTGTGTGTGAGTGTGTGTGTGTGTCAAAGGAGAATGACTGTGGACAGCTGGCTGGGCCCTCTATCTGATACGCTAAGAACATTATCACCGGGCGGCAGGCGGTGCGAGAGATACATGCATCCCTGTCACAGCATGGGGAGACCTGAGCGCAGCGGAATAGCGGGGAGCCAGTTATACTATACCTGCGAGTGGAGAGGACGGGCTGTACACTGGGAAACAACACACACAAACACAGCAACAAGGAGGATCAAATAAAGTGGAGCATGCACAGGAGCATTCATTTGTGCAGAGGCCTCACTGTGCAGGATTCAGCTGGAAACACGCGTACAGAATGCACAAAAAAATGCTCAGACAGCAAAAGGCAGTCACACCACCATACACATAAGTAAGAAAAATAGGAGAAAGTAGTGTGTTTGCTTAAAAATCAAGGTCTGTTTATTGTCAGAATATTTGGCAGTGATTGGCGTTGACAGAAATCAAATCTCTCCCGGCCCCCCACACTACACCTCAGCAGAGCTTGGCAGCAAATTCCATCCATCGAAAAGTTTCAGCCTACAACAAAGTAACCCTTGCAGACCACTCCCTTGTCTTTTCTTGACTTTGTATTGCCCTAATCACGAAAACAAAAAGGACACAGGAGTAAGAACCTTCAAAATAAGAGCGGGCTCTTCCAGTAGCTCCTCACTCTCACAAGCGTCTTTGTTTACAGATGGTTAACAATCAATACTGTTTCGACTATGTATTCTTTTCCTCACTACAACACTGTTGTAACTAAACACACTTTGCCAGCTCAGGGCTTTTCTGGGAAACATCAATGCTCGTGCAGCCTTGATGAATTGATTTCTCAGAGTGTTGGGGAGGTGCTGAAGTGATACAATATACTGTGAAAGCTCCATGATCATAAATTCATCTAATAGATCATCCTCACATGGCACAGGCTGCTGTAAAAAACAGCATTTATTTATATGGAAGACATACAAAATATATCCTTACTGTAACAAATACAGTAAAATATTTATAAAAGACAGTCTAAATATGCACCTCATACGTCAGAGAGACTATTCGGAGTCAAGGGTTAGTGTAAAAGTCAGAGTTCATACCTAACGTGTATGACCCCACAAGAAGCACCACATTCCCAAGGCAGCCCACCACCCTGACAGAAAGCTGCAGTAACACAACCAAGAGGGGATGTTTCAAACAACAGTCGTCACTAAAAATCTGTAATAAAAATAAAACATGTATATAAATGACTGGGAAATTCAAGATCCTGTTTTAAAGCTGCCCTGTTGCTGTGTTTCCTCTTGCTTAGGTATTTTTGAGAGAAAACTAAACAGAGATGAAGTGTCAAAATCTGCTGCAGACATTACAGTTTAATCTGGACAGCAGCTAATAATAACTGCAATGAAACCTGAAAGCAATCATGACAGCAAAGATCATTTTAACCTGCAGGAGCTATGAGGAATATTGATGAGAGGTGAGGAAATGCATGTCTTTGCTGTGCTGCCCCCTGCCTGTGACTACGTTAAAAACAAGTAACAAATATTTACAAAGAAAGAGATTTTAAAAGGCTTATAAAACAATCCATACAAAACGAAGCAACAAAAATATACCTGTGTAAAAAATACATTCCTAAAAAGATTGAAACCACAAAGAAGGTTTGCAGGAGGAAACAAAAATACAATTATGTTTGGATTTTTTTGTGTCAACATTTCAACCCTCTAACTATCTTGGACACACAGAGACACATAAGTAAGTTGCTTGCATGTTGTCCACATCCCAAACAGATGAATACAAGTTTGCCTCTTTTCTATGGCATAGTTTGCTTGAGTTAGTAAGCGCGTCTGCTGGTTTAAATATATAAATTAATAAATCCTCTGTTTGTATTTGAGTTTGAATCAGAGGAATGTGTTGGTGTGTGGCAGTAATTGACGTGGAATGAAGAGGTCCCTGCTTTATAAATGAGGCTTTTGTTGAAGGAATGGCCTGTGTGTGCTAGTCTGTGTATGTGCATATTTGTAGGTCAATACTGGGGCTGGTACTTGGGGAAAAGGTAAAGATCTTTGCACAGTGAGCTGGTGAACTCGGACATCTCTTTGCAGCGGTGGTGGGCGGTGCCTGGAGCGTAACCCTCCCGCTCTTTGATCCGCCCGTTGACCTTTGGACAGAGAGAAACGCAAGAGGTGAAACTTACAGTATCGAGCATATGGAAGTTGTGTACTTGGAAGTGTTGTACTCTCATTTTTACCTGCACAAGGATATCTGCAACATGTGTGTCTCTGGCATTGAGGCGGAGTGCTGTGTTAAGTTCCTGAATAAACCAGGATCCTCTTTTGGTGTTTCTCATGGCTGCCGTGCCTTGATGAAAAAGTCCAAAAAATTAAAGGGTTAATACAATAACATGAGACCCACAGAGATAAGGCCAACGACCTGGCACTGGTACTTGGGGTGTTACAATAGCACAAAAACAAACTCTGATATGATACTTGGATAATCTTATGCTGTGTTCTGGTTGTACTGGGAAGTTGGGACTTCTGAGTTCCAAGTGGGAAATTTCAACTGACCCAAAGAGGCAAGGCAAGTTTATTTGTAGAGCACAATTCATACACAAGGCAATTCAAAGTGCTTTACAGAACAAGAAAAATGCATTAAAATCACAGTACAAAATAGAATCAACATTAATCATTATAAAATTACTTTAAAAAAATCACAATACAAAATAAAATCAACATTAATCATTACAAAATAAATTTAAAAAGAAGAGTGCAGTTAATATCCTTTCAGCCATAAGCACAGTTAAATAGAGCTGTTTTAAGCCTAGATTTGAACATTGTCAGAGTAGAGGCCTGTCTCACATCTTCAGAAAGACTGTTCCAGATTTTAGCTGCATAAAACTGAAACCCTGATTCTCCATGTTTAGTCCTGACTCTAGGCACCAGCAGAAGGCCGGCCCCTGAGGTCCTCAGAGTCCGAGATGGTTCATATGGCACTAACATGTCAGAGATGTACTTTGGTGCTAGGCCATGGAGAGATTTGTACACAAGCAGAGCTGCTTTAAAGTCTATTCTCTGAGCCACAGGAAGCCAGTGTGGGGACCTGAGCACAGGACTAATGTGTCCGTACTTCCTGGTTCTGGTCAGGACCCGAGCAGCAGCATTCTGGATGTACTGCATCTGTGTTATGGCTCGTTTGGAGAGGCCGGTGATCAGGCCGTTACAGTAATCTAACCTACTAGAGCCAAATGCATGGATAAGTATCTCTAGGTCAGGTTTAGACACTATACCTCTGATTTTGGCAATGCTTTTTAGATGGTAAAAGGCTGCTGATGTTATTGATTTTATATGGCTGCCAAAGTTCAAGTCTGAGTCCATTATTACCCTGAGATTTAACCTGATTTGTAGGTTTTAGAGAAAGAGACTGGAGGTGACTGCTAACACTTTCTCTTTGTTTCTGTGGACCAAACACGATGACTTCAGTCTTGTCTGAATTTAGCTGGAGAAAGTTTTTCTGCATTCACACACTGACCTGTTGGGTGCAGTGACAGAGTGAATCCACTGGTCCATATTCACTTGCTGTCAGTGAGACATATAACTGAGTGTTGTCTGCATAATTGTGGTAGGACACATTAGTACATTGTATTAACTGGCCTAAAGGCAGCATGTAGAGATTGAACAGGAGGGGTCCCAGGATTGACCCCTGGGGCACTCCACAAGTCAAGGCCATGTGGTCTGAGACACAGTTACCAATTTCTACAAAGTACTTCCTGTCTTCTAGATAGGACTTCAACCAATGTAGGGCAGTCTCCGAGATGCCCACCCAGTCCTTTAGTCTCTGTAAAAGGATCTCATGATCGACAGTGTCAAAAGCAGCGCTCAGATCTAGTAGGACTAAGACGGAGACTTTGCCTGCGTCAGTGTTCAGGTGGATGTCATTTGTCACCTTGATAAGAGCGGTCTCAGTGCTGTGATGGGGTCTAAAACCTGACTGGAAAACATCGAATGAGTTGTTCATTAGGAGAAAGTCAGTGAGCTGTTGGTAAACAACTTTTTCAAGGACTTTGCCTAAGAACAGCAGATTTGAGATGGGCCGGTAGTTGTTCAGTACTGTGGCATCTAGACTACTCTTCTTTAGGAGAGGCTTTATGACCACAGTCTTCAAGGCCTTTGGGAATGTTCCAGATTGTAGTGACATGTTAACTATCTGAGCAAGTGGTGGGAACAAACTGCTCAGCACGGACTTTAGAAATCTAGTGGGTAAAACATCGAGGCAGCATGTGGATTAAGTCAGACTGGTGATGATCTCTTGGACAGTTTTGCCAGTTACAGGTGCAGTAAGAGGTCAGAATTTTCCTACTGGGAACTCGGAGGATCCTCACCACCCTGAAATTTATAATCAGTGATGGCCGCCCCAGTGTAAACAGCCAATACCCTCCTGTAATATTCTGTATATTTGCCTTTCTGACTAGTGTTTCTGGTGCTAAATCAGCCGTATACACAGTATTGGTTAACTTGTATTTAAGAAAATGTTGCCAAGGTGTTATTTACATTCTTCATGTGGTATTTGTGAACTAAAACGCAGGGCGTGCCAACAACAGCTAACACGATGATGTCCCTCCCACTTCCCTCTTTCTAGTTCCGAGGTTAATGTTACGCAGCATAAAAACACTGAACCATGTTTACAAATACCAGAAAATTACGCTGATCCTTTGCAACCCATGTTAAGTAATGTAGTTGGGAAATTTTGCATGCACCAATTATGCACGCTTGATGACTACTACAGCGGAGAAAGAAAGCTTCAAGGTTTCACCTCTGTATTCAACAGTGGCATGAGACGGCTTTTTGGAAGGGACCGGTGACTGTTTTGGAGCAGATGTACTACAGAACTTTGATGATGTGCAGTGGAAACAACACTTTGGATATCCAGGTAAAGTCCAAGTAAACAACTTGGCTGTTTGCATGCACACATACAGCTCGCCTGGATAATTTGTGTGCAAGTGTAAATGGGGTTTTACAAAACAATAGAATAGTATTTTCTATTTAACAGATTTTCTGCTTTTCTTGTTAAATTCTGTCTGCATCCAAAACACTGTCAGCAACCATTAGTTCAACTGCCTGCAATAGCAGACCATCAAGTCTAAAGTATGTTGCTTCCTAAATGTCCAGTACATGACTGTTTTTAACCTTGAATGCAGACAAATGACACACTTCATTACTGAGTCAAACCCAGAATAACGAAGGAAACAGACTTACAAATTCTCTGACCTTTGAGAGATGCATATCCACAGATCATGTCAGAGCGCTGGGGCAGTTTAATCCGCGGTCTACCCAGGTCCCCTCTCTGTCTGGAGTCAGCGTCCCCCTGTCCCTCCCTTCCAGCATCCCGCTGTTCACAACTTGGCGAGCAGGTCCTCGTTGGCCCATCAATCTGCTCCACTCCACAGTCCATCTCATCTGAAAGTCAAAACAGCTCCACATTAACCTCGAACATGTAACTCTTCTCCTTATGAAATAAGTCTTCCCTGGGATCTGATTACTTTTCTGATTACATGGAAAATGATTCTTGGTATAATTACCAAAAAGAAAGCTGCCTGAGAAGCAGTTCAGAAAGATATTAATTTAACTTCAGCGGGGAAAAACATGTCATGTTAAACTTCAGTTAAAGTTGCACTTTTGTTTGTTTATTTTTTAAATAAATTGGCTTATATGGACTGAAACGAACAGACATCGGTGCAAAAAGTTAAGACAAGGACCAATATCAGTGCACACAACCGGATGCTACTGAAAGTTCACTTCCTTCCTGACTTTGGCTCTTGAGTTGTGGTTTTGTTCTTGAAAAATGATCAGAAAGACATAGTGACACAGACAGAGCTTGCAGGATACAACTTATTAACAGCATTTCTCGCCAGCAAGTCTAAATGCTGCATTTCAAAAACAGGCTGATATGTCATGAAGTAAATGTGAAAGTATTAGAAACATAGCAAGAGCTACAAAGTTCCACTATTCACTTGGTAAAAAAGTTCAGTTTATAGCAGTTAACATCTCTTTTCCCCATGAGAGATTACTGAAGTCTGTGTCTCTAATACCAGTGCTGCTCATTTTTCAAATCAATCAGTAATTTCAGCTATTTTTGTCATTCATTCTTGTCTCTGTCAACTTCTTATCTGCCTTCTTTTAAAGGAGGTTACACATGTAATTCTCTTGTATTAAATACTCCTAATGTAAATTAACACAGTTATTATTTGTTTTAAGTTATCATTGCTGCCAAAAGAGATTTTAGTCAAACATTTGTTTTTTTGTTATTATTCCGATAGTGTGGTTCACTAGTAAGATGCTGGTTTCTAGGGGCGTGTATCTGCAAGAATCTAGCAATACAAAAAGTATGGTGATACAGGGTAATGATATGATGTATCGCAATAAAAAGAGCAGTAGAATTCTTTTGACATTTTATTAATAACCCACAACATTGCATGCAAAGCAAATTCACTTTCTAATAATATAAATTTCTATGAGGCATGGTCCCTGGGACGATTGTAAACTTAGTTGTCTGTCCCAGTGACAAAATGAATAGTATTTATATAAATTTAATGACTGAAAGTTGTTGCTACTAGCTGCACTTCAACAAAAACAAATGACCAATGTTTCTATAAATTACTAGTGGTGGTAATTGGTGTATCGATATTTTCTTACAGCCCTACTGGAATTTTCTCTATAAACCTTGTAATGGGTGAGCTACAGTTCATTTTCTTTCCTTATTCCCACTCAAACATCTCAATAACAGAACAATGAAGATAATGACAAATTAAGACAGTTCAGTTGTGCTATGTGTGATCAACCGACAAACATCTGTATTGAACTAATGCAGCATGTGAGAAACTGAAGATGCAGAGAGTTATAACAATATGAGTAGGGTCTTGAGAAGTTCTTTTTAAGTATTTAATTTACCTTCTGAATTTCTGTATATAATCCTTATTGATTCACCAAAACCAAGCTAAAAAGGAGTTGTAATGTTAACAGCATTTTTGCTTTCAGTACTCAAAATGGGCAAATTTAGTTAGTTTGCACCTGGCTTTATATCAGAATTTGTTTACATGCAACACATTTCGCTAGAGCTACAAGCAACTTTAATCATACTAACCAGACTGTGCTTGCTTAAACACCTTTGCCATCCATCTATTGTGTAGTTCACAGAGAAAGACTCATTAAATTTGTGTTCAACAGGTGCGGGGCTGTGAGATTTTATTCCCCATGAGAGGGGCATTAAAGTTGCTGGGATAAGGGACAAACTTGTTTTGATACTTTTCATCGGTTTACATTGGTTTAAAATGAATTATACCCACTGATGGACATGGAAGGTGACGCGTAGCACCAATAAATTAAAAAGGAAAACAATTAAAAATATAGGTACTGGGCTTCTGCCTGACATTGACAATGTAACTTCTAAAGTGCATGGGTAGTCTGACTTGGTTTTGGAATTGCAATTAATGTTTACTGAAGCTGTTAGCGGAGGCAGATCCCAGACACTTTGTAATTAGACTGCTCGTGAGGTGTACGGGGGGGGGTTTGAGTCGTGCGGTCAGACTGTAACCTCAACAGAGATTAATTCATTTGCTGAAACTTATCAGCTAGGACCATATTATGTGTTTTAAAAAATCTACCACAGGCAAATGAATTGGACACAAAATGAGTTCAGCCACAGCATCTGGCATATTTGGCTGACAGATAGCCTTGACAATGTCACCATGGTTACCTGCAGCAACCAGCAAGGTGACAGTGGACAACATCTGGACATGTGGAGGGACAGTCTGGTGCCATCGTTTTCTCTTGCTCTTTGTGAAATACTTTACTCTGTTGCATGGATCATTTCTGACATCATAATCATCGTTGTGAGTGGTAACATTATATTCATTCCTGTATTTCTTTTATCAGTGTGGCCCCACAAAAAAGAGCACATAACCTGAACATCTGGCTTTGAGATGGTTCAGCTGGCTGTTTTCTGAGATGCAGTAGGAAAACAGCCAGCTGAATCATGTGTTTACATGATAATAAAATGTACCATGTTTATTTTCAGTGGTGTCATTTACAAAACTGTTAGTCTTATGGCTACTGAAACTTTAATTAGATTATTAATAGATTTTTTTCTGGGGGGTTTTCTCATCAAAATTGCATCACTTGTAATATTTTGATGCTCCTAATATTGTCTGCTTTCAGACTGATGTTGTCCTCTTGAAGTGGCTTATAGTGAGTGATATAGGGAGCACAATAGGGAGTGAACCTTTGTTGTGCTGTTGCTTTCAGTCTCTGAAGACTTTAGACAAACTTTACAGTCGACAGTGACAATAACAATAATAGTAACAATTTAAGTCATGACGTTGGCCAACATGCCAGGGGCTTAACATTGTGCCCATCCTCTCTGTCTGTAACCTATGGGACTCTTTGCAATCTCAGGAAACAAATTCCATGCGTCTTTGTATCATCATTGCTTGAATGTCGTTCAGTGTGCATAAGTACAAGCTCCTTTCTATTGTTAACATGGACGTGTTTCGGCAAGGGCATGATGTCATGTAGTGATGACATCAGCTTGACGCACCAGAGGAAAAAAAACTGCCACGCAGCTCGTCTGCTGCCGATTAGAAAGCAGTCCCTTGCCAATTATTCACGGGTTAACCCACATTAAAAATTCCTGTTTGCTTGCTACTTTTAGTGTGAAAGCAGTATCTGCAAAATATTCCTGCAAAATATTCCTGCAAAACTTGCGTATCTTTTATTAGACTGACTGTAAATTAGTTTAACTTTGTGTAATGACATGTAATTCCCAAGTGTTACCACTCACTGGCAAACACAGGGTGCTGCCATCTTGTTAGCAAGGGGACACAAAATAGCTGCACTGTGATTGGTCATAGACATCGACATGCTGATAGCTGCTCTCTGATTGGTCGGTACACTGCGACTGAGCATAACTGCAAATGCAAGAAGCAAAAGGTGTTTCTGCCTCAGTTTGAGGGATTAAAACTTTGAATAAAGGTCATTTTGAGCTTTGTGAGAGAGGAAGGTCTGGGCAAAATTTGCGTGTGTGTTCTATTTCACTACAGTGTTTTTCAGGCAAAAGTTGTGAAAATATGGGGTGTGAGTTATACTTGAGTGTTAAAATCGAGAGATTATGGTAAGTCTAGAAAACTAGTTAAATTTTGTACAAAAATATCTGCTCTATTTTTTAACAGTGAGAGCTATAGGAGGCTGTCTGTATTAGAAAAAAATCCAAGTTAAAGGAAAAATGGGATTTAATGATAAGCGGTGTTGCAACCCATATATACCATGTTTTTTTCTAAGCTCTAGGTTCCTAATAAAATCACTGATCACTGAGAATTGTTACAGATAAAAGAGGGTCTTACCTCCTCTGCAGGCCTGAATAAAAAACATCTTTGGCTTGTTCTGCAGCAGTGGGCAGTGTGCGTTGTCAAAGGTTTCAAACACCCAGTCCAGCTGAAAAAGACAAAAGAACTCTTGAAAAATGTTTCATGTCCTTACATGATATACCGTTAAGGGAGAAGGACTGCGGGTTCTCTTAGTTATTTACCACATTACTTGATGGATTTTTAATCTTCTTTTTTAAACATTTTTCTCACATTTAGTGAGAAATTCACAGTCTGTTTAAGGGACCATGCTGCTCCCCAAAACACCCACAGACACATGCACACACCCTCATTAAATGCATCAATAAGAGCATTTTCAAAACAACACACCTGCAGAAGCTCTCCATCTGTGCCATAAATAGCTCCCTCCACTCCATGTGAGAGCAGACACACCACACAGCTGTCCACTGCCCGGTGGTCCTGCTGCCGGCCAAAGTTCTCAAGGCACGTCCTCATGCCCTGCAGAAAGAACCAGGAAATAAGAGCTGTAGTAAAAGATACGGTAGGAAAAGACAGGCTGGCCAGAGTTTTTCATGAACTGCTGATCTACTGGGATTTTCCGGTTAAAAAAGAGAAAATGTCCAGTGACAGACGTTTCTCTGAGCAGAAATAAACTGATGTTAGAGGCCAGATAAGAATGGTCAGCGTGGTTCAAGATGTGAGAAATGCATCAGTAACTCAAATAACCGCTTCTCACAACCAAGGCATGCAGAAGACGATTACTGAACACATAACACGTCGCACCTTGAAGCAGATTAACACACCAGGTGCCACTCCTGACTCTTAAGATGGGAAAACTGAGGGTATAATTCACAACAACTCGGACAAATCAGACAACAGAAGACTGGAAATATTTTGCCTGCTCTTAATGACATTTTGGTCACTTTTTTGAAAACTGTTTAAGATTTTTCAGTCCAAAAATTCTTTAAATTCCATTTTAAACAAACACTGTTGCTTCTTTAAGGCTGGAAAGGTTTGTGATGGTAAAGTGGGGTTGCAGAGATCATGTTGGGGTCTGGGGAAGTGTAGCAACCATGCACCATACATGAGGACTCATGCCTTGTACAGCTGATCTTGGTTTGAATCAAGACTGAGGCCCATTAACTGCATGTTCTACCCTGATATCTTTCCCCTTTCTGAGTCTATTGACTGCCTCTATACTATCATGACAGTCCTACAATAATGCCCCCCCAAAAAATACAGAGATCATTGTGTGTAAAATCAACATCTCTCCTCTTTCAGTCTGTCCCTACACTGTGTTGAATGCCTTTGAGTAAAAGCTGGTGACCTAAAAAGAACACCTATGCCAGATTTCTCAGAATTAAAGAGTTAAATGTTCAGTGTATTTGCTTGGTGAAAAAAATTGTCCACACTGAATCGCATATAAAATGGGAACAAAGTCAAACAAATCTATCATGAGAGCACCTTTTAAATGATCACTGGTTGAATGACTTTTCAAAATGATTCAAGGTTGTTTCTCTCCCTTCTGAATTTTCCTTGACAAGTAAGATTGATGGATTGTGTTTGAAAAGACATCCAGAAATTGCATTTTGACGGTGTGTGTCTGTGTCACCTGAGCAGTGAGGTCTCTGTGGACTGTAACCAGGTAGTCGAGCTCAGTAAAGACTTTCCTAAGGACTTCATCGTCCACCTCGCCTCCCTGCCTCGGGTCAAGGTCTGGAGCAGCTTGGGGATCAAAGGTCACGTTGCTGATCACCAATGCAAAACCACGAGGGGATGACTTCATTCTGTAAGACTGAAGCGTGAGAATTGAGGTGGAAAAAAAAAGTGGATAACCTTGAGACAAAGCATTTTCCAAGCGTCTCTACATAAACTTCACCAAAAAGCTTTCCTTCAACTTTCACACACAACTACAATTTACAGTCTGTAACTTGAACACATACTTAAACAGATGGTTAAATATTTTTTACGTGAGACCCAAGGTGAGGCATAACTTGGTGAATTCCTGCAAACCTGTTAAACAATCCTTAGAAAAAGAAGTATTTTACCTTCTGGCAGTGAGAGAGGTAGAATTCAGGCGTGCAGGGGAGCACGGGAGTGTTGATGGGACTGTCAGCATCCAGACTGAACTCCATGGATTCTGCCAAACACAGACACGCACACCACTGAAATGTTGGACTCAGCT
The DNA here is from genome assembly GCA_036419115.1 of Scarus forsteni. Classification (NCBI taxonomy): domain Eukaryota; kingdom Metazoa; phylum Chordata; class Actinopteri; order Labriformes; family Labridae; genus Scarus; species Scarus forsteni. The sequence goes on from JAZDUH010000111.1 coordinate 2,519,548, forward strand.
TTTTACACCTCAAACTGCTGATGCAAAGATTTCAAATCCTTCACTGTTCCCGCCAGTAGCTGTGTGATAGTAAACTTAGTACAGCAAAGCTGTGAATGATTCAAAGTGCTGGGCGTGGTGCAGACAGACAGCAGCTGCCTGCTAAAGGAGCCGCACTCTTACATGTCTACCTGTGAGCTGTGAGAAGGTTACATAACGAACAGCTAACACAGACTGGACCCTCTGCTGCCTACATGACACTTCAGTGTTGAAGTATTTTTGACAACCTGCTGTTTGTAATAAACAATAGGCACCAACCCACTGAAACCAAAAATATTTACTACAACACTACAACTATTTTGAGAGAGGGAAGTAACTGATTACATTTACTTGAGTTACTGCACTTCAGTTTCTTTCTTTGTGAGCAGCTGTTGTTTTTAGTAGTTTTAAAAATCAGTAAAGTTACTTTAACTTGAGATATTTTAGGAAAAGTACTGTACACACTGCACACTCTACAAGCAATGTGCTTAGTGAAACGTTTACTAAATGACTTTCTGTCAAACACAAAACTGTTCAGATGTTTGGCTTGCTGCAACATGTTGGTCAGTAGCATATAAAGAATAATGCATACACAAAGAGATTACATGAAAAAAATATTTGCAATGCACTTTATATAGAGGTATTCTTCTGATACAGCATCCTGATTTCTTGTTTATAGCCTGCAGGTGACAAAAAGATCATGTATCCCTGTAATTTCTAACTTTTACTCTTGAATTATCTTACTTCTTTGACACAAAAACAAGAACGCGAAAGTATTTTAGAAATCTTTCAGAACACTGATTTACGGCAGCTCACTAGGCTTTTTTAAGTCAGAAATTATTAAAGCACAACTTTCAACCACTTAAAAAAAATTTCTTTTCATAAATGCAAGTAAATACAGTTCTGACATTTTAACCAAGAAATACTAACATATTTAACTACTGTTTTTGTAAAACAATTGGTTTGAACACTCAAGGATAACAATAATAATTATATTTCAGCATTGAAAAAAAAACTTCAGTTCAAGAGCTTGTACGAACTGGAAAATTAACCATTACAACAAAATAAGTTTTGGTAATTGCAATAAATACCTTAGTGAATCAAAATTGTTTTCTGTTTTGGGAATTAACTTATGACATTTTATTTTCAGTGATAATTTTCAACAAATGCTTCCTTTTGCAGCTCACATTGATCAATCACTCACCTTGTGTCCTTGCCCTTTTGGCTTGAACTCCCTCTTGGGTTGAAAGGGGGAGAGGAGAGTCTACAAATCTCTGAAAATCATCAGAAAGAACAATATGTAATGCAAAAAAAGTGTAGCTTATTTTTAGCAATAAAAGAGAATGATCATGTTAACTATAGGAGCAGCAGCAGCTGTTTATGAGTGTAAGACTTGTAAAATGGAGACTTGGCTGTTATGAAAGCTCTCGCCTGCTGCCTGACTACCTCAGAGAGCCATCTGGTTGTCTAACATGATATGGATGTGGTCTGTGATTCTCACATCTGTCTGCTTATCTCTTCCTCTTGTCTTTGTCTTCAGTCTCTCTCTCTCCCTGTCTTCATCGCTGCCTGGGATCAACCTTCTGAATATTGTTTCTGAACGGAGGCAGGATGAGGTGCTGCTCACCTCACTCCATTGTTCTTGGTCTACTGAGGAGATCTGCAGAGGGGCATGTTACTGAACTTTAGAGACATCTTAACTTAGGTGACAATAATGGAATCCCTTTGAAACAGAGCTAAAAAGTTCTGTGGATGTTAGCTTTGGTCCTGCCTTGTGAAAATGTTGACCCAGGTTTTCTGTCTGATGGAGCAGAGTGCTAACCTTACTCACCTCTGCTGACTGATTTACTCGTCCCCCTGCCTCTCCCCCTGGTTCTTCCTCAGGCTGAATTTTCTGGGAGCAGAAAAAGTCTAAGGACTGCATAACATCTGTTGTGTACTGTGGTACACAGTAAAGCTGTGCATTTGGCGGTGATGCTTGCTGCAATGAAACTCACCTCTGCATGTGTTTCTTTTCTGTCTTTTGTTGGTGATTGTGTGAGTAAGTCACAAAGGTGATGCTGGTCAGTTTCTTGTAGAGCTGAACAAAAGCTGCTGAATGCTTTTGGTCCTCGCTTTGGTAAGAGTAGAAGTAAACGCCAACTTCGTTTCTGAGATGTTTGCTCAGCCTAGAGGGGGTAAGATCAGACAAGTTAAGATCATATGGGGATTATATGTTCAGTATTAGTGTAGTAAATTAGTTTTTTTTCTAAATCAGTCTCGTCAGAATGGGAAAGCCCGGAGTATAATAACATGGTGAGAAAAAATGGCTTGAATCACCTTCAAACTTTTATCGGTTCATTTACTTAAGCCTTATAATACTGATTCAAACCGCCCCCCTCGAATCTCAAAAGTTCAGTGAATTGCTCCATTGATCCCAGCACGTGACTACCTGTGACTGCTTATGGAGAAATTAATTCAAGGCTCAACACCACAGGAAAGCAGTGTAGTTAAAGAGTACTGAGTCATTAAAACATTCTCAATGGCCCTTGAAAAATAGAACATTTTGTATTTCAGGATAATGAAAGAACTTGTGTCCCTCTGGCTTAAAAATGAAATAATTTTTACAGTCAACCAGTGCCATATTTCTTTGGATTATTTTTATGCTTTTGAATGGTAAAATACTAATTTAATAGGACATTAAGAGCTTAAAATCATAGCTGATGTCTACAACTCATCCTGTTATTACAACCAATAGTCAGAAACACTAAAACCCCTTCTTGTATATTTTGATTAAAGCAGTCCGACAATAACCTAGTGTTAGAAATTCCAGGAAAAGTATCCTACTATTGTCTAGGTAAGTGTAGGTTTGGGCAGCACGATTATGAGCTTTAAAATGCATCGATACATTTTCAAAGAAGAAAGGTAGGACAAAACAGCATTGTTTTTATAGGCATGGTTAATGTCGCATTTAAATATGACACATTTCTGCCAACCTTGTATGGCCTTTGTAAATGCATTGTTTGACAAATTCCTAAAGAGTATGCATATACATTAATTCAAATACACAGATACCCAGGCTTACCCACAGACATAGCTGGGCAGCTGCAGAGCCAAGTAAATAGGCTCACCACAGGTGCTAGGTAATAATGTCGACATGTGAAAAAACTGTGGAAAACTTTCTGACAAACCCCTTGTTAAAAGGTTTGTTGCAAGTCCTGGTTTGGCTAGAGCTTACACAAAGACAAGCGTGTCATGACAGTTAAGTCAAAATGACCCAAAACCAACATAACAATAAGAAGCTCAAACCATCAACAGAAAGCTAAGTTTAACATTCAAAACAACAAAACAAAATGTGATCTTTTTGTTTTTAATTAAAGGTTGACCATGCCTTTGCTAAACTCCAGGAGCCCTTAAATGAAGCTGGGCCCCAGTTTTGCATTTTGGGGTGATACCGGGCCTAAAGCACAGGAGATAGACGCCCTCGCCAGTACTATGCTTAATGACCTCTGATACTAACACAAAATTAATCACAATTGCTTATTACCTCCGCCAAGAGGTTATGTTTTCAGGAGAGTTTGTTTGTTTGTTTGTTTGTTTGTCTGTCTGTCTGTGAACAAAATAACTCAAAAAGTTCAGGAAATGTTCAGCATGGGAAAAGGAAGAAGTGATTCAATTTTGGTGTTGATACGGATCACTGTCTGGGAACTGTGCTGCTTGGCGGAGGTCTGCGCTCTCCGAGTGCTTTTCTAGTTTATTCTGTGTAACTGAAGTGCATGTTGAAATTGTAATGCAAGGCTGAAAACTCCTGCAACATGCGGAAACATTTGTTGAGGCAGGATGACACCGACATTGAAAATCAGGACTTACATGGTGGTGTTTACACTGAAATCCTGTGTAGGCCTACTCTTTACTTACATACTCAACTATTAGATAGTTAAGCAAAATTGGTATAGGTTATAAAAATATAAATGATTTCTTGACTTTGTTTGGGTTTCTTCTTTTTGAGAAAACGTAAGTAAAGCTGATCATAGTTCAGCTAAAACAATATAAAGTTCTGATTTCTGCACATCCTCCAGCCCTTAGTGTTAGCATTAACAATACAAGAATTACTCCTTTGTTGGCAGACAGCTGACAAGTTGACAATAACATTTTTTTCCATAAAACCAAGGGTCTGCACACATGAAAATACAAATTATTTTTGCACATGTCACAATTCTGTAGCATATAAACCTGTGTGCTCACATACCATTATGGTCTCTGCCATGCTCTCTGTCAGGATCTCGTCTGCCTGTAAGGACTGGATGAGCAGCTCATCCACAACCAGCTGCTTACACAGAACAGCAGACTGTCTCCGGAGAGCCCGTCTGTCCTGCTCCAGCATGCCACACTCCAGCATTTTGACTGGGACAGGTAACAGAGACACTCAGACCTGATCAACAACAAGGATATGAAAGTCATTACACTGAACTGTAGGGTCTTACCATCCACTTCAGTTTTGTAAGACACCGATCATGAATATAAGACGCCCGAAAACACAATGAAGAAACGATTGACACTGCAAAGCAAGTTAATGGACTTCAATACACATCTGTTCGCATGTCACCTGTAAATACAGAAGTCATCTGAACCTGAAGTTTACTTTAACAGTAAACCTTTAAAGCATTGACGGTGTTAGCTGAGCAATGTAGCGGAAAATAAAAAAACATACATTTAATGAAACTACAAGGACAGCTAAGCATCAGATCTGACCGTGAAGATTAATAATAAAGCATTTCGATGACTCAGACTGTCGACAAACTATTTACAGTTATACATACAAAGCTAAACACGATGCTAAGCAGCTAGCTAGCTCGTCAGTTTACCCATTTCCCATTGTATTAAACCGAGTTGAGCGGAATGCCGTTCAAACTTACTTGTAAGAATTCGTCTGTTCCTGCAACAGAGTTTCTTGGACGTTCAATAACACTGCGGATAATAACGGACACTTCTCGGATTTTTTAATGCAGAAATAACATCACGTCTCTCACTTTACAAACCAACTTCCGCGGGACAGCTTGAAGCAGCATATAAAGAGGCGGGGCTACACATCATTGTTTTGGATCACGGCCAATGAGATTGCAAGTTAGTTTTGAGTGGCGTTTGAAGCCTCCTATCAACTGTTTTGTTTTACACTGGCGCCACCTACTGTAAAAATACAGTGAGATGCCTTTTGAATTTGAATGTTTTCTGTAAATAAGTAGCCTGTTGATAAAGAGCACCGTGACGATATAAAGAAGAAGAACGATCACATGCAAACACATTTTTATTTGCTGGATTTTGACTTAGTATTAGCGTTGTGTGGTCCTCATGTTCCTTTATTTTTCAACATTTTTAATTTGATGTGTGTTTAATATGTCTTTTGTAGTGGTCTGTTATTATCTGCTTTTTCTGATTGTAGTTAGAGTGCAGTACTTTGGCAAACATTGTTATTTTAAAACCTGCCATGTTAAGAAGGTGGATTAGACTGATATTTCAGGAAGATGGATCGTTTTTGGCTGGAAATGGAGATGAAAGGGAATTAAATAAATTGACCTGTGCCTAGTTATTTATAAAGCAGAATGGTCAATTACAAATAGAATATTTTGAAACATTTATTTAGGTCTAGTTTCAAAGTAATAGATACTTGGGATAGAAAGCTAATTATGCTCAAAGTACACAAAATATCAAGCCAAAATCTCAAATCAAGCTGAACCCAACACCCATGCAAAATAGCCACTTTGGCATTAACTACATTATCTGATTATACTGTACATTTATTATACATGAGTTACAAGAATGACCAACATTTTATTGTTCTAGATATATTTAAAACACAATTTAATAAGGTTTCAATTAAAGACAGTTTTTTGTTACTATTTAAAAAATCATGACAGTTTATTTTAATGCACATAAGAGACATTCACCTTAAACATGTCTTTGTGCAGCCATATGCCAGCTTGGAAATACAAACTTTGCCAATTTCAATGCTGATTTCAACATTACGGTGTTTTTTTTTTTTTTTAATTCAGAGTTTGTTTGTTTTCAAGTGGATAGACAAAAAGTACTTTGTTTTGACCTGATGCTTAATGTTGTATGAAACTTGATCAATTTTATGTAATTTTTTAGAATTTTCAGGTTTTGAAAAATGTCAAACGGCGTCTATTTCAATCTCTTTTCCAATATTCTAGCCTGCTTGGTCTGCAAACTGCAAACCTCTTTAAGGACTTTATAGAATTGTTTAAATCAGATAGTATGCATTTGTATACAACATTAAAGCATTGAAAGTTCTAATAAAGTAAATTAAAAACAATTAATCAGTTGCTGGAGTGAAAACACATAGTTGTACAAGCTCCGCAAGGCACATCTGCTTCAAGGCCCGCCAGTGGGCTCCATTGCACCATTTAATAACCACTGTTTTAGGTTCTTAACACAAAAACATTTTTGTTATCCTGCTATTTTATGATCTTATGCAAATTTCCCTAAAGCTTTATGTATTCCTCGGTTATACAACACCCAGTCTATTAAATGATACAGGTCAATGTTAGCTTATTTTCACTTATAAGTTTTATAAGAGTTATAACTTATAATATCCTGAAAGGATTGAGTTTAATTTAATAATATAGAAGAAAAATGATAGGTACTGCATAATTAATAAAACTTAATAATAAAGCATTAACTGTTGGAAATGTTAAACTTCCTTTGAATCATTATTTGCTTTGGACAGATACTTCATTGTAGCTTATATCATCCAATTAAAAATGAAATGATTATAAAACTTGAGAATTTCTCTTCACTTGTTACCACATTTTGGAGCAGGTATTAGCATAGAATCGCAATCACTAATGCCAGTGCCAAAATAATATCGCTGAAGATGGCTCAACAATGAGCCCTCTCTGGTGTTTCTCAACCCGTATCTGCTTTTCAAAGAACTTTTTCTCATCTTTTCTTTCCCATGACTAAAAAATCTGTTTTTATGTTGCATATTCAGAAATTATTTTAGAATATTTTCCGAGGAAGTCAGGAGACCAGAAAGTAAATAAGGAAAATCTGGAAGGAAGAACAATAAAACCCTGTGAACTCAACCCAGAGTGCATTGCACAACAATTTGCCAACATGAAGATTTTTAAAACATTTTCTAAAAATGTAGGAATCTAATGTTTTGTTTGTTAGTTGACAAATATATAAAACTTATATAGCTGAATAAACTATGATTTTTTGAAGTATTTCCTTTCATCAATGATCAGAATGAGTGAGTTAATACATTTCTGTGGTTATAATGCACTTGTGTTTGAGTTAATCACCTGATAACTTATTTCAAATTAGAAGTTTTTGATTAGAAAGGTGAAAACTAATTTAACAATTTAATTTTGCCACTCTTACATTGAAAGCATTCATTGTAACAATTGCTGAACTAGGAGTGCTTCAAGAGCACAACCCTACACCAAGGCATTTTGACACTATTTGATCTATCGCAAAATGATAAGAGATCCTTTAAAAAAAAGTCTGGATCCTCGACTAGATTTGGATTTGGATCACCACTAAAATCTAACAACTTCTTTCCCTGAAAATTTCAGCAAAATCTGTTTCAAACTTTTTGAGTTGTCTTGTTCACAAAAAAACAAACAAAATAAAACAAAACACAACCTCCTTGGGGAGGTAAAAAGTTAAAGAAATTGAAATCATCATAAAAATACATAAAAATGATCGTAGTTTCTGCCTTTATCTCCTTTTCAGTCCCTCTCTCCTCCTTAGTTTCCTTTTCCTCCCTATCTCTCCTCCTCTCCTCAGGCCTACTTCACCCTCCCCTGCTGTCTCTCTCCTCACCCTCACTGTGTGAGCTGTCAATAATTGATGATCGCACTGACTCAAAGGGTAACAGGTCCGGGAGAAAATGTCTCACCCGTTTCCTTATTTATTTACAAGTCTGTCTTTAAATTCAGTGAGCCAGGGAAATCATCATGGAGCGTTTATCCGAGCGCGAGGATCGATGGCGTGGGGCAGTGTCAGCTTTCTTCTTCACACCTTGTTGCTGCTGCTCCACCTGCGACCAGGAGCGGGTTAATGCTGCCTGTGTGTGTGACAGCAGGACAGAGGGAGGAAAGGGAAGCTTAAATGAGTGAGAGGCAGGGGGCAGAGAGAAAGAGGAGGAGGAGTGACAGAATGATAGAGTGAATTAATTCAACCTCAGCCAGCCCTGATTGACTCGGTCACAAACTGGCATGTACAAACACTGACAGTGACAGTGGAGACATGGAGGGAGAAAAGAGGAATGACACATTCTTCTCCAGGAAGAGAAGTTTCACTTTCGGGGCATATGGAGGGTGAGTCAAGACGGACTGCTTTTTTTAATGGAACTGACATTAGAAACTAGTGGGTTAAATAGCTGGAAAAATGACATTTTCAGAATTAATCATGTTGTTGTAAGTTTTCCTCTCCCCTACCTTACTTGTTTACAGAGTGGACAAATTCCCGCATGAGGAGGCCAGGTGAGTTTTTTTCCTCTTTGGTTAAAGCAATATTCAACCTAAGCTGTACAAAACTAGAGACATTGTGTTGTCATCAATGCATTTCTACCTGTTGCTGTAGACCTGAATCTGCTGCAGAAAACATCCTGGACATCCTGGACTCTCCTGCTGCTGAGAACAAGCCTTTCCTCTCTTCCAGCAGCAACCAGAGGGTGGTATCATCATCATATTCAGTGTGCACCTAACCTCTCTGAATTTAATTCAATTTTCTTAATGCGTTTCAATATCCTGCCCCCGTGAAGAGTCAAGCTGCAGCTGAAGTGTGTGTCATGTTCCTCTCCTCCTTATGCTTCCTTTTTCTTCTCTTTGTCTGCATTTCTGTCTGACCCCGGCTGCCTGTTGCACGTATCAGGACACCGAGCTGTTTGAAATCATTGAAAAGCTGCAGGTGAGATACACACCCATTGATCTTGAGTGGTGTATGTGTGTTAAGGAAGCTTCTTATCATCAGTGCTCCCCCCTTGTCCATCAGGGCAGCAGGATCGATGAGCAGCGGTGTGAGTTTCCTCTTCCTCTGAAGGTTAGTCTTCAATCTAAGAATCAACAGAAACATGAAGTGGACTTGATATGCAGGTTTGATTCTGTGTTTGTACTGCATGTGTGTCAACATTGATATTTCCATGAGCGGCTTGACATTTGTTTTTACCAAAAACAGAAACCTGACAAACTAAACAGCTTCATCATTGCAGCTCCCTTGTGTGTTTTTTAGTCTCAGATTTTAACAATGGGTGGGGATCTGCCACTCATCTTGACCTCAGAGTCGGGGGGTTACTGGATAGACCCCCCACTAGAGAGGCTCTCAGACGCGAGTCCCACTTCGTCCCACTCAGGCACCGATCCAGAGAGCTATGACATCATGGAGAGAGACGCAGAAGCCAAAATCTACCATGAGTCCTTCCGCTCACGAGTAAGAAAACTTTAATGTGCCTGTGACAGGCTTTTAAATGTCACTTTTGGTGCCCCTGTGCAAGTTTGTCTTTTTTTCCTCTATGTTCATATCATATGACTATTGTAAAGTTTTAAGACGATCATTAGTTTTGCTTCACCATATGACGTATAGTGAGTTTGTTTACATGCAGTTAGGAAAAGTCAAATTACTGAATGATTAGGTCCAGAAGGTGGGCGGGGAAGGGGAGAACATATGTGTATGATGTTTATTTGTCACAAATGATGACACCACTGTATATAAAAACAATGTGAAAAAAACATATGATCACCAAAAAAGTTCAAATTTGGTGTTAGTTTGACTAAAGCTAGACTTATAGATTCCTGTTAACATGTTTTTCCAGCTGGAATGATTAGAAATCACATATATTGAAGTTTGACTAACATGCCTAGATTATGTAGATGGGAGTCAGCTCTTGCATAAACACACTCCAATCATACCCAAATTTGGCATTGTATTCTGTGAATGTTTCACCACTAGTAGTAGGATAGCATGAATGCCTGGCATAGCAGAAGTCCTGTTGTTGTCAGCTTGTTGATATCACTGTCAGCAAGGGGGGTAATGTGAAATGTATTTGTACCCTAAAAAAATGTTCTTTGTTCAACTAAAAATGGTTAGCAGCAGCAAAGTCATGGTGAATTCTGACCCACAGGGTCCCTTAAGTCAGAACTTCACCTCGACAATCATTGTTTAATAATACTGATTATTAAATGGTTTACATTTCATTTAAAAGTGCCTTTCTCAGCACTCAAAGACACTTTACAGGGAAATAAAAACACAATGAAAATTACAATTAATATAAATAAGAACAATAGACACAAGTGACACAAAGTTAAAATGGATGTGAGAAAGTAGAGAATATGCCATTTTGAACAGACGGGTTCAAGAATTGAGATTTAAAGTGAGGTAGAGAGTCAGTGTTTCTGAGTCTGGGGGGAGAGAGTTCCAGAGTTTGGGAGCAGAGCGACTGAAAGCTCGGCTCCCAGTGGTGCTGTTTACCTTCTAACCAACACATGGCAGATGACTCTCTCTGCTGAGGGGTCCTGCAGTTTTGGATACAAAATAAAATAAAATAAAACAGTTTCAACTTTCAGCTCAAGATCCAGCATCCCAGCGCTCGTCAGTATCACTATTGGCCAATCAGTTTAGATAGAAGGCAGGTTTTACTACTGACTTAATGGACCGCCCTGATTCAGTGCTGAGGACATTCATGATGAACTCAGACAAAAATGTGACTTTTCTGATAATTCTGTTTCCTTTTAAATTCAAAACACCCCAGACCTCTGCTTTTTGTGACATGTAAAGTTATTTCCTTTGTAGGAAATAACTTTAAAAATTAGTTCACAATGACACACATGCATCCCTACTACACAGGCATAGCCAGATTTTTTTTATCCAGATGCGCTTCAGGGTTTTTGGGGACGGCAATATCTCTAATTAGGCCCATATAGGCCTCAAAAGTCAGTATTAGCTAGCTAGTTGTTTTGGGTTTGTTTTCAACAATTGTGAAAAAATAGCTGGGGCTCTTTAAATATATGAAGTCACTCACTCTCCAGGACCAATCGTCACTTGATAAATAAAGTTAACACTGACAAACATGAGCAGACTGGTAGAATTTCCAGACTTTTTTTTTTTTTTTTTTAAATAGTCCATAGTCTTCAATTCAAAAAGTAGGCATATTACTCTGTGTCAGAGTTTCTCCAAAGACACAATTCTACCCTGGGACAAGGGAGGCAGTCTGGTCATAGTCATTTTGGCATGATTTAAGTCGATTTGTGAATGAACTGACTCTTTGACAAGAACAAATTAAGAGAAAAAATTAAGTGTCTGGAAGCAATCTGTTAACTTTTCCTCAGACACCCAGTGCCTGGCCGTGGTCTAGGCATAAATTAAAAAAAATAGTGTTTACAACTCACCATTTTTAAGATTCTGCCTGTTCTGCATATCGCTTAAAATGTCTGAAACTTTAACTTAAAAATGAAACAATGATCATTTTTTATGCTGATATTGTGTTTATGATCTTCTCCTTTTATAGTACCATCACTCATTCATAGCTGTGGATCCAACTCTGGGGCCTCTGGTTTTGTCTGTTTGTTTGGAGGAAGAAGAGAACAAGCTGCGAGTCATTCTGAGGTGGAGAGCTTCACACACTGTCTGACATTTTGGAAAAGACATGTCTCTAGAGCAGTGGTTCTCAAATGGTTTGTCGGGGCACACTAATGTGGCTGAGGCAAGTTTGGGTGTGCTTGAACAAATTGTCCAACCATATGTTACTACTGCTGTTATCGTTTTAAGATGCACTCATTTTTGCATTAGGTTGCACATTTTTTATGAGAATAAAACCTTTAAACAAACCTTCTATTGACGTAAACATAACTGGAAGGTGTGGGATATTATTAGGTTTGTCTTTGCAAGATTTATAAGAAATCCTGGATTTATTCAATATGATCTGTCAAGTTTGAATGTGTCCTGCTGCGTTTTGAAATTTTACCAAACTTTCCAATCTATGGTTGCTTATGTTTTTCGAAAAGTATTTCATAGTGGATATGGTTTTGATTAGGAATTATTTGAATACATTTGCACTGAACCACAAAACTGCGATATATATTAAAGTGGGTATTTAGCTTCATTTTGAATTTGTGCACCCTGAGATCTTGGCTTGATATTAGGTGTGCCCTGAGAAAAAAAATGGAAATCTCTGCTCTAGAACATCATGCTTGTATATACATTTTCCTTCTACTGAGAATTTTTTTACTTTCCTTTCATTTCACTTCGATGTTTGACCTGAAAGACTGGCTGTGAGAAATATTTAGAAAAGTGGTGGTTGTGCACATGCTGTGTTGGTGTGAGGTAATCAAATAGCTTTTTTGATGCTCGTCTCATTTACGACATGCAATATTTCCACAGAAAGGCTCCTTTTATCAGGATAGATGAATTATTTTACTAATTTTAATGCTATTAGTGGTTAAGTATATCTTGTGGGAGATATCTCTGATTTTTTAAAATCAGCTTTTAACCTTCAGAGCACATATCCACCCAAAATGTTGCTTGTTATTGACAGACTAATATATTTTTAGAGACAGTAAAATCTCCAATAAAGTGTTTGTTTGATTGAAAAAACCCATCCTGTTTTCTCAATACAAAATCAGTTATATTCATATGATCACAACATGTCAAAGTGGGTCTTTAGTTAGCATGTTTCTACAGGTTGTTGCTGTAAATCTGAAACAGTACTTTATTACAAATGAGCTTGGACCGTTTCTTTTCTGACAGGATGAAGGAGTGCTCTCTACATGGAGTTTTCTCCATCTCTCTTTTCCCCAGCATCCCATCTTCTGTTGAACTAGCAAAGGTATCCTTTTACTTGTTCTGGTATCTCTGTCCAGAAATGGTTGTTAACTAACATCAAAGTACTGAATCAAATGTCAGTAAAAAAGTCATTAAAACACAAACATTGCTATGCATAAATGTATGTGTTAGACATTTTAGACTGTTCTTAATTTATTATCATAATTGTATATTATGTCCATAAATGCATTAAAATGTAACAGGCATCAGTAAAATGAATAGGAGGGAGTTTAGGGCTTGTTCATTAAGTTTGAAGACAGTTCTGCTTGGAAAGTACATTAGAGAGTCATAAAAGTTAAAACAGTGCACAGGAAAGTTTTTCTTAGAGGTGCACATGGGCCAGACATGGCCATCAAACAGGCCGGATGGATCTAGCACTAGAGCACCTCCTCTTATCATGATACCTCTCCCTCTGTGAATAGCAAGAATAATGCTGGTAACAGTGCAAATAACATAAAAAAGAAATGTCATGAAGAGTGTATATTTGCACGTTATAACACATAAGAATAAAATCTAAATATTTTAGCCTGATTAGTGAATTATACTTTTTACACTGTTGACCTATGCACAAAATTCCTGACAATGTTCTGAAATGCCATGGATGTCCTGAAACTTTTTCTTGATCCCAACAGGCAGGATTTTTCCTGTTATAGCCAAGTATGACTGCTTTCACATGCACTTGTACCTCATGGGCAGGACTGTTTCTACATGAGAGTAGAAATGTGAAACAGTCAGCCTTTTGCATTAAACCATACAGTGGAAATTCTTAAAAAAAATTGTTCCTGTGTGAATAAGATTTATTTCCACCGCCCTCCCATGTCCAACAAGGAGAAGGTCTCTAAAGTGTGAGCTAGCATCTCTGTAAGTTTCAGGTACAGAGCTAAACAGTTTCCAGAACATTTTTGGATACATGTGTGAAATAGCTTTATACACGTACGTTTTTCACAAGTAGTAAAAATTGATTTCAGGAGTTCTCTGTATTTCTGAGAAAAGCTCTGAGTGAAAGCATTAAGGTGAAGGCAGCTCATGTCAGAGAAATATTCTTTGGTATTTTAATGTACACTGATTAAGACATTTGACAAATGTTAGGTAGGTTATCAATTATAACAACTCAGATTGCTAAATTTATCATGTGTTTTGTTGTAAAACTTGTGAACAAATAAGTTGGAAAAAGTTCTTTACTAATATAACTATAAAAGTTTGACCTCTAGTAGATTACAATTGAGGGCACACCCACAAAATCCCTCCATTTCTCTCCAGATGCTCTGTGACAGGGTGACCGTCTCAAGGTTTGAAGTGGTCAGCTACCTCAAGGTAATGTTTCAAAATGTCATGACAGGAAAGCTACACTTTGACAAATTATTCAACTGTCTCTGTCTCTCAATGCAATTTTATTTAAAGAGCTTTATTGGCATGAATGCTGAAGGGCATCATTGCTGAAGCATTTCATTACAAAAAAAAATCATATCAACGAAATAAATCTATCATTCTGATCCATCAGGCTCCAGATCTTATTGCCACTTTCGATGAACACAGAGTGTCTCCAAATTTCAAGTTTGGCGTTTTGTACCAACAGAATGGGCAGGTAAGAAATTGTGAGATATTGTTAACTATCTGAAGTCAGGCATCATGGGTAACTACTTCCTCTCAGACTCCATCCTTCTGTCTGTAGTTAACAGAAGAGGATATTCTGAGTAACAATGAGGAGAGTGATGAGTTCAAAGACTTCCTCTCTATTCTTGGAGAAACTGTTGAGCTGCAGGGCTTTACTGGGTAAACTGCATTACAGTATGATGTAATTTAGCAGCTGGGATGAGACATGCAGTGTCTAATATCTTGTGATTTCTCTGTCTTGCTCCTTTTTCTCAGGTTCAGAGGAGGACTGGACGTGTGTCATGGTCAGACAGGAAGCGAAGCAGTCTACACTTCCTTTCATGGCAGAGAAATCATGTTTCATGTCGCAACTAAGCTGCCTTTCACAGAGGGCGACCCACAGCAGGTCAGACAGTGTGAGGTCTATTTTAAGGATAAGCTCTGAGACAAGTTTCTTGAGCAAAGAGTGACACACTCTTTGTCATCCTGCAGCTACAGAGAAAAAGACACATTGGTAATGACATCGTAGCTCTGGTCTACCAGGAGGGACAGACTCCATTTCTGTCTGATGTTATCAAGTCTCACTTCCTGCACTGTTTTCTGGTGGTCCGCAGGATTCAGAGGGAGGAGGAGACAGAGGGAACAGCTTACCAGGTGATTCCAACTCCTCCTTTGACAAAGGCGGAGTGACTACCATCATGTTTTGCATATTCATATAAAACAGATAATGCAGGGACAATTTTCTGTGACCAAATTATATAAAGAAAAAGAGCTTCACACCAAAAGCTTCTCCAAGGTCCAGAGTGCCCCAAAGATTTGAGCCCTTTAGTGATGTTCAGGGATGAGATTTGATAATGTTTTCTTGATTTCAGTGCTATTATCAATTCTGCTGACATTTAAGTGCAGAAAAGAGTCAGCCCACTCTGCATTCTTGATATTTAATGCCATTCTCAGTAGATGAATACTTTTGCAAGTTGATCCTGTTTTCAGCCTTCTTTAAAATCACACAGACACAGAAATTTGCAGTTAGCATCGTTCAATTTAAGGAAGCAACAATTCTGACCTCTGCTGTTTCCTTTCTGTCATGATTACCTCTTTGACTCCACTGTTGTAGTTTCTGCTCACTGCTGTTGAGGAGAGCACGGCCTCCTTGATTTGCAAAACATACAGGACAAAGTGGAACTTATTGATGTGATGATTGACGAGCAAGAACACAAATCACATTGATTCCCTGAACTAGTCGTCATTGATTCGTATCTGGTATTTGAGGCCAATTTCCATCCCTGTGACATTTGTGTCGCTAATTTACTTCACAAGTCTGATTTACAATCTGAGCCTTCCAAAAATATCTTTCATATTAAAATGTGCAAATACACCTTTCATTAAGTCTGCAAAGGAGGTTATGCTATTTGCAGTGTTTTTTTTTTCTTGTCAGTTTGTCTGTTAGTACGATAGCTAGAGAAGTTACAGTATGAATAGATTATGTTGAAAGTTTCATAAATATTGATCATGGAACAAGAAAGAAAAGCCATGACAAGATTTTGGTGGTGTTCGGTCTCGATGCACATCCAGGAAGGATTTGGAGAGTTTGTTGGCATTAGCAGCGAGGGTTTTTCTTCACATTTTTGCTGATCACTGGGCTAACAATGTCAGATATGCTGTTTTTATGCCTAGCTAGCACCAATAACTTGATTAGTTCTGGAACGTGTGTGCTATTCTTTCCATTTTTGAGGGGAAGAAGCCGAGCCACCAAACTACCTCAGCATTTTTGTCCTCCATTATTTTGACTCTTTAAGCCAGGTTTGACAGTCAGGCTTTGTGTGTTTTTGTCTTTCACAGGTGTGTGTCACAGCCAGAGAGGATGTTCCTCCCTTTGGTCCAGTTCTCCCTGATCCTCCAATCTTTACAGATGTAAGATCTTACACCTTTGCTGACAAGCTGTTTAATTTGGTGACACAAATATGGGGGAAAAGCTAAAGCAATTTCAAAACTAAGTCTTTTTTAAAGGTACTATTTCCTGTTAAATCAAGTTTATTTGCCCCTTATTTTGTTTTGAAGGGCCTTGCAGAGCAAAAGAGCATGACACTTTTACTAAACTCAGTTCATGAGTAAAGGTGCTCTGCCTCTTTAAGGAATATGCCCCATAAAATGCTCAGTTGTTTGCATTCTGGTGTTTTTTTGTGTCATGGCAACATGTGTGTTTTCGTCTCGTCACTGGCATAACTGGTTTGAAAGTCTGCACTGTGGTCTGTAGCGTTTGGGCAGCCAATCAATACAGAGCTCTATTACATAACCAGCTCCAGGCATTTCCTAAGGGGAGGGAAAAAGTTACAGAGACAAGTTGTTTGCGACTTTTTTTCTACTTAATCTGAATTAAATCCTTGCTTATAAAACACCCAACCCAAGACATGACGTGAACAGTTAAACAAACCAGATCATGGGACCAAAAATGTCATGGGACATTTTTACTATTTATTCTAGTGCACATGCAGCTATAAGAATTGTCTGTCCCATTCAATGATGGACACAATCCAATGTTTCAAAAAGCCATGATGGGCCTTTACACATTAAACTATTTTAAATCAGATTTCAGGCCTGGTTTTCTCTTCCTGTGACATTTTAATAAACATAAGAACATTTACTGTGACAAAAAAAACACTGCATGAGACATATAAAGAACTATTTTGCACTTATCTCTGTTTCATGAAAAGCTTTTAATCTCCTGTTTCTAGAGTTTTATTAGACGTCATGTCATCGTTGTTTTTCATTAAATGTTAATGTGTTTTTTATCAGATATTTAGGGGGATTTTATCATTTTTTTCAGTTTGATAAGAATGTTTACAAAACATTGTTATCCTTCATTTACCAACCTAATTTTCCTTGTATTTTTCAGTTTGATTACCTTTGGTTTTATTAGACAAATACATCCACTGTGAGACTAATGATCTATTTATTTTGTCTGTCGGAAGTGTATTGAGTTTATAATCTGCAAACACAGCACTCTAAATCCAGCCTAAGTCATTTTCACTTCTTAATAGTTATTGTCTGTCTAAATATTGCCATGTAGTCTTTAGTAATCCACCCACCAAACTTGTTCTACCTCAACAGCATTGAGTCTACATTTGCAAACCTACATACAAATCACTTCTTCAGATGTTTTCACCAGTCTTTTGTTTTTGTCTGATCTGTCTTAAAGCGAATCCTGCTGAGGGAGTTCCTTCTGACCAAACTCATCAATGCAGAGATTTCCTGCTACAAAGCTCAACGCTTCAGCAGACTGGAGGTACAGAGGAGAGTCTTCACTGAGGTTTTTTCTTTTATTCAATACAGACTCATTGTCTGACTCCATTCTGTCATGTACCCCTGCTGCTCAAAGCTCCGTACTCGCTCATCACTCCTTGAGAGCTTGCAGGCAGAACTCTCAACTCGATCACAGTGCATGATGGGAGATGGACCGCAGCCGGGTTTTTCTTCTTCAGAGGGAGTACGAGGGATGGGTGAGGGGAGCGGAGGATTTATTGAAAACTTTAAGGTAAATATTGGCCCACTGAATCTAAAAGCTACAGACCTGGTTCATTATTTTGAGTTGAACTCATTTTTAATTTTCAACATCAGAGAGCCATTCGAGTCCGGAGCCACTCCTTTGAGACTCTTGGAGTTCCTAGAAAGACTGGAGCAAGTACATCTCAGAGGCCTAAGGTAAGGCCTGTTCGAAGGAGGAACGAGAAGAACCCCAATAAAATAAATGAAATAATATAAAAGAATAGGAAAACATACTTATAAGCTACTTTATTCTAATGTATTTAAGTTTTTTTTAATCTGTTTCCCACATTATTTGTTGGAGAACACAGCTTCAATTCCTGAGACTCCCATTATCTCAGCAAAAACAGTAAAACCCATTGTACTCTTACATGTCCAACAGGGCTTTTATAGTGATGCATCATTTTAACATAATTTATTTTATTTGTTCAGTCACTTGCTTTCCATTTTAGATCCAAACTACAACATTCTTCATTCAATTTATAAATCTAAATGGCTGAGAATGTTTGAAACTTTGGGTTGTGATTATTCATTTAAAAAGTTGATGATGTATCCTGAAGCTAGACCAGTTAATAATCACTACCCTTAGCTCACCCAGTACCCTATAACGACCAGAATTATATGTATTCTCAGCGATTTACTTAGTATAAATTAAATTAAGAATTTAACAGTAGGAAAAACGTTATTATCATGAATCATACTTACCCACTGTTTTTAAGGGAATGCTTGAGAAAATTTGAGCTAATTAACTTTTTACTTCCTTCACAGACAGAGAAGGAAGGAGAAAGGTAAGATTAAAAATGTACTGTAAATAAGGGTGTCAAAGTTAGCAATTCAAACAAATGTCTCTCCTTTTTTCAGTGACAAATCTCCAGGAGCATCACCTGCTCTGTTTGACAGTTCTGGACCAACTGAACCTAAAGAACAAACAAGTCCTCAGGAGGAAATATAAAAAGAAATACTGTTTTAAAGATTTTAGAATTTTATATATATATATATATATTATATTACTAGCCAATGTGGTTGCTCCATTATTATTATCCTAGTGGATAGTTTATATGTAAATGTCAATACTATTTCTGAGAATGTGATTATTTTAATAGAGAGGATAACTTTATTGGCATCTCTGCAATGTATTTCAGTGAAATATTAGATAGACTTTCTGCAAAGTTTAACTAAGTTATTTGACAGAGTTCATGGTTTGTGTTTTCTTTTTTTAAGTGTTTCATCAAAACTACAACCCTGGCAAAAAATCCGGAATCACCACTCTTGGAGGATGTTCATTCAGTTGTTGAATTTTGTAGAAAAAAGGCAGATCACAGACATTTTTTCTTGATTTCTTTTAGTGTTTCTTAAAGCAAGAATGTTGCTATTTGAAATGACTTTAGTTTTGTGTCATGTCTGTGATCTGCCTTTTTTCTACAAAATTCAACAACTGAATGAACATCCTCCAAGAGTGGTGATTCCATAAATTTTGCCAGGGGTTGTACAATTCCAGGTGAATGTAAGAGAGTAGATGACCTTGTGTGAAAATGAGCTTGATGCAGAGACAATTTTCTGAAAATGAAGCAGAATAGAATTGCTAAATTGTTGACATAGTTTTAGCTACAAAAAACCCTCTTTTTTAATGCCAACCTGGTTAATTTATGATGAATTGAATATCAGTTTGATGGAGACAAATCAGGATTAACTTCCTTTATGACATTTCATGTAAGCACATTTGAAACATGTATCTAAACATATAGCACTCCTATTCACATAATGTGGACCTCAAGTTTAAAAGCATTTACAGGATAAAAAAATGTACAAATAATGTTTATGAAATGAAAGATGTCAATTGGATATTTGGCTAAAACTAAAACTGAAAAATCATGAACAAATGTCAAATTAAAGTCACATTTTCTAGACAAATTTTAACAATAGTCCTTTTTGATGTGTTGGTAACCAGGCTTACAAAGTGACATAATGTTGAATAAAAATTTGAGTATTATGATTAAAGATTCATAAATGCAAAAATCATACCTTTCATTTAGAATAAACTTTAAAGAAGCAAGTGTTGCCTCATCATTCTTGAAGCTTTTGTTTACCTTAAAGCACACCCAAGATTAAAATCAAAAACTCAGGGCACATCCCATCATATAAAGCTTATGCAACTATGGTTAAAAACCCTTGATGTTACATTCAGTACTGACTGAGTTATTTTATAACTTATTAATTGCTGAACAGTTGTGCTATTAAAGGGTGGTTAAGAAGTTAAAGGAATGGGCCCCCTCATTTTATGAGACAAATTAAAATGAACTCATGCCTTTCACAGAAACATTCCCCTCCGTGCTCTTGGGCAGGCAGCTGTTGGGCACTTCCACTCTTAATGTCTACTGACGCCTCTTATTCTGTTGCATTTGTACCCGTCTCCCTGCTTAATTTGATCCTTTTGCATCACTCAGAACAACTGACTGTCTTTTATTGAGTCAGTATGTTATGATGGCTATTTCAGTTGAAAGTGTGTTGTGACTGACATTTATCCCCCCTCATGGAAGACCTTGTGCTCAACCACACTAACCACTGTTCAAGTCTGTCATGCCAACAGAAAGTAAGAGAAATTAGGAAAAAATAACAAGAAGAAAGATTTACACCTAAATTACACTGGCAACCGAGTTAAATGTTATCAATGTATGCATCCATCAATTTATCTATTGAGTTTGGTTTAATTATTTTATCAAGTTTTTGGTGAGACTTTTTTTTAGTTTTGTTCAAGAAAGAAGTGATTAGATTTTTTAAATATGATTTGTCAACATTTCTAGAGAATACAGATTTCCACACTTTTCAAATACTTAGCTAATAACAAATCACCTCCTGTTTTTAATAGTGCAGGTTAGGCTGTTATAGGCTTCCACACCAGCAGGGGGCGGCAGTACACCAGGTCCCTGTTAGCCACGCCGCCATTAGGGCTTTAGAAAAAGAAGAGGCGCTTCAGTCACTGAGCTGTAGTGGAGGGCGGTGACGTCTCTAGTTGAAACTGCATGGCGGACATTTTGCTTTAACCTATCCACGGTGCTTGAAGCTCTAGCTAACTGGCTAACTGAGATACGGTGAGTTCTCCAAAAACATCGATGATACCGCGTATCATATAAACTGCTTTTAAAACACAGAAGTAATCCCATATTAAAAGTCCTCTGAGCCACTGTTTTGACGGAGCATTTCTTTATTAGGCTCACCGTGAGGTCAGCTGAACTTTGACACACTGGGCTGCACACGCAGACTTGCTCCTGCAGCTAAAGGAGACATTCAGGTTATTCAGCTGAGTAAACTTCACACGATCATTTATTACTGACGGAGTTCAACTACTGACCCTGCAGACCTGAAGATGACAACCAAGAAAGTAGTTGAGATCTTCTACGATGTGGTTTCTCCATATTCTTGGCTGGGTTTTGAGGTCAGTGTAGATTTCTTTGTTTGATAGACAGTAAAATAAAGTGTGATAAGGCTTAATCTTTACACGGATTGTTTCTCTTTACAGATCATGTGCAGGTACAGAAATGTGTGGAACATAGACCTTAAACTTCGTCCTGCATTTCTGAGTGGCATCATGCAAGGATCAGGTAGTAAACTGGTTGAAAGGGCATGTTTTCATGTTGACCTATGCTTTACTTCAGCAATTTACTGCTGATGCATATCGAGAATATTTTTGGCTCGTAGTTTAACAGGCAAAATCTGAATGTTCAGTCTTGTAGATTCACATGTTTAAATAGTAATATTGTCAACCGCAGGGCATGTTACATGTGAGGTTGTCAAATGTTCATTACCCTGTACTGTACTGTGGGGAGTAAGGGTGGCACAGCAGGTGCATATGCCTCGCTGCAAGAAAGTTGCTGGTTTAACCCTGTGTGGGCTGGGGCCTTTTTCTGTGCGGTAGTTTTCCCATCCTGTGTATGCGTAGGTTCTCTCTGGGCACCCCAGCCTTCTCCCACTTCCCAAACACTTGGGCATTAGGGGATGTGGTTACTCCAAATTGCCCTTAGGTGTCAATGGCTCTGTGATTGGCAGATGACCACTTGCCCTAATGTCTGCAGAACAGACTTCAGCCCCCGCAACATAAATAATCAGTATAATGGATGAATGTGTAGTAGTGGAAAAAGGTTTCAGACTTTTAACATTTTACAAAATCCCAAATATCAACAACAAATCGAGGAAAAATGACTTTTTTTGTCGAAATGTGTGGTTGCATTTGACAGAAAAAACAATGCAAGTTAATGTTTATTGTTAAGGAAAATAGTCAAATCCTTGATTGTTTTAACATGCCAGTTGATATTAAAATAACTGAGGATCTGATCAAAATCATTATTTGTAAACAGTAATGGGATAACTCCAGTTTGTACTGTGATAAATAATTTGACATTAATCTCTCCTGACAGGTAACAAGCCCCCTGGTTTTGTTCAAAACAAATCCATGTACATGACTCAGGATCTGAGCCGCTTGTCGCGGTATTTTAATGTCCCCTTACAGATGCCATCTAACCCTGCTGAGGCAATGTTCATAAAAGGTAAGATACCATCAAACTTCAGTAATCTTAAATGATGTGGTGTACTGCTGAATGTTGTCTAATGCAGCTTTGCACCAGGTCGTGCCTGTTGGGCTGTCTGGTCATCAAGCAGAACTCAGCTTTCCTCTTACCCTTTTGTCTTTCAGGCTCCTTATCTGCGATGCGATTTGTGACAGCGGTTCAGGAGAATGAGAAGGGTGGAGATGAGAAGGTGGAGCGGGTGTCCCGGGAGCTTTGGAGAAGGATCTGGAGTGAGGACAAAGACATCACGGAGCCTGCATCACTGTCTGAGGTACAGCTTTATGCTGACTGCTTGAGAGAATCACGAAGCACTTTCCATTTTTGCCAAGAGTGTCAAAATTCTTTTTTTGTCTGCAGGCAGCAAAGAAAGCAGGATTGTCTGACAGTGAGATTAAAGAACTGCTGAGTATGTGCACATCTGCAGCGATCAAAGACAAGCTGAAGAACTCCACACAGGAAGCTCTCGATTATGGGGTCAGTTTCTTTCAGTTCTCCTCATAGTTTAAAGCCAGACATTCAAAATATACCAAAACAATCTTTCTTCCTTCTGCTTCTTCTCAGTCCTTTGGCTTCCCCATGATTGTGTGTCATGTCAACGGCAAGCCAGAGATGTTTTTTGGATCTGATAGATTCGAGCTCATGGCCCACGTCATTGGTAAGGAAAATAAAATAAACTATCATTCACAAACATAATGTAAAAGTATTTATATCTCACCTGTCATGTCCTTAATCAACTTCTGCGCGATGCTGCTACAGATGTTGACTGTTTGCACGGGGACATAAAAGGAATGCCACGTGTCCTTTGTGTCTGTTCGGGGCATCTGCTGTGCACATCCTGTAGGATTAAAATGAGATGTTGGATACACATGACCAGTACAATTAGTGAAGAGAAGGAGGGAAACATTAGTATATAGATCTAAGACAAACTGATATCCATGTTCAGTCATGCACATGTGCATGTGTGTTATTGTTACTTCATAGTTATAAACATGCCTGTCAAACCAGCTGGGACAGATAAATCTGTTCAGACGTCAAGTAGCTATGTTTACATGTGCAATTTTTCTTCAGTCTGATTGAAATCATTTAGACTGGAATTTACCAATCCCCTTTTTACATGGACACATTCTGATCATGCATCAAACATAATGATAATAAAAGCATTTGAGCATGAGCAGAGCAGTCTCTGAGGTCTACACTAAGAGACAGCAAGGAGAAGCTGTTCTTTACTCTTCCAATAACAAAATGTGCTTAACTTGTCAATAAAAAGGAATTCTTGTCTGTATTTTTATATCTGATGAGTGTCCTTTAAATTTTAATGTTAAATATTACAAAGAAGACTTAAAGAGGACTCAGTCTTTGTTTAATACAAATTTCAAGGGGTTCACAAAACTGGATGATGAAACAAACAAAATGGTTTAAGAAAACTCATGGGATTATCTTAAACATAAAGGAGTATTAGTATACTTAACAAATGATAAATATGGATAAATCAGTATGGAAAATAACTGAACCCTTACCCTGCTACTGCCTCATGTAAGCGCCAAAGGATAAGTGTGAGGCAATGCAGGCTTTGGGTGAGGAGTGAACAGGTGAGATGACTCAAACTGATCAGGGCAAAGCTGCATCCAGCTACTAATCAAGACTATCACACAGGTCCTTGCACAGAGATAGAGGCTACGTTTACACATACACGGGTATTTTTAAAAACGGAGACATTTCCCTTCGTTTGTGCCTTTCATTTACACGCAAACGGCGAATTTGCCTCGGAAAATGAATCTTTCTAAAAACTCCGGCCATATTGGAGATTTAGGAAAACTCCGGTTTTGTGTATTCATGTAAACTGAGAAAAACGGAGAAATACAGGCTGAATCTCAATCTCCTCCCTGAACCCTGAGCCCTGAGCCCTCAAAAGGAACAGGAAATCACTTGTTATTCGTTGTCGTCGATATGAGGCTTCTGATTGAATCCGTGTATGGTTCGTTCTTTCGTTATTCTGTTTCAAAACAAAATCAAAAAAACGAAAAAACTGACTTGTTTTTTTGTTTCTCTATTTTAAAACCAAAACAGAAAAACGGAATAACAGAAAAACAGAAAAACATTTTTCTGTTCTGGTTTTAAAAATGGAAAAACGAAAAAAAAAAAAAAAAAAAAGATTTTGTTCATATTCTTTCTTTTTGTGAATTTTGGCTATTGCAGTATTGAGGAAAATTAATGAAGGCGGCTTTTAACAGCTTTATATAAAAATAAGACAAATAACTCACACTGAAGGTTTATACAGACATGTTCCTGAGCTTTTTTATAAGAAACAGGTCGCTGACGATCCACTGCACTCCATCTCATCCGCGCGCATTTGCGCACTCCCGTGAGTGTATGAGACAGCATCAGTCAGTGCACAACCTGCTACTGTCTGATCTGCTCACAGATAAACCAAGAAACATCAGAACAGATGATGAAAATAAGCTTTTTTCCTCTCGCTTTTCACCTGTTCCGCGCGCTATGACTCATTTCATGCGTAACGGCTTTGCGCCTTTCTCTTCCGCAGGGCTCTCTCATCAGTAAAGAGGCATTTAGAATTATCAGAAATAAAATAGCCTTTACCCATAATTACTTCAGTGTCGGCTCACTTAATGTGACACCAGGTGTAAAAACACCAGATTGTGCTATGGGAACTTCTCCAACATTGCGCAGCATGTTTTTGGTTTCTTGTTATTTAGACCCTCTTCACGTCAGCCTTAAAACTCTGTCACCACCACAGAAGCACTTTGGTTAATCAGATGTGCACTGATTAGTTTCATAACTTAAAGAAAAAAACTCATCCATGTTTAAAATCAAAATATCCCACTAAGAATTTAAACAAAATCTTGTATGTTTTATTTTTCATTTTTCCATTTTTAAAACCAGAACAGGGAAAACGTCGGTTTTCTGTTTTCTGTTATTCCGTTTTTCTGTTTTGGTTTTAAAACAGAAAAACAAAAAAGCAAGACCGTTTTTTCGTTTTTTTGATTTTGTTTTGAAAAAGAATAACGAAAGAATGAACCATACACGGATTTGATTGGCTTGCATGGCTTTCTCCTTCTTCCTACACACCCATAGGCTTGGCATAGTTATGACGGCGCCTGACGGTGTATTTATGCGGGTTGATGTAAACGGAAACTTTTTTGAAAACGATGCCGTGTGCACGATGTTATTTTGGAAAACGGAGGGAGGGAAATATTCGTTCCTCAAAATACCCGACTACGTGTAAATGTAGCCAGATTGTTGTAGAACCCGAGTAGAGATGGGGCTGATGCAGCTGTCCAACCACCAACCACCAGTTGCCTACATTTATCTGATGTAACTTTGAATTATACATGTAAAGTATGTTTGCTCTGATAGCTGCTGCCATGTTTGCAGTTTACATCTCACACATCAGGTAGCTGTATACAGCATGAGCTCTCTGTGTGTCCTGAGTGCAGTGATTCTTCTCTTACCCCAGACACGCCAGAGATCCAGCCCAAACATGAGGGCACACCATGTTGATATCCATCATAAAAAGACTCTTTAATACACCACATTCTCTAATTAGCCTCTATTTGATATTTGATATGCCAGCTTGTTCGGATGTCAAACCAATATTTTAACATTTGTGCTGCGGATGAACGTAACTTTTAGAACTGACTTTTACCTTCCAGCAAACAGTTGAAAGGTGCAGCATTTGAAGTTTGATGCAAAAGGTTGTACAAAGACTTGATCAGGTCATAAGGAAAGGGATCTGTTGTGCGTGCCCTCAGCAAGTTATCTGATAAACTAAACAAAACTTAAATTGTTTTTTTTTTAGACTGTTTTTTTTGTAAAACACTAGAATAGCTTGAAAATACAAGCTCAAAATGTTGAAAAGAAAAAAAGTGCCATGATTTGACTAATAAAGTGTATGAATCTGTATGGTCTCTGTTTAAAGTTAATCAACTCCTTTGAAAATTTGACCTTAAAATTAGAAACGCTTACTTCAGACTAATTTCGTTTTTCTCTTTAAGGTGAGAAATGGCTCGGACCTCTGCCTCAACAGTCAGCTGCCAAACTGTAAGAGAGAGAGAGAGACCTGCCTTCACTGTGCTGCAGGCTGACAGATTGTTGAATCACAATTTAATAACTTTGATTAAAACATTTAATCATTTCATTTTTCACATCATCAGTGCTGTGCCTTGTCAAACCATTCAGCCTGTTTCTCGTAGACCTAAATGACAAAAAGCTATGTAAATATTGTACTATTGTGTGCCTAATAAAAGGAAGATCGACCACTTGTAGTTACAGAGGCCTGTCATTTTTTTTGTTGTAATAAATAACATGAAAAGGATGTTTTTGGTGGATTATAATGTAATTTTATGTTAGCCGAACTAGTGATGCAACGTAAATTGGTGCAATAATCATAAACTTATCCTGGAAGAGGCCAAAGTCTTGATAAGACTTTCACTACCCATCATTCATCAGCCAAACTGAGTGAGTCCTGCTGACTGTTGCTACGTGCACACATTTAAAATGAACGCAGGCCCACTAGATTACAGCACATACACAGCAGACAATGCCCCAGCCTACTCCCAACATTCATTTACCATAGGCTACACTAAGTACCCGTAGCTAAGCCACACCAAGCAGAACACCGCTGAGCCAAGCGAAGCTAAGCGGAGTAATGCAGGGTGAAGCCAAGCGAGGAGGAGCGATGCAAAGCAAAGCACAGCGAAAGCCAAGATAAAGCGAAGTACAGCGAAGCAAAGCCAAGATAAGGCAAAGTACAGCAAAGCAGCAGTGTTTCAGTCATGCACACGATCTAGCAGTCTTTAACGGACACACCAGATCACATGCAGGGGAGCGGACAGAAGAGCGGCCTGCTCATGTAGCTTAGCAGCAAAACCCAGCCAGAGTATTACTGCAGATCAAAGCGGCAAGTACCGCTCGAGCAGCTGCGGCGAGAGCCAAATTGTATTGTTGTGGCGATAGTTCAATCTATCGGGATCACATTCAAGGAGACAGAGGAGGAGAGATGAGCTTCAGCTCCACAGCTACGGCGACCAAACACAGCTGGTGACAGCTTGAGCGTCCAAACAGGGAGATCCCGCAAGCTGTTGCAGCAGACACGCAGATCTGCACCGGTACGGCTTGAGGACGGAAGTGAGGCGGCCAAGGAATGGGCGGTGCCCCAGAGCCAGAGAGAGAGGATGACAAGCGGGACGGTGCCTGACTATATAGAGTAGCCTCATGCACTGATTGGCTAACAAGCAGAGGCAAGAATCACTGTCACACAGAAGCAGAGGAGAGACGATGTAAGCTCCAACACCCAGACTAGAAAGTGCTAATCCCAGGGTCTAAACAGCACTGAAATTACATTTGACACAGGGTCAGAGGAAGTTGCAACCCTATGCCCCAAATCTCTGACAGATTGTGGAAGATGGTGGACGTTGGAATGTTTACCTTCAGTAAACCGTGGTGTCTGGCGAACTGTCACTCCGCTGGTAACAGGATAAGCGCCCGTGGGGGAGCCAAATCTGCAGGCTGCAAGTCTGCTATCCCTGCAGCAGGGGCCCCTGAAGGGCCTGGTACAACCAAGGCCTGTCCCACAGGAGGGAGTTGCGTCCCACAAGTGGTGGCCACATCTGCTCGGGTAGGGATCCCACGAGAATTCTCCTGCCTCAACACAAACAGATCCCCATCACTGAAGGGTTCATCCTCAGACTGTAGCTCATCCTGACAGAGTGAAAGAGGGTCCATAGCGCAATCAGAAGCACTAGCTCCAACCACAGGTTTTAACAATGTACGGTGGACATGTTTGACCTTCGTGTGGTCATCTGCAGGGGCGATAGTGTACAAGGGGCCTCCCTCCCTCGGGGCTTTCAGGATCCTATATACCACAGAGCCCCACAGATCCTGGATTTTATGACGGCCCTTGTGACTGAAGTCCCGTAGAAGCACCAACTGACCCTCCTCCAAGGGAGCATTACGAACATGCAGGTCATGGCAGTTCTTCCGACACTCGGCTGCGACCCTCAGCCGTTTGCAGGCACCTTCGAAAGCAATCTGCAAGCGGACCTGGTGCTCTTGGATCCATTCATGGACACCACCAGTGATCGGATCTTGTACTTGACCCAACAGGAAGTAGACTGGGAGTCTGGGTTCCTGCCCAAACAATAAAAAGAATGGGGACTCCCCAGTAGCCTGGTGGGGTTTTTTTTGTAAGAGTACAAGAGCTGTGGGAGACAAGAGCTCCAGTCTAGTTTCCGAGAGATGGGCAGGGTGTACAACAGGTTATGGAGGGTTCGGTTGAATCAGACAGCTTTCAAAGTTGCGGCCCTGGTCCGAATGTATCCGGGCAGGCACCCCAAACTTACAGAACCACCCTGTGACCAAGACCAGAGCCACGGTGGAGGCTCGTTGGTCGTGGGTGGGAACAGCCAGTGTATACTTGCTGAACACGTCTGTCATGACAAGGACATTTTCAAGCCCAGTACGTGTGGGCTCCAACACTGTGAAGTCCAAGGCCAAGATTTCGTTTGGAGGAGAAGCCAGCAAGATTGACACCACTGTGCCACATCAGAGGACATACCTGGCTAATAGCACCGCTGTCACAGCAGCTCCAAGGTCCTCTCAACACCCTGGTGGCCATGTCTCTGTTGAACCTCCATCAAAACCTCTTCTTTTAAAACAGCTGGCAACAGCAGTTGACAAACCGCCTCAGCAATTTCTGGACGGAAGATCTGGCGATACAATGTACCGTTTTTCTCAACCAAGCGATCCCATTGGCGGAGCAAGGCCAAAGCAGGCGAAGAGAGCTGTTTATGCTCGTCATGGTTTGGACGCCGCTTTTGATCCCAGAATGGCAAGATTTCACGAAGAACCGGGTCAGTCTGCTGAAGCGTGCAGATCTCAGAAGGGGCATGGTGGGGGAGAGCTACAATGGCAGCTTGCCTCCCTTGTGACTGGCGAGCCTGCAGAGCTTGCTGCAGGGGTTCAGGCAGGGATGTGCCAGGAGGCATGGCTTCCATGTCCTGAGTACCAGGAGCATGCCGACGGGACATGGTATCAGCATTTTGATTGACTCTCCCAGATCTGTATTTGATTTCAAAATCAAATGCCGCAAGCTGGGCTACCCAGCGTTGTTCTGTGGCGCCAAGTTTGGCAGATGACAGGTGGCTTAGAGGATTGTTGTCAGTGAAGACAGTGCACTTATGGCCAAGCAAATACTCCCTAAACTTCTCAGTCATAGCCCACTTGAGTGCCAAAAACTCGAACTTCATGGATCTATAGTTGGTCACATTACACTCAGTGGGCCTCAGACCTCTGCTCGCACAAGCGATGGAGAGCACTTTACCACCCTGCTCTGTGTTGGCACAGCTCCCAGGCCCCCATGGCTGGCATCAACCTCCAAGATAAAAGGCAGGGAGAAATCGGCATAAGCCAGCACAGGGGCAGTGGTGAGCTTGGCCTTAAGGGCCTCAAAGCTGCGGTGGCACTCATCCAACCAGTTCTCAATGACTGCACGCTCTGACCTCTTTCTGGACTGAGCGCCCCCCAGCTTAGCCAGTCAGTCACAACCTCCGCCTTGCTGGGATCAGTGAAAACGCCCTTGTCAGAGATCACATGCCCAAAGTACCGCACCTCCCTGTTGGAAAAAAAAAGCACACTTGGAGAGCTTAGCCTTTAGACCCTGGTGTTTCAATCGCTCCAGCACCACCTCCAACCTCTCCAGACAATGGAGGAGAAGACCACGATGTGGTCCAGGTAAAGCAGCAAGGATTGGCACTGCTGGTCACTAAAGATCCGTTGCATGAGACGTTGGAGTGCTGGGAGCATTGCAGAATCCAAAGGGCATGCGGTTCCATTCAAAGAGGCCAAAAGGATTGCAGAATGCTGTTTTTGGCTGGTCTACCTCCACAACAGGTACCTGATTGTACCCGCTGGCCAGGTCCATAGTGGAGAACTAGCGAGCCTCTGTCAGGGCATCCAAAGACTCCTCGATGTGAGGAAGAGGAAACACATCTTTCCTGGTCTTGTTGTTTAGTGGTCTGTAGTCGACACACATACGGAGACTGCCGTCTTTCTTTTTAGCCAGCACAATGGGTGATGCATAAGGGCTGCTCTCTCGGATCACTTGTGCTTCAAGCAGTTTTTTAATGTGCTCCTTGACCATGTCATAGTCCGATGGGGGGATGAGCCGATATCTCTGTTGGACGGGAACATCATCCAAGAGAGGGATGTCATGTGAGAGCAAATTAGTGCAGCCAAGGTCCCCATCATGGGCAGCAAAGACAGAAGTATAGCTGCTGAGAAGTGACCTCACTTTATCCTACTCATCAGCAGGCAAGGAAGACAAATCCATGGCTGCTATCTGCGCTGGAACAGAAGCAGACAGACTGAGAAGCCACTGTAGCCACAGTGGATGGTACTTCAGTCACGCCGGCCAGCAAGCTGACCACGCTTACCTCATCCAGACTGCCCACCACCGTATGGGGATACAGCAGCACATCAGTGGAGCCTACATTCACGATGGGAGTGTAGGCTGTGCCCCTTTCCACCCGAACCAAGGCAGGAGAGGCGAGCAGAGCAGCAGGAAGACCAGAGTCCAAGGGCTCAACCGGCACGGTGGTTCCAGAGAAGTGGTCTGAGCAGGTGGCTGTGACAACCTTCAACACACCACCAGGGATCCGCCAAGCCTTCCGGCCCCGCACCGTGACTTCACCGGGAGCAGGCCGAGGGGCCTGCATGCTGGCCTGATGGCACTTCTGCAGTGCATGCACCACTGTCTCGGGGGCCACCAATACAGAGGGTAGGTCAAACAGGGCCAAGCCGTGTTGCCCAAACAGTTCTCCATAACACCTGCGGATGACATTCATCCCCGACACCCCAGGGACCTGAGCAGACACACCATCAGGAGGGTCCTTGACCACCAACACGCCACACCGCAGCATCAGCTTACCACAGAGCTCAACTTCTAGCTCCATGTAGCCGATGTAAGGAATGGACAACCCATTGGCTGCCCGAAGCTGTAGCCAGTGGCAAGATCTGAGCTTCTCCGGACCCCAAGGCTCAAGGTGCTGATGGAAGAAGCTCTCTGTTATGGTTGACACCATGGACCCAGTCTCTACCAAGCAAGGAACCGAAATCCCACCCATGCTAATGCACAAGTGGGGACAAGAAGACATAAGTTTAGAAACCTCCTCTGAATCAGCTATAACGTTTGAGCCAATGGCAGCACCCCCTGAACTGTGGCTCTGCAATTCAGCGGGTGCTAGTTTTCCGAAGGCAGAGAAGGGTGGTGCTGTGGTACAAGACGTGACGGCAAGGACTGCTGAGTGGGAGGGGCAGCATGAACCCCATCACGCTCCACTCATCAATGACTGTGGAGATTTGCATGTTTTCTTCAGGCAGTTGTCTTTGTAAATCTCATTGGAGCGGCACCAGACAAAAGTTCCAGCATCATCACCTTGCCCAATGCAGATTTGTGATTCATCACTGAATATGACTTTCATCCAGTCATCCACAGTCCAAGATTGCTTTTCCTTAGCCCATTGTAACATTGTTTTTTCTGTTCAGGTGTTAATGACAGTTGTCGTTTAGCTTTTCTGGATGTAAATCCCATTTCCTTGAGGCGATTTCTCACAGTTTGGTCACAGATGTTGGCTCCAGTTTCCTCCCATTTGTTCCTCATTTGTTTTGCCGTGCATTTCAATTTGCGTTTTCAAGACATAGTGCCTTAAGTTTTCTGTCTTGATGTTTTGATGTCTTCCTTGGTCTACCAGTACGCTTTCCTTTAACAACCTTCCCATGTTGTTTGTACTTTGTCCAGATTTTAGACACAGCTGACTGTGAGCAACCAACATCTTTTGCAACATTGCGTGATGATTTACCCTCTTTCAGGAGTTTCATAACTCTCTCCTTTGTTTCAATTGACATTTCTCGTCTTGGAGCCATGATTCATGTCAATCCACTTGGTGCAACAGCTACAAGGTGTGATCACTCCTTTTTAACTGCAGATTAACAAGTAGATCTAATCTGATGCAGGTGGGAAAGGAAATTGACAGGGTGATTCCAGAAGTTTTTCCTCAGAATTGAGTGAATCCATATTTTTTTCTCTCTGCTTGGTCTACAAAAGTAATTGTTACTGACTACCACATTTTTTTCTTGATTTCTTTTAGTGTTTCTTAAAGCAAGAATGTTGCTATTTGAAATGACTTGAGCTTTGTGTCATGTCTGTGATCTGTCTTTTTTCTGAAAATTTCAACAACTGAATGAACATCTTCCAAGAGTGGTGATTCCATAAATTTTGCCAGGGTTTGGACAATTCCAGGTGAATGTAGGAGAGTAGATGATCTTGTGTTAAAATGAGCTTGATGCAGAGACAATTTTCTGAAAATGAAGCAGAACAGAATTGCTAGATTGTTTACATAGTTTAGCAACAAAAAACCCTCTTTTTAATGACAACCTGGTTAATTTTTGATGAATTGAATATCAGTTTGATGGAGACAAATCAGGATTAACTTCCTTCATGACATTTCATGTCAGCACATCTGAAACATGTATCTAAACATATAGCACTCCTATTCACATAATGTGGACCTCAAGTTTAAAAGCATTTACAAGATAAAAAAATGTACAAATAATATTTATGAAATAAAAGATATCAATTGGATATTTGTCGAAAACTAAAACTGAAAATTCATGAACAAATGTCAAATTATAGTCACATTTTCTAGACAAAATTTAACAATAGTCCTTTTTGCTGTGTTGGTAACCAGGCTTACAAAGTGACATAATGTTGAATAAAAATTTGAGTATTATGATTAAAGATTCATAAATGCAAAAATCATACCTTTCATTTAGAATAAACTTTAAAGAAGCAAGTGTTGCCTCATCATTCTTAAAGCTTTTGTTGACCTTAAAGCACACCCAAGATCAAATCAAAAACTCAGGGCACATCCCATCATATAAAGCTTATACAACTATGGTTAAAAACCCTTGATGTTACATTCAGTACTGACTGAGTTATTTTATAACTTATTAAGTGCTGAACAGTTGTGCTATTAAAGGGAGGTTAAGAAGTTCAAGGAATGGGCCCCCTCATTTTATGAGACAAATTAAAATGAACTCATGCCTTTCACAGAAACATTCCCCTCCGTGCTCTTGGGCAGGCAGCTGTTGGGCACTTCCACTCTTAATGTCTACTGACGCCTCTTGCTCTGTTGCATTTGTACCTGTCTCCCTGCTTAATTTGATCCTTTTGCATCACTCAGAACAACTGACTGTCTTTTATTGAGTCAGTATGCTATGATGGCTATTTCAGTTGAAAGTGTGTTGTGACTGACATTTATCCCCCCTCATGGAAGACCTTGTGCTCAACCACACTAACCACTGTTCAAGTCTGTCATGCCAACAGAAAGTAAGAGAAATTAGGAAAAAATAACAAGAGGAAAGATTTACACCTAAATTACACTGGCAACCGAGTTAAATGTTATCAGTGTATGCATCCATCGATTTATCTATTGAGTTTGGTTTAATTATTTTATCAAGTTTTTGGTGAGACTTTTTTTTAGTTTTGTTCAAGAAAGAAGTGATTAGATTTTTTAATATGATTCGTCAACATTTCTAGAGAATACAGATTTCCACACTTTTCAAATACTTAGCTAATAACAACTACAGTGACGATGTTTACGACCTCTTAGCACCTCCTGTTTTTAATAGTGCAGGTTAGGCTGTTATAGGCTTCCACACCAGCAGGGGGCGGCAGTACACCAGGTCCCTGTTAGCCACGCCGCCATTTGGGCTTTAGAAAAAGAAGAGGCGCTTCAGTCACTGAGCTGTAGTGGAGGGCGGTGACGTCTCCAGTTCAAACTGCATGGCGGACATTTTGCTTTAACCTATCCACGGTGCTTGAAGCTCTAGCTAACTGGCTAACTGAGATACGTCGAGTTCTCCAAAACATCGATGATACCGCGCATCATATAAACTGCTTTTAAAACACAGAAGTAATCCCATATTAAAAGTCCTCTGAGCCACTGTTTTGACGGAGCATTTCTTTATTAGGCTCACCGTGAGGTCAGCTGAACTTTGACACACTGGGCTGCACATGCAGACTTGCTCCTGCAGCTAAAGGAGACATTCAGGTTATTCAGCTGAGTAAACTTCACACGATC
The DNA here is from genome assembly GCA_036419115.1 of Scarus forsteni. Lineage (NCBI taxonomy): Eukaryota > Metazoa > Chordata > Actinopteri > Labriformes > Labridae > Scarus > Scarus forsteni. Next base: position 2,554,238 of record JAZDUH010000111.1, read on the forward strand.
ATTTATTACTGACGGAGTTCAACTACTGACCCTGCAGACCTGAAGATGACAACCAAGAAAGTAGTCGAGATCTTCTACGATGTGGTTTCTCCATATTCTTGGCTGGGTTTTGAGGTCAGTGTAGATTTCTTTGTTTGATAGACAGTAAAATAAAGTGTGATAATGCTTCATCTTTACACGGATTGTTTCTCTTTACAGGTCATGTGCAGGTACAGAAATGTGTGGAACATAGACCTTAAACTTCGTCCTGCATTTCTGAGTGGCATCATGCAGGGATCAGGTAGTAAAACTGGTTGAAAGGGCATGTTTTCATGTTGACCTATGAGGATATTTTCAAAACTAAAATCACATTATTTAAAACCAGTAATGGGATAACTCCAGTTCGTACTGTGATAAATAATTTGACATTAATCTCTCCTGACAGGTAATGCTTTACATCAGCAATTTACTGCTGATGCATATAGAGAATATTTTTGCCTCATAGTTTAGCAGGCAAAATCTGAATTTTCAGTCTTGCAGATTCCAATGGTTAAATAGAAATGTTAACTGCAGGCCAGGGCATGTTACATGTGACGTTGTGAAATGTTCATTACCCTGTACTGTACTGTGGGGAGTAAGGGTGGCACAGCAGGTGCATATGCCCCGCTGCAAGAAAGTTGCTGATTTGAACCCTGTGTGGGCTGGGGCCTTTTTCTGTGCGGTAGTTTTTTCCTCCCTGTGCATGCAAAGGTTCTCTCTGGGCATCCCGGCTTCCTCCCACTGCCTAAACACTTGGGCATTAGGGGATGTGGTTACTCCAAATTGCCCTTGGGTGTCAATGGCTCTCCGATTGGCTGATGACCACTTGCCCTAATGTCTGGAGGACAGACTTCAGCCCCCACAACATAAATAATCAGTATTATGGATGAATGTATAGTATGGAAAAAGGTTTCAGCCTTTAACTTTTTACAAAATCTCAAATATCTTAAAGTGACTGTGAGGAGAATCTGTTTCAGGTGACATAAAGACTCTGCTACCCATGAGCATGCGCAGCGACACTCGTAATGCTGCATTCCAGTAACCTCGGAACTGGGAGCGACATCATCTCCTACTTATTGGTGTTCCAGTTGAAGTCAGAAAAAAACATTCCGAGCTACTGAGCTATTGTTAGCTGTTGTTAGCATGCCCTGTGTTGTTGTATGAAGAATGTGATTATCACTATGGCAGCATTTTTGTAAATATAAGTCTTACAATACTATGTATACAGCTGATCTAGAGCGACACACCCCAGTCAGAAGTGCAAATAAATAGATTATTACAGGAGCTAAATAAAGTTCGTAAAAAATAAAGTTCACACTGGGGGCATCCATCTTTGATTGTCAACTCTGACTTTGGGGGGCGTTCCAGTTGCAGTTTCCTACTCGGAAATTCCTACTTCTGACTACAACTTGAACGCACCACAAGCCAAAGCGTGTGTTTGTTGTGATAAATGCAGCTCAGACCTTCCACAGAACTCTGCATTGCTTTCTAACTTCTTTTTTAAACAACTTACTGGATGCAAAGCGACGAGGTAATGTATCTCTTTCTAGTTACATAGCGGTAGTTTTTGATGTGTGACAAGCAATTTTTGGAAAACTTAGTATCGTAGTTTTGTAGCCGGCTATATATCGCTACTTACAGCCCGGTGCTCTAAGACGTGTCCAAATAATATAAATTTGCTCTAGTTTTAATTGTCTTGTTCCCGAAGTTGAGTATCCAGACCTGTCCAGCCCTGTCCGACCCAACCGCAAGGCTAAGGAATAGCATTTATAGATAGATTTGATGCTATGAAACTCATCTTAAAGTGTGTATTTCAATCAGGCATATATCTAAAAGTGAGACTTTTTTGTAATTACTTAGAAACTCCTCACTGTCCCTTTAAACAATTTGAAGAAAATTTATTTTTTGTGTGTGCCAAAATTTGGCGTTGCATTTGACTGAAAAAGTAATGCAAATGATTGTTGATTATAAAGAAAAAATAATAGTCAAATCCTTGATTGTTTCAATGTGTCAGTCAAAACCAATGTTAATATTAAAATCAGTAAATAACTGAGGATATTTTCAAAACTAAAATCACATTATTTAAAACCAGTAATGGGATAACTCCAGTTTGTACTGTGATAAATAATTTGACATTAATCTCTCCTGACAGGTAACAAGCCCCCTGGTGCTGTTCCAAACAAATTCAAGTACATGACTCAGGATCTGAGCCGCTTGTCGCAGTATTTTAATGTCCCCTTACAGATGCCATCTAACCCTGCTGAGACAATATTCATAAAAGGTAAGATACCATCAAACTTCAATAATCTTAAATGATATGGTGTACTGCTGAATGTTGTCTAATGTGTTTTGTTTTCGTGCAGCTTTGCACCAGGTCGTGCCTGTTGGGCTGTCTGGTCATCAAGCAGAACTCAGCTTTCCTCTTACCCTTTTGTCTTTCAGGCTCCTTATCTGCGATGCGATTTGTGACAGCGATTCGGGAGATTGAGAAGGGTGGAGATGAGAAGGTGGAGCGGGTGTCCCGGGAGCTTTGGAGAAGGATCTGGAGTGAGGACAAAGACATCACGGAGCCTGCATCACTGTCTGAGGTACAGCTTTATGCTGACTGCTTGAGAGAATCACGAAGCACTTTCCATTTTTGCCAAGAGTGTCAAAATTTCTTTTTCTGTCCGCAGGCAGCAAAGAAAGCAGGATTGTCTGACAGTGAGATTAAAGAACTGCTGAGTATGTGCACATCTGCAGCGATCAAAGACAAGCTGAAGAACTCCACACAGGAAGCTCTCGATTATGGGGTCAGTTTCTTTCAGTTCTCCTCATAGTTTAAGGCCAGACATTCAAAATATACCAAAACAATCTTTCTTCCTTCTGCTTCTTCTCAGTCCTTTGGCTTCCCCATGATTGTGTGTCATGTCAACGGCAAGCCAGAGATGTTTTTTGGATCTGATAGATTCGAGCTCATGGCCCACGTCATTGGTAAGGAAAATAAAATAAACTATCATTCACAAACATAATGTAAAAGTATTTATATCTCACCTGTCATGTCCTTAATCAACTTCTGCGCGATGCTGCTACAGATGTTGACTGTTTGCACGGGGACATAAAAGGAATGCCACGTGTCCCTTGTGTCTGTTCGGGGCATCTGCTGTGCACATCCTGTAGGATTAAAATGAGATGTTGGATACACATGACCAGTACAATTAGTGAAGAGAAGGAGGGAAACATTAGTATATAGATCTAAGACAAACTGATATCCATGTTCAGTCATGCACATGTGCATGTGTGTTATTGTTACTTCATAGTTATAAACATGCCTGTCAAACCAGCTGGGACAGATAAATCTGTTCAGACGTCAAGTAGCTAAGTTTACATGTGCAATTTTTCTTCAGTCTGATTGAAATCATTTAGACTGGAATTTACCAATCCCCTTTTTACATGGACACATTCTGATCATGCATCAAACATAATGATAATAAAAGCATTTGAGCATGAGCAGAGCAGTCTCTGAGGTCTACACTAAGAGACAGCAAGGAGAAGCTGTTCTTTACTCTTTGAAAAATAAAACGTGCTTAACTTGTCAATAAAAAGGAACTTTTCACCATTAACTTTAAGCCACCAGCCATATGAAAGACCTGCAAGTGATTCTCTTTATAAGTGTATGTTGAAAAAGATTTTCTCATTTTGAGTGCCAAATTAATTAGAAATGAGTTTCCACACAGTTTATTTTTTTCAGTTTGTCATTATGTGGTAAAGCTACAGTTACTGACTCCCATGTTATAGACGAACACTGCTGTGTGTTAGTCATTCTCCCAGAGGGACAATTTATTTCTCCACTGCTGTTGGTGACTCTTGATGTCTTTTTGTATTTTGAAATTAATCCAAATTGTGAACAGCAAGCATATTTTGGCCTTTAAGAGAAATTCAAAACCCTGTGGCTTAAAAAAGGCAACAGAAACAGTGTAGTTTGTACAGTGGGACTAATAATTATAGAGTGGGACAATCCCCTCTCCTTAAACTGAGCATATCTGAGCAGCTCTAAAAATATGCAGTTGAGTAGTGAGGAGACTTGTGTCAACACAGGAGTGCTGTTTGTAACCATGAATGAACTCTTTCAGATCAGAATCTTCAAATTGATGACTTTATGTGATGTGTTTTTATTTTGATCAAGCATTTAGTCCAATGACTCTTTCTAGGTAAACATGGATGTTGTTTAAACCTGTAAGTTAAACTAAATGAGATACATTTGCAGTATCTATTTCAACAGTGACTCTGTCAACCACTGACTTTAATTTTTGGCATGGCTGTTCATATGAATTCATATTTTTATATCTGATGAGTGTCCTTTACCTTTTAATGTAAAATATTACAAAAAAGACTTGAAGAGGACTCAGTCTTTATTCGTGTAATGGAATTTTCAAGGGGTTAACAAAACTGGATGATGAAACAAACAAAATGGTTTAAGAAAACACATATGGGATTATCTAAAACATAAAGGAGTATTAGCATACTTAACAAATGATAAATATGGATAAATGAATATGGAAAATTTCAAAACCCTTACCCTGCTACCACCTCATGTAGGCACCAAATGACAAGTGTGTGGGAGTGCAGGCTTTGAGTGAGGAGTGAACAGGTGAGATGAATCAAACTGATCAGGGCAAAGCTGCATCCAGCTACTAATCAAGGCTATCACACCGGGCCTGTTAGGTCCATGCACAGAGATAGATTGTTGTAGAACCCGAGTAGAGATGGGGCTAATGCAGCTGTCCAACCACCAACCACCAGTTACCTACATTTATCTGATGTAACTTTGAATTTTATATGTAAAGTATGTTTGCTCTGATAGCTGCTGCCATGTTTGCAGTTTATGTCTAACACATCAGGTACAGCCTGATCTCTGTGTGTCTTAAGTGCAGTGATTCTACTCTTACCTCATACACATCAGAGATCCAGCCCAAACATGAGGGCACACCATGTTGATATCCATCATAAAAAGGCTCTTTAATACAGCACATTCTCTAATTAGTCTTTATTTGGTATTTGATATGTCAGCTTTTTTTTATGTCAAACCAATATTTTGACATTTGTGCTCCGGACGAACATAACTTAAGTTTGATGCAAAAGGTTTGCACAAAGACTTGATCAGGTACAATAGGAAGTGCCATGATTTAACTAATAAAGTGTATGAACCTGTATGGTCTGTCTCTGTTTGAAGGTCATAAACTCCTTTGAAAATTTGACCTAAAAATCTCCAGTCTCTTTTTGTTTTCTGTTTAAGGTGAGAAATGGCTCGGACCTCTGCCTCAACAGTCAGCTGCCAAACTGTAAGAGAGAGAGAGAGACCTGCCTTCACTGTGCTGCAGGCTGACAGATTGTTGAATCACAATTTAATAACTCTGATTAAAACATTTAATCATTTCATTTGTCGTATCATCAGTGCCGTGCCTTGTCAAACCATTCAGCCTATTTCTCGTAGACCTGACAAAAAGCTATGTAAATATTGTACTATTGTGTGCCTAATAAAAGGAAGATCGACCACTTGTAGTTACAGAGGCTTGTCATTTTTCTGTTGAAATAAAATACTTGAAAAGGATGTTTTTGGTGGATTATAATGTAATTTTATGTTAGCCGAACTAGTGATGCAAAGTAAATTGGTGCAATAATTATAAAGTTATCCTGGAAGAGGCCAAAGTCTTGATAAAACTTTCACTACCCATCATTCATCAGCCAATCTCAGTGAATCCTGCTGACTGTTCCTCTTGCACCACCATGAGGCTTACATCTGGGTTTTATTCACTTTAGATAAATCTCTACATATATATCTATTGATCGTGCTGCCATTTATCACAGACTTTATCATTTTGCTCAGGATGAATTCACATAATTGCACTACCATCAGCTGAATTTTTTTCACCTAAATTTGTCCTTCAGTTAAAAGTAAATCCCCCAGAAAGCTCTTGAATATTACATACAAGCAAGAGATGAAAATAAAGCTCTGACAATGTAATCTTTTGTCAGGATGGACATTGTTTGAAGTAGTCAGAGGCAGGGGATAAACAGGAGGCTGAATAACCTCCAAATTTAAAAATGTTTATCTTTGAGTCAGAGTAAATATTTCTGAAAATGTTAAAGAAGATCCTAGAATAGATCTTAGGACATACAAGTACAAAGACAGGCTGAATACATACTACCTATGTACCAGAATTTAATGTTCAACAGGATAAAATAATCCCAAAAGGGAAATTCATGTGTTGCAGGGTCCAGGAGTAAGTACGGGAGTAAGTAGCATGCATCAAGGTTGGTAGAATAACACGATATAATGGATGAAGGTCAATAAACTCCAAACAACTCCCATAATCCCCCAAAGCACTGCAGTGTGAATGAACTCTATTGCTATTGTTTAGACTGGGAGAAGCAAATTCAATGCTAAGTGCACATTTACAGATTCATAACTTTGGGTACTGAGCACAGGAGGCATCAGCATGTTAGTGTCAGAACGGCAGCATGACAGACTAACCTTTCTTTTAAAGCCACACTCAAGCATACATTTTAAAGTGCCTTTTGTTCAACTAATTCCAGTGTACTATGCTGTAAGGTTTGTAAAATAATTTGTAAAATATACTTTTGACCTTTTTTTGTGTTGCATTTCCTCATGACATAACACCAGAGGTCAAACTGGTATGATTTGAGTCTTCTCTGTCCTGGTGTCCTCCTACAGATCAAATAAAGGTTTGATGTACAGTAAATTTAACTGCTTGTAGGTTATAAAGTAAGTTTGTATGTGGCTGACTTTTTGTTTGCTTAGTGAGGAGCAATGTGGGTGTAACCATCCTCTCTATTCGCGTGAGCCGGAGTGTTTAGCTCTATACAAAGATGACAGGATTTTGGAAAGATTAGACATAATCCTACCTGACAAAGTTTAGCTAATGCTCATCCAGCTGTAGGAATATCAGAGGTATAATTGGAAGATGGGTCTATTTGAGTTACTATTATTTTGTCACTCCATCTTTATTCACGAACAAGCAGCTAACAGACACACAGACAGAAGGGCATTACTCAGGGTCTGTGCTCTACACAGAAACTAAATACACCTAAAGACATGCAAGGAACAGATAAATTAATCACCATGAGACCCTGCCTTGAGGAAAAAGTAGAATCAGTGCAACAATGGAAGCCTTTGTTTCCTTCTTTGTTATCCTTCATTTTCAAAATGTGAAAAATGTTTTCTGCTCATCATAAAATGCATGCAAGTACAAATAAAACCATTTAGACCAGATTGCCATTAATTGAAGATCAGAGTTGTTTTGTACACTTAGTGTCTATGTTATTTCAGATAAATCTGTGTGCAGAATTAATAAGCATTATAAATGTCCCACAGAATCACAGAACAGAAACCACCATTTTTTTCCCTTAAATGTATAACATGACAAAAAATAATGTGAAACACATTTAGCTTAAATAAATGTTCTCAAGCTGTAAGAAAATTGATCAACTTTGAAACAAGAGCTGTCCTCAAATTTTACTAACATTCATTCATGAATCTACGGCTTATTGCATTTGTGAAATAAAACTTTACATGAAAAATTATTTTAGCTCAAGCTCATGTATTAAAAGCTCTTGATGACATTAATGCTATGTTTTTAACTCTGTAACACTATCTGAGCTGCTGTGTGTATGGATAGAGCACATTGAATAAAGTTTTCTTTATTGCTTCATCTGTAAATACAATATAGATGCACATGACTTCTGAAGTGAATATCCCTCTGCACTGAGAATGCCTCCATTTCTTTAAGTATTTTTGATGATTAAACTTCCTATTTTTGTGACAATATACAACATATTATAGCACCATTTAGCCATCTTGATGCTGTTTCCATAATAAAGGATGGCAGCTGGAGCCACCGGCACTTCTCTGTTCCATCTGAAAGCTTCAACCACTGATAATCCTGCATGTACAGGGGTCTTCACATTTACCCTCTTATTACACAGCTACAAACTTGCCCAAAGACAATTTGTCCAACACCTCAGGGTCACAATAGCAAACAACAATTATAAAAAAAAACAGTCACTATTTTCTCTATAATGCTTTGCAGCTTGCTCCATCCCAAAACTGGAATTATTAACATGCATTTTTTTTTTTGCTTAATATGGCATAAGATTTGACTAATAGTATAAACAGGAATAAAAACATGAAAATATAGTACTTAAGGACACTTGAACTTAATAAGTGTGAAAAAGTATCTAAGCTGTACCATTGCACCACATTTATATTCTGTATATTCTCCTTACAAATGTTAGGAAGCATTGATTGGGTGGGGTGGGTTGGAGCCCCTTTGGTTCCGGGGGCTGTTCCTGGGTCTGGTAGCTTTGGGGGCCGTGTGGTGGGTCACAGGTGCCCTTGGCCATGGTCTCCTTGGGTATGGGCAGTTACTTGGGTATTTGGTGATCACCTCACATGCATGCCTGTACAGATACTCAAGCTCCTGTCGAGACTTCCTGTAAAGAAGTGATTTGTCCCGTCAGAACATGCTGAGCTGGGCACTCTTAAACATCTTCTCACTTCCTGTGATGCATGCTCCCTCCATATCTCACCCATGTGGCCCCACCCCCTACTATCAAGACCCCACATCTCTAATGTCCCTGGTTTCTTACAGCCTTTACTTTCTTTATGGACTTAGATCAGCACAGCACTTGAACTGCTATCTCATTATAATTACACTACCTGTTTGTCCTCCTCCCAGTTGTCTTGTCTCGTCCTGTCTGTCACTATTTCCCCTTCTTTTGCACGGCCCTCCCCTTCAGCTCACATCAAGGGTTAAATAAAGTTGATTTGATGGAGTAGCCTACAAGGAGGGCTGGTAATGGTCACTTTAGCAGTGAATCATATTTACATATCTGTCACTGCTAGAAAAAAAAATGCATTGGTCTTTCCAACACTAACTGAACACAGTGCTCAGATGAAATGATAATGCAGACAAGGGGGAAAAAAGGAATCATTGATTGGGTCATTTATTTTTCCTCTTTATGAATGCTTGTTGGTATTGTATTTTATGTTCTTGGAAAGCTTGATTAGTCACCTAAACAACATGGTACAAGTTCGAAAGGATTGTGTATTCATGGAATGAGAAACACAACTAAAAGTGTGGGTAGCAAACAAAAAGGTTTGCTTCAATCTCCTGCTGGTGAAGCTGGTGTTCCTGTGCGTAGAGCAGCACAGTAGTCCTGGTATCAACTTAAACTCAAGTTCTGTGAGACTGGTGACTTGGGCGTCCCAGGAAGACCCCCAACAGGACCAGTTCCTCACCCTTGCTTTACTAAGGAACTGTAGGCTGTCTTCCAGAGGATTACAGGATAAGGGGATTTTTTTTGGTGGGGCACTATCCAAACGTTGGGATGTGATGCTCATTCAACAAATACACAATCTTTACAAGTCATACCTTGTTGTAATGGTGCCTAGCGATATAAAATGTGAGAACAATTTGTGCTATTAAAGGAGAGAAATAAACGTCGGAAATATCCTTTCCAAACTTTTTAGAGGAGTGTAATAACTGACAAAAACTTGACATGCTGACCAACACAAAGACAGAAATATTCTCAAGAGTATTTGGCAGATTTTTCTTTTTTAAAGAAGGGGAAGGTTGTGTGAATGAAGGGGGTTTCATTTCAATTTTTAGGATTTTTTTCTGGATTTTTCCAATATTTGATGAAATTTTACTTTACTTCTTAAATAGAAAAAAAACTTTTTAATACATATGTATTTCACTTCTGAATAATGTGGAACGTGGCCCTTACAATACCTGTTGTTCTATTACCAGAGTGATGAGCGTGAGAGCTACAAATAACACCACTTTAATGATTGAAACCAAGCCGGTCTTACTGGGTGACATAATGTTTACTCTTTAACCAGTATTGTATGTTAAAACCATTCTCTCTGAATAAATAAATAATTTTTATGCTTTTTTACACAAGGGTGAATCTACTGTTTAATACAGTGAGACAAAAGAAACTCAAGGCTCAGGTTTTTCCACTTATTTTTATTATTCTATGGATCTAAAATCTTAAACTGTGGGAAAAATAACAAAATACTGCAAACGAAAGCTTGGATCCCAGGAGATTGAATGGATGCATCTTAAATATTTATTTGCTCTTGACTAATGGCTGTACTTTGAAAGTGATTTAAGATAATATTCTTTTTAACACACCAGGTACTGCAGAGCCTGTCGCACAGGTTCTTGAGTGATGACGGCCAAACACACCTAACAAAAGACCGAGAAGTAAAAATGACAAGGAGCTGCAGGACCAGTTCTCCAGGACAAAGCAGAGGGAGGCAGGGCCACCGTCAGCCTACATCTGTCGACTTAAGAGAAAAGGCTGGGGAGAGGGCAGGACTGTGGAGGAGTGTGAACCTGATGTCAGCGTGATGCACGCCTCTAACTGAGAAGGAGGAAGAAGGAAGAGGTAAACAGATGAGACGAGGGATAAGGTGGAGGTGAGGAGGGTGGAGTCAAGAACAACACAGCAGGAAGACAAACAGAGAGCAGCACAGTGATCTCCAGAGCCCGGGCCAATCGTTTGAAGAAAACAAGACGATGAAGATCTGAACCCGGACTCCACAATTAGCAGGAAGGATGTATGAAAAGAATCTGAGTGAGTGACAGGGGGGAACATGAGCTGACAACAACTGGATTTTTTACGGATATAAGACACAACAAAAAGAGCCAAGGTAAGGACTCAGAACACCTCGAGTGTTTCCAATGACAGGTTATTTTCAATTCATGTTCAGGGGAGGTTTGAGGAACTGAGGGTCCCTGGACAAGAGCAACATGAGGCCCTTACAGAGGGGTCCCTCCAACCATACTCCAGCTGATACAAAGATGTTTTGGGCGCTCTGTATAAGAGGAGAAATATTTGATTTTGAGTGAAACAGAGAGACTGTCTGAGATGCACAAATATGCTGACAATGTTGGATGATTGAATATCGCTCACTCATCAGACCATAGACTGGAAACAACAACATAGGAAACTAATAACCTATGCAGTGTGTTTTCCTATTATTTGTTTTTTTTGAAAAAATGTTATTGTTGTTATTTATTTTTGTGATTTTAAAACTTGCTTTGTTTAAATGTGTCTTTGTGTTTTTGATTTTTGAAGTGTTTTTTCTTTCTGTGTTTCATTTGTTGTGTCTTTTTTGTTGTATACTTGTCTTAAACTATTTGCCATTGTGTTTTAAATTTGATTTTGGATTTCATATAATGGATTTTTTTCATTTTTGTATGCATCTTATTTTAATACAGTAGCTTTTCTAATTTATTAGCTTTGTTTGTGGCTTTGATTTAATTTGCTCTTGTAGGCTTTTTTTGTTCTGATATGTGGTCATGTTTCTTTCTTCTTGCTAGTGCTAACCCATTTAAAAAAATGTATGTTCTATTTTCTCTGAGTTTTTAAAGTTTGAAGGATTTTTGTTTTTGTCATGTTTTTATTTGTTATTATATCTTAAAGAAGTTGCTTATTGTATTTTTTTTTTAATATCTTTTGATTTATCATTTTTATGTTTATTATTTCAATGCCATAGTCATGTTATTTGTTGTGTTTTATTTTTGGCTGTGATTTCTGATTTGCTCTTTTCTTTTTATTGTTTTGATTTGTTTTGTGTTTTCAAATTTTGCTATTTTTTAATGGTTTTCTCGGTTTGTTGTTAATATATATTTTGTATTTGGCTGGATTTTTTTGGCATAATTTATCGGTAGGATTTCTGATTTGTTGTGTTTGAGATTTGTTGTGTTTTTAATAGCATTTGTGTTTTTGATTTGTTTTAGTTTGTTATAATTTTTGTGTTTTTGATTTGTTATTGTGTCTCATCATTTGTCGTCTTTTAAATTTTATTTCTCATATCCTGTCATTTGTAGTACCGATATTGTTTTATTTTTGTGGTTGTGATTTCTGATTTGTTGTTGTGTTTTTCATTTGTTTTTGTGTTCCGTGATTTATTTTGTTTTCTTTAAATTCACTTTAAGTGCATCTCAGTAATGTTAACACAAGCCACAGTGCTGGTGATCAGCTCTTTTCCTGTAAGTAGAGCTCCAGCACTAAAGCTATGATTAACATTGCTGCTGTAGTTGCCTGGAGTTTGGTGTAGTTCAACAACTTTCGGGCGGCACAAGCTGAAAACAGCACAAAAGGGAAAAACACTATTATTGGCACATTTACCAACAGTGTACTTTTTGTGTTGATAATACTTTGGCTCAGCACACAGCCAACATGTCCCTCCACCTGGAGTGAAGTAGTGCCAAACAAGAGGCAGAATAATAGCTAAAGCTTCTGTGTTGGTTCTCTGCATTTGGCAAGGACAAAGCTGATTGCCTGATGGTGTGCAGATTTAATTCATTATCTCAAAATCATTTTTTGTTTTGTTGAGTTTATGACTGACAAATGTGTTTTGTAAAATTTCTACTAAGTAGATACCTATTGATTTTTCTCCCATGTAACTACAGTTGGGTTCCCCTGTGATAGTCACCTCCCAGGGGGGATTCTTTAAAAGACCATCAACAGCTCACCCAGAAAGTATTTCTCTTTTCTTTTACACACATTCAAGATACATGGCCTTACAGTCAAAAGTGATTTCACATTTTAAACAATACCATAGGGCTTTGTGCACTCTCTTCCAGTAACCTCTGACAACAGCACAGTCTCAGAAAATAATAAGGCAATTTTTTACACTTGTCACCATAATGACACTTCAGAGAGTAATAAAACACATTTTTTTCACTCAAAACTGCTGATTCATGAGAGCTGCTACATTTACATTCATATCTGCTCATCTTTGTTTTTCTCAGAAACAATCATCAGCTCCAAATATTTGAGCTTCCAAACCAAAAAGACATAAACACTCACTCACAGCGTAAACAGAAAATAAGTAATTTCTTTTTACCAAGAAGCCCTTGTGCTTAACTAACCCTAATCTTAACCCTATAGACTCTTTGAGTATGGTCTGGAGGAAGTGTGAAGACTGGGAATATCTCACACCACATGATCCTCTCTTCTCATCAGAGAGAACATCTCTAAACCTGTTCATCTGCATTTTTGACCAAACTAAAACCCTGGTTGTTGTACCACACGCCCAAGACCACAGATTAGTGATGAAAAGGCACCAGCATGAGCAGTAACTAATGAATAAAATGTTGTAAGTATCACAGAAATACAGGGTTACAATTGCTAAATGGCACCCACTCCAGGCAGTATATACCATACATGACCATGGGGGGATGGGGGGTTCACCATCAGGCACAGGTAGTCCATTATCAGGGGTCACCTGGGGCTTCATGCTCCATGGGAACTCACAAAAACAACAAATTAAAAAAAACTGTTTGTTCTCAACTTGTTTTGTCATTTGTTGTGTTTTTTGATGCATTGTTGTGTTTGTTTCTTCCAAAAATTGCAGTATTTTTTTATTCAATGTGTTTTTTTTTAAATGAGTTTTCTTTTGTAAATGCATTGATATGTTTTGAGATTTTTTTGCTTGCTATTAAATTATTTTGTTTCCTGATCTGATGTTGTTTGATGTTTTTAATTCCTTGTTATGGTTTTAAAATTCATTGTGTGTTTTCTGATGTGCTGTGTTTTATACAGTGTTTTTGTGGTTATGTTTTTTATGTATGAAAGAGTTTGCTAAAGTGTTGTTTTATATATATTTTGGTTTTCTTCACTTGTGTTTGTGACCCTTATTTGTGACTGTGTTTTTATTTTTAAAAAACATTTTCTGATATGCTGTTGTGTCTCTATTTGTTGTTTTTAATTGTGTTTGGATTTGTTTTAAATGTTTTGTGGTGTTTGTCTGATTTGCATTGATTTGTTGTTATGATTTATTGACATGTAACATGATTTTTTTATTGCTATTTTTGCTTTTTCTGTTTCTTTTTTGTTTCAGATAGTTTTTACTATTGTTTTTTAATTTTACATTTTATTTTTTATTTGTTATTTTTCTTAAATTTGTTGTTGTATCTTTTGATGTGTTAATGTTTTTATCTGTATATATTTTTGCCAATGAGGTTATATTTTTTTCTGCTATTTGTCTGTGTTTTAGCAAGATAACTCAGAAAGTTATGAACAGACTTTGGGGAATGTTGCTCATGATAAAAGGAAACATTCTGACTCTGGATGTGGATCCAGGACTTTATTAAGGATTTATTAACATAGCATGATGAGGCCATTTCCACATTTCTGACAATCATTTTCCAGACATTGCTAAAAATGTTTTTGCAGAGGTTTGTGCTCTTATAGCACTGAGAGTTTTTAGATTTTTTTGTTGTCTTTAATTTATTTTTCAGTGGGTTTTGCCTGTTAGTGCCTATTGTAGCTCAGTAATACTGTACTACCCCTTTAAGACTGGCCAATTGATTTAGACCTGAGGTTAATATTCCCATTAAGAGAAAATTTTGTGGTTGGAGCAAAAAAAAATCTTTGAGGTGTCAGATTTATTAGCATTCACCCCTCTCTTGTGGCTGTAACAAAGACTGGCACTCCTTTAAGGCAACACCATGTGCCCTGATCTCAGTTACACGCTCCCTCAGACGCCTTCATACTGGATATCTTGTTAAGAGTCATGTTTCTATTTGTAGATCCAGCCAAAGAGTCTGAACAGGTTTCAGGATGACCACTGTCACGAGAACTGTTGTTTGTGATCATCCATGTCTGTTTGTTTAAGCATAAGAAAGGCTTACATAAGAATGACCAGCAAGTGGTACGTATATATATATATATATATATATATATATATAAATATATATATATATATATATATATATATATATATATATATATATATATATATATATATATATATATATATATATATATATATATATATGTATATATATATATATATATATATATATATATATATATATATATATATATATATATAAATATACACACTTATATATCTATATATACATATATATACATATATATATATATATATATATCGGTTATATATATATATATATGTATGTATGTGTGTAGTCTATATGAAATGTGAAAGAGGACAATGAAAAAAACTGTTACATTTTTGTTTCTAATCACAGGATGTCTTCACTGTCAGAAGCAGACTTCCAGTGTCAAAGAGGAGATACACTCTGTGGTAAGAGGAATTTGTTCACTAACCTGCTGCAGTCTTCAGAGTATTTGTTAAATATTCACTTAAGCTAAAGGATGAGCCTGTTGTGTGTCTGTCACCTTAAGTCCAATGTGTCCAAGACCTGCTGTGTGTTTGTGTACCTGTGTGCAGAGGTCCGCGTGTATCAGAAGGAGGTGATTGTCGTCCCCATCCTGCTGCTGTCCAGCTTCCTGATCACACTGGTCTTTATTTTCCTGCTGCGCTTCTGTCCAGAGAGGATCGACCGCATCCGCCCACAGGTCTCAAAGTCGACCAACAGGAGAGTTCTGCATGGAATTGACGGTAAGGCGCTGAGAGAAACAGAAATGTGCAACCAGTGAAATCATAAGGCGAGATTTTGTCAAATTATTTTAAAGAACCAGTGAGCCCAGTAAAGTCAGTATGAGCTGCTTTCCCCAAATGAAGATATTGTAAAAAGTTACTCTTGTAGCTCAGATTAACTTGGCTTTCCTTGTAGTGTATTCATTTTTGTCTTATTTTTTAATGACAGATTTGCACTAATACATCATCAATCTTTGATTAAAAATAATAAAATTTAAAAAAATTAGAAAATACAAGCTAATTCTTGACTAAAGGGGATGTTCTGGTGTGATAACTCCTGTGAAAACAAATGGATATATTTTTCAAGTTAAATCACAAACATAAAAACATAAATCACAAACATTTATCCATCAGCTGATGGAGACAACATTAAACATCTTGAAACCTGCAATACTATATTTTGTCAACCTTAAGAGTAAGACATACAGATGAATTTCATGAATGTTGGAAATGATAGACATAAGTTGTTGGACAAAAAAGTTGTCACATCAGTTCAAAGGTGAAGAACCAACATCTTTTTACAGGTGGGAATATGATTTCAAGGACAGAAATGATTGAACATCTTGTTTCCAAAGGCATATTTGTATTTTTAAGTAGGTTTAAATTTAAGCTGCACAATATTAAGGGGAGTTTTCTCTTATAAAAATATCATTACATTTGATTTATTGGGCCCTATTGCTAAACTTAAAGTCACCTGACAAGGCAGAGTCAAACAAAATTAAATTACAACATTTTGAAAAGATCAATAAAAAACAATAAAAAAACATACATGACTTCCTGAAAAACACAGCCAGACCGATTATGTCAAACTGAAAGGTTGGGATTTGGGTTGTGATTTCAAATGTAAAGAGATTGTAATGTAAATGTCAATGATAATTAGTAACCTGACACTCCAGATAGACATAGATAAAGCATTCAGACTTTGAATTGGATGGATCAAGCTGCACTGCAAGGTTAAAGCATCTTATCATGGAAAAAAAAATTAGACAAAATGTACAAAATGATGACATGGAAGCTTTTTTTTAATTTCTTGCCTCATTCCAAGTTCATGACAAGCAGATAGACAGAATTATTTGGACTGTGCATGCAGTGACGAGAAAGAGACAGCGGAGCCTGCTTACCGCTAATTAGCTTAGCTCAAACACTGGGAGATTATGGGAAGTGGTAGCCTGCCTCTGCCTGCAGTCATCAGATAAACTCCTGAGCAACTCTAAATGGTTCTGCTTGCTTCTTGTGACTTTTTTAAAACCTTTTTTTCCAGAAAAAAAACTGCCTTTTCTGTTCTTTGATGTTAAACATATAACTAGCTGTAAATCTTCCTGCCATTTGTCACATATGTATTTCAAGCATTAATAAAGAAAACAAAGTGGACATAATGAAATGTTTTTGCAAATGCACTAGTCTGCTTTGTCTTCTTTTAGGTTAAATTAAGGCATGAATATGTTTTTCAGGGTGATTGATCACCACTCATAAACTCCTAAGAAGAATTTAATTAACAATTTAAAGTAGGAAAAACACATTTCAATCATAATGTGTGAAACAGTGGTAAAGGATAAAACTTTAATTCTGTTAACTCTATAATAGATCATGCCATGCTTTGCTGCAAGTCGAGACAATGCTTGAAAATTGTAGTTAAAAGAACATACAAAATATAATGGCCATTACAGGCTTGTCTGTCCGGTTTTCTGCATTGTTTTGAGAGTATTTGGAAGTAGACCCTCCAAAGTGCAAGGCTAACACTAACACTATCCCACTCCATTTAAATATGCACACATTTTCTTGACCTATAGGACAACATAAAACAAAGAATAAGCTTATTTCCTCTTGAGTACAAACCCCTATTTTTTGACATCTTTAATTCATTTTCAGCGTTTTATTTTTAATATGAGTGATGTAAACTGTTATCAATTTCTCAAGACAAAGTCGCGCTATTTTAGTTGATCTTGAATCTTGGATCTTGAGATTTTAATACAAATGGATCAAACTATACTGTTTAAGTAATTCAAATGTTTCTAAAAAGGGTAACTGCAGGGACAAAGTTAATCTAAAGGTTACAGATTAAGTGTAAAAACTTGCATGTTTAACTCGGTGTTTGTGCCCTCTTGCAGGGGAAATCTTCTCATATGTAAATGCTCCCTGAGTTATCTCCACCGATACTTCATATCAGTCTCTGTCTCTTCCTCGATCCCTGTTTTACAGCTCCTCCTGGTATCAATGTCCTGGAACATGAAAGTATTGCTCTGGATGTGCCCAGTTCCTACTCCACCTTCAACCCTCCGTACACTTACCCCTCGAAAAACAACCCCACACCAGCTGTTCCACCCATCCTACACACCAACCCCCCTCAGCAGAGCTTCCAGCCCAGTTTTACTCCTGTGGTCCAGCCCCGAGAGCTGCCCCGTCAGAGGCTGCCAGAGTCCTTCAACCTGGTTCAACCTCTGCCTGCAGCTTTCTCCCTGCGCTCCGACTCCTCTGTGTCCCTCTACAGAGCCCGAATGGAGAACAGGAACGTGGTGCTGCGAGTTCTGAATGGTGAGATGGTTCAGCTTAAAGTTAGAGGAAGTTGTTTACACTTGAGAGAAGCTTTTTGAGGAAATGTCTTATGTCTAAGCTCATGTCCACGCTGATCTTAAATTATTATTAATTTTTACTATTGACAGATTGATTCAGTATCTGATCTTGTCAAATCAAACTGGGGCATGGAAACCACCTTGCAACTCTTCATTTGTCCTCATTGATATTTATTTTGAGTTGAAGGAAACAACTGTCTCTGTCAGGGAAAATCTTACACCTCCAAAACCACATCATTTCTCTTTAATGAATAAATAATGTATTGTGATTAACTTGGATCCTTTTAATTTGGTTAACATTTAAGAAATCCACCCAGAGAAGTGGATGGTGATCAATCACACAGTTTAAAGGAAAAATAAGAACATGAAGAATGTAGGTGCAAAGTTTTGCCTACAAGCTGCAAAATGAGATTTCTTCATAAAAAGCAGTGCACAGCAAAATCTGCTTTGACATATTAACACTTCTTAAGTGTCTGCATGAGTCCCCATCCAGAGTTGCTTTTACTCTTCTTGGAGAATTATTTTTTTTTTAATAAAATCTGATCAAGTGTTCTTGTTGGCTCTGTTTTTGGAGTTAAATTTAACTTTGCAACACTGAACAGTGTTACTTTTCATCAACACTTCTATGTAGTGTCAGGAATGCACTCTCAGTGTTTATCTTTAACCACTTAAGCGCTAACTCTATATTTGCACTGCAAAATGTAAACATTGCTGTATTTGCTTACTGTATATTAATGGGAAAAATAGCTGAAATAAAGATAGCCTACCATAACTGGTTACAGTACATATTCTTAAAAACAAAAATAACTGCACTGAAGTTTTCAGATGTAGGCTTATGACATCTCTTTCTTCTTGTTCTTGAAAATTTATTTGCCAGGTTTGCTATTATAAAATTATTTTTAGTTTATTTTTAGCCAGTCAGTGTTGTTAGAATTACTTCTTACTGTTAAGCAGAAATATTGTAATGGGTGCTGTGAGATAAGCTAGGAAGACTTCAGAACATCTAAGAGGGGCCCAAAATCCCCTACTTTCCATGAAGTTTACACAGGAGCTTGATACATATATCATGTAAATGGACAGACAGACAAAAAACAAACTACAGCACAAGGGCTTCAAATGTGAATGCATCCTTGGATCTGATGTACCTTTTTCTCTCTCGTCTTGGTCTTTTCCTTCAGACTCTGATGAGGCCACAGAAAGACATAACTTCCTGGGTTTTGCATCCTTCCTGGCCCAGCTTGGACCTCATCCCTTCTTACCAGAGCTCCTTGGCGTGGTCTCCCTTCGAGCTCCTCTTGTTACAGTTGTTGAAGAGCTGGAAAATAGAGACCTGCTCAGCTACCTGTGGAGATGTAGACAGGTAGATATAAAAGAATATACTGCAATGTGCTCTCTCTAAATAAAATTGTATTGCACTGCCAGCACAGCAAATATTGCTTAATAACCCCCAGGTAAACACTAACCCAGCAGACTATCTACACCATGTTACTAACACAGTGACAGCAATTTCTTAATCAATCTAGACTCTACAAATCTATTTAGGAAAATGACTTCGCAATACCTGAAAATTCTATTTATTGACACATTAGACTGTTTTGTCTGCAAAAGGCCCTTTTTTTCTTCTCTTTGTGATCAAAATACTGAAGTTACCCTTTTTAATTTTTGTGCAGAAATTATAAATTGATAGCCTACAGCATTTAATTAGCAAGAGCCTGTCTGTGTTTTGTGTATCCTGATGTAGTTTATGTATGTTTTCATCTATGTGAAATGGGGGAACTCTTTAACCACTTGGAAATCTTTTAACCACATGATTTGAAGAATGACTGTATTATTAAAACAGTGAATTACTCATGTCAATTATTTTTCCTCTAGGAAAACGTGAATCCTCCATGTGAGATGACAGAAAGAAGAATATTTACAATGGCCAAACAGGTGTCCTCCGCTCTGGTAAGTATGCCAATGTCCTGTTCAGAGTGACTAATGTTTGCTTTCTTAATCACAGACACATTATACCAGTCCTGACAACAAACTTTCTTTCTGAACGGCAGGTCTTTAAACAAATGCTAATATTATGCTAACAAGCTAGGATTAGCAAGGGCCTTATTAACAACATGCAAAGCCATTGGTTAGTCCACTAACATTTAGTTGCACTTGAAAATAAAGACAAAGCTGATAAGAGCATATAATTGATGTCTGATGTTAGAAGTGACATCTGTTCTCTGCTTAGCATTCAGAATGTGATGCTAAAAACAATGCTAACACATCACTGTAATAAATGCTTCAGTCAGCAATGATTGTGACTACTTACAACCCAAGTTTTGCTAGTTAGTATTTGCTACATGGCTCTTTACTCAAATTAAGACTAATGGGAGTGTCAGGATTTGTTGTTTTTAAGATAATTGAGAGAAATGGGGATGTTCAGAGCATTTAATCAAGTCAAGCCTGAATTGAAATTTGGCTCTAAACCGGGACAAACTCTATGCGCAGGAAATTTTCACCATCAAATGTAAGAAAACTGTGGCAGTTCCTCACCTGCAATAAATAAATAAAATGAGACAAAATTATAAAATAGATTTGCCCAAAATAGTTACATATAAAGCATGTACAAGGTTGCTGAGATATCATAGCCTACTGGAGAACTGAATGATTTCCGTTCTCTTTGAGGACATTTCTATTTAGTTAACTATTCAGATTAACCCTTGCAGCTCTGAGCCATTTTTTTGCCACCTTCAGTCCCCTTGGATTTTTTTTCTTTGTAATAACAAAAAATTAACTCTCCCAGTTATACAAGTCTCACATAGATCAGGGGTAAGCAAACACTTTCTTGTTGTTACATAGTTTACTTAAGCCTTAGCTATGAGGATGCAAAATCTATAAACACAAATACTCTCATTCCTTTTTGTTCCTTCTAGAAGTTTGTGCCACTTTTGGAAGTAACTTTTGTCCTAAATGTTTAAAAGGGCCACATTACATTTCTGATGAACAAGTCTTGTCTCTTGTTTACCTTTGGTTGCTTATGATTGGACAGTGACTATGATCAAGAAAACAGAAAAATAAGACAGTGGGCACATTTGATGATCAGTGGACAGAAAGTGGGCACTTTTTCTTAAAACACTGCAATTAAAAAAGATAATTTATTACATATATATCGTTATGGATCCACAAGTACAAAATTTCTGGAAAAAGCCCTCACTGCATTTCATAGCTGGATTAACAAGATCTGGAAGCAATATATCTGAGAGGACTGCGCCCACAGATTTACTAAAGAGGCAGCTTTTAAACACAGATGCCCCGATGAAGGTCCATTGAAAGGTTCCAAAAATAAATAAATAAATAAAGTATGTGCTATAGCTTGAGGTGCCAGCAATCAAATGGAGTTTGGAGGGTTAAGGAAGGGATTTAAGAAGATGAAAAAAAAAGTTATGTCACATTCACCAATCAATAGACTCCATTTTCCTCTAACTTTTTTAAACTTTGTTTTTTATCACTATTTTGTCAACCACAAAGTCAAACTGCATTTATCCTCAAATACTCCGTAGTATGTGTTTCAAATATTGATCCCAATTTAGCTGCAACATTCTGTCTGTGAACGATACAAAAGTCATGACAGATTTGTTTTCTTTTGCTGAAATACCACATCCATCAGAGTCTAAACCTGTTGTATCTCATCTGTTTGAACCATTAGGAGTTCCTTCACAGCAAAGACCTTCTCCATGGAAACATTCGAGCCCGCAGTGTGTTGGTCAGTAAAGAGCACACAGCCAAGCTTTGGGGTCTGCATGGGGTCTACACAAGGAAGAACCAGGGAGCCACTCAGAAAGATGATCCCAGTATGAAGAAATGGCAGGCACCAGAGCTGCTCGCTCGCAGACCTGCCACCCAGAGAAGCGATGTGTGAGTTTTTTCACTTCATGTCTCTGATACAGACTTAAGGACACTTCCTTCTACATGGATGATATTTTATTCTGAATGTATATTATTTAGAGTGTTTTATCAGCTCAAGACTAACCCTCTTTTCTCCTTTCTCTCTAGCTGGTCATTTGGCATCTTACTCTATGAAATGGCAACATTAGGTGAGTTTCCAAGTGGTTTTCAGTGGTCTTACATAATACCTAAAAAAAACCCTTAAAGTTATATTTTTATTTTGACTTTGTGATGAAAAAGGTCCAAATATTCCATTTTGCACCATGACAAAACTGAAATCAGTGTTGTTGGCTAAGCAGGGAAAACCTCTTTGGGATTTCTGTCATTTTGCACCTTTGTATTGCACTACCTCAGCCTTTGACTTTTTTCAATATTAACAGAATTAAAAATTATTCTATCCATCTGCATCCATCTCTATCCATTTGCTTAAAGAATTTTGACATTCCTTGAATACATAAAAATTGTAATTCCACAGTGCCTTACCTGATAGAGCAGATATCCATGTTAAACATCTTTAATTTCTTGCCAGGTGAGGCTCCTTATGCTGAAATCCCAGCACATGAACTCCTGCAGTTTCATCAGCGAGGGAAAAGTCTGAAAAAGCCTCAAAACTGTTCAAACACGCTGTAAGTTTCCAATTCAAGTTTCATTTCTGCCACACAAACAAACCGTATGACAGTTTATTACCTTAAATACTGCACGCTTCATAGCTTACTTTTATGCCTGTCTCTCAGACACTCCATCATTAAGGCTTGTTGCCAGTGGAAGGATCAGGATCGACCAACTCTGGCAGAGGTGAGCCGTAAGCTGCTCTCAGGAGATAAAAGTGCATCTGATAAAGTCATGAAGGTGTCAGGGCCGGTTAACATTGAGCAGTACCTGCAGGAAGCCGGATATGGAGAATCTAACAGCTACACCGTTTTTTGATCCAGGCCTGGACCAGCAGCACAAAGTATAAATACACTGCACTATTCTCAGACACCCCAATGGTGCACTTGTTGAACAGTATCTATAAGGTGCAATAAGTGCTTTGGACACTAAAAAAGTTCCTTTGTATTTGTGATGTACTTTTATGCTTTATCGACAGCCAAGAAAACGTTACTCCTGTGTTAATCTTGAATATTTAAAGGTAAGGGAAATAAAAACAAAATGATTTAGAGGTATAAAAATGTGATATGTAAACTTGATCAATGTCCAGCCCCTACATCCTGCACCTGTAGCTGGTGCTGTAAATATATGATAGTTTACAGATCTTGTTTACAACCTGAAGCAAATATATGTAAATGTGTATTTTATGTTAAATAGAAACCTCAAGAAAACATGCATCTGTGGATTTTACTTACTCTGTAATTTCTCTGTGATTGTGAAGAATTTCCATTTTTCTTTTAATCTAGAAGTTTTTTTTATGTAAAGGTGGAGGTGGTTTTGCAATGACGAAGCCTTTTCCCCTCATGATAAATTATTTTAAGTCTCTTTCTTAAGATGACACAGTTCATTTTCAAAGGAAATCAAAGACCTGATGATCAGATTGCACATCATCCACTGTCCTGTCCTCTCCAAAGTAAGGCAGAGAGCCCAAACATACGTCATACAAATAAAAACGTGTTTTACTGTAGCAACAGGACATATTTTTGTAAAACGAATGGCTGCTCAAGCATATTTGGTTTAACCTCAACAACCACTGTGATACCAGGAAGTAAGCTGGGTGCAAAAACTAAGCAAAGAGAATGTATGGATGCATGACTGCCTGGGTCATCCAAAGTTTTTACCACTTTCTGAAATTATTCTAAATACATTTAATGGAAATGAAGGGCATGCTTTCTGTATTAAAGCCATTTTACTGTCTTTGAGCTCAGTTCATGCAGTTATTTCTGAATGACAGCTAAAAATGTGAATAAGAATATGACACACTTACCAACGAACTACAACGATCGGATGTAGACAAACACACATAAACATACAGGTCCTTTAACAGGTATTTTTTATTGGTAGTACTGCATACATACAGAGCACTTCCACTCAGCCCTCAAGAGAGCAAAACCATTAAAAATACCTATTTTCAGGTAGTTTGGTTGGTTAAAGCTACAAAAACTAGATCTTATCCATGAAAAAATAACTTTGATTGTAGTAGAAAATGAAAAAGGTACAAAACTAAATTTTTAATGACTGGTACATGTAGAAGGAAGTAAATAAAACACCAGGCTGCATGAGTGTCCTCAGCTCAACATGGTTGCAGCCTCGATAAACATCTATGGTAAATGAAGGCCTTGTTCTTACTTCAGTGTCAAATCTATACTGTAGCAGAAGAAATAGGTTTGTTATGCTTTGAACCAACATAGAGGTCTAGCTTGACGTGCACCTCCTTAAAACTGTAACTACGCCCTGCAAGAAAAAAACTGCAAGGCCTAGGATTGAACACTGTGTCGTAACTGCTCGTCTCTGAGTAATGTCAACCGGCATTTTGTATGTGCCGTCCTTTAATAGAGCAACAGCAGAAGATGAACCAGCAGGTTGTGTTCAGATCACATCATTCTGGAGAATCCTACTTGGGAGCAGGAAATGATTTCAATGTAGAGAAATGCTTTCTAAATGCTGGAGTTTGTGGCTGCGGAAACCAGTTAGGTTTGGAGGACAGCAAAGTAATTTCCAGTCCTATAGTAGTGACAGACATGGCCTCAGATTTTAATTGTTCACGGAGAAATGGTAGCTTAAATGTATTTGAATCTCTGTCTGAAATACAGAGGAGCAGAGTACAACAACAATCCTCTGTGCTGAGACTATTTTGTAGGAGGTAAGACTTAACTAGGCTACATATAGTAAACAAATGTATCTGGTCAAAATCTATAGTAATAAAGATCAGAGTGATTATTTTTCTTCAAAGGTAAACGTGATTTGCAAAAGCTAATGTCAAGTCAAACAGTCTATGAACTCAATATCACGAGTATTAAGTTTCAAACTTAATTTGAAAGACGCCTCAGTGTGACCTGATCAGGTTAGTAGCCATGTCAATCACAAGTCTGATAATAATATTCAGGACAATCAAATGATGTAGTTCTGTGTTCCACATAAATGTTGTAATTCTTAGCAACCACCATTTACAAGGCATGAAAAGGCTTTAAAACTCATTAGAGGGTTAACTTTGCAGTATAACTGTTTTTTTTGCCTGATTCAATGTTCATGTCTTCAGTATGTGCAGAACGAGATCTACCTCACAAAGAAAGACTCAAAGACAGTTTGGTCTGTGGAGGCACAGACCAGTCAGCATCCTTTAAAGAGAAAGTGGTGGAAGCCAGAGATTAGCCTGGATGCTGCCTGCAACAATGGCAGATATTTTATCCCTCACCTGCCAAGTTTGATTTGCAAACTGACTTGCATTACATCCTTTACCTCTCAGTAACTGCACCTGCAAACTACATCATCTGGTTGGTCCGTGATCAATTAACAATCTTCTCATCACCTTCCAGAAATGTCTCTAAAAGGGTCTGTCCTCCCAAAACATTTGCCACTAGTTCTTGCCAAAATGACCTTGTAAAAAAACTCTGTCGACACTTGGGGCTGTCTTTCTGATCTGACAGCTGAATAGTAGGTCACTGAGAATTTGATTTGTACCTTAAAAAATAAAAATTCAATCTCATCTCATGCTTGTGTTTATTGGGCTTTTTTGAGACATTTGACCAACAAAAAAACATTTAAAAAAATTAAATATACCAGATTTTCCGGAATCAAAGTATGCCACAACTCTGTTTGAAACCTGAAACGATCTCTGGCATACACATTTTCGTATACAGCCTCTACATAAGACTCATGTTTTTACCTCCCTTTAAAACAGATAAAATGAATATAAATGCATTATTTTGCACTTGATTTTATGGAATAATATCTTTTTAAACTTACTTTGGGATAGTTTGCTTAAAACACTAATGTGAAAACACTAATAAATGATTGTTCTCTTTTTGTTCATTAGACAGTATAAAATAATACAAAATTCATGTTCAAATCAAACTGTCTTGTTTTATTTTTTTAACTGTGGGAATTAAAATAATCAAATATTTAGTGATTATTTAAAATATGGTTTCATTTCTACTTATAAATCTTTAAATTCTTGTAAATAACCTCTAGCTACCTACCTGCAGTAACTCAGAGGCTCATTGGGGGGTTGCAACCGTTACCTTGGAAAACAGACTGCAACTCTTTATCACTCTACTCTGGGTGCTGAAATGTTGTTGCCTGTGCAAACTATCAGAGCGTAGCAGCACCAGACTGAGTACTGCGAGGCTGACTCAAGTTCTAGTGGAGTGCTGGTGGGGACACCAACACATGGGTATGACTGTCCCAAACGTAAGGGGCACTACCTCCAGCTGCAGCATAGATTTGATGCAGAAGTATAAACCTGGCTTAACGGGTAACTACTAAAAGACTGACACATATTAACAAAGTTAAAGCACCGTTTGAAATCCAGCAAGAAGGCAACATTTCTTTTTTTAAAATTCCAATGGGTGAACGGTCCTGACTTGAGACATAGCACCCATTACTGCACACTGGCAGGTTTGCACAGTTTCACAGGAGCATACATAAAAAAGGTTTCTCTACTCACAGTAACAGAATAAAAGAACTAAAAACACTACTGACATGGATACAAACATAAAAGTATACACATGTTTTTGCACATTCAATGTCCAGAAAGTAAACTGTCAAACCTCATTTCAACTAAGATTGAAGTCTTTTAAAAACATCCAGACCTCCCTCTGTCTGCATCACTCACGCAGTGTGTTGATGGAGGCACAAATCTTAAGAGCAGGGCCCAGCTTGATGTTCATGGTGGAGATGAGATGATCCTCTCGTAGGAGCATCAGAGCCTGCCCGTCTATTTCCTGCGACAGAAACTGAGAAGCCAACTCTTCACAGCCTTAAAGAAACCACAATAAAGACGGTTTTAGAACAAACAAAAACGGGTGGTGTAAAACTTAAAAACCTGGGATGAATGCCCCAACACTGACCTTGAAGTGAGGAGATAAACCTGCACACTTCCTCAACGCTCCACTGAGAGGGGGTTGCTGAGAGGAAGTTAGCGCCCTCTAGTGGAGCAGGGTTGTTAGAGGGAGGAGCGCTGTGTTCAGCTCTTGAGAAGGAGTGTGAGGAGTTTGGGGAAAGTGATGGAGACTCGTCCTCGTCTTCATCTTCTTCCTCCTCTCCATCACTTGAAATATCATCTGAGCGGCTGGACTCAGAGTGACACTGCAGCAGAAGAGTTCATTAAAGAGGTCAAATTTACCTCAAATCAAGTTCATAAGTTTATTTTAATGACTGCTGATCACAATTACTAAAATCCAAAAAAAACCATTTAATTTTCATAAAGTGAGTGGCACTGATAGTCCTGTACTCTCTCTCTGTCTGAGATGTTTTGTTAGAGCTCCTGTCCTGTTCAGCCTCCATTCTCCATGAGGGCCCAGAACGCTTTAATTGGTTTAAAGGTCAACTTGGTGGAAATTCGCCAGTTCAGCTCTGCTCTGCTCCATATTGTCAACAACTCTGCATTCATGAAACGTTAGCTGATTTAAGTAGGGTTTTCACACTAAGCAGAGAAAATAACTAAAACATGAGGAAGGAAATTTTCAACTTCGTCACATCCAAAGTGTTGCATCCACCACCTGCTCTGAGGACTACAGGCCTGATATTTTTCACTAACAGTGTGTCAGAGTTGTTGTCTGTAAGTTATGTCATTTGGCAGTGCAGCCAAATGTGCACATTTCACCTAAACAACTCACTCAGTGTCTTTGTACACTCGCTTCTCTATGTGCCAGTGAGCGTAAAGAAGCACAGGGCAGAGGACCGTGAGGGATCATCAAATGGCCCTTTTCCACTAACACGCCTCGGCCCTACTCTACTCGGCTCTACTCGATTTGCAGCGTGTTTCCACTAGCCTGGTACCTCCTAAAACAAGCTAGTTTTAGTACTTACTCCGCTCTGGTGTCAAGCGAGCTGAGATGACGTCACCGACTGCCGGTTATTGATTGGTCAGACAATGTCGTCATTAATGAGTCATGTGCGCGTCGACCTAGCATGCTAGCGGTAGCTACCATTAGCTTACCCACATCAGCTTTTCATTGCAGCTCGATTGCTCTTGTCCTCAGCTTCATTCTGTTGTATAGCTTCCAAAACTCTCCTGTGCTTCTCAAGGGGTATTCCTTCTTACCACCTGCAGCCTTTTTCTGCTTTTCTTTTTTACTAGGTTTGTGACAAAATGCCACAGATTGTTGTGTCGGCTCAAAATGATGTCACCGCAGCCGTTTACATCTACACTGCACCCCGTACGGCAGGCGACTGGGGCTTATGGAAAAGCAGCACAAGGCGAGTAGAGTAGGGCCGGGTAGAGTCACGTAGAGTAGAGTAGGGCTAATGGAAAAGGGCCAATACACTTAAACTGCTTTCACACTAAAATTAGAGGGTCAACGAGGGTTATCCTGCTAACAATCGGCAAGTGACGTCTTTCCAACTGTAAGCAGACCTGGGTCTAATCACCAGTCTGAAAGGATTATCAGTGAGATTTTTGTAATCCAAACGTTGTATTGTTGAATAATTTGCACGTTCTCTTCCATCTGTGGTCCAAACTAATGTTTTCATTATACAAATTAAAGTGGTTAATCGCTTGAGATTTGGGTTATGATGACTGTTAACGTGGTGATTGTTTCTCTGCATAAAGCTGTAAGAGCCCCCGCTTCAGCATAATGTGTTGTCTACATATCACTGCTTCCTTTCACTTCCCTTCTCAGTGCTAAAACTATTTAGATATTTCGAGCAAAAGGTCATCTACATTGTTCGACAAATCTGTTATCAGGCCATCAGGTTCAAGAGCAGCGATCATCAGTTGTTAATCACGCATAATGCTGTCTGGGAGCAGTAAAGGGAATAGGGACTAATTCCCAATCTGAAAGACTAAGAAATACAGTTGTTGCAAAACCCCATGGAATCTGAGAGGAAATACTACTTGATGATTCCTGTGAAAACAAAGTGACAGAGTACAATATTCTGAGTGTCACTCCCTCTGTGCGATTGAGTTCAGACAAACTGGTGTAATACAAAAGGTACAAAATAATATACTATTGTTTGAATGGCATGTACTTAGGAAAACACCAGTGATGACTTGACCTGCCTTCTTTTACCTGAAGAGGGACCCCACCCATGCACACCCATGCACAGGAAGAACAACTTCACAGAGAAAGTCTATTCAACAGAAAATCAAACCACACACCTTCTTGCTCTGAACCAATGGCACTAATCATAACTGCAGTTTGGACATTAGCTCTGACGAGCACCAAGGGCAACATTACAAGACTCTAGTTATCTGTTTGATTAGTTATTTTGGTTGCTCACTTGCAAGGAATAAAATGCTTTATCATTTCACAGAGTTAAACGTAACAAAAAGGAATATGTTTGTTTCAAATGATTTTGTTGAGGAATTGTTGAAAATACAGAATATCATCAGTTTTGCCCTTAAAGCATTAGGCTTTACCTTAACAGGTAGATGCCTGTCTGACAGCTTGTTGCAAGAGATAGTAGAGCTGCCTCTGCGAGAGGGGCCTCTTCTCCTCTCAGCCGGGGCTGAAGGTGGTGTCACAACTGAACCGCCTCTTCCTCTGCTCGACTTAAAGTGTTGGCTGCAGCTGACGTTATATCTGTGGAACCAGGAGAATGGTGAATAAACATGAAGAGATGTCTGAGGGTTTTTTTTTGAAAAGATGTTCACGGACATACTGTAAATGTTTGGATATTTATCCAGAACTTTTATATCCTGCGTAATGTATTAATTATGTAATCTACCTTTAAATTAACATTATTATTATTATTATTATTATTATTATTATTATTATGATCAATGGACATATCTGAACACAGTTTCAGCACTTAACAAATGTGCAGAGACCACTAGGAGGAGGTGGTCTTGGCTCACTTCCAGTTGACTCATGGAGTGGTTCATTAGCAGTGGGAAGGTAACTAGCCAAGCAAATGGCACAAACAGGCTAATGGCTCATATAATTTCACTGCTGTAGCAGTAAAAGCAACAGCAGCAGTGATGATAATAATGGAAGTAATATGGCTATCTAGCAACTTTGACTGCAACTGACAGCAAAATACTACAGGTAGAAATAATAATTTGGATCCTAGAGGGTCACTTTCTGTGCTCAGGCATGACATACCATGACAACAGTAACAAGTTAACATTACTGATCATGTTGTCAGCAGAGCATCATCAGACTCAAAAATGTGTTTTAAACAAAAATACAGTCCAGCTTGTTTAAACAGAGATGTTTGATCATTTTCAATCATTTAAAGCTCTAGTTTTATAGAGCTGGGCTCTACCTGTGTCCTCCTTGATTGACAACAGCAAGTCTAAAAAGCCTCTCTTTTTTCCATTCAATTTTAAATCTTAAATTCTGTCAACGATCAATATGCTAAACTGTATTGTGGAGTGGAGCAAGGTCATTTGAGTTCCACTCGTTTGGTTTATAGCTTGACTTCCTAACTGGACGTGGCCATATGTCCTTTCCCATAGGAGAGGAACAGACTGTGACGAAATGAGGTAAAGACAGCCCTGTCTTTCTGTGCAGCTAAGCTACCCAAACAGAACTGCAGCGTGAACATGAAATGGTAAATGAAAAATGCATCAATGCCATATTTGTTTTTAACTGTGAATAGGAACAAAGCAACACATTGTTGGTGTACAACTACCGTAAGTATTGAAAGGCATTACAACGAGATTTAATTGTTACTGTGATTTCCCTGATAATGAAAATAAGATACTAAAGATTTCTGCACTCTATAATCTGGTGTGTTTGTTTGTCAAATTGTTTTGTTAGATGTGGTGCACTGTTTTATTGTTTTTAGCATTTTCATGGGTACAGGAGAACATCAGCACCATGTCACATACAGTTACTTTACTTTTTATTTAATACTTTCTTTCTCATATTTACATATGTTTATTTTTAAATTAAGGATGAACAGTACTAGATTTTTCTCAGATTTTTCTTAACGAATTTAAGCTGACACAAACATCATACCAGTGACAGGAAATAACAAAATAGTGTTTGTGGTTAATGCTTATATTATATGGACATTTTATGTCAACGCTAACAGTTAAATCAAGCCTCATCTGCCATTTTTAGAGCTACTAACAGTTTTTACCAACCTGCTGACAGAAAATTGGCCCTACTTTCTCAAGGCTTAGAATTTCTATTGAGATTAGTTTTCAAAAATATCCACAAGCTTCCTGCTGATAATTAAAGTTATAATACTGGCAGTGAACACATGGAGACATTTTCATATCTGCACATACCAGTATAAAGCTCATGAGGCTATTATCTGTCAATACCAATATCATACTGCTAAAAGTGTACATCTATATTTTCATTACTTTTTGTGTTCAAAATGTTTAGAAAGCTAAGGTGTTGGATCTGAGAGAGTTTGATTAGTCCACGTGTTGAAGTTGCAAAATCCATTAGTAATTAAATTTAACACCGATAATCCACATTATCAATCAAAATAAGTCTTAACCTTGTTTTCTTGTTACATGTAGTAACCACGCTGTAGTGAATTCAAGCAGTTTTTATGATGTTAAAAATGTGTTTCAAGGAAAAACTACAAAGCTGAAGTTTCTCATACCTCTTAGCACAAGTGTTTGAACAGAATCTCTTCGTCCCTCTGAACTGGGTGGCAGGGGCGAGGCTTGAACAATACTCGCACTTCAACACTGACAAGACAAAAAAAACTATGTCAAAAATAAAGCGACACTTTGCATCTATTTATAGAAAATGCAGGTAGTTTCAGCACTTACATGGGGTACCATTCTCTGCTCGGCCGACAAGGGCAAAATCTCTGTCTTTGAAGAGTCCAGCCACCTGTCATACACGAAAAATGCTGCTGTGAGGATTTTGTACATGCAACACGTTTTATATTAAAAACCTGATTTCATAGAGACGGCTCACGTACAGGGAACGGCTCAGCACCTTCCTGGATTACAAAGCCCTCGATGAGGTGGGTGAGGACTTGAGGTTTGACCACCGCATGGGGGACTGGTGCTCTGTCTTTGTCCCCATGACCCCCTCTCAACAGGGGCAGAGGCAGAGAGAGGGTGGGAGGAGATGTGAAGGCGGCTGAAGTATGAGGAGCTGATGAGGATGACAAAGAAACAGAGAAAATAATGAGAATCAAACTAAATTTCACTGCTTACAGTTACATTTTAAGAGCTTGTAAAAGTGTCTGACGCTTGATTTGGAGACAGCAATACCAAATACCTGAATCCTTCATAGGTGCAGGGGATAAGGGGGGAGCAGAGTCTTTCATGGGTGCAGAGTCTGAGGATTCTGTCACCATCTCATTTGAAGCATCACAGTCAGATTTCCTTTTCAGAGAGCCCATGGCAGGTTTTATCTGAATAAATGTGAGGAAAATAAATGGAGGAAAGTTTTACAACTTCTTAACATAGTATGATGGGTATGACCTGTGTTACAGAACACAGATATACCCTTTCCCACTTTTTAACACATCCCCTGTGGTCTGAATCAGCAACCCCTGACCATTTTGTACCACTGTACAGTTCTTTTTAAGAAAATACTGTTGCAGATTGTCGGGGGGGAGAGTACAAACACACATGTGCAGTTTGTAACACGCCTTAACAAAGGATCAGAGAAAGTCATGGGCTTGTTTCTATACCAAATTAAAATGGACATTTATGAAGACTCACTGTTTTAATCAGCAGCTGAACAATGACATTTAGGAACAAAGTCCCCTGAAAGGCACCAGTTAACACTGTCACTGATTAGACCACAACACTTCACAACAATAGAAGTAAATGTAAAAAAAAAACTGTGCTCAGTGTGTTTCATTTGTTAGCATCAGTCAGAGCTAACTTGGTGTTTCTATTGATTGTAAATATTTATCCCATTGGTTTTGACCTCTGAAGTCTCCCTCCAACTTGAAAAGCTGAGCACACAGTGTGCCATGAGTGTCCTTCAGTAAAACAGATCATGACTAGAGTCTTACCTTTTTTTTCCATTACAGCTGTCACTCAAAATAAAACACCCTTTGCTCCCTTTTATTTAAGAAAGGAGAATGAAATTAATCATTTTCATTTCTCTATGGCCTGGTACCAAACAATCCACTACCAGGTACCGACTCTGTGACTGAAAAGCTCTGGTCTAAATAAAACTTCTGTGTTTGGTAAAAAAAAATGTGTAAATCACAAAAGGAAGCAAAAATTACAAAAAAATTCACTTCAATGTGTCTAAGGCCCCATCCACACGAAGACAAACTGAGGTCTATACGCATAAGTTTTCTGCCGAATCTGCGTATCGTCCATAAGAAGACAGCGTTTTGGGGGTCTGTAAACGATCATTTTTGAAACCAGGTTCCAGAGTGGAAAGATTTTGAAATGCCGTATACGCAGCTCCGTGATTACTGGCTCTCCGCAAGTTTTCAGATACGCTTACATCATAGTTTCATATCTTCATTGACACACATGCTGCAAGTGCGCATGCCCATTGTTTTTTCATCGGTTTCCGCTTGTTTCTGTCATTTCGTTACAGAGCCCCTAGAGGTCTGGCATGTGTTTTACAGCATTTTCATGCGTATCGAGTGCAATCATGTAGACGCACACATTTTCTGAGATGCCTTTGTCTTTAAGCGTTTTGTCTTTGTGTGGATGGGGCCTAAAAAGAAAGTACTTTCTATAGTTTATTTTTTAGTAAAATGTCTTGAAATGACACTTAATTGAAAGAAAACTGATTTCTAGCTCAGTGATCTTACCATAGCACTGTTGTTGGAAACTGCGTTCATGTTCCCTCCAGTTGCACCTTCCTGAGCGGCGCCACTTCTTGCTTGCGCCAGAGCCACCACCTGAGCACTCCCTGCTAAGCCCTGCCTCGCTCCCACCAGCTGTACAGGGATGTGAGGAGCGCCGTGACCCCCAGCTGCAAACTGGCTGTTGCTCGGTGGTGCAGGCAGAATGGGAGGTGGGTGTCGAGGGGAGAGCTGCACAGGTAAGCGGTGTCCCTGAGCTGTCTTGGGTTGGATTGGCACTGGGCCTTTTTCTGCTGTCGTGCTGGCTTGTTGGAGCGGCTGGACTACCAGAGTCTGAGTGTTTACGTTGGCTTTGGGGGTCACTGAGCTGATGGGGTAGCCCTGGTTGGAGGTGGGGACATTTGAAGTGGGCACCAGGATCACAGGAGCAGCAGAGGAAGACAGGAGGAGTTGGGAGAGAGGGAGTGCTTGACTGGAGCTGGAGGAGGGAGCCACAGAGGCAGCAGGAGTAACAGATATGGCAGCCTGGTTTCCAGTTTTTACAGCCATAGAGGCGGTGTTGGATTGCTGAGAGAAGTTGCCTTTTGAAATTTGTTGTTGCTGTTGGGGTTGAACTTGCTGCTGCTGACCTGTCTGCACGAAAGTCTGCTGCTGTTGACCAAGAGGAAAACCAGCGACGTCTTTCCTCTCAGGATGCTCAGACTTTACAGTGACAGTTCTGGGTGTAGAAGTGCAGTGTAGAGCCAGATTCTGCACCTGAAGAAAGGAGAAGATTGTCATCAAACAAATAACACAAAAGAAAAGAGGGTGCAGTCAGGAATTACCCCCATTTAAGTCCCTGAAAACCAGAACTGGGGTGATTTGACCCCAACATTTATATCACTGTATTTCTATTCTTTGTACAACAGTTTTATATCCTTGTGTTACAGGATTTTAAGGACCAATACATTTAGATGCATTTTCCTTTTGTTACTGTAAATTCAGTTTTCAACACTTTGTAGTTTGTAACTGAATCATCAATTATAAGCTTTGATCCTCTCAAGACTTGTGTTGCTACTAAAAACTCATTGTCCAAAGTAAAAGCATCTAAACATGATACCAGATATTTTCATTGTTGCAAACAATAGGAACAACAATTTGTAAGTGGAAGATATAATTATATTTTCAGCTGTTTCTTTAACTACAATCAGAGCTACAGCCCGCATCTCTAACCTGAGATCAAGCAACCTAGTCCAACCTGTTGGAGAAGTCTTGCTTTGTCTAAATGTAGATTCATTGATTTGTTGGATAATGCTGAGCGTGTTCACAAACATTATCGCTAAAAAAAATCACATACAGAAAAATTAAAGTGCCCTGGTTAATTGAACACTGTTCAATATTGGTTGATAGTTCTTTGTGTACTGGACACATTTTCAGCAAGCACGCTCCGTTGTTGTGGTGCTACTTTAACAAGACCCACAGCCCAAGTGTCTGTCTGTCTGGAGCAGGTTAGTACCAAAACAGGGGTTTGCTGGTCAAAAAGTTTGACTTTTTAAATGTGTCTGTCACAGATCTCAATGTAAACAAAATGCATCTCATCAGGACTTTGTCAGGGCTGTCATTCTTCTACAGAACTATTACTTATCACAGCCACCACTTTGACTCAAAGTCTGAGCTATAGATGGCTTTGGTCAAACATTGTTTGTGCAATACGACCACAATAGGTGTGATCCAACTGCTGATGGTGCTGGTGCAGAATCCTTTTTGTGGCAGAAATAATTACAGTGACAGCATTGATACCAGTTTATTGCCCGCCACTACCGTATCATTTTGTAGCTCAAAACAAACATTACAAGCAGGTGAAGGTGCTCATTATACCTGATCATTGTCAGACTGGTTGCTAGTGTTGTTGGCAGCAGCTTCATGCTGTTGCTGTTGCTGCTGCTGGGGCTGGGGCTGTGCTTGGGCAACTGTTGCTACAGTTGCTGTTGCTGCACCACCCGGCATAAAGATAAGCTGAGAGGCAAGAGGAGCCCTGAGGGAGCGGTTCACCTATG
Source organism: Scarus forsteni (assembly GCA_036419115.1). NCBI lineage: Eukaryota > Metazoa > Chordata > Actinopteri > Labriformes > Labridae > Scarus > Scarus forsteni. Next base: position 2,590,069 of record JAZDUH010000111.1, read on the forward strand.
AAGCAACCAGACAGACATTCAAGGACATTTACAAATGTAGCTTTTGAAATACTTACATGATTTGGAACCAATTTTTTGATTAGTGATATTTTTTCAAAGCTGTTTTTAGAGATTCCTGGTAGATGAAAGGATAAATATTCATCAAGAAACCTAACAATGACGCAGATAGAAGCTATGTGCTTCTATTTAACAGATTTTTAATAAATGATGACAAAGTGGGTAGTAAATATGCCCTTTATCTCACCCTTAGATACATCTGCCCTTGTCCTGCAGAGTTTCCTCCCAGTAACACTGACTGGTTAAGGGCCGCTGTTGTTGTTGCAGAGGTGGCTGGGCCATGGGGACGAGGGTTAGTCATGGTCCCTCCTGCAGATGTAGTGCTTAAGTTGACCTGTTGGCAACAGATACGTAAACTTAAAAAAAAATACTGCACTTTTTAAAAAATAGTTGTGTTATACATAATTAGAACAATGTTTTTCATAAAACTTACAGTGGTAGTTGCCTGGGACATGCTATTACTTGGGGTATTGGATTGTCGACTAGCTGCAAGGGTGGCCTGATTTTGAGAAAGGCAGATACCAGCAAGTCAAGTAGACATTATTTTAATGCACATTATAAAAGCAAATTTCCAAAAGTGCTGTACAAAGCGTCTGATAGTACTGAAACATTGATTAAAAATGAGAAAATCAATGTGACATTAGCTTTTGAGTGATGGAGAAGGCTTTGGCAGGCTGTTGAACAAATCCATAGACACAATCAAACTCAAAACACTTTTAAAACCTAGCTTTGGATGACTGTGTTGAGGTGGGACACAAGGGCATCTGACCAGTATTGACACACAGGCTTACAGCCATGCCACTAATGTCCCTAACTATCCAAAAGTGGAAATCCCTCAGGAACGTATTACAGATCAGGTACAAATAATCTACCCCTGACAGAGAGAGGCATTAAATAGATCAGACATTTAGATAAAAGTCATTTGTTGAACTAAGCATTAAATGTTATTTTGGCTGTATAAATAGCCTGTTCCCTATACACAGTCCCGTAAATTCTGTTTTCTGCAGCCAGATTTTACGTGAACACTAAAGGAGCTGCATCATTTATCAGCACAAGCAGGAAACACCACAGAGAGAGCTGATAACAACTGGTCCACTCAACATTATAACAGTAAAGCCAGGGGGTGTGAAAAGGCCTCTAAGACTTTCTAAAAATGATTTGGAAAGGGTATAGAAGAGATGTTGACTGACCTGTCAGCTTTAACTAAATCTGAGCTGAAAGTTTTTTTGGTCGTTAGTATTGTTACCTGTTGCACAGCAGCCAAATTATGAAGTTGAGCATTGTTGATCTGCTGCTGCAACATGAGCTGCTGGAAGTACTGAGCTGCGTTTGGCTGCCTTTGCAGTGCTTGGAGAGCCTAAACAGAAGCACCACAGTCGTTAAACAATGTTTTGAGACGAAAAGACAAAATACACAATAACACATGACTATGAATTCTTGATTTCAAGTCAATTGTGTTTACTTTGCCTTAGTAGAACTGTTGTCAACAGTGTTGTCATATTATGCATACCTGCACCGCCTGTCGTTCATACAGAGACATGTGGGCGATTTGGGGCGCACGGGAGTTCCCACTTGTCTGAGGATTTCCATTGTTGGTGCTGGTGTTTTGGTCTTCTCCTGTTTCCATATTCCCTTAAAAAAAAAAGAAAATAAATCATGGATCTCCAAGTGATCAAGTCTTTTGTGAGATGTAAATCAAAAATAGTTGTATTTAAATTTCTATGAAGAAGTTTTGAACTAATATGAAACTAAGTGAATAATACTAAAACCTATTATTGTGCTGTGAGCGAGAACACCAAACAAAAGTTTTCCACTTTTTCCAAAGAACTGTCACAGTGAGAGACATATTTTGATCATTTTTGGACATACATTTTCAACAAGATAAAGGAATTTAAATCTGAATTCACTATTTAATACCTAAATCTTAGCCGGTTTACTGGACTTCTCTGAGAAGTCAAAATTAATGAAGCATAATATTCAACCACTAAAGCTAGAGTTCTGTTCAGTGAGCTCATAATACAATTATAAAATATATAAAATAAATAAATAATATCTGTATTGGCAGATATGAAAAATATGAAAATGTGTACAGCCAATACTTCAGCCATGTAAATCCCATATATAAGTGACAATACCTACAGATCGTACACATGTAGCACAAAGCTTCACCTTATTATTGATGAATGTTTAAATAAACAATTGTCTCTTCTCCTGGAGATTGGAATGTTGTTTTCCTTGGTTCACGTCAATTTTAACATAAAAACACAGTCACAATGACAGATCAGTTTTAGTAAAGTGGAGACATTGTACTCTTGCCAAAAACATATTGGTATAGTATGGGCAATGATAAAGTTGGAAAAGGGCACACTGGATATAGGCAAAAATCCAATATCGTGCAACCTTACTTATAATACTACATGAGACAGGGGTCAACGTGCAGCTCCTACGTCTAAGGCGATGACTGGATGTTGAGGGGGCTGCGGGTTTAAGATGATATTTTGAAGCATTTACATGTGTACACACAGGAAGCTTCAATACTTGTAAGCTCAATAAAGCGCTTTACAATCAAACTCCACAAAGCAGGTCAGTGCTCCAGATTACTCACTGTTAGACTGAATAACAACATTATGTCCAGCCTGATATGACTTAATTACCCCTCACTAGTCTCGTGTTTGGTTTGTTTATCAGAGGTGCAGGGGTTGTTTTTACGAGGGGCTGTAAATCACAGCATGCTACAATCCAGCACTTAAAGCGTCTCATGCTAACTTTAGCCACATCAGAGCCTTTGCAGACATCGTTTCTATCTCCGTGAAAACCGTGGACAGAGGGCGTTAATACTTCATCAGGGGTCCAGATGTCATCATGACAGATGAAAGCGAGAGTGGGAACAACATGGAGGAAAGCTCAGAAGAACAGAATAAAAGAAGCTAACCATCTGCAGCTCACCACAATAGACTTTGCTACTCAGCAGCCCTTTATCTGAAGAGGGTTTGACACACCGTGAGAAGAGGGTAAACAAATACGTGACCTGAAACAAAGTGATTCTTGAGGCCACGGTCTTGGGAGAAGCTGTTATTTAGAACAAACGCTGTCGTTAAATGTCAGAGGCAGAAAAGATTCAGCGTTAGTGTCAAGCAGACGGGCTAACAGATTAGCATCCACAGCTGCCAATCCCGCTGAAATAAAGCGAACGGCGAGAAGCTTTCGACGGACTTTGTGTTTACCTGACTCTGTAGTTTCGCTCCGTTTCGTTCTTGAATGCAATCAAGCAAAAACTCGGATTTTTTATTTTGCACTCATGAAACGGTGAACCCCCCGTCCAGGGTTTGCCTCCAACGAAACCCCGCCCCTGTGCTAACAGGTCCGGCCTTCTTCTTCTTCGTTTTACTGTCGACGGGGGACAACGCGACCCACGGGCTGTGTCGCCACCTACTGCGTCGACGGGGTACTGCTGAGACTTACTCAAGCTGACACGATAATAACCTGTTTTACTTTTTACTTTTATGGCTGAGATTTTCAAAATTATTAAGGACATGGCACCACTTTATACTCAAGCTGACACGATAATAACCTGTTTTACTTTTTACTTTTATGGCTGAGATTTTCAAAATTATTAAGGACATGGCACCACTTTAACCAAGCAAAAATCCTTCATACAAGGCATTCATACAGTCTCTACAATGTGTGTGTTATATTACTTTATGTGGTATCACTTTTAATCTACAAAATATCTGCAAAATATAAAAAAACAACTGTATGACAAAGGAAGTTTCATTCACTTGCATTATTTAACATTTATATTCAGTCAATTTAAACTCATTGATTACTTGTTGAATTGTATTAATTACACATTTTAGAGAGGTGAATCTAAACTGATGATACATAACTTTTTACTTTGTATTGAGGAAATATTTTATATTTGTAAGAATTAACACTTTCTAAGCATATTTCGCACTGATACTGCTAAAGTCATATGCCCTGCCTGTTTCTGCCATGCACCTGCTCTATGTGCGCTGGAACTACTCCCAAAAATTAAAAAAACAATGAGTTGAATTGAATGAAGACTTGCCTACACCAATAAAGAACCACTGACTTAACTGGTAACACATCATAGTCTAAGTTGTTGCAGAAACAGTGCACCCAACTTTGGATGGTTTATAAATTACATTTAACCAGGGCTGAGCAGCTTTTTCACCAAAGATGGCCACAAAAATAATGCCATTGCTCAAAGAGGGCCAAACTGTTCAAAACAGAGGGACACACTGAACAAAACACAGAAAAGAGAACATGAAGATTTTTTAAAAAGACAATGTATTAACTTTGTTTGTCAGACTAGCTTAATTTAGAAAATAGCTCAAGCTTATTTTTTAGAGCAATGAATAAATCATTACCAGTTATTGTGTATGATATGGTAACTCCTAATTTGTAAAGATGCATGACTTAAGTCTTTAAATAAACATACAACAATTCTCTCATATCTCTTCATACACTGAAAACAAAACAAGAATTAAAATATCATTCACAAAGTAATAATATGAAATATTATAAATCTAGAACCAATGATTTACTATAGTTTGGGAAGTCCTACATGGCAGATTTTCACATTTTCTCCACTGTACGTTAATGACTTGAGGGTTGCAGAGTGATTTTGGAGCAGAGTGTGGGCCTCGAGTTGCCAGCTGCCTATCTCTGCTTCAAACTCTTTGTTTCTTCAAAAAAAAGAAAAACAGAAACACGGCACCGCACTAAAGACAAAAGCTGACTTGTCATTTTTTAAAATGTAAATCCTGTTACTCAATTCATTGATCTTGTCGTGCTCTTCTTTCCTAAACGTATGCCTGGTGTACATTTATTAGTGTGCATATCATGAGTAGAACTAATTTAATTAAACTCCTCCCCCCTCATCACCCCCGTGTGGTCTAAGCTATTTGTGCCATCTACAACAATGATACGGTTTCTGTAACCCAACACTGAGCACTGTTTATAGAACTGTTTCTGTGTCACTTTAAATGCAAATGAGCAACTCCTCCCACCCATTTCCTTTCAGCATATCTAGGTGTGAGACCAGCTGTAGGCTGGTTCTTACTATAAAGTCTCTTGTTGAGATCACATGGGGCCCACATTCTGATCAGACCATCAGATTTCATGTTCATAGATATAAGTGGACCACAAACGAAGGACTGAATGGTGTTATTTCACAATTTGTGGGTCAGTAGACATGCAAGACACTTTAAAATATAAGCAAAATATTTTAAAGTCCCCTTTCACATTTTCCCTAATAGTTTAATCATTGTGTTCTTCATTCTCTGTATCTTGCAGAAAAGAACCATAATGTCTATATAATTATTAACAGTGTAAAATAAAACAGACAGTTAATGTTAACCCATAAGCAGTTTAACATATGGTAAAGGTATGCAAATGCCAGGGACTGTGGACTGTGTGCATCAAATAAAAGCTTTACATCAACAGCCATTTCAATAACCAAGGTGAAAAATAAGAATCTGAATTTGGTGTCCAGGCTGCACCAGCACAACGCAATTCAGTAGTTCGCCCACGTCCCCTAAAAAAACCCCTTAGAAAAGTATCAAGACCTCCCACAGATCAAAAGCCAAAAGTATTCTACAATGTAAAAGCACACAGTTCAACCCATAAATCAACATATTTGATAGTTTATTATTGATGGAATCAAAAAAAACAAACAAAAAAAAAAAATGAATTTTGTGGCTTGAAATCAGTCCTGAACTTAACAGTTTTTATGTAGGTTATTTGATTTCCTTTAATTTCTAAGCAACCATTTGCATGTTGTGACCAAAAAAATGAAATATCAGCGTATATAAACACAAACAAAAAGCAGATGCTGATACAAGCAAAGCAAACAAAGGGCTCACACTAATAATAACTTGATTCATCACAAACTCTGTAGCACACTTCTGCCATCAGTAGTGCTAAAAAACAACTTAAATCCTTAGCTTTAACAATTTTAGATGTCCAAAAATATTACAAATGGCAGCCATATCTTCAGAGCTTTAACATAACTATTAATATACACGTGTTCAGAAAAAATTGCTTTGTTGCTGCTTCATCCCCTAAAAGAAGCAAAGCATCATGTGCGAGCGGCCTGTGGCTGGTCAACTATGCTGTTGGTAGAACCAGAAGTGCGTGTGGTTTAGGTCTGTTTACTGTGAAGGCAGACGGATCTGACTTCACCCACGATAACAATCACTGATTATAGTGCACTTTAAAACATTATATGTCATGTACACTAATTTACTTTATGAAAATACAAGCTAATATACTAAATACATACCAAAAATGTATCATATCATAAATAAGAATAGCAGGAATTTAAGTACTGTCTCCTCAGTTTGCCACTTGATTAATAACTGAAGGCAAAATTGGGGGCTACAGCAATGTACCTTAAACCCTGGTTGGTTCATTTCAATTCTTCATCCCTTCAAACATCACCTCTTGTGTTTGACAAACATTGTTGACCTTTTCAATGAAAGATGGATGTTAAATGAAAACTTCTGCAACAGATTACAGTAAGAAAAGAAAATTATATATCAAATTACTGTCAGCGGTGGCTTTTCCCTCTAACGGGAAAGAAGGATTAACATCAGAATAAATGTTTCATTTAGTCAAACTGTAGTTTTTTTAAGCAATTTTTACTTGTGTGGCAAGGCTGCAAGCACTTCAAAATCAAATAAACATATCTCTCTCAACTCCCTAGCTTTCACAAAAAAACACAAAATGTATTAAAGCAACAAAAAAACAAAAAACATCTTTTTTAACCTGTAAGTCTACAGTGCACAGTAACTGTACGCCATGAAAACATCACTGCATCCTGCACCAACTTCAAACAATCAGTAATAAAACATCATAGACACACCATCCTCTCTCTCCTGCTCGACTCTAATGGAATAAACGTCCTCCCTCAGCATCACTTCTGAATCTGGTCTTGACATCAGCTGTTTGAGGTTTGACATCAAACAGCTGTGCGAGTTGCACAGGGTAGGACTGAAGGAGGATACAGGCCTGTCAGCTCCAGACTCAACGTGTCTGTTTAAGTGACAAGCAGATCACACAGTAGTAGCTCTAGTCTGAAAAACACACAGAGAGTCGACAGGCCCTAACCTTTAACCGGTACAAGAAAATCAAGACCCGTGTCTAACTTCGCCTAACCTGTGAAAGAGAAAGTTGCATCACACAGTGTCAATTTCTGTCCCATTTCTGTACATTGAGGTCACATTGGAAGTAAGTGGTCATCCCTCTCCTCTGGCTCGTCCTCTGGAGGCTCTGTGGCTGCTCCTCTGTAGGCCGGGGACCCCTCTCGATTACGTGATCGGCACACAAAGTCACATCCATCCTGTGGGAGAGGTTTGTTTGATGATTATTTACATAGAGACTCCCTGCAGAGCTCCTAAAATCTGTTTTTTAAGACAACTGTGAAGAAAATGATCAGAAAATTAGCTTTTTTTTCTAACTGCAAATAAACAGTCTGTTTTTTTTTCTTTTTATTAGAGTGGCCCTTACACACTGTTGTAGCAACAACCAAAGGTTTGAAACACTTAACTTTTGTTTCTATAGAACACTACGATGCCGATCCAGGTAAAATCATTACTTACCAATTAAGCACACGAGTTCTGAAAATCTATCTTATAATATGATTTGCATTTTCTACAAAAAAGTTGGAGATATTCTGCCCATTTGTGCAAAGGGACAGAAGATTTTTTATAGCTTATTGTAAAGGCATTGTGCTGCTGCACCCATCTATATCCTGTGTTTTCTGAAATGGCCCTTAAAGGTGCAGTTTGTAGGACTTGGCATTTTAGCGACATCTAGCGTTCAGATTCTAGAATGAACCTAACCGTAGCCAAAACGTCACGTCGCTGAGTAACGGAATCCTGTGAAGACCAAAAAGGATCCTGAACACAGCACACAATTTATGTTGTGTGTGTGTTTATGCACACAGTTTGAATCCCTTGGACAGAGTAACAACTTTCTATGCATCCACTGCCATCCTCTCCTCTTCTTCGACTGCATTCCAGGTAGATTTCAGAACCGGCGGACAGATTCGCGTTTCGTTCTTTTTGTACCTAAAAACCACCTGTAGACAACACGGCGGATCAATATGTCAGCCTACACGAAACAGTGTAGGCCGACAGTAAAGATTTTTCTAACTAAATAAAAATAAAGCAAACGTTTTATGGGGATGATTGTACTCCTATTTTGATGGACTTTACGTACAAATAGAAACATACATCTCCTATATTCACCGTTTCTGTTTGGCGAAATGTGGTGGATGTATAAAATGCCACATTCTACACACTGCACCTTTAACATTAACCTGTCACACCAGATGGACTGTTATGCCGGGCGGACACTGTGCGATTTCGAGGGGATTTCACCACGATTTTGCCGTCGCAGACCACGCTGCGTCATCGTGGAAACATCGTAGGGTCGGGATGTCCGGTCGGGAGGTCGTAAGCCGTACAGTGTGAGAACACTCACGAGGAAGGATTAATTGCTGCTACGTTCTAACGATAATGCTGCGACCTCCCGATCAAACTTCTGGCATGTCAGAAATTTTCGCCGTAGCTCGTACAGTTTGAGTGGTGTTACGTCACGATTCTACGTTCATTCCACTTCATCATAACGTTATCGGCTACAGATGAGGAATTTGCCGGGGCAGTATGGTGTTTAAAAGCAACATTGGCTGGCTAATGCTAACGTGAAACTATCATAGCTACTGTAAAACAATATATAGTTTAACATTAACGTTACCTCAAGCTCCTGATGAAGGATGGACATCCCATCCCGACCACGTCTCCTCAGCCATTCACGTACCCAAATCCTTTTCTTTTTTTTTTTAGTTTCAGCGCACAAGACAGCACACACAACTGCAACAACTTTCTGCCTGCTCGCCATCTTGTTGTCAGGCACGCTGTGGTTGTCATAGGAACTAGGAACCTTTGTTTTCCATTGTTCACACTTGAGCACGTCGTGCCGTCACACGCCGACTGACGCCAATGACGCCGACAAGTAGTTGTGGTTGTCAATGATCGTGGCTGACAGCAGTCGTACAGTATGAGCAAACATGTCGTAGGGTCAAATAGAGTACGAGTGACAAACCCGGTCGTGCAGTGGGAGCATTTCCCCGACAGTCAGATTTCTAAAATCGCACAGTGTCCACCCGGCATTACACATACCCACTGAAAATATTTCCCTAGTTCATCTGGGCAAGATCACATTGAAAGTGATAGAGAAGAAAAACAAGGAGGTGGAGAAATGTTCTATCTGTCACATTTATCACACACTAGCCAGAGGCTCATAGGCTCTTCTTGTTTTTCAGAATGACCAAACTACACTCTTAGCTACAGCCTCTTTGTCCTCAGCGGGATGCTGAAAAGCCAACTGATTCAGCTTGAAGCTTTGCAGGACAGATCTGCCTGTTGACAGACATAGCACCAGGCAAATCAAGCTGCAGTGCCAAATTACCTTAAAGGGAAACTCTGGTTTTTTGACACCTGGACCTTAGTTTTAGGTTTGTGCAAGCTCATATACTCACTCAGACAAACATCGTGCAGCTCGGGGTCCTTCAGAAGTTATTTAGATCCAACCGATGTAACCGCACTTAGCGGGGGCCACGGCAAGGGAGCTTCAGTGCGGGACATAATCTCTGCAAAATCGCTCGTCTCTACCACAGCCCGGTTTGTCATTGCAGGGAAATCCTCCAGAGTAGTCAGACATATATTCCTGGATAGATCCATACGCTTGTCAGTCGGTTTCAAGTCCCACTCTGAGCAGTATACACACTCCTCTTCTGTTGCTATAGGCGAACACTGTCCACAAGCGCACCACCAGTTAGCACTGAGTCGTGGACGTGCTCCTGTTTGTTGTTCTTGAGCCAGCTGTTCGTCTCTCTCCCTCCACATTCTTCTTTCATGGAGCTCCTCGTCCGTGTACTCAGACTCAAACCGGTCGTCGTAGTCTGACTCTTCGGCATCAGATAAATATTCTGCCATGTTGCTCAGCAATGCCGGCTAAAAGTAGCTGTACCTTTGTGTCGTGCGGCTATGACGTCATCAAAAGTTTGTTTACCAGGTCAGCTGACCCACCTGAAGACGGTAGACGAGCTGACTTTATGATAACACTGGTGATGGATGAAAAAATATAGCCGAAATGAGCGATTTTGCAGAGATTATGTCCCGCGCTCTGCAAATCTCTGCGAGAGACGAACAGCTGGCTCGAGAACAACAAACAGGAGCACATTCACGACTCAATGCTAACTGGTGGTGCGCTTGTGGACAGTGTTCGCCTATAGCAACAGAAGAGGAGTGTGTTTACTGCTCAGAGTGGGACTTGAAACCGGCTGACAAGCGTATGGATCTGTCCAGGAATATATGTCTGACTACTCTGGAGGATTTCCCTGCAATGACAAACCGGGCTGTGGTAGAGACGAGCGATTTTGCAGAGATTATGTCCCGCGCTGAAGCTCCATTGCCGTGGCCCCCGCTAAGTGCGGCTAAATCGGTTGGATCTAAATAACTTCTGAAGGACTCCGAGCTGCACGATGTTTGTCTGAGTGAGTATATGAGCATGCACAAACCTAAAAATAAGGTCCAGGTGTCAAAAAAACGGAGTTGCCCTTTAAAATAACCTAAAACTGAGTTGATGGAAACCATTTTGGTTATGGTGCAATCCAAATACTCAGAAGAAAAGCAAAACTTTAAGAGAGTTGAAACCTTTAACTTCAAAACTCAAGCTTAAGGCCATTTTGACCTTTTAAAGCCTTAAATTTCACAAATCAAGGATCTGCAAGAACCCCACATTAAAAGCAACATGGGCCTTGTCCTACGGTCATATTGTTCTTTCAAATGCAGCAAACTTACCGCTGAAAGATTACCGATCTCAACCCAGAAAGCATAATTTGGGAATTGCTCCATCCCTTTGGCTCCAACAATCAGTCTCTGGTAGAGGAAACCTCCAATGAGGTAAACTGCCACAACACAGGCCCCGCTGGAAGAGTAAGAGCATTTTGAGCATACATCTTTATACATTCAATAGGATATGTCTTCATGTTACAGAAAATCTCTACACACATTATGAGAAAGATGGAGCCAGCACTCAGCTTGGACTCCACAGGTGGGCACACCGCACTTGAGACCAACTCAAAAAGGTAGAAACAGTCCGTGCCCTTCTCCCTCTCCTCCAGCACATGTGACAGCTTGCCCTGTATGGGACACAGAACAGTAGGAGGTAAATGCACAATACTGAACACTCATTTCAGACGAAGCAGCCACACAAGAACGCTTTTAGCCTCAGAGGCACTGAATTGAAAAAGAGCATCCCCACATGGCTTCACAGTGAAAAAAGATGAGAACTGCAAAGCAGATAGTGTATGTGGGACAAAATATGATTAAATCTGATCAAATAGTTGAAGCCTGAACCTGACAGATAATGAAGAGCTCTCTAGTAGTAAAGCAACAAAAGGGGGTTAACCTCCACAGAGCTGCAACACTGTCCTAATGATTTATTGATGCAGGTAGGTGTCACTTCCTTGAATGCTTTCAGCTGCTGCATTTTTAATCCGTTGCTGCTCGGATGAATTTCATTTTCCCACAAATTTGCTCCCAAAAAAATAGTTCTCAACAAGTGATTTCAACAAACACTGCTGACAACTGAAACTGGGCTTCCTTGGAAAGTATAAAATATCTAATTATAGTGTTAGTTTTACACTTAAGTTGTCAAAACAGGAACTTAGACTAAGAATAATTTGAGAATATAAATAAAAATGAATTAAATTCAGATAATAATAGTCCCACCCATGAATATGATGGAGTCCTGAATTTCTACAAAGGCAGATCTGCATAAATGGGTGGAGATGGAGGTGGGTGCTGCCAGATCCCACTTAAGATCACTGTTACTGGCTGTCAACCAAATATCTTATCCTGTTCTGGTTTTTATCTGATACATACAAAGTAATACACCAACAGCAAAAAATACCCAACTCAGAGCTTCAAAATGATGACTATAGCATGAGGATATGGTTTGTACATCCACATATCATAAACGGCACACGGAGCTGAGTCAGCTGCAGCATCAAGGTTAACTGATTCAGATCGCACCCTTGCACAATCTGATATTGCTCGGAAATATCCAGCATCGAACTAATGGGGTTAGCGCTGAGGCAAAATGACGTAACTGTGACAACTTCAGGGGTTATAAAACCTGCTTAATATTACGAACAGCATGGTTGGGGTTGGGAGAGGTGATCTAAAAAGGCTTTTCAGTGTGTTAAGGCACAAGTACAAGTACCATCTGTATGCCATCAACACCACAAGAACAAGAGAGAGAGAAAGAAAGAAGTCTGCTGCTACATCCCACCATTCAGTGCACAGATTAAGGGGTGAATTCCCTCACTACACCTGAGGCATTTTGTGCCTTTTAAAGTTATCTTGCAATTCTGCTGTAGCTCAAGGTTATCACTATGATACACATCATCACCAGTAACTCTGTGAGAGAGGAAGTGTAGGGCTGCGTGCGTGGTGTTGTGCAACTTAATGCTGAAAACAAGATAGCTCCAAATCACTTTTTAAAATGTATTATTACTTTCTGGCATGTGTGTAAAGAGAATGAAGAGGACAGTAAAGACAGTATATGATACAAGCTTACATAAGATGGAGAAAAAGCCAAATAAATACTGTTGATACAAACCTGATGATAACAGTGTGTAACCTTACCAATGGCAAATGTTATAACGAGCACACTGTCATCTGTACTTCTCAGGTACAAAAAAATTCAGCAGAATATACTGATAGAAGCTACCCCCCTGTCTATTTTTCTTTCTGAACACTTAGCATGTAAGGTGTTTTACCATGTCCATGTTCCTGTCGCATGAGAACATGACCATGGCTTTCCTCTTCTCCTTGGAGCAGTGGGCATCGTATGCTTCACCATCTCTGTAGATCAAGAACACCCAGCCACCTGCGATAGCAGTAAAAGAGCAAAATTAGATGATGCAAACACAGTGTTGTCAACATGTGCCATTCTAACTGCTTAGTTTAGCACTTTAGTGTGCTGGTTTACATGTCTCCTCTGCGTGATACAGCACCACTGTGAACAAAACAAAAGGTCTGAAGCTTTAAAACCTCCATTTCCTCCCTTCTTGGTGCCAGCAGCTACCTACCCGCAACAGACTGGCCAGTGTGATGCCCTCTCATTTGTAATCCCATTGGCTCACAGTAGCAAACCAATGGGATTAAACACATGGGCCCCGTCCAACCAATCAGAGTGGACTGGGCCCATGTGGGGAAGAGAGCCTTATTGCCGAGGTCAGACTGCATGAGTCTTTCATTGGTAATGATGGTCAGTATGTCAGACTAGGTGACCCTTGGGCCCTAGGTTCACACAGTTATTTGCCCAACGAGCATGACAGGCTACACGACTGAAATCGACTGCATGCAACAACTGATGGGATGGCGATGGAAGGGGGGGTAGACACCGTAGACCGCAAACATACTGTACTTGAAGTTTCGGATCTTCATGCAGACTGGAATCCGCTACAAGAAAAACTGTGTCTTGGAGAGCTGGTCTTTAAATCTTTTTAAGTGCAGGCTAAAGGCTTTGCAGGAAGACCAAGCAGGCTAGAGATGCTTTGATAGATGATGCTCTGCTCTGTGACTCTGACTTGATTTGGTTGATAAGTCTGTATCTGTGTTTGTAACGGTTTATGTCTATAACTCTGTAAATGTGCTGCTGTCTGTCTTGGACATTCTTGAAATGAGATTTTTAATCTCAATGAGGCTCTTCTGGTTAAATAAAGTTCATGGATTTACAGTGCAGTACTTCCACTTATGTTGAATGAGATGTTAGTTCATGATGAAGATAAGCCATCACTCAGTGCTCCTCTGCTGTTTCTCCAACATTTCTCCTTCGACAATCTGTGATAGCACCTCTACAACATGTCATAAAGGCGGGGATACCGTTTTTCAGAGCTCTGCAAACTTTTCCTCGGTCTCATAGCTCTCAATGCACACACTTTGGTTTGTTTACATCCCTGATCACCACACATGCAGAGCTCCCTGTGCCCTTATTGGTCATTATCTCTGACGTGGAGGCACAGCTAGTACGAGGCAGGACGAATATCAAACCCTTTTAGTATCAAAAGACTTTTAGTTGCAGAGTCGAGTGGCGTCTTAGGCTGATCTGTTGTTGTCAGTCATTATGACACCACACATGAGATCAAATGACCAATTTATGAGGCCAATGGGTCTCAAACACCTACGATGGCCTGGTCAGGCCATAAGTCTAAACCATGAAGTCTGTCCTGGGCGTTTAAGAGACAAGAGCTCTCACAGAGCGTCTCAGACAAAGACAATACAGCACTGCCAGGGGTTCTCTGTATAAGAAAACAATTGTTTTTTTTTAAACATTTGAGATTGTGAACATAACCTCGCAGTAATCAAAATCAATGCATGAACTCGATTTAGGGCAAAATATGATCTTTTTAAGTAAAACAAAGAAAAAAATCAGAAGTAAACATGCTTTTTGAGGTCAATAGTGTATTTTGGCATTTTTCGAGAACTTACTTCCTCCATAGGCCTGTGTTGAATTGTAAGAGCCAATGATTTTGGGGGTCTTGTCTTTGTCCTTCTTGTCCAGCTGAACTAAACCAGCACCTGGGACACCCCATGCATCACCACACAGCTGGAACACATAGGTGTAACTCTCAGAACCATTGATGCTGTCCACTGTGAAGCTGTCAACGGAAAGACAAATCAGAGTTACACATTTCGAAACAGAACACTTAAAAAGTAAATACAGAAACAAACACTTCTGTCACAGTCAGTTACAAAGTGCATTTTATTGAGATAAAAAAACTGTCATGCAGCTGAGTTACTTCTTACTTCCTGTGTGTAAGTGGCTCCAACTGCCTGAGGACTTTCCGTTCTGACTCAGAGTCTGAGTACAGTTTACATTTCTTGGTGCTGTCGGACGTGTACACCCCACTCCAGCACAGGAGCAGCTGAAGAGCCAGGGTCCACACCAGGAATGACCATTTACTGTGTCTGTTCATCATCTAAATCAAAATAACAAAAAATGTGTATAAAAATTATAATTTCAACTACAACAGGGAGAGTTTTATCCATGAGGCTAACGACCTCCACCAAGGAGGTTATGTATTTGCTGGTGTTGTTTGTTTGTTAGTTCGTTAACAGGATATTTCAAAAACTTATGGGCATAATTTGTTGATATCTTCAAGATATAGACCAAAGACCAACTGTTAAGAATGTGGTGGTGATCTGAACCCGGATAGGGTCAAGCCTTTTGACAATTTGTTAATAGAGCAAGCGAGGTGATTTTTCACATTTTTGACCTTAACTCGCCTGACAATGCCATTAATTGCTTTGGTTGACATTTTCAGGGAATGTTGGTCAAACCATAAGGGACATATGATATGATGTGGTGGTGTTCTGAATCCAAATTTGCAGCAGGAATTGTTTTTCAAGGCTTGGTTGACAGGGTGAAGTAGAGCAGTTTCCCACATTTTGACAGGAAGTTGCCTCACAATGTTGGAAAGGCAGTTTGTACTCCCTGAGCACTTCTGGTTTCTGTGTTAAAAAATATGAAGAAGTAGGATTTCGAAAAATCTCTTCCTGGTTTGCTGCCAAAAACTTCTTCTGGTGTTGTGTTTAATGGTGAAACGTGTTAATTGGAAACTTTCAGCCAAACGTGATTGTCGTGGGTACAACAAATATCAATATTTATCTACGGCTTATCTCGTTAATGTATTTTGAACAAACAGATGCTTGTAGCACACCTTCCACCTTGACTATCATAATCACGGCAACGACAGACGCATGCGGCAGAAGTCACCAGATGACACGGTCACCCTTGAATATGTAACACCGGCTCATTTGTTTCCTGGTCAGACAACACCACTGGGGTTTATTAATTTTCTTGTGTAAACTAGTTTCGTGTTGGTAACACTAATATTTAAGGTAATAATGTTTGACCCACTGTCCTAACTGATAACTTTCAAAACCACGTAACTGCACTTGATAATAAACACATTCACTAAACTGAAGGAGTGTAAATGCAAAATGTCTGTTCATCCCAGACACGAGGCACTAAGTTTTACGGAGGAAACATGAGGAGATACAGGCTGGAAGAGCTCAACTAAGTTTGTAGACATCTATTGGATGTGTGGAACTCACCCTCATTGCTTCTCGCAGTGGTAAAGAGCGGAGAAGCCTCCTAATGAGTTTCACTTAAACAAAGTGACAGTTGCCTCCTCGAGCTAACGTTGCTTCCTTGTTGACTCAGCAGCAGTTTTACCGTCGATGTGCAGTCACAGAAAATCTGCCTGCACGGGGCCTGGAGCTCGGAGGACGTGTTATTAGCTGGGAGCTTTTCTGCTCTTCATTTTCGTCCCACTCTCCCCCAAAATATGTCAAGTGGGAGCATCCAACAGGCTAGCAGGCTAATGACAGCAGCGGAGTGCGGAAGTGAAACCAAACACACACGCGCATGTGACAAATGTGTGTCAAGAGCGCGAAACCAATGAGCGCGCGCTGAGTCTGCTTACACCTGCGTCAGCTGACCCGGGACAGTTCAGTAAGCGGCCCAATCTGCAGTACCTTTACGCAAAGGCGCCGCAATGAGGTTCAGCTATATTTGCTTCCAGAGACATTCACATAAATTCTGCGAGGCTGTGATGTGATGTCTGCGTCAACCCACGCTGCAACATGGTGCGTGCCCCCTTAAACACACAAAGGCAGAGACGCTCACCTGTAGCGCCCCTGCCTCCCGCTGAGTCTGCGTGCCTCCTTCTCTCCAATATTATGCCCTTGTTATTACCTCTGGAGACGGAGCAAAGAGGGGTCAACTCGTCCACCGAATCCGTCTCTAAGGACGTTCACATTGGAGGCGAAATGTCAGAGATGTAAAAACTGAAACGGTAGTATGAATTGGGCTAGACTAGAGAGAAAAAGGCTCAAACCAGTGGCTTGATCATGTCGATCTGCAGTTTCTCATGTGCCTTCCTGCTATTAGGCTAGTGTCATCAAATTATGGAAATGGGATTTTTCGCAAAATGCAGCCAAACTTATCACTAACTCCCTCATTTATATGTGCCTTGTTCCTTAACATAAATTCACCAAATCTTTTGGCAAGGCAAGTTTATTTTTACAGCACTTTTTAGCAACCAGACAACACTACAAGACTCTTTACAGTACATCAGAATAATATAATAAATGAAAACACAAAGCCCAAAAAATAAGCAAAGGTTAAAAGAAAAGAAAATCTTAACTAAAACAAAAGCTAAAATGTAGAAGAAACATTGTTGATTACATTTAAAAATCAAATCATGTTTAAAAGATGAATTACAGTGTTATAATTAAAATAGTACCTAAAATATATTATTAATAAAGACAAATAAACTGTTAGAGTGCAGTGCAGGTTTGAAACCAGTCAAATAACCAATAATTCACTTAAGTTACTGTAATTGATTATCTTTTTTTGTGTGTGCTTATACTTTATTTTCTTTTTTTAAAACATAACTCTGGGAAGACCATGTTTGACTAACATTTTTTTTCACCTCAACCTTTATCATGTCCTCAATCTTGGATGTCGAGTTCTCAAACTTGTACATGATCTGACCACAGTTACTTCAAATGTAACCTTTTCAGTCTTTTTTTTTTCAGTCCAAGGGTATCACTGAGCTTGTGAACTGATGTCAAATATGAGGTGTTTCTTTGTTATATCCTTCTCCATGACCAGAGAATAGGTTATGATACATGCTGAGGTATGTTGTAGCATACATACTCCAGTAAAGGTAAGAGACCAGCAAGATGGTAACAGTCCACTTCTCAGAGTTTGAGGCCTGTGTGACAACAACTACCAACTAGTGAATGAGGCCATTGGACAGCAGGAGTCAGTTATTCTGACAGATAGTCAGGGCAACAAAATAAATGATTCTGATGGAATCAGAGGTACATTTAAAACAGTTGCTCTAAAATATTTTCTACAGGCACTTAAGATGTTTATCTGCTCAAACTCAAAGCATTTATTTGCTTCAAGGCTGAGCAGGTCTTCAGACTAACATTTAGCATTG
The DNA here is from genome assembly GCA_036419115.1 of Scarus forsteni. Taxonomy (NCBI): domain Eukaryota; kingdom Metazoa; phylum Chordata; class Actinopteri; order Labriformes; family Labridae; genus Scarus; species Scarus forsteni. Next base: position 2,608,244 of record JAZDUH010000111.1, read on the forward strand.
GTTGCAACCATGCACCTAATTTTTTAAGGTGCACCAGCACAAAAATTAGGTGCACCCAAATTTTTCAGTCTAACCTTTGACAGCATAAGGTCACCATTTCATCGCTCTCTGTAACTTTTATATAGCGTAAAATGTTTTAAAACAAGAATAAGATATAAAGAAATACTTGTCTTAATTTGAAAGACAATTACATATAAAAAGAAAAATAGAGTGTTTAAGGTGTTTTCACTGAATGAAATTGACAATTTCAAACAAAAACATTAAGCAAAATAAAACATTTCCAAATAAAAGTGCTTGGGCTTAAAGTGCTTTACTGAACTGGAATTTAACATTTCAACTCAAACATCTCAAGTTAAATAAAATTTTTCAAAACAAAACTGCATGTCAGGCTTTTACTTTCAGACCTGTCCAACTTGGGTGTCCCACCTGAAGACCAAGCATCTGCTGGTATGGCGCTAGCTCTTAAGGTCGCTGCAGCACGCAAATGCCCTGACCACAGTAAGGTGGCAGGAGGACTGAAAATGAATATGAAAAACAAAATAAAAGGTCCATATTAAACCACCCAACAACATAACATTTATCTTAACTGCATGATGTTCTTCTTCATAAATTCAAACCTAATGTAAGACTTCATACTTTATAGTCAATATTTACAAAACTGAAACTAGGGTAAACAATAAAAAAAACAATTCTCAAAGTAATTCATAAAATATGACATAAAGGGCAGAACATTTTATGACTTTTTCTTTATTTTTTGTCTCTTGTTTTTTTAATCTTTCAAGCTCAGCTTTATTTACTGTCAGGGTGTGTCAGACAGGTCATTTGTCTACGGTCTGTTTCAGGCAGTGTACGTGGACACTCACCTCTGTGTGACTGAGAAACGCTCCTCTTAACAGGAGAAAGGACTGAAAAAATGTTATATTTAATGTTACTTTGTTTTATATTTTATTGTTGTTAATTATTAATTATCTGACAGTCACTAAGATGAATTTGGCAGGCCTGACTGAATCTTACCTCTCCATGCTGAAACCTGACACCACAGTCAGGCTCTGTTTGGGCTTATATGCATACCAACAGCTGATTGGATGATTACTGATGGCTGTGTGAGCATACATGTATGTGTGCATGTGCTGGGGCAGGCCTGCAGCTTATTAAGATAAAACAGAGGGACAGAGAAATGAGAGGAAGCAGATGCTGTGTCTTGTCTGTTTCTCAGCGGATTTTTCTGCACCTGCAGTTACTTTTGTCAACTTATAATATATATATTACTTTTGTAGGTAATATTGAAATAAAGGTAGCCTATATAAATCATATGTACTTTCTCAACTCCTAGAATTTTGATTTGAGAGAGAGAGGGATGATGTTCTCATGACAGAAATCAATGTTTTCACATGGGGAGTGCCAGGTGCACAAGTGCAACTGAGAAAAAAATGTTTTTTATATTCTTCAAATTTTGGTCCCACAAATTGGTCGCACTCTGGAGCCCTACTAAGTGAGATGGTACATTTTACCTCCCTGGCTAATCTTAAGTGCTTTAGATCTGTGTTTTAATGGTATTCTCGAATGACATTTAAAATTTAAGTTACCCATAATATAGCTAAGATTTGGTTGAAAAATATTTAAATTGTCATGTCCTACTTTCTTATTGCAGGTTCGTCATTCTGGAAAATTTTTGCAGTGCCAGGGGAGCAGATGGAGCAGCTACAAGTCAACAAAAGAAGAAGGCTGAGGTAACTGAACTGATATTTTATTTATTCATATTCATACTTTATTTTTTCTTTTCTTCTCCTACACCACTTATGTGATTTCCTCTGTACAATAGCAGTGCTACAAATTCTTGCTGTACCTGTATGTGAATTAGTTATTTACATCTAATTAAATGTTAAATTGACAGAAAGTAGTGCACGTGCTTCACAACAAGTTCACCAGTTCAATCCCCGGGTCGGGCAGGGCCTTTCTGTGTGAAGTTTGCATGTTCTTCCCGTGCATGCATGGGTTCTCTCCAGGCAGTCCAGCTTCCTCCCATGGACCAAAAACATGTTCATTAGGTCAGGACTCTTAATTGCCCTTAGGTATGAGTGTGAGCGTGAATGGTTGTCTGTCTCTCTATGTGGCCCTGCAATCGACTGGCGACAGGTACAGGGTGTACCCCCCTCTTGCCCAATGACAGTCGCCCTGTGACCCAATTTGAATCAATGTTAAATGGTAACTTTAACTCTTTTTTTTTAAGTAGACTGTACTGGCATAAAAGAGGTTAATCCAGACTTTGAAGAGGTTGTTGAAGCAGCCCAGGGACCAAAAGAAGTGTCCAAGATGATCAGAGAATTAAGTGGAAGTGCACATTCCACTCTGTCAGAGGCTGATGGAGCTTCGTTGAGAATGGTCTTTTCCTGTGTGGTCTGCAGAGGTTTGTTCGGTTTTCTTCAGCTTTTGTTTTCATATTTAAAATGCTATGTGGCTGGACTTTTATTTTGGCATCTTAATACAGTTGTTGGGGGTTGGTAGGTCAGCCTACTACATAACACAATTAAATACATGATAACAGAAGTCTTATTTATAATGTACAGGTCCTGTGGATAAACAAATATTAACCTCCAACAAGTTGGTTGTTATTTTCAGCTTCTGTTTGTCTGTTTTTTCGTTTGTTAGTTTCTCTGTTAGGAACATAACTCAAAAAGTTATGGAAGGATTTCTATGAAATTTTCAGGAAATGTCCGGATTGGGAAAAGGAACAAATGATTAGATTTTGGGAGTGATCCGGATCACCGTCTGGATACAGGTGTTTTTTAAAGGACTCTTTAACATTGTGAAATAGGAGCATTTTGGCATTTGTGCATATTTACATGTTTTAATGGTCAAGGAATCTAAATATTTCAATGAAATAACGGTAGGACTTATATTTATGGTGAAAATCACTATATGGGTGAGGACTGTGGCGCTGGCTGAGGTCTGTGCTCTCCGAGTGCTTTTCTAGGCTCCTGCTGCAGAAGCCTGATTGGGTGCAAGACGTGTATTGAGGAGTGGAACAACACCCACAGTTACTGCCCAAAGTGTCGCGCTGTGGATGTGGAGCTCACCATCCACAAACTGGCTGGGCTCTCTGAAGCACTGGCACCACTGGAAAACTTATTCCAGTAGTTTATTTTTGTCTTGCTGTTATGGTGGCAGCAGACTTGTTTACACAGTATTTCTTTGTACAGTAATAATTTCTACTGTTCAGTTTTAAGCACTTTGTTCAGTGTAACTGTTACATGTTAAATGCTATTTTGGCACTCAGTGCAGGGTTTACACTATTTTATAACTATTGATGTATGGTGTGAAACAAAGGCTGCCATGTCTTGCAGGTTTTGCAGAACTATATTTTGTGAAGCAGCAATTTATAATGTTAATTCTTAAAGCACTTCTCTCATAATACATGTTCAAAGTTATCACAAAAAGCGTGGTTTTATAAGATTAAACGACAAAAGCAAATCTTACTCTATGCTGACATTTGATTTGATTGTGCAGCCCTAGAGCCATAAAATGTGAGCACAATTGGCAGCATTTATTCATTTCTTTTATTGGAATTGTCAGATGGTAATAGGATTGAAAGACATGTGGAGTCACTTAAAATTCTTTGAAGTAGGCTAGAACGTAGCTCCCATCCAAGCAAGTCAATATATGTGCCACAGCATAACAGCCATGCACGGGGCATCTTTCTGTTGCCATGGCGATGAGGTCTTCCATTTTCCAGTGAAGTGAAAGGGCCTCCCATTAGACTACTGCCCGTCATAGGGTGCATCCCAATGTGCCAAAGTGCAGTCTCCTCTCTCCTCTCTTCATTTCCTCGCGTCTTTGGCATGCATCTCTGGTGGGCAGGACAAGATGCAAGTGGAAGAAGCGAGGATGAAACTTTGGAGCTTTGAGATGCAGCTATATTTATACCCTCCCCCTTCAATGAAATTGCCCTCCACAGCTTACAAGTGTGACTTCGTTTGGAGTGACACTAGTTAGTAAAGGGGCAGTGAATAGGGGCGGTCTGGGAGCCTCTTTAGGCAACAAATATGAGCAAAACAACTTTACTCCTCATGATTACCTATTTAATATCACTCATCTATGAATGGATATAGATATGTTTCAAAATATTTCTATTTTATTATTTCATTTTAATTAATTATTTTTATGTCTTATTCAAGCTAATGTGGTGAGTGGTGGGGCGGCACGCTAGCGCCCTCTGTTGGCCAACTGCCACAGATTCACTGAAAGTTTTGTAAATGCAACAAGTTACTTTTCACCCATGATTCTCTGTTACATTCATCATAGCATCAGCTCGGAGTAAAAAAAGTCTGGTAACCAATCCAAGGTTTGTTTGTTTTTTTTTTATCAACTAGCATAGTTACCGTAGTTCAGTCAAAACTGAAACTCTAGTGAAACTTAACATGGTGCCCACAGGCATCAGTGACATTTTTAATTGATGGCTTTTAAACAGTGTTAAGCTTTAAAATCGTATTTACAATTTTAATATGATGTGATATATGTAGGGGCTAAGTGCTAATGACTACAAAAATTTAGATATTATTCAGAAACTGTGACTGTGTGTGGAAAATATATTTTTACTGATATCATGAATATCTGATGTCATAAAGACCAGGGCTAATTGTTATTCTGTGGTTATATTATTTGGGGTGAATGTTATTGTACAATACTATTACACTGAAGCAAAGAACGGACTGACTTATCCTACCGTTGTCATTTTTGCACACAACAGAAAAGTTAACTGAAAATAATCATATGTATATATATGTTCACCATTTCTCAACTACATTTGTAGAATGCTACCTTTTTTTACTTGAGTACATTTTTATCAAAGGCATTGGGTTTTTACTTGAGTACAGTATTTGTGTACTCTTATTACTCTAACCCCATCCTACAACAAACAAAATTGTTTACCTTCGCTTATAAATGTAATATTAATCAAATCCCATTTAATTGTTAAGCTTGCCAAGAGGTTACATTTGTTTTGTTTGTTTTTTCCTTCTGTCAGTGATGAAGATAAACTTAAATACTTCTCACCAGATTTGATGAAGTCTTCAGAAAATATTAATCTTGGCACAAAGAAGGCATTTTGGTGGAGTTATTGAAGCTATTTTTAAGACACTGCAGTTTTACATATTTTCCCTAATAACTGTAAAGTCCTTGACAGATTTTGATTACATTTTCAGAGGCTCTTGTTCATCACACAAAGGAAAAGTGATTACATTTTGGTAGCGACCTGAATCCTGTTGCAGGAATAGGAATTTGGTGAAGGATTTGATGACATTGCGTTACAAGGCCTTCTACCACATGTTCAATAACGTTTTTGTTCAGAATGTAAGAAATGTTGGCAGAGGTTGAGAACTTTATCCTTTTTTGTTTTCTGTAAAAGGTTATGCAAACAACCGTGGTAAAATAAACTCTTATTAAATAAGAGTAAACAGTGCTTCCCTTGCTATATTCTACTCAGTATGACATTGTGCATAAAACATAAAAGAAAAGCCTTGATAAAAGATATCCTGAGCAGTTCAACACATTATCAGGAGTAGGAGGTGTAAGCTTGCAATGCTTTAAGAGAGAGTAGTGACAGTGTTTGTGATATGCACAACCTTTTGTGCAGGCCATAAACAGGTCATTGTACCTGAACATGTCTATTGTACATACATAATAGACATTGTTTTAAACATGAAATATTTGATCAACATTTACTGGCTTTATGTTTTATATTGTTGATTTTTATGCTATTACAAACAGTAAAGGCCAGACTAATGCTTCAGACAACAAAATTATTATGGGAAAGACAGTAGCTATAAATATCTTCAAAAAATGTGCTGAAAAGAAATCCTTGAATCAGACAATTGAGTGCACAGTATATATTTTTGTATAATACAGTACATTTTGGCTATTTCACTTGGTGAGATTTAATTGATGAGAATTAGGGTAAATATTTGGGTGTGTAACTGGTTTTAAAGTCATATAATTGCAAAAATAACCAACATTTATTTTGAATATATTATTTGTGCTTCATAATGTAATTCCTGACCAGACATACTGTAACTCCGATTTTGTTTCGTGTCTTCCTTAAATGTCAACCAGACTAAAGGAAGCAATGTCCTGTAAAAAATGACCATAAACTTTATTCTTGATTAAGTTACTATATTCTGGCTAAGACACTCTGTTGGTGCACGGACTGGTCAACAGAATTGCTCTGTAGTTATTGGTCAGTTTGGCTCCGGCAGGGCTTTTTAAGTTTAGTTTATTATTGAAGTATTGTTGATCTAACTTTTCATCCCTACAATGCCATTATTAAGTGAGTATATTTTTTAAAGTTCTTACAAAATAAATGGTTATTTTTTTCTACACTATTTCAATTTCAACAGCATTTTTGAGTGTGTATATGGACACAGAAGCCCCCTTCTGTTCATGCTTTTCTCATTTGTTCATCTTATCAAAATTTTCAGTTCAAACAACCTTTGTACTGCAGAGAATTTGACCCGATTGACTGACCTGAGACGATGGCCTTTTTCTCTTATCATGAATCAATTTTGTGCTGTACTGACAGATTAGTTTAAAGGGAACAGACTAAAGGTTAAAAATAATTGCATCTGCGTGTTTAGCTGCACTGATTTGATTAGTATCCTTTTATTTATCTGCACATTTCAGTCTTGTACATGAAGAAGAAAGCTTGAGCTACATTGAGAGAAATTTACCAAATTTTAAAACCTCTTTGATGAATACAAAGTAGCTGGCAGTTAGTTGATTTATAGCTGCTACTAAAGAAATAGATAAGAAAAAAACATTGGTATTGTAAAATTTAAATACCACTGTTTTTAACTGAAAATTTAAAAGTAAAAGCCTGTGTATGTTAGCCTGTATCGTAAGAGATATTGATATTTGTCTGATGGATTATTCATATTATGGGTTGGATTTTTAGATGTAGACATTTAGACATTCTGGCTGTTTGTATTGGCACATGCATCTTACCATGCATCTTGTCTATTTCTAGTGCATGTGTAAAAGTTTAAGCCCTTTGTGTCCCCTCCCTTCCTTGCCTCTTCTTTTGCCCCATTCAAGCTGCAGTTTCAAGCAGTAATATTTACACCCCTGCAACACTGCCCACGCTCAAAACACCCCCACCAACCACCCATTAACACACCTACATACACACATTTTTCCATCTTTAAGGAGGGTAGTATCAGAGGAGTGTTATTTGGGGAGTGGGGGGGTCTCTGCCTTTTTGAGTATGAGGAGCACCCGCAGTGTCTCCCACACCCAAGCCATACTTTTCTGTGCACTGACACAGATCTCAAGGACTGAATATGAATGTCCCAAAGTGTAATGGTGTCAGAGCTTCACTGTGCCACTGTGAAAGGGGCTTTGCTGGATAGGGAGAACATCTTTTGTGTGAACAATTTCTATTTCTTGTAGGATCAGACCTCTTTGATGTTTTGGAGTAATTTATCCAGGAATTCTCGCATATCCTTGTCTGTCAAAAAGTTTTTTTCTGTAGCATTCATGTCAGTTAGTGGGGGACGCAGGGAAGAAGAAAATGCTGGTGGGCTCGTAGGTAAATTTCAGAGTAAAGTCTGAAAGCCCATTCATGCCACCATTTCAACATCCCAGAGACAGATTGGGGTTTTGACCTCCTATTTGCTCCGTCTCAAGAGGTATATCAGATGTGTAGTCAGGAATGTTCAGAGTGAGTGTCCCTACCTTTGTGTGTATAGGGAGCATGCGTTGTGTCTGGCACATCTTAGGCATATTGTAGAAATGCTGCCTCACTGAACTAATAGGCATAATATTTATGCCCTTGTGACGTTTAGCCTCCACTGTGAAAGTCCAGGATGCTGACTTGGGGAACAAGTTGATCCCCTCTTCGTTCTGTCTCCAAAAAGAAGTAACAGAGGCATGATATTAGAAAGAGGAGGGAATGCTGACTCAGTGGGAGACGGGAGAGCTGCAAGTGAGCATCTCAGCCTTTTTGTGTGTATTAGGGCATGAGCCGTATTGCCACAGTCAAGCTGTATTTCAGCGTGAATTTGTGTGGATGTTACAGCTTCAAACAATTAATGTGAATGTCTAAGGAAGCCTCCTGGCAATGCTTTTGCGTAATGATAGGATGATAGAGCTTTGTTGCAATACTTTTCTTAAAAGGCACTGTTAAATGGGCTTGAGTGAAAACATCACTTTTTTGTTCTCACATTCAGTTCACCAAGATAATGCTGGAAAATCTTTAGGGTTTTAGTGCATGTGCAAATTGGGTTTAGGCCCTCTAGTTTCCCCTCCTCTCCCTTGGGATGATAGTGCCATAAATTTTCTATATTATTAGGAGTGCATGTCTGAAACAGCTGAAGCGCCTTGTCTTTTTGCCTTTATATAGTAATGTTAATTCCACAGAGCCATGGTACTGCAAGACTATCATCTCAGGTCACTCTAGTACCTAATCAACATAGGAACACTGCATTGTTTTACAAATCATTCATTGATCTCCCTGTTTAACACCCCTTCCTGTGGTTTCCCTCTCTGTGATTGCACAATCTTATACTTCTAAAATCTCCAGAATGTCAGAGAGTTTGTGTTTCCCTTCTTTTCCCCCATTTACTACCTCTCAGGGGAATGTAGGAGAGTTTTTATAGGCTTCAGCAAGCTCTCCATTTCTTATGTGTGCTCTAAAAATCTCCTCTCTTTGCCTCCCCTCCCCTCCCCCCACTCTGTCTTGTTCTATCACAGCTCTTACCTTACCTGGCTGTGTACTGTGCAGACACACCCGGCCAGTCCATGAGAACCAATCACAACCCAGAGACAGAGACACCAAGGAGGTGTACTTCCTGTGTTTCGTGAGAGAAGAATGGGGCAGGAGAAAGGAGATAGTTGTGTACGGCTTGCTTTTTGTTTCTTGCAAGGGGGGGCACGAGCAGACGATCATCAGAAGGAAGGGAAAAGGACTTGAGTAGTGGAGTCAAAATACTTTAACTTGATTTATCTGCCTTCTGCTCCCTGTTCACCGAGAGCAACTGAGAGGAGAAGACAGAGAAAAAGGAGGAGGGGAAAGATAAGTGTCAATCTGTTCAGACTTGTTTGGGAATTTGAAGAAGGAGGAGAAAGACAGAGAGTGAGGCAGCAAGAGGGAGAAGTAAGGAGAGCTCAGGCGTAAACATTGCATTTTGCCACAAGAGTTAGAAAATTATTTATAGAAAAAGAAAAACTAGATCTCGCCACAATACAAAAGGGCATTTGCTGTGTCATGTTAACACTGTGAACTCCAGGAATGTATTCTTATGTGTTGTGCAATCCCATGCCTCTGAGCTGAACTGGACCAAGGGGAAGACTGGAGATCTCCCCAGGAATCTACATTCAGGTGAGTGTCTTTGTAACACTCTTAATGTTTTCTGATTGACAACCAGGTTAGTTATTTTCCTTGGTTTAAACACAGGTTAAGACCCAGATAGCTTGTGGTTTACATGCTACATGCCGTGCCTATGTGTCACAGGCCCTCGCTTTCTGAAAGGCTTCTTTTGGTATGTGGCGCTTTGCAGGTCTGTGCTGCATTTTTGTGGAAATGTAAGAGGATGTCACCTTTTTCTTTGGCCCATGTCTTATGTTTCTACTATTAAGTTACTGTACAATCAAGTATGCCTTTATTTTCTTGTCTGCCTGTCGCTCTGGGGTTCAAGTGCAATGATTGATGACAATAAACAACTAAATGACCGAAAAACACTCAAAAACACCTCAGCAAAAATGTTGACATTATCAAGAAAGAAGATGAGCAATGCAATCTGATAAAATCAATGGCCATTGGCCACCCATGCAATCAAATACGTTTTTCAACCAGGAATTAACTATTTAGAAACTCACTATTATTGTTTTAATACCATGGTTTAAGTTTTGCTGTAGTTTTCCATTAAAAGTGTAGAGGTTACTGTGGATGACTTTGTGTATTATTTTAAGAATCCTTCCTAAAAGGGTGAATGTAGGTCAGTTTGGACAAGCTATAAAAACATCACCAAATTCCTGCCATGGCAGGTACAGGTTTAATCAGCTGGTGCTGAGGCCTTTCTCTGTTAGGTACACAACAGACATTATGTGACATTAGCTTTTAGGATCACCATCAAACTAAAAGGTGACCCCAAAATGTAGCAAAGAAAAAGGACGGGCAGTAGGCTGATCCTGAATATAAGGATTCACAATTTGAATGCACAATCAAATTGAGATAATTATTACTTAAAAGCAATCGTGTTAATTTGTTAAAACAATTCTAAATCATGTTTAATGTCCCAAACTACCACAACAACGTTGTAAGTTTGGGACACTATATTTCAGGTAATTTGGGACAGTGTTCAGACAGAAATTAAAACCTTTTACACTGGTGTATCTTTATAAACTGATTAAATCAAGTATACATATAATGTATATGAGCACCAAACCACAGAGATGCAAATGAACCAGCAGACTGATACCAAGATATAGAACTTAATCATTTTTTAAATTAATTTTAACAAATAATGATGTTTTAAGCTAAAAAAAAAACAAAAAAAACATCTAGAACAAGATGATAAAACAATTCAAAGCATAAAGTTACCAAAAAATATCATATCTTCATTTGGTTTACATGTCCAAAGGAGTGGAGAGAGGCAGACATTTCTAAAATTCAACTCATTCTTAAAAATGTATTGATTAATACTAATTAAGCTTCCATGTTGACTTAATTCAATAATAGTTGCTTTTTATACCTTATCAAATCCACAGCTTTATTTTCCAATTATTTTGACCTTACAAAAAATAAGCATACTGTAGTTGTTTACAACCTTATCAAATATATTATGTTATTCCTTATAGATGATAAACAATAAAGCACAATCCAACTCAATTTATCATGCATGTTTTGTGCATACAGTATATAGTGGAATAACAAGAAATATTGTCAGACTTAACTTCAGTATTGGTTCCTGTCTGTGCAGGTTTCCCTTGAAAGTCATGATTACCTTTGTCCAACTCTGGGTGTACCATCTGTTCAAAAACAATTTAATCCTTACTCGACAGAAAACTGACATCAGGGAAGGATGTTGAGTCCCTAATGACTCAGCAATTGAAATGGTAGTCATGTCTCATTGTACATTGATGTAAAAATCTTTTAGAGACTTTAGCAAGTTAATGCAAGTTATAAATGATGTTACCTAAAACACAAACATTTAAAAGGAAAACAGTTTATGTCAACAGGCTTGTTGAGGGAAACTTTTCAGAAATCATTTTTTTCCCATAGAAATAATGAAGAAGAACAAAAACAGAAATATAACATATGTTAGTATTTCTACTTCAGTTTATGGCAATAATACAATAACAAGGCAAAATTACAAAGAAAGCCAAGATATACCTGAATTTAGCCTAATTTGTTCCCCCAAGTACGTTAATGGAGAGATCAAAACATCAGGACACCCATTTAAACACTCTTGACAACAACAAGCCTTACTTTGACCTCAGTGATAAACATGTAGGTTTATTGCCTTTCTTCAGCCTATTTCAGAAAGATTAGATTACTATACCGTAATTGGTCAGTACAAGCTAATGCAATCAAATGACACAGTTCTCTGAACAAAAATCTTTATTGGAAAGCTTTAACAGTTTTAGTTTTTGTATTACATGGTCAAAAAGGGTGAAAATTCTGCCTTGTGTCAGTTATTGAAGTCAAATTTGCTTGTTGTGGTTGACTAAAGTAAACTGAAAGGTGTTCCTAATATGTTGCTTCCCTCATTTATGTTTATGTAGCTTTTAGAAATCCCCTTAAGTCCAATACACTGTAGTCAAACATCAGTGAAATGAAACCTCCTCCTTGACGGGAGTGATTAATGTGAATTAACTTTCTCCTTGAGTTTCAAATGCCTTGATGACTTGAGGAAAATATGAGTAACTCTCATGAACAGATTAAAAAAATTCTCAAAATCACCAGTTGAGCATAACATCAAGATTGTTCATGTACTCTAACCAGATTGAAAACTGTTCTGCTCCCTCAGTAATTTAGTAAAGCTTTTGAAAGTGATAGTTTTCGTTCTTCTTTTTATATATAACTGGGGTTATCGGGGATGCTGTTGAACTGAAACACTTTTCTTAAGTTTTAACACTTTTTGCTGTTTCTTAATTGAATGAGAGGAGCAAACCTTTTTAAACAGCTTTCAATGCAAAGCTCTTCTGTGTAAGACCATCGTCCAGTATGACTTCAGTATAAATTCAAGTTGACTTGACCATGTGAACAGTTGCTAGAAATCTCGACGTGGGACAGTGGTAGAATTAAAGGTAGAGCATCTGTACTGGTTCTATGGTGGCAACGACTGGGGGCCCGATCAGTGAACAGTAAGTCATTGTTGAGAAGAGGACTTGATAAAACTTTACTGATACAAAAGCCATTACCAGTTCCATCTGTCAGTCAAACTCCTCAATTAATTTCTGTTAATTTTTCTGTGTGAAAAACCGAGGCCTACACAGGATTTCAGGTTTTCATGATCCAATGTCATCAATGCAACCAATGTAAGAATTTTCATGGAATGGGTTTTCTTTTGTTTTGAGCTGGTAATCTTGTTTTAGAAGTGGAATGTGTTGACTGTGAAAATGTATGTTCCCAGGTAGGTTTATACCTCAAAATCTGATCAGTCAGGGAAAATGATTGATTTTCATTAATGGATTAATAAACTAAAAAAAGATGTCTTCAAGAACAGGTCGCATTAAAAAGTACCTCATTTTTTAAATGATGCCCATTGACTGCAGAATGCTTTTGACTGTACTAATTTGTATAAGTGGTAATAATGATATGACAGAGTAGTCCAAAGTTAAGCAGAGCTGAATGAAAGTTGAATGACTCTCTTATTCTTCTAATCTTGACAACTAAAAAGAAATTGTTTCCTCATGTTTATTTTCAAAATGGTATCTATGTGGTGTTTTGTCTCATAGGTTCTCCAAAATATGACACAATTGGATCCAAAAGGCCTGGCTGCTCCCTCTTTGACACGGTTTCTAACATGAACACGACGGATCGCAAGCTCCAGCCAGGTGGAAAAATCCCTCGTGATCCAAGTCCCAGATCAGCCATGACTGCCCACTCAGAGCGAGAAAAGAAACGTGAAGAGGACTGGCGAAGGGAAAGAGACACTGAAAAAATGAGGGACAAAGCAAGATACAAAGATGCAGATCAACGGGACAGACACTACGAAAGAGACCGAGCGCCTGTACCCAGGCCCAGAGAAAGAGATGGAGCGAGAGAGCTGAGGGAGCGAGAGAGGAGGCAAGAAGAGGACAGGAAAGGAAGTGGGAGGCCACTGTCGACTCTTGAGAAGGAGTCTGAGAGAGAAGTGGAGAGGACCATGAAAAAAGGGGACACATTTCCCAGGATGAGAAAAAGCAGCCCAGATAGTGGACAGAGAATGTTCACCGCTGAGACGAGTGGACGAGGGGAGAGGAGGCCAAAAGAAAGGCCAAGAAGACTAGAGGAAGACGAGTGGGAGAGGGAGCGAGAGAGGGCATGGCAGAGAGAGAGGCAAAGGGAGAGAGAAAGGGCTGGGAACAGGGTGAAGGATGAAGGACGGAGACCTGCTGAAGAGGATAGACTGCGTCTGAAGGAGAGATTTCAAGAGTCGGATGCATGTTTCCAAGACAGGAGAAGACAAGGTGACACATATGACAGAAGAGAGAGGGATGAGGGTAGAAAAAGAGAAAAGCCGAGGTCTGAGTTGGGGAAAAGAGACCCCAGGATGTCCTCTCCAGGTAGAAGAGACAGAGACTTTTACAATGATAGGAGGGAAAGAGAGAGGCCTTACAAAGACGGAAGGAGGGATACAAGAAGTGAGGGAGACAGTGCTGAGAGAGAGCAGAAGAGAGAGAGCGCAAGAGACAGGGAGAGGGAGGAGTTGACATATCAACAAAGCAGAAGCGAAGGTGACAACAAGGGCAGAACGGAGAGGGGGAGACACAGGGAGGAGGACAGGAACAGAGACAGAGAGGGGGAGCATTCAAGAAGGAGAAAAGGGGAGAAAGAGAGGTACAGAGAGGAAGAAAGGGAGAGGGAGAGGGAGAGATGGAGAGATGATAGATACAGAGAGTATGAGCAGAGAAGAAACAGAGAGGCTAAGGAAAGAAGAGAAGCAGATCCAGCAGACAGGAGAAACCGAGCCCAGAACGAGACGGGTCCTCCAAGGGCACCCCCACGGGCCCAGAGCAGCAGTGAGTGGAGCAGTGACATGGACGGAGGCGAGGTCAGGCCGAGGAGAGGCAGGGACAAAGGGAGGGTAGATGAAGAGAGTAAGTCAGAGAGAAGTCGAAGGGAGGGCAAGAGGAGCGAGCGAGGGGAGACGGCAGATCAGAGGAGGATGTGGTTAGAGCCACAGAGGGGCAAGAATAGTAAAGAAAAGTTCATAGACGGAGAGAGAGAGAGAGGGAGGAGAATGGAGTGGGAAAAGGAGGGGTGTAGGGTAAAAGAGGAAACAGCTGAGAGGCACAGAGGAAGGGAAGACTACAGCAGAGAGGAGGGTGTGAGCGTAGATGGAGAGGAGGTGGGAGAAGTCTGGGGAGAAGTAGATAAAGGACAGAAGGAATATCTGCCAGACTGTGATGGAGGGATAGAGGAAGGCCAGCGAAGGAGAGATGCAGAGGGAGGTAGAGTGACAGATCACACGGAGAGTGACAGAGAGGAAGAAGGTGGGAGCAATTACTGGGTACGCAGCGAAGGCAGCGAAGGAGGAAGTGAGAGCGAACACAGAGGGGTAGACAGGGACAGAATGCTGTCAGCAGAGGATGGTTTTGTGACGGTGTCCAGCGGTGGGGACGAGGAGGATGACTGGGGGGAGGACGAGTTTGAGGACTGTCCAGAATTCTGGGAAAAAGCAGGCTCATATGATGGACACTCACCTGTGGAGTTCAAAGGAGAAAGGGAGGCAGAGGATGGGGAGGCAGAGAAGCAGCCAAAGTATGTCTTCTCCGTGGTTGGGCAAACGCTGCCACGGTCATCAACGACGGACGTGTCACTGTCACAAGTTCATGAGAAAGAGGGAGTGGAAAGAGACAACGCAAGTTTGGGAAGTCATTTTGGTGATGATGACACAAGGCAACCTCAAGATGACCAGGGAAGAGTTGATGACAACCGCATCAGTGGGAACCAGGACGCAGACACGTCTGACATCAGACCAAGAACATCATCAGAGACTGATGAAGGAACCAGCAGAAAAGCTGAGCATCCTTATGAGGACATAGGGACTTTTAAAAGAGATTCACAGACGGAGAGACTTCTCATAGAGTGGAGAGAGAAAAACAAAGCAAGCCCACAGAAGGGGAGTGAGAATAGTTTGCCAGTCCCGGAGAATCCCTACTCTGATGTTTTCTCCCCAGTAAATTTTGAGCAAATTCAACCCATCTTGGACGGGATTAACTCTGGAGCGATGAGTCCTGAAGAAGTGGAAGCCATCCGGATCCGAATGAGCGGTGCATGGAGCATGTCCGAGGAGCCCAAGCGGCATTCCCAAGCACCTCACCTTAAATGGGCTAAAAATGTGGTGCGGGAGATCCTGGGACGCTCAGGGGAACAGACTCTGGAGGAAGCAAACGCAGAAGCACAGGAGAAAGAGGAAGAAATGGCTGTTGTAAGGTCAGACCAGGAGCACTCGGAGCCAGAGCTGGAAGAGGTGGAGGGGGAGGAGGAGCTGTTGGAAGAGGAGGGATCGAGAGGTATGCAGCAGAACCGAGCCGACATGCATGCTGACCAGTTATCGGCCATGCATGGTGACATATCCACATACACTCATGCTGACACACTGTTACTTGAGTCAGAGAGGAAAGACGATCACAAAATGGACACACAGGCTGAAGAGAAGGCAGATGTAGAGGTGAAAATTAGCCAAGAAGGGGGCAATGACATTAAATTATCAAAAACTGATGTAAAAACAAGCAGGCAGAGGGAAGTGGAGATGTATTTATCTGTGAGCAACACACTTTACAAGCCAAACAGCTGCCCCATACTTAACTGTTACTCTGAGTCCGACCACCTCTCCTCCAAAGAGGGTGAGGGGCAGGACGTAGAAGGAAAAATGAGTGAAGAAGAAAAGCAGGGAGAAGAGGATGAGGAGAGGGGCTCAACTGAGGATCTGGAACAAACGAGTGAGGGAGAGTGTGTAGCAGACGGGAAAACAGACAAAGTGAAGCTAACCAGCAGCTGCAGTTTCCGAGATTTGGGCCCAGAGGCTAGAATACGGAGACGGGGGATCCGTAAGACCACTCAAAGAAGAAACGGAGAACTTGTAGGTGTGGAAGAAGAAGAAGAGGAAGGTGTTGGAAGGGATCGCAGACCCAGAATATTCCCAACAGGTAAAAGAAGAGATGGAGTATAAAAACAACTCCCTGAAGGGATAGTTTGGTATATTTGAAATGGGATTTATGTAAATACACAGAACAACAATAGTAAATACATGAGCCACAGTTGGGATATGAATTGGTAAGATTTTATTTATACCAATGATTCGATCATTTCCGCATTATGACTCACTTCTATATTGATTTTTTTATTGATATTTTCAATGTGGAAAAAGTTAAATTCACGCAAGTTTTCTAGTTCAACAATGCCAAACACATGACAGTCCTGACATCAAATGCCATGTTTCAGCATATTGTTGAAAATCGCACTGCTGGTGTTAAAATTACGACAAACAGAGAGCTTATGTCATCTTTTGGCCATCTTATTGTCTGGGCTGACAGCACCCTAAAACATTGTTAGGGGACTTGTAAACCATACAAGCAAATTATACTGATGCCTCAAACTGGTTAATGCCAGTTTTGGATTCCCATATCAAAGCACAGTGCTTCTTGTCAGGTTTTCAATGAAAAGAAGCCAAAAAACAGCCTCAGAAGACTGCACATTGCAGCATACACATTCACTGCATTTTCCTTTTCTTTAAGCAAGCCCTGTTTTAATGCTGGTACATTAAGGAGCTTTGCATAGCTGATGTGACCTTCTGCATGGAACAAATTTGTAGATAAACTGAAAAATAAAGCATTTTAAGTGAGTACAAAAGAGTATATAGTCATCCCAGCGCTGATGTTTTCGCTTATTTTCATCTAAAATTCGCCTAATTAATCAAAGTTCTTGGCCCCCACAACAGCGATGTACAACTGACTTCTGTGCAGGTTCTCTTTTTACAGGAACAGAACTGATTGCAATTGCTGTGGCTTATGTATTTACTGTTGACATGAACCTCATTCAACCCCACTTCAAATGTAACAAACTTTTCTTTTAAATCAGTATCAGAAAAGTAAATTTATGCCTTTAATGGTCAATCAATCAATCAATCAATCAATCAATCAATCAGGCAATTGATCTTTGCCTATTTTGTGCCAATCAAAACAAATGTAATCTTTAGACGCTTAATTAAAGAGTAGGTCAATGCCATAGACTTCTCCTTTTAATAAGTATTTGTTATTGTTTTTATTTTTTTGAATTTTTTTGAATTTTATTTTAATTCTAAACCCAATATAAATTACATCATGAGTACAGCACTTTGCCACAACTGGTATCTGTTACAGTTATTTTACACTCGAGATACTTGTAAGCCTGCAGTTCGCAATCTAAATACAAGTGGGAAGTCAGAAGCAGGAGCAGGTCCATGTTGAACAACCATCCAATTATCCATGACAGGAATGTGCCTAATGGTGCCTGCCTCATGCATCATGCACTGTGGTTCATTTTGGATTGCTACAGTACACAGCCACTTGTGGTTTTACTGTTAAAAGTGGGAGAGGGTACTAAAATAACGTAACTGGTCCTTCTGGTTATCTTGTGCCCTCTTTCAAGCTTAGGTCCCCTACCAGAGACCTGGGAGTTTAAGGGGAGGTCAGCCCCCCTTTGGCAAGAAGTGCAAACTGAGGCTTTGCTTTATCATTGGTCAAAATGTGAGCAGAATACATGAAGATCAGCACCACAGATATTAACTTTCTGGAACTTGGGTATATAGATTTGGTTTTTACTGATCTTGCTTTTGAAGCAGAATTTAATTATTACTACTACTTACTGAGCTTTTTCAAACTTTGTTTGGAAATTCTGAATGAATAAAGTCAGTGGATAATTCAAAAAATGTTTTGAACAATTAATACCATAAATCAGTATATCCATCTCACATTCCAAAAGTCTTGAGAATAGGATCCTTGTCTTTTTTTCCTTGACCAAAGCAGGCAGTGAAAACACACATGTATCTAATTCCAGCTGGTATGTCCACAGCATTAGAATATGTAATAGAAAAGGCAGAATCCCCCCCCCCCCCGGCCTTGCTAAAATAATGAGGTATTGTACTTAGAAATTATGATGTCAACCTCAATCAAAATAGTTGTGCTGTTAAAATCAGTCAGTCCTACTAGAAACACAAAAACGTGTGCCCTGTACCAAACCTGGCCAGTTTGGTGGGGACGCATATCTGACCATAAAGGAGCTAGAATCACATTCCAATCCAAGGAAGGGCACTATTAGCTGTGGAAGTTTAAGTATGATCAGGATTCATTGTGCCAAACAGTATTGAGCCACACCAGACCACTTGGACATGTGCCACATTTAGTCCACCTAATCTTGCAATCTGGCTGACTTGTTTTGGTCTTGATTGCCCACACATGAAAACTTTCTTCGTTTGTATGTATTTCCCTCTAGTCTGACTTCCTGTGACACTTATGATACAGCAGTCTTACAGTTTCTTGCATCATCCTGTTGTCACGTACACCACAGAACAAGAAATCTGGGGCAGACATCTGCCAGTAAATCTGTGTGGTGGACATACTAATGAACACTAATCTTCCTATTGCGTCATGGGATTGTAGTTACAGGTAGTGGGTGGAGAGAAGCAGAGGTGGGAAGAGCTGGGAAACTTCAGAGAGTTAAAAGGCGGGGCTCAATCCAGATCTCAGAGAAAACAAGACACACAAGAGTTTAGGACACATACTTATCTCTTAAATCCCAGTCAGTGCTGGGATAACTACACATTAATTTATCTGTTTTAGTTTAATTATTTTAAAAAAATCCACTGGAATATTGAGTTCACTGATAGGCATGCTATTAATTAATGTTTCATCGAACACTTATTTCTATATTCCAGATGATGAGGATGATCGTAGTAAAAGCTGGGGAGAGGTAGAACTGAGGTGAGTGAAATCTTTGCAAAATACCACATCATACAACATGTTTTGTTATAACGTGATAAGGGTATACTTATCTCTTAAATGGGATTTAAGCATTGTTATTGTAGAAAACTGTAATAGTTTGTTAAATAAGAATAAAGTTCTGTGGAAAGTTTGCAGGAAAGTTTTGTTGATTAATTTGAATAACTCAAGAAACTGTTGCAGTAATTGTCATAATCTCACTGATACAATTTCATTGTTGTGACTCTTTTTTGGTTCCGCAGGAATGTTTTGGACACAATCAACAGACGGAAAAGGAACTCCAGATTTTTTAGTGAGTATCTCTTTTTCATTTATTTGTATTTTTATGTCACGTATTTTAAAAGGTTAGACATGGTCAAGCTCCCTGGTCTTTACCATTAGTATTAATATTTTATTATTTTCATTTTCATATGGACGTTGTATTATCACTTTATAAATGTATAAAAAAACAAGTATAACGTCTCAGGAATGTACCCACAATAAAGTTAAAAGAAAAAAAAAAAGTTTGTTGGTTTGCTCAGAAACTTAAAATACAACAAAGATGTAACTTTCCCATCATCATTTTATATTAGATCATATATGCAAGCACTGTTTATAATTTCACTGTAAATCCTTTACAAACTAAGTGCTTTTTCATTTTATGATGTTTGAATGTTTTCAGCTTCTATACAGCTTGGATTTCAATTTGTTTAATTTTTTTCTCATATTTTCACTCATATGCAAATATATCTATATATCTATATCTATATATCTATATATATCTATATATATATACATATACATATATATATATGTATATATATATATATATATATATATATATATATATATATATATATATATATATATATATATATATATATACATATATATATATATTGACTGACAAAAAACATCTATTAAACAACTGAAAAATGATCTTACTTAAGATATCACTCCACTTCAAGTTTGCCAGCACCTTTTGATATCTTCATGTAAATTTAATTTATTTTATTTTTGCTTCATCAATCAGTGCAAAACCTTAAAACACACTTCAGATATTATTTGGCTAGGATATTGCCATCATGATTTTTGTATTCATCATTATAAATTATATATCTTATCTTATATATATATACATATATACATATATATACAGAAGGCCTGAGCAGGAATTCATGTTCACATTTTCTATTCTTTGGTAACATGCTATTAATTTTTTCCTGCAGATTTTGAAAATTGATACATTATAGTGGGAAAATAGTTTTATTTATCTAAGAGAATAAGATAGATAAGTCAAGATCTGAAAAAAACTAAAATAAAATGTATTTCCCACCACAGAACATCTTTGATTAAACATATCTTTACAGTTGGGTTTGAGGCTAGTAACAGGCCTTGTATGTAATGTGTTTTGCATCCAGACATAAGTGATGTTTGGGTTCTCTTTCTCTTTCTCTGTCTCTCTGAGTGTGATTCTTGTCATTTTGGCAAAAGTACCTTGTGTTTCTTTCAAATATGAATGTAAATTCAATTACAGCATCCTAAAATTAGAGGGTTGTTTCCATTTGCAATTAGGCCTGCGTCTTGCGTAGGTGATTCACATATGCCCCTCTGAATAATTTCTCAGATTTTTAGATAGCTGTAACTAAGTGTTGTTTCAGTCTAAGTCCAAAGATTGATTATAAGGAAGTGGTATGTAGGTGACGTGCCTTCAGATCTTATCTGCTCCAGCTGTGGCTGGGAAAAGCATGATGTGGCTGAGCATTTCCCCTCAGCTTGCATGATTCATCTGTGGTCTAAGACAGCCAGCTCAAGTGTTTATCTCTAATGTCTCCTCACACTGAAAATGAAACTCCAAAAATGAAAGGACATCTATGTTCAGGTTACAGTGAGCTCACGCCCTTCAAAAGAAACAAAAACTTGTTTTATGGCTGGGAGTTCTTCGACTTGTGATTCATGTTGATGTTGCGAGAAATGGGGCAGGAGTATGTGAGTGTTCATTTGTATGTGCCTTTGTGTGTGTCTGTGCAAGTCACAGGCAGGTTTGTGCAAGCATTCATATCGTCCAACTTGAAGGGAAAACAGCTGCTGCTGCGACTTTGCATTCTGACAAGTATGTGAAAAAGGAATGCAGAGAGCAAACAACTTCTCTTGGCCAACACTGATCTGTCTCTCTGCTTCCTGTACTTCTTGTTTAATTTTAACCTCATTTTCTGACCCTCCCATTTCTTTTCTGCTGTTCTTCTTTCTCCAACTACCTCCCAGATGCTGCCCAACTCTACCAGCAGTACAGCGAGGCCGCTCAGAACTTTGAGATCCTGCGACAGGCTCGCTCCTCTGATGTAATCTCGGTGTGTGAGGATGTGTCAAGATCCCCCCTCCCTTCACCTCCTCCTGCACGCAGACCCCTACCACCCCTACCTTCTGTCCCACAACCCCAATTCTGGCCCTACACAGGCTCCATTACCAGTGTCAAAAGCTTGCCTCTACCCGAGCCCCCAAAGAAAGAGGGCAGGCCGTCCTCCCCTCGATTATCCATCTCTCTCTCACAGTCGGCCACACTGTGGAGGGAGCTGCCAGGCGTGAGAAACAGCACTGAGTTGGGGGAGCTTTCAGAAGACCAGAGGCGACTCCAGGAGGTAAACACAAAAATCTCATTTCTGCTCTCTTGACACTAGGAACAAGTAATTTTCAAAAGAATGTTTTGCCCTGTCAAAAAAACCTTGACCTCTGAATAAGCAATCTTGAGTATAATACCGTTCATCTTGATTTGAAATCAAACAAAACCAGGCAACATTTATAGCAAGTCTCAACAGGGTCAGTTTCATATAAGGCCCCCTGTAGTCTAGACCTGCATAAGCACTCTGTATGTGGATTGAAAATGGCCCTTGCATAGAAAGAAAATATGTCTTAAGAGATCATATTTTGCCTTAACCCTGGTTCACATTACTATTTTTAGATGACTGCTAGAGGATGTTGACAATAACTAATGTTCTAAAACACTTTAGTTTTCATACACTGAGTACCTGTGGTTCACATGTGTTATAAGTCTATGTCCACACATTGGGGAACATTTCTGAAAACTGAGGTTTTAATTCTGTTTTCAGAAAGATTCCCATCCATACGTGAGAAGATTTTGGAAAAACATAAGTTCACTCTGAAGAGGCGTAAACACTGTTAAACATTGTTTCTAAAAATGTCATGTCTGTGATATGCAACATTTTTTACGATTTCTATACAAAAACTGTTTTATTTTCATATCACTCCCAACCAATAATCTGACTCTTGTTATGGTGCTGTGTTAAGTGGTGGTACCAGGGTTAATGAGTAAATGCTTCCTCGTTTATATTTCATTTTGAGACATACTTAACAGTCTTGATCAACTCTTGTTTTCAAAAGCTTCATGGGTACTCTTTTTGACTTCAGAAACTTCTGTTACCACAGCAGCCACAGATGCAAATAGCCATGGGTCAAGAGATCGAGCAGTCACCTGTGAAACAATAACACAGATTCTTTTCCTTAACGGTAGCAGGGGTCGTATCATCAGAGTATTTTTTAAGTAGCATCATAGAGAGCCGGTGACAAATAGTGTCTGTTGGAATTCAAATTCACTGAATCGTAAATTCATCTCTAATAAAACAAGCCAACACCTCTGATATGTCCCACCTCAGTGAGTCTGGCAAAATTCAAATTTAATGAATCTGCCCACTCATACCTTTCCCGAACAATCAGTCTTAAATGTACAAGTTGTGAGAAGATAGATATTGATTACATTAAAAGTTTTTGTTCCATCTAGCAAATATGGGTTCAGTGTCGGTGTTGTTAACATTCAGTCGAGACAGGAAAAGTTTGAGCTCCATTCTCCTCTTGCACAACATTCCTGTCTTAATAAAACTCAGGAGAATCCTCCAGGCAAGTAAATGCATGACATTTGTGGTTCACATTTCCCTCAGCCTCTTATCTGCTGTTTTCTTTTTAAAACAGTTTCAGTTCCAGCGTTTGTACAGACACTGAAGCTGTTGAAAATGATGAATTTCAGTGTTGATATTTTAAAGTAGGAGAAGTGTGTAAATTGTGTGAAATACTTGATTGGGCCATGGTTTTATAGTAGTAGTTTATTGTTTTTATGATACCTTGTTTTTTCTTCTTTTTTTCTTCCTTTGATAGCCTGCCACTACAAGACACAATAAATAACTAACCACTTTTGAATAAAGTAGGATTTTAAAGAGTAACAGTTATTATTATTCACAGCTTGTTTTTAATTTGTATTTTCTTGTCTTCTCTTGACAGCATAATTCTGGTTTATCACTTTGATGTGTTTAGTTACAGAAAGTAACAGAAAGTGTTTAGCAGATAGTTGTGTGAAAAGTTTCTTGCTGGTATATATAGCCAATATTTTAGTCAAATATATATTGATGAATTGACCATAAATAACCCTGTTATGGGCTGTATTGTTGCCAGAATGTACAGATTATCACTGAATGTCCATTGTTATAAATCAAAATGACGTTTTTTGCTGTGTAAAATTATGTTTTTCTTTCTTCACATCTGAGATAGATAGACTACCACCATAAAAGGAACAGGTCAGATTTAGCAAAGTGGCTTTGTGCTTTTGACCAAAAAAATAGAGATGTTGATATTTGGTGACAATGAATTCAGAAATATCAGCAGAGCAAAAATCTGATATCTTGCATCCTTGAGTAATGTTAAAAGTATTGAGTCATTTTGAACCATTTCTACTCATTGAACTCTTTTATTGTGACTTTTTGAAGCTGTTTGCATGGATGCTGGCTCTTTGACTTTCGCCAGCAGCTTAAGTAGTTTTCTATTTCTTTGTGTCTGAATTATGCTGCAATAAGGAGTTTTACATTCTGAGACTGGACAGAATATATGTGCCAATCTACAATCATTAAATATAAATATAAATATGTTGCTGATGTTACAGGGCAGAAACTAAATATATAATGGGGTCCAAAAATGTAAAAAGATGGTCTTGAAAAAGCTCCTAAGAAGAATTCAGTTCAATTGATCTGCAATCGATCAATCTTTATTTTTACAGCACCAATTCATAACAGGTGTTATTTTTACCATAAAGCAGGCTGAAGCCATGCTCTTCAGTTTGTAAATTCACAGATCTGCATATATACACATTAACATATAATGTATAAATATACAAAGGGAATAAGTGAAAGATTTGATGATTCTGACAAACTTATGAACAAAGTTAAACTTGTAATTTTCTGTATATGCATTGGAGTGAAATTGTTATTTTCCCATATATTTAATGTAATGAATTAACATATTATAACAGCTGTAAGGTGCCGGAAAAGCTTTGAATGAAACCGTGTACATGCACAAGGGATTCAAAGAAAGTTGTATAGAAAGAGCAGTTTTTTGTTCCATGTGATTCTTCTCCTCGTGCTTATGAACAGTTTACTGTTCTGGCTTCATTTCACATGAGTCAGTTTTGCCTCTTTTCTATTTCTTTGTAATTTTCAACAAATTCTGTAATTTTCCAGAATCAGTGTCTAACAGCGATTACCTCACACTTCAATCTGCTCAAAGCACAGGATTTAAACATGCTTGCATCATCCTAGAATAACCCCTGATCAGCAAATGTTTTTCAGTCCCTTAAGAAGTGTCTGACAAAAGAAGTTTGATTGCGTAATTGTTATTTTTTTTAAATGGCACTGCTCATGTTTCCCCATAAGCTTGGATTCTGGAGTTAGCTGGAACTCCTTTGTTTGTTGTGTAATGTCTCCCTTCTTAGTCACATCTGTCTGAAACTGCCACAACTTCTAAAGAAACAATTAACCTTTCCTTAATTGACTCACAGTGATTAATATCATCATCTCTTCCCTTTTTTCTTTTTTTTTCCAATAAAGGTGAGATTTGAAGTGGTGACGTCAGAGGCCTCCTACTGCCGCAGTTTAGACATTGTTGTTGAACACTTTGTCAAGCGCAAAGAGCTGGGGGCGCTGTTGACTACACAGGACAAGAACTGGCTTTTTTCCCGGCTTGCTGATGTTCGTGCCATCAGCCACAGGTCAGAAATGATTCTCATTAATGAGGGGAGGGCTTTTTACTATGAGTGCAGTCACTGTTTGGATCAGGAGTGGGGAACTTTGGTCCTCAAGAGAATCACTTAAATTTTGCTCTTTCTACCATTTGGCCAGACTGTTACAGATCAAATGACTGAAAAAACATTATTTTAATTACAAGGGATTCAAAGAAAGCAGTTAAAAGAAAGCTTTCACTTGAATCCACTGGACCAGCATTTTGATTTTTTAAATTCCACTACATATAGTAGTGCTAAATAATGTTTTCAACATGTGCTGAAATTTAAATTAAGATTGAGTATGAATTGTCATTTATGGACAGTGCAACAACATAAGACCACCTCCCATTGTAGGGTATATGCTGTAGCTGCCTTAAGTTAACAGCATTGGTAATTACCAAAATTGTTTTTATGTTCCAGGACAGGTTTGTGTACCAGTATGAAAAAGTTCTTCAATCAAAATTATATTTTAAATTCTTATTAACAATTATTGTTGTTCATGAATTTCAAATCCATTGTTTTATGGATAAAGAAAATGAAAAACAAAAGTAAACCATATTATTATAGTTATATACTGACATTCCTGAGTAGAAACCCTTCTTTAGTGATTGAAATTTATGCTCGACTTGTTTCAGACTTCTCATTCATTTTTTGAACAATTAACAATTTTTGAAAGATTTCGAAAATATTTATGTGTTCTTGTTTGTGACAGGTGCTCTAATAAACGTAAACACTGATAAACACTGTAAATTCCCATGAACAGAGTATTGACTGATTAAATAAGATTTTCTCTCATTGTTTTCTTACATGTATGTGGTCATACTTAATAAAAAAAAAAGTCTGAAAGAAAAAAATATTTGATGCATACTGGGGGTATTTTCATTTCAAATACTTGATTTTTTAAAATTTCCTTTCATAATCCAATTAATTGTATCAATCTGTATAGTGTTCTATTGCCAACTCAGTCTAAAATGCAAAGTGGCAGCCTTGTCATCTCATCTTTATATTTACTATTTCTTGTTCTTGATCTCTGAAATTGATTTAAGGCTGCGAGAGTGGAGAGGAGCTGTGTAGCCCTCAGTATGCCAGTCACCCACTCTTATTTGCGTTTATGCATCAATCTTACAAATACTGTCTGTCAAACTGATTTTTGCCAGCTTTCTGTTTAAACAAAAACTGAAATATATAAATATTATATAAATAACCCTCTTGTAAGCACATAATATCCATTCAATGAGTCATTGGCTTACTGTATTTCAATTTCTTTCATGTCCCTGTGGAACTAAAATAAAAAATACAAGCACTTAAAAAACCATTTTAATTCCCATGGTGCCCCAGCTTCTCATTTCTATGATATTACGGTGCCTCACGAGCCGTGGCTGACCAAACAAGCACGCGCACTCTGCAATAACTAGAAGAACAAGAAATCTCACATTCTGCTGTGAGCGACAGAGCCGTGGACAGACACAAGAGGTGTCAGCAGAATGTGGGATTTCTTGGGTTCTTTTTTCTTGTTCTACGCTCCTAGTTATTGCAGAGTGCGCATTCCTTTGGTTTGGTCAGTCATGCTCCGTGAGGGCACCCGTAAGTGTATCATAGAAATGCGAAGTAGTACTGGTGAGGCTATAAACATGTGCTAAATGATGTCGCTTTGAGTAAATGGTGGATTTATCCGCCGACACTTGGATTACAGCGCACGAGCAGTATGGAGGAATATTGACGACTTTTTGTGGACTTTTTGTGGACTTTTAAGGACACTGTTTGTTCGGGCTCTTACCGAAGTTATGATATCAATGTCAGTGGACAGCGAGGATTCCCCCAGATCTCCGGCTGCATCCTAGATGTTCCAAAACTACTCCACAGTGTTGTTCAGCATGAGGGTGAGTACAAAATGAGGCCAAATCGTTGTTTGGGTGTAGTGTTCCTTTAAAATGCTCTGTGTGTTTTTATTTCTATTACAGATGTCTGTTTTTGTATGCTTATGTGTTGACGCCAACCTGCTAATGGGATTGGGGATGGAAATTAGCCATTCCACTATATTTCCATCGTTTACATTCCAATGTTTATTAATTCATTCTGTCCCATTAAAAAAAGCAACAAATAAATCTCAAACCTCAAATCTCAAGAAAAGTCAGAAAACCAGAGAAATAATAAAGTACAACCACAAATCATTAAACACAACAACAATAGAAAACTACATAACACCAAATAAGCAAAAACACAAGTATGAAAAATATGTAAACGAATGAAAATAGAAAAAACACAAATTAAATTAAAAAACAAGACCTAACAAAAAGTAAAGAATTATCAGACAAGTTTAAAAAAAACTGCTACAAAACAATGACAGAGCAAAGAACACAACAACAAATCAAGAAGCACAACAATAGAAACTATGAAAAAGCAGAGTAAAGTATGTATGTTAGATGACGATCACGTCTAAAAACAAAACAGAACTACAATGTAAAAAATCAACTTGAGCAACAAGAAAAAAACAGCAAATAAAAATCCATCAGAAACACAAAACACAATTGCAAGTGAAAAAAACAGAAAATAAACAGACCAGCAAATTTAAAAAGCACACCATCAACTCGAAATACAATGTCAAAAAAAAAGCACAACAACAAAAATTTTGCATTTTAGGCTTCATTTCTTGTTGTTTTTGAATTTTATGGTGTGCTTTGAAGAGATGTGTTTCCGATCAGGTTTGATACTTTTTTGAATTGTTCTTTTGTTTCATTATTTGTTGTGTTTTTTAGTGGTTGTATCACTTGATTTGCTGTTTTATTCGACACTGATGTTTTTTTAAGTTGTTTTTGGATCTCTTTGAGTATTCCTATTAGTTGTTCTGCTTTCCCATTTGTTATGAGTATTCTTTTTTAGTTTCAGTCTTTTATTTTTGGATGTGAAACTGCATGCATTTTTTTTAGTGATTCAGCTATCGTATTAGATTTTTTTTTTATTTGTTATGTTTTTTTGCTTTAAGGCCAAAATAAAGTATGTCACTGATCTCCTTGTTATTTAACCTGAAGTGAACTCTTAAAAGACCCAAAATAATCACTGAAACTTTTGTTGCAGCTTTTTGTCAAAGCTGGAGGAGCGGGTTGAATCAAACATCATACATTTCACTGTGTGTGACATTATCGCTCGCCACTGTCAGCGCTTCAAAATGGTCTATGTGCCCTACCTCACCAATCAGTCATATCAGGACGCCACCTACCAGAGGCTAATGTAAGCTCTTCAGTCTAACTAAATTTTTTGTTTGTTGCCATAAATTAAAATTTTATGCTCATGAGGCACCTAAACATTGTCTGTCATATTTCTCTGCAGGAATGCGAATCCGGGGTTCAAGCAGGTTGTTGCGAAGCTAGAAAGGAATCCTGTTTGTCAGAGACTTCCTCTTCGATCTTTCCTCGTCCTCCCTTTCCAGAGGATCACAAGAATAAAGCTGCTGGTTCAGGTGTGTGCTTCTGGCTTGTTCAAACTTTTAGTTAATTCAGTAATCATATCAGCACCATGATATTTATCTTAATAAAACTTGTTTTTTTGTGCAGAACATTGTGAAGAGAACAACTCCTGGTACTCCAGAGGCGACTTTTGCCATTAAAGCTCTGAAACTATTAGAGAAGGTAAAAACAAAACAAATAATAATTTACAAAAACACCTCAGCTCGATGATTTATTGCTGAAAATAATTAATTTTCCTGATGGTTAACATTTGTTTTCTGTCCTGATTTTTCTAGCTGATTCAGGAGAGCAATGACAGCATCAATCAGATGAAGAGCATTGAGTCGCTGGTTTCCCTCAGCGCTAAGGTGGACTTTGAGTGTCGGGTGAGTAAAGCAGACTCAGACTATGACATGATTATACAGGGAGAAAAAAAGTCAGCTGAGTAACAGTCAAGTTAAAAGAATGTTGGTCTTAATCGGGATGTGCATTATTACGAACACAATACCAGCATCAGCACATTACAGCCAAAAAGTGAATGTTATCAGCTGATAATAAGATTCATGCCAACATATACAGCTTATATACTTGGTGTACATCTCGGCCATATTTTTCCCATATGTCAACTGAACATGATGCTTCAGTAACAAAACAGGGGTGGACCCAGTCAGTCCAATCTCAAAAAGCCTCTAATCAGGTACAGGATTGGGACAGAAAAGGAGCAGTCCGAATAGTCAGGCAGAGGTATCAAAAACAGTAGGCAAAAAGGGAGGTCAAAAACAAACTTATTAGGATCAGAAATACAGAGGGACACACAAGGAGTGCTGAAGCATGAAGACACAAAGTACAATGACAACCTGGCAAAGAATATGAGGGGAAGAGGGGATGAAGGAGGGAGCACAGGTGAAAGGAATTAGTAATCAAGGTGAAGCATGGAGACGAGACCTGAGCGAGAGACATGCTCTTTCAAAATAAAACAGGAATGACAAGAGATGACACATGAGGAAGAAACATGAAGGGTAACTTAACCGGGGGATGTGACAGCTTCGTCTTATTATCAACAAAATCATTCAGTAAAGATTGAAAGCTTTTCTGACACTGAACGGTCCAATGAAAAGAATCAAGGTCATTTTAGGTTCAGTAAAGACTCAACTCTTAAAAAAAATATAGCATAGGAATCAATATAAACAAAAATTGGTTCAGAAATATTAGCATATTGGTTATAAGCAGAAGTACAATATATGGCACACCTAGTACTTAAGTAATAATAAAGTTAGGGATTAAAGTGTAAATATGATCTCTTCCTGTGCTGCACATCATTAACAAGACATTACTAATCTTAAACCAGAACTTTTTACTAAAGGAATGCCTTTATTATAAAGTGAAATGCATATTTGATGTAAAGTTAATCACAATTTTTCCTTCAGTCCAATCATGCTGTTGCAAAAGCCACAAAGGCCAATTTCACAAAATCCCATTAAGACTTGGATTTTCTTTTGTCATACATTTCCAATTTCCTACTCTGAAACCTTACACAGAAACAGAGTATTTGTAAAGATAAATATTATTGTTATACTATTTTTTTTCAAAATTATTTATTTTTTTAAAGTACTGTATAAAGGAAAAGTTCAAAAAGTGCAAACCAGTCACACACACATAAGTAGATGTAAGTACACACATAAGTAGATGTAAGTAGTTCCCTTCTACCCTATAGACAGTGCATCCATATTATACTGAGCTTTCCCCTGTTTTTACAGCATTTACAATATATATTTATATTCACAGTTGTAACAACTAACTACATTAAAGTGGTTAACTAGCATTTACGTATGAATGACTTCTGGGCTATGAATTTTAATGTTATTTACACTTTTTGCAATTGTGACCCTAACCATAACTGTAAGGGGCTGAAAAAGCTTCATAGTTTACTGTGAAAGCACTTGAAAAGAGTGTAACTTCACCTTTTAAAATGTTGATGAACCCTGTTTTGATAAGATGATGCGAAATCCCAATCTGCTTAGTCCCTGTCAGCTTCTTGACAGCTTCTTAAGTAACTTTTTGACAAACTTTTCTTTTGATTTTCATGCTCCTGTGTTTGTCTATCTGTGTTTTTCAGACTCTTCCTCTGATCAGTCAGTCTCGGAGGCTGGTTCGAGAAGGACCGGTCACTGAATTGATGGATTTCTCTCTGAAGGAGACAGAGAGAAGCATATACCTGCATCTTTTCAATGACTACTTGCTTGTTTCATTACAGAAAGAGTAAGTCAACAGACATGTTTTGCATTTTCAGAGTAATCAATCTCTCCTAATACTATTTCGTTACATCCTGTTTACGTCCCTGTTCATTGTTGGCTATCATCCCCTCATCTTATCTCAGCTCTTCCTCAGCTCATTTTTTGTCTCTGCTTCTTTCAGAGGTGGACGTTTCACTGTGATCGACCATGCTCCTGTATCTGAACTGCGTGCAGAGAACTGTCGTGTAAAACTCCACACACTTCAGAAAAACCTGATTCGGCTGTACCTGTCAAATAAAGCCCTGCTGCTACGGACTGATGCACAGTAAGAGACTGAGAGGATGTCAAGAAGTCTCCAAATTACGAAGTAAAAAAACATGATTCATTAACCAATGATTCCTTCGTTACCCTTAGGAGTGATAAGCTACGTTGGATATCTGCTGTTTCCCGACCACATCCAGAAGTAGATTTTTCTGCTGCACAAGGTGAAGTGTTTCAGGCATTATTATTCATAACAATAGGTGTATTGCTACTAGCAAAGCACTTTTAAAAGCATAAGGACACAAACTCCAAACAAAGCCCAACATGTTAACATATTACTATGATTAGTTTATACAAAGTGTAACCTATAAGGAGACTGGACTATGTTTTCAACACCGATTTAAAATGCATCATTTGTTCATAACTTGAAGTTCAGAATTGGATCAAACAAATCTTGTTTCCATTCTGATCAGACTTTAATTTAGCATGATTAGAAGGACTAAGACCCTGTACTAAAGCTCTCTGCTGCGGTGAAAGAGTACACAAATATGGTCATAATTTAAATGTGCTGTTACTTTGATTAAATTCTAAGCAAATAAAAAAAAAACAACCTTTAAATCTACTGAAATAATAATAAAAAATACTTTGTTTAAATGCTCTCAAAGTACTGAGTACTTTAATCGAACTTGTCTGTGTTGAGAAAAGACAACAGCTGAAGTTTGTTTCAGTATTATAGAATAATGAATACAATAGTATATGCCGTTTTAAAATAACCACAGAGCGGAAGTTTGTGCTAGCATTTATATAATCATGTATTTAAGATTTAAGTGAAAATGTGTTTCTTACACTCACAATCATGGTCTTGCAGAAGCACAGTGAAGTTGACCAGATAAATGTAGAATGCAATGTTTATACATATAGATTAATGTAGGGATGAAGAATGTTATCAGACCAATATCAGTATCAGCAGAGGTGATAAAAAGGTGATTATCTGTATCAGCAGAAAAAAAGACTGAACCACTCTTTTGCAATCTTAGCTGTGCAGTATGCAGCCGGTAGGGGGAAGTCTGACCAAGTGTAAAGCACTCATCAACTGGTCACCATTGTATGAGTGTCCTACTTATCAGTGCTGCCATAGGAAGTTTCATGATTCAGCTTATCTTCTTTCTATGTTTCCTTAAAGGCATTATTTCAGCAGGTTAACAGACCTTGCACACCTACACAGATGATATCATCCACGTGACTGATTAGCTTTAAAGTCATGTGCCTGTTGGGTGGAGCTTTAGGGGGATCGGCATGCTGTTGTGACTCTTTAGATAATACAGTTTGCCACACCTTTGCAGACGTGTTGACTGCTGACTCAGGCAGTGAAAAGTGACTCATTCCACGTTCAGAGTCTCAACAAATATGAATTAACTCTCTAAGAGTTATTTTTATTTTATAAAGTCAACAAATTCATCTGTATGATCTTGAGAAGTTTGCGGAACTGACACTTTTTTCATATTTTCTTACAGATTTTCCACAGATGCAGTGTATTCGAGCCTATGTTGCTCAGCAGCCTGATGAATTGTCTTTGGAAAAAGCTGATGTCATTTTAGTGCACCAACAGAGCAGTGACCGTAAGACCCTCACATTAACTTTACAGTTTTTCCCCGGCTGATAATGTCATTCATCTGAGCAAAGTTAAAGGATACAGTTGATTAGAAACTCTGAAGATAAGGTCTGAGTAACACGATATTATATTTTCTCTTCTTTCCAGATTGGGTTGAAGGGACCAGACTGTCTGATCGGCAACGTGGATGGATGCCTGAGTCCCATTTGGACACAATAAGCAACTCTAGAGTCCGACAACGCAACCTGTCAGATGCCCTGAAACTGACAACGGCCACAGCTGCTGTTTGAAACTCAAAGAGGGACTGAAGACACCCTGGATACAACAGAAAGGACTAAACGTTGTTTTCTGCTGCACACTGCTGGAAATAGGATGACAGACTATTAAAGCTCCAAATGGGAATATTTGTTTTTGAATTGTCGACAAGAGAGCAGGTACTGAAATGCTGAGGAAATGTATCTCAGTGCAGCATTGGGTCTCACTTGTTTCACTCTCTGAAACATAAAATGCCACAGAGCAACGTGGGAACTGCTCCTCCTGAAGACAACAAGGACTCTGTGTATATAATACATCAATAAACTGGTGTTTTGAGAATTTAAGTTTTTAAGGGAAATCACCTTTTCCAATAAAGGCTATTTTTGGACATTGTATTATGATTTGTGCATATTGAACAAAATTGTAAAAGCTGAGTGCATGGGTCATGTCTTATGAAGTATGAGCCATGATGAGCTAACAGAAATGATGCAAAATGTGCAACAACTATTGTCTATAGATGTTCAGATCTTACAAGATGAGGACATTTCAATAACTTCAGAATGGTGACAATAAAATTTTCTTTGAAAATATGAATAGAATACTGAGAGTGAGCCTTGACTTATTTACTGTAAAATGCACTCTTTTACATTCACCGGTCACTTCATCAGATACACTGTGCCAGTGTCAGATTGGACCCACTAATGCTTCAGAACTGCCTTAGTTCTTTGTGGCATTTATTCAAAAACGTGCTGGAAACATTACTCAAAGATTAGGTCCTGTTTACACAGGCAGTTTTTAGTCCAATCCAAAGAGTTTCATTGCTTTTTTGCCTTCTGTTTACATGAGAACGGTGCCTGGAGTGCCTGAATCCGTAAACTTTTAAGAGTCCAGAGTGGAAAGATTTGAAAATGCATTGCTACCTGGATTCATGTAAACGGGATTTAGCGTTTTAGGGTGAAAAGCTGATGTCGCAGTACTCTTTCACCAATGACGGCTGGCACGCATACCAGGAACAACAGCTTCTGCTGTCTAATGAGTAACATGTATGCTGCTTACCGTGCTCGGTATGTTATCCAGACAAAGCTATCCAGACAGATTTGTTGTCCAAACAAAAAACTCCTGCGTTTTCGTGTGTCCACTCGCCATTGTTGTTTGTGAAAAGTTTGTCTTCTTGGTACGTGTGTTGTAACACCGCTGTTTCTCTACAAATCTACATCGCCATCCACTGGACTGGCATGCACACTACAGCGTTTAAAGTTGTTCCAACATCTCAGTGTGAAGAAAGAACCTTTGCATTTTAGGTGAGAGGGTAACAGTGTAAACAGGGCCTTAGTCAAAATTCACATGATAGCAATACACTGTTGCAGAAGACTTGTCAGATGTACACCAATGCTGTGAATTTCTTTAAATGCTAGATTAGTTCAAAGTGTGAAAATACCCCCAACATTCATGTATCCCCTAAAACAACAACGTGAACTGTTGATAAAACTTAAAAAGCAGCCAGTGAGAGGAAACATACTCTTACATATAGATTTATCAGGGAAAGGTGGTTATGGATAATATCAGTTTTATTGCAAACGCTGTCTTTATTTTGTACATTCTGGGCGCGTTTGAACAGAAAACTGAAAACAGAATTGCAGCACATTAGATTTTAGTGTACCACATGCAGCGGGACATGAGAAGCTTCACCTTCAAGTACATTAAAGAGAGGAAAATAAACTCTATAAAATGATTCCGTTCATACATGCCTTTGCTCCTCTTAAATCGAATAAGTCTTCAAAATGAACATTAATGCTGCACGTTGACTGTAGTGTTAGCTGCATGTGATTAAAAGCCTGTGTCTGTAGCGCGCTTGTTTGCAGAACAAAACAAACTGTACAGATACGTGAAGACGGTGTTCACGCTACGCACGTAGCTTGTGTAAGGGCGTGACCCAGCGGCGGCCTGCTCCCCTGGTCTGGTTTCCAATTATAATCATTGGTTATATGTGCTGCCAGTTACAGAAGACGAGGCGGCAACAAGTGTAAAATGACACCACAATTCAACCAATAAACGCAAAGAAGCCCAGCCCTATCCTCTCTCTTAATGGACACATTTCCATGTCAATCTATCACACAGTCTCTGATTGGTTACAGATGTTCTGGGTGGGCGTTGCAGTTTTTGTTGTTGTTTTCGTTCAGCAGTTGGACAGTCGACATCTTTGACATACATCGCATTCCCAAACGGTATAGCTGTAGTTTCAGTTGTAATTTGACAGAAAGGCGTTCGTTTGGGAAACCAGGCGAGCAAAGGGACCACTGGAGTTGATTTGTATTCGTCTTGTCTGTAGTGAAACTTACTTTCGTGTTTTTTGAAGGTATGTGAACACTAACGTCTTTTAGCCGTTAGCTGCAGTTGTTAGCACTAGCTGCTGTTATTAGCCAGCATGACCAACTGTTTATCACCCATACAGCTGGATAAAGCTATATGCGTGCTATCATAACGTGTAAAAACGACTAAACTTGGTGTCCATTTGGTCCTGCCGTGTTCGCCTTGTTCTGTTTTCCGATGAATATTTGGAGAAGGCGTTAGCTTCTCGTCACACTGTTGTGAAATGTGACGTGGCCTCAGTCCATGATGACCCGAAGCTATGCAGTCAACTTAGACCCCAATGTCTTGGGGCAACCACTTTTTAAAACACGTCCAAAACCCAAGATAAGGTCGACCGTAGAGGTTGATGGTACAGAGAAATCGCTTTGACTAATCTGTGCAATAGTTTCACTTTCAGACTCCTGATGTAGCAGTATCACGAAGTAACAGTGTTATAAGCCTGAAATATAGAACACAAGACTTTAATAAAGATCATCTGGTAATACTCAGTCTGAAGAGGTGGTCAAATTTGAAGGATTTTAACTCGAGCCATGGTACCTCAAATATGACCTATGTGTTATTGAAACAACAAAGATGACCATTACATTGTCTCCTTAAAGCAGTGATTATCAGCCAGACGCTGCAGGGACAAATCAGGCCCACCACAGCCTCCAACCTGGCTCTTACAATATTATAATCTCTACTATGTTGTTAGGAGGAAATCATATCTCGTGGTTTAGGGCGTCTTTGCCCTATCTATAGATTTTCAAGGACTATTAAATAGCTGATGCTGAGTCGAAATATGAAAAGCTGCCGTACCTCCCACTGTCGAATAATTCTTGTAAAAGATTCCTAGATCCAGACATGAATTCGGATCACAACCAAAATCAAACCAGATCTTCTTTGTGTCAGGACCAACATTCCCTGAAAATGTTGTACAGATTAGAGGAGAACTTGTAGAGTTATTAGCAAAATTGTTGAAATACAATGTTAACAAATCCTTAAAAACTGGATCTGCATACAGATTTTAAAATGTTAACACTTCATCATTCCTTGAATGTTTTATCAAAACTTATTTGTAACCCTTTTGTGTTAGCCTGGTCACAAACTAACCAATGCTGGATAAAGCAAAATCTCCTTGTTAAAAGGAAATATTGATCTGTTTCCAGAAATCCCCCCATCAGTTCATCAAGTCATGAAGTTTATTGTACTAAAAATGTGGCTGGAAATAGGAACCATTAAACTAATGACAGTATTTTACTTTAAAGCAAAAACTAAAGCAAATCAACATAGACTGAAAGTCAGAGTTCACATTGGCCATTTCAATTACAACTAACTGCACAATTCAAACATGTACTTGGAGGACAAAGTGAAATAACACTAGCTGTGTGTAGAAAATATTACTCTGTTCAACAAAATTGTCTCTTCACAATGATGCATTTAATTGTTTTTCTCAGACACAACAAACATGTCAGTGCCATTGTATTTTGACAGTCTGTGTGTTGCTGAGATTTGTTTCCCCCTGTATTCAATATTTAAACTGATCATTAGGTCATCCTGTTTTTCTTATTAATCAACATTCATGTCAAATATAATAATTCAATCAACAGTGTCTTACTTTAAATGATGTTTGGAAATGTTACGATATACATTTTCTTTAAAAGCAGCACCAACTTAATAAATACTTTATATTAATGAACAAACTTCTCAGTAGTTAAACAGACTGCGCTTATTTATTTTAAAAAATTTCCTACTGTTTTATTTTCTTCAAAAGCAGATGCTGACAACTTAAGTCAACCAAATGGTAATGAGATTTTTGCAATCTTTCAGACTTCACAAACATTTAGAAACGATCAGCAGATGGGATTATGTCAGAAATAATCATTTTAGCAGTCAGTACATTTTCACGGTGGCTCACTCTCAGTTTTCAGCTCATGGTCATAGTAAAAGCAGAATACTGATTCTGTTTACTGTGTATTTTAGAACAAAATTGTCTCCAAAAGCAGTCAAGACTTGAGGTGGACCTCGGACATCTGTGGCTGGACACAGATAAATATGTTAACATAAATCAAATGTCTGTTTTTAACCCATCAGCTCATAACCTACTCAAATGCCCGATAAAAAGATGACTCCATCTCGTCTCACATTAAACAACAATGTGCTATTTATGTGGTCAATATCTCCTGCTGACTCAATGCAGCGGTTGTTGAAGTCAGCCTGTGCTCCTTCTCCTTTGTTTACTCAGTAAATAATGCTATTGTGAAGGACTTCATGTTTTCTGGTGTTTTTTTTTTCAGATGGGCAGTCAGTACCAGCGCTCAGTGCCACTAGAAGTGAGGAGAGCAGAGGGAGAGAGAGTTCGGGCGAAACATCCCGACAAGATTCCGGTAAACATGAAAACCAGATCTCTCTTTAACCATTTAATCTTTTATTTACCTGTAAAGTTCAAGGTTGTAAGGATTTTTTTGTTCTTTTATTGACATTTGTACATGGATGCACACTGTCTCGACATGTCCCATTATTTATTACTTCTGTTTATTTGAACCAGATTATTGTGGAGAGGGCCCCAAGGTCACGAGCTCCTGAACTTGACAAGAAGAAATACCTGGTGCCCTCAGATCTAACAGGTGGTACACTCACAAACATACACGCTACATAAGTAAATGCTTACTTTACTTCCTAAACTAAAATAACTCATGGCAAAATCACTGTCAGCCTTCAAGGCTCTGATCTCCTTAGTACAGGCCAACGTGAATGAATTTGATCCTTTGTGTCATAGAGCTGAACTTTAAAAACTATCTGAGCAGTTTGAGTTTTGTGAAACCTGAACGCCTCCTGTCAGATTAGGGATACTTTAGAGTGTCCCTGAAGTTCAACACCTGTCGGGTAGAGGGCACACTTTAATACACAACAGTCAAACAAAAACCAAGAACTGATTACTAACATGTTAAAGAGTGATGATGATTCTGTGTGTGCCTAAAAAAAACACCTCAAACCAAAAATAAATAAACCAAAACATGGCAGCAGTGCTAGAGACACTGCTAATCCCTCACATATTTTCCAGAAATTTGTCGAAATTCAACCGTGCTGGGACGCAGTTGTTAAGACACCTGAAGATTCCAAGTGATTCTTGGATCATGTATGCAGCTCTATTTTCACATGGACATAATTCCTTAGAAGGATGTTAATCCTGATACATTCATGTGAAAATGTGATCATAAGGAATCATTCAAAGTAAGTCCTCCCCCCAAGCCCAGCACAGTGGTTGGATAAAGTGAAGGTAATGTAAATTTGGAAAGTGGTTTATTTCTTAAGCACTAAAGAATGAAATAACTGCTCAACTGTGGTTTAAATAGACCAAATTCATCAACATTAAGGCTTCATCATGTTGTGATTTTGATAAATATTGGCATCATAAGTATAAAAAAAAGCACTCACTGATCATTAACCTTAAATTCTTAACATTACCATGTTTAACATTAAAGAACAAGCTTTGATAAATGTAAGGGGCAGTAACTGTACTAGAAATTCAAACACGATTACTTACCCAGTTCTAATATATATTTTAAAATATTTTTTCTGCTGTATGGGCAAGACTGTATTACAGGAATTGTGGCTGATTGCTTGATGTTTTTATGTGCTGTCTTAGTTTGTTTACTGTTTTTGGAAAAATAAATGTACATGTATTTTTTTAAAAGTTGAAAACCAGCCAGTTTAAGAACGAACAAGTCAAGTGAGGAGGGAATCACTGAGCCGGAGCAAAATGTTTGAAAAGCCAAACCAATGCTGTCTTTACGATCTTTATGTGACATTTTCACCTGTTTCCAGAGAGTTGTCAACACTCCTACAAAAAGTATGCAATGGCATTATGGTGTGTGCCTGAGAAGTTCCACCCCCTGAGAGGGAAAAGGCAGCGTCTGGTCACAGAAATCAGTGAGGAAAAAGCAGGGAAATACTTTAAATGACCAGAAAAGCGCAGTGTTTTAGTACCTTCCCAAGCCTTTTTATTTCATGTTTGAAAATAACTATATAGATAAAACTTATGGATGAGTAATACTGTTACAAGTCAGGATAATCAGCCTCATAAGCCTCAGGACAAAGCCTTATATATAAACGTTATAAACTTGGTGAATCTATACGTTCTGACAGTACTACAGCCAATATGGGGACGTATTTTTGGCATTTTACTATGGCTAAAATATCAACTCTGATTATTTTTTTGTGTCAAAACCAATAATGAACATTTTAGGCAATAACCTGCCAATACTGATATTGCTCCTGTAATACTTTGCAGACCAATATGTCAGTTATCAAACATATTTTTATTACAACAAGTGCCACTTTGAGACTATGAGCCACACAATCATACAAAATGTTTACTGTTCTGATATGAACAAGCTCCTGTCTAGACGGCTTTTTCTTTTCTCGCCAACTCTGTGATGAAATGTTCGGTTAGCGGTCACTCTTGTGAGGTAATATTTCGTCTTCAGATGAAATGAAACGAAAGATCTGTAACTTGCTGACCATCAAACTGTCTTTCTCTGCTTCCTTTTTTAGTGGGCCAGTTGTGCTTCCTGATCCGTCAGCGCGTGTCTTTGAGACCAGAGGAGGCACTCTTCTTCTTCGTCAACAACTCCCTGCCCCCGTCCAGCTCCCCCCTCTCCGCTGTATATGAGGTAACTGCAGCCCCTCCATTCACATGAGAACCTCCACCACATTGCATGGACACAAACATGTTGACCAACAGCCACATAAATGCAAAGTTTCCACTTACACACAGACGTTGATCACTCATCCTCGCAGACACACCTCCTCCAAAAAGTCTTTGCCTAAACAGTCTGCTCAGGGATTTTGCTTCCTCTTTTTACTACAAGAATAGGAGACTTTACTGTTACTCCGTGACGGTGCAATAACAAATAAGTGTCAGTCATAGTACATTCATCCTGAAAGTGAAAACAGTGAGAGCAGAAAATGCAATCTAATGCAATAAAGACTTCTGCCCGCATACTTTGGTTTGTTTATGCTAAACATTTGTTATTCTATTCTTGGTTTTGTTCCAGGAGCATCACGAAGAGGACCTGTTTCTCTACATGACTTACAGTAATGAGAGCGTGTACGGTGCCTGAGGGAGGACAAAAGACGTGAGAAAGAGAGATTGAGAGAAGAAGTGAGACTGTCTGAGGGATAAAGTGTTAAGGCTGTTTGTAATGCTTCACGCCACTTTTATTCTTAATTTTAGTTTTGATAAGTACCTACAGGACAGTATAGAAAGGCTTGGCACAAGGCAGAGGGGTTTCTGGTAGTTAACCTTTGACAGTATTTCAGGGTGAATGTAATAAATGAATTTAGTATGCTTATAGAACCTGACAAGTGATGCTGATTCCTTGATGAAAGAAGACACAGAAAGCATGAAAATGTTGTTGTATAAGGAGGTTGTTGAAATTATGTTGACGGGGCTCTCATTATCTTTCTCAGTCACCTGTATTTAATGCAAATAGTATTTTGTTTTTGTAAATTAATATCATCAATTTTTTGTGGAAAATAAAGATAAAAATGCAAAAAATGTTTTTATCATTTCCTCTTCCTGGGTTCCTGCTGATATACAAAGTCTTAAAAAGGTCTTGAATTTGATTTTTGAAACATATGGCCATAAGGTTTAAAGAAGAATTAAGATGTCACATTGACTAAAACCATCTTACTGGATCTGTTTGAAGCCGATTTAAATGATTCTTTAGAAAACACAAGAGAAAATTGTGCCAGCTCCTCTCTTTGACAACACAAGAAACTCAACTTCCTGTAAAATAGCTCTTTAGAAGCTATGCTTATTACATCTAGTAGAAGAAAGCGATGGCATTTAAAAAAAAAATGAGTTTGACACATCAGAAAAAAGTTTATCTGTGCTGCATAGCAAAAAATAAAGTTTTCTCAGATAGGGTCGAAAGATCTTTCAAATGGCACAAATTAAATTTTATCCCTCTCATGCACAGATATGTGTCTGTTTTCTTAAAACTACAAATTCATATTTCCAGAGTTTTCTAGGAAACAAAAACAATTTTCTGTGAAATTTTTCAAGATGATTATTATTTCCTAATGAACAGTCTTTATTTGTAGCAGTACAATGCAAATTAAATGTATAGATTTATACATTTTTACCTACTTTTAATGTCCATGGACAAACTTTAAAACAATTTTAACAGTTTAATGTTTTTTCTTTACATTATGTTATGCATGATACGTTCCAAAACTTTGTCAGTAAATAACCAATGTATTAGAAATAATATAAATGATTTAAATCTGTGAAAATAATTCACTATCTGAAGAAAAGCAATTTGCCTTTGTTTTTTTTATGAGTGCTTCCCTCTGGTGACTGACACAACTTATGTGCAAGTATTTTGACTACTGTAAATGAAAAGTCTCTTTTCTCTTCTGAAAAAACAGGGTTTGATCCACAGCTGTTTATATTTAATAAATCTATTTTGTGATTATCTACAGAGTATGTTGACAAGAAACAATAATTATGTGAAGGTTATTCTTTTATACCTCAAAGTGCAACTTTTCCTCCAGGATGGAAACATTTGAAGAGTGATCAGTGAAGCTGTGGAAATGAAACTGAATGATTTTGTTTCTTTGTTTTTAAACAAGGTCTTACAAAATGTTCCTTAACCGGTTTTCATGACAAAAGTCCCTCGAACCATAACTCCCTTGCAAAAACAAGAAGTACAGAGAAAAAAAAAATTAAATGGGGAAGTGGCTAATTATCAGTTTGCCAAATTCTCTGTCATTTTTAGATGCGAAACTTTTTTTCTTCTGAGATCTCGTTTAGATCAAATCCCATCATTTCTGTTAGTCTGCCCTGATGTCTGCAGGATTTCAGGTTGCATAACCTTAGTGTTTATCAGTTAGACCGGTTAGAGAGACTTCCCCAGAGTATCAAAACTTACTGACAAAGACCGGCAGAATCATGGAGATGGAGGAGATCACTATTGAAGGAGAGAGAAAAGAGGGGGATGAAGGAGCAAGTGCACCAAAGCTGGAGGAGGCCAAAACTGAAGGTACAGGAAACCACACTAAATTACCTATAGCTTCAGAAATACACTTTTAAAAGGTTAAACAAAATGTTGTGTAATGACAAAAACATTCAGTAGTTGTTTTTGAGGAA
Source organism: Scarus forsteni (assembly GCA_036419115.1). NCBI lineage: Eukaryota > Metazoa > Chordata > Actinopteri > Labriformes > Labridae > Scarus > Scarus forsteni. Next base: position 2,650,773 of record JAZDUH010000111.1, read on the forward strand.
AAAGTAATGATACTGTTCTGCTTTGTAAAAAAAGGTTTGAACAATTCAAAGCAAACATGGACATTTAAGAACCAATTACATGTGTCTTTCTGTGTCCCTGTTCAGTTTTAGAGGAAGGAAAAAACGACTATTCTAAACTAAATAGTCCAACGGAGAACATCTATGCTGAAGCTTTTTATGAAGGCAGTCGAGTTAAAACAGCAAAAGGTAAAGTTTCATGTGAAGTCAGCATTCTCTCTAACATGAACACTAAAAAGGTAAAGTGGAAAAAAATGCTGCAATTTTTCCAAATTATTTAAGTTTGAAGCTTTGCTGTTATTCCTATTTCTTTCTTATGTGCAAGATGCACTGCATGTAGCAATGTTTTTTTGACTCAACTTTAATGTTACACACCATGAAAAACATGTCCGTTCACACTGCTGTCACATTTGTCTTCAAAACTTTGAACATACTGTCTGTTGTCTTCCAGAAGTTATTCAGAGATTGATGCAAAACTGACTTTAGCAAAAGCCTGTCCAATTATATTTTTTCTTACCTACTAAAACAAAAAAAAAGTGCTGATATAGTTCAAGACAGCTTCCTTTACTGTTATTCAAATGAAAAACAAGGTTTAATGGGAAGTAAAATGAAGTCACTATTTCAAATTTGATGACTAAAGTGAAAGAAATTCTGAAAAGGAGACATTAATTTATTGAATTTTTTTAGACTTTATTTAAAAGTCCTGTTAGGAACTCCTGACAGTGTTGATTTTATCAACCTCTGTGGGCAAGGGGAAAAAATATAAAATATATTTCACTTGTCTTAGCAGCACAAGATTAAGTATCAGCACCCTGATTATTAGCTGAGGATGTCTTTGTTTTTTTCATCCCGTGTTAATCGACTGTGTCTGTAGTTTGTACAGCCCCCCCCCCCCCATTGGTTTAATGTTCATGTGCATGGAGGCTTTGTCTCACAAAATGTAAGGTGCACTTAATTGTCCTTTTTGTATGAACCATATATAAAAAGAAGAATATTGAGCTCTGTCCATTGTTGCCCTAATGCAGGGCTTTGTCTGTTTAAGTCAGAGATGTGAGTAAGATAGAGTGAGTAAGCACTTTGAGTTACATATGTTGTAGGAAAAGTGCTATATAAATAAACTTGACTTGACTTGACTTGAGTTAAACGACTTTTCGAGTGTGCTGCTCCAAACACTGATGTTTGGGGTTAATTCATGTATAATCAGGGGTCCACAGGAAATAGTAATTTCATGCCTAAAGTGCTGTTGTTTATTGAGCCCCATAGAAAGGAAAGAAGTTTTAGAGAAAATATTCTCATCTTTTTATTCTAAATAGTAGACATGTAATTCATAACGAATCTTTGGTTCAGTTAATGCTGTTAAATCTGCTTATCTGTAAATTACCTTGTTTGACAACTACCCCAGCAGCACAGGTTACAGACGACAGAGGAGGGCATATTTACTTTGTAGTGCTTCTGGAGAAATCAGAATAAACTTAAAAGTTGGTATGCATGAGCTGAATGTATGTGGAAGAGCCACTGATATCAAAGGTCTCTTAAATTTTCATACTTCTAAATGTAAATCTTCTAAATCATCTAAATGTCTGATGCTTATTTTGATATCCCTGTTTACCAAAAATGTTTTCTTAGTATAAGTCATGTGGGTTGATTCTTATTCATCTTGCTTAGTCAACATATTACACTGTCACACGGCTCTGAAACAGCTAAACATAACCACACTACTGTGAACATGACAATTAGTACCATTGCTGCAAAAAAGGTGAACATACTGCTGCAAGAAAGTATTTCAAGAAAATTTTATCAACCATTTCACGTTCTTATAAAAATTCCATCAATCCCTTTAATTATATTCTTTGATGTGATTTCCCACTATCATGTCATGAGACATTTGCCTTTCTAAAAATACCAAGGGAGGAACTTCCATGCTGACTTAATGTTTTGCACCCCATGACAAAGTAATACCCAACAGTATTCCTGTTATTTAAAACAGAAACCGTCAGCATGCATTTTAAACACTTCTCTCGCCACCAACCCTGTGAACGCATCTGCAGGCCCTTGGATGAGGAGCGAAACGTCTTCCCAAAACTGAACACAGTCCAGTTGCCTTGATTTTGAATCTTCAAGATAACCATGAGCTGGATGAATAAGAATCTACACAGAACTATCCTCAGGCATGAAAGATTGCTCTAGAAAAATAAGCTATATTGTGATGGTCTTGCAAGCCTTGAGCGAAAGTTAACAGAATTCAGATTTATTCTTTATTCTTATTCTGATTCAAAACCGGATTACACAAGCCTCACAAGAACTTCAAGTCAATTATGTTTATAATGTATGTTTCATCATTAATCCATGTTGGTCATGATATTCTGTTTCTGTTTGTGCAAATGGTAAAAATAATCCACCTTATAAACAGAGGATTTTATTGAGAATACTTAATCCTACCTTTCAAGGTAAATAACTACTACAGTGCAAATAAAAAACTTGAATTTCCATCTACACAGCAAGTGAAAAATGGCAAATATATTCATGGCATTATCAACATGGTGGTAAAACAGATCTAAACTAGAGAAGCACTCGCGCAGACCTCCGCCAGCATCACAGTCCTCACCCAGATTTTCACCATAAATATTAGTCCTATCTTTATTTCATCTAAATATGTCGATTCCTTGACCATGAAAACATACCATTAGCAACTGGATCCATAATGGTATCTATTTTAGTTCAGTAAGTATTCACAAAAATACATATTTTTCGTCATGGCGGATCCAGACAGTGATCCAGATCACTCCCAAAAATCTTAGCATTTGTTCCCTGGCCCAATTTGGACATTTCCTGAAAATTTCATCAAAATCCATCCTTAACTTTTTGAGTTATGTTGCTAAAAGAGAAACAAAGAAACAAATTAACTAACTAAAAAACAACCAGACGCCAGCGATAACATAACCTCCTGGCAGAGGTAAAAATATCTATTTTAAGCCTGCATTATTATGCAAAAATAATGGGGGTTTTTTTGCATTACAACCAGATTAATTGCCAACATTTCCATGTTAAATACTCGCATTAATGTCCTGAAGTTGACAGTAACTCAAAATTAATATATCTCTGTCAAACCACTCACTGTTAATTTATGTAATCAAACTGGACCTTAAAACAAATGTATAAGAGTAAAATCTGGTACCTTAAGATTATTTGAAAAATTATTTTAGTTCTGAAATGTCTGTGTTTGGCTTTCAGATTTTGTAAATGGTTGCTCACAGTCAACCTGCAGTACCTCTGGAGCCCACCAGAGGGCCAAGGCCTGCACTTTTGGAAGTACAGCACTTTTGGAAGTACAGCACTTGTCTTAAAACAAAAGGAAAGGAAGCAAAAACATATGCTAATCCACTTAAACCTTGTTGTACTTTTCCCTGCACTTTTACCCATATTTATTTACCCCATATTTGGAGTTGTGCTGTCTACCTCAAGCACTTATCTGAATGACCTTGTTAAAGTAAACCTATCTGTTCTATTGAACTTTATCGTCTTTTCATTGTCGTCTTTCCTTGTTTTTCACTCTCCCTCTTCTTATATCAGGAGCTCTGATATAAACGGGAAAGGAAAGTTTCAGGAAACAAGTGGAGCTCTGTGCTCCATGAATATTAAAAGAATCAATGATGTCACGTTGCTATGGAACCAAGACAAGAAGGGGGGCATCTTAAAAGTGCAGGCAGATTTGGGAAGGCAGATCAGGCAGACGGAGGACAGCTTTAACTAGTCCCAGCACTCTTCACCATGTACATCAAATTCTGCAGCCTTTATGGCGAGGATAAAAAAGACAATGCAAATTTATCCTCAGAGTCTGAGTTATCTGTCGAGCTGCAGGGGGAGAAAGGTAGGCCAGGGCAGTTTTTTTTCATTCCACTCTGATTTTAGTTTGTGTTGTATGCTGTAAATAACATCACTAATTGATGGTTTCCTCTTTTAGATAAACAGACCAAAGGAAACCTACGGCTGTATCGCATTGCATGTGCACTCCTCACAATAGTCTGCCTGGTGCTGCTGCTGGTCGTAATCATTCTCAGTATGAAATGTGAGTGTTGCAGCTATGCCTATGTCAGAACTATAAATACAACCTGTGTTTTGCTGTTTTGTTAAGGCTGCAGTGTAGAAATTAGGAGAAATAGCAATACAGTATACGTGTGGATAGTTTCTGCCCTTCTTTGTGGTAGGAGACAGCCATTGATATAAAAACAATAGGGGTGTTTGGTTACACTGCTGCAACCTTCATGCGTCATTTTTTCTCCTCCCACTTTGTCTCTGTTTTCAAGCCCAAACTGGATCCACAGTCTGCACAGACAGAGGGGAAACTACAAGCTGCACCTTTGATCGCTGCCAGGCTTTGTTCCCAAACATTCAGCTTAAGTGTGAGTGTAAAAGCTGCTCATTCGAGCCAAGGAGGCATCTAAATCAAAGAAAAACAAAAGGCACCATCGAAGTCCCTGTCTTTTGAGTGTCTGTTCTGCTTTCACTGTTGCCATAATTGTTTCTAAGACAGACTTCAGAAGAAGTCTGATCATGTGCTTTATTTAGGAGGGGTATACTGTTTCATTTAAATTAAAGAATCATATAAATTTAGGCTATTTCACCTGAATCTGAGATAATCATGCTTTGACACTTCAACAGCAAAATACAGACACAAAAATACAGACACAAAAGGCTTGATATTGTTCATGTGTCTCTCCTTGGGCAGTATGCCCAACAAAAATAATGGGGCATACAAAAATAATGTATGAAAAAACATCAGATCAAGGTTATTGTGCACTTAACAAACCAATCACAGCAACTCTGTGAGTGGAGTGTTGCTTTGGCAGTGATTGGCTGATTTTCATTTGAGTCAGTGCTCATCTTTACTGGCTGCCACATTATTGTTTTTTTAAAGATCTCGCCTTTAACTTATTCCTAATAAGTTCACATTAATCCCAAATATCCCCTGGAACTATTTTGAAGTGTTTTTTTCTATTGGCCTAGGACAAAAATATCTATGAATGTTACAATTTGACATGCCTATAAACCCATTCGTTTCAGCCCTGCACAGAACAGGCCATTTTGGGGAAAAATTCTCTATGGCTGTGTTCGACCCTGTCAGAATGTGAATGTTTCTTTCTCTTCTTAGCGCTGTGCTCTAATTTTTACTTTGGCTGCACAGGTATGCAGAGACATGTTCCTTCCACTGGAGCTTCCTGTGTACGTATAAAAACCCCACAAAGGTCAAGGATTTTCTCCCATCTCTGGGAGGTATCCCCTAATGTCATCACCAGGATAACCCTTTTCTCCTTCACCTTATGATTTGCCACAGTGCGTAGTCTTGTCGCTCTTACTGTTTCCTTTTATTTGCTTCTCCCATGTCGATGTTAAAACAGTTTTATGCTGCATTTGATTTGATTCGATACATTTGATACATTTGTTCCCCGTTAGCAAGTGAACGCACCAATCAATGCCCTTAAAGGAAAAAGAGGTGGCAGTTAGGGGTGTGGGTTAGTTGTGCTGAGAGTGAGACAGGGCCGCAAGCCTCTAACTGATTTGAAAAGGATGTGAAGGACAAATAATTCAATCAATAGTCTCTCAATTTTCTGAGGGCCCTTCCCCTGCCAAACACTGTTTATGGGATGTTGCCCAGATGAATACAAAAATGTGAAACAGTCCATCCAGTGAGTCAGGTTAAATACTAGAAGGTAAATGATGAAAAAACAGCAGTCAAAAAAGTACAAATCATTGCTGTCAGCTGTCTTTCCATCATTGCTGTCCTCCTCCATGTTGGGTCACTCTAAAATTAATAATCTAGGAATTAAATTGCTGTTTGTGAACCACTGGCTTTGTTAAGTCCCTCAGAATACTTATTGAAACACTTGTTTGGTTTAGCACAATGATATTTTTTATTAATATATTTTTTATTTTGTAAACTGTATACTGTACTGTACCTGATCTTTGCTGGATTTTACATTGTGCCCCATGTGTCACCCTCTACTCTTTAAATTTTGTATATCATGCTTTCCTATTGCATAGCACCTGCCAGCACTGTCTGGGAAGAGGTGCAAAGTAAATTATGGTTACATACCTATTTACTTAGTTACTCCAGTTCCCTCAGTATTGACTGTTTGGTATTTAGTGAATTGCTCTGGGCGCTTAACATTTTTCTTTATTAAAGGTAGTCAGCATGGCAGTAATATGATAAAAAGATACACAAGCAGCAGCAGTCCTTGAAATCGTACCCTCACAAAGATGAGTGAGACTAGGTCATCCTCGGCTGCTGTTGTTGACAAAGATGATATCAGTAATTCTGCTCTGCCTTGAACAGTGCAAGGATAAAGACAGAGTGATTAAATGCTTGAAATCACTGGGGGGTTGTTGTATAGAGAACGGGTGCTGCTAGTGCAAAAAACAACAGCCATAGGCACAAATCCTTTCTGTTTTACGTTTTCTGAACCACTTGTACTTTTTTTTCCTGTTTGTTTTAATCATGATCATTTTGTTTCCTCTCTTTTCAGATCTGGGCTGCAGACAGTGTGCTGATGGCTGGCTGACTTTTGGACGATCATGTTTCTTCCTGTCCACCCTCAGGCTCAGCTGGGACGACAGCCAGAGAAGCTGCCGCTCCAGAGGAGGATCACTGGCTGTCATCTCCAGCCCTGAGATACAGGTAAGTCTAAGATCACCTTCTTTAACAACTGTGAGGTGAAAACATTTTCCTTAATTTCTATGAATATGACTGTTGCTTTTTCTCTTCAAGAATTTTCTCACCATGAAGGGAAATCTGTTGTACTGGGTGGGGCTGAGGCAGAAGGATCATACATGGTCTTGGGTCAACAACACAGCGCTGGAAAAGAGGTGATTGATTAAATATATGTCAAATTACTGAGTAACAAGGTGGTGCCTGATACATGTATGCATCTCAGCACATCTGATCAGTGTTGATGTAAGTTTATCTTATTATTGTGTCCTTGTTTGTGATTTTATAATTTTAAGTGCAAGGTCACTTTTTGTTTTAATTTAGTTTTTAGGCTCTAAAGAACTATTAAAAAATCAATATCCTTTTGCTCTGCCCCAGGTTGTTTGTTTTAATCATGGGGTCATTTGCATGTAGGTCAGATAATGAAACATTAAATCTAGAAGTGCTTCAAGATCACAATCCTCCACCAAGGCAATTCTAACATTATGGGCCAGTTACTAACTGCCTTATCTTGCAGTGTTAACAAATCCTGGACCCACATCCGGATTTGGATCACTGCTAAAAAGTCAGTTCTCCCTTTTGCCCTAACCACCATTCCCTGAAAATGCAACCGAAATCTGTCAAGAAGTTAGTTTTAGTGAAAATGGGAGACCTGCCCTATCTCATAATGTTAAGAAATCCTTTAAAAAGTACTAGACCAGTACACATATTTGGATCTCCACAAAAAAATCAAATTCCTTCTTCCATGTGCCATGACAAATATTCCCTGAAAGTGTCATCAATTTTCAATCAAAACTTTTTGAGTTATCCTGTCATCAAACAAACTTTGGTAAAAACATCTCCTTGGTGATCTGTTTCTTTTATAACCAGCTAAGCTAAACTTTAGGAGCATTGACTTGAATTATTGATGCATCTTGCTAACAGTTAAGCATTGGCTCAAAGCTTAGCTTCTGCTTGCCCCTTTGTTTTCAGCCCTACATACAGTATGTTGATTTCTGCTGCAAAGAAAAGCAATTTGGTACCAGCTGAACAGCCAGCAGTTGGTGTCACAGGTGCTAAGTTGACTTTAATGTGGTAAAGTCACTACTTCTCCCCCTTTGTTGTAGTTATTGGGCTGATGAGACGTCAGAGGGGGATTGTGGGCTCCTCAGCAGTGAAGACCCATCTGAGAAGAACTGGAAGAAAGCTCCCTGCCAGGCTTCCTCATTCTACATCTGTCAGCTGGTGTATTGAAGGCATCACTTTCTTAAACAGAACAATGAAAAAATGTCTTTATAAAAGTATCACCACTCAATAAAAATCAAATTTATTTTTTCCACCTCACTCTTTATATGTCTGCATATAGCAAAGGGACAAACAAGTTTTATGTATGCCATAGTTTTCTATGTAACAGATGCCTTCTTTTAGTGCTGTCTTTGGCTAGATTACTGTTAGCTGTCCTTCTAGCTTGAACACTGTGTAATTTCATTAACTGCTGTAATAAGGACAAGAGGGTTTTTTTTTTAACAAGTTTTTATTCTTATATTAAAGTGTCTTAAAGTTTCATGTTGAAGTTTCACTTGATTTCAACTCAGTATATAAAACTGCTACATATATGGCTATAAAAATAACATGTCCTTTTCCTTAGCATAATACTGCAGGAATAATTGCACCATTGACTATACAACAACAATTAAACAACGTAGTCCTTCTCTTGCAAGTCTTTTTCCTTTAAGTTACTGTTGTTTTCATAGACAGCACCCAAATAAAAATAAAAACCTTCAGAGGTTTTACTTAGTGTCCTGGGAGAGTCTCCTTTACACATATTTAATGTCCTGGTCCTCCTCTGCTTCCTCCATCTCCATCTCCAAACCCAGAGCGCTGTGTCGGATCATCTGCCACCCCGTCAGTGACCTCCTCTTGTTATAACTTCCTCTGTTTTTAGGCCTGAGCTTTGGGGTTCCTGATATAGACCCCTTTGTGGAGTCCGCCTTTTCCTCCTTTTCATCTTCTTTGGAGAAAACTTTGAGGTAGCGCCGCATCTTTTGGAACATTGGGTCGTTTCTGTCCTCAACCCTGCAAAATTGATGGAGTATTAAGACATTAAAATTTAATGCAAAATCAATATCTCTGTATAAGAGCTCTAAAATTCATTTTTCACTTGCATTGATGTTGAAGGACTTAAGAGAAATATAGGAAAGAATGCAACAGTAGTATACAAACACCCTGATTGGCCTGATTTGACTTAGCCTCCAAACACTCCACTGTTTACAGCATACCTCTGTGACAAGCTCTGACAAAGTTACATAATTTAAAAACAAGACAAACATAGAAGGGATCTAACTTGTAGAGCTGCTAAATCACACACTGCCCCTTCAACTCATCTTTATAAACACATTCAATACACCTTTAAAACAGCTAACATCCGGCAGGCTGCTACAGTCTGCAGGGGGAATTTCTTGTGTCTTGTGATGCAGATACCAACTTACAGTTTAACTTGTGCTAATTTTGGTTATTTTTCTTTCAGAGCTGATGAAGATAATGAATTGAGTTTGAGAGAAAACAGTTGTGAAATCTATATGATAATTTAAACCAGTTATTTAATCACAGTACATTTTTGTGACTTTCCCAAAGGAAAAGAAGTTTGAACTGCCGTAAAACTAGTGGCACACTCCACGATGTGCAGTTTCTTTGAAAATCAATAGCTCTGTCAAACAAAAGTCAGCTTTTCTGGCACAATTTTGACAACTTTCAAGATGCACGGAGAACAACAGGGTCTGCAAGAAATTAAAAGAGCTCCAGCAAAACTTGTTAAGGAGTCAACTTTATTAGGCTGACACGTTTCAGATGTGGCCTTCATCAGATTGAGGATGAAAATCACAAGCTGAAACAGTAGCTTTTCTTTTCAACCACTGAGAGTTTGCACCTTGCTTTCTGTAATTATGTGATTGCTTAATTCAATTTGTGGATCATTGTGAAATACAGACCTACAGTCTGTCAATCCCTCTGCTGTTCACTCGTTGGCTCAGCTTAAGAATTTTAAATGAAACCAGTACTCAAGGAGGTTTACTTATGTGACTGTACACTCCTGTACTCTTTGAATGGATTATGACCAGATAAAAGTTAAAAAAAATTCTAAGGACCCCTGCAGGTCTGCTCTGCATGCAAACCACAGAACCAACATGTTGTGAGCCCTTTGCAATACCCAATAAGCAGAGTCAAATATTAAAAGCATGTTGGCAGCAACCCTTGAGAACATGACACAGTATGTCTCAGCACTTAATACTGGATAACAAGCCACACCGGGATGTAAAGAACATCATGTTGTGTCATGGGCACCACGTTTGGAGGAACATCTTTGATTTGTTTACTTTAGTTACCTGGTATGTTAAATTTGTGCCGGAAGAAAAAAAAAGGTTAAATGGCATATGTCTGGTCAAGAAGGAAGTGAAATGGAGAAACGAGAGGAAAATAAAAAGGCCAGATTGGGGAAGTTGAACTTCCCACAAAATAAAGAAATGTGCCATTGAACCACCACCACTCACATATTGTAAGGGTTCAGGATCCATCCATTACCTATACCGTTTATCCCTGTCAGGGTGGCGGGGGGCTGGAGCCTATCCCAGCTGACATTGGGCAAGAGGCAGGGTACACCCTGAACTGCTCACCAGCTAATCACGGGGCCACATGGAGAGACAGACAACCTTTAACACTCACATTCATACCTAAGGGCAATTTAGAGTCACCGATTACCCTTGTGAGCATGTTTTCGGTCTGTGGGAGGAAGTTGGAGTGCCTGGGGAGAACCCATGCATGCACAGGGAGAATATGCAAACTCCATACAGAAAGGCCCTGAATGACCCGGGGACTGAACCAGGGACCTTTTTGCTGTGAGGATTGTAAAATAATATTGACATACTAATATTGTGATATTTTGTGGCAGAATACTTGATAGATATTTAAGTGCATTCCTGTGATATTCTGTCACTAAATAGTTAATAGAAATTTTTGACATAATTTGTAATTCAATGCAGACTCTGGCCACTAGTGAGCAGCATTCAGACACTTTACTCTCCCTCTCTGTTACATTTATGGCATTTACCTCTGTCCTTGGGAAATATAATACAATTTATCAATGTTGCAGAGATCATGTATTAAATGAATAACACTGATTAGAAACTACATTTTTATGCACACAATACAATGTTACTTTCAATGAATTTTAAAAAATTGTATCCTGATAGATTATGATATATCATATTGTCATCCCTGTATTGCAGTTCTTATATATCACCAGATTCTTGCCAATACACACTACTTACATATTAGGACATTGTTAAATACCTTGTGTCTCAACATGTTTTGCAGTGGATTGATTCAGAATCTGCAGATTAACAATTGGCAATAGCAGCACAGCAAGTGACCCTCAAGCTAAAGATTATCCTTTATTGACTTTTGAAGGGCAAATCTGTGTCTTGAAGCTGCACATACTGGCTGTCTCCTTTACTTGCAGCAATCCTGCCATACGATGATGATTTTTCTCAGCTCAAAAAGGGAATAGAAAGTGAAGTTTTTTTAATCTTTACTAATGTTTAATCTGTACTTGTGACATTAATTATATCCACACTACAGGAGATGACCAAATAATTTCATTCACTTTCAAGAACATATTCCAAAGCTGTATAAAAAAGTCCATGTGTAAGACAGTGTAAATACCCGAGCAGTCCCTTATGTCTAAACCAGCTCTTTAACCTTGTTAAAAAATGTAAAAACATGCTGACATAGATTAGTTACATTTTTACTGATCCATGATCAGGTTGTCAAGTCTCCTTTGGCCTTTTATCATAGGCCTTTGTTTTCAGATGTGAGCACCCCTGACAGAAAAATCTGTTTTAAGTTTGAGAAACAATATTTTCTCCAGCTTCAAGGCCTCTATGTTTCTGTTCCTGCAGCTTTGTCTTACCTTAGATACCAACGCTCTGTGAGGCCATAGTTAAGACCACAAACCCCAAGTCGAGGCCACAGACAGCGAGGCAGCCTCCTCTCCAGCATTAATGTTGTGGCTACCACCTACACAACATCAGTGAAACTGTAAGCATGACACAATAACACACAGCAATAAGATAAGGAATTTTCTCTGCAGTATTTCCTTTTACCTGAGTTCTCCATAGCTCATCTCTCTCCTGAGCCACCCTCCAGTGTGTATCACTCATCATGGCTATGAGTAGATTTAGCAGCAGGATGTAGGAGACCACCGAAAAGGCACAGTGAAGAACATGGACAATAGGTGGGGTGGCAATGGTGTGGTCCACAGGCAGATCTATGAGGCCCACGCTCAGCTCGAACTGAGAGAAGAGGGTAACAGGGAAGGAGCGATATGCAGGAATAGACTCTGGCTCCTGGGTCATGTACACCATCCATAATGCTGAAAGGAAATATTAAAAGAAAGATATGTTCAGGTAAACAGTAAAAAAAAGAACATTACTTAAGGTACATCTCCCCTTGGAAGATTTTTGAGGGTTAAAGATTTGTCTGTGCATGTCGCTCAGAATATACTCACAGGTGGAAAAACCAATGAGCACAATGAAACTCAGCCACATGAACTTTGTCAGGTCTCCAAATATAATCTAGGAGGAATTGAGACACATAGAAGATAAGCAAGAAACACAAAAAGGGTGAACCTCAAAACCAAAACAACATCTAAATACATCTGCTTCATAACATTTTAGCACAGGTGTTATAAGATCCTGAGAAAATGCCAAAAATTTGAGAATGAGACCACACCGCCTAATCTAAAGTATATTTTGGCACACTATTACATTAAAAGTTATACTATTCTTATCTTTAATATATTATGCACTTACAGCTCATTTCCTTTTATTGATATAAAGCTAGAGCAGAGGTCAGTAACTTACTCTCTACTTTCTGGGGGTAATCGTTTGATCAAATGTTAGTTTTCATGGCATAAATATGCTTTTGTCTTTCACAGTTTACCAGTGCCTAACATGAAGTGCCCCCACATACTACATTGTGAATTAAGTAAATGACTCTATCTCTGGAGACGCATCACAATTTCATTGACTTTTGAGCATTAAGCTGCATTTAAACTTGAGATAATATCAGCATTCTGTTAGCACTGGGCAAACCATTAGCCACTGAGCTAACTCTTATGCTAGTGTTAGCATCTGGCTAATGGTTCTTACAAAGACATGATTATGGCACGTCTCTGCCAAATGGGATGGGTCAGAACCACAGTGTAAGCCAATTTATGCAGATTGGGAAACTGTTCGTTCCCTTGACAGAAAGCTGCACAAAAGCAGATCAACACCCCAGAGAGTTGTTAAACCTGCAGGGAGAATCATCGGGACTAGCCTCCTCTGTTAACACCAGCCACTGTCTGAAGAGAGTGCGTCATCAATATGACTGTAAACCATTGCATAACAAACCGTTTCATAGAACTCAATTCAATTTGTACTCTTTGTTTGGAAACTGACCACTCCCTCGTTAACAAAGCTTACTGGGAGCACATCAAACATGGTGCTGATGTTTGTACTGTGGCCACATTGTGGCATGAACCCATTGTCTACTTGATAATGTTTATGGGTCCTTAGATAGAGCAAAAGTTATTCAAGAATTATTTTAATCAAAAACTTAAAATATTATAGCCTACTCAAATTATAATGTTTATACAACTGGAGACAACAGAACCACAGTTTAACCTGGGCTAATTTGAGCTTCCCACCTGAGAACAACAGTGGCGCAAGAAAATGGCTGCCAAGTAAATCTCATCAATCATACGTAACCTACCAGTCATAGACTTTAACAAAAGCAATTCTCTAAAATTATATTTTAGCTCTAGGCAAAAATGTACTCATACAACTATTTCATTATTATTACACTGCCTGACCAAAAAAAAAAAAAAAGGCGTCATCAATAAAAAAAAAGGCCACACACTCTAGTGTTTTGTTGGATCACCTTTAGCTTTCATTACAGCACACATTCACTCTGGCATTGTTTCGATAAGCTTCTGTAAGGACGGGAGATTTACTTCCACCCAGTGTTGCATTAATTTTTCATCAAGATTTTGTATTGATGATAGGAGCGTCTGACTACTGTGCAAAGCCTTCTCCAGCACATCCTAAAGATTCTCACTGGGGTTTAGGTCTGGACTCTGTGTTGACCAATTCATGAGTGAAAATGATGACTAATGCTCCCTGGACCACTCTTTCACACTTTCAGCCCGATGATCCTGGAAATGTCATCTTGGAATATGCCCGTGCCATTAGGGAATTCATTGATGGAATAGCCTGGTCATTCCGTACATTCAGGTAGTCAGCTGACCTCATTCTTTGGGCCATAATGTTGCTGGACTGCAGCAACTCGAGATCATAGCACCGCCCCCACAGGCTTGTACAGTAGGCACTTGGCATGATGGGTGTATCACTTTATCTGCCTCTCTTCTTACCCTGATGCTCTCTCCGGAACAGGGTATTTCTAGACTCATCAGATCACATGACCATCTTCCAGTTCTCCACAGTCCAATCTTTATGCTCCCTAGCAAACAAAAGCCATTTTGTCTGGTTAGCCTTACTGGTTAGAGGTTTTCTTAAGGATACACAGCTGTTCAGTCCCAATCCCTTGAGTTCCCTTCGGACTGTGTGTAGAAATGCTCATACTTACACTAACATAGCCCTGAGTTCTACTGTGGTTTTTCTTTGCTCTAACTTGGCCGAACATTTAAGTGTAATCCTTCCAGTTTTTAATAATGCGTAGTATCTGCAATCTCCTTAGATATTTTCTCTGCTTGATGCATGCCAATGATTTGACCCTACTTAAATGGAATAACATCTTTTCCACAACCACAGAATGTGTCTTTTGACATGGTTGTTTATAAAAATTAAAAACTACGCATTGCATCAGCTGGGGTTAAATAACTTGTTACCAGCTGAAAGATAATCAAACATTCAGGAATTATCCAATAGGAGGCCACTACCTATTTGCTTAGTTAAATCCAGGTGGCTACTTTTTTGGTCAGGCAGTGTATTATACATATCCTTATGTTTTACCATGTGTCTGTATTGTTAAACTTGTATCTGTCTACTAAATTATTAAAAAACAACTTTGGTTTAAAGGCTTTTTTGCCAGGAAGCTACTACCCAAGTTCGCAATTGGGCCTGTGCTCAAAATATCGATACGATAAAATATCGTCATGCACACCTAGAGGATACGTGTATTGATATGGATTCTACAGAACTGATACGGCCTCAATGTTTGGACAGTTGTTGTAAATACTCTTTGGGTACTGTTTACAATGGCACAGTTCAAAGTAGAAGCCAAGCAACATCATGAAACATAGCTTCAAATTTAAACTTAGGTATCTACCATCTTTGGGGACCTGAGTTAAAGTTCTTAAGTTGTAGAGCCATTTAAAACTCATCCTTGTTATTTTTCTTCTTGAAATAAAAAACAAAAGTTGCTGGGAATTCTGTTAAAAGCACAGTCAATGTTCACAACTTATGTGTATCGGGATACATATCGTGTCGTGGCCTCAGTATTGGGATACGTATGGTATCATGGGGTTGCTGAAATAACCCAGCCCTATTTCGTAAAAAGGTCAGCTGGTGCATGGTTAAATGTCTTAGGTAGCACCTTTCAGTCTAAATAAGTTTTACCAGCAATTTAGTATGAACCCGTAAGGTTTGTATTAACACACACACTTTGAACTCTATGCCTTCTGCAATGGCAGTTGTGTAAGCTGGCTTTGCTCATCAGGACCAGTGACAATTCTTCTGGTGTTTGTGTGTTGTGTAACCAGCTCTTACGCTTGTTTGGGATTTACAATAAATCTTAAAATCATCAGTTTGAGTGTCAGCCTGTCTTTTGGTGGGATAACTCCCAAACCGCCGTGTCCACGCTGAGTCGTACCTTCTGTATCATAATAACGTAAGGCCCCAGCATCTCAAAACCACGAGCGAAGAACATGACGTTACACCAGCCGAGCACTAAACACACCGCCATCACCACGGCCTCGCCCTGCACCCCGCAGGCCCGGAACACACACAGCAGCACCACCAAGCAGGCGTAGCTGATACTGGACAAAATACAGATTAGAAAGATTATTGAATTACTCAGATAAATCTGCCATGTCTTACTGAAGTATTAGTTTTACTCACAGGATAACATGGAAGGGTCCTCCCAGCGCTGTCTGGCCAAAATATCGCTTGGCACCCACCCTCAGTATGTCAGGGATCTGTTGGATGAGTCGGTTAAGTGGAGGATGACAGTGAAAATTGTACCTGCAATTTGTAAGAAGCATGTTGTATAACTTCACCTCCAGCAGCAGGATGACTAAAGCTCCCAGGACACTGATGATCTCACCCACCAGCCGCAGGTTGTCTTCATATGTCAGGTAACTTTCCTATGGCACAGATCAATGCAAGATTTTGATGTTAAAAGTGCATTTAAATAAGGAAACAATGTAGGCTACAGCATGCCAAACACACCTTTGCAGATCTTTATAGTGCCTGATTAATGTAATAAAAAGTAAAATAAGTAGGGATGCACAATATTGTACTTTTTTATGATATCCAATATGTTAGTATTTCTGATCTTATTATAGCAGAAACCAGTATTAATACCAGTATTTTAGGTCAAGTCTCCAATTTACTTGATCTCTTCCTGTTACAATGACAGTCTTTTAGAAAAAGACGTAAAGCAAAAACATCAACATTTGATTTTAGTCTCATAGATTTTCTATTTTATTTAGAAAATTGCACAATCAGAAAATGATGGTTAAACATTTATTGTTTATTGTACATTTTGACAATATTACAGCTAGTATTTGGGATGACCGTACTCATATGTAGGCTTATCAGCTTGTACTATTGGCCACATTTTTTTTTATACCTGCCAGTTCCAGTAATCAGCTTTTTAGGTTATAATCTGCTGTTATTGTCCCTAATAATATTGTACATCCCTAAAGCCTCTTTGAAAAGTTTATATCTGGTTACCAGACAGACGAACATTAATCCAGAATCTTCTTTATGACCTACAAAATTCAAATGGATAATCATAATGTAATTGTTATGTTGTCATCTGAAAATTCAGTGGAGGTTTAGACTCTCAGGTGTTGTTTTGATTTTGGAGAGGTCAGGTGCAAAGCTGGTACAATCCTATGTCAACCACCTTAGACCACCTAAAACTTCATCTAATGTCTGAGGTGCAGTATGTTTCTAATGCACATGACATACAGTTTCCAATCTGTGCATTTTTTTTAAACATCAAATGGCTGGGGTACAGAGAGTCAATGTTTTCTGTAAGATTGTCAAGGTCTTTGCTGTGTGCCTTTGCTCCTTGGTCTGTCCTGTCCAATGCAGCAAGAAATACATAGTCACAATCATAAACTAACATGCTGTCATGCAGCAGAGAAATGGATCTGTAGAGTTACACTAAGGTCACTGACATTATAGACAGATATTTCTATACACCGACTATTGTACATGTAGTAGAGAAAGCAGCTGAGAGAAAATAGGTATACAAATGTTCAATTCATGTTATTTGATGTCAAGCTAGCAAAACACAAGTTAGTATTCTCTGTATCAATGAAATGGCGTGAAAAAATAAATCAACATGTTTCATAAATGGTCCTGTCTATGTTCTGGTGTTCAAGGGTACAATAACAGGGAAGACGTTTTATTAGCCTGTTGGATTCTGGTCTACTTGAAGATTAAGAAGCAAATCTGCACACCTGACTCTCAAGGGGTATGTAAGCTGACACTGTGGCTTAAATCATGTTAAGCCCAAAACACACCCAAATATGATAAGAGACTTAAGTGAACAAATATGAACTCTGTAACTGGATTTGTACTCAGATTGTGTGCCATGTGTCTGGCGTGCTCTGAATCACACTTCCATTGGCTGCCAAAACAGCCTGTTTTATTTCTTTTCCTGCAGAAACTCATGAGTACTGGCCATTGAAGTAAGCATGAGAGGTTTTCTACTAAATGAGAACGTTGCTTATTTGCATGTCAAAGTCAGAAAAAGATTAAAACCAGTTTGCCTCAAAAACATCAGACTGAAAGCTGCTGACAGGAGCGTCAAGCATATCCTCAACAGCCCAACACAGTTTAATGTTAAAGTATTAAATACAACAGTAATGTTTTCACATCATTTACATACATTGAGTGTTTTCTGGACTCTGATGGTTTTGTCCATGTCTGACTTTGTGTAGTTCTCTGGAGCATCCTTTAGAGGGCGATATGCACAACACAATGTGAAGGTCCCAATGTAGAGAATATAAAGCAAAAGAAGGAGCCTGAAATAAGAGAAAGATAGAAAAATAGACATTACACACTAGACTGGGAGTACAAACAATTCAGATATTTTGCTTCAGTCACAGATTTTTACCTGAAGTAATGTTTTCCATACAGGTTCCACTTCAGACTGACCAGCTGCCTCACAGGAGTCACCTCCAGGATCCCTCTGGCCTTGAGAACAAAACAAATGTATCCAAAAGTTTTTTCCAGTTTTTATAAATTACTCTAGTTTTCTCTTTTCCTCACACCAGATTTCACCTTGTGTTGTTACCTCTCTCTGGTGACTGCCAACGATGAGCTCCAGAACTGACATGTCGTCAGCCCACGAGTCGATCTCTGTCAAATCATACAGGTTAGAGGTCAAAGGGCCCAGACTCCACTGCACTACTCGCCTCTTACTAACCAGGTGCTGAAATGCCTGGAAGAGACACAGTCGGAGAAAAATGTGAGTGAGGACAGGATTATTTAAAAAAAAAAATCAGATAGACTGAAAGCTGCAAAGAAAAAAAAAAGCAATTAGAAATCCGACTTTGCTGAAAGTAAAAGATAAGTTTAACTGTTATTTGTGGTAATAAGAGTAACATAGAAAAAAGTTACAGATAAAGAGATCAAAAACTTCTTTGACAAGGCATGCTGAGTAATACTTCATTTACAGCATTCACAGTTTGTTTTGGAGTTAAGTTTCAATGTGGAACAGTTTACTGACAGCAGAAGTCAAGACTTCAAACCCTGTTTCATGTATAGAACTATATCTAATAGAGTATTTTTATTATTTGCTTGAGATGTCACTCAAAGCCATTTTTTTGGGAAAGAGTAAAAGTTCGCACTATCCATCCAACCAGTGACTCCATGTGGTGATTCAGTCTTTCTTGAACCGGCCTGTTTATCTAATGTGGAATGAGCATTTTAACACAAAGGTGGATGAAACCTCCAGGACTTCTGCAGCCAGCCTCAAGTGGACACTTGAGGAACTGCAGTTTCTAATCTTCCATACTTCCCTTGGTGTTTTACATCTAAGTGTTGGTGCTTACATTATGTAGCTTATTTCTCAACATTAGATCAGGTTACTTTTTACTTACTGCTCCTCGAAAAAAGTTAGAAATATATTTCTAACTACCTTGAGTATGAAGTGGGGGTCACAGCACAACTTGCTGTTATGCACTGCCATCAAAGCACTTGTGGGTTTTGTCAGAGAAACATCCATTTTATCCAAATGCCATATTTTTTACTAAACCAGACATTATGACAAATGATAAAGGAAAAAGGCTGATTCACCTCCACCCTTACACGTAAAACTGTCACTCTGATCATTGATACCTTAAAAACGTTCAAGTTTTGTGCTGGAGTTTTAATCTTTACTGCATTATCACTTTTAACAGCAGCAACAACTCAAGCTGCTGCTCTGTAGTTTTTGAAGAGGATGTTTGACACCAATTC
The DNA here is from genome assembly GCA_036419115.1 of Scarus forsteni. NCBI lineage: Eukaryota > Metazoa > Chordata > Actinopteri > Labriformes > Labridae > Scarus > Scarus forsteni. The sequence goes on from JAZDUH010000111.1 coordinate 2,670,225, forward strand.
AAAATGCAGAAATTTGTTAGTCAGGGGCATGATGATAGTAATTCAAATATGTCTATATGTGTCTGGAAGTGTATGATCAGGGTGAAATGTGAATATTAAAATCTTCACCTTTTATGCGTTATTAATTCATTTATATGTCATTATAATATAACAAAGCCATTAAAGGCCTCATTCATGCATTAGTAGAGTATTGACTAATACATCAGAGAGCCATGAATAAAGCATTGGTAAATACTAAACCTATCATCAACAAAGAATTCCTGTTTTTTAAGTTCAGATAGAGGACATAAAAACTGATCCATCACTTGATAAATAACTACTTCCTTATCAATGCTTAACTGATGCTGAACTAATGTATCAGTAAAACAATTCTAGTATAGTTTATAAATAATAAATTAACATTAATAAATGCTTTATAAAGTAATTACTTAGGCCAATATAAATGTTTAACCAAAGATAGATTGTGTTAAGTTAATTTAAAGTGCTACCAAAATCCCAAACCTGTCATAACCTTGTTGAGGACAGGATTAGCGCAACAATCTGCTCTACCTTTCCTGCTGAGATTTCACCCTGTGTGCCCTCTCCATCCCCAGCCTGCTCTCACCACTATGTTTCCCTCTTTAGCAGCCAGTTTGAAAGGTGTGAGGCCTCTGAAGTTCGGCACCATGTCAAGCGGCACTGAATGGTCCAACTCTGCATCGCGTGCCATAATCAGGTCGATGGCCTGGCATGCGATGGTCTTATTGGGCTGCAGAACCAAAATGTGAAGCACTGTGTTACCTGTTTGGGAAAAAGTGTATGTAGATTAGACGAAACATTAGGAGAGAAACAAACATTTAGACTAAATAATGCAGAACAGGACAGATTACCTACCCCGATAATCCTGGACTCTGGTGCTGGCTCCTGCCTCAATCACCATGGTGATGATGTCCTCATTACCCGCACATGCAGCAAACGACAGGATGTGCTCTCCTGATGACCATAGGTTTATTTTAAAACACCATTGGTTTATGCCACTTTCCATAAATACATTAATTACAATCATTTATGTAAGGCTCTAGACCAAAATAACTTCCTCTTTCCTTTCTTCCACCTTCATTAGGAACAATCATGGCTTCAGAAAGCCCCCAAATGTCACTGTAATCACACTGACTCACCGTAGTATATGAGTCCTCCGATCCTCTTCCTGAAGTAGAGACCGGTGACTCGAGGATTGACCACATCACCCCCTCGTCTGATCAGCTGATGAACCAGGTTGATGTTCTGATTGACCACAGCGATGTGGAGAGGAGTAACACCTGAGGGAGGACAGGAGAAAAGGTACATCACTGTAGAGTAACTTGACTCTTTCATGTGTTGTTCTAATTCAAACAGACCATAAGAGCTAAATAAATGACCTGGACAAGATATTAAGGTGCTGTAAGGAATTTATTTCTGGCAATGAAAATGACTGAAGTTAGTTCTGATGTCCCTGCATGAGGAGGAAAATTGTGGATAATACTCTTGAGTCCATCACTGGCAGAGGCTCTAAAATATCAGAAAATTAACCAAGTTAGTTAATTGACTTTCTGCAAGCACAGATTACTTTTTTCACTCTTCACTGATAAAAGCACTTTCCTTTCCCAAATGCATTTCAAAGAAGATTTTAGTCTTTCTTATATTTCCCACAGTGTTTGAGAATGTTTGAGTGACATGTTGAATTGAACCATCAATCAAATAAGTTGGTTTAATGGCTTCATTTGTTTTATTTCATGTGAAAATGATGGTTTAAATCACTTCGTCCAAAACTGAGGCTCAGGGCCAAATGGTGGGTTGCAGAGGCACTATTAGAGGAGGGTCATTTACAAAGACTGATAACCACAGGCCGAATTTAAGCTTAATTTTAAATTAAAATAAATAAAAATGCTGGATTATTTTTACAATCGAAACCCAAAACCAGTGAAGTTGGCACGTTGTGTAAGTCATAAATAAAAACACAATACAATGATTTGCAAATCCCTTTCAACATATATTCAATTGAATACACAGCAAAGACAAGATATTTAATGTTTGAACTGGTAAACTGTTAATTTTTTGCAAATATAAGCTCATTTGGAATTTGATGCCTGCAACATGTTTCAAAAAAGCTGGCACAAGTGGCAAAAAAGACTGAAGAAGTTGAGGAATGTTCATCAAACACTTATTTGGAACATCCCACAGGTGAACAGGCTAATTGGTGGGTGCCATGATTGGGTATAAAAGCAGCTCCCCTGAAATGCTCAGTCATTCACAAACAAGGATGGGGCGAGGGTCATCACTTTGTGAACAAATGCGTGAGCAAATTGTCCAACAGTTTAAGAACAACATTTCTCAATGAGCTATTGCAAGGAATTTAGGGATTTCATCATCTACTGTCCGTAATATCATCAAAAGGTTCAGAGAATCTGGAGAAATTACTGCACGTAAGTGGCAAGGCCGAAAACCAACATTGAATGCCCGTGACCTTCGATCCCTCAGGCGGTACTGCATCAAAAACTGGCATCACTGTGTAAAGGATATCACCACATGGGTTCAGGAACACTTCAGAAAACCACTGTCAGTAACTACAGTTCGTCGCTACATCTGTAAGTGCAAGTTAAAACTCTACTATGCAAAGCGAAAGCCATTTATCAACAACACCCAGACAATGCCAAGCCACATTCTGCACGTGTTACAACAGCGTGGCTTCGTAGTAAAAGAGTGCAGGTACTAGACTGGCCTGCCTGTAGTCCAGACCTGTCCCCCATTGAAAATGTGTGACGCATTATGAAGCGTAAAATACAACAACGGAGACCCTGGACTGTTGAACAACTTAAGCTGTACATCAAGCAAGAATGGGAAAGAATTCCACCTGAAAAACTTCAAAAATTGGTCTCCTCAGTTCCCAAACGTTTACTGAGTGTTGTTAAAAGGAAAGGCGATGTAACACAGTGGTAAAAATGCCCATGTGCCAACTTTTCTGCAATGTGTTGCTGCCATTAAATTCTAAGTTGATGATTATTTGCAAAAGAAAATAAAGTTTATCAGTTGGAACATTAAATATCTTGTCTTTGCTGTGTATTCAATTGAATATAAGTTGAAAAGGATTTGCAAATCATTGTATTCTGTTTTTATTTACGATTTACACAACGTGCCAACTTCACTGGTTTTGGGTTTTGTAAGTTCAAATTGAAGTTTGAGTTTTATGTTTAAGTCTAATGAAGGTTTTGGTAGACCCCGGAAAAAAATTGGATTTCCAGAGGAGCTGCGGCTTACTTCACTTTGGGAGAGTCTGGTCTAAATCAATGGCTTTCAAGAGGTTTAACTTCAGGGGCCACCAACATCATACTGAGAAATCTAAATCCAAATTTATTACCCAAATTATTTATTCTCCAGATGTTTCTGAACAAAGAAGCAAAACATAAATATTTTATAAATGCATGTTTTAAAAACAGCCTAGGACGATTTGCATGCACAGAGATTATTGTAATATTTCCCACTATGATAAGTAAATTAAGTTGTTCTCTAACAAAGTTAACTTAACCAGGAAAATACAAACTATCAGGGAAAACACTCAGAATTGAATCATTATAACAGGCAAACAAACTCAAACTAAATACATGGCTGGGTCCCCTTTTGAAGACCCCACACTTAATAGATTGCTTTGGACAAGCTTTCATTCAGAGCATGAAGTTTATAAGTTTATAACCCTTAATTTCTGATGATATTTTTTCTTCTGTTGCCATGTTAGTCTTTAGAAAGTCAAGCAGCTATTTGCCGAGCCAAATAAACAAAGACATTTACTAATCTTTTAGCTTGTTTGTCCATTTTCATTTTCCTCCTCTCAGCTAAAATTTCCCATCTCAGTCTCTAAGAATTCTTGATCATTTTTGCTGAGGTAGTGCACAGGCCCACTAAAGTCTTTAGTTTCCCTTTTGTATCTTTGTATTTACTGACCTTGAAAGAGGTCTGAGGTCATGGGCTCATTGATGAGCTCAGGAGCCCCGTCCATCAGAGCTTCAGCTGCGTCCAGGTTGTCGTTCATCACAGCAACATGAAGCGCCGTCTCCCCCAAAGCTCCTGAAGGAATGGATTTTTATTGTAGAAATTATGAACAGACACAATACAAACTTTGAAAACACCAAACTTAGAAGTTAAAAATCACGGCCTCACCTCTTTCAAAGATGTTTGTGGAAGCACAGCTGAGGAGTTTCTTGATACAGCCAACGCTGTTTTTCTTGGCCGCGTAGAAGAGAGGAATATCATTTATGCTGAGGGAAGGACAGAAACCATTAACAAAACTTGTGAACATTTTAAATTGTTTGATATTAGAGGTGTACCAGTTGATAAAAATAAGGGCTGATACTAATACTGATGTTTGAAATGACAGTCAGCTTTTTAATAAATTATATCTTTGAGTGTTATTCTCTTACAATTCAAACATTTTCTGTCAAGTTATGGCTTTTACAGAAATGTCTAATATTTGTATTAAAACTGTAAACAATTGGGAAAGGGAAAAGGCAGAATTACCCAAGTTGAAGAACAGCCAGCTTTAACATTAATACTCCAGGGAGTACTTAAGAAAAGGCAAAAAGTAACTTATGAGCACTTAGAAAAACACATAAAAACATTTAAACATAGGGTGTTGAAAAACAAAGTCATTGGGAATCATAGAAAACCAGAACAACTTAGATGTTTGGACAAAAAAACAATATTATTTTTTGTTTTAAACTTCAAAATTCCAAAGTTGCTTATGCCACCCTTTCAGTGATTGGATTTTGGCATGTCCTATTTCAGCCCTGCTCAGAGCAGGCTGTTTGAGTGTAAATCCATAAAATACACGATGTGTGACCTCTCAGTTTGACTTTGTAAGATGTGCAGCAACCCAGGGTTCAATTCACATTATTTACTGATGCTTAGACTTTTCACAAGGGCTGTTAATGGCATGATGAAAAGCTAATGTCGTAGTGCACTTCTTTTCGATTTATAGTGCAGATACAGAGTGTTGTAAGCACAGTGTGAGTATTGGAGGAAACCAGCTCTTAAAGTTAATTTTCTGCAGTGGTGGATGAGAAAATTTCTTCCAATACTCACAGCTTGTGTAACAGAGACACATACAGACAGATTGTGTACTACGATGCTTTAGCTCATAATTTCAAGTACCATGTTAACAGAGTTTAAAGCTGAACCTAAAGACCCATCCCAGCTTTCTCATGGAGTCATTTTCTTTTTTTCATCCTCATACTTTGAACTTTCAAGAGGTTTCTATTGCCTGAAGTTTAATCCTCCCACCGGAGGAAAATGTGCTTTCTTGTGTGATACTACAAGCTTTAGTTTTAGTTATGTCTCAGGGAGCCAACTTTGCAAAACTGTTGTTTACTCAGGAAAATAAATTTCAATTTGAAAGCATTTAAGCCCTTGTAGAAAGAAGACATTTTTTAACTATCCTATAGTCTTTCTGACTGTTTTTACAGAGCTGTTTGTTGCTCTTAAAAAAGAAACAAGATTTGTCTACAGATACTGTCAAAGATTAAACTTACATATATTGCCCAAGAAATTACTTTACTCTCTTAAATTTTAATACATGCAAAATAACATATATTTAATTTTTGTTGAAAGATTGTCTTATTTCATGTCTGTTTCAAAAACAACAGGGCAGTCACATTAGAAAATGGGTTAATTCTTTCAATAAAGTCTATCGGTATTGTTCTTGATATAGACTAAAATGAGCTTGAAAATATCTTCATATTGATGTGCAGCAATAATCCAACACTGTGCATCCCTGCTATAAAAATAACTTCATTTGTTTGAGCAGGTAGTTGAATAATCTTTTTCTTAGGAAAGTGTCTTACTATTTGGTATAGAGCAGAAAAGTTTCATCCAACATCTCGTTCCATCCTTTCTTGTTCTGAAGGCGAAACCTCAGCTGGCTCCACCAGTGGTTGAGCTCACTGGGAGCAGATCTGGCCAGAGACGGAGACATGGACAACTGCTGTCCAGCCAAAGAGACTCAAAAAGTGAGGTAAGGTCCACGCTGAAGAAGAAAAGTAATGCAAGAAGTAATGTGTAAGGGCAGGAGGTCTTAGGCCTTGAACATGAATTATTCAAGTATCTGTTTTATCTGATTTTTAAAATAAAAGATTATTTAAACAAACAGGTAAAAATACAAAGGATACACCGCCTCAGTCTTACCCTTAAAAAGTAAAAGCCCCTCTCCTCAGCGTCTGTTCATATCCAGTCATAAAAATCAGCCCAAAATGAAATAATGTCTTCAAATGTCCCAGTGAAGAAGTGAAATCCCTGCGGTGTCGTGAATATATATGTCTGAACCTTGAGGGAGGAGACCTGTGGAGGGTTGAGAATGAATGGGTGGAGAGGACAGGTAGGACACAGAGAGTGAGGCTGTAATGAGCAGCTTCACTCTCACCGCAGGTCAGGAATCCCACAGAGAAAGTTACACTTGAAAGATTCAACTCGCTGCCAGATCAGACACTCTTTTATCATACTAGTGTGAAATTATTGCCTGCAATCTTGTCACCTTAAAAGTGAAGCGATAATGGTCCAGTCCATTATCCCAGTATAGTAGGTTTACCTCTGCTGTCCCCAGGCCTGTCTGCATTCCTCCAACCACCACCAAAACCTGCATGTCCACTATGAAATATCTGCAACATCATGACACTTGACACATTGCGGTCATTGTTTCTGGTGAACCGTGGAGGAAACCTGTTTGGAAATTGCCAGATTGTAAATCTGGACCTGCATTTGAAATTTAAGCCTGATAATAAAGCACGATAATCTAATCTGCATTCAGACACCCCAGTACAGAACAGAAGGGCACATGCACACACATATACACACAAGGTGTGTGACACATCGTCAGATTGAAATCTAAGGCTAAAGACTTTGATAATTGACAGGATCAAACTTTTTCTGTCTGTCTGGCCATCTGGGAGCAAGATAGGTGGAAAAGTTCGTCACAGATTGAAAGGAAATTTTCAGGGAATGGCACAAGGGAGAAGTGATCAGATTTTGACGGTGATCTCGGTCAGGATGCAGATCCAGGATTTTTTTAAGGATTCGTTAACATCGCTTTATGGGGTAGTTTTCCACATTTTTGACAATAAAATCTGCTTTAAAATCTTTACATAATTAACAGGAGACTGTTTGGTTGCCAACAAAAACAACCCACAGCAGATGAAAGAGCACAACAACATGCTGTGTATGCAATGGTGCAATGTTGGTTTTTCTTTTTTTTAGTAGTTAATAGAAATATGGGACACTGGTTTTGTATTACACTTCACCTCCAGCCACAGCAGCAGACATTCAGCTATTAGACTCTGTGTTTACCAGTTACATTTATTGTTATACTATCTGTCTCTTGGACAGACTATAAAGCTTATCCATTATGAATAGCGCAAAGTAGAAACTGTATTTTTTATGAATGTAGAATTGTATATTATCAGTGCTGAAAAAAATGTTTGGAAAATTTATTATTTAGTGAAAACAAAACAAACAAAAAAAACTTTAGATATGTTTCCCCACTTTCGGCATAGTGCTATGTATTTCATGACATATTTATCATCACACATGCGTTGCTATATGTCCTAAATCACCAAAGTCCTGCCAATATGCACCATTCAAGGCAATGAACTAAGTTTTACCTGAACAAAAGTCTTTGTTTTTGAAAGTCTCTGAAGTGCTGCATTCAAAATAAATGTGTTTCTGGTTATTCAGTTTTTTTTTAATGATGGAGCAGGTGCAGTAGACCAGAACACCTCAGTTTTTTTATTCTTTGGCTTGTTTCTTCAAATTTGTCATTGTTTTCATCATTATTTTTAAATTCAGTGTATTCATTGTGAAGAGAAGGAAACTTGATAAGGAAAAGAAGATCACAAGGGGGAATCTACAGATGAATTTGTCATAAACAAAGGTACTTTATCGTATGGGGAACTGAGTTTTAGTAACAAAAACTTCGTTATGAATTATTTAGATAATGCCTGGACTAGAAGTTTATGATTTTTTTTGTTTGAAATGATCATTTTTAAAGTAGAATATCTCATCTGCCAAACAAAGTAAGTAAAGACAATTACATAATTAATGCACAATTACTTATTCACCTAGTTTTGATTAGCAGTAATTCAGAGAGGATGAAAGAACACTCCTCAGTAAAAGTCATTTTAGCCACTATAAAGTATTTCATAATGGCTATTAGGCAGCCTGTGTTCAGATAGTGTGCAAACAAACAGCTGAGTAAAGCAACAATGTTTATTTTTTAACCTTAAAATGGCAGTGTCTTAGTTGCCTTAATAGTATAATAACTTTCAACAGAAGTATCAGTGTCTGTTCTATTCTATGAACTGTCCTGTCCCATTTCTCAAAAATTGTATTTAACATAACAGAGACAGGCTAATCAGTGTCCTCTTAGCTTAAGTCTGAATCATGGCCTCATGCCACTAAGCCTTATGCTTTTCTTGTGAGAGAACAGCAACCTGCTTTTCATGATGGCAAAGCAGAGAACCAGGGTGCTCTGTGGAAAAAGAGTAGACACCATCCTGCCTTTATTGTAGTAAAATGACTTTTAGAAAACTGTTGTAGGTGGAAAACTTTTAATATTGTTGCTTTAATGGAAATATAAACTAAAAAATCCTTTGGCATAGGTCCTAACCCAAACTTTTCACTACTCTGGAAGCAGGTCAGCCCGAGCTCTTGCCACTGCAGACGAAGCACCAACTCCACAGCACAGTAACCACTTACTGTGTCTTGTTTACTTGCAGTGAGAGTTTGAAGCTTAATGCCTAGTCAGCTGTGCTTCACTGTTGTGGTGCATTCCAGTTGCACTGGGAAGTCAGGATTTCCGAGTTCCAAGTGGAAAATTTCAACCGGAACGCCCCCTGAAATTAAAATTTTGCACTGGAAAGCTGGAGAATCCTCACCACCCCAGAGTCAAAGATGGCTGCCCCCAGGTGTAGTAATGCTGCGTTACAGTTGACTTCTGAACTGGGATAGTCCTTGTTGCAAATTAGTTCCCGGGAATTGCCCCCTTTGGTTGGAATTTGTCACTTTGAAGTCGGTCATCTTCAGCAAGCCAACTTTACAAATTCCTAATGTGAACATGTCTAGCTGTGATTCCCACTCCCCTCTCCCCAATTCTGATGTGAATGGAATGCACCATTAATTTGTTAGTTTGTCAACAGGATAAATTAAAAAAAACCATGAACAGATTTTGATGACATTTTGAAAGAGGATGTAGATCTAGGATTTTCTCAAGAACTTCTAAATAGTGTGAGAAAGAGCAATTTTCCACATTTGTGAAAATAATTCACCAGACAGTTTTGAAAATGCTTTGGTGGAGGTTTGTGCTCTCGGAGCCCTTTTCAGTCCTTTATTCGAAGTGTTACACATCTTGAGTAATACAGATATCTTGTAAAACAACTTTCAGGCAAGTGTTTCCATGTTTGGTTTTTCAGGTTTAAGACATCACTAATGTTTCATTCAATCTTTTAATGAGTTAAAAAAAGATTTTTTGTATTTACAGCATATGTGCTAAAGATCATTTACAGTTGTGTACAGAGTTGTTCACACACCTTAGTGGTAAACTAAGTTACATCAGGACAGATGTGAGAATGCATTATTCTCTTTCCACTGTGGAGTTAATGTCCTCTTCTTCTCATCTCACTCAAAAAAGCTGCTTCAGCCCATCCTGCTTTAATTATAACTGTAATTAAAGCAACATGAAGTTACCTGCATGCCCAGTCCAAACACACACGAACCTGGCAAATATCACTGCATCTGTTTTCCACAAAAACATCAAAGATGATAAAAATATGAATTTTATTGACTAGTTTTCAATGCTATATTCATAATTGAGTCACTTATGAGCACATACATTTGTTTACTTCCCACTTTTTTTTTTAGTTTTACTCTACAGATCCTTTAGTATAAAGATTTTAATACCAGATGTTGTCAGTTAAATCTTACTGTTGAAGTGGACGAAATTTTAAAATGCAATTAACATGCTCATGCAAAGGGCCCATTCACTATCTCCAGTCATACTGTGTGCATTGTCTAAAATGATTCCCTTGCACTTGCATTGCATCATATACGTGCATGCCCTGGGTGCAGTACATCCAGCTGATGGGTTAAGCTGCATAATCTCTGTTGTTCTGGGCTAATTTTCATGGTTAAGATGGGAGGCTTTCTGGAGGTAAAAATGGATATGATGTATGATTTTCCAACATGTTGAATCTTGTACGTAGAACCAGTTTCATTCACAATGATTTAACATGTTGCACATCATTGATGTGTCAACAGGAGCTATCCCAAACACGATAATTGCCATATGACAAAGACTATAATGATCATTTGTACTTCAGAAACATCATGACACTTTCTTCTGGAGGCACAAAACAAAGATAATGGCACATATAACTGTGGTTTGTTAAAATCTTGATGTTTCATTTTTGGGATTGTAAATTCAAAACAACCTTTATTTAAGTCTCATATTTTATTTTTATGTATTCAGTATCACCTGAAAACTGCTGAGTAAGACAGTATATACAGAGCCCTGGTTATCTATAGTATTGGTGTTTTTCTGTAACATTTATAGTCTGTGACTAACAGGCCAGTGGCCACAGGATAAACATGGTTTGAGCCAACAGTATAGGAGGCCCTGCTGATGGATGTCCATGTTTCAGTCATTCAGTTCAGCGGAGATAATAGCTGTTTACCCGACGCAGAGCACCATCTTTAAGAGGGGTCATAAAGACCAGTGGTTTCCACTCTGTTAATGTCTTTATAGAGAAACAATAACACAGTAAAAACATGAATCTGTGGGCAGTGTGCCCTCTGTTTCTGAGCAGGACAGCTTTAGAAACACTGTTGACAACAAACAATTATTACTGACACCTCTGCTGATGTATGAGCGCCGACAAGTGCTCTTATTCAAAGTGACTGAACACAATAGAGCTTAGAGATGTCCTTGAAACAAAAGCATCACAAAATCCTAGAGATTGGGTTTGAATATTTTCAGATGCATGTTTATGTTATATCTCTCCTTTTGTAATTTAAATATAACATCAAATGGAAACATCAAATGTATTTTTTTCAATTAGCACAACTTTTCTGATGGAAAATTCTAACCAGAAATACAGTTATCAGTTATCAAATAGATTATTATATATTGTAAATTAGAAATATTTAAATCCTGCAAACACTAATCAGAGTGCACTGTAATGGAAAGTAGCTACTGATCATTACCATTACTCCACTTAACTTCATAAAGTTAGCTTGAACACTGCTCTTTTTAGTACCTAAAAAATCAGTTGAGTGTTTTCAAACTTAACTATAGTCACAATACGTACGATTCAAAATTATGTCTCCATTTTCTCAATGTTAATCAGCGTTTTAAGTTAACTTTTACATCATTCCTAACCTCATCCAGCCTAAAGAATGTAGATGTCCACACTCAGTGACTTAGTACTAATCATGTTAAATTACTTTACCGTGATCAGGTACAATAAAAACGTTAAGTTCACATGCAAACACTTTTTAGTGTAATCCTTCAAACCTATGAAAGACTATTGGTTTACTTGCAACCTGCATATTGGGTTGCTGACTACATTTGTTTTTTTATGTTTCAAAGATAATAAACAAGAGTCTGTGACTTTAGTCAAACCTCTCAAACTGAAAACAGTCCAAATGTTTGCTGATAAAATTATTTTACTGAGTAAAGGTAGTATAAATATTTAATTCCACATAAAGTTTCTTTCATTCAATCTGATATGCAGGAGAACAAAAGTACCATGATTCTGCTGTAGATGTTTGACCTACTTTACATCTCATTGATGTGGTAGATACCGAAGTCTACAGTAAGCTACCTTTAAACAGTGGAGACACATTTTCAGAATGTACACAGTGATCGGGACTATAATTTGGAAAAAAAAGGTTTTTAAGGGTTTAAACTGTCTGACCGCTTAGTGTATAAATGTAGAATGACATTATCAGACGATCTGACTGGTTATTATGTTTAATGTCTGATCACTTAAATAGGGCACAGCTCTCAGACTGTCTCTTAGAGTAATACGTAGGTTTGTGTGTAAGCGTCTCACTATCAGTCAGATCTGCAGTGATATCAGCAGCAGAGGGACATGTGGGAAACCAGTGTCTGTCCTCTGACTGCTGCTGATCCCAGCAGATCAGAAACTCAGATTTGACTCAAACCTGCTGATCTGTGGAAGCTCAGACACATTTAGTTCACGCTCTGATACTGTGAAGGTGATAGAAGTGCATCAAGGTGAATGTCTTCATCTTGTATTTCCTTTTACGTTCAAATGTGTTGAGTCGACCACTTTTATCCCAGAGGTTACTAATTTGACTCAGTTATTGTTTATTCAAAGTTCCCCAGACAATGGAGCTGCCATTATTTTTATTTCACATAATGTACTACAGCATCATATTCTCTTAATCTTTTTTGAGAAAAATTAAATTAAATGACATGCCCCCAAAGCAACAGCATAGATTTTTAGGATTTGAGGTATGGACACACAGTTTTGTGTGACCTTCCTTATTTTATCTGAGAAGTTTGACTGAAAAACATGATTGCTACTTCTTCCACTTCTTTCAGGACATGAACTATCATAAACTAGCAAGCCCCATGTGGTGTTTTACCTCCATTGTGAATTTTGCAAAGATGAAAACTTTATCCAAGAGGATTTTTAGTCTAGAAACCCTTAGTTTTGGGGTCAAATGGAGCCAGTGTAAACGTGTTGAAAAGGAGTAAAACACTAACATGAAACACCAGACAGACCATTCAGTAAATACTTTTCAGAAAATATTACATTAGTCCATCAGGGCAACAGCCCATAGTAAGTATTTGGGGAGGGCAGGACCTTTCAACATTATTTCCAGCAGGTGATTGGCCCATTGTTCTGACAGTCAATTGCATTCCAGGCCAATCACATATTGCAGTAGTTGCGCACTATTGCTGTGGTGTAAAGTACAAGACATAAGCCACTTTTTAAAACAAACTTGTGCCAAAACATGTCGGAAGAGGAGCAAAAATATACTTATTGTCTGGAAATGACTTCAGTGTTTTCATTTGTTTTTCCATCTATAAAGTAATGTGGTCCAGACCACTTCTACTTAGCTTTTAGCATCTATGCTAAGCTTCAGTTGAAGCTTTTGCATAGATGCTAAAAGCGTTTTACGCATAGCTCCCACCTGTTCCTGCATTGGAGCACAGTTGGGTTGTGCTGGTACAGGCCAAGCACAACAGTTATAGATTGGAGCTTGACACTATGGATCCGAATAATCAGGCAGATACAGCCGCACTTGAAGGTTAGTAAAATGCAAGTCTTTTAATAAGTAAAACAAAAATTGAAAACAACACAGGCCACTTTTCAAAGTGATGAAGAGTTTTAGTCATACACTAAGTTCTTATTTTTTCTGCAGTAGCATCTAAAATGTTTTGAGTGTTTCAGAAAAAGTTACATATTAAACAGACTTATTTGATGCATATAACTATTACTTTGATAGAAATGGTAGCACTGTTTATGATCTGCATGTATTCAGCTTTGATGCATTCTGGTCTGATTATTTATTTGTTGGCAGCACAGATTAAAACTTCTCATCACAAATCTTGTTAATATTTCCATCATGTATACAGTCCTTCAAGTCATTAAAACTGCATGCAGACTGCATTAAGCGGGAAGAGGGGCTGCATGTGGCTCCTTTGACACCTTGTTGCCCAACTCCAGAATAAAGCAGAATTTGGAAATAAAGAAGAAAATTCAAATTTTAAATAAAATCATATCATTTATTTTACAAATTTGCACAAATATGAAGAAGTGGTGAACACTTGTACAAATAAACACAGCTAATAATGTGTGTAGCCTGACACACTTGCCTCAAACTCAAACACACACTCACACACACCCATACAGCACCATGCACAGCGTCCTGTACAGCATAAACCTGATGTTCACACAAACACAGCCTCATTTACAGCACACAGACACACACTCATGTTACAAACGCACAGGAACATACTTCAAAAGCATTTCTCCTCCTTCCTTCAAGTGTTGATCAGATCAGATTTTGTCCGTCTTTTTCATTTCACACATTCACAAAGATTCAATGACTCAGTGTCATTACTCTTGCAGTCAAACATAAAAAGGTGAAGTGTGAATATACATATTTAGGTGGGTGCCGTTCGATTAGTCCTCATCACAGATGGACGTTTGTGATTGCAGCTCAGGTGAAGTTTGACGAGTTGCAGCACATTGGCTCTGGTGTTGCTCAGCATGAGGGTGAGCTGTACAAACAGGTCTGAAACTGTTTTTCAAATGACTATTTAAGTTTTATGGCAGCAGTTTATGTCTATCCTCCATCATGACTTACAGCATCCTTTTGGATTCAAACTTGTTCCTGAACTCTCATGAGCTGCTAGGTAGTACTCTGTCTATGTTTTTGCTTATATGTTCGATCATTTGGCTTTTAAAGCAGGGAAAAATGATATAACTTTACAAACAAGTAAAAAAAATGTAGAAAAAGGCTTTGATTGTCTTCACGCAATTCTTTGTGTGGAGAATTCTCCATGAGAATAAAAAAACATTTTTTCTTGTATTCACTGAAGATTGGGATGATATAAAAGTTTTGATGTTGGGCTGATTGTGGAAGAGGAGGTGAGAGGTAGGGCTGACAGTGGGTGAGGAGAGAAGAAGGCAGACAACAATAAAGTGATTTTTTTTGTGAGAAAACTGAGCAAACTTCATAGTCCTCCATCTCCTCAGTGACCCCTTACCCTCACTTAGACCAGAACTACAGCTCCCATAGTGCATCTCTTCACTGTGACTGGCAGGAAGTCTTCTCCTTTTCACGCCTTCTGGTTGTGTAGTGTTGGGTTTTTCAGTATGCACCAGAAGAAATAAGCTGAATTTTTTGGTTTTAATTGTGCTCCTTCACGTTACAGAAACCAGACACAAGCAGAGGAATGTGAAAACCATTGGAGTCCATGGCACGAGGTGACACGTGGGTGGATTTCACACCTCCACCTGCCCCTGTGACAGATAGGCTCTGAGCTGCTGGGCTGCACTGACGATCTTCCTCTGATGTCCCAGCAGGTTCACCCCGAGGTTCTGGACATCACTGAAGACAGAGCAGATGATCACTGGTTAGTTTTAACACTTTTTGTGTGGGCAGCGGGGGGGTCATCAGGCATATGCTGACTGGTCGTGGAAAAAGACGATTTGTGTCCTAATGTGCGATCCTGTGACTCCAGTTTTAGGCCGTGTCCTCGTGTAGAAGGGTATTTTTGAAAATGCATCTTTTTATGTGCTTTTTGACCTTCTGTACAGATGCAAATGGAGTTTTGGGTCACTGAAAATTCTTTTGTTGGAAAACTCCTGCCAGGGGGAAGATTTTCAGCAGCTCTGTGGTGTCCTCAGGTGAGCGGGGGAAAAGTCGGTCTAAAAAGTAGCACCCTGCAACTACAACTTCACCAGGTCTGTTTAAGAGAGTTGTGTTGCAGTATGCTGAGCTAAATTCTTCGCTGGTCTAAATATTGCTGACTGGACTATTTACATGTTTCAGTTGCTCCTTCAGTATGATTATGCTTTAAGTAACCAGTGCTGGGCAAGTTACTTCAAAAATGTAATGCATTCTTTATGACTTGTTATTGTCATTTCTAACTAATTAGTTACATTATAATATTACTGTATTTGAAATGTAAGGCATTACACTATCATCACATTACTCTTAAGTTACTCTCATCAAAATAACAGGATATATGGATTTGTCATTCTAAATGTTGCTCATTATGCTCAAAAAGCTCATTACACATCCAGTGGAAGGTGATGTGGTGGCTATCTGACTGAGTTCAGCTTAAGGCTAAAAACTGTTGAATATAAAAGCCACACTGAAGCTCATGGCACAATACAAGAAACAATCACAGCAAAACAGACAAAAGGTAATATTCAGGTAAATTGTGTTAGAGATACTGTAACTTTAGGCCTAGCGGAGGACTTCTCTCCTCTGCTGATCTCAGTGAATGTATTTGGCGAATATGTATTTAAACCAACAAAAAACACCTCTTCATTTCAGGCTGAATTAAAAAATGCATTGTAACTTACATTACAAACATTTGTACTGAGTAAAATATGACTTTTTTTTGTAATGCCTTACATTACTATGTTACAGCATTACAATAATCACATTACTTTTACAATGCATTACTCCCAACACTGTAAGTAACACTCCAATGACACAAATGGACACTTCAGACAAGACCTGGTGTTATTGTTTCACAAGTAACCATGCTGATTGGCGACCCATGGCTGCCTGTGTCTGTTGTTGTTGTGGTTACACAAGATGGAGAAATGTGAGGAGATGTGGAGAGATGTTTTTTTTAGATTACAGGATCTGATCAAGCACAGTAGACAGGTAATGAATTGAAAGTCAACAAGTAGATAGATATTTGCACAAAAACCTGCTAACATCAGTTAGTATGATTACAAGTTAAGCGGTAACATGGAGAGGACTTGTGGTTGGAATAAATTCAAAAATAGAACGTCTCTTACATAGATATTACTCGATAATAATTACCGTGCCATTATGAGTTTATGCATTTTCATGTGGATATAGATAATCTTGAAAAGGTTTTGTGTGTGGAGGGAATTTTTTTTTTACAACGAAGGAGGAAAATCCTCATTTTTAAAAAGTAACCATCTTGATCAACCTCTGAGCTCTGCCCCTACATAAAAAAATGTCCATACTCACTCCATGGTGAGCCTGCTGACTCTGTCTAAGGAGTCCAGGTTAGCCTGCTCAAACTCGTCCTGATATCTCTCCATCCTCAGAGCTTTCAGCCAGTCACCGACCGTCGACACTGCCGATAGGTCTGTTGGCGTGGGGCTGAGAAGCGGCTGAGAGCAGCTCCTGTAAAGAGGAGGTGTTGAGACTGTGATCATGAGAGTCTATGAACACAGCAGATTGTTCATCACCTGCTGACCTGACACGCTCTGTACCGGGAGCTTCTCTCACCGTGTTGGCTCCGCCTTTAAGGAGGCAGGGTGCCTGATGAGCCGGTCCAAAGAGGACAGGACCGAGTCAAAGCCTGGCCGGTCCCCTCGATCGGCCTGCCAGCACTGGAGCATCAGAGAGTGGAGGGCAGCGGGGCAGTTATGGGGGGCAGGAAGACGATACTGGTCAGCTACTGCCTTCATCACCTGAGAGAGAGGAGACAGGACAGGTGGAGTGGTGAGACTGATGTTGTGAGGTCTCCTGCTTTTGTCCTGTTAAAGGTCACAGACCACTGAGAGGCTGCTGGAGTGACTCAGAGGAAAATATGCACATTCAGTCTGTGGGGCATTTTGTCATTATTTAAATCAGTTTGTTACATAAAGAGGAGGTGGGGGGAGTAAAAGGGAAGAAAGTGGATGTTTCTCACCTGTGATTATGAGGCTGTAATGTGGATATTTTTTTGCAAAACACACTCAAAGAAAGTCTTGAAGAAAGAATGATCAAAGTTATGTTTGGGCTTCTCAAAGCATCTGTGAAGAACTTTTACTTTGTGCAGATTCAGGTGTGCATTTTAGCTCACACATGCAAAAATATTATTTTCTGATATGGTTCTTATCCAGTTTACTTCATCATATGCTGCGTATCTTTGCTGCAAAAATGTTTAAGTGTAAGCAGAGGTTGTTTAAGCTGTCTCTTATCTGAAATATATCCTGTGGAACCAGTTTTGGAAAAAGAAATCTATGATCTTGCTGCTGATAGTTTTGTTAACCTTTTTTGCTATTAGAGTATCGTTATTAATAAGGGCAATCTTTTTGGTGAAATTATAACTCCTTACAGGATGTAAAAATCCTGAATACTTCGAAAAAAACAGTCGGTATTTTAGGTAAAAAAGCAAAAGATTAAAATGAAGCGATCTATGCAGTAGCAATACTCCTACTGTCAAAAGCAGGAATAAAATTCATTTTATTTTTTAATTTCGTTTTATTTGGGTCTTCATTAGCTACTACAAAGCAACAGCTACTCTTCCTGGGGTCTGCAAATACAAATATGAAAGACAATAAAGAATATAATGCAATATTCATGAATATTTTTATTCATGAATTGTAAGGCTGAGGCATTGCTTTAAAGGTTCCATGTCCTGAAAAATCCATTTTCCTTTGCTCTTAATGTTGTTAGAAGGGGCTCTGTGAGCAGAAGAATATTACCAGTTTTCTAAACTCTTGGTTCATGGAGAATGAACCATACCTCCTTAAAGAGAATGCCTCTTTAAACACTTCTCAGTTCCCAGGCTTCATAATGTAATAGCGATGCAGCCTCCATCTACATGTGAGTTTTCTGCTGGTCACAGGCAGATGCCATGACCTGTGACCCCACTACCCCCTCCCATCAGGCATAGTTTGGGCAGCCAATCAGTGCAGAGTTCATTGTCCTAATCTCCTGTAGCCTCCCGCCCCCCAGATCTGAGTGTTTCCAAAGGGGAGAAAAAAAGCTTCATATGAGCCTCTATGGAGACGATTCTTTTTATTGTATTTTTATTCAACTGATATCAAATCCTTGCTTAATAGACACCCAAGACGTGATGTAAACAGCCATTCAGACTAGGATATGAGACTTTCAAGGTACTAATTAAGCACCAGAGTTGGAATAAACCCCCAAGATTCCCACCTTAGATTCAATAAATGGCTTTTTAATGTAATCCTGGTTCTGATTACAGTTTTTCCTCATCACTCTTACTTTGCTAATGCTGTGCATGTTTGCTCATGGTGGTTTAATGTTGTCTATCCATAAATAATTGATCAAAGTGTACAGTCTTGAGCTGCTATTTTTTTACGTTGTCTTTAGATTATTTGTTTTGACTTGGCACTATTTAGAGCAGTCAGTTGAGCAGGAATTGCTTGACTGTCAAAAATATATTTTTGGGGAATCTCCATGCGCTAACTAAAAAGCTATCACTCAAAAAAATTAATACATAAATTGATGAAGAAAGAACACGCAACACAGCAGTGAGTGCTGCAGTTGATGACTGGTGCTTTAACTCATTTTAATGATATTTTATTACTCTCCAGCAGTAAAACATAAGTGCATTTCCATCACTAATTCATTATGACTTCCTGTGCTCAGGCTTCAGTCTCCTGTATACTTACTTCCTGATTGCTCATGTCCCAGTATGGACGCTCGCCATATGACATCACCTCCCACATCAGGATCCCAAAGCTCCAGACATCGCTAGCCGAGCTGAACTTACGATGCTGAAAGGCTTCTGGTGCCGTCCACCGCACTGGAATCTTACTGCCCTGATGGACAAAGGCACACAGTGAATCAGTGAGCTGAATGAAAACCAAACTACAAACCAGAACTGCTGAACCACAGAGATTCAGGTTTGAAGAGCGTACCAGTGAGGCTGTGTAAGTGGGTATGTTGTGGTCCAGACCTCTCATGAGACGAGACAGGCCAAAGTCTGACACTTTACACACAAGGTTGGAGTTAACCAGAACGTTTCTTGCTGCCAGGTCTCTGTGGACAAAGTTTCTCTCAGAGAGGTAACGCATCCCTGCTCCAATGCCCCGAAGCATGCCGACGAGCTG
The DNA here is from genome assembly GCA_036419115.1 of Scarus forsteni. NCBI lineage: Eukaryota > Metazoa > Chordata > Actinopteri > Labriformes > Labridae > Scarus > Scarus forsteni. Next base: position 2,689,823 of record JAZDUH010000111.1, read on the forward strand.
CAGGACGCTGAACTGACCCTCGTTCTCCTGAAGGACAACAGGAGGCAGGGAACACAAGACGAAGAAAGGAGTGGAGAGATTTAGAGTGAAGCAAAAATGTGTGCAGTCTCGTAATCCGTGACAAAGTGCTCACTGTCTCACCCTGAGGAAGGCATCCAGCGGACCATTCTCCATGAACTCAGTGATGATTCTCTCTGGTGGAGTTCGAGTGATCACTCCTTCCAACTTCAGTACGTTTGGATGGTCAAACTGTCCCAGCACTCCTGCTTCACTCAAAAACATTCCCCTCTCTCTGTCTGACGCTCCCCAGCGTAAAGTCTTCACTGCCACCAGCACCTCCCTGCGCCCCAGAGGACGGTAACGGCCTCGAGAAACTTCTCCAAACTGAGCTGGGTTGGAGAGAAAGAGGAGCAGTTTCTAATAAAATGTACCACAAAAGATCCCAAACAATTAAAACCAACTGCAGACCAAATATTTCCTATGTAAAAACAGTTTTATAACTATGCAGAGGACAGTTGCAGCTGTGTAAACTGAGCCATTTGTTTGAGAGGGATGGATGACAGCGATGCCTGCAATTAAGATGACCAATTTGCCAACAGCTGGTTTAAGAACGTCGGGCAGACCATGTGAATCAAGCTCATCAGGGGCTGGAGCTCAGAGAGATGTATGAAACAGGATACACAGCTCTGTACATGGTGTACAGTTAGGGCAGTTCATGCTTCAGATGTTATTGTGTTGTTATTGTGATATCTGGAGAAAACTGCACACAAACATGCCATCTCTATCACAAAAACAAAGAAATCGGGGTAGAGCAGGCCTCTGTGTAGCTCATGTTTGATGTCCCTTGTCTTCCTACAGGCACACCAGGATCACAATTGAAAAACTCAAATCAGGCATATCATGATACTAAGTTGATCAGTATGCTGTTGCACACACCTCACTGGTGCAAGATTATCATAGCTAAGGTACACATTTGTTTTTTGTTTGTACTTTCTGCTGAAAATGAGTGTAAAATGTCTGCTGTCAGCACCATCATGTTTTGTAGATACATATTGTTATATTGTAAATTGCAAAGTATTCTCTGTCTTTGGCTTTATCAATGACACCATCAGAGATCATAATGTCCATGCAGACTTTAGCACAACAGCTGATTTTAAAAACTGAGAAGCCTCGGAGTCCTTTGTAGCCACACATTGGGGTAAAGGCTGGGTAGTTGTCCATCAGTGCCAACGTCTCTTCCTTTATGTTTTCCTTCAGTTTCATGGCAGGTGACATTTAGAGTAAAGCACCAAAACCTGTAAGAAATGATTTGCTGTGCACTATAAGCACACGCCTATTTTGGATCAACATCAACAATCAAGCACCAGAGATGGTACCAAAGTTGTTTTTTTTAAAGTTTTTATTGTTTTTGACAAAAGCTAAATGCTGACTGTAGCAAGTAAGCCATCATCTTCTCACAGTACATCATCTCAGTTGGCAGTGTGAAAAAACAGGATGCCAGAGAGCTGCTCTGACAGAGAGTGGACTCTTACATTTCCATGTTCTCTATTTAACACATTCTTGTCTGAACAGGGTTCAAGAGACAGGGGGAGCCAAACCTACCTGCACCAATCACTTCCTCGATCTTGAGGTGAGTGGGATCTACCTCACGGGCAAACTCTTTGACAGCCTCGCTTGGGTCCTCGTAGGTGGATGGGTCCACGTAGTATTTAACTCCACCTGGAGAAAAAGGATTTTAGGGAACGGAGTCTGGCTTCTTAACCTTTACTGCTGACATTTACTGTCATGAAAGTAGGTTAGGGTGCTCTTTTATGGCACAGCACAGAGACCCCACTCCACATTATGAAAAAACTAGGACTCACGGTTGTCCTTTAAGGACATTCACTGGTTTATAACAATTTAGGAAGCTTTATTTAAAGAAAAGGTGAATGGTTTAATGGCTTTATATGTATATTGCATGATGCTCCTACCTCTGTTACTGATGTACCTCTGGAGTCTGTCGCTGTACGGACTCTCCCTTCGTTTACTGTAAAACCAAGAAAAACATAAAGAAATATATTTGACCATTTATAAAACTCAAGGAGATGACATTATTTGTTGGATCATATAAACTGGTTAATGTTAACATACCTGCGAAATACAACCACAACAACAATCGCTGCCACCACCAGAAGAAAAGCTGCCCCTCCCATCACAGAGCCGACCAGAAGAGGAAGCCGATTCTGGATCTGCTGTGAATGTTCCTCTGTGAGGGAGACAGAGGGAAATTTAATGGACCCACTGACAGAGAAACTAAACTGTCTTTGTGCAACTGAACAACAAACTTATCCAATGAAGTTTTGTCTGGAGTTGACGGTAAACTAAAACAGCAGGACGTCTGTGCTGTTTCTTTGCTTTGAACCTTTTCTCTTCAGAAGTAATCTTTGGAGAGTCCCAGGTAAGAAGCATTTATAGCGAGCGTCTTCATAAGCTCATTAGCATCTCCATTTCAAGCCTTTTTCTGCTTTTGATCTTACTCAGGTTATGTTTACACAAACACAAGAGACATGACTATTTAAAGCCTTATAAGAAATGCTTACAACAGTGCTGAACCTCTTGACAAACAGTGTGCAGGTACATTTTTTTAGTCTCATTTGAAAATCTCTGCATAACAAAGAACAACCGGAGGACAGGATCGGATGTTTGCTTCAACTCCTGGTGGGTCATGTATCATATCAAGGTTTTTGTAACTGACATGTCGGCACACACAACAGTGGGACAGAGTACCTTAAAAATTCAATGTAAACAGTAAGTATTTTGAGACAAAATACACGCTGAATTAAATTCTGGAAGATTTCTACACCATCTAGACAGCTTATCCCGCTCAGGGTTTGAGGGTGGGGGGGCCTTGAGCCTGTCTCTGCCGTCATTGGGTGGGAGGCAGGGTACACCCTTGACTTTTGGCCAGCCAGTGGGGCATAATGCAACTGCTGGCACAGACGTATTTTAAGGCAACTCCAGTTTGGAGTTAGACAGCATAGATTTACTCTGCACACTGTGCATACTAAGCACATTGTTTTCTGGAATGTTCCCTTGAACTAATATTAAAGATTAATTACTTGTACGCTAATGTCAAACTGATAAAGGAGTCTTTTAATCTCCTTAATGATCTTTTTCTCCACAGGCCCATGGCTTCCTGTCATTAGCATGGCTCTGTTGTGTGTTAATGACAGTCATGGACTCTGACAGATTCTCTGCTATCACAGGAAATGAGCGTCTTACCCAGCGGCAGTGTGGTGAAGTAGATGGTGTCGCTGTAGGGCCCGTAGCCTCGCTCGTTTCGTGCTCTGATCTGGAAGGCGTAGATGGAGCCAGGGATCAAAGAGCTGATGGTCACCGTGTTGGTCTCGCTGTAAACGGTCCCTGCACTGTCCACGTCTGAACCCTGAGGGACAAACAGAGGTCATGTGATGATGACTTTTGTTAAAGTCTGGTTGTTTTCTGCAGCAGGTTTTTATCAGAGTTTACCTTGTCGAAATATCGGAGCTGATACTCCAGAATGTCTCCATTGGGTCTGTCCGGCTGAGGCCACGACAAAGTGATGGAGTCTGGGGCTCGGCTCAGTTGGTGCATCATGGGTACTGTACTGGGAACTGTGGGGGACAACAGAGGGCTGGTGTTTGAGATGGGAAGGCTTTTATTTACAAACCCAAAACCAGTGAAGTTGGCATGTTGTGTAAATCATAAATAAAAACAGAATACAATGATTTGCAAATCCATTTCAACCTATATCCAGTTGAATATACAGCAAAGACAAGATACTTAACATTCGAACTGGTAAACTTTATTTTTTGCAAATATTAGCTCATTTGGAATTTGATGCCTGCAACATGTTTGAAAAAAACTGGCACAAGTGTCAAAAAAGACTGAGAAAGTTGAGGAATGCTCATCAAACACTTATTTGGAACATCCCACAGGTGAACAGGCTAATTGGGAACAGGTGGGTGCCATGATTGGGTATAAAAGCAGCTCCCCTGAAATGCTCAGTCATTCACAAACAAGGATGGGGCGAGGGTCACCACTTTGTCAACAAATGCGCGAGCAAATTGTCAAACAGTTTAAGAACAACATTTGTCAACAAGCTATTACAAGGAATTTTGGGATTTCATCATCTACGGTCTGTAATATCATCAAAAGGTTCAGAGAATCTGGAGAAATTACTGCGGCAAGGCCCAAAACCAACATTGACTGCCCGTGACCTTCTATCCCTCAGGCGGTACTGCATCAAAAACCGGCATCACTGTGTAAAGGATATCACCACATGGGCTCAGGAATACTTCAGAAAACCACTGTCAGTAACTACAGTTCGTCTACATCTGTAAGTGTAAATTAAAACTCTACTATGCAAAGCCAAAGCCATTTATCAACAACACCCAGGAACACCGCCGGCTTCGCTGGGCCGAGCTCATCTAAGATGGACTGATGCAAAATGGAAAAGTGTTCTGTGGTCTGACGAGTCCACATTTCAAATTGTTTTTGGAAACTGTGGTCGTCATGTCCTCCGGACCAAAGAGGAAAAAAGATCAGCCGGACTGTTATAGGTGCAAAGTTCAAAAGCCAGCATCTGTGATGGTATGGGGGTGTATTAGTGCCCAAGGCATGGGTAACTTACACATCTGTGAAGGCACCATTAATGCTGAAAGGTACATACAGGTTTTGGAGCAACATATGTTGCCATCCAAGCAACGTCTTTTCATGGGGCCTGCTTATTTCAGCAAGACAATGCCAAGCCACATTCTGCACGTGTTACAACAGCGTGGCTTCATAGTAAAAGAGTGCGGGTACTAGACTGGCCTGCCTGTAGTCCAGACCTGTCCCCCATTGAAAATGTGTGGCGCATTACGAAGCGTAAAATACAACAATGGAGACCCTGGACTGTTGAACAACTTAAGCTGTACATCAAGCAAGAATGGGAAAGAATTCCACCTGAAAAGCTTCAAAAATTGGTCTCCTCAGTTCCCAAACGTTTACTGAGTGTCGTTAAAAGGAAAGGTGATGTAACACAGTGGTAAAAATGCCCCTGTGCCAACTTTTTTGTAATGTGTTGCTGCCATTAAATTCTAAGTTGATGATTATTTGCAAAAGAAAATAAAGTTTCTCAGTTCGAACATTAAATATCTTGTCTTTGCAGTGTATTCAAATAAATATATGTTGAAAAGGATTTGCAAATCATTGTATTCTGTTTTTATTTACGATTTACACAACGTGCCAACTTCACTGGTTTTGGGTTTGTACTTCAGGACAGATGTCAAGTATAAGACAGGCTTCTGATGATTTTTTTTAACAGAATCTGTGCACAGCAAAGATGAGAAAGAGTAAAGAACATCAGGGCGGGTGTGTAAATATATCAGAATATCTTCAGTTGTTGATAGTGTTTGTCGCAGCTTTTACATTTGCTTGAGAGATGAAAATAAATGTTTGATCCAACAATGTCAACATTTATTTGGACACTCTTAAGCCAGCACAAACAGCAGAGGCATCCCAATATCTCAGGTCATCTAGCGAAAGTTTCAACATCTATTTCAAGGTTATCATATCCTCAGAGTAGAGACTCTGATGGCAGCTTCAAACTGGATGCTTGTGGCTGACAGGGATGCCATCTCTGGCTTTCACATCAAGCATGTGTATGTTCAACATCATGGCTGCATCTACCTGAAGCCACATCTCTATCTCTACATAAACTTCATCTGTATTCAGAGCTTTGGCAGAATATTTATCAAGAACAACAATAAATCTCCCAACAAGTGACCTGATTGATTGAATAACTGACCCAGGGCACTTTGGAAAAAAACATTATGTGCAAATGAGGGAAGCTCCTACACAGAAATGGCAAAGTGAGCCTTAATTTAAAAGGCACAGAGAGGTAAAGTAAAATAATTGTTTCGATCTTGTATGTTTCAGTCTTTCATAGTCACAGACATACTGTGGCCCTCACTAACAGTCTAAAATCTCTGACTGCGTGAAAACAAATGCACCACAGCTGTCATGCTGCTAAAATGCATCCAGAGTGAAACAGCTGTGAATGGCAGTAAATATTAAGGGAACTCGAATTGAGACTAATCTTAATGTGTCAGGACCTGGCAAGTAAAATAGACAGGGCCTTATACTGGGATGGGTTTGTGTGTGAAGTTTGACAACACTGAATCTGATTTTCTGGCTAGTAAAAATTCAGAAACTGCTTTTCCTTTGACTTCAAACATTTTGTTAACTATTAATCAGTCATTTAGTCAGTTAAATTTTGTATTATTTGTTAAAAAGGTCAACATGGGTAGTGCTATGGAAGAATAATGGGTCAGATATGAGCAAATGAAACACACACAACTGATTGTGAAGAGACTCCCCAGATTGAGAATTTATCCACAAATACACGATGTTACACAACAAAACTGCTGCTGGCTCTCCTCCTTTTTTCCTGGTGGCACACTGATGCAGCAGGAGGTGTGACCGTCTGACTCATCAGCTGCTCTGCCAACATTAGCAGCACCAGTTCACAATCTTTCCTGATGAATTTTACAGATGATGTTTTGGCTCTTTGCTTTGTCGTGTGCTAGTCTGAGTGATTTTCACCCACGGTTAATCTGTTCAATGCTTCTCACAGCCCCACTTTAACCATTTTTCAAAGTCTTTTTGTATATTCCGTCATTCAGGAGATGATTGATATTTACATACATAATTTTACATGTTTGCTTTTCTATTATTTTTTTTTTACCCTGCTTCTGCTCGTACTGTATATTAACTCACACTCAGATGTAACAGAAAAAAAAAACTGATAAAATGTGCACAATTTTGGGAAAAAAAGCTGGTAGTGCTGATTTACTTTGTCATTACCTGATCAAGAAAAGCAGAATGTGTTTACTTGACTACTTCATCAGGTTACTCGAAGGATTTAGAGAATGTTTGGTTTAATAGTACACATGTAAGTCCTGGAGTGTGTTGTGTTCCTTTATTTGAGCAGGAATGTGAAAAATTGTCTTTTTACCTTGTGTTTCAACATTATCGCATGTGGACAGTGAAGACTTTAGTAAAAAGCATGGACTCTTTTATGATAATTGTTAAAAAGATGTTGATCCATTAGTAATACTGCCAATATAAAGTCAACATCTGGCTTCAGCTTTTTAGTGAAGTTATAATAACGGAGTTCTGACCACAAGAGGGCACTGTTAAAGAACATGCAGGGGATATAAAGTGGAGCACAAAAGTAGAGTTTTCATAGAGCAGCACACAAGATCTCACTACAGCCACTGTGCCGGCTGGTCTGTTTAGTTTAAGGAAACTTTGTCATTTTTTCCCCCACTTCGATCAATGAACTCTGCGAGCAGACACAGGACAGCTTTAGATAATTAAGCTTCATGTGGAGTTTTTATCAATCTTCATCGGTGACTTTGAAAAACTGTCTAATGGCGCACTTTGTCTGCACAATGCCCCATTCTTTTCTTCTCTCTCTTCCCCCTCGTCTGTTCTCATCTCCCTCTCTGTCTGTCTTTTTGTCTGCCCATCTCTCATTTGTTCCTTTCTTCCTCCACAGTGACCGTGATCTGATCTGACAGGATATTGTAACCTCGAGCAACCTCCTGTCCAGGGAGCAGGAGCAGAAAAGATGGAGTGGAGACACTGAGAGAGGGAGGGAGAGAGAGGGACCCCAGACACACACACACACACACACACACACACATACAGAATCTACCCAAACATCGCCCTCAGATCATCTCCTCTCTTTTATCTCATCTTTTCATCCTCCATGTCGAGTACTCACCTGACTGGCTCGTAGTGAAATTGATGCTTGTGTATCGAGCCGGGAAAGGGCTCAAAGCTGAAACCTCATTCATGGCTTGCACCTGTCGATAACAAGAAACACACAGATGTGACATTTGAAGCTTTTTTCTCAACTTACTTTCATGACCTGCTTCCGTGTTTTGAAGAAACAAAGGCTGATGCACACAGCTGCGTCGCCCAGTCAACAAACATGGGTAAATGGAGAATATCTGCCCATTATGAATAAGAAATAAGTTATGATTTAGTTACAGCTACCAAACACTAAATAATAAATGTTAGTGTGTATTTGCTGATGTGGAGCTTATGGGATAATACAGGAAAGATGACCTTTCAATTTTAAAAACCAAACACAGGAAAAAAGTGAAACTAGTATTTTCCCTTTAATTTAGGAATAGCAACTTCAAACACATCAAATATCAATATTTCTGAAATTCAGGGAGAAGGTCAGAAATGTTGACATTATTTTGATTCAGACCTAAACTTTGAAAAATCAGGTATCCAGTTCAACTGGAACAGCCTTTCAGCATCTACAGTTATAAAAAAAAAACATAATCGCATATTAAAAACTTTCTGTTCCATGGTGGCTGTAAAAGTCAGTGTTTGAGTTATTTTTCACTTATTTAGCTTGAACTTTAAACTATTTATTTGTTTTTTTGTGTGTTATATGTTTTTAAAATTCTGTAGTTTTTACAATTGGTTATAATTGTTGATTAATTAATTCATGGTGTACCAATTAAGATACAAACTGCTCCCAACTAAAACTTCTTCTTCAGCCAGGCTGTGATCATTTTATTACTACTATAAAAATGAGCATTTATACAAGACCTCCTTTTTCTGCTGCCAGCCTCAAGTGGATGCTTGAGGACAGTGCATGATGTTTTACACTTCCACACTTGCCTCAGATTTGTGCATTTGAAATTGCTTTTTGTTGTGCTGGCGTAGTTGCTCAAAAATGGTAAAATGCTTATTTTTATTTATCACAACTTCAAAAAGTAAGACATTTACTTTGTTAATTTATCAGAGTGAAAAACAGCGCCTTTAATCTTTGGTAATTTATTACTTTTCCCTCCTAAACTGGTCTTTATCAGGTTTAAAACGATCCGGTGGATGATTATGTTCTTTGCAACTTAAATGTACACAAACTCATAATACAAATATTATAAGCAGTTTAAGTACACCTCACTTTTTCCCCCTCTTCCTCTGTGTTTTGTTGAAGTTTTTAGTTAGATGTTGCATGCAGACCTACGTTTATGATGATAACAGCCCAGGAACATAGAGATAAAAAGACAAACTCAGACAGTAATCATCACTCTGACTGGTGAGTGTAACACAATTACAGCTTGGAAAGTGTAATCATTTACTTTACTTACTGGAAAAAGTAAATAATTAAAACTAAATTATTACTGCTAAACACTGGCAGCTTGTTCATGACTCAAAGTGATGCAGTCAAATTAATCCACACACTTATTTCTCCCAGGCCCCCTCATTATTGTGCTCTACACACTGGGGTTAACAGTTGGAAGGGGCTCCAGCTTTCTCAAAGGAAGCAGCCTAAGTTCTGACATGTACACAGAGATTGCAACAAATAACTATGGTCTTTAACACCTCATTGGCTCTTGTACAACACAGAATTAATAAAAAAATCCTCCAAGTCCACAAAGCTCCTTTCTTCTTTTTTTTGCTCACAGTCTGCAACCTGACCCCCCTCCTCGGGTCATCGAGACAAATCTTTTATGCTGAGTTTTCATCAAGCAATCTGGTAAGGTTCAGTCAAGTAAGAAAATGTAACTGTTTTTACTGTCAAAATATTGGAAAGGTATGAGGTTCAACCTCTGGTGTTTGAAAACTATTCTAAAAATATTTAATTAAAAATTAACACAGAAGTCCAAAAACTGCAGTTCTTGGATGCACACCAAAGGCTAGTTGCAGAAACTCTAATGCTGTGTACACACCGGACGCTACTTGTACTAGCTCGGCGATCACTCTCCATTCAAAGTCAATGTACAGCCGCGATAGGGTGGGGCTAACCCTCCCGCAATGCGACAGCCGCTTTTCACACTACCACATAGCTTGGCGCGCGATGTGAAAGTTAAAAAAATGGATCAATCAGCAGGTGTGTGCTCGTGTGACGGTACCCTAGACAGACAGTCATTCATCTGGACTACAGAGTAACAATCCATGTCCGTATGGGAAGCGTTAATCAGTGAGGACATTAGTTCCGCCTAGACGGACCGCGGGAAACTCACAGATAATCCTGCTGCAGGGCATCAGCTGCAGTGTTTTGTGGTTGATAAGAGAGTGAAAAAGATACAGCTGGAATAATGTCCGCTTATACATCCTATTATATGATATATGATATGATCACGGTGAAATTCAAGTGGACGTGATGTCACTGAGCGACGGCAAACGGCAACGGTAACCAAAATGAGGTATTTACGTTACGTCAGTGGGCGACACGATTTTGGTAGCTCGGTTGCTTGCTGTGTGAACGCAGCATAAGAGTCACATTGTGTATGGTAGAAAAAATATTTTTACACCAATAAAATAAATATGCATATTTATGGACTAGTGGAACAAACATTTTTAATAAACTTGGATGTTTTGTTTATCAAGACAATCCTGGCAGAGGAACATTGCTTTATAATCTCTGAAGCCTACAACTAGTGGAAGTGAAAAGCTCAAGTTTGGCTGTGAAAGAACCACACTTTTCTGCTTTTCTGTTTGCTGTGTAAGAAAATTGCACTTGCTTTGAATACCAAGTGGTTTGTATTCATCAAAGTTATACCTTGATAGCATCTCCACAACATGGGCAGGTTCATCATAGCATGGTGGTGGGATTTCCAACAAACATCATAGGAGAAAAGGAGATGATAGAGTGTTGCTGGCTCTCAGTATGTGGCTTTCTGTCAGGGCATGTAGGTGAGGTTTGTTTCAACGACACTCACAAGCACCAACGCAGACTACCAAAAGCACAAAAAGTTTGGGAAGTCACTCAGCGTTACAGAGCCGACAACCAAAGGTGTGTAATTTCTGTGCAGGATATCTCAATCTTGTTGCAGCAATACTCTCTGACAACTCAGTGGTCAGTGGTGTTTCCGCATCAGTATTTTATATGTGCTGATCAGATGGAACCTTGCCAAATTTAAAACATAGAAAAATAGCAGGCACCAGGTACGATTTTGGAAGAAAAATCCAACAGAATAACTGCCAGCAGGAAGAATAATGTTGGGCATTATAACATTTGATTTCCCTAAAATACTCCAAAGTCATAGGTAACCACTCGTTAGCAACCTCATTTTTTAAAAATATTATCAATTCACATGAATTTACGTCTACCACAACCTTATTTTGGGCATTTAACAAACAATAATAAATCCCATAGATATCCAGACGTGTTCAAATTTATGTGTTGTTTTATGGGTAAAACAGCCCCCCCCACACACACACACACACACACGCACACATATATATGTGTTTATATATATAAAAACATATGAGTAATAAAGCATAATTGTACATATATTTCTTAAAACAATTCTTTGGCACTTCAGTAAAGTTAAAGCCTTGGATAAGAAATTCATCTTTATATATAACAACAAAGTTTAAGCACAGTGCAGGACAGTTTCTAAGGTGTTAGGAGAATGCGCCTGTACAGCGGCTGTTTTTCACTGTACCTGTATGAGGTAAGTGACTCTGGTCAGCAGGTTGTTCAGGGTGACTTTGGTCTGTCTCAGGTTGGTCTGGGAGGGGCTGAATGTGACACCCTCCCCACACCATGAGCATGATGCCGGGTTGGTGAAGGTGGCTGAGGGGCAGATGCGACACACTACACCATACCACACCTCACTGCGACCTCCCATGTCCACCGGAGGGCGCCACCTCAAGGAAACGCCTCCATCACCACTCTCATACTCCCATGACAGAGAGACAGGCGCAGATGGAGGAGCTGTGCAAAAAAAAAAAGGGGGAGAGGAAGAGGTGACATTCATAATGTAAGTAGGAGACACTTGGATGGAAGCATCTGCTAAAAAGTTTAAGACACTGAGGGGAGAAGCATGCTGGCAAAGATGTTTAACAGAGAAAAGTAATGGAGGAACAAAAGTTGGCAAGGCAATTTAGGCAAAGTAAGGGGAGAAACTAAATACTTTGCACTTAAATTCTGCCACTGGAATAAAATATTTATCAGACTGTGTTAAGATAAAGAGGATGGACAATAATCACTGACTGCTTTTTGCTCTCACAGTCTGGAATAAATGATAAATACAGTCTGGTGAAGTCTACTCGGGCAGAGACAAAAAAGCAGGAAGAGCTCACTTGTGCATGCAGAGGAGTTGGCATCGTTGGCTGCTCGGTAAAAGCCGCTGCGGCATTCACACAATTTGGATCCTTCCTGGCTGGTTCTGCTGTTTGGGGGACACACGGAGCAGGGAACAGACCCTGAGACAGACTTGAAGTAGCCCACTGGACAAGCTGCAGAGAGAGAGGGGAAAGGGCAAAAGGAGGATGAGCCTCATTATAAGATTATCACCAAATAAAGTGATTTGTATTCTGTGTGAGCCAGTGCTGCCAAGAACTGTTGAAAGTTGCCATATCAGTCCTACTAAAACTTCAACACACCATGGACCATATTTTTTCTGGCGTTCACCAAAGCCCTCATTGAAGCATGGCATGAGTCAAAAGTGTTAACCTCTTCAGAGTCAAACCCTGTTTTGTTAAAAAGGTTAGATTTCCAGAAACAGAGAAACCAGTGCAAACCAGGTCTGGAACTCTCTCCCACCTGACCTCTGTAATCTGAGCTCTCTTCCCCTCTTCAAATCCAGACTCAAAACCCACCTGTTCAGGACTGCATACTCCATTTAACATGAATTTGACATTCTCATCCACTCATTGTTTGTTGTTTTTTGCTGATTTTACCTTTTTTTGTTGATTTTGTGGTTGTTGTTTTTATCCTGTCAGTGTCTTTTGAGTGTCATAAAAGGAATTCTTAAATAAAATCCATGATTATTATTATTACTATTTTTAAACCAGCAAAAAGCTTTTCTCCATCAGGATATGAATATTTTCCACAAATCAAATGGTAGATTACTGTGAGGTAAAAACACATAATGAACACTTTGAAACGAGCCTCAGTTAAAACACACATGAACAAGAAAGCAGTGGAGGTGGGCAGGGCTGAAAAGCGTGACTCTGTTCAATTAAAAAATGCCCAGTCCATCAGAGGTGTAAACTGTTTTGTAAGGGGATGGCATTACACATTTAAAAAGAGTTCAGGTGACAGATTTCACAGCAAATGGCAGAGAATGACTGTCCATCACAAGTAAGCAGCACCAAACGTTAACACAATGCAGACAGAGAGGCCAAATGGCCAAATGGAGGCCTAAAGTGGAAAAGTTCTTCTTCCTTATATGGCAGGCCTCGACTTTACATCCAGTGTTTCAACTGCAACATTCATGTGTCTTGTTATGGTGGCTACCACTGTTACTCTGACTGTTACAACTTTATTAAAAAAATCTTTAATGGTTAATGTTAGTACGCCACGTAACGTACAATTTAGTCATTTCAATAAATGAAGACATGTCACAGCAAAAGCACACCACATATTGTACATGAAGAGAGAAATGAATAAGATTAACAAACACATTTTAATAAAACTGAACCTTCTTTTCTCCTCAAACAGACAAAAGAAACTTCCAGAATATCAGATAAGTGCACACAGAACCTTAGGTGAACTTCCAGCTGCATAAACTTGGCTTACGTACTTATATGTATTGTTTTTTTTATCTTTAAATTTTCTGTTCCATCTGTTCAGGACAGTCAAACACCAGCGACTATTTTTAGCAGAGCATCAATTTCATGGCGGTTTGCTGTTTGTTGTTGGTTTTGTCCAGCTCAGTCATTTCCTTGTGTGTACAGAGGAAGTGGTCTGTGTTAGCAGACAGCAGCAAAACAATCAGACATAAAAACAAGTTCAAACGGTCGCACTGACCCGATAGCAGAGCAGAACAGTCTGACATTTTGGGAAACACGTACAGTCTTAATGAGTTGAAAAAGATCAATTTAACTTTCAGGTTTGTAGATAGATACTAAGTGACACCTATCAGCTGATTAACTTGGGTTTCCATTAGAAAAATAGCACAGTACAAACAGGGAACAACTTGTTGAGCCACCATCTGTCTTTTTATTGTAGATTCTCTGACAAAACCTGCCAGCTATGAGCTTCAGAAAAGGATTGCTGTTTCCCTTTTCTGAACTAACAGATCACTTTCTTTAAAGAGGTCATATTATGCTGTTTAATACCCTTTAGTGTGCTTGATGTCTCCTTTGCATGAGGAAGTACTTATAGACAAGACAAAAAGCACACAGCATCAGGACTTGTCTTTCTTCTCTCTAACAGGACTGGAAGCCATCTGAAGCAGCCATTTTGCTGGTGATACAGGATCAGCCTTTCATATAGAAGTGGGCAGCTGATGAGTTATGTATTGATTTATTAAATGACACATTTAAGAACAGAATGCAGGTCTTATTGCTCAATGCAGCAATACATGTTTATCATTGGTATGAAAGTGAAGATCAGTAATTCACTTTAAAAAATGTTTTTACTTGAGTTAATTTAAGAAAATTTTTATTATTTATTTTGATGAAAAAAGTGTTTTGTTGGCAGGAAGATAAAGATAACACAGTAGAGTGTTAATGGACTGTCAACAAGGACTTAATGTAAAAGAAATTGGTGCATTGGATTGTGTCTGTGACTTTATATCAACAGTTTGTTTTTTTCTTTATATTTTTGCTTAAAAGCAATCAAAACAAATTGGAACATTCAATGTTATCTCCAATCTTTCCTAAATGGACTCAGTTGAAGTGGTGTCAGTTGTTGTGGATTATATCAATCAGTGGGAGGCAGTGACAATTGTCTTATCTTTTTTAACCTTAGTAAAAGCAGAGTCTGTATCCATCACATGACTTCTCATATGAAGAAATCAAGGACCCTGTCCCTAATGCACCACATTGCTGCACAGCACACTCACATGATGTGTTCCCCCTGCAGTAGTTTTAAGTAAACACAAAACTTCTGATTTGATTGACAAAGGATGAGATAGTTGCATTTGCAATGTCTTTCCATTTTTAAATAGAGAAAACTACATTTTATGCTTTTTTTAATAGCACATTGATACCAAATTTAAAGGCGTAAGCAAAGGAAGCCCATTATTCTAGTCATTTAACTAGGCCATATATTGCATGAAATCAGGTTTATATATTCATGTTTGATCACTGTAAGGATATGCTACAAAACATCTATTTCTCTTATAACAAAATAAGGAAGTGTTCTCTTTCTGTCTGTGATGCTCTGTGGTAATTGGCCAGTTCAGAACTGCTGTGCTGTGCTATCAAATCCTCTGCAGTCATTCTGACGCTTAGGTTTATGCAGTGTGCTTGTTAACATGTGAATGTGCTTAAGGTGATGATGAAACAATGGTAGGACATCACACTAGTAGGGTTAATTGGGGGGGCTGGTAGAACGAGATGTTTTAAGGAGCTGCTGGCGCCATAAAGAGGAAAAAGTCCTGATGCCTCAAACTTTTTGTCTTGTTCATAGAAGTGCTCTATTACGCAGACACACAGTAAAGGGCATATTAAACTCAAAAAGTATAGCATGGGCTCCTTAGACTAACAGCACAAGTAAACGTGCCCAGGCCCTTAAAGCCAAGCCATAAAGCCGTCTGATGCAGTGCACAGAGATGAGAGTGGATCAGATTCTTTTTCTTTACTCTGACCATAAAGGCTCATGATCATCCTGCGGTAAAGTGATGACAAAACAATGATCAAAAGCAAACTCATGCTGTTTTAAAATGGGACATGGTTGTGGCTGTACAAAAAGTGTAGCCTACCCACTTGAGGGAGTGCCATGCTGTAACTGTCCTGGAAAGTCCTACGTGAGCTTATCTTCTCTTTTTAGCCTTTTAACTTTTTGACAGAGTGTTTTTCAGTTGATCCAACAGTTTTAAATATTTATTAAGCTTAGAGCACAACTTTGACATTTTAGTAAATGGGCTTATTCACCGTCTGACAGAGAGTCATAAAGCCAGGCTGTCTCTTCCTGTTTCTAATCTGTGTGCTTAGTTAAGTCATCCAGCTGCATCCTTAAGCTGTACACTTAATGGATAAAACTGTAAAAGGTATCAATCCTGTTGTCTAGTTCTTCAGCAGAAGCAAATCAAGTTCATTTTCAAAAAAGAAATAAAGAAATAAGTTATACCAACATTAAGAGAAGTCTGGGAAATCTCTGACCCCATAAAGGCAATGTGCATTGCTCTATCTCTAGACTGAGTTAAAGGTCACAAGACAGAGACAGCATGTGCACATATAGAAATAATAATATAATACAATAATTAAGTACACTTTATTAGTATCTGTACTTAATATGAACTTTTATGGAATTTTGTATCTAGTTACTTTTGTTGTTTATTAACAAACTGTAAAGTTTAGTTGATGAAAACACTGCGTGTTTGTTGCTGAGGAGCAAAACTGAGTTAAAATATCACCCTTTCCCAATACTACTGTGTTTTTTAGCCTAATCATCTTTAAACATTTGATAAAGGGATTTCTTTTGGGGGAGTTGGGTCGTATGAGGTACATGTGTTAGCCTGAACATAAGCCACAGTGACAGAGATCAACTCTGTCTCTGTACAGAAATAGTTGCCACAAAAGCTAAGACTAAACATTGGTACACAATGGGGCACTGAAACTACATAATCAAAAAAAATCTTGGTGAAAATTAGCCACAGAAACAGAGTGGGTGATCACTCATGATATTCACACATTATACAACAACTCTTCCACTCACAAGCTAAACTGTTTAGGCATGGCTCTGGCACAGTCTTACTTTCATTTGCTGAGTATACACACGTCACTATATCACAAAAAAAGATTGTTTAAAAATATTTATAGATTATAATATTGACCAAAAACTGAAATTATGATGTGTGATTTCACCCTTTTTTACCTCCACAGCAACAAACATACAAGGTGTTCTCCTCAGGTCAACCTATCACCAAAGCTACTGTATGTCTTCTGTCTTTACATAAACAAATCATGTCCTATGACGTTACTTTGAAAACAGACTGTCACTCTGTTTATGTCTTTGAGTTTATACACTATGAGTCTGGTCTGTACAAGAATAGAAGTTCCTTACAGAGCTGTGCAATGTGGAGCAACGTATTTGCCTCAACACCCTGGCCCTATTTTTCCCTCTGTCACGCACAGTGACATGGAGGAGGAGCGGGGAAAAAGGAATTGCGGAGCATGGATCTATTTTCAGTGAGTGAAATGATTTACTTTCACTTTCAGCAGCAAGTAAGAAATTTTGTTTGGCTCACAGAGAGCTGAGTATTTTTGAGACCACTCATGATCAACACATAATACGTCAAGCCTCCAGCTGAACAGTCAAAGCACTTAATGTACTGTTTTCAAGTGGAAACACAGGGCATGAAGTTTTTCAACAGATGCTGTGAAAATGTGATGTGACTTCCAATGCTCAGGTTTAGTTTGGACATGAACTTAAGGACATGAAAGCTGTGCAGTGTGTGGAAGTGGAGCCAAAACAGAGCAGCTGGTGAGATGAAGAGTTTGTTATTTTAAAAGTGCTGAAGACTTTGCGTAATCACCCCATGCTCTTTTGAGGATTGTTTTCATCCAAATTCTTTAAAGTAAACTCAGTAATTGGTCTCATCTGTAGCAATATATTGGAATATATAGTGCTGGCTTTTCTGTACAAGAGCAGAGCTGATCTGAGTCATTGTAGCTAATATTTTTGCTATTGCCATGTCCCTCCTTACATCCTTTGAAATGGTGGTTTATCAAAACAAACGATTAGTTGAACTGGAGTAATATCTAACCAGAGGAATCTGTGCTTTGATGAAAGTAACTAGAACAGCAGCAGACACCCAACTGGGATCATATCAGTAACTAATGAAAAAAAATGCATGAGTATCCTGAAATAAAGTTCAAAGAATCTCTATTTTTCTCTCACACAGACACTTATAGACATTAAAATACCATTTGCAGCTGGAGGCTGTTACCCTGAACTGATGTGTTTCATGGTGGAAAATCTGTGAAATGTGCCAGTTGTTAATGTCACCAGCAGGACAGCTGAGCGCTCAGGTCAAGGTAACACACTTCATATGAAGCTGTTGGTAACCGCTGCCCCCAGAGATCATCCAGAGCCAGGCAATAAGATCACTGAGTGCACTGGCGGTGGGGTGGTATTCAGCTATTTTCACACTGAAGGCCAGAAAATAGTCAGCTAAAGGTTACACCCTTTAAAGAGGGCTCTTTTTGTGTGTGAGCTAAGTGTGTTTGCTTTTACAATGAGGCTCGCTTGTTTCCTTGAGTGTGTAGATGGCACACCTGGTGACACCTTTTAAACATGCACTTAAACCTGGAGGATGTGTGTTTATGTGTTTATGGTCAGCGGGAGTGAACTCGTCACCTTTTTTATATAACACTGTCAAGAACATGCCCCCTGCCTCAGATCTGACATGCTGTATGTGCTGTCTGTGGTGATGGTGCGTGTGAGTATCCTCGGTGGTGTTGCAGCAGCGTGGGAGTGGGAGATAAAAAGCATAAGAAGCATAAAAATAAACAGATAAAAGGTTTTCTGTGTTCTCACTCGTCTCTGAGAGCCGACTTTGCTTTCAAACAGGTGTGAGGAGAGGGAAAAAAAAGGAGAAGAGAGAAGTAAAAGGATGTAGAGTGATCACAGAGGGAGAATAAACTCAGATAAGTGAGCATGGAGGTGGGAGGTCTCGGAGACACCGGATGAACAGTGGGATTATGTGTATAAGCGCCAGATGATGGGCGAAAAAAACAGGGAAGCGGAGGAGGGAGGAGAAGGCAAGGCTTCTCCATCTTTAATGTCCCGGCTGCACATTACCAGACGTGTTCTCTTACGAGCCTGACACAAAACATGACGATGCTACAAAGCCCCTCGCAGTTATGACAGGCTCCAGCAACAACCCCCCCCCCCCCCCCCCTCCAATCTTCATCTGCCACATTACAGCAGCCAATGAGAGTTTATGCCCTCTGCCCTCTCAGTTGATCTGCCCCTCATCCGCCCGCCGGCTTCATCCATCCATCCATCTTTCACTCTGTGTCTCTGCTGTAAAGTGGACACTTCATGGTCATTATGCACAGAGACACACAAACACACACAGGGCTTTAGAGCTGTTAGACACATTACACAAAGACAGACAGACAAGTGAGGCACATGGAGGGGTGATAAACAGATGGAGGTGGATATGGAAGTTAATTACAGTGTTAAAGATGTAAATACTGGATGTCTGTTTTGTGAATTAACTGGAAGAATGTCTTTGCTGTCAGGCACAAACCTCCTATCTCTATATATTTTTGGTTCATACAACAGTGCTATTTGGTCAACTGTCATGTTGGTGAGTGGCTTTTGTAAATTTTTAACCAAATAAAATGCAAAAATTTTTTTTTACCAGGGCTGTTCAATATACATTCATTCAGTAATAGCACATTTTTCCATTTTCTGAAAAACAGTTTTGGAGACAGGAGGTTTGTGCCCAGCCAATTTGAAGAAAAGTCCGCAAAGGTGATTTAAGTGATTCTGAGCATGGGATGGTTGTTGGTACCAGATCAGCTGGTCTAAGTATCTCTGATCTACTGGGATTTTCATGCACAGCCATCTTTAATGTTTACATGGCATCATCTGATGGTGTAGAAAGGTAAAGTATTCAGTGAGCAGCAGTTTTCTATAGCAGAACTGCCTTGTTCAGAGGAGAATAACCAGAGTGGTCTATAGGGCCGGGTGATATGATGTAGAAATAAAATCCCAATTTTTGTCGAAGCAAATGTTTTTTAGGATTTAAATACATTCATTCTTACTTCTCATAGAAAAAAGGCAAAGGCCACTTAAATTACATAAACAAGTCAGAATTTTATCAGATTGTTTTCTCTTGGAATCTGAGTGCATTCTGTAACTTAGTATTTAAAAGTACATGTTGTAGTTGGGATGTAGGAGGGCTTGTCTATGCTGATGCTGAAATCAGCACTATTCTCACTATACCTTTACATGGAAATTTCTGCTTATTATTTCATCCAAGCAAAATACAAAACAAGCCTACAAATGTGCTAAGTAATGCCTTCAAACAATTCAGTTAGTTTTTTTAATCCCTGCAAAAAAAGAAAGAAAATGAAAGAATGGATTTAGTAAATATATTGCCTCTCTCTCCAATATTAACATGATAGAAAGGCAGCAGTAACTTATATAACTACTTGTTGCAACCATGGTATGCAGGAGACCATTTCACAGCATGTGAAGCTTTGTGCAAATGGGCTACGGCAGCAAAAGGCCACACTGGGTTCTGCTCTCGTCAGCCAAGAACAGGAATTTGAGGCTACAATTCTGACCAAAATTTTCCAATGGAAAACTGGTAATTTGTTTCCATAGTTCGGTTTCTGTAGATTTGTTTAAATGTGCATATGCTGTGTTTAATCATGTCTGGCTCAGGCAGAATCTCCTATTAAAGAAAGGTGGCAAATTATGAATGCAAGAATATGACATCATTCAGGGACATTTTTAAAATGGCTTGTTTGGATGCAGATTTTTGAAGATGGAGGAGGAAACTGAGAGAAAGAGAGGGTTTTACGTTGGAATGTTGGAACAAAGGCCATGGACAGTTATTTTAGCATAACATAGGAAGTGTATTTGGCATATATGAAAGTGTGTGTATATGTGTAGACCCAAAGACACAATCCTGACGCTGATTCTAGATTATTAGACACAAACAGCTGATATTTTAGTTAGAACTGCGTGTGAACCAAGGTCAGACATCTGTGTGCCGCTCAGTGAGTCCATGTGTATGTTAGTTATCTCATCTATGGGTGTGACTCTGCTCAGGAAGACGTAAGGAAGACGTCATAAAATAACTTAAATTGTTCAAATGCTGATAAAGTGAAGTGAAGGTCTTTGGGCCATTGCAGATGGGAGCTCATTTGTGTAGTGAGACAGAAATGTGACAGATAACTCAACTGGTACCAAAACTCTTACATACTCCAAAACACTTCATCATTACCATAAACATAATTTTCTAACAAAAAACATGGTATGTGTGCAGCATATTTAATTTATGGAATCATCATAATATTTTATTAATGTTCACAAAAATCTGTACTTTCTAGCTATTTCACAGGGATTTTATTAAATGCTCTGGCAGCATTGTTTGTAAAAATTGCATGCCAATATAATCTCTTGAATTTAAATGTATTGGATTTTGAATTGGCAGACTGAAATCAACATGGAGAAAAGGATAAGCTTGGCACAGGCCTCATAAAAAATATAATAATGAAAATAGGACAAAAAGGTATAATTGAATATTAAAGACATAAAAGGAAACAGAAGAGGGGGACAGCAATGAGTAATTTGAGGTTAACATAATACATTGGTATGTAGATGGCTGACCTAATTTCTCTCCTCTTCTCTCCCTCTTGTTTCATGCACTCATTCCCTCTTTTGGCTCCCAGCATAATCTCTCCCTCTCTCTCTCTATTACTCACACACTCACACACACACACACATACACACACACAAGCACAGTCACAGATGTGACCACACAACAGGAGAGACGGTGCACATGGTTCAAACTTTAAATGTTATTTTCTGCTCCTCTCCATCCTGAGGTTCTCTACACTCTGTCATATGATAAGAGCTCTAATCTCATCTATTGCCATACACCCCGCAACAACAGACGGACGTACAGTATGTGAACAAATGCAATCTTCTGGTAGATTTTCTCAGATGAGCAAACAGCCCCACAGACGCATGAAACAGACTGCAGAGAAAGTCGTCTCCTTCTGACAAATGTTATTCCCTTTCCTGTGCACGAAAGTGTATTTCCTTTCAGTAACATGTTCAGTTAAGTTAAAAATACAAAATAAATAAGGGGCTTTCAGAAGCTATAACAGAAGGAGTAGGGATACAAGACACTGAATTTTTGCAGATATCTGATAAGTTGATGATTTCAAACTCATTGATTATAAATGATTGTAAGAGATGTTTGGTCATCCTTGGAAAAGTAACAGCTTCGAATATCACTTTTCAGGTTAAATATACCTTGGGAAATGAATGTTTATTTAAGAGATTTATGTGTATGTTCTCATCATCCAGGTCATGGTTATCCAATTTTTATCTAAAAGGACAACTGGACCTGCTTGAATTTCCAAAAGGCAGAACTGAAGAAGCCTTTTGGAAGAGAGGTGAAATGTCTTCAGGAACCTCTAGCAGGTTCAGTTGCCCATTTAGTGAAGAATTGGATTATTAAAAGAGATGAGTTACAGTCGTCCAACGTTTGCCCTCCTCTGGGGAAGTTTTTGGCCTACTGAGGAAAGAAAGCTTCTGAAGTCCTTCTGCTGAAAATGATGCTGATATAGAAGCAGGGACACGTGAGCAGGAACTCACTGCTGATTGATTTAAAGCCCAGAGGAGCTCAAGAGTTAAAGGTCCAATGCACAGGAGCTCTTTTGCTTTGTTATGGCATTTTTGCTATTATTAAAACACAATTATAGCTGAATGATGCAACACGTTCATAGGCCACCATTCCAGTTATCTTGGGGTTACGGATTTTGGGAGTTCAATATGAGGAGCTTGAAATCTTGTGATAATGAGACAATTAGCCTGTTGACACGAGAAAGCTAAAGGTTGTTTCCTCTAATTAGTTTAAATGTAAATCAGGACATCTTGACAATTATAGCAACTTAATTAAGACAAAATTGTTGCCACACAACTCAAACTGTTGTTAAACACATCAGACTGTTTTGTTATAATATTGATCCTGAAGGCTGAAATTATGTGAGCATATGAATCAGACATTCAGAGCACAAAAATGCATTGCACACAAAGGTCTGGATCTCCGGAGGTCAAGAAGAGCGGTTAACAGTCTTCAGTAATGGACCGAACAAACTTGTTGATCCAAACAGGTCATGTGATTTGGGTGGGTGTGGTCAGGTTCATGGTTGAACCTCACTGTTCGGCTCCTCCTGAGAACATCATCCATGTAGTCAACAAGTCAATACTGCATCTTATTGATCATTTCACTCAACAGTGTTTTGCCTGGAGTTTGACCTTTATTAACAGACTGGAAAAGCAACTGAATGTCAACACTGCCAATACGTTTCCAGATGACATACAACGAGAGAAATAACTGTGAAAAAAAGGGTAGAATTGTTTATATAAAAAAAGGAAAAATAGAAAGTTAGTTCAGTTTATGTTTCCTGCTTTGAGGAATATTCAGGCTGTGAGGTTAAAAGTGTTTCAATTTGGGAGCAGCGTACAGTCACCCATCACGCTCAGAATAATATCACACTTTCAGTTTCCCTCCTCTGGCCAAATGTCCCTGTTTCCTCTCTCATCACAACAAGCCTCAGGATCCTCTGTGGTTGTGTTTGTGAGTGCTCCTGGTGATAAAACAGGACAATCTGACAATTTGAATATTTCACGACAGACGCATGTCACACAAAAATACCAAAACGGGTTCAAATTAAATTAAAACCAATTTGAGCATTCAGCACTAATCTCTTGTCCCAAATCCTCGACAGCGGCTGCATGCGGCTTAGCATTTGGAAGGAATCGAATGTTGTGTGAGCCAGCATGGACCAGCTCGCCTCAAGAGCCAAAAACCTAAAGGAGCGTTTCATGTTTGGCTGGACAGGTGTAATTGTGTCTCATGCTCAGTCATGTTTCCGCCCCTGCCCTCTGCTGCTCTGACTCCCATGTGGGAGGCAAATGTCATAGAGGAAAATAATTCCTCTGCTGTTTGCTGTTATTTTGGTTTTTGTTTCCTTTTTTTAGAAAGACAGCTGCTGTGTGTCACTTGCTCCATCCTGATCATTTTTCAAGCCACTGAAGACGAGTCCCATGCTGAGCTTTGAATGTCAGTGAACATGTCGTTGCAGAATGTTCTTTGTTTTTAATAACCAGCTTTATGAATTATTGAGGTTTGGTATTTTAATGCCTCCCCGCCAAAACGCTGCCTGAGTCTCACTAAGTGTTTCATGTCTCACTTTGCTAATCATTTTATCAACGGTCCAAATGGTGCTGTGTTGTGTTTGGAAGTTGTAATTATTACAGTAATTAGACATCACACTGAAGAACATTGACAGGAAGCTGTGAAGTTTAACACACTTCTTCCTCTCAAGTAATGTTGTCATTTCAGAAATCATTTTTATTGCAAACCGATGGAAGCTGCTAATTGCACATTGGAAAAAATGCCTATTAATATACTTTTAGGCTGTTTTAGTATTGTTTAAAATCCTCAAGAAAACTCAATTTCATTTAGCATGTGTGTATGTGTGTTTGTCCCAATAATAGTATTCTCACATAAAAAAAGCATTATTACAATATGTTCTTCAAGAGGGGTAAGTTGGCACAGCTAAGGAGAACTAGACTTCTCACCTGGTTATAGGTGGCCTGACCCTGCAGTGCAGTTGGATATGCCTGATTCACTGTAATCAGACAGATCCACATTGCCAAGCTTCAATCCACAACGATTGGCCCAATCAGAGCACAAAGAGGAAAAAGCTATGAGTAAAACAGCAGCAAGAAGCATTAGCATAGATGCTAACAGCTTCGGTAGCAGTTCTGTCTGACATGGACTGTATTTCTTTCGTTTTGTATTTTATAATGTGGCAAAATCGCTCACTTACTACATTATCTGACTGGTCTGTAATAAAAGTGATTGATGGGGCGATGGTTCAATCTCTTGCTATACCTGCTTTTGAAAGGTGCTCATTCAAAACACTTTCTTTGAGCTGCTGCTCAGGTGAATTAGTGCAGTATATTGAATGGTTCATCTGGTGTGTGTCAGGATATGAGAGGCCTTTCCCAGATTTAAAGTAAGAACAGATACGCACACAAACCAACACCACCACCACCATCACCTTTGATTCTCCTATGTCTGTCACCATCCAACGTTAGTGCATGAGTTTTATAGCAAGCCATTAAACCATTATGGAGCCAACAGCTTAGATGAATTAGCCTCTGTACAATCATTTTAAAGACATGGGTGGGAGGTTTATTTTATAACAGGATACATTTTGCTGAAAGCATGAATGTGTATTTTTGTTGTTTAGATAGTGGTACGCAATGTTGGCCATTGGGGTGGGATGGGGGGGATTGCTTTTTCTCCACTAATGTGGCAGGTATACATCATCAAGCCTTATGCTAGATTTGTTCATAACAATACAATGTCCCTTCCAAATGGACAATCACTGTACTAACCTCTGTTGTAAATATCTGTTCTGGAGATGATTAGGAATATTATTGAAAAACAGAAAATCAACACAATTGAATCTACTGGAAACCCTGACTGAGTGTAAACTGTCGTTCAATTAAATCAATATATTTTTCAAACATCTCTGTTCAACACAAAGTGGTGGCTAACTGATTGGGGGAAAATGTTCTTGCCTTCTTTGAAGCAATACACTTGCAGAGTCAACATAAGCTTATTTTTGGACATATTTGAACCATGTAAATTGTTACAATAAACAACTGTAATGTAGATTAATAAAGTTTGTGAAAACAAAAACAAGTTTATTCTCCTTGGCACATTATATTAACTGTTAGAACTAAAGTCCTTGCCAGATTAATCCACTTCCACAACTAAAGAAATTCATTATGGATGTCTCATGGACCTCTTAAATCTTAAAATAGAAAGCCATTAAAGCTGAGTGTAGTTAAAGGCAATAATTTAGCACTGAAATTCATTTCCACATGAGACCGCGAGGAGGAGGAGGACGAGGAGAAGGAGGAGGGAGTCCCTTATTTGCCTCTAAAAATGATGTCTTGCTTGAGGGGAAAGCTTTGCTGCTGGTGGCATTCACATATGGGTTTAAACAGCATTCATTTACACTGCCACCTTTTTACTTCAGAGGCAAAAAGGTTGATAAAAATGGGATGGATACTGCCATTTCAACAAACTCTGTGCTGTGTGAGATTATATGCTTGCTGAAGTGAATGCGGGCAGAGTAAACTTGATGCAAGTAGAAATAAATGTCAGTTCATATTTTGATATTTTGTTTTTTTTGGAAGCATTAAAGTGCAGAAAATCTTAGCAATTTGCAGATTGCTGTCTTAATCATGTCCTCCAAGTTATGCATACATTCAAAAATTCATGTGTAACCTGTCATTTTCTGTCTTTGTACTTTTATTAAATGTCTGTAGTGTTTAATTAAAATGAGAAAACAACAGAGTTCCTTTGTATTGATAAATGCTTTCAGTGTTTTTGTTTTTCATTTAAAAATGAAATACTGTTCAGATTTGACAAAACTGCTCCTGAAGCTGTAAGCATCTATGCTAATCATGCTCCTCTTCTTGCTCTGATGTACGCTGATGGGACTGTGCCTCATCAGACTGAGTTCAACTTGACCTCAAGCTCCCCAAGCTGGATCTGTGTGATTATGGACAATGAATCAGGCGATACAGCTGCACTGCAAGGTTAGCGGCTTTGGTCATAGTCAGTTAAAAAATCTGACCAGGCCAGACTCAGGGAGCAGTTACGGGCTCAAACCTGAACTAAAAAAAACCACATGAAGACAATTACAAAGCTGACTTACCATCACCTACAGTAAATAATATTTCTAGGACTCAAGGACTAGTGTCTCAGCAGGACCTTGTGAAACTGGTCCATTCATTAGAATTCCATCATACTGAATACTGACATGCCAAGGTTAGACTACATAGTTTAAGCATAGTTACAGCCAGACCCAACAGCTACACAGTTTCTGAGTCCATCAACCCCAAAAACCTGTTGTTTTAACTAGGGATGTAACGGTTACCGGTAAAATGGTAAACCGCGATAAAATTTCCCACGATAATCGTTACCGTGTCCAATTAAAATTACTGTTATATCGTGTTTGATCACCACACTGCCTCAGTAACGCACGGTGATGCTACTCTTTGCCTGGAAAAGCCGGAACTATGTATCTGCCCTCGATTAAGGAGCCTCACGAGGTGCACATGCGCAGTTTGCATTGTTTGGCCTCTGAGTCTGACACATTTATTGACAAAAAAGACAAAAGAACTGTTATGAATATAACAATAAAGGGGTTAAATGATTTCAATTATGTGTAAAAGTACTTTTAGAACATTTTGAGCACACTGCAACAATACCGCGATAATAATAACCGTGATAATTTTGGTTACAATAACCGTGATACAAAATTTCCATATCGTTACATCCCTAGTTTTATCTTGTGAAATGTGTCAACAAAACCAACAATAAAGACCACCTTTGAGACACCTCGAGACTCCCCAACTGAGAGTCTAGCATTTTTGAATATTTGTCCTGCCACCTGCGATTTGTTTGGCACATAAGAGGTTTTGACCAGTGAGGGCAAGGAGTATTTTGCATGCACAACAACCACGGATGTAGACTAACCAAACAGCAAAGCAAAAGGATGAAGTTGTTGCCTTCAGTTGAAACAAGACAGAGGAAAACTCTGTGAGTAAGGACTAGCATTTGGTGTCAAGCTAACAAATTCATCAAGGCCATCATATTTGTTATAAGCTGCCCTCAGTGACAGCCCCACTTCTTCAAATAACATCAGTGGCTCTATCTGACAAAGTGACCATCACAACAGACAGAAAACAGTCGTTTTGACTTCGGCATTACAGTGTTTTTACAGGTCTGCCTTAAAATCTGTCGGACTAGCCCTGATGAAGACTAAAACAAATGGATCACATCACTTTTAGTTCTGAGGTGTTTACACTAATTCACTGTGTCTCAAATAATAGATTTAAAGATTTACCTACGCCAAGGAAGTTATGTTTTCGCCAGGGTCTGTTTGTCTGTTAGCATGATTACGCAAAAGCTACAGAATGGATTTACATGAACATTTTACTGGAGGTGTAGTTTGGTCAAAGGAAGAAACCATAACATTTGGGTGCTGATCTGATCCAGATTGACGTCACAAAAAAACATTAAAGTTTATAATGGCAAATACCATTCACTTCTCCTCAGCTGCTGTGAGGGTTTTGCCCCCTGTACGCCATTATGGGACTTCTACTTGATTTGCAAACTGAAGTCAACATTACCAAGCCCTAGTCACTAGGATTCCTGGCTGTCCTTGCAATGCTAGAGGAGGAGTTCTCTACATGGACAGACATGAGTGGAGACTTCAGATTCAGATTCAGACAACTTTATCCCACAAGGGGCAATTCATTTGTAGCTTCCCAGTGTATATGCATTCATACAGTCAGCCAACAACATAAATAAATAAATAATCATCAAGGAAACATATTTAAGCAAGCATGGGACGGATAGAGATGTCGGACATTATAAGTAGCCTACGTATGCTTGGCTGTCATATTGGAGTGGGAAAGCCACTGCCGTAACTGTTCGTAAAGCAGTATGATCCAAGCATGGAGACGCAGCTCCTAGATTTAATCTCTTAACGTTTAGAAAGAACTTCCAGAAAACTGCAGTTCTACTTTTAAATCAGGGTTAAGGAGTCACCAGTTCAAAGCTACTTTCGATTGAAATATCCTAAAAAATATAAGTACTGCTCAAATTACAATGGTGTAAACTTTTCCCCTTATACTTGAGCATTTTATATCCCTTTTTCATTTTTCATTCTCATTATTTTTTCTTTCTTTCTTTCTTTTTTTAAATGTATTTTTTGGGGCATTTTGTGCCTTTATTGATAGGAGACAGACAGTGGATAGGCTTGTGAAAGGGGGTGAGAGAGTAGGGGAAGACACTCTGCAAACTGGTCACAGGCGGGATTCGAACCTGGACCGGCAGAAGCAAATACATGGGGTGCCTGGTTGCTAACCACTCCACCAAACCAGCACCCCCTCATTATTTTTTTTAATCAATTTTTTAATCTTTTATTGATTCTATTGGTAACAACTTGAGCTATGCTTTCCTGATTCGTGTAAATTTTGTATGCATTTGACATGACGTTCTGTGAAAAGTTTTATGAACTGCTGCTGAAATGTGCTTCACACAACTTCGCTCCACTTAAAAAACTAGGATCTACTGTTAATAATCCTTGACGGCTGCACCGCCAGTCAACCATCTGCCTCTTTTCTCCCCACTCCCGTGAGCCTGAAAGAACAACAATATGATGATGCCAGTGCACATCATTAGCTGCTGAAGTGATCAACAACGCACAATCATAGGAAACAAAAAAGCTGGGGAGCAGCGTGGGCAGTCGGCTCTGCTTTGGTAGACAGTCTGTGGAAGCCTTGTGAGCAGTTTCAAGGGCCGGTTTGTCAGTAAATATCAATCAAATGCAGACAAACACAAAATGGGCGGGCCAAGCGCAGATGTAAAGCAAAAGAGCATGAACACATTTTACAGCTGACTTAGCAGGGCTAGGGGATTAATTGAGTTGGAGTTAGTAAGACTTTGAGGGAGGTTGAGCAATTATGTCCACGGAAATTCTTTGTGGGCTTCTTTTTTTTCTGCTCTAATCCGGCATTTTTCATCCTATAAAGAATACTCCACACATCAGCTCCCCTGAAAGATACTCACACTTCCATGAAAAGGAAAACGCACTTCCATCCTCCCTTTACTTTCACACGCTCAGACTTTTTTTTTGCCCGCTCAGTTCTTTAAGTCATTAACCAGCATCCTCCTATCTCTCTCCCTGTTTTCCCTCCACTCCGCCTCACTCCCCCTGCGGTTCCTGTCACTTGTTCACAGACGAGTGGCCATTACATCGCCATGACCTAAATGTGTCACATCCCTCCCACTATGACTCTCTCTCTCCCTCTTTTTCTCTCTCTCCCTTCTCCTCCCTCTTTCTCTCTCTCTCTTTAATATCCCTTCCTGTCTGTCTTGGCATCTATCAAATTTTTTGTTCCTTTATTGCCCTTCCCTCAGCCCCCATCTGCACCCACTTCGAGAGGGGGGGAAATGTTTTTGACCGGTTTTATGCAAATTTTGACCCCACTACATCTCCCCCGATCCCCAGTGGCCCTGTATCACTGAAGGTACGTCAACAGAACTCCACTCATGTGGCAGAAAATATGTGCAAACGTTGCATCACGACAAATCCTCCAAATCCTCCAAATCCTTGACTTTGATACGAATCTGTTGCTCTTCTTTTTTATCTCATCCCTCTCTGACCTGTCTGCCCTCCTTTCCTCCTGCTCTCTTCATCGAATGCCTCTGAGTATTAAAACGACATAAGCTCTTCTCTATTGATTCAGATGCTGCAAATCTCTGGATAATATCCTAAACGCCTTCCCCGCAGTCAAGTTTGAGCACTTTTGAAGCCCTTTCAAGATGTTTTTCCAAGGTTTTCCAGCACCTCACAGCAGCAGTATATAACTTATACTAGCACATATACCGTGCAAACAAAACATCAGTTTTACTTTGAAAAATATCTCTTATGAAGAATGAACTGATATAAAACACTTGACTTTCAGTTAATTCTTTAATGACGTTATCCACATGATGGCCCATAAATCAAATCATGTCTAACAACCCAAGTAACCTAGTTACTGCAAAATACTTGTTGAGAATTTTCCCTAGAAATAAGTGATCATTGATTTACTGTTAGCTGTATATTTCAAATGAGATTGCTATTTATCAATCAATATTATTATTTAGTGTGAAAAAGTAGTACATTATCTATCTCTGCTGTTTATATAAAATCATTCATTTGACTGAATATATTTATTCATATTATGCATATTTCACTGCAGTATTTTGTTTAATTTCATAAATGTGAGAACAGTTGGAAAACAGGATTATACCCCTACACCTTTTCTGATATGTAAAAAAAAATGTATCAGTATTTTTCTGCTTTAAACTTTATCTAGCATTTCTCACAAGAAAAAATAAAGACTTCAAGTTTTTTTTTATCACTCAATATTCAAACATGAAAACAAAACATCAAATATTGAGCATTTTTAACACTTTTGAGTTCTGACAGGAACTGAACTGATGGAAATAACAGACTGTCCCAAAGAGATAAAAGCTGTTTTCACAAACCAATTACATACCATGGCTGTGACTTTTTGAAATAAGCCATCATTTAAACTAGGGTATAATTTTCAGATATATGCCACCTTGATCCTAATTTTAGTACATTAAGATATTCCCCATGTTTAATATAATTTTGTCCACCATCTTTTCCCTATTTATTTTTTGAAGGGGGTTTTGGACCTTTTAAGCCTTCATCAAGACAGGACCATCAGTAGAAACTACAGGGAGGGAGAGAGGGAGAGGGAGAGAAGAGAACGAGAGAGAGAAGAGAGAAAGAGAGAGAGAGAGGAGAGAGAGGAGAGAATAGAAAGAGAAACGACATGTGAGCCATGGGCAAGATCTGAGCCCAGACCACCCGCTCTGTGGACAAAGCCTCTGTACATAGTGAATGCAAACACAACCCCTATCAGACCCCAGCCCATAAACAATTCAGTGGCTTTTGTGCTCATGTTTGATTGAATCAGCTAAAAAAAGTGAATTTCAAAAGTGCATATTATCAATTGTAATGCAGTAAAATCTGGTACTTTATAGAGTTTAATTCTCCACACATTTTATCTGTCTGTGAAAAAAACAAAGTCTGTGGAAAACAGTGAACAGAGCAAAAGTGATGTTGGTAGTTTGTTACTCAACGAGGCTTGTTGAGAGCTGTGTCTCAGACTAACTTCAGATCAACCAAGTGGACAAAGAAGCCAAGCAAAAAAGGGGCTCATAGCTGCATAGTGATATCACACTCATGTCACTCATGTCCCTGATTATGATAAACTAAAATAATTTATGAAATCAAAACAGACATGACACACTAACAGTGTAAGGACACAAATATACAAATATATTAATCATTCAGAATAAAGATTTTTTTTTTGAACCAGGATGTAGACGTTTATTTCTGCTGTAAGAATCTGCATTTTACCCTGAAGTGCGTATGTCACTGCTGGTGCCTCTGCAGCCAGTCTCAAGTGGACACTTGAGAAACTGTGTTTTTGTAACTTCCAGCATTTGCATCACTGGAGGTGACTGCTTGGCTAAAACATGGGCAGTGTCTATTTTTTATAATATCAATTACCTATACAAATTTGGAAAAATAAATGTAACCTTACCACCTCATGACTGCTAATGTGAGTGACCCCTGTGGCTTAAATTTGGCATCTAAGCTCTTCATTGATCAAATCCTGTACATGCAATGTTCTGCTGTTAAATGACAAATCTCATCATAATGTCAAGTGTGCCACTCACTGTTAATCTCTGCAGTGGCAAATATTAACTAAGTCTGTTTTGGCAGACTCTTTGTCTGGCACCAGTCTCACATTTTCGAAATATATAAACATACATTGAAAAAAAATCAGACTTTTTACTGATGACCTTGTAAGGCTACAAAATGAATAAAGTTGCATTAGTGTGATTTCCTGTCTGCTTCATATAAAACCCCTCACAGGGACTGGATGAATCAAACCTAAAATACACACTGAAAAGACAACCATGACGCAAGTTAACTATTGAACCTCACTGTTGAAAGGATCTTTAAATAGGCAACATGCAGGGATGGGGCAACATATTGAAGGATTATTCAGGATAAAGCATGGTTCTCAAAATAAATTGGACAAATCTAATATTTGTTCAAATGAGTTAGAATTTCAGTTTACTGGTGGCAGCCTCAGGCCCATGTTTGTTGCAGTGTAAAGTTGGCTTAAGCAGCAAGTGTTTCTCCTCTTGAGCTTGAGACAATCAAGAGCCAAGAATAAATCACCACTGCTTCATGACTGAGTGTTGTGGACATGCATCTTTACATGTGAACCAGTCTAATGAAAAGACACTATCTGCTTTTATTATTGAAGTGCAGAGGCAGTGTTGTTTGAACCTGCAATTCTTCATTTAATATGTCCCTCACACATCACATAAATTTATGGTAGTGCATTACTAAATTACTCTAGTGCTTTGATACTACACATAGGAAATTAAATGGACACGATGCAGAGATTATCCACCTCCACATGAATCAGGTGATCACACGTTTTCAGACTCACCCAGACAGGCAGACCCGTTGAGGTTCTGCTCGTAACCTTCATCGCAGACACATCCTCCCACTGGGACCATCCACTCGCCTTCAGCGTTACAGTGCATTCGAGGGGGCGGGCCTCCCTGTGGTCTACTGTTAGGGACACATACTCCATTAACGGGCACTAAAGCAGTTGGCTCAGCCCCTGAAGGAGTCGGTGGGTAGGATGCCAAGTAAAGACTAGTGGCTGGACAGCGACGGTAGAAGATGGAGACACCCATGAGGGAAACACAGGCGCCACTGTCAACGATTGCCAAAACAAATCTGAAAGAAAAAAATTATATATATATATATTTATATGTATATATTTACATGAAGACTTGTGAAACATATTCCATTATGAGCAACTTAACACATACATACATACAGACAGACAGATAGATAGAGACAGAGAGAAGGAGATAAACTAAACAAACAAACATGACTGCACGTAAAGCACAAACCATCCAGAGAACATTGCTTTCATGTTTTCATTAAGGAATGTAAATATTTGAAAGAAAATACATTTATCTTTGAAATAGGGATGCCCCATAATGAAAATTTGTGGCCGGAGCCGAAGTTGAATAAAATATAAATGCTTGGCCGAAATATCCTATGTGGAGGCTAAGTAGTTCACTATATTTTTTAATAGTGCATAAATAGCTAAGAATACATTTTTAGACATGTTTTTAAAAGAGTAATTGTTTATTAACTATTATGACATTTTTTAATATTCCAGTAGCCTTTGCTTTTCAAAAAAAGCACAGCAAAGTTTTTCATTCATATTAGGCCATCAAACAAAACAAAACATGCATTAAAAAAAGAAACTAAAGCGCACTTAAGTGGATTAACCTGCAACAAATGAATTATTACCCTTCAACACAAGTCTGCTTAGCCACAGTCACATGCAATGACGTATTTGATTTCATCATTGTGTCAACTGTGTACTATTCGGACTTGCTATTACCTCGCTCCACTGAAGGCCGAATATGGCTTTTTTTGCAATATTCTGAATATATTTGGCCACCGAATATTCGGTGCATCCTTACTTTGAAACAGTAAACACCTCTGTCTGGCTCTGAAACATATAGACTGTCACAAAAAAGGTAAGGTTGACAATTACAGCAGGGATGCCTGATATTGTTTTTGCTTTTCTGAGATCTAAGATGCCCACATTCACTTCAGCTGATACAAATTAACACATCATTGTTAGTTTTTGGGAAGAACTTAAGTCCCTCCTGTTGCCAAAGTTAGGAAATAAAAAAAAGCTGTATTTGTGTCAACCACAACTGATAATCTGTTGTTTTTAACAGCAGACTTTCAGGGATGAAAAAGAAATATAAAAAAAAAATATTCTGATGATATGGTCATTATACTTAAACTGCATTTTCTACAGTAACCTCATATTTTGACCCAGTATGGTACATTTGTGCATTCTGCTGATACTACACTCAGTATATGTGCATAACAAACAGGACCGATATGAGTGTAAACATCTGTTAAATTGTTCATATTTGTCAATACTTCAAACCAATTTGTTTAAGATACTACCTGTTGATGTCAGTCTTACGCAATGAAATTGTGTATCCATAATAACAATAAAATAGAGTGATAAATTAGGAAATTCTAGGATATCAGTTATCTGCTATAATCCAGTCCTTTTACAGCAAAACAGAGATGATTACCCATTTCGAGTGAGCGGGGCAAAGCTGCGAGTCTTGATGTTGATCCGTTTGTATCGGTTGGGCTGATACTGATGAGGTGAGCTGGGCTCCACCTTTGAGAAACTTTTATCAGCTGCAATAGTGTCGATCTTCACCCAGCCCTCTCTGGTCTCCTTCTCCCCAGAGGATGGCTGCAGAGGACAGAAGACGTCAGAGGGAAAGACCATTAGTGGCCAAGAAAGAAAAATCCCATAGAGTGAATAAGCAAACAGGAGTAAAAGTATGGATGTTAAATGAGCTGGTTGATAGATAAATAAAGTCTGAAAATGTGCAATACACAAAGGAAAAAAATAAACAAAGAAAAGAAAAGATGAAAGACAAACTGTATTTTCCCAGGCACACATATCGTCTAAAATAGTTTTGTGTGGTAGACATTGACTGTGATGTATGCAGGGCCCAGCAGGGGATCGTGCTCAAGTCTCTGATTCTCAGAGCTGCAGTGCTTCCTTCTCTCCTGTGATTCGCCTCTGATTCCTCATCAGGGATTGATTTGCATTTTTAAACATCACTTCACTTCCCCAAGGAGAGGTGCGTTCATCTATACAAATACTGATCCCCTAAACACCCCCCTCCCTCCCTCAGAGGCTGTGGCTGCACATGGAGCTGAAGCCTCAGTAGCTTAAAATGTCCCAGAAAAAGGAAAATTAAAAGTGAAACACATGAATAAGTGAACATCTGTGGACAGTCAGAGACTAAAACATGTTAGCTGCTTCACTGAGAGCATATGAGGTTCATAGAAGTCTCTGCAACAAAAAACACTCTTTCTTTCTTCTATAAAGTCCTAATTAACAGGACTGATCTGACATTTTTGGAAAAAGCAGAAGCACGTTTTTGTCATTATTTATGTGCTTAACGACAGTATGCACAAACAAGAGTCTCACACTCAACAGCTTAACCAAGCTCTGAGTATAACAGTAATCAGGATGATTATGTAAATAGTCCTTGTCCTAAAATGATGAGATGTTTTTTCTGTGTCACTAAAACACGAGTGAAACATCACTGAAAAATTACTTCTGTTCAACTAAATGATTCTGTCTGACGGCTGCTTGATCAAAAAGCAGGCCATGAAAATGACATTAATCCCTCAAAATGTGGCTGTAATCATATTCATTCTGATCAAAGCTTTTCAGGAGTTCAACATTTATAATTCCTTTTCCAACATTTTTTGTCTTTATCCACACAGTACAGTGGATAAAACGGGATGGCTGGAAAAGCAAAGCCACAGGCCAGACTTGAATTGGAGACGTGTTTAAAGGCTGACGTTTCTGCTTATGGGACGTGAGCCAAATAATATCACATAAATGTCCCCCTAAAAGTTACCTTTTTGTATTAAAGAAGATGTCTCCTGCCAAGCCAAAAATCTTCTTCGTCGTCTTAAGTGATTATATATCCATTTGTTGTTGACCTAACTGAAAACTTTGAAATAATTTCCCCCAAGCAGTCAATCAATCCACTTACACTCTAAAGGAACATGAACACATCGGCATATGATGTTGACCAATATTGAGTTATCGTCAAAACTTCAGTAAAAGTACATTCTTGGGGCCAATTTTGCTGTCAGTTGAGCATATCCTAAGTAGAGAGAAATGTTGTGCTGGTGGAATATGACATTTCCCGAGAGCCCCCTGACTAATCACAATGGATTTTAAACAACGCAGATGTAATGGAAGGGTGGCATACTCAACTAAGGGGAGCTTTGGCTGCTGCTTGTTCAAATGATTGTGACCTCACTCAACAAACGGCATATAAAGTGGACGAACAGGCCATTTTGCAATGTGCCAATGCAGCTGGAAAGACAGCTGTCCCAAAAAAAAGGCCCAGTAAGTTGTACTACAGGAACCCAAAGCTGTGAAGGAAGCAGCTGGAGCCGAAAGAGATGAACACAGCTGTAATCAAGGGTAGTGAAGGTCAACCCTTGCTAGCTTTTTACAAGTGTGTTGGACCAAATGTCAGAATTTTTAAGCCTGCAAAAATGGTTTGATGAACTTGAGGAACAACAGCATTGTCCAAATGATGTTTACTTAATTTTGAATGATCTGACTAAGCTCCACACTGCTTAACATTTCCCTATATGTTGGCAAAAGTTGACCAAAACTGCTTCTTAGTTTGTATGTTAGCTTAGCCATGGAACAGTAATAACATTTTGGCTTTGTCAGAGTATTTCAATTGACAGCAAAGTTTCAGAAACAGAACAGCTCCTAACCACCAGGACTTATGCATTAAAGTTTCCATAAAAATTTCAGGTTGAAAGTCTGTCCTGATTTAGAGTGAGCGAGCATACACAGAAGAGAATTGTAGATATTTATTCCATTTTCTCAAGTTAGATAATTCTGAGTGTTGCTTTATACTCATAGTTCACTTAAAGGTGTAGTCAGCAGTCTTCTAATCTTCTAATCTAATGCAGTATTTGTCAAAGTCACCGTATTTCTACTCTCCATCCACAAGATGTCACCACTGACAGCATGTTAAAAAAAAATCTGGTTTCAATACACAGTCATGACTCTGAATTTCAGCAGGTAAATACTATGGCTCGGGCAGAGTTACCAAAACAGAGTACACCCCACACACACACACACACACACACATCCAGGGGGCGATTATGCTCATGCGCAGATCAGACAGAGGGGGGAGGGGGAGTCGTCGGTTGCGTAGCGTGCACTGAAAAATAACCCAAAAGAAAAAGGTCAGAGGAGCAGAGAGTAAAAAAGAAGGGCTATGACCATGATAGAGCGAATACCCGGGTCAACATTGGTGTTGCTTTCCGTCGGTGGAGGGAACTCCGCCAATGAAAGACCTGAAAACAGACGCGGATCTTGCAGTCTGTCTGCTGGATAGGTAAGCAGCATTAGCTTTGTGGTGCTTCACATAACAGTAACAGCCGTCGGGCATTCATCTTTTTGTCTAATCTGCCAAAATGCACTGTTGTTGTGATGTTTTCAATACTGTCAGTCGAGTTGTCTGACGAGTCAGGGTTACCTTAGCTACGATGGTCAGCTACGCAGTTTCTATGGCCGTTTCCATGATGATGCACGTCCATCAGCTTTCGGGAGGCTGGTCTAAATTCGAATATCAACAAATCCTCCACTCGTTTTCTCCCACATCGCTGACTACACCTTTAAGACACACCATGACTGATCCAAAGTTGTTGTTTCCTACCTCAGCAGCCCAGGTCCTCTCCAGCTCTCTCTGGGAGTCGGCCTGTTTGTAGTACAGGGTCAGAGTCTCCCGGCAGGAGGGGGATGGTGTTCGCAGGCTTGCGCAGTCGCGTACTGAGAAACGCAACGTGACAAAAATCCTTGGAGCAGAGTGGCGGTACAGGAAGGGTGTCGCCAGCCAGTTGTCCTGCTGTCTTGGGTTTTGGTTGACATTGCAGACTTCAAAGGTTCTTATGAGCTTCCCTCGATCATCCAGGACACTGACCTCATCCCACTGTAAAAAAGAAAAGATGACCATATGTTAGAAAAGATCTGTGAAGAAAAAGTTATTTGATGTTACTGAAGCTCATAAAGGGCACATGGATTGGCCTGAAACAGTCAGCAGCACAGTGACGGTCACATTTCAGTCCTCAGGTATGGATAACAATGTTCTTCTTTAGTTCTGTTACAACACAGACACAAATACACTCATTAGTATTACATCCACGAGTGAGAGCAGTTCTCCACTGACCCCAGTAATGTAGGCCATCTGTGTCCTTGTTATCCACAACAGACTTTCCACTGTTTAATTAGGTAGTCAATGATTACACCAGTAGTTAATTAAACCACTTGAACCATTCATTATGAGCAGAAAACATTTCAGAGCTGCAGTCAAACCTGTAATGAACCCAATTTATTTCTGTGCAGGAATACATTATTTCACATCCACTGATATGTAAGCATTGAGATTATTTCAGCTGTTCATGCTCCATCTAACGGAGATCAATAAAATCTTGTTTCTGTTGCACAAGTCTATACTCACACTGTTGGTGGTATAAGGTTGTGCTTTGAGCTAAATGGTTATGTCAGGAGGTCAGCCAGGCCACAGTGACGTCAATAACATAATGACATTTGACTTTGTTCACATTGCTTGAATGCTCATGTATATACTTTTGAAGGATATTTTATGTTGAATTTTACTCATTTCATTAAATTGTGAGGATGAATCAGAAAAACACATGTGACTTCTCAAACAACAAAAAATTAAAATGAATGTTCAGATCACGTATTACCATAAAAAAAGAACCATTTCATAGAAGTGATACCACAATATGTCAAGCTCCCCTGCTGTCTGGCCGCAGTAAAAACCATTCTCTTAAATATCAACAGATGGGATGAGTCAAACTACAAAATTAAAACAAATGGAATTTAAAAATGAGCTGGTCTTGCTTTTCCAGTCCTCTGAAAACTAATGCTGCTTTAACACGCAAGTCACCCTTACCCATTCATATCCTGATATGTTGATACTATTCATGCATCCCTGTCTGTTTTCATATTAGTGATTCTCCAACTTAAGTAGAACTTGTATTTTTCATCTAACTAAGACAGATTAGTTATTAATACTAAGTGACTCTTCAGCGTGTGCCCATACAAAGATGACCTAGTTCAGCTTAAACTAAATGTAAATTTGTTCATTTCTGTATTTTTGGCTTGAAAAGGACGATGTGACCCCAAGTGGACACTTGAGAAAGTGCAGTTTTTTTCACTTTGACTTAAATTCTTGCAACACCAGAGGTTGTCGCTTAGGTTTGCCAATGAACTTTTCTATTTGGGTCTAACAATGATACATAATCAGCACATAAAATCAGCACCCATCGACTATAGGCTTGAGTATACAGGCTTCAGGTTTGTTTGATAAAAGTTCATGGGGGTGCATTGTTGAGATCCATTTTTCTATCAACTCAACATTTTAGCCAGAAAAATAGACAGAAACCAAAAGATGATGTGGCCTTTTTAATGTGATTTTCCATAATAATATGTCACAAATGCTAATTTAGTTTTATAAGTGACATTTAGCGTTCTTTTATGCATGCACATCTTTAATTTTGGCATTTGCCGTGACTCATTGTTGGTTAACATGTGACAGTTGGCGAATAACAATGTGAGAAAACTCGAAAAAGCTGTGGTGTAATCAAACAGGCACATTTATTCACAATTAAGGGAAATCTTAATTGCAGATGCACAGATGAATTTGGAAGTGAGTTCTAACCTTCATAGAGGGGAAAAGTGGAGCAGCACAAAAAACAAAACTGTGACCAAGAGTCTCACCGAGTCAAAATGTAAATGTGTGTCAGGATTTGGTTTCACTGATTATATAGCACAGAGCCTCTGAGGATGAAAAGGCTCTGATTTAAGCCCATGCAGCTCTGAGTGACAAGCAGGGCCTTTTCTGTTGTAACACAGAGGAATTATGTATTCAACCTCATCATCATTATTCTCAATGCTGTTACAGCAAGAGGACAAAAGGTTCTGACACCATATCAGGGGGCATGTGTGTATGTTTGTGTATGTTCTCGGCATGCTCATGTGTCTTTCTCAGTGTGCCTCTGACAGACAGAATGAAGAAAATAATCTTGGTAGCATCACACATAAGAGAGTCCATTCATATTTGGTCCAGTTGGAATAATGATCAGCATGCAGATAAAAAGCGTTTGAGCGGCTGTCAGTCTAATGGAGAGAAAGGACAGTTTCTCGCTTCCCTCAGGCTGCGATTCGCTTTCTGTCAGACGTGAGAACGAGCGGGGGAGAGGGTGGGGACAACAGGGAGCACATGGTGGGACAGAGGGATGCTGGAGGGGAGGGAAAGTGGGTAAATAGTATGCAGTGTGTGGTTTTGTTTGTGACAGGGCGAGGTGGCTGCAGAAAAGAGCTGGAAGATGTGGACTTTTGTTGCCGCTGGTATCAGTCTGTGGCTTCTGCTGAAGTTTGTTTCTGAATGATTGTGCAAAATAAATCTGTTTTCCGACCCTGAATCTGAGGCTGCTCCCGTCCTACCACATCAGTCCCTCATTTTCTTCTCCTCCAGAAAAACAGGAGATTTGGACAAGAATGGAATGACGCTTGGAAAGAAAGAATGATGCAAACTAGATATTATGTAGGGCACAACACAGTTGGATGCCCATGAAGAGAAAGTGTGGCTTAATATCAAGAAATGCACCAGAGGTGTTTTGACAAGAATCTGTCGATTAGATACATTTCATAATACAGTGGTGATGTTGTGATTTATCACAAACTTATAACAATATATCTTTTTATTTTCATTTAGTACTCTATCAAGCATCCACATTCCTACAAACGTGAAAATGCTGACATCTGATCAGGGTTATTTTGTATAAAGCAAGTCCCCTGCAATGACCATGGATGGCCTTTATTTTTGTCCCAGCGACAGATTTAATAACAAGAAATGTTATGGAGAGTCATAAGTCTGAATGGGTAACACCAACCAGTAGTCAGAGGCTGAATCACAATACAGAACTAAAGTCTAGAATGTCAGTAAATTCATTTCTAGTAATAAAATATCAATATGGCAATATTAATATGGACACAGTTAGGCAGCAAATGGTGTATCGCTTGCATCTCTACATTGCACAGCTTTGTATTACAGGGCAGGCTATCCATAGGGGGCAGAAGGGGTAAAGCTCTTTGGTGTCTAACAGCTGAAGGGGGCCATGGAGGCCAGCGGTAATCTTGTTAATTCTGAGAATTAGCATGGCATAGAATACATATATTTGAACTTATAGACTCACAGAAGTTGGAGACATATTTATGTATATTCTGAGTTTATTGTTGCCTGAGATAAGAGTTGTCAGGTTTGCAATCAGCCTTTCTCTAACAGGACCACTTTGTCAACAAAGGATACCAGAGCAGTTGCTTAAATTTAGTTTGCCATTATTTAAAGGTAGCTTATTTGCAGTTGTTAACGTTAACATGAGTTAGCAGTTAATATAAACTGAACATGAAGATATTTGAATTTGGCAGTACGGCTCTCTCAGCGCCTCCAGTGCACATTGTGGAAACATTGATCAGGAACAGCACACTTCTCAATAAGGCTAATTGAAAAAAAAGGCTTTAGTTTGCTAGGGAGCACACAGATTGGACCCTGGAGGACTTGAAGAAGGTCATGTGGTCTGATTTACCCTGTTCCAGAGGGATGGGTGCATCGGGGTGAGAAGAGAGGCAGGTGAAGTGATGCACCCATCATGCCTCGTGCCTACTGTACAAGCCTGTGGGGGCAGTGCTGTGATCTGGGGTTGCTGCAGTTGGTCAGGTAGGTCGAGGTTCAGCAACATTAGGGCCCAAAGAATGAGGTCAGCTGACTACCTGAATAAACTGAATGACCAGATTATTCCATCAATGTTTTTTTCTACCCTGATGGCACAGGCATATACCAAGATGACAATTCCAGGATTCATCGTGCTCAAATTGTGAAAGAGAGGTTCAGGGAGCATTAAAAATCATTTTCACACATGGACTGGCCACTGCAAAGTCCAGACCTAACCCCCACTGAGAATCTTCAGAACATGCTGGAGAAGGCTTTGCACTGTGGTCAGACTCTCCCATCATCAATACAAGATCTTGGATGTGATGTGATAAAACCCTTTGCAATTCTCTGAAGATTCTGAAGATGCAATCTAAAAAATTTAAATTCTTCATCTCACATGAAAAGCTCATATTGATCAGGCATCAACACATCCTAAAGAGCCCCAAGTGCTGTGTTACCCCTGAAGCACATTAACTAACTACCAAAACACTGGCAGGCTTGTGGTCTCCATCACCACTTCATATTTTTCTGACCTACGTCTTTAAGTACTCCTTCCATTCCACCATTTCTCTATTTTCTCTCCCACCCTTGTGAAAAAGAGGGCAGATTTGTAGAGAAAAGAAAGGGATTAAATGTAGGCAAGTAAGAAAGGAGCAGGAAACAACACAGGGACAACTCATCTTCATGATTTAATCTGAACCGAAATGCCAGAGAGCCAGAGAGCAATTTCTCCAGTGACAGAGGGCAGGGAGGGGAAGGGCCTTTGACACTCACACACAAACCCAGAGATGCCGAGAAAGGCACGCACAGACCTCAAGACATATGCATGTACACACACACTTGCACAAAGCAAACACACAATGGAAGAAAAGCGAGTGGGAATAAGGGGAAGAGGGGGAAAAAAATCTGCAGACTACAGTAAGAAGAAGTCTGCTGGTTTGACACCGAAGGGAAACATGAGGCAGCAGTCAGGAGCTGGGGGATAAAAGAAAGAATATGAGGCAGAAACCTGGTGGCTCTTGGTCTGAGAAGGGCAAAAGAAAGATAAAAAGACAGAGAGAGAGGCAGAGACAAAGATGCAGAGGAGCTTCGTGTCAGTACATTAAAGGGAAAAGAGATGATGAGAGGGCATGAAGAAGCAGGAAGAGAGCACAAAAAGAAAATCCAGAGAGCCTTGAGCCAGAGGAAAGATGGGATAAGGAGAGAAAAGTGAGGAAAGAGTTAAAAAAAAAAGATGACTAACTAACACACACATACACACATACACACAGTCTCTTTTTTTCTCCCCCTCTCGTGGTCTGTCTTTCTACTTCTCTCAGCTTGTTGCCCCGGGTCAAATAACCATATCTCCATCTCAGAAGCACTCCTCATCCTGGGACCATAATATGAAGGAAAAAAAAAATCATGCAAATGCTTGACTTGCTTTAGCACACACACAGACCCACATACATGCACAAACACACACTGACACAAATGGATGGCCTCTTGTTAGCAGCAGTGATCATGGTTCACAAATTCCCTCACACACACACACACACACACACACACACACAAGGCCTGGATTAATCAGACATCATGTTTGATTACGGACGACACTGGAGGCGGGTTGTGCTGAAAATGACACATAACGTTAAAGTTTATTTTGAGATGAGATAAAAGACTCTACATGCAGCATGAAGACATATTCATATTCCCAATTACTAAACTAAGAAAATGCATATGCTTATATTGTAACTGTTATTTTACAACCACCACTGACTAGGGCTGTCATCTTATACTCAATCTTCAAATATCTGTTCATGCATGGAGGTAATAATCCATACTTAAACTGAAAATATACTTTGAAATATAGAATATACAGCTCTGCAGCACATAAAGTTGCTCCCTGCAGTGGACCACCCAGTCCAAAAGAAGACACTCTTGGTGCAACCCAGCTGTCAATTTGTCTCTTGAGTTTCACAACAGGAAGCACACCTTTAACATATGGGGGACATGTAAAGCCTCTCTGTGGAAACACTTTAGGCTCCACAACACTCATATCAAAATAAACAAAGATCAGGCTGTGTGTCAGTTATGTCCAGGGCATCTGTCCAACTCCTCAAGATAAACTTGCTGGCCATTTATCTATCTTTTAACCGCCATGTCAGGCGGTCAACCCCATGCGATAATGTCCTCCTCAGCAGGAGGCACGACAATCACACATAACATCGTTTTAACATCGCCAAACACAATGTGCATTTGTGCAATGGTCACAGAGCAAAATGAGTAATTTCATCCCCTGACACACAGCACATCATGCTGCCATTTGTGAGTTGTTCAGTAGGAGCTAAGAGAGCAACTTGTCACATTTCAATAACTATAAACAGTGAAAGTCTGTCAGATGTTACCATCAGCTGGACATCTAACAGACTATAATTCATGCTCAGTTATCTTGTCTCAAGAACCTGAAAAGTATACATATCATGTATTATAACATTATTTGGTCATACTTTCAAAATAAACACAATTTAATCTCAATGATTAAAAAAACTCAGTAATTTAATTAATCACTTTTATCAGTTTGAACATTAAACATAATGTAATTGTGTGTTTTGTGGAATACAGGTTAAAATGATTTGCAAATCATTGTATTCTGTCTTTTTTATTTTATTAGCTCTAACTTTATTACAAAAAACATGGTATAAAGCAATAAAAATGTATGTTCTGGCGAAGTTTTTAATCTTTTACAGTGTTAAAATGTGAAAGAATCAGAAGGATTAAATGTCTAATAAAAAAAGAACATCTTAAATGTGTATGAAGCTTATTTGTGTTTATCTAGTGTTTAAACAGAATAAATTGGCTGTAACAATTAGAAGAGGTTTATTAAAAATATATTCTGTCTTTTTTGCTCAGATTGTATTTTTTACATATGCTTGGTTTGAGAAACCATGCAGGACTGGTTTGAGAAGAGGCCCCTGGCAGTATGTACTGGATCAGAGGACAGCAGGTGCTTGAGTGCATACATCTGCAGTCTGCAGCACTCACCAATCAAGGCCTCCCTGCTGTAATGAGCATTTATATATTTGTAAGAACCTGAACCAAAAACAAAATAAAAAAACAAAGAAACTGAATGGTAGTATATTTTTGAAGAAAGTATTCAGCTTAAATTCCCCCACTGGTGGATACATAATATCTGGATG
Source organism: Scarus forsteni (assembly GCA_036419115.1). Classification (NCBI taxonomy): domain Eukaryota; kingdom Metazoa; phylum Chordata; class Actinopteri; order Labriformes; family Labridae; genus Scarus; species Scarus forsteni. Next base: position 2,734,818 of record JAZDUH010000111.1, read on the forward strand.
TAGCATTAATGTAATTTTGACTTGTTTTCATTTCATGCACTGTTTAATGTTCTACATTTACATGTCAGAGGTTTTGTTTATATTATCCATGTATAGAATCTAAGGATAATATTGTTCTGTTCCTGTAGAGTAAATGATGTAGGAATTTTCTCCACAACAACATGCACGAGCACTGACCTACAGTTTCTCACAAAGTTTGACTGATTATCTCAACAATGATGACAATGAAGTTGCTGTGTATGTGTCTGTGTGATTTTGTGTGTGTAATTATGAGCCATATTAGAACTGAGCCACAATCACTCATGGATGAATGAATTAAACTGACCCAGGAATTGACCCTGGCGCTGTCACGCAAGTACAGACACACACATACATGTCTCACACATGTGACCCCCCCCCCCCAACACACACACACATATTTATAGAGCTCAAGGCGACAACATCCTTCAATAAAGAACAGCCGAGGAATTGGAGGTCTGTGGTTCAATCACTGTAATCTCCTCTCAGATGAATGCTTACTGCTGAGAGCAGAAGAAAAAAACATTTCAGACCTGAAGGTTGTCAAAAAGGCACGGTGAGACCTTGCTCATTCTCTGTGCCACCTGCCAACAGCTCCATCAATCAATGTCAGATATCAGACACTCTGGTAAATAACAACCCTGGCCTTAAACCATAACTAAACAAAGCCATGTATGACCTTGTTCCACGTCTTTAAACTGAGGTTTGACACTTTCTGTCACCAAGATTTCATATAAACTAGAGTCTGGATGACTTTTGTTGAAGTCTGCTGTTTAATGCTGGTGCTTGTGATAGTCAAGGCCAGAAGTATTGTTTTTTGGGTTGTCCGTCCTTCTGCATCACTCTAGTAAATGCTATATCATGAGCACACAAGAAGGAATTGTTTTAAAACTTACACAAGTGTGAAAATAAGGAATGAACTGTTATAATTTTGAATGTAAAATGTTAAAGTTAAAGGTTGATTTTGTCTCATAATCCTTCTTCGGTTGTGAATACAAAATGCCAGCTCATTTTGAGGAATTTCTCAAACGTCCACTTTGACTCAAATACTGCTTTTGTAATTCCATGTTTTACAAACACTATATACTTTATGCTAAAATATAGTATGTGGTGTGAAAATCTACAGTTGGCCAAGACTGCCAGGATGTCATACTACTTCTGGGAAAATTAGCAGTATGCATTGGGCCAGTCAACCTTGCATACTGTTACCCACAATGCAAAGTGCCAGTGTGTTGGGGTCAAAGTCGTGGACAGTTAGTCCAAGCAATTTAAGCATTAGCTCTGCTATCCATTTATATAACAAACTAGAAAAGCAGTTGGAGAGTGCAGACCTCCGCCAGTGCCACAGTCCTCACCCGTATTGTGATTTTCACCATAAATATTAGTCCTACCTTTATTTCATGTAAATATTTAGATTCCTTGACCGTGACAACATACCATTAGCAATTGATTTCATAATGATATCTATTTTAGTTCAGTAGTTATTTACAAAAATCACATTTTTCGTCATGGCGGCCAGACGCTGATCTGGATCAACACCAAAATTGAATCACTTCTTCCTTTTCCCATGCTAAACATTTCCTGAAAATTTCATCAAAATCCATCCAAACGGACGGACAGACGGACAGACAGACAGACAGACAGACAGACTCCCGAAAACATAACCTCCTTGGCAGTAAAAACTGTCTCAAACTCAGTAAATGAAAAGTGTTTGAGCTGTGACAATGATGTTACACATTTCTCTTGAGAGAGCTCAGTGCTGAAAATCATGACAAAACAAATATATCACTCATTAGACTACCTTAAGTTCATAAATGGGTGTAAATTTAGCTGTGCTGGCCATCAGCTAAGCTGCTGTGTACTTTCATTTCCATGACCTCAAACAGAGATCAGCTAAAAGTATTGGATTGGGGATGGAAAGCATACAGGTGTTTCGCTTAAGTCATAGAATAGGATTTAAATTATTATTTTTTTAATTCTGAGAACAGTTGATCCGATCCAAACTTTAGCTCAGCAGGTGTTAATGATGAGCTTTAAACAATATTCACCACCCACCAGAAAACAAACAAAAAATACGACCTGGCTTGGCCTGGTGTAGCACACTATGAAATAACAGCCATTCGGCAGTCATACAACCAACTACAGTATACAGTATGCAGCATACTGTTGTCATACGCTGACTGAAGTGCACAGTTTTAAAAATAAGCCAGTGATGAAGGTCCGCTCCATTGGGTTCTGGTGTTTATGTCATCATCTTGTTTGTCATGTTTACTTTTCACCGTTACTGCTGTGCCTGGACAGCTTGGGGAATTTTCTCTAAAGTTGCAAAAAAAATGTCCACTCTGAATCAAGTCAAATGATTATCCATTGCTTGTGAAAATGACAGCTCACTTTAAAGAACTTTTAATTTTCTGACTAGGACAAAATGTTTACTCTTAAGAACAAACTTGATTGATATTTGAGGTTCAGAGGTCAAAGATAGAAGTAATTGGGCCTCATGTTCATCCCTGCTTTTGAGTACAATATTTCATGAACACATGAAGGATTTTCTTTAAATGTTGAAAATTCTTCCATGCTGAAATTCTTCTAACACTAATAAAAAAATAAAGCAAAACCAGCAAAGAAAACCCACCTCAACTCTTAGATCAGTTATTTCTATCAATACAAAGATAGCAGTATTTACAAAATGGGCTGTTAATTCTCCAATTTGATGTGAGAAAGTTCACACATGGTGAGATATACATGAGGTCTTTTCTAATTAGACTTACAGAACTTGTATCAGTGGAAACAACAAAAAGAGTGAAGGACAGAGTCACAATATAATGTGTTTATATTTGTTTTGGCAACTTGGCTGATGTGAGATAGAATAAAGATCGTCTAAAGTTTAATTATCATCATTACATTTAAATACATTTGGCTAAGAATCACAGAGAAGTTTACTTTTTCATTTACCAGTCATTTTTCAAACTCACATTTAGTGTAATTCCAGTGTTACAATAATTGCAGGCAGGATGCTCATCCACAATAAACCTGTTTCACCATTATCATCATCATGTTAAATCTCTGTCCCACATTCTAGTTAACCTTAAGTGCAACTTAAGTCACAGTGTTTCAAAGTTAACGTTGACAGTTGACAGTTTAACATTGAGACAGTGTAAGGTATTGAACATTTTCAATGATTTTGAATTCTAAAGTATCAGCTAGAGATAGACATCTGATAGAAATTGGCCAAACAGTTGATGGATTTAACTTTTAAAAATTCTAGTCATAATCAAAGAGTTAAAAGTATTTTTCAGTGTAACCAGGTGGGATTCAAAACTACAAGTCTACAAATAAAGATTCTGTTACTATTATTGATTTTCAAACCTTAGTTAATATTGAAACATGTATACAATACTGACTAACAAATCCTGGTCTTACCCAAAACATCAATGGATGGATTTATCCTTCTTGAATAAAAAGGACCTTGTGCAAAAGGATAATTTGTGTTTATTGAAACTGTAATGTTTCTCAGCGACCATTCTGGTGTGTCGCAGTACAACTGGCTAATCCCGGGAGTAAAGAAACAAACTCTGGGCCAAGAGCACAAAAGGCACTACATCTTAGGCTTATGTACATCAATTACTTAACAGAATAATAGGTAGAAGAGCTCAAGACGGTTCATAAGAAACAAATCAAAACAAACAGAAACACCCCCAAAATATAACCAGTTTGGCAGGGTTTGTTGTTGTAATATCATCCATGAAGAAAAATAAAAGAAAATCTGTTGTTAAAAGATGTTAAAACTACTCACGACTATGTGGCAACAATGTAACAATATTTACAGGTTTTATCCAAAGACTGTTTATCTGAGAGAAAAAAAGTATTATAACCTTGATTATACATAGCAAGGTGGATTGCAGACAGCCAGGACAAGAGCATACTGCTTCCAATACTTAAAAAAGGCAGTTGGATAATGAGCTCTGCTTCCATCTGCCCCTGCCTCAAAAACTGTAAAATGCTGGATAACCCATAGAATGGAGTTATGGAGCCCTGCTAGAGAAAAGACAGATGTGACGTATGAAAAGAACTGTTTTTTTATTACAAATGCATGTGTAGCTTGAAGTTGTGAATCGTCATGGCCTCTGAATACCTTTAATCATTTGGGCAAAAGTGTTTCATTCAGCAGAACTTCACAAAGAAAGACTCTGATCAAGATTCAAACCAGCAACCTTCTTTCTCATGGGCAGTAGCACAACTTCTGAAGCCCCTAGTTTAATCATAACAATGAAAATTAACTAAGCAAGACAGGGAAACGAGCAGAGCAGATCAAGCAGGCTGTCACCTTTGTTTAGGTATATAATAATAAAAAAAGTTTGTTTTGGCCTTTTGGTTTGACATACGTATGAACAGCACATACACTTAGGCTTCATTAACAGGCAGTCATTTATAAACAGGAGTTGGTAAGAAAAGCAGTAATTGCAGACCTAAAACAAAGGCAGCCTTTATAACCATGCCAGTGGCCACTTCCTGTAAAGAAACACCTTTCTGTTCTTGTGTTAAATATCTCATTAGCGTTGCACCACAAAGGCCGGGAGACGACGTGATAATATCTTTTCTACCTTAAACCATGTGTAACAACATGTGTGCAACACATTTGATCCGGCCTCCCAACAAGCTCACTTTGAGGCTCTGACAGCTGTGAGGCATGTTGTGTGTAGAGACTCACCCCTGTGTCTGGATAGGTGGTCCAGCCCAGCTCAGAGGTAGACTCTGTTGTGTCCAGCAGCATCACTGAGAAAGAAAAGAAAGAGAAATAAGGTGAGAAAGCAGTCTTAACAAGACAAGGCCCTTTCAGTTAAATGCTATTGATTTCTACAAAAGAATTTAAACGTAAACAGAGTGGGTGGTTTAAATAAGAAGTGACCAAGAAACAGGATTTCTAATCATGACACTCTGACGGCGTGAATCACAGACTGATTCCAAGGGAGCTGAAACAAATGTTTAAGGTGAGAAGTACTTTGTCAAGGAGGAGCCTGCAGAGGGAATAAAGCATTGGTAATCATAGCAGGTCTATAGTTGGTGGACTCAGTGGCTTTGACAATGACAATGCACCAAACTGCAGGCTAATGTAGTTAGAAAGCAGACAAGCATACATACGTATACCAAATTGTGTAGTGGTGTGTGAAGAATACTCTAAATATATAGCCAAAATGTTTCAACTACCATCAGTAGGGCTGCTCGATTATGAGATCATGATAGTGAAACACAATTACTCACTGATTTTCAAATGTGCACCATGTGCTTTTATTGAACATGTACGCTTTAGACTATATAATTTTTAACAGAAAAGAACCAGAAATACAGACAAATATAGTTTTAAAAATACAAATACATCAAAATAATGCTGATAATGATAATAATACTGGAAAAGAAAAGAAGTTCAACATGTTATGTGGCACAGATTTTTTTTTTTTTTACTATTGATTAAATTTCATAAATGTGGAAGGCAGGAAATGTAATTGAGATAAAAACTTGATTAATTGGGGGTGCTGGTTTGGCGGAATGGTTAGCACCCCATGTACTTGCTTCTGCCGGTCCAGGTTCGTATCCTGCCTGTGACCAGTTTGCAGAGTGTCTTCCCCTACTCTATCACCCCCTTTCACAAGCCTATCCACTGTCTGTCTCCTATCAATAAAGGCATAAGATGCCCAAAAAATACATTCTTTTAAATTTTTTTTTAAATGTATATTTTTTGGGCATTTTGTGCCTTTATTGATAGGGGAGAGACAGTGGATAAATGAGAGAGAAGAACTTGATTAATTGCTCAGCTCAAGTCGGAACAGGAATCAAAATCTTGCAAATCTTGCATCTCAGCAACTGTCAAATACACCCATAATAAGAGGAAGAGTAACCATGGCGCAGAATAAACACATTTCTGCATACATTTTAACAAATAAACTTCTTGCTTGCTATTGTGTAAACTGTCAGCAACTAACTTTGACACTGACAAGAGTTGGGTTTAGTCTATAAGAGCAGCCAGCTGCGTTGACACCCTAAATACTGTAAACAGGGTCTGCCTTTGGGTCTCACACTGAGGTTCTGCTTTAAAGAATAACTATGTTATCACAGTTAAGGCAATTTAGAAGGGAATGAGACTACTAATCAAGTTTCACCTTAAACTACAATCGCTGCTTTTAACACTTCTGGCAGTTAGAAAATAGAGATTAAAATATTACTGTTACTATATGACCTGTCGCATGTATTTTGTCAACCAAGTGCAGAGCCTAGCAGAGGCGTTGAAAACATGGCCCTGAACCACACTTACTAATAACCACAGAAACTTGGTCTGGGTATGTTGACCAGACGGTATCCCTTATTGAGAGGGTGAAGGTTTCTTGGAGAGGATGCATTTTTGAAAAACTCATGGATCATCCAATGTGGCCCACTCACCGCTCTGCTCTGTCTTGGTTAAGCCCCTGGGTGGCACAGGTCCAGGTTTTATCCACATTTCTCTTTGATTTTGTCCATCATGTAATAAAACCAGGAAGGACTCCAGCTGTGTGCGTCCGTCAACCCAATTACTTTTTCTGAGTCATGATGCGCTCTGGCACAACTTTCCAGTTCCAGCAAAAGATAAATAAATAACTGATTGACCTGATGGGGCACTGTGATTAAAGGTCACATTTTCTATCTTTTAAAAGGCCATAACAGTCCCTGTCACATGTTGTTCATACAGAGTGAGCTGATGTGAGCAATACAAAGTAAAGTTCAGTCACAATGTCCGGCATTGGCTTCACTTTTGTTTTGCCTTTTAGCACAGACACATCTGCTTGTTTGAAACAATGCGGAGTAAATGCACCAGAAAAAGTGTATGACTTTTATGATGGAGTGTTATTTCGCATAATTTCCTTTTAGGTTTAAGTGCTTTAAAAAGCTTGCTGGCAACGAAATCACACACACACACACACACAGACTGGCACGGTGTGACTTTAATGTTGAGTGCTGCATGCTGACACATGGCAGCTTCCCACACAAAACTGAAGCCCTTGAATTTTCCATTAGTATTCCCAACAGTGGTGGCTGCCTTCAGTTGTTTCTTCACACTGCCACGATTTGTGTTCATTTCTTTCGAGGAGACTCCTATTCAGTCACAACAAATAGGGATGCTCAGTATTTCAGCTAAATTGCAATGTTGAGTCGGTATTTGCAAATACATTTTTGTTGATACAGATATGCTAGATTTTTAAAATCACTGTGCAAAACACAAAGGACTCTATCATATGCCTGACAAAAGAGTTCTGTCCTGAAGCGTAGGTGTTTTCTCTAATCTCCTCCTGATGCAGGTGTCATTTTAACTAATGTTCAAGCTTTTTAAATAGCAAATGATTGTGGCAGTGTCTGTCTAAAATGAGGAGTGGGTGAGGCAAAGCTGGTGTGTTCTTAGCCTGGGACGCAGAGAATGACCATGCTCTAAACTCCTTATAATTGGTCTGACGTCTAAAGTCTGTGGTGTAGTGTCTCTGCTACTTGGGGACAAATTAGAGTGATGGACACTGTTCCTCAAAATCACTTTACCCAACTCGTTTCAGTCACATGAATGCTCAACAGCACACCTTTATTTTTAAACACCACAGCTTTTATTACATTCAATTTAAAGTTTGGAACAGGAAAGCACCTGTCTTTCCTTAAGACGGTTCTCAGAGCACTATTCCTTTGCATTCCGGTACATAATACATCTACAAACACACACAGTATTCAAGATATTCACGCAATAAGAATCAGCATTTCTAATATTTGAATGCATGGAAATGAATGTTACCAATAATCAAGATCACAGGTAATTAAACAGGTTGTCCAGTGTACTTTATTCACACTGCAGTTTTAGGCACAAAAATCAAACTTCATTTTTCAACAGGGGCAGGTTACCACGATTTAGCTTGGAAATGGGAGTCAATACAGTTTTACTAATATCACTGCCATTATCGATTCTTCTAGGCGACCAGATTCTTAATCAATACCTGATTTCTGTTCTTTTTGTTGAAAAAAAGACACATGGCACCTCTGATATTTGGTGCTATTTAAGACAGACAAACGCTTCTGCACATTGCTGTTTTTGCACCCTTGCTTGATATCACACAGACACGCAACAATGTGCTATTAAAGAAATTTTGTGTAAAATAAAGCTGAACTTTGTACCACTTGTTTTCTGACTGCCATAATCATATCTTTGACGTCTTTGTTGTAAGTTGGGCTGACTATCTCTGATAAAGTGTGACATCCCTGATTTTGACAAAGTGGAGGGAAATGTAAAGCACAAAGATAAATAATATTGATTCTTGGGGCTACTTGTGAGTGATTTTCAGTTGGAACTGGTTTTGGATTCCTATCCCTAGTTAAGCTTGGGTATTGACAAATGTTTCCAAACTGGAATCAGTTTTAAAATTTCTAAAATCCATTGATACAATTAGGCACGATATTTGGCTCTGTAACATAAATCTCTCTGGATTAAACATCAGAGGGCACACTGTTGTCCGCAAAAGTGTCCTCCATCAACCATGACCTCCCGAGTTGATGTAGCATGACATCACAGGAAACACAAGCAGCTGCTGGAAAATGCAGCAATGTCTTGTCACACATAGTTTAAAACATAGCTGAGCTTATGCTTACATTTCCAAAAATGTTAACGTACACTATATTGTCAAAAGTATTCACTCATCTGCCTCGACTCACATATGAACTTAAGTGACATCCCTTTCCTAATCCGTAGGGTTCAATATCACGTCGGTCCACCCTTTGCAGCTGTAACAGCTTCAACTCTTCTGAGAAGGCTGTCCACAAGGTTTAGAAGTGTGTTTATGGGAATTTTTGACCATTCTTCCAGGACATTTCCACTTGTGAGGTCACACACTGATTTTGGACGAGAAGGCCTGGCTCTCAGTCTCTGCTCTAATTCATCCCAAAGTTGTTCTGTCGGGTTGAGGTCAGGACTCTGTGCAGGCCAGTCAAGTTCATCCACACCAGACTCTGTCATCCATGTCTTTATGGACCTGCTTTATGCACTGGTGCACAGTCATGTTGGAAGAGGAAGGGGCCAGCTCCAAACTGTTCCCACAAAGTTGGGAGCATCGAATTGTCCAAAATGTCTTGGTGTGCTGAAGCATTCAGAGTTACTTTGACTGAAACTAAGAGGCCAAGCCCAGCTCCTGAAGAACACCCCCACACCATAACCCCCCCTCCACCAAACTATACACTTGGCACAATGCAGTCCAACAAGTATCGTTCTCCTGGCAACTGCCAAACCCGGACTCGTCCATCAGACTGCCAGTCAGAGAAGCATGTTTTGTCACTCCAGAGAACCCATCTCCACTGCTCTAGAGTCCAATGGCGGCGTGCTTTATTTGGACAGGTGAGCGAATACTTTTGGCAATATAGTGTGTTTTGTTGGCACATGTTTCAAATGTATTTTTTTGTATACATCGTCAGAGATGCCATTTTGACTGTGGTTATCATTTAGAGACAAAGAGGTGCAAAAACTCTGTTCACTTTAGTGAATAACGAAAATAGAAAGTGAAGGTCAAAAGACAACAAGCAATGGGTAATATGATCTGAATTGAAAAGCTTTAGCCTTTTTGCTACCGCCAGCAATGTTAAGGTATGCAAAATACAGAACATATTCTGAATATCAGTAGGTTGAAGCCTTGCTACATATTTTCATGCCATTAATCAGACAATAGATAAACAGATAAGATATTAAAACAGATTTTATAACAGAATATGGCAAATTAAATAATTTTGTTGTGTTTAATGAGTACTTAAAGGAAAAGTTTTGGTTCACAGACATTTGTAATCCATACTCATTAAGTAGACTTTTACTGCCACAGCTGACAGCTCACCATTGGCATCCTAGATTGATTCAAACTAACAGTAGGAGGATTTTCATTCTTTTAAGATGCCTTGTATTTTATTCTTTCACAAAATTAATAAGCTCACCATTGGCATTATAGATTGATTAAAACTACCAGTAGGAGGATTTCATTCTTAAAGTATTCCTTGTATTTTATTCTTTCACAGAATTAATACTGGGGTAAAGACCTACTGGGGACAAAAATCTATAAGAAGAATTGCTCCTGGGAGTAGAGCTGAAAAAATCAAAACACTACCCAACACAATGGCCTGTGTACAGCTGATAGATCCTTTGTGATACGATGCTGATATAATTGTCCATTCCTGCCAAAGTTTGACTCACACAGAGAGGAGACACACATACAACTAAGGGAACTGAATGTGCACACAGATGGAGCTGTGAGCAGTAACAATACACTTTGCCTGATTTCATCAAACAGAACACCTAAAGGGCTATGCATGCGGATACAACACTTTGTTTACAAAAATAAATAATTCTCTCATTTTTGTCCTACAATTGATATCCTTTCGCTGTCATTTCATGTCACACAAAGGTTTAGTGGGGAGATAGAAGCTCTTTTCTCTCCCCGGCAAGTGCACAAAGAGCCACAGAGATCCAGTGTATTATCCACACGATCATTACGCACACACAGGAGGATATGATTTGAAAAGGTATCCTGTCTCGCCGGAGTCTGGGCTCATTTTTTATTTCTCAGGTGTACAGGTCTGTACACACACTGAATCCCCCCATCTGTCTCAAATCAAACAAACAATAAGAAACTGATATCATTCATAGCTTGTGCTCACCCCCAGCTCCCTTCTCTCTGACCACGCTGTAAACAGATTTTTTTGAAGGATTATACTCACAGATGGAGGCCCTGCAAATCTGTCCTACAATCCTCTGTTTCCCCTCTTTTTCAACCCCTCTGTCTATCTGTTTCCCCCACAAGCCTGTCTGTCCATCAGTCTTACATAAACACACATTTCCCATGGAGTACCTCCAGGATTTGAAATGATATTTGTATCAGAATAAGGAGTTTAAACCTACCGTAAAAGCAAAATAACCTAAGAATATATGGTTGTTAGTGTGGGGTATGTGTGGACCAGCTCGGACGTCAGAGTTGATCAGGATAAAAATCATCCAGATCTAAATACACCAGACCAGAGTATCTAAAGCATGTCAGAGGTAGGATGATTTTCCATTCATAGCACACCTATGCTGTTTTGTTAGATGACATGCTACAAAGAGTCAATCTGTTTTTTTGCTCAACACTGCTTGAGAATATCCAACTTATTTTGTTCCCATCATATGGGATACTGAGCACTCATCTAATATTTACAACTGCATAATACTGGCCCAGGCTAATTGCTGGTAGTTCATTAGTTTTGACTGGTATTAATCGAGCTGCCTGGAAAATCCGGGACTCTGCAATAAAAGCAGGATTCTGGGTGGACTGGCAGAGTAACTCAAGACATGCTGTGACACAATATTCAGCATTTGGCCTACAGCTCTGACTCTACCACAGTGGAGCTCACCTCTCATCATGGTTTGTCCTGTTACTTTTTTTCACCATTTTTTCCATTTTCATTAGAACTGGTTCGGGTAATCAAACTGGCAGAGAAATCTGATCAAAAGGCTGAGCAGGACTTAGTTTGATCGCCATGGAAGTTGCACTCAGCACACAGCTCCACCCAAGGTCACAGCCTATACTCTACAACTCGTGTTAATCAACAGCGAGCAAGTACATCTTATTAAGTCCTTTTAAACCCCTTACGTTTCTGTAAGATTCCTGTAGAATTGGTCTAAAGTGCCCATCACAAGTCAATTGAATCAGTTTTTTAACTATCCAGAGTAAAGAAGTCCTTTAAGAAGTAACAGTTGAAGATTTACCACAGGTACTCCTGGTATTAAATAATTGTACAAGCTGAACAACCAAAGTATAAACTCTTCGAAATACAGCCTATAGATGACTACAGCTGGGAGTTATTACCTGGGTCAACGACTAGCTTAAATGCACAAGAGGATCATGGAAGTAAAAAAATCCTGGCAGCATTTTCTGTCAAGTTGTTTCTGATCTGATCCGTCTTTAGTTCTTTAAATAAAAAATGGTAAGTTTTGGTAATTTAAAATAAAAAAGCTGGTAATTTCCTGATCACTTTTTTGTGTTCAGTAGAAGACATGACTGGCATAACTGACAGTGTTTGTGTAAGGGTCCCTGAGACTTTACAGATTCTTTAACCATTACTCAAGACCACTACATCATCTGCATAATATTGTAGTTTGTGGAATTTGACAGAGATTTGGAAACTTTTTGATAAATAAAGAAAATACAAACATCACAAGGACGGTCTGGCTGTGAGCCACTTGGAAAATTCTCTCAGAGCACTCACAGTGGGATTTTGGGAGATATCACCTTTCAAACAGCTTTTATCTTTTAATATGCAAAATTCAACAATGAAACAAAAGCAGTGGTTTACTGATTGGTAATTGTCCCTTATAATACAGTTTTTGTTTTAATAAACAATAAGTAACAGAGGCTGTGGCACGCACCTTGCAAATTTTTAAATGATTGAAAATGAAACAAAGATGCATTTTACCCTTGGATCATTTAATGTTCACACTAAGTACTGCAAAAAAAAAAAAAACATCCAATGGCAGGGCTACCCTTCCATCATCCCATTCTGATTTAGTTACTGCACAAGAAAACAATGGCATGCCTAATGCACGAAAGGATGTAAGTTAGCGAAGCTAATTGGAGCAGAGAGAAGGTCAAAGGCCTTATGAACATTTACACAGATGAGCACATTTATTTTTTGACACTTCTGCAGGGAAAGAGTTAATAAACGCTACGCATAAAGAAAAGAACCTTTAACACCTGTCAGTGTCAACAGCAAACTACAGAGGGCTGAAGGTAACTACACTGCAACACCTGCAGAAATATTGGCAGAGAAACCAACAGCCATATGGAAAAGAGAGCTTTAAAGAAGTGCAGGTTCAAGTAATAAAAAAGATAAAATTGTCTGCTTTAAAAAGATGAACTATATTCTGGGAACTTAAGTTTACATAAGCAAGTCAATGTAGTTGATTTCTGTGATGTTCTGCTATGTTGTGCTTGAGCAAAGTGAGACTCTACTGGATAACAAATGATGCATATTTTGCCATCAGTTCTGATTGAAGTTGCCAAGTATTACAACTGGTACCACTGGTACCGCTCATATTACCACTACGATGTGAAGATCTCACCTGAGATCTTTTCTGTGCCAGTTGGTGTTGTAAGTGCATCTCTAAGGATTGAACACTCCAAAGATTGATTGGAAGTAATCAAACACCACCTCTTCCAACAATGTCACGAAAGCATTTTGTAACAAAAAAGCATTTGATTGCTGTGTTCACATAAGTCTGAAGATAACTAGTCAAACGAGGAATACCCAATTATTTTGATTCAACTCTCCAAATGGACAGAAGTGAAAAATCATGCTAACGGCTCGGTTATTCTCTCCAGAAAAACTGTAGCACAGACAGAAACTGCAGAGGATCATGACACTGAAACGTTTGATGTTCACTTTCTTTATCCAAAACAATATCTTACCATGCACTATATGGCAAAGTCTCCAAAAAAGGTCATGTAATAACATAGTCAGAGGAAGTTATTGAAGAAAATTGTATGTTGACAAAATGGTGAGCCATCAAGAGAAGCATCTGTGTTCTCACACATTTGTAAGATAAAAAAGGAGAATAGATAGTGTTTTCAGCCATTGAAACAGAGAGACAACTCCAAAAATACATAAAGAAGTTTGCATTGTATGTAAATCCATATTCAGCATATCAATGACCTATTTTCTAACCACCTTTGCCATCTTGCTGTCATCCATGTCTGCATCTGTTAAGATTTGTGGGATGTGCATAGCCAGGCAAAAATCTGCTGCCCTGGACCTGGAAGAGGCACGTCTGGATGTGTGATGTCACACATTAAGCATGAACAAACTGCAGTTGCCTAAGGGGTTGACAGAGTAGGTCTATCATTATGATATGAACAAACAGATTCATGTGATGGTCTTTAAGATGATGCCTCAACAGAAAGTTTTTGCTTTAAAAGTTTTGTCTCTTCCAAGGAGTCATACATCAACATTTAATCATTATAATTGATCACTCATGTTTACATCTGACACAAAAAACACACACAACTTTGACCTAATTAAGAACAAACTTATTCAAATTAGAGAAGAACACATACACACACACACAGCAACTCTGATGCTGTGTCATTCCAAATTCAATTAACCCTCTGCTCCAGGGCATGCTCATGCATAAATAAAATATAAATTATATATATAGCCAACTATTTAGGCATTAATATTTATGCCTCTGCTATTTAACTTCTTGTCGTGCATCCATGGGGGGCTTGGGGTCCTCACGTTGTCTCAGCTCCCTTCCTTACAAACCTGTACACGGGGATTACATCAAGGGCCGTTCAAAGAGCTTCATGCATGTCTCATTGCGTGACATTAGCATGTTGAATAATTCACCAGGACATCCTCAGAAGACAGAGCATTGAGTGCGGAGTTACACACACCTTCCAAGGATTAGCTTCTGGATCTTGCGAGCACATGGGCACGACAAAAGTGAACAAAAGACAGAGGGGGGAGTCTCACTTGGCAGTTAAAAGCCCCTTTATTTAACTTTCAGACGACAACATCTCTGTTCGAGCTGGTCCATCTCCGGACTCAACACACTCAAAGTTTGTCCCTGACAGTTTGGAGAAGTGCTGAGTCTGCAATCTGGACCTGAGTGCTGTTAACGCATGCTGTCCTCCCGCTCTTTTACTCACTCCATTTCTTGATACCTTACCTCCATCCTGTCCCTTGTCCCCCCCTCTCTGCGTGTGTGTATTATTCATCTAAAAAGCGACATCTCTGTATGTTGAATAAGGAGATATTCTGCTCCATTATTGATGCTAGACCTGCTGTTTGTTTGGAAAGAGCTTTGGAAGTAAGAGGGGGGAGACAATGGGATAAAAAGGGCAGGATGATGAAACAGGAATGAGAAGGGGAGTAGAGGATTGTGTTGGTGCATTAAAAGGTGCTCTTTTTCTGCACTTGCATGGGTGTAAATGCTCTTTTTTGTTGTGTGGAGGTGACCTGCATTAGTTTCCATCTGTCCCCTCTGCCTCTCGAGTGTTTCACTTCAGCTGAGTGACCCTCTTTCGCTCTCTCTCTGCCTGACACTTTGGCTCTCAGCGTGGCTATGCATGCGCCAACACTCTACAGTGCTAAGTGTAGGACCGATGTTCGTGTCACTCCACTTTCATGCCAGCTGTAGGCTACTTTTCCAGGCAATGGAGCCCCTGCTCACAAATTTCTGTCTTAATATGAACGTAGGATGGACGGGTGTGAGAGGTTGTAATATATCTCAACACCAAAGTAAATGCACCTTTAAAGGGTACTAACGGTCACCAAGCTCGCAGATAACAAAAGGTAACATGCACACATCTTCACAGAAAAATTCCCCCAGTTGCTGCAAGCATTCTCAGCTTAAGTGAGCTGTATTTATCTTCTTCCATTCATTCAAATCCATCTATTACTTCTTCACATTCTCTCTTTCTCAACACTCTGCCTCTTATTTTGACTATGCACAGTACACAGTTACTTTAGATGTATACAACTTTTCCAGGGCTAGGAATTAAGGTAATGAAGAGGCACTGCCAACTTATCTAAAATTGAATCACAATACAAATTTATGTGCTTCATTTAGGTTTTAAGTTCCATTCATCATGTGTCAGAGCCAAAGACACTACACCCAGTAGAATCTGTCCAGTATTGCCCACCAGCTAAAGAAACAGATATCATAGACAAAAGGGACATAATTACATGGGCAACAACAAGAGGAAAACAAAATCAATACTTATTTTTTGCTCTCCATTGTTTCTGCTAAAGAACTGTTTAGACACCAGGACCACTTTAAACATCTTAAAAGGTGCAGTGTGTATAAACTGGCATTTTAGCACCATCTAGCATTCAGATTTTGGAATGAGTCTGTCTGTTAATAAAATATCACAACAGTAAGGGACGGGAGCCAGCGAAGACAGGGAAAAAAGGATCGTGAACAGGGCATAATTTACGACAGTAAATAGGTGAGGGTTTTTTCATTTATATTTGTAACTGTTATATTTGATAGATTATAGGTCAGTTAATATGATGATTATAGGTGTTGTAAAATTTTAGTAACACATGCAAACAAAATCGAGCAAAATAACGTTTTGCTAAATTTGTCCCCAAAACTCACTAGTAGGCAAAATGGCAGATTGCTATGTCAGCCTCCGTAAAGGGGAGACCCATGATACATGAATATAAAAAGCTTTTTCTAACTTAATAAAAAGGAAATGAAAGTTTTATGGGGATGATTGTACACCTATTTTGATGGACTTTACATACCAATGAATCATTCACTGTTTCTGTTCGGTGAAATGCTGCCAACTTCTACACACCTTCTACACCTTTAATGAAGGACCTACAGTATGTCAAAAAACCCAAGTAATACCAACCCTACAGGGAGCCAGCAATGCCATTTCCTGTCTTAATCTTAATGTAGACCAGAAGTGTATTATTGTGTGTGTGTGTGTGTGTGTGTGTGTGTGTGAATGCATCCATCTGGCGTCACCAAGCTTGCAGGAAGGAAAAGCTACCAAGCACTAGGGGTGTAACAGTGTTTTGATTTGTACCCAACTGTTTCAGCACAGGATGTTTATTTCAGTATAGACCTAGTCAATGAATGTGAATACATCCTGAACTTTACTTCATCACAGTGTCCTACACAGACACGCAAGCTAGATCACACACTAAGACCGGTCAAAACAAACCTCTGCCCACTCTTGTTGAACTTAGACTAGGGGCACTTTCACATTTGGCCCACTTGTTTCGAACCGTACTGCAGCACGGTTCACCCCCCTCCCCCTCTGGCTTGCTATCACACTTGCAACATCGAACCATGCCCGGGCCCACTTGTGTATTTACTCAGTTTGAAACAGCAGGGGGCGATATGCATGTAACTGGTTACCAAACCTGCTACGGAGGAGAACGAAGAAGAGGCTACCATGGTAACCATTTCCTACACCAAACAACCAATGTTTACGTTTCGCTCTCTTCTACATTTTCCTTCAAATGTGTTTTTTTATCGTGTTTGAGACGGCATCAGTGACCTTCTGGACCCTCGTAAATCATCGTAATCCTCAACCAGAATAAACAAATCGACAAATTGAGGAAGCAAAAGATTCAACCACGGGATTAACAGGAAGTAATGCATCAAAAGTAGATCGGTTCGGACCGCTTTGTTTCACACCAGTGAAACTGCACCACATGTAGGGAGATGGAGCGGATCAAGACCACCCCTTCATGGAGATCTCGGATCGGCTGATATGGTGCGCACCAAAGTGCGGTGGTTGCATTCACATTGATACTAACATACCAAACCCCGGGCCAAAACTTCTTTGGTGCGCACTAAATATGGTTGGTGTGAAAACACCCTAAGACTGTATTGCCTGTGAAAAGCATCCATAAATAAAGACACAACAACTGTAATGTGCAGACATAATTCACTTCATCAGGTGACTGTCAGTGCTGGCCGGACAACATACAATCAAGTTTATTTAGAGTATTTAGGTTAAACACAGCAGAACAAACAAGATTCTTAAAGGGAAGCTTTAAAACATTTCATTCAGCGCATACATGACAGATCACACGCAACATAGTGTGTGGCACATGAATTATCTCATGATGACAATCCTGCTTTTATGATCGTGGGAGGTTGTGATCATAGTTGTGATTGAAACTCAATTAATCTACCAGAACTAGTCTACCGAGTAAACTCCTCTCATACTGATAATTCAGAAATAACACTGAAGGGCAGATGAACCTTGTGGAGGAGAACAGGGATTGACAGAATGAAGGCAACAGCATGTGGCTCTGTAACTGTCTCATGCCAATTATCCTGTTTTTATGCACCAGGAGGATGTAGGTGTAATTGTAATTGAAGGCCGATTAAGCACCCAGCAACAGTGGAGGGTGTTACGGGCCCCTCTGAATTTTGAGGTCACTCATCCTCTTGGACTAAGTGTTACCTCCATTCTAGCAAAAACAAAACAACAAGTTCACATCTTTGAGACTGTGGTGCTGCCATTTACCCTTGGCACTCATGTTGGCCTCTTGTTTTGCTTTGATTGCCTCCAGCTAATGCTGTGATGTCACCCATAATGTAGAAACGGTCTATGTTAATGTGGCCTGGTAAAGTTGCATGAGCATACAATAAGCCTTAAGAACATTCACCTGCAAAGAGTCAACCCGGTCACAGGCAACACAAGATAGTACGCATATATTTTCATTAAAAAATTCCCAAAAAGTCTGCAAGCATTACCAGCTGAAGTTGGGGTGTGTTTTTCCCTCTTGTCCACTCAGATCCACCCATTCTTTATATGCTCCAGATTCTCCCGCCCACAGACAGTCAGTCAAGGACAGGCCCACACCAAGCCATCATTACAAACAACCACAGTCAGAGAGTGATACGCCAAGACACAGAGGGAGCAAGAGGAACAGGGCGGAGGAGAGAGGAAGAAGGGGATTAACAGAATTCCAGAAATAAGCATGCACATGTCAAAGGGAGTTATTAAAAAAAATCTTGGGTGGTTAAGCTGAATGAAAGTGCAGCTGCAACAAACACTACTTAAGCTAGGCTGGGTGACAGGCAGCAACAGGCACAGGTAAGAGGACACAGTGAGGAAACTGACACTTATTTGATTATAAGACGCTCGGGTCTTATAAGGGTCTGGTTGAGTAATTATCTGAAGGACAGTTCTGGGCGACTGCATTTTAAAGGAGTAGTTTGAAATTTTGGGATAAACACTGTTAGACTGGGACCAAATAAAAGTAGTTCATATGACGTGTTGTCTGACCTCGTTGTGCCAACTGACTACACTTGAAGGCAAAGGGAAAGCCCAAATGTCACAGCGAGGGGGGAAATGCAAAACAGATTAAAGAAGAGAAAAACAGGAAGATTTGGTGGATTTAAAAAAAAGGCTGAAAACCCTGACTCACCATTCCCTCACATGCTCAGAAAAAAGACTGTTTACAGTAAAAGCCATCAGAGGTAACATGATTATGGACCACATGTGAAACAGTTTATTGAAATGGATTATGAGCATTCATAATAATGGCAAAAATCAAATTACATTGATATCAGTTTGATAGAAATGCAAAAAAAGTAAAAGTCATTACAATAACATAATGTTGCAGATATGTAAGGGCCAACAGACAGCAACATCTATCTGAGCTGATAAGTGAAGCATTTAATCATGCTAAAATACACATACCACCCAGCCCTTATCTGGTTCCTGTGTTTGGTTTGTCCATTTGAGCTACTGCAAAGACATTGAAGACTACAATTGAACAGATCGATTTCGTCTGCTGGTGTAAAAGGCAAAATCAAGGCATACCTGCCTTTTTTCATTTTTGTAGATATTATTTTATTATTTAATACACACATGAATTCATATAGAGCCTCTAAAAATATACTCTTTCGCTAACAATATAAATGTGAGAATAAAATATATGGACAAACAGATTTTGAGCCTTTCTTCCTTGGACATCAGCCATGATACTGCTCTAAGTTCTCTACAGAAAGGTGAAGAAATTGGAGGTGTTAGAAAAAAAGGCAGCTTGAGAAAAATGAACCCATCTGACTCACACTTTTTGATGCATAGCTAATCAAACTGTGAGGATGGTGTGAAATCAGACAGTTTGTTTAGGAGGGTTACAGTAGTTAGATAAAACTAAGTGTTAAGTTGTGGTGGAAATTGTGTACTGGGAGCCATTCAATCTTTGATGAGAAGTTCTCATGGAAGCTAAGGTCATCCATCCAACACTGTAGGGTACTTAGTTCAGGATTTCTGAAGTGGGGTGGTATGAGGTATATGGCATACGTCCGAAAATAATTAGCCACACTGATGGAGATCAGCTCTGAATCCGTGCAGAGACAGCATAGAAGCAATGGCTGTATATGGCTGCGGCCAAAACCCATCAGCATAGTTTAAAGCGTTATTAGCTGGCAAATATTTTATTATATACATACTGTATATAAATATGTGTGTGTGTGTGTGTATATATATATATATATATATATATATATATATATAGATATAGATATAGATATAGATATATATATATAACATCTTGGTTTTTTTATGTCTGTTGATGTTTTTTTTTAACACCAAAGAGTTGCTACCTCAATATCATTGTTCGCATGTCTTCCAATGACAGTAAAGGCTTTGAATTTTCATTCATGGTGTACTGAATTCATTTACAAAAAAAAATACTCTTCCACTTCAAAGTCCCTTTGTTTTGGCTCTACATTTGTAAATGACACAGTCAACTTTTCCCTCTGCCAGCAGCATGCCAGCCGACTACATTCTGTGGGCTTCACAGGGAAACAACTGCTACCAAACTACAAAAAAAGGCAATTTTTGCAGCAAATATGCCTGTCACTTACTGGAAATACTTAATTTACACTTAAGTACTAACAGACAAAACTTATGTAGATGGAGTCATCAGATGTGAATGAAAAATCGAGAAGCTTTTATGTAAGCTAGTGGACCAGAGTAACAAACTATGTATGTGTGGACAAACTATGTATGTAATGAAAATTCACCACATGATGTGTCAGTATCAGAGGATTCCAGCTGTTTTTATGTGGGCCTTTGCAGTCTGCAGCTCTCATCATGCAGGGCCTCCCTGCTGTAATGAAAATTAATAATTGTAAAGACTAGATTCAGTTCTAAAAACTATTACTGAATGTTTTCTAAAGACATGAGCCATGGTAATAATAATACACTTACTCAGTGAATACACACAGCATGTTAATTTTTGAGGGGGAAAACTGGGGTAGAATAACACAGATTATCAAAATTACTTTGCTTGGTCATCTCGATAATCTTTAAACATTTGTGAATAATCTTTCTGGGATTAAGTGATAACTGTAGGTTTTGTTGACAGTTGTTATTTACCAGAGTACGATTCCATTCCAGCATTGACGCCAGAGACACATTAAGTAGTGAGCATTGTGGCCCATTCATACTGCTATTTCAAGCTGTAAAATTATGCACCTGTGACATTATGTCTACACTGTGAATGTTTCAAGACATAATGGGGGGGCAGGGCAAGCTGATACCCCACTTGCCACTCTACTACTACTCCATGGGAAGTAACAGAGGCTTAATATTAATCAAAGGTGAGCACATGGACTCGGTGGGGACTAATATTGCAACTGTATATGCGTCTTTTATGATCCTCCAAAGCTGTATAAACAAAATTAAAACAATTGTCAAGTCCAATCAGAATTAGTATGAATGTATTGAGGCCTCATGATGATGGAGCCTTGTTGTGGTGCTTTTGCAGGTTGCACTATGATTAAATCTTCATAATCAGCTTCACTGATAAATTTTGTTTGGCTGGATAAATACACTTATCCCTTGTTTTAAGGTGCTTTTGGCCTTCAAACCCGAAGGTTGATGCT
Source organism: Scarus forsteni (assembly GCA_036419115.1). Classification (NCBI taxonomy): domain Eukaryota; kingdom Metazoa; phylum Chordata; class Actinopteri; order Labriformes; family Labridae; genus Scarus; species Scarus forsteni. Next base: position 2,756,278 of record JAZDUH010000111.1, read on the forward strand.
TTGATTTCATCATTGGGTCACCATGCTCAGATGACACCATTATATGCTTCATACGATCCATACAGTCTGGATAATGGCATGGCTCTTCTCATCAAACTTTGTGTGAGAGTGGAAATATCCAGAATTTCCAAAAATGTGGAACCATTCATTCCCCCTGTTAAGATATTCCAACATGTTCCACTTCTTTGATCAGAGGAAACACGATTTCATGACAGTTCAGACACTTTGTGGATAAAAGATTTTGGCCTGACAGTAACTGGATTGGTCATAAAGGAGGCAGTCATGGCAGTTTTTAACGAGACTGACCCAATAAATGTGTTAGCCAAAAATCTTGTGGAAAAATTCTCCTCAGTGGTGTTGAAGCAGAGCAGTTTGTCCCTTGCTCTGCTTAATTGTTCACAAGAGGACAATAATGTGTGCAGGGTGGAAATATGGAAAATAAAAAGACTGCATTCAAAGAATTTGAGACTGACCGTCAAAAACAGACCCTGTTACGAGGACATTGTCTTAACCATGTCCAGTTTCAACAGCCACTTAGGCTAAAAGAATGTAAATCTGAGAGGAGATCAGTTTCCTGCTCTTTCATTGACTCATGTCTAAATACTGAAGCCTTTAACAATTCAGCTCTCACCCTGTTCTCTCATTGCCAACACGCAAACTGCCAAGTGCAGCTTTAATATGAAACTCAAACCTGCAAACCACATTCCAGTGTCACAGCAGTCCATACCACGCGTTCATCTTTCACTTACATTTTGGCTCTGACTTATTGCCTGTCTACACAAGCGCATTATCAGCAACACCATCCTCCATGATGCTGAATTACTTAAAGCAGAAAGTCTTGGCTTACAGCCACCGCAAGGCTTCAACCTCTTGTATCACAAATGGCAAATATGGGATTCATTTTAGGAGAAGTGGCCTGATGTCATTACCATGCTCTCAACAGCTTCAGGAAATTATCTTGCTTTTGAATTTCACACGTGAAAACGCTGCTAAAAATAAAGCCTGGTCAGAGTTAAGTGTTGTCGTGTCAATGATGGAGGTAATGCTTCCTTTACTTTCCAAAGAAATATTATTTTTCTCATTCTGCAGCGTGGTACAGTGCAGGCTGGAAAGATAAGCTATCAGGGCTTTTAGTGGCATTCGTCCCGCTGTGACAAGCAAGGCGTTTGTTTTCTTATCACACTTTCCTCTAATTTATCTTGTCCTGAAAAGGCGGATTATTACACCCAGGATAAGCACTGTAATCAGTCTAATTAATACCCAGTTGGATCCAGACAACAGTGACGACAGGGAAGACGGCCTACATGACCTCATAGGGAGAATGTGGCCCCAAGTTTTTACAAGCTGGTGTCAGATATCCAGAGGCCAAAGTTAAATTTATTATCCTGTCTGTCATTTAAAGTTCCAGCACAACAATAGAAAAATGAGGATGAATGGTGTTGGATATCAATAAACATCCATTGGGGAAGAATTTTAATATTTAGCTTAATAATGTCATTTTAGCTGGTTGTTTTTAAGATATTCTATGCTTATATCAATATACAGTCACTAGAGAAAGTCAAGAGTATTTGTTGAAACATCAACTCGCAAATAATGTGTGACATCTGCCAGCTATTTCAGGCAGACCACATGAGCTGTGCTGATGTCCTGCCTGACCTGCACAAAACATACCCAATAAGATGTTCATGTAGGACACCAGATATGTGTTTTTTTTTCTTTTGTCCTGTCAACTCTGCCTGCATCAGTACTGCATTCTTGCTTTCAACCCTCCACTACCTGAGAATTCACCTGTACCTCCAGGAGGGGTGTTAAAATAAGATCTCATCACTCCGCAAATTCTGCAGGCAAAATAAATCTGCCAAGTGATGTGATTAGACAAGCTCAAACTATGCTCTACTGCAGCAAGATATGTTTTTACAGACACAAACAAAAGCTGCATTCTGATTGAACCGAGACTGTGTAGCTTTTATTTACCGGCACTGTATTTACTTACATGTTACAGAGCACCAGTTACTGATTAAAAATAAACAGTTAAAAATACCCTACTGAATATATAACTTATTTTCTTTTTGTTTACGTGAATGTTAAAGTTCTCAGTCATCCAAGTCCTAATTATCCAATGCTGATCTAAATGACAACTGCCAATCTGAACCAGTCCAGATTCTTTGAATCAGCTTTGTATAGTTTATGTGTTCTGAACTTCAGGGTCACCTTGAAATACAATACAAAATGGGACTCATTCTGCCAGTTATACAAAATACAGAAATTCTGTGATAATTGATAATTTACAGCACAATCATAAACTCAGCATTTACTTCTCATGACAACATGTAATATTTAACTAGCCAATATCTATACTGCTTATCCCATTAGGGCATCTCAAGGGAGCTGGCCTTTATTCCTGCTGACATTTGGCAAGAGGTACATGAGGGTGCCCTCTGGATCAGCTGGGAACAGATCATAGAACTGAAATGTAAAGACAGACAACCAATAACAGACTCATATCTCGGTAATTTGGAGTCAACAGTTAGCCTGATAGGCATGTTTTTGGTCTGTGGGAGGAAACTGCTGTTCCCGAAAAAAGCCTTTGCATTCACAAGGGTGGGCATGCAAACACCAACCCAACCTACTCAAGGGAAATGAACCAGCAATCTTCTAGCTAGGAGGCACAAACACTAACCTGCTGTACCATGGAAGAGTGAAGAATAATTACCTATTTGTAAAAGTTTGATGTCAATTTCTACTTTTAGCACATTCCTTAACTTCTCTCCACTGCTGCCTTAAATGTCTCCTCTTCTTCATCCTGCTGTCATGTTCATCTTTGGCCTATTAACTTCTGTTCAAGTTCCTGTCATTCATGTCACAAGAGCCATTGTGAAGAATCCAGAGCTACTGATTAAAATTGATGGGGAAATCTGTTCAATTCAGTCATCACACTGGCTCAAAAAACAGTCTCTTGGCCGTGTATGAATATTTTTCCAATCCCCTCCACAGTCTGGGGCTTTTGCAGCCTGTATGTTTCGTCTAAATCAGGCCAAATATTCTTTTGCAGTTGTGACATAAGTTTCACTAATGATACATGGTTCATTTCTGTATGTGCACAGCTCAGTGAACATCGCTGCTGCTCTGCTCATCCATGAGGAGAAAAGCTGGAGGGGCATCAGGTGTGCCTCCTGCAACTGCCTCTGCTTCGGCCAGCATGTGTTCATCCAAAGTCAACATGCAACCCTCGACAGAGATACAACAATTTTGGAGCGTGCCACGGGCTTCGTGTTGGTGCTTCGCATCAACAACGCATGTGGGCCAACTTGTCAACAGTAACACAGGCAGCATGTGAGAGCGATGAATCCAACGCCCTGCCAATCACACGGTTTAGTTTGTTTGCATGCAAAAGACAAAAAAATCCTCTCCACACAGAAGAAAAATAAGGCTCAAATCTCTCTCATGGTTAAAGACTTGAAAATAGATCATTATTGGAGTTTATCAAGACTGTTACTCTGGGAGCAGAATGCAAACTGTTAAAGAAGAGACAGTAAATGCATCAGACAAACAACCATCAAAGCTGAGGCAGCCAACAAATCCCTCCTCCTTCTCCTGAAATAACTAGATGTTTCAATTCATATGGATTTGTATGAAAGTCCATGCTATTGGGTTAATGCTGTATTACAGAGGCTCTATTTCAACGACACAAACAGAGTCAGTAGGCCAGCAACACAGTGCAGCCTCCCTCTCCGCCGCTCTGTCTCATCTCAGTCCGGGCCATCTGTTACAAACGCAGCTTTAATAATGAGGCACGAGGCCGACATATACGTTACCTCTGTTATAGACCAGATTCACACACACATACACACACCTCGCCTGTGCACTAAAGCCAAAGGGAGATAAGCGTGAACAGGTGCAGCTCTCTCTGACGCGGTGCAGCCGGATCTTTTGGAAGTAATTGCGTGCTGACTGCTGGAGCCCTCTAAAGTGTTGGGGACAGGATGTGGGAGTTGGAGCTATGTATAGGCAGACGTTAATGCACGCATGCACCTACAAGAATACACATGTGCGGGCACACACAAACACACAAGCAGTCTAAGTCATCAAATTATCACCGAGCTTAATAAGTCAGTCCTCTCTGAGCTGCAGGAATATTCACAGATGTAGAGTTACAGACTCACCAACTTTTTTATGCATGACATTATAAGTTTCTTTTTGATGTCTTGACAGTGACCCCTCTTATTCTGTAATAGCATGATAAAAATAAAGTGTTGTGAAAAAGATTTATGACTTTTAGTCTTCGGTTGCACCATAATGTTGAGGCAAATAACGGCATAACTGGACACTGGTATTAATATCAGTGCTGATACCAATACTGGTGTGGTTATAAGAATCTAACCTGACATGCCAGACGAACAGTTCCATATTGAAAATTTTCACTAATCCATCTGGGGAAGAGCATGCATGAATGTTTTCAGGGGCAGAAAATTCAAATACAACAGCAGCTTGTGATTGGACAATCGTTTGGTTCAACACACTCATCGCAGATCAATCCATATCAAGCAGCACTGCCATGACGTAGCATATGCAGTGGCTAAACGTAGTGGCTAACGGTTAGCCGTTAGCTGCTACAGCTAATGGCTAACAAGGGCAAACAACAGTAAATGGCCATCAACCGTAACGGCTAACTGTTGTTAGCGGCTAAGTGTTGTTAGCTGCTACGGCTAACGCTACAACTGTTGTTTGAAACTATCATTTCACATTACATTATACCAGACAGATGTAACATTTAACACTTATATGTGACATGAACCTTGTCAAAGACAATCCCTATGAAGTTAACTTATGAGGAGAGCATTTTTTGCCAAGTATAACTGAGTAATTACAATAGCTAACCGACATTAGCCTCCATTATTTGTCAACAGGAAGTGACTTCACTTCGGGTTAAGTCACTTCCTGTTGTCGTCACGCCCACAGCTCCCGCTGCTCCTGCCTCTCTTCCCTGATTCGACTGTTAAGCATTTAGCCCAGTGAAACCGTTGGACAGTGGAGGCTGGCAAAACGAAGATGCATGATTTCAGAATCAGGCAGGTCGGTCTGCTCTGCAAGGCTAATAAGAATCAGTGCTGAGTCTGAATCACTGATTTTAATATTGGTAGGGTCCAAAATTAGCTTTTTGACTCACTGGCCAACTTGGTGGGAGGTAAAAAGTTGTGACCCATTTAATTACTTATGTTTATCTGTTCTGCATAAGTTCCTGTGTGTGTATGTGCACACATCAGTGTTTGTTAGTTTGTAACTCATTGTAATTGTGAAATTTTGTTTGCGTTGCAGTTTAACGATTTGAGTCACTGCCCCTGCTATATTAAATGTGATCATTTCTGTCAAACAATATCCAGACAAAAAAAGTTTATTCAAGTTGCAAGGACCATGCTTTTTGTTAACTATGAGAACATTTTTGTGGATGCCTGATACTATCAAAATAGCCAAAATAAACCAAAACCTTTTATAAAAAATATTGAGATATGCCACTCTGCATACAGTATCAAGATTTATTGTGATCTTTTGTATTGTCATCATCCTGTCCCCAGATTTTTGCCAATACAAATCTCTAAATATTGAAATAACATTGCTTTTATAATTTATTCAAAGGTTAAAACATTCAAATGACTGACTGAAATATTTCCTACTCACTAAGTTACTGTTGTTCCTCGTGGGTTGTGATCATATGTGTATGCATAGCAACTGGCTAAAAACTTAAACTCATCCTAAGAGATGAGACAGGACGTGTGAGCTGTGCTTTCACAAACTCAAAGAGTTTTCTGTACTGATTAAAGTTTACCACCTTCAAAAACACATAGAACATGGATGTCTGTAGCAAACTTTAATTTAAATCTGTTTAAGTTCATTTTTGAAGAAAGAAGTACTATGAAACTTAAAAGTGAAGTGATAGTTTTCAATAATAATAATAATACTTACTTGGAATAAAGAAAAAAACTAGGTTATTACAGTTCTTTTCACATTGCCAACATAGTAAAGAAAAGAGACAATTAATATCAACATTTGTTTGATACCCTGGCTATAAAAAGTGTTAATTGTGCTTTTCTTTATGTAATTTCTTGTTTATACATCAATAACTTGAGACAAACTCCTACACACTGTCTCAGTTGCAGAATCAATACGAAACCAAGACAAACTCCACCAAGGAAAGTTTGCCAACTATTTTAGTACAATAAAACCTCCATAACATTTTATGTAACAGATGTGTTTTCTTTTTGAGCATTGTTGTTGTGCTAAGATGCAATAGAAAGTGTCAATTGCAGATTGTTTCAAATCATTTACTAGAAATGTATTATATCAGGATACAACAATGTACAAGCTTCAAGTCAAAGCTGGCATGCACAACAGTTACTGGCATCCAATGTTTGAGCTGTTACACTGAAAGAAATAAAAAACAAAACTGGCATTGGCAAGTGAGCTTAATAAAGCTTAATAGTTCTTATAAAAATCAGTATCAGCATCTATCCTGATTTTTCCAGTTGGTGTACCTCCAAAACAAATTTATCAAAAACCATGAGAATCTCTGTAAAATACTGATATTGGTATGAGTTCTGGATTCATACTATAAGAGAACAAGTATCAGGATTGAAACAGATATTGATAAGGACATCTACATTGAAACTGCTACTGATTTCAGCATATATTGAGGCTGTGAAAACACCCCAAATTCTAAGTATTTAAAAATACATTGATATCAGAAACTGTTTTGATACCACTGAAAAAGTTCTGCCCTGTGGAATCCTTATATTTGAAAGTCTGTTTTATAAATTACCAATTATTGAGAAAAAATGTTGCAAATGCTTGTGCAAAATGTTGATAGTTTGAAGGAGTTTGCCTGCATTCTTTAAAATATGAATTCCTTTATTTATTCCTGCTTTATTTACAGATTTTTTTCTTACAAAGCCCCAAAGCTCTCAAATACCACCAGTGTTTAAAATAACAAGTCCAGTCTGTTTAAAAAATATCAAAACTAGGAGTTCTCTGACAGCTTTGACCTACTCTGAGGCATTTTTGCAAAGTTATTATTGAATATGTGGAGAACTGAAGAAAACATCTCTCAATGCTAACAAATACTTGAAGAAATTCCCATCTCTCTTTCTGGATTGAGTTCAACACATAAATCCAAACACTTCTTGTTTTTGCCACGTCGTGAAAATATCCTGAAAGTCCATGGATAATGTGTCAGCGAAAATGTGGAAAACTGCCCTATCTCACAATGTTATCAAGTCCTTTGAAAAATCCTGCATCAGATTAGGACCACTGCCCAAATCTAACACAAAAACACAGGCAAAAACATAATCTCCTTGGTGGAAGATAAAAACATTACAGTATTAAATACAATGAAAACTTTAGGATGGATACTGAAATTGTTATTGTGCTTCAATTTACTCAAATGCTCCAGCAATGATTTGTTACAGCACGTTGCCGTAGCATTTGAATAAATTGCACAATATTAGCTGCCTAAAGCCTTATTTTTTGTTACAGAGTGATATCAGTTAAGTTTAATTTAAAACGACCAAATTGAAACTTATACCTTATGAAACTGGATCTTGTATCAGTCACAGTCCTGATGTCAACATAGAAGCACAATAACAATTTCAGTATCCATCCTATAGATTTCATTGTATTTAATACTGTAATGATTTTACTTCCACCAAGGAGGTTATGTTTTTGCCTGTGTTTTTTGTGTTAGATTTGGGCAGTGGTCCTAATCTGATGCAGATCCAGGAATTTTTAAAGGATCTGAAAACATTGTGAGACAGGGCAGTTTTCCACATTTTCACTGGCACATTACACATTTCAGGATATTTAAAAAAAATGTATTGTATGATCCAGATATTGTTTATGCTATTGGTACGGATACCGCGACAGACTTCTTAAGTGTCGTGAAAAACCATCAAGATTTTTCATTCTTCATTATCATGAAAAACCCACTTTGTAGTATTTTGTACACATTTGGATAGCTAGAATATAATGACACTTTTTTGATTTATTACTTTATTCGACTGACTGTTCTTTACTGTGCTTGTCTGATCTTTTTTGGCATGGCTCAGTGTGGTTGAGGTACCTAAACATTCACTTGAGATATGGATTTCTGTTGCAGTACATCTGTATTTCTGAAGTTGTGTTGTGTACTTGAGTCTTTATGCTTGTTGCAAATCATAAATATTGATAAATAACAACAACACTGAAGTTGGAGAAAAAGTACTGACACAAGGTGTGCAAAAAATATCAATTCATTGATATATTAATGATACAGCATATTGTGTGCAACTTAGAGTGCAATATTTGTAATTTGCTTATTAGTAACTTCTTGAAATGATGAACAATTCTGTACTGTTGTTCAGATGCTGTATGCTCACTGAGTGCCTGCTGGTTGGCAGCAGGCATTAAGACATTTAATTCTATTACACTGGTTTTATTTCTGTCCCTGGAATGGAAAATAAAATGTATCCGTGTTGCAGGGACCATTTTTTATATTTTAAAACACTTTCATCCAATGTGCTACATCTACTTTGCAAAAGACTTAAAGAGACAAGCTCCCCAGGAACTAAATATCAATCATTCTGGTTAATCTGGGTTTCTGGATTGGTATCAGAACGACCCACATATTTCAAGCAAACTCATAAAGAGTGGAGTGCACAGAATAGGGGACACGGGATGTGGGAGGGGGGGGCAGGGGTCTGGCTGTCACATCCGAGAGATTATAAGTGACACGGGGGCTTGGGGGGTTGCCAAATAAATAGGCAAAGAATAAAAAGGGTTATGCAACTTATTATTCATTTGTCTGCGGCCTTATTTCCATATTCTTTTGTTTGCTGGAGCTTGTTAGGCCGGGGCACGCACCTGGCACTTCCAAGCCAACACAGGCCTTTCTACTGTGCAGAAAAGATACACTCAGACATAATTTAAAGAGCTTAAGGCAAACAGAAGCACACTCACATGGATGCGTTTTTAAGGAGAGAGAGGTGGTGCTTACTCAGCAGCTAGAAGTTGGAGCAGTCGCCAAAACTGAGAACAAATCAGAGTTTTTAAAGTTTTCATGCAGCCTTGAATGCAACGGTTTTAGACATTATCTGGTGTCCAGCATCCCTAGAAAGCTTCAATCTTAGAGAGCTATGACAGAAGGACGCTAAGAATCCATCCTTCACGTCATTACAAGCACATGATGGGATGGGAACGCTGTGCAAACTCTCCATCCCCCTACCCACAAAACACGCTCACCACCACGGGCAGTAACAGGGTTTAAAGTGACTACAGCAAAGTTCAGTTCTTACCTTCCTCAGCTGAATTAGGCTGGAAAAACAGGCAGAGAGACAGAAAGACACTCCACATCTCCACTACAGAATGACACTGACAGACAGAGAGAGGGAGGGAGAGAGCATGAAGGAGGGAGAAGGGTGAGTGTGTGTGAACGAGCAGGAGAGAGAGGGAGAGGAGGGTGAGAGAGGGGGGTGGAGTCTGTTTGCTCGCTTTATCTGAGAGAGAAGGAGACAGAGGGAGAGGGAGGGAGAGAGAGAATGGAGTTGTGGATGAATGATTGGATGGGGAAGCAGAAAAAATATTTACAGGGCAGCTCACACAAGTACACTGCCAACTGAGAAGTAAACAAAACACCGTTGACACAGCAACAGAGCAGAGGATGAAATCAGGAGAGACAGAGGAGGAGAGAGACATTTTTTTCATGGCAGAGATAAAGTTATCAAGGCAGAGTGACAGGAGGGAAAATAACAAACCCAATTCCAATTAAGTTGGACATTGTGTAAAATCTGAATAAAAAACAGAACATAATGATTTGGAAACCCTTTTTGGCCTGTATTCTATTGAACACACAACAAAAACAAAATATTTAATATTCCAACAGAAACTTTTTGGGGTTTGTACTTGCAACTATTCATTTATTTTGAATTTGATCACTGCGACATATTCAAAAACAGCCGGGACAGGAGCATATTTACTGCTGTGTCACATTATTTTTCCTTTTAAAAACACACAATGAGCATTAAGGGACTAAGGACACTGATTGTTGAAGCTGTGTTGGTGGAAGTCTCTCCTCTTCTTTCTTAATATACGGCGAAGTTGCTCAACAGTCCGCAGTCTTTATCATATTTTGCGCTTCATAGTGCACCACACGTTTTCAATGGGAGTCAGGTCCACACTGCAGGTAGGCCAGGCTAGCACTGCTGTAGCACATTGGCTCTGGCTATTGCCATTGTCTTGCTGAAAAAGCAGAGAGTCCCTGAAAAAGACACCGCTTGGATGGCAAATGTAACTTCAAAACCTGTATGAACCTTTCAGCATTAATGCTTAAATTACAGATGTCAATCATTCTTTATTTGTATAGTGCCTGTTCATAACAAGCGTCATCTCAAGGCACATTACAAAAGAGCAGACTAAAGACATCCTCTTCATTTTATAGATGCACATTAGGGCTGGGTTAAAAAAAACAATTTAATCGATTTTAATCGATTTCCCTTTATATTCATAATCGATCCATAAAATCCAAAGATCAATCTTTTAACTTGAGTAGTTTTTTCTTCTTTGGACGTGCAGAGAAGCAGCCTGTAGTATCAACTCTGTTGTCTTGCGTTTAGCGCTGCTTTCCACTGAAAAAGATCTGGTGAGATGTTACTGCAAGCAGTCAAAAAAACATGGCAGAAGCCAGTAGCACTATATGGGCACTACCGTAGAGTTTAAAAGTTGACGTTCTGACATATTTCAGATTTAATAAGCATGAAATAAAAAACGAGTTGGACAAAAAACAAGTAACTTGCAAAATATGTATTAATGCATATCATTAATATGTGATTAATGTAACTGCTTTGGGTTCAGTTCTTAATATAAGAACAGTTTTAATAATGTACCAGGTCAAAAAGTCATTTACAGCATTATTTTTACTGAGGTAACCCAGACTGAACAATTATAGAAACGTGAATCGAATCGATTTGAGACCTCTTAATATCGAATTGAATCGATACCCAGAAAATCTGAATCGATACCCAGCCCTAATGCACATATATGCCTTTGTACATACATATATCCAGGACATTAAATGTCTTGACTTTATAGTGTATTAAACTAAGTATAGGTCAAAAAAGAATTGCAAAACATTGACGTCAGTTTAATTTAAACTATGTCCCGACTTCATAGGTGTTGGGGTTGTAATAAACTAGTTAATCTTGTCGTTAAGATGATTGTCTAGACATGCCTACTGACAGCCTCTCCTCTAATTTCTCAATCACATTTCTTGAAAACCGTCTGGCAGACAAACACTGGCATCCCCCTCATGCCGGGACACCATGCAAACTCACATTTTCGCAAGCTGCAGCATGTAAGAGTGCCCAGCTTCCTTTCAGCTGTACCTTTTACAGAAGATGAATACAACTAAAACACATTTTTGGAAGCTCTCCATCCTTCATGTGGTTCGAGCTGCCTCTACATCCTCACACCCCTCTCACCACCTCCCCCTCCTCCACTTCCTCCTCCTGTCTCTCAGCATTGCTTGTCCAGACACTATCTGAACACACACACACACACACACACACACGCACACACCCACACACACACACACTGAACTTACCGAGCTCAATGGCCCTCTGGCCCATGCACGCCACTCGCTGGTCAGAGGGGAGTACTGCAGCTTGTTGATGGGCTTTCATGCCCCAGTTCACCGCAATGAGGAAGACCTCAGTAGACTCTTGTATGAAGATGTTGCAGCCTCTTGACTTGACATAGTTATGAGATGGCCCCGTTCCCAGCCAGCCGGGGTCCTTTAACCCAGGGCTCTTGGCTCTGTGGAGCTGAGGTAGAGGAAGGAAAGTGAGAGGGGAGATGAATCACAGTCTCTCAGTGATTAAAGGGAAATTAATACCTTTCAACACATGTGCTTTTCTTTTTTCTTGCAAGAAAGGATTTATCCCCATGCCTTAATTACATATTCATCTGAGAAGTGTTGTTTCATGGGCAACTAGCATCAACATTTTTAGAGATAAACTTCAAATGGGTTATATTTTAGCAGAGAGACTAAAGAAATAAACATTTTTTGTTGTGTTTAACAATATTTATCATTTGGCATGTCTTTGGCAGAAAAAAAACAAGGTTACGTTTGTGTTAGCAGGCCTTTATGCTCCGCTTAATCAAAATAATCACACTTAGTCTGTTAAGGCCAAAAGTGAACACATTATATCCTATTAAACATGTTATTTTTGATCATAGCCACTGCAGCAGAAAATATAAAATCATGATCGTAAAAAAATGGATGTTGTCATTAATGCAATAAATCAAATAATTAGTTCATCATGTGTATAATGCCTGTTTAAGTATTTACATTGATTTGATGGTAAATGGAGCATTACAGTCCTGTGAAATTAAGTGTAACGCCTTCAATAAGATGTGACTGAAAGCAGTAAGTGACCTTAATTTTGTGCCTAATATGCAATCTTCTTTAAAAATGTGGTGCTTTGTTTAGTTTCTAGTGCTGAATGATTTCTTTGATTTTATGATACAGTAGGAGTTTTCTATCCAATCTGATTGTAGGAGACCCATGTATGTCCCTCCCTCAGCTTCAGCTCAGAGCTGCTCAGAGATCTGATTGGTCAGAAGGCAGAGCCTCACACAGGCTGATTACTCACCTGAAACACCTGCTCATCTTCAGCACCGTCACCTCAACACCACGAAGTCTGACAGTGGTCACATTTTTAGTGACGGGAACAAACTTTAACATAAAAAAAAAAGATTTGAGAAAGTGTTCTCATTAAGAATAAATTGTGACATGATGGCGAATAAAAAAATCGTGACAGAAAAGCTATAAAAGTCGTTGCAAGTGATAACAACCTCCCTATCGTCGTAGATAATGAAAAGCTTAATAATTACCAGCAAAACACCAAATACACACATGCAAATAAATACACCTTACAGGGAAATTGCTGAATGGACTCACGTGTCTTGTTTGTCATGAGAAATCCTCCATAAATTCGTCTGCTGTCTGAAACTTAGGATCAAAACTCCCCCTGAAATGTGTCTGTCGTCTACATCCACTGAACAAGAGAAAAAGCCAGTTACTGACGTATTTAGAAGATTTTAAAAGAGCCATTTTGGTTGAGAATGTCGCTGAAACAATCTATGCTTAGCCCCAAACCAGCGTCTAAAAGCACAGACGCACTAACCAAAACTTCCTGTCTTCTTCTCCTGAAGCATCATGGGTAACTGAGGGAAAACAATGAAAAAAAAACACAGAAAATCTCACCGTTCCAGTCAAACTTTGGGCACAATGCATGGAGTGTTTGTTTCAGTCTGGTAGATGTTAAACCACATTAAAGAATATATAATACAAATTTTCAAAATAGTTTGATATAACAGCCATGTTACATAAAAATTGTATGATGCACAAACACCAGTAACTATTTGACCAAAATTTAAACACATTACATTGACAGTATAGTTTGTTCAAACTAATACATTTTTTTATTGATTTTATTATTTTTGCAAATATTCACCCTGAGTTTAATGCCTGAGGCATGTACCGAAGTAGCTTGAACTGTGTTAATCACCTTTCCCTTTCAAAACACTCAACAAGCATTTAGGAAATAAGAACACTCAGTGTTGAAGCTGTGTTGATGGAAGTCTTTCCTTTTCTTGTTTCACGTAAGACTGAAGTTGCTGAACAGCCTGCAGTCTCTTCTGCATTTTGCGCTTTGTAACGCACCACATGTTTTCAGTGGAAGTTAGCTCCAGATAGCAGGAAGGCCAAGGCTAGTACTCTCACTCTTTTACTGCAAAGTCAGCATGTTTGAACTTGTGCTTATATGGCAGCATGTGTTGCTTCAAAACATGTATGTACCTTTCATATGTCATGGATAAATGGATTGCATTAAAGGATAAGTTCGGTTCCGACAGTTTTCACATTGTTTATTGAATGAAGTAGAACAATATACTCACCCAGAAAGCTTTCCTGATCCAAACAGTGCTTCGGGAGATATTTAGATCCAAAATCGAGCGGCGGCGGACATCCGTATAATGGTAGCACATAGGGCATACAGCGCCGCTTCTAAAACTGCATTAATCGTCCAAAAACTCATTTGTTTCTTCAATATTTCATCATGGTCTGCTCACACTACTCCTCCATTACAGTCCGGGGTTGTTCCACCCATGTTTTTCTGACCGTGCTGACCTCTGAACTGGAAACTTTCTTCACGGCTGCCGCGCATGCGCAGTACGGCTTCCTCCTTTCGATGAGCTCCTCATCTGTAAACTCTGGCTCGAAACTGTAAGGACACCCATCATATTCAAAGTTCTCATCCACAACATCTTCATCGGATAGATATTCGTCCATTTTGCACAAAACTGGAAGAAGAAAGTTGTTGAGTAGACGGCGGTCGCCCCTGAAACAATGAGCCATACTGTGCATGCGCGGCAGCCGTGAAGAAAGTTTCCAGTTCAGAGGTCAGCACGGTCAGAAAAACATGGGTGGAACAACCCTGGACTGTAATGGAGGAGTAGCGCGAGCGGACCATGATGAAATATTGAAGAAACAAATGAGTTTTTGGATGATTAATGCAGTTTTAGGAGCGGCACTGTATGTCCTATGTGCTACCATTATATGGATGTCCGCCGCTCGATTTTGGATCTAAATATCTCCCGAAGCACTGTTTGCATCAGGAAAGCTTTCCGGGTGAGTATATTGTTCTGCTTCATTCTATAAACAATGTGAAAGCTGTCGAAACCGAACTTATCCTTTCATGGTGCGTTTACGGATGTGTGCAAGTTACCCATGTCATGGGCACTTACACACCCCCATACCGCCACAGACTCTGGCTTTTAAACTTTGTGATAAAAACAATCTGGATGATCCTTTTTCCTTTTCCTTGTTTCCAAAACCAGTTTGTAATGTGGACTCATCAGACCGCAGCATTTCTGGATGTTGCTCTTATATGGCTTTTACTTTGCATGGTTAAGGTTTAACTTACACTTGTATTTGTGGCAATGAACTGGCTTAACATGTAACAGGATCAAATATTCTCCTGTGTTTTTCTATACTGTTTTTATGATTACACAAAATTACCAGGCAATCCTCTGTTCTGTTTGCCCAAAATGTCTCCTTTGTCTGTTTTGCTCTAGTGCAGGGGTGGGCAAATAGAGGCCCAGGGGCCGAATGCGGCCCTCCACATCACTAAATGTGGCCCTCCATTCATTCCCAAGAACCAGCAGTTGTAAATATGAAGAAACCTCAGATATCCAATAGAAATAATTCTATATAATCTAGACTGATATTTTTATTGGCTTATGTAAGTTATAAACAACCTTACTTTGATTTAATAGTGTCTTTGAAGCTCTTTTATGAAGCCTTTAACATTTTATCAAGTATTACTCAATACTATATTTAGGGAATGGCAGCAGCAAAATATGTGAGCCTTAAAAATTTGAAAAACATCTTTTTATTGATTTGAAAATGGCTTCATTGGCTTTAATTCCGTGTATATTAATTTAATTTGCTTGAATTCTGTATAAAGTTAATTTGATTATGCATAATAACTTGTATTTTTGTTGTAATATATGAATATTGGTATTCTAGTTTTATGACAAATTTACATTCTCATATGTTGTTTATCCAACATTCTTTTTCCTCATCGAGAGTTTCTGAAAATTTGTAACAATGTGGCCCTCAGGCTGGGAAAAATGGTTCTATGTGGCCCTCTTGGTAATTAAAGTTGCCCACCCCTGCTGTAGTGTGTAAAGTTGCAGCCCCTCCTTTCTTTCTTTTCCTCTGTGATTATTTGTATGTGTTCTTTTTTCTACCTCCCTTCTCCTCTTCTCTATGAACCTCTTTTCCCATCCCTATGTCTACTATTAATCTAAATCATTTTTTGTATTGTGTTAGATTTTGTGCACTGTTTTCCTCCCTGTGTTATTTTGGTGTATTTTCCTAGCTCTAAGTGTCTAACCTTGCCCAAGATGTTATGCATGGATATTTAGTTTTCCCTTTCACACATGTAAGTTTGCTGGGTGCGTCAAGTTAAGCTAGCTTTTGTGTATCTTACATTAACTACTTAGGTGTACTTTCCTTGGATTGTCATCCATGCTGTAACTTTACTCTGTGAATGATGTGGAGCAGGCTGGAAGTTACATGAAGTTTTTGTCCAATATTTTCTCTTGCCATGCATGCTTTATGTTGTCTCTTATTTATTTTATTCCATTTCATGTTGAATGTGCGCCCTTTTCTATGAATCCCTTTGGGGAGGATCTTGAGTGGCACTGGATTGTCTTATCATTCCTCACAACCACAACACAATGCAGAAATCCCACCAGTTACAAACAGACAGTGGGTTTCTGTGTTTCTAAGCCAATGGGGTGATACCCTTTATAGAATGATGTTGATTTTTTATGCAGTTCTGCCTGTGTGATTGAAGGTCATGGGCATTCAATGTCAGTTTTTGGCATTGCTGATGAAGTGCAGATTTCTCTGGATTCTCATTTGACAATATTATGGACTTTAGATGACGAAATCCCTTAATTCCTTACAAGTGTATTGAGAAATGTCATTCTTAGAATGTTGGACTATTTGCTCACTCAGTTGTTCACAAAATGGTGAGCCTCACCCCGTCTTTGCTCTTAAACAACTGAGCCCCTCGGGAGGCTTTAATATTACTGTGACACTCACTTGATTCAGTTAACCTGCTCACCTGTGTAATGCTCTTAACAGTTGTTTTTTTCTTTGGAGTCCCCAACTCTCCCAGTCTTTTTTTGTGCCGTCCCACCTTTTTGGAAAGTTAATTTTAAAATGAGAGAATATTTGCAAAAAAACAATAAAGCTCATCAGTTTAAATATTAGATACATTATCCTGTCTTTGAAGGGCATTCAAGTGAATATAGGTAAGGATTTGCAATCTGTTTTTATTCATGTTTTACACAACATCCCAACATCATTGGAATTGGGGTTTGCACATTTTGATAAGAAACTGGTTTCTCTTGAGCACAACCCAATTATTAAGCAGCAGCAGACAAAATATGAACTACTTCTTCTTTTCAGTGTCTCAGTGATGATTGGCTCTAACTGCACCACTAACTGTTTTGCTGCAGTGCAGATGTTAGAGCAAAACCAAGTACCTGAGAAATCTCTTACTTTCACTCTTGCACTGACTGCAGTTATATTAAACATTCATGATAAGAAAACTTGCTTGACTCATCGCACGAGGGACTAAAATAGAAAACAATCTGAACTGTTTATGTTAATTCAAATCACACATTCCCTTTAAAGATGGCACATTTTATTTCCTTTTTAGTTTCTCAGAGCAAGTGTCACTTATATTATAACCACAGACGAACAGAGGACATAATAATAGAAATAAAACTGTTAAGGTCACGTCTCCTCTGACTCTTACACACTCGGACAGTTTGACATTCACCATAGAAACAGTCGTGAGAGTGCGAAAGTGCAGCGGATGTAACAGAATACTGAAATAAAAATAACCAAAACATTTCACAAGCATTCAGATTATGTACAAGAACATGAGAGCCACACACAATGTTAGGAATCATTAAAAAGTAGTCGTACTGCAAAAGTGCAAAAGAGAACACGGCTAAGATTGAACACTGAAAAGTGCATCCTTATGAGTGTGTGAACATCCAGAGGAAGATGCAGATGCACAAACATTGACATAATACTTTAATAAGCATGTAAACTGAGCTGTTCAGTTGATCTTGCTGCTATAAGAGAAGATTGTACAATATATACACATGATTCAGATAGTTAGAGACATATATATATACATATGAAAATACATTTTTGTGCGTTAGCAATCAAAGCAAATAAAATGAATCTGACCACCCCACATAGGGATTGTCTCTGTAGACTGACATCTGTCTGGTTCTAAAAGTATCAGCAGGCAGCATTTCATTATTACAGAGGCTCCAGGCTAAGACCAGTACAGGGCCCTTCCTAATTTAGCAACATTAATTGTATGTGGGAAAATGTTTTGTGGCTTTTGAGGGGGATGAAAGTACAGAGACTTAATGATTTTATAATGTATGTTTATCCAAGAGAGGGAGAGTTGGACAAACTTTCTAACTCATTTGTATTATGAGAACACTGTCAGGATTTTACTGTAGAATTTTAGTGATAGACTGACTTCTTTGTACAAATTTCTTCACTTCAAATACAAACAAAGGGCTGAAACACATCAGCTGCATGTAGAAAAGCCATTGCAACTGCTAAGTCGCTAAGGCTTTACACTTTTACAGGAGTTACCAACATATTTATGCAGCTTGGATGGGTTGCATGAGATAAAGAGCACTGACTAAACTGCACAAATGGTTAGCAACACTGCATAAAAGCCAAGCCTTTAAAAAAGGAAAAGACTTTTAATTTTTTGTCTTGTGATAAAGAAAGTTAATTTCCTGATGACAACTAAGTTTGGCTGAGTTCACACTGCAGGCAATAGTGGCCCAAACCTGACTTTTTTGTTCATATGTGACATATTTTTATGACAGTCAGAGCCATCAGATACTTATCTGATGTTTTTCAAAGTGGCCTCACTCAAAACAGTTAGATGCATTTTATCTGACTTTAATGTTACTGAAGTGAGACAGGTGTCACAGATCTGGTCAAAAGGATGTGGGGCACGGCAAGATCCAATTTAAACAATGGATGAAACAATAATGGATGAAGTCTGTGTCAGTGAAGCCCCTCACATCACAATCCCATCACTCCTGGCTCAGAATCCACATCCACAATCTGTACAGAAGCAGTAGTCACTGCTTCATTAAAGGCAATTATTAAAATGAGTGCTCTTTTTGCCTCAGTCTTCTCCCTCTCCTGATCACTGTGTCATGATTTTTAGATTTTTAGCATCCATGTTTATTTTCTGAGCATCTGGGTCACATAAGGGCCATAGATCGTTTATACTGAAGTCTGAAGTCATATTTAAATTATAAAGTGAATCATGCAACAAAAAAAATATGTATTTCAACAAAAAAAATCTGAACTGAGCATCAAAGCCTGCAGTGTGAAAGCAGCCCTAGACAGCTAAGTTGACAATGCATCAGCAAATTACTCCCCCGAACAATGTCAACAATTGTTACATATAGACAATGTGCATTACATTTACAATAAACATCATTATTATCTAAATTATTTTATATGTACTTCTTAAATTTGATGCATGGTCATAGTGACTCTATCTAAAAGTCCCTCAGAGGACGAGGCCTACCATTGCCTTAAAATCTGGTAAAACTTGAATGATTATGAATGACTATGTGTAAACTGAAGATGTGACAAATATCCCTCAAACGGCTCTTTAAACCTGGCAAACACTTTTGATCTCCTCAAACACTATTTAATGGATTGTAACTCTATTTCATCAGAGTTACTGTTTTGTATCAGTGCTAAAACAGTTTCAAGTGTAGGAATGGCACTTTGCTTTTTCTATGCTGTGGCAGTCATAAGCGGAGTATACAGTGTAACACAAGAAGCCACCTGAGTTTTCATATCGCTGTAATGCCCTCTATAAACTTTATTTTTCATGCAAGTACGGCTGTAGCCAGCAACAAAATCATAAGATACAAGAGTTTAGGTTGTGTTTTTAGGAAAGCCTGAACAACACTTTGTTAAGGCCAGCCAGTGTTAGACTACACCTTAATCTCATAACCACATGTAATGAAGGCAGACGGTACCAGTTCATAAAACCATCTTTGTTGTAATGGATCAGCAAAAACACTGCAGAATTAAAAAAAAAAAAACATGCAGACATCCTCTTCTCTTAGGAGACATAGTGCTGCAGATAACAATAAATACTTTTTCTCTTCTTTGCGCTTATATATATCTATGTTAACAGCACCACCTCCTCCATGTTTTTCTGCCTATTTGAGGCAACATGACCCGCTCCTCATTAGCAGCAAGGCACATCAGGCATGCACACAGGACAGCAAGTCAGTCTTTCTTTTTCTTTTTAGGTCAACCAACCAAGGCTCCAAAACCGGCTTTTCAGGCTTGACCTCAATACATAAAACCCCCCAAATCCCGCAACCTTTAAACACCGGGGGTAGCTGAGGACCTAAGGGTTTAACACTGAACATATGTTGATCCTCTTATATGGCAGTATGCGTGGAGCTTGCAACAGGAATGTCAACAAATATTAAGTACTAGTAATTCAGTTAAGTTTGACCTGTGTTTTAAGTAGGATTACTGGGAATTCAGACAATTTTTTGAGTATTTTGCTGCAGGGCAATCTTAAAAAACACAATAAATAATCAAAAATAGGCTCTCTCAAATGTGTATCAAATAAAATAAAATCTGTGTTAATACGCTGAAAAGAACCTTGCACCTCTCTTGCATCACTTATGAGTCATTAGATATAACTCTGTATGATTTCTAAATGCATAAACCCTGTAGTCTGCTTTGCATGCTAAGTCTTTCCTCCTCTCATTACTTCTCTGGTGGGAGATCCACCATGGGAACTTTTTCTGTAGGGGACATAGGTGGAGGGTCTTTGTTCTCTGGAAGACTGACGACCATAGCCTCGGGGTCCGAGGATGCTGCAGTTTTATCAGCACTGGAGGCGAATCCCTGAGCGATGTCATCAAAGGTTCTTCCTTTAGTTTCGGGCACTCGCAGGAAGGTGAAGATGAAGAAAAAGATGAGAAGGACCATGAAAATAATGAAGACATAGGGGCCACACAGCTCCTGAAAATAGAAGAGGAAGATGCTGATGAGCAATGAGACTCTGGAAAATTAAATTCAAGACTTTAAAGACATTTTTAAGACAGAAAGAAAGAAAATCTGTACAATATTGCATCATATAGTTGGTGCTCTTTGGATTTTTATTTCTGAGCCTTTCCCACTCATTCTTATCTTAAAGCTTGCATGTGCATATCTAGCGTCTATTGAAAAAGATGATGCTGTTTGGTGTTAGTCATACTTAAATCTAAAATTGAAGACCTCTAAAAAATAAAAAAAAGAGAGACCTCTGCAACAACTTAAGAACTTGACTCTCAAAAATTGAATTGAAAGAATTGTTCTGGACTTTTGAAGTGGGTTGTCGAGGGCTCATTGCACCAAAGCACCTGACCAGCTTTGCCCCTTGGGGAGTTAGCTGAATATTGATGCTCGCTGATACATAGCAGTAAATGGTGCCACTGAAAGCCACACTGCTGTCCTGTCATCAGCTGTTCAGGTCAGCATGGGGGGCGGCAGTGGGGTCAGGTAGTATTCACTAGAGCACAGACTGATATAAATCAAACTCCCTGGATATTAAGAAGATGAGTAGCTCCTGTATTTATCCCAGACATAGAAAAATGCTAAAAAAGTCTTCAAAATTCAGATTTCTCCGCATTCTGTTGTGTGATGTGGGTCTGTGCCAACTCTGGCATGTTGTTTTGAATTTGGTCATGAGGACATGAGGACAACAGGACAGTGTGTTTCAGTGCCCATTTTCTGATCAAAAGAGCGATACATGACAGTCATTTAAAGGCTTACAAAAATTAAAGGGCTCTGCTGAATGGTCAGTGGGAAGTAGTGTTACTGAGTCCCACTCAGCAATAGGCCTCCTATTGTTCATGGACATGGGCTCACAACTCATGCATCTGCACCCGCAGGTAACCTGTGATCAGTCCCGCTCCTCAGTTTACACAACAGTTTTTCCCAACCCTCTTCCTATCCTCCCATCTCTCTCTCAATGGCATGTCTGCACTTAGGCCAAATTTTTCCTTTTTTAGTTTAGCTTTTATGAAGTTAGTGTTTGCAGTTTCTTCAACCTGACCAACTGATGAGAGAAAAGCAGCGCACTGATGGAGTAAGGATATATAACCTCGCCGTCGCAACACACAAAAGTTACACAGGGGCTTTGTCAAGGAAAAGTGAAACTCAGTAAATAATCATACTGTCTCATCAAGTCAACATTTTCTTAGGTGTAGTTTTAACTTATAGCACTATAGAACTATTTCTTTAAAACTTTTTAGGAGGTCAATAATCTGTGGGGGATCATGTTTATGCTGTTTTATATCTGTTAACGTCAGTGAATATGTGTTCATACCGCCAGTTTAGGGAAACCCAGCCCCACTAGGAAGTTAGCAGTCCAGTTGGAGAAACCCGAGACAGCCATTGCAGCCGGCCTGGGCCCCTGGGAGAAAAGCTCCGCCACAATGAACCATGGAATAGGACCTGGACCCATCTCAAAACTGGCAACGAAGCCGAACACCGCCACTATGGCCATGTAACTCAAAGACGGTGTGTTCTTCTGCTCACAGAGAGACACAAAAGGTTAAAATTTAATCAGGCAGTAATGGGGAAACTTTTCATTTTGATTGGCAAAAGCCTCAGAGGATGAGAAGAATCATTCAACCATCACTCACCACCAAAGACAGCGAGATGGTCATGAGGAGGGCACAGACAGCCATTCCTGCCAAGCCAATCAGGTGCAACGTCCTGCGCCCAGCTCGTTCAACCAGGAAGAGCTGGAGTCAAAAGAGAAAAGGATAATCAATAATTTCATAATGAACAAAACTGACCTTGAACTAAGATACAGAATGAAGATTCAGACACTTACAGAGACTACGGTAAAGACAGTGTTGACGACTCCAGCACCTATGGTGGCATAGATGGGTTGAGTAACACCAGCAGTTTCAAATATGCCTGTAGAGTAGTAAAAGACCTGATAGAGGGAGAAAATTAGATGTTAGAGTTTGGTTGGAGGTATGAAACAAGTGAACATAGAGTGCATTTGTCTTTCTGCTCAAACATTTTTTTAATAACAGAGCAGTGGTAACTAGTGGATTTGTCGGCAAACCACCCATACAGAGGTTGTTGTCCTCAAAGCTGTTGGCCAGTGCTAAAATAAAGCGTTGGCTCCTTTTCCACAAGTCATGCCCCCCTTACTGTCTCAATCGATTGTTCTGTCTCTTTAATAAAAGCTCCAAATCAAGACTTGGAAAATATCTCATGACATTTAAAGCTCCTGTGAGAGACTTGTAGAAAAGAGTGCATTCATGTAACTTTGCTGTTTTTGTCTTGAACATTTTATTGAATGCTTCAAATGGGAAGTCCCCACAGGTTTCTCCTAAAAGCCAATTCTGTCCCTCGCTGAAATTTCTGCAGTGGAAAATGTAAAGAAAGGCAGTTTTAGTATGTAATTAATGACCTTCTCTAACTCCTACCCCTTGCAGAGGATTTCAAGCACTAGAGGAAAAAATGTAGAAAAAAATCAAGCTAGTTTATTATAGTTTTTTATGGCTGTGTAGCTCATTTAGAGGCTTGAGTATTTATTTCAATTTGTTTCACAACCTGCTAAAAACTCCAAGCAGGAGTTCATAGGTGTCAGAGGACACATATGAACAAAAATGCACCTTTAAATGTGTTTTGCACGAAAAATGTGTCCATGGCATGTCAACAACCCCTTCTTCAACAGGAGGAAAATCTACTCTCCCTGTGCTTTCTCCACCTCCCAGAAAATATGGGCTCAGACCATCATCTTTTAAAAAGTTCCCTTAATGATGTCACCAGGGGATATGCCTCCTCCCCCCAGATGAGGGACTTTTGACATATTCTGCCTTCGCTCTACTTCATGTGTGATAAGAACACTTGATTTAACTGTATTTTTACTGTCTGAGAGGCTCCAGACCCTTTTAAAGCTCTCTTCCCCAAGAGGACGCAACCACTCTGATTGGTTGGACTGTCTACTCTGTAGATATTGGTCAGTTTAGCACTGTACCATATTGTCAACGACTCTGCATTCATTCTGCTGTATTTGCTCAGTGATGGGTTTGCTACCATGAGCCAATGAGCTTAAACAGCAGGTGAAATGATGATGGGACATCAGACTGGAAGGTCTGTTTGTAGGGTACAAGGGGAGTTACCTGTGTGAAGGAGCTATTGCCACAGCAACTGAGGGAGAGGTAGAGCTAGCTTTGTTTATGTATAAAAGTAAACTTCTATACAAGGAGACATGCTAAAGGGAATATAAAACAAAAAAATATGTAATATGGACTTTTTAAACAGACTGTTCTGATCAGGGCTGAAGTAGAGGGGCTTAAAATCAAGCCAAAAATAACTTTTTTGAGGACATCTTGGAACAGTGTAACATTGCTGAAAAGGACAAAATATAAAGGTATCACACATCATAGCAGTGTTGGGGAAATCTACTAGTATCCCCCTGAAACAACCAAAATATTATGTTAACTTTGGTTCCACCTTTAATTAGATAAACAGCCTATTACTGACTTTGGAGTGGCCAATCACATTCCCCCTGTATCACTGAAACATTAAAACAGTCAATACTGCAGCTTTAACATCCTAAAAAAATCACACAGAGGAAACTTTCACAATTTTAAAGATGCTGTTCTGGTTGTTGGTGTAACTCATGAATGTTTATTTATCTGTGAGGTTTCAAATTGATGCGGCATCCTTTTAGCCACAGGCCACAGCAGCTTAACTGTGATTGTCAGCTCAGACACAACAACGGCCAACACATTATGTCAGCTTGGTTACTTGACCTTATTAACCAAATACCTATTAAATACCAAAGTGCTGTCTCTTTCCATCGACCGTCTGAGATCTAACTTATTCCACTTCATCTAACACTGCCTGGAGATGTGATGCAGCTCTTTGTTGTGTGTTTATCAGACACATTTCTATAATTTGCATTGAATGCTCCTTTAAAGATTTACGTGATGACACGTTTGAAGATTGGCCTCACACTTTCTGGTGGCTGACACTTTGTTAATTACATCACAAGCATGTTGCTCCATTTATACTATGATGTGAACTCACAGCGTTGATGCCAGACAGCTGCTGAGAGAGCTGCAAGATGATGGCGATAATGATGGGTTGACGGTAGTTTGGGGAGCGGAAAAGCTCTGGGATGGTCACTTTCTTTTCCATGGCCATCTTCATTCCTTCCTCTTTCATTTCCTGAATGTCATCGCTCACATCTTCACAACCTCGCAGTCGAACCAAAGCTACAGGAAGGGAAACCAAATAATCAAATGCACATAAAAAAGAGCTTTAGAAAGTAACAAATGCAAACATGTGAAAATGTGAAATGAGGCTGTCTGGACTCATATAAAAGTACAGTTTTGATTTAATCTCAGAACACAGTTACTGTCTTGTTGGCATCTTAAATCTGACCTTTTCTTGCCTCTTCCTCCTGGTTGAGGACAATGAGCAGGTATCGGGGGCTTTCAGGGCAGAAAGGGAGCATGATGGTCTGCAGAATGGCAGGAAGGATGGTCAGGGCGAGCAGCAGAGGCCACAAGGTGTCTGAGCCCAGCAGAGACTCCAAACCGAAGATCTAAAGCACACAAGGAGCAGCTTTGAGTAAACGAAGCTCTGATCTTCTTCAACAGAGCCACATGGATCCTGACGGGTATGAGCATTTTCTCCTGAAACAAGGTCTTCAGTTCTTTACATGTGAACCTAACATTTTGAAAAAATGTTTGTAAAAGGCTATAATTCAACTAAATTGATGTAGCCAGGCTGAATTTTGTTAAATAGTGGGATATGAATGCACATTTTTCCACAGAACAGAGATGTGGACAGTGACCTTTTAATTGTTTATTATTCTATGTGACATAATGTTGATGCCATTGTTTTTATTTTCTGTCATTGCTCTTAAAATCCAGAACATACTTGACCAAAACAGTCTCAATAATAATGCAATCTGATTCAAGACCATTCAAAAGTAAAAGTAAAAAATTTCAACAATCCAAGGCCTGAAATTTCAGAAATCAAAATAATCTATCGAGACTTCTGGAGAAGTCTCAATAGGAGAAATCCTTTATCCCACATTTATCAGTAGTGAATGAGATTCTTCCTGTGTTTGTATACTTTGCAATATTAAAATCCTATCAGACATGCATTCATACATTTTGTTTATTCCGTTTTCCTTCAGATTTCTGATTTTTGTTTTTGGAGGGGACAACAAAAAGATGGTTCACTTTGTAGCTATTCCATTGACTGCACAAAGGTCGGAAAGCCAAAAAAGACCCACAAAAAAAATTAAAAATTAAAATCCAGGGGCAGATTTCTGACAAACAGTTAAAAACATAACAATGAGTTAACTTACTTCTTATCTCCAAAAGGTGGCAGAATTTTGCTATTTTAAGGGGCAGATATGGTTCTCTGTGCAAACTAACATATTTGTACTACTTTTCAGCATGATGGATGGATTCCGTGCAATTTTCATGTAAATGTCTGTATGCAACAGGTCCAAGTATAATACACTGGTTAAATCTTCAACTTACACAATTATTTGCGTCATTTTTACACACGACTGTAAAACTTTCGTGATGTAAATAAAGAATTGTGCAACAGTAATTTCTTCACACTGAGCCACAACCTTAAGTTCATGAATATTCGAGAAAACCCACATCCTGTGGTCGACATCATAGAAAAAGCCTCAAATAATCAAAGAAATAAAAAAACACAGAGTTGCAGCATCATACCTGTGCAACCAGGATGCCAATGACCACTCCCAGTTGATGCAACGTTCCGAAGGCTCCTCTGACAGCAGTGGGCGTAATCTCTCCGACATACATGGGGGTCAGACCGGTGCAAAGGCCGCAGAACACGCCAATGATCAACCGACCAATAATGACAACCTCAAATGATCGACTAACAACTGACAGTCCCATCAGACCCCCGCCAAGAACAGCCAGGATGTTAGCCAGCAGCATCGACTTACGTCTGGAATGGAGAGAGAAAGATGGAGGTGAGCACTGAATCAATCAAAAAGACCCCAAATAATTCTTTAAAAACCATCATTCCAGATGTACAAAATAAACTGATATACCACCAAAAATGTTCCATTCACTCCAATAGATAAATTCATTATTTTAGAAAACAGAAACTTAAACTCTCTCTCAAAAGTACTTTGTCAATATACTGGCTGTTATTTTGCATTAAACCAGTAATACCGATGTTTTTTCTGCACCAGTGTACTTTTTACCTTCCAAACTTGTTAACCATTGCTCCAACAGAGAAGGACCCGATCATCCCTCCCACACTGAAGATGGCAACAGCAAAACTCCACACCATGGTGTTTGTCCCCGAGCTGAAAGGCTCACCGTACCGCTCCAAAGACACATTCTGGAAAAACCTGCGTAGTTTCTACCAAACCACAGAGGAGAGAGCCAGGATTAGAAGTGGAAACTTTTAAAAACCATTTGTGTGTAAAAGAGGAAACAATCCTTCAAAGTGTAGACGACACCAGACTGAAGCTATAAGTGTCATTCTTGTCAGAACCACATGGAGGCAGTATGAGTTTGAGCACTGCGCACTGAACAGGGATGTGCTCAGTAACTTCTTTCAAAGAAATATCTTACAGTCTTAAGTTTAACAGGAACTTTAACCTGCTGAGACTTTTTTTTATCTATCCTTCCTGATTGTGTTGAGCTGATGTTTTCAATCATGTTTACAATTGTTGTTTGAAAATAAAGCAAATAAACCAGTTTGT
This sequence comes from Scarus forsteni, assembly GCA_036419115.1. Taxonomy (NCBI): domain Eukaryota; kingdom Metazoa; phylum Chordata; class Actinopteri; order Labriformes; family Labridae; genus Scarus; species Scarus forsteni. The sequence goes on from JAZDUH010000111.1 coordinate 2,783,760, forward strand.
GTGAGCAGGAATGTGTATGTTTGGACGGATAATACTTGTCTATATGCAAGAGTATGTATAAAGCACTTGGTAAGGCTGTGCTCTAATTCAATTTAATTTTAATTTATTGTTATTATTATTATTGTTATTATTATTATTATTATTATTATTTATTTATTTTTATTTTTTTAATTTTTAAATGAGTATGATCAACACTACCACCAGTAAAATTAGATTGAATAAGATACATGACCCTTTGCTGGATCCCTGACTGGTCCGCTGACCCCCACTCCAATTAAAGAGCCCCTCTTCACAGCTGCTCTTACTGGTCTACTTCCCAGCAGTCTTTCCAGTGCATGTTGCTGAAATTGGGATCTGAATATTGCTACTTCAGCATGATTAAAATGTGTCCACTGGAGGTCAGCAAAAACTACTCAGGATATTCACGTGTGTTTTAACTTGTTTCCTAAATTGAAGGTTGATTATGGGTTTATTTTTTTTTATTTAAGCCAATAAACAACCATCATTTTATCCCACTTATAACCACAAAGTTTACTTACATCAGCTCAAGTGTAAGGGGAGGCAAAACATTTGCAAAACTTACAATATGTTATGTTCTCTTCATATTTAACAGTTCTAAAATTACAACAAAGCAATCATGCCACTAAATTATTATAAACTTTAGCATCATGTAATGTTATCATTGCATATTTATGTTGTTATACGACCAGATTTAACATCACTTTACAATTCAAAACTAAAAGATGGTTTAGTATAACAGGCTGCAAAGTATAATACAGCATAACAACCATTTTCTGTAAAACAAACACTGTGGATGTGCTGCAGGGGGACAGCTAAATGTTTGCTGCCTTCACTAGTATCAAATGAAGACAGTATCTTTTTTCAAACATTTCATAATTTTGAATTTTGTATGGATTTTCAGTGATCCTCATGCACCTTCGTGCATATGTATCTTTTTTTAAGTTTGAACTGGATTTTAAAAATCCAGTACACATGAAAGTTAGTTTAATCACGTGATATGTTTAATGATTTTTAATGGGATGAATTATGGGGCAGAGATATGTTGCAAACCTTATAACCATGTTAAAGGGGCACAGGGTCAGTTGACAACATGGAGAAAAACACTCAAAGACTAGAAAACATCATAAATACTGGTATGACATAAATATATTGAAAACACATACTGGGGAGAAAAGAACATACTTCAGACCCACAAAAATCAGATCAGGTCTCAGGTTTTCTTATTTTTGTATCCTTTTCTTTTTAATTTTTTTTGTCTAATTTTGTTTCATTTTTTTCTGTTTTTTAGTTTACTTTCCAAAATGATAAATCAATGTCTGTGTGGAAATTGTAAGAGATGTTGCATAAATGTGTTTGCCTCATGCATATCATATACAAATTTGCTTGTGTTTTGCAAACATGTCTCATTAAGTCGTGTAAACAAGCTACAGGGGACAAATTATAATGCTTAAATTAATCTCAAAATGTCACTTAAAATATTAAGATTGGTAAAATTATAAAATGGCAAGTCATGTGTTGTTACACCTCATTTTAATCCAGGATTATTAACACACCTTAAAATGTTTCCAAATGTCATCATGCCACTATTAGTCACTATTACGGGCGTTTAGTCGTGTGCTAATCCTGCTGTTCACACACACACACACCTGTTCTGGTGCGTTGATGACTCCTGTGTTGTATCCAAACTGCAGCGAGCCGATGACTGCAGTAGAAACACAGTAGATGAGGTAAGATGTCAGCTTCTTCTTGGGCTGTTTGGAGACAGAAACAGAGAGGGTTTGGTAATTAAAACATAAAGCGGATGGGCTTCATGTACAATCACGGCCTCAGTGTGTGTGTGTGCTGGATATGGCCTGTTCCTGCCTCTACAAAGCTCTTTTTGTTTATAGTGACACTGGTAACTCCACACAATGAGCCTTTCTACATCTGCCCCCCTCCCTCTCTGTTTCAGCACACTAACAGCACAGAGGTGTTACAACACAACCCCAGTGTTGTGATTTGCAGCTTGGAGGTATTTCTCAGCTAAGGAGCTAAAGACAAACTGAGAGAATCAGACTGAATCCTATTGTGTACATTTTTCCTGCTGCTTTCAGAATTAACATTGGCTTAGCTCATAATAACAGGCTAATACACTGGACGTTAAGCTCCTGCAGGGCCTGCAGGAGAAGAGAAATCTGCAACATGGAGCAGGCAGAACTGAGAGGAATGTTGGTTTAAATAAGGTAACACTTTGTAAAGCTAACCATGTGTAGGACTATTGCCAAAAATGGAAATCCCAATCAAAGTTTCACTTTCATTAAGCAGCTAACCCAGTGACTGCATTCCTTGCAAATTTACTGTAATATAACAACTTTCTAAGAAGTGATTGTCTGCATGCAGAGTCCAATGGTCAACAGCTAATGTCTAGAGAGGGATCATTAATGATGAGGGAGGTATTTTAATCGCGCAGTGTAATCCTTTTGTTTGTTAAATTCTGCCCCTGTTTGAACCCAATGTCAGATGCTTATAATAGAGCTCCTTCACACTTACAAAGACCGGAGGAACACGCTGTTAGAAGCAGAACAAAATGCAATCAAACATGTGTGGCATGTCAAAGTCTTTTAAGATAAAAACATGAATACTTTCGAGCATCTTATTCTGTATTAGCGTAGAACTGTTGCATTAATTCTCAACAGGTCAAATTATTAAAAATAAAACTATTAAAATACTCTGAAACCCAAAGATATGCCTTCTGACAAACAGCCCAAAAACAAAGACAGTGATTTTTTTTTTAAATATAGTGTATACAATGATAATATCATAACATGTACAGAATATCATCCAACCAAGAGGCATCGTCTCATAAGGCTGGGGCTGCTGTGTGAAAAAAAACTTCAATTAAATACTGACTGAAGGAATAGAAATAAACTTTTTGCTGCTATGGCAGCTGGATTTCAAAATCTACTTGACACTCTTTTTTTAAATTTACCAGCCACTTAATGACCTCCTGCAAACTTCATTTTTTTGCTTGCATCTGTCTGTCTCTTAGCAAGAAGTTAAAATCATTTCGTGGTAATGCTGGTCATGGCAGAAAGAGGAAGTGATTCAGTTTTGGTGGTGATCGAAATGTGGATGCAGTTCCAGGAATTTTCCAAGTATGTATTAACAACACCAGATAGGGCAGTTTACCACTTTTTTGACAATAAGTCATGGGCAATGTTGGAAAAGCCTTGGCTGACTATTGTTCTCTCTGGATTTGGCATTATAGAATTTATAATTGCCTTATTATTTTAATTATAATTTGAGTCTCCATTATAGCTGCAACCTCAAAAATGGATTTTACTACAAGTCAATTTTGATTAATAGCCATTATATTCAATTTAAAGTGATTAAGTACATGTCCTTATTTTAAAAGAAGAGGGTTATTTGAATCAAAAAGTAACATGATGGAAACTGTGCATTTTGTACTGTGATAGTGCAGAATCCTGTGCTCATCTCATTACATTTTTTGTCACAAATCACTCTGTTTTGTCATCTTTACCATCACTGTTGCTGCTAGGCTGACAAAATTTGCCTTCTATTTGACAATAAGGAGACAGCATTTAACTGGTGAGTGGTACAAATTTCCAACCCTGACTGACATTGTGTCAAACATCACTCACGAACATTAGACTGAAAAAATACACAACTGAAATCAGGTGCAAATATATATATACAGATTTGAACATATCAGACAGTCAGAAGTCACTCATAATCACAAAAGTAATATTTCTCTTTCAAACGGTCACTGAATTGAGGAACCCTGGACATTTAAATCATCTGTAATATTTCCTAGTAATTTTATCATTTATTTTTGGTGGAAACTAATAGTTTCCTTGCCCTGTGATTCATAGTTTTGTGTAACTTGTGGTTTGTAAACGATGTGTCATATTTAATGTCACTTAGTAGTTGGCTGTAAAACAAATCAACCCACAGATACAATTAAGGTGACCTGAACCTGAACTTTAGTAGCGCTGATGCCTCACAGCATGAAGGCTGATGATACAATTGTGGCTGGATTTTCATTCGAGTTTCCTCGACTTCGGCAGACCAAAAACATGCTTGTTAGATTATCTGGTTACACTGAATTACTTGAAGTTGTGTGTGTGCCTGGTTCTCTGTCACTATATGTCAGCCTTGTGAGTGGCTGGCAACCAGATCAGGTTGTACCCTGCCACTCGCCCAGTGACAGCTGAGATATAGTTGAGCTCCCATGACATTTAATGGTATAAAGGACAAAACTAATTAAAGGATGTTGGGTGAATGCAGACTGATCACTCCAGTCTTAAACTTCCTGTTTTTCCTTTAAGTTTGTTTTAGAGATCATGGCGATCTGATTAGTGTAGAAGAGTAGTGGTGTCAGGCAGTAAAGAAAAATAATTAATCAATAATCTGAGGTTTTAAAAATGGAACCACCAGGATTTGTGACTCAAGTGTCCACTTGAGTCAGACAGCAGAAGCACCAGTATTCACACTTCATTTTAAAAATCAATTTTCATGATGAAGATAAACCTGCTTAAAGCCTGATTCAAGAATACACTTTGGTTGTAATAGTTTGTGTTTATGTGTCCTTACAATTATTTGAGTTATGCACATAAAAGTACGACTGGCTATGACTACAGGACAGCAAACTATAGCTGACTGTCAGGAGGCCTGAGACATGCCTTAACTCCACCGCTTTGTTATTTGGTTCATCTAAATTTAGTGTGTGATAGCATTTTTAACATGGCCACTGCAACAGATCCTTAAAAGACCCTCAGAGAAACATTAGCTTTTGTCATTCATGCTAATTCAGACACACATATGGTGAGTGCCTGATGTCTCTGACATGTGACAACAGTATCAACCCCCACCCTCTGGATCCATATAAATATATATATAACTTTATTTAACCAGATTAGCCTCATTTAGATTAAAAATCTCATTTGCAATAGAGTCCTGTCCAAGACAGGCAGTAGCACATTTACAAGGTTACAGACAAAATAAAAGACAACCTCCTAAGTCATTGTTTCACTGCTTCCCCAATGATGCTGACAAACATTTTTTGGAATAAATTTTAAACAGGAAATTATAACTTTTTTGCACAACTTAACTGACAACATCAGAGACATTTTCAACTATGTTCTCTCTTTCTGAAAATGTCTATATTTTCTCAGAATTGTGGGTCTATTTCAACACTATTTTTGACATTTCAGCCTTTTCCTCAATTGTTTTACCTTGATTTACAAAACTGTGAGCCTTTCTAACTATTCATCCATTAGGTGTACCACTTACCCCTTTCCAGACTGAGCCTATCCCAGCTGACATTGGGCAAAATGTGGGGTGGACCAGTTACTAGCCAATCACAGTGCCACATAGAGAGACAGAGGAGCATTCATACACGTCACACACGCCATACCTAAGACCAGTTTGGAGTCACCAGTTAATATAATGAGCATGTTTATGTGGTTTATGGGATGAAGCTAGATTCCCTGTCGAGAACCCATGCACGACAGGGAGAAAATGCAAAGTTGACACAAAGGCCCTGAATGACAAAGGTTTGAACCTGTAACCTTCTTTCTGTGCATACGGGGACCTATCAACTTCAGTTTGTTTTCTGAAAATTAATTTAATTACTGACACTAAATTTGAGGTATATGTAACTTTATTCTCGGTATTCCTACCCTTTTCTCTACATTTTGACTTTTTAATTTTTCAATTTTAATTTTAACCTTAATTCCAACTCTTGTAACAAAACTGTAGGCCCATTTTCAATGTCTTTCTTGAAATCTTAAACTTTTACTCAATATGTTGACTGTATTGATTAAACTACGGGTCGACACCAACATTAGTTTTGAGACTTTGAGACAAACCTTAATGTTGTGACTTTGTTCCTGACCCTATCTATCATTTTGGTCCATTCATTCAGAGAGCAAAATAATCAAGCTGGTTAGAACGATGTAGTGACGATGAACAGCTTGAAATTACAATAACAGAATAGTTTGCTATGATAAGATAGTAACAATCAGCTGTAGGACCACAGTTTTGTTTCTAAGGAGGGCACGATGGCCTTGTTGCACAATGAGACCTAAAACAAGTTGAACACTGCAGTGTAACGGTCACATGCGACAGTGGCATTGATGCAGGAAGTTATGCAAACAGGATAAAGAGATAATGAAAGGAAATGCAAAGCTATGGGCATAAAAGAAAGACTGATAACAAAGAAAGAAAACTTTAAGAAGAAACAGAAAAAGAACTGACCAAACAAAACTATCAAAATTAAATTCACAGTAATAAATAGAATCTGTTCTTGGAAAATACTCCTGTATCTGCCATGTTGGATTTGCTTGATGGGGGTGTGTGCTGTGACACATTCAATCATTGAGAGATTAGGTGATGAAATACATTTGGGTATGTTGTAATGTTACGCATTAGCATGTGGAGAAAGCTATTGAGTCTGTGCAGACCTGCTGATGTTGAGTAAGATTACAACAAGACCACAGCACTGATAAATCCTCAATGAGGGAAAGCCTGTGGATGCACAGGTATGGAGTCATTTTAATAAATTAGTGTTTGTAATATACTCGTGCAGCAGCCAGCTGGGCATTTATAAAGGCTTGTACCTACATATAAAAGTTTGTATACGTAGTTACAATATGGTATGCTGTGTAACATAATGTTAAAAGAGGTTATAATCAATATACAACCACTAATAATAACTAATAAAAGCTCAGAAATGTAAATTAAAAAGCACACACCTCATTCTTGAACTTATCACTTTAAGAACCAATGCAATCTGCACTTCTGAATGAGCAACAATCCAACACAATAACAAAACTCTGTCTACTCATAAGTAGGGCTGGATGATTATGGTAAAAATAAGAATCCAGATTATTTTAATTTATATTGAAACCACAATATACACAATTATTCATTTATTTAAAAACTTTAGCATTGATTTAACACAACTTTAAAGAACCAGTGAGTGGCACATACAGTTTTATTGATCCACATAAGTCACACACACTCACTGTGGCTGCACGAGGAACACAGAAGCGCTATGAAGCGCAGGAACTTGCATACACGGCACTCCACACTGTGTGGCATATTAATCATTTTTCTTCTTTTATAATGTTTTTGTGATTGTCAGATGGCAAAATTAAAATCACGATCACAATTCAATTAAATGTCCAGCCCTACTCATAAGGACCTTACGATGTGATTAAGCTATACTCCAGTGACTACATAGACTTTGTATTAGGATTCCTTGGTTACATATACTTGAAATGTTAAGATTGGACTTTCAGTCTCACCGTCTCCCTCTCAGTATGCTGACTTTCTGTGGGATAGTTTGTTTGTTTGTTCAGTTAAAAGATAAAAGTATAGTAGTGCTTTAGTTGTGAGTCTGAATTTCATTAATTTTATGCATGATTTATCCAGAAAAGAAAATAATGTATATGTGTGTATGTTTTTTCAAGTTGAAATATTAAAACATCAAAAATTAAATAGACATCATATGTTGTGCCTAACTTTATACATAAACTAATGCATTAGATTGAGGTGTTTTAATCATCATGGGTTTAAAGAAGTTCATAATGACAAACAGCATTAAAGTTTTTATTACATGAGTTCAAATTACAGTGTTTAAGGTAACCTTGAAAAGCAGTTGGATTTGACATTTTTCATGTCTGTCTGTAAGAACCACCTTGAGAAGCTTCAGACTGGTTCTCTTGTTCCTGGTCAGGAAATGAGGCCAATCACAGAAAGAAGCAGTGGCTACACGAGGGCCAACTATGCAGAGAGGGAGAGGCGGCTGCAAATCTTTTACAGTGGCCATTCATCCTGTCACCACCAGAGTTTTTCTCAAGCTATGCTCTCTCTTTGCCCAGATGGATCAGAAAAATGTATCTCTTGGATATGCTACACAGTCCATCTGGTGCGTTGGGTTAAATCTGAGGTTCATGAATAGATTCATGGCTTCATGTTTTTTTTTTCCTTCTCTTTGCCATGTCTAGCTTTAACCGAAGTCACAAGGAGTGGTCACTTAGTATTTAAAAAAAAAAAGTGTTTTAAGAAGAAAAAAAAATGCTGTAACATCGCAAGGGTCTAACCTCGAAATAATTTATGTTCAGCTGAGACAATTTTCATGAGGACAGATTTATGATCTGGGTGTCCATGGGTTTCATGGAGTGCTTAAGATAACACTTGTTATGAATTGGCCATGCACAAATAAAAGATTGACTAAAGTATGAACTGACATTCGGCTTGTCTCCAGTTAATATAATATAATGTAGATCTGGGATGGTCGTGTACTAAGCTTGGGGACACATGGAGCCTGTCAACTGCAAATATCACTGAACTAAAAACATTAAAAAGACACACAATATAACTATGATGAATTTCATGTAATGGCAGCACTCTGATGTCATATTTATAGACTAGATGCATCTCTAAATCAATAACACACATCTTTGATAATGTCTTAAGAGTTTGTGTTTTCTTCTTCACAAGAAATGTATAGATGTAATTTGCTGTAATTAACACAAAAGTCTTAAATGTCAGATAATCAAATGCACTGACCTCTTACTCTTAGTTTACTGAGAAAGTATATTGAAATACCTTTAAATATGTTTTGAACCCATTAAATTCAGACGTACTAATAAAAGTTTAAAGATAAAAAATAACACTTCACGTTCGTTATTTTAGTTAGACTACTTCCATTATGGCTGCCTCACGGAAAGAATCCTTCAGTTTGTAAAATCTCGACCCTCTGTAGGTGAGAGTAACAATGTGGACCTCTTGGTAACCACAGAGGCCCATCCCTGACATAGATGATGTAAAACATTAAGAAATTTTTAAGCAAGTGCAGACAGAGCTTGCAGTTTGTTTCAAAAGACAAACCACAGGTAGTATTTGTAACAACATGCAACAGGAGGCTCATTTACAACAGAAATCAAATTGATAATCAAATTCAACATTTGACTAACACCTTAGCTGTAGTATGTTATCATGCACCATTTCCTGGTCCTCTGCGCTCTCTAGTCTTTGCTTAAACTTTACCTTCACCACATTACTGTTTCCTCATCCTTCCTCTCTTTCACAGAACACAAATAAACTTAGAGACTTGCTCAAGTTCAAGTTCAAACTTGCCACCAGCAGCCCTGTCTCCCACTCTTTCTCTCTTAGTCACGTCCTGAAGCGCTCAACTCCCACTGCCAGCCTCTGGCCTTGCCAGATCGGAAAAATACAGAATTGCCACTCTGTGTCTCGTAAAGAGCATGCTCTCATTCATTAAGAGGTGTCTAGAGCTCAGGAGAAAACAAACAATGGCAAAATAGAGACACTATTTCCTCAGGAAACCTGACAGACAGAAACAAGACTGATCAGACGAGAAGGCTTAAGAGGAGTCTGGCAAAATAAATTACACACCTCTAAAACAGCAACCCAAGCTTGTGCAGTGAGAGGAGTGAGAAATAATCATGTTTACCTTATCATCCTCCATACGCTCCATCTTTGCTGCTGCAGGGAAGATTCAGTGGATCTGAACAGCAGATAGTCTGGGAAACTGTAAGTACGCTTTTAGCTGAAGCCTCCCAAACTGAGCTGTCGTATTGTCCTTATGAAGAAGCACCTTCAGCAGACAACCTGGAAAATCAACAAACACAATAGAAATATGTTGTGGTCTTAAAGAGCATACTAATATTTCAGTAAAATCATGTTTTCAGAATCTGTGACTCAAAAAGTGTCCTATAGATCATAACAACAAAAAACTACAGCTAATATCACCAAACAACCTTACATACCTCGTGGATTTGGATGTTGTAGATCACTCTGTAGCAGCTGGGACACTTTTCTACACTCACTGAGTTCACCAGGCGTCAGAGCCCAAAAAGATATCAAACCCCTCCCTCTGGTAATAAACCCTCCTCTTTCTGCTCTCTCCAATTAAAACTAAAAACGATAGAGGTGATGTAACTCCCTCTTTTTAACTACATTACAGTCATTGTGATTATTTTTGTATCAATGTGAGCTGAAAAACAGCCTCTGACCTGGCTGTAGAAAATGTAATAACCCACAAAACTGTTGGATGGAGCTGCAGGTGAAGATCAAGCCTCCACACATTTTTCAAGATTGCTTCATTTTCATCAGATATTCCACATCACTTTTCTCTCAGTGTAGCAGTGCATGGTTTGAGGTCTGCTCGGCTTCTCTCATCCTCATTTTTGTTTCAATATCACTAAAGACACAGCTCAAACTTTGCCAAATAATGTTAAGGCTAATATCCTGTTTTAATATATGACTGAGTATAGCATTGGCAGAGTTTTATGATTTAAGTTTGATATTGTTTTCAGTAAAAGGCTGCCCTGATGTGTCCTGAAATGTAAAGATGAATAAGCACTTAGCGCCTACGGTAAACACAAGTGTGTGGGATCTTTAAGGGTTTTCCTACATGAATTACTTCATTCATGAGTTTTAAAGCTTGTTCGTGTCTTACAAAAGGCTAAAAAAAACCATGGCCAGATGTTAATCTTATCGTTGACACAACCACAACAACTGACTTGATCAGCTGAAAAAGCTGACATGACATTATACTTTGACAGATTGTGTTTACGCTTCAAAACTCATGAGCTGTTTTTATTTGTGCAAATTTTTTTGATGAAAAAAACCCCATTTAATTCTTGTTTACAGGTACATAGGTACATATGCATTGGTTTAACATCAGTTTCTGCCAGTATTGTCCCTTTCAGCAAACATCAGCCATCAGCAAACTAATGTAGGATGACCAGGTATCAGTAGCATTTTTTGTTGTGTTGTATCAATTGGATGCTGGTGTCAAGCAAAACTAACTACTTAGTAAGAGACTCTTGTTGGTTAGAGGAAGCAAACTGTTGGACAATCTAATATGATCAAACATGAGATGAAATGTGGGTTTGCTGGAAGAAATACACCCAACGAAGAGAAAACATCAGCAGCATCAATAGAAGTAGTTAGCAGTATAGCCATGACAAACATCTGTATATCCTACTGGTAAGCCCTTTAATTATTATGATTAAGCTAACAGTAATAATGTACACACAGAGCAATGTGCTCCCCAGCTGGCCCCACGTGCTCCATTCTCATTGATATAATTCTTCTGATCAGAACAAATGGGTGGTCAAAGTTCAAAAGTGAAACATCATCAGCTTGAAACAGTAAAGTGGACAGGGTCTTGATTTTTTCCACTACAGAGCAAATATATTTAGCAATAATGCAAAAACCAAAACCTTTTTGAGTTAAGGCCCATAAAAAGACATCCTCACTACACCTCCCTATGCCCTTTGATATTGGTGTCAGTATTGAGTTACCATTCCAGGTATTTTGCTCAAACAATGCTGGCATTACCTCTTCCTGGGTAAACACGTTTCACCAATATCGATGTTAGACAGGTATTTAGAAGTTTAAAAGCTAAAATTTAATGAATTGTTCCAATTAACGGCTACAAAGTGCCCAAATTTGATGACCAGAGAAGTAGGCCTCAAAATATTGACTATGCTGTTTAGAATAATAGCATAACAGAATAAACAAAGTCATGGATGTATCAGTGTCTACTTGGTACTTCAGTATTAAACTTGACAAACAACCCAAAGCAATCAGAAAAACATAACACAAATATCAATCTGACCATATTTTCTCCTCTGTGGTCATATAACTCTTCTTTGACATTTCTTTCGTTGAGGATTAAAAACACTATAATGTGTTGTGTTTTTCATAGGTATGCACAATATTATAATAATATAATAATATATTATAGGCAGATGTTGGCTTAAACTGTTGAATATCGGTATTGACAGATATTAGTAGCCTATTTTGCAGATATTTACAGCCATAACAATCCGTCTTATCGGCTGTGATATCCGCAGAATAAAGAATTGTACCATGATGCTTCACTTGATCATCAGGTGGGTGCATTTAAAACTAAACAAGAGTTTAATTTTTTCAAGAGGAAAACGTTTTTTTTTTCTTTTCTTACAGACTGTCACACTGAGAGAAACAAATCAGCTTCCGTATAAACTTTTGGTCTTGCTGAAAAATATTGGTATAAGTGAGAATGATGCGGCAGAAGTCCACATCCCTTTTTTACACTAATATAGTACAATACACTAGTTCTCATGACTATTAAGCGATAAAGGAATTAAGTATTTCATTTTCAAATGTTGAGGCAACAGGTACGCGCACCGGCGAATTCATTTCTGAACAAAAAAAAAGTTTGTTTACCGTGATTTGTGTATCCAACAAACCAGTTTGCTCCTTCTCTGATGTTTGTAATGTTCAGTCCTCCTTTTATCTCTGTTATCAAAATAACTGGTACATCTTTCACAGCACGTTTCAGAGCTGTACTCTTCTCTGACTCATGCTTGGAAGCTCCCCTCGTGCGTAAAAAGACGCACGCAAACCTTCCCATCCGGCCGAGTCATTTCGGGTTAACTCGTCTGTCGCCGTCAATTTTGTAGAAGCTGCGCAAGAGCACTTCTGCTCATCTGATTGAGGAGGAGGGCGACGTGCCCTGGCGTACGTTCAGCACAGTACGGACCAGCGATGGTGAACAAACGGTGCCGGTGAAAGGAGTCTCTGTGCTGCTGCCGGCCCATCGGGCGGCCACCGGGGGCGACAGAACAAAAGGCGATGTGCACGTAGCTCCGATACAAAGCCTGGTCATGCAGAAATCATGAGACCGGCTCAGTGGGTGGCAAACAAACGAGAAGCCCTCTTAATTCTTTATAAACTATGTCTAAGCTATACAGCCCACGTAAATCCCGGTCAGGAATCTGACAGGTTTTCCAGAAATACGAGAGGCCCGGGGTTGCTGTTAAATCCACTTCAGCAGGCTGACATGCTTATGTTGTGATTCTTATGGCAACTTTGAACATTTTGATGGATGTTGATTTACAGGTGTGTGGAGAGGATTTAAGAGATGAGTCATTATAAGTTCAAACCTTTTACATTTTGTAGCTTAACTGTCTTGAAATATGAGGAGACAAAGGAACATGGCAATAGACAGAGAAAATGAACAATATAAGAGTTAAACTCCTTATGGGCCCACAACACAAAGTGGTGTTTTCACTCTTTTCAGAGTCAGTGCTTATCTCCCATCAAGTGCAATGGTTACTTCCTTTTGGAGTTAAAATTTCAAACTTTGCAATTCTACAATGTGATGTTTGATCAGCTCTTCTATAAAGTGCTCTCAGAGTATACTTTAACGACTCAGTTACAGCATTAAGAATATTAACACTGCACATTTTAATTACTTCTGTACTTATTTACTGTAGCTGAAATAAAGACACCATGTCTGGTTTGAGCACAAACATTTGAAGAAATAAACATTTGCAGTTGTCATGACCTGTGGCATATGGGGCAGACAGGTTAATTGACTATGGAAGAGTCACTGACAGAACCAGACGTCAGAGTTAAGGATCACACAGTGACACCCATGCTTTTGATATACTTAACATTCATACATTTGTATTCGACGCCAAATCTTTTTCAACATTTTTAGGCTTTGACTCCATCCAGAGGAGAATTAACTATGCACTTGCTTAAATTTAGCCAACACCAACATTTCAACTCTTGTGAACACTCCAGAGAAAATGTCTTCCCAGTGGTTAAACAGTCTTTTTTCTAGGCAGCTATCAGATTTAATTTGTAACCATTTAGGGTCTAAATACTGTCTGTTAAACTTTGTAAATCTTAAATGAAATACACCTTACACGGCAGAGATCAGATAGATCATACCATATATGCTGTTCGGAGGAACACCCCACTTAAAAAGCACTGTTTATGAGTCAAATAGACCAAAATAAGATGGTCTTTTCCTTCTTTTGATTTAAATTGCCTGAACTATAGCAGGGTGATATTGTCATAAGAACTCAAGCACACAATACTACACTTAAATAATTTACATTTTCTTTTCATCAATCTTTAACATTTCTCCAGTTTAACTTCTCATTTATTCTTCTGGGTTCAGTCCTTGGCTTTATTGCTTTCTCTATTTTCTTGTTTCTTGTTATTCTCATCAATCATCTTAATTTTAATGTTATTTTACTGAAGCTATTTTGGTGTGTCTTCAAATCCTTCTTGACACCTTACCAAAATCTTTTATGTGTATTTGTAAATATGTTTTGCGCCCTGGTAAATCATTTTGAACAGCAACCATAAATTTGTAGGAATTGTGCAATATGATTAAAATTTGGTTGACTGACCATGGAGCTTTTAAAAGAAAATCCCATGACAAAGATATCAACGCGTGATACATTTGACAGCTTGATTTAGACAGCTCCAGAAGAAGGGACATGTCTAAGCTGCCACAGTAAACAGTAGAGCACAGTGCTCAAAAGCTGAAGCCACCTCAACTTCTTGTGTGGTCAGACACAGCTCAAGAGAATTTGCACCAAGATTGTTTTTACGCGTCTGGGAGAGTTGGTCCATTATAAGTGAATGTCTTTAATTAAACACAGTAATTGAGCTGATTGGGATTAGATATTCCTTTAATAGTCCCACAGGGAAAAACTCCAAAGGAGAGAGAGGTTTGAGGTTGGTACTCGGGCACAATGTACCATGAAAATAGTAATGGGTGAACATTACTCACTGCAGATCATCACAGGACACAACATCGACTTATTCAAGACTGGTTTAGTTCCCAGAGTGCAGTCCAGCTTGTTCAGGCAGAAGCAACAATTCAAGGGAAATGTCAAGTTCTGCACAGGGGTCAGCAGGGAGCAAAGGGGTTTGCAGTCATGCCAGAATCAAATATCTGAGTGGATATTTAGTCAAGAAACATTTAGAATATATTCTAATGACGTTGGGACTTTTTTCATAGCTAATATGCTATAGCTAAATATCTTCCCCTGGGATGGGCAACTTCGGTTAGAAAGAGGGCCACATTGGCATTATCATGATTTGAAGAGGCCTATCTATGTGCAGTCTCTTGTAATTCAACAAATGGGGTAATTTCAGGGTCATAATTTGTATTTATTGTCAAGAACAGTTGCACATTCTAGGAGTTTGACTAAATTGGTGCAAAAACAGTCAATATATAATTAAAGTAATAGAAATTAAGAGTCAGGAGGAATAAGAGCAAATGTCACAACAGGTAGAGAATATTGCAAAATTGACACTGGTATGTATAAAAACTTAATGTACCAGATATAATAAGTAAGTAGACGGAAAAAGAACCAAAAGCATCCCATCAATATATTCAGAAGACTCCTGTAGCTGTCATAAGAAGCTATTCAACGACATTTATTTACATGTATAAAGAAACCTAAATACAAGAAGGAACGTGTAATCTGATGAACTGAGTCTTGAATCCAAGGTCATTTCAGCTACTTTTGATAGAAGGTACAAAGTATTTTCTGATAATTAATTTATGCTGTACAGACAATCATTAACAAATGGATAAAGATGTTTTACAGGGATAAATACAGCTATATCTTCTTGAAAATATCACTATTTTTGATGTGTTCAGTGCAGATTTGGTCAGGATTTCTTCATGTGAATCCATTTTTTTGACATTTTGAATTGCATGACTGGCCACATTGCGGGAGAAGAAGGGCTGAACTTTCAGATCTTGCCTGATAACATCTGATGGATGAAATAACATGGAAGAACTGAGCACACAAGAACTGTCTAACCTTGCACAGCTTGACCAAAACTACTAGAATAACAAATATCAGTCCTCTCAATTTATTATTATCATCAAATTTTTATCTAAGTTCTTTCGTCTCTATGTGTTTCTGCATCTTACACCCCCAACATGCCTGTGGCTTATGGTTGTTCTACATCAGTCTGTTTCCTGCCTGCATAACAGAGGGTTTTTGTGCCACTGCAACTCGTGAAATGTTGCAAAGTGCTTTACTCTTGTTGGAATTCTGTGGAGTCTGAATCTCTAAAATAACATTTTATCACAGAGAAGAGTTTGTCTGCTTTTTCTGTTATAGTTATTATTTGAACCTTTAGAAATAATGATTGATTAACTGATGACTGGTGGATTATTTTACAAAGCTGTCAGTTGTATACATTTGGAGTAATGCTGTTGATACATTTCATCGGACTTCATCAGATTCTCTGATGCAACTTATTTTTTAACAGTGACATACATTAAAATCTCTGTCGCAGTTGGGCGGCTTCCTTACTGTAAGCTAGAAGTCTGAAGAAGCATGACGGAATAAGACTTGAGTCAGTAGAAAAGGGGAACTTTTTGAGAGGAAGAGACGTGCTGCTGCTCAGGTTCAGGTCTTAAAACATTCTGCATTCTTGACTAACGTCTCTCTAAGTCACTGCCCTAACACCTTATATGAATCTTTTGAACTTTCACCGGAACTGCAGCATCCCCTCTGGTGACCTGGACTTTGTGAGCAAATCAAATTATGAAATCTAACACATACACACAAAGAGATAGAGAATGACCTAAAAAGAGAGAAAAATGAGGGGAAGAAAGAAGAGAAAGGTGGTTTCATACGCTCCCCCTCTGTCACTCTGTCACGTACACACAACAAACCCCTTTTGCCACAGACCAAAATATGTGTGTGTGAGAGAGTGTTTCCAGTAATAGAGCATGGTTAAATAGAAATAAACATTTTGCTTAATATATATGATAATACAGCTGGTTTTATTGCTGACTGTAACACCCTGTGGGATGAAGGAGAGTATATCATATCTATTTTGCTCTGCTCACTATTTTCCCATCTTTTTTTTTGTACAATCTACTCTACAGCTGATTAAGAAATAATACAAACTGTAAACAGACACAAATTAGGAAGTTAAAACCATATTTCACTTGTTTCCCTATATATTTGCTGTTATTTAGGAACATTCATGTTATTTTTTTTCCTTTTTTATTACATCCAGTCAAACAGAGATAAGTTATTTTATATTAAAAGTCACTTTTTCTGACGCTGGTCCACCTAAAATTCCTGCGTAGGATTAACCCAGATACAGTATGTGATTTTGGCATGCTTATAAACTCCTCTGTCTCAGCCTTGCACAGAATCAGTTTTTAAAGTGTAAATCCACAAGCTGGGTCTGACCACGCCTTTTTTTTTTTCCCAAGTATGTTTTTTGAGCTTTTACAATGCAAAAAGTCCACAAAGTGAAAACAAAAGGAGAAACATGAAACAGTGCTCACATTTTCATATTTTTCTCTCCAATTCAATCCCCCCACCCCCCACCCTGATGCCACCTGTGGTTAGGCAATAAAACAAAAAACAAACAAAAAATAAATAAAAAAATACATGAAAGGGCAATCAAATCAGAATAATACATGAATGAATAAACAAAATCATATAGTATAAATAGAAATAAAGATAAATAAAGACACTATCAATTTAGCCAAAAAGAGTTACACTATAAGTCCAAAGGACTTAGGTAATTAATTTATTTGGTGCAATGTCAAGTGAGTCTATAATAGAGGCCAAGGGGTTCCAAGTTTTATCAAATTTCTTCAAGGAGCCGCTAAGAGAAAATCTTAGCCTCTCCAATCTCAAATTATTGACCTCGCCTTTTTTAAAGAGGACGCCGTTTTGGCTGTACAGCGTTGTGCTCTTACGTTTACAGCTGCTGCCTTGATGCACCTTGGCAAGTTTCATCTGCTGCGTCAGGCTGGGGGAGTGTCAAAGGCGTACAGTTTCTAAAGGTGTACCTGTTAATAGAGGGAGAGGAGACATTTTTACAAAACACAGTGCAAGCAAAAAAATAATGTCAGCGCTTAGTGCCAAGCAAAAAAACATTTATTGTACATGTCTATTTTGTAATATTAAATGATGTATGGTTTGTTAATGCATTTATGATGTCATTTGTTACAGCACTGATGGTAGTATTTACATTTGTGTTTTTGTCAATAGCGATAGTTTGTCTCACACCACTTGGTTGTAAAAACAGAGGTGGGTCTCCATATTAGTTCATGTCTGATAAAGGACTAAGATCCAAAAGATCACATCTGTGGAGTTTGTCTTCTTTCAGTTTACTTTGGTGCAGCTTCTGGTTTGCTGATCTTTTTTTATCTTAATGTACTTAAAAAGTAGGTTTCCAATAACATGAGACCTTTAAAACACCAGTCACAGTAAGCCATAGATAAAGAAAAGTTAAATCATCAAATTATTTTAGCAATTCATGTGTTTCTCTTGAATTCAGCACTTAGGTTCTGATCAGTACTGGATCAGGTAATGTCTCTGCTTATCTTTTTTGCTTGGGTTTGACAATGCTTAACTGTAATCCTCTTCTAAGATTTTGTGGATGATAAAATGCTAAAGGAAGAGAACATTTCTGAAGCATTTGGCCCTAGCACACATTTGAATTTGTTGCAACAGTGCCATCTTGTGTTTTTGCATTCACATACTCATGCTGAAACCTAAACCCTGATCCACTGCACTTCCTCTTTGTCCTTAAACCTCTCTGTGTCACTCACTCACTAGCTTTTACGTTATCAAGTGTACTCCATGACTTAAGATTTTTAGTCAATTAGGTTTGTGCTATGTAGAAAAGGCAGCCTGTATTTGTCTGTCACAACCTGGAAACTATGTTATTTAGTCTTCAAGTCAACACAGGACTGGAGGACACATCCCTCCTGGCAAGTCAAGACAAATCAAAGTAGGTGAAAGATGTGATGAGCTGATGATAAACAGAAAGGTTACAACTGTGCAGTGACTGCCGATGAGCCAACATTTTACTCTTTGTGCAAACTGGTATGACTTGTTTGATAAATCCAGTGTTTACTTATTGTACTGGACAATATTGGAGGTTAAAAAAGGAAAATACATTATGGTATATTTGTTTAACTGATACAACACAGATGAACGAAACTGGTAAGCAAACACTCATGAGGTACACCTTGATAGTACCAGGTTGGACCTCAGAGCCTACATTCTTTGTGACATTGACCCAACATGGATTTTGATCTTTGATGGCATGATAGCAACACACAGTTGCTAAAGACTTGTCAGCTGCACATCCATTTTGATTTCCCATTACAACACATCCCAAAGGTGCTCTGTTTGTTTTGGCTCTGTTGACCATGGAGGTCACTGGAATACAGTGAACTCATTAAGGTAAAAAAAAAAAAACAGTTTAAGTTTATTTAACTCTTGTATGATGTTCAGGTCTGTGGGACCCGTGTTCATTATTTATTAGACTCACTGACCTTGGCTCATTCTTCATGAAGATTATATATCAGAACACATTTCCAATGACCACACACTGTACACCCCCCCTACACATTTATTTTACGTACAGGATGTTTGGATCTACTGGACTCAGAGCAAAAAAGTATAGAAATTGTAGGTCCTGTATACCTTCACTCTGTCCTCCTCCCTTCAGGACCTGTTGTTACTGTGGGAGTGTGCATGTCTGTGTGTGTGTATGTGGGTGTATGTGTCTGTGTGTGTGCACCTGCCATTCCCGCACAAGGTAGCAAAATTGCTGCAAAATTTAGGCACAGACACATCTATTTTTACATTTATGCACAGTTTTCCATCTGTCTTGCTAGAATTGATCCTTTTTTTCTAATACCATTTCCCCACTTAAATTAGCAGGTGAACAAGTTTTTACCAACGTGGCTATACTCGCCAACAGTCAGCAAGTGATTCTTTTCCCACAGCCAGCAGACCTGGGTCTAATCGTCAGCAGATGAGCTGTGTGGCTGTTTTTTTCCCCTCTGGCGCATAAGGTCATCATCAGCAGACTGAAATACAGCCATGCAAACAACTGAAAGGAGAAGCCATTGAAGCCATGGACAGGGTTGTCAACTGTCTTCCATACTTTGTACTTTCGTCCCTCTTTCAAAACATGTACACATGACATTTGAGTGCTGATGATATGCCCCAAGTTTTGGGCTAATTATTATGCCATAGGCATGTTATGCCAACATCATCCCGTCAACTAGTGAGTTGACCCGGGTGTGATGTTCCCACTGGAGCCGATCGGAGGCGAGCTGATAATAACCCGTGTCCCTTGCAGGATCAGTCAACCTGGATCCGAATGCCAATTAGGTTCTTTCCCACTGCTGACAGAAGCTGATTGTTACTGTGTATAAACAGGTTTTTTAGCCAGTGGAAAAGGGGTACAATACTCAACCACAGCTGCAAATAGGGGATGGGAAACATAGTATGTAGCTTTGCCAGTCTAGTTTCTTTCCATTAACAAGCAGGGAATGGGTTCACCTAATAATGGTGGCGTAAGTGTAATTTAGCAAACACATCTTTGTAAACATCAATGTAAAGGAAAGTACATTTAAAATCATCTAAAATTACTTTTCCCATGTTATGTTTAGCTTACTTACAAAGATGGTCAGTTTAATAAAAAAAAAAATGTGATGGATGAATCACAGCCACATCCAAATAATAATAAATGCAGGAACAGGATGAGTGACTAGATTACTTTGAATAATTTTTGTCATTAAAAAAGCTGTTCAACAGTGCCACCAAGAGGTAAAAATTGATTCATGTCCCAACAAGGGCCTTTGTTTTTAACAATACTGCCACCCTGTGGAATTACTGCTGATTTTTATAGCTTTTACAGACCCGAGTGTGTTAGAAGTATTGTCAGAAGTCACGTGTACAACTCTATAATTAAATATATGAAGACACCTGGAAGTCATGTTTATTTAAAGACAGTACAGGGTGATTGAAAACCTTACAACTCACTGAGAAGTTCTCAAGCCGAGAACTGTTTGTCTCCAGTAACTAATAAAGTAGAAATTAAAACCAAGACCTAGAACCAGAGAAATTGTAAGGTCTATCGTGCACACAGCCCATGCTGTGAAGTGTACACATCCTACCTATATCTAAAGTAATATGGAAATTCCTGCCTGCAATCTGAGTGAGATATGGTATGCTTTTACAGTCTGAGTATTGAAAGAAGATATCAAACACGCACGCTCCTTGGTGAGTGCTGGGAAAAAAAAGGCTAAACAAAATGAGGCAAAGAGACCCATACAGCAAAAATTCCCTAAGAAGGATTTTACTCATCGACAAGTGCAGTTTTAAGTAAGCCGATCTCTTTCTCCTTGCTTCTATCGTCTGTGTTTCTCCAGATTCCTTCTAAGATTACACCAAGGATTGACCTGACTGACCTGTGAACTGTAGGCAAAAAGAAATTGGGACAGATTGATGTTAATGAGTGAGATGTGGTTTGTGGAAATGCTTTATAAATCCATTCCTTTTGACCAAGTAAAGCACACAATGAAAAAAATCATTTTTAAAATCCAAACTGTGTTTATTGGTTCAACACCAAAAGTAGTTTACAACTGACAAGGAAAAACAAACTTTTGACCTTAAGATACAGGTGAAAAAGTTGTGCGTGTTTATGATTTAAGTTAAAACCAGTTAACATCCTGATGATGTGTAAGCTGTTTAGATGTCCTTAGGCACACAACTGAGTTGAGGGTGTAGTAACAGAATGTCCTGAAGTGGACGGTCCTGATCAACAATGCTTAACGATTTAGATCTTTCCAGGGAAACTTCCGCTCTCAACCTGCTCGTCCCATTTGGCAACCTGTTGAGAAAATTAAAGACAATAAAAGCTTGAATGAGAATAGATTCAAGCTCAAGTTCCGTTGATCACTGACTTAGGACAAATGAGTTTGTGGAAATTACCTAAAAAAAAATCTCAAGACAATAACAGGCTACATTACAAACTTCTCTTGTTGAAAGGAATGAAACACTAGCTATGTTTACATGTGCAATTTTTCTTTATTCTGACTGAAATCATTCAGATTGGCTTTTCTGATGCTCTGTCAACACATTCTGATCGTAATGTTTAAGCACATGCATCAATCTTTTGATAAGAATAAAAGCATTTGGGCATGTACAGAGTTATCTCTACGGTTTAAGTACAAAGACAGCAGGAGCTCCTTTCTTAATGCTGAAATAAACAAAAATGCACTTCAATTTTAAATAAGTTAGGTTGGTAGTGATTCATTGTCAAAATTATTCAGCAGCACCTGGCAAACATTAAATGGGAGAATGTACTGGATTATCTTAGTAAGCGTACGCTGAAAAAGATTTTCAGGTTAAAAAGTTTTAACATTTCAGTAATATTTAAGTTTATCCCTTGATGGGAACGCTACAGGCCCTGACCACTCTGCTGCACACGCACACTGCTGTCTGCAGGTCAGCCCTCACAGAGGGACAGAAACTAGATTCCTCTGTTTGTGTTGATGACTGAGGATGTCTTCATTATTCAAAAATAAACCAAAATTGTGAGCTACAAGTATTTCCCTTTCTCTTCTCTTTAGAAAAACTGCAAACTATGTTGTGAAAAAATGGTAGTGTAAAGCATGGTGGCAGTTGATGCCGTTTGTACATTGGAAGCATTTAGAGCAGAGTTGGACCCTCCCCTCTCCTCTCCTCAGCTGCACACATCTGAGCAGCTCTTAACATGCACTCAGAACAAGAGTTTACATGAACTTATTTTAGAAAAATGATCAGCATTAACCATTCCTCTTGTTTGAAAATCTAAGATAATCAGCTCTCACAAATCAGAGTATGATCCAAGCATTTATTCGGATTCCTTGTAAACATGATTGATTTTTAGACTATTTTCTCAAAAACAAATATGTGATAGCAGCAGAAAAGACAGAGATGCTAAATGTGTTTTTCAATCTTCTTGTCAAATGCTTTTTTTATGTCCAATGGCATCAAAAATCACAAGTAACTATGTTGTGTCAAGGTAACCAATAATAATGCAACCAATAAAGAGGTGGAGAATACAACAAGAGCACAAAACAGGGAGCAGTGGAGCCAGTCAACAACAAACATGTAAAATTGTCTCTGGTTAATGAGGCATCCGAACGCAGCAAAGAAATGAGACATAAAACCTTACCCAGCTCAGGGGACAGAGGCTCTTGTAGACCCTCTGGTACCAATCACAGGGAGCCACATCCTGGTCTCTGGCTGACAGAGCCTTGTTGCACCTGTGGTAGTCTAAGGCAGCAAAAAAAACAAAGAGGTTCAAGGTTGTTCACTCGACTGTGCTCATACTCATTACATATACTCTTAAAATGTGTTGGTTGATTTAAGAGGGTGGAAACATCATAAAAATACATATGATAATCAAAGCATATTTACACCACCTGCTGGACAGTAAGCAGAGTTTTACATTGTTTACAGTACTTGCCAACAGTCCATAGTATTTTCTAATAAAATCATGGCCCTCTGTGTTGCTCCTTAATGAGGTTAATTGCTGCATGATCATATTTAAAAGCTTTTGTCAACGTAACTGGATGTTTACAATTTTGATGATCCCAGTATATTGTTTTTGTTCTTATGTCGCGTAAAGCTATACTTGTCTGTGTATTGAGACAGTGATCCTTAATATTTTTAATTACATATACTCCATTGCCAGTGCAGTTTTGAATCTGAAAATGCAAAAACAAGTTAGCATTTTAGCACTTCAGTTCACCTTACTCAAAATGTATGGAATTTTCTTTTCTTTTTTTTACATTTTTTAATAATGCCTGATATAAGGTTGATTGTGAAATCAAGCACAAAGACTTGTTTCTTTTCTACAACATAAAACGCATCTGAAATTGCCCCACTTCTGAATTCAAAAGCAGTATTGCATCTTTAAAACAGTTTGCTGACAAACTACTTTCAAGACCTACTTAAATGGTCACGGACCTTGAACAAAGACATCTAATATTCTTTTGAAAACAATATTGTTTCCAGTTTACACCGCCATGAGACCCAACTTAGTTTCACTTGAAGGACGTTCTCCTAAAGAAGAGGTAACAGCTCTACACTATCAGTGTCGTGGCAGTTTCTCAGTCTTATTGACATTGCAATTTCATAATAATCTGACAACAGCGTTTTACTCACGGAAATAACACTTACAAAATTCTAAACTAGGGTCCAGATGTTAAAGTTCTCCTGAAGGACAAAACCTCCTAATTTCCCATGTTTTTGTTACAGAGCTTATGAAACTAACTGGAAAATCCAAAGGGTTTTTGTCGAGGGAACCAGCCCATTGCTAACTTAGTATACAAAATATGTGATCACTTCACCGCCCTAAACATTCTCTAACTACAGTTTATGATTCCAGTTCACTTCAAATGTATTTTGCTTGTATTTATTTGTTTCTTTAAACAGAGCTAACTGTCAGATGATGTTCTGCTATTTCTCATGGCCATGTTGCAACTTCATCTCTAATGGTTATAGTAGTTCTGAAACACTAGGATCCTCAAAACTATATGTATTCAGCAATAACACATTATTCTACTTCTACTCTCCTATTTAGCTTACCTGCAAGTAGCAGTACCACTGTTTGAACAGTGTTTACTTTTCTTTCCTATCTTTACTGCAGGCAGTTTCATTTATCAAAGCAACACCCTGACAATATCTTAAATATCTGAATTGCATTGGCAGTAAAGCCTGGCTCTGAGTTTCTTACCCAGGTAGTTCTGGAAACAGTTGCGGGTCTGGTTGGTGTTTGGGAACCTGGCGTCAAAGGGAGCCGTCCTGTAGCCCTTAATCTTCGCCTCAATTGTGTCTGACATCTTTACGACTTTTAAATAAACTCCTTCTGAAAGAGAGCACAGACCTGGTTAATTCAGAGCTGTAACACATATATAAAACACGTTGAATATCTGTTGTCGATGACATGTCCAGTGTAACCTCTAATGTCCTGCGTGCTAGCCAAGCTAAATTTAGCATGGCGATCAAATTTATGATTAGCTTTGTTTACGACACCGAGGAAACGTCTGAATCACAGGTCTGAATGACCACCAGGAGCTAAAGAGTCAACCGGTTGACTTCCAAGACGGATACAGACATCACAAGGGTGACACGACAGCAGACACATGACATTTTAGCACAGTTTACTGAACTCAGCAGAGTTTACTGTCAGGCAGATCATGCTAACCGCTAGCTCGATGCTAAACGTAACATTAGTGAAAATAATAGTCGTGATTGTTAGCGGACACGTTTAAAAAGATCTGGCTTTACGCAAAATTAAAGGATTGAAGACAACGAAGATTACGACAAATGGAAAGTTCTGTTAAAAGGAAAAGCAATCCAGGAGAAAAAGTAGCTCACCTTGGGCGCTTCTCGCTGTGTCCTAGGTTCTAGCTGAAGAGACGTCCTTCCTGGAGACGCAAAGGACTCTGGGATTTCAGAGGAAAGCAGCTATATGACGTCATGCGTTTATTTTTTTACGACATTTATTTCAGGTTTTTGATTTCACAAACATGAACAAACGTAAGTAGATATATCAGGGTTCCCACACTTTTTGTGTCCTTTTCCATAGTTGCAGCCTACCTTACATTTTATTCATTTACCCAGATTGCTATAGTTATGTTTATGCTTCTTCCATTCCAGAGATCGGATTTATAAGATGTGCAGTGGCTATAACAAATATATGAAATATCATACATTCTCTGACATCATTAGAAAGGAGACAAACGGTGCATCGGCGGTTTCTATTTGTTTTGAGACAAACAAATAAAAATAATGGACAAGAAAGCACCAAAAACATAACTGGTTGGAGCAGGACAAATGCATCTCCAAATGGTTTAAATCTTTGACAGCAATACACATTTAGAGATTGATGAAAAATCATTATATCCAAAAAGAAAATGATGAATACAAACAAATTGAGTCCTTAAAATAGTCCACACACTAAAGATTTCACAAAAGATTTCACAGTCTTTCGCCTTACTTATTTCTTTAATTGTTTGACATGTGCTTGGTTAAAAAAACTGCAGTGTTTGTTTGGGTTACTGCAACTATGATGTATTTTCACAGGCTCCAAAATTATGGCTGCATCCCTGCATATGTAAGTATATATTTTTGAATCACACTTAGTAAATGGACTTTCAATACATTGTTATTATGTTTGTCTTATTTGTGTTTTATGGATTGTTGTTCTCTGTCTCCCATTTTGTCATTCTAGAAAAAACTATCACCCCTCTTAAATCATTCATTTGTGTATTGTTTCATCTAACATGGGCCCATGCTTGCTTTATTTGATTAGATATTTTTGTGTAAATTATTTGTAAGTTATTTGTAAAACTGCTGAGCATTTCTCAAATAATTCTAAAAACACATTTCAGTGGAAAAAAACAACAAAAAAAAGCAAAAATCAAATTGACAGGAAGCAACATAAAAATATGTATCTCTAGCGACAGATATTAAAACAATAAAAAAAACAATACATCAAAGTAAAACTGTGGGGCTCTGACGCATGTAAAATTATATCAATTCAAAGTCCCAAAGCATTTTCTTACTGCAAAATTCGTCAATACCTGTCAATAATTCTGTGTACATTTACCTTGATGGTGGTGTAAGAGGAAGGATACTCCACTATTACAATACTGAATATAAATTACTTGGTGTTTTTGAGGGAAATATACTGTTTTTGAGACTGAAACAATGTTCTGAATGCTGTACAAGCGTTCAAAGCGTATCTCTGTTTTCTCACAGTTGTCAGTGAATGTAAACATGCATCATTTTGAAAAGATGAATATTCAAAAAGCATGTGCTCCAACTCAACACAGTGTTCAGTGGTTGTTGACCCTCATTGCTGGTCAAATGAATGACAGCAATCATCCTAACACTGATTCCTGACTTCATCCATTGGTGCCCTTCATTCTTTCTCTGACTGCTTCTCATGTAATAAAGCTTTAGTTTCAGTTCACTGGTTCGGGATGGGTCAAGGGTTACTGACCTGTCTATACAAATAAAGTTTATTATATTATTATTATTACTGTCTTGATGTGTTAAGACTTGGAATTCATATTTCCAAGGGTTCAGCTTCCAACTGAGACCTAGTGACAGTTTCCCTTCTCTGTTCATCCCTATTTTCCTGTTGGGGGAAAAAAGGTCAAAGATCACAGGTGTCACAGTTGTTTCCTCGAGCTTCCTGTCTCTCTGCATGTGTTTCCTTCCTCCTCTGTCCAACAAAACTTCGAACTGACTATAAATTCTTGTTGTTTAAAGCACAGCAATACAATTATTGTGCAGTTTCACATGGCTACAACTTTGTCAATGTCTTTCAGCTTTAGGATCTTTTGGATATGATTAAATTGAATAAGGATGACGCAGTGACGCCATATTTTGCTTTAGTTGTGGCGGAGCTAAGTGTAAACTTGCTCTTTAGTTTACAGATATAATACTCCCTTAAAAAGACCCTAAAGTCACTTATGTGAGAGCGTAAAATCACCCTTCCCTGCTTTCCACCAATGTCTCCCTCTCTCTCTCAGTCAGTCAGGATATAGGTGTTGTCCACTGCAAAAGGAAGGAAATTCTGTCACTTAGAACAATGGGCCTGTTTCTCTATCTATAGACACAGAGAGGCCGAGAACTGAAAGAAGAGAGCAGACCTGCCTCATTTAGACAGAAAAAGAAATCCTAGAGAAGTGAGACTAAACTCATGGATAATAAGAATTAGTGATCTTGATGTAGGAGGGTGAGCAGCAAGTTCAGAAACAAGAAAATGGAATTTCATCGCGGGAAAAAGGAAATGTACAAGATTACTGGGTGATTTTAAAACAGAAATTTGCATTTGCTTCAGAGGAATCATCATCACACTAGAGAAGGATCTGATCCAGAGTTGGGTAAGTGTTTTAAAAAATCCTATGTCCTGAAATAGATTTTTCTGAAACAAATGCCATGTTAGAATCACAGCAGCCAAGTCAATAGCAGGAACTCTAATTAACAAGTACACGTTAAAAAGTTTGTCTGTAATCATACTTATGTTTAGCTTAAGAGAAAATAACATACAGGCTGGAATAAAACTCAACTCTTGACAACCATTCTGATAATCATTTATAAAGAAGAAACTCTGAAAAACTGAGAACATTTGAAGAGGGTTTTTCCCCGTCAATATGGACCTGAGTCCTCCAAAAGATGCTTCCTGTTTGGAGATGGGAAACTCACGCTTTGATTATCAGGGGGTAATGGGGGTGTTTTTCAGTGAATTTCTCTCTGTTTTCACCTTGTTGACAACCTGCTGCAGGCATCCTGTTGATATTTTTGATGCTGACATCATGCCATTGTTTTATTGTTTCAGTTGTGACATTGCTGACACACATCCTTCTAAACAGAAGATTAGAGGAAACATGACACTTACAGTCACTAACAAACTCACATATTTCTCAGTTTATTGACCAAACATACCAATTTGTTTCTTATGTTTCCTTGTTCTTGTAAGATGGAGGGGTCTGGCAGTCCTCGCATCAGAAAGCTCCATTTCCCAGTGGGTCTCTGGATCAACTCGCCGAGGAAACACTTTGCAAAGCTTGGAGGTCGCTGGCCGAGTGCAGTGTCTGTCAAGTCAGTTTGTCACTCTGTAAAACTGCTCTTCTGCAGTTTTATGTTCATGTGACCTTACTTTTTAAATCTTGCATGCCAACTCTTATTTAGGGAAAATTAAGTGACTGATATGGGTTGTTAAAAGCAGTGGTTCTCAACTAGTGGTTTTTCAGTGGGTTCTGAATGTGTGTCTGTCAATAATTGTTGAAGAGTCCATGATACGTGACAAGTCTATGCAGGTCTACATTTTAATATCATAGTTAGGCGTCCACAGTGACAACACACACACCCCAACTGGACTACAGTTGCTGAAAACATAACAAAACAAAACAAAAAAAGAGAAAAACTGATTAAAATCATCCTGTCCCGTTGTGTGAGACCTTACAGCATCATTTGGTTGCTATGTCTATCAGTAGTTTCAAAGCTTTTTCAGGGCTCAGGGTCCTGATTGAATCAAGTCTCAATCAGGACCCGAACAACAGTGTTACAGTGTCTTACGACATCAACATAACAACTGAAAAATACAGCTAGAGTGGACCTAAAAATGCATTGTTATCAAAAGACACTCTAAGATATTATGTCTGTTAGTATTGTTTAGTTACAAGTCAAGTATTCTTGTTCTGTTAAATAGTTAATATTGATTCCAGTTGTCTCCGGAACATGATATTAAAGATTCTTGCCAAGAATACAATAACTCTAAGTAATTCTGGCATGACCATGAACAGCTGTTTGAACTCATAAACTGTCTGTCCCTCTCAAGAAGTGGATTCTGCTTAAGCTTTCCACCTCTGTGCTCTCATGTTTACTGTGTGTGCAAAACCATGCAAAGACATGTTCTGACTTCACTGGAGCCAGGTGTGGGCTGAACAGACTCCTGGCTCAGGCAGTGCATTCCATCTGTAGGAGAGGACGTATCCCATTATGACATCATTAGACAAAAACATCAAATAGACTGTTTGAACAGGGCAACAGAAGAAGAGCGGGGATTTTTTAAAAGGGTATTTTGAATCGTAAGGGAAATTTCTAAATTAGAGTGAGTAATTTATAAAAATTTCAAAATGCTTTCAGTATTTTAAATACATTTCCCTTGAAATCAACATTTTGGATCTTGATCAATCGTGGATTGGGTATGTTTCATGAATTTTAGGCCTAGCTAATAGAGATCACCGAAAGCAACCTCATACACTAACAACTTGGCTGTTCTGCTACCAGGTCAAAGTTGTTTAAGACACCGTGCAGCATGTACAGAACATAAGCAAAAGTCCACCTTAACTTACTATTTTGAAACGTTGTGTTTCATTTTGCTCCACTTTGCTTTAATAATGAGCAAATGTGGTTGTTTATCTTGTGTTCCTTCATTTTCAAGTGATTATCTTGGGATAAAAAAGGCTGGTTTTCCATTGCTAATATGCTAATTTTTCATGATTTCTAGAAATCCAAAAAGTTCTTTGATATCACAGGAGAGAGCAAAATCAATTTCAGTCCTCCATGAACTCTATAATAAGGCGGCACATTAGCGCAGCACGTTGCAGGTTTCTGGTTGACTCCCGATGTCTCCCATGGGTCTTTCTGTCTGGAGTTTGAATGGTCTCCCTGTGCCTGTGTGGGTTTTCCTCTCACAGACTAAAAACACGCTCATTAGGTTAATTGGTGACTCTAAACTGCCCTTATGTATGAGTGTTAGCATGCATGGTTAACTGTCTCTCTATGTGGCACTGTGGTTGGCTGGCAACTGGTTCGGGGAGCAACCCCAAAAGGGTTGGATGGACCTCATTAATAATGCCCTGTGTAGCACGCTTCCTTTTGCGTGAACATTTTTGTGTTGTTCTGTCTCTTTTACTGCTCCTGTTTTGTTTACGGCTTAAGTATTTTCATCCTATAAATTTGACTGACTGGAACTTTTAGGAAGATTCACGTCTTTACTCCCACGAAGGAGGTGGCGGTTAGTCCTGAGGCCAGACCAGCTGAAAACCACTGCTTGAAAGAAAAAGTTGAAGCACTGATGATATCTTATCTTCCTCTGGCTGCCATTAGTCTCCTTTCAGCCTTGTAACCTCTCCCTGTTTTATTTTCGTCCTTGTTGTTTGTCTGTTTTGTCCGTCATAATTCACAGCTGACTGGTCCTTTCCTTTCTCCTTCCTCTCTCCTACATCGGTCTTCCCCTCCTCTGTTGTTCCCAGATCCACCACCAGTTCTGACGCAGCCTCCCTCCACGAGGCCCCCTCCGCTCCTTCCTCTTCCCTTTCTACCTCCACCCCCTCGCTGGCTTCCCCTGCTCCATCCCCATCCCCTTCCCCGGCCTTCCTCCGGCCTCGGCCTGCTGGGCCCCAGTCCCGCACAAAGCGCCTGTCCCATCTCTTCCTGCGAGGGCGCTCCAACAGTGACCGGGACCGGGCAGTGGGGGAGAGGGAGAGGGAGGTTTGGGCTCACTCAGCTGCTTCATCCTCTCACCATTATCTGCCCCCTGCATCTTCCTCTGCCCCAGGCCTGATCAAAATCTACGGGGATGCCCTCTCTAGTGGGGCTAACTATCGGTCCCTGCTGGCCAACATTCACTCTACAGCCCGACAACTCATCGCCCAGGTCATCACTCGGTACACTGAGAGGGAGAGGGAGGAGACAGATGACGCAGGTTTGAGATTCTCCCTTATTTGAACCTCGGCTGTGACCTATTACAGGGATTGTTTGCTGACTTTTTGTTAACCAAATCTGGGATGACCTAATATAAAAATAAACTGCAGTTTTATGGAAAAATAATTATCCCCCACCTCATCCCTCTTTCCTCCATTACCATCCAGTTCTCCAGAAACACAGCCCCGAGGACTTCCTGTTGTGTGATGTCATTGGAAAGCCCATCCCGCAGCCAGATGGAGCTATCAAATGGGAGACAGAATGCCGGAGAAGTGTTGCCCCTTGGGAATGTCCTCTGTTGTTGGTGGACATGTGGCGCCCTAAGGACGGTTTTGAACGGCGCTTTGAAATCCAAAAGAAGGAGGACTATGAGAGAGAGGAGATGGAGAGGGAGAAGGAGTTTGAGAGGGAAGGAGAGAGCTATCAAGGTACATTAAAGAATCAACAGGTAGGTGTGCTGACTTTCTTCAAACACATCTTAGGACTAAACTGACATGTTCGTATGGGCAACAGGTGTGCGCTGGCGGCGCAGCAGGATGTCATCAGGGGGGGGACCAGAGGAGAGCGAGCGAGGTCATCGAGGAAGAAACACAGAGCTCAGGAGGAGCATCAGTGACATGAACCTGAGTCTGCGCCGCCGCCAAGGAAACCACGTCAGTAAAGACCAACGTGGCCCTGGCAGCCGTCCGAACAACAATGTGGGGCTGCAGGACAGGAAGAACATCGTGAGCATGATCAATCCACAGCCAGGAGAGGTAAAAACAAGAATGTAGTGTGCAATGACTGAATTAACTTTCAGTTTGTTTGTCTCACCCAAGGTTATTACCATTAACAAAGTAACAAAAATTAAAATGCATAGAAACATTGAAAAAAAAGAAAATGAAATGTAAACAAGAGTTCAAAAAAGAAGATGTCTGACAAAACTGTATTGTCTGTCAGCAACACTTACTAAAAAACAAGTATAAACAAAATATTCTATAGTTTAGCCTGACCATGCTGGGGAATTGATACACTGTTGTTTAGACACGTGTTGGAAGCCCTAACACATGGGCCACAACCAGAGTACAAATCAACAATTTACCATAAAAAAATCAGTATAATGGCTGCACAGGGCCAAGATGTAATGATGGCCAAAAGTCCAGAGCTCTTCAAGGACAAATTCACTGTAAGCAAATGACTGTTCAGGCTATAAACAGACAAAAGCTGCAAAATAATTCTGTCTTCATTGAAAATCTGAGGTTCTCCAATATAATTAAAAATCCTTCATTATATCCCAATGAAGACTCCTTGTAGAATAAGACATTTTTAACTACAACGCAGTGCCCTGATTTTTTTTTAATATAATGAAGACTGCTTCTTTTTTCTAAGAAGTTTTGTCTTTCCAAGTCTGAACGGTCACTTTAAAAAAGTACTGAAGCGCTGAAACAGGAACCAGTTAGGCATCGGCACTGGTATTCAAGTGGTCAAGCAATGATACTGATATAAGAAAAACCTCAAACCATATCCATACATAGATACCAAGGTATACTTTTTATAAACCTTTATTCTTCACATTTGGTCTTATTCTTCCATTTTTACGGAACTTTTTTTCAAATCTGGGCAGCACGGTGGCGCAGCAGGTAGTGCATGTGCCTCACAGCAAGAAGGTTCCCGGTTCGATTCCTGGGCAGGAGCCTTTCTGTGTGAAGTTTGTATGTTCTTCCTGTGCATGTGTGGGTTCCATCCAGGCACTCCGCCTTCCTCCCACAGACCAAAAACATGCTCTTTCGCTTAATTGGTGACTCTAAATTGCCCTTAGGTGTGAGTGTGAGCGTGAATGGTTGTCTGCCTCTCTATGTGGCACTGTGATCAACTGGTGACTGGCATAAAAGAAAATGCATTTGACAGAACATGATCCAGTTGGCGAATATATCTTTTAGCCTTTTCAGCTACTTGTTTCTCCCAAAGCAGCATTAAAAACTAATCAGCACTAACCTTTAATTAACAACAAAAAGTAAAAACAAAAAAAAAAACTTAGAAAGCTCCCACACTACTATGACCTTTTCTGATCTTTATATCCTGACTTGTTTTTTTTAGATTCGAGTCTCAAAAGCTGAAGCAAAGGTTGGGTGGACACACCAGCAAACGGATGAAAGGGATTACTCCAATAGTGACCTGGAAGTGATGTCACAGAGTTTAATCCTTCCACCCACGGACCGACCCTACTTCCTGTTGCTGCAAGGCTACGACCAGAGCAGGGCAAGACATGCTGGGAGATGATATCTCAACATAAACAGTCATAAATAAAACCCACACACTCATACACTACTTTAAACTCAGACAAAAACAGACACACTTTGATATTTACATGGCGCACACACACCAGTGTTCACATATGCAAGCTAACAGGCACACACCCTACACATGACATCATACCTGCATGTCTGTAATCGCCACATACCATCAGGGTTTCCATCCCTCCACAAGCCTCTCCCATTCAGCATCCTGCACAAAACAGCCCCAGAGCAGCACAATGCCGCAACAATTAACCCAACGATAGCAGCGCACCCCTCTGTGTACATCACTTCATCTCACACAATGACCTCACACAGGTCTCCATTGTCGCAAGCTGTGACACACTTCGTTCCTTATCGGCCGCCCAATGTTCAAGTTAACTTCTCTGAGATGGAAGATTGATGTAAACTGTAAAACTTTTAAGATAACAGACCTCCCTGACTTTGCTCTGCCCTCTGCTCTGTGTTCTGCTCAGGATTTTGTTTTGTACATCATGGCGGGTCATACGCATGTGTTTGGAAGAAAGCCCACGATGAGAGAGAGGGAGAAGGACAGAGAGAGAGAGAAGAAGGGGAAGAGGCCACTAAAGGTGGACACGTTCCTCTCTGCTCCTGACCTTTTGGCCAGACACCTGCTGGTCAGAAGAGACACTGCCGTTCCTGACACGCCCACTGGACAAGGTATATAAGACGTTACTAATGCACAGTGTTGGGCAAGCTACTCAAAATCTGAATATATTACTAATTACTCATCACTCCTCAAAAAAGCAACATTACTTTACTTTTTACTTAGTCTCAAAAGTAACAAAGGACTTTACTTCAAATTACTTGTTGCTTTTTCTCTTCAAGATGTTCAGAACAGTTTCACTTTGCCCCCTTTAGCTAAGCATACCTATTAGACCCTTAAAGGTGGAGCGAGACATGTGGCAGTCTGTCAAGTAAGGGTGAAAGTTTCCTTTAATGTAATTTTCTTGCCTTGCAGCTCTGATGCGGCCCTTCAGAGGAGGCGCGGTAACACATAATGGAGTAGCCCTCTACAGGGAGACAGTCCTAAGGCCTGGAGATGTGATTGGTTTGGGGAACCACTTCCTTTTCTTGTACCGAGACCCCCGTGTGACCCCAGCTCCCCCTCTGGCACTGACCTTGCCATGGCAGGCCGATGCTACCACCACCTGCTGTCCCTCAGGGTTAGTGGACCGACAGGAGGCATTAAGGACATACCTGGGATCCACAGAGGCCGTTCTTAAGTTCCATCCCCGTCACACAGATTCCCTGTTACAGGTGAGACAAAATGACAAAGAAGCCATGAGTCGGACCTACTATTTAATTCTAAGAATCCTTATGTTGTATTTATCCTGTAATTTTGTTTTAGGAAATCATCACAAAAAATTCCTCTCCAGACTCTGGAGGTGGACCATTAGCTCCTGCGTACCTCCTTTCAATTATGATTGACCACGCCTCGAAACACCTGGATCCCGCTCTCACTCCGCAGATTTTACTCAAGTCAGCAAATCTAATCAAAGAAATCGTCTGGGTGAGTTCTAAAAACCAGCAAGATTTCAACAATACAGAGTATCAAAGGCTATTTGTTGGCATGGGGTCTAGATCAGAGGTTCTTAAAGTGTGGTTGGGTTAGGGTTGGCTGGGGAATCACAAGGCACCAAGAAGGGTCTTGCATGGTGCTTTCCAAAAAACATAGAAAAGTTTGTCCTTCATTTTCTTAAAATACACAAAAACATGTTTCATTTAAATTTGGGGGATTGAAGGCCAGAAAGTTTGGGAAAGAGGAAAACATAATAACTTTTTTGGTTTCAGTATTAACAGGCCAACATGCTAGCAATAACCATACATATATGTTGGTGTATGGCAGGTCTTACAAGTACATTTAGATGAAAAAGTCAGTCTACTTTCAGAATCCATGTAGCCATATCAGCCCAACTGAAATGGTACTGTTTGGATTCCTCAAGTCTGGATTATGGTGTGATCCATTTGCCTTGAGACTCAGATATATATGAATTGGGAATTATATCACATCCCAGTTAAATGTGTTCCAGTTATGAGCTTGTAAAGTTGGGGTATCTGAAGATCTTTCAAATTCCTGTGTAGAAATTCCTATCAAAGAGGCCATTACCTAACCTTGCAGAACAGCTGCTGGATCCACCTGATTCTTACCAAGCTCCAATCTACAATGATTGTGAGCAGCCCAAAGTGGCACAGCCCTATCAGTGTCCTTCAGGGCAGAAGAGGTGGGAGCTACAAGCTAGACAACTCGAAGTGAGTCCTCATACAGAGATGATCATAAATGTTAACAGCTTTTGTAGCAGTTTTGTCAGATCATGACCACATTTCTTTATTAAATGAAAAACAGTAACAATATAATCCTCTCTACAGATAGAATACCTTCACTCCACTTCCAATATGTTTTGCTGAGAGTTTGATTTAAAAAGTGGCTGATGTTCTGTCCCTTAGACCAACTTCTTGTGACCAACTATATTATCTGATTGGCCTATATTGATGTGATTGATGGAACAATTGTCTATCACCGACCAGATATGCTTTTGAAAGGTTCTGTTCATTCCCAAACATTTTCTGTGGGCTCGTTCCCAGATGGACTTCTGGAATACATTGAATGGTCTTTCTGGTGTATCAGGTAAATACTGCAAACTTCCAAGCCACAAGACTGAACTTGGTCTGGATAGATTGTGCCCAACCAGCAACCAATAAATCAGGAAAAGGTGGGAGCTACAAGCATGACAACAGCAGGGTGCAACTGATTTCATAGAGATTGCAAAGATGCTACCAGCTTCTGTAAGAGTTTTGTTAGATCAGGACAGCATTTTTATATTAACTGAAAAAGAAAGAACGACACTGAAGACATTTCTCAGTAGGAAGGATATATAACCTCCATTTCCAGCGTTTTCCAAATCCAATCACCTGCTAGATACTGTGCTTTGGTAGGTAGGTTTGCCAAATGGTAACATTTTCTACAGGCTGTTGGAGAGATTGACCAGTAAAATATATTATGTGTTGTATATACTGAACTGTCTATCTGGCCTGGCAGTTAAGACCTGGCAGGCATTCTGACCTCCAACACCAAAAAATTGTAGTTACCTGGCACTGAACTAGAAATCAAGAAGCTTGCCTATGGACATCACCAAAATCACTTTGCATGCAACTCATTAGCATCAAAATAAATTGCCAAGTGTACATTAAATATTCAGTGCTGTAAAGCTGTTCAAACAGTCCACACAACGTCCTTGCTGTTTGCTAACTAATTAGCAAGGTCAACAAGAAAAAGTCCATAACAACTAGTGGAAGAGATGTCACCAGCATTTATTATATATCACCACAATAGTAAAGGTAGACATGCTGCACTCAATTAATTTTTTTATCCCTGGTGGTATAATGGGACATGGACAGTAGTCAAGTTAAATATTGTCAGCAAGCTTTAGCTTCAGCTCCACATATCTTTGCATGAACATACTGTGGGTTCAAAATGTGCAGTGTATCCATGTTTGTAATCAGTACTTAGCATTCAGCACAAAGCGCAACCGAGGCTGAAAACCTGGCCAAGGTTTTGCAGGTTGTTGGTGAAAAACAGCATGGACACTCAGTTAACCACATACATAGTTTTGTCAAGCTATGGTAACAGCCAAAAAAAAGTTAACTGAGAGGCAATGTTGCTTTTGCTACAGTAGGTGGTGACATATCCATTTTTTTAGTCAACTACCGTGGACTTTCTTACCTGGATAAAGGTCAGTGAGCAGCATACTGGTTGTATGTAAATCACTTAAAACTAATTTACAGCTCTGCGTGTTACCGACACCGTTTTCTTACCTTACTACCAATCAAAGAGACATAGCTTTTTCTCTAGCTTATTCTTAAAGTTCCCACTTTTTACTCTTTGTCAACAAGTTTAAATTTTTCCAGTCATGGGTTTCACCAGTTGGAAGTAGGTTCAAACATAGCTTACTGTGAACTTAAGTTCTAAATTACTACAGTTTACACTCTGGTCACGTCTGATGTGCTGCACCAGCTGAAATAGTTTCAATGCTGTAGTAAGATATTTCAAAGTGGTTCAAGAAAAAGGAACTTTTGACATTACCCTACACACATTTATTACCCCAGCCAGCCTAAAAAAACATCCCAAAATGTGAAACCTACTATGGCATGTTGTGTAATATTGGAAGAAGTTTCCTAGGTTGAAATTAGGTCAGTCTGTTGAGTAAGAAAACTTTG
This sequence comes from Scarus forsteni, assembly GCA_036419115.1. Taxonomy (NCBI): domain Eukaryota; kingdom Metazoa; phylum Chordata; class Actinopteri; order Labriformes; family Labridae; genus Scarus; species Scarus forsteni. Next base: position 2,821,198 of record JAZDUH010000111.1, read on the forward strand.
AGAGCCTGAGCCTTTAAATGAAATATGATTATAACCACATTTTAAAAAGTTTGGCAGGAAAACATCAGTGAAGCAGCTTTCAATGGCAACTTTCAGTCAAACAGAAAAACCAGACAACTAGACAGACATGTGCCCTTCATTGTGGCCTGCTAGCTTGTGGACAGGAGTGAGGATGAGCTGATGTCACTGCCCTCCTGCTGGAAAATGTGCTGTAATTGTCCTGGCTGCAGGGCGAGACTCTGCTCCCCCCTCGTCCACCCCCTCACTAAACTGAAATGTCTCTTTTCTTTCTCCAACTCTTTTACAGGATAACATTAAGGAATTTGGGGATAAGCATCCCACGCAAAAGTAAGAATATTTTTTTCTCAACGTCATGTTTCCTCTGTTTAGAGATCGCCTGCAGAGTGATTCATGATACATTTGTGCCTGTGCTGTTATGTCTTTGGTAAATTTTTGTAGTATGATGGAAGCACTGATGTGGAAAAGTGGATCAAATATAGTTGAGTAACAATACCTCAGTCTATTTTTACTCCCGGTATGGTGTATTTTCCCTGTGTAGCACAAACAAAACACTGACAAGGGAATGTTCACAAAACTTTTACAGCCTAAATAACTTTGGCATTACATAAATGTCTCCAGCTCCACAGAGCAGGAAGGTGAGATAAGTGCTCCGAATGTCCAGAAACTATCATCAGACCTTCGACCCCTCATGTTCTGGATGTCAAATGCCACCGAACTCCTCAACTTCTTCCAGGTCAAAGTGGAAGCCATGGAAAAGGAATGGGAGTTTGAAGGTAAGAGAGATTTCATGATTAACATGAAAGTGTTTTCAGGCTTATTCAGATTTGCTTTAGACAAGTGGTTCTAGACTGATAACTGATAACCCCAAAAAGGGGATTGTGGAGTTTTTATTTTATTGTGTAGCTAATGTGTCTTAAAAAATGTGGCAACAAGTCCATGGACTCTGGAGGCCCTAAATGTAACAAAATTCATTCTATTTGACTTTATTTTTCTGTGATAGTAAGAAAGCTCTGCTCGATTTTTAAAGGTCCCATATTTTGCTCCTTTTCTGCTGATTAGCATGGATGTCTTCATGAAACGTTATTAAAGCGAAGCACACTGCCGATCCAGCCACATGCCGCCTACAGTCCTGAACACATGCACACAAATGACAAATTCATGAAAACTAGACAACAGCGAAGCTCATTCCCCCAAACATCATGGGCTAATGCACAACATGCTAACCTCGGCCCAGTCACTGCAGACGGACAGAGAGGGTAAAGGACTGATTATAATAAGCCCACTGTTAATCTGCTCTTAAAGAATGTAGGAATGTTTAAACTTCAACGTTTATCCTTCAGACTTTCAACTTTCAACTGACTTCAAGGTTAACGTTGACGAACATGTCGTGCAGTTACCTCTGGTTCACTTCCCTCTGCTGTTAGCTTTAGCTCGTAGCAATGAGCAAAATAAATTCTAAATGCATTCAAATACTCACATTTCCATCATCAGGTTTGGTGACAGACTGTTGGCACTGAGCCCAGATTCAGGAAAAGTTCAGTTGCCAGTCCTGTGTTGAACTGACTGAAGTTGAAGAAGCAGTGATTAGCACACACGTAGGCTACAGGCTTTAGCTGACTGTAGCTGGCACATTTCCTTCAAAAATATAATTAAGTCACTGGGCTTTTTGTCCTCCGAGGCTGCATGTGAAGATATATGTAGCTGTTTACAGCCAGCAACTGAGCAGTTATAGGTTTTAGGTCTAGACATGGTACACAGCTCTCTCGCTAACAGTGAAATCAACAATGGTGGCACTCACAAAGAAATGTCTCAGGAGGTGGGGATAGTCAGGTAGAGGTAGGCCTGTGCAGATGAAAATGCTTGTAACATAACAATATATCCACAGACTCAACAGCTTCCCAAATACCATTAGTTTGCATTCATGTAGCCTGCTAAATACAGGATTGGTTGGCTACTCTCACATGTGGGCTGGTCGGCACCCAAAAAGTGTTCAAAAACCTTCTAAAGGGGATTTTTGAATAATGTCCCATTTAAAGATTTCAACAAACAGACTTCTTTATGATTTATGTCACTGTGACACAGCAACATCAGCTGGAAATATGAACTACTACTGTGGGCTACCAATTGGCACAGAAGTCAAAGGTGGTTTTTAGACTTACAACTTGATTCAGTTGACCCTGATTTAGTTGTTTAAAAAAACAACAACCTTAAAATTTGCCTATTTTCTTTGATTAAATAAGCATGCTAACTTATTTTACTTTTAAACCTCAAGGAATTCCCATAAAGAAACTGTCAATAATTGCTAAAAGCAGCTTTGAAAAGGATATAGGCTGTTTTCCTGCCTAAATGAGCTGGGAAAAAAAATCAACGTTTGGTTCCTATATACAATGAGTGATGTTAACCTGTTTCTGTTTTCATGGTATGTAGTGCCAAAGCATGGAAAGTGATTTTTGTGGGATCCAAAGCGTTGTTATTAAGTAGTACTTTGGTTGATTGCCAGGAGCTGTAATGCAATTATTATTACAACGACTGCTGCTTATACTTGACATCAATGTGCTGAGTTAACATGTTATCCTCTGTTTGTGTCTGTTGTTTGGTCTTTTGCGTCCTCACTGTAAACAAAGTTATCCAGTGTTGATTGAAAGGGAGCCGGGACTTCCACTTTCCGGCAAGCTAGATGTGTTTGTGCCAAAGCAGGGATCAGTTTCTGTGTTCATATTCAAATAAATCATGGAAACAGGGGAAGCCCTCTGGTATCAAAACAACTTTCCCGATAATCTAAGTGTAAATACTACCTAACAGTGTTTATGTTATACATTAAGACACCGGAACACACATTAAACAGCACTGCATTAGTTGATATAATCTGCCTTAGATCCTGGAATGCATAATTAGTCTGCATAGAAATGAGTCAATGCCCAAAATTGATTTAATCTTGTTAAATCATGCACACAGAGTAGAGAAAAGGGATGACAGAGATGAATCAAAGCTGAAATTCAGCCGGTCTGCTCCCACTCATTAGTGATAACTTTGTTTTAAAGTAACTTTCTACATCCCGGAGAGTAAATGACCTCACATATCCGGAGAGCCTCACCTCATCTTCAGCATTTGTTGAGAACAGGCCAAAAACAACTTGTTTACCAGCATTGGCTAATGTGTCTGGGGGACTGTTTTGCCTCCAGCTAAATCCGAGCTACTGAAAAAAGCAAAACTGTTTACAAACATGAAAAGGGAATGTTTGCCTTCTCCTGTTTTTGGTTTCTATGAGTAAATTTCTTAAAATTGTTAAAAGCAATTAGAATTAACACACTAATGAAGTAAAATAAAATATATACCTGCATGTCTTTTAAAATCTGTATTCTTGGCAAAGTGTCTCCTAACTTCAGCTGTTACATTTTGGTGATCCTGTGTGGTGTCTGTAGCTGTAGCTCATCTGCTTTATGAAGCATGTTGTGTGTTCAGGAATTGTCTTTGGCATACCTTTGTTGTAATTGAGTTACTGTTGCTTTTCAATCATCTTGAACCACTCTTGCTATTCTCCTCTGATGTCTGGCATCAACTAGGCATTTTTGCCCAGAGAACTGCTGCTCACTGAGAAGCCTGGTAGGTCAGAGTCTTTGAGTATTTCAAAAGCTCCTGACCTACCAAAAGGTGAAAGAATCACCTTTCTTCCCCATTCTGATGCTTAGTCTGAAGTATCCAAATGCATTGAGTTGCTGCCATGTAACTGGCTGATTAGTTTTTTGTTTTAGCAAGCAGTTGACCAGGTGTACTTAAAAGTGGCCAGTGTAGACAAGTAGACAAAACCATCATTTTTTATCTGTATAATTGTCTTTAAAGCCCCTGGAGACCCAATTTTGACAGCTGACATGGACACCTGCTCAGAGGCTCTGGCACAGCTGGATGATGTCATCATGCACACCTTTCAACAGTGTGTGTATCACCTCACAAAGGTACAGTACAAAAGAACAAGACACAGGGTTCTGCACAACCTTTGAAATAAAATACTTTATGAGCTTTTTCAGGATCTGAACTGCAAATTAATTAAGACCAATTGAGATTCTCCTGACTCACAAAGAGACAGTGGTGGCATATTTCTTTACTCTGTACTAAAGACTGTGTTATAATAATACATTTATTTTTAAAGCGCCTTTCATGACACCCAAGGATGCTACATTATGTGTGTATTAACTCAACCAAATACTTTCACAAACAACACGAGGATTCTAATAAGTATTATCCTAAAATAAAAAAATATACAGCATTTAATAAAAGGTTACTTACTAATCTGCACAGTCAAAATTAAAGTTGTTTTAGTTGTGCGGTTTAAGTGGCACCAGATGACAATCCTAATGAAAATTTAAAAAGTCAAGGCAAATAAAAGTTCTTAAAGAGACATTAAAATGTCTTTTTCAAAAGGCTTATTACATTGTTTTCCGTTTTTCATGATGTTTCTTAAGCTTTCTCCAAACCACCAACTATTTATTTTAATCTTTTCAAGCTGTGGGCAGCTCCTGGGTTTCCTTTGAGCTTTGCATCCTTGGAGACAACTGTGCATCAACAGCACATTGTTAAAATTGACTGTTTTTAGTGCATCCATTTGTCAATTTCCTATTGCATACTTAGGAGATACAATAACAGGGTTTCTAAACAGATTATCTGTACACTCTTTTTTTGGTATAACACAAAAACAAGAGATACTGATAGGGAGTTTAACAGCTATTTTTTGAATTAAGTAATAATCCTTGAAAGACCACAGCTCGACTTTGACTTGAACAGGTGAACCAAATACCCAGATCCTTCAGACATCTGAACCATCCAGCAGTTGGATGTTTTACTCACTGTGTGGTGTGACTTTGGTGATAGTGTAAACCAGGATGGGTTCATCCTTGAGGAACAACAGTGTATTTTAAAAACTCTTAAAGGAGACATATCATGCTGATGCATGATTTAATACTTACATATAATATAATACATTTGAAAACAAGACCTTACACCCCCTTAATTTTCAGAAAATGAGATATTGTTTTTTTCTGACATCCTAGAACGAGATTTGATGCCTCTGAAAATAGGTCATTGCGAGATGTCCGTGAGATTTAAATCGTCGTGACGACACGAGGTACCTTTGTTTTTATTGGAGTAATCTGATAAAACACTTCCTCCACTTTGATGTCTGTTAGCCACAAAACCATCACAGAGGAACACATCCGTCCAGCAGCAGTATATAGATCCCTAGCTCACACTCACTCATTACCAGCTCTAGCCTGTAGGGGGACTCAATACGCGGTCGCTGCTTTGAGCCTGCTGGAAAATACAGTAGAAGAAGAAGGACAGGCTGGCTCTGCCCCCGATAGAACTGACCAATCAGAGCACAAAGGGCTGTGACGTTGCGAGGTAACTTTAGGTCAGCCTGGAAACTGAGCGTTTCAACGAGAGCTTGATAATGGCCTAAAATGAGAATTTTGAGAACGCTATTGTGGGGCAATGAAGGAACTAAATGACTTGTACTGAGGGCAGAAATGCTTTACAGGCATCCTAGTCTGGCATAGTGAAAAGGAGAAACAAGCATGATATGTCTCCTTTAAAGACTATTTTAGTTTAATTTTGCCAGCTATTTTAGAATTAATCTTACATTTTCTACACATCAGTTTTCCTCAAAATTTTATGTCTCCAATAAGATAACTAAAACAAAAAAAACGCTGCTTTCCAGTCTTAGTTCCCCAAAAAGTATTTTTAGGCCAAATTGAACCAAACCAAGCGAATCGCACTCTGCAATAACTAGGAGCGTAGAACAAGAAACAAGAACACAAGAAATCCCACATTCTGCTGACCCCTCTTGTGTCTGTCCACAGCTCCGTCGCTCACAGCAGAATGTGGGATTTCTTTTTCTACGCTCCTAGTTATTGCAGAGTGCGCATTCGTTTGGTTTGGTCAGCCGCGGCTCCCGTAGGCACCCGTAAGTGTATCATAGAAATGCGAAGTAGTACTGTTTAGGCTATAAACATGTGCTAAATGATGTAGTTTCGAGTAAATGGTGGACGTTACCCGCTCAGGACACTTGGATTGCAGCGCACGAGCAGTATGGAGGAATATTGCCAACTTTTTGTGGACTTTTAAGGACACTGTTCGTTCGGGCTCCGATCTAAGTCATGATATCAATGTCAGTGGACAGCGAGGACCCCCCCAGATCTCCGGCTGCATCCTAGATGTTCCAAAACTACTCCACAGTGTTGTTCAGCATGAGGGTGAGTAGAAAATGAGGCCAAATCGTTGTTTGGGTGTAATATTCCTCTAAGAAGTTAACATAGTTGTCATTCGCTCATTGATACACCATCAGTACTTTTACTTGTGGTGAAACATGACCTCAGAATGTTAGCTTTTTTTTAACAGCACTCTTTTTGATGCTCCTTTAAGTCTTTGTTGATACTCATATGACCATACTTTTGCATTATTTGATAAAAGTGGTGACAGGGATACTGTCATTTACCTTATACTGCACCTCTTTGGAACTACTGTATAGACATGATGATATCTCCTAAAAGCAACAGTATTTACTGAATTTTATCACCAAACTTGTAATACCCTTTGTCATCATTAAATATTTAAACTTAACAAGATGTTTAATTCATCTTTACATCATTGTCACTTAAACACAATGATTCTAAACTCATAATAAACCCTATGTCACATCTTTTGGTGGTCTGTCTTTCATACTGTCTGTTTCAACACAGATTTCAATGCTAGTTAGATTTTTTTTTTTCTCTGTCATTGGAACAGCTGAGTCATTATGATCAGTCTGCACGCTACTCAAATTCATTGAATATTTGGTGTCTGACAGCCCAACCCAAACATTTTAGTCTTGTCTTGTTAACAGTTATGACATTTTGTTGGGTATTTTATTACAAACCATGTATTTTTAGTGAGTTGTGGTCCCTTTTGTTATGAAAAAAAACAATGATAACTGTCATTTTTAATATTTGTCATTAACTAAGTTAGAGCTGGAGATTTAAAAGTATTTGTTACATTTTAATATGGAAAGTTGTCAACTCTCATAAATCTGCTTCCTCTGCTCTACCCACTCATCCTATTCCATTCATTTTTGTAAAGTTCTTATGAACCTTCCTTCTTCTACTTGACTTTTTGATTAACTAACACCAATTTTCTGTATTCTTTTGCCAAAAAGACCCTCTACTCACTTCTCCCAGCTCTCCTGGACACCAACCCGTTCTCCAGTGAGGAGAAAGCGAAAGATGGAGCTCTTGATGGAGAGGAAGAAGAGAAACGAGGGGGGGACGGAGAGGTGGATGACGTTCCTGCCTTACCACCCAAAGTTGCTGGACTGGTAGAAGTGTATCGGTGTTCCCTGATGTTGTCCCGGGAGGCATGTTTGTCCCCACCGCTCACCTCTCAAACCTTTGGCTACCTCTTCTTCTTCACCAACACTTCCCTGCTTAATACTCTGCTGGAGAGAGGTGAGAGGGAAACACCCCTTCAGTTTTGAGTTTTGTTGAACAGTAGCACCTGTTAATGGTCATGATCAAGACTGCGGCTTGAACTGGAAGTTCAAATGTTTATCAGGTCAAGACTTATGTGGCAATTGTTTAGAATAACTTAAGCATCATGGCACTCCATGCTCAAACAATTCTTGTTTCTTGTGTCCCTGAAATGACACTGGTTGGTCACTGGACGCCTAATGGATCGCAAAAATGTAGTCAAAAATAAAAAAGTAACTACATTGTGTCATAAAACTGACAGAACTCTCCTGGTAAAATAGGACTGTATCCTTTTATGACGAAAATTGTTTCCATATAGTTAACTTGAAAAAAAAGTTCTTATACATTCTCATTGGCTTTTTTTTCTAGATGGGCTGTTTTCATGGTCCAGAGCAGTCCAGATCCGCACAAACCTGGACCTTGTTCTGGACTGGCTTCAGGGAGCAGGATTGGGCGACATAGCCTCTGAGTTTATGAAGAAGCTGTCAGTCACCGTCAACTTCCTGTGTATTCCAAAGACTCGACTTATTCAGGTACCATCACTACAAGAACAGGGTGTCTTCCAACCCGAGAACAATCTGCATTTTATTTATCAATTAATTTTTTTTTCAAGTCATCCTGGATCAGTCTTCTGGAAGAACATGCCTTGTTAAGCCCCACCCAATTGCACCATCTTCTCACCCATTACAAGCTGGGTCCAACGAGAGCACCACCAGCATCCTGGGCACCTCCTCCAGGAACAGAACTGTGTGGAGGTAAAATATTTAATAACTTACATGTTTGAGCTGGTCTGTAGATGGCCTGGTGGTTAAGTCATGCACTGGAAACAGAGGCTTTTTGCATCCTTCAGCTCCTATTAATAAACTTGGAAGTTTACAGGAAAGACCAGGTCTCACAGCTTAAACGCAACGATAGGGAACAAGATATCAAGGGTGAACATTACGATTAACACCAGCCATAGCCTCTGTTGGTATATTCCAATGACAATAATTAAAAAAAAAAAAAAACATTGGTCAAAACCTGAGTGACATTAACCATTTGGTAACTGAACAGGGATTTTAAGTCCAATCTGCCACAAGTGCCATGTTAAAAACAAGTCTGAAACTAAGACTACATTAACTTTACATTAACAGGCAAAGAGGCTAACACGAACAGGGATCTGAGAGTGTCTAATATAAAGGCCATGCTTACTTGTGATTGGGGATGTGTGCAGATTGCTGCTAAACTGTTGAATTCTGGCAACCAAATTGCAATCCTCAGATTTACAATTCATTTTAACTACAGTTCTTGCTATTTTTAACCACACAGGACCAAAATACCAGTCAAATAATTTGTCTATACTGCAACACAGCTACCCGTCAGCAGTAACTAGAGCAGGTCTGCCTTTAAGCTGCTGCCTTGCTGGCAAAATGCTCTTAACCAAAGGGCATGATTGCGTGGAACTATTGACTGCAGCAAACTAACGCAATTATAGCATCTTAGCAAAACAGCACAGCTATTCAGTAATTTGTCAAATAACTGAGATTAAGGGGATACCTAAGTATTTTTAAAGTGAGGTCAAATGATGTTCATTTAATCAGTGGATTCATTAGCCACAGTGATTCTGGTCAACTCTGCCCCTGTTAGGACAGAACTGGCATGGAAGAAGTTATACATGGCTACAGATGGGACATAAAGCTGTGTATAATTTACTAACTTTCAAAGAATAACTTTAAGCTATAATTAACAAACTTACAATGGTTTACTTTATCACTACCAAGCCTCTTTTGTTTAGGTATAGCCTTGGCATGCATCCAAGTTGTCCATCTGCCTGAAGTAAGGAAGAACCAAAACAAAGGGTCTTGCTGGCAGAAAATTAAAACATTGGAAACATGTTCAGTACAATAAACAGTCTTGCTACAACCTTTGTTAACTTAACCTAACCTTAAATTTACTAAATTACATGGGGCTCTTGGCACCATCTGCAGCAATGTATAGCCTAAACTGGTGCCGGTACTCTTCTTAAAGGAGCAAAGCAGATCAGCACCTCTGTGGCCAAAGTGTTTACAAATGAGATAAACTCCAAAAAACCCAATTTCAAAAATTACTGATCTACCCCTTAAAAGCCACCGATATACTTGCTGTCACAATGCAGATGCGTGATGACATCATACATCACCTTACTTTGTCCAGAATTAATGCAACCCAGACGCAACCTACAGGTCAGTGTAGAGGTGGAGAAGAGCTAATAGATGGATCACAGCAAGTACAGTCATAGACAAGCTGATAAATCAAGACCACAACCATCAACATCTAATTAATGTGCTAAGACTGCACACACAGAAACATGTCCGCTCATCCAGCTAATGACAGATGTTTTGCTTAGAAGTTTGACCATGCAAACTCTCGTCTTTAAGGTGTTCCGGGGTTGATTTTGTGGCTGTTTGTGTGAGCTCAGTTTCTTTGGATGTGTTTTATATGTACTTATATGAACTATTGATTGGTATTAAAGGTATGATAAAAAAAAACGTCATGACACATCAGAAAGTTCACCATCTGTTTTCATTGGTGCTCTGACGACATCTGCTAGCACAGTCATCTGCAAGTCAGCAGTTCACTCATCAGACCATTCCACCGATACAGTAAAACTGGTTCATGAAGTAAAATTTTGCAGAAATTACATGCAGATAATGCTGATGGTGAGATCTAAGTAATTGGTGTCAGTTATCAACTGATTAATGGTGTTTTTGTTACTTTTATTCACAGAATAACCCACATGTTTGTAGTATCCTCTGATAACATGAGTTCCCAACAGGCAAGTGTATAAACAAACCCAGTCATGATGCAAACAGATGGACGAACAGCAAGTATGCCGTCATTCTCAGTTATTAAGCCTGAGTCAGATAATAACCCTCAACTAAAGCAGGTAGACACCAAATTTAGCAAAGACATTTCAACTCTGAACTGGAGGGAGATCCAAAGGGCTAGCACCGCTAACATTAGCATTAGTCACCCTCCGCTCTCCAGAACTCGTTGCCTTTCCGAGACTGTGTTCCTGTGAAAAAGAAGTTGAATTTTGACAATTTTCTGAGTATTGTATTAACTTTTGTCAGTCACAGCAGCTGCAGAACAGAACAGCCATATAGTCCATACAGGCAAATACAGAAGACTCTTCCTCAACCAATGGCACCTGAAGTCCTTAATGCCGCCAACATAGGTTCAAGTCCAACTTGCAGATCTTCACTGAATGTTATTTCCCACCGTCACTCCCCTGTTTTCCAACTCTCCCTTCTGTCCTTTTACATAGTGGCACAAAAGCCCTAAAACAAATAAACAAAATAAAGGCATGACTGAGCTCTGAGCTTTTGAGATGGAAAAACTAAAAGTATTATGTCATTTTTTTTTTATCACTTTAAGACATCTTTGAGAGCTTCCTGGACCACCCTCCCCTTATTTTGCCCAATGAGACTCCACATCTTGACCTCTCCCAGCCAATCCCCAGCCCTGAGCTCCAAAAGGAAGTGACACGTCTCCGCACCTTCTTGTGGGGACTCGACCAGGATGAGCTGCCAGCCAATCAGAGAACTCGGCTGTAAAGGAAATGGATTAGTGTCTCTGTCAGAATTTCTTATGAAACAAAGAAGAAAAGCTCCAGAAAGAGCAAACTGACTGCACATTGGTTATGTTTGAGGATTTCTTTTTCTGGTTTTTCTTTAAAGGTATTTCCATATCAGCTCATGTACTCATCTAGATATTTTCAAGTAAAAAAATATATTGACTCTGATGTCTTGATAGATTTATTCTAAAGCAGCTAGTAAAGCCCCATGTCTTGGTTACACTGTGTTAGTCTCTACGTGACTGTTTGACTTGGCTTTCATATATGTTTTTTAACTACTTGTTTCCAATAAAACACTAAATTCTAGTCTCAAAGGCCTGCAGTGTCTGTTTGATCTTTGACAAGCTGGTTCCCCACAGCAGGGCCCCTTGGACTTGGCACTCACCTCAGTTTTAACACCAGAGAAATATTCCACAAGGTGGCGATGCAGGATTCATTCCCTTCTGACGTTAAATGATGAGTGTGCAGGTAAAGCTGCTTGACTAAGGGGGGGATCATACAACTCCAAAGACAACCTTCTCATTTCCTGTATTAATGGTGGCATTTTACAGAGGGGCATGACTCAAGGAAGCAAATTAGACTGTGACGATCACACACAAAGGTTACCTTTACAGAGGTAGGCTGTCATAGAGAGAGGGATTTAATTTCTCTTTGGTGTATGTGACACACTCAGTGGTCTGAATGGAAGGGTCTCCCATTGAACTTTATGGTTTGATCCCCCAGCTCTGTAAAACAACCAGCTCATTAGGCATACATTAGCAAGTGGCTGACATGACCAGACGGCAGACAGGTGATATCATCAACAGGAGTGAGTAACAGCCTCACTCAAAAGTCAAACTGACACAAATTTGTAATATCCAGTCTAGTCATCCAGACGTCTTCGGAAAACAGTTCACCACTTTCTTTGTTTTGAGAGTGAAGCTCTGTGACGTCTACACAAATGCAGAGTTATCATGCTCCTCCCTTGGCAATCAGCCAAAGGGCTTCCGTTGTTACGGTCAGTTTCTTGGATGAGGTCTTTTACGGTAAAAAGCTCAGAAAAACATAATTCCCATGAGAGACCCCTGCTTACATCATTATTGCTCCCTCCAGTTCTGTCTCCCCAACTTCTTACTGTGCTGACATCAAAAACATGCCATTGAGAAAGACCACTTATAGATTATGAATCATGCAAAGAGGCTCTCTGTGGTCACATTTATCAATTAAGTGATTGTAATCACTCTCATTTGAAATTCACTGTGGCGTATGAGTGAGAGTGAGACTGTGTATGTGTGCTAATTTCAACTTTCCAGTAATGCCAAGCAGATGTAGTCTGTTGGTTTATAATTAAACACAGATGGGCTTTAGACTGATTTAAGTCTTTGCTGACAACGTGTTATCACAGAAGTCTGGGACACAATACAGTGACCAATGTATGAGAACTATAAAGTAACATGTAAGGGTTAGTAAGCATCTGCCACACAAGCTTTTCTGTGATCTCTGTCACAGGGACGCTGCCAGGAACTGTGTTCACACAAAATAAACAGGCCTCTTATTACGCAACAACTTAACATTTGACACTTATTCTGGTTATAACCACCAACTTATTCTGTTTAAAGCCAACAAATCAGGTTAAAAAGTAAAGACCTCATACTAGAGTTAAAATCATTCAGTAAATAATGAAACACTTGAGGTTCTACAGACACCTTTCTGGCACAGACACTGTTTTCAGCTGTAACAGGTTAATAGAATTGTTTGTTTGTTCCAAGATCCAATCATAACATGTTGAAATTTCTTTCTCAAGTTTGAAAACTAGACAGAAAATACACATATTTCACTTTAAATATTGTGATATACTAAGTGACCTTAAAAATGTAGTATTCAGGTAAACAGTAGAATAAATAAATATAAAATCGTCAAGTAAATGTCAAGTCCATTATCTTCACAGCTTTATCTCTTTTAGCTGTGGCCTATCTCTGCTGTGATAGGCAAGATGGGGTAAGCAAACCATGCCATGTAAGCAAACAAAATATCCTGGTTGAGCTTATGTGGCTGACAACAAAATGGGTGATAGGGACTGATTTCACTTCACAGGGCTACAAGTTTCATGCAATTTGAAAGACAATGAAAAAAAACCAAATCTGTTTCAATGGACTAGAGTATTGATGTAGACATTATCTCTGGTCTAAAAAACAGAAATTTCCCTGAAAGGGATAGACTGAAGCACCCTTAAGAAGCAGCCTTCATCAATATTGAGTAAAATATCACATTACCTTTTAAATAATGCAATTTAGGGGTCATTTGCATCATAGTCCCTAACATTCCTCCCCTCTACAGTGCCCCTGCTCCTTCAAGGCATAGACAAATTGTAATGCACACTTTCACCCAGCGTTTTGCAGTCAGACACACGGCCATCTTCTAACAAACGTACACACAAATGTAGTTGCTTTCTTCACCCAGGTGCACAGTCCCACACCTGTTGTAGCAGCTCTCTGTAATTAGCTCGACACAATTATCATTGGTGGACGGACGAGGGTGTGCGTGAAGACAATGGGGCAGTTATTCTCCCCCTATCATCTCCTGCTCTCCCCCTGCTGTCGAGTAATGAAAGATTCTTCCCTTCTTCAAAGAGACGGAGTTTCCTACAAAACAGCTGAGTCAGAGGAGAAAAGAGAGAGGGATGAAAAGAAAGGGAGAACAGTAGGGAGGCGAGGCCGGTAATGCAATGCTGCTGCTGCTCAGAGGCCCAGTGGACCACAGTGATTGTGCTCATTGTTGCTACACACAGGAGTCATTTCAGGAAGCAAAGAGGGCCCAATGGCTCTCACACTTAACAGCTACAGTCTGGCGTGGCCTCAGTTTCTATTTGTTATCTGGTAACACTTTACCTGGGCCCTGCGTCATCCTGAAGCCCAACAGTAAAAGGAGGGTTTTTAAGTCATACGTCAGGGAAAAGGGCAGAATACCATGACTGTAAGGCTTCAGATGAAGGTCGGGAAACATGTTTTATCAGGAAACCAGAGAGGAAACTGTGAGAGTTAGACCTGGGTAGTCATCATTCCCAAAAATTGCTGGATCTGGTTTCTTATACCAGGGGAGAACAAAAATTGTTTTCTTTATCCTTGTCTCACATGGCAAGGGGAGCAATTTTGGGTCTCTGCTGGGGAACATTAAAAGACATGACAGTCACTAGAGAGTCAGCTCCAAACAGTAACAACCTGAGAGTGGAATATTTTGCATGGCTTCTCGCATCAGAAGGAAACAAGAGATCAGGGGATTCTCTGGTCACAGACAGACAAAAAGACAGACTGGGGGAGTAAGAGTCCACGTCAAGTTTGAGACGAGTCATGAAAAGGTCAGAGGTGCCGAGAGGGAAATCAGTCAGAAGCAGACAGACGACAGACTGTGGCTTGACTGCTTGAGGTGGGTGAAATGGACAGCGGGGCCTCAGTGAGACGAAAAAGGCCAAGAGAAAAGCCTCTGCCCTTCTCAAGGGGTAGATCTGTTTTCTCCTGGTTACGTCACCCGAACGTGAAATGCACACATAAATACACAGACTTTTTTGGTGCCCATGTGCATGCACCTACACATGAATAAAACCCGAGCACACGCGGGGATATAAAAGAAGCCCTGTGAGGTCAGATCCAACGAGCTGAGGCTGTGCACTGTTAGGGGAGATTGCCAAGTGAGCCTCGCAGTCTCACTGGCAGCTACGACCATCACCACCAACCACGGTACCCTTGCCTTGCCCTGCCCTGCCTGCTCTGCCCCTCTCCACTGGCGACGGTTCGTCCTGGCCTGCTGATACTGGTTCTCTGGAGCAGCAGTGGGTTTAGTGTGTGCTTTTCAATCTGGGAAAGGGCCAGTGCCACCAATTTGGAATCAGTGGTCTTTTCCTAATTTCCAAAATGCCCTCACCTACCTTTTCCCTCCTTTCCTGCTGTTTTCCTGCCACTCTCTCGTTCTCGCTCAGTATGTTTCTCTCGGGCCGGGGGGCCTGTGGGCCTGTGGGTAGGGGCCTTATTCCATCAGCCTGGGGCTTCTGTCAAAGGCTTGTTCCATTTTGCGTCATGGTGTTGACTGAGCGGACCCCACACTTAACTCCCATAGAGCTATGGGGTTGGGCGGCAGGGCGGCCGGCGCGGGCTAACGCGGCCCCGTGTTCAGCGTGGTAATCTGATGGTCATGTTTATTTTATGCAGCGCTCCTTTGAAGGAGCAGAAAAAGTCTTTGGGCTTTTTGTTTCAGCACTTTCACTGCCAGGTCAGAGGTGCTCGCCGTGGTTACGCTCAGGAAGAATAATATTTGCCCTTATATTCGCTCCAAACAGGCTTTTTTCCATATTAGTGTCAGGGATACTCTGTGGCTTTCTGCCTTCCACTGATTCGGCACATTGGAGGTGAAGGGTGGTGGCGGGGTGCACCTCAAAAGCATTGCTCCCAGGAGGATAACAAGGGGTGTTCCACAGGTCGTCCCCAGGCCTTGTTCCAATACCCCTGAGCGAGCCCCCGTCACGCTCTGCTGCAGATCAGAGAGACAGTCCTGCAGCCATATATACATATATATATATATAAGACCCAGTAGTGAAGGAAAACACACACATAAACACACAAAAACACTCTCCCTCCTGCTTGGCTGCCCTGGACTCCACCTCAGCTGTCAGTTGTCCAAACCTCCCAGGGGTTCTTTTTAATGAAGTTACCAAAAACAGTTACCTCTGCTTGCGTCTTTAACTGCCTCACCTCAAAACAAACACATCCGTCTATCTGCCTCGTGTCAGCTGTTTCACTACAGTCAGATCCTTTTGACAAGAATTTGATGTAATCTAGGGATGGGCACCTCTGGTCCCTAATATTCCTATAATTAAACAAAAGGAACACATACAGTACATGACTCTTAATAAGTCAAACTTCATCTAAAGAGCATATTTCATACACAGGACATATTGTGCCTAAAACTCAAATAATAGATCAATCAATAACAATGTTTTTGTTTTATATATATCAGCATTGAAATTTCTAAAGTAAATTATAAACCACAACACTTGACTTAAACCCAATGTCTGATGCAAAAATGTCCAGTCCAGGATTGACCAATGTGAGCTGTAGGTGTGAATGTACACAGCAGTTTTTTTTGTTTGTTTTTTTTTTACACTTGACTTAACCCTGCATTTTCCCTGTGAGCACCCTACTAATTTCCTCTCCCTCACCCCTGCAGTGCCTGACAGGTGAACTGCAGCAAAACATCCTCCAGTGAGGGGCATGTGTGGGCAAGAAAGTTCAGACATTTTCTGGCTAGGTTTCCCTTAAATAATGTAGAGGTGTTCAGGGTTGCATACTTAAAATGGCTTTGCAAGTTCAGGATGCAAAATCTTCTCCTGGAGGCTCTCAACTAAAACACTAACAAAAGATCACAAGTACTGACTGGCACACTTCCAGGTCTCCTCACCTTCTCTGATTGACTCTTATTTTGGATTTAAGACTCTAATCAATAAACACTATGGATCACAAGGTGTATTAAGTTAATTAAAGCTCTTGAAAGTGAACTTCCTTGGGTGCACTGCAAGCTACTTGTAAGCACTGATTGTTTTTCCACATTATAAAAATTAATCCAAAAGGAACATCCCTTGACTGTACGGTAAATAAACTAAGGAGAGCATTTTTAATAGAGTCTTAAATTATGAACATTTTATGATGCTTTCTTTGTTTTATTCTGTTCTCAACACCTGAAATTCACTTGCAGGCCACAGCAAGACGCTGCATGTTGCCCCAGTTGCCCTTCCTTATCTAAACTGAGACCGTTGCGTGGCAGATTCTTGTCATGTTGTCTTCATTTAAATGTCCTTTATTGACATATGGGCCACATTTATTGAGAAGTTGGACCAAATGGGGACCCTAAGGCTGCCAACTGATAGCTTCCACGTGACATTACACACTTATGAAACGATCCCCTTGCAAGCAAGAAAGGCTTTCTTCTGCTTCTTAAAGTTTACAGTCACAGTTGCAGGCTAATTGTTTCAACTCCTCTAAAAGTTATCCTCAAAGTGAATTCAGTTATTTTACAATTAGATAGGAAAAAGGCTAAATTATACTTTACAGAGCCCTACGTATCTCAGAAAGCATACAAAGAGACAAGCAAATATCAGAATGTTGCTGTTAGTCAGTCCATTGAGTCTGAAGGTTACAATAGGCAGACTTTGGATGTTTACATGGAAAAGAGTATCCTGGTGATTCCTTTAAACCTGGTTTTGCTACCTGTGAAACTTGAGTAAAAACAACTGGGTACAGATAGACCTGGAAAATAAAGCTCTTGAGCACCCGGGCAAATTTGATGCAATGATCAGAAGCTGAGGCACTTGTATTTATTACTTATGATCAGGAACTTACGGCCAGGTTTCTCTATATCCAAGGTGCCTGAACTTCATAGTTTACCTTAACGTCTTTGTCCTGTGGTTGCCACTGGATGTGAACATGATTTGCTGTGCCATAGCTCCACACCTCAGTCTTTTTGTCCTCAGGCCTACCATGCTGGTCATGTAACTGGAAGCAATCATCGAGAATTTTTCATGTACACTAAATCAAATTCTGACCACATCTTGTCCCTTAAATAATGATGAAATAATTCTTTATTTCCCATCCAGAAAATGTGCTGTGCTTACACTTCACTTTTGAGCTTTGATAGTGTTGATCTAAACTGTGATAGTCGGTGATCAGCGGCTTACAGGACTTGCAGCGTCATGCAAGAAAGCTTTTGCTTTGAAGATCAGTCAATTTACTGGAGAAGAAGCCCAGATTGTGGCTGGAACATTTCTATTTGCCTCAATTAAGTTGTTTTAATTGGCCAGTGTCTATGCAGTTATCGTAATATTAGAGGAATGAATGATTACCCTGCAGGATAAGACGCCCTGGGGAGTTAAATATATAATGTATCACTTCCTTTTTGGTTGGTCATTATTTATGTTCTGAATGGAAAAAAAAAAGATAAAAAAGGAACAGCTAACACACATCTGCAGGCAGAAACAGAAACTAGATCACAATGCACCAACTGTTCACCGCTACTGAAGATGAATAGAAAACCTTGTACAGGAAGGAGTGTTTACACTTCCTGCCCCCCTACATATCTGATTATCCACCTTTCTGTTCTAACACATTAGGCATGTTTCTGGCCTCCCTTGTGACTCTGAGGTATGTGCTTACTCACAGATGAAGGAGTCTATCCTCTGATGTAATTCAGGGGAAACTAAAGGGGAAAACTACCCCGGTGGTAGGTAATCCAATCCCTTCTGGTGCAATGTGGGAGCTCAAAACAATTAGCCACGTGCTGCCACCAAATCAGCACCAGCAGTGAGACAGATTTCACTGTAGACTTGGCTTGGAAGTACTCAATGATGTAAAGTGAGATTTAGGTCACTACTGAGGTGAGGCTAATCTGGATCAGGTTCCGCAATACTACGTTCAAAGTGATCGCGAAAGCTTCTGCAGATGGCACAGTGTGGGAGATCTAGAGCCAATGAGTCATAAAAGAGCACTGTCAGTCAAGCACAACTATTGTCCAACATCAAGTATGTCTGCGAGGTGTGTGTTTGACCCCTCTTTTCCACTAACTGTCACCCGCTGATTAGAGAGGCTTGCCTGTCCACTGACAAGCCTCTATCTCTGCGCCTTTTTCCTGCTCATGTGTCATCTATCGTTCTCAACAGCCACCCTTTCAATCGGTGATAGCATGTTTTACGTCTTTACCATCGCTATCTCTGTTTTTGGTCATTTTCTTCCATGGCATCACTATGTTTGTCCTCATCCTGGCTCTTGTGTTGGTCATTCCCCATTTTCATGTGGTGACTTCTTTCCCAACATCATGCTATGAGTGGGAAGCTTGATGTGGTTTCAATGATGTAGTGCTTAATATTTAGATTTCTAGTTGTATCAAATGAGGATATTTATTAAATATAAATAGTTTACTCTTTTCTGATTCATTTGCAAGAAGTAGAATCTTCACAACTGCGGAAGTTAATAAGAGCACAGTTTCCCAAGAGTCTACTTAGGGCGACAGAGGTCATATACAAACCCCATGTTTAAACACTGTTGTCATCGATAAAAATATCAGCCAGGTTAAAAAAAATATATTTTGGTCAGAACAGTTCAGAGCTATAGTTTATGTGGACACAATGTTTTGGAGTTATTTATTAAATGACCCCTCTGTATGGGTTTTGACAGGATGTAAGTTATGTATAATTAGGGACATGGCTGATTTGACTGCAAGCCAACATGCTTTCACTTTCTGTTCGAGGGGAAAGAGGACTTGGCTCAACCTTTTTGTCTGTTTTCTTGAATGACTAAAAGTAGCTTTGAGACAGTCTAAAATGTCAAGACCCCTGCAAATTAGCTTTAAAAGAAATCTTCAGTACTACAGTGGATGATATCAATCAAAAACCTGCAGTTCCTTGAGTGTTCATTTGAGGTTCGATTGCAAAAAGCTCCTACAGAAATAAAGATTAGGAGAGCCTGATTCAAAAAAGAAAATAGATGATTTATCAGCCAGACTAAGTAAGGCTTGTTGTTTTGAATATGCTTTTATCACACAAATTCAAAGAGTCATTCACATTAAGTGGTGTGGCTGATCTTACTGACATTCTAATGTAATATAGCAGCTTACCGGGAGGCTAAAGTGCCATCTTAGCACCATTATCAATAGGGGTGGATATTCTACCTGGAGCCAGAGTTGATAATCGAGCAGTTTGAGGAAGATCCTAAAAGTGTTCTTGGGACATCCTTTAAAAGCAAGGAATGAACCACGGGCCCAGTGGCCTTGACCTTGACCTATAACTATGGCTGGGCAATTTATAGAAAAATAATTGAAATCAACACTTAGACCCTATAATCGAAATAATTTTACTCATAATGATTATTTTGATTATTTTCCCTTAGTAAGTCACGTGACCGCGCCCCCTCCATATAGTCTACGTCCGCTTTCAGCAAGAGCGAAGGATGCACCACCAACATGGAGGAGACAAGGAGCAATCTATCAGAGGACCTTGTAACCAAGAAAAATACCGTCTCAGTTGTTTGGGCATATTATGGATTCTGTGCAGAGGACATTGAGCAGGAAGAAGCTATGGGTAAATATTTTGGGATGACTGTTTCGACGACAGTCTGTACACTAACTATTTGTTCCAGCTAGAATAAAATACTCGTTGATTAATCGTAATCAAAATAAGAGGTAAGTCGTGATACTGAGATTAGGTAATATTGTCCAGCCCTACCTATAACACCAAAAATCTATCCAGTTCACCCTTGAGTTAGAGGGGACATTTGTGCAAATTTCAAGTAAAATTCTTGGAGGCCTTCTTGATTAAACATTCTGAAAAGCAAAGGATGAGTAAGAGCTTCAATTACCTTTGATCTACAGCTTCAAAACTCAGTATTTTACTTACTATACTAGTATTTTAGAAGTATTTAAAGTCAACCATGCCATTCCCAAGATAATGTTACCATCATCTAAGAAGTAGCTTATTGCTTATTCTGCCATCAGAAGTGTTAACTTGTAAAAAAAAAAAAAAAAAAGGTTTTCTATCCCTTGCTAACAGTGGTATGAGCAAAGGAGTTGATTGATAGTATTAGCTGTTTGATGATGGTACCTACACTCTGTCTTTATACCTCCATGCATGCGACTGCAAATGTCTGTACGTTAGAGTGTCTTTTCCCAAAGGTAAAAACTTGTGAATGTAATATTGCAAGGTTATTTTTGGTCATTTTCATTAAGCTTTACACAGGTGGCAATTCTGAACTAATTACATCATGAAGGTCAGAGGAACAAGACCAAATAATTCAGCTCAACAGTCTTTTTAAGTGTGTATGCAACATCTCAAAAACTCTGAGAAATATTCATCAAACTTTGCACAAATATCTGCTGAAGGCATGGATAGAGTGCTTGAATTCTAAAGGTCACAGGACAAAGGTTAAGATCAGAGTGAGACTGTCATCTTTTGCTTAAAGTAAAACATTTGATTAAAACATTGGCAGACTATGCAGATGGAGTTCATTTAACTATGCATAAACACCCAACAGGGCACAAGTATGAACTGACTAGATTTTGGACGTCATGGGGTTTTCTGATCACCATTTGCTTGTGAATGCAGTATTTAAAGAAACAAACAAAATTAAATTAGGTTAATATATTCATTTCTAAAGACTACTAGTGTAAGATCACAACAAGAAATGGTAAAAAATACAGTATTCAAATTCTGGGTAACCCTAAGAGTGTTGAAATCTCTCCTTGTCAAAGTCAAATGCCTTTGGGTCTCACTATCTTGCCTTGATTGTGAGCTCAATATGTCAAGAAGTCTTTCAGGGATTTCTGTATTACTATTTAAGACAAAACTATTTTTAATGTTGGAGGAAGGCCAGTTGCAATGTGGCCCACCTCTGTACTCTGCACCTTTGTGATCCAGCCGCTTCTTGGCAATGAGAAAAACTATCTAAAGGCTTTAAAAGGATTTCAAAGGTCAGATTTACACCTAATAAAGGGAACAACAGCTGTAAGCCACTATAACGGTGTACAAGCTTCCCAAACCTCATATGTCGTCACAGGAAAATGGTCCTCAGTTTTGTCAGTTGGCTCTTTCCTTAATTTACTTTTCACCAGTTACTTTCCAACTATCCAGTCCCTTCCCAGATCATGTTTTGTTTGTGACTATCACATTCGCTTCTTCCCTCTCAGAGTCCAAGGATAGCCACTGTTACTAGAACCTCGGCTGCCAAGGCATCCTGTCCCACCCCCTCCTGTCCCACTCTTTGTCGTCATTGGTTTTCATTTCTCCCCGGTGATTGTCCATGCTCCTGTTGTCTCTAGGCTTTCAGTCCAGTCTGCTACGGGGATTTTCCTTCTTATCGTTCACTGGGCCATTCCTTGCATTCCTGGCGTGCTTCCTGGCACTACGGGGGTCCAGCCAGATGCGAGGGCGTCTGTAATACAACGCAGAGACCGAGTCCAAACAACACCATTCATACATACAGTGGTGGTGACCTTGTAATGGGTACGCACAGTGTGATTGATGAACAGAAAGGAGCTGAGGAGTCGGGGAGATGAGGGAGGGGGAGACTTAAGAAGATGTTGGTGACAAGGGCTGATGGTTATGTGTGTGAACTTGGTGCCAAAAATAGAAAAATGTGGATAGCTTTCATTTTTCAGTCCTTGACTCACAGACTTGTTATGATAAAAGTAGACATGTAAGGCATTTAAACATCTCCCGAAAGAGCAGTTTGTGGCTAATTGGCAACAGTAGGGGGTCAGAGTGTTCGTACACATTGGGAAAAAGAAAAGAGAGATTAGAATAACTTTCATGTCATTCCTCTTAGTCAGAGCCCCCTCGCTAAAAAGGTGGTCATATAATTGCACGCTAAACAAAGCCTTTGTAAATTCCCACAATGAACAAAGGTTGAACTGAAGGCTGGGGTTGTGACAGGCTGTGCAGATGCATGAGGAAATGATGGCCTTTAACGTCAGACTTGTCAGCTGAAGATAATGATAATGCTGGTTCAGAAGAATGCACACAAACACATAACCATATCTCACTTCCAATATTTCAATGATAAGATAGCATGTAGAAGAAGAATGAGGGATACATTGTTCACAGTTTCTATAAACAGTTACAGTCAATCTTTTTAAGTGATAAAACAGAAATACCAGCTAACTGCTCCAGGGTTTTGTAAGGTCAGTCAGTTAAGGTACAATGT
Source organism: Scarus forsteni (assembly GCA_036419115.1). Taxonomy (NCBI): domain Eukaryota; kingdom Metazoa; phylum Chordata; class Actinopteri; order Labriformes; family Labridae; genus Scarus; species Scarus forsteni. Next base: position 2,844,018 of record JAZDUH010000111.1, read on the forward strand.
TGGGTCAGGAAGAAGGTTGGGGGTTGTTTCTGTGATAGTGTGATTACTGATCTTGTAACAAGTGATGAACATGGATCCTGATGATCCGGACTTATAAAGTCCAAAATCGTAGCAGTTCACCTCTGACTCAGAGTGTACAGTTGTGCTGTTTGAAGACATTTTATTAGCATTCACATCATGTTGACAGGCAAGTGATGAATAATAGCAGCAATGACCCTTGTCCTAAAAGTCAGAGCAGTTAATCCTTACACCAGATGAGATATTTGTGCTTTTTTCAACATCTCAAAGGTAATTCCATAAAAAAAATCATTACCAAGCAAGGGATGAACAAGGGACTTCATTAACTTGACCTTCGTCCAAGAAAGGAAATTTTACTCTCTATTTATTTATTTTAGTTGGAGTAAAAATGTGTGGAAAGAAAATCCCTCAAAGCTCTTCTGAGATATGAAATGTCACTTTAACATCTTACATGTTCAGATTGGAACAAACCAACTCTGGTTTCCTATTATGGTAAGTTCAGTTCAGTTAGGCACCCAAAGTAACCTAACTGCATTTGTGTAGTTTCATGGCATATAATACCTCCAGCCTTCTTTGAACTAATGATGTTATTCCATGAAGCTGGTTATTTTTCCTGGTCATAGTGCAACAGTCTGATGGATGATGGGAAAGAGGATTGAAGCTACAGCCTCAGTCAGTAGCAGGTTACAATATTATGCAACATTTGACATGCTTTTATCCACCTGACAAAGAGCAGTGTGAAAAAAAAAAAAAATTTTGTCAGATTTTACATGAGGGCAAAGTCTAAGACTAAGTCCACAAATGATCACTTCAGATATCTGGTTCACAATGAAGGAGGCACATGAGTCTCCTGGACCTTGAGCTTTGTCCTCCACTGTACACTCATACACACTGTACGACATTTGTGCAGAGTTTAAAGATATCTCCCCTAAAGTCATCTTAAGATATCTCATTAACAGTTGAGGGATTATCAGTGGGGAAAATAGCCTTCACTTATGACTTTCAAAATCAGAACAACTTGTCTAAAAGTCTGAGCTGTCCAAATATTTTAGATATGTTTCATCTTAAACCTCCTTATCACATCAACCAGTAAAGGATCATCATGGGACCCAATGACAATGTTCGTGTAACTCTAAATCTTAGTAAGACCTTGAGTCTTAGCAATTCTTAAAATGTTCTTTTGATATGCTTCATTGGCAAGGGATGACCATGAGTCTCTATTTGCGTATTTAGGCTGATCTGTGTTCAGACAGAGATGCTGGAAACGAATGAAACCGCTGTAGGATGCATGCCGGTTCAGTAGATGGCAGTGTAGGTTTGAAGAGAGGCAGCGCTGCTACAATACATGTATGAAGAAGAAAAACTTTTCACTAACAACAATGGCAAGTGGAAGCACAAAGACGCAGGATTTTCTTTCCTGAACAACAAATCAGTTCAGACAACAAATTCATCTAGATAGTTTTGTCTGGATAACAAACTGAGCATGTTGCTTGGTAGATGGCCGAAACTGTTGTTGTTCCTGATATGCGCACGTAGCCTTCATGGGAAAGGGTACTGCTTTAATGGTGTTAACCTCGGAGGTGGAGTCAAGAGCGGCCGTGACGTCTGATCATCCAGACAAAAGCAAACGCTTCCTGACCCTTTTCTCCATGGGAAAGGGTACCGCGCATGTGGTGATGTCAGCGTTTCACCCTGAAACGCTCTGATTCAGGTTTAGGAGCTGCATGGAGAGCGTTTTGGAAACTCCACTCTGAAACCTGTTTTCAAAAGTTTCCATTGTTGGGCAATCCGCAAAGAGTTTCCATGTAAACACAAGGCCAAAACGCAATGAAAACTTATTGGATCTGACCGTATTCAGCCCTGTGACAACAACCCCTCAGACTCATACAGAATTTTGTTGCAAATTTAATGAGAAATGTCTTGAAGAGTTCTCGAGTTATCAAGCAAGGGATAACAGTAGGTCCCAATGACTATCTTTACACTGCAGCCTCTAAAATCTATGACTTCTGTCTTGAAATACAGAAATCATTTGTGTTGAGTTTGAGGAAAAAACCCTAATGACTTCTTGATATTAGGTTCACAAGCAAGAACGTCAGGCCAAACGATCTTGAACTCTGCCCTATGTCTTACAAAATCCTATCAGTGCATCACTCAGTCAGTGTCTACGTTTGTGCAGTTTGAAGAAAATGCCCAGAAATTGTAAAGTCTTGGGCCTTGGTTGTTGTTAGTAGCTGTGATACCAGTTTAGCTGCCCATATTTTGATTTCAAAGTGTAAGACAGTGTGTCTTCTGTGCTGTGTTTTTTAAAGTCACTTCAAACCAAAGTTGACATTTCAGTGAACTTGAAGTCTGCCTCCCCTCCCTGTGTGGTTAAAGCGATTCCTGCTGAATGTGGAGAGAAGCCCTTTTTTGATTTCCAGACATTTTTTTAAGTTAGCTTTGCCTCCAATCTGTTGTCCAGAGCCTCCCTGTCCATTTCTGTATGGTATTTCAAAACATAAATAGTGACAGCATGGGGATATGAAATTTCCTCTCCTGTGTTTGCTCACATTTATGATGAAATTTACTCACTCGGCATGGCTGACGCACAGGAAGTGGTCAGTTAAACGGTGATAGAATCAATACAGCTGCTCGTGTGCTCTCTTATAAGTTGTGTTATCTGCTATCATTGTTGTGGGTGGCTGATTTATGGGTGTCAGCGCATAACAAGCGTTAATTTAATGAAAGGCCAGTGATTGAGAGGCCTGATGTGCGTCAGCATTGACAGAAACAACCATCCTATGTCAGGTTAAAGAGGACAGTGGGTTATAAATTGCTTAAAACGCTTGAGTGAACAGTCTAAAGCTCCGAGTGAACAGACGTAAGCATATGTGTGTTTGTTGTGTGTATTCATTTGTCCCACCCCCCTTCCATGAGACTGAGGTCACTTCACGTTGACAAAGTCCCTCCGTAGGGCAAAGTGCTACGTCACACGAGTCCTCTTCCTTTTGTCTTCCCGCTCCCCTTGCTCTTTTTTTCCCTCTCTCAAAGCCCAGTTGCCCTCTTAATCACACACAAACGCACGCACAGAAAGCCCTCCCCATTTCCCCCTCAAGTTTGTCAGAAGCTCTCAGCTTCCGTAGAATAACACGACAACAGACTCAGTGTTTGGCTGACACAGACACATGGCGCGCCGGCAAGTAGTGGTCAGCTCTGATACAGTATACATCAGCCAAAGACAAACACGCAAACACAGATGTAGCTGCTTACCACAGAAATGGCACAAAGAAAGTAACAGGGTGAAAAAATCCAAGAGTTGTGTATCCAGGAGAACTTCTCTACATGCAGAAGAATGCACCCGAAATAGAAACCACTCTTTAATTCTCCTCTTGTTTCCTTTTCTTGAGTTCAGTCGTGCAGAGATATCGCAGGCAGATGATCAAACAGTTTTCATGCACATGCTTCATTGCATGCGCTTTGACTGTCGAGAGCCTGTTCTGCTAACATTTCATGGATCCTCCTGTGCATTAGGCTGAGAGGAAACATAGAGATGAGGAGGAGTGAGGGGAGAGGTAGCAGGGGCAGTTTTAGTCAATATGGAATCCTTCCTTTTTTAAAACCAAGAAATGATAGCTTAAGAAAAAAGTGTTTTTGAGCACTTCTTTTTAATTAACAAACATGAAGAGCTAAATTACTAAATAAATATCCACTTATTTACAGAAGTTGCTCATCATCTCATAAACTGGATACACAATACAAGACTCTCAAAGTGATTCTTGGACAGACTATTACCTTTAATCGAGGCCCACTATTTGATCATTTCCAAGGCAATCTTGACAGATCTTTATGTGACATGCGTCGTGTTATAAATTACTTCACTATGAATGGTAAAACAGACTTGAGCATCTAAAGTTTTTCTAATCATTCCAACCACTCAACTTGCTTTTACAACAAAAGTCAAACCTTATCTTCACACACTGATAGTTTGAGTTCCCATACCCATCAGTATCAGTAAACACAATCGCACCTTTTCATATCAATTTACACAACACTGACACAGCAATGGGAGCAACGTGATGTTGTGTTTTGCTTAAGAATGCATCAACGTGTAACAGCAGAAACTGGGCTCAAACCCTCAACCCTCTGATTAATGGTGGAGTGTACTTCCAGACTAAAGGTACTCTTAACACCTAACATGTATGGTCCAGACCAAACAAACTCTTTTTTCTAAAAAGTTTGGTTCATTTGGGGTACAGACCAAAGAACCAAACTGTGGTCTGACTTAAAACAGGGTCTCAGCAAACCAACGAGACCAAGAGAGCAACGAACTTAAGGTGTTAAAGTAACCCAAGTCACTGATGCCCTTGATTCTGGATCTGCAAGCAAGATGACTGGGGCCAGCCTGCTTGAAAAATAAAGTTTTTGAACATTTTTTGTGTCGCCCAGCAGAAACCCTGTTTTTTTAAGGAAACACCAGGGATAGCCACACACAAACTTTCTGGTTTGTTGTATTAAGTGCAACAATGGCCAATCAAGAAGCAGGAAGTCCAGCACAAACATGTCAACAATAGTGAAGGGTGAGAATAAAGTAGACCTCAGAATTGCAAGACAAACAAGCTGATTTCCGACAACCTCAGGAGTTTTTGAAGTGTCTTGTTACTTGTGAGGGAAATTTTACCAATACAATTATTGATTCTGCCTATTAATCAAACTATTAATTGATTCCACTGATTTCGGGTGATTTTCAGAGCAGGGAAAAGTAGACCTGTCTGTTTCATGATATTTCGATATCAACTAGAAAAGCACTCAGAGAGCGCAGACCTCCGCCAAGCAGCACAGTTCCCAGCCGGTGATCCGGATCAACACCAAAATTGAATCACTTCTTCCTTTTCCCATGCTGAACATTTCCCGAAAATTTCATCAAAATCCGTCCTTAGCTTTTTGAGTTATTTGTTCACAGACAGACAGACAAAGTCCCGAAAACATAACCTCCTTGGCGGAGGTAACAATGTCAGCCACATGGCACTTCTCATATGTAATGTTCTGTGTAAACAAATGTAGCATGTTGCTGGTGTTATGATCATCACTTGGAATCTCAAAATCACAGACACTAGACTGAAATATTGGTGCCATTTTGTGTACAACTAAGCCACAGCTCTTCCATCTGCCATGATTACTTTAAGAATTTCTTCTTCATCGTTTGTGTTAACTGTGCCTCACAAAAGCATGGTGTCATTGTTTTGACATGAAGAACCAAGCAAACTGGAAAATAATTTAGGTTTGGGTTAAGTCCTTTAGTGATGCCTCAAATACGCTATAACGGTTTTCAAAGAATCCTTCCTCAATTCTAGTTCATTGCCCTGTAAAACATACCAAAATCAGACAAGAAGAGGAGCCTGACCATATCTGCTTTGTAATGGATAGATCAAGTGCCTGACATCTCATATTTACCTTGTATACTCTAAGTTTAGCCTCACCAAGGAACTGGTTTTCCCAGATTCAGTGTCTGCAATATTGTAGATCTAACTTGCAAAGCTTTAAGCTCGAACTACAGTATTGTTCTTGGTCAAAAAATCACCAGGCCTTTAAGGACAAAGAGGTAGTAATTACAAGTATGAGTCATTTGTGCTAAAAGTGAGATGCGACTAAGTCTCTAGCTGACCTGTGATAAATTTGACAGTCAACACATTACATTTATTTATCATCTCAGAGGTTTTTTAGCAAGGCTCTGACTTTTCAATCTCCTCCAATGGTATGTTTCCTAAATGGACCTGAAATGCTGCATATCCCATGGACATGTGTAACAGTCCATCTGGTAACTCTTAGTCAGTATTTGATCTGCAACATGACTTGACTTTTGTGATTTTTAAGAGCTGAGATTCTATCTGTTGGAAAATTAATTTGAAAGTGCTACTGTGCTTTGTGGTTCATCTTGTTGCACAGCACACACGTAGGGTCATGTTGGGTCTCTCACATTTTCAAAAGATTAGTGATGTGTATACTTTACTTTTTTCATCAGTATTTCCAAATTCAGGTAATAATTTTTGTCATGTGCAAACAGTATGAATACTGACTTGTTGCTTTCAATGTGACAGTCAATTGGATAAATCACGAAACAACAAGAAAAAAAAAAACATTTCACTCTTGAAAAACATTAAAGTTGTTGATCTTTAAATGTATCCACGCAGTGATAATGTGAAGCATTAGGTACATTTGTGTATTTTGTTATTACAGCTGATATGAGGGATATAAACAGTGATACCTATACTCAACCTTTTACACCAATATCTGCTATCATGCCAATAGCATACATTCCTGATTAAGATTTACAAATCTTTTAGTTTGTGGCAGATTTAATGTGCATACAAATATAACTGGAACTCTCCACAGCTCTGTAATAAACAAATCTGGTGACATGGTGTACTTAATAGAAATTATTTGGTTTGTGAACTTCAAATTTCAGTTATTCTGCAACCAATTAGGATTTATTAATGTCTCGTGTAATTTTTCTGCACAGACATCCATTTTTTTCATTCATACTTCTGCAGAGATCTATCAATATTTTTGCATGATATGAAGTCAAAGGGGCCTAAACACAGCAGGGGGTCCATGGGTCCTTTTGTACAGCAAAATCTGTGTTAATGCTTCATCATGCACTCTGGATTCATATTTACATTTTAGCTACTCATTTTCGTCATTTCCAATCATTTAAAAAGCATAACCTTTTAACCATAACCATTTAATGCACACCTTTACCAGTCCCTTGCAGCTTCATGGTGCATGAGTGCCAACCCTCTCCTCTCCTACTTGTAAAGCCGCCTGGAGGAGGAAGTGTGTCTAGGTTAGAAAGTTGAAGGGAAGCACTTTGAAAGACGGAAGAGACGAGTTTACAGAAAGAGGGATGCAGACAGGACACCCAATGACAAGGGAGGAAAGAATGTTTAGGGCGACTGAGAATGGCGGCGAGAGGAGTAAAGGGGGGAGAGCCGGAGGAGAGAGCGGGAGCTCTGAGACAGGCCTGGGCTCTCCAGAGTATTAACACCCGTCTGAGATGGAGGGAGCAAGCAGGAGAGATGGAAAGTGTGTTTGCACAGTAAAAAGTTCCTTTTGCGTGGGTTGCTTGCTTCCTGGTGCAACCCCCCCCCACCCCCCCTTCCTCTTCTCCTTCTCACACTCTGTCTGTGACCTGTTGCTTCAACTAGTTCATTCAGAGATTTCCTCACTGGCAGACGCAGAACTGCTCTGGAGCAGTGAGAGTTGAAGGGAACGTGAGCAGGTGAGCAACACATAGTCAGCAGGGAAGACAGTCTGGGCTGACTCACACACATGCACACAGACATGCACACGTACAGTGCTTTGTCAAAAAGCATATAGCTCCAAACAAAATGAGCCTCGTAAATGTGTGTTTAATAGAGAGCTGATTTAAACGTTTTGCCCCCGCAGTTTCTGCAGGGAGAGATGTTATGCTCTCGCACTCCCTTTCATCCCTGCATCCTGCCCTCCGCGCTGATCTGTGAGCTAAACCAGCAGAGGAAACCTGCCATAATGATGCTGGTTAATGTCTCCCTTTAATGGTCCAATTAAGAAAGCAAAGCAACAGATGCACAACAGCCATATCAGCAGCTTGCATGAAAAAAGGAAGCAGGCAATTGGCACGGATAATTTGCAAATCACGTCTATGGGGAGTCTTCTCAAGTAAGGACTCTCGAGGGGGCTCAAGAGGAGGGTCATATATCTGTTTGAATGAGGACAGCAGTTTTTTCAGCACTGATTAGTGGCAGTGACATAAAGAAAGACTCAGAGACGTCACTTTATTGCCCAATGACTGCAGCCCCCTCCTGTGTGTCACTATTTCTCCCTTCCACCCCCCTGAACTATTAACACACTCACTTGCTCTCTGACGTAGGTTAAAGGAACGGGGCAAGCACTGAGGAGAAAGAAGGGGTTATGATGGTAGTGGGTAATAAGCTGGGGTAAGGTTGCCATGACAATTCCCCTGATAGGATACCCTGCAAGGATCACGCACTTGGCAGCGAGCTGGAGAGAATGAGAAAGGGACTGAATGACGGAGAAGTGAGGGAGAAGACAACAGGAGGAGGAAGAGGTCATGGGCATACTTTAAAGTGTCCTGTTAGCAGAGAGTAAATATTAACAGAAATGGGTCGGACTTCTGGTCTCCCTTTGAATGTAATCTTCAAGTTTGCTTACTCAAGCCCTGCTGAAATTCCCAAAGGAAATGAGGGTGCAACGTAAAATGATGAATTTATTACAATTCCTCCTCCTGTAATCCTTTTTACCATCCGTTCTGTGTTGCGTCATGGCCAACATTTGCACTGTTTAAGCACTACCCTCTGAAGTAGGCAGGACACGAGACTTAACCCTTGAATCCACACAACTTCTTTATCATTTACCTGAACATGGTTATTAACACCGGTAGGCAAACACTTTTGGGAAACTCCACATAACCACAACAGGCTGATTTGCTATTTGTTCTCATAATCTGACTACAACCCTAATCACACCAAAGCAAACAATGAACAAACGTCCTGGACTAATAAAACATATTCTCGCTAAAGCTCTTCCTTGTAAGATAAATTAACTCTGACGAGGATAAAAGTGGATTCGGTTAAATCAGAGACCTGAAAGCGCCTTTAGCAAATGCAGGATGACGTGGATTATGAACGAGGCAGAAGGTGAGCAAAGACTGTGAGGCATTCAAATGTTTTGAAGCCTGCGTAATAATGTGTGAGTACATGCCATGGCGCACAGGAAACCTAGTGTAAAGCATGAGGGGATTGAAGTGAAGCTTGTGTGAGTAAAGTTTGTCTGGCAGTGGGGCCTGGCAGGCCGTGTCACAGGTTCCCCTTCCTCTCTGATGTCTTTGAGGTCGCAGTCTTTGAGTCTTTGAGTGTCTCACTCTGTTTCTCCTCCTATGGTGGTTTACACAGATTGGTGATGTAATGGGTAGCATATGAAGGCCACACACAAACACAAGCAGACACACACACAAACACTGCTGCTCATGCACGGTATACAGACACCACACTTATACCACCACATACCCATAATTACACACATATACTATACGCACACCCATTTACACAAACCCTGGATTCCCCCTTTTCCAACAAGCATGCGCTGCTGCTGTGTGATCGCTCTCACACACAAAAACAAAAGTCTAAACACAGATACGTAACCCTTTTCATTCTGCTGGCTTGCATCTCTTCACATTGACACCCACTCCAAAACAATGGTTTTCAACTGGTGAGTTAGGACCCAAAAGTGGATTGTGAATGTGAACCGGAGAAAAAAAAATACTGCACATTCATATATTACAAAGAACTAAGTATTGCCATGATAGCTAATACATTTTGGTTGTTTTCTTGAAACAACAGGAGTGCGCAGATACATGGGTTTAACATGGGTGTAAATTAAGGCTCAAAAATGTTGGGAAAAAACAATATTGCAAAGGTTTCCCCTTGTGTTATGTATATTGTGACATGTTTAGGTTAATTATTGAAAATTTATTTTTATGTCTAATAATTTCAATTATATCATGAGCTGTTTTCTTTTTATTTAATCCACTACAAATTTCAATGCACAAAGCAACTGTCTGCCACAAAGGGTGTATTTCTTTGCAAACCATACAAATGAGCTCTGAGCTTTAATTCTATTAAATGAAGCCTACGCTGGTGAGCATTTCTGACAGTGCACTCAAACCCTGACAAGCTTGTTCTCCATGAGCAGCCTATTTATTTTACTTCCACAAGCTCAGTGTGCTGTGCTGCTTTGCATCCTTGTTTGAAGCGCAGAAGATGGTTTTGAATATTGTAAACGCCCTAATGTCTCAACGTTTGGGTGTCAATAAAGGCCATAGGAACTGCATTTTTATATTTAGCATCAAATAATTCTAAAGAAAGAAGGAAAAATACTTATCATTAATAAGGTCACTCAATTAAAAGTATCTCTGCTGTATATATATTTTTGTTTGTTTTTAAAGTCAGAGTTAATTTAATCATCAAAATTCTTGAAATTATCAAAGGCCAGACGTAAAAGAAAAAGGAGAAAAGAAAAGAAAAGCTGGCCTCCATTTGTGCTACCCAGCGCCTGGGGTAGCTTTCCACAGTCTTCCATGCTTGGATCCATGCATGGATCTTGGGGGCTTTAAACAAGGCACAATGCTGCAGGATGTTATCAGCTGTGTTTTTAAGTTTTTCCATCTAATTAGTTTAATACATTTTTTTTGTAGCTAGAAGGGGAATGGCACTAGCATCAAAATTACCATCAAAACAACAAGCAAATTAGATGCACGTCTCCTAGGTGTCATACTCCTCAAAAGAAAACATAAACATTTAATCTTGGACACCTTTGTTATTACAGTTCAGAATATGGAAAAAACAAATTCTAAGTCTTCTACAGACTATGTTTTGAAGAGCGTCTTCAACAGAAAGCTCATCTACTTCATCCTATTCTGTATTTACCTTCAATCAGGTGTGGGCATGTGCGTGGGTACCGGAATGTTCCTTGAAAAGAGCCGTTTCACGCTTAAGCCTTCCCAAAGAGAGCAACAGCGTCCTCGATGATCTGACAATTCATTTCTGACACAAACTTAGTGTCCCACAGAGCTGAGCAGTTCAGTCCATGTAGCTCTTTTCGGGGGACTTCTGCTTCTGCCACCTAACAGTTTATTCCCTGTGTGCGCAGACCGTCCGCTGCCTCCCACGCTGAGTTGAAAACCACCGTTCCTGACTCCAAGAAAATTTTAATCCTATTTGGGTAGAGAGATTGGAATCTGATGTCTTGTTGTTTCAGTTGTTTTTTGATATCCGTATATTCTCTTTTTGTTCTGCAGTGCGCTGGAGTGGTCGTTGTCAAAAAAGATGCGTTTCCCTTTGAATTCAATTTTCTTTCTCTTCCACGCCCTGTGTAGAATACTCTCTTTAATTTGGAAGCTGGAAAACTTCACCACAATTGATCTCGGGGGGTTGGATTTGCTGATTTCTTTTGGAGTGACCTGTGTGCTCTTTCTATTCCCAGATTCATGTCAGGTGGAAGATCTAAAAGCCCTTTGATTAACGGGTCAATGAACTGCAGCATATTTCCCTTCTCGGCATCTTCCGACACCCCGTAGATCCTCAAGTTATCCCGTCTCTCTCGATTCTCCAAATCTTCATATTTTTCTTGCAGGTATAGGTTGCTTTGCCAAAGAAACGATGTTAGTCTCTCAGCAGCAGCAGCACGGTCTTCTGAAGCGCTTAGCCTGCTCTCTGCTTCCTCGAGTCTGCTGTTGTGTTTTTTAACTGTTTCATTCAGGGAAGTTATCTTCTCGTCCAATCGGCCAAGTCCTTGTTTCATTTCATCCCGGAGAGATTTCATTTCTGACTTCAGCTCCGAGTTTAAATCCAATTTCAATTCATCAAACAATTTTTTCATCTCCATGAGGGCTGTATCTGGATTCATGGTGTTTTCTCTGGCTCTCGCCTGTTTCCTAGTCGTTACTTGGTTCATACGTGTCGGCTTCCTTTTGATCTCCGCTGTAAAGGTTTTTGATTCACTTTGTTTTCCAAAAGCATCAAATTGCCTTAATTGTTTTATAGCTTGGAGCGCGTGGTAAGTCCTCCATGCCGCCAGCCATTTGACCCGGAAGCCTGCTCTGCTGTATCAATGACAAACATTTTTTATAATTTGTACATTTTGTGCAGGAACAAAACAAACACTGTATGCATTGTCCAATCTCTTGTTGGTCTACTGATGGTGACATGAGTTGGATTTTTACTGTAGATAGTCAAAGAAATTAAAAATTTATCTGACATTACACATCCTGTGATGTGTAATTGGAATAAAAATACAATACACTGTTCAGCCCAAGTATTGATCCTTTTTCCAAACTTCATCCATTGATAAATGAATGTGGAGTGAGCAGATATGACTTTCAGATGTTGTTGCATGATATCTGTTAAAAGGTGGCACTGATCATAGCTAACTGTTAATTCAAGTTTCTAATTGGTAGGGAGAAGTGACTTGTTGGGTAACTGATCTTTTTCATGATCAAACATGAGAGAAAATATTGGTATTTTTGGAGCTTTGCAGCAAAAGTGGTTACATACACTGGGTACATTTTTTTTTAGCATCAGTATCCGCCAAATTGTTATTTTAAGCGTCGACATCAACCCTGATTTTTAGCCTCATTCAGTGGATCAATGGATAACAAAGCAGATTTTCCAAAGTTAATGAGCTGATGTCTAATGGTTTCTTGAAAACATCTTAAATTAACACATTTCTATTTGTTCAATTATATATTTTGTTCCAACCAAGGTCCAACTTGCAACATTTTTTATACAGTTACATTGCATAGTTGAAATCTTAGGAAATTTAGGTTGTGATTGCTCATTTAGAAGGTTGTGGTGGGTCGCTGGGTAAGACTAGTAGAGAACCACAGATTTAAAAGACATACGCACTTTAAGAGCTTCACCCGGAGTCACAGAGTGAGTGTTCAGCGCTGGCGGATGGCCTAACACAAGGCTGTATGTCTCAGAACCACCCAGGAGACCCCCATCATGAGACGCAGCCCTGAGAGGGAATGAGGGAGAGTGACTAACTTCACTTTTTCTTTTCTTCTCTCCCCAGCTGTGTCTTCAAACGGCCCTTTGATGTGGGAAATTAAAAAGAGCGAGTGTGTCAATATCTCCCTACATCCAACCGCACTCATCTATTTCCTCTCCTTCTTCTCCTTAGCTCCTCCTCACCCAGCTTTTCTTCTCTACAGTTGACCCAAGAAAACAGAGTATGACCCCTTTTAACCACAACAAGTCTGCCACCCACTCACTGCCACCGGGCCCTCATCATTTGGAGGGTGTTTGTTTGCCTGTGTAGGCCCACCACTGGACTGGCAACTCTGTGTGTATATGTGTATGAGTGTGCAAGCCTGCGCATACAAGGCCCACCACTAATTATTTTCAAACCGCACCATGAGTGTATGTCTGTGAATGAGGGTCTCCTAATCTCACACCCAGACTCAAAAATGCTTTCGTTCTTACTTCTCCCTGCTCTCTCCCTCTCACTGTCCCTTTGTAAAACATTGAATATACCTAACTCTGATTAATTCTAGCAAATTTTGTGCCATCCACAGCACAATCAGGTGCCATTTTTCAGCAGCAAAATGAGAAGGGCTAAATAAGCTCAAGCAACTACTAGACTACCAACTAGGGTAAAGGGATTAGAAAAATTGTAATGAGAACCTGCATCAATTGTGACAGAAAAAATGAAAAGAGGAAACGTCCATACTTATGGTGTATATACTGAGAAACAATAAAGGTTCTTGTAACATTATCTATCCGGGTCTGCGTCCACAAAAAGCTTTTTTCCTGCTGGAAGCGCTCTCAGCCTAAGTTTCAGAGCATGTCTTGGCAGGGCATAATGTTGCCATGTAACGAGAACTTACGTCCACGTCTGTCAGTTACAGCAACCAGGCTGTTTGAAATTGCTTCATGTTTGTGTACTTTCTTTAATTCACTGAAATATCTGCCTGGAAACATAAAAACAAAGTCAAGTAATCATGTCCTACCACTGCTAGAAGCTGAAGGCCAGGAAAAAGTTTGTTGTAAATACAATGCAGCTCATTTTTACCTTCACTATTGTTGTTTATGAAGTGAACAGCAGAAGTCCCACCCGTCCTTGATTTTGATTGGTCAATGAGGGAGAAGTGACTTTGTGTGCACAGGGCTGTCTTGAACATTGCATTAAGAGCCCTGGGAGCACATCAACAAAAATCAGCTCATGCTTTCATGAAACTTACAACAGTGGCACATTTTCTTAACAAAATGATGTATGAGATTTTTCATAGGAGACACAAAATATCAGGCTTCCAGTACAAACACATTCTTGACATTACGGTTACTCAAGTGCCTCCCTCTGATAGTAAGGGAAGCATATACAAAAACTGTGTTAAATGGAACAAAAATCTATCTTCTGTGCATCACCTTATCGTTTTGTTAAATGCTGCTGACAACAAAGCCAAATATCCAATTTAAAAAAGAGACAAAAATTAACGCCAGGTTCAGCACTTTGGAAAAGTTTTAGGTGGGTTTGGAAAAAATGGTGCAAAGTTTGTTGTGATACTCTGCCTGCAAAATAGCATCAATTCTTGTAGTTATACTCGCACACTGTTTTTGAAGGTACTCTGTAGGTAGGTTGTTCCAATCAACTCAGTGATGTTGAGATCAGGGCTTTGTGGGGGGTCATACCATCACTTCCAGGATACTTTGTTTCCTCTTTAAGCTGAAAACAATTCATAATGACGTTGATCAAATGTTTTGGATTGCTGTCTGGTGGCAGAAGAAATTTGGGGCCAATCCGACATCTCTTTGATGGTATTATATGATCTTGAGTAAATGCTTGAATTTCTCAGCAATGAAGACACCATTAATCATGACCATATCCCTAACTTCATATGCAGCCCCAAACCCCAACCATGCTTCATTGTTGTCTACAGGCACTCTCAAGCCCTTCGGCAAACAAAATACCTTCTGCCACTGCCAAACATGTCAACTTTTTTTGTTTTTATTTTGACCCATTAGTGTGGAGCACCTGCTGCTGTTTGTCTGCATCCCAGTTTCTTTGTTTTCAAGCAAAGCTGAGTGGCTTATCCTTGTTCAGTTTTTAGGAGAATTGTTGTTTGGCCACAATTCTTCCAAGGAGACCACTTCTGGCCAGACTTCTGAAGACAGTAGATAAATGTACCTGGGTCCTAAATGTCTCTTCCAGTTCTGAGCTTAAGGTACTGCTGGACATCTTCCATGGAGGTAAGCATGGTGTGTCTTTCATCTACTGCACTAAGGTCATGTTTACACAGAGACACCCTCACCTAAAATGCAAAGATTTTTCCTTTGCCTATTCAAAGTCGCCCTGCGTTCAGATGGAGACGCTAGAAACGAAGGAAACCGCTGTAGTATGCATGAGAGTCCAGTAGATGGCAAAGTAGGCTTGAAGAGAAACAGTGCTGCTTCAATACATGTACGAAGAAGAAAAACTTTTCACAAACAACGGTGAGTGGATATACAAAGACGCAGGAGTTTCTTGTCATGACAACAAATCTGTTCTGACTAATCTGTCTGGATATTTTTGTCTGGAAAACAAACCGAGCACGGTAAGCAACACACGTTACTCGATAGACGGCTAAAGCTGTTGTTGTTCCTGGTATGCACGCGCAGCCTTCATGCGAAAGAGTACTGCGCATGCGGTGACGTCAGCGTTTCACCCTGCTCTGACTCTGGTTTACACAGAGCTGCTTGGAAGAGTGTTTTGAAAACTCTCCACCCTGGACCCTGGTTTCAGTCTGCTTTGAGTTCTTTGGCTGAGGGAGACTTTGCCGAAGTGGTATAACAACCTTTCATCTTTTTACTGTGTTCAGTCATGTGATAGTATGTGATTTGTGACATGAAATTGTCCTCCTCAACCTTACCTTGATAGAAGAGATTGATGATTCTTCTGAAAAAGTAAAATATCATTGCATGCTTGAAAATAATGAGCAGAATATGCAGACAACGATCAGCAGATAGTGGATCAGTATTTCATTTTACAACTGGGCCATCAGGGCCAATATGGAACATGGAATTGTTTAGGTGTGTCCCCAGCTTCACGTTGCACATTGAGAAAAACTTTAGACAAAGTCCGTTTATCCTGTAAATTTTTCATTTTGTCTTATCTCTACAGAAATATAAGTAGAACGGTGTCCCAGCAGGTCATGTGTGCACCTCCCAGCAAGAAGGTTGCTGGTTTGAACCCTCTTTTTGGTCAGGGCTGCTCTGTGTGGAGTGTACATGTTCTCCCTTTGCGTGGGTTTTCTCTCGGCACTCTGGCTTCCCCTGACAGACCAAAACCATTTTGGGTTAATTGATGAGTTGAAACTGCCCAGGGGTGTCTCTTTGTGTGGCCCTGCAATCAGCCAGTGACCGGTCCATGATTTACCCTTCCTCTCACCCTGTTTCAGCTGGGATAGGCTCCAGGACCCTGTGACCCCGAAAGGGATAAGCGGTATGGATAATGGATGGATGGATGAATGGATATACACATTTATTACAGCCAAGTTTAACCTTTTGGCTGGGTTTCTTTTTTGAAATTTTGACATTTTCACAGGTGTATTTTATGCAAAAAAATGAAAATATACAAAAATCCAGATGGCTTCAAATGAACCTGTCGACCTCTTTTTGATGTACAGTATGTTTACAGTGTGATGCCTCAACTGTCCCTGTGTGATCACTGGAAACTCATTCTTGCCCTTTGCAGTAGTAGGCCACGCTTTACTGCACCTGACAGAGTGTTTCCAGACTGCCCTGCTGTACAAGTGTGTGTGTGTGTGTGTGTGTGTGTGAAAGAGAGAGTGTAAGAAATCATGTTGATGTGTGTACAGTGGACTGTAATGTTTCTGCATGTGTCTGAGTGTGTGTCAGAGCTACAGAGTGACTTTTTGGGTGGCTTGTTGGACTGGTGTGTTTTTCTATGACACTATTGTGTGTGTGCATACATGTGCATGTTGTGCATGTGTGTCTGCTGCAAGGCTGACCCCTTCAATCACCCCCTACACCTATGCGTCCGTGTTAATGTCCTGTGGTGTGTGTATGTGTGTGTGTCTACTCACTGTTTCTATGCAACACTTTCAGAGGCCCCTTCTGGTCTGGACAACACCTCTCCCCTGCTTCTATCCGTCCCTCACTCCTCACTCTTTCCTTCACCCTGGAGAGGGAGAGAAGGAGCGAAAAAAAAAGAGGAGGTGGGAGGGGGGGTGCAGTGGAAATAACAGGCTGCTGTCTCAGGAGGGGCTTGAGAAAAGGAGGGAGAGAAATATGGGGGAGAAAATGTGTTTACTGTGCGTATTAGCTGTAATACAGGGAATGTAGCATATGTAGTGTAAAGAGTCTGGCTATAAATTAAAAATCAGAACATGCATACTGGTATTTTGAGTACCAAATGTGGAAAGTAACTACATTTACTCTAACATTGTAACCGAGTAACTTTTATGAATTGTTTTTAAAATGATATATATATATATCTTAGCTCAAGCATATGTTGGGACAAAAACAATCCATGGCTGTCTCAATGCTGGAAACACCTTCTGAAACTAGCTTTTGGTAACTGTATGACAAAGAGAGCTACAAAGCACTGGCCTGTTGCAATATTAGCACCTCTAATTAAACATATCTTAAAAATGATGTATGGCCTTGACTGAAAACATTTGACTGTTGACATTTCAGGTCACACTTAAACATTCACATTACAGCAAACACTGATGTTGAGGTTGCCATGTGATAGATGACACACAGAATCAACGTGAGATGAAGATGAAAGATATCTGTTTTGCATCACACAAACTCCAACTCCAATGACAGTTGGGATGCTGTGTAAAACATTAATAAAACAGAAAGCAATGATTTGCAAATCCTTTTCAACTTGCATTCAATTTGAACTAACTAACTAACTAACTAAACTATTATAGTAACACATTGAATCACATAATACAAATTGATAAGCGTTTTCTTTTTCTGCAAATACTCGCTCATTTTAAATTTGATGCCTGCAACCTGTTCCCAAACAGCTGGGACAGTGGCATGTTTACCACTTTGTTATATCACCTTTATTTTAAAAACTCTTAATAAGCATTTGTAAACTCAGGAGACTAATAGTTGAAGCTCTGTAGGTGGGATTCCGAATTGTCAGCATTGTCTTGCTAAAATAACCAGGAACATCCTTGAAAAATCTGCCTCTTTGATAGGAGCATATGTGGCTCCTAAACCTGTATGTACATTTCAGCATTAATGGCGCCTTAACAGGTGTAAAAGTACGTTTTTTTCACCACTTCTCAACTTTCCTAGTCTTTTGTTGCCCCTGCTCCAGCTTCTTTTGAATATGCAGCGGGCTTCAAATTCGTAAATAAAAGTTCAAATCACCATATTCAATTTTTATATATGTTTTGCACAACATCCAAACTTCATTGGAACTGGGATTTGTAGCTTAGCCTTCGACTGCAAACTGGCAGTGGGCATTCAGTCATTTGACTTTCCATTCCTGTGTTACATTTACTATTTCTGTCACCGGGTCAGATAGGAATGTTCATCCTTCTTCTAGGGAATATGCTTTATATAAATAACACTGGCAACAAACACTTTATATGCAAATTACATTGAGGGTTTTTAACATTATGAACAAATGTCAGAATTAGACCAGTTAAATAAGTCCTGACATCACACCAGGCTTGTAGAATCATCATATGTCTTGTTATATTATAAAATATATTGTTATGTCATCCTTTATCATGGTATAAATATACACAACCTGGCTATGTGGAGTGTCGATAGTGATAAGCCGTCACATTGGTACACACACTGCAGGAGACACATTTTGGGAGCAGTTTGGGATTTAGGCCTGTACCAGCCCAGAAGTTGGCGGTATGAATTTTAAACATATACTGCACTGCCCATACTTCTCCTTTTAAAGATTGCTGAGGTGTAAATAAAGGGAAATAGATAACACATTGATAATTTTTGGGGCGGATGATGAAGTGGGACTGCTGATCAATGTAAAAGGGCAATGAATACACATTTTGCAGTAAAAGCATTGTTTAATTCAAGAGTGAGCGTAATGAACAAAAATGATGACGATGCACAGGTGCAATAACTGTAATCGTGCATGGCTATGGAGTAAAAACGTAATGCACATGTGCAAGCAGTTCCCATTTTCATAGACATCTTACATTAACACTTAGCTGTTCCAATAAGTTTGAACCCTGACTGTGTTTGCTTATCTTCCCAGTTTAAAGGAATAGTTCAGCATTGTTGAAGTTTAGTTGTATCACGTACTTTACTCTTTCAGGAAGTCTCTGCGTACTCTTCTACAATGCAGCAAATGGCTATGCGTTTTTCCGCTCGTGCACATAAGATAGCAGAAAGCTCTGTATGCTTACCTCTAATTCAGACCTGACAACAGAAGTTCACAGAAGTTTGTCCCCTCTCGCTTTTGGCCCGCTAAATCAAAAGAAATTACTTCGTCTGTATACTTCATAAAGGTAACTCTGAGCATCCACAGTAAAAGAAACGCCATTGTCACTTATCACTCATATTTGTTTCAGTATTAGTTTCCTCTGCTATTCATGTGTCTTCCTGAGTCCACAGAGCTAAACCGCAGATTGGCTGAATCAATGCACGCAGGCGGAAGAACACATAGCCACTTGCTGCATCATAAAATAGTGCCAAAGACAGAGACTTCCTGGAAGAAAATGAAAGCGCTTACATACATAGTTTCATGGCTCATTTTTACCTAATACTCACACAACTATGCCAAACAACGGTACCCATATATTAACAGCAGTGTACCTGGTGGTCTGAGCTCGTTCATCTTAAAGGTGCAGGGCTGCTTGGAGTCCTTTCATCTAATTCACTGACTGTTGACAAGTGCCGGATACAACCCTACATCAACAATACTTAACTATAACTTTAAGGCACCTAAAATCGTACATTTGTGTAAATGAACAACAAAGACCCAAACAAACAGTGTTGGTTATTACGCCTTTATGTTTTGCCCAATGACGCCTCAATATATGCCAGCAGGGAGTGGAATTAAACCCAACCCTTTAATCTATAGACAACAGACAAATGCTGACCCACAATCACCTTTCTTTTTTTCTTTCTCAAAAGCAAAATAGAGGAGTCATATCAAAATTCAAGCTCTTTACATTATGTGTCCACAGAAACACAAGTGATTCAGTCCAAACCCATGATATGAACCAGGCTGTAAACATGATTATTTCTTCTACTAAAACAGCTATGTGTTGTAACAGCTGTGCACAGTTTCAAACAGCCAAATTAATTGGCTGTTCTTATTCAGAGTTAGTCTACTAATGTTTGAGGTGCTGCACCAGCTAAGATGGCTAATTTTATAACGTAAATCTCACATCTACCTCTTTGTGGGAGTAGAGTCTGACGTAAAATACAGTTGACATGAAGTTTTGATAATTTTATTTTCAGTGCAAATTGGTAGATCAGATTTTAACTATTTCCTTCCCCTAAGTACCATATGAAATACTGCGTACTTGATACTTTGAGTATACAATAAATATTTTTTTTGCTATTAGTTTAGCAAATCCTTTAGATATGCTGACACTATTTCAAAATAGTAGTACTTCTACAGTACTACTGTTTAATAGTTTCCTTCCTTCCTGCCCCTGATCTTTTCTTGTAAGGTGACATCATCTATATTAGGATACTTTTTTAGTCTTCGCCTTCTTGTGATGAATTATAAGACCGAATTATAGTCAATTTAACATTTCAGTGAAGATCCAATAAGTACAGAGGAATAGGTTTTTATGTCATAATAAGGGTTGACTTAAACATTTTTAAAAAGTGGTTCAAGACAAATTTTCTGGTAATGTTTTGTTGACTGAGACACAACCTTTGGCTAATGAGACAGGGAAATTAGTTACTAAAAAAAGGCATTTCAAATAGTGCTATAAATCAAATTTCAATCAAATTCATTTTATCTTGACCTGTGAACTGGTCCAGGGTGATCCTTATCCATTTCTAAGCTAATATCGGCTCAAGCCCCCCATGACCTTGAAGAGTACGGAAATATTGTTCTCGGGCAATAGTACAGTTACTTTGGCATAACCTAACTAAAGTGCAAGGAGAAAAAAATGCTCAATGGCACTTAGTAAAAATAATTCATAAAAAAGGTTTAAAAATGCAGAGTATTTCTGATTATACTTTGTTGAGTTCAGTTACTGTACCTGAGAGTGATAAGTCAAACGGTTTTGTTGCAGAGTAACAGTATGTAATTCTAACATTTGGCTCAAATAATATTTTTGCAATAGCAGATTTTCCAGATATCTGAAGACAGATATTGAAGATATAACTAAAAACATATTTAATAATCTCTTTTCACAGTGGCTTTAAGTGATGTGATTTGTGTATGTAAAAGCACAAATACAAAGCTTGATCATCTTGACACCTTGAACCATTCACATTAATTATGGGAGGCTGAAATATCTGTTACATCACACTGCAATACAGCTTGGAAACACATGACAAGGCATGCGCCCACATCCACACTATGCCACACTCATTCACAGTCTACATGCCTCCCTCTCCCCAATATTATGCCTCTGATACCACCACTTGAGAAGTAGCAAATGAGGGGTCAACTTTTCCTAATTCTGTCCCTGAAACGTTCTGCGAGGAGCTGTAGAGTCTTTGGGGTGTAAATATTACAGCTTGAAATGGCAGTGTGAATGGGGATATTTTATAAAAACTGTGTGTTTGATAAAATAGGTTGGAATACAAATATATACGACTACGGGTCAAGAATTTGCCCTGATAAAAAAATATATTGCCAAAACATTTGTGTACAAGCATTTCTTACACTCAGTAAGTGTTTGCCAAATAGTGTGGCACGGCCCTAAAGGAGGGAGCGGCCATATCACAGGAGGCAGGACTTGTCTGGGCGGGTCGTGGTGAAAAAATAGAATGCTGAGATTTTTGTTAGCTAACCCACGCCATTCCAGAATTCTGCACTGTGAGTGGCTACTTGCCATATCAGAAGTGGGATTTAATCAGTGTAGGCTGTGTAGAGATTTCTGTTGACTCGTTTTTGGTTAATGTTGTTTGATGTTGAACATTTGAATTGTTTAGAACTTGAAACTGTGACACTGAACTTCAACCTTTTGAGTGTTAAAAGCAACGGGTGACTGAGTTGCAACTTAGCTGCTTAATGTTTTAAATTTAGAATGGGGATCAGAATATTGATACAAATATTTGTACTTTTCCATTTGTGGTTTCTACTCAACTTGGCACGACTCCACATGGTTTGGTTTCTATTTGCTCCATTTTCTACCATACAATGGACTGAATACCTCTTTAAGGCAGGCAGGGTCATTCTCGTGTGACTGCACAAAACTACACTGAGATAACTGTGATAGAGGTGATTGAGCTGCCCGCCCCCGTGTGGATGTAACTAAAAGTCAGTAGATCCATTTTGTTTCAAAGACAGTGAGACAACATCCTGTTTGAAGCGGAAGAAATTTTGGAAAATCACACACCATCAGAGAGCCAACAACAGAAGGCATTAGGTTTCCACGAAGTTACTTCTGATCCCATGGACTTGTGGTGATACTCTGACCATTCATAGGTCAGCAGTGTCTCCATGTCATGATTGGTCACAGCTCAGCTCACTTTGAACTCCACTGGAATTATACAGAAAACTGTGTGAGGTAGTAGGTATGATCCCAAATGGGTAACTGAAAAAAACATGTTAAAGCAAAATGGAAAAGACCCATACACGTGGGTACCTTCTCCTTTTAAGTAACTTTATTGAGGGTGGTGGTTGTGTTAGAGGGTGGTGAACAAAATAATATTCATGTTGAGGGGGGCACAGAAAATTGGGAACAGAGTACAACAGCATTAAGTCTTTTTAATACGTTTTCAATACCTAAATGTGATTAATCCTTCAATTTTCTAGATACAATTTGATTCAACATATCACTTTTTTTAAGGTATTGTGATGCGAAACTTAACTAAACTATCAGAACAGAAGTTAAATTTTGGTATTGAGACAACTGGGAATCCTGTCAGGTTTTTTTCTTAAACCCTCAGTAACAATATGCGAACATAACGAAGTACAACACATCAAAAAATACACTCAAGTACAAGTCAGGGTACTGATGAATAGAAAACATGTCAAAAGTACAAGTGCACATAAAAGAGACTCAAAGTAATCTGGGTAAATGTAATCAGTTACCTTCTACCCCATCCTCCACTATCCAGCCCTCACTAGAGGGGAAAGTGGCTGTGCAGTGTAATGACTCTGACTATAAATCAAAACACAGAAACACTTTCTGTGACACTGAGCACCAGCTGGGGCAGGTCAAACCAGACTGAGGCTCTAAAAAGATACATGGTTACATGAGATGTGCTGATACTCATGAAAACAATGGGCTGCTTTTGAAAACGTCTGCAGTGATAGAGAGAAAGAGGGGAAGAGATTTGGAGATGGGGAAGATAAACGCAGAGGTAGATGGGACTGATTGGCGCAGGTATCGCGGGATGCGACGGCAGAGGAAGTGCTGGAGATAGCAGACAGGACGGGAGAAAGTGATAGAGCAAAGGGGAGAAAAAAAACAACGGAACATTTTTTTTAAGTTTCGCAAAGGGAGACAGGCAGCAGGGAGGGGAGGAGGAAAGGAGAGGGAGAGAGAGGGGAGAGTGAGGGAGCGTGTGTCTGTGTGTGTGTGTGTTTTTATGAATGAAGTGAGTCACTGCCGATGTGTCATAGGCCCGACGTCTTTATAAAGGAAGTTTTAAACAAGCCTAAACACTTCACTGCGCGCAAAAATTGGACTTACCACACTCGCATCCCTCTCTCTGCACTCCTGTAGCCTCTCTCTCTCCCTCTCTTTCTCAATACAAAGTGAGAGTCTCTCTGCCTTCCATTCAAACTATCAAACTTTTTACTACAGACAGAAAACTTCTTCTTTCTCTGACTCTGGGTGAGTGCGCGGCTCAGGCATCACTGTGCCCTGTCTCATTCATCCTCCTCCGTCTTTGACAACTTTTCCTCCTCACTCTGACTGACGAGAGCGACGAAGAAGAACGCCGGGAGCACGTGACAACATCCGGAGTTCAGTTTATACATTATTCCATTATTTATTTATTTATTCATCTGCGTTATAGTCTCTTGGACCCCGAAACAAAATGAAATGTAAGTATTTAACTGTCGTTTATTTTCAAAATCTATTTTTAATGATCATATTTACTCTGCAGCTTTCATGTTATTTTACTTTAACATGCTGCAGCTGTTTGTTTATCTTTGTTTTGTGGCTGTTAAAGGGCCGGTACACGATCCTAAAATGGTTTAATTCATTTTCTTGTTGATAAAATAGGAAATAAAAGGTACAGAACTTCAGTTCTTGTTCTGGCTTTTGTGGCTTTTATACTGTAAAGCTGCATGTATTTTTGTGGCTGTCTACTAAAAGCAGGCTGTATTAATTTACTGATGAACAATTACAAGACAATCAAAAAACATAGAATCAGCCAACATATTCTAAACATTGACACTGTTTTGCTTTCTTGAAAGTCTTATTTTGAAATTCTTCATTTTTTTTGACATAAATGATTATTACATAACACAAAAACAATCTTCATATTTTCAGCAATTCATTATTACATGCAAAAATCAATACATAAAACATACAAACCTTACTAATTCTGAACACAGTACTGCCACACTATTGATTTACAACTCTTATTTTGAAATTCTGGATTTTTTGGAAGTAAAAGCCAATTACATTAAGCAAAACAGGTCTTCATTGAATCAGTCTTTCAAAGTTAAATGGAAATTTTAAAAAAATAATCTACCCATTCAGAAGTCAGCCTCAGTTTTGTTTTTGCAACTTTATTCTGAAATGTTGCATTTTTGGTGGCTGTGTAGTACATCGCCCCAAAACTTACTTGATTCATTTACTTATTAGTAGAAACTTAAAAACTGACTGACTGTCTTGCTTTTCCCAATTCTAACTCTTTTTTTTACTTTTATTTTGAAATACTGCATTTAATGACTGTGGCTGTAGAAGACTGGAACATCAAAATAAATGGGCTTTATTCGTTTATTTATTACCAAATACATAAAAACACACGTCGTCTCGTTTATGATAAATCCTTATGCCTTTTTTATGAGTCTTATTTCGAAATCCTGCAGTTTTATGGTTGTTGAGGACAACAACATTCATCTGAAACAGGCTTGATGAGTTTACTTATGAATTCCTACCTGATAATTAATGAGGAGTCTTGTCTCTCTCAATTCTGATGCTTTTTTGAGACTTTTGAAAAACTGCATTTACTTTTTGTAGATGTAACAGGCTATTACATCATTCAAAACAGGCTTAATTAATCCATCAACAATAATTACAAAAAATACATAATGGTTGTCTGACTTAACCTAACTTCTGACAGTGTTTCCTGCAAAGTTAACACAAGGACAGTGGAGCTCTGATGCTCCTGCAGTGTTATTTTGGCAGTGATTCTTGTGGTTCACCTGTAATTATCAAGCATTCATCATTTCAACACCGCTGCGGTTCCCTTTTAATACTTAGTCTACCTTGTATTTGAACTTGAAAGGAGAAGAATGAATGAGCTTACTGTTAAGAGAGTCAACTTGGCTGCCTCTATATAATTTATACCAGCAGCTCACCTACCTATCCAGTTGCAGGTGTGACAATCAGCAGCATTCATTGCATTGCTTACGGTGAAGGAGTGATGGTGATATTCAGTGTCAAAGCCGGGGCATTTTCTTCTCTTTTTAATGATTTCTAATTATTTGAATTCAGCTTGTGAAAACATGACTCCGACACTGGAGTCTGGAGCCATTGTTTATGTTATGGTGCAATATCTTCCCCCTGGAGCTGACAGCCTCTTGGCCTGAGGTCATGGTCATTATGGTGAGATGACAGCGCCTTTTTCCCCTCTAATTACTTCCGTTTTTTTGTTCTGTGCAGTGCTGCTCGACTCTTCCTCCTCTCTTCTCTTCTCGCTGCTATTGGCCCAGCTGCCTGTCTTCACGTCCACCTCTCCGGTGCCTCAGCGGCGGCCGTCTGACATGGACAGACTGTCCAATCAGACCAAAAATCTCATGAAGCTCACCCAAGAGCTGCTGGTGAGTAAAGATGCCGTCAGCCACCCTACCTATTGATTGGAAGAGATGCATACAAGGCCTTTGCTAATTAAACTGTTAATGTGTAACAGGAAGAGGGTGCCAGTCATCGATTGACCTTTTCCTGATTGGCTTTTAATGTTACCTGTCATTTAGGTAACATCCCACTGGCTGTCTGTGGAAAGTGTTCCAAGCAGCATTTGCTCAGGCTCCAGTTCGACATAAGCTGCTTTCATTGATGACTGGCTGGCTGGAGTACATCTGCATGCTTAGATCAGGGCACCAAAAGCCTCAGGGGGAGATTTGACTGAGTGATCTCACTTTTAATCCAAACTAGACTGACAGAAGGGAGGGCTGACTCAGCAACCTCCTGGTCTGCTGGGTCACCTGATGGCTGGTTGTGGAGGTGGCAGGAAGGTTAGCAGCTAGGTCAACCTTTTAATCTAGCGTAGGAAAGATCAGGTGTCAAGTCTGATGAAATTCTGAAGGTCCTAGTGCTCTTCCAACAAGCTGTCTTGCAGTTCAGCACAGTTTGACAGAGTACCTTCTGATCTTACCTGCATTTCCGTAACAGACTGTTCCCTAATGTGTTGAACCGATGTATGTATTGCTTTATCCTTTTGGATCATGTTTGCTTGATAACCCATCAGAAGGGTGACAGAAAAGTAAGTTGGTGCTAAGTGATTATTTTTTTCCAAACCTGAAACAATGATTATACAAGTAGCAGTACTGACTGTGAAACAGAAACAAAATATTATACATGTTGAGTGACGGTCTGAAGAAGATGTATGATGTGTCAAAGATACAAAACATATTAAATATCAGGAAAAAAATAGAGAATGCATTACCACAAGCTTGTATATCATACTGTTTACATAAAAACAAGTTTATGTCCTTGAGCCAAGACAAGTTAAGATGTAGAGAGAAGCCTTTTTACATACTTGGCATCTGGTTTGCTTGCACAGACAACACTGTCCTAAAAAGTTGTTTTCTTTTAAAAGCTGTTTTATTCCTATTAGATAACTAAAGCATAGATGGGAGCTGTCTCCAGCTGGTGATTGTGTATCAGCAGTATATTTTACCATTTGAAAAGAAAGCAGGATCTAATCTCTGTATCTTTGCTTACACATGACTGATACTGAGTCTATTTTTGCATTATGCAAATCTCCAAACTCTTTTGTTCAGGAGATAAAATCAAAAATAGCCACATACTCTCTCTAGTCTCAGCCAGAGGTTTGTGTTTAAACTACGTCTGAGTGTGTTTGTTGTTTTAACTTGATGTTACAGGCCTTTATTTAGCAACCTGTGGATAAACCAGCTATATCAAAGCGTGTCGCAGACAGTATAAGATGTTTTAATAACATGGAAGGTATATTCTTATTTTTTTCCATTTTGTGTTTAATTCCACTAAAGCGAGGTCAAAGTAGGGAAAGATAAATAGAATGGGGATCCATGGAAAGTCCCTGAAGAAAGAAGCAATGAAACTGGTACTTTAAAGAGAGAGAAATGTGTGTGTGTGTGTTTACACACATAGGCCTATATAAGTTTTCCAAAGCCACTTTGTATGTGTGAGTAAGAGTCTGAGTGTTAACGTGCATGCAGAATCTGCACAAATGTGTACACGCGCCCATGCATTTCTGTGTATGCATTTTTGTGGCTGTGTGTGTGTGTGCATTGAGGGCTCTGTAAATAGTAATGGTTGTGTAGGTGTGGTGTTTAGTGTTTTACCTTTGGTCGCCACAGCAAAGTATCATGATAAAAATCAAAAAGATTTATCACATTCCAGTATTTGCATTCAGGAAGAAAAAAGGCTGGATGCTGAGTTCTGTTGTTGGGTGAGGTCATGATCTGTGATGGAGAGAATGAGAAAAGAAAGGATAAGAGGCAGAATTAAAGGCTGAGAAAGATGGAGTGAAAACCGCAGGAGATGAAGAGATCACAGGGCTGACTAGATGACAAGCCAGCAGTGTATGTGTGTGCATGCATGCACATGTGCACGTGATGCTGTATGGGCTTGTGCACCTGGTTAAAGAGGAAGAGGAGAGGGGAGAGGAGGGGACAAAATGATGGAGACAAAACATTTTACCACAAACACAAGGTCGCTCTTATGAAGGCTGATGGAGAGGCATTTGGGGACAAAGTGGTGCATTCATTGCTGAAAACAACAACACAAACAAGTGCAGATAAAGAGTTGAACAAGGAACACAGAACACAACAGGTTAAGGAAGCACTGAACACACAAACATAACCTGTTTACACAAACATTTGTCAGCACTTCTCGTTTGAATGTTGTTCCTCTACTGATTGGAAATGACACATGCACAATCAGTCATGTTAGTTTATCTCTATTCATTATTCAATAAAAGGTATATCTTAAAATTGTACTACTTATTAGAATCACTGAACTTTAAAGGTAGAATTGCATAAACCTGCAGCCAGGTTATTTGTCCCCCTCTGGTGGCTGAAATGAGCACTACAGCTGCTGTTGGGACTTAGTTTACAACACAAAGCTCTGGCTGGGCAGCAGCACTGCGTCATTTTGTCTTTTTATAGCTGTGACCCTGGAGTTTCCCCACAGCCTTGTGTTGTCTGTCACACTCTGAGCTTTCTTAGTCACTGCATATGTTGTTATCCTCGCTCCCTGTAGAAAACATCCTGTGGGTTCAGGTCATTTGCTCTTATTGTTGACATTTGGGGTGGTTGAATGTGGGTGAACTCACACTGACCTGAGCGACCACACTCCCTGTCTCAAAGCTACTGTCTCTAAGCACAGAAAACAGTCATCCAATCGAGGTGCTGCTCTAATACTTTCCTCATGTTGCCGTGACTTGTCTCAGGATGAGTAAAAATGCGCTGATGCAATTTACTGACGGGCTGTTGTGTGTCTTGTTTTCTCTTTCAGAGGGAGCACGCGTTTGACTCAGACGTGGAGTCGCCCAGGTTCAGGTCTCTTCCAGAAATGAGCAACAGATCAGTCAGTGAGCTTCATAATCTTGAGGTAATGTTCTGATAGCGTAACAGTGTGTTGATGCGTGTGGGTGTGTGTGCTGTCTGTCTGGTCTGTGTCTGTCCATACTGTTACTTCTTGCCACACCCATGAAAAGACTCTAAAATATGTGTGTGTGTGTGCGTATTTTCCAGCTGAAGCCCACACTCTCTCAGCTGCACTCGGACCTGAAGCTGTACGAGCATCACTTTGAGTGGCTCAACAGGGTTTCAAAAAAGCACCACCACCCAGCTGTGCCCAAGCTGGTGGAGATGATCAGAGAAATGAAATCTCTAATCAACATGCTGCAGCGCCAGGTAACAAGACAAACATCTGCTTATGGTTATTGGTTGTTTGTTGGGTTAAACTCATCGATCTATATCAAGGATGGGTAACTTAAGTTACCAAGAGAGCCACATTAAATGAAGGCCCATCATCATGAGACCAATTGTTGCAATTCAACAGTAAAAATCGCTCGTAATTTAACAAAATGGAGACTAAACAGAACTGTCATAAGAATCTTCATCACTATTTACAGAAGTGTATAACTGGCATAAAAATCCATATGCAATCCAATGAGCTCAACAAAAATCAGAGCCAGTGTCACCTACGTTTCGATTAAAACTACAAAAAAATGACTCCTTAATAAAGTAGAATTTAAAAACTCTGTATTTCCACATTAACAATGACATTTGAGGGAGTTTTATAGAACCAATCGCAGAAATAAGAGCTCAGTTTCTTAGAACTATAGCTATTTTTAATTTTTTTTTGTCATGTTTTCTCCATATGCATACATTTCTTGATATTTTTAACTGATTGTCAGGCCACATTGAGAGAGTATCAATCAATCAAGCTTTATTTGTATAGCACTAATTCATAACAAGTGTTACAACGAGACACTTTATAATAGAGCAGGCTGAAGCCATACTCTTTACTCTACACATATATGCATGTATACATTGTTACAAATATGAAACACACAAATATGCATATAAATATATTTAAACCTAACATGAATCCACCATGAGCATGGCACTGGGCCAACCTACAGTGCAGTGCACCTGTAGGAGGATTACAGTAACAGTGGCAAGACAAAAACCTCTGTAGGACCAAAAAGGTTGCATGTTGCGCTGGGGCCGCCTATTGCCACCCCTGGTCCGTATGACTCTGAGTTTTAATGGCACCTGAGTTGTAAATTGTAATAAAATGCTACTAAAGTTAAACAATAACAATATCAGTTTTGGCAAAAATTACAAAATTTACATGTTCGGGTTATTGCATTACTCAATATTTCAGTTTTTAAAAAATCCAATCAAACTTCTATTAACTACTTTAATGTAAAACTGCAATTGAACATTTCAGTGCTGTCATGCTGTTAGTATACTAGCACAATTGAAATGGGAGTTTACTTGCTGTGATCTTAGCCATCTAATGTCGAAGACCTCTCACAGGAAAATAAAAAAATGTAATGTAAATGTATCTGTCAAATCTTTTGATTTTTCGGGGATCTAGAGGAACTATGCTCTACAGCAAAGTCCTAACAGCCCCCTTCAAATATCGATACATGAAAAATAAATGGATAAAGTTGTCAAAAGTATATCACCTGTCAACTGTTTTCTAATCCGTTCGTCCTCCTGTCTTTTCACCCACAGATGGCGAGAGTTGAAGCACCTAAGGTCACCCCGGCGACACCATCCCTCCCCCCTCACCTCCCCTATCACTTCGATGTCCTACAGTCCAGCCAAGAGCTTCTACAACACTTCAAGCTCTTCTGTGACTGGGCGTACAGAGCATTCATCACCCTCAAGCCCAAAGTCTCTGCAGTGCAATGATGACCGTGGCTCCTGTGCTCTTTTCCTTACGACTGCTTGGAGGCAGAGCTGGTGAGGATGCAGAGAGCCCTGCCTCAGCCAAAAGGGGTATCAGGATCATGTCAGTGTGCACTGTTGTTAATAGCATGCCTTGTTGGCTTAAACATCAACCAGTGACATGAGTGTTGAAGAATGTGTCTTTCCATCAGAGCCAATAAGGATGCGTTATCCATCAGCCACTGAAACCATCACGATCCCTGTTAATGAACGCTGCCAGTGATCACATCACGATTCTCCCCACTTTCCCCTAAAGGCCTTGTCAATGACTGTGTTATTTATGTATTTATTTATTTATTGTTACTAGTAATTTATTTAATTCTATTTATTTGAAGTTATAATATTTCACTCTTGCCTTTATTTCTGTATTTACGTGAATTCAGTTGCCCACATCTCTGTAGTCTTTCTTCTTGTTTTATCACTGACACAGTAGCACTTCCTGAAACCATAGCTCTGATCATTTATTTTTGTGTACAATGAATTATTCAATGTTATATTTGTTTATTTCACTAGCCAATTACTCTCCCAGTAGATGTAGCATACATTTAAGATAGCCAAGGTTTCTGCTCCATTTTCTGTCTTGCAGTGAAACCATTAAGACAAAAACAATAGCCAAAAAGAAGAGATTTCTTTCTTTATTTCTTCTTTGACTTTTTTTTTAAGCACAGCAGAGTTTGTAGTTTCATTGCCTGTTCTTTAGATTCTGTATAAGGAGGCATATTTTATGTTGTGGTAAAGATGAATGAATGTGCCCTGTTGCTGAGCACTGATGAACCTGATTAGATTCTTTGCACAAACTTGTTGGGATTAGCCTCTTGGACATGTGAGATGGCTGATTTTGAACCTGTGCTTTTGGGTAGAAAAGGATGTTTGATTTTCAGTTGAACACCCAAAGCCTTAAAATACTATGTATTGTGACACTATGTTCTGTACAGGTGTACATATGTGTACAAGAATGTTAATTGTTGTATACAGTGCTTTTTGTGTTATGTGTTGTTTTCTACAATATAATTGAGATTTCTTTACCAATATTGTCACTATTAATTTCTGGTCATTCCTGTTCTAGTATTTGTTACAGTATTGCTTATTTATTTAAGTAACTTGGTAAAACTATTTATTATGTGCTGGTGGAGCAAGTCTCCCATCTTTTGTACTTTTTATACAGTTTTTATTCTTATTTACTATATTATACTATCATGTTTAAATTATTTTTGTTACATCAAGATGCCTCTTCCACACACTGATTGGCCTCAATGTGAAATATGTGCCTTGGTGAAATAAATACTAAAGAATGTGCACAATAATGTGAGTTTATCTTTTTTGAGTTGGATAATCATGCAACTGGAAACCTGACACACCAGAGGGATTGTTTCACATATCCTCTTTTACAACCATCTAGTAAATATATCGTAGAAAAAAACTGGGAAGGGCAAAGCTTTTCGAGAAAAACTCAAGGATGATTGCATAATTGTTTTGTCTGTCACATTGACTTTGAACCAGTCAGAGGACTGAAATAGTTTCCCACTCTTGGTCCAACTAAACCACGCTTGTACAACTGCCTCTTTGTCTTAAAAAAATGCTGAAAAGCCCTGTCTTTTCAGGTTGATGTTTTACAAGATTTAATCTGCCTGATGACCGACATTGCATCTGGCTAATCTAGCTGCTTTGCAAGGATACCGTTATGGTACAGTTAGCAGCATATGTGCTGGGTGTGATCTGTGTATTTTCTGATACAGCTGCTAAATCTATTTTTCAAACACTGTATTTACCAAAATGATTCTTGGATTAACATTTCAAAGAGAAAAAAATGTTAATATGTTAACTTTTGTTACAGCTCATATGATAATGCAATAACTGTTGAAAAAATGGTGTCCAGGGTTGGGAGATTCTCTCATGCATTACTAGGAAGGGCGAAGATTCGAGCCTAGCTCTTGCAGTAACATGGTGGTGTTACCTTGGACAAGGTACTTGAGCCAAAATTGCCTCTGTTGTTGTGTCAGTGGTGGGTAAACGGCCATGAAAGGGCACAAATGGACTAAATCTTATACTAAGAGACAACTTACAAAACAAAAAAATCAACTATCAGTGTGATAGGTGTGTGTGGATGTGTGTAAAAATAATGGTGTGACCTGCAGTGAACAAAGCACATGCGGTCAAAAAGATGGCTAAGTTGTACACACATTTATGTCCACTTACCTTTCATAATTGTATTTTAAGACACTGGAGTCAAGATGCAAAGATACATTTTTTTGCCTTGAAGTAACTCATTCTTTGTCTTTCACCTTGAGAGTCTAGTCTTTCTGTGAAATATGGTATAAGGTGAGAGTAAAGAATATGCACAATGATTTGCGGATATCTGACACACCAGCTTGTTATAACCCCCCCCAACCACCACCACCAAGATGGGAATGTCAACAGCAGCAGATGGCCGTAAAGACTTTGTTTCCCTGCAGTCTGTTAATCAGAGCCAAATCCAACATGGTAAGCATCTCTCATCAAAAAATAATTAATTCTTTGTGGGATAATGGCACCTAGATTCAAAGCTGACATTTTTGTCCAATGTAATTTGCTGCATGAAATGTTTTGACCAGTGGCTTGACAGTGTCCGTCTGTTACATTGGTCTCCATGTGAAGCTGGGTGGTAAAAGTGCTAAAGAATGTGAACACTATATTTGAAAACAGCAATGTTAACATAGCTTCATACACCAGATGGACCATTCAGTGATCTGACTGATTATATACAATAAATCCGGCAGGTCCATCTGCTCTGTAAAGTTAAAATCCTTTAGGAACTTCCTGGATCTGCATGGATATTCTACCCTGCACCAAATCATGTCTTATTGTGCCATGTTCAACATGCCCTGAAAATGTTTTCAAAATCTGTTCATCACTTCACGCATTATCGTACTAACAGACAACATAACCGCCCTGGTCGTGGTAACAAAAAATCCATCTAGTATCTTGGAAAGTCAACAGCAACAGATGTGAGAAAGAGAGGACATACCGGATACTACATTACCCAGAAGTCTGTGCGTCAAAATCCAGACCAAAAACCGATATATATTTTTGTGAGAGAAACAACATATTATCATTTTACGACAAATGCATGTAGATACAAAGCTTACAATCAAATTCCGTTTAAAATGAACTGTGGGAAATATTTTTTTCGTGTGGTTTGAGGTCGTCAATCTGTCTGTTGAAGCTCACAGCCAATAGTAGTTGCTCATGTATTGAAACCGACGGCCAATCACAGCTGCTGTTCTAGGAAGGCGGCGTCGGGTGGAGAACTGCTGTTAGTTTGCGCTGTGTTTATTGTTAAGGTTGTGTGGATTAGCACTGCGGTACCCAAATCCTTACCCTATAACCAACATAACCGCTGAATGATGAGTTAAAGAGACGCGGTGAGTACACTTCAGCATATACTGATGCACATCCCTCTCCGGCAGTTTAACGACGCTGTTTAGCGCTGCTGAGGACAGATTAGCTTTAAATGAAGGCCAGTGGCTGCCTTTGTTGATACTGTAAAAACTGATATCCTGAGTGTGTGTGGTTCTCACGGTGTGTACTGCTGCCCACCTACGTTATGTACTTAGAGAGAAGTTTGGTGTGTACCTGAGCTGGAGCTTCAGTGTGTGTCTGTGTGAGCACCGCACTGCGGGGACAGACAGGACTGGACTGACGGCCAGAGGAAAGACAGCAGGGAGGGAGGGGGGCCGAGCTCCACAGACAGGAGGGAGGGGGAAGCAATTAAAGGGGACACTCACCAGGGAGGCCGAGTCTGAATGCTGTGTTTTCATTTTCCTCTGTGTGATTGTGTCATTTATATTAATGTCTGTGCTTTGGGTGTGTGTTAGGGCTCCACTGTTATTTACATTTTGATATACAAAGCCTAATTCCAAAGAAGTGGGGGCTCTGTGAAAACGTAAATAAAAGTTGCAAATATTCACTCATTTTACGTTAAATGCCTACAACACGTCCCAAAAAGCTGGTTAAGGGCAGTGTTGTAGTCGAGTCACCATAGCTCAAGTCCTCAGTGTTTGGGTCCGAGTCGATTCCAAGTCACCAACAAAAAAAAATTTATATCAGAGTCGAGTCCGAGTCACCAAACAAAAAATTTAAGTCGAGTCCTCTCACCTGGGTTGAGTCCAGGTCGAGTCCTCAGTACCTTAGCCCAAGTACTAGAAAAGTTCCCAGAGCCCATTGGCCCTGTTCCACTAGGACGCCTTGGCCCTACTCTACTCGACCCTACTCGATTTGCAGCGTGTTTCCACTAGCCTGGCACCTCCTAAAACAAGCTAGTTTTAGAACCCACTCCGCTCTGGTTCCAAGCGAGCTGAGTCAGTACTAAAAGATGACGTCACCGACTGCCGGCTACTGATTGGTCAGACAATGTCGTCATCGCTAGCATGCTAGCGCTACCATTAGCTTACCCTCATACATCTTTTCTTTGCAGCTCGATTGCTCTCGTCCTCAGCTTCATTCTGTTGTATAGCTTCCAAAACTCTCCTGTGCTTCTCAAGGGGTATTTCTTCTTGCTACCTGCAGCCTTCTTCTGCTTTCCTTTTTTACTCGGTTTGTGACAAAAAGCAGCAGATTGTTGTGTCGCGCTCAAAATGACGTCACCACAGTGATGCTCAGCGGTTTACAGCGACACTACACCCTGTTGGGCAGGCGCCTGGGGCTAATGAAAAAGCAGCACAAGGCGAGTAGAGTAGAGTAAAGCCGGGGAGAGTTGAGTAGAGTAGAGTAGGATAGAGTAGGACTAATGGAAAAGGGCCATAAGTCTGAGTCCTTAATATTGAGTCAAAGCCAAGAGGCTGGATGCTCTCCAGCTCTCCACTTTTGCAAAGCCTGAGATATGACGTGCAAATTAAAAATGTCTTAATTAAAAATAAGTAATACAGTTTTCTCCATTTCAACAGAGCTTTATTAGCTGTCAGAGGACTGCAAATTTGAGCTGTGTGTTGTGAGTTTGCTGTTCTTTTTCAAGAATACATGAAGTTAAAATGTTTGAAAAATGTTAAACTTAAAATAACATTTCCATATTATAACTTAAAACCAATCAGCCACCAACATCCCTGGAGACAAGAACAGCCTCTAAGCCTTCTTCTTTTTTTTTTTTTTTCTTTTTTTCCCTTTGTCTGCATTATCTTTTCTGCTGAGCACTGTGTCCGATGACAGCGTTGAAAAGACCAATGCATTTTTTTTCTAGCAGTCACACATATGTGACCTCTAAGCCTTCTGAAAGCAAACAAAATAACAATTGCTACCTACTGGAGGTGAGCTTACATGTTGCATTTTGAAAACATTATCTCTGAAAGCATGGAACTGCTCATCCTTGCACGATGAGACCTCATCAAAATGTCTCCATGACTAAATACTCTTTCAATAGGTGCACTGGTAGCAGGAATCAACATGCAGGTAAACTAACACACATGCCCGCCCTGGGTTGAAGACTGATATGAGGACCTTATACCAGAAGAAATGATTAATAAAAAATAATAAAAATACGATGGATTCATTGATAAATAAGCTCGGGTCTTCCCTTGAGTCCTAATGCAGCTAGAGTCTGAGTCATCAGCACACGAGTCTTAGTCGAGTCACGAGTCCGACATATCTGAACTATAGTCTGAGTCCTGGACCCGAGTCCGAGTCCTGGACTTGAGTCCTACTACACTGGTACAGGGGCAACACTAGACCAGGAAAGTTAAGAACTGCTCATATTACACCAGATATTTCACAGTTAAAAAGGTTAATTGGAAATAGGTGAATGTGAACACTATTTTTAAAAACCTAGCAATGTTGACATAACTTGATACTCCAGATGGGCCATTTAGTGAGCTCTCTGATTATAGACAATAAATCTGGCTGGTCTATCGGTTCTGTAAAGTTAATGTTCATAAATCTTTTAGGACATTCCTGGATCTGCATAGGTTTTTGATAACACCAGTAAAAACATAACCACTCTGGTAGAGGTAACAAAATCCATCTAGTATCTTGGAAAGTCAACAGCAACAGATGTGAGAAAGGGAGGGCATAATGCATACTACACTACCCAGAAGTCTGTGC
The DNA here is from genome assembly GCA_036419115.1 of Scarus forsteni. Classification (NCBI taxonomy): domain Eukaryota; kingdom Metazoa; phylum Chordata; class Actinopteri; order Labriformes; family Labridae; genus Scarus; species Scarus forsteni. The sequence goes on from JAZDUH010000111.1 coordinate 2,880,624, forward strand.
ACCAATATCCAGACCAAAAACGATATACACCTTTTTCAATTTCGCAGGTGAACAGGTTAATTGGAAATTGGAGAGTGTCATGATTTGGAGAATCTCCAAAGGCTCAGCTGGCAAGCAATGATGGGATGAGATTCATCACATTGTGAATAACTGCACTGAAAAATAGTCAACCGTTTATGAGCCATGTTTCTCAAAGTGCTGTTTCAAGGAGTTTAGGTATTTAACAATCTACAACCATAATGCCATCAAAAGATTCAGAAAAATCTGGAGAAATCTCAATTTCTCTGACTTCCATCATGTTAAAGTGCTAATTAAATGCATAACAATGGAAAACAATCTCAAATGACTGTAAAGTTTGAAACTGTTGTTCCAGGTAGAGTAGGCAAACTTGGATCTATTGCAAACAACATGGACCCAGTGCAAACCCATGAGAAACCCCATGCTCCGTAGCAAAATGCACAGAAAGAATGCTGTAGCCAAACACTCTGAGATATCGCTGACACATAACCACCGACTAAAGAGATGCTGGTAGCGTCTTGGTTCTTGTTCCTTTTCAGCCTCAGTAATCAGTGTTGCTAAATGCTTGATTCTACATAGCATGCAGGGATACTATCTCAGTCTCACTGCTGTTTGCATTAGTGTGCTTTGAATGCAGGTCGTCAATGGGGGGAGGGTTCACTCAGCTATAGCAGATCAGTTTGTATGTGAACAAGCATTAGGATAACCATGCACAAAGAGCATGGTATTTAACATGATACAGTTTAGATGGGGTTTTGCTTGTTTTCATAGTTACATTGAACCACATTGAGATTCCTTTGGGTAGAACGTGCATTCGAGTTCTGAAAAGCCTCTGTCAGCCATGCCACTTTGATAGTAGGAAGGCCAAAATAGCAATTGCACTGATAACTTTCTTACATTTTACAGCTCTATGCCAGACCCATCCTGAGACGCAGCAGACCTTTACAGTGGCTTACATGGGAGGACCTTGTGAAGACACGATCAAAGGAAAGTTGGAAGAAAAGCCATGAGACTGCACCAAACCTGATCCTCATCTGCTCTTAAGGAATTCACTTTTTGTGTGTTTGCAATGGCTAACTCTGTAGCCTTAGTGGTTCAAGCAGAACTCTTACCACCACCGGCGACCACCCCTCTCTCTCCTTTCCCGCCCCTCCTGGGCTCGGGAGAGGATGCAGAGGATGATGGAGACAGAGGGGAGCTGGCAGAGGGTGACAAAGGGGTAGTAGAGGGGGGAGAAGAGGTTGTTCTGGACATGGAGACATCGTCTGTGCCAGGGCTGACCCAGCCGACGGAGCAGGTGGACCATCCCTTCCAGTGTACAGACTGTGGGAAGAGCTTTAGGTGGTCTTCCAGGCTAACCCACCATCAGAGGAGCCACAATAACGAGAGGCCATACCGCTGCAACCTCTGCCCCAAGGCCTTCAAGGGGTCATCTGCACTGCTCTACCACCAACGGTATGCATAGAAAATATTCCCCACCAATGAGATCGTACTGGAACAATAATATTAGAGAACGGTGGCTCATCACAAATAAACAGGCAACCTTTTAGAAGGCTGTTTGTAAACTGTGCAATTACATCAGTACAAAAGTTCACTGCCATGTTATAATTTACTGTACTATCAACACTCTGCATTCACTCTATTGTTTTAAAATGTGGTTTGTAAAAAAGAATTGTTTTTTTTGCCCGTCTTAATACTTTACAAAGTCCAGGCTTTGTAGAAGAGCAATGTTACTAAAGAAAATGTATCTATGCAAAATCAAATCAATGCAGAATCTTTCTTAAAACCCCTGAAAACAATGTTTTTGAGAATTCCAAAAATTATATTTGTAATTTTTCTAACACTAAATTCCCACATTGGCCCAAACCGTGAAAGCTTTCTGTGTATATTATTAGCATAATAAAAAACAACTTGATTTCAAAATGCAACTTTTACCACGACTATAATCCAACATCTATTAAATTTGACTGTTGAGTTTCTTAATTGTAACTTTTGTTTTGCAGGTCTCATACAGGGGATAAGCCTTACAAGTGTCAGGACTGTGGCAAAGCCTTCAAACGCTCCTCTCTGCTTCAGGTGAGGTGTTAGACAAATGGTGCCAACATACTGAACGCAACTTCGGTGGCCTCAGGACCACCTTTCATGCAAAGCTAATGTACAGCCACTATCAGCCATGACTACGCGCTACCAGATCTCAGGCGATGTGACGGACGTATTCAGGGTGACTTGGTCGCATCTTTGGAGACATGGGGACTCTGGGGTTGCTTTGGACGCGGAGCGGGTCATGATGCTTGACCAATGAAGCTAAAAAATTTGAACTCGTCAGACGATGTTGCGTCGCCTGCCTTGTGGCAACAGCCAATCAGTGTTGTGTGGGTGTGCAATGTCACCGGTGACAAACAGTTTTTATTCCGATTCACAGAGTGACAGTCTATGTCCATGAGAAGAACATCAGTTAGTGGGTAAATTAGTTCTGCCTAGACAGACAACAGAAAACTAGCAGACAAAGCTGCTGCATTGCCAGTTGCAGTATTTTGTGGTTGGTAGGTGAGTGAAAAGGATACAGTTGAATAATATCAGCTGATACATCCTATTTTATTATATATGATTGCAAGGTGAAACTCAAACGGGCAAGATGTCACTGAGCAATGGCAACCAATGAGCTATGGACAGGCTACAGGACTTGGGTTTGCGATGCAATCTTGGTCACATAGTTAAATTTGGTGTATACACATCTTTAAGGTTCGTTCACACCGAACGCGACTTTGCGACCATAATCTTGTTGCCCACTGAAATGTCCATAAATACCTGATTTTGGTCATCGTCGCACAATGACATGATGCCTGCTCAAGTTTCACAGCAATCATATCATATCGTATAATAGGATATGTTAGCTAATTTCAGCTTTATCCTTTTCCCTCATCTACCAACCACAAGACACTGCTGCTTATGGCCCTGCAGCAGCATCGTCGAGTTCTCTGCAGTCTGTGTTGGCGGAACTCATGTGCTCACTAACTAATGTCCCACACGGACATGGATTGTCACTCTGTGAACTGGAATAAAAACTGTCTGTCACTGGTGTCATCACAAACCCAACCAACGCTGATTGACTGTTGCTGCACAGCCACACACGATATCACCTGAAAAGATCAACTTTTTAAACTTCGGCGATGAAGTGAAGAGCAATGTGGTCAACGTGGTCACCTTGATCGCAGCTGTCACGCTCCAAAGTCACATTGCAAAGTCACATTCAGTGTGTAGGCGGCCTAAGACCTCATTTACACCTTACATTACCATCATCTGAGTTATCCGTTAAAAGTGGGTTATCCTGAATGTAGGGTGTAAACAAAAAGTACTCAAAAAGTACTGATGACAGATTTGACCTCCAGTATCTCAGTCTGCATACTGAATTTGTCTAGACTGCCTTCTTTTGATTTGTTTGGTGATGTAGATGTTACCGCGGTGGGTGAACTGTTGAAGAGGCACAGCTGTTTGCTTGGTATCCCAGCATGCCAGGTGCAGTGAAGTCACTGGCAGTTCTTATAAGTGGGGGCAAATTAGCTTTTAGCTTGGTTGTGCTTTGCTTAGAAAGATTTTGGTATTGTAGTCTAGCAAGTACCATAGAGGATTTATTTGCTTAATAGTGTATACTCGGAACATCATGTACATAACAGCTCACCTTTGTCTTAGGATGGGCATTTTCTAAACAAGATGGGCTCCTATAAGTGAATATCTAAACATACCAATGTTACAGACTGTGCTGTGTGAAGAGAACTGTCCAGGTGTATTTGTGATTAGTGCAAAGGAAAAACAGAAACAATCTAATGAATTTGAATTGTTGCAGAATAGTTGATAGTTCCACTGTTTAGCGCATACATTTCTTACACAAATTTTCCTTTTCCTATGTAAGTGGGAAAAAAGAATCTGATGTAACTGAAAAAAATCGGTGATTATATATTAATTGCAATAAAAACTTTGTTAAACAAAATAGTGGAAACGAGGAACATGAACCACATTTTAAAAAGGGACAGATTTTTATTGACATACCCCATGGGGCTGTATTTAAGAATGATGTAATATTGATTTGTTGGTCTAACTAACATATTAGAAAAATATTTTTATTTTTGATACATGTGAACAGGGTCTGAGATGTCTTACAGAGAAGGATTTTGTGCAGGAGAAAGAAAAGCTAAAAATCAGAAGCAAATTTAACAAATCTTTTCCCGTCTTTACCCAGGTCCATCAAAGTGTCCACACAGGGGTGCGCACCTTCATTTGCCCCTACTGCCCCCTGACCTTTAAATGGAGTTCTCATTACCAGTATCACCTGCGCCAGCACACTGGAGAGTGTCCGTACCCCTGTGACACTTGCCCCAAGGCTTTCAAGAACTCGAGCAGTCTGCGGCGACACAAAAATGTCCACCTTGGTCTCAAGCCTTACACTTGCACGGTGTGCAACAAATCCTTCACTCAGTCCACCAACCTGAGGCAGCATATGAGGATTCACACAGGGGAGAGGCCCTACGTCTGCAATGAGTGCGGACGCAGCTTCACACATTCATCCAACCTGGCTCTGCACAAGAACTCCCACTCCAACCTCAATGCAGGAGGGAAGGAGGGAAAGAGGAGGGAGAATCCAAGAAAGGGGAATGAGATAGTGGAGGTGGTGGTCGGGACCGAGGAAGTGACGTCATCCATGTTGACAGACATGGTGGGATTTGTCAGTCAGGAAGGAACTGATGGAGTCGGGGTGGGGATGGAAGAAGTGTTCCTGTCAACTGCCTCGTCTGGTCAAAATCAGAGCCTCCTGCCCCAGCTCACCCTCACCTCCTCCGGGGAGAACGTGTGTGCATCGAGGGCCATTGGGACTGAAGTTCACCTGAGCACAGACACAGGGGCCAGTGTGCTGCTGTACAGCTGTGGCAGCTGCAGCCACACCTTTGGCACACGGACAGAGCTCGAGGAGCACCAGTCCATTCACATGGCACCAGGGGAACACAGGCCCGGTGCAGAGGCAGGGCCAGGGGCAGGGATGGAGGTTGGGGATGGGCTGGTGGGAGCTGGACACCTTCTGGCAGATTTTGAGGAGGTGGTAGAGACTACCACTGTCGCAGAAAACGGGCATTCAACAGAGGTTCTTCTTGGACTGACAGAAGGGACAGATGGAAGCAGTACAGTAAGTTATTGTGTCACAGTTTTGAAAGAAAGACGAAACCCCAGTGCATTATAAAAGGAAAACAAACAATGAAAAAAATGCAAGTTAAACTTAAAAGTTAAAAGTACAATAGTACGGCAAGACCTCTTTATCACAGGTGAAGTGTCAATCCTAGTCAGGGAACTCTTGAAAAAGAGATGTTCTGGTTAAATAAATGTTTCATAGTTATAGGACTCCGTGAGGTTGACGATGGCTGGACACTGATTGTGCATTCCGGTTGTAGTCAGGAGTTGGAATTCCAAGTTCTGAGTAGGAAATTTCAATTGGAACGTTTTTTTGGTACATGCATAAAAAGTAATAATTAAAGGCCAGACTTTCCATATGAGTCTAACATTTAAGGTGATTTTTGTAAATCAGCCGTTTATCTCTTTTCAAAACATTTCACAAGTTATTTTTGTCTGCTGCATTTTCTGATGATAGAAATGAGCTTTGATTAAGTTTTCAGTTAATTTTCAATTCCGTTAATCCTTTGACGTCCAAACTAAGAAATAAATTTGCGACAAATTATTTATTGGTAAAATTGTGTTCCTTTCTCTTCATTTAGCAACACTCAGGTTGTATTTTTCCAATTACCCCATCGGGAGGCAGATGTGTTGGTCAACCAGGAGGTTGGCTTGCCTGTTATCCTGGCCATGGATGGATTTCTTTCATTTCTGCGACAATACTTTTGTTTTTTCGTATGAAGCATCCCATAGAGCAAGGTTTAGACTGCAGATCACCCAATTTTCTGAGGAATCATGTACAAATATTTCATCGTCAAATTTATTTCCTTCAACTAAATTAACATTGTTAGAGGATCTTAAATATGTGAAAGATTTTTTCTCACTATGATGTTTTCTGAGGAGCTATGCAGCAACAATTTACTTCTGATTTCTTCTAGTTCTCAAACAGTTACGTTAATGTATAGTAGAGTCACCCATGGATACACATTGGTGTTGCAAATACTATTAAGAGAGACAGAAAACAGAAAAAGATGGGATTTGAGAGAGTTTAAAATATAGTGGCATCGTGCAAAAAGTCATCCTTATGGTTACAATGCCAGTCGGAGGGTTAAAAAACTGAGAAAAGTATCAAAATGCCACTGTTTCTGAGTCTGTTAAAAAATGTAATGTGATTGGTTTGGAGAAAAAAGAAATTTCACTAAGAGGCAGCAAATGAGGTTTAACTGTTAAAGAGGAGAAAAAGGCAAAAGTCCTCGAAGTCCTCCTAAATGTAAGTTGTATTATTAAGGTCCTGAATGCCTAATCTGGAAGGTCATGACAAGAACCAGTCAGTTGAAGAAGCATGAGTTCAATTGATCTCAAACAGACCGACCTACCCCTCAAAGTCCTTGAGTTCTATCCGATGTTTTGTTTTGATATGCATGACTTCCTTCTGTTTTTCCTCAGAATGTGGGCACCACCCAGGCCCAGTTTGACCTGCTGCAGAGCTTCACCGAGGTGACTCAGAGCTCGGAGACCGTTCAGCCAGAGGCTAGAGCCACATGGGCTGGGCTGTCATGTGGTCACTGCAGCAAGACCTTCAAGACCAGTGGAGGCCTCAACAGGCATGTTTCACTGGTGAGAAACACTTTGTTTTTCTACCACATTTGATTTTAAAATCTATTCATCTTTATGTATGTGTAACATTTGCCGCCTGTGTTTCCAGATGCACTCCCTCTCATCACAGTCCCGCTCCCAGTTCAGTTGCTCGGCTTGCGATCGCTCCTTTCCCCTCCTCTCCTCCCTTCTCACCCACCAACACTCCCACACCCCTGAGCAAAGACTTCTGGCCGAGGCGGAGGCTGAGATTGTGTGCCCCCCTTCTCTTTCCCTTTCTCTCCCCCTGCCCTCTTCTCCCAGCCAGGCTGACAAGCAGCAGGAGGGCCAGAGGGAGATCCGTGTTGACATCATCACTGTCGGTGAGGAGCAGGAGGAACAACCTGCAAAACCGACCAAAGCCACAAAAAAGATGGGAGCCAACAAGAGTACTGCTGCTGGAGGTAGAGATTTTCTCGGTTAAACAAACACATCACTGCCATTTTACTGAGACCTAAAAAAAATGATGAAATGCCTTTTTGTTAGCAAAAGGTGTCTAAAGTGTAGGAGGTGCTGCTTGACACACAAAAAACACATTAGCATTGTGCGTCATCATCAACAAAAATGTTTTACCTGCAGTATTCTTCAGCTTAAAAAAGCTGTTTGGTTTGGCTGCCACTTTCAGTAATATGTAGACTTGTAAGGCTCGTTTACACGGGAAGCATGTTACTTGCTTGACAGCAGCAGTGTGTGGATGTTGTCAGGTCAGAGCTTTTAGACTGCAGGCACAGCACATGGTGACATTCTGACACGTTCAAGGTTGGCACAGTGCGTAATGATGCATACAAATGTAACATAAAAAAACATCAAACTAAGGTTTTGGCCATTTCTCGCCTCATCTTGCCTCATGAATTTCATTAACTAACGGTTCTCTAGGGTCCCCCGTCTCAGTGTTATTGTTGGAAAATCTTAAGATAGAAGCTTATTGAACAATGGAGCTCTGAGTTTTTATTTACTTATTTCGATATATGTATGTAAGTATGTAGGTGTGTATGTGTATATGCATGAGTTTATATGTATATGCATGTATTATATGTATCCATATATGTTTGTATGTTTTCCATTGTTTTGTTTATATGTATTGTCACATGTAAATTGAGTAGACCCCAGGAAGAATAGCTGCTGCTATGCAAAAACTAATGGAGATCTAAATAAAATAAACCCAACTAAACTTACCACCAAACAATGGAAAAGAACTGATAGAGGAAGGATTGTTAAGGTGCTCTGATAAGAGTGTCAATACTGTATCAATGAAACTGAACTGTCCCCTCTGCAGATGACAAGTCTTTCATTGAAGTAATGCCAATATTTCCACCTGCTTATTTTATCTTAATAAGGTCTTGCTTCTGTTTTTATATTTGAAAAAATAAAACAAAACTCAATCTAAATGTAACTAGGCATGCTGGTTCAATCAGAGAAAATACTTATACTAGGAAAATCCTCATCTATCTACTTCTTTTCCATTTGATCTTTATTGAAGCAGCAAACCCATTGGAGATTAATTAAATCCATTTTTTTCGAGAGTACCCTGGCCAAGACAGGCAGCAGCACATCTTAGAAAGCTTCAGACAAGGAGCCACCATACATACAAACAAACTGTGAAGAGTATGCTTGCAAGAAAACTTCCACCCTTTTTCAAACACATCGTGTGTTCTTTTCTCTTGTCCTTGAATACAGAAAGGCCATATCGCTGCTCAGAATGTGGAAAAGCTTTCAAAGGTTCATCAGGGCTAAAGTACCACATGAGGGATCACACAGGGGAGAGGCCCTACCGCTGCACGGAGTGTGGAAAGAGCTTCAAGAGGTCGTCTCTGCTTTCAATTCATCAGAGGGTAAGATTTGCTCCTCTTGTGTCGCAAGAGGTTTACACACAAGTTCATTCTTCAGATGAGCAGTCTCTGTCACTAGGGAACAAAATCTGATGATTCATGCCACCGTAGATTTTATGATTCCTCCAGCTCAGAGGGACTGCAGCTGTTTGGTTTTGATCACACCCTGCACATGAATTCAATCTACAACTGGTGTACCAAAAAAGCAGTAAACTCTATTCAACTCACTTGCTTTGTAGTTTAAACTCTGTTTTGAATAAGTGAATATTGCCTCTCAACACTCCAGTTGTAACAGCTGTGACTTTTGATGCATCATTTACACACATATGTCACTCTTTGGTTTGGATTTCAGTGCACCTCACTTCTTTTTACTACATCGATGCTTGCGAAACTTGATTTGAATATCAAATAAAAACCACAAATTGCCTTGTGGATAATTGTAGGTGTCAAAGCCATAAATACAACTAAGTGCTAAATCATGTGAAATATGGTGCCAAAATGTATAAATTAAAATTCTTTCCACTTTGACCATGCTCAGGTTCACACAGGCGTCCGTGCATTCCAGTGCCCTCACTGCCCTCTCACTTTCAAATGGAGCTCCCACTATCAGTACCACTTGCGGCAGCACACAGGCGAGAGGCCTTATGTGTGTAAGGAGTGTGGCAAGTCCTTCAAAAACACCAGCTGCCTTCGTAGACACAGTCAGATGCACTCTGGACTGCGGCCTCATATCTGCTCCATCTGCTCAAAGTCTTTCTCACAGACTTCAAACCTCAAACAGGTCAATAAATCTTTGAACTTTGGATTTTTTGCTGTTTTTATTCATTTTATCTGTCTCATCTTATAACCCATTTCCTCTCCTGTTTCCCCCATTTTGTTTTGACTTCTCTGCGAACAGCATGAACGCACCCATTCTGGTGAGAGACCCTTTCAGTGCACTCACTGCAACAAAAGCTTTACACACTCCTCCAACCTTCAGCTCCACCTTCGCACACACTCCTCAAGCAAGGACTTTAAGTGCCCATACTGCTCCAAGGAGTTTGTCATGCACTCCTACCTGCAGAGGCACATCCGTACCCATGGCAGCAGCGTCCCCCTGCCCTGTTCCAGCAGTGGAGGTAAAGACGGTGTGACCGTGAAAGCCAGTGTCGGAGGAGTGACAACCACCACGACCCTGCTCAACCCCATCACCCTGGAAGCCTCAGGAAACCACGGCAGCTTGATTGTGTCGCAGCCAGCACTTAATATCCCCCCTAACACCTCCCAGAACTACTTTATGATTCAGACAGTGAGCGGCCTGCAGCTCATTCCTCTGTCATCCCCTGCACCAGCCCCTCCACCTCCTCCTCCACCTCCAACCCAGCCTCAAAATTTCCTTCTCCTGCAGTGCCCCTCCAACAACGGAGGCCAGTCCAACTTGATCCTCGTCCCCACAACAAGCAACCTGCCACCAGCCCCCGAGCCTCAGACCCTCCCTGTGATCCAGACGATTCAAACACTCCAGCCCGTCCTAAACCAAACACAGCCTCAGATGCCCCAGTTTCAGGCCATGTCACAGCAACAACAGCAGACAAGGATCATTATCACCAACAGTAATAGCAATGCAAACAGACCTGTCGCCAAGCCAAGCTTCCTAAGTAACTCCCTACTGACTAAGCCCATTTTGGGGAAAAGCACCCGGACAGCACGGGGCAGACGGGGCCGCAAACCCAAAGCTGCCCTTCAGAAATCAGCTGTGGTCAGTAAGGCTGAAGGTGCAACTCCATCAGGGACAAACTGCACTGTGGCATCTGTCACACAGACTGTGAGTGATGCCAACTCTAAAACAGAAGCACTATCAGCTTTATCTGTACCCACAGTTTCAACCTCATGCTCCACCATCTCAGCCCCTTCGTCATCCACCACTGTATCCCCTTCTGTGGACACCTCAGGACTCCCATTAACTGTCAGGATGGTTGCACCAGCAACAACAGCTTCCACAACAGCAGTTCCTCCTCCTGACCTCGACGCTCTTGAAAGGAGGAGTCATTCCCCAGCGGGTCAAATAAAAACAGAGGAGAGCGTGGCAGGGAAACAGTTTGTATTATGTTTTGATAATGACGGGCAGGCAAAGGAAGGAATGAATATGGAGGAGGGCGGGGGGTCATATGTGTTACAGTTTCAAGGGGACACATCGGGAGAGGGAGTGAACGGAGTCATGGGCAGTGAGGGAAAGTCACTCGTGTTGCAATTCAAGACGAATGGGCAAAGTGATGGAGAAAAGGGGATCGACAAGGGAGAGGTGATGTCACTTCTACAGGAATGGGGAGGAGAAAAGCAAGTGGACGGTCAAGCAAAAGGGGGCTGCCAGGGCGAGTCCTACGTCCTGCATTTTCAAACCCAGACACAGGACAGTGGCCCCTCTAACACCGGATTTGACCAAGGGCAGCTCCCTAGCCAAAGTTTAGTGCCTCTTGATGGCCAGGAAGTGGTGTTTGAGCTTGGGGGTGACACCAAGATGGAGCAGGAAAGTGGGGAGGGTATGCGGATGATAGCGCTGATCGAAGGTGAAGGGGGAATGATGGGAGAAGACGGGGCAGGTTGCAGCACCCAGGGTGGGAGGATTGCTGAGGGTGAAAGAGCAGTGAACGGTTTGTTTCAGCTTGAAAGCGGAGAGGAAATTGTCATTATCGAAGTCAGCACCAGTGGCTTGAGAGAAGGGAGGATGGAGAGAGGAGGTGACGGGGAGATCTCACAAAATAACGAGGTGAAATGTGAGAGCGCAACAGCAGAGGCCAAGGAAAAGTCAGTGGGCTCTATGGACAGTACAGAGGTGCAGACTACACAGGAAGACGCAAGAAGAAATGGACCTACACCTAATGCTAAAGAGATGCAGTTCTCTGGCTGAAACTAGTGTGTGTGTAAGAGAACAGCATGATGTGTAAGTGTGTGTGAAAGAGATGGCCTCAATATCTGTGGGCTCAGTATGTTAGCACTTTAAGATTCAAAAAACTCCTTGTAGTAAGGGAGAATATACAGGTAAATGTGTTGTAATCCCATGGTGCCACATGCTAGAAATGTTATACATTCAAGTAGGCTGTACATGGACCATGTAATATTCCTAAATAGTTTAAGCGATACTGTCTTTGGCAGTTTGTTTATTAAGTAAATACATTTTGTGAATATAAATTGTACATGGCCTACTTTCTTCACTATAGTAAATAGCGGTAATTATTATTAAATAACTTAATACATTTCTGCATACAGTTTTCTGCCTCTTTTTTGATGACTTGAATAAGCTTTAAGAAAACAACCTCATCACATTTTACCATGACTAAACAATTGACTCTTTGTTGGCTTTCTTATTGGTCAACTGACCAATCAGCATTACCAAGTTACTCCAGTCAAATAACTTTTGTCTTGGCAGATTTTTCATGCATTGTGGTAAAATTGTTATTTAAATTTGTAAATATATCATTGGAAATCACAAAGAAATCTTCCATACACTCAAAGGTAGAAGAAAACATCTTCCAGATTAGATTAGATATTACTTTATTACTCCCTTAAATAAATAAAATAAAATACACTGCTACAGGCTGGCTACTGCTCCTTCCCATCCTCTGTCTTCCTGTTCCTCCTCCTCCCCTCCCCTCCAGTGAGGAGTTGTACAGTCCAATGGCTTGAGAGACAAAGGAGTTTCTCAGTCTGTTGGTCCTACCCTTGGGAGGGAGCAGTCTTGGGCTGAACAGGCTCCTTTGGTTGCTGATGACGACATGCAGAGGGTGACCGGCATCATCCATGATGTCTATCAGTTTGTCCAGAGTCCTCTTCTCTGCCACCATCACCAGAGCGTCCAGCTTCATCCCATGTCATGCAAAATCAAATTTCTTTGTTTTTAAATTGTTAGAAAGGGAGCAGGAGAACTTGGAACTTTATGCTGAACTGAAATGTGTTTGCCTCATGAAAGAAAATACCACTTTAAAGGTGCTATGAGGAGAATCTCTTTCCGGTGACATAAAGACTCTGCTACCCATGAGCACTTGCGGTGATTGTCGTAATGCTGCGTTCCAGTAACCTCAGAACTGGACTTTCCGACTTATCGGCGTTCCAGTTGAAGTCGGAAAAAACATCTACCAGGCTATTGTTAGCTGTTGTTAGCACGCCCTGCGTTGATGTTCACAAATATCACATGAAGAATGCGATTATCACTATGGCAGCGTTTTTGTAAATATAAGTCTAACAATACTATGTATACAACTGATCTAGAGCGACACACCCCAGTCAGAAGTGCAAATAAATTGAATTTTACAGGAGCTAAATAACTGTTCATACTGGGGGCATCCATCTTCAATTGTCAACTCTGGGGTGGCGAGGTTTCACTGAGTCCCCAGTAGGAAATTCCGAACATTCCCGTTGCAGTTTCCTACTCGGAACCCGGAAACTCCTACTTCTGACTACAACTGGAATGCACCAAAAGACCCAAGCCAAAGTGTGTGTTTATTGTGATGTTAATAAATGCAGATTGGACCTTCCTCAGAACTCTGCATTGCTTTACAACTTCTTTTTTCAACAGCTTACAGGATGCAAAGCGATGTGGTAATGTATCTCTTTCTAGTTTCGTAGCAGTAGTTTTTGATGTGACAACAAGCAATTTTTGGAAAACTTAGTATCGTAGTTTTGTAGCCAGCTGTCCGACCCGACCACTTAGCTAAGGAATAGCATTTATAGATAACCTATTTTGATGCTATAAAACTCATCTTAAAGTGTGTATTTTGATCAGGCATATATCTAAAAGTGAGACTTTTTTGTAATTGCTTAGAAACTCCTCATAGCATCTTTAAATGCTCGGTTTTCACTCAAGACATGATATAAATGGTCAAACACACCTCAGACTTGGGACCAATCATATTGATATTTGGTGTTTTAGTAATATTTAGTGGTAATAATTAAGGCATTTTGTCAATGTTGGTGACCAATGTCAGAAGATATCACAAAGATCATACATAAGTAATATTAAATTATTTAAGAAGTTATACGAAGATTTTTGAGTTGTTGTTATACAACCTACAATTGTTCATCTTTTTATTCTTTCACTAAGGTAAAGTTATAAAAGGAACTGAGTTGAGTAAATGTGAATGCAAGTAAGTCGAATAGAGAGTTCTTTCAGTTTCATATGAGAGAGAGAGGCCAACCACAACAGATTTCATCTAAAGGTAGTAACAGATACTAAGGAGGGTGGGGCTTGACAGGAAAAGGGCAGGCCTAAACAAAGGCTTGTTTTCTGAATAAACATTTGACAAGGTATGGCAAAGGCCCAACATGAAAAGTACAATAAAAAGGATAAAAGAAAACGATATTCTAATATAATACAGAAAGTTAAAATGGGGGAAGACAGCAATCTAACCATCAGTCCTACCAGTTACCACCATTTGTCTGAATTCTGTCAGGATATTTGCAGAATTTCAGATTTCAGTGGGTGTCTTCTGATTTTTAGTCTTGAACTGATATTCTGTTTAAATCAATACACTCAAGTGATCATTTTAAATATTGGTTTCAAATTAGTAAGGTTAAGAAAGTGAAGGGAATAACAGTATTAAGTAATACGATATTTTGACATTTTATGAATAAGGTGATTAAAAACTGCGAAGCTGCTAATGCTATACAAACTAGAGTCACTAAAGGTCGAAGTTTAGATTCTTCTTAACACATTTGAGCATGAGAATGGCATTTTTTTACCTAAGTGTTTGTGCGTAACCTTGAAAATCAGTTTTACTCGCCGTTTTATATATCCACACTTGGAAATTGTGTAATCTAACCTCGGTCAAGTCTTAAAAAATTAAAAACATAAAGAACCAACAAACGCTGGACAGGATTTAAACGGCTTGTTTTCATGGGGCCATCGCATCTTCAACGCTGTTTGCGTTGCTACGTAACGTTTGGCACTCACGTACGTTTTACACAGTGTAGATTCCACGTACGCAAATGGCGTTGCTTAGTGAGCTGAGCGAATACAACTGGACGTAAAAAGGAGCACATTGGTATCCAGAATTCCGCCCATACGCAAAAATCACATTTGTTGCCATTCAATCAAACGTACTGAGCCTGCATGGGATAAACATCAAACCAAGAGGTACATTTTCTGTGTATTTGTTCTCTTTTCACGCTCTCATTCCTGCGGCCCAGCGCAGAAGGTTATGCGGAAGTGAGGGTGTAGAGCATGAGCAAGGGGGGCTTAATGTGTGAGGACAGACCGCAGCAGTTTGCATTAACCATATAAGGATTGAACCAGAGCTCTTCGCTTTCAGTCAGTCTTTGATGATAACGTTAGACGTGCAAATGAAAGCAGAAAAGATGTGTGTTGTATAAGATGATGGTGACATGGCCAGAAAGCCTTCATAATCCCCGTCTGGCTCCGTTGTTTGGTACCAGTGCGGGGGTGATGGTGCATTGTAACTCCTAGCTGCCTCACTGTTGGTGGCGAAGTCTAAAATCCATCCATCCTTTATCCATACAGCATATCCTTTTCGGGATCGGGGCTGGAGCCTATCTCAGCTGACACTGGGCGACAGTTCCGATTGTAAACACACAGAGAGGCTAACAATCCACGCTCACACTCATGCCTAAGGGCAATCTGAAGTCACCGATCTACCAATTGACAAAGTTTTTGGTCCGTGGGAGGAAGCTTGAATGCCCAGTGAGAACCCACGCATGCACAGGGAGATAATGCATATTCCCCAAAGAAAGACAGGAATCGAACTAGCAATCTTCTTGTTGTGAGGCATGTGCACTATGCCGCCGTGCCACCCAATGAATATCATTTTAGAAATTCACTCATTCATTTCCACAAAGCATGTCGGCCCACTGCAGTTTTAATTTTCTTCAAATGTATTTCATGTTGCCCTGTCACTGATGTGATTTATATGTGTCTTGTAGGCTCCCTTCGCACTCTGTGGATGACAGCATAAAGCCTAAACATGGTGCGGCTGGATCTGGATCAAGTGGTGATGAGGAGAATGAAAGAGGACGACATAGAGATGGTTAAAGCCCTCATCAAGGTGGGCACAGTGAAATTCGGTCAACTTTGTTCCTTTTTTTTGAGACAATCCTGTCCATTGAAGGATATTTAAAACCTCATTTCCAATGAAGCTTGGGCATTGCATAAAATGTAAACAAACAAAATACAGAGTTTTGAAAGCCTGAGTGTTATTCAATGTGATGTTTTACAGCTGTAAACATGCCTCTGTCCCATCTGTTTTGTGTTGCTGGTGTCAGATTCTAAATGAGTGAATATTTTCAAAAATAGAAAAAGTAAAGTTTAACAGGTTGAAATGTAAATATCTTCTCTTTGTTGTGTATTCAACCAAATGTGGTCAGAAATTATTTTTAGATCATTGCATTCTGTTTTAATGTTTTACACAACATCCCAACTTCATTGGAATTGAGGATTGTTCATGGGGCTGGGGAATATAGACCAAAAGTCATATATTCATAACCTGTTTTTTTTAACTTAATGGTGATACATCAGATATATTTGTAGATTGTTTATTTTTAAAACAATGGGACAGCACATGTTAATAAACACATAGCCTACATGTAAACATGTAAGATTGTAGCCAGGCGGCTAATTTCCATCTTTAGTCCCATTGGCAGGTTGATGTTATACAAAGCATTGTACACAATAAAAACAAAACAAGACAGAGCAAAAACAAGCAACAAAGAAAAAAAAACAGAGCAAGGCAAACACAGTTAATCATTAGAAAACATTTAGGCCAAAGAGCTAGTTAAAGTGCAAAGTGCTAAAGTGTTTAGTGCGTCATTGTATTGCAAATTGCCCAAGAAAAATAAAGTGCTATTTTTGATTATCTAATGCTCAATTGCATATTACAATAACCTAATACCAACGATGGTAATTTATGATGCCTAGAGTAACTAAGGATATAAAGTGCTAGTTGCATTGTGCGTTGCCTTTTTTTTTTTTTTTTTTTTAATTAGAGATGGAGCCCTTGACACAATAAACACATAGGACAAATAGACAAATTTAGGCCTGTTTATGGGAGCAGTGTTGGTTTTCCAGTAGCCAAGCTTTAAGCTGTTTGGTAAAAGAGGTCAGGGTTGGTAGTTCGCGTATTGTACTTGGAACTGAGTTCCAGGTGTGAGATGCGCGGACAGAAAAAGTGGCTTGACTATAGGCACTTTTTCTAAAAGGAACAACAAAGTCACCTCTGGAACCAGCTCTAGTTGACCTATTTGAGTTTTGTTTTTTTACAAATTCTTGTAGCGTACATATTTCCCTTGATTAATTAAGGGCTCTGTCAGTAAAAAGCATTAACATGGATTAATACTCATTTTGGGCATTCAGGAACCACGTGTGCACTGCTCACCTGTCCCTGCACACTGAAAAATCATGCTGTTCAATATATCAAACATCATACTGAGGTGGTCTGAGATGCCGTCTTCAAGGCTCATTTAGCTTTGTTGACCAGACTGGTCACTGTCATCCACTAAACACTACCTCGAGTGTTTTGTTTTACTTGGTGTATTCTGCTGTAGCTAACCACAAGGCAAAACGAAAGTCTTGTAAGAAAGTGTCGTGCGGTTTGCATCCATCCTGCCTCTCAAGTTGGTCTGTTTTACAAATATAATGTGCATCTGACCACTCTTCCAAAGCTAGTATGGGGTTGAGTTTGGGCCCTGGCCATTCAGTGCATGTGGTCTTCCGCTCTTATCTATCTCCCCTTTACGACTCACTCCACTCTTTGCCTTCATTCAGTAAAGGCAGAAAAGTCTGTAAAATGTAAAAAAAAAAGGAAACAACTCAACACTACTTGATCATCCCAAACTGTTTAGCGCCTAACAAGGTTTATTTTAAGAATTGCTTATCACTGTCATGTTTCATGTTGTCTTGACAAAACACTGAAGGAACGTTTCTAAAATGTGCTGCTTTCCTCTTAGGTAATGGCTATGAGCTCCCATTCTCTCCATTGCATTATACTGAAGGCTGATTGATACTCATGTGTCAAGGTTTTGCTCTTAGAATCTGCTCTTAGTCTGTGTATCCCTGAACAGACACAGGATGCCATGAACATAGCCCAAAGTGCACATCCCAAAAATGAGTTTCTGTTGCAGCAGAAAACAAGCCCTTTGATTGACCCACTGAGTGACTGTCAGTCTCTGTGTATGACCCTGGTATGACTGTACATGCCATAATGTGATAACATGAATGTTGAGGATGACCCAACATGTTAAATTTACTTGAATTTACTTGATCAAAGGTGTATTTCCTCATTCACATCTAACTCAGTGGCCAAACCAGCATTAAAAAATTTTCGTAATCAGCCTCTACTGATTCAGCAGTCATTAATTTCAACTCCTCCTAAATTCTAATCTCTTTTCGGTCTTGTTATAATTGCATTTGATCCACTACTGTTTGTTAGTTTTGGCTCCCTACTCTAACATTGTTTGCCCTGTCTCTGTCACCATGGTTTCTTGTACACAAACAGGCAGAGAACTTGTCACGTATAAATGCTCAAGATGAGTTGGCACAGTATAATTTTGACTGAGATAAATAAACCAGGCTTTACAGGGAGGTAGTCATGTCAGTTTAGACTGCTGGTAGTCAGTGAAGATGCATTGGCAGTGAATTGTGGGATTGCACACAGTCAGTTTGGCATCTGAATGCTGTAAAATGGATGTTAATCCAAAATCCAGAGTAAAATCTTAAGGGCCTTAATATTCTATGGCACTTAAATGAACAGCCAGATGGTTAATTAACAATAATATTCATTATGATCTTTATTTATATAGCTCTTTCAAACTCAAATTTAAAACACAACGAAACAATAGGCGTGTTATAAAATTCCAAACTGGGGAACAATCAAGAAAATACTCAAACTTTTTCAAATACAGAGGTAATATAAAATAACGCTAAAAGATATGAAATGATTTGGAAGGAATTCTTTCACTAAAACTCATTTGAAATCATGAAAACTTATAAGTAAAATACAATAAATTAAACTCCAATAAAATCAGGAAAGGCTCACTGACAGCAGTATGTTTTAAGACGAGATTTAAGAGATCACTAACTCAGCTGACCATTTCTCTTTGGCCAGATCATTCCTCCATTTTGAAGCCCTCACTGAAAATGCCCTGTCAAGATGTGCATGGAAAATTACATAAAAATCAGCTTTCTGTTTTTGATAACAAAAGTTAAAACTCTCCTTAAATAAGATAAAAGAAAAAAGGACTCGTCATTCACACTGAACTGTTGACTGAGGTCAATGTTAAATGTTATGTCTAATACTGCTAGTGTTTCTGGTTGTGAAAAACTATCCTAGCAAAAGGCCTGACATCTTATTTTTCAACTCCAGAAACATATTATAACCACTGTATCACATTTGAAACTTTAATAACGTAGCCTAAAAACTCAATATATTGACCAGCCTTAATTCTCCTGTTTTTTTCTCTCTTCTGCATGGATGTTTTCTCAGGAGGGCTGCGAAGGAACAGAAAACCGTCTCATCCTCCACATCCTCACTCGTCCCCTCTGCCTCTTCATCCTGGCTGTTTTCTCCTCAATCCTGCGCTGCCTTGTTCATTCGTTCATCCTGGCACTCGCTATTCCTGTCTTCCTGCTAATTATCTATCTCAAGATCACCATGCCGAGGTCCACAGGGGTTCTTGGCAGCAGTCGCCCTTACTGGGACTATGTGGGGAGCAGCTACCGAGGAACACAAGATGAGACACTGCAGAACCCTTACGCTAGGATAAGTGGAAAAACACCAGTGACTAAAAAGGTTAGTGTTCCAAGTAGCTGGAGAACTTTTTTCCACTTAACTCCTCTACAAAACAAAAAGTGTTTCAAAGTCAGACAAAAGTTGGCCTTCTTGATTGTATATAAACACAAAAGACTCTAAATCCATCCATCCAGTGCTCATCCATTTTGGGGTCACGGGGGTCTGGAGCCTATTCCAGCTGACATTGGGCAAGAGGTGGGGCTCACCTGGGACTGGTCGCCACCCAATCACAGTCGCACTTGATCTAATTTCTCAAAGTCAGACCTTAGACAATGAGTAAACACAGTTGAGCAGACCTGCGCTAGCACCACAGTTCTCACCCACATTGTGATTTTCACCATAAATATTAGTCCTACCTTTATTTCATCTAAGTGTTTAGATTCCTTGACCATGAAAACATATTGTTAGCAATCGGATTTATAATGATATCTATTTTAGCTCAGTAGTTTTTCAAGAAAATCCCATTTTTCGTCATGGCGGTTGTACGCTGATCCAGATTACTCCCAAAATCTAATCATTTGTTCCTTGCCCCAATCCAGACATTTCCTGAAAATTTCACCGAAATCCGTCCATAACTTTTTGAGTTATGTTGCTAACAGAGAAACAAACAAACAGACGCTGGCAATAACATAACCTCCTTGGTGGAGGTAATTAACAAACTCATGGGTGATTATGCCTAAATCAAACAAGACTGGCAGAAGAAATCTGTGCATGTTACACAGGGTCTGTGTTTTGACTCAGTAGTTTAAAAGCATAATTAAAAAGCATCAGAAGTTGGATTGCTGGTGAGATGATTCATGAAAGGAAAATAACACGACAGTGTTTGTTAAGTTTCCCTAAGTAACCGTGTCCCCTCCGCAAAGAATGCACATTTTGACTCACTGCATCAATGCATCTCCTCTGTGCTGCAACCACCTCTTTCTCTTATAGACCCACCATGGCAGCAGTCTTTGGCCAGCTCTCTCTCGGGTCTTGGTTGTTCATAATTAGCAGATGCAAGACAAACATGCAGCAGAGTGATCTGTCAAAAAACCCAATAATGTTACCTCAGCCATCTTTGGTGTTTTGTGTCTCTTACTAGGAGTTCAAACAGTTTTCATCCATGATTGCTGTACATGCAGAGCTCCAAGGGCCCTCATTGGCCAGGATCTCTGACCTGGAAGATTAGACAGTAGGAGGCAGGAAAAAATTCAAACATGCTAGACTTTCTGTCATGGAGTTGTGCGGCTTCCCAGACCGGCCTGTTGTTGTCGGCCACTCTGACACTACACGAGATTGAACAACCGCAGACCATGTCTGACCATAACGGTGCATAAATCTTGTAGTCTGACTTCAGCATGTGTAGCTAATGCAGGTGCTCAACACACTGCTTACGGCTGTATTCAGCTGCAGCCAGGTGATGCCAATGAGGGCTGATAAGTAAAACAAAAACACCCCCAACGTATGAAGTCAGTCCTTTCCTAATGATCCCAAGTCTAAAGCTATGCCCAGTACTAAAAGACACTAACCTAAATGAATGTAAACAAGTGTGATCACAACATCATGTGAGCTTCTTGCAAACTTGCATAAAGTTCAACAGGAATGTAGTCTAAAGTCCATATTATTATCAGCATATCCAAATGTCCAATATCCAATGTGTCCACCAATAAATTGGTTTCCTTTTGGTAAATGGTAAATGGACTTGAGCTTATATAGTGATTTTCTAGTCTTTGACTACTCAAAGCTGCTTTACACCGCAGGTCATGCCTACCCATTCACACCCATTTACTCTCACATTCACTCACTGATGGTTCAGAGTTTCGATGTTAGTTGTCCATCAGTATCTCTAACACAGTCACACCCTTTCATGCCCATTTACACACCACTGACGCAGCAGTGGGAGTAACTTGGGGTTAAGTGTCTTGCCCAAGGACACATCGCCATGTGTCGCCCGGAGCTGGGCTTGTACCTGCAACCTCCCGATCACTGACCAAGCGCACTATCCAACTGCGCCACCGACGCAGGGCACAAGTCCAGTTTGGTGCCTTAACCAACTTTGCATGTAAACATGTTCTCAACAGGTAGTTCAATCAGATCAAATGTTTGATCACTGTCATCTTCTTCCTTTTTTCAGCCAAGACGCAGACTTGGACTCAAAGACAAAGACAAAGACATGTCAACAGAGAAGGTCACCCCAGACCGAGAGCATGCAGCGGGGCAGGTCTGGTTGGCTGACTGTGAGGGCGAGATCATTGGCTGCATTTTTAGGGAAAGCGAGAGTCGAGCAAACATCAGACGGATCTGCAGGTTGGTGACGGGCTGCTGGTATCGAAGGGAAGGTTTGGGCAGACTGCTTGTCCAAAGTCTGGAGCTGAAAGAAAGGGAAACCGGTGCACGGCGAGTGTACGCACACGTCCCCTACCCATCAAAAGTGGCTGAGGTCTTCTTCAAGAAGTTGGGCTATGTGCAGCTCGGGGAGGAGCCTGATGAGGAGGACGATGATGAGAAAAAGCTGGAAACACCAGAGAGAGGCTTTCTGGGACACCCACTGACTAAAGTGTTTTATAAAGACCTGTGATCTGATGAATGTGTGGATTCATGTGTGGCAGGAAAGACTGAAGTAAATACAACCAAACATCATGCAAAACATTAAACCCTGCTGAATGTGTCAACATGTTTTGATTGCTGTGTGAAGTAATTTATTGAATATTTATGATATTTATGACTATTTATATACAGTTTGTACTTTTGTTTGTTTGAATATTGTTTTTTTACCCCTTTGTCTCAAAACACCACCCTCTATGTATAACTTTAAATTGGACATAAGGCTTCACAGACCTTCCCTGCCGTCATTTTGAACAAATTAAAATAATTATGTTTTAAGTGTACTCTATAACTGTGTTTGTGTGAGTCTGTTATCAAAGGTGTGAGTCCTTTATGAAATGATTCACTTCAGTTTAAGGTATGCGCTTAAGAGTAAAAGCATGAAACCACTCAGATGTGTAGGAGGATGTACTGTAACAGTGTAGGAAGTTTTGTGGTTTATATGAATCTGCAAAATTTCCTCACGTTTTTTGTGCCTTTTGGCTGTCTGTGCTCGTCTGCAGGTACAGTATGTGGGTGCTGAAGTCTGCAGAAGAATCTGTGACCTCAATTTGTTTTTGCTTATTTTGTTGCAGCACCCTTTGTGGAAGTAGTGCGCTGCTTTCCGTAATACTGCTAATGATCGTGTGTGCTGACTTGCAAAACCCACCGGATAAGCAGAGAAAAATGAGTTCTTTCATTAAATGTTTTATTTTCATGAATTTGTTCATTGTATTTGCTTGCATGCCAGAGACTGCTGATAGGTCAACAGCTCTCAAATACCAAGAATTACAACTCAAAACTAATCAAGATTATAACTCCATACAACTGCAGTGTTTTCGCTACCATTCACTTTGGGTGGTGGCTTACCATCCCAACACAACCTACCTGAAGAGAAGGGTACAAACTGCTTTTAGTGTAAATTACATGATTTATGAACACTAGTTTTCATGTTAACACCATGAGCATTTATGAGTTTTACTGTCCGGTTGAGTCAATGTAGAAATGCATTATCACAGAACAGGTACAGCTGGTACAGTTTTCATCTGCAGCATGACTTCAGCATCCCTGGCAGATAAACTTGGGGACAGCACTGTACTGTCTACTCTTACAAGAATAAAGTAACTTAGTATAAGACCTGTAGCTTTGGTAATGATTCCATCTGCTGAATCTAGCTGTAATGAATTTCTTCTTCATTGTACTTAAGTTCATAAAGGTAACTCACATGCACCCATGGTAAAAGGAACATCATCATCACTTGAGTGAAAATCCCTCAAACTTGGGTTAATATTTGTTTCCTCTGATATTCTTGCGTCTTCCTGAGTTGAAAGAGCCAAACAGCAGATCAGAATGAATGTGCACAGGCAGAACACAGCACCTTGCTGCATCGTAAAACAGTGCAAAACACAGATTTCCAGGAGAAAAAACTAGAGCACTCAGACATGTTAAAACCCTATCACACATTAGACCCAGCATAGTCACACGATAAAATAAAAAGGGGTACAGAGCTGCTTGGAGTCCTTTCAGCCTCTTCACTGACGACTATCAAGTAGATGATGCAACTCAACTTCAAAAATACTGAAATATCCCTTTAATGATCTGTTTCATTATTAAATATATTTATTTTTAAAGTACTTTTGTTGAAGCCCTTAATATAATAAAAGGCTTATGATGAAAATTCCAAGTTAACTTACTTGTGTGGATATTTGTAATGAAGTAATGAAAGTTTTGGCACATTAAATATGCACTGGTACTCAAACTGTGAAACAGGTGGTTTCAGGTGAATAGCAGTTTATGTGACTAAGCACACAGCCTGAGTCTGAGGCTAACCTGACTATGGTTAGCAACCCCCATGCTTGCATTGCGTATCTGCCTCCTGCTAACCTCAGACCGTGTCAGTTTAGTCAGCCGCAGATAATCACCACAGGATGTTTGTACAATATAAAAGTGTGTGGGAAAGAGTCATATCTCACCTGATCTGAAGACAAATAAAGGCCTGCACTTTACTGCAAACTCTTAATCATACGAGCTGTAGTGGAAAATCACTGTCCTTTAATTAACTCTGATGAAAAAGCTGAGACACCCAGCAACCAAACAGTGTTGTAACATGCAGAATAAGTGTGTGGTCAGACCATTTTCACCTTCTGAAAGCTGTATTTTTACTTGTGACACTTCTTCTCGGTCATCACCGGGTTGTTTCTTCATGACAGTCAAAGAGCAGACACCTGTTAGGGCCTCTGCCCGCCCAATCTGTAGCTATTATTGTTGTCAGGAAACAGATGTGAGTTCACACACTGGAAAGAAAGTCTGTTTGTGACTGTGGTCTTGTGTGTCTGCACGGTATGGCGGTGTGTGAGTGTATTTGTGCGCGTGTGCAGGGTGTGGGCGGGTGGGTTTCGGAAAGTATGACTTGGCATTTCCTACACCCCAGATTCTGCCCCTGACTACGGATTAAATGCACCGACATCTCGGGCCATACTGTACCACCCCGCAACACGCATACGCTGGACAGTGCACGAGAGGAGTGAGAGCGCATGTGAGCGTTCATGTGTGACTGTGAGATGACCTTGGTCAAGTGCGGTCAAAGCCAGAGAGCTGGGTGGGAAGTGGTTACATATAGTTTGGCATTGGATCAGCCTCTGGAAGTCCAGAAAAGACGCATGCACAAGATCAAATATGCAGAGACATTAGGCTTTGTGCACCGTCAGAGTAATGCAATATGATGTGAGGTCGCTCAGAGCAAGCTCGCACACACACACATGAATCATTTTTAAATTTGGGAGCACCGCACAATCATAGGATATATTAGATAAATGTGTTCCAGATGATGTAAAACATATAGACTGTGTTAATGACATGCTCATACAGATGTCTGGGGCACACATACACACACAGATGAGCTCCAAAAACAGCTACCCTGGGAACGGTGAATTCCCCAAACCACAGAGTGCATGAGAGGGTGAGGGGAGTCATGGGAAAGCAGGATGCCTGCATGCGTCGCCACTGGGTGAGTAGGCCTGGCCCAGAGCTAAAGCAGACAGAGCAAAGCAAAGACGAAAGCAGAATTATACAAATCCCGATTCCACAAAGACGGTGACAACCTCTGATGGTTCAAAGGCTCGAGAGCGAGATTTATCCACACACACACTGCGGTCGGTCAGCTGGTTGGACACTCGAGCAGACACGTAGGGTGAGGGAGGTCGATTACAGTTCTGCTCCCAGACTGACACAGTTTGGGAAAACCCAGATCAGAGAAAGAAGTAGGTGTCAGGGCCTTCGAGGTCTGGGAACGCCTGTGGCTCCACCAAAACTGGGGGCTGTGAAGATGGGGGGATTGGACTAGCTCGGTGGAAAGGTTGAATCGCAGGAGGAGTCAGTAGGGATCCTATTGTGGATCAAGGTGAGGAGGTATCTGGAAGGTTTTATTTTTATGATCTGGGAAAACCAAAGTGAAGGTCCCGTGTGACTGGATGTGCCGTAAGTGTTTGGAAAGTTCCAGCCAGTTGGCTCAGTTTATTGACGTCTGTGCAAACCTCCAGAGGTTGCAAATCACGTCAAACACTCGTTTTCTCATGTGTGGTCACTAAGATTATTTAGTAAAAGCTTTGTTGTGTACTTCCCTCCACAATAAAAAAAGAAATATTGCATGGCAGGAGAAGGGTTTTCCCTTTAATCATGATATGAACCTATGCTCATTAAAAAGGCATGATGCAGTCGACAGGAACGAGGCATTTCAAATTCATCAAAATTCTTTGAATTGACTTTGCACCCAGATAATGTGACCCTGCTACCTCTTTTGTATAACGCCTCCTCAATGCTCTTTGAAAATCTTCTTGTCCAACCAGAGGCTGTCTTTATTGTGTACAGGATGTTTATGTATAAAGGTATATGCACTCAGTTTCCTCCTTTTAACCCTTCTAATACATACACACACACACACGTACACACGCACACACACACAAACTTTCACTCTTTCTCATTTACCTTCATTTCATACCCGCTGAATGACAAAACAGAGGCGCGTCTTTCAAAATGATTACAAAGCTCGACAGGTGAGGAATCCAATACATTCTATTAAAATGCGGGTTTTATCTTTCCACTTGATGCGTTTTACATATTGCACGAGTAGTTAAAACAGAAACATTACTGCATGTTATGAATCTGCGTTCTTAAATACCAAAAAGCTCTACTAATTTAGAATTATGTTTAATGACTGTTCTGCCATACAATCTTTGAACACTGTCATCTGTGGTTTGAGAATTAATAAGCTGTACACAACAGTCAAGCTTTCACTCACATTTATGAAACTGAGAGTGAGAAAGAAAGCAGTGAATGTTAGTTCTCTTTACTGTCCAACACACATGTTTCAACCACAGAGTTTTCATGAATTAATTCAGCTACCAAATTCATTAAAGCTTGACTTCATACATGAGTTTTGTTCTTTCACAGACTTTGTTGCAGAATTTCTTGACATTTAATTTTCTCAAATGAGTTAGATCATTTACCATCGCAGATGAAGGTTTGCAAAACAGCATCACTAATTTTAAGAAATCAGTATTGCTGATTAAATGTTGACTTGTAGAATTAAAGCTCTCATGTTCAAACTTTCAGAAGTTTTACAAATAGGAAAGGCATACTGCATATCTTACACTAAATTCATGTGGCCCTGGTTTTCTTCACTTTATTCTATGAAATGATCATTAATTCAAGACGTGTGCAAATACAGATATTTTTGAATATTTGACTGTTTTATTATTTTGAGACACATCTAAACACAAACAGGAATATCCAAATGTGAAAAAGGGGGGTATGTGAAACTACAATTTAAATAAAAAATAAATCATTGGGTCTTTCTATGTGAGTCAGTCCATCTATGCCAACCTGCTGCACTATGGAGAAGAGAGACAGAGGTCCCTGTTAAAATAATCATAGTAGGTATTGGGCAGGCTTTTGTAGTTGTGTAAAACTATCAGAGTATCAATTCTTTTGAAACATTTTTGGGGATACACTAAACATGGATTTGTGGTATCAACATTAATTTCTGCCAATAAAGCCACAGTGAGCAGCAGAATCCTCACAGTCCCTGCTGTTCTCACTCAAGCGCAAATTTCTTAATTCCATGGTAGATTCATAGTAGTTTTTACTCACACAAATTAGGTTTCATCTTAGCATAATCACAAAAGCCACGATATGTTTGTCAAGATGGTTCCAAAAAAATACATGAATATAGTTCATAAGTTATTGTTTGTATAGTAATCATTATCAGCATTGATCCATGACTGCGATAAAAGTTTTCTTTGGCTTTAGGTCAAGAGAACTAGCGCAATGCTAACTTCTGCATTGGGAGCATCCCTTCACCACCTTGTTCAAGCATGCTTCACTCCCTACCATATGTTGGTTAGTAACGTAGCCCTCCCTTCTCTTTGTCTCAGTGTACTTCTACCACGAAAGAAATTCATCTACCATTACAAGAATGTACGTTGGGCAAGGGGTCGACATGAGACATACCTCTGCTTCGTCATCAAGAGGCGGGTGGGGCCAAACACCTTAACTTTTGATTTTGGACACCTCCGCAATCGCAATGGCTGCCATGTAGAGGTAAGTATTGCAGGTGTGGTGATTGAAGGGGTCTGTTCCACGAAAGGTGCAGATGATTACCTGTGTTGTCATCTCTGGTCTCTCTGTTCTAAAGCTGCTGTTCCTGCGCTACCTGGGAGCATTGTGCCCTGGCTTATGGGGGGATGGGATTGCTGGAGAGAAGAGGCTCAGCTACTCCATCACCTGGTTCTGCTCATGGTCTCCCTGTTTCAACTGCTCCATCAGATTGTGCCAATTCCTGGGCCAGACGCCCAATCTTCGCCTCAGAATCTTCGTGTCTCGCCTTTACTTCTGTGACATGGAGGATAGCCTTGAAAGAGAGGGTCTAAGGATGCTGAAAAAAGCGGGGGTGCAAATCACAGTCATGAGTTACAAAGGTAAAGGTTTGGTAGAGAATATATAACACTGGTTAACAAGGCTTTGTTTTCATGTTCATGCAGCTTCATATCCTATCAGTAAGGGCTATGTTTCTTCTCTACAGATTTCTTTTACTGCTGGCAGACTTTTGTGGCACGAAGGCAGAGCACCTTCAAGGCCTGGGGAGAGCTACACCAAAACTCTGTTCGCCTAGCAAGAAAACTCAACCGCATCCTCCAGGTAAATAATGTTTTAGATTTTAATTTATGTTTATATTTAAATAAGTGAAAAGGCACAATATTAAAATGTTATTTTCTTTGAATTCTAATGGTTCTGTTTTGTATTTTTTTGGTCAGCCCTGTGACACAGAGGACTTGAGAGATGCTTTCAAGCTTCTTGGACTGTGACAAATACCTGTGACCTCCTGTGTTGTTACCATTTATCCACTTGTTTATTTTATAGAGATAATGTTGGTCCATCACTACAACTGCTAAACTGAGAATGAGATAATACAAAATACTTTTATTTTAGCAAAGCTTGCTGCTTAATTCAAGGGACATAAATATTGGTGCTGCTTGCTGTTTTCTGTTGTACATTTGCCATGTGAAATAAAGAAAAGTTGCATCTCTGAAACACTGTCAAGTGTTAATCCTGGTGGTTTTATGTACTTTAGTAATCTTGTAGTCAACCCTTAAGGGCCGGGTACAGTATCACCTAGCACAAAAAAAATAAATGTTCTCCCTTTACTGAGCGATATTTTTTCAATACTTATGAATTCAGACAGTTTTTTCAGATGTAAAAATGAATTATTTTCAACACACTACATAAATAGTATTTGTTTGGATTGTTACAGCCTGGGATATGTCAACAATAAGCAGTAATGATGATTGTACATTGATATTTCAAGCAACTTTAGGCATTCCTAAAAGGGAGATGCTCCTATGCCATGTACTTTCGTGATGCTAGCTTGTTAGTGGTTAGCCTACCTGACATTAGTTCTTCTAAACTTATGCCAGTTAATGCTTTTATTTACCAGTTATAGTGACTGACAACAGCAGATATTGCAGTGTTCAATGACGATATATGAAAGAAACAACTCTTTTATAATTTTCTGACTCATTCACAACTAAGTCTGACCATAAAGCTAGCATTACAATTCACATGTGTTGTTGGTATCTTCTATGAGTAAACAACTTTTGTTTAGGGGTGAAAATTATGTGTTTAAAGCAGTGAGGTCTTCTGTCTTCTACATTTATGTTTAAATTTTCTAACCTTGTTGCTAAATAAGGATGAGCACAGATTAAAGAACACTGCACGGCAATTACGGTAGTTGGAATGTTTGCAAGTGCATGTTAGCCCACACTATTCCAAACTGGTATGCAACAGTAGTCTCATAGTCCAATCACAAATCCCCGTAACTGTCTCCTAAGTAAGCGCATGCTCTTAGGTTTTAAATGTTTCATTTCCCCATGATATTTAACTGACCCATATTCGTGCCTCCTCAACAAATGGCTCCCGTGACCACAGTACTGGGACAGCCAGCACAACCACATGTGCGCAACTACAATGTCTATTACGGTGACGTAGCCGTTAACGCCGCACGGACATACCGCACACCGTCGTCACCACCACCGGCGTGCACTGACCGACTATAAGTCAAGATGGCGACCGAGGGTCAGTCCGAGTACGAGTCGATCCTCTGTGTCAAACCTGACGTCAACGTGTACCGAATCCCACCGAGAGCATCCAACAGGGCTATCAGGTGAGGATGGAGACATGGGCCCGCTAGCTTTGAGCCCCAGCATCCGTGAGCGGCTGTTGTGCGGCTCCGCTCACTCGGCGACCCAGGAGGTACCGAGCTCATCTCGATATCCCGCAGCCTGGAGCAAGCGGCCGTAGTTTTCTCTGCTGCTCGTCTTTGCTCTGAATTTACAAGGTCATAAGGAAAAACACGTCTCCTGGGTGACTGTATGCACCTGCACTGTGTTAGCGGGAGTAGGATTGGCCACATTACTGTCTGCGTCTGTGTGTTTATATTTACCTTCGTCCTATGGCACGTAAGAAGATAATTATTACGCAGCTAAAAACTGTGGCGAAAGGACAGCTAGCTTGGGACTCCTCTTTTTGCCCCAAAGGTTATCAATTTCTGACATCCCAGTGGCTGGTCGGTGAGCAAAATCCCAGGAGCTAGAGTGTTGCTATAGAGGGGCTGATGCTGTATGTTTGACAACACGGAGGTTACTCGGTATGCTGTCGTTGGCATTAAACACCTGCCTCATACCTTAAAGTGACGTTTCGCGACAGTTGCTGTTTCTTCTTCGGTATTAAAATAAATTGTGATGATATCTAGCACAGAAAAAAAACGGGAAACGCGGGACAAGCAAGGCGACACAAACAAAGAATAAAATGTAATGTAATCTCTGACTCCGTAAGACATCACAGTGCTCAACAAGCGCTTACATTCAGCACACTTAATTCAGGTGGTCATCCCTGTGTTAACAAAAAGGAAACTAGGAATGCATGACATTGGATTTATCAATATTTCAATTGAATCGTTAAAAGCACAAGACCTACGCTTAACTGAAATTGACCTGCTCTTTTCATGGTTACAGGCCTTTGGGTTCAAAACAGATGTGATACAAGTTTTTACTCAGATAAATGAAATTGATGGTCACTGATGAAGAGGTAAACCATCATGATACTTTTGTACAGTCTGCCAGTATCACAGCTAATATATGGGACATTAATGAATGTCCAAAAATTAGTTTGGTCAAAATATTAGCAGTGAAAACAGGCACAAATGTTCATATCTGTTGATACCAGTTATCACCTTTTAAGGGAAATACCTCCCGATTAAACACTGTTTGGATAATATTGTGTCTCCCTGGAAAAAAAGCATTGAAATACATATTAGTTTCATCTTAGTTATAACTTCTTACCAAAGAATCATTCGGGTTCAGGATTTCTCAAGCATGATGATTTCTGATTCTCATTTTTTTTTCTTTCCATATATTTTAAATACCTATAAATTTGGTTTAATTGATCCTTCCACTGAGTGGATTAAGTTGTCATTTTTAAAGTTTTTTGTAATTTTTTGGTTATGCCTGATAAGGTTTCAAAACATTACAGGCACAGTATCGGTGTCAACAGATAATAGCTTAAAAAGTACAGTGGTATTGGTAGAGGTAAAAACTTCAGCTGTTATTTACAGCTAATATATATCCTATATAATGGCTGTAATATCAGAGAGTATGTCCATGAAGCAATTTTTATGGACCTGTTTTTAAACATACTTCCTTTTAAGTTGAGTAAATTTTTATGTCCCAGCACAGCAAACTGTTGTTTTTATTGTACAGTTTTTCGTGCTAATCCTGAAATAATAACTTTTTCCAACAAAAAGGGTGTGTATTGTGAATCCTGAATTGGTTTGAACCAAAAATCAATTTTTGATCAAATCAAAACCCCAGAATTGGAAGCAGATTGAATCGTAACCTTTTGGAAAAGTCACACAAATAAAACCAAATGTTATCCGTCTTGTTTTCACATCTGTATCTAACACAAATAGAACAGGTCAGTTTTAGCTGGGAAAAACATTGTATCCTTGGTAAAAAATGTGCATATATTGGTATCAGTATTGGGGATAATCAGTTCAGAAACATCATCATATTGGATATCGGCAAATATCTGAGAGCATGTGTCTCTAATTTCTGATGTTAGAATAAAACCAAGAGAGAATATTTCCCTGCCATCTTTTCTAGTAACTTTCCCAGCAGTAAAACTTATGGGTTATCATAACAAGGGATGCTGTGTTTGTTTAGGAGGTGAATTCTGAATGGTTGTGTCCCTTTTCTCATTGGCTGGTGCTCCAGTTTGACCTACTACAACTGCATCTGAGTGGATATGGCACCAGCCAAACAGTAGCACAGGCCTGACTCCCATGAGAGCCATGATTGGTTAACCAGTGACCATATTCACAATGAGTAAGGCTGATGATGTAATATTTCAGCCTTAGGTCCCAGTTTGATGCTGACTGATGCCATAGTCACGTTTCCCTCTCATATAATAACACAGAATTACAGCGCGTCTCATTGTTGGACCAATCATAAAATAACACACATACTAAAATACTCTGTAAACAAAGATCTCCCTTCTTGTCTGCTGTTTACCTTGTGTAATCGACCCATGTCATTATACCACCTACATCACACTGTCTCCCTGTGTGTGTGTCACAGGGCAGCCGATTGGAAGCTAGATGCCCCTGACTGGACGGGACGTATGCGTGTGACGGCCAGGGGCAAAGTGGCCTACGTGAAACTGGAAGACAAAATCTCTGGTAAGGGAACGACAAGGCAGACAGTCCAGCAGTGTCATTGTTTACTGGCACTCTTGCTGTTGTAAATCATTTCACTGTATAGTCTCCTGCTTGCCATCCTCCTCTCTCTTACTCATTCATTCCAAGGTGACCCAGCCCACGTCCAAGCAAGCATTTAATTTGAAGCCAACAAGCTGATATCCTCTCCCTGTCTTTTTCCATTGTCTTTCTGTATTTTTCCCTTTATTTCAGGCAATGATATGTTTATTTTACCTTGGATAGACATGCTTTTTATGTAGTTTGAACTCTAGAATAAGGGATGCATGACATAATCAGCATAAGATCACTGTTGCTAGATAATAGTTTAAGAACTGTATATGAATATTGGCTATTAAGGAATGAGACCATTATTATGAGGGTGAAACCACGTGGTTCACAGTCACACTTGAGTGTTAGCTGCTGATTGAAGTGCAGAACTTTTGCTAGTGATAAGCTTATATGAAGGGAAGATGATTAGCTTAAAAGTTGAGAAAGAACTAGTTTTAAATTTTTGATGAAATTCAACACAAAGAGTCAAATCTTTTTTACATTGTTTTCCTCTGAAGTGTAGAGGAAAACTGCAAGTCATGTGCACGCATATTTGAATGGCCTGAAAGATTTCATGAAGGCAGAGACAAGGTCCAAGACGATTAACATCTTGGGCGCACATGCACATCAAAAACTTCTGAAAACGTTCAGAAAATTATTTAAAAAATGTCTAAAAATGATCAATGACTGAATATAAGAATGAGAGCAACAATAGTCTTTGTTGATTAAGAGATAGTTCAGTAATGGTAAAACGCACAAAAAGACATTTATCACGTTTACATGAGAGATTTAGTTCCCCTTTTATTCTGAATAAAACTGAAATCCTCTTTAAAAGGATTAAAAAAGACCAAGTAAACACCTAGTTCCGAATGAAAATGATAATGCCTTATAAAACTAAATTACAAAGTAAACATATGGTTTATTCAGATTTTTAAATCCGTATCAAATAATTATTCATGTATACGTTCATTCCACTTAAAATTAATTCTGGTTGTTCTGCGCATGCTCGTTCCCTTTTCCCGTCGCAATGAAGCACAAGCCGCTGATGGGAACAGGAAGGACGCCTGAAGCAAGCATTGGACTCAAGCCGTGATAATTTATGTAATTAGAGCCTTAGAAGATTTGGAATGATGAAAGACTGGATGGACGTAAGCATTTAAATGCGGACCTTTTTAAAGTTGTAGCTTCCAAGTTGGACGAGGTTTCCCTGACAGAGATGCTGAACTGGATTTTTTCTTCCAGTAGATGTAAAAACGTCACTGCATCCGCCCCCTGTCCCATCAGAACCAGTCCCAACCCTCAGGCCTTGAAAAAAGGCAAATAATCGTGTTTTCCATGTAAACCTCGGAATCACTGTTTCCATGTAAACTCAAAGGAGAATACTTCAATTCCAAATTATTTTATTTGAATACTTAATTCTGAATTAATAAACATCATGTAACAGTGACCATTTTGGAACTGAAGTAGACCCAAATGTTAAAAGAAAAGGACCATATTTGTGGAAAAAATTGTTTTATTCTTCATCAAGGCACTGCACCAGCCCACACTGCGGTCTCAGTAAAGCAGTTTCTGCCCCAATAACAAATCACAGCGCTTGATCACCCTCCCTGTTTACCGGATCTAGAACCGTGTGACTTTTCCCCTGCTCCTTAGATCAAATCTGTGCTCAGAGGAACACGTTCTGGGTCTGTGTCAGAAGTAAAAAAAGAATAACAGAGGTTGTGAGATAATTTTTCAAAGGAAACCTACTGTACTGCCTAGATCATTGGAAAACCTGACAGCAGAGATGTTTTCATACAGAAGAGGAGTATACTGAAGGAAAAAGACTTTTAAAAATGTTTGTGTTATGTAAAGTTTTATTGCAGCACAAGTCTCGTTCTTAATACCCATAATTTGTTTAACTTGCAGATTTTAATATTCCTCTGGATAGTTTTAGACTTCGTTTCAGGTTCACATTTCGCCAGACTGTAAAAACAAAAGTGTCTTAATATCAGTATCAGCAAGAAATTAACATATCAGATTTCTGCAGTTTTAGAGACACATTTCCTGTTCAGTTAAGCACCAACCTCAATTTTAGCATGTACATCTTTGACATTTAGGATTCAGATCCTTTAAATATTTGCAAAACAGATTCTGTTTTTTTTTCCCACAGGGGAGCTGTTTGCTCAAGCACCAGTGGAGGAGTACCCAGGTATTGCAGTGGAAACAGTCAGTGACTCAAGCCGTTACTTTGTGCTTCGCATACAGGATGACAATGGTGGGTTGAACAGCACTTCTTTTTATTGCCAGATGTTTTTGAGAATATGTCTGCGTTTGTGTGTAATAATGTGCACAACACATTGAACAGGATAGTTGAGAGTAGTGTGGGACAATTAACACTGTTAAGATTTTAGCTTTCCA
Organism: Scarus forsteni; assembly: GCA_036419115.1. Taxonomy (NCBI): domain Eukaryota; kingdom Metazoa; phylum Chordata; class Actinopteri; order Labriformes; family Labridae; genus Scarus; species Scarus forsteni. Next base: position 2,915,351 of record JAZDUH010000111.1, read on the forward strand.
CAATCTTTAAAAAAGTGATTACTCTGCAGAATGTATTCCTGGTTGAAAGGGACTGTTGGTTAACACACTGGTGACATGGCTGAGGTTACCCCTCAAGGCAATACATCATGTGGCTCAGTCTGGTGGTGCGCTTTACCAGCAGTTAAAAGGTTGTAGGATCAAACACAGATCAGAAATGTCTTTGGGCAAGACTTTTAACTCCAAGTTCCTGTTACTGCTGTATCAATGGTGTTTAAATGGGTATGGAAGCACAAGGGGGTGTTGACAAATAGTGATTGATAACTCCCATAGAAATTCCATTAGTGAGTGAATGAATGTGGATGATAGATGTGACCTGTGGGGTAAAAGCACTTTGAGTTTTCAGAAGGACTTAAAAAGGACTATATAAGCTCAAGTCCTATGCACACACCAAGACATGTAAATAAACAAGCATTAAAGGAACAAAAGGACTCACATGTCAAACGCCCCTCAGCTCCTCCCATCGTAACACAGTTACCTTCATAAAGCAGACCTAATTAGTGTGTGCCTATCCAACCAGCTCCTGTAGACATATAGAAACAAGAAGCCACCATACTCATGATTCAAATTAATACTGCCTGCAACCCGAGGTTCAAAAAACTGGTCAGTGCTTGGACAAGTGTTATTTATCACATCAGTCAGACAGTCACTGAGCATTAGTGTTGTGATCTCTGTATCAGTCAGATAATCAGAAGTCTCATATTGTTATTACTGAGCAGCAGTGGTTCAGAGAGCACAGTCAAAATAACATATCACTGTTTATGGTATTGTACATTCAATGCATTTTGGTTTCTCTCAAAGGTCGCAGTGCATTCATTGGCATTGGGTTTGGAGACCGAGGTGATGCCTTTGACTTTAACGTTGCTCTTCAGGACCATTTCAAGTATGCAGCAACTTCATAGTGTGCTAACAGCAACTGATTTATTCACTCTGATTTATAACCCAGTTTTTAATTGAACTTCTGTCTCCCCCTCTATTTCTCTCAGGTGGGTGAAGCAGGAAGATGAATTAACCAAGCAGGCCCAGGCTCCAGACAACACTCCAAAACTGGACCTTGGCTTCAAAGAGGGACAAACCATTACTCTTAATATTGGGGTAACTATATTACATCACTTAGATGTTTGGGATTTTAGGTGTTTATTTACCCATGGCACCTCGTGACTATCAACGTAACAAGGCCATCATTACAAAGACTGATTATTAACATCTAGTAAGTGTACATGTCTGAAATCTCTGCCACAGAGTAAGCATATGATGAGGAGTTTGACAGCATGGATTAGAGAAATTCTTTTTGCATTTCATAGAAAACATAATACTTTAAGTGGTTGAAAAAGTGCAAGTTTTTTTTTTTTTAGCTAAAACACTTCTAAAGTGTTTTAGTGTTACGGTTTGAGTAGAAGAGGCTCACCAACATCATTTTCAGTTGTTCTTTAAAGCAATGTAAAAGCATTTCCTAAAATGATTTCTAAAAAGACATTAAAACTCCTAAGGTTGACTTTTGACATTTAAGGTTAGAGAAGGGCATTTAGAAATCTTATTTTGACTTGTGTAGGATCCTAAATTTTTGATAGCAAGATAGCTACTAAATCTGTCAGTGATGTTTTACCTGTGCAGTAAATCTTGGGTTATTTTCACACCTAATGCACTTCGGAGAGTTGTTTCAGTGCACTGTTAGTTAGCATAGGTATATTTGAACACAAAAAAACGATCCCCATTTTAGTGCAAACAACTGCGCCAAGCTTACCTGAAAGAGATGGTCTCTGCTAGCTTTCATTTGACCCCTGGCGCAGTTCATTTGCAGTGAGAACACAATCGACCCAGCAACGGTACGAAGAATTAAGCTATCACATGGTATCATAAGCCGCAGCAGTAGTTACAATAATTGTATCGCAGCTACCAGGACAACCAGGTCTACAGGTCATGTTTGAAAGTGACCAATGAGTCACTTTCTGTGCACAGGTGTGACACACCATGAAAATAGCAACAGGTAAACATTACTCACAGTCTCTGCAGCACATCATAAGGGGATGACTCCACAGGCAGGGGGTGACCTGCTGGACCGATTCTCTGCGGACACTGCTACGAGTGTTTCATTGTAATAAGTTACCGTGCGATCTGGCGTCCCCTACTGTAGACCCCCTGCGAGTTTTAAAAGTTCATTTTCTTTGTGCACTGAGTTTGTGTACACTTGTTAAGGCATGTTGCACAATGATAAATATGTTTTCTTACGTACAGTGCCCAGTATAAATGAGTACAACCCCTATTAAAAGTTATGTGTAACTTAATATCTAAATGAACAAAAGAACAATTTCCAAGTTTTGACAAAGCTGAGTTTAACATAACATTTTTTCTACCTTAAGATGAAAATAAGGGTAATATGATAACTATAAATTAGCTTTGCTTCCACCCCTCTGATTGGGGTGTACTCATGTTTGCATCCTGATCTTAAATTGAGAAAAATACTTTTAGGTGTGCAACTTAAAAAGTCTTGTTTGCAGTCAATGGCCCACATTTTGGGGAGTATTTTGTGATATAGTTTGCCATAGAAAACGTTGATTTTGAAAGGAAGTTTAAGGTTGTCTGACAAATCTGAAGGGGTGTCCTCATTTATGCTGAGCATTGTGGGGCGTTTAACCTGTGCTATTAATCAGTGAGTCATTGGTGGTTTTGTGGTTAGCTAAGCCTGCACGATTTGTCCCATAATGCACAGCGCAACTTGTAGTCATAGCAACACTAGCTGTGATGTTATGACATGAGGATAGCTCTAATATTGCTGCGTGAACATGAAACGAGTTAAAGTACAGACATGCAGATTTTTTTTCAGCTGAATTGGAGCAAAGAAACAGAGCTGTAGGTGTGACAACCACCTTAACCTGTTCAGCCCCAACCCCTTTCTTAAGCCCTCTGCTCGAAAATTACACACTCAAAGAAAAGAGCTTATCTTTGAAACCACAAGGTCTATTTGAATAATTTTGGTGTCATAATAAAAGTTATACTAGAGAGATTTGTCCAGATGTGGAATTATCAGTATATGTGTTACTGGAACAGAGTAAATGAAGATAGACGTCAGAATAATTTGAAAAATTTCATCCTCAACTAAATAAAAAGAAGTTTTCATTGTGAATATCTCTTTGGAATGATGCAGTTGCAGCTTTAGAACTCTGTGAATGAATGGTGAAATATGTGAACATTACTTCTGCCAAGTTTGAGTCTGATAAAGTGATGCAGAGCAAAGTCAGAGAGGTTTTACTACAGTGTGATCTGGAGAAATTCTGGCACAGTTTGGCACCATTCGTCCCATTTGAAATTGACCAAACACTAATTTCACATTTATGTCACTTTTGGTGTTCATTACACCCAATTACAACAGTTTTTATTTCTTCTTCTCTTATCCGTGGCAGTTTTTGACTGTTTTTGAAAATATATATATATATTTTTGGGCTCTTTTTGGAAAAAGATCAACTAGAACTTTATACATTTTCCCATTCAATGAAATCCATACAAAGCAACCCAAGTTTGAATCAAAATGAAACAGATTTCAGTATTTGATAATTCTTTTGCTTGGTGTTGACGTTGCATTTGTGTGTGTGTAAAATAGCTTTTATGGTTGTGTAGCTGAACGTTTCCTGTTTGATTTGATTTGCAAATCGAGTATATTTCTACATGAATAGTTCACTTTTTCTCACGTTTTGTTGGAGAGCATGCAAGCATTCCCAAAATCAGGTACTTTGGGGCTGAACAGGTTAAAGTTTTCTGTGCAGGTACATGCACACCTTCTCACTTCATCTCCGACTTTTCCCTCCTAGTAGAGCTATGTTTTTTGGTAGCAACCTAGCTTAATATGATAAGGTAAAATAACAATGTCACCTAATCACATCAACATTTAGTAGAAGAACACTCAGAATTGATGCTGCTTGTTTCATGGTTCAACAGCTGTGTTGTTTCATTCGTTTGGTTTAATAAAGGTTCTGAAAAGGCTTGAATTTGATATTAGTCTGCTGAAACTTTATCAGACATGTCCACAGATCTAAGGTCAGTCTAAGGACATGTCCCTGCCTCTTTCTTACAATAAACTCCACATAGTCTTCTAACTACCTTGAGAGAATTAATAATTGGTCATCCATCTCACATATTCTTGCACTGATCGAGCAAACACACGTCTGGTTGTGATTGTTTTGTGTGTGAGACAATGCATTATAGAGGCCTTAGCAATGGAATAAAACAGAGAAAATGAGCAGAGCTGAAAAGCCCAAATTCTCACATCTTCTTTCCAACTCTGTTATTATCATGAAAGCCATCACACTGCTCTGACCACGGCATCCTCTATCTTGTTGTCTTATGTGGAGTTACTATACCAACTGAGGTCAGCTTGCGTCTCTGAAGTTTTCCTTTTTGTGGTGTGAGTTTTAATGTGAAAGGAAAAAGCCTTTGGAGGTAAGTAGTTCTCTGGGGAAATCCCCTGTGGGCAGTTTTTTCTCAGAGAGTCCCCAGAGCTGTTTGGTTCATAAACACGTAATGCTGTAAAAATGTGTCTGTAGCCTTGACAAGAAATCTGTGAATTCAGAAAAACACCCTGACCCTGTTTTTTCCCCAATTTCTTCACTCCAGCAATCAAAGAAGAAGGACAGGTCTCGTCCGCAGAGCTCGGGTGGCTTTGGGCTTCTCCCACCTCCGCCAGGGGGAAAGTTGGCTCCGCCCCCTTCATCCAGATCTACCAATCATAACACACAACCGCCTGCAGGAGGAAGTGACACCGGTATGCAGTTAGAACACTTTACTTAGGGAGGTACTTGTGGTGATATACCAGCTGGTATAGGGATGTAACGGTTACCGGTAAAATGGTAAACCGCGATAAAATTTCCCACGATAATCGTTACCGTGTCCAATTAAAATTACCGTTATATTGTGCTTGATCACCACACTGCCTCAGTAACGCACGGTGATGCTGCTCTTTGCCTGGAAAAGCCGGAACTATGTATCTGTCCTCGATTAAGGAGCCTCACGCGAGGTGCACATGCGCAGTTTGCATTGTTTGGCCTCTGAGTCTGACACATTTATTGACAAAAAAGACAAAAGAACTGTTATGAATATAATAATAAAGGGGTTAAATGATTTCAATTCTGTGTAAAAGTACTTTTTGAACATTTTGAGCACACTGCAACAATACCGCGATAATAATGATAACCATGATCATTTTGGTTACAATAACTGTGATACAAAATTTCCATATCGTTACATCCCTAAGCTGGTATTGATGTTTTTCAGTGCTTTGTTTTCTTATATTTTCGGGGTACAATAAATCAATATGAAGCTTTAAGAAAATATGTTATCTTTACAAAAGTATACGATCTTAGCAGCGCAATTTGATGTTGTAAATGCCATGTGAAGCTGCAGACTTGTCAAAAGTCACTCAGGTAGAGTCTCTGCAACACTCAAATATTAAAAAAATCATCACTCTACATCAGGGGTGGGCAACTGGCTCTCAACTGGCCACATGCAGCCCTTCACCTCACTGAATGCGGCCCGCCAATCGTTTCCAAAAAAAAAAACAAACCGATTGGAAATGTGACGAAAACCCAACAACTGCTTAGTATGATTCAAGTGTAACCAGTACTACATAATGCACAAATAAGGATAGGTGATACAATATTCCTCCATATAATAGTAAAAATTATGTTCAGACACAACAATAGAGGTCGTATTTTTTTACTTTAAATTGATGAAAATAGTCATTCTTTTGTTGCTTTAAAAAGAACCTTAAATTGGCTGTAGTTCTGTGCCATGCTCATTAAATCATTCATTTTTAATAGTGTTTTTTTATTTTTTTTAATAGAGTTAAAATCAGTGGCGGCTGCTGGTCTGTCAAGGAGGGGAAGCTCATTTTTTTCCGGCCTACATCATAAATTTGTTTATTTAAATGTAAATTCTACCCTCCATTCCTTTTCAATAAAATGATCTGTGACCCTGTCGTACCAACTAGGTGTTTTTTTCCAGGGATTTTACCAGTGTTCTCTCAATGGCCAGCAGAGCTAGACTGCTTAAACGGCCTTGGCCCATTGTGTTGTGGGTGTAAGACTTGAGCTGCTTTAAACAGAAGAAGCTCCTCTCCAGAACACCTGAATGTAAAACTTAGAAGATGCTCCAGTGGAGGGTTATACTTCAAGATCGCTGATTGGCTCATTTCACTATCAATCAAAAAGGGATTCAGGCTTCAGACAGATCATCCAATCATCATGCAGAAGCCGAGCGTCCAGGCCAGCCCACTGCCTCATAGACCCCCAGAGACGCTGAGCGTCCGATGGGCGGGACAAAGCCCAGCGTTTATCCAATGACCGTCCAGTTTCCACAGTGGAACAGCCCACTCTACGCTTCCCCATCGAAGCCAGAAGACGCTCAGCATCCGACTGTGTTAAAGCGCTGAGACGCTGCAGGGATGAATGAGAAAGAAGTCGCACCAGTTACCTGTGATAAGTGGCTGATTCTGAACAAAAGATGAAGGACAATGCATATTTAGTCAATGAAATGTACACACAGCGGTACATATCACCACTTTTTTGGGGACATTTTAGGGGAAGCTGAGCTTCCCTTGCAGTCTTAAAGCAATCGCCACTGGTTAAAATATGCTAATGTTGGTCCAATCCTTTTTTGAAGTTTAATGTTTGCTATGTTTTGTTCATTCATACACATTTTTCCTCATTGAGAGCCGATGACAAAATGCAACAGTGCGGCTCCTGGCACTTAAGGAGGGTTTTATGTGGCCCCCTTGGTAATCAAAGTTGCCCACCCTTGCTCTACACTCCACCCATCTCCCCCGAGGGCACAGCCTCCCTTTCGGGCTTGACAACATAACAAGCCCATGAACTTTATCATTCATTTGTTTATTTGTTGTAACATTTTCAGAGGTTCCTCATGTTTCTGATCTGTGTTCTCCTTTAACCACCAGGTTGCTTACTTGACCTGGACTCCAGCAACTCCAACTCGGCAGCTCCTTCCAACCCCAGCACCACAGCCAGCTCGGACCTGTGGGGGGACTTTGACTCCGTAACCTCTAAGTGAGGAGAGACAAATGCTGTTTTCTCTCTCCCTCCTGTTTCTGTGTAAATTTATGCTGCTCTTTTTTGCATCTTTGATTTTCCCCATTATGGGGTCCTGTATCTCTCTCTGCCAAGCAGGGTAACATCCTGAACTAGTTAGCTTAAATTTACTTCAGATCCTTGTGGCTTTTTGTTCCTAGCCAGAGATACACCCAGGCCTCTTAGTCAAGTCTTAATGAAAACAGTTTAAAACAACTCTCCTTCCTCATTCATCTTGGGGAGCTCTTCCCTCTCGCTGTCTGTATGTCTGCTTTAGTGCTCTAGTTTTACTCTGTTTGTTTAAATTCTGTCTTCTCCCCCTTTCTCTTTATTTTTTTAATTTCTGTTGTAGAAAACTAACATCAGAAACATGATCATGGGAGAAAAAGTCAAAAATATCAGATGAGGCTGAATTACATAGAATAATAAATTCATTTAATGTACAGAGAATATTTATTTTAGATGTATATAACAGTGCGTAGTTGGTCAATGTTGTGTATGTGTTGTCATCTGTATGTACTGTAGATTCTTTCCTCAAAGTCCCCTGCAGTGGGACTGACTATATGCACTGACAGGCAGTCCAGCCTGTCTGCGTAGTTAGTTAAATCTGCATTTAAGGCAGGAATTATTTACATTTTGAAATGATGAATCAATTTTGAAGTTTACCGCTGAATGATTTTACTTGAAGAAACCTGTTAAGCTGTGGCTGATTTGCAATATAGTTGTGTACAGCGCACTCTACTGGGCTGTTTTGGCTTTACATAATTATTTTTGGAGTGAGATGTCAGATTAAGCTGCAGCTGTTTGAACACGCATATAGTGGGAACGTGTCCTGGTCGTGTTTGCAGAATTAACAGTAAATCAGGACAAGAAGAAAGGAGAGAAGCAAAGCTGGATGTAATAAAGTTTAAGGAGTTAAACGAGGAGTATCAAGTACTTTTATCTTTGTCTCAAAGAAAAACGGAGATGATTTAGTCCATGTTATGTCATCTCCACTCAGCACAGCTGTTAAAGCTGTGACTGGTGAGTCATTAGGTCACGACCTCTGTGCTGCTCAATGAATAGCTCTGTGTTTCTGCACCATCCCAGCAGTCTGGGGCAAAGGAAAGCAGACAAGGCAGTTGAGTTTTTCAAATCTTGAGAATTATTCAAGTCAAAACAAAGACAGAAAATGAACTTTTTTTAGTCAAAACCATCATTACTTGGCTATTTAAAGTTCCTGTGAGGAGTTTTTATAACGTGAAACAAAATGAAAGTTAGTCTGATGCCTCTGTGGAACTTTATTTGCATATTTTGTTCAGTTTAAAACAACTGTTGAGGTGCTTGTATCAGAGGCAGCATTTTCTCAGAAGGCTACAGAGAGAGCCTTGATTACCTTTTCACAGCAAAGATTCTTAAGTTTTCTCCTCAGTATTATCCAGTCAAACTACATCATTAAACCTGTCCAATCATTCTGACCAACATGGGGACTTTTGAAAGAGGAACAGTAGGCCTAGAAGACACCCATGAATAGACATAATATATTCACAGTATGGTGGATGATAAGCTTGCTTGTTGTCAGTGTGAGTAAAACATACTTACCGGGGTGCTATTGTCGCAACAAATATATCTTTTCTGTCTGCTGTGGTTGTCCCTCACACGTCATAAAACAAGGAGGTATATTGTTGCCATAAATAAGAAAAATGCTTCCTCATAGTTTCATCTCACAGCAGCACCTTCTTTCTCCTTGTGCTTCAACATTTGCTTGGTTAATGCTTTTAAATACTGTGTGTGCAGAGTGCTCAATGCTATAATTTGCCAGTTGCAGACCAAATCATAGAAGACAGTAAAAAATTGAACACGTTAATCTGTCTGTGTGAAGGCATCCAAGTCGTGGCTTGATTTGTTGTCTGCTATGCCAGTCCTAACAGGAAAAAAAGATCAACATTAACCCTAAAGCTGCCAGATCAGGCTGTAATTAAAATAACTTAAACAGGTTGTCTGACCTTGGTGTTAGACGTAAAGGCATTGTTTGATTGTTTGCAGTGGGGTTGCTCGAGGTCTGTGGCAATACTTAATGTAACTGCCTATAAAGCAGATGACCAGCTCTTTTCCAGAGGGAAAATAACCCAGCACAAGTCTATACATAACAGCCAATAGTGGCACTAAATCAGCCACTTGCTACTCTGCACTGATTTCAAAGTAGTTAATCAGCAGTTACTTTGTGTACAGTTACCCTGAAAGTGGGGTAATTGCGAGGCTTTTGATGGCACCATTGACTGCTATGTATTGGCTAGTGTCAATACCTGGCTGCCTTCCTTCAGGGAGTGAGCTGGTCATTTATTTTATCGGTGATCATATTCACGAGAGCCATAGACCTCAAGCAACCCCAATTCAAAATAACTAAAATAAACAATGATGACTGGCCTTGATTTTTCCACAAGGGACACCAACACAATCAAAAAGTTTCTCACATGTGCTTTAAAGAGATAAATTGGCCTTCCTGCGATTTTAAAACTACATGCAGTATCAAAATAACAAAAGCTTAAGACGAATCTGCCCAGTTTCTCAAATCATATCCCAGTGAGCTATGCACTATTTGTGTGTGATAACAACAGGACTAATCAGAATCAGCTGGAGGCAGCCACATAATCAACAGCTGAGATATCGGCTTCCAGGAAATAAATGCGATCAGGTCTGCTGTTGGCTTCAGCAGAGGTGAGATTCAGGTTTTCTTTCAAAGATTGTGATCAGGCTGTGAACCTGAACTTCAGTATGTTGTACTGTACAAACTAGTTGTAACTGTGAACTTGAATTACATGTTAAAGTGTATCTTTATAAATGGTATTCTAATGCAGACAAAGTCAACATGAGACCAAGTTGTGTTTTGTTGTAATATTATCTTCTGATCTGAGATGGATTGTGTTGCACTGATATCATATGCACGTATGTTGTGACATCCAACTGTCTGAGATGTTTGATATTGTTTGGAACATGAACATTGCTGGAGCTGGGAGCTGATGAACCGAAAATGGAAGTTAGTTAATTGAAATATAGTACAGTCAGTATTTTGAAATGTTCAGGTTAAAAATGATAAACACTGGCTTGTTTAAAAGGGAAAGGTTTGCATCTTTTTCTGGGTTTTTGGCAGTGCTCTACAATCATGATCCATTGGTCCATAGTAGGAATAATCTGAAGTCCTCACTTAGGGCTATAAGTAATTTTAATTGTGAAAGTTTAGGGACTTTATGAACTAATTGAATGATTAATTTGTAACAGAATTAACCATTAATGAAATAGATGCAGCTACAGAGCTCAGAAATTGTGAGTTTAAAGCCTGAATGATGTCTGTCAGTGTTTGTTTACAGTTTCAAGTATTCTTCCCTTCCAAATGTTGTTATCTGAGCTGTATATGTGTATGAAATGTATATGGATAAATGAATATGCAAAGAAAATCTTTAAGATATCACTCTATGACCATAACTGTCTGATTTTTTTTGTCCTATACAGACTGAAGGTTTTAAACAAAAGACTCAAGAACAAAAAGCAGTGTGTGTAAATATGTATTTGGTTACTAGTGCACATTACACTGGATTTTTAATAAGTGCCTTACAATCCAGGACAAAGTGGGTCTTTCTTGGTACGATGAAATGACTCAGTGCTGCTATAGGCCCGTTACTACAGTACTGTAAATGGATCGTAAACCATGGAGGACATGATCTGTGTCCAACAACACACAGATGAAATGAGCAAACCTTCAAGTTCACATGCTGAAGACTAATACAAGAACATAGAAATGACTCAGCACACATGTTTATATGTAAAAAAGGAGACCCCCAGTTGTGGAGAGGTGGATTTATGGTGTTATGGACTGCTTTTATAACAACATTCCTGCTGTGCGTCTCTGTGGGGCTCCATCCTTACTGGTGGTCATTTACGCCAACCCGGGTGCTGTTTTTAGGCTTTGTTTGCCTGGGGTTTGGGGTTGCTACGGCGATTGCGACAGCGTTTCCTATAAGTTGACCTCTCAACACGCTTGGGCCACCCGGACAACTCTCTGCACAGTTCAGCTGTAACATGCAAAAAAAAAAAACATGAAGATTTATGAACAGTAAACAAATGGTAAAGCATTAAACATCAAACTTGTGTGAAAATCTCGCCTTTGAGATACTCATCCTGTGCACAAACTGTCCTCGAACAGATCTCATTGTTGATCACATAGACACGAGGAAGGCTGCGTCAGAAACAGAAGGAAACACGAGCATCATAAAACTGCTGTAGTCACGTCACTTCAGCTGGTGTGACAGGATACACACCTCTGATCTCACAGACAGTGAGATGTAATGAAGGCATTCTTCAGCAGTATCATGTGAAGGCAGCGTTTTAGATATCAACACAGCTGAGCCGAGGTTATGGAGGTGTTTGCTGGGGTAAAATGACAGTTGTGCTGATACTCGGATCAACACCACATTCAATTTTCATTTTTTAAGACTTATTCTGAAGCTAATTGATGGGTGCAGTTGTGTCTTTGTGCTATTGTACTTGGTAGTAGTGCTAAATTAATTACATAATGTCTAAATAGATCACTTGTTTGTAACTACTTTATGTCGACATTTGTTATTTTTGTTTCAGACTAGAACATTAATAGGAATGTAATTTTCTGAATGCTGGTTTAGTTAGTAATACTTCTCTTCAACTTGAGCACGACTCTGCCTAAACTTTAACAGGCTCTCTAAGAGGACTTCTATTCTGGTCTTGCCACTCTCTGCTTGTTTGTGTACAGAAAACCATGGAAACTGAAGCAGAGCGTGTATTTCTGGAGTACAGTGATAGTTGATGTTGATCATCAGTTTATTATAATGTAATTAGCTCTTCCACTCTCAGGTGCTTTTGTTGCGCACTCCTCTGTTGGGCTACTTTCACAAGTAAGAGCTTTTCATTGTCTATTTGCAGACCTTTGAAATATCATCTAAGTTTAGAACAAACATCTATACTGCTTATACTTTCCAGGGTTGTGGGAGGCCAGAGCCTATCCCAGCTGACATTGGGTAGGAGGTGGAATACACCCTGAAACAGTTGCCATCTGATCACAAGGCCACATAGAGAGAAAAACAACCATTATCACTCACACCTAAGGGTATTGTGTAGTCACCAGTCACCTAAAGAGCATGTTTTTTGGTCTGTGGGAGGAAGCTTGAGGGCCTGGAGAGAAACAACACATGCTCTTAAATCAGACAAGGAAGAGGTTATTGTGCTGGGGCCACTGACACCGCAGAGAAACTATTTAACAGCCCTAAATGACATTAGCCTGGCACCAAGCAAAACTGCTAAAAATCTTAGGGTACTATTATGTCAGGATTTGTCCCTCAATCCCCACAAAAAAAACAAATTTTAACAACATTTCAAAAATCAGGTCTATCCTGTCTCAGAGCAATGCTGAAAAGCTAGTGCATGCTTTTATTTCCTCTAGATTGGACTACTGTAATTCTCTTCTTCTATCAGACAGGTAGCAGGTAGCTTAAGATGGTCCAGCTGGTTCAAAATGCTGCCGCATGTGTACTGACTAGAACTAGTAGAAGAGACCACAATACACCTGTATTCGCTACTTTGCATTGGCTTCACATAAAATTTAAATTAGAATTCAAGATTTTTCTTCTCACCTATAAAACTCTCAATGGCAGGCACCAATTTACAATAAAGAGCTTGTAGTGCTGTCCAGCACCTCCAGAACCTTCCACTCTTGTCTGCTCATGATACCATCAGTATCTAGAGCCTTCAGTTATTAGGCTCCTCTACTTTGGAGTCATTTACCAACCACAGTTCGGGAGGCAGGCGCTGTCTCTACCTTTAATGTTAGACTTACAAATCCTTTTTAAAAAAAAGCTTTTAGTTAGGACTGGCTCAGCCTTGGACAAGCTCATAGCTCATGGTAAAGCTGTTACAGTCATAGACTGCCAGGGGATTTGACACACTGAGATCCTCCCTCTGTATCTCTCTAGCACTCTCCATCTTCTGTCTTTACCTATCTGCTCCTTTTTTTTTTTTGCTCTTGTACTTGTCTCTGGTTCTTGACTTGTGTGCAGCCTGGGATCGTTGACATCGACGGCCTGCTACTGTGGACTTACAAATCTTCAGTTACAATCACAAATATCTGGCCCTTCCTTTAACCCCATTACATTATTGTTACGACAAATCCTGATCTTAACTTCAGAGAGATCAACAAAATCAAATTCACGGTAATTCCTGTAAACAGAACAGATATATTAGCATGACCATGACAAACAGTATGCTACAGTATGTCCTGCATCAGCCATCAACAGAAATGACATCATTTAACATAAATTCATACTTTTAGACTGGTTAAACCCAATTTAATGGCAATTCAACAGCTATGATGCTGCTAGATTAACATTAACACCACTCCTGATTTTTGTCTTTCTGTAGATGTGATGTCAACAACGACTGCAAAGGGATTTTATCAGATGACTCTGGGGAAATGCCACAAAATCCACTTTTTAAACTCTAAAATGATCTGATTAATGTTTTCTAATGTTGACCTTAAGTCTGGTCTAGATGTAGATGTGTACTCTTAGAGTAGGTTTCCAAACAAGACTAATGACTTGGGATGAGTAAAATAAAATGTTTGATAATAATAAGCTTTACTGTTGAGGATGTCTGACACTGATGGTCTGCAGATAATCCCGTCTCAACTGTACAGCAGAGACTTGGATCAGGAAATGTGCTATCTTTAACTCTGCAGGTACATTTAAGAAGTTGGTTAATCTTCTGCATTCTCTCACACTGGGCTAAAGTCATTGACACCTGAGATGTACTCAGAGATCAGCAGCACCTGTTGTTATCCAATGACTGGGCTAGCAGCCATCAACGTTTTGACATCTCATCAGATTTTACAGGATGTGCACATCAGACAACATGAATTTATGTTCAGGTTAATGGATTTGCAGGCACACACCAGTTGGACTGTTTAATATGCCCCCTGGATATTTACCAGTTCATCAGGACAACATCCCATTGACAGTAATTGGTAAGGGTAACAAAGTGGAGGGTGAATGAAGAAATGTTTAGTCCATCACATTCATAATGGACCAGTTACAAATCACTTTCAGCAAAACCAATTCACACTTGCAGCTATGGCTTCCTTTTCTTTTTAAAAGGGCCTGATAAGCTTGGTCATTTCAGCTTGAAGCTCTGCAAAGTGGATCTGCTTGATGACAGACATGGAATCTGGTAGACAGCAGCTTTGCAAGGTTAATAAGACATAGGATTGAGGCAAAAGTTTAAAGTTTGAATTAATAATCCCTGCCAATCGTGTTTCTTTGATGCAATAAGAATTAAACTAGTAGAGAGATGTAAGCCAACCAGAAAGTTAGCATTGCGTTTACATCACTTGAGTAAAAGCCTACAGGGTTTTTCACTGTGTTTTGGGATCATTACTCTCTGTGGAGAACAAAAATGTAGGAAAGTTTTAATTACCATGACTGAATGCAACTCACAAGTTTTTAGGCTTAAATGTAATTGGTAAGAGTAAAAAACTATTATTAGGCTTTTATGAAACAACAATATGGCAGTTCAACTTAAAAGCAGCTACCATTCTTTGAAAATTTGCCACGTTGTAACCTGTTGTTTTAGAAATACTTCTTAATCTAATGTGTACTGATGTGGTTGTGCCCATGGTTGAGTAATGGTGCATGTCTTATTCTTCATTAAAAAACAATGAGAAATGACTACATTTGGGTCCCCGGCCCTTTTCCTTTTCAGTAGTTTATTAGCAAATGTCCCTTTAAAACACAAAAAGCTTTAAAATTGCAAAGAGTTATTTCAGATGCATTTGCTGTTGCAAAATTAAACAATTTAATCTTGCATGTATGTCTTTATCATGGACTTTTTGCAGGCATTTATTTGAAAAGCTACTCTAAAATCTCATGTTCTTCAGGCCTTGAGAACCAAAAGTGTTAAAATACCAACTCACTTCAATGTTGTTGAACTTTTTCCTGCACAACTCCACTGTACAGATTTACTTTGGCTATGCCACTTTTAATTTGATGCGTAAAACTTTAAATCACCTGTAGATACAAATGGCACCGATACATCTCTTGATTGGCCGGTGAACCGAATACATCCTGGTACACGGATACATCTCCTCTCTGCAGCCTGCGGACACATTTGACAACATAGTGACTCTCTGTCACTGACACGAGAGATAAAACAATGCTCCAGTATTTCATGCAGCTTTGGAAGATTTAGATCAGAGGTCATCTGCTGTCACTCACTTGCTGGTAAAGAAGCTGGAGTTGCCTCAACGTTCTCTGGAAACAAGGAAATAAAACAGAATCAGATCTTAGCAGTGACCCATCATGGTGACTCACATGCTCACAGATGTTGTGCACCAATAACTGATGTCAAAGTGACAACTACTGAGGAGGGGAACGTTACCGGCCTGCTGAGCTTGGGCTACAGCTGTGAGTGCTGTGGAACAGAAACCACATGAGGGGAGTGTTTCACAGCATAAAAAACAAACACGGCGACTCAAGCATAATTGAACAAGATGATTTGTGTGTTCTGTTTGGCAGCATTACCCTGGAAACTGCAGAGGAGCAGGACCACTGGAAGGCTGCCCATTCCTTCAACTTGCGAGGGGTAAAAACTTTACGAGCTGGAGGAAAAGCGAAGAGGAAAAGAGTCAGGGTGATTTCACAGAGTGGAACTGTTCAATATCCTCACTCCACATTTTTGTGCTGTTTATGTTTCCCTTAATCATGTTTCATATAAATGCTCACGGCGTTCCGGGCCACGGTAATGTTTTCCCCTGAAACTTGGCTCCAGCTGAAAACACACACAGTCGGATGTGTTTTGGACAAGTTGTCATCTTTATAGGAGAGTGGCTTATGTCATTTCATCCTGGAATAATTTGTTCTATAGTATATCCTTGCTCCACTTGTAAACACATACATAAAGCAGCAGTGGTAGACATATTTCATCACTTGAGACAAAATAAAGGTGCTCCTTAAATATTATTCCAACATAAGGGACAATTCCTTGGTTATATTTTCACTTGAATTACTGGAATACTTGCTTTTTAGAAATGCTTTGAAAGAAAAGTCTTAACAATTTTTCACAATGTTTTGAGACAATCAGGAAAATGTGGGCCGGACACCAGAGGCATGGTGATGATGTTCAAGAACCCCATGTTTGGAAATTGTTGTCTTTACAGCAACTGGCTTGTCATCAGCACCCTTCATGCATGTCATTCCCCACTCTCCCTTCTCATTTGAAGCTCTATCCACTGTCTTATGTTTGAATAAAACACATTAAAACACCACAAAACAAGAACACAATTCTGCCTAGTTTTAAAACATGATTTTCATACTCATACTTTACTTTATTGTCACTGTCAAAATAACAGCAGCTATGCATAAAAACAAGATTAAGTTGTGAGCATCCAAGATTGATTTTGTGGTCATGGGTGCTTTGGTGGAGTTCAAAAGTTTATCTCTGCCAAAACCATCAAGCTGGTAAGTTTAGGATCTGTTTGAGAAATACTAAAGCTAGGTGAAAACAAAACCTTGCGAGCACTCGGCTAATATAAAAACATTAGATCTTACAGGCACTCAAATACTTAAAGAACCAATCCCTGAGCAGGGCTCTCTCGGGGGATCACCTGACTGTCCTGTGGCTAAATTTTAACCCTGGTTCTTGCTTTTGTAATGCACATAGCCTTTAAAGGTCTATATTTATGTGGGAAAGTTCCTGCTGTTAAAATGGCGACGGCCCTTGTCCTGTTTGTAAACAGTGTGATTTTTTTAATAGGGTGGAGCTTAGCTGGAAGTGAACGAATCCTCCAGGAGCAGTAGCAAATGTTGGCCATCTTTCATTTTTTTTTCATTTTCATGTTTTCGAAGAAGACACAGGATAATATGAAAATATAATTTCTGAATTTTTAGGTCACTGTTGTAGCAGGACTGGTGGCTTTCTTTTAAAGAGTCAAAGGTCATATAAGATATTAAACCCACTACCTTAATGATCGCGGTACAACAATTTGGGCTCCAAAGTGGTGCAGCAGGTAAGTACTCTGTCTGCACATATAAGAGGGTTGCTTGTTTGACTCTATGAGCAGGTCAGGACCGTGTGATGAAGCCTTCATCTCCCTCTTTAGCTAAATCCATCTTTACTTACCTTCACACTTTGCTCCAGAGGAAGGATCACATCTAGGCATGGTAAACACTAGAGCACATGCTTAAAGTCTGAAGCCTTGCACCTTTGACTGATGGTGGAGGTCCAGTCTAAGCCCTGACATTGCCCATGAGAAGACAGAATATGACTGTGAGCACGGGATGCTGCTCTAAACAGGATTGGTCAACAGAAAAAGAGTCAAAGGTACAAGACTAACATAAGGGAGGGGGTAAAGGAGCAACAAATCCTTAAAACATTTAGGTTGCCTCATTCATTCTAAAGGATGCGTTTAAAATGAGAAGATATGTTTGTTTTTTAGTTTGTTCTTTAGTTAATTAGAAAATTATAAACTGTATTTGAAATAAGGTGTTTTTTTCTGGAGATTTAGCTGACATTGTTTGAACCTCTCTTCTACAGGGGCATAAAGCATCTTTTCACAGTCCAGCAGCTTGAAAGAAATTTACCCTGGTGGCACCCTGATGGTTATGACCAAGGGTGCCGTTAGAAACTGTAGGCCCCTATACAACCCAAAGCAACCTTGCACAGTGGCTTAGCAACACATCTATAATGAAAAAAAACCCCAACATGGGCTCAAATAACAATACTTTGGTGTAACAGATCACTTATCACATACAGGTGGTGTAGGTACAAGTTTTGCATGTGGCCCTTTTCCTGCATGTCAACTTTAGAATAGATTAAACTGTATGAGTGTGAGAACTTTGCTGGCTTTTTGGCTTTTTTAAAGCATCCAACACATTCTCTTTAAAATCTTTTAGCAACACAGCAGCGACCTGAATTATACTGTTAGGCAATAGAAATAAAAGACACAAAGAAAAAGCATGGTGTCAGAAATCTCTTAGGTAATGCCATATCTGCACCTTTTGCCAACTTTTGCCAATGTGTAAGGAAATGTTAAGCTGGGTTGACCTAAGTCAGATCACACAATTTGCCGATGCAAATGTTTGTCAAGTATATTTGCAAATTTTCCGCATGCTTAGAATGTCTTACGTTTGATCAGACAGGCTTGCAAACATCAACAAGAGCTGATCCTGCTTAATTCCACTTCCCTTGGCTACAGCTACATTTGTCTCTGTTTGCTAGCGATGGGGCCTTCCCACCCATAGGCTCCTGTTGTATGGCTTGACATGTTTTTTTGTGGACAGCTGTCTTTTGTCCTCTAGGTATGGTGTCAGAATACTGACACCAGCTGCATGTGATGAGATGGCATAAATGTCTGCTTTATATGATATTTATCAAGTGACATCACAACATACAGAAGCACCAAATCTATGTTGGGTCAAATGTCCCCTAAGTTGAGCGAGCCACCCATGAGTTTCATTTTCATTGATAAAAGCTTAAAATCTGTCCATAATTAGTCAAGGGACAGTAGGGAAACGTCAGACTGCACTTGCACAGTGTTTCTCTTCAACTTAGATATACCACTGAACAAAACAAAATGAACCCTGCAAATTTATGTCCGCAAAAAATGTTTATTCATTTATATGTTCTTAACAATGGTTAGCGCCAACTGCTATACGCTGATGTGTGAATGCAGCATTATGAGAATGTATTTTTTATTAATGGTAAAATGGAAAAATAATAGATGAAAATGAAAATAAATTACATTTTTTACTTGAAATGGAAATTCTAAAGAGCTGTATTTTTCCTTTTTTCAATGCTCAAGTAAAGCACAGATGCTTATAAATGCACAGAAGAACAGTACTCGAGTAAATGTGCTTTCTTACTGTCCACCACTGTAAAGCAGCCACAGGACAGCCAGGAGGAAATGATCGTAATTACTTTTCCCTTTTAATAACGTGTTTTTTCTTCTTCCTCCTTTCCATTATTCCCTCCCTCTCTCCCGCCCTGCATCATTCCTCTTGTGATGTGTCAGTGTAACTTTGCAGTCCAAGACGTGAGTTCTCTCTCAAGAATGTGTTTTTTTGTGCCCTATTGGAGCACCCCTCCACCCCTCCTCTAATACAGACACACATTCTTTTCCAACTTTCCTTTCATAGTACATGTCGCCCTCCGACTGTACAACCTTCCCTACAGCCCCTGGTAGTTTGGTCACGACTGCTGTGTTTTTCTGCTCTAATAAGCTGAGTCAGTCACATATATTCAATTACAGAATTGAAAACTCCTGGTTTAGCTCTGAATATGTTTCATATGATTAGTTCATAAGAGTGGCATGTTTTTACTGCTCACACTGATGAGCTCTGTGTGCAACCAGAACACAGACGTATGAATTTAAAAGTAAAAACATCAAACTGAGACTGTCTACATTATTATCTTAGTCTGTATCTAAAGGAAACATCCCTCCAGTAAATCTGAGCTATTCTGCATGTGCAGATGCTCGCCTCTGTATTTCCTTCCTTATTTCGTAAATCAGGCAAAAAAAGAAACAGAATGAAGTTATACTCACAACTTTTGCTGTTCGTCCACAACTGCTTAAGTTTTATGAATCTTTTGTCTTCTCTTCTTTCTCCTCCTTCCTTCCTTCTCCTTGTCCCTGCTCCTCCTCCTCCCCCTGTCCTCCTCACCATCATAGCCTATTGCTTTTCACTTTTTTTTAATGCTGCCCTAATCTGAAAAAGGGAAAGAAAAATGCATGCAGCTGCAACCTAACGTCTGCGAGGAAGAAAGTTTTCAGTCAATCACTCACATCTTCAGCAATTTTTCTGTTCTATGTAAAACTAATGAGGATGATGGGGATTTTCTTTCTGTTTTACACTCACAGGAGGAACAAATATTGTCATTTCCAAAGGAAGAATGTTGCTCTTGTCTTTTAAAGCAACAATGTGAGATGCAGAAGTTTACCATTTCAGTCATATTATCTTGAATAAAGGCCACATGAATGTTGCTTCAGAGATAGGCTTCTATGCTTAAGTCAAGTCACAACTCTGATTAAAGGGCCACATAAAGCCTTCACCTACCTGAGGGCTGCATTGTTGCAAACTGTCAGATACTCTTGATGGGTAAAACTTATTTAAATAAATTAGAATGGCTAATAAAAAGCTGTCATAAAATCCGATTATTCAAATATTCTTATGTTATAATCCAAACAAATAATAATGCACTGTAAAATGACATAGAGTTGAAGTCAATTTAGATAATTTACACAGCATTATTTCTGCTTCTTTTTTAAAAACAACAAAACAATAAGTGTTTTTTCTCATTTTTTAAAAGATATGGCTATTTCATATTTATCATCTTTTATAAATGATACTAACCAATATTTAATATTATATTCCATTGATTCATGAAAGAGATTTAGAGAAACAAATGTAGTAAAGTAAGTTATTTCACTGCTTACAAAAACAAAACATGTACCAACAAAATATAACCATTATATATCATAATTTGATTTGTATTTACTGGTTTGAGAGGCAGCATATCTGAGTAGCTTCTCAAGTTATACTGAATACTCTGCTTATAGTTATTTTTTGGGCCTTTCAGTGTGGAGTTTGTTTTTTGTATGGTTTGTTTGTTTTTGTTATTATGTTTTCTTATTTATTTATTAGCACAAAGTTTAAAGAGAAGTCAAAGAAAACACTGAATATGATTAAGTTACATGTGTAGGTGAGGTAGATACCAAATGTAGGCAATCAGTGACTCCAAATTGCCCTCTATCTATCTATCTATCTATCTATCTATCTATCTATCTATCTATCTATCTATCTATCTATCTATCTATCTATCTATCTATCTATCTATCTATCTATCTATCTATCTATCTATCTATCTATCTATCTATCTATCTATCTATCTATCTATCTATCTATGTATGGAGTAAGGCAAATGTTAAAGTTTGATATGTTTAATAGAGTTGAAAGATCTGAGGTTCATGAGGACTGATTCTATCATAAAAGTCATTGATTAATAGAAACATGTTTAATACTGAAAATGCCCCAAAAGACAGAAAGTTACTTATAGGTCATTTACTACTTTATACATAACTCTGTAAACGGAAAATGGAGAGAAAGCATACAACTAAAAGACTGGCGTCAACAAAAACTTGGCCCTTAATTTGCCTCAGGCACTACTTCAGAGCACCAGCAGATGGAGCAGTGTGCATGTAAAATGTTTCCTTTTAGCATCTGTACAAGTTAGAAATGATTTAAATGCTTAAAGTAAGGCCTGCCTCTGGTTTCTTCTCTAATGACAGTACCGTGAATTAAGGAGTGGGGACTACTCAGATCTAAGTCAACAACCAGTTACAGTACCATGTCCCAGCTTACTTGCACCTACGATAGACTGAGCCCCCTTTGGCCCACAGCGACAAAAAAAAGGAATTCATGTAAAAATTTGTTAAATATTCTCACAGTTTAATTTGATGAAATACCATCAAATGGGCCATAAAAAACATCTTTTTTTCAAATCATTTTCACTTTTTTTTGTATCTTTTGAGCTTGTTTTTATGACTTTAGTTCGTTTGAGCAGAAATAAATGATAACATCGGAGCAGGCAGACACCCTATGCCCCAGCTGAGATCTTCACATTTTCCTATGTAATAAGCACACACAACCATAAGCATTGAATAAAAGGATCTAGATAAGTAAATACTGTTATGATTAATCATTGAATGAATAAATGTGTTTTAATCACATTCATCTGGAAGGAAGTCTGATAACAACAAGTGTTACTCGTGACTTATTTTTCAAATTTATCATATTGGGTTTTTCTTTGTTTTTGTTTTTTTTGAAAGATCCATACTTACTGTAAAATACCAAATAATAGCTGGGGCATTTATTTGCTTCAATCACTAGGAAGACCAGGCATTTATTTGGGACCAGGTGACTATTTGGGAGAGACGTTTAATTCCTTTTGCACAAAAATCTTGCTGAGCAAAAAATGGAAAAAAATATGGTAAATGTAATCAAATTATTTATATCCACCAGTATGAATGTCACCTTTACATTTTCAAGGCAAGATTACAGTTCTGTAGTTATACTCTTGTCTTCTTTCAACTTAGCTCTCTCTAAACAGTCTTAATACTGGTAAGGAACTACCGGTAGTTAAGTTAGGGTTGCACTTTTTTTTCATTGCACCGGGGCCATGGAGATAAGCAGCAATGTACCACTAACTGATGTGACTGGCTGCCTGATGTTAGTTAAGGCGTTCGCATGTGTGTTCTGTAGACTTCGACCATAGCTCCCAGACTGTGCCAAATAAATTACATCAGGCGTTTATTTGGAACGGGCGTCTATTTCTCAAAATGTACTGCTACACCCGGCGTTTATTTAGGACCGGGTGGTTAATTGGAACCAGGCGTTTATTTGGTATTTTACGGTATATATATATATATGGGGCTGGAGAATGAACTGGTGCGGCATCTGTACTGAATTATTATTATAAGATTCTTATCGTCACATAAGTTCAGTCAGACAGACTTCTCATTAAAGCTGTGGTGAGTTTGCAACAGCTTCAGGTTCATAACTGAATATGTTCATGATGTTCATATGTTCATGTTTTTCAAAAGTGAACTGGTGTTGCCCACTGAGCTCGCTGGTAAATTAGTCTATTTATAGAGAAATAATTCACTTTAAGAGATTTTATTTGTATGTTTTGCATGTTAAATGTGGGAGGTGGGGTGGCGGCAGGCTTACAGACACATTTCTTTTAGCTGCTTTAAGTGTGTGAGAGTAGGGGGTACAT
The DNA here is from genome assembly GCA_036419115.1 of Scarus forsteni. Taxonomy (NCBI): domain Eukaryota; kingdom Metazoa; phylum Chordata; class Actinopteri; order Labriformes; family Labridae; genus Scarus; species Scarus forsteni. The sequence continues at coordinate 2,938,270 of JAZDUH010000111.1, forward strand.
GGCTGGAGGTCAGGGGGCTGTGAAATGTTTGGGAACCACTGTTCTAGCTAATTTGCACCATTCACCAGTGAAACTTTTCTTACCTCACTGCCATATATCTTCCATATATTTCAATCATTGCAGGCCTTATGATGTTTTCTGGACTTGTTATATAAATGTGGCTTGCAGTAAGAGTGACAAGATAAGTTTTATGGTAAATTGCAGGTACTTTTACTTAAATGTGGGTTTTGCAGTGCTTTCAAATCAATTAAAAAGAAGTTGGGCATATAAAAGACATCTTTCAGTGATCTTGTTTCCTAGATTGACCTCTTTCTGAAAATGGGTATCTGCTTGTCCTAAAACAGTTTGTGATCCAAGATAAGCCCAAAGCACTCATCCCCTGTCATCAGCTGAGTCGGCTTTCCTTTGGTGTAAAGCAGCAGACCTGATAGTCCCAGTAATTCACATGCAGGAATCTGTGTAGCACGGTGGTGAACATGCCGCATTCCAGTTGTGTGTTCGATTGAATACAGGTTGAAATGGAGTTGCTAATCATTGTATTTTGTTTTTTTTTTTACACAATGTCCCTAGGTAACTGGAATTGGGTTTTGTACATCAGTGTTTAGTGAAGTGGTGAGCAGATAATTCAAAAGTAAAGGGACTTGCTGCTTCTGATACCAAATGCTACCTTAAATAAATTCCCTTTCTAAAGGAGTAAAGATCGAGTTGCTTCAACTTGCTCAAGTTACGCAGCTTTCCAACACGACTCTGTAAATCCTGATTCTTTCTCTCTGAGACTCTTTAATTTGGATAAGTTTGAGAACACTGTGATGGAAATCTGACTCTTCATTGGCCTCAACAGACTCGGCTAATATAAATATTGCTAAGCATACCAAAGAAGTCACAGACAACAAACTCAGTGGCTCTCTCCCTGTGGTAGGCTTGTCCATTCACAAGGGAGGCACTCATCATCCCCTTGACATATCGGGGCTACAAAGGCTCAGGGTGAGCGGCTGTGGGGTGTCCCTAACAAGGTCAACTGGGCAAGCCCGCTGACAGCTTGACTTATGAAGGCAGTGCAAGCAAAAGAGCCGAGAGGGACAATCAATCCTTTGAACACATCAGCGTGCCACTCTGCCCACGCTGGCCCGGCATGAGGGGAAAGTGGAGCTGAGAGGGACAGAGGCTGAAAAAGAGAAGAAAGAAATTCACAGAGAAAAGAGTCAGGTGTTCCTGGAGCAATAAAGCAGCGCGGAATAGTTAAAGCAAACATGCCTGATAGTAAACACATGATAACATCACGACTTGTTTATTAGCTGGATGCCATTGCATGGGCATACCAGCTGTGCAAAACATACTCTCTCACTGACCTCCTCTTCACCTCCGCACACTCATGTCTTACTTGCCTCAGTCATCTTGTTTTTCACTGCCTTCATAAATGTTAAATCACTAAAATTGTTTTGTAGATCCCTTAAATTCTATATTTGGGGTGCATTTAAACAACTCAAAATCAATCTGAACAATTAGAAATATTAAATGCTAAACATTGTATTTTACTTCTCATTAAAATCACATTCATCAATATTAACAAACTGAAATTACTACTAGTGCTGTCAGACGATTAAATTATAATTAATCTAATTAATTACCGGATTTATAATTAATTAATCTAATTAATCGCATTTTAATCTCATATTTTCTTAAAGTACCCAAATAAAGAATTTGATTTCTAAGATATTATAAAATTGTAGTGCATGACTAATCAAATGAATACACTAAGACGTGAAGATTTGTAAATCCACATCTTTATTGGTGACTCAAAAAAACCAAAGTCAGGGCAACTTGCCCAGAAAATTCTAAGCTCAATCAGGCAACTCAAATTACACTTTAAGCGTGTTTCATAAATCAAATTCAAAATAAGAAAAAGGTCGATGACATCCAGCAAACCAATTAGGCCTGATGCATTATTAAAGAATTCAGTAAATATAGATAAATAAATTGAAAAATAAAATAAGACTATGTCTTAAAAAGGCCATTCCTGTTGTCACCTGGGCTTTGTTTGGTTTGACTAGAGACGCATGTGTGAAGCGACGTGCCACTGCCACGTACAGGTCCTTCAGCTGGCCGGTATTAAAATGTTTGTGTGCTATGATTAATCTTGTGATTAATTTTTATAACGCATTAATTTGCGGTTTCATTAATTTATCTAATTAATGCACGAAAGTGACAGCCTTAATTACGACATATTACATCTGTAAACAATCCTCCAGGAATTTGTGCAGTGAGAGTTTTAGGATCCTTAAAAACAACTGCAGTGTAAGCCTATAACAACCCAGAAAATGTATTTAGACAGCTCACTATTTAGAAAGCCCATGTTACTGTAATATTTGCATGAAGACACTGCTGTACACTTTACAGAACACATCTCTTAATGTTACCTGTTACCACTGTTGTGTCACCCACTATGTGTGTGCATTAAATTTTATCTTTTTTCACTCTTAAAGAAAAAATGCTTAAAAATATTACGAAAAGGTCAAACTTATTAGGATTTAATCAAAGGTGTAACATAAGTAGCCCATCAGCATATTTTCACCCACAAACTTGAAAATTTTACAGTGCATGAACTGCATTTACTGCCTGACTTGTCGCATGCTATGCAAAGTATTATCTTTTTTCCTCCCTCAAAAAAGATATAAACTTTATTGTAAATATGATAAACAGTATTTCAGTTTTGTGACATAATTTCCCAACTCCCATGTCCAAGTCTTGAGGTAAAACACACCTTGATTTGTTTGTCAAAGGCTTTTGCAGCCAGACTCCAATGGACACTCTTTGAAACAGCAGGTCTTTTGTCTCTTTTTTTATGACTCTACGTTTTCTTCATTTTCAACTCTTGAAGTTACCACTTGAATTTGACTAAAACCCTGTTTCCACCAAGTAGTCTGGTATGAGTCGGCATGGTTTGGCTCAGGCCGGATCGGTAAAGCCAGATCCTGTTTGCGTTTCCACAACCAACTGAACCCTACTTGATAGGCGGCATCTAAGCCGGATGCCAATAGCACGACGTCATAGCATAACGTCATAGCGCGACACAGTGTACCCGGCAAATTAATACAAGGAAGAAGAAAACGCAACACAGTTAACAAATAGCAACGGTGGCAGACATCCAACAATTCCACTTTTCTGTGATCAGCACGCGACTTTTTGTTATGAAGCGCAACCAAGCTTTGTTTCAGAGAAGGCTCTGTGCCGTGAAAGTTATCTTCACGAAGACGAGTGGAGATTTAAACATGGCGGTGCTATTCCGCTATCGCACGGTAAGTGACGTCTCCTCCGACCAATCAATGGACTGCAGTGTTTCTAGCTCCACCTTCTGGGGTCGAATCGGTATGCTTGGCACCCCAACAGAAGGGTCCCAAAAGTAGGACGGTATGGTTCGCTTATAAGGGGTCCTGTCCCGGATTTAGGCTATGAAAACGCTGTAAAAAGCCATCCGTACCCTCTGGTGGAAGCAGGGCTTAAAGAAATCATCAGAGCTGTGGTATTGCACCTCTAGATTCTGGCTGCCTTGCTTTTAACCCAACATTAACACAATCTAATACAAACTTTAAAGCCAAACATCCTTCTAGGGATCTTTAATGTGCTGATTGATACTTGTCTACACAACTCACAAATACCCCCAAAGTGAATTAACACTCATCCTGGTCCTCAGAAAGACAGACATACAAAAACACACAAACACAGGCTTGCACACTGACAAGCAATTGAACTGTCAAATTAACACAGTAAAATTAACAGTTAACAGCACTCACAGCATGCTGCAAACTGGAGCCAGGGTCGCATTATGCTATATCTCTTTATGCAGCAGTGCTAATTTGTGACTCTTTTATTGAATTACAGTCACCACTCACTCCTGTTTAAGCAATCAGAGTAGCTGAACCGTCACAGGCGGGCAGATGATAGAGAAAGTTGCGGGTGCAGGGGAAATAAGGCCACAGTGATCCTTGCTTCATGGTGGGTGTACATGTCACTTATTCTGCCACATGAACTCTTTATTTGCTTCACACTGACCATCAATCTGGCTACTGTATCAGCATCTGTTTTGCTGCTATCAATCTCTCCATGTGGAATCCTTTATCAGATATATCCATCAAGATATCGTTTACAGCTAATTTCATTTTCCAGCTGGGTGCCTCTGTATCCATTATCAGTGCAGCCAGAGGAAAAAAAACATTCAGCACTAAGAAACATGAACTTTGCTCCAAAGACAGAAACAAGTTTATGTGGGTCAGACAAAGTACATTCTGAACTACCTTGTGTGCAGGGAATGTGACTCAAATAAATGAACGTAAGCATAAGACACAGTTCACTGACTATGTAAATCAAGATCTGATCTTCATGGGGTTTAGAGGGAACATGTGCATGTTTTTCATGTACACAAGTGTTGAAAGAGCTCTCATGACTTGGAAGCACTGACATGAATTAATATTAAATGATGGGAATCTCCTGGCATCGCTCTTGGACTGGGTTCAGCAACAGCAGTCCAGTCGTATAGCTGTCCTTGTTTCTTCTGTTTACATCATCCTGGCCATCTGTCCTCATGGAACTCAGACAGATTTGCACCATCTTTGTTTTGGTGCTCTATTGTCTCCATGGTCCGCGCCATGTGTTTCTATTAATCAGACTGCGGTCCTTCGCTAACCCCATACAGAAGTGTTACATGAGCACTGTGTCTCTCCTGTGGGCAAGTTTCAGCTTGTGTCAGTTCTTTAACCCCTTGTGAACAAAGCAGGAAGTTCAGATCCACTGATTTACAATGAAAGTTCGCAAGTGTCAGTTATTCAGTCAATTTGATTGAATGTGTTGAAGTCAGACTGACATAAGTAAAGATGGACATTGATATTCTCTTACATGATTCCTCTGTTTGATAGCTTTCAGTCATATAACAAACAGCAGGAAAAAAAGCTAGAGTTGAGAATACAGTGGAGCTGTGGTACAAGCTTTTTAAATTGACAACTTGTCAAATTACGCATACTGTATATGCAACCCATGAAAACCTTAGGAAGACTAAGTGAATAGCTCTATGTTTATGTATTTTGGACTGTTAAAGCACTTGTGAATAATTTGGATCATTGAAAACATCAAAGTCTTTGCAAGAGCATCACCTAAGATACATCTTCATGCTCTTGGAGAATCATTCCCCTTACATATTATCTTAAATGAACATGATGCGATGAGGCATTAGTGAAAATTGATTACATACATAAGTGTCTTAACTTCCCGGAAGGGAACTGACACAAACCTGCTCAGCGTCCTGTTTCTATTTCCCTCTTTGTCACATGGGTAAACGTGGACAGGGAGGGAGATTGACAAGATACTGGAGGAATTTCCTTATTTTCCGTTCACTTGTTTAGAGGCAAAGTTTGTCACTGTGTTAAACAAAGCAGAGATAGTGGAATATTTATCTATATCTGTGAGTGAAATGTTTTACTTTCACTTTTAACTCTCATGGGCTATGAAAGAGCTGTCTATTAACAAACCTTTAACTGCTGGTCAATGCAAAGGACTAAGGGACAGTAGGTTTGTGATGCACAAACATGATGAAAATTGACAAATATATGAGCAACTTAGATATTTTTGTTGTGTTTGGATCACAACAGTTCTGCTATTTGGGAAATCAGGATGCTGCACAAAAAATATCATGATCACTATCAGTTGTTTATTTCAGTCAGAGTCCAGGAGCACTAAGTTTGATGAAGAAAGTGATATTCTGATTGGCACAAAACATATGTCAGGATTAGTAGGAGATACAGACAGAGTGGAGTGCCTGCTCTTCTCTAGGGTTTCTCTCTAAATTGGGGCCTTACAAATAATGATAATTTTTGCCTCATCAATTGGTCCATCCAGATGAAAAGTAAATGTCATTTAAAAAAAAAACTTAAAGTCTATGTGGCTGAGACATGTATTTATCTACAAAGTCCACCAATGTTATGATTGCATTTTCATTCCAGCTATTCTTTTCCTTTAGAAATATACAAAAATACATGAGCCATGTCTATAGTTGTATGATCTTTCTTTTATGTTTTTGTCTTTTTTATGTTTTAAAAAAACATATTCATTCATTTTTGTACCGTGAAAGCTCTCAGGTTGACCAGAAAGGAAATTATATTTTGTGCATGCTCTGCAGGCTTCAATCTATTGGCAGCATTTGCCATGAAGTTGAACTGCATAAGCTACCCTTACTTAGGACCAGGGGTGTAGAATTGGGTAGGGACGCTAGGGACACATCCCTTTTAATATTATGCCACTACCGCATGGTCCCTAACATAAAACACAAGCATTGTATATAAGTTAATAGCTAAAAATGCTTATATTTAATGCCAAAGAGAGACATGATTTGGTTATTTTATTTGTTATTTATGTACTATTTGTGTATTGAAAGGCAGCAACTGTTTAAGACCAACAATAAAAGTTGTTGGGGATAAAATACAATAAAACCTTGAATTAATAACATGACCTTATACATTCATATTGTTGAGGATTACAGTCCTTTTTGGTATTGGTTCTATATTTATCAGACCATAACCATCAATATATTTCTGTCATGGAACAGACAGTAGAGATTAAGAGTATTTTTTTCTGAATATGAGAGTTTGCTTGTTTGTTTGATTAGCTCTATATGACATTAAAAAACAGTCATAAATGCAAAACACATCAACATTCAGGGGTGATGTCTCGGTGTACTTTATGTCCCCACCAATGTCAAAATCAAACCTACGACCTTGCTTAGGACATAAGCATAAAAAATCATTGACAAATTAACATACATGTCAAGAGTTTGTTGGAGTCATAACTTTGTTTTCAATAGAAATGAGAAAGAAGAAACTGGCTAGCTGATGGCTAACTTTTTACCAATGTCTCTGGTACCAGAATCTGTAGTTCCTAAGTGACAGGTGAACATGTGTAAACATGGGCTGTCCCAAAGGCCAATGAATGCTCTGCATGTGGTACACATGGAAATGGACAGGGTCACTGTCTGTTCTTGCCTTCATTTTGCGTGAATTTCAGCACATTCTCTGGAATCTTATGGAGACTTGCCAAAGTGTCACCAGAAACGGTGAGGGGCAGAATTCAATAGTGACCAAGCACACAACACAGGGAGGTACATTGTGGAAGGTTCTAGAAAATATAAACATTGGTATGATGTTAGCTTACCTGGGCACAGAGACAACTACAACTTTGTGGAGATAGTGGGGCCTATGATATACCCTGTGGGGGATGATAACTTTTTAAGTCCTCTCTAAGAAACCAACACACAAAGATAGTTGCGGTTAGAGCGTACAAATCTGTTTTCAAAAATAAAGAGGACATAGATGAGCCTGTTTCCACATTAATTCCTGTCATGGATAAAGACCGGCTGACATAAGGACTTTACAAAAGATTGGGTGTCTGGCAGGAAGACTCTTTCCTCACCCCAGAGTGCATGTCAGTTTGTTCGGCACATGTGAATTTATTGGTGCACAACTAATGTCCACATCCGTGATTGAAGTGTAATGATTCAACTTTGTCAGTAAAGGAGGGACTTCTAATCAGATTACTCTTAGCCCTTTATTGATCTGCCATAGAGCCAAAAGTGAATGCACACCTGACTAACATGCCTGTGCTTTAAGTGCTGTGAGAACTTTCTGTAACTTCAAATTTGGGGCTTTTATATTTTTATTTGGATGAATAAGACTGAGGATAGAGTCAGAAATTTGGAGGAGAAAGAGTGGGAGATCATATAGGAATGGAGCCACAGCCCAAAATAAGGTGCCACTTCACACGACAAGCTCTTCAGTGTACTGACAGGATCTAACTCATAATGTCTTATATCAACATGCTGTTTTTTTTCTACTGTACATGTGTAAAATTCATTTTTATGACAAAATATCTGCCTGCTTTGTTTCAACAGTGACATGTATCACCAATAACCTCAGTGCATTTCCTCAACAGTATCATATCAAGGCACAGTTTTGTCTCTGCATAATGTTGATGTACATAGGCAAAACTGTTAGCTGACAGTGTAACTTTGCAGAGCTGAAAGAGAGCTTGGCATGCGTAACACTACAATTCATCTGATACCAACTCAAGAGGGGGGATTCTATTACACAGGCTCTTAATGACTAAACGTTGAAGTTTTCCAAAAATAGATATTTTGACTTTAAAGAGTAAAAGAGCACATCTATGGAACAAGATAAAAAGTCTGTGGCATTAAGACCCTCTCTCATCCCCTCAATGGGGCACAGGCAGCACCCTTCGTTGTCTCATTTCCCCAGCCCTCCCAAATAGATTTACCAGTGTGATGACCTACAGTTGTAATGTTGTCACTTCAAGCCCATTGGCTCATGGTAGCAAATCCACAGCAAAGTGTAGACCCAATGGATGCATAGTATGCATAAGCATAGTAAAATCCAGTGTTTGAATGAACTTTTAGGCAACTTAAAACTGTAATGTGAGGACATCTTGGACTAATGTTAATCTGTTGATAAGGGAAGTATTATGTGATATATGAGCTTTGCAGTTAGTTTTGTATGTGTCTACCAAATCTATCTAGAAAGATTCACAAAAAATGCAGAACCTACATCATTAACTTATCCAACAGACAAGCACCATCAAATTTGCAGTGTCATTTTACAAAATACCAAGCCAACCATACAGTGAAATGTCCTACCTGAACAGACCTGACTGCCAACACATTTTGTACTTATGCTAGTACAAAGGTGGATCATGTTGTCACACAGTTAGTCCCTCCGACTGTCATACGGAAAGATATAAAAATATAACTGGCAGCTTGAACTAGCCAAAAAGATTTTAAGCCGGCATGGAGACCCCCTTTCTCAAAACGATCTCATTGGGCTTATACCTTTGTCTGACAACTGTCGCCTGACAGCATTTAGCGTTACTTAAATAAACCGTTAGAAACAACTAGTCTTCATGGTGATGATTTAGTTTTCCTTGTCAGCACATTCACATTGATATCAGTCTGCTTCATAACTGCCTCAAAACATTTTACTGGAGCTTTAATGAACCATGGAAGTTAAAAGTAGTCATTGGTTCATATATCAGGTGTCATGAGAAAGTCCAGAGGGGGAATGAATGGGAAGGAACAAAGGGCATCAGAGGTTTCATGGTGTAGATTTGACCAGCAAAGATAAGAGAGATGATCAGTCAGAGAAGAAAGGGGAAAGTAATCAGGTACAGGGCAGGATGGGTCACCATGTTCTATCAGACTGTGCTGTTTAAGGCCTGTGGGCACCAAGGCAACCTGACTGTTGCATTTGGAGGGCAGTGGATGGCAGATAGTCAGAGGGAGGTGATGATGTGCATGGTTTGTAAATAGATGGGTCTGGGGCCTATTTATAAACTCATCTGGAGTGGCCCTTTAGCAGGGGTTAGCACAAGCCCAACTGACAAACGCACACACTGCACTGCCCATTAGCAGCTTGCCACCAGCAGGGATCCTTTCCAGAATGAAATAGAGATATTGGGCGTATGCACTGATATGCAAAAACTGAGGATTAGACTTTTATGTGATACATTTTTTATTCTTGTGCTGACCGAGTCTGAGACAAAATCAGCCATATCAATATATTGTGGTCAATTTAGAAGTTTTTTTCCTAATCTTTTGCTATCAAATGTCATATCTCTACAAATGCATGCTATACATGTCTGCAGTTCAGTTTTAGCAAAGTGCTCCAAGCAATGCCAAAGCACTATTTAAGGAGCTACTGTATATGGACTTCAGGTGATTTTTCAACCTGTAATTCCCTCTCTGACAGATTCAGGACAGCTCATGAACAGCACAGAGGTCAGCCAGCTCCGTAAGAAGATGTCACGTGAGGTCTGTTTGACTGTCAGCACGTCCATCCATCATGGTTTCCAGCTAAATGTAATATATTGTAACAAAGGCTGTTTAAGCCTGTTGGCAGCATATGAGTGAATATCCTGCTGCAAGTGGTGTGAGCGGGGGTTAGCATCGCACAAGCTTGGAAGAAAACCACGCTGGTATCACTATCAGCTTGTATTGTTCAGTCCAATTTTAGATGTGTGTCTTGTGTTCTGCAGCACCTGTTGCTTCCCCACGTCAAAGATGTCATTACTTTCCATAGGTTTGCTCTCCTAGAGTCTGATACAACACTGTCAGAAGTTATATTTAAATCTTCATTAATTAATGAATATGACTGATTTGATTATGAAATTACTAAGTCTTTACCTCAGAATAGAAAAATAAACTTTGAAATGATGTAGAGAACATCAGAATAAGATACTGTATGGCTCTGTTAATCTCAGTAAACACGTTTGTTGAATAGATCGCTGAGAAAAACATTTTATGAGGCAGATTTATCTTTAACTGATATAAAAGTTTTACACTTAATCATAGCTAAAGTTTTATTAAAAATGTTTTAAAACACTACCTGGCCAAAAAATTCCCCACCTGGATTTTACTAAGCAAATAGATTCAAGCCTTTTATTGAATAATTACTGCATGGGTGATTATCTTCTTTTTTTTTATCTGGCAGCAAGTTATTTAACCACAGCTGATGCAATGAGTAGCTTCTCATTGCTTAGACAATCATGTTGAAGGACACATCCTGTGGTCGTGGAAAAGATGTTAATCTGTTCAAGAAGGGTCAAATCATTGGCATGCATCAAGCAGAGAAAATATCTAAGGAGACTGCAGAAACTACTAAAACTGAGTTAAAAGCTGTCCAATGCATTATTAAAAACTAGAAGGATAGTGGGGAATCATCATCTTTGAGGAAGAAACTTGGTCAGCAAAAATCCTGAATGATTGTGATAAGAAATCATTCAGATCTCATTCAAATCAAATCAAAGGAAACAACAGTAGAAATCAGTGGTATGTTCAATAGTGAAAATAAGAGCAATTCCACATGCACTATGTATAGCGAACTCAATGGAATGGGACTGAACAGCTGTGTAGCCTTAAGAAAACCACTAATCAGTAAGGCTAAGCTAATGCTTTTTTTTGGTGGTGAATTTTTTTTGGCAAGACAGATTATATTAACTCTGCTATGAAGCATTGGTTAAGCATAAATATCAGTAAATACACACAATCTATACAGAATTTATGGCCTCTACCAAGGAGGGTATATTTTCATCAGCATTTTTTAAGTAGTAAGTTAATCGGTTAGTTAGTTAGTTAGTTAGTTAGTTAGTTAGTTAGTTAGTTAGTTAGTTAGTTAGTTAGTTAGTTTGTGACTCAAGAAGTAACTCAAGAAGTTATGAATGGATTTTGAAGGTAATTTTCAGGACATGTTGGTCACATCATAAAGAAGAAATATGTAGATTTTGTTGGTGATCCAAACTGAGATGCAGACTATTTTCAAGGGTTTATTAACACTGTGAGATGGCACACTTACACTGTGGCCAGTTTTCCACATTTGCTTTCTATTGGTTTTCATGACAATAACAGGGGATGTTAGGCATGGAAGAAGGATACTTAAATTTAGTGGGTGATCTTGAAAGGGATTTTATAAGGATTAGTCAGTGCCTGATAGGACATTTTTTTCACATTTTTGACAACAACTTGCCAGACAGTGTTGGTAATGCTTCCAGCAGTAAAGTGTCACAAATTTAATATGGTTTATTTTAAGCTTAGCACTTTAAAGCAAGATATAAATGTTCTTTCAAGGTAATTAAACAATTGATAGTTGTATAAAGTTTTTCACTGTAAATCACAGGAAGGCACAGGCATGGTCTGCCTACATATTTAGTGGCTGAAGCATGAAGAGACTTGAATGTCAAGCAAAAAAGAGGTCACAGGTCATATTTGAGTCTAAATCTTATGTTTACTCTGTACATTGGGCTCAAAAGCCAAGCAGGCCACTCATGATCTGATGTAAATAGATCTTAAACAATTTAAGTCTTAGAAAGTTTGTTTCATGGTTTGCATGGTGCCTACAAACTTTTTAAACTTGTTTTTGATTTGTCTTGGAATCAATTATGAGACACCTATATCCAAACTGCTGAAGGAGAACCTCTCTTTGATTATTGTACCATGAAGTGCATTGGTAAAACTCAAATAAAAACTCCTTTGCAATCGTTAGCTTCCTGTTTTGTTGTAATTGTATATTCACTGTGAAACTTAACTGAACTGGCACCCTCGGCAAGCACATTGTAAATCATTTCAATGGAATCTGACCTGGCATCAGCGTTGACAGGCATTAAAAATAAAGATACAGATACAGTCTTCTTCTTGCTTGTGTTTTGGTTTGCATTTGTAGGTCATAAAGGGCCAACCGTACAACCTAACTATGTGTTAACCAAAGATAAGGACTAGTTTTTATCATTTTAACTTACTGTCTCTAGAATCAACATATAGAGTTTAGAAATTATATTAATTTCTTTGGTTTATTACAAGACTTTTGTTTATTCAGTGAAAAAAAGTTGGAGGAAACATATGAACAGCATCCCAACTTACACCCGTCTACAACATTAATTTATGATCACAACCCCAAAGGTAAGTGATCATTTTCCACCAAAGAGCTTTTATCAACAATAGCCTGACTTTAAAAAAATGCTGTAAAATCCCACAGACCTTTTGATGGAGCGATCAGCTCAGTGCTAAGTTCAAGGTTTGCCTTTAAAATGCTTCATACCTGTGCCTCTCTATAGACTCAACTATAAAGTGTTTGTCGGTTCGTCCATGGATGTTTGCCAAAAAGCAGTATCCCATGTGATGTCAGGATGTTGTCCTGAATATCAGTACTGCTGTAATTATTTATGATTTCCTACTGGGATTTTGTACTTAAAATTCTGACATAAATGTTTTTATTTCTATGCCCTAAGTGTGTTCTACATGTCTTCTCCATGTGAAATACTACTTATAAGCACAAGACAAAAAGTCTGTTATTATGAACTTTCCCTCTCCTTGTCTCAACAATGCTGATTGCTGTTCAGAATGCCAGCTACCCTTGAACAGACTGGCCAGTTTCGTCTGCAGTTCAAACTCCTTGGCCAGAATGAATGTAGAGTCCTTGTCAATATGATACCACTGATTAAACAGGTCCACCAATCAGAGTGAACATGGTGCATGAGGAAAACTGAGCATCTAAGTTTCAGAAGCATGAAAAAGCATCTTAGACAGAAAAAAACACAGGTGGATCAGTATATCTCAGTAAATTTAAACTAGAACTATTTGTTTACTTAACATTTATTTGGACAGTGAATATTAACGGGCAATATCATGGGTGTCCATACTATACCAGCCTAAATACACTGGATTTAGCTCAATGCTAATTTCTATCAGTAGTTCCAGACATAAAAGAAACATAAAACCAAAGTTACAGATATAAAAGCAGAACAATTACAAAATTCAGTTCAGTTGCAGATAAAGTTGCATTGAAACAGTATAGACTGGAATAAAACTATTCTACAATGCATACATCCTCAGTATCTCGATGATTTTTGGAACATCAGTTGTGAACAAACCTTGCAGTCACCAAATCCAAATTTGTTTACAGATTTAGATTTGGTGACTTTTTTTTTCTTAAATGATTTCATAAACATGTTGGAAACTCGAAGTTATCCTAAAACACCATATGGTATCTTTAAATTGATTCTTTTTTCAAGGTCTAATTATGAATGGATCACACTAGTCAAACAGACAAACAAACAAGAAACCTCAAATCCTGGGATATAATGAATTGTTTCAAATACAAAAAAAGCCTGTCAATAAGACAGTGTGTCTGACCAAGCAGCCACTGCTGACAGTATTTGGGATTTTAAACCAGCCTTTTGGATAAACACATGAAATAATGTCTGTGGTAAAGACATGCATACGAGATTCAACAATTCATTTTGCAACATTAAATAATTTTGATATTGGACTGTTTTTAAATTTTATAGTATCATTGTGTGGGACAGTAGCAAGGACAACAACATTTGGGACCCTAATTTATTGATTCTGATTGTTTGATTAATAAACAATAATACATAACCATAGCCACAATCATGGGCACCAACTTGACCAGCTCATTAGATTTACGGTAAATTCGTAAACAAGAGGATACAACATGCCATCATATGCTGGAGGGTTACTCACTGCTTTTGAGATGAACAGCCATGTTGCAGCTCCATAAAAGCTTGTTGATAGCTTTAACTCTCGCTGATGTTCAAGCCAAAAACTTATGAAAGTTAGGTTCATTTGTGAAGACTATCATGATGAACAAAATGGAAAGGTTTAATGAATTTTGGTTAGCCACAGACCTTTGACTCACCAATGATCCAAGTACAAGGTAAAAAATATCATGGACTGATGGATAAGGCAACCAATGTGATGCCATCTCTCTGATTGGCCTAAAAAAATATGTCCTCCATTCAACACTCTACAGGAGTTTTTTTTTTTACTATTTTACTGAAATTAAACAAAGACACAAGTACCATTTCAAAATGTCAGTTTTCTTTATTCTATGAAATAATACAATCTGTTCTCTTATTAAAGTACAGCTTTAAAGTACAGCAGCTTCACTTAATCTGACACTTTCAATCTTTTGTACTAAGAAGATAACATAAAAACAATGACTTCATTTCATTCAGACAGAGATTAAACACATTTTCAGAAGCTCATAATAAAGATTACAGTCAGATAATTAAACTCTTTTGTACAATATAATCACACCGGAGTTTTTACAAAAAGGAGGTAAAACAGAACTTTTAAACACAATATTTTAAAAAATATCAAAAATACAGCACCTTTATTTGTTGTGAATTAAAGTGTGAAGAAAAACTGTCATATAGACAGCTCATCTTTCTCCTCTCCCCTCCCTCACCAGCTCCTCTGCCACCCCTCCCTCTCCTCTTATCTTTCGGGCCTCCTTTTGTGCCTCCTCAGCCTTCCTCCTCTCCTCCTTCTCCAGCTCCATCAACCACGGCCCTCCAAGGTAACTCAAGATCTCCTCCGGGCTCCCTCTGAGTTTTGGCTCAGGATTGAGGAGCTCCTTCATAAGAGTCATTGCTAACAGGCTCAGGCCTTCAAATTGCGAGGGAAGGGGGTTGTTCTTTCGGTTGTTCTCCAAGATTGTGTAATTGTCCTCCTCACCAGTCCACTCACCATTGCTGATTTTCTCATTTTCAGCCTCACAGTTAAACCACTTCTCGTATCTGCAGAAGCCGCGGTCATCATGGGTACTCTCTTCCCAGGGGAAGCAGCCCGTTAAGAGGCAGTACACGAGCACGCCGAGGGCCCAGCTGTCAATACAAGGCTCCACTGTTATCCAAATATCCTCCATCTCCTCTTCTGTCCCCTCTTGCAGCCTCCTCTCCATCTCCTTCTCAGCCGCCTTAGCAGGTTCAACCTCAGGAGTGCAGAAGGGAGATTCATACCAGACGGCACGAACAGTGGAGCCGATGGCACGGGCAAGGCCAAAATCCCCCAGTTTGACCCAGCGGCAGGAGCTGTCGCAAAGGAAGATGTTCTCAGGTTTGATGTCACGGTGGACGAAGCCCAACGAGTGGAGATGTGTGACGGCTCCACTTAGCTGGGCCATCACCCTTTGCACACACTCTTCATCTACCCCGACCTAAGAAAGAAAGACAGCCTAAATGAGTGACAGAGATCAGCTCTGTATCTGTATAGAAAGAGCTGTGCTGCACATGGGGTCACAATCTCTTTGAAGATGAGTAACAAAAACAGCATAATGTGTTTGCACATAACAACTTTGATTTCCAGTAACAAGCTGATTTATTTTGGCTAAAGATGCACAATATTATTTGAACCAATATCAATATTGCAGATATTAACATTTTTGCCAATATTTTGACCATTAATATTATTTTGCTGTAATAATAGCAAAATGCACTCCTGGCACTACCATGGTGGTTTACCTCATCCCCACTCAATGTGCACTTTTATTTTACGACTGAAATATAATTTATCAAAAATTTAAATGTTTCTCCTGCTCCACATCTGTTCTGAAGACTAATGGACTGTAGCCATGAAACAAACAGGTCAATTACAGTAAAATAGAAACTTGGTTCTCTTGACAAAAAATATTGGTTTGGATATCAATATTGGAAATAATTAGACTGCATGTTTTCTCCTCTCCGACTTTTTCTAAAGACTCTTTTATCAGCCTTATAAAAGCAAAAAAAAGCCCCCAAAATATCCTTAGAAAAAAAACTATTTGAAGAAAGTGTTCAACAACTCATCATTATATTTTGGTCTCGGAAAATTTGTAATCCTAGTGCCCCACCTGATGTTTATTACCTCTGCCAAGGAAGTAATGCTTTGCTTGCATTTGTTAATGTGTTTGTTGTTTGTTAGATTTTAAACTGGATAATTCAAGAAATTTTAGAGTACATAGTATGACATGTTAAGGGAATGTTGTCCATGGCACAAGAAAGAAGTGATTAGATATTAGTGGTGATATGAATCCTGAAATTGATGAAGGATTTTTTTAAGGGTTTGTTAACAGTGCAAGATATGACAGTTTTCCAGATTTTTGGCAATAACTCGCCCAACAGTGTTGGAAATGCTTAGGCAGTGGTCTTTGCCGTCAGAGCACTTCTCATGTGTATGTGGAGCATTTGCCAAGTGCCATAGTGCTATAATATCATGCTTATGAGAAAAATGAATCACACTGGCTATAAAAAGCACACCATGTACATAGAAAACAGTGCACTGCTGAGGATGCATCCCTGTGGAGTCCCACAGATCAGACCAAACCTAGAGGATGAGGTATTGTCCAAGTTCTCACAAAAAGTTTTGCTAATTAGATATAAAGTCAACCAGAGCAAGAATATGCCATCAACACCCCAGATGCTGCTGTTAATCAATTTAATTTTGAAATCAGTGGTGTCAAATGTTTTAGTAGGTTCAATATGGTATCTTTCTAAGTGATTGACAAATGTCCAGCTTTGCCTCCAATAGAAGACACTTTTCTTTCCTTTTCTTTCTGTTGCAACATGAAAGAACAATGTTGTTACCCTGAGATAATAGGATAAAAAGTAGAAATGCCCTTAAAAACAACAAATAGTTACTTGTCATCATAGATAAATGGATCAAATCAGAAGCAGGACAGAGGTGTGGCGGCTGCTCTGGGTTCCCGTACATGACAGATGGAAAGGAGTTTTATCAAAACGATATGTCTTTGGTGGAACATCTCTGTCACTGAACAATTTGGTGACGCTCTTGGAAGCCCCTGCTTTACTTCATGTTCTCCCACTTCATCTTATCACCACACTCTTATGTTTCTGGCAAGGACACAGAAGAGGGCGAGCTGGAAGCTTTTATCAAGCATGTCTCGAGTTTTTGCTGACGGGAATGAAAGCTCTAAAGGACATGGTCAGCAGGTTTGTTTTCCATGCAGGCACTAGCAGAACGTCACAATGTGGGAATAATGAACATGCCCTTTAAAACTGTTCGCAGATTTATTACTTTAAGTTGTTTGTAATGCAGCTGCCAACCCACAAACACAATCACATTACTTACCTATTCTTTGTTTAGACCTGGACTCTGTTAACAGGCAACATTTTCCAGTTGATTGGTGAAGAAAGATTCTGGTTTTCATTAAATGTTCCCACTTTCATAATCTAACCCTAAGTTTAACCAGCATTGTTAGTGACTAAACATAACCACAGTATAATTCAATATGCATGTGTTTCTAGGAGGGGATATTGCGTTTTAAATAGTGTTGCAAAATCAAATTTAATAGCTCTCTCTGGAACTTAAGGGATTCATTGAATGAAAACTGCACTCATAGTGATGATTATAAAACTTATCCAAGCAGCATCTTTTGGTTGACACTTATTCCAGCATTGTAAAAGTTTTTTAATGCATAAATCTGAACAGTGGTTCTCAATTGGTCTCATCTCAGGACCTACCACCACCTCCTAACTCAACCCAAAGTTTTTAACCTCTCAAATTTTGGTTATTGAAAAACACTTTAGACATTTGATTGAACACAGTGACAGAATGAAACAGACTGTCATGCGCTCTTAAAACAATTTAGCATCCAGTGTCCCAAAAGTGAAATTGTCTGTGAAATCATCAAAATCATTTTAAATCCCATAAAAGTTATTTATAAGTATCAACTAGCTTCACCCCTTTCTGTAACCATCAAATCTTTATCTATTTCTACATGTTTAACCATTTTGAATCCACAATACGGGCCATATCTTTGTGGAAAATCAAGACAAATTAATTACTTTGTTCAATTGAAGCCAGTGGGGCTACTGAATTACTCAGTCTTGTACATGCTTTAAAGTTGCAATAATACTGATCATGTTTTAGTCAAATTTTGACTTAAATCCAACACATCTTGTGTTCAAAAAGTGGACATGACAAAATAAAAGTTAAAAAAAATGGCTATGCAAGCCATTGTGATGATGGCTCTCAGTCTGTGGCTTTCTGTCACACTATGATGACAAGATATGTTACTGACACTTGTAAGCACCAAAGCAAAATCCTGTTTAAAGTAAAGGGGAGTATGGGAAGTCATGCAGAATAACAAAGACAACAACAGGAGGTATTTCATTCCTGTAAAAAAAAAAAAAAATCCCACAGTGCCACATCCCTTATGGAAAATCATAATATCTGAGTCGAGTAGGGTTGAGCTAACAACACATAATGAAATTACCATATAGTGAGCTTAGCCTAAAATGTGAAATGGAGACTCTGCAGACCACGTAAAGGTCAAAGTAACACAGCAAGAGGAAGGCATATCTAACCTTGAAAAAA
Source organism: Scarus forsteni (assembly GCA_036419115.1). Lineage (NCBI taxonomy): Eukaryota > Metazoa > Chordata > Actinopteri > Labriformes > Labridae > Scarus > Scarus forsteni. Next base: position 2,956,988 of record JAZDUH010000111.1, read on the forward strand.
GAACCTCCATAATGATCTATGATCTCTCAAACTGAAACATTTACTCCAGTTAGGACGCTGTTTTGTGCTTTGCAGCTATCTCTGGATTTGAATATTTTTTTTTGCTTTTTCACACAGTTAATGCATTGCTTGTTCTTACGTGTTCAGAATGATTATTTCAAGGGCATTTAAGATCATTGATGCATGTTGCAAAATCAGTATGATAAAATTGGGATCTTATTAATTATCAAAATTATCACAGTTATTACTTTGCAATTATCATGCAGCCCTAAAGTGAAGCATATACTGTAATAGAAATGAAGAAACTTCTGAATATAAATAAGCGAGCAGAAACCGTAAATAAAAACAGCACCACTGGAGACAAATAAATGCACTAAAGCTGTACAGTGCAGTTTATCATTCACTTTTTTGGTTGTTCTCCAGAAGTCATGATACAGTATATTAATACAACTACAATGACCAGTTTAGTTTTAGTATCCTGAGATAACAAGAAGAAAATTGAAGGATTTTACAAACATAATAAATGTTTACTGATCTTTTATGGATTCTGTTAAGTAATTTAAGAAAAATAAGACAAAGGATGTAGGTCTGTTTATATACCATAGCCCTCTGCCACATTTTTATTAGCTACTCCCTCCTGACAGCACTGTATCTTCTTTTGAATCCTGACCCTCCATTTGAGAACCACAGAACAAGAACAAATACCTCTAGTACTCCATATTGTATGTGTTAGTATGTTAAAAGCTTTGCTGGGACATACCATGCAGGGCATCAACATCCCTTTTTCATGCCACAAACTGACCTCAGACACTATCACACTGTAGAGGTCACCATATAGACCCGCCTGCTGAGCAAACACATAGTAGGACGGAGTGGAAAAGAAGATCCCCAGGGCGCGTGTCAGAGAAGGATGGGTGCAGTACGACAGAGACAGATTATATTCACGCAGGAAAGAGGTGAGCGAGGTGGACCGGCGGGGGAAGAACTTCAGGGCCATGGGGGTTCCTGAGGGGGACAAAGGAAGCAGGGAGAACATGTGCTAAATGCTACAACTTCTAATCAGATGTTGGCAAAGTGCTGTCACGATTAATGGAATGTGAGAGTCGGCCATCACTGACACGGTGAACAAATATAACTCCCTCTGTGGGCTGACTCTGTTACACTGCTACACCCCAGTTGTCGCAACTCTATCTGAGAGAATGCAGTAAAGCACTTCATTACAGCGACGGGCTCAAAAGGTTAAGCGAACACTATGAAAAAAACAGATCTTTCCTCATTTGACTGCAGCCAGGAACCCAGCCAGCATGTGTAAGTTCTGCATTAGAAAGCCTCTAGAGCAGGGGTGGACAACTGGTGGCCCGGGGGCCACGTATGGCCCTCCGCCTCACCAAATGTGGCCCGCCAGTCATTTACAAAAATCAGCAATTGTGAATATGAAGAAAACTCAAATATCTAATCAAAATAATTCTATGTCATCTTGACTGATATTTTTATTGGCTTTTGTAAGTTATTTATGACCTAACTTTGCTATTATGGTGTCTCTAAATCTCTTTCATGAAGCATTGAAACATTATATCAAGTATTACCCAATATTGGTAGCAGTAAAATCTTTGACATTTAAAAGTTTGGAAACACTTCTCATTTTGTTGATTTGAAAATAGCTTCATTGGCTTTAATTCCATGTATATTAGCTAAATTTGCTTGAATTCTATGTCAAAATCATATAATTATACATAATAACTTGTATTGTGTTGTAATATATGTATATTGGTATGCTAATTTTAGGATTTATTAATATTCTTTTATGGTATTTATCCAACATCTTTTTCCCCATGGAGAATTTCCGAAATTTGAAGCAATGCGGTCCTCAGGCTGGGAAAAATGGTTTTATGTGGCCCTCTTGGTAATGAAAGTTGCCCACCCCTGCTCTAGGGTCTAAGATAAATTTAAGGAGGAGCAGATTCTGTTTTGATTCAACCTATGAAACCACAAAAAACACTTTTTGCTTGGGAATTTAATGTAATCGTGTTGACAAAAATGATAATGAGAACTAGTCATGATCTTGTAAGGACGTCAGAAATGGTTGTACTATGATTCTTTTTGACACCACATGTTTAAAATCTATACAATCTTCTTAATTTCAGTAAAACATATTTTCAAACAAAGAATTTCATCTAATAAGCAAAGTTTATGCAAGAGAGGAAGGAACCTGTCAAATACTACATGCAAACTTCTGTTCCTTGTCTACAGTTCAGAAAATCACAGGCAGTGTTTCTAGGCAATTTTGACCTTGTGCTGGAGTTTGCCTGATATTAGTCAAATCACTTCTTTCGTTGTGGATGTCATGGGCATGTAAGGGATACTGCCTCCTTTAAACTTATGCACTGACATACTAAATACCGAAACACCATTATGTACCATTTTTTCCTGCCTGGAATCATTAAAATGATTAGATTTTAGAAAATAACTTTGGTGTTGTGGCAACCTTGTTATCTTGGTGACAAAAGCTTGTATCATATCAAGGCTACTCTTTTCCTGATGAGTTTTTTGTAATTAATAATCCAATGGAGTCATCACACAAAACACTTTACACATTAAAAGCCTTTGCACAAGAGACACGACTTTTCGTATCTTATTGTAATGAGACTTGATTTCACTCCCAGTTTAATAAATGCAGCAGAATTAGTGCTAATGCTAATAATCCTCTGACTGTTTTTAAGGATATGTGCTGTTGCTATCTGTCATTTTGACCTTAGACCTGTCGGTGCTTTGCATTGTGGGAAACAGAATGTAGGGTAGACTGGTCAGATGCATACTGCTAGGTGTGCAGTATGAGTCCAAACACAGAGGCAGTTTTGCACTTATGGTTCCCACAGCTGAAAGGATATGTGATTTTAGACTTGCTTAGTGGATACATGCCAGAAATAATATCCACAGTCAACAAACGCTTATAAGATTTAAAGATTTCCTTGGTAGCGCAGTCTGGTTGTGAGCTCTCACTGCTGCATCAATGGTGTGTAAATGGGTATGGTAGGCCATACAAGTGTTCAGAAAAACTGATGGACAACTAATACAGAAACTCTGAACCATCAGTAAATGAATGTGACAATAAATGGGCATGAATGGGTAGATGTGACCTCAGAGTCTAGAAAAGTCCTAATGAGCTCCACTTCATTTACCATTTTACTATTTTGCAACATAAAGAGCATCTGATACTGCCTGGCTCTGGAAGTTTTAAAGCATTATTGTTTTCTGAAAGGGTGGCTGCTAACACATTGCTTACATGGACTTAAAAATAGCCTGGGACCCTAATGCAGTTATTTTCATATGATTTTGAATAGGCCATGGACTCCAACTTGATCAGATCATTAGCTAAATAGGAAAATCTCAAATAAGACATTACAATGCAGCGTTTTACATTAAAAGTATTGTAGCTGCTTATAAGTCACACTACCATGTAGGTTTGTTCTTGAAGATTATAAAGAAAAACAAAAGGTGTGATGATTTTTTGTTCCCGCAGCCCTTGTTATCAGGAATTATCCAAGAATAAAAGACTTAGACAAAATATCTGCATGCATGTCCTGAAGGACTCCTGTAATGAGGTGTCAACAAAATAATGCGTTCCCCCGTTTTATTTGTTCAGTCATGCTTTGTTCCACAGAGGCTCCAAATGTTTTCATGAAATTCATATGTGTAGTTAAACTTTAGAATATAAAGGTGTTGATTTCTTTTTTTATGAGGTGGTGAATCCTGGGGATGGGCCAGTTGAGAACCACCTGACCAAATGTATGATATAAGAGATATTAAAGGCTCATGTCGCCCAAAGGTCTTAAAGCTTCAGTCCTGCACTCACCTCTCTTTCTGTGTACCGCTAACATAACCTTTCCATAGGACCCCTCTCCCAGGAGCTTCACCACCTGGAAGTGCTCGGAGACCTTCAGGCTGTGCATGGACTGTGCTGACAGGAAACATCGCTCGTCAAGTTCTTGAGCTGCTTCAGTCTGTCACACACAAACATACACACACATCAATAGTCAGAGTCATTGCACGATGCCTTCAGTTGATGATTGGCTCACTGGTGTCAAGTGAAAGCAGATCCTCTGCTTGAGGTGTTTGTGTTGGTGTTAGTGATATCTTCACAGAATGAAGCTGGAGTCTAAGGCCAAACTTGCTGACAAGTCACATGAACCCACTTTCAAAAGCTCCCTGCAACTTCAAATCTCATATATCTCCTTATCTGCAAAAGACACTAATATCTGTACTGTTCTCATGGGGGAAAAGAGGTTTTCTCCACATGATATCCTATTCTGCTCCAATTAGAAGTTTATGGAACATATGTGCTCTTGTTGACTGTCCTGCACAATCTCAGCTGTCCTACACATGGGATAAACTCTAGACATCAATGTGATGTCTTATCAGGACGATCGGAACAGTTGTTGCTGTCACTCAGTCTCTACCGTCATTCTCCATTTCACTGTGACGTCCATGAAGAGCCTATTGAGGTGGATCCCTGACCGCATACCTGGGCCAATTAGTGAGGCTGTGAACTGTTACCACACAGAGCTTTACACTAAAGATAAAGAGATCGTATGTGGATGATATATTTTTACGCTTGACCTTCCACATGTTGCATAAGTGGGCTTTGTGGGCAACCACATTCATTTTAATTGAGTCACACCCCCTACCTCGAAAAGAAACTACAACATGACTGCTGATTTAAGTTCTTCATACTTGTTTAGACTGGGATAATGAGCCTTATTACTGCTGATGGAGTTTTGAGTTTATCTTTGATGGTAAATAAAGGTCAAACACTGCTGCATTACATCTGAGTTACAGTAACATGGATGGATCTAAGTTGTGACAAAAGGATCTGATGTGCAGCCAAAAATAAACCAGCAGGTTTTAGCCAGCTTAAGAACAAATAGCTGTTTGTCAACCTGCTCATGTAATGGTCTGTTTTGAGATGAATGAGCCTCATTCAACATTATCTATTTAGGATTTTCTGGCTTTTGTACTTATGGTAAGTCCCATTCAAGCCAAAACTGGATTCATGATGTGATCCTAAACATCAGCTTTATTCTCTGCTGTGTTCTTAAATTGATGATGATGATTCTAGTGAGCTGGGGGCCCTTGCATCTTAGGCCTTACTTGCAGAGAAAAACACTCCTTTGGTGCATCACAGTTTCAGGGTATTGGAAGAGATTCACTCACTCCCATCAGGGATTATATCAGGTTGCCGGCTCCTATTTTTTGTATCACCTTTGGTAAAATTTCATGTGAGCTGAGAAAATATCAAGTGCCTATTTATGCAACATCAATACTATCATGGATTTTTGACATTAAGATACCTGTCTTGAGAACTGTCTTCACAATCAATACATCAATAATGGGCATCAAGTGACGTCATCCTGCTAATGCCCTAAAAAAAAAGAACAAACTGAAAACAATGGAAAAAGCTTTGTAAACAAATGTGTGACAGAGATGAATTACAACTGTTGCTGGCATATTCATGAGTCAACTTTCATGGACTGGTGAACTTCTCGAAGGATACAATATCTAAAAATGAAACTTCCTCCATTGTCAAAACCAAGTAGAGTTAAACAGCCCTGACCTGGTGTTACATATGGAAAAGCACAATTTACATACATGTGTACAAAAACAGAACATAAAGTAAAGAGGTATCAGAAGTGATCCCAAGTTCAAATATCTGAATGATTTTACTAATGACGATAGTAGCTAAGTTGCCTTGAATTAAACCTGAATGGACTGATTTAATAATTTCCAAGTGGATAATAATTGTAAACTACAAAATGATCCATCTAATTTTATTACTAGTTCAGACAGCACTGTGGTGGTCCATGGCTCTTGGTTATGTGGGACCTTTTTCAGTTAAATATGTCATGACTTTCTCAATCTGAAAAGTGTAAGTGTTTATCAGTGCAGAATTATTTGTTATCAAAAAGTAAATTTCATTCTTGGCTTAGGACAAATAAAAGATAAGAAATCTATAGCCAATGTCTGAACTGTTTAAACAATCAAACTCCTTCACCAGTGACTGGTGAGTGATGCTAAATGCTTTAATAGATGAAACTATTGCAAGTGATAGTATCTCTGTCGGCCAGGACCTGGGCTGGAATCAGAGGACTGCTGACTTGAATTACAGTTTGGATCAAGTATGGAATTGGGACTGGTCCCTAGACAGTTTAGAACCCCTTTTTAGGATCTTAATGTCATATCAGCCGCTCTAAAATAATGAAAAGCACTGAACAAAGGCCTCACTTTTTTTCTTAATTGCTTTATATTTCAGAAAGCAATTCAACCATTTTGATTGATAATTCAGTAATGCAATGTAGGCTGTTTTGGATGAGAAAAAAAGTACTTTAAGTCACTGTGACTCAGCAGAAATTGGACTTGATTGCTGGGAAAGCATCTCATAAGTTTTCCTTTAATAATGCTTTGTAATATAATTTTATATATAAATGATATTAAAGTACGTCTCAACATGGCTTGGCTTTACTTTTAAGCTGAATAACTTGAAAAATAAGGACCATATTATAATTTAAAATGATAATATCTGTCCTGATATATCACTTTCCTTAAAATATATATGTATATATATTCTGCAAATTATGTTGATGTCTAAAACTTGTGTTACCATGTAAGGCACATTTCTATTTTTATTTATGTAGGAAAACTGTTATTTGCTTATGAAATATATGAAATAGGTAGTTTTAGAAGATTGAACGCTTGCAAGGACTTGTATTTTCATGTCTCTTTTTATGAGCAAAGCCCCCAAAAGTCAGACCCCAAAATGGCTCATGTACCCTGGATCTTTTGTACATTTGTACTTTAAAATTATGAGTGTGTCGCCTGTTTACAATTGACAAAGTTAAGTAAATGAAGACAAAACATGACAGATGTACTGGTATCTTTATGTCTAACTTTTAGGCTGTTGACACTCTGTGAGAAATAATGCTCAATTCCAATTCTCTTCTGTTCTTTAAGGTCTGATTAATGTTTTGTTGTTGTACCGTCTACATTATTATTTTTGCTCTGGCAAGACTCCTGTGTGAATACCTAGATGCTTTGTGAAAACAGCACTAGAGGCTTATGTAATCCTGAGTTGGAGACCTTTTCCAGTGTATGGTTTTTGGATTTAAAGAAGCAAAAAACCTAAAGAAAATTTAGATTGTTGCAACTTTTAGGTACATTAACAAAGCTGGCAACAAAGTAAAATACAAAAATAAAACTGTTCATATATTCCTCTACCCTTTTCCTCAGTTTTAAACTAAAAGCACAAAGCTGAACACATGAATCCAAGTCTTCCTTGGCTTTCTCTTACACAGTTGTTAACACATGTTCAGGTTATCATGCCATTACATTTCCCAGATGCCTTTCATTCTGCTCGTGCCAAAAGTAAATTAATATTTTTTATTACAGTTTCACAAAGTCCTACCATTAACTTGAATGTCTTTTACTATAACGATCATGGATTTATTTACTCGTCACTCATCGCAGTACAGCTTTAACTTCAGCTGCATGTGGAGCATCTTAATATCCTGCGTGTCTCTGTAAGTGGAGGTGATTATTTATTTGACCCCATTTATAAATGGCACTTGGGGCAGTGAGCAAGCTAAGATTCCTAATGAGGGCTCTGCAGGAGCTCAGATAATTAACAAATTTGAAGTCTAGTGCAAGTGCTCAGCATTACAAGCTGAAAATCCTCCCAGCTACTATATTTCCTGGGTATTTGCAGCATTAGAGATATTTTGGTGAAAAGCATGCTTTATTTGTGCCATACTTATACTGTATCATATACAGAGACAGAAATATTTAGTATAGGGAAATAAAGTCCCTTTTTTATGTGATGTCTTTAGATATGCTCTCCTGCATAATGGCCATGGACATCGTGGACATTCAGCCTTTTTCTTTTTGCAATCACCTTCTAAAACAACCTGTGCAAAAAAGGGGATAAAATGACGGACTAGAAACTTTAGGTGGGTTATAGACAGCCAGCATTAAATGCATTGGTTATATGCAATGAAAATGGAAATATCTTGCTTTTTATATAAAAAGAAAAAAAAAGCAGACCACAAAACCAAAAACTGTTCCTAGGAAGGAGAGGCATTTTTTGCATGTGAGCATGTTTTTGTTAGTGAACTTGCAGCAAAGTGATGATTTGACTCACTTACATGACTTGTGTTAATTTGCATGTGCAGTTTTATCCCACGTTTGCGGCGTTGGGTGAATAAAGTGCAATACTCACTGTCATTTTCTGTTCAGTTGGTTGATCTCTGTTCACTTTGTCTTGGCTCTTTTCAGCATCTAAAGACTTGAACTCCTGACAAGTTGCTGCACCAAGCTACTGTGCTGGAGCTCAGCTCTGTCCTCGGTCTGACTGATAATTTAACAAATATGAAGGCTGTTAATTTTGTCTTTAGCCCTGAGGTTCCATGCGGTGGAGCAGCAGCTGCTTTATAGAGCAGGCTCATAGATTACTGGAGACCTGGATATTAACTGTGTGTGCCTCCCTCAAGAGACTCACGCTGAACTCTCTCTCTTTTCCTATTCTTGTGCCAACTCTCTCTCTCTCTCTCTTACTCTCTCTCCCTCTCTCTATGCTATGCTGGCAAACACGCGCGAACCAGCTACAAGGCATGTCAAACCTCCCCCTCTCACTATACACAGCAGTGTTAATATCCCTCCGTTTCCAATCTGTCAGTCAGCCCGACCACATTAACCTATCGCTCCCCCTGCCTCCTATCTCCTCAGCTGTCACTCACTTTATTTTACAAATACAACCCCACCACCACTTCTCTCTTCTCCCCTTTCTTTCCATGTCTTTCTCTCTCCTTCTCACCCTCTCAGTTAGTCTGACTCAGTGAATCCCCCGCCCCACCACCATGCCCAGGGTATGGGATTCCTCATTTAATCAACAGGTATGCAGGAATGATTGGAATAGGCCAACAAGCTGTATCCATGTACAGTGGGATTACAGGGTACAGTTAAGCATGTCCCTTGGGGATCCTTTTATTGTCTTGTTATTGGCCTCTCTTCTCACGCTGTGTTATTTCTGTCTGACTCTGCAGGACGAACAATTTAAAATACATCATTACCATTGAAATTGTTCATTAGGGCTCTTACCATCACAACACTTTCAACTTTGCTACTATACAGAAACAACCTAAAGCACCATTGAGCTCCCTGAGACCAATTTTTGCCACACAGTTAAAGTTCAGCTGCAGGACATAAAGAGGGCCTTAGGTAGTTCTGGTGGTTGTGTAAGTATAACTGTAATGGTGTAGGTATATGGATGCTGGTGTGGATGCTAAATAAAGTTTGACGAATCTTTAAAAAATCTTCTTGAGATATCATGATCAAAAGCAAGAGAGGTACAAAGACTTTGACCTTCTACTTCTTACCTTATGGAGCTCATATTATGCTTTTGGAGTTTCCTATATCCTTCGGTGTGTTTGACATGTTCCCTCTGGGTGATAGAGCACCTCTATAAACAATACAAAACTCTGTGGCACCCAGACTTGACCACCTCTGTGTGACACTAGCAGATGTTCCTCCAATCCAAATAGACCTACCAGTGTGACATCCTACGATTGTTTCCTCATCAGTTTAAGCCCATTGGCTCATGCTAGCAAGCCCATTGCAAAATTACATCAGAAGGAAAGCAGAGCCGCTGCCAGCATGGTGCCGCACAGCACTCAACTGACAAACCATCACAGAGTTGATCTGTAAACCAATCAGAGCGCAGTGCCTAGGAATGGGTACCTTTCACATTTGAACCGATACCATACCGATGCCCGGTACCTGGGAATCGATATCGGTACTCAACAGTACCAATTTTCGGTACTTTTACGTGTTTATGGGGTAATAAATATTAATTTGTTTAATATTAAGATCTCAAATTTTGTCAATGTAAATTTATTTCTCAATGTATAAAATTTGAAAGATATACTGTATATCAAAACAACATTCAACTGTTTTATTGTAACATTGTCATTGTTTCAAAAAATTTCTTCAACATAAAAACCAGTAACTAAAATGAACTAAAATGTTTAGGTACCTAAACATGGCAACTTTTGATTTTACCTGAATCGGTACTCGATGGTACCTACAGAATTTGGTCAGTACCTCTTAAAGTACCTAATTTTGTACCCATCCCTAGCAGTGCCATGTCAGTGCCATGTCCATTCATATCAAAGTGATGAATGATGGACAGAATAGACCTTAAGCTTTGACCTACAGCCTTCAAAGTGTAATAATTTCAATCAGAGTGGACATTTGAGCAGTATTTTAGGAAACTCCACTGAAGTAGTAATTAGATGTTTTACTTTGGTGCAAGGAAATATTAAGAAACACAATAAAGCTGGGATATGAACGACAAAATCTGATCTGTTTATCCAGTAAGTAAATTTGGACATTTGTGCAAAGTTCGATGAAAATCACAAGATAAATAAACACAAGACCTGATAACTCTGGAACTCGATCTACCCAAAACTCCATTCGCCACACCTTATAGTCTGGGTGGTAAATATGAAATGTTTGAATGAACTCTCAAGTTTCTTTTAGGATATATATATACAGTATTCGCAAGTGAACAGTTGATCATAGGGCCCAGTGACCATGACCTTAACCCTTACCTCCTGGACATCCTGGAATCAGAGCAGAAACTGAATGAAAATTTTGATTTTTTTCTTTCTCAGTACTTAAGTATTGCATTCACGCCCAAAGAGCAATAATAATGTGCAGTATATTTGAAAATTGACTTTTTCTAGCTAAGCTCTAATCATCCTTTCCCTGAGGCATTTGAGCTAAACGAAATTTCACAAGAAGCTCCTCTGATAAGACTTCATGACCTCAACCTTTAGAAAACAGCCAGGACATCTATGAATAAGAGTGGACCTTTGTGCAAATTTTAAAAATAATCTCTAAAAGTGAGTTCATCCCTCAATCAAAGTGAGATATGTTTCCAAGAGTGAAAGGCATTTTGTAGATACTCTGTTCACATCAATGGTTTAAGGAAATGTGATTATGCTGACCCTTGACATTTTACTTCGAAACAAAAATCACTTTATCCTGAAGTCAAAATGGATATTTGTGCTTTTTTTGTTTTTTTATAAAACCACATTATGACCTCTTGTTATGTAGTGCTTACAATCAATCATTAAGTCAGACAACACATTAGTCAGCCAGCCAGTTATTCAGTAATTCAAATCATTAATCAGTGGTTTTAGGAGAAGTATGAGTAGTACTCTCTGTAATAACCTTGAAGAGTTTGAATATTCACGTTAACTATAACAAATATGATGAAGTCATGAACATTGAGACAAAATGATCTTGAACTTTGCCTCCAGTACCTTATCAGTCCATCCTTAATTCAGACAAGACATTTGTTAAAACTGTGAAGAAAATCAACAGATGAAATTTGACATTCCCAAGCAAAGGGTGAACATTAAACACAGTGACCTTTACCTTGTATCTCCAATCTGTGAAAACCACATTCCTCAGTCTGAGATGATATTTATGAAAAGCAGATTTAAACATGTTACACCTATTCAAGAGACGAACCAGAGCTAGAGCGGACAATAGTTCAAAGTTTGGAGAAAATCCTGATACAGTTCTTGAGATGTTGATGAAAACACGATACCTCTGGCAATGACAATGATCAGCACACAGGCACGACAAAATCATACTAAAAAAACTGTTTTGACAACCATCAACAATACTAAAACACCGGGAGATTTAAGAACTCAACACACTGAGAGCGATGGAAATAAATGACACAAAATTGCAAATGTTTCATAGGAAATTAGTTACACTCCTTTCTGTTCACAGTAAAAGCAAAATGTATTTCCCTATATCCGTGTACATTCTTAAACAAGACAGCAGAAGTCAAAGAAGGCTCAACATAATTTTATTCTTCATTTATTGCTGTGCGCTTTTTTTAATGTACACATCATTCTGTAAAGCAGAAAAAAAGCAGTATTTCACTCAGCTTGATTCTTACTTGCTCTTAATGTTGTTAAAAGAGGTTTGGGAGCAGAAGAACATAACACCTTTACCTAAAGTGTCAGTTCACAGAAGGACCTTTAAAATGCTCATCTCTTCGTCCTGGGGTTTGTTATGTAAGCTATGCCAGTAAACCCCCACCCCCCATCCCCATCCTCTACAGAGATAAAGAGAAATCTTTTTTTTTTAGTTTAAATCATATCTTGTTAAATAGACCAGCTAGACATCATGGAAACAGTCAGTGTGAATTATTCCTGTGAAAGACCTTTTCTCCTGTGCAAAGGCCTTAACACTGTAAGATGGTTTGATATAACGAACATCTTTCCTACAAAAATGTCTTTTAAAATGGAAAGAGTTTTAAAAATGTTGGTATTAAACTATACTTGTGATCATAACGATCATTGGGACTGGGTCATTTCAGAATACACAGTGTCTGAACATTGAGCATTATGAGAGTCTTATTTCTCATTACATCCCATACTCTTGTATAAGAGGCATGTTCAGGGTTATTTTCATCTTCATCATCTTCCACTCTCTGGCCTGAATGTCTTCTCAAGTGCATATTATGTCCTCACATCACAGACTGACGTATTTAACAGCCTGAATCTCACCTTGTTAAATTCCTTCACTCTGTACTTTGCTGTCTGCATGCCTGCTCTGTTTCCCACTTAGCACCAGCTGCAGGTCAGTTCTCTCCTCCTGCTCGACACCCTCCTCCTCTTTCTGTCTGCTCAGATGCATTTACCCCCCGGATCGACATACTACAGGCCTATTATTGCCGCCGACTCGATGGCTGTTGGTTATGTAACACAAACACAGGCTGCTATCACAACGGCCGCTCAGGTTACAACTGTGCCTGTGATCATACGGTGGGCCACCGACCAAAGACGGCCTCCATGTTTGTGCTTGCACCGTAGGGTCCCTTGGCCCCTGCTGTAACAACTCCAGCACCTACAAAACACAACTTTCAGCGCCTTCCCACAGGGGATTGCCAAGATAGTGTCACTTTCATTCACAAATTCAAGCCTCAAGATGCACACACACATACTGTAAATACTCCACACACGCAGACATGGGGTTTCACACACATATGCACGAACACAGGATATCAGTGGTGACAGATATGTACAAGTTACATAATGTATATCTTCGCTATATGGTTACACCTCTTTACATTTAAGACCTCTAAAAAAAGAAATGCTCACTGCAGGGAAAATGTAGTCTTCTCTTTTTGGCTCCTGATTATAAAATCTATAAGAGGTATTAATGAATATCAAATATTAACTGCCAAATAGAATAATTTCAATCATTTGGTGATAACAAAATCCAAAAATATCAATCTAAGTAACTACGTTTTAAACTATGTTACAAAATTATGCACTGCAGTTGCCTTTACAGGATTAAGATGAGGCCTCTACCTGGACCATGAGAATGGTTTTATCGTGTTTTTATTTATTTGTTTGTTTGTTTATTTATTTGTTTATTTATTTAATGTGTATTTGTAAAAGGACAGTATGAAGCAAGAGAACATTGCTGCATACCACAGCATTTATAGCCCTAATTGTTTTACAATGCCTGCCATGAGATGGGCCTAACACACATAAAACATATCACTAAATACTAATAATAAAAACTGAAAACTAAAGAGGATGTTTTACAGTCTTATTATCACTGAATATAAGAATGATAATATGAATTCACAAACAGACTCTGATCTAATATATTCATAAAACTTGGCAAATGTCTCAAATTTTAATCAAATTGTATAAGAAAAATTAAAGATCAGTGTATTGTTACTTCAGATTTTCATTCTCCTGTACGTTAAACTAAACAAATAAATAAACTGATATAGTATTTAGTTGAAGACAGAGATATTTCACTTCACTTGGGCAGAACTATCCCAAGTTAGTTTGTGGCCAAAGGAAGGTTACTGTGGGTGCCCCACATTGCACCCAATTAAAAATACATAGAAAGTGACTTATTTTATCAATAGAAATCCACAAGTTTAGTAAGGTAGCAAGGGCAGTATTAAACAACCATCCACAACAAGTAAGAAAAATACTGAAAGGTGATTTTTTTGTGCGTACTTTGAATAACATTGATCAGTAATACCATGAAATATAACTAGATTTTATCTGAAAAGCCTGGGAGAAAACATGTTTAAGAGTGAAATGTAAAGAGAAAACTTTATTTCTGTCTGTTCTGAACTGTAAAAACTCTGAACCTTTAAGTTAAGTGTCTTATGAACCCATGAGAGTTGGGCACTGTGTTCATGACAACTTAATTCGGAACAGTTATCATCATATCATCAACATCACCATCATAAAATATCAGATCTGATTATTATACACACTTCATTGAACACAGCATTTCCTTTTACAAATTTGGGTACCAGTGGTGCCCCCTAAAGACAGCGGGCACCCCTAGCATCTGCCTATACTGCCTATGCCAAGGACTGACTCTGCACTTGGACAAGAAACATGTTTGTTTACTCCGAAGACTGAGGAAAGAACATGGAGCAGCAGCTGTTTCAGAGGAAAGCCAAAGACATTCAAACTCCTCCTGTTGACGAGGTGCAGTAAAGATCACAAACTCTGCCCTCTTATGTTGTGAAATGGGTTAAACTATCAGTTGAAATACTTGCCAAGCATAATTTTGTCATGCCCTCGTTGTCACCATAAAAGTTGGTTATCATAGGGCAGATTTAGATCCTGTGTCCCCAACAGTGTTCTTTGTGCTTTTCCACTATGTTTTAAGGGTGATACTCCAAATAATGAAGTCAAATATTAAGTGTGTGTACAAAAGCTATTTAAAACAATCGGAAAAGCAGAAGTGAACCTTCTAAAACAAAAATATTAAACGCTGGTGAGAGCACTCTAAAAGTGAGGTTGTGAGTGCTGTCAACAGCTTCTCTCGTGATCAAGTATTTTTCAGTGAAGGATATTTTCAACTTACATTTGCAAGGAATTTAGGGATTTTGACATCTATAGTCCATCAAATCAAAAGATTCAGAGAATCTGGAGAAATCTCTGCACTTAAGTTGCAAAGCAGAAAATAAACAATGAATGCCTGTGACCTGCAGCACTGCATTAAAAACTGACATCATTATGTATAGGATATCACCATATGGGCTCAGGAACCCTTCAGAAAACCAATTCCAATGACAACGTTTCTTGCTAAATCTACAAGTGGAAGTTAAAAATCTGTGCAAAGCCAAAGCCATATATCAACAAGACCCTAAAAATGCTGCCAGCCTCTCTGGGCCCAGAGCTCATCCGAGATGGACTGACACAAAGTGAGAAAGTGTGCTGTTGTCTGATGAGTCTACATTACAAATTGTTTTTGGAAATCATGGAGGTGGTGTCCTTCGGGCAAAGAGGGAAAGGATCATCCAGATTATTATCAGTGAAAAGTTAAATACCCAGCATCAGTCATGGTATGGGGGGTGTTAGTGCCCATGGCATGGGTAACTTGCACACATCTGGAAACAGATGTTTGGATGACAGTATATGATGGGGCAACATATACTGTCATCCAAAAAACTTCTTTTTTGGGGATGTCCCTGAGCATTGAGAGGTCGTAAAAGGAAGGTGTTTTAACAGAGTGGTAAAATTGCCCCCCAAGTTTTTATGTTGTGGTCATTAAATTCAAATTGAGTATATATCTGCTAAACAAACACACAAACAAAACAAAATCACTGAAGTATATCATTTTGAACATTAAATGTACTGTCTTTGTAGTGTATTCAATTAAACACATGTTGGATATTGTTTTTTTATTAATTTTTACACAACAACTTTATTGGAAATGGGGTTTTGTAAATACACTTTCAGATAAAGTTTTACTAATGTGCTTGTAAAGAAGTCAATCAGATCATTACTATTAGGCAACTTTCCAGTTATTGGATTAAAATGATTATTTAAGCACATATTAAAATATCAACACATTTTCTCATAAAACATTAAAAAAAATCAGATGGTAAGAAATTACTGATATGGAGTTCAGACACCACTGTTCCACTTTGACAGGCTTGTTGGTCATTTAAATCCCTGTTACAATTGCCAAAGTCAGATCCTGTTCTGTTTCTTGTTCTCATGTTTAGGACACATGTAGCTTCAGACTGTTGTCCTGCGACAGAGCAGGGGCAGCGAGCATAAAGGAAAAGCTGTATAAAGTTTCTCCGTGACATAACAGTGGAACAGCACCTGTCAAAATAGCTTCTACGCTTGTTATAATCGTCTGCATTTCTTTGTTTATCTTCATGAGATTAGTGTTTCCAAAGCAGTGTAGGAGAGCATTACACCTCTATAGTTTGCTTGAGTCATTCAGCAGTGATTCTTCCACACCCCTCCTCCCCAGAGAGAGAGGCTGAAGATAAAAGGATAAAGGGATGTTGGATAAAAGGGGAGCTTGTGCCACACATGCATGCCAGCTGTTACTGTGTTGTTCTCATCTATGGGACTTACCGTGATTTATTTATAGTTCCATTGAGGGAGGCTGGTCTGGTTTCACTTTGAGATGGAGGTAGATCAATGTCGCCTCTCTGTGGACACTTTGTGTTGTTGCATTACTGAGAAGAGAATAAGACACAAAAATCAGCGTGGACGATGAACCATCTGTTTAAACCGCAAGTCTGCATGAAACATAGTTGTTGCTATAAGTGCAGACAAACATATAATATCCAATATTATCCAAAGTTCACTTCTGCCGTTTCAAAAAAGACATTAAAGAAAAAGTCAGAAGAGAAACTACTTTATTGAGCCCCATGAAATGTTATATCATGGGACAATAGATCAAAAATATATATTATATCATTTGACCAATAGCTGTAATAATGAAATGATGAGTAGAATATAGGATTAAAAGCCAGTTTTATTTATCAGAAAGGAACATTATGAGATAATAACAACATCTTCGAGATAAAAAGTTGAAAGGTACAAGTTACAAAATCATGGGATATGAAAGACCAAATATTGCATAAAAGATTACAAGCACTTGTTTATTTTTTATTTTATTTATTTTTATTTTTATTATTTCTTTTTCTTTTTAATGGATTTATTTAACTTTGCTATCCAACTTTACTTGATTTTGGACTATGTATCAATGGCATTTATACCTAACTTACTATGTTTGTGGGCATTTATTGTACCTATATATGTCTTATATGTATTATTTTACTTTACTATGTAAAAAGTCTATTAATTGCTAAGGTTTAACCATACTGTATAAGTATTTATGTTAACACAGTCTTATGTATTTATTCTTTCTTATTATGATCACTACTATTCATCTAAATGTCTTTGGGTTGTTTTATTTATGTGTTTTAACATATTATTATGGTATTTCTCTTGATTTGTTGGATAAACAAGGAATTTCTCTGGATTTTTTTGTATAAATTATGCATCATAGTGGTGTTGCACAATTGGGAAAAAAATAAGGGAGAAAAGATTACAAGTATAAGATCAAGGTAAATACTTTAAGATTAAAAAAATGTAATAATGCAATAAAAAAGTCATAAGTAAGAGAAAAGTACGAGCTTAATTACAACCATGAGTAAGAAAGTCAAGATTATGATAAGACAAAATGAAATGGTCAGTTGGAAGCAGAAAAGATAAGATAAAAGGCTACAGCTATGAGATACAACCTCAAAATTATGAGACAGAAAGTTACATTTTAAGATTTTGACATAAATAAAAATGGCAAAAATAAGAGATATGAAGATAATGGAAAGTATGGGACTTAAAAATCACAATTATCAGATACAAAGTCTAGAAATTAGGTAGAAAACCAAAGTTATGAAATTTCTGTGACAAAAGTTGAGATTAAAGACACAAAGTATTATTTGATGAAATGTCAAAGATTTTAAAATAAAAAATGTTCAATGCTGGATCAAATGAACACTTTGTCATACAAAATTGAATTTGTTAGATACAAGGCTGAATTTGTGAGATAATAAATTCAAAATCTGACTTAAAAAAACAAAATAATGAGAAAGAAAGGAGCTAAATTAACAAAAATGGGAATAAATGTAAGAAATGTAATTAACAAATAAAAACATGATGAAAAGCCAATATAATGACATGTACAAGTTGAGAAAAGTTTACAAGTATAAGATCAAGGTATCTATATATGTATTATATGTATTATTTTACTTTACTATGTAAAAAGTCTATTAATGAAAAGCCAATATAATGACATGTACAAGTTGAGATGACTGAATTAAAATACACTTTGTTGTTCAAAACAAAGTCTGATACTTTATATGAGATAGTTGTAAAATCATAAAACAAAAAGGAAATTTCATGCAACTAAAAGTGACAGTATGAAATGATAAGTCAAAGGCATTAGATATGTAAGATAAGAGACAAAAAGTAAAACTATGAGGAAAAGCCAAATTAATAACATAATGCACAGCTATGGGGCAAAAGTAAATTAATATAAGTAATAGGTAATGTATAATATAATAAATAAATAGATACAACTATATATGTTGAGATTTTTGATCTAAAAGTTGAAATCATAAAATACAAAGTAAACACTTTCCAAAAAATCCAAAATTATGAAACTTTTTTTTCAATGAAAGACAGCTTTTAGAGCTGTAAAACAAAAAGTGGTTTAATTTTGTAATTAAAAGTGACATTACAAGGTTATAAGTTAAAAAATGAGATATGATGTAAAGTAAAGGCCATCAGATATAAAGAGATTAAACTTGTGAGAAAAAAAACAAAAATAATTGCATACTGAGTGACAATTATGAAGATGAAGTTAAAATAAATAACAAGATTTTAAGTTTTAAAATAAAAATGTGTAGTTTTGAGATGATAGTTATAGCTATAAGAAGGAAATTAAATATTAGGTTAATAAAAGCTAAAAGTATGAAGAGAAACGTGGAAAGTAGGAGATTAAAAGTCAGAGTATCATTGAATTTGAGATTTTTTTTGTTCTTGGTGGTGGGAGGGGGGTAATAAAGTAAGACCAAACAAATGTCCTATCTCAGTTCTCCAGGACTTTCTCCCCAATCACTAACAACTTACCTGCGAAATGTTTTTGACCAATGGTGCAGTCCTTACCAAGGACCTTAAGATTGTTGAGATGGATGCAGTGGGTAGTTTTTCCTTCAGATTAAGTTTATCAATCATGTGTTTGACTTGTTTGTAAATTCATGGCCGATGAGCTGATTTAAGACAAGGAATAAAAAAGTTTCCCCCTACCTCTGGATTCACTCTAAAACACGTTTGCACACAAATCAGAGACTTCTCTGAAGAGGATGTGATTTCTTCCCCTGCAGTGACTGTGGAGGTATCTGCTGAAACATAGCGCAGAGACCAAACTAAAAACACGACTTTATCTCTCCACTGAAGGTTTCATAAACGATTTTAATAACACTGTCACTTCGGACTTCATATTTTGTCTTTAAGTAGTCAATAAATTATTCATGAGCCAGTTACTACCATCCCAGGAAAACAAAGCTACAGGGGGTGCGGTCTTTCCTGTAGTCCAGAACGGAAGCGGAAATTCGGCCATCTCCTCGTACATTCAGGCTACAACAGGGTCAGTACACACCTGATTTGTTTTTACATTGTGCTTCGCTGTCTGTGTTTTTTCGGCTTTTTGGCTCCATAAATAAGAGTGTACTGTAACAACTGTCCTGTCGCAGGGCGTGTCCTTGTTAAACAATACACAGTGTTTCAGCCATGGTGTCAGTTGCGAACTAACTAGCAGGAGCTAGCATGCTAACAGCTGCCTTGCTAGCTAGCTGGCTAATCTTTCCTAGCAGCAGTAAGAGAGCAGCAAGTGATTTCTGAGATCGGTCACACTGGTAGGTAACTTTAATTACGTTTCTGGGCTGTTGTGAGTCAATGTTTAGTTATGATATCACCTGTTAGCTGACCTTGAATAAGTTTGACTGTCAGTTCGTGGCTAGCTACACCCTCCTGTAATCCTGTGGAGACTTCACATAGACTTTACTCAAACCCTGTGACATACAGGCTGTATCTATGAGCTCTTGAAATGAGAGTTTGTTGGTCAATAATGAAGGAAGCGGACAGCAGCAGATGAAAGCCGCTGTTGTTCTGCTAATTGGCTTTTGAAAATGGTTCATTAAAAGTTGCCTTTAGCAAACAGACTCCTGTGACAGTCCACTCAGGGCTTCACTGAGCTCTGTTGTATAATGTCAGTGTACACATTAACCTGCCGTCTAGACTCTTTCCTCTCTTTGTAATGTCTTCACTGTTTAGGCTTTTAATTTTAAATACTTTAAGGGTAAATCTAACTGCAGTGATACCAAATACAACGTAACCTATATCGAGGGGTGGAGAGTAATGGAGTAGACTTGGTTGTGTTACTCTGATTGAGTAGCTGTTTGTGTTTCTATTTTTACTCTTTAATAAGTTTATAATCAGTTGTTTTACTTTTGCTCAAGTGTATTTTAGAAGTATTGCACCTCTACTTTTAAATATTGTTTGAGTAAAATATAAAGTTTTTTGTCTGAAAGGAGTGATCCCAGCTTTCTTTCAACCTCATTAATCTGAGCAGTTGTTTGCCACAGGGCGGTCAGCAGCACAGACAGTATGTTCTGTCTAAAATATGATTTTTCATTTCACTTTAATGCAAAGGATCCCACCCAGCAGGTATCAAAATTAAACAGCTTGATCTTATGTCTTTGGCTAAATTGCAAATAAAGAAATTCACTTTTGCTTGAGTAGGTAAATAGATCAGTGTTTTAATTGGACACGAAAAGACAGTATGAACACTCCTTTTACTTCAGTGCGAAATTCTTGTATTTTCACTGACCCTGTGTTTGTTTGTCATGTAGATAGAGTGAATATCTTTCTATTTGTGTTTGATAGACTTTATTCTCTCCTGTAGGACAGGACATTAGTTAATTATAGACATGCATGTGCCTTTGTTCTAAAAGTTTTCAATGCTTATATAGAAATGAGTACTTTGAATCATGCAATTGATCTTGATAGTGCTTTAAAAAGTATATAAGTGCACTCTGAATAACCACAATTTATACTCCAGAATTATTGAGTATATTGATAGTGAAGTGTATTACATTTTTAGTGTGATCAAAGTACACTTACAAGTCTGCAGTGATGGCATGCAGTAAATAATTTTACAGTCAATGCCAAAAAAGACCACTTCCCGTTGGGTATGATGGCATACTGTGAAAGATGGAAGATTTTGTAATGGGCAAATTATATCTCAGAAGGTCACAATCTGAACTAGAAAGCACTCGGAGAGCACAGACCTCTGCCAGTCCTCCTCAGTCCTCAGCCATATTGTCATTTTGACCATAAATATTACTCCTACCTTTATTTCTTCTAAATATTTAGATTCCTTGACCATGAAAACATACCATTAGCAATTGGATTCGTAGTGATATCTATTTTAGTTCAATAGTTATTCACAGAAATCACATTTTTCGCCATGGCGGCCCGACGCTGATCCGGATTAACACCAAAATTGAATCAGTTCTTCCTTTTCCCATGCTGAACATTTCCTGAAAATGTCATCCAAATCTGTTCATGACTTTTTGAGTTATTTTGTTCACAGAGGGACAGACGGACAAACTCCCAAAAATATAACCTCCTTGGTGGAGGTAACCAGTACCTTCCTGAACTAGCAGATATGATCTCAACCGCTAATGCCAGCACAATGTGCTGAAAAAGTTGTGCATTTTCAAATCAAAATCAGCAGATCTATCTCAGCTGAAATTAGTTTCTTGTTTCATTTTTGTGTTTTAACATAAGAGTGGGATGCAAAAACTGAATGCTTAGGTCAGGATTCAAGAATTGAAGTTTTAAAGTAGTAGTTTTGTTTACAAAGTAAATTAATATTGCAATGTCAATGATGGTAACAAAAAAACACTTTTAAGAGCCTTGCAGAACCTAAGGTCTATACTGTGCTGCTTGTAGCAAAGAAAAGGGCTCCCGACTCTCATTTTCACTGAAAGTGAAAAGGTTTGTGTTCATGTTTTTAATGCTTTTTTTGTGTGATGAATTTTGGAGAAAGTCAGTGTTATTTTTCTCTGCACACATTGTCATTTGACTTGATACATTTTTTAGGGTGTCTAACAGCCATCGTGACTCAAAATGTCTCGTTACCTTGCGTATTGTCTGATGTCTGTTGGTCTGTCTGTCTGTCTCCCAGCTTTCTGTTTTCTCCCCACCTTGTTTGGTGTGACAGTGAGAGCAGCAGTTGTCTGGATGGGTTGTTAACGTTATCTCAAAGCAGGATAGCAGGGTGTGGGGTAACTTCTCAACCTCAGCTGCACCGTGTGACTTTGGAGCCAACTCTTCTTGTCAACTGTAATGTGCTGGTCCTCAGTCTCTCATTAAACTGGATCATTAACGATCACTCAATGGCTTGACCTGCCTGGTTATGTGCTAATTTACGATGTTACCATTTGAGCAAGACAATTATCTGTCAAAGTGGGAAATAAAGGCTTTGAGTGAGTTTCCTGTGTGAAGTTTTTGTTTAGGTACAGTATTCAGAGGAAGTTCTTCACTTTACATTTTCTTTAAGTGTCACAGGCTTGAGGAAGTTGACCTTAGAGAGAGCATGCTGTGACTTGGCTCAAAGATAAGTTTGTGATTAGTTGTCTGAACTTTGGTCGAGAGTTTCAGGAGTGTCTGAACTGACTTTTGTAATGGTTGCCTAATGTTAGGTTATGCAACATGGTCTCATATTTGTTTGACCTACTAATTTAAAAAAACTGTGCCACATGCAACATGTGTTTATTTTCCATACAATCCTTGGGAAGCATACCGACAGTTGTGCCCCCAGTATAGCTTTTTAAGTGTGTAAAATTGAACTATGTTACCTCTTAATAAAGAGTCAATTTTAATTCAGCACAAGCAGCTTTATTGGCATGAATGTTGTAGGGCAGGGGTCATCAAATAGGCTTGTATAAAGGACAATTTTTTACTTGTCAGGGGCCAATTAAATATATCAATATTTCGGCCTAACGAACATACAGATGCAGCTTATTTAATTTTCCCTTTCCATTCAACTGCCTGCAAAATTCCAGTCAAATACGTCCAGTTACCAGCAATCTGCCAGACACAAGGACTCCGCCAGCCTCTCTGGGGTTGTGCCTAAATTTCACCACAAACATGGTATTAGTTTATTATTTGTTGCTTCTTTTTACAATATAATCTGATTTGAGCCTTAAAACAACCAGCCCAGATCGCTCATTACCGCCAGCCCCACGGGAAAATGAAAAATTTCAGTCCTCTGCTTCTAGGACTGTCATATTTTCCATCACTGGTTTGACTTTCAAACTGCTTGTTCTCCTGGTTAGATACTGGCCAACCAATGTCTGTCCAATCAAGCAAGAAGCCATTCCTGATTAAACCGTTACTGTTTGTCATTTTGAGGGTGAGTGTTCAGTCATAGGGATGTTACGACATAAAGATAACTCAAAAATTGCATCATATTTTCTACTTCCCATTGTCAGAATTTGATGGTATCCTGGGGCCCAGATGAGAGGCTGTAGAGGTTCTGACGTGGCTCCAGGGCTTCCACTTGACGATCACTGCTGTAGGACATGAGGGCAAGGCATTTATTTATTTTACTTATTTATTTATTTATTGAACATATTAACAACAAAAATATCTACAAAAAAAGAGGAAATAATAAGAAAGCAGATAACTAATGTATGATTTTCATCAGAGGTTACAATGTACATGCTCGAAAAGGAGTAGAAAAAAGTCAAACTTATCTGGTCCTACCCCTTATTCCCTGTTACATATTTGACTTGTGTTTCAACATATGTACCCCAATAGACTTATCATGAAAGCAAATTACATGGACTTATGAAATATATTCAAACATTCATCTACCTATTTTTATACACATGTAAATACCTCTCCACCTATCTGATCACCTACTCATATCCATATATACTTAAACATCACACCTATATATGCAGTACATCTATAAACATGCAGATATCCATAAATTCATATATAAATTTACATATCCATGCATTGTGTTTACATACTTGTCTGTATACATACTTTCCTTTGTGCACACCCACACAGACATCTTGTTTTGTTTAGCGTTTTTGGTTTTTATTTGTTTGTTTGCTTGTTTTAAATATTGAAGCACTTTGTTTACTACACTAATAAGACTTGTTGTTCCCCCACGAGATTGGTGTATTTCTCCAACATGACTGAGTCAAATTTCTTTTTGAACTGAAAGTTTCTGCTCTGCTTTAGATCAGATCTAGACCGTTCCATATTTTGACTCCTTGTATTGTTAAACAAAAACTCCTCATTGTTGTTCTTATGTGTGGGATTTTAAAATTTAACTGACCCCTTAACTTATATTTACCATCTCTGTCAGAGAAAAATGTTTGTATGTGACTAGGCAGTATACTGTTCCTTGCTTTATACATTATTTGTGCTGTTTTCAATTCTGCTAAATCAAGAATTTTAAAATTCTTGACTGTAAGAAAAGTTGATTTGTGTGGTCATAATAGCCGACCTTGTGCATTATTCTTAGAGCTCTTTTTTTGGAGAATACATAATTGATTTAGTGAGCTCTTGTATGTGTTTCCCCAGATATCCAAGCAATAATCTAGATATGGAGCCACCAGTGAGTTATACAGAATGTCAAGTGATTTAAGGTTTAGGACGTGTTTTGCTTTGGCCTGGACAGAGATACTTTTAGACAGTTTGGTATGGACATGCTTGATGTGAGGCTTCCAGCAAATCCTGTCATCCACAATCACACCCAAAAATTTGTTTTCATGGACTCTCTCGATATTAACACCCTCTATTTGTATTTGGACATTTGTATCCGACTTGTGTTTCCCAAATAACTTGAATTTGGTTTTATTGATATTTAGTGATGACTTGTTTGAATCAAACCATTTTTTAACTTTGTCCATTTCTGACGTCATTAGAGACAGAAGTTGCTGTAAGTTTGAACCTGTAGCTAGAATATTAGTGTCATCAGCAAATAACTCAAATTTCAGTTCTTCAGACACTTTACATATGTCATTGATGTACAAATCAAAAAGGGTAGGTCCCAACACTGACCCTTGAGGGATGCCACACACAACTTCCACACGCTCTGATTCATACTGCCCCAACTTCACAAATTGTTGCCTGTTTTTTAAGTAGCTTCTTACCCATTTCAACACGCATTTCATTAAGAAAATAAATTGAAAAGAATAAAAGAAAAAAGAAATAGTTGATTAATTAGTATGGTAAAATTATTATTAGTGAAAGTTAAAAAAAAACAAGTTAAAAAATTTAATGTTTATGAAAAAAGAAATGAAAAATGAAAAGTATTTTAATTCAAAGGTGTGCATGTGTCAGCCTGTTTACATGGGTTATAATGACTGTGCTGTGTTTGTGTGTCATCAGGGTTCACTGGTTGTCCTCAGGTCTTTACACACTTTGATATACCTGACTGCAGAAAATCACAGTTTTACATTTCTCAGTAAACATGGGCTATTTTTTTTAATATCTCTTGAATGTTAAAATTCTGTTATTTGGGGATAGTATTCCTCTCTCATTACCTAATATTTGGGCTAAGTGGAGCTCTTTCTGTACCTGTTGGGTGTTGCAGCTGGACAGTCTGTCCTCTGGGAGCCAGCTCTTTTTGTGATGACCCATTACTAAAGCATATCTGTGGTCACTGAGTCTACACCTTGTCTGTACTTTTCTTAGCGAATAATCTGCTACATTACTCAGAAAATCTGCCAGTCTGTACTTTCTGATGAAGACCAAATAACATTTAATTTGCTCCTTAACCAAATGGAAAGCACCATAACACATCTGCCAAGGGGGGTATGTTTTTTTCCAGCATTTATCTGATTGTGAGCAGGATAACTGAGAAAGTTATGAGCTGATTTTGATGACATTTTCAGGGATTGTTAGCCATGGTACAAGGAGGAAGTGATAAGATTTTTGTAGTGATACAAACAGGGATCCAGGAGTTTTCAAGGATTTGTTATCATAGTGAGATTATGCGAATATTGTCAAAAATGCCATTGTGGGGTTGATGCTTTTGGAGCACCTCAAAGTTTTAGTCGAGTCTGTTCTATAACTTGTACAGTTTAGTCACTCAAAGCAATCCATGGCCATGTCAAACTTTAGTTTTCATTTCATTAAGTAAGAGAAAACCTCTTTAAGCCCCATCAAGTAGTTTATGAGAGTTTTAAATACACAAAGATTTTCATAAACTTTAAAGCAAATGCCATTCATTTTAGTCCATGTGCAGACAGGAGGGCTTGAGGCTTTGGAAACGGAGTAAGCAGCCTACTTGGACCTAATAATGCTCATTTTTCCAGGCTTAAGGGGCAAGATTATGCTGGGGGGGCAGATTAATTCATCGTCTTTCCCAAAAAAGAGATTGTGTCTCCTTCCCTTAGCTCTCTTAGAGGCAGTAGTGAGAAGACAATATCTTTTTTTAAACGTAATCAAATAACACAGCGAGGCCCCTACAGTGAAGACCACATACCTTTACTTTAAGTCCGTCTCACTCCTTTGTTGTGTTTGGACCTTGGCTGAGGAAGAGACAGCATTTATTTGGTGTGAAAATAAATGCAGATAGTGACTGTAAAAGGATGCATCTGGTCAGCAACATTTCAGCCTGCTGTGTAAGCAATCAAACACACACAATGCTCCGTGGGCACTGAGGGGTCCAATGTTGTGCCACAAAATCTGTCTCTGAAAGCCAGCACACCAGCAGCTGCAGCCGGGATTAGAGCGGGATGTGTATGTCAAATTCTGCTACCAATGAGAAACAATTTGTTGCATCTCTGGACTGTGATTTCTCTGAAAGTTATTCAAATATTGCAGATTGCTCAGTGCACTTGGTGATATTCATTTAATGAGGACTTCAGATTTACTTCAAGTCGGAAACATTGTGTTCCAGTATTTATTGAATCATTTTAACAGTTCGGTCACTTTGCTAGTGAAGGATCTCCTCGTTTATTCAGTATCAACCCTGTAAATGTTTCTTTTTTTATAATTTACTCTTTATTGTTATTTTTGTAAAAAAAATAACACAGTTACAAAGCATAGAGGAAAAAATGGCAGTGGGAGGATCGATCACACAAGCAACTTTTAAACCACTCATATGACACCATGCCCATATAATCATTAAGCTTAAAGGTATGCCTCCCATATGGGGCATGTTGTTGCTTCACAGGTCTTACTGTAAAAATAAAAGTGAGCCATTTTGACCAAATTTCAGCAAAGATATCAATTTTACATCTCAGTTTAAATGTGATTCTCTCAATAGCGTATATATGGTAACCAACATCAATCCAATCATTTATAGTAGGTATATCTCTTTTTAGCCATTTTCTGGTCAGAGCCCTCTTGCTGCGACCAACAAAAGTCTCAATAAACACTTGTCTCCCTTGGCACATTTAAGTTCTTCTAAGTCGTTGAGATACATGATTTTAAAGTTAAAGCAGATTTTAGACTCAAAAACTGCTTCCAGGACACCATGGACACATCTCCAAAATGGAACCACCAAGGGACAATCCCAAAAGATATGAAAATGGTTTGCCATTGTACTTCCACAGGACCCCCAGCAAACAGTGATCAGAGTACTTTGTTTTCTGTGCTGAAGTACAAAAGAATCGTGTCAAGTTCTTCAGCTATATTCCCTCCAGGAGGGAGAGCTTGTTGTTGCTGCTGCCAGCAGATTCTGTCCCATTCCTCCACTGTGTAAATGTTTCTTAATAGGAATCTATCCTAGTTATTATTTTGCTTCTTCATTCATAGGTTAGATTAACTCTTGTACTGTTAATGTTCAGATAACTGAGGTCTGTTATTTACTTCCCAACACTTTTGGAAAACCTCCCATTTTCAGGATTCAGTTCAGTTAGGATAGGTTTGTTTGTTTTCAGATGCAAGCACTGAGCAGTTCCTGAACAGATACATTTAATAGAAAAGTGTGTTCATCATTTTTATTCCCATTGCTGCCCATGTGACACAGCCTCTCTGTTCCCTTAGCTGCAGGGCAATATTGGAGAGCTCACTGAGTAGAGGAAAGAGAGGAGGGTTGGTATCCTCAGCTCTGAAATTTCTTGAATATTACCTGTATGAAGCCCAAACAGTGTTAAGATTTGGTCTGGTAGATATCAGTGAATAATAGGCACTGGTGCCTAAATCATTCTGAATTTCTCTTCTGAATTCCCGAACAGTGTTCCCTCCAAGAAATGTGTATTGTACTTGAAGAGCTAGATTATGTCAAGGGTCATAATAAATAAAACAAACATAATGAACTTTAATATTCAATGAGTAATGCATGAGATACATATGTGTGAATACACACTATAATCATTTATATTTTCACTAAAGCAGGTGCAGGATACTTTTGTCTTTGAACAGCGGAGCTTGTATTCATTATGTTCCTTAGAAAAGGAGAGTAAACTTTATATATATTCCTGATATAACATCAATAACATTAAAGGCCAAGCATTTATGGTTACCTTTAATTTTCTATAAGCAAATAGTGATGATTTATAGGCATGTTGGAGTTCACTGTATGGCCGTATATCTTGAAGCAGACTCCCATAGAAGAAAACATTTGTGTATTATAAACTTGTCTTGTCATACCTGCCAGATCATCAGAGAAAAAGCCCTGAACGGGCCCTGGACATTATCTCTCTAATTGAGCAGGGTCCTGACTCATAAAATTATATAGGTATTGTGTATGATTCTGGGAGGTTTTCTGATATATAACTGACTTGCTTGTGAATAAGTTAAAGTTGTACATTTACATACGTAAACCATGTGTCTTATTTCTAAACCTGCGGCCCATGAAAGTCATCTAATCTAAAGAGACATTTTATATTTCTTTACTTCTTAATCCTGATTTTAAGATTGCTTGTCACTACCTGGCAGTCCTTAAGGCAGTTATAACATCTTTGAGATCCGTTCTCCTTGAAATAAAAACTTTTATTCTGATTTTCATACACTAGATTATGTCAGTAATAATAATAAATTGTAACTGTGACTAAGAACCATGTGTGGATCAGCAACAAGTCATGTGATTTTCCCTTCTGAATATCTGCTTTGTCTTTATCTTGTAATGACTTTCTCAGAATAAGCAACAGCACTGAGCATTAAACTGTCTCTTGTCTGTATATTAAGATGTTATTGAATGTCTTTGGTGATCTTGACTACTTTATTCTAATTTTTATCCTTATTTTTGCCCCATAGTTTACATCTTTGCCTGTGGTTTTGGACCCAATGTTGCCACGGGAAGAACCAGACAGACTGAGACACAGCGCTCCGTAAATCAGTGGCTGAGAGGCCAAAGAAAAAACAAGACTCACCAAGAGGAGGGACCCTTTTTCTGCATCACTCTTGTGTAACAGGTGTGCCTGAGCCTTCACATGATTTAAGACGGATTCAGGTGAAGAGACACCATCTCTTCCACTCTGATTGTTTTGCTCAAGGTCCCCTTCTCTTTTATCCAGACTCTGGCACATCATCATCTCTAGTTTTCCTCTTAACTCTTCACTGTCCTGCAGTTTTTAATGAGATTAAATCATCATCATTCGTCTTTGTTTGAATTAACTATGTGCTTTCCCTGCCGCTGTTTGTTTGCACTAACTTTGATTTACGACACATCTCCTCCATCTGCTGTTCAGATCGCAGCAGGACTCGACGGCCAGACCGTTGCCATGTCGACCTCATCGCTGCGGCGACAAGTAAAGAACATCGTCCACAACTATTCAGAGGCTGAAATCAAGGTTGTGTGTCCCTCTGCTCCACGGGCTCTTCTCCGTCTGTACACCTAAACCCTCCACATGTCCACAGCTCCTTTATCTCTGCAGGGCTGATGACAGAGTGACGTCATGTCGATGCTAATAATCTAATGTTACTGTGAAGCACCTCCTGACACTTTCCCCTCATTATAATGACTTAATCATATTATTCATTCATTATTTTCTTCCTCGCCCTCTGTGATGATTGAGTTAACTTTGTTACTCAGAATAATGAGGATTGTTCTTTAGTCACAGAGCATCAGCCCTTGAATGACTCTTATCGCTGGTGGTCTGGATTAAGGATAATTGACACTTATCTCTTGCCGTGTTGTTGTCCAGGTACGAGAGGCGACATCCAATGACCCATGGGGCCCAAGCAGCTCTCTGATGTCAGAGATCGCTGATCTGACCTACAATGTAGTGGCCTTCTCGGAAATTATGAGCATGGTGTGGAAACGCCTCAATGATCATGGCAAGAACTGGAGACATGTGTACAAGGTTTGTCTGCGTGTGCTGACGCTGTGAATAATTGCTGAACAAATATTGGAGGATTGTGTTTGCAGAGTGATGTAATATCCACTCAACAGGATGTGTCTAAAATCACACCTTTATGTTCAGTTAATTATTCTAAAGATTTACAGCCACCTATTTCATTTGAGGAGTAAAACTGTGCATTTACAAGATAATTACTATCAACTGCAGTGCGGCCAAGTATGTGTAAGCATGCAATCACTTAATGTTGAAGGGCCAATGTGTGTGAGAGGCAAAACCCAAAAAGAAAAAAATATTATTTTATTATTTTCTATGTTTTCATTATTACCTCTGCCAAGGAGGTTATGTTTTCGGGAGAGTTTGTCTGTCTGTCTGTCCGTCCGTCCGTCCGTCTGTGAACAAAATAACTCAAAAAGTAATGGATGGATTTTGATGAAATTTTCAGGAAATGTTCAGCATGGGAAAAGGAAGAACTGATTCGATTTTGGTGTTGATCCAGATTAGCGCCTGGCCGCCATGGCGAAAAATGTGATATCTGTGAATAACTACTGAACTAAAATAGATATCACTAGAAAAGCACTCGGAGAGCGCAGACCTCCGCCAGCACCACAGTTCTCAGTCATGTTGTGATTTTCACCATAAATATTAGGCCTACCTTTATTTCATGTAAATATTTTGATTCCTTGACCATGAAAACATTCCATTAGCAACTAGATTCATCATGATATTTATTTTAATTCAAAAAAATATTTATCCAAAACATGCATACATTCATTTCAAACTTGGTATAATTTGAAAATTAATTTTAACACATGTAAACTTGACAGGTCATACTTGATACAGTGTACCCCACCACTCCATTGGAGAACCTTTGGACCACACAATTTGAAGAGCTTGTGTTTTGCTTAATGCAGATTCATATATTTGATTTACATGACTTCGCAGCAGCAGTTGCTTTTATATGTCAAGTCTCCTTTTTGGGTTTCGCACCGGTTGCACTTGCCAAAGTGAATTACCCTGGTAATTTGCTGCTGTGTTGACACTTCGGCTCTCCTGGACTTAAGGTGGATAAATTCCTAAATAAGCCCTGCACTGATTGGATGCTCACACAGTGTTTTATGTTGAGGGCAGAGGATGGGTTACACGCCATACTTTCAAAACAGTCAGTGACAAGCAGAAAACATGCATGCAGGCAGAGGCTGCACAGCTGTCACATAGAATGTAAAAAAAAGCTGAGCATTGTAAGAAGCATTTTCTTTAAAAAGAGTAATAATACATTCCTCACACCTCTGCTCCCAAAGCCCCTTCAAACAACATTAAAAGCAGAGAAAATTAATTTTGCAGGAATTTAATTACAGTAGAACATCAGATTTGATTGGAAAATTGTCCTTGTCCTCGTATAAATAAAGACAAAAACCAATTATCAACAGAATTCTATGCCTTCGCTGAGGTGGGTGACATTATTCCCTCTTAAGCAAGTAAATGTTCAAACTTTTACAGTCCAGATTGCCTACAAGTTAGCAAACAGCTAACAAGTCCAACCGTGAAAACCTCAGCAACTTTACAGCTATGTTCTGTACCCTCTGCTTTTAATACAAATGCAATGCATGATATCCCTCTAACTCATGCTAAGAACTGAGGTTACTGAGGGCAGAAACTTTTGAACCTGCTCTTTGCTACACATTGATGTTTAACTCCTGGGTCAAGGTGCAGGGCAGACACTGACGCGTGTCTCCTCGTGCAGTTTCATCCTTATTGCCGTGTACACATGCAAGAATGAATCAATCCCCAACTGCCTGACAATGTGTTACTCCACCTGTGAGGAATTTGATTTAGGATTTAGTCAGCTTCATGCTCTAAGGTATGATCCATTTTAAAATTCCAGTCAAGTCTGACTTATATTGTCTTTGTCTAACTCTGAAAAAAAGGCAGTTGGAGCAACAAATAGAATTAATATGATAACTCAAAGAAAAATGTCACAAAATACAATGAAAAAATTACAGTGAAGGACAAGAAGGAAGTATTTGTAGTTGGATGATGAATGCAAATTAACTGAAAAGTGAAGGCTGTCTTCACACCTGATCCTACCAAGATTATTTTCTGGGTGAAAGTGGGAAAGTACTGATTGAGCTAGCAGGAGATATTGAGGGCAAAGTAGAAGCTAAAATCCTGTTTGTTTGTTCATACATGCAACTCGTCAAGGTACAATCAGGAAATTATTTGTTTTGTTGGCATCTGAATATAGTTATAATGAATCAAAGTATTAAAAAACTTTAAGAAACAGCACAAGTACAAAATTAAAAACATATGGGTAACATCCCTGCTGTCATGGAGTTTGAAAAGTTGATGGTTTTTTATTGAACTGCTGCTAATGATCTTTTACAACTATCATGCAGACATTAAATATCAATTTTATTTTCTCCTCCCACTTTCCAGGTGAGTCACATTTGTCACACTTTTGTTATTTCTTTCCACCAGGCTATGACTCTTATGGAGTACCTGATCAAGACAGGATCAGAACGTGTCGCCCAACAGTGCCGAGAGAACATTTACGCAGTCCAGACCCTCAAAGATTTTCAGTACATAGACAGAGACGGCAAAGACCAGGTATGCTAACACACCCATGTCCACAATGCTGTGTAGAAAGTTGAATTGACTTCATGTGTAAGGTCCACTGCAAGGAATGCCTTTGTCAAACATGCAGTTCACAGTTTGTTCAAGGTTATTTCACAAACACGTTCAGACCTATCCTGCAAAACCAGTTTTACATTAATTTGCTTTGTTTATAGATCATACCAACTTAGAAATTACGAATATACTAAAAATGAGATGTTGTTTTTGAATATGCTCTGTTTGTTTTGGTTAACATATAATAATGCTTGTATTTTCAGCTTGTGATTGTGTTTTGATATTTGTGTTTTTAAGGGGGTGAATGTGCGGGAAAAGGCCAAACAGCTGGTGACACTGCTGAAAGATGAAGAGAGACTAAGAGAGGAGAGAATCCATGCCCTTAAAACCAAAGAGAAGATGGCACAGACCTCTAGTGGTGAGATGGCTCCTAAAACAGCCTCTTAAGAGCCTGAATGCAGGGCCCTTGAATTTCAACACCATTGGATGTTGTTCATAGACTTATTCTGCCAGTAAGAGGTCTTAAATTTAAGAGGAAACTTTCAGTGGGAAATGTCTGAATTATTAATGAAATTACGCTTTACCAGTAAGCACTTTTAAAATTTCTTTTTCGTTAATGTGCGTGTGAAGGGGATAAAAAGCCACTTATTGCAGACTTTATGGCAGCAGACAATGTTGGAATGGCGACAGGCGGTGGGATAAATAAAAATTGTTGAGCTTCCCTTTGTGTGAAACCCAGTTCAGACCAAAGATCTGCAACAAAATAAGGCCCCATCCACACAAAGACAAAACGCTTAACAGTTTCCAAAACGATCGTCATAAAGACGAAGGCGTCTCAGAAAATGTGTGCGTCTACATGAATGTACTTGATACGCAGTAAACGCTGTAAAACACATGCCAGACCTCTAGGGCCGCTGTAACGATATGACGGAAACAAGTGGAAACAGATGAAAAAACAGTGGGCATGCGTACTTGCGGCCAAAGTTGTAAACAGAGATTGTGATAAAGTGATCATAAAGTGGTGTAATGTGTCCTTGATAATTGTTTGTTCAACTCGGTGGTGATTGAGAAGAAGGAGAGTTTGCTGCAACAGTGATAGTAGGGTCACTAGCTTCATCAGCACATGTGCTACACCGTACGCCGCCATTGACGTTGCCGCATGTGGCCCATGCGTGTCAATGACGATATGAAACTCTGACGTAAGCGTATCTGAAAAGTTACGGAGAGCCAGTAATCACGGAGCTGCGTATACGGCCTTTCAAAATCTTTCCACTCTGGAATCTGGTTTCAAAAATGATCGTTTACAGGGGTGCTGGTTTGGCGGAGTGGTTATCAACCAGGCACCCCATGTACTTGCTTCTGCCGGTCCAGGTTCGAATCCCGCCTGTGACCAGTTTGCAGAGTGTCTTCCCCTACTCTCTCTCCCCTTTGGCATTACCTGCCATTCAGTTCAAGTCACCAACAGCTGGTATATGAACATTAGACTCATCATATGTTTCTACTAGCATATTAACACTTAAAAGAGTTCAGAGGAGTTTTGTGAAGCAGGATACATTAGGGGTGAGAGAAAAAATCAATTCACATAAGTATCGGGATTTTTTGTTTGAGGATTTTTAAATCAATTTTTTTGTTCAAAAATAGTTGTTTTTCTCCTAATTTTAATGCTTCATTTTAGTCTGTGTTAATAAGCCACTTTTTAAATGCAATCCAGGCATTTGAAGAGAGAGTATAAACAGCTGGTTAAAATATATTGCTGAATAAATAAAAACTGACTCACATGTAATGTGTGTTTTTCCTGATATAGTCTGTAGGCATCATCATTTTTCATCTTTTTCGCTGGTGTTAAAAAAGCTAAAGATTGCAAAAATTGGCAGTATCGTTGAATCGCCATTTAAATCAAATTGACACCTAAAAAATCATGAAAAATCAAATCAGGAGGGAAGTGTATCGTCCCAGCCCTAGGATACGTAGAACATACATAGACAACAGTATGTAGTAACATTTATGGCTCATCTGTTCCATATAAGCATCATGTTATCACCAGCAGTTCAGTGGAAAACTGTTTTGGAACTTAGTGTTTGCTCATGAGAGGAAACAAAATTAGCTCTGTCTTTTTTATTATTATTAATGTGCTGTAAAGGAACAAACAAGGAAAAATTGACACAAGATGGGATATCTTTAACGTCTTTAAAACTTAAGCAGAATGACTTTTGTAGCAGGGCACTCACTAACCCTGCCTTCATTCATATCATAATTAACCTAATGTTAAGTATGAATGGCTTCAGTTACAGTGAACTGAAAGTTTCAGCTCATCATGTCACACTCTTTGGTTTAAGTTTGTCTTAAGCTTCTCATCACTGTTAGATTTTAATGATTGATAAATAACATCAGTTTTATTTTAAAACACCTTGATACCTGTCTCCTCCAGCCTCCTCAGCTCCATCAGCACCCAGCCTGGGGGGCAGCCTGTCAGTGGGCTCTCACTCTGGAGGGGCAGACCCTGAACAGGCCTGGCCTCAGAGCTCCGGAGAGGAAGACCTTCAGCTGCAGCTGGCTTTGGCCATGAGTAAAGAGGAGGCAGAGCAGGTAACACCAAACAGACGGTGTCAAACAGACACAGTCTGATTACTGCTCTCTAAGGCTGCATTCACTTAAAGGTGACCTAAAACTGACTGTCTATGAGAGTGTGGCTTTTACACCACATGGCATCAGATCACCTCGAGTCAACTGTACTTAGTTGTTTTGGTTTTCTGTTAGAGATTTTTATCTGTCAGGGTTTTTGACAGCACCTCTATTGATGTTTTAGGCAAGCTGAGCTGATGCTTAAGCTGAGTTGATATGTAGACACTGTTTACTCTTGAAAAGTCAGAGTATTGCCATAACCCAGCGTAAAAATAGATGCATTTGTCTGCTTCATAATCCTGGATGACTTCCCATATTCTCCTTCTATTGTGAAACTTTGTTGTTTAGCTGCTTTCAGTCATCTCTG
Source organism: Scarus forsteni (assembly GCA_036419115.1). Classification (NCBI taxonomy): domain Eukaryota; kingdom Metazoa; phylum Chordata; class Actinopteri; order Labriformes; family Labridae; genus Scarus; species Scarus forsteni. Next base: position 2,992,873 of record JAZDUH010000111.1, read on the forward strand.
GACCAGAACTTTTCTCCTTACTTGTAACAAGTAGCCACAAACAGAAGGGGTGCTGGCAGCTCTATTTCTTACAAATGATGTCACAGTAGTTTTGAGCAGCCAAGCTATGACACTCTCTCCGATTTTTCAGAGTTACTATCAGGGTATTTACTGTAATGGAAAACAAACCCTGTCCATGTAGAGTGGAGCGGTGTTGAGCAGATACCACAGAAGGAAAAGCATTAAGTGTGATCAATGCATGTCATGTGGACTCTGATCATTCAGGAGTTGTATACAGGCCTTTTTTTAAGTTAAAATGAAACAAACAAGCAAATCAGAAGATCAGAACAAAAACAATCTGAATTGAACATTGTGGCTTTCAGAATGAATGCAGCCTTAGATAAGCATTATTGCACAAAACTTTAACTTGGTTTATTGTCTGAACAGGATGCAACAGATGTCAAGATGCACAGAAGTTTATTTCTTTTTTTTTTTCCCACTTGATACACCTAGCTTTGCTCTCACCATATGACCCCTGACCCCCCTCAGACAAACGCAGACCCTCTGGAGGACGCAGAGCTCCGCTATGCTATCACTCTGAGCAAAGAGTCACAACAAAAGGTCAGGGGCAGAGAGTGTGCCCGGCCGACTGGCTAACCAGTCATCAACTCTCTTTTTTTCTCTCAATTTGAATTCTATAAACAAACACAAGAGCTTGATCAATCAAATAATAATTTTGTCATTTGTAATCCTTTTCAGTGAGCAAATTTGTATCAATTTGTTGAGATGATTCATTTTGCCTCACAGTGGGGCACTCTTGTCATGATTACATCCGTTGAAAATGAAAATTCTATGTTTTCAAATTCAAGGTGTGAATTTTTCAATATGCCTAAAAGTTGGTACACCAAAAGTGACTAACTTTCAGCATTTTGTTGAATTTGCATGATATTTTCAAAACCTTATAATAAGCTAAAATGAACATTGAAGGCATTCCTTGTATGGCTCTACTTTTTTTCCCCTCTTTATTGTCTTTGTTTGCATGCACTGTTCTATGGTGGACCTCATTTGGGCTCTTTTCTTCTCCTGTTACAGTTTTCTGTGTGCTTCTTCATTTCTTTATCTGTTTTCTTTGTGAAAAATGTTTAGCCTGTTGTATACAGTTTCAACAGAGCATTTGGAAGGTATGTACAGGGAAAATCAGTTTAGTCATTTAAAAGTTTAATTTGCTATTTTATGTAATTTTTAAAGAATTGTCCATTCTGATTCTTTTTATGGTAGTCTAAGTTCAAATAAACCTGGAGTTTTTTGCTTCAGATTTCCTGGATGGTGAAGAGAGCTATCTAAGTTAAAAAGAAGTGCCTTACTTTACAGCGTTGTAAAGAACAGTGGCGGGGGCAGCACTTCTGATTAAAGTCTACCAGCAGTTTCCATGAAATAATCACTGTAGCAGCGTGTGTCAACATGTTAAAGAGCCACAGCTGCTTCTACATCTGTCCCCGCCTCTGAAGAGCTGCTGTGGTGAAACCGCAATTAAACCTCAGACTTGTTTTGATCACAGTGAGATTCCTATCCTACCCATGTCAAAACATTCCTTGCCAAAATGGTTCAGATTTATTTTGAACTCTCCTAAAGTTCATTCTCATATACTAAAACTTGCAGTCATGATATCTTGGCCTAATTTTATGGAGGTAATGTACAAACACTTTTCTATTCCCCTCTCTCACTTCTGTATTCAGCCTTCAGTCTGTAAACTTGGCCTTTAGTCGTCACCTGTGTTGTGTGCCCTGAGGTTGTGTGTTTCAGGTCACTAACATCATGGTGTGTTTGTTTGACAGGAGGAGCGACTGCGCAGAGGTGATGACCTGAGACTGCAGATGGCAATTGAAGAGAGCAAGAGGGAAAAGGCAAAGCCTGAGGAGGTGTGTGTTCTTTCAGTGCCTTACTCAGTTGTACTGTAGAAAGTAGATCGTCTTTTTTTCTTAGACTTTCTAACCAGCAGCAGAAACAAATTCACAAAGGTAAGTATGTGTGTGAATACACCAGGTACTTTTTTATCAGCATAGGATTGTACAATCCATGGAAATATCTTGTGTCTACAATTGAGGAAAAGAAATGCAAACAACATAAAATATAATTACACATTTCTGATGATGATCACTATACCAGCATCTACAAACTTGTGGAAATGTGAAAATTACAGAAATGTGAATTGTTTAGCAGATTTGAGAACACACCATAGTTTCTTTTTAATGACAGTAATTGTTGTGTTGAGCTTAAAAACACATTGTCTAATTTGGCCACTGACCCCTTACTTACATCATCAGGACACTATTGTCTTAGACACAGTTACCTTGTGGATGGCACACTGAGATGCATAAAAAGGGATCTTCTCAATAGCAAAAAAGCTTTAAAGCCCTGCTAGCTGTCTCTAGACAGAATCCTTTTTTCATTTACAGTCAATGTGAATTGAGCTATGACTCTATTATCTTGAGTTTCACACACTGACCAAGTACACAGATGACTCGCAGAGCCCCCTCCTCTCATCAGACAGGTTACACTGAATTGTTTACAGCTGTAAACATTTAGCTGGATGCTAAACTTTCCAATGCTAATGAAATAAAAAACAGTGCCTCTCCTCTGAATGTCTAATTTAAGTTCATAAAGCTCAAAGATAGCTCACTGGAATATAAAAAATTGTCCATCCTCTGGTTTCTTAAAATCCCAATTTTATCACCTCTTTGGCTTTTGTCATTTACTTACTTCTCCTGAACACTATAAAGCAACACTTGACAGGAACATAACATTGTTGTAGATGCAGTATATAGGAGCAAAGTTTGAGTGAAGGAAAGCCATGTTACACCTCTGTTGTGGAAAAACAGTTTCTTCAAGACAAAAGACTGAAGCAGTATGTTTGAACATCATTGATACAAATTTTTTAATAGTTTATTATAGGGCTGGGTATTTCCAGCAACCTTATACATATCCGATACTGAGACCATGATGCGATATTTATCCCGATGCATGCAAATTGTGAACATTGACTATGCTTTAAACAAAATTCCTGACAAGTTTTGTTTTTTTATTATAAGAAGAAAAAGAACAAGGATGAGAATCAAATGATTCTGCAACTTAAGAAAATTAAAGTCAGGTCCTCAAAGATGGTAGATCTAAGTTCAAATTTGAAACATTTGCTTCATCATGTTGCTTGGTTTCTACTTTTAACTGTACCGTTGTTAACATTATCCACAGTGTATTTACAACAAGTGCCAAAGCATTGAGGCTGCCTCAATTCTGTAGAATCTGTATCGACCTGCTTATCCCCAAGGAAAGCGTGACAATATTTTGCCTCATTGATAGTTTGACCACAGGTCTTGTTAATTATAATACTCAGTGTCTGGACTAGGTGTTGGTAACTTTGTCTACCTAGAGGACCTATTTCTTTTATTAAGACAAATATGATAACTTATAAAAAAAAGGCAAATAAAGTTTTCCTTTGATTTGATTAAAATGTTTTCAGTTAAGGCTTAAACACAGCTAGAAATATTTCATTAAATTAGACTGACAAAGAAATGAAGCTTTTTTAAGCCAGTGTCTTAAGGAGGTCATGTTTTGCCTTACGTCTGGTTTTTGATGTGTGTTGCTGACCTCTTGGCCAGGTCCTCTTGTAAATGAGATCTTGATCTCAATGAGATTTATCTGGTTAAATAAAGGTTAGAAAAAACATTTTGGTTTGATGACTGCAAGGATATGATCACGATCACTAATGTTAAAAAAACTTGTTTTTATAGAAAGACTACCCCTCATTGTGCTGCATTGTCAGTCTGTCTGAGATGCTTTGTTGGAGCGCTGGTCCCTTTAAGGAATGGACCAGTAGACCCTCTGACTGGTGTACTGGTCTGCTGTGTGGTAATAAGTCAGTTCAGCTGCTTGCCACCATGTTGTCAGCAACTCTGCCTTCATTATAAGGCCAGTGGGCTTGCTGGCACAAGCCAATGGCCTTGAACCTTCAGTGAAACAATGATCGTTCTTCACACTCGTACGTCTGTTTGTGGGGGTGCTGTTAGCACCACAACATGTGGGAGAGGGAAAGGTCAAGGTGCACAGACTTTTGTATTCACAAAGATGCTCTGCGAGTGGAGGGGCCATGTTAAAGTCAGTAAAAAGCATTTGAAACTCAACAAAGCAGATTTGACCTAGTTAATGTAATTAACAAAATAGAAAGAATGACTGTGTATGACTTTTTTCAAATGCCAACTACGTCCAAATACCTGTATGTTGACGTTCTTGCAGAGATTAAACCGTTAACCAGTAATCCTTTGTGCATTGCTGTGTTGGTGCTGGGTTGATGTTTTATTGGCATGTCTGGGTAAATAGCATGGTAAATTAGGGCCACATTTTGTTGAGGGACCTGCAGCCTTTGGGCCTTTGAGAACGTTGCCCACCTCTGATCTTGCCTGAAACTCGTGTTTTCATCATCAGCGCCTCCATCTGCTGTTCCTCTTCTCATTTTGTGAATTTCCTCTGATCACAGCTCTGTAACCTGACTTCAGTGTTGATGGGTCAGAACAATCATTTTCCTGCGGATCGTTTCGGTAAAAACATGGATATGTGACTTCTCTCTCGTTCAGAGTGCTTTGATGGAGTTGAGTGCTGTGGACCCCTGGGGGGCCCCTGCTGCCGCCACTGTGGGCTCTGCTGGCCCCTCGCCTCCACCCACAGTTCCACCCCCAGCGGCGTCAGGTCCCTGGGGAACCACTGCTGCTACGGACCCATGGGGGGTTGCCTCACCCACATCTCCTACAAGCTCTGATCCCTGGGGTGGGGGCGCTCCACCGACTATAGCCCCTCCTCCAGACCCCTGGGGGGAGACGGCCAACAAAGTTAACAATGTGGACCCCTGGGCAAGCACAGGTAAGCAGCCATGGCAGCGATCTCAGGTGGGTGGGAGTGTTCTCATGGCTGGAAGAGGAGCACTGCCCACTCTTTGGGGGAAAGAGAACAGAGAGCTCTACTCTTTCTCACTTCAGTGTTTCATTTCCTGTCTTCAGAAAAGCCCTGTTTCATTTTTCATCTTGTCATCATGTAGTAATGTCCTCTCATTCACTCACATGCTTTCAGTATGTAATGAGGAAAGCTAGCATGCTGGATCCATTGTCCCTCTGTATCTAAATCAGGGATTTTTATCCTCTTGTTTCTACTCAGGACTGTCTGTGGCTGTGTCTCAACCCGAGCTGTCTCCTCCTTTGCCCTTTTGTGCTGATTTAATGTGTGAGGTAGCTTCTCATTATCTCTCCTTTACCTCCACTGAGCTGCAGACATCAAATCTTAAACATGGTGGGCCTCACTGGACCCCTGTACAGAGGTCAAGGAGAGAAGCGTCAGTGTTGAAACCCAGCCCAGCTTCCTGCTCCCGCCTTACCGTGGACTGTACCTGTAAGGTGTTGTGTTAACCCTCCCCTCCCCTTCGTTTCCCTTCCCCTCCCCTCCCCTGTAGCTGTGACCCCCCCCAGTGCCGACCCCTGGGGCCCCCCGGTGCCACCCAGCACTTCCTCCTCGGGGGGGCCGGTAGACCCCTGGGCAGGGGATGGGACTGTCCCTGCCTCTGACCCAATCAGCTCTGACATCTGGAGTGGCACCGCCAAACACACAAACGGCACAGGTACATTCACACTGAAGGAGACATGGACGCACAATCACGGCAATCGTAGTGCACACATAGTCGATTATACCTGGACTGTCATCAGTTTAATATAATGACAATAAGCAGAAGAAGTGCATTACATTTTAAATTAGTGATAATTTTATCCTATTTTTCTTGGTTTAGGCACATGGTCGGCGAGCTAATGTCTAAAAAGCTTTTACACAGTGTGGAACAGACAAAAGCATTCTGCACCTTCTCTTCTCTGACATGAAGCAAACGTTTACAGTTCAGAAGTTCCTCATGTCCTGTCAAATAAAAGCAGGTTTTGACAAACGGCAACGACACGATCAACCACACAGGTTTTTTGGTTTAGTTCAGTTCTGCAAATCATGACCATCGGGGAGTTTTCCGTTTTCAGAGGCAAATTTTACAGGAACACCATAAGACTGCCTGGCAAAAAAATTATTTATTTATTCAATTTCCTGGATAACCTCTTTCTTTAAATTTTAAGTAACAAAACTTGAAACATATTTTCCACAGTTTATTAACCCTGACTAAAAGCTGTGCATCTTTTTATAATAATGGAAAACCAGACAAAATTTAATCCCAAAAACTGTAATTATTAAAGTCTTCTTAAAAAAGTAATAATTGTCTTGATTTAGTACCTAAACACTTAACAATATTGTTGTATTTATGTGTCAGATTAACTAAGCTGTTATTCAACACATCAAAATTTAGATATAGGCTCGATTCATTTATTTAACAGATTACAATTTTAACCAACTGTAGTTTTAAAAAAAGTTCTTAAAGGATAAGCAGTAGTTTTCGTAGCAGTTATTAGCAGTTTTCTGGCTGTGGAGGCATTTATGTAATGAGTCTGTAATAAAATTCTTTATCTAAAGCAATGGAAAGAACATATCATTTGTTACACAATGTGACTGGAGTTTATGCTCCCTGGTAGTTAAATAAAGATGATGCCACATGACCCTTGAGATTCCACATAATAATGAGCCCAAACATTTTGAATTTCAGGTTTTGTAAATGCTAACCTATCTTTGCCCCTGCTGATGCCTCAGATTAGCAGAGCAGTAACGCCTCATATGACGGCTTCTCCTCACAGAGTAGAAGAGTATGAGTAGCACTTGTGGCAGGACTTTCCTCCTCCCTTCCAGCTGACTCATAGGCTCAAATACAGCAGAGAGAACAAGTATATAATGTTTGTCAGTTCAGACATTACTATAATTCACCGTAGTATTAACTATAGATGTCATATTCTATTTAGAAATGTTGCATCTACTTTTAATCCAAACAGGAAGTTAAGTACTCTTCACTTAGGACAGTACAAAGTAAGAGTAAAAGCATCGAAAAGAAGTATCTAAGCTTAGTTTTTAACCAGAGCTTGTATTCTCACAAAGAGAGATTAACTGAACTAGAACGACTGGAAAGTGTAAATGCTGTCACAGTATCTGGGCTTAAGCAGACTGCAGTGACTTATTTTGAACATGCACTACTACATACTTCTTAAGGTTTAACGGTGTGTCAGAGCTCTTTATCACATTACACACTTTGAAGTTGTGTCCGTCCTTTAAAGTCAGCGCAGCACTTATTTAAAAAAAAAAAAACATATTCATATAGTACATTTATTTGCGTTTGATTTCAAGAAACTGGTAGAGAAGCTTAACACTGTAAGGTCAGACTTGAAATGCAAAAAAAAATGTCAAACATGCAGTGAAAACCATATGAAAATAATGAATACAGGGGCTTATCAAGTTTAGAAAAGTTGTTTGACAGCCCTGTGAAACACCGTACACACTGAGTTTCATGTACACAACAGTTGTCTTGTCTCACATTTCATCCTCCTCAAGTATGTGTGGTGATGTCTGTGATGTTTGTTTTATAAAGATAGAACTATTATTGTGTTCTCTGTCTATATTTACATTTGTCTCTCCTCTTTAGGAGACCCAGAGCGGCGAGGGTCCCCAGCACTTGGCTGTGACAGTACAGGCTCACCGGTGCCCTTTGACCTTTCGTCTCTTGGTTCTTCACTTCCTGTTCGTAAGACCCCCGAGTCCTTCCTCGGTCCCAACGCAGCACTAGTGGATCTTGATTCCCTCGTGTCATCTAAACCCAAACCCAAACAGCCGCCTCCACCTTCTATCTCCTCGTCCTCGGCGCACAACCCTTTCTTACAGAACACAGGTGAGCTGCTGCTGTAAACGATCGATGTGTTTTCACTGTGTGTGTTTTATTCATGACTGCTTGATTTAGGTCAGTTTGTCAAAAACAGATTATGCTTTCTGCTGCTACAAAGGGAACTGTATGTATTTACTTGTACCATCAATAAAAAAGGTTTCATATCTGACTTGTTTGTAATATTTTTCGCTGTTATATTTTCATTTATATTTTTCTGTGTCTGCCGTTTTGTCTATAAATGCACAAAAAATATATTTTACAAATCTATAGTCAAGACCTTGGAATTATCTCTGTCCTCAGATTTCCACATCAGCTGGTAGCCCAGAGTTCAACCTAAGATCATCAACCTGCTTTTGAAAGCTGATATGATAAATATTACGTGTTAAAGAAAATAAAAAATCACATTTACTGTATACAGCTCTTATTTACGTCATTTTCAAAATAGAAAGACTAAACAGTAGTTAATTTTAAAGTATTGCTGCGTCTTTTAACTTGTTTGGATTGATATCCAGCCATGAGTGCTGCGAGAGCACGAGCAGAACTCTTTCTGACAGTCTTTGCAGAATTATGAATGAAAATGTGGAAATTGTCTCGTCTCACACTTAAAATCCTTTAAAGAAATTCCTGCTTATGCGTCTGTTTGTGAGATATCTAACTCTCCATGAACATTTCATCAAGATCTGTGGTGAACTTTTTGATTTTCTTTGCCCACAGACAGACAGACAGACAGACATGTTGCCACATATTGACTTTAAACTGTTTCTAACCCTCAGGCTCATCTCCTGCTCCTGGCATGGCCGTCACTCCAGGCAGCACCATCTCTAGTAGGGGCGTTTCTCCAACACCTGCGTCCTCGAACCCCTTTGGTGTGGCTCCACCCATGACCTCCATCTCCCCTCAGCCCTCGTCGCTGGGCCTGAGCGGCCTGCGCTCCAGTCCTGTGCCTCCCAATCCCATGCTGAGCATGGTGCAGCCAGGACTGGGCATGGGGCCGATGGGTGTGGGGATGGGGGCTCCTGGAATGATGGGCATGATGCAGGCCAGTCCCATGGGCCTCCCCTACAGCGGCCTCTCACCGATGGCCCCCCCAGGCACGTCACTGCTGGGGCCCGGAGGCGCAGCACCTCCGCAGCTGATTTTGGGTGGGCCAGCTGGATCGGGAGGAGTGATGGGAGCGGGGGGAGCGGTGGGAGGTGGAGGAACGACGGGAGCGAGCACCAACCCTTTTCTTCTTTGAGGAAGCGTCACCACTACTTTGCTCACCTGTTTTGACCTCCTCTGTCGTACCTGCTGCCCCCCCTCCATCATCCCCTAGCACATTTTGTGTCCAAAAAGAAAAATGTGTACATCTCTATATTTAAAGAAAAAAACAAAAAATCAAAAATTACGTTTATCTTTTCCTTCAGAAGCATTATTTCATTTCATTTCAGAGTAATTCTCTACATTTGGTTCCTTTTATTTCAGTTTGGGTTATTTTGGGGTGGGAAATAGAGATCTATTTATTTTGTTTTAATTCTCTTCTGTTCTGTACGTTCATCATCATGTTGTGTTCTTTTCTTCAGTCCTGTCTGGAGGTGAAGGTAAGTCTGTGAGAGCAGGAGGCTTGTCAGAAGTGTCACTCATCTGTGTTCTAACACGACTGCACTGAGAGACAGATGGAGGGAGAGGGGATTATAGCCACTAACAAACTGAACAGACAAACTGTCGATCCTGCCTCTTCTTTTTTCTCCCTCTGCAATGAAGACACATACTGAATCTCTGAATTTCAACCAGTGCATGAAGGATGATTTTTCATGAACTCCAGACTGAGATACGGACTGAGACACCTGCATCAACATTTCAGGCACAATGTGGTCAAATTTTTTTCACTTTTAATTTAATTTAATGTTAAATGTAATTTATTTTTTTCCAATTATTTGGGAACGAATAAAGAAGAAAACGAATCACTTGATGATGCCATTTAAATCAAATGCTTATTATTTTTTTCTTTCTGATTATTGTAGAAAACTGGGCGGAGTGATGGGGAGAAATGACGGGACGTGTTGCTGAATGTGTGAGAGAGAGACTGAGATGCTCATTTGTGAGAGTACAAGTATGCAAAAGTGCAAATGCCTGTTTCTGTGTAAATGTATCGATATCTGTCTCCATTTTCCCTGTGTCCAATCTTATTTCAGTGACTCAGAAAGAAAGAAAGACAGAAACAAATGACATCAAATATTTTTGTTTTTAAAAATTGTCACTTGTATTAATATGATGTAATGTTGGGATTTCAAATGAGGTATTATAAGGGTCACACATTTCTCTGCCAATCTTTTTCTTTCCAATCACTCATTTCATTGGGGATCTCTGGTGTACAGGTTTCCCAGAGTACCACTGTCCTGTGTTTCATCTCTTTGCCTTCAGGGAGGGAGACATACTGAAGCTTCTCTAAAAAGACAATAAATGAATGACAGAAAAAGAAAACAGGGACTTGACAACATGCTCCATGCTGGTCTTTTAATTTAGTTTGATGAATTTATTGTTATTTTATATCAACAAGAAAAAAAATATCTCTTTTATTGGGTCAGGTTGAATTTTGTGTGGTGATGACTGTGAACATTCACATTTGAAAAGCAAAATGGAAAAAAATCAAAAGGAATTTATGAAATAAAATGAAAACACAGGATGTGTGTTCAGCTTGTTTCATGCTTGCTCTTTGGTGATCAATTTGTGCTTCTTTCCTATAAATGCTTTAAGTACTGCCTAATACAACATGAAGGTATCTGAAGGTCAGTTACTTTGGTATAAACATGTCTATAGTTCAAATACATAAAAACACCCAGCCTATAATCTACAAAAATATTACAGCATATGAATTTGAAATCTTGACGAACAGCACTCAGCTGTATTCAACAAGCTTCTCCCGAGTTTTCTCAAGATGTTCCACAGCTGCAGTGTCGTACAGACGAGTCACATTTCTCTGAAATATTCAGTTTTATTGTTTCTCCTCAGGCGAGCAGAGAATCCCAGTCAAAGTCGTCCTGGATTTCCTCGCTGTTGCTGTGCAGATTCCTCAGGGGAGGACGCGGCCGAGGGGCCATGGACTGAGGCTGCATCCCGGCTGAGACAGAAAGGCACAAATTCAGTTAAAGTGCAGCTGGGATGGAAAAAAAAGCAGCAGTGGTTTAGTTTTTACTAAAAGCTCCCATGGCCCCTGAAGCCTGAGATTAGCTTAGCTTTAGCATCTTTACACAGTGTCCTCCATTGTTCAGTCTCTGTTTAATGAGACTTCCTGAACATGGGAGGAATGGTTTCAGAAACCAGGAACCATTTTTGTTATAATGCTGTCATGAACCAGAGCAGGTTCAGGGGTCATCTAGGATGGAAACTCAACTGCTGCCCATAATCTTTATCTAATGTTGGTAATAAAGCTCCAGTTCAGGATGAAGTAATAATGCAACAGTTGTGTCTGGTTCACAGTGTAACCTTTGACCAATGACAATCAAGGATGTAATTAAGCGGTATGTTGCATATCATCACACAAGAGACGAGAATATATTACTTAAACTTAGATAGTGCATTTTTTTACAGTTCCTTATCAGTGTTATTCATACTGTATAAAGCATGTGTCATACTGACGCAGTAATGAAAACAGAGAGCGCAGACCTCTGCAGCGCCAGTCCTCACCCATATTGTGATTTTTACCATAAATATTTGTCCTACCTTTATTTCATCTAAATATTTAGATTCCTTGACCATGAAAACATATCATTAGCAATTAGATTCATAATATCTATTTTAGTTGAGTAGTTATTAACGAAAATCAAATTTTTCGTCATGGCGGTTTTCTTCTGAATCTAGCTCCAAATTTTTTGAAGATACAACAAATCCGATTGAACACTCCAGATTCCACAGTATCTTGGCTATATTTAGGCGTTTGTTGCAAGTCCATGCCTTTATTTGTTCACTTACTATGACGAAAATTCCAACGATATCTACATTTTTCTTGTTCTGGATCAGAGAATCCAGAATTTTGTCGGGATCCAGATCAGTCTTTAATATTTTGTAGAACCTGCTGAAAACTTGTCCTTCATTATTGTTCCGAATGCCCTGACTATTTTTGGTGGCATAATATGCACAAAATGGTCCTATCTTGCAATGTTAATCCTTTAAAAAAATTCCTGGATCCAGACAGTGATCCAGATCACTCCCAAAATGTAGCAAATTGTTAAATCTGGGCATTTCCTGAAAATTGTATCGAAATCTGTCCATAACTTTTTAAATTTTGTTGCTAACAGACAAAGACAAACGGACACTGGCATTAACATAACCTCCTTGGCGGAGGTAAGAACTGCATAAGGCAGGTAATTTTTTAAACAGCTCTTTTTGTGCGTCTTGGCCTGCCGTCCCCACTGAAACCGATATTTTGGAAAACTCTGGGTGTCCCCGTGTGGAAAGGGAAAACAGCACTTTGAGCCCAATGCGTCACACTCTCCACAGGATGAAGTCACACTATCACTGTCGTTAACGTGTTGCAGTGAGCGTTGCTGAACTGTTGCTGTTTTATGTGTTGATAACTGGACTGTTTGCATGTCATATTCTTTTTTTTAAAAGTTGCGTCTTCACTTGTAATGCTGTTTTAAAACACTGATGATACAAATGCTGTTGATGTTCTGGACAAGACCTGTTTTTTTAGTTTAAGTTTTTTACATGGCTAGAATGTCACCCACCATGGTTTTAAAAACTTCGAAGGTGATTGGACGACTGTGTTTTTTGCCTCACTAACCTGACACCAGATAGACTGCTCAATGGATTCCACTGGTCCATTTGGGAAAGAGCCCATAGAAAGTGTTAAAGAATGTGCAGCACCTTTGGTAAGCATATCCAGCAGATGCTTGGACGAGCTTTCCAACCATAGCTGCTATTATGGACCCAACAGATATTGTAGATGCTCCTGCTGGTATGTAAAGGAATGTGTGCCATTCATAAAACAAACTATCACCAAAAACATGTCAGAAGTGGAGAAAAAAATACCCTTCCTATAGAGAAGTTTATTATGTTGTTGGTTATTCATTTAATAAATGTAAATGGTAAAACTGCAACTGAAGCTGTTAACATCTATGCTAATCTCTATACGTGCAGTCACACCCTACTGTCATTCTGCTTGAAATTCCTGCTTCTTCCCGCTCTAAAGGACACTGACTGGGACGTGCCATTGTGGGGCACTTTCAGTCGTAAATTGGAGCTTGGCAAGATGGATCTGTGAGGTTGTAAGGTTAAGCCATCGCCTCTTTTTCCCAAAAAGACACTGACTAATCCGGTCTTTTTCTAACTTTAAGCAAATTACTTAGTTCAAAAAGCTCTGCAAGAAAACCCAGCTGCTTTACTCTCTTAGAATCTTTCACAAAAACATCACAGAGTTGAAGAATACATCCATACCTGGTGCCACATCTCCAGCTCTCTGTCCTACTTTAAAACTAGTCCTGACAACTAGCACTTTTGGAATTAACTCCTCTAAGAGACATGACATAACTCCAAATAGGGCAAACTAGACAGTTCATTGTGCTGTATCTTGGTTTTAAAAGATAAAGCTATTTGAGAGCAAAAGATGCCAAAATAACATCATAAAGGGGTAAAAAAAAACAAATCCTAATTTTACAAAAATTATATTAAAGGTTTTTGTATACTTCCAAGCTTCAGTTTTGTTCGGGGATCCTTGGAATAAGTGCTTTAAACTTCCAAACAGAAATGAAATAATAAGGGGGTGCATACGCCCCAACACCTCCTCCATATGAGAACATGATATCCGACCCAAGGGTGTAAAACAACATCGGTGTCTCACCTGTTGTGTGTGCAGGGTGCGTGAGCTGAGGTCTTTGCAGTCCTGGACCCTGCAGGGGCCTGCGGGGCGGCTGTGCTCCAATGACAGGATGGAGAGTGGGGCAGTAGGGCAGGGGTGAGGGATGAGTGAGGCTGGCGAGGGTAGGGGGTGGATTAGATGTGAAAGGAGGGACCTGAAGTGAGTGAGGAGTGCCCATAGCCACAGGGGAGTTGTTTCCAGAGTTGATCATTCCCTTCTGAGTGAAGAAACGGTTCAAAGAGTCACAGAGGGAGGTGAAGAGAGCTGGATCCAGGGCCCAATCACAGAGCTCCGCCTGACGCATGCTCTCCAGAAGATCTACAAATTACAAAAAACAAAAACATATTAAATTGTTATTGTAATTCCTTATTAGTTATCTGCTGTTTTACATTTTATTTTCACGAAATGCTTTGCAGTGTTTTGAAATGTTCAGAGCTCCTTGAATGTAGAAATGCATCTGAGTGATCCTGTTTCTGTGGAGGACCTGAAAAGGCCTTGTGGCTCCCCTCTCAGTGCTTCGGAGCTTTGCTGATTTCTGTTTCATGTCTTTATAACAAAAGAAACTGTAGCCCTGTTGACATAACCACCTGATTCAAGGTCTGCAGTCAGAGCCATCTTGCCAAGCTTCAATCTACAGCCATTGTGATCGGCCTAAAGCGGCAAGGCCCAATCAGAGTCCTTTACAACTAGACAACAGCTGAATTTGTTCTACAAAGTGGTTCATGTTCTGTAGTTTAAACCAGCCAGATATATCCATGAAAGGTTCTGCCCTTTCTCAGATACTTTCAATGGACTGTTTTCAAGGTGGATGAGTTAATTATATTAATCTGTCCATCTGATGTGTCAGGTTACAGGTGAAGGCTTGTGCTGCTAAATTTTAGGAGCCATTTATGGTCTAAAAAAATCTCTCACAAGTGAATTATTTGATTTATTACTTTTTTTCACAAGGGTAATTAGGTATATCTGTAACATCTACATGGCTGCTTGAGATTTGTAAATTGATTGGATTTCTGAGTTTTTAATGCAACAGAATTAATGCTAATGATAACAAGCTAATGTTGTGATGGTGCTGTATGCTATTTTGGGGCATTGGTGGCGCAGTTGGACAGTGTGCTTGGCCAGTGATCAGGTTCAAGCCCAGCTCTGGGCAACACATGGCGATGTGTCCTTGGGCAAGACACTTAACCCCAAGTTGCTCCCACTGCTGCATCAGTGGCGTGTAAATGGGCATGAAAGGGTGTGAATGTGTTAGAGATACTGATGGACAACTAACATAGAAACTCAGAACCATCAGTGAATGAATGTGAGTGCGAATGGGTGTGAATGGGTAGGTGTTACCTGTGGTATAAAGCAGCTTTGAGTAGTCAAAGACTAGAAAAGCGCTATATAAGCTCAAGTCCATTTACCATTTACCATTTGTTTTGACATCTGACCTGGTGGCAGCTTGTGTTGTGGATAAAGTATATGAGGTAAACTACTGTGACACATACTGCAGATTTTTTTCTGAATCAGAACAACATCTGGGCATTTTTGGGATATTCCTGATTTTGTAGTTGTGGCATACTCTATAGTACACACTACATTTTAGAAAAATCAGTACGCACGGCCAATGCAGCAGACAACTTCAAACACATCCAATATCTGGTCAGTGTGTTCTTCTAGAGATGGAACTGAGGACATTTAATCTGTAACTATTGTATTTGAACTGTTTTTTAAATACACAATTCAATAATAGTATGTTATTCTTTTTAGTAAAGCCTAATTTGATTTAAATTATAACGACAGAAGGCTTTTTCTTACATATTCGTGTCTGTTTTTCTCAAGTTTTTCTTTGCAAAAATCCCTTTGCTCCGTGGCACAAACCTGGGTGACCAGAGAGGTCAATGTTGGCCCAGTCGAGGTTGCTGGCAATGCGGCAGCTCTCCTTCAGAGAATCTGGATTACTGAACCAGTCAGCTGGCACAGCTACAGGATGAGAGGAGGGACACTTCAGTAAACGCTGGCATATGCTGGTTTTATTTTCTCAACAGACAGACAGACAATAGATAAAACAGTGGATTGATAGGTACTGTAATGACATAAATAAGAATAAGTAAATGTTTATATTTCAAATTTCTCGGGAAATAAAGGAATAATTTAGGGCTTACTATAATGTGGAACACGCTCCACCTCAGGAAGGTGAGCTGGCGGTGGAGGTGCAGCAGCTGGAGCAGGTGGGAGTGGTGCAAGGTGAGGAGAGAGCGGTAGGAGCGTTGGTGTATGCAGAGGTGTAGTGTCATTGTTAAGATTAGTCAGGGGCGTAATCTCAGCTGGAAAAGAGAAATAAAGAAAACTAAATGTTATGCTCCTTATAAACGGTGTTTATTAACTGGTGGGTTCACATTTCAGCATCACAAAATCCCACTTACACTGAGAGCCTCCTCTGTCCCGCATGGTCTTGAAAATGGACTTGAAAGATGCATACAGGTCTGGCAAATTCAGCTCATCAAAAGTAAACCGCAGCAGAGGATCGGCAGACGAGTTCAGGGAGGGGGCAGGAGGGGCAGTGCCGGATGCAAGGCTGACAGATACGGAAGGGTGAGGGGGCCCAGACATGGTGCAGGCAGGAACCACGGTGGAGGTGGGGGTGCAAGAGAAGGGTGGAACGGAAAGTGGCCCAGAGGTAGCAGGAAAGGAGAGAGTGGCTTCAGTGAATGGGGGTGTGGACGGAGGTGCAGCAGAGGCAGATGGGAGGGGGAAAGTGGTGGTGGGTGGGTGAGGAGGTGGGAAAGAGTTGATGGAGGTGATGGGGACAGGTGGTTGGAAAGAGTTGATGCAGGTGATGGGGACAGGTGGTGGGAAAGAGTTGATGGAGGTGATGGGGACAGGTGGTGGGAAAGAGTTGATGGAGGTGATGGGGACAGGTGGTTGGAAAGAGTTGATGGGGGTGATGGGGACAGGTGGTTGGAGTCCAGGAGGAGGAGGAGAAGGATGAGGGACAGGGAGACTGGACACTGGGCTTGGCATGTAGGGTGATGGTTGCTGGAAAAGAGACAAAACAAGAATACAAGTGCAGTCTAATGATAAACAATGATAACAACACAGAGGAAGACCAAGGAGGAAGTGGCTCTACCTTGCAAGGTGGAGGAGAGAGGGAGGCAGGGCAGGGGGAGTGTTGCTGAGCTGCTCCCACGCTCTCTGTGCCCAGAAGATGTGGGTTTGTGATGGAGGTTGGTTGTGGTTGATGAGGTGAGGGTCCTCTCTCTGCCTGTGTCTCCACCTGAGAACAGCACAAATATACTTTCTATCATTTAGGAAACACTCAAACAGTTCTGCTGGACAAGGCTAAGTTATTCTAATTTTTAAAAATGTAAATGATTTTTCTGGTAATTACAACAAAAAAGTCAATATAAATTTAAAAACCTGTAAACTATGACTTGTTTTTCTTCAAGCAATGGTAAATCAATGAGTAAATTATTCCACTATGAAAATAATTACTACCTACAAACAAGCAGAACTGAAATAGAAGTGCTCAGAGAGCACAAACCTCGTTGCTGATGTTGTTTGCCAAGTTCTTATCAAATATTAGGAAATCTGCCCTTCATAATGTTAACAAATCTTAAAAAAGTCCTCAATCTGCATCTGTAATTTGATAAGCACCAAAGAGCTGACCTGATTCTTTCTTTGGCCAACATTCCCTGGAAATTTCATTGAATCTTTTGAAAGCTATTTGACCTAACTAGCTCACAGACTTACAAAAAAACAAACAAAAAAAAACAAGCTTTATTATTTGTTACATTATACATCAAGGCTTGTTAAAACATGTAACTACGACGAGTGCTCAGAAAGCACAAACCTCTGGCAGGGCATTTCTGGCATCATTTCTGGGTTGTTAGAAAAAATGTTGAAAACTGCTCTTTTTTTGTTGTGTTAACAAATCCTTAAAAAAACAAAATCCAGGATCTGCATCTGGTATCGGATCACCACCAAAGTCTGATGACTTTTTCCTTGTGCCATGACCGACATTGCTGCAAAATTTCATAAAAATAAGTTCAAAACCTTTGAAGTTATCTTGACAACCGGCAGACAAATGCTGGCAAAAACATAACCTCCTTAGCAGAACACTATCCTGGGGATTTTTCAGAATAAAATTGAATTTTTTTTTCATCCCTTGTTTCGAGAGCTACTGGGTCCCAATGAAACTCTGAATCAGTCTTACTGATACATATAAAGTTTAATGCAAAAGTCTTTTCCCCCCCTAAGGCCAAGCTATTATTGTAATGGGTTGAACTTGTCTCCAACAATAGGACAAAATTAATGGAGTTCAAAACCACAGTCAAAAGTATTTAATGCAACGGCTTCACATAAGAGCAGCTTTTGAATTTGTTGCTGTCTGGGTCAGAGGATTAACGTGAGGAACCAGAGAATAATTTCTTGTAATTGGTGTTAAATCTTGAAAGATTTTATGTTTTAATGCAGAGAATGACACGTGTCTTTTCAATGTTGTTTTTTCTTTGTTGTAGAAGCAGAAACTGAGATGAAAACGAACTTAATTACTTCATGACAATCCTAATTCTCAGGTTCAGATTCTCCTTAAAAAACCCTGGCGTAAACAGTTGCAGCTCAAAAGTAGTTCTGAGAACAATTCTGAGAAAGGAAATGATGGGGACTTTTTTTCTCAGTAATGTGGCAGTCTTGATCCAGTTACAAGATATGGCACATCCTTTCAAATTCAGTGATTGATCGATAAAAAAGCAGAGAAAGAACAAAAACAACAATACAAATGTCTTCTGAACACTTATGCAACTGGTTTAATTGAATATGTTGTAAGCTCAGCTCTTAAATTATAAAGCTACCTGCTCTGCAGCCTCTTCATATGTTGATAATACAGAAATGACTGTCTAAGGATATAATCACTCATTTACTTACTCTGTGGACCAAACCACATTTAAAGAAACACACCATGCAGTCTCACGCTACACAGTCTGCATTTTTTGTTCAGCTTTCTATTATTCAATGAGAATATTATGACTGCCATCACATATCGATATCTAATATTATGGAAAATCAGAGTTTACTGTCTGACCTCTTAAAGGTATAATTGTATGAATTATGCTGCCCATCAGTCTTGATGGTTTGGGTGCTTAGGGTCTTGTAGTTGGATCCTCATTGTCACTGCATGAAGTATTAATGTAAACAGAGCCTGAATCTATTCAAGGAGGGAACTCAGGGCCATGTGGTAGAGTATGTAACTTAGCAGAGGTGCATTAGAGCATAGGTGAAGTAAGGGGTCTCTTCACTGAGCACCCATACTTTCATTAAAGCTATGGTCTACGATTTGGAAGCTTTGTACATATTAATAACACCGTTTATAAGGCTGTTATGGTCCTATGGTCCTATCTACACAGTATAAAGACCAAAAAGAATGAAAAAAATCCATTCAGTATATCCGCTGAAAAGCTGCATACTAGACAGTCTGGCTGCAGACCACCCTTCTCCATGAGTCCATCAATCCTCGTCTCCCTCACTCACGCAGCACGCAGCATCTTGCCCATGGTCCCGCCTCCCCTCTACCTCCGTGAGCAGCTAGCAGCGTTAGCTACTGAACTATCATGGAGCCGGGAAAGCCTAGCGCCGAACTCCGGAATCCGCCTCCCTCTCCGCGGGCCCAACGGAGCTCTGCCTGCGGTGGAGGCCTGTTAGCGGCTAACGGCTAACGAATAGCCTCAGCCGGCCGTCAGACCTTCAGCATCGGCCGCTTTCGCCCCTGGTTGATCAGGTAATGGCTTTGTTTACTACAGTGTGAGATGTCTGCTGAATAACTCTGGTTAGTTTGTGCCTGTACGGGCTAATAAGTTGTAGGGGAGCAGGTTAGCCTGTTAGCCGCTAATCGTTAGCACTGTAAGCTGAGCTGGGTGAGGACAGGCTGAGAAAGATAAATCCTCCCCACACTCGGCTCCGCTCTGGCGGCGCCAAACCCGCATTGCCGCCGGTCCAGTTGAAATGGCTACTGCTGTGTGTTATAAGGGAGATGTCTGTCGTGTTTGATACTTTCAGTTGAGCTGAGCTGTTTTTGATTGAGTTTGATGCTGATATATTGTGCTAGTCGCTCGTAGCTCAGTCCGAGGGGGCTTATATGAGCCGACACGAGCTGGGGGCGGGATCTTGGAACACGGAGGGGAGAGGTGAGGGAAGGAGGGGCAGGCGGCGGTTTCGAATCGTAGACCACAGCTTTAAGGCTCAACGATATTTGATTTCAAATTCATTAACTGCTTGAAAAACTCGTTTTTATTTTCTCCTGAGCTACAGAAGCTCTTAAGCCTCCTAAAAGGTCTACCCACTACTACAAACAGTTTTACACCTTAAGAGCTCTAAGGCCTACAATGTGTTGTGAATTTCTTTGTCTTTATTCTTTTCTACAGTTAAATGGGGACTTTAAGGATTTTGTTTAAGAAACCACCATGAGTAATTCATCCTGCTTAAAAGTCCTCCTTGCTCTGACAGCTTAAACAAGTATCTGTTTGGTTAAAATACACATTTCAGGGGTGCTGGTTTGGCAGAGTGGTTAGCAACTATGCACATCCCATATTTTTGCTTCTGCTGGTCCAGGTTCAAATCCAGCCTGTGACCAGTTTGCAGAGTATCTTCCCCTACTCTCTCACCCCCTTTCACAAGCCTATCCATTGTTTCTCTCCTATCAATAAAGGCACAAAATGCCCAAAAAATACATTTAAAAAGAAAAAAAAAAGTTCAATGTGAGCTTTTAAGTAATGTATACGCCGGGTATTAAATCTGCCAAGAAAACATGCCCCCTAAAAGTCTAAGGTAATCCTGTTAAGGGTATGTGTCAGACTTGCTGCTGGAATTTGTTTTTCAAAATCTTTATGCCAAACTCAGAGTGAGGCGTAACTTAACAAATCCACAGGATAAGATCTGCAAAGAGATTTATGACCTTGCTAAGTCCATATGGAACTTCAGATTTGACTCGTTAAGTTTCTCACTGACCTGACACACCAGCTGGACCATTTAATGAATTTCACAGGTCTATCTGGGAAAGAGCCCATAGAAAGTGTTTGGGAATGGGCAGGATTGTTTAAAAGCATATCTGGCAAGTGATTGGATGATCATTATGTCAATAACATTCATGAAAGGCCAATCAGATTATGTAGTAGGTGGGTGCCACTGCCACAACATAGAGGACACAATGTGAACCACTCAGCGAAACAAGCTCAAAAAAAAAAAAAAAAAGTCAGAAATGGAGCAAAAATCTTTCTATTGAGAAGTGGTTGATTGGGCTGTTGTTTATCGTCTATCTAGCAATGTCAATTTTGAGCTGTGTGCTTTTCACAGGTGGCCTTCCAAATCGTGTTTTGCAGAGATTTGTTTACTGGAGTTCATCAATGCATTTATATGCCTCAAACTCCATGGCTTCAAACTTATTTTTTTGTATACAGCCACTCTGCTCTCCCAAACTCTCCATAGTGACATCCAGTAGCACACACAAAATCGCCATTGAAAGATGGCCACTTTTGCACGTTATCAATTTCGCATGCAGCAAGCCCACCAATAGCACAATTTTTTAATTTGCACACATAATTTAGTGCTCATTATATGGGATCTTAGTAGATCAAGCCCTAAATCAGGCTGATCATACTTGTTGGTTATTTTACATACTGTTCAGGAGATCAATATGTGGAACATTTACTCTGCAATTCATAAACTAAACTCAGTCTGCTCATTCAACCACTCTTTGCTTAAATCTAATATTGTTCTGTCCTTTTAATCGTTGAGTTTGTTTTAATTGCTTTTTCTAAATTAGTTGTTTTGTCTTCTCTCTATCAATGCCTTTAAAGACCTATCTAGGGATTGGAGCTGCAAAGTAGCTCAGGCTTTACAGGTTGTAGCGCTGAGCAAAAGTTTCTCGCTTTGAACTTGTGCCTCTATATAAAAAAAAAAATTCAAATAACTTTTGTCAACTTTCATTTAGTTTGAAAAGTGAATGAGTGAAATTAAACACCGTACACTCTTGTTCTCCTCTTCCTCTTCTGGATAAGGACGTTTGGGTGCCCTTACATCGGCAGGTCCATCCATCATCCAATAGGAGCCCTAAAAATACAGTTTTCATTTTCAAACTCTGTTAGGAAATCCATTTCATTCACTACAATGTAAAAATCATAAAAGCATGTTTGCCTATTAGTTTGTAAATGTATAGAGATGCACAATGTAATAGGTATGATATTGGAATTAACTGATGTCAGCCTAAAAATGTCAATATTAGCATCAGCTGATTTTGACATTTTTGCTGATATATCACCTAAAGTATTGGCAAAATACAAAAAATGTACCATAAAGCTGCACCTCATCATCGCTGCAGAAGAAAATTTTAGAATACAGAGTTGAATTTTTTAAGAGTTAAGTGTTTTTCTTGTTTTACATCTATTCCATGCACACATTGATTGTCACGTTGACAGAAACAAGTCAGTTTTGATGAAAAATATTTCAATGGGTATCAGTGTAAGTGACCTCAGAAATATCTGCATATCAGATATCAACTAAACAACAATCAATATTATACATCCCTAAAATATTCTATGTTACTCACCTTGCCAGGATCATTCTGTGGCCGAGGAACTTTCCTGAAACATTTATTCAGGGACAGATTGTGCCGTATGGAGTTCTGTGAAGGAGATGGATTCAAAATTCAATCACCAAGAAACAAACGTGCTTCAGTTCAGAGCTTGTCTGGCACGGTTCTTCATCTAAATGAAATCTTACTTTCCATCCTCGGCCAGCTCGACTGTAGTAAGGAAAGGTGTCACTGATCCAGGTGTAGATGTCATTCAGACTCAACTTCCTCTCTGGTGCAGCTGCTATTGCCATGGCGATGAGAGTAGCATAGCTGTGAGGGGGCTTCCCTTTAGAGTTTGAAGGGGAGGGGTCCGGTACAGAGGACAGAAAGTCTCCTCTCTCCCTCCCTCGATCTTTCTTCCTCTCCCTCTCTCCTCCTCCTCCTCCTCTCTCCCTCCCTGAGCGCAGGGTGCTGAATCCCAGCTGAGGCAGCCAGTCTATACTGGTGAGACTGGAGTCCAACTCCGAGGACATTGTCTTCCTGTTTCTCCTGGATCTGAAGGATCAGAGGGGGAAATACACAATCAACATGTCCTTTCACTTTTTGTTTACTTTGAAGAATCACAAGCACAGAGACATGCACTACTGGATCCCCCTCTGCCTGTAATGTTACACTGTCAACAGTTGTGTTCCTGTACCACCAGCGTCAGATGACTACCATTATGTCCACACTTTCACACTTTGTACTCCTGTGGAAAGCTCACACTCACAAACACCCAAACTGCATAAATCTGAGTGTAACGGTGTTCAAACTCAACCTACAGTTCACATTTCTGGGGAATATTAGTGTCTTGCCTACCTCTCCAGCCACTCGAGGCCCAAGGCCTTAAAAAGTGTTAATATTAGATGCTGTCATCAGCTGTGCACATCTGAAGACAAACTGGTGTCCGTCCTTCCCTTCAGATCCTTTTGTTCCGCATGCTGATCCCCTCGAGGCCTCCAGCCATACCTTTCCTTTGAGAAAGTTTGTAGAACTTTGTAGAAATATACACAAAAAACTTACCGAGGAGCTTCCTTTTTCTCTCCCTCCCTCCCTCTCTTTCTTCTTCCCCTCCCTTTTCTGACTACAGCAGAATAACGTCACCCACTCCTCCCCCATGTGACATCACCCTTTACACCCGCCTCTGTGAACTGATCCCACCTCTAAAGCCTGTCACAGCTGGAAGCAGCAGCTTCTGTGGCCTCAAGTTTCACCTTTCACAAACATGAAGGCAAGAAAGAAAAACAGTGCACGTTTTAAAGTAGAGGCAACATTTTTTATTTAAGCACTTCTGAATGTGGGAAATATTCTGTACAGTCCTGTCCACACAGAATGACTGCTGCAGGTCGGCCTACATGGAGCTGAAGAAGGCGAGGAGGCCGGTGTCAGGGGACGGGTGGAGCATGAGCTTTTGGATCTGTCAAATAAAAGTGGATGGAATATGAACAGTGTATGAGAAAACTTTTTATCAACTAGTACATGTATATTAAACATAATTAAAATATTATTTTTTTTTTAAAAAAGCTAAATGACCATGGAGACAGAGAGCTGTATGAGCTGGAGTTACAATGCTCACTTTTTTGAGGTTCTGAAAACATACTGAATAAAAGAAATTAACAGATTTGAGGGGAAATGCTTCTAAATATTAGCTTCCCTTTAACTACAGACTCAGTTGATGGGTAGCCAATACTTTGACTGAGTGTCTTAATAGGTTGGACTTTAATAAAGCTGAGTAAATAGTCTCTTCCACTGGCTGGTATTTAATGCTGAAGAGAAACAAAAACACTGGTTGCCACTGTTTTGAAAAATGTGTTAAAGTCTACCACACATCAACAAATCAGAAACATAAAAATCCCTCTTTGAATGTTGGTTTGGTTCATTGAGTCCCGTCATGTAATCTGATTCAATGCAATAAAATAAAGCTGAAAAATAATATTTTTTATGCCGCACTTTTGTACAATAATGGAGTTTTTCCAATATGAGATATGCCTATAATTTTGGAAATGTATTTTTTGCTTTCAATTTACCAGTCTGCTCGTGTTAGAAACAGATGTAAAACAAGAAAAGCAAAATTTCCGCCTTAAAATGTGAAACTCTTGATTTCCACATGTAAACATGCACTGATGACATGGTCAAACATTATGGTACATATGTGTATTTGACAATTATAGAGCATATATATGGGATAAAACGTGCTTAACTAATTTATTAGACCACAACTCAATGTAAGGTTAGTGCCACAGCTGCCCAAAATTAACAGCATCAATTATTACCAAAATCATTTTAATGTTTCTTTAATAATTAATACGCCAGAATGTTCAAGCTTTTAACCCAAACAATCATTCTAAAGCTTAAATATCATTAATATTATTCACCATGAATTTTCACCTTTAATGTTTACAAAAAAGAAAAAAATCGTAAAGCACATAATCATTCCTTGATTAAGATGTCAGATTTGATCACTTACAGTGCTGAACAGAAAATCAGCTTTAGTGGTTAAATGTTATGCTTGATTAATTTCTGGCTTCATAGAGAAACCCAGTGAGCTGGCTCAAGTTTAGGTATAAAAAAGTTAATTTAAGTTTGAAATTTCTTGTCCCTGTTTGCAATATAGGTTAGGTAACCACAATATTTTTAGTTTTAAACAAGTTTTAAAAAGATTTTCAAAACATATTTTGCTCATTTTTATGACAGGTCGCCTACTGATTTTTGAGACTGTATATGGCCGATATGAATGGCTGATATATTGGCCTTAAATATTGGCAAGAATTTCAATATTGGTCAATACTAATATTAAACTTTTTAGGCCAATATTGGCTAATACTGATTTTATATGATAACATCATGCCTCCCTATATCATATGTTATTACATCTTTTAAGTTTTATGAAAAATACACTTCAATAACCTTGCATGACAGCTGGATTTGCAAGGTCATAGTCAATTGTGGTACTGCACCTGACTTTGTTTTTATGAAACATCATAAACATAACTAAAACAGCAGTGCTTTAGAGAATATCAGCAGTAAGCACCTCCTTAAAATTTGGGTGTTTAGCATCTTGGACCAGCTGCAGCAAAACGGCCTCGGTGGTGGTGAGGAAAGCTCCACTCTGCTTCAGTCGAGACAGAGCAAACAGACGGTCTGTCTGACTGTGGAGGGAGACACAAGGTAAAGATACAAATATAGAGTTTACAGCTTGATATGAGCAAAAATCGTACTTACAATTTACTTTGCTTGATATTGAAGTCATTATTTTAAAACATGACTACTCACTGATTTTACAACATGCAAATGAGATACCTTTGTTGAATTTAAACACCTTTAAAGCTTTAATACTAAGAACACTTGAAAAACAAACAATAAATGAAAAGAAACATACAAATATGACTTAATTTATATCTCTATATACACAGTAATCATAAAGCAAAAATTAAATAGTAGTGGTAATCTACTTATGTGCTCAAAATGTGACAACAAACATTCACTACAGCACAACACAACGAGCTTCACATTGATTGCTCTGAAGCCAAAACTGTAATTGAAATTAAAGCCTAAACAAATGCCGAGCCCAGGTTTATGGACACAATAAAAACAACCAACATATTTAATCAAGAGGTAGCGGCTTTATATCAGGGATACCTTCTTGCTGAGACGGCATCAGCTACAATGTGAACCTCCATCCCTCTCTCCAGCAGGTCGAATGCTGTGCACTGTGGGGAAGTAAGAATCAGAATTTCAGTTTTAGTGCCTTAAGCTTTATTAGCTTTATTTTGATAATTTGAAATAAGAATATAAGCAAGTTTCTGTAGCATTAATCAATCAGCTGGTCGTGGGAGAAATAATAAATACACTATAGTACCACAATAAAAGGCTTGGTGATAGTTTGATTCAAGTTACCAAGTATCTATTTTTTTAATTTATTAATTTATTTCTAACATATAATAATGTTTTTCATTCTACAGAAATAAAATCAAAGTCCACACAATGGTGCTGTTGAGCCAATGCAGGTGAGGACAGTGGAGGTGATGTTCATGGTGCAGGGTAACAGTAAACAAACATGGCAGTACAGGAGAGAGAGGAACACACTCTCAATTTTTAAATGTTGTGTGGACCTTCTTTGAAATTTTAAAGGGGCCTAAGAGATAAACATGACATGCTAGATTTGTAATGAGTTACACATGAGAATAAAATCCTGTGGAGATATGGCGCACCACACTTGGAAAGTGAAAGTTGATGACAGTAAAGCTAATGCTAAGCTAACCCAGCTAATAAACTAGCCAACACTTGACATGCATAGGTTGTCAAAGCTGCTTCCCAGTTCTCGAGATCAGAAAAGAACAATCCAGACACTCCATTATTTACTTTATGTGCAAATACTCAAGACCTAATCGTGTGGAAAACAAGGGCTTTTGTTACATGCTGGTTTGAGCCCAGGTATGTGTCTCTGTCCTGGCTTTATTTAACCGACACAGCAGCACCAAAGCTTTAAAGAGCAGTGAAGCTAAGGTTAAAAACCATAATATATTGCAGGGTTGAGCATCACACCCCACAACATATAATGAAATATTACCAGTTTCAATAAAATCAAATCAGACCTCAACTATCATGGTATTATCGTATCATGGGGTTGCTGACAACACCTACTCCTACTACTTATTGTATAGACGAGTGGTTGAGAGAGGAAAGCAAACAGTTGAACAAAAATGCCAAATAATCCAGTTTCCCTAAAATGCTTCCTATTACAATATTAATATGGCTCTTATTCTACTCTTACAGTTAAACTCCAGACATAACATTGTTATCTTACAGCAATACAAGCATGGGCCTCTATTCCACACAGTATGGCCTGTTTGGGGTTCCCCAGGGCCTCCAGCTCCTTCTGGACATCGTCAATTATCATGGTGAAACAAGTTTTAGCATATGCTTTGAGATCTCCAGCACCAAGCTCTGGTACTGTGGGACCCAAACCTTTAGGGTACTGCTCTGTCACAATGGGGGGAATGCCCAGGATTCGACTGGCCTGTGAAAAAAAGGACAAGAGCGAGCAGATTAGACTAGACTGATTTGAAGAATTAAATTCACTGTATATACTGCACATTTGGGCTGCACAATTAATTACAATGTATTGTTATGGTTGTATGAGATATCTGAAGCATTGTTGTGGGTAGAACAACTGTAAAAACCAGAATTTCTCTTAGGAATTAATAAAGTGCTACTGATCATAAAAGCACAATGGAAAATGAGTGAACAACTGGGATTTCTGTAAATATCCACTGCCTTCTCACTAAACATTTATACATCTTGCACCACCATACATCTCTCTCACCATATGAATGCCATCTAATAAAGTTAAGACTAGTAGCAGCTACCTGTATAGTAACTACTCCAGTCAATGAAGCTTAGATTGAGGGCTAACAGGATAACTTAAAAAAGTTACGAGCGGAATTGGTTTAAATTTGCATGGTGTTGCTCATGGCACAAGGAAGACATTATTTGATTTTGGTGGTGATCCAGGACTTTTTTTTTTTTAAGAATTTGCTTACATTGCGCGATAGGGCAGTTTTACACATTTTTTGAAAATAACTCATAAGTTCTCAATGGATTTTGATGCCATTTTCAGGGAATGTTGTCATGGCACAAGGGGCAAGAGATTCAATTTTGGCGGACATCTGAATCAGGATGTGAGTCCAGGAATATTTTTAAGGTTTTCCAAACCGTGCAAGATAGGGTATTTTTATAAATTTTTGACAATAACTTACTCAACTACATTGCAAATGGCTTCCTGGAGGCTTGGATTCTCTTGGCACTTCTACTTATTGTATATTTCAGTGGCAAAATCTGATCTATCCTTCTGAAATCCTGAAGGAACATGTTGCAAACAACCACAGCTAAACCCAGATCCCTTTGCAGTATCAAACATGACAGAGGCATCGCGAATAAATATGTATCCACTTGGATGTGTTATTTGCTACAGAAAGTAAAAAAAACAATTGTATTGTGCAGGTCATTTTTTTGTTATCGTATGGTGCAATTATAAGATGCTATTTCAAGATTAACATGTATTTACCTTTGCCTAATCCTATGATTTTTAGATCACAAATTACCATATATTGAAAGAAGAGAAAATACTGTAATATCACCCTTTTCCTGTACCATTTATTCTAATATACAACAGTTGGACTGGTATGAGAAAATAGTGCAATAGAAAGCTTATTTTTTTTTGACCTGGAGCAGTCTGGCAGCATTGCTGACAATGTTGGTGAACTGGAAGATGTTGGGTCTGAACTTCTCCTGCATGTCGCACAGGAGGAGCACTGCATCCTTGGAGGAGAGTCTGCCGAGGCTTGCCACTGCAAAGAGCAGAGTTACAATGAAACAGTGATGACCAGTACAACGCATTAGTAGTAAGGACTTTACAATGTACAGGGCGAGAAAACAAAACAAACTCAAACTTTTTCAGCTTTGGGAGATTTGTGCTCGTGGTGGTTTCCATTCCTTCATACTGTTGCCTTGTTATGATAGAAATATGACCTAATATGTGGCTAAGGCATATTAGTGTCTCAATAGTCAGAGATTATGAAGGTAACTTACTGTCTGTGCGTGAATGGTCCGGTCAAGAGCAGGAGTCCAAGGTGACAGGTGCTCAACAAGTCTGTGGAAAGTTCAGCTGTCCGGTTAAACAATGACTTTCTATGTGACGCCTCCTGTATGATTGTAAACCAACAGAAAGAGTCACCTTTAACCCATTTATTAAGCAATAATTAATTACAGATTAATCAAATAATGCAACAAACATCCTCAAACGTTATGAGATTGATACGCCACAAAAAACAAAGTGCACATACACATCAAGCCAAGAAACAACTAACCCAGCATTGAGCAAAGAAGTCACAAGTTCTGCAGCCTTTCCTTGCTAAACACTACAGCTCTCCGGAAACGAGTTGACCAATAGAATTGCGTGATTTTGATTGACGTTTATCTTAGCCAATAGAAGCCGCTGTTTTTACGCGAATCAGTCTGCTTCCTTTTGTGGGAAGAACCAAATACTAGCCAAAGTGGTCACCTGAACATGTCTGACACAGCGGAGTCGCCGACTGAAGCACCAAAAGAGGAATCACAGCCACCATCGGACGACTCGACGACGAATGAGGAGAAGAAAAAAAGTGAGCCTCAAAAAGTTTCTCAAATTTACTCGGATATTTGATTTCTTCAAGATGTTTAGTGGGAATGTTGCTAGTCCAGCGGGGAAGCTAGTTCCGGGTGCATGATATATAAGCCGATTGATAGATGTGCTGGCCAATAGGAATCGAGTTTTGTTCTTCTTTAGCCAATGAGCACTCGGCATAGAAAGAATGCTGTGCTGGTGGAAGCGGCTAAAGCTAATGCTTGTTTATAAAATGGCAACACCTTTTGGCATATGTTTCACAAGTTTCCAAATGGAGATCCTTTTTTTTCATTGTCATCAGAATTAATCTAGGCGTAAGCTTAAGCACCTACACATCTACATATTCATACTTCTACTGATGAGCTTAAAGTATATAAAAAGTGTAAAAACAATCAGTTTCCAGGTCAAATTAAGCTTGCTGTTCACAATAGGTTTATTGTTATTGTTAATGGCGTCCTGTTACAGCACGGGTATATATGTATTAATGTATACGTATCAGTTATTTATGTGATTTTTACGATTATTTGAATATACAGTTACTGATGTGCTTTTCCATTGTACACACACCACAACCAGAGGTGCAACAAGAAAACAATGAAACGAAAAAGACATCTACAAAACCCAAAACCAGTGAAGTTGGCACGTTGTGTAAATCTTAAATAAAAACAGAATACAATGATTTGCAAATCCTTTTCAACTTATATCCAATTGAATACACTGCAAAGACAAGATACTCAACGTTCAAACTGAGAAACTTTATTTTCTTTTGCAAATAATCATCAACTTAGAATTTAATGGCAGCAACATGTTGCAAAAAAGTTGGCACAGGGGCATTTTTACCACTGTGTTTCATCAACTTTCCTTTTAACAACACTCAGTAAACGTTTGGGAACTGACGAGACCAATTTTTGAAGCTTTTCAGGTGGAATTTTTTCCCATTCTTGCTTGATGTACAGCTTAAGTTGTTCAACAGTCCGGGGTCTCCATTGTTGTATTTTACGCTTCATAATGCGCCACACATTTTCAATGGGGGACAGGTCTGGACTCCAGGCAGGCCAGTCTAGTACCTGCACTCTTTTACTACGAAGCCACGCTGTTCTAACACGTGCAGAATGTGGCTTGGCATTGTCTTGCTGAAATAAGCAGGGGCGTCCATGAAAAAGACGTTGCTTGGATGGCAACATATGTTGCTCCAAAACCTGTATGTCCCTTTCAGCATTAATGGTGCCTTCACAGATGTGTAAGTTACCCATGCCTCGGGCACTAATACACCCCCATACCATCACAGATGCTGGCTTTTGAACTTTGTGCCTATAACAGTCCGGCTGGTTCTTTTCCTCTTTGGTCCGGAGGACACGACGACCACAGTTTCCAAAAACAGTTTGAAATGTGGACTCGTCAGACCACAGAACACTTTTCCACTTTGCATCAGTCCATCTTAGATGAGCTCGGGCCCAGCGAAGCCGACGGCGTTTCTAGGTGTTGTTGATAAATGGCTTTGGCTTTGCATAGTAGAGTTTTAACTTGCACTTACAGATGTAGACGAACTGTAGTTACTGACAGTGGTTTTCTGAAGTGTTCCTGAGCCCATATGGAGATATCCTTTACACAGTGATGCCGGTTTTTGATGCAGTACCGCCTGAGGGATCGAAGATCACAGGCATTTAATGTTGGTTTTCTCCAGATTCTCTGAACCTTTTGATGATATTACGGACTGTAGATGATGATGAAATCCCTAAATTCCTTGCAATAGCTGGTTGAGAAATGTTGTTCTTAAACTGTTGGACAATTTGCTCACTCATTTGTTCACAAAGTGGTGACCCTCGCCCCATCCTTGTTTGTGAATGACTGAGCATTTCAGGGAAGCTGCTTTTATACCCAATCATGGCACCCACCTGTTCCCAATGAGCCTGTTCACCTGTGGGATGTTCCAAATAAGTGTTTGATGAGCATTCTTCAACTTTCTCAGTCTTTTTTGCCACTTGTGCCAGCTTTTTTGAAACATGTTGCAGGCATCAAATTCCAAATGAGCTAATATTTGCAAAAAACAACAAAGTTTACCAGTTTGAACGTTGAGTATCTTGTCTTTGCTGTGTATTCAATTGAATATAGGTTGAAAGGGATTTGCAAATCATTGTATTGTGTTTTTATTTACGATTTACACAACGTGCCAACTTCACTGGTTTGGGGTTTTGTACTTATATACAACTTAAAACATTTTTCCGTGTGTACACAGATATATAGATTGGAAAACTCATTGTTTACTAAGTGTCCTGTGTTCTCCCAGCTTCTTTGACTTTCGGCCCATTTAAAGATTGGACGTAGTGCATTGACTCTATTGAAAATGTATTCTTGGGAGTTTTCCTGTCATTTACATTTGTAAAGAGTGTGAACATAACAACCTTAATAAATTAAATATGAACACTTGTACATTGATTGTTCCTTTCCTTTTAAAGAAAAAACAGAACATCTTATTTGTTAACTAGATTTCAAACTGTTCAAAAAATGCTCAACATCCTATCAAGATAAATGCATCATGAAACACTCAAAAACAAAAAGTGAAAAAAAGAGATCAAATTAGAAACAAAGTTTAGATTTCTCTTAAGGGTGGAAGCAAAGTGATCTTGAATAGCTGCAAATATTGTGCTTATCATGATTTGCATGGTTCTGATATTCATTAAATGATTAGTTAAATAATTAACAGAGTTAATGCACATTCAGTGATAAAAGGTCAGTTCATCACCATATTGTTGTTTGTGTGTTTTGATAGCCCATGTCCTGTAAAGCTGCGTTTGCTGCTGACAGTGTGATGGTGTTAGTAGTGCTTGTGTCAGCTGGGGACTTCCATGCAAATAACTGCTGTTGTTGTACTTCAAACAGAAGTTTAAGATTTTGCTGACACATTCCGCCAAAAATGTCAGCAGCTCAATCCAATTTTAAGATACAGGACACTGTTATATTTTGTATTTTTCTTATTGCATCCCTCTGAAATGTCATAACAATAGACTGTTGACACTTTTCTTGATTGTTTCAGCTAACCTTAGACTTTAAATTTTCTTTCATCTGCAGTTGATGTGTTACTGAAGGCAGTTGGAGACACTCCTATAATGAAGACAAAGAAGTGGGCAGTGGACAGGGGGAGGACGGTACAGTC
Organism: Scarus forsteni; assembly: GCA_036419115.1. Classification (NCBI taxonomy): domain Eukaryota; kingdom Metazoa; phylum Chordata; class Actinopteri; order Labriformes; family Labridae; genus Scarus; species Scarus forsteni. The sequence goes on from JAZDUH010000111.1 coordinate 3,025,431, forward strand.
CCTGTCTCAGTTCATCTCTCGCTTCCTCAAACTTGATGCTAGTGAACAACTGGTATGGATTTTTATTCTAACTAGCCTTGTTAAAAGGCACAGAAAATTTGTTTTAACCGTTGTTTGTAACATGGCTACATTTCTCTCTCTTTTTTTTAGTTTATTTATGTAAACCAGTCTTTTGCCCCGTCGCCAGATCAAGATGTAGGGGTCCTGTTTGATGTGAGTACATATAAATCCTGCACTTAAGTCCAGTGACTACTTAACATTTACACTTTTACTTCACACTTAACTCCATTTTGACTGGACATTAAGTTGTCCAGCAAGTTAACTTGGTGGGCATTCAGGCTAAATGAATATAAAAGAACAAGTGGTGAAATTCAACTCACATGTTCATCCTTAATTATCTACTGCTGTGTCGTGGAATTTTCTAACAAGGCTTTAAATGTCAGTTTTATCCGTGAGTCATTTCATTTATGGTGCTTTAACTATCATTTGCAACAGAAGCACTTTATGGGCTTACAATAATAATAATCTTTCATATTTTAGTCCAGTCTCAGTCGTTTTTCTGTTTGTGAGGCTTCCTGAGGCTTCAGGACTCACCTGACTGACTCAGTGATATTTTTGTTCAGTATAAATGATACTTTAGTTACTTTAGTGGCTGAAAATACTTCTCAGCAGACACTATTGGCTAAAATGCATTATAGTCTATTGACAACAGCAGAACTGAGTGACGTTGTGTTAGTCACGTGTCTGCAAATGGTCAACAGTGTGCTTCACACCAGTGGTTCTCACTTGTGTACCTTGAGGCAAAACTAGGCAGACCTTGTTAATTTGTAGAAGTGTAAGGTATAATTACAACTGAATAAGAATGGATGGTCAATATTGTAATTTTATTCTGAATATGAATGTTGGATTATCCCTTTAATAAATATCAGTTGCTTTTTAGATTATAAACTGTCACTTTTGTTTACAGCCATCTTTAAAAAGGACACGCAACACACACTATGGCTGTGTCCGAAATGGCATACTAACGTACTACATACTACATACCCAATGAGTATATACTGTATACTACACACTATTAGTATGATTAGAATGCCAACCGTTCACACTGTAGTATACTACTAAGTTTCCCATGATGCATTTCAAACCTCCGACGACAAAAATCAGAAGCACACCAGGCTATCAAATATCTTTGTTGATTCACCACATTTGAAAGTTCAGAGAGCGTTTTAGGAGAGAAAGTCACCACGTAGAATACCGAAATGTGGCCATTTGAGCCATAAAACGCACGGATACAAATTTCATTTCGGCATTTCTTTATACGCGCCATTATGCTGTCGAAGAAACTTCCGGTCGGCTTCAAAACAAGAGCCCAATTACAAAAGCGTTAAAGAACTAAAAGGAGATAATAAAAGATGCATTTATTTTGAAAACAGGAAGTTTGCTAGTGACTGATTTTTAGCTGAATGTCGGGCGGTTCGGTCGGTCATAATGTATGGCGCAATGCATTATGGGGCGTTTGAGTGTGACTAGTATGCCCACCTCGCATACTCAGATTTTTTTCCGATATAGTATACATCCGGGTATTTCTCGCACACTCCATCTTTTCATACTATCTAATGTGAACGCACTACATACTCATTTTGACGTCACACTTAGTATGAGTTGTACGTTAGTATGCCATTTCGGACACAGCCTATAACTTGCCTTTTTTCAGTTAATAAGCAAAAAGTGTCAAAAATAATAACAGAGAAGAATTACTTCACAAATGAAAGCATAATATACAGAAGCTATTTGAAAATAAAAGTACATGCCATTCAGCCGAAAACAGGAAAGAAGTGGTTTGTTTCACTTTTGTTGTCAGTAAGTCATCAAGTCATTCCAGGGTACATAAGCTTTGGAATCTGACACTTGATTCCAGCAAACCCTTGTGAAGACTGTAAGTATTTAGGGATCAAGGCTGCAGAATATACTTATTAACTTTTATTTTAAGGAGTGTGACTTTTTTGTTTGGACTTAATGACACAACGAAGAGTGCAGGTAAGACAGATCTGGAAGATTAAAAGGCCGAAAGACTTTGTGCAACAACACTTGACTCCTATACAGTAAAGTGGGACAGGGGTAAGGGGTGACCATAGAGGGAATGGAGTAGAGGGGGGTTGTTGAACTTAAACACATAAAGATAATACGATAATGCCGCTTGGAGGTCTTTTGTGTCAAACATTAACTTGAAATGGATACATGCTTCACACTAATGTCACTGTTACATGTGACATTTCAGTGTAGCTTGTATGTTGTAAAAAAAGCATTTTCTAATTCCTACACAGGGCAACTAATATACTTTACTTTCAATTAGTAAATCAGTCTTTTTGTATATACATATTTAGTGAGTAATACACCTTTTTGTACTATTTAATAAGGCTTTAGCAGAAACAAACAGAATCAGAAGATACTGTCGTATGTTAAAGAGGCCGTCTCACAAAGATAGTTTGAGAACCACAGAGGTGAGGATTTGGTCAACTTCTGTCTCCAAACTTTATCTGGTTGAACTTATTATTTATTTTTTGAACACAATAAAAGTTGATTGTGGCTGGGTCATAAAGGAAATTTCAACCAAAATTACAAAGATAAGTGAATCTGGATAACCCTGCATTTGGAGAAAAGGGTGTACTAGTGGATTTACCTCCTGTTAGAATTAGTTGTGACAATAAATTCATTTATTTAAAAATAATGGTTTGAAATTACACTCTGGACATAGAAGCTGTAGAAATATACCTGAGCAGCCCTTCTCAATATTGTCTCTGCTGTTGTTGGCAAAAAAGGGTTGAAACTGGAACAGAAAAAAAACAAACATCTGCTTTAATTTGTGGCAATAGCATGTAAATATGAGTTTGTTAGGTGGCCCTTATCAGATGTTTTTTTTTTTCATTTTCTCTTAAGATGGTTGGATCTTTAAAAATAACAGACACCAAAATATTAGGAACATATGAGCACATATTTGATGTTTGTCATTATTCAGTATGCAGATATTTTCATTTCCGCCAATATCTATAACTGTACTGATGTTTTTTTTGTCAAGAGCACAAAACCTTGATAAACTGAAACTGACCTGCTCCTTCATGGTAATATTCTATATGTTTAAAAAATGAGTGGGCATTCACAGATGATGCAAACCATTATAGTCCATTTGTACATTCTGCCAATATTATCCAATATATTGGATATATATGGCCAACATGTAGGGCCAAAATATTTGCTATTAATGTCAGCAAAGAGGTCTTATGTGCTGATACTGATCATCAGCATCAGCAACTATTGTTTTGATAATATTCATCTTGCAATCGTACATGAACATAAACTTAACCAGGCCAAAGCCACTGATGACAACAAAGATTTTTCTTTTCAAATTCACTGTTACCCTACAGTTGAATATTGCTATTATCATAATTATGAGGAATATTAAAATTATTGGTATTCTTAAAGAATTTCAAGTTAAACTTTATTTTAAAAGACAATGTTTAGTTTATACCACATTTAGCTCACAAGCCAATTCTCATCTTCAGCCTGGGCAAATAAATTGTAGCTAAAGAATTATTCTTGTTCTTCTTATTGTTTTTTTAGTAAATTGAAAAGATTTTATGAAAGTGCTTCTAATCAGTAGCAAATCCTATACCAGTGGCCTTGGCACGGTTAAGTTGGGGAACCCTCTGTCCCAGATGTCCTGGTTGTCAGCACCCTGAGGTGACTGTCCTGAGGAGCGTTGCCCACCAGAGGGTGCAATAAGAGCAAAACTGCATTTTTTTCATTTGGCAAAGTCCTTAGTCACTGATTAAAGGCTTAATGAGTGACAGCAAAGACCTCATAGTCCAGGATTCCCATCTGATCTTTTGACTTTCTCACAGCTGTTAATTAAATTAATCAGAATTTCTCTCTCTCTGTCTTTTTTCAGTGTTTTGGCAGCGATGGCAAACTTGTTCTACATTACTGTAAATCTCAAGCCTGGGGTTAAACTGCTTTCTTCTTTTACTCCATTTTGGACTGTCCTGTTTGTCTTACAATTGTTCTCCAAACGTGCACATAATGTTTGTTTTCTTTACACATTTTAAGTTTTGTTTTTTTTCTGTACATATATAGTGTAAATAAAATGTTGTGACTATCCAAAGGCCACTGTAGTGTCTTTCAAGGCGTCACATTTGGCACCCAAAATATAAACAATTAACTTAGTGGGCACAGGATTTGGCTTTAGGCGGTGTGGGTGCAAAGCCAAATCCTTGGTAGAGGAAGGGGGATTTAAATTTGGTTCAACATTTTCAGCATGTTTATCCCTCTAAGTGTAATAATTCACAAACTAATAATGTTGAAGTTAGCTAGGGGAGGAGCAGAGGCTGATAATAAATGAGGAGTTTTGTTTCAGGGGACTTTGAGAGGGAACACCTTTAAAAAGCTTCAGACACAGTAGGAGAGGAGGGAACGCAGGAACAGATGGACTTAGAGGGATTACACGATTCAGGATGGGTTTGTGACATAAATTCCCAAGAAAGACACAAAACAGAGTAGAGAGTGGTGTGGAGACGGGACAGCCAGCCGCTCCGACGCTCCAGTGTCTCAGATGAAGTGGATGTGGGGACAAATGAGGGAGCACGGCTGTGGAGGTGAGGGTCACTGACACTCATCCTGGAGGAGGAGGTGCACTGCTGACAGAGACAGAGCGGAAACATGAGGAGCACAGTGGAGTGATACGGAGAGTCGAGATGGAGCAACTAAAATCAAGTTCTTAAGGAGCTTTTTGATTTAGGGCTCTTGAAGAAGGCAGAGATAACCGGGGATTGAAGGTTTAGAGGACTGCTGGAGGAGGAAAGTGCCGTTCCACTGTCGCAGCTTCCTCCTGTTTGACCTGAAAGACGCCTGACTAAGGGACAAGGAAAAAACTCAAGCAGGTAACTTTCTATTCAGCATTTTAAAGCAAGATATTTCCTTCAACAGATAATACATAAAAAATATTTCAATCAGAATTCTCAGGAAAATGGCAACCTTTTTTCTGGACCTCCAGCAACAGGTATTTATTTGTCCTTTTTGATTAAAAAAAAAGACCATATGGAGAGTTTGGGAACTATGGAAACAGATATACAGAGATTTACCTTTTTGTGTTCATCAGGTCATCTTTTCACTAAACTTCATGACAATGATCATATTCATTAAAAAATAATCTCATTATCAGATCCAAACATTATCTTGATTTAAAAAAATCATATAGTCCTGATAAAAGTGCAAATGAAATACATACTAAAATTTAATGAAGCGAAACATTTCAAGAAGTCTTTTCTCTACATCCTGAATCAACGTTCTCTCAGAGAGTGTACATGAGACAAAAACACGTAATCTTTTTTAGTTTAAAATATTCCCTGCAAAAAGAAAGAAAAAGGATGAAAATGTGTCTGGATTTTGATTTATTTGACAGGGGAAAAGGAACTTAGCACTGTTTCATTAAAGTAAAACATAACTCTTGTAGTTATTGATCAATTAGTCATCCATCATGCTTCTTAGGTTTGTTAGGGGTCAGCTAACAAGCGACAGTCATCTTCGACTCTCCTTTCCCTGAATATAGCTCTCACGAACCCTAAAAGGCCCCATAAATGGGCCTCAAATTGGCTTTAGCCCTCCAGTGTTCATGATCACTGACCCAAAGTTAAGTTCTACCCAGCTGTGTCATTTGTGGGTTTTTGCAAGATTTCATCGCCTATTGGTGGACATTTAGATTTCCAGTGCAAGTGAGCAAGTGAATGTACTGACTATTTGTTTATTGTCTTTGACATACTCCTTTCTGTCATTTATGCCTTTGGCAAAAATAAACAGCCTGATTTAGATTGAAAGGAGCTTCAAACAGTTAACAGTAAAAAAAAATGTATATCTAATTCTAGGTGTTAAATTTTAAAGAAAGATAATATTGTTTGAATTTTAAATGGACCATTTCTGTGTTTACTCTTGGAGAGCCCCTCCATGACCTTGGACCCTCAAAAAAATGTATCTTTTATTCCCCGTCATGGAGAGCATTGCCAATAGAAGCTGGAATCAAACTTTTTTATTTGTATAGTGTAATTTCAAAACAAATGTCACCCCAAGGCACTGTACAAAAGCAGCAGGTCGAGATCACACTCTTTTATATTATTTGCAAAGATCTCATTTAAATCAGTAGCATTTAAAACCATTACGTTAAATTACGTTAGCAAGAACAAAATGTTTTCTAAAGAAAGAAAATCTCAAGCACAACCAGACTCATGTTGAGCAGCCAGCTGGGACTGAGTTGGCAGTGTGAGGGGGAGAGAAAATGCAGAAGCGAGAGGCACATTGACATAAAAATCCAGAGTAACAACATCAACCACCATGAATCAGACTGCAGCTGTTCTGACAGCAATAATGAAAGAGTATGTGTGGTATCAGCAGCAGCAATTATGTATGACTACTGTGGAGCAACCTACTAAAAAACTACTAAATTATCCAGTATTTATTTATCATGAAATAACTTTACAAGAGATACATAATATTATCTGAACAATGCTGGTATCAGCAGATAATTGCCTAAAAAGGTGATGAGCAGTATTGGCAAATGTGAACATTTTTACTGGTATTTGCTGCCAATGTTTTACAAATTTGTCATAGATATCCCATATACAGTCTGTAATATTGGTAGATGTTGGCAATGTACAATAATGTTAATAATAATTATCATCCCTGAATAGCCACTCTTATAAATCAAACTATAATTTATTTAAAAATAAGATGCTTTTCTTGCTTCACATCTGTTTCTAAAACAAGTAGTCATCATGAGAGGATCTAGTCAACTTCAGTCAGGAGAAGGTCTTGTGCTCTTGAAGAGAAACAGCAGCATAAATATCAGAAACACAATATTGAGATTGGAAAAAATTAGCATCCCTGAACTTTACCAATGACTTAGTTTTAAAAGTAACCTATTACTTTACAAGGAAGTTGCCTCTTACTTCTTGAAATATCTGATCAACAACAGGTTTAAAGCTTAGTTTGAACCAGAAAACACTCTTGTTTGGATCTTTTTATTGACTTACGCTCAAAATAACAGTAATAAATGAGTTGACAGAAGTACAGCTGTCGTTTTTCATGCTGTGTTTAATTTTAGCTACAGTTTTTATTGACAGTAATACCTATCTATTCAGTTCTTTATCAATTCCCTTCCTTTATATTCTTATAAGGAAAAAATGGCAGATTTTCAGTGTCAACAACATTAGGCATATGGTACCTCTGATATATCAGGGATGTGCTGCGATGACAAATATGACTGACAGTGTGATGTATGTCTTCATCTGTGCTGAAAATCACAGACAGACTTGGGATGTTGTGCAGCCAGTGTCATTTTTGTGTAAAATTAAGCCACACCGTTTTAAACTTCTGTCTACCATGATTGATTCATCTTTGTGGAAGGAAATGATAAGGAAATTGTTAAGCAAAATCTCTTTTGTTATCGACTCCTTAAGCGACTTATTAATTCCCAACTGGACCCTGTTGCAGGTTCTCATCCCTAATTAATACAAAAGTCCACAAAAATGTACATAGTAACTGCGGTTTTCTTTGATTTAATCACTAATTCACTAATTATTTTAAAAAGTATTTAAAAAATATTAAATATAATTATTATTGTTAAATTTTAGTATATTACAAATAGCTGAATAAACAGCATCATTAACTCACTGGACACTTCCTTAGGTACAACTTGGTAGTATCTGGTCGGACTCTTTTTGCCTTCTGAGTGGCCTTGGTTTTGTCTTCATCACAGATATCTCTTGTTCCGCCACATCCCAAAGGTGCTCTATTGGATTGAGATCTGGTAACTGTGGAGACCAAAAGAGTACAGTGATCAGAGAATCTGAGCTTTGTGATGTTACGTGTTATCCTACTGAAAGTAGCCATCAGAAGATGTGGACAGCGTGGTCATAGAAGGATACACATGGTCAGCAACAGTACTTTGGTAGGCTGTGGAAATGCTCAGCTGGTACTCAGGGGTCCAAATTTGACCGATACTATAGTGATAAAGCAGGATGGATCCATGCGTTCATGTTGTGTACACCAAATTCTGAGTCGTACTATCTTAATGTCCTGGAGGAAATAGAGACTCGTCAGTTCAGCTGCCATGTGATTGGCTGATTAGCTATATGATACAATAGTATCTGAACAGGCGCACCTGACCTGGCAGGTGAGTGTATATGCTAATAAGAGAATCATCCCAATATTAGCTTAATAACTGAATAGAGATTGTGTTTTGTTGAGAACTGACACTGGCTGCTAAAAATGAATTTTAACATTTGTAAGTATGACAAAAGTCGGAGGAATGATATCAATAGTCGCTCAAGGAGTCAGACATGTCCAGATTAATTTGCCTTCCACCAGAAAAACGATTTTAGTTGTGTTGAAGAATCCCTAAATTTAATTTCAGCACCCTTTAAGCAATGGTGGAACGTACCTTTCAGATTGTTCTCGCAGAAACTTTCCAAATATTATGTAATTCTGATCATTTTGACGAAAGTGTTGTTAAATGCAATAATATTTGGAGACAAGCACATCTTCAACTCACTGTATATCAAACCTAAGGATTATGAAGAAAGGACAACACCCTCTGCATATGGGACACACTGACATGACCACTAGACCATTGATTCCTCACTATGTTTTTCAGAGTCCCATAGTTGTACCAAAGAGGGGTAGAGCCCTTCTTTGGCACTGACAAAATATGGACCGGTGGATTCACTCTGTCATTGCATCCAACAGGTCAGCGTGTGGATGCAAAACAACTTTCTCCCCCTAAATTCAGACAAGACTGAAGTCATCGTGTTTGGTCCACAGAAACAAAGAGAAAGTGTCAGCAGTCACCTCCAGTCTCTCTCTCTAAAACCTACAGATCAGGTTTGAAATGTCAGGGTAATAATGGACTCAGACTTGAACTTTAACAGCCACATCAAATCAATAACATCAGCTGCCTTTTACCATCTAAAAACTGTTGCCAAAATCAAAGGTATAGTGTCTAAACCTGACTTGGATAGACTTATCCATGCATTTGTCTCTAGTAGGTTAGACTACTGTAACAGCCTGCTCACTGGCCTCTCCAAACGAGCTGTGAGACAGCTGCTCTGGTCCTGACCAGAACCAGGAAGTACAAGCACATTAGTCCTGTGCTCAGGTCCCTACACGGGGTTCCTGTGGCTCAGAGAATCGACTTTAAAGCAGCTCTGCTTGTGTACAAGTCTCTCCATGGCCTAGCACCATAGTCCATCTCTGACATGTTATGTGAACCATCTCAGACTGAGGACTTCAGGGACTGGCCTCCTGCTGGTGCCCAGAGTCAGGACTGAACATTGGGAATAAGGGTTCCAGTTTCATGCAGCTAAAATCTGGAACAGTCTTTCTGAAGATGTGGGACAGGCCTCTACTCTGACAATGTTCAAATCTAGGCTCAGAACAGCTCTATTTAACTGTGCTTATGGCTGAAAGGATATTAACTGTACTCTTCTCTTTTAAAGTTCATTTTATAATTATTACTTTTGCTTTTATTTTGTATTGTTATATTAATTCATTTTCTTGTTCTGTAAAGCACTTTGAATTATCTTGAATACGAATTGTGCTCTGCAAATAAACTTGTCGTGCCTTGTCAAAATAATACTAACTTCCTTTGTAGAAGTATATCAGGACAAAAAGATCCAACTCACATATTCAAATGCAAAAATCCTTTAAAACACGATGTGTTAAGTGTGTATTAATTGTTTCAGTTATTATGTGTAAACTTGATTTTTACAGCCTATGATGTACTTTTGTACATGGATTTGTGAATTCAGCTGCTTTGCCCCATTCGTTTCAGTATTCACAAGATATTCAGACAGACTGTCGTGTGATTTATGCTTACATTGTTACATTATTCAGTTCTCACAGACACAAGTTTTACTTTGTACAGGGCAACATAAATGCAAATGTGAATTCAAATCCACTGATTCTGAATTTTTGATCTTTCCCTTATCATATGGGCAAATTGAAGATTGCACATTTGGCTTGAATCTGGATAAAAATTCAATAACTATCTTTAAAAATTAACAATTTGTCTCCACGCTACACAATGAGTGCCCAAATCAGACCATATTTTATGGCACAAAACTCATGCTACTACATTTTACTGTTACTGGTATTGACTAAAATAAATGTCATGTGGATGTTTTGTTCTCTGATATATTTGATAAACCAGAGGATTGGACCTTCCAAAGAATAACTATTCACATCTTCTGCAGTGGCTGAGCAACACTGAAGGTCGAATCCCAAAATTTAACCTACTAGTAAAATAGTATAAGCATGCATGTTATCTGTTAACAGATATTGAAGATAAGATTGTCTATACATCTCGGACTCTGAGGACCTCAGGGGCCGGCCTACTGCTGGTGCAGAGAGTCAGGACTAAACATGGAGAATCAGGGTTTCAGTTTTATGCAGCTAAAATCTGGAACAGTCTTTCTGAAGATGTGAGACAGGCCTCTACTCTGACAATGTTCAAATCTAGGCTTAAAACAGCTCTATTTAACTGTGCATATGACTGAAAGTATCTTATCTGCACTCTTCTTTTAAAATTTATTTTGTAATGATTAATGTTGATTTTATTTTGTATTGTGATTTTTTTTTTAAAGTCATTTTATAATGATTAATGTTGATTTTATTTTGTACTGTGATCTTAATGCATTTTTCTTGTTCTGTAAAGCACTTTGAATTGCCTTGTGTATGAATTGTGCTCTACAAATGAACTTGCCTTGCCTTGCCTATACAGCGCATGGAAAGGTGAAAATGTTCAATAATATAGATCAAGGGTGGGCAATTGGTGGTCCAGCAGTCATATGCGGCCCTCCCCCTCACTAAATACAGCCCTCCAGATACTTTCTAACATTAGCAAACATGAATGAATCCACCAAACGTGATTCAACCTTTGATACCAATACAACTCTTTGCCCAATTTGCGATATGTAATTGATTCTATTAAATAGAAATACTTCAACATTATCGAGACTGTTGGTTTGTTTTGTTTTTCAGGTAACTGATGAATTTACTGTGCTGTAATTGTTTCTCTAAATCTTGTTTATGACAAATTAACATATTATATCAAGTCATCTGTAAAGATTATGAATGAACAGATGTAGTTTTAATCTGTCTTGGCTCCACCCACACTGGTTTAATGTATTTTTAAAAATTATTGGTACTGTGCAATAGTGTACTGTAGTGTTTGTGTTATGTGATTTGTGCTGGTCTTTTACGACTGCAGAACCAGCAGGGAGCCCATGACATATTTCCCCATGGGGACAATAAAGTATATGAAATGAAATGAAATTTTATCTAATGCTATATTGATGAAATTGTAGTGGTAATAATGCTTACATTCAGTAACAGTTATGTTTTCACTCGAGGCATTTATTAGGTTTGATTCATCCCCCCTCAATCCAGATTTGTCTCCTACTATATTTTTGTTGATACTGTGTGGACATCAGAAATCACAGGGATCTGCTCTCATGCAGATTAGGGATTGTGCTAGTTTCACTTGGTTTATCTACAGCTCTGGAGGATCTCAGGGGCTGTCGACTGACACTGCATGAAGGAGGAATAGAGACAGAGCAGCAGACGTGCTCAGAATACTCTTCACCATAAAACACACCTAACACAAACACATCAAAGCAGATTATCAGGGATTACATGCATAAAAAATCATTTAGATGTGTGGTTGCCTGTGATTCCATCATAAAATAATCTCCTGTTCTTGCTCCCCTCTTCATCTTGTCTCCTGCAGAGGGTCCGGTGGTGGAGCCCATGATGTGCGGCAGGGTCGGGCCTGAGTGTGTTCATCAGGAAGCAGGGAGTCATTAGCCCCCCTCATGGGACAGCATGCTTTACTTCTATCATCACAACACCTCTTTATAAACTCAGACATAGGAATTGTGTAACCTCAAGAAGTTTGAAACCTCTCGTAGACCTGTTAATAGTTAGAAATGGCCTTATGGATGCTCCAGTTTGAGCCTTCATGCACCACATTGAACAGTTTACTCTCTCTTTATCTTCAGGTCATCACTTATGTTCAAGGATGTTCTCCTTTGCTGCTTTAGTTTTACAGTTTATACAGATAAATTCTAATATTTTCAAGCAACTTTTTAATGTTTCCCTGTAGCCACATTATCCTCAGTTGTACTCAGGTGATGTCTGGCTGCATTATTCAGGATATTGTGCTAAAGCTTATTAGCCAGCATACAATTACATTCTTGCATCCAACTGTTTTCTCCAAGCGTATATCCTCGTCCACCTTAATCTCCTCTTTGTGTTCACTTCTATGGTCCAATCTGTCCTCTCTTTCCCGTGTGTATCAACTTTAGAGCATCTTATCCCTCTCTCTGCCCCCGTCTCTCACACTCTTTATCTCTATTTCAATCACGCTGCATTACAGTATTGCCTAGTCAGCTGTGTTTAGTCATCTTCATCCCTCACTGTTACATCACACTTATCTTTGTTTTCCATTTAAACCTGGCAGCTCATCACCCCTTAAAACCTCCCCAAAGCATCTGTTCTGCCCTTGCCGCTCCATCTGTGACGGCTCTTGTACCTTCTGTCCTGTTTGTCCCGTTCCCACGTGTTGTTTGCCCCCCTCTCTTTGCCTCACGTTCTCCTCCCTCCTCTGTTTCTGTCTCCCTCTGCCTACCCCCCTGTCTCCTGCGTGGCCATGCTGGAGGGTATGTCCCGTCGCTCTCGCTCCCTGCTCTCTCTGACCTTGACCACTCTGGCTCTGGCCCTCTCCATCCTGGCTCTGTGCACCTCATATTGGTGTGAGGGCACTCATAAGGTGGTGAAGCCCCTCTGCCTGTCGCCTGTCAAAATGAAGAACTGTGGTCAGAACAACAGTGAGCCTTACACCACAGGTACAGAGATGTTCATCCTTTTTGACTTTCTCAGCAGGTTTCTTCACTCAGTCTTTCCATGAACGCAGAAGCTTAGATCTTTTCTGCAGTTTGCAGGACCAAACTTCATCACGATACATTTTGAACATTAAGAAAAAAAATTTCAACTTTTGAAGATGCAGTCATACTTTAATACAGCAGTTCCCTCAACTAGGTGGAAAGTTTTCCTCACTTTTAAAGTAAATAAAGAAAAGGGCAGCATGCTTTAGAAGATAAGTTTCAACTTTTTTTTGCCAAGCCTTACCTAAAACCAGCCATAATCACAAGACATAATACTGATATTTAGAGACAGTTTTTTTTTTTAACTATGCCTACAGCAAATTATAAGTTCACACTAACCAAGTTCAGGATGCCCTTTTAACAGACCTGCTCTTTTCAAATCTGCTGAAATTTTTTGGGGAAGATTGTACTTAAAAAAATCAATGTGCAAACATTATACAACTTCGTAACATTTAAGGCTAAAATATTAGCAGTAAATATTGGTGGTATATATATGGGTGGAAATTTTATTTCATTGCTAGCAAGCAATTATCTGACAAAATCACTATTGTTATTTATATTGTCTTCTTTAAAAATTATGCAGGAACTTGTTTTAAATTCTGTAAAATTTCAAAAAGTCATAGTCATAGTGTTGTTAGTTGTTTTATGAAAAAAAAATACAACTGGTTTAGTTAAAATCTAATCAAACTGTTGCTGTAGTTGTAATAACTAACTGTTGCACCGATTTGGACTTTTTTTATTGACGTTCCCTTTTTTGAAATTCATTCATTCATTTATTTTTAGTACAAACCAAAAATGAATTCACTATAAGTGCAGCAGTTTGTCACAACAGTGGCATGGAAAACTCTGTTAGGCTGCAGGACATCCTGAGCAGAACCAGACTCACGTTGAACAGCCACCACCAAAGCTGTGTTGGGGATGTGAGTGGGCAGAGGTAGGGAGATGATAAAAGGACAAAATATAACTTCTTGGCGGTGATACATTTATGGATTCCCAGACCATACATTATTTTTCATCATATTTTATTCTATCGAACAGAAATTTATTATATGATAACCTCCTGAGATGTAGTATCTCATTTGCAAAGGGGTTCTTCCTATTAATATGGTTGTAAAGATAATTAATAATGTGATATTAGAAATAACAACCATGGATATACAGATTTATCCAATATTAATACTAACAGCACTTACGATGGAGAGGACTGATGGTGATTAATTTAGCAGGATTTAGCTGAAGTGCAAATAACTTGTACTTAATTGATTTAAAATTCTAATAAAAATAAAATAAAATGCAGATAGCCATAGATTGGTCTTGAACACAGTGCTTATGCCAATTTACTTTGTTTCTGTCCACCAAGGCATTTCTGACATTTTTAGCAGAGTTGTGAAAAACTGGCTCATTACACAATGTCAGCAAATATTTTTAAAAAATCCTGGATCCAAATCTGGATTCAGAAAACTAACAGCATATACTGGCTCTTTCCTTGAGTCATGAACAATAATCCCAGAAAATGTCCTCCTTTTTGAGTTATTTTTAAAAATGTGGAAAAACTGATCTTTCAATTATAATAAATCCTTAAAGAAAGTCCTGGATCTGCATGAATGGATCACAATCAAAATGAAATCCCTTCTTCTTTGTGCATTAACCCTCCTCCCTTGAAATGTCAACCAAATTGATTCAGAACTATTTGAGTCATCTTGCTCACAGACAAACAAACCAACAGACCAACCATAGACCACTGGAGTAAAAAAAATCTAACAAGAGAAGTCTGCCCAAATAAGATTTTGTTCTTATTTACTTGTAAAATAACTGTGCTGTCAGCTGAACAAACAATCTAAACTCTTGCTCTAAATTAGAGTACACATACTTGGTTGCTGCAGCTACAATATCCTGCCTCACTGCAACAGGCTAAAGGAATCTTCCATTAAAAAAAGAGACAATTAAATTATATCTCTTAATTATTTGGACCCTATGCTTCTAAAAACCTGGTCCATGTTTTAAATGGCAGATATTCTGCTCTAGCTTTTATCATGCCCCTGTAGAGGGGTGCGCTTCACAGCATTAAAACTGATGGGAGTAAAGCATGAGTCAGCTCCTAAGCCATCCAGCATGATTCAGAATTAAAATGCAGCTTTCTAACTTCTCCTACTTCGGCCTTGACTTTTGAACCTGATTAAAAGAGTATTGTACTTCTTCTTCTTTGAACTTTGTATCTGCAAAAAACCAATACCTCAAAATAATCTGGCTGCATCATATAACAGGCTTCTCTCCCTGTTAGAAGCTGATTGTCTGTGGTTTGGGTGTTTATATAATCTCTTTTTGCCCATACCTTGGTCCCGCAGTGAACTTATTTTTGGCTCAGTGTTAATCTGCAGTGTGTGAGAGAGGATACTAAGGTTTATTCAGTCACTGAGGAGAGCTTTACACACCTTTCTGATTTCACTTGATTAAATTGTAAAACTTTTTTAGTTGAGTGACGTGGTGCAATATTGTTATTCTATTTTTTCCTGTAAGGGAATGACTGTTGGTCGTTATATAACCAAAACTCTCAACTTGTTTTTAAATTTGGTAAAAATAAAATGATAATGAAATCTATCTAACACTGTGGCAACAAAGATGTCCATAGAACAAAGATTTTTATTGCCTCTACTATGGAGGTTATGTTTTTGCTGGCATTTGTCAGTTTGTGAACAGAAAAACTCAAAAACTTCTGAACATATTTTGATGAAAATTTTAGGGAATGTCACTCATGGCACAGGAAAAGGTGACTATAATATGCTGGTGAATCTAATCCGGATGCAGATGGAAGGATTTTGAAGGATTTATTGACAATGTGAGACAGGGCAGTTTTTTTTTTGACATTTTTGCTGATGATTTAATGAATTCTAAACAGATTTTTAGGACATTTTCAGGGAATGTTGGTCACAGCACATGAAATAAGTAAACTGATTTTGGTGGAGATTTGAATCTTGTTGTCAAGCAAGGAATTTAATGATTTATTAAAATTGCAAAAGATTTTTTTTTTCATATTTTTTTGAATAACTTCATATATCCTCAATGGATTTGATTACATTTTCAGGGAATGTTACTCACAAGGGATAGGGCAGTTTTCAACTTCCGCAGTGTCTTAAGTGTATAAAAACAAAAAATAGATTGTAAATGCTGTATACTCTAAAATACACTGTGTTTCCAAATTTGAAAAACACCTTAGTTATCAAAAAGTGTCATAAAAGAAAACAGAAATCTAAAGATCTTCAGTCGTATTATTAAGTAATGCTCCAACACAGATTAACTCATTAAAATAAGAGCTCTGAATAGATTAAACATTTGAAATAGATCATCCTCTGGTCATGGAACATCTTATGGCAAACATCTTTTTTACTGAGCATCAAGACTAATGCTTAGTTTTTCAATCTATATAAACTACATTGAAATAAATGAATAAATAAATAAATCCCAATTTGCCTACATCTGTCTATGAATCTTGACTGTCAAGACTTACATAGGCTTTCGGTCTATGTCATAGCTGTTATGAGGAAAAAGTAAGGCCTGAGATAAATTCACTGTTACACCTTACATTCAAATCCAAATTCAAAACTTGCATCATGAGTGTACATATAACTGACCCAGAACAATGTGTTACAAGAAGATACCCAGGGCACACGAGAGTGATCAGGCTATGTACAACCACCTGATGTCCATGAAGACTATTTAGAGGTCAAAACTGATTGAATATCCATCAATTATAATAAAAACTAGATAATCTCGCACTACTGATGAATAAAGCACGCATCAGAAACACATGCTCAGCATTTGGAGAAACGTTTCTCTTCATGCTTGGATTTATGTTTCTGGTGAACAAAGTTATTTCTGTTAACGGGTTGCCTTAACCCTATAAAGCCAATTGTATCATATTTGAAACATACTTTTATGATACCTCTTTTTACTCAATATGATCAACAAATTACAAAAAAAAACATCTGAATACAATCAGATAAATGATAAAAAATGTCCTCAAATGGATTATCAGTTGCCAAAAACACCAAATGTATCAATTGTAATATGAAAAATCTATATGTTGAATTTTATTAACATTTTGATTTTTATGGATTTTAGCAGAAAGTGAAGCAAACATTTCAGCTCCAAAAAATTATAATATTCTGGCTATAATCTATGGTCTTGGGCCTTAAAGGGTTAAGCTATATTTGGTCTTACATGTTACAGAAGCTGTTAAAAACAAATACAGTCCTTGTTTATGTCATTTTTTTCATTATTAGAATCACAACAAAAATAGTCAACATAGCCCCATTATAGTAATTATGATTTAAAAAAAAACAAAAAACCCACACACTGAGCTGAAAGTCACTAGTTTACACAGTCACTGGTCAAACTGATTCACCATTCTGGTTAAGGAGGAGACCCTCCAGTGAAAATAATTATAATATAATATACTATAATTGTTCACATTATGACTCACTGACTTGCACATTTGTATTATTGCATTTTTTTCAGACCAGATCACTGTTAATTTTGTAATTTACATCTAGTGCAGTGTTGCTCTTGTGTTGTGGTCATTGTCCAAAGTGGTGCAATAATCCCCAAGCCATCGAGACAGCAATGTACCCAAGTGTTGTTCTTATTTTCACACAGAGAGTCCCACTCAAAACCCCTTCAATCGCACCCTGTCCCCTGCCAGGAGGGAAGAGCTGGCAAAGATCAGACAGAGGCAGCTGGCCAACGCCGTCCACTACATCTGGGAGACGGGAGAGGACAAGTTTGCATTCAGATACTTCCACACTGGTTTCTGGGAGAGCTGTGAAAAACACAATGATGGTGAGACTGCAGATCTCACCTGAAGTCACAAAGTCAAGCATGCACCTAGTTTTAGAATCAGTAATACCAGTACTTCTGTGTGTACAGGGTTATGCCTCTGCCTCAGTGGCAGCCAAGGTCATATTGCAAAAGAGCTAAGAGACATTGTTAAAACCTTTGTTGAAGTTCCACTATGATTCAGAGGTGTACTCATTAGATTTTGAAGAATACAGGTCAAAAGTCATGGGTCTGATATTCTTCTTTCTTGTAAACTGAATATTTGAGAATGTTGAGGGATTGTTCTCAAAATTTGCAAATTGTCCACTCTGACTGGAGGACAAACTCATTGGAATTTTACATAAGAGGAATTACTTATCCAAAGAACGCTGTCAGGGAATTTTCTTTTACTGCATTTATGTCCACTCTGACTCAAGGGTGAACAACTTAGATTTCAGAGGTCGTGTCCTGGATTGTTGAAATGATATAATCTTGCTAAAGGGACTGTCCCAAAATGTATAATATTTTACACAGGACTTAGGACAAATAAAACATACATCTACACTTTTCAAGAAAAAAATTCTTCCAATCAGACTAATACAAACAGAAAATGTCCACCCTTATTCTAGACCAGGAATGGCCAATCTATTCTTTAAGAGGGAAAGATTATTTTATTCTCATTGCTTAGGGGCTAGTTCTTAAATTATTACAGCTAACAAAATAATAATAAAAAAAACAATTAGACTAACTAATTAGGTAACTTAATTTTGTGTAAATTTTATCCAGAATTCAACTCTTATATCTGAATTCAAACATTATTTAAAATGAAAAAGTTTGTGGGTTAAATGCTGAGTCATGAGCAGTTTAGACCCTTCAATCCAAGAGATTAATTCACTAGCTTTACTAATATTTGTGTCCAATATTTTTTCTCAGTATGCATCAAGTACAGCTTCAATGAATAATTTCTGAACATGAAGAAAACATTATAAAATCTTCCATGTAAACAAACATTTAGATATCATAAAGTTCTAGTAAAGCATTGGTTTTTATTAGACAAATGGAAAAAAAAATATTTTTTCCCAGAAATATCATAATGTGGCAACTTTATTGCATTTGTAAAAAGATGGCTAGTTGTCCCTCAAATTTCTCAAAAAGGAACTAAAAGTTATTCAGAAATAAAGAAAGTCAAATGTAATTAGTTTGAGGTGTTTTCTTTTTGTTGAAATTTAAGATTTTTTAATTGACTTGTGGGCCACCGTAGGTATAGAGGAGGGCTGTCATGGTGTTTACACTGAACAGCAGTCGTATACCTTGAAGAAATACTCCCTGTCAGGTGGTAGTAGTTGTCCAAGTTTCTGTATTTTTGTTAATTAATTGCTTGTTGTGCAAGCCTACCTTATATTTAATGATGTTTTGTACTAAAAGGTCCGCCTAGGTGTAGGGCTAGGAAATGCTAAAGCTATAAACTTTATGTGCGGTACATCAGCTACATGCTCTGTATACAAAACAGAGTCTTCCTCATCAGCTTAAGTAAAAACAATTCAAGGGTTTCTTCTGACTAAATGTTTTTCTTTCTTGCTTTGGTAATATCTGAACATTTTGTTTTCAGGGGAGAAATGTCGGAGTTTTATAGATCTGACACCTGGAGAAACGCAAGGTGAGTCGTGTATCCGTCCAAAGCCAAGATGAATTCTAGACAACACTAAATGCTGTAAAATGCATGTTTTTTATGTTCCCTTTTTCATCTTTTTATTGAAATCTTGCAGGTGTGCTCTGGCTATCAGTTGTTTCAGAGTTTACATACATCGGCCTCCTCGGGATGGGCTTCCTGCTGATGTGGCTGGAGGTTTTATGCTCTCATAAAGAGATGCACTCTTTAAAAATCAACGCTTTTGCTGCTATTTGCACTGTTTTATCAGGTGAGACTTTGTCTGCCCTATACAGATCAAAATATGATTATCTTCTTACTAAATGTATTGTTTGCTTCTTTCATTATTTCTGTAGGTCTTCTTGGGATGGTGGCCCACATGATGTACACCACAGTCTTTCAGATGACCGTCATCGTGGGACCTAAAGATTGGAGGCCTCAGTCCTGGGACTATGGCTGGTCATTTGCGTAGGTGGTCCCTCTTTGGAGGCAGCCTCTATCCATACAGGAGGAGTTAAAACAAACGCTGTCATGACTTGTTACTCAGTTTTAACTCTTGCTTATCTTCTCTCCCAAAGTCTGGCCTGGGTGTCCTTCAGTTGCTGCATGGGTGCTGCTGTGGTCACTCTAAACTCCTACACAAAGACCATCATCGAGCTGCGCCGTAGACAGAGGCTGCGTCTGGAGGAGGCAAGAGCCGCGACTCATGCTCCAGCTTACGATGATGTTGTTCCAGGAGGAGGGCTCTACTCAGTGAGTGGCCTGCTGCAGTGTCCGGAGGGCATGATTGATGTAGCCTGGGCCCCGAATGGCAGTGTGGTTGGAGTGGGAAATGGGGACGTACCAACGCTGGTTTTAGTGGGAGGCTGTGGGCCAGAAGGATGTGAGGACTGCGAGAGGGAGATGGATGAGATGGAGGACGCCATGGACCGGGTTGATTCACCCTGTTAAAGGATTATCTTTATTCCATCAACAAGTAAAACTGAACAGAGAAAGACATTTTTTACTATGATGGAGATTTTTCTTAAATGATCTTCAAAAGACTCGACTTTCAGAGAGTTTGGAAGAAACTTTCTGCACTGAAAGATCGTTGAGAACCATACATATCAAAAATCTGTAGACTTTGCTGTATGTGGGGATCACACTGGCATACAAGTCTGCATGTTTTCTGGGTATTTCTTAGTGCCTCATGGTTTTAAAAAATGTCAGTATATGTCAATATAAATCTATATTGATTAAGTATCAACATGCAAATTCATCTTAACCGTTCCTGTATTGCACAGAAAGGGCAGATATTTCTTTGCCTGAATGGACTAACCCTTAAAAATGCATATTTTCTCATCTTGGTGGGGCAGTCAACATGTTTCTTCATCAAAATCTTGTCTCTCATGTCAAAATTTTTGACAATGACAGCATTTCAATCAATTCATGTACCGCTTCATCAAACAGCTTCGTCTTCCCGCAGACAACCCCCATAAAATAGACACAGAGAGAAAGAAAGATTACAGAGATTTTTTAAAGTCTGCTCTCTGATGTTGAACAGAAGATTATGTGTAAACCAGTAATCCCAAGTTGGATGGAAGGAGGAGGAATAAGGGTGAGACTGCAGGCATGCGAAGGGATGGGGATGGAGAGGGTAAAGGGAGGGTGGGGGGCAGGAGCACACCCAAAGCCGGCACTCACAGGAAGCAGCACCATGAAACATCGCAATTCAAGGAAATAACCTTTGTAAAAATGGATCTTATATCCTAGAATTCACTTTGCTAAATGTTACATTTCATAGGCAATAATATCTGAATGGAATATATCTAAGTTTACTCTGCCTGTCTATAGGTTCTACATTTGGGATAATCCTGGATTTACAGTCAGGGAAAAATAGAATCGAAACATTAACAGCAGCAGCATCATTTCTGTCCAGTGAGAGCACGGTATTATTTGGTATGTTTCTGGGTCATGGACACTTTTGTTGTTGTTGTGGGAAAGATAAATAAATGAATTTTCAGAGCACAAATGTATGAGAAACCCTTTAATTTATTGTAAATAGAATTTACACTCAGAAGCTACAAAATTAATGAAAGAATTTCAAAGTCTGTAAAAAAAAAATTCACAAACAACCTCTTTCACACTAGTTTGTATAGTTATTTTTTCTTAGAGCTCAAATTCCACCAAGACTTTCCAAATTGATATTTAGACAAGGATAATCATAAAAACTGATATATTTTACATACTGCCTTACCATTATTTTTCCTGCTTTAACTTAACATGTTTTTCAACATTATAGCCCTATTCACTCATGCACTAATTGCTGTGAAGCAGAATTTTTTATTCAGACATCACCTTGACTTCTTTCAGCCCCCCTCCCAAGAATTTTTACCCTGCCCTAACCTCCCTGCCTGATGGGGGAAACCTCCTGATGAGGGACAAGCAGGAACAAACATCTTGTGAAATTTTCAGAGGCAGGGCTCTGGAAATTTTCTATAAAGGTTGAACAGTATGAAAACAGCTCATACCATAATAATGCTGTCTCAGCATCTGTTTGTTACAAATTCAATGACAACACTAATTGAACAAAGACACCATAAACTAAACTTACTCAAATGTTATTTGTCACAAATACACATCAGAAAGGAGTATTTACACAAAGGGGCTGAGTGTGTTAAAGAGGATTGAGCAAAACAAGAGAAATCAGTGTTATCAAACAAAAGAGAGCCTAGCAAGAGAAAGAGGGAAAGTGGGATGAGACAGGACTGTTGTCTTATTTGAGTGGTTCGTAGTGGATGAGTCGCATTGCGTTCTCGTTTTCAATCACTCCTTTGATGAATTCTCCTTCAGCCAGTCGCTCTGAGAGGAAGACAAAAAAAGTAAGAGATGTTATAGTCAGAGTTAAACTGTACATAGTATGTTTTAGTGAGAAGTAAAACAGTAAATAAGCTTCACAAAAGATCTCTTTGAATGAGTCTTTACTAAGAAATCCCCTCTTATCTCCTGTGGGTGGCATGCAATGCAGAAAAGACACTTCCTTTTTTCTTAGTAGTTGCATACATGATAAAGCTTGCACGGCACAAAGTGATGCTGTAACTGGGGATGTTGCTACAGGTGGATTCAATGCGTGTATTCTTATTAAGCCAAAACAGCTGATTGTAGAATATAATCTTTGCTGCAGGATGTAGGAACAGCTGCTGAGCAAAGGTAGGAAGAGCTTATGCTGACTTTATCTTCCTTCAACATAAGTACATACGATGAGAACTCGCTGACCTATCGAGGAACACAGGGCAAAACGTATATAGACACACGTGCCATGTGTGTTTTCTTGCTCACCGTTGTCTTTCTTTTCGAAGAAAGCCCACAGCTTGTTGGCTCTTTTCTCGGGTGTGTTCTCATCCTCTGGTAGCTTGCTCTGCTCCTCCTTGGGGATCAGCTTAAATATGGCCTGAGGAGGTCAGGCACAAAATCAATGACAAATCTGCACCATTTATTCAACATGAATTATAAATAAGACATGCACAACACAAAATGTAGATTTAACATGAAGGAAAAAGATAGCTTTTAGCCTGTGAGACAACTGAGTTAACTCATAGCTACTTCACTTAACAATACAAGGATGCAGAATTTTCAATTTTTGCTATTGCTTGTCTGTTCGTCTACTTGGACAGTCTTTTTGTCAGTAAAATAGGACAAACAATACTTGATTCTGCCATAATGGCAGATCTATTCTTTGACAAACTATTGAAATTCATAATTGAAAACTTAGTTTATCAAGTCAAATGTAAATTATGTACAAAATACAATTTGAATATTTGCTGTAAAAATAATCTTTGTTTGCTTTTTTAGAGTTACAAATTACACTCAATCAACCTGCTGACACATGGTGAGCTCTGTAGTGAAGGAAATAAATCCAACTATTATTTTGATGCAAGTACTTTCAAATTAAAATCTCTCCTTATCCAACTTTAAGTCTACACCGGTGATCCTCTTATACAATCCCAACAAAGAGCTTTAATAAATCAGTGTTATTGAAAACCCAAACGAGCTGTCATTTGGAACTTAACTACCTCCCTTGAAGACACGTTTAAATTAATCTATTGATGATAAAAAACAAAGCTTCATCGCAAGTAGTTACATTTGTTTTGTTAAAACTGAACAAACGTACTGTTCCAGGGTAGTGAAGCACTTTGCTATGTTTGAAAAAGGTGATGATATTTGCAGGCATAAAGTCTTAAACCTGTAAATGCCATTTATTAACATTTAAGCTTTTATCAGGCAGTAATAATGTTGTGCAGAGTTATTATGTATTCTTAGTGCACGGGACACTAATTAACTGCAGTGAATTAGTGCTTGTCTGTGTAGTTTGTTGTTTGAGCTTCTCAATAAACGCCCCTTACAGATAAGCAAGTATTTCTAATCACTGAATACTACCATAAACCTTTGTATAATGTAAACAAAAAATGTAGCCTACTATTAAATCTTACACTCAAACTGCAGCAAATCTGCTGACCAAATACAGTCACAAAATTGATTCTTTAGTGCCTGGTCATCACGATTAACATTTGAGCCATCTGAATTAAAAATGCATAGGTCAGGTTGTGTTAAAAATTAATAATTCAAGAGCCTGAGGCTGCACATTCAGGTCTGTGTGCCATTTTTTAGGGAATGTTAATCTTCAATGGGCCACTTGGAATCAAGCAGATTGTAAATGACTGTGCACTTTGGGTTCAGGTCTTTAAGTGTGTCCCACTTAGGGAGGAAGCACTCATCTCCTACATTTAAGACACCTAGATTAACATGGATTAGTGCCAAGACTTGGGCCAAACGCCAAGATGGCTTCTCTGTCCTCCCTGTCTACACTCTCTCTCTTTTCAGTTTGGCCTCGCTCTCCTCTCTTGTGTTGTGTGTGGCTCACTTTCTGATTTGGGGAATGACACAAACATACTCATAGATTTTATGAAAACACAAGTGGCACTGTTACACTGTGTTGATGTCCTCCCCTCAACAATCCATTGTATCAGTATAGCATACTTTACTTAATGCACAGGATGTTAGCAGCCAGCCCTCCTTTCTCGCTTGTCTCCCACCTCATGCCAGTATGTAAACACAGATATCACTGGACTTTCTGTCTCTTAGAAGGACGCTTTGTGTGCATATAATGTCAGCTTCTGTCTTCCTCTCTACTTGAAGTTGGTTTTTGACCTTTTTGCTTTCAAATGAAGCCACTTTCCAGTTAATGTAAGCATGATGGATATGAACAAAGACCAGTTGGCCAGGATTTAAATCCCATTACAAAATCAGCTGAATGCTGTGTTGATCCGTCTAAACCTCTTACTACCCAATATCATCTATCATGAGACACAAGATGAGAAACTTGTGAACTGACACCAGACTGACTCATGATTTCATGAAGACAGTGGCTCAAAATAACAGGACAGAAATCAATAAGATAATAATAAAACAACACAGTATGGAACCAACATAACAAAAAGCTTGTATGAGGTGTCCTTCTGACATACACTATAAGAAGAGCAGTCTTGTTTAAGAGTCTGACCGTCAATATTGTCTAAGAGCTAAACCTGTTATCGCAGATTATCTGGACCTCAAGGCTCATATAGACTTGCTAATTGGGACGCCAATTAGCAGGGAGACCTACATACCATAAGAAGGACAACAACTAGCAAATCATTTTCTTATGGACAAAGGGGAATGGGCAAATTATAAGAGCTATTTCACAATGTCTGTCTAGCCAACCAGGACAACTCTTATTAAAGTTTATGTCAACATTGACCTTAGGGACAAATTACCACCATGAAAATACCTCAAATTCAAGAAAATTCAAAACATTATTGATCAGCAACAGTCATTAAAGCACAATTTCAGTTTTTTTCGTAAAGATATCCTGTTACTTTTTCTTCAGTTGAGGTCTTGACAACTTTAATTCAATCTTTTCTCTGAGGACTAAGAGCAATAGGTCTTCCTAAATTCCTTATATGTTCCTTACATGTTTGTAGCTGCAAAAACAGATTGAGTCTTTTGTCCAATAAAAAAGCACAATTTGTGGGGTAGAGATCACCTCCACATTACTAAATGGATCTATATCTGGAGAAACATGTTTGGATCACAAGTAATCATAATTATGTAAAGATGAGGACAGTATTTATTGCTTGTTGCTACATATAAAAGTCACATCCTCTAATCTCTATCTCAGTGGTTGAAAATATGAAACACTTTTCTCACCTGACAGATCTCTGTCACTTCAGTCTTGTTAATGTATCCATTCTTGTCAACATCAAACAGAGAGAAGGCCCACTCAAGTTTTCTGGTTGTTTTCCCAGTGGAGGTCATATGCAGCGCAATGATATACTCCTTGAAGTCCAGTGTGCCATCGTCGTTGGTGTCAAAGGAGCGAAACACATGCCGTGCGTAGCTCTTGGCATCGCTGTCTGGGAAGAAACGTGTGTAAATCTGCTCAAACTCTTCAGGTGTGATGCGTCCCGTCGGACACTGCTTCTGAAAGTTTTCATACCACTGGCTGATCTCGTTCTCTGTGAATTTGGTGCTGAGTTTCAGGTCCTGTAGGATCTCTTTTGATAGTGCACTGCTGGTGGAATTTCCCATTGTGGTTGTTTTAAGTGTCTTAACAATCCGTAAGCTCTGGCAAACTCACTGGCAAATATATGCCACCTGAGTTTCTTCCCCTCTCTTGAGCCTCCTGTTCTTCTTCTTTACAGAAATGTTTTTGCTCTCCTGTTCGACCACCTCTGTTTGCTGGAATGGAAAGTGCAAGGGATTAGATAAGAGTTTTTACAAATATGATCGATTAATATTGTAAACTGAATCACAAAGTATGATAAAAAGGTTAGGGATGCTTACCTGTGTGCTGTTAGGGCAGGCGATGGCTGGAGAATTGAGTCTGGACAGTAAGACAGGGATGGATAAGGAGGGCTGGGGAAAACACACTCCTACCAAGGATGACCAGGATAATTCTGTTAATGCGGGATTTAAGGTGGCTGAGCCTTAGACTAGAGTGAACCCCGGGATACTAATTTCCTCGATTGGGTTTTGGAGACAAGAAAGATTGCAAAAATATGGTCATGCTTAATTCATTCTTCTGCAATATTAAAACTATTATTTAAGTATTTCTACCTCTGGTAGAAACTTATTTAAAAACTGACTTTATGATCCAGTACTATAAAATTAAACTTGCTTCTTTTCATTCCACTGTGCTTGTTGATAACATGTTTAGACCGTGATGTTTTTGTCTGCAACAGAATCTTAAAACCTTGAACAATAATTGAACTGATGGTAGACCTTCCAATAACTTGGCTTAAGGTTGGTTTCAGAGACTAGCATTAGCTTCCTTGCCAGTGCCGATGCTATTTCAGACGTGGCCTTTCAATGGGTTTAGTTGACCACTGACATCTAATTCCAGACGACCATCTGTACAGCACATCTAACTCCCTCCATCTGCCCACCACCACCCTCAATCCCACCTGCAATATCCCCTCACATCAACCTTGCGCCCTTGTCCAGCCTGACCCCCCTTCCTGTCCAACCTCAGCTATAAAATTTCTTTCTTGCTCCGCCCAATTGTCCTTCCTCTTTCCAGTTTCTTCAGCCCCATGCTCAAGTTTAGGTCTTTCTTTTCAACATATCTGCCCATACAAACACTAAGTCATTACTCAGTCTTCCTTTTTCTTGACTAAACCTTATCTTTTCCCCTTTCTCTAATTTTCTAATCCATTTTTTCCCATTGGTTCTTCCTCTGTTTTTTGTCTCCACCTACATTCTCACCTGCCTTCACCTATCTGTAATCGGCACATCAAATTAGCCTCATGGCACTTTGGCTGACACATTTAAGTCATGAGGGTATTTCTTTGTGTCTTCTTGACTTAAAGTATTATCTTGATTGCCTTAACTGTTGTGTCAGACTTAGCATGCAGAGGAGGAATCTCAGAGTTTGTGTCAGATATGTGCACATGAGTGGTGACGTAGGACCAATGCAGATGAACCTCATGAGAGCATTTCTTACATATCCACATATCACACTGTGAAATTATCGTCCATGTCTTACTTGTGCACCAGGATTTTCTTTGCTCCATAAATATGCTCAGTGAGTCCATCTATTGGATTACTAATGCCCCGCCCTGTCCCACCCAATCCAACATTTAGCCAATTACACTCATCTTCATCCTTTGAAAATCATGGCCGTTAGAATTAGCCCCTCCTCTCAGCTAAAGAATCCCTGACATATGACCCTTTACCCTGGACTCTGCTAATTTGAGGAGCCAGGGCAAGGCAGGATTTGGTCTCTCTTGCTTTTCTACATGTGGAGAGAGCAAGAAGTCTAATTGTGACATCTGAACAGCCTGTAAAACTGAAGCACACTAATGACAATCTAAGAGTAAAATCAATCCAAAAGTCATTACTTCCCTAAAGCAGCAAATGCTTTGCTGTCTTTACAACATTAAAAGATTTAGCCATATATATGCTGCAGCTATAGAAATGTTTTACACTTGAAGGTAGTTGTGTAAAGGCCAGGTGTTTGATAATAGTACAGCTCAACACGTCTATAATTCTGCAGTGAGGTCACTAACCAGCTTCTGGCAGCATCTCAGTTGGCTGAGTAGCGTGATAGCCTATTTACTGGCCAAATAAATCTCACTCGTGTTAAAGCATCAACCTGGAAGCCAGCTCATTACCAGGCCTGACATATATACTGCAAATCTGCCCCACTCAGTATAAACAAACAAGGTCAACTCCTTCAAGTGAGATAACTGAGATCATTAGGAACATGCTCATAAAGAAAATGTTTTCATTTTCTTATCCTGTGTCAGACAACCATGGCTATATTCCAAATCAACAGTTTAAAGCAACTTGAATTTTCTACATTTCTTCAAAAGCAGTGAATTCTTAAGTATCTTATGCTGTTACAGCACATAATCCATTTTAAACAATTTACAGGAAGCAGCAGCACCCCTAGATTTTATCCACATACCTGAAACAATAGTAATAGGTATAATCTGACAGGAACTTTGCGTGTATATCCTTATTCTAATTGTAGCCAATGTTTCAAATGATGTGTAACTACAAATAATATCTTAAATTAATACTCCTCTACTTGCGCAAAACAGTCATATCTGTAAAAAAAAATGACCCCTCTTTCAACAGATAGTATAATCTAGAAGTGTTTATAGGGCCAGTGGATGACAAAAACATCAGTGACAGGGAGCCATCGGTTGTGTAGGTGACCACCTGAAATAATATTATTACTGAGACAGCTAAAACCATTTTTTACCATCTCCACAGGTAGTATTAGGAAATATTGGTGATGGGAGAGCATACAGACACCTCAGAAACTTCTCCAGTTTTATGTAACATTTTAATGACTGCAATTACTTAGCAGTGAATTGATCATGATTGTTTTTACACCTCTAGCTGCCAGCCATTAAAACATACAAGAATGTCTATGGAAGGGCTGGTAGTGCACGTGCCTTACAGCAAGGAGGTTGCTGGTTTGAGCCCTGTGTCATTAAAGGTTTTTCTGTGTGGGCTTCCCACTTCCTCCCACAGAACAACAAACATGCTTTTAGATTAATTGGACTCTCTAGATTGCTCTTAGGGATGGATGAGAGCGTGAATGGTTGTCTGTCTCTCTATGCAGCCCTGTGATTGGCTGGGAGACAAAAACGATACTCATAAGTATCAGGACTTTTTGTTTTAAATTGTTTTTTTAATTCAAAAATCAATTTTCTTTTCCAGATTTAAATGCTTAATTTTATTCTTTGTTAATAGGCCACTTTTAAATGCAATCCAGACTTTTGAAGAGAGAGTAAAAACAGCTGGTAAAAATATTTTGCTGAATAAATCCTAAAAACAGACTCACATGTGATGCGATATAGTCTGTAGGTGTCATCATTGTTCATCTTTTTTGCTGGTGTTAAAAAAGCTAACTAAAGATTGCAAAAATCGGCAATATCGCAGAACCGCAATTTAAATTGAATCGGCACCTAAAAAATCGTAAAAAAAAAAAAAAAACAAGAGAAAAGCGTATCGTCCCAGCCCTAGTAGATGTGCACTGTTGCTGTCCTGAAGATAGAGTTGCATAGTGGTTATAGCTTTTAAATATGCCTACAGAATTTCCAGAACACCCTTTTAGTGTGATGACTTTAAAATAAGCATCATATAATAATGACATCTGTACACATTTTTAGAGGCTTGACATCCTTTAAGGCCTGATAATAACAGTTATTTTTCAATATAAAAACACAAACTCTGAAAGAAATTTAATGAGATCCTTTACAAAATGCATGAACATTACTTCTAGTGTCTAGAGGAACTGGAATGCCAAACAGGGAAATGCTTTGAAACGGAAAATCCACACTTAGCCAAAACAATACCTTGGTGGAAACAAGTTGAAACTAAAAGAAGGAGGGAGAGAGGAAGGGAGTAGCTCCTAGATAAATATCTGGTAATGGGTTATAATGATGCTTAATGACAGACAAGAGCTTCCCCCGAACATGAGGAAAGAGAGGAACAAACATATGATGATGACAATCCTGACAATTGTGTCCACCATCTTGTGAGGCCTCATGTTGTGATGTGTGTGTGTGATAAAGGTACCAGCATTTTAGCACCCTGCTCCCATTTGGACACCCACTGCACAGAGGAGAGTCCCCCCTACGTTGAGCTCTCACTAAAAACACTGACGAAGCTGGAGATTAAATAATATCTCTGAATTTCGAGGAACTTCAGATGCCTGATCTCTTGATTCAACTCTGAGGTAAGCAGAACAACACATCACACATGCAACATACCTTATGTCATCTCTATTTTATCAAAATAGTAATGTAATGTCTGTCCAGTTTGTGGTTGTTTTGACATGATTTTGACTTTTTAGTAATTATTTGGGCATAACAGTGCTGGTTTTCTATAATAGAGAGTCAATTTATGAAGATATCAAGAAAGAATACAATTTACTCAAGAACACAGAAAAGTAGATGTGTCAAGGTTAAATATTTGGGTTTATAAAGAAAATCATAAGTTGAATTTTACACTTAGACTTTTGTCGAGACCCTCATCAGACATTTTAAACACAGCTGTATTTTCATTTTTTAAATCCAGCACCACAATATCAGGCAATAGTTGCAAGAAAGCATTACTGAACAGTCTTAGTTTGCAATAATCCCAGGTAAGGCTGCAAAATTCAGATGTTTTAGCTCAGAGAAATTCAGTTATAAGTAACTCAATTAAAAAGGTTCGTTCGAGTGGAATTTAAGATTTACAGAAGAAACATCTGATGAACAAAACAAGAAACAAACATTAAAGTGTCAAGATTGAACAGTTTTGATGATACACATAAGATGAAGAGCATCAATATTTGAATACTGGAAACAACCTTTCAATACACCTTAATGCTTTTAGAAGTAAAACTGTAACAAAATTTATTGATCTGCTCTTGATATTTTGCAAGATACTGCTGACAAAATAAGATAAATAAGTCATGAGCTACAGAGAAAAACTGAAATGGACTTGTTCTCACCAGAAAAACAGATTTAAACAAAATTTGGATGCATTTCCTCTGAGGGATTTCATGTTTTCTCATATATTTCAACTCAGATTACTTAACAGGAACTTTGCACCTAAAATTCACTCAGTTTCTGTGGATTTTAATTGAGCTAAGTCCAAATGCTATGAGATGTTTAAAAACTTTAAATGTTATTACCTAACACTTAAACCATATTTTACTTAACCCAGTCTGTCTGTTGGTTGGTTATTTCACAGTTTGAACAGCTACAGACCTTCAATTTAAGCAGCAGGTGCAAACAAAATAAAGAAAATACTTAATTTTTCATGCTACTTTTTTGGAGCATGCATTATTGCAATACCATAAATCTGTGATAAACAAAAAGGATTTTTTTCACTTTCAAAATGTCTTTGTCAGCATCTTGGGTTTTTTTTTCAATGAGACGGTGCAAAACATTTATT
The DNA here is from genome assembly GCA_036419115.1 of Scarus forsteni. NCBI lineage: Eukaryota > Metazoa > Chordata > Actinopteri > Labriformes > Labridae > Scarus > Scarus forsteni. The sequence continues at coordinate 3,056,853 of JAZDUH010000111.1, forward strand.
TTCCTAATTTAAATCTACTTTGTTCTTAATAAACTAGATACTGAGCGCTTTAACTCAAATTATCTGTCACACTGTAGGTGCGAAAAAGAAGAAGTTGGATATTAAAACCCTTTCCTACATCACACAAAGGATCAAAACCTACAATGGCAACCAAACTGGAGACACTTGATCCATCAGCTCTACCAGGCGTCACTTCTACTGTTACCTACGACACCAAGTCTGAAACAGTGACCCTACCAGGAGGAGTCGTCTCACTGGCAGGCATCACGGTGGTGACCGGAGGAGCTGAGCTGTCCTGTGGATCCTGCATGCTGGCCTTCGGTTTTTGGGGGACTCTCGTTGGTTTCAGCTGTGTGGCTGTTGGATTGTGGGACCAACTGAATGAGATCCAAGATGGAACTTCACACCTGCTGTCTTTGGGATTTGTCATACTGGCCTTAAACTTCCTGGTGGTGGGAAGTGTGGTGACTTTTTACTGTCTGACGAAGAAGAAAAGACAAATGACAAGAGGGGAGAGAGAGGACGGAAAACAGGTTCTTGTAGAAAGTGGGAGGGTGATTAAAAAGGTCACAGTATGAAATTGTATTGCCATATCGAGGAGGAAAAAACATCTATCCACATGCTTTTGCCTCTAAAAAAAGACACTCCTGAACATCGCATAACAGATCCTGTGGTTGTGTTTCAATCTAATGTATACCACTTTATATAACTTTTTAAGAGTCCCTCTTAACTTCTTAGGAATCCAAGTACCTATTATAGAACTGCATTCAGCATATCTATGTACTTTCTAGCTTTGATAATCAAAATCTAAAAATAGAACTTACAGTTAAAATGCCTTTATAGTCCAATTGCTCTTTAACCTCTGTCTATAAAATTACCTTATGTTTATGATGGACTGGATGTGTACAGTACAATATAAGACTTCTAATTAATTTCAAACAAATAATATGCATAGCAAAGATAATAAGGACAATAAAACTGAAAAACTGTATCAATAAGAATATTTAACTGTAGAAAATCAACATATACACACAAATTAATTTACAAATCACCCATTTGATATTGCTTCACATGACAACCATTCCTCTATGTCAGTGGTTTCTAAAGTGTGAGAGCCTGAGAGGGCTTCAGAGGAGGCACACAGTGAAAAAGCATACCAGTGAATGTTCTGCTCATCCAGATTCTGCTATTCAGTGAGTAAATATCAAATACTTGCCCCACAGATACCATCCATCCATCCATTTTCTACTGCTTACCTGAGACCAAGCCACGGGGGCAGCAGGCCAACCAAGTTAGCCCAGACTTCCCACTCCTCTGCCACAGTTTCCACCTTCCCAAGCCAGATGGGATTTATTAATTCTTCCAGCTGGGTCTGTCCTGGGTCTCCTCCCCACTGGGCGTGCCTGGAAAGCCTCCACAGGAAGGCAACCCTGAGACATCCTACCTGATTCTTTTCAATGCAAAGTAGCACAACTCTAATTTGAGATCTCTCTGAATGTCTACACTCCTTGGCCTGTCTCAAAGGCTGAGCCCAGCCACCCTTCTGAGCAATCTCATTTCAACTGCTTGTATCTGTGATCTCAATCTTCTGGTCATTACCCAGAGCTCATGACCAGATGCTGCACCAATCCATCTCTTGGTCCATTTTACCCTCACCTGTGAACAAGACCCCAAGATATTTAAAACGCCTTCATTTGGACTTGCTTCCCACCTGGAGGGAGCAACCCACCTTTTTCTGGCAGGCAAGGCAAGGTGCTGACTTCCCAAGGGACGCAGTCTTCAGCCTTCTCGAAGTCCACAGAACACATGTAGACTGGATGGGCAAATCCCCATTTTCCCTTGACAAACCCTGCAAGGGTAAAGAGCTGGTCAACTGTCCCACAGTCAGAGCAGAATTTGCATTGTTCTTCCTGAATCTGAGGTTAGACAATCAACCAGAGCCTCCTTTCAGCGCCCTGGAGTAAGTCTTCCCAGGGAAGCTGAGTAGTGTGATTCCCTTGTAACTGGAACACACTCTCTAGTACCTCTTTTTAAAAATGGGGACCACCACCCCAGTCCTTAACACCACAGGCACTGTTCCCAACCTCCATGCGACAATGAAGAGGCGTGCTAGCCAACACAGCCCAACAATGTCCAGAGCCTTCAGCATCTCAGGAAAATCTTATCCATCCCTGGTGCTTTGCCACTGAGGAGCTTCTGAACTACCTCAGTGACCTCTGCAAAGGGTATGGACGAGTCCTCCCTGTGATCTTCAGACTCTGCCATCACAATATTCCCCAATACGTATAACAGCCTGAGCAGAGCTCTGCCTCTCCTTCAAATGGTTCAAAAGCACATGTTCGAGGTCAACTGAAAGTCCTTCTCCATAGCCAATCCAAACTTTTCCCAAATGCAGGATTTTGCTTCTGTAAGCTCTGAAGCTGCAACCACGACACGCTGTACCTGACAGCTGATTCCGGAGACCCCTGTGCTCACTTAAACCCAAAGAGCCTCTTTCTCCAAATTGACAGCTTCCATCACCAGTAGGTCCTCGGGTTGCCTCTGTGACAGGCACCAATGACCTTCAACCCACAGCTGTCAGCAGTTGCTTACACAATAGAGGTCCTGAACAGATTCAGACTCCACCTCCCAAAAATCCCTCATAATGTACAAGAAGTTTTCCCAGACAAGGTTTTCTGGGCCTCTGCCAGATGTTTCCAGCTCACTCTTACTACCCATTTAGGTTTACCAGATCTGTCCAGCAGCCTCTCCCACCATCTGATTCAACTCACCAATAGGTGGGGATCATTTGACAGCTCTGCTCCTATCTTTACCTGAGTGTCCAAGACATAACAGCTGCAGATCAGATGATATGACACCAAATTCAATCATTGATGTTTGGCATACAGTGCTCTGGTACCAAATACACCTATGAGCATCCCTGTGTTTGAACATGGTGTCCATGACCAGCACAGAAGCCAAATAACAAAACACCACTTTGGTTCAAATCAAGCCAGCTGTTGCTCCCAGTTGCACCCCTCCAGGTGTCTCAGCCATTGTCCACATCAATGTTGAAGTACCCCAGTAGAACAATGGAGTCCCCAGGATGGGACCCTTCCACGTTCCACATCTGCTGCCAATTCCACAAAGCACCCAACCCCCATGCCCGTACCTGGATATAGTGAACTCACAGGGTAGCTCCATAGATATATCATACATATTTTAGAGGAAACCGTTTCTGCAATAAACCAACAACAGAGGAAGAACATCAACAACCAGTGGCATCTAAAATGAATATTTGTGATCTGGTTTTGATTAAAAATAAAACTCCATGGCCACAGCAATGGCAAGTGGTTCATTTCCACTGGTCAAAAGATAAATAATTAATGCTTGATTTAAGATGGTCCTTTATGGGGCTGTATTTTTTATTTTCCTTGTCTGAATCTTAGAAAGACATTAGACTAGAAAAAGAGGATTTTTGAAGAAAGGAGAAATATAAAAAGGAGAAAAAATCTTTTCCCCAAGATGAATATAAAAAAAAATACTTAAATTAATTCTTAAAGATAGACATGGATATTTAAACAGGATTGTTGTACAAAATAAAAGTGTGATAATAAAATGTTATTTGTTAATAGTATTGATTAGTTATTTATTAGTTATTTGATTAGTTTGTTAATTAATTAGTTATAGATTTAATTTTTGAGATCCAACTTTTTGTAGGTGTAATTGGCGTGGTGTGGAAGTGTGTGATAGACAAAATGGTCAAACATGGAGACATATTCTTCCATATGCCTGCTATTTTTTAAATTCACATGAATGTCAACATTAGATACATGGTGTGGTCTTTGATTGAAACTTACTTTACTTTTCAAAAGAGCTGCAACACCAGGTTAGTGAAGAGACTGGGTCTGATATTTGACAGGCTTTTAAATTAAATTCCATGATGTATGGTTAGAAGTAAAATTGATTACACCATCAAGACTTTGTTAACAAATATCCAGCACCGATCAATATGATTTAGTTTTTGTTCTTCTGTATGACAAAAAACATTTTTTTTATTTTTATTTAATGCACATTATTACATTAAAAGGAGTACAATGGAGGGTCCTCGATTGGTTCAGTGTTTCTACGTAGTGTATTTTTTATCTGGTTTACCTTGAAATAATTAATATTACAGGTATCCACTTGTAGGTTATATGCCATTGTATGTTTTCTTTTTACTTGTAAGGATTCCTCACAATATATTTTACTGTTCATGAATGACTAACATGAAGGTAGTTTACATACGTGCATCTTTAGTAATTCATTCATCTTTTAAACTGAGCTGATGTGTACAACAGTCACATTTTTGTGATTTTTATTTGTACTAGTGACACTGTAAGGAAAAAATATAATAGACAGTCTAGAAATAAAACACACATTAAATTTGTTGCTTTATGTATTAATGTAAGATTGGTTTATTTGCAAAACAAACATTTTAAATAAAAATGTCTCTTTACTTTGACTCTATGGTGGCAACTTTTTAGAGTGTCTGTGGGTGACCAGGTGCTTGAGGGCACTCAGGCTACCCCTGCAGCACCAGGTATAGTTTGCTGTGTTATATGGGGGTTGTCAAACTATGAAAATGTGTACATAACTTTAAGTGTCAATGCAGTAAAACACAGTTTGGGCAGGAAACATTGTAATTTAGTGGTTAACAGGGGCAATGTTATGTGTGCTGGTGCTTACACAACTCCTGCGTGTCAGGATTTCTTATGTGAGATGGGCCATTTAGTCTTTATCTCCTTGTTTCAGAAGGTGACTATGAAGGCTCTCACAGCTGAAAGACAACAAATTCCTGTAAGTACAAATTAAAGAGCATATTTGGTGGCAGAAAAAGCAGAAAAGCAGTAAAGATTACATTAGTAAAGCTAACCAAACACACGCCGATTAGATTAATGTATGTGGTTCAAAAGCATTTCTCAGACATCATATAAGGAGCTAAATATTTTAAACAACGAGTAACACAATTTTGGAGTATTACACCTATAATACATACCAGACAGTCTTGGGTTGGCATTCACAGGTCGTCATTTTTAACACTGACTCGAGCTGCTGGTAGTCAAGGCGGCCAATGGCTGCCCTGGCAACGGCGTGTCCATTTTGCCAACAAGCGCACCTGTCCAGGCTGCTGCGGCGATGGCTCCAGAGAGTGTAATTCCTGTCGAGCTGGCCTACATTTTTATTATTCTTTGTCAACATGGAAGTTATAAGAGCAAGTAACCATTACAACAAAGTGAAATGTAAAGAGTGGAGAAACCTCTTTGTGTCTGGTGTGTTCTTACCTCCATCTGCTGGAATTAAAACGAGCCAACTTTATCCAGAGGCGTTCGGTTTGTTCTTCAGTACAATTCTGACTCACGTTTAGCTGCCTGGCAGGGGTCACAGATCAATTATATTATAGTAATAAACTTTGATTTAATTTTTTATTTTTCATTTATAGAGCACCTTCGAAAACAGGTCAATAGGCTATTTCCAAGAGTATAGTCTCATAACAGGCAGGAACAGAATGCAAACTCTGTGGGCCAAGGAAAATTAAGTAAATAAATTAAAAAGTAAATGAAAAATGTTTAGTAAAGTTCATGAAAAAGATTTGGAAAATAATGATGATAAGAATGATAAGAAGTTGGCAAAACAAAAATAAATGATGGCATCACATCAGGAAGATTGGAAATATGGAGATAAGTAATTAAAGCATAGAAAGATGGTAAAAACTGGACAAAGAATGAGGAGAAACCAGTGAAGGGGATAAGAGCAGTAGAGATTATGCCTTAATAATTTTGTCTTGTTTTTTTTTTATAATAAAAAAATAAAGTTGTTTCAATGAAGCTACACAAAGAAGATGTGCCTACTGGGAACGTATTAAAAAAAAACATAGGCTAAATCTCCTACTTTTGGTTAAAAAAAATAAATAAATCAAGAAACCAGTAGACACACCAGGGCATGATGAGGAAAAGTTTGGGAAGACTATAGGGGCCCATTACTGCAAGCCCCCTGAAAATAAAGTGGGCAACATTTCAGCAAGGGTGTTCAAAGATTTCTTTATTCTTTTTTTCTTACAAAAGCTACCATGTTTTTCACAACAAAAATTTCATAGTCATGCATTTTTTTCAAGCTTAACTACAACAAAATATTATTAACTTAAAATGACATTGGGACTTTAACATAACAGGATGGGGTTTATGAAAAATATATGATATTCAAAATTTTGAAATACTTTACACATAGAATAGTAACTGATAAATAAAAACAGGCTGAATGCTTAAAATGATCCAAATGTCAGAAAGGTACCCAGTTTAATTATCCTTAATTGTATAATTTTCAGCAGAAGAAAAAAGTACCCAGTTTAAATGACTTTAATTGTGTAACTTTCAGCAGAAGATGGTCGATTTATGTCTTCAAGTAAAATAACTTGGCTGCAACAAGTATGACTGGTTCAATTTTTAAAAACTTATTCCACCATATTTACGTATTTGCTTTCAAGATACTGAAGATGAAACTGTCCAGTTAATGATTGGGTCATATCTGATATCTTTTTATGGGGCCCAAGGTTTGGGAATACCCTTGTGTAGACCTGTTTGTGCAATTTTTACAGAGTAAAGAAGTTTTTAGACACCTTTCATTTTTTCCAACACAGGGTAAGCATCGTTGAAATGATAACAGCTTTAAAGGTTTAGAAAAGAGGAGAGTTTTCATCCCCTAGTGCCAACAAGCACCTTTATCAATGTGAAAACTTGTCATTTTTTTGTTTATGGCATACCCTGGCTGTTGTTGTCAACTAAATGGTTAAATGTTTTAGTATGACTGCCCTACAACATAATCAAATTGTCTGTCTCCAATTACCAAGCCCTATAAGCAACACTTACATGATATAAAGGCTTCAACCATTTTAGAAGATGAGGCTTGTCTTTAAATAGGCAGTATAAAAATCCCCATTGTTGTTTGAACTATAATGCTAAGCATTTAGTCGTTTTAAGTGAATATTGCAAGAATTCAGGATGGATTATTTCTTTGCTTACTCTTTCTGGACTGGGCCCCTCATTGACTCTGGGCTCTAAGAGCCCTTATCCTCCCTTATGGGCAGCCTTGAATTTAACTACAAAAGAAAATGCTAATGTAAATATTTTAACCTGCTAAGACTTATGTGTGTAAAGCAGGAAAAAAAAGACTAGCAGCCCCTCAGGTATGTGCGGTATTTCTGCAGGTATCAGACTTGACGTCTCGTCCGTTTCTCAAGTCACCTGACTGCCAGCACCTACCTCCTTGGTCACGTGTCATCGTTCAAGTTTCAGGAAACTTTTCCCCCAGTCTGAAAACAAAACGGAACAGGTCCCGCCTCTTCTATTCACTCATTGGCTAGAGCACACAGACGAGCCACTCTAATTGGCCAAAGCTGCAACATTTTTGAGTACGTCAGAATTAAACGACACCCCTTCTTCAAACTCGTTTATGTGTAATTGAACCTTTCCCTGAAGAGAAACGGAAGGAATTTCTTTATTTTGTGGACTGTCTGTAAAAGACAAGAAGGAGCCAGCTTTAAGGTGAGTTTAAAAGGGCAGCAGAGCAGCTCTCGACGACTCGGCTTGTTGTTTGGCTTTAGACTTTGTAAACTTGTTGCCAACGATCACAAGGTGTCCACTGTCAGTCATGTTACTTATTTATACTGCCTGTCAATGCAAGGGTCTCATATTTAGAGCTTGGACTCGGTAGTCCTCAAACTGTCGTTACTACCTTCAGTTGTGTTAGTGAGCAACACATTTACCTAAACTAAAGCTTGTGTGACTGCGCACACATACATAAAAATAACACACACAGGCGTCTTTAGCTCGTCTCGTCACATATGAGTGATATGTATTATAAGTCTAAGAAAGACCAATATGTCTTTTTAAATGCAGGATCAATGTCAGGGTGTTGTTACTGCAACTCAATCTGACCACAAAACCTCCAAAACTTTGAAGCTACACCCAGTGCCCTGCCAATTCTAGTCATCAGAAATATCAGGCTGTTTTCACGACATATTAAGGCAACCATAGGCAGTTTTTCTGACCCCCTCTGAGGTGTTGGAATGTTGGAATTGTTAAGACTTTGTGACCAGGGAAAACACACCAGAGGGGATGCAGACAGTCTTTATAGTGCTGTCAGAGACTGGAAGTCCTTTTGGGGGTAGTCAGACAAAATCATTGAACAAAACAGTCTGTTCATCATATAGATCATAGGAGTCAGAAAAAAGAGTATGCAACGAGAGCAGTCTGAAAATGGTTATTGCCTAAATACAGGAAAAACTGGAAAATACCACTTAGTTCACAGAGAGATCACAAAAACGATACAAAACGCATGTTCCTCACAGATAGTTTATCTTGATCTTAGTTTCTGTATCATTCTTTGTAGGCACTAGCTGGGATTTGTTTGTTTACATATAACTAAAGACAGCTTTAAATGAGGTCTTTAGTTACTAAAGCTCACTGTCAGAGCCTATGAGCCTGCGGAAATATGGCTTAAATTGGCATGCTATAAAACAACAGCTGTCTCTTTTATTATGGTAAGTTGTTCAGGTGTCTGTTGAAAGGAGGATGTAAAAAATAATGTGTTCATCAGCATTTCTCTAAAATCATTTTGCTGCAGTGGGAGGAATCTGGTTTATGTGTTGATGTCAGGGATGGTGCGTAAAAATAACTACATTTATTCATGTGACTGCAGTGAGTGGGTGTTTTTCTATCTATCTATCTATCTATCTATCTATCTATCTATCTATCTATCTATCTATCTATCTATCTATTGTACCTAAAATATTTGTCACAGCATTTTAGTTCAGAGTAAAGAATGTACAAGGAAGTTTAAATTATCGAACGTTTATCTTCAACTTGTAAAATGTCTTAATTTGACATCAGAAGGACCATATAGTGTTTCTCTGTAGATATAGAGATAGATGTAGATGTAGAGATGTAGATATATTATATATATTGACACACACATTACACTCCAGAGCCATTTCATTTATAAATACACAAAGATTTGTACTCAAAATACTCTGTACTTTTACATTTACTGTCTTTATTTCAACAGGAATAAATTAACTGAAAGTACTTTTTACTTGTACTTCAGTATGATACTATCGAAGTAGCTGTATTTTTACTACAATACATTGTCCCTGTACTCCTTCCATCCCTGGTGGATGTAATTCTTAAAAAATGACCTTTTTTGTACCAACATTTTTAAATCGTATCCATATTCTATCACTTGAACAGTCTTGGATTTCAACATTTTAAGCTGTCTATGTAATGGCTTGACATGATGTCAGGAAACAGCTAAATAATACAAGCATAGCTAACTCTAGATCATATGCCTTACAAATAAAAACCTGCATAAATCCACAGTTTGTAAAGAAATGCACATAAATGTTGAAATAATTAGTACTTTTGTACAAGGAAATGTAGTCAAAGTATAAATAAATCAGTAACCTGACTGTGCTATTAAAGCTGTTGAAATAAAAGAAGTAACATTTGGGTCATGGCAGTTCCAATATTTCTTTTTGGCACATATCAACCAAAGTCAGTTTGGACATTTAAATAAGGTTTACATATGTATAGAACATTTATATTATTTTTTATAAATGTTTTGTATTGTACTGTTATAGTAAATCATGTCCAGGCACAAAAAAGCTGAAAGTTTAAAAGTTACAGCAGATGGTATACATGGTGTCAGCTAAGAAATGGCCAACGAGAATGTTTCATTTTTCAGCCAGTAAAACCATGTTACCATTCTTTCTTTCTTTTTTTCAATCAAAAATAGTTATAAATTAATTTCTGCTAATTAATCAACCAGTTATCTTAGCTGTTGTGGCTGCCAAAATGACATCCATCAAGTCTTCAATTTTGACTGAATCTTAATTGTAAGATTTTTCTGATACTCTGATCTAAAAACCTACCATTTGAATTGAAATTTCTTCCTTGCTGAGTAGTCTCTTTGTGTTTGGTTTCCTGTTAAATAAACCCAGTTAGTCACAGATTGTGGCAGCAGAATGTCACATGACCATGCTGGCCAATTATGAGCTTATGATAAGTAGATGGAGAAAAAGGAAAAATGCGTGTCTAAACTTGAGAAGTGTTGAACAGAATCAGTTGACTTTGCTTGTGTGATTAAACTTAACTCCAGTGTAGAAGAGGCTGATGATCATTCCATCTGATCTTTCTCTTTTCTCTTTCAGGATGGACCCTAAAACTCCCCCTGACATCAGACAGATTTCACAGAAACTTTAGGCAGTGCGCCATGGGAGCAGTGAAGGATGCTGCCCTCACCAAGGCTGAGAAAGTGCTGAAGGATGGGTGGTGCTGGTGTGAGCAGAATCCTTCCAAAGCCAGATAAACTAGTTGTATTAGTTTATGAGGAGGTATAATCAAAAGAGAATCTTTTTGGTTTAGAATTTACCCTCTCGTTTGAGAGTGGTAAACTCTTTTTTTAGCTTTTTTTTTTTTACAGCAAATGAAAATCCCTGACAATGGAGTTTGGTGAACGGGTGCTGTGTGGGACTGGGGAGGTGGAGCTGGACCCCAACATTGTGAGTGAGGAGGCAGGAAAGCTGTACTCAGAACTGCAGGTAAAACAAAAAGCTATTTCTATAAAGTTGTTTATTTTTTACAATTGTTTATTTAGTGTGAATGTGAGGATGGGAAACATATCAAGTTTTCTTAAATATCTGGTAATGTTGTTAACTTAAAGAGACTGTGAGGAGTTTCTAAGTAATTACAAAAAAGTCTCACGTTTAGATATATCCCTGATCGAAAGACACACTTTAAGATGAGTTTTATAGCATCAAAATAGGTTATCTATAAATGCTATTCCTTAGCGTTCCGGTCGGGTCGAACAGGGCTGGACTGGCCTGGATACTCAACTTCGGGAACAAAACAATTCCAACTAGAGCAAATTTATATTATTTTATTATTTATATTACACGTCTTCGAGCACCGGGCTGTAAGTAGCACTATATAGCCGGCTACAACTACGATACTAAGTTTTCCAAAAAAAATTGCTTGTTGTCACACATTAAAAACTACCACTATGTAACTAGAAAGAGATACATTACCTTGTCGCTTTGCATCCTGTAAGTTGTTGAAAAAAGAAGTTGTAAAGCAATGCAGAGTTCTGATGAAGGTCCGAGCTGCATAACAACAAACAAACACACGCTTTGGATTGCAGACGTCTTTTGGTGCGTTCCAGTTGTTGTCAGAAGTAGGAATTTTGAGTTCCAAGTGGAAACTTAACTGGAATGTCCCCTGAAGTCTGAATTTCCTACTGGGAACTCGGTGAAACCACGCCACCCCCGAGTTGACAATCGCAGATGGATGCCCCCAGTGTGAACAGTTATTTAGCTCCTGTAATAATCAATTTATTTGCACTTCTGACTGGGGTGTGTCGCTCTAGATCAGCTGTATACATTGTATTGTTAGACTTATATTTACAAAAATGCTGCCATAGTGATAATCACATTCTTCATGCAACAACACAGGGCGTGCTAACAACAGCTAACAATAGCCTGGTAGATCAGCATGTTTTTTTTCTGACTTAAACTGGAACGCCAATAAGTCTGAGATGATGTCGCTCCCATTTCCGAGGTTACTGGCACGCAGCATTACGACAGTCGCCGCGTGTGCTCATGGGTACCAGAGTCTTCATTTCGCCGGTCATAGATTCTCCTCATAGCACCTTTAAATACTGGCAGTATTTTTCACAAAGTCACTATTTAGGCACTCAGGTATACAAACCCCAATTCCAATGAAGTTGGGACATTGCATAAGCCATAAATAAAAAACAAGAATACGATGATTTTCAAATAATTTCATTCTTAACTTCATTGTTTATTCTTCAAAGAAAAAGATATTTGGGGTGCTAGTTTGGCGGAGTGGTTGGCAACTAGGCACCCCATGTACATGCTTCTGCCGATCCAGGTTCGAATCCCGCCTGTGACCAGTTTGCAGAGTGTCTTCCCCTACTCTCTCATCCTCTTTCACAAGCCTATCCACCGTCTCTCTCCAATCAATAAAGGCACAAAATGCCCCAAAAATACTTTAAAAAAGAAAAAGATATTTAATGTTCAAAATCATAAATTTATATATAGATATATATTTTTGCAAATATTCACACATTTTAAATTTGATGCCTTCAACACACTCTAAAAAAGGTGGGACAGGACATTTTTACCACTGTGTTACTTCACCTTTTCCTTAATAATGCTGAATAAGCATTTGGGAACTTAGTTAAGTAATTGTTGAAGCTTTGGAGTGGAAGTCTTTCCCATTCTTATACGATGTACAACTTAAATTGCTCAACGGTGCTGGGTCTCCATTCTTGTATTTTGTGCTTCACACATTTTCAATGGGACACAGATCTGTACAGCAGGGAGGTCTCACTCCGGTTCCTGAACTCTTTTACTAAAAAAAACTCGCTGTTGTAACACATACAGAATGAGGCTTGGCACTGTCTTTCTGAAATGAGCAGGGATGCCCCTGAAAAAGCTTTGATGGCAGCTCGTTTTAGTTACGCAGTTATACCCATGCCATGGGCACTAACACACCCCCATACATCACAGGTGCTGGCTTTTGAACCTTATGCTGACAACTATCTGAGTGGTCCATTTCCCCTTTATCCCAGAAGACACAACATCCGTGGTTTATCCCCCCCAAAAAAATGAAATGTGGACTCGTCAGACCACAACAGACTTTTCTTCTTCATCAGTCTGTCTCAGAGAGCTCAGGTCCAGAGAAGCTGGTGCAGTTTCTAGGTGTTGTTGATGTATGGCTTTCACTTTGCATGGTAGAGTTTTAACTTGAACTGTAGCAGTGGTGTGTGGTTTCTGAAGTGTTCCAGAGCCCATGTATTAATATCCTTTTCAGAATGATGCTAGTTTTTGATGCAGTGCTGCCTGAGGGTCGGGGACATTAAATCTTAGTTTCAGCCCTTCTGCCACCATACAGAGATTTCTACCGATTCTCTGAATCTTTTGGTAACATTGTGGATTGTAAATTATGAAATCCCCAAACTGATTGCAATTTTAATTGGGCAAACATTGTTTTACAACTGTTGGACTATGAGCTCATGCTGTCGTTCGCAAAGCGGTGAACCTCGCCCCAATCTTGCTTGTGAATGACTGAGATTTTCAGGTGTGCTTCTTTTAAATCCAACCATGGCACTCAAATATTTCACAAAAAAATTGTAAATGATGAGAATAAATTCAAACTTTCAAGGATCAAGTTAAAGAACATGTGCCAGCTTCATTCATAAAAATGTGTTTCATCATCATTCTCAATATTTTACTTTAACTTTTTCTCATGAATCCTGATTTTTAACATTTTTCTTGAAGTGCATTACAAAAATAATATTCCGTCCTCATATCTTTTCTCATGCTTGACTTTCATACTCTTCTATACAGACAGTAATAGAGACCCATGGTGAAGGTGTGGTGGAGTCATTGGTGCCCATATTTGTGTGGGTCTTGGAAGGGTTGGCTACCTGCAAAGCCCAGCTGAGAGAAAAGGAGGAGGAGGCAGAGAAGGAGCGAGCAGAGCGAGAGGAGCTGCTGGAGAGATTCCAAGCAGAAAGACTGCTCAGGAAAGAAAGTCAGGAGGTGAGGACTTCTGAAAGTGCTGATGCAGCATGTTATACAGTTATTTATGTAAGTTGATTAAAACTGGAGTTGAATATGTGCTGTTTAAGTAGTTTTTTTTTTCTTTAGAGGTATCTTGAGTTAGATGACCAAATTGAACAAGAGAGGAGAGCCATGAAGGGGAGGGAGATGGAGAGGGAACGACGAGAGAGAGAGCTGGAGAAGAAAGCAAGAGAGCAAGCTGATCAGTGTGAGTGTTGGAAAATTAAATATGGCACAAAACCAGTTCCCAGGGTGCTGATGATTTTGTGTGGTTATGTCCACACCTTCCACGTATGGAGACCATCACCTTGACCAAGGTGGTTGAAGTACAGTTTCAGCCTAATGCACGTCTTTCCTCACACACTTAGCCCACTTTAATACCTAGAAAATAGCTGAACAATTTTCATACCTCTATCAAAAAGAATGTGTCTAAATAATGGCTCAAGATGGGAACCAATGAGATTTTATTGATAACAATGCAATTATCCATCCAGCTTTTCATCTGATTCTGTAAAAATTCCATTATTGATTCCTCTGGATGCTCTACGTGGGTAAAAGCTGGTCTACGCAGGTTTTCAGTTGCAACAATGTCAAACACGTGGCACTCCTTATTCTATGCTGTGCTGCAAAGAAAACAGCTCCTGAAAGGTGCTTATGTTTCCACACACTTAACGTTATGTGGGAAGCTTCTTTAGTTAGTAAGTTACAGTTTGCTTTCTGTCTTCATGACTCCTTTTTGACCTTTATGTTATCATATCTGCTGACAGCTTTTGATGAGAGTGTGCTGCCCTTGATTTAAAAAGCATACAGAACAAAGTGGAAGGTTTTTATTATGTTACTGTTAAGCAAAAAGACTAAAGATGTTGATTCCTTGAAGGAGTTGTTATCCATATTAAAACAGAAGTTGATGACACAATGTGTTTCTATCCTATTAGCCAAACTGTCACAGGAAATGTATTTTAAAGCATCTGGACATTTATTTCTGGAAAAGAGTGGACACTTGTCAACATATTTCCCCCTGTGCTTAGATTTAAACTCTAAAGATTTGTTATGTTTCCTTGCAGTGGTGGCCTTGGAGGAGCAGAAAGCTAATCTCGGTAGAGAGCTGAGCACCCTGAAACTCACTCATAACAAGGTTAGATACTAATGTGTAGTTATAGAACTTGAGTGCTATAATGCTGTACATGTTTTAAGAATATAAAACTGTTTTGTCAGTATCCATCTTCTTTCATATGCAACTGATATTTTTTTCTTTAGTTGACTCAAACGTATCGGGAAATTTTGGATAAGAGAAGAGATTCTGAAAGAGATTCCCCTTTAAGGTGATTAAAATGTTTTTTTTTTGTATTAATCAAATTCATTTCAATGAAGTATGGGGGTCTGAGGTAATCAAAATTAGTTTTCCAAACCTCAAAAGTTTGTGTTTCTCCCTGGTTTGTCTGCTCCGAGGCGGTGGCCTGGTCTCATTTAGCTGCAGGACCAATGACACAGATAGATTTAGCTTTATTATGTTTTTAAAGGTACATCTAATTTGTAAAGTTTGAAAAAATATGTACATGTCCATACCATCGCAAGGCCTACAGTTTGCAAAAAAAGGAGGATGTCTTATTATCATGAATTAGTTGAAATATTAGAAGCTGGGGAGTGTACAAAAGCTGTCTAGTTACGATAAATGTTTAAAGAGAAACATGCCCCCTTCAAGTACGAGACTCAGACAATATATATAGTTAATGTATTTGTCAGAGATTAACCATTTAGTCAATCAAATACAAAGTATATCAGCCTTTGAAACCATTGCACTTGTAAACCATGTCACAATGAATGTAGTTAATATTTAAACAAAGTTTTTAAAGCAGCATTTTCACTCTGTCTATGATGGACCCTAGGAAAACAAGAGCTACCTTTTTCTGTATTGTTAGTGCAGCTAAAAGGAAAAAAAGGGTGGACACTGCAAACATAGACAGTTGAAGAGGGGGGTGGTCCAACACTCAAAGCATTGGTACAATGCAAAATAGGCTGCCAGAATTAGATGAATATGTCCGCCTGTGTCTGCGTGTGTGTGTGTGTGCATGTGTGTCTGTGTCAACAACTTTTACACTCAGAAGACCTCTTGGCAAAACACAGGGATTAAGTCATCTTTTGAGTGGCATTTCCTGGTTATGGTGAACAGTACATGGTGTCTTCACTCACACAGGACAGATCAAATGAATAGAAGCTTTATTATGAGCATTGCAAGACTCGCTTTACACCTCTTTGCTAAAATAATAAGCCTGCCTTGACATTGCTGCCCATTACAGTATTCTTGCTGACATTTCAGATCTTATCCATTATATTGTAAAATATAGCAGTTGGTTACCCCTGTTTGCTGTTGATAAAAATGACCAAAAATAAACAATTAGGTGATTTGGTCAACAATCTACTAGCACTTACCAAAGACAACTTTTTTGGAAGAAGTTGGATAACAGTTAACTTTATATGCTTCAAACCAAAACATACTGTAAGAAAGTGTTGCACAATTTTAAAATGATGCACAAACTGATTTTTTTTTTCTTCTGCACTGTTGGATTTAGGAACCACCTGCGTCCCAGGAACACTGAATTTCCCTCCAACCGAGTCTTTGAACCCGCTTTAAATGACAAGGTAAACATGTGACTACTTAACCTAACTACTGGAAATTTCAAACTATCTAAGTACAAAACATTTACTGAGATTTTTTCATTGTATCCATGTTTTGCAGATAATCCAAAGACCACACTCAAATTCTGGTCCGCCTACTTTAGAAGAAGCTGAGGATGGAAATGTGCCTGATGTTGCAGGAAAGCCCACCAGTGATTTTATAAATGCAATTATCCGTTCCACACCTGAGCTCAAGCAGTTTCATTGCTGTGTAGATGCAAGGTAACAACCTGAAACAACTGAACATATATGAGTAAAAGGGGTTCTTAAAGGGATAGTTCAGTGTTTTTGAAGTGGGGTTGTATGAGCTCTATGTGGCCACTAAGTACATTAGATGCAGTAGAAAGTTCTCTCTTCTCCCTCAGTAAGCCACCGTCTATAAGAGTCTGTTAGGCAGAACTAGCTCCAAACAGGGAAGTACTGTACCAGGAGCCAGGGTATTTTCTCTGCCTACAAGAACTCTGAATCACCCCGCCTCCCTCTCAGCTGATGTAAATATAACAAGTTAGCGGCTTCAGATGCTGGTTGTAGCCTCATGTAGGACCTAATGACAGTTTATCCTCAAAGTAAGTCATAATAATCTGTCAGAGACAAACAAGCAGAGTAGAGGCGGCTGTTTACCACAACATTACAGACTACATGTGTGTTTCTTTAGCGCACGCACACACAACCATTAGTGTTGTCTATTAGCATTGAGTGGCAGCGCTGCACGGAGGAATATGTAACGTGAATCGGTTAGTTCCAGATAAACTTTAGAGTTTCGAAAAGTTAATGCTCTTAAAAACTTGCATACCTAGCGTACTCTTAAACTATGAAAAAATACCTTTTGTTCTTGGTACGATACTTTCCTGTTTGCG
Source organism: Scarus forsteni (assembly GCA_036419115.1). Taxonomy (NCBI): domain Eukaryota; kingdom Metazoa; phylum Chordata; class Actinopteri; order Labriformes; family Labridae; genus Scarus; species Scarus forsteni. The sequence goes on from JAZDUH010000111.1 coordinate 3,074,043, forward strand.
CCTGGTTCTGCGTCTCTTACAGACTGTGGCTTACTGAGGGAGAGGAGAGAACTTCCTACTATATCTAATGAACAATTGTACTTTGTGGCCATATGGAGCTCATACAACCCCACTTCAAAAATACTGAACTATCCCTTTAAGTGATCTACCATCAAGATCCATCACAACCTCCTTATTTTGAAATTGTTGCCCAAATTTCAAAAAACATTCGCCCTCAAAAATTTGTTTAAGGGAAAATCTTGCAGGTTTGTCCTAAACCCTTGCAAAAGATGAGACAAAACAAACATGTTAAAAGAGCTGATTTTAACTTAAACCCTCAAAGGACATGCATTAAACAATTTAACTTACTGTCTCCTGAGACGTGTTCATTTTGGCTGGTTTTAAAAAATGTTAAGAAACCAACACATCATCCTGAGAAAATCAAACTTGTTATCTCAAAATAAAAAGAGATGAATATGCCAAGATCTTGAGCTAAACAGAATTTCATCACGATTATGCCAAAACTGCAAAAAGAAAGGGAAAACATGAATGTATGTCCGTTTTGGACTTCAGTTCATTGTGGACTTTTTGCCTCTTTTTCAGACTCACAATAGAGACTCACTTCTTTTGTTCCCACCAGATACAACCCACTGCTTTAGTGTATATAACATCCATTAAAAGAATATCAACATTTACAACATCTTTCCTTTTTTCCTCTGTTTCATATATCATCACCAGCACCCCTGTAGCAAGACCAAACACAGACAAGGCTCCACTCGAGGAGTTGGATAAAAGCTTGGAGAATGAAATCGAGGAGACGGAGGTAAACGATCCTCATGCAGACGAGGAGCAGGCACTAGACAGGCGGGAGAAAGATGAGGATCAGGAGGAAGAAGGGGAGGAAGATGACAGTATGGAGTGGGAGCTTCGCAACACTGACTCTGTGTTCTCTGAGCTGTCCGAGCTGAGTCGGGACTTTGTGGAGAGTGTTGACCACGGGGCCAATGTCAGAGGTGAACACGTTTATAAAAAGCAACAGGTCAGATACTTACTCTGCATGGTTAGCAGAGGTTGATTTTGGCTGAATTGTTACTAAAGTGCTTGTAGAATTAGACAATTGCAGTTTTTTACCTCAAATAGATAGTGGTATGATCATCTGTCAGCTAAACATATATCCTACTAAACAATGTGCACAAAATGCCCCCTTCCAAAAACTGCAATGAATCATGACATATTGATATTTCAGCACTTTTAGGCTTATATTTATTAATCACATTCAATGTTGATTAAAATTATTATTTAACTTTCTCAAGGAAATTAACCCTTAAAATGTCAGACTGCTGATATTCCACCACTGATGTTTACAAAAACAAAACACAAAAAATGAGTTGCTTATATGTTAAATATTTGGAGGGTGTTTCTCTATCAATGTTGAATTTGTCAAAGTGTAACCACAAATGTTAAAATTTTCCCTCTTTTTTTGACTTATGTTTGCTGGACATTTTATCTTTAACAACCAACCTGCAAGAGTACTACATTTTATGCTGTATGTAACACTGCAAAATCAAGTCTTTGCATAAATTCTATTTTGGCATTAATCTTTGTCATCTGCGATTGTAATTGTGATTGTCCTTTTGAAACATTTATTGTGCTTTTTTGACATTAAGTATCAAAAGTGAGAGCATATATATGTTCAAGCTCTCATTGAAAGGGTTAAATTCCCAAAACTGTTGCAGTAATTTATATTTTTTGATAAGGACTGAATTTAATGAAAATACTCAATTCTGAAATCAGTTGAGAAGAAATATTTATAGTTTGTAATTTTATGAACTTCTCTGTAGGTGAGCAATTTGGTGCTTGTAGCCCTGAATGTTCTTTATTCAAATGGCACTGAAGGGTTAAAAAAACAGAGAAAGTGATCTTAGACACTGGATAAATGTTTGCTTCCTGAAGATAAATGTAGCAGTTGTGTCAAACTATTAGCACCCTGTAGTCATGACGTGCATGGACATTTACAAAAGGGACTTACTCATTTACTGTATGTTACATTACGTCTCGCTTCCCTTTTTAACACAATTTGTATTCTTTATGAGTGTGTTACTCATTTCTTCTTTGTGTGACCTTCTTGTGTCCAAGCACGTTGTAATATTTGTCTTTCTGTTTAGACAGCACAGACCAGTTTGAGGAGCTTCTTCCGCAGTATGAGGAACTGAAAGTCACACAGTGAGTCCCATATTTAATTGCTGTGTTTTGGCTCTGCCTGTGTGATTATTGGGGAGTTTCCAAACATACAACACACACACATCAGTTACTCTGTTGACTATGATATTATGGACAAAACTTACTTTGCTAACATTTGTGTGTGTGTGTGTGTGTGTACAAAAGAGAAGCCCAAGCCCCGCTTTGACCTGCGCTGACACAGTGTACTGGTGTTATTAAAAGTCATTACGTGCCATCATAGTCAGGGTTCATAAAGCCTGCAAAAAACAAGGGTTTGACAAAAGTCTAACTAAAGATAACAGAAATGAAAACAGCCAGAATGAGCGGTTCCCTGCCCTTTGTGTTTCAGCTGTTGGTGGGTGTATAACCTCAGTGGGTGGCATAGTGACTTCTGTACAGCTCTGTGAATTGAGACACATATAATATCCATGTAGAATTATTGTGAATGTCTTAACATATAATGATGATGGAGCTTTGTTGTGCCAACTTTGCGTAAATTCACCATGAAAAGTTTTTATAATGTGCCAAGCATCTTGTATATATGAGACAAAAATAGTAAACTAAATAACTAATTGATTCATGTTTCCACAAAGTGTGATGATGCAAATATGTAGGGGCTGAAGCAGAGGGCGTGGGTAGACTGTGGGTGTTACGGCTCCCCAATACAACGCATTCCTCTTGGTAATTGCTGTATCTGTCCATTTATTTATCATCTTTTTTGACTTCCTCTGATGAGAGCATGATTTGTTTGCTTTATGTCCAGGTAGTGCAGACTATAGCCCATCAGCAGCCTGCAGGAATATACACAGATCCATCTTACAAATCCTCAAGATGATTTATTTATTACTGGTCAGAATATAACTAGACTAATCAGTAGTGATGCACATTTGCCAATATTCCATATACAGATAGATCCAAAGTCATTGTTGCTGATACCAATATTTTTGTCAAGGGCAAAAAATCCTCCACTTTAGTAAAATTGACCTGTTTCTTTAATAGCGACCATCTAATGGGGTTACAAATAGATACTAAGCAAAATAAAATTCTTTAATAGATGAACCCAGCTGTTCAATATATTTCACTCGGCCATCTGGAAAAGAGCCAAACTGAATTAGATGACTGGATGATCATTCTGTCAAACGCATTCATAACAGGTCAGTCAGGTAATTGTAGGCGGGACCACTGCACCACAGAAGAGGAATCAATCTGTAAACACACACTCGTCAAAACTTGTTGAAAGTGGAGTGAAAATAACCTTCCTATTGAGAAGTTTGTAACATTGTTATCTGTGTAACTTATTTCTCAATTCCTTTTCTTTACTCAGCATTGATCTATGATCTATGGGTGGATTGAACAGATAGATAGAAAGTTAGATTGACAGATAGATGCGTATTTAATTGTCGCAACTCAACATGACAATAACTGCAGAAGAAAGATTTATTCAACTCTTTAGCTTACCTTGGGCTAAAATTGGGAGGCTGGGTTTTATGACTTGTTATATTTCCAGTCAGCAGAGAGGGCTTCTCTCTGCCTCTATCAGTGGTGTTTTTTAACATCCATAGTGAATCAACTTTTGCTTTTTTTGCAGTGTGTTGGTGGATGCTGCCCGTAAGGCTCTGATATCTCGAGTTGCGGAGCTGACTGACGACCGTTCTGCTCTTCAGCTGGAAGTGTCCTCTCTTCAGGAAACAGTCTCACGTTTGGAGGGGCGGATGAAGGAGAAGGAGGAAGAAACTAAGAGGTGTAGATAACTGTTCCACATATTTACCCTGTTGTATTGTTCCAAGAACATTTGAGAGTATTTGTATCTTGGGGAAATTGATGCATTTATTTGTATCTTTTACTTTTATATTGTGTTCTTACCACTGTGAAAATACACTAACCAGGCAGAACACTATGACCACTGACAGGTGAAAGGAATAACAGATTATCTCTTCATCATGGCACTTGTTGGTGGGTTGGATATATTAAGCAACAAAAGAACATTTGCCCTCAAAGTTGGTGTTAGAAGCATAGAAATAGGCAAGCGCAAGGATTTGAGTGAGTTCGACAAGAGCCAAACTGTGATGGCTGGACAACTGGGACAGAGCATCTCCAAAACTGGAGCTCTTGTGGGGTGTCTGCAGTTGTCAGTATTTATCTAAAGTGGTCCAAGAAGGAAGAGTGTGGTAATGGGGGGGACCAAGGCTCATTGATGCATGCAGGGAGTGAGGGCTGGCCCATGTGGTCTGCTCCAACAGTCAAGCTCAAACTGCTGAAGAAGGTTCTGACAGAAACGTGTAAAAATGTGTGTATTGGCTGCAGAACAGTCAGAGTGGCAGGTGATCACAGAGTTCTGCCTGATCTCTTTCTTTTTCTTAATCCTCTGTTTTTCATAGACTTCGGAAGGAACTTGGAGCTTGGCAATCTGAAGATCCAGATGTAAGGAGACCTTATTCTATCATAGATGTACAGTTTCACACAGATTAAACGTAGCAGGAATATTTAGCCTATAAACCTTTAAGCTTCTTTAAGCCCAGCAACTGTACCAAGTTTATTATGATTGATGAAATTCACACGTGTCCTGTTTGAAGCTACATGTTTGTCCACGCAGGCAACTCTACCCACAACCATGCGACACTTTTCTCGCTCTGAAATGGCTCGTGTGGTGATGGAGAAGAATCAATACAAGCAGCGTCTTTTTGAGCTGCAGGAGGCAGTGAGACGCAGTCAGACACTTAGGTAACGTTTTAGATTGGATATAAAATAAAGTTTTGTTTTGATGTTATACAGATGTGATTTCAGGCTTTGTTTAAAACAGTTGCAAATGGTTTTTCGAGTTTTTGTTCCCCATATCTTATTTAATGTTTTATTTCTGCATCTTTTTTAAAGAGCAACGAAGGAGGAGAAGTTGTCAGAGGACAGAAGGTTAAGTGTTTGGAAAAAGTAAGTATGAGTAATTCAGTAATAACAGACGTGTGGAAAGGTATATTAAGTGAGACAAAAGCTGCAACTGAAATGATTACATGGTGGATTAACTTAAAGTAACCAAAAAATGCTACTTTAATCTTCTGTTGATAGGAGGTTGTCCAGCCTGTTCACACATTCAAGAGTATAACACTACAATTTTAGGGTCCTCTCAGTTAGTGGAGTTTGAATGGACAGATACTGCAGTTTATGATAAGTAATGGATATGCAACTCTACTAAAGAAACTATTAATAAAAACTAAGAATTTCGAGACACTAAATGGCTAAACAAAGGAGATGTTGCTGTTATTGGACTAATACTTTACAGTAAAGCCAGTGAGAATGATGCAACACAATAAACTAGGATAAAACAGTTTGCTAAATTATTGCATTATTTGGAAATTCCCTGACATAGATGTTTTACGATACATACAACATTGATTTTCTTCATATTCAAAGGTTCAACCGCTTGTTGGGCTTGACAAAGTCCCCCTTAATTCCACCTCCTGTGTCTGCTGCTTTCCCTCGTCCCACCTCTCCATCAATCTCTCGCTCTCCTCTGAGGACACAACAGCCAGCTATGGGCCAAACTCACGCAGAGTAAGCTAATGGTTCTTTATTCTGTATTACTCCTGAATCAGCTCTCACATAAACTGACACCCTTTACAGTTCTCATTAACATGAGAAGCACTCTCTGTAGATCTGCCTCTCCTGCTGCTCTCTCTCCTCGTGTCAGGAAACGAGAACTCTACAGAGAAATCCGCTCACACATTTGGGAATCACTTGGGAAAATGCAGATACACGGCTGGAGTTCTCCGCTGGCAAACACGCAGGTAGGGGAAACACACTCTGAGAAATATTTTGGGTTGAAGGGGTACATCTTTATTACAGTAAACAGGCTGGATGATGAAAGATTTGTATATAACTTTAATAGTTTCTAAGTATTGATTTGAAACTTGATTTTCTGGCGAGGGAAAGAGAAACATTAGATGTTCATCTTTAAAATTATTGTTTCCTTATCATATTTTAAATATAACCCAGTTCAGTCATAATCACAAAAGATTTGTATAAAAATCTTATATAAATTCCAAATAAAAAACACACAAAAACTGAGTAGACAGTAAGGCAGGACAATATGAACCAAAAATAATATCTCAATATGTTTACTTCGATAGTTAGAAACAATAGATGTCTTGATGCTTTCTGTAAAGAAATAACCAAAGCAAAGTCAGTCCAGAGTCAAATCCTCTGGGATTGAATGCTGCAGACACTTTGACTTGTGGCCAGATGAACAATATCAATAAGTAAAAAAAAAGGAAGACACAAAATAAAGTATCAATTTGAAACATTAAATAAGTAGTTTATGGAAAGCTCCTAAAATAGCACTAAATAGAATAAAGACATTCATAATTCTTTGTTTAGACAAGACATTGTCCAATAGTTTGATTTTTCTGTAAACATGTGGCACTTATTCTAAATAGTATTTTTACTGAGCATTGGGCCTTGCATGCCTTTTGTTTCATGTATATTATCTGAAACAAATGTATTGATTGTAATTTGAAAATCTTATCAACTTATCTTTAAAATAAGTATTATCCAGCCTTAGCTGACAGCCAGCTTCATCGTTCCCAACAGAGTTCTGCCACAGGTGGAGTGTCTGCTTTTATTAGCTCTGAAACTCAACACAAACAGAAAGTATCCGAGAGCCAGCTAGAGAAGAGGGCAGAATTTTCCATCCACACACACAGAAAGTGAACTGAGAGGAAACAGAAAGGGATTCAGTATGTTGTTTTAAATAGATCTCTGGCTGGTTTTTAGTCTCAAAGACGGTTTGACTTTAACTTCCCTTATTCTCTCTACATGACTGGATATACAAAAATGTGAAACATTACAACATACCAGCCATGGACCTTTGTATAAACCTAACAGTTTCCCTTCAATGATCTTTCATTACTGAAGGACTCCAGTGAACCAGTGCCTGACCCTAAAGATGTTCCTGTTCTTGTTCGACTCAGGCTGTTGGATCACAGAGACTCCACGGCAAAGGTACAAATTCCTCAGCATAAGAACTTCATGTTTAACCACTGAACTATGCTCCACTTTCTGTTTGTGGGTTCAAGCTTGCCCCAGTTTGAATATTACTGTAATTTATGGTGAATTTTATGCACTTCTCATATACTGTATAAGGTGTTGCACCACCTGAGACAGGTCAGACAGGAAGAATATGTCACAGTTTGGATAAAGGCTGTAGAAAGTGTAAAGTGCTTCATTAAGTGCCAGTTTTCATGGTCTATTGTCAAGGAGGTGGAATGAATTCAAGGGATGAAGAAGAGCAGGGACTTCACCAGCTGTCTGATGCTGGCATTGTGTTCTGTCTTAAAAGTGTATGATGACATGGATTTTTATCCTCTGATTTATTAGAAATTAAATGAGATAATTCCATCTGACCAGTAATATGGAAATGTATAAAATGAAGATTTCCTCACTCAATGTCACTATTGAATCAGGGTTCTGAATTTTTTGATCTCCCAGTCGTATTGTTTAGCTCCGCCCAGGAGATTGTGTTATTGCCGACGTCTGTTTGTCTGTTTGTTTGTTTCTCTGTTAGCAACATAACTCCAAAAGTTATAGATGGATTTCGGTGAAATTTTCAGGAAATGTCTGGTTTGGAACAAGGAACAAATGATTAGACTTTGGGAGTGATTCAGATCACCGTCTGGATCCAGGGATTTTTTGAAGGATTCTTTAACATTACGAGATAGAACCATTTTCGGCATTTTTGCATATTAGTATGTTTTCATGGTCAAGGAATCTAAATATTTAGATGATGTAAAGGTAGGACTAATATTTATGGTGAAAATCACAATATGGGTGAGGACTGTGGCCCTGGCAGAAGTCTGCGATCTGCGAGTGCTTTTCTAGTTTGTATTATTTTTACACAGATTTGTTGCTGTCTTTAGATTAACTGCAGTTATTTGCACATTTTTTTGGTTCCGGGACAAGATTTCCATTTAGCAAGCCCCACATTCCTTGGCTAGTGATCATGAGTAAGACACAGTCTATTCTCAGCATGCCTCTTCAGCTTTAAAGCAACTGAATAGACCATGTGATTTTACTATCTTTTGTTCATATTTAGTAGATTTGATTATATGACTAGAAGTGATCCAAGAGCACAAACCGCTGCCAAGGTATTTCCAATAATGTTAGGCCAGCTATTGTCAAAAATGTGGAAAACTGCCCTGCCTTGCAGTATTAAGAAACCCTTTAACTAACATTTGGCAGATTCTGACCACTCAAAAAATCAAATTACTTATTTGTGCCATAACTAACATTCCATTAAAGTTTGATCAAACTCCATTTCAAACTTTTTTATTTATCTTGTTAACAAGCTAACAAATGACAGCAAAAACAAAACCTCCTCGGTGGAGGTAATTAATCTGGCCTCTGTTACAGAATAAAGACCATGAAACTCAGCCTGTAGGGTTTATGAGGACAATCCGTTAAATGCAAGTCAGTGAACAAAAGCACATCCACAAAGAGCTTGTTTCACAAAATGATGCAGGCAAGATCTGTCGAACGTACTCATCTGTGTCTCTCGACTTGTATTTACATAAAGTTTTGAGTTTCTTTTTTAAGAGATTTTATTCAAACTTAACTTACTGAAGGCAGAGCTTACACTTAGCTGCTGCAGCTGTTCCTGATGGTTTCAAACTTTTCTTTCAGCTGAACTGTGCAGTCGCCGTCACACCTGAGATCTCAGGAGAGGCCACAGTAAGTTTGTCTCATCCTCGCTAAGCAGAACCACCGGTCATGCTCTGTAATCACCCAGTACTGTTTCATTCAACCATAACTAACATCCAGCTAGAGACAAGTCGTTTCATGCCACTCATCTGTCCACACTCCACATCCGTCCCTCTCTGCCAGTGCTCTGTGTGGGTCGTTTCTGGCCCCGCCTCCTGCAGTGATATTACAGTGATCGACCCAGCACTCTCCAACACAGTTCTGGATCAGTTCAGCCTCCCTCCCACAGCTCCCGTCCTCTGCCTCTGTGCTGTTCCTCCTATAGGTCAGTGCCAGCATGAAGGGCTGCAGCACTATCAGCTTCTATGTGTTTTTACCCCCCCAGACTGAACTTACTTATTTTACTGGAAACACTTTGAAATCAACACTGCTCACTGAGCCTTTGCTCCGTGTCACAATCTTTCTGGTCCTGTTGTTTCAGGTGACTCTGCAGGAACTGTGTGGATTGGAACTCAGGAAGGAAGGTAGTCTCTGCTGAATAAGCAGCTCACTTCAATGAATAACACGCCTTCTGACGAGAATACTTGGTTAAGCACTATGTCCTGCTCTTTAACTTTTGTAACACTCTCTTTTTCCCTTGCTCAGTATCCTGGTCCACTCCGCCTCCAGCAGGAGGTGTTGTCTGCAGTCCGTGTCCCTCTCAGAAAGTGTTCATTCACTCACGTGAGTTGTTTTGTCTCTGCTTTTGAAGCCTATTTATTATTATTTATAGCTTACGATAGTCAAATATTCGCATCAGTATATATGAAGGTTTTCGCCATCATTTACAGCCTATTTATTACCCATATACTTCTTATACATCTCAAATATCAGCCGACTATATAAATGTACCATATTGCCTCACCTTATAATTACTAAATGTCTACATTTGAAGATCAACAGGATTATTTATTCGTAAAGGTTTCTTTTATTGTTTTACATCCATTTAAATGAAAAATAAACTGTCACATTGTAACAAACAGATTAATTTTATTCAAATGGAGACTCCATAATCTTAACTGAAAAATATAACCCTACAATGAATTTGGAAATATTTTCTAATATGGTACTATAAAAATTCAGTGTTGTGCATCCCTAGAGTTAGTCTACTTAACTGATGTGTAAAAGCATGCCTTGTTGCTTCAAAATATTTTAATACATATCTTTAATACTAAGTCAGAGTAAAAAGACATGCTGACTGTATTGGATCAACATCAGTGTCTTTGATGCTATGGACAAATCCACACAGACTTTTACATGAGGAAGGAACTGAAAAAAATAAACGTAGGCTTGGATAAATATGTCAAATTGTTACATCTTTCATCCCACATCTTTTCCTTTGGACCGTCATTCTTTTTATAGCTGCATTCACACACTGACATTTTAGCAAGCTATTGCTGATGTAGAGGAAACTTTCAAGCAGCATCGAGCTGAGTCAGCCCAAGCAGATCTAAGTAAGTATCAGCTGGGCAGCACTGATGTTTGTTGAGTATGTTGGAAATCTTAAAGCATACTAAAAATTTTCTGACGTTTGATCTAACACGCTGCATGAGTTGACTTCCACTGATATTTGCTTCTCTCAGTTACAGCTGGGTTAATTTCTGTCTGCTCCAGTTGTAGCCTCCTCACTCCTGGACTCCTGTTGTTCAGCTTGAGGTGTCCTTTTTGGGACAGTCGTATGTTGTCCTCTAGGCACAGTGTAATACTGGGACTAGCTGCAGTTGCATGTGGTGAAATGGCATACACGTCTGCCTTGTATCAGCATTCGTTGAGGGACCTTGCAGTAGGTTCTTACAATTATGTACAGCACCAAGCTACTCCAGGTCAAAGTCCCCCTAAGTTGTGCGCATGTATTACATATATATATATATAAACTGTATACTGTATACTTTTCAAAGCCATCCACAACCTTGCCCCTCCATATCTGTCTGACCTCCTCAATGTTGCCACTCCAGCCCACTCCCTCAGATCCTCCTCCTCCACCCACCTCACTGTGCCCTCTGCCCGCCTCAGCACCATGGGGAGCAGAGCCTTCAGTCGCTCTGCTCCCCAGCTCTGGAACTCTCTTCCTCCAGACCTCCGAAACCTGACCTCCCTGTCTCTTTTCAAGTCCAGACTCAAAACTCACCTGTTCAGGGCTGCATACCCCACTGGACAATAGCTTACCTCCTCTCCCTATACCCGTCCTTTTCTGTTGTGCTTTTCTATTGTTGATTTTATCATTATTGTTGATTTTATTGTTGATTTTACTGTGGTTGTTTTTTAATCTTGTTCAGCGTTCTTGAGTGTCTTGAAAGGCGCTTTTAAATAAAATGCATTATTATTATTATTATAGTACCAATGCCCGGTACCTGGAAATCGGTATCGGTACTCAACGGTACCAATTTTCGGCACTTTTGCGTGTGTTTATGGGGTAATAAATATTAATTTGTTTAATATTAAGATCTCAAATTTTTTCAATGTAAATTTATTTCTCAATATTTAAAATTGAACAGATATATATCAAAACAACATTTGTCATTACACTCTTGCTGTGCTGTATTCAAGTCCGGTATGGAAATTCACCTACTCTACCCAATAGTATGCCTGCTTCTTCCACTCCCTCACAGTCAAGGATGCGTTTAGGTACCTAAACATGGCACCGTTTGATTTTATGCGAATTGGTACTCGGTAGTACCTACAGAATTCAGTCGGTACCTCTTAAAGTACTGAATTCGGTAACCATCCCTAACATTGACCTCTATTAAACACAACAAAATTGACCACAGGAATGCACTTTTACTGAAATTATAATTTCTCAATGTTGTTCAAAGTCATCCACTATAATGTGGAGCTTAGATCTGAGTGCACTTTTTGTGAAGAGGACAATAAGGAAGTTGTTTGTGCCATGTAAATTGAACTAAGTGTAGTAGGAAAAAGATGTGGGAAGAAGACCAGTGTAACCATTTGTCATCACTACCCAGAAGGTATTGCACAATGATGACAACCTACATGGTGATCTATTTTGAAATGTTCTCAAAATGTACAAGTTTGGGGAGTTTCTTCAAACTACACTGATTTACATTGCACGCATGTTAATTTATGAAGATAGTGTATCTTAAGACACAGGGTCCACTTTAAGTTTCTTTTACCAGTATAAAAAAATAAGTAAACACATCAACTGAACATTTATTAAAGAGATGATAAATACCTGTCATATTTTACTGATCATCTTACAGAGTTTTACATATTTATACAACCTTATTATGTATCATCCATTTATAAACCAACGCAAATAAATATGTAGTATGTACAAAAAAATAGATCTCAGGCTTTTCACTGGTCACTGGTCATTTCATTAGGTACAGTCATTCAAATGCTCATTCATGCAAATAGCTAATCAGACAATCATATGGTAACAGTTCAGACATTAAGGCATCCAGACATTGTCAAGATGACATATTTACGTCTAAACTAATGTTCGAAATAAGAAAGACAGGTGATTTCATTGACTTTGAATGTGACATGGTAGTTGACGCTAAACAGACTGAACTGTTGATCCAGCTTTTTATATTGTAAAACTGAAGTCATACAGCATGCTCCTTTAATATTTGCAAAGTTTAGTTAGTCTGCATCTTGTCCTTCATGTTTTTCAATCCATCTCCATGTTTTTTTTTTAGTGTCTTTGTAAATAATGCCTTTTTTTACTCAATTTGACAGGTATTCACAGGGTCGAGTCATAGCTGGCTTAGCTGATGGGACTTTAGCTTTTTTCTCACATGGTTTAGGTAATTATTCCCCATTTATCCCTGGTTTTATGTTTCTCAATTTCTCATGCATAACATACATATACTGTTGTCATTAAAATAAAGCTATGATCAATAGGTGGCTGGAATCTACTGTCACACTCTAAGATGTCTCTGGGGTTCAGCCCTCTGCAGCCCATCCGCTGCTGTCTGGCAAAAGGCAGCCGGCTCTGGGTGGGCTACTGGAACAAAGTCCACATCATTGACCTTGACAGCAAGAAGGTCGAGGTAAGAAACAAATGTCATTCTCATTAAACATTTTGTTTTTTGTTTATTTACACTGCCTAGACACTCACCATCTCTAATTTCAATATTTCAGCAAGTTTTCTCAGTGTCAGAGCGAAGTGAGCAGCAGGTACGATTCCTGTCTGCTGGTGGAAGTGGTGTTTGGACGTCCTGCCGACTTGACCCGATCCTCAGACTATTTGATTGGTCTACAGGGAGGCCGCTGCAGGAAGTTGATTTCACCGCTTTGGTCACCAAAACATTAGGTACAAAGAACATATGTCTTATACTTTTACATCCGTTTTATTGAAGAAAATGGTTACAGTGGGGCCGGCATAACAGACCTTTAACTGATAGCTTCAAAATCTTCAGTAACACAAAATGTTTAAGCATAAGTTAAAAAAAACTGTACTTAATGTGTAAAGAAGCACAAAGTCTCAAAACAAGTTTGACTTTTTTTCTCACTTAGAAAAATATTCTTCTCAATTGGGGGTATATATGTAATAATGTTTGTTAAAAATCAGTATTCGTGCAGACCTGTCAACAGTTTGTGTCGCTTCCTTTGTTGCTGTATAGAAGCAATATACAATTAACGAGGCAGTAGACTTTACTGTAACTGAAAACAGATTTTTTTTTGTTTGATCAGGACATTATGTTGAAAGTGCTGCTGTCACAGTGTACCAGAATAGATCATGTCAGTCTAAAATGTTCAAGGAACTGTTTTACAGCTTAGTTTTTTAGGTATTTAATCCAATCTAATCTAATCTTGGAGACATTTTTAAATACAGTCTTTCTTGGTCAGTAATGTAGTAAAACAGTGTCAGTACTACAGAGGGCAGATGCAAAATAAATTAATAAATAAAGAGATGGAAGAAACACTGATATGACATTAAGGTCACACAGCCCTGCATTATGAGTCGAATGTTTTTCTGATATTATTATTTTCTTTTGCATTTTTTGTCATGGTTGCACTCTCTCCAGCTCCACATACACATTGGAAAAGTTTGTTTCTAAAGGTTAATTTAACTAAGGTGATGTAATTTGTCTTTCTGCAAATTGCGTGATAATTATAGGTGTATGTTTTTGCCACAACTATTGTTGGGTGAAATCTGATGTTATGACTGCCTTTATACTGTATAAGGAAGGGCTGGGGGTCAGAAAAGGGGCAAATACTTTTTCAAAGCCTTGTACAGAAAACGAAATGTCACAGAGGCATTTTTTTAGAAACAGCCAGAAGACATGTATTTTAAAATGTCACAATCTACCTAACTGCGAGAAGAGAACAGTGCCCCCCAAAAAACATGAAATAAGTGCATGATTATTTCACATTCAGAAAAGATTTTAAATACATTTTTTGTGTTCTGTAAATATTAATTAATGTCAGTTGTTTTTAGTGTAAACGCAGCGTTCATACTGACATGTCTGTTTTCTTATCCCATATCAGTGCCATGATCGTACCCCACTGTCTTTGAAAATAGATCAATCAAAAATCTTGATTAAAAGTCCAGCCCTGGTTGAAGTTCTCAAATGCCCTATGTGTGTAAAAGAGTTATTTTTGTTTGTTAGTTACTTTCTCCTTTTAAAAGCTGAACTTTTCTTCACCCAGCAAAATGTCATTTTCATTCATTTCCATCTCTCTGCAGGCCTGTCCTTCCTGTCACTCGCACCTCTGCAGATCTCGTCTCTCTCTGTCATCTCTGGGCGTCTCTGGGTCGGCACTGGAGGTGGAGCCATTTTCTCCATCCCGTTATCCATAAGTGAGTAATTGTAAACTGTTTTATTCAGTCATGCATCATGAGCTTGTTCTGCCAGATGTAATCCATCTGTATGTCTTTTTACAGCATCAGAGGATGTTTCCATCCCATATTGCTCCATCCCATCAGCTCAGCTGTGTTACCATGGACACAGACAAGCTGTCAGGTTCATCCTTGCTGCACCAGGTACAAACCTGTTTTTCAAATTTTCAATATTGTTGATTTAAGGTGATTATTCATTCAATTGTGCTTTGAGTAATGATGTCGTCTCCTCTCCTCTTCAGGCTGTTTGTTCACCTCTCCTGGCAGCAACACTGTCACTACCTCTCAGCTCATTCTCAGTGGAGGAGAGGGATACATTAACTTCAGAATGGGTGAGTTTCAGTAAAATAAGAAACTAGTCTGAAAAGGTCTCTGATGTAAAGGAGCAGAGCTGTATTTTAACTTCATTAAAGCTTCTGTGAGGAACATTCTGCTTGCATTGATTTACTGCCCCCTGTAGCTTTGCAGAGCAGAAGGATCTGCCTGATTCTAAAATCATGCATATCCCAATATGGAACTGTCCATCTGGCGTATCAGGTGATGCCCCCTGTGGATCACAGAGCCTCTTGTCTCTTAGAAGATTTCTGTCCTGTGCCTGTTTTTTTACAAGAATATCCAAAATGCTTAAAATAAAAAGCATTTTTTGTAGTTAATTCTTAATCACCTTCCCCCTGGCAGGAATTTCAGGAATGAAAATTAATGACAGCAATGATATTTTATTTAATGGTTGTTGGGGTTGATACGGAGCTTAGTTGCTTTTGTAATTCAAACTGAAGTACCAGTTTAGTGTCAGTACTTTTGACAGCTGTCTGAAAACTCAAAAGCATTTCAAAGGTTATTTCTTATTGTAAAATATAGCATTCAGAGTCAGTAATCAAGCCACTGGAGTACCTTAGAATTGATCAGTTTTTGTTTTTTTTAAAACTCAGAATGTGAAAAAATGGCTTTAGCCACAGTACAAAAACAAAAAGAGACCCACAGTGCTGTTGTTCCCAAAGATAGTCAGTGTCCTGGCTCTTCCTCAGGTGCACATTGTGGTTTTTAAGTCATTAAATACATGTTTAAACTGTTTTTGCAGTAAGATTTTCATGACTCTGTCCATGAAGAATTGATTTCCATGTGTTTGCTGACTTTTTGCCATAGTTAGACCGTACAGCTTACAAAGTATTGCTTGGAGATGGTAACTGTAATGTGTGCATGAGGAATGCTCACATTGCAGGACATGTCATTGTCAGTCATGTGACCTGGGATAACCCATGCTGCCATTTGTGTTTTTTATTTTATTATAGTTTTTTTTACGAGACATAAACTACCACTTTACTCTTTTCTTGATTGAAGACACAACTTAAAACAAAGGACTGCTACTTATGGAGAATGTAGTTAAAACATTGTCAGCGATTGATTTAAGAAGGCCACAAATAACATAACTGCAAGTTTCTTTGTAAATTCTAAAGATTTTAACTTCACTCTCCCTATGAATGTACAACAGGGCACTTAAAGAAAAAATAGTGAAAGGTCCATTTGAGATGATAAATTGAATTAAGGGGTGTTATGGTTACTATTTTACCCTTTAAAAACTTCCTACAGGAGTTTTAATCAGTGGGCAGCCTCTGGTGCTCAAACTGTAGACACGTGGATGTACAAAAAAAAAATAGGTGCGTCTCTCCGAGTTTCCACAGGAGGCTAACAGCTGAAGCACAGGAAGACACATTCACACTTCACGTTAATATATCCATTTTAACAACGGACACAAACATGGTTACAGTCTGGCTCAGAAAGTCATTTTGATTTTACTCTTCTGTCTTTATGAATACACTCTGTTCGGGGGATTCTCTTGTCAGTTTTGTTTTTGGGGTACAGGTTATGCCAGTGTCTGACATGACTGTGTGTTGTAGTTTATCAGGAAGCTCAAAAACTCACCTCTTGGCTTTAACACGAACTGAGGAATCCTTTTCTTTTAGGGGACGATGCATCTGATGGATCAGCTGAGCTGTCCCAGTCCTCTCCTCAGCGGTCCGAGCGCAGTCAGATGATCATCTGGCAGAACCCCTCCCCCTCTGTGCCCAGCTCTGCCCTCTGACAGCACAACTCTCCTACATTGGCACTTTCGTTTGATCAAGCTAAAGATGAGAGCAGACAAGTGTGGAAAACCAGCAGTGCCTTCGAACTTTTGAGATCATTTTTATCAGTGAAAGTGAATGAGCGATTGCCTCAGTGCAGCAACTAAGTGTCCTTTAAAAATGATCATGATACAAGCTGTTTTATCCATGTTTACCTCATTCTCTCCCAGTCTGTGTTTGAACCAGATGATCATGTTGGATATTGATGCCCGAGCGTGTCTCTCATCTAAGTGGTTTCCATCTCTGTAGAAATGATCAGGAATTTGGCTGCCTGGTTTTTAAAGCTCATGTCTGTCGCACTGACATTACTCTGATTTTTCTGTTATACATACAGCATATCTTAATACCTCAAAGGAGGTATCAGGTATTCTTGTCATACTTAGTTTGATCAGAGATTTTAACTTAATTTAATGGCTGCTCTTGAAGCTGCAGTGTACATACCGTTGTCTTTACTGTGAACTGGAAACATATATTGATCTCTCAGTGTGATGACAATCAGAAAGTTATTTTCTGCTACTGCATTAAGACTGGGCATAACTTATTTTGATTTAATGTGTTTTTAAATTTAATTTTTCACCACATTAAATGTGGTCCCCCCAAAAAACTGCACAGTTAATGTCTGTCTTTATAAAGATTTGTGATATCCCATCTTTTAAATGACTAGTTGAAATGTTTTTCTTCAGAAATTGTTTATTTTATCTATCAGTTCTTTTTATTTGTCTTTAGAATTCCTTTTTTGTTTTAGTTTTGTTTGTGTTTCTTTTGTTAAAACTGGAAGAGAAATAACTTTCAATGCAGTATTTAAGTGCAATTACACATTTGCACTCCTGAATAAAATGTGTTCAGAGAAAAACCTAGATGGTATTTTTTAAAGTCAGAAACTAAATGAAAACTTCCAGTTGAACCGAAACCCACATTAATCTCTTTAATCCCTGCATACTGGAGTCTTTTGTGGGGCCTTAATTACAATCATAAGCAGTCCACATGCAGCTCTTGACACAATAGATCCACAAAGGCATGTTTTAATGTTTTTATTTAAAAAAAGTCACTTCCAAAGGAAATTTCATTTGAGCGAGGGGTTTGTTTACTCCACAGCACGGTTAACAAACAGACGTGACACTCCTTTGCCTCAGGCATTTGGGCTAGCATCCAGGTTAAGGACAGCCCCCTCTTGTAATGAAGTCAAGTTTTTTTTGTGAGATATATTCCTCTTACGATGGGCTGCTGTGAGTCCTGGGCATCCTAATCCTGCGGCTTAGAGAGCGAGCGAGTCGGTCCACAGCTCCACCCATGGCTCCCCCCAGCTCCTTTTTAGAGGTCAGACCTTCAATGTTGCCACTGTACCACATGACCCAGCCTGCCAGAGACATGAGCACCAGCAGAGCTCCTGTGTACACCAGCAGATCCCCAAAGTCTCTGCCTTTAATCTCCAGTGGAGCGAAGACCCCCAGCAAGAGGGATATGACACCCAGCAGGTCCAACAGTATAGCAAACACCAGAGCGAGTTTACAGTGGGACAAGCCCTCATATTTCGGTGCCATGGCTGCGCTGAAAAAGAGAAGAGGGTGTTAAGAGTCCCTTTTTTAATATAATAACTTAAAAACAGTGTTTCACAAGTGGAGGGTCAGAAATCTAAAGTGGGTCAGGGAGCTGTTCTCAGCTGCATCTGTGGCTGGAACAATAACTGTGATGTACAGATGCCATAATTAATATCCATGTATTTCATTTGATCTCAGTTTACAGTAAATCATGATTCAGTTTTTTTGTAATCTTTTACACTGAGTTTTAGATCTATTTTACATTATTTAAGACTTCTGCACAAGATTTCACTGGAAAGAAACAACTGTTTCTAGTTTGAGCAAAAGGAGTCCTGGACCTTTTTAGAATTGTCATCCGAAACGTTCACAGTAACTATATTTATGCAAATGATGCTGCTCTGTATTCTTAAGCTTAGTGGTCCACAAAAGAAATCTGAAGTAAGAACCCTGGTACAAATTTCTATTTGCTTCATTAAACCCTAACAACACTTCTTGGTTGCTTTCTAGAGATCTCAAAACATTTATCACAATTCGATTCAGTGTCAATGTCTGAAACTTACAGACACCAGCTATAATGCTATGTTTGTTTGTTTCAAGGTTCAAGAAGGAAGTCTTTGGGTTCTGGGGCTTGACTGGTTGAGAAACACTGTTAGAGCAAGATGTTGCTGTTGAGGTCTGGGTCTGCATGCAGCCCCTCCATGAGGCCGGCAGGTCAGCTGTAGATAATGCAAAAGACTTACTTGCAAGCATGAAAAGAAAAGATTGTCATGGCATTTGATAACTGGTCTGTATTTATTAATTTACACCAAATTTTACACATAACTGCCTTGAGATAACACTTGTTATGAATTGGCGCACAGATTGATTGATTGATTGATTAAATTACTGCTTTTATGTACTCTAGAAATGAGAGCGCACTTTCAATGGAATTTCGAGACTAAAGTAATGAATGAAAGAATGAACTGCACCTGTAAAACTGAAATGACATACACAATAAACATAGATAATTTAAGATTAGAAATCCTGGTTAAATACACTAACAAATATTTTTTTAATTACAGAGCTGTTTCATTTTGATTTAAATCAGTATATTAAATAAAGCAGTGCTATTTACATTTGGATTTTGATTCTCTTGGGAGCTTCATGTTTTTGTTAATTTGTGAGTTGGCCTAAGTAAAATTGTCCTATCACACTTTCTTTCAACAGTGTTTCTCCTTGACAGTGAGAATTGAATACATGTGAATATCCTCGATCATTAACATAACTAAAGAACTCTTAGTTAAGTTGCTTTGCTGTATTAAAAGGTTATTTTGAACCAATAAGGCGACAAGAAAGAAAAAAAACATGTATTTCACAAGAGGAAGGAGCAGCTTATTTCGTCTTTTATTCTTAACTCTTGCCCTGCTTATAGTCACGACAGGTGCCACACCTGTGCCCTTATATTCAACATTCATCTATATGGAAAGAGTCTACAGTAATAACACCGAATAATAAAGGGGAAAAAAAGGCTCTTACCTCCAAATTCAGGGTTTTAGAAGGTTCAGCTACCTTATATACCAGAAATAAAACTCTTGTGTTTTTAGTCTGTCGGTGAAGCTGAGGTGACTGAAATCTGACACCTCTCCCTCACCTGCTCGACCTGTTTGTTCTGCAGTCTGATCTGGCGCAATGAAGGAAATGTGCGGCTGTTTGAAAATGTTGGCGCGCAGACTCCGACTCAGACTCATAGGCTAAGTATTAATAAACTACTTTTTATGTTCAAACCTCAATCCAATGAAACTGGGATGCTGTGTAAAACGTAAACAAAAACAGGATACAATAATCCTTGTCGATATGTTTTCAATTGAATGCACTGCAAAGATATTATACTCATATTTATACTGATAAACTTTTTTTCTTTGCTGGGAAAGGGGCAGGAAAAGATCTGGGAAAGTTAAGGATTGCTAAAGAAAAAAAAAACACCTGTTTGGAGCATTGCGCATGTGAACCGGTGAATTGGAAAGAAGTTCATGTCATGATTGGATATGAAAGGAGAATCCTTCACCACGTCAAGCATCATCAATTATTTCATTAACACATTCTGAGAAATCTCTATAGCAAGAACCAAGGCCAAAAACCAACACCTCTTATCTTTGATCTCTGGGGGGCCTTTAATTGCATCCCCCTGTAAAAGACACCACATGGCCCCCACTGAGAATGTGTGGCACACTGTGAAGTGCAAAATGTCACAGAGGAGACTGTTGAGCAGCTGCAGTTGATCATCAAGCAAGACTAGGGAAGAATTCCGCCTACAAATCTGCAACAGTGTCCTCGGGTCTAAAATGACAAAAAAAGAAGGAAAGAAAGAAATCGGATGCAGCACAGTGCGCATGCCCTGTCCCAGCCTTATTTGGACAGGACATCGTAGATTATCAGAACATTCAATATCTTGTCTCAGGAGTGTATTAATTTGAAAATGGTCTAAAATGACTTTTTAATCATGGAGTTCTGTTTTTGTTTACGTTTTTCCTCAACATCCCAACTTCATTGGAGCTGAGGTTTATGTTTTGTACGTCACTAAAATGCTTCGGGCAACGTAACTCACCTGCTTACAAAATAACGTTCGTTTAGTTGTCACTCAAAAAATGTATTGTCCCTGAAAACCAGCTCTCAAATCCCCTGGATAGCTGAAATAAAAGATTAGAAACGATTTATTTACTGTCGCTGAACCCGGAAGTGACGTAGCAGCGCTGGCTAAAATAACAGCTGAAATGGTTATTGTTAGCTTGTTAGCTAGCTGACGGAGTCGTGAATGGAGGTATGACGGAGTAATAACGACTTATTACATGTACACGATTAAGTTATAACAAACGGAAAGTGGTATGTACCAGTTTCTTAGCCACAATGATAGCAGGAGATTCTTTTAATATGAGAAATATGTAATTAGACTCGAAAAGGTTGATAAATTAGGGAAATATGATTAAATTCTTAGCTTAATTCTTGCAAACACAGTGCTAGGCTATCATAGTGCGTAGCCGGCGTCAGTGTAATAACTGGGCCATTGCTAACTCATAATGAAGACATATGCAGTTTGATTGTTTTTCAGTAGATGCATGCATAGATAATAATATGATAATATGTTTTAGCTTAGTTTGGAGTGTCTATTGTACTTTAATGAATCAGCTGTAATAAATGAATGGTTCGTTTGTTTCTAATACTGCACATAGCATTCGGTGTTAGACCCCGACAATTACACTGCACAGCCTGGTGATCTGTCCAATTCTAAATCAATAAGCAATAAAAACAAAGTGATTTTTTATTCCAGTGTGAGATGGAGGACGGAAACAGAAGTGTTGCAGCCACCTCTTCCAAGGGCCACGCCGGCTCACTCCACCTGCAAAGTAAGATTGTCAATAACTAAATGATCTTTTTCTTCTTTGGTCATGCGGCATCACTCTTACGTCTTAATTTTAATTCTTCAGCTCCAAAGAACGAGGACACCTATGAAATATCTATACCCTATGAGGAAAGCAATTTTGAGCAGCAAGGGTTTTTCAACCAGGGTGATCAGAACTTTGAAGGTAACTAAGTAAAGTGGCAATAAAGTAAAATGTTCTTTCATCATAACAACAATCTTTTATATACTCCGTGAGATACAACAGTCCTGTCTGTCCCTCTCAGAGGCCCCTCAAGCATCTGCCCCAGCTCCAGTCAACAACTCCTACATGGTGATCACCAACCTGCGCACCCAGCTTCAGATCTCTCTGGAGAAAAACTCATGGCTTCAAAAAAGAATTGAAGACTTGGAGGAGGAGAGAGACTTCCTTCGCTGCCAGCTGGACCGCTTTATCTTTTCTACCAAGAGCCAGGGACAGGAGCAGAATCAGAGCCAGTACAGCAATGGTAAGGAAAGGGGACTGGTGTACAAAGAGTTTTTGTCAAGTAGTAAAATAAATGTAAGCAAAAGCAGTCTTGGGTAATGGGGAAAAAAAACGTAATTCTGGTCTGTGCAGGTTATGAACCAAGAAGATTTAACTGGAGAGCAAGAAGAGAGGAAGACCGCCCAGCTGGTATACACAAAGACTTTATCAAAACTGTGATTAATTTTAAATAATAGCTGTGATATAAAATGGTTGTGCAGCTCTTTGTGGTTTATTTACTAAGTCTATGATGAACACCAATTTTTGGGCTCTGCCATCCTGAGTTAGCCTTCGTTGCTTTGGAAGCTTCTTCAAGATGGCAGCGAATGCTGCTGCTTTCTGACTGTGACAGTACCATTGAACTACTAATCTCAACATTATTTGTATTTGTACATCTCAGACCTTGCAAGCAACAACTGATAAGAGAAAAACAGAGATATGAATAGAACATCCAGGTGTCTGCTGGTCTTAAAAAGTATCAAAATCTGGTAAATCAGATTGTAATTTTAAAATTTAAAATTTTAAAGCCCAGCTGTATTGTGGGATATGTTTCTTTAGATATTTACCAAGTATGCATATAGGTTTTGCATAATGCAGAAAGTCTTCTATGAATTATGGATTCACTTTCAGGTTTTTAATTGTCATGGATTTACTCTCTTTACAGAGCAACAGAAGACAGACTCACAGCACTTTACCTCACGTCCTTTCATCCAAAGAAGACCTGCTCCTCCGACCATGATAACCTCCAAAAACCACGTCTCCAATCCAATAAACAATCAGCTCGCCTCCATTAATGCTTTATTCAGCTCAACACAATCTCAGGCCCTCATGCAGAGCCACAGCCACAGCACTCCCAGTAGCACAGCTGGGAACAGCAGCGGAAACACCAACAGCACAACGAGAACATCCATAAATGACATTAGTGGACATACCAACGTAGGTCAAGGTAAAGTAAACTTTGTTGCTCATTAAAGTGATGTACAAGTTCAGGGGGTGAAATGGGAAAGAAATGTTGTTTGTGACTTGGAACTTTTGTTTTTGATTATTGTTGTATACTCCTAGATTCCCTCTCACTTCTGGGAGAATCTGATGAATATTTGGAGCCGGATGGGTTCCTGGACGAGGACGAGATGATAACAGGGGAGGATGTCATTTCAGACACAATGAACAGCAACAGACACCAAATAAAGAGGAGGCGCCTCTTTAGAGCCCATAGAGAGAGGCAGAGAGGTAAGCAAAGAAAGACAAATTTGTTTTTTGTAATGAACAGGTTCCATCTTCTTCTTTCTTATTCATTAAAAACAAATTAACAGCAGCACAGACAGATATGATGAGCAGTTCTACTTTTGTAAAGTGAGCATTGTATGGAAACAATACATTCCTGCAAAAGGGACCAAGAGCCCTGCATAGTTTTCCAACTTTTTACTTAAAAAACGGGGGCTTGCAGGCAGAAAACCACAGCACTGTGAGTTTATTACAGTGTACGATCAACCTAAAAATCTTAGATGCATAATATCGCGGTCATAGGCATCTAATGGTATGTTGGATCTCGGAAGTCAAGTTGTAAGATGTGTCACTGGGAACGCCCAGCTTGTAACTGGAACACCTTTAAAGTGGGGTACACACATAAGGATTTTCTTAATCTGAGGAGAGTTTTTATCTGTTAGAGACTCCACACATGAAGAAAAAAATAAGGCATTGAACAGTTTTGGTCGTATTGTGCTCCGATAATGTCAAGACAGCACACCACACACACAATGATTCTGTCCCACCACTGACGTAGAATCTTGTCCTAAACTGGGAAACACAACACATAATATGGGAGAGGACGTGCGAGAAGAGGGAACGATGGTGGTCTTGGGACTATTTTGAATGGAAAATCATGAACTAAATAAAAGGCTTTGGAAAAATCCTGGGCACAACGTCAACACATGAGCTGGTCCTCTGGTTCTTAGGTCCACTGAACTTTATGTTTATGTTTCAGGCTTACTGTTGTGTACGTGTGTTTGCTTGTTCCTCATCTAGCTCGCTTCTTGAATGGCTAATTCAGTTCTATGTTCCATTCACAGAGTCATGACTCAGGAGTTGGCTTTCCCACAGAAAAGAAGGTTTTTGGTTGTAAATATTGAAGTTTAATATTCACAATTGTCTGTCATGACTGTTTCTGAGCTGAGTATCAGGACAAATTCACTCTTAACACACCTCAGACCACAGAATAATCTTGTAGGATAATCTTAGAAGACATTCAATAATCGGGCATCTGCCATTCTTGGTCGGGAACGGGAAAAGTCAGGACAAAAACAGCCCAATAATCTCTATTTGTGCACCCCGCTTAACTGGGATGTGACACAATTCTCTCTTCCCACATCCCGAGTTCTGAGTTAATTGGCCATTATAAGTGGCCCGTTAATGCTTAATTGCTTCACAGAGTCATGAAAAATGTCTGTACGCCATTGTGGTTTAGATCACCCAATAAAAACAGTGCCCCTTTAGGCCAGTTACTCCAAAAAGTAGATGATTAATTTGATAAATGTTATTATGGGTTTTGACAAAAACCTGAATTGACATTTGGATAAAGGTCAGAGTTAAACATCAAGGCTAATTTTAGCCTCAAATTGGGCATTTAAACTCACTAACTCAGTTACAGTACTTCATCACACAGTGTCATTAAGCTGTCTCTCTTCTTCATCAGTTAAAGATGCTGCTGGTGTGCTGTTTCGCTACAAGAAGATCCTGCTCACGTACCAGCGCTTGAAAAACATGTCAAAAGCCTTCCAAATCCACGGCGTGGACCGCAACACGGTAGCCTCCACCACACCGATAGCTGAACTGCTGCTGGTGGCCCCAGAGAAGGTGGCAGAGGTGGGAGAGTTTGACCCATCCAAGGAGAAGCTGCTGGACTATGCACGGCGCTGTTACACTGCCCTGGATGAGGAGACACTGAGCAGGGTGCAGGCCTTAAAAAAGAATAATCTGCTCCTGCCCATATCCTACAGATTCAGACACTGAAGTGGGAAGGAGAGACGACTTGGAGGTGTGAAACTTTCAGGCAAGGTGAGGAAAGTTGGTCCTTCTGCAGAGGGGCAGCTCTGTAGGCACAGATCAGTTAACAGGCCATCACAGTGTCCTAGATCTGGTTTTGTAAACTGTGTGACAACCTTTGGTTTCAGAAGAATAAAAATCCCATTCATCATTTTCTTACCATCATGTTGTATGGGATTATCTGATAATCCCAAATAATAAATGTTGTAATAGCTTAAAGCTGTGTACTGTGGCTGGAAGGGAAAATGTATCTTATTTAATGGAAATGCATGTCTTTTTGAATGACAATGTGTCTTTGCAGTCAGAATTATATGTCCAGTGTGATTAAGAGAGGGCAGTTCAATCATGTTGCTGCCATGATTCCTGAAGGGACCCGAAGAGCTTCTCTTTATTGTAATCTTGATCAGCTGGTGGCCACTATTTCATGGATTGATAGCCAGTGTCTCTTCATTTTCTAACAGTCTGTACATTTCATAAATGAAGCAATTCTCTGTTGGATTATTTATGTGCAATTTTGATGCAGTCCACTATGATGAAACATATTTTATCTCAAATTATGTGTTGCACTATTTGTATTTTTTTGTAACCATTTAAACTCGCCTAAATGCATTTTATTTGTTTTCCTTCATGAGAAAGAAAGATGCTTCGATCGCTTTTATTTCTCCCTAGCTACTCACATACGACAATTCATATATATAACTTTTACTTGGATTATGAAGACAATGAGAACTTATTCTAAGCAGTTGCTGCAATCATTAAATCATGAGATAAGTTCAACATTATGCGGTGGACGTGTTTAGTCTGGTGAGAAACTGCACCTTGTTTTGATTTTCAAAACACATCTGTTGGTGATATTGTATGTGTTTGACTTGTATTAAAATCCATAGCAACTGTTGGTCCTTTGGGTCTGTTTTCCAATCAATACTGCAGCAGTGTCCTTTGCACCTCTGAGAAATGGACCAAGATATTTTGTAAATGATCTGCACTAAAATATATTAAATGTCATGTTTTTCCCCTAAAATTGTGTTTCTTGCGATGTTTTTGAAACTGTTAACATTTCAATGAGCTTTCATTGTTCAACACTCAAAAGTATATTTAAAAAACGAGGCCAGTTTTGATGCTAACCAGCCGGATAATTTATGGGTCTAAGTTGGGGGATATAAAGCAAAAATGTAAAAGGATTGATCAGAAATTAAAGGTTTAAGTAATGGAATTGTGATTATTTATGTTGTCTTTAAAGAATGTTATCTCATTTTTTAAATGGCAAATGCAAAAATAATTTGTATTGATTTATTTATTCAGTGTTTATTTGACAGCGACGATACATACAACATTGCCACAATGGGAAAATATGAACGTATATAAGATGTGTAGCTTCAGCTAATTTGAAGTCTTTGTCCCTGGTCAGGATTTACAGTACAATAAATTATATAGAATACAGATACAATTTTACAAATAGAGTAATACAGTAAATAAAGTCAATAAGTACCATGAATAAATAGACACAGTTGTAGTAAATTAAAGCTAAAACACAAGTTACATTTAACATCAAAGATGATTAGAATAGTATAATTACTTGAGAAATGAATGTTCACATTTCTGCTGCGGTTTAAGCCACTGTTTAACTTTTGCACTGAACGTTTTAAGTTCTGTTTGAGATTCAATTTCAGATGGTAAGGAATTCCATAGGTGTATGCCTTGCACTGAGAGGGGTGACTGCCCAAATGTCCTGCACCTATGAATTTTACAATTTTGTTGTGTTATGTTTCTTATTGTCCTACAGCTGTCTGTCTTTGTAAAGTTCTGAGACATCACTTGTGAAACCAGTCCCTTTAAGCACTTGAAAACAACTTTCAGAAAAGATAATTTCATAAAGTTGTAAAAGGTGAACAAGTTATATTTCTCAATAATTTTGCAGTGGTGCCATTTTTGTGGCTTCTGGTCTAAGATAACATAGTGACTTTGTTTTACCACCTTTTCCCAAAAGAGAACAGACACAGGCACAGACACAGACAGTTTCTCTGTCTTTAATTTGGCTTAAACAATCAGTCAAAGAGACTATCAGACTGAATAAATCAAATGCCTTTGCTTTGACACTTTTGTCCAATGTATAACAGACATGTACTTTCTTTTTAAAATGTGACTCAGATATAGTTTGTTTTTGAAAACGTGAGAATGTGTGTCCTAAAGTATTCATTTAAAAAGCAAATATAAATGCAGAGTATTTAGTCAATTAAAACAGATTTGAAGTCCAGTTCAGGTAATCTGAATTAATTCCAGTCAAAGCTCTCACATAACTCTTGGTTTGTGTGAATTTTTGGTTTCATATTACCACCAAAGTTTTGTTTGCATGTAAGCTGTGGTTTCAGAAAAAAAAGATTTCACCCTGCTGTCTATGAACATTCATACACTGGATAATATCAACAAGGGCAGTTCTTCAAATATGTTACTCACTATTCGACACGTACCTAGCTCCAGTGGCTTAGAGCATCAAAAGTAACTGCTGAGAAATTTCAATTAGTGTTGCTGATGATTTGTTTGCCTACAACAGCACTATTCATGAGTTTCACTTTCAGCACCAACTTGTCACAGGAGCCTTTTAAAGAAGTTATTGAACAGCCCTTGACTATAAAACTCAATCTGATCTACTTTATTTTTTTGGCAACAGTTTGCCAGCTGATAAACACAAAAGGTTTACATTTTGTGGAGTAAAAATTAGACCCATTTAATTGTGTAAAAAATGACAAGTATGTTTGCAAAATGGCCAGGGTTAAGCCTACAAAACACCCTCACTGTTGTTTTTTTCTGTATCTGTACTGACAAAATTGTAATCAGGTAAATAAAGAAAAATAACAGATGCCTAGAAACTTAAACAGGCACACCAGATGAACCATGTCACATATCAGTGAATATTTTCAAGTCCATGTGGGCAATAACCAACACATTAATTCTGATCATTTGCTCTGCTATCAGCTATATACTGAAGAGGACTAGGCCTGCTTGTGAAGGTTGAAACATTTTACAGGTCACAAGAAAAGTCTGAATTCTGAGATTAAATTCAGAATCCTGACATAAAAGTCTGGCTTTTTTACTCAGAAGTCCAACCTTTTTTTTCAAAGGCCTAATCCTCTTCTGTAGCTCTATCTTCAAATCCAGTTTACGTAACGTATACTGCCAAACTATCTTGCACCACCAGTGGTATAAAGTTTGTAAGCTTTGTGCAGTTTACTCTTGTTTTGTGTTTGAATGTGGAGAGTGGCAGTAAGTGTCTTCCTCTATCTTCTGCAGTGTGTTCCCCCGCTTCATCAGGGATAATCCAATAGTACCCAGACCCTAACAAGCTCTCCTGAAATCCGATTGGCCAACCCAAATTCTTAAGCACATGTCTATTTGCCTTAGTAGGTAACCACTTGAAAAAAGGTGTGATGATAGCTGTATTGGTGGTAAACTGGCTTTACAAACTAAACCTTACCACTGGAGGCCCGTGCATCTTTATTTTTCCTCACATTTGCCTTCAGTGGAAGGAATTTGGCTGCCCCTGGCCTTTTCCAAAATAGCTGGCTATGGTCACAAGAAAGACGAATTGTTATTAAGACGTCACTATATAAACAGTGGTGTCCCTATGCATCCAGTGGCTTATATTAAATTATTTCTTAAGTTTTCAAAATTATTATTGTATGGTATTATTATTATAGGATGCTCATAACAGGGATACGTTTCCCTGTCACGGTAACCATGAAGCACAGCCTCTGCTTTTTCTCTCGCCGGAAACCTGTCACACATCAACTTCCGGTGTCACGGGGTACCTGGGAGACGAGGCAAAAAAAGCGGGCATACCGAAATCTGTGCGAGTTTTGTTTGTCCTAAAGCCCTGGGACACGCTCACTACAGACGCACATAGAGGGATTGTCGCGCACTGGGGGACACTGACTCCCTGGGATGTACATTTTTCGTGGTTAAGGGTCTCATTCATTCGTCTTTAGTGTTAGCTCGCTGCTAACTAGCCGTCCCCGTGCGTCTGAAGCAGGAGGCCTTTTCTTCTGGACTTTGCTACAAGCTAGCTAGCATTAGCAGGCTAACGCATGCGAACACGTTTTTCTTTTCAATTGTTGTTTATGAAAGGCTGTAAATAAATACCACACAGCTGATGTCTGTGCTATTTAACATTTGTTGTAAGCCGTGTTGTTGAGTGGGCTACGAAGTGAAACAAACTCGATTCAGCTACAACAGCGAGGGACTTGTCTTTTCAAAGTGTTGTTCACTTTGTTGCTAGCTGAGCTAGCCGTCGCCAACTGAACAACGCAGTCGCCGAAAGTGTAGCAGCCCTCCACTCCCAGAGATGTCGGACTTTGACGAATTCGAAAGACAGCTTTCTGAAAACAAACAAGGTAAAATGAAAATGTGCAAACAAAAAACTAAACATTTTATTTGCCCGTAGATGCACTGTGGGCAGCCATGTAAGACAGCCATGGATACGTCTATTAACTGGAACAGTGCAAGCTACATAGTAACTACTCGGACCTGAGCTGTGTTTAATGTTATGTTAGACGAAACAGTCCCCATTACACATATATTAAAGCAACACTCTAAAGCAAGGCATAATGTGTGAATGTGTAGTGTTCAATTGTTTGGTTAGCATTTCCACTTTCGTTGTTTCTGGAACACGGGGGTGTCTATGGCGTGGTAATCCTCCTTATTGTACCAGCTGACAGGCAGCTATCATTCATTCTTACATTTATCGCTTTCACTGAGGTTTTGCAGTGACTTTAACGATTGTCAATACTTTTAATCACACATTAACGAAATTGGAACCTGATATAGTGATTTGCTGTTTATTTTAATACATTTTATGTAATGCAGAGATTCATAATAAAAACTAAAGCCCCCAGTTTCAAGGACAGTTGATCATCAGTGAGGGTGAGTGAGGTGGCCATTTTGCATGTATTAGACATGTTTTCTGGTTTAAACGAAGGAAACATTCAATTATTGGTTCGGTATTACCTTAAAAAGTTAAATATTGATATACCTGGATTTTGCCCATTTGTATCCCATATATTGGCTTTAATGATAGCAAAACAAACAGATGTACTGTTACCATCAATGAATGAGTCCAGTTCAATTAGAAGTTTAATTTTTAAGACTTAAATGTTGTCTTCTTGTTTACACCTGTTTCTTACACAAATAGGCTGCAACACAGAAAGCAGCGAGTCAGTTGTAATGCAGACTTTGTGCTTTAGATTAAAAAATGGCTGCTTATGCAGAAGTGAGTTCAGAAATGTTAGATGCTACCATAATCATTATGGTGCATCCCTTGTATAAACTCAGTCAACACACTGCATTTTAAATTTATGGTGTTTTATAATGACTGGGTATGCACAATATCGCTGGAGTAATTTAAGTATCTGCAGGTGATTTCGTAAAAACTTGATTATAGAAACAAGGAGATATGGACATTGTTGCTGTTATTTAAAGATGAAATTTTGCATGTTTATTCTGCGAAAAATACCCCCTTGATTGACAGTCATTTTGGCAAAATGAACAAATGAATTATAAAATCATCATTAGTGAACATTTCCTTAGAAATTGAGTCATTTTTATCAAAGTAAATGTTTTACTTGTCTTTTACTGTGTGTAACACAAATGGACTGTAACCACTAAAGGAACAGGTCAGCTGCAGTTAGGTGGATGATTTGTGCTATTGACAAAAATGATCAATATTGGCATCACTGTAGGCAATAACGAGCCTGGAAATTTAGAATATCAGCAAAAAATCCAACATCACACATCCCTAATAATGACAGCATAAATTAAGAGACCATTCGGGACATTTCACTTGTAGAGTCGGTGTCAGTGACCGTAGTTTGAAATATGTGGTGCGATGTTTTGTGGATTATTAAGATGGGATCTCTAAGGGTTTCCCCTAATTGGTTTGTATCAGTGTGTGTTTTTGAATGTCTAATCATGCTTTTAATCAAGTAATTCCACTGTTAGCTTACATTGTCTCTTTATGTCTGCAGCTGAAAGGGACAAAGAGAACCGCCACCACCGCCGGTCCTCCTCTCGCAGCCGCAGCAGGGAGAGGAAAAGGAGGAGCAGAGACAGGGACAGACGCAGCAGGGACCGTCGGGGGGACAGTAAGGAGCGCAGACACAGACGCAGGTTAGTGTTTTTGCACAACAATGTGTAAAGCACCACATTTTCTCTGGTGGTAAGCCTTGTAGTTTCCAAGTGGTAATAAAATAGCCACTATAAGTTGAGTAAATGTAACCACTTGTTTTTCAAAAAAATAACATGTAGAAATATATTCGTCGGGCTGGGAATGCGTTCAGAATGTATCTCAGAAAAATGTGTGTAACACAATAGAACACAAGCATGCACATTATTTTGATAGCTTAGCATTCCTCGAAGTGTTCAAAGTATCTGTGTTAATAGTTGACCCGTTGTTCTTACACTGTAGACTCTGTCTTTGCATCTAACATTAACTACTTCACTGCAAGATTATACATCCAGACTCTCAGATTAATGCAATAACCGACACATATATGATCAGAAGCAACTTGAACTCTGGCCTCTAAGCCTGCTCTCACCATCCTCTGTATTTTTGGTTGACCCTTTCCTCACTGGTACCACCATGCAAACCTAAGCAGCAAGTTCACAAAATGTTTGTTATTGCTGCACGACATCCATTGCTACTGATTGAGTGTAAGAGCTCTGATTAATTTAGACATGGTAGCATATTACACAGGTTAAAAGCGCGCTTCACTTTAACATGATATGAAAAGTAGTATTGTTTCTGGAGCAATCTGCTTTTCATATAGTCTATTTTGGGTGATGATATTTTTATCCCTGTCCCGAAGCCCTCTTCACACTTGCTCATGGCATTGTAGGAAATTTACTTCGAGCTTACGGGACAAAGCTTTGAACACACAAGGCACTTTGCTGCTACACTGAAGGTTGCATATAATTTAATACTGAAAATTCAGGCTACCTTAGAAATAATTATATAACAAATCCCAGACTCAGGCTTGGATTAAACATCAGTCTGATGGATATTATTAGAACTGCGAGAAGTAATGCTTTGTCATTTTAGATTAGGTTTACACGTAACCTCAAATGTCTTTGACACATGCAGCCTTGTGGGATGTTTGTGCCCGTCTCATACGGATGAGTCTGTTTGATCAAATCTATTTGTGGCCTGTGGCTGAGGAATAAATTTATAAAGGTGCAAGATCATTTTAAAGGGAATTGTGCTTTTGGAAAACATTTGCATTTGAAGTGCTGTGGATGTGGCTCTTCAGTAAGTCTGATTGTGAGAAGTCAAATCTATGGATAAGATTTGCACATGACAATTTTTATTAGTTCTTAAAGTAACTCATCTCTTAAAGAGGGCTTGTAACATTATTTAAAACTTTTAAAGCTCGACAGCTCTGTACTTTTCACGGCTGGGAAGGTGACCTCTTGCCTGACTCTTGCTCCTTGTTTCCTTGAGCCATTCGAAACATGTCAATGAAGGCATTTCATCAGAAGTTGTAAAATATGAACTCCTTTGCTGTGCAGCTGCTTTTTTGAATATCTCCATTCTGGTTTATTGCATCCTTTAGTCATTAACAGAAGATGTAGCATGTCAGCTGTGAGGCTGCCCGTATGCTTTGTGCACTTTTGGATGCACTTTTAAAAGGCTCAAGGCCGCTTTTGGTATTCATTCACTATATTTCAAGGGTCATAAACATTCAGGGTCCAATTTTTAAATTGTGAATGTTGGTAAATGTCAATGTTGATTTGTTAAAAATGTGAAACCCTTCCAATGTCATTTCAGCTCACCATCCAGCCACCCTCAGGAGATTGCTGGAAGGTAATACAGCAAACTAACACAACTTCAGTTTGTGCATTATTGCAACAACTGCACTGTAATTATTTCCCTCTGATTTTGTGTAATGTGGATCTTTTATACTTGTATACTGTATATATATATATATATATTTTGTTTGAACTCTTTCCTGGATGGGAATTTCTCTTCCCTGTATTTCCCTTTAATTTCATGAGACTTAACAAATGGATCAGTGGATAAAACAGTTAATTGCTATTCTAATCAGAGACATACTTTTCATGCTGGTTGTCATACTTTTATTTGATCTGTTTCATCTGTTTTTTCCTCCAACAGCCGTTCACCACACCGCGAGAAGAAGAAGAAGATCAAGAAGTACTGGGATGTCCCACCACCTGGTTTTGAACACATTACTCCCATGCAGTACAAAGCCATGCAAGGTAACAGTTTTCTATGTTTGGATGATTTTGAAAGTGTCTTTACGTCAGCTGACACATCAGTGGCACCAGTGGAGTCTAGAGAGCTCAGACCAGGGAGTTGTGACTCAGCAGGACCATCTTGGACCACTGTCAGACAGTTTAAGCTGACAGTAAAGTAAAATAATGATTAACATTATGAGAAGTAATTTACCTGATCAGAAAATATGTTAGCATGATCCAACTGCTATTCTGTTGAAGCAAACATGCACGGCACCAAAGCCTCTCCTTGTTTCCATGTATTTGTTTTCTTTATTTTGTCAAAATTAGCAAAAGCAGGAAGTAATTGCAATTACAGTCCTTATGGGATGTTTCATTTGATCTCAGAAGCGGGATATTCCAAGTTACAAATTAGACGTGTCACTGGCAACAGCTCCCTTGGTCTAAATTTCTACTCTGAAAGTCGGATGGACTAAGGGTGAATCCCAATTCTACCCCTTCGCCCTTCCCATTTGTCTTACTCCTTCCTCTTACCCCTTCATGTGCAGTACTCTTTCACATGAAGGCTGTGGGCGCATACCAGGAATAACAGCGTCGGCCATCTGCTGAGTAATGTGTGTGCTGCTTAGCGTGCTCGGTTTGTTATCCAGACAAACTATCCAGTCAGATTTCTTGGCCGAGCAGATTTGTTGTCCAGAAAAGAAACTCCTGCGTCTTTGTGCATCCACTCAACATAGTTTTTTGCGAAAGTTTTTCTTCTTCGTACTGTTTACTTAATATTGTAGCATCGCTGCCTCTCTGCAAATCTACACCTCCATCTACTGAACCAACGTGCATACTACAGCGGTTTCATTCATCTCTGGCGTCTCCATCTGAAAACGGATCGACTTTGAATATGAAAAGGAAAAATCTCTGCGTTAGACGTCAGAGTGTCCGTGTAAACGTAGCCTGAGAAACGAGACGTCGCTTCATTCCTGCTACGTCATCACTCAGAACCGCTCACTGGCTGTGATGTAAGAAGATGCGACAGTAACCGTAACTACGGCTGTGAAAGCTAGCTTCTTAGAACAAGAAATTTTAAAATGCAACCACTAAAAACATAATATTTACTTGATGATAATATAATTACTTAAAATTAAACGCTTCCTTCACTCTCTGTTCTGCTTCGTGTCGGCCAGCGCGGTGCATTGTGGGAAATTTTCATACCCTTTATTTATTATTTAATGTTTATTTGACAGGGACAATACATACAACATTGCCACAATGGGAAGATGTGAACTTATATAAGACGTGTAGCTTCAGCTAATTTGCAGTCCAAGGTCCAAGTAAAGTCCCAGTCTGTCTGTTCAAGGCCTGTGTAGCCTCAGTGTGGTCTCAGCCCTTCCCCTTAGCCCTACAGAGTAGTGGGGCACCACTGTCATTTGTCCCAACTGCAATAAGACTTCATAACACAAACATCTGAACTGTCTCCATAATGACATCAAGCATTCAATAAATACATGCCTTTTTTACTGCTACATCATTCCAGTACTCACTGTAAATTTCTCATTGTCAAGTGCTGTTATTCTCAAGTAATAATCTCTGTATATATCTTGCTCCTATATAAATATGTAAATAGTAATATTTTTCTACTTTTCTATATATCTTTATATTTCTTTACATTTCTAATTTTATATTCTAGTATCTCTATTCTATTTTATTGTTATTGCATTATTGCATTTTTCTTGTGAGCTGCTGTGACAAAAAAAATTTCCCCCAAGGGGGATCAATAAAGAATATTCTATTCTATTCTATTCTATTCTATTCTATTCTTCACTCGCCGTGAGTGTCCTACCCCTTACCAAGGGCTAAGGGGTAGAATTGGGATTCACCCTAAATATGAAAAACTCCTGCAAAGTGGGATTAAAAGAGAATGTGGTTAAATGCTAACTGTCTCTTTTCTTGGACTTTCATCTTTA
The DNA here is from genome assembly GCA_036419115.1 of Scarus forsteni. Classification (NCBI taxonomy): domain Eukaryota; kingdom Metazoa; phylum Chordata; class Actinopteri; order Labriformes; family Labridae; genus Scarus; species Scarus forsteni. The sequence goes on from JAZDUH010000111.1 coordinate 3,109,572, forward strand.
GCTGCAGGCCAGATTCCAGCGACAGCCCTCCTGCCAACCATGACACCAGATGGTCTGGCAGTGACCCCCACCCCTGTACCTGTAGTAGGCAGTCAGATGACCCGACAGGCTCGTCGACTTTATGTGGGCAACATCCCGTTTGGTATCACAGAGGTGAGGATCAGGCTAACACATGGACAGCTCTACACTTGTCCTAAATAAAGCCTTTCTCAGCTTCTACACATTTTGCATTGTTTAACAGAAGTGTTTGATGGTTTTGGTACTTATAAATCAATAGAGAAATTCAAATATCTTTTCCTGTCATGTTTTTTTTAGGAGTCCATGATGGACTTCTTCAATGCCCAGATGCGTTTGGGTGGTCTTACTCAGGCCCCTGGAAATCCTGTCCTTGCAGTACAAATTAACCAGGATAAGAATTTTGCCTTCCTTGAGGTAAGATTATCCCCTTAGATGAACAGGTAACCTATGTTCCTGGAGTGTGTTAATTAAAGTAAACAAAGTGTGTGTGCGCTTGTGTTTGTAGTTCCGTTCAGTTGATGAAACGACTCAGGCTATGGCCTTTGATGGCATCATATTCCAAGGCCAGAGTCTCAAGATCCGTCGTCCTCACGATTACCAGCCACTGCCGGGCATGAGCGAGAACCCCAGTGTCTATGTGCCTGGTACACAGACAATTAATGGTTTTTAACTCTTATGTACTTGTGGCATAATTCTCAAGTCATCATTAATTCATTTACTATAGTGGCTAGCTTTCCGTGCTTCTCAGTTTATGTTTGCTTCTGTCGTCTCCGCCTCCTCTAGGTGTGGTTTCCACGGTGGTGCCCGACTCGGCTCACAAACTCTTCATTGGCGGCTTGCCCAACTACCTGAATGATGACCAGGTCAGTGGTTCCATTTGTCCAGACTAAGCTGCAGCCTAAGTATCGCACAGCCCATTTGTTCTCCAATGCTAAATTCTATTAAACCACCCAGTCAGAACAGCAGGCGGATTCTCTCTCCAGTACCTGTGCTCCGTTAAAGTGGTTCACAGAGACCCAGTACCTCCTCAGAACTGAGAAATCACAATCGTAGTTTCCAGCAACCCAGACTTTTCTAGTATTAAGAGCCATTTGCACCTCAGGCAAACTGAAATATGAAGGTACAAAGAAACAGAAGAGTAAAAACATTACAGAGATGCATGATGAATGAGGATGAGGATTGAAAACAGCTCCAGTTGAGAACCAATAACAAGCTTATAAAATCAATATCATTTGTTCCATATGCCTTGCAAAGCAAGGACATTATGTGGAGAGTCAGCCAGCAGAAATCACAACAAAAGATTAGAAGATTTCATCATTTCAAGTGGTCAAAATTTTGGCTTTATTTTTAAATAAAGTAAAATGCAACACAGAAAGTCCACAGTGATCAATAAGAGAATAGATAGTCAAAACTAACAAGAAGAATTGATAATGCTATCAATAACATCTCATCAGTTCCCATCCCTAATCACGGAGTTAGCGCAGCATTTTCTTTTCTACATCCAGGACTCACATCTGGTGTTTTCAGGAGTTTCCACTTTTGGTTTTGACCTGCTCATATTTATTTATATAAACATGATAATTTAAGGGAGAATGCATGAAAAACCCCAAATGTTAAAAGATGCTTTCAGGGTTTCAGCGTAAGAATGTTGCATTGTTTCCAGAAACGTGGAGATGTGTGCACTTCGTGAGTATAAGACAAATAAAATAACTGTATCTGAAGTTGGCCTCTTACCTTGTGTTTCTCAGGTTAAGGAGCTTCTGACGTCATTTGGCCCCCTGAAGGCCTTTAACCTGGTGAAGGACAGCGCCACAGGCTTATCTAAAGGATACGCCTTCTGTGAATATGTTGATGTCAACCTGAATGACCAGGTAACCGATGTCGCTGAACAATGTATAACAGGACATTTTGTGTTACTGTGCCTTATTAATACATTGTAATAAAATAAATATCTAAGATGTGCAAAGATATACTTAAAATGTTGGTATTCTTGCAGGCCATAGCTGGGCTGAACGGCATGCAGCTGGGAGACAAGAAGCTTTTGGTGCAGAGAGCCAGTGTGGGATCCAAGAACGCCACCCTGGTGAGTGTCCAGCAGCTGGACAGATGACAGCAGTGTGGGGAGAGTTTGGATGCTCCTCAGGAGATGCTAAAATACTTTTAGATTCATTGTACTGGAGACTATTGAAATATATCTGATGAATTGTCAGGGTAACCATGGCAAACTTTAGTTGTTAGTTTAGTTAGGTTTGCAATAAAGCCTTCACGAAATGTTCTTCAGATGCTTTGATAATCAACATTTATGACCAAACAAGTTCATGGCCATCAGAGTTGAATTGAGCTTCACGTTAATACATTTGTAAATATGAGTGTGCTAAAATGGTAATCTGATGTTGAGAGGAGATATTTGTACTTGTAGTTCATTAAATTCTAAAAACAAAGAAAAGTCTTAACCCTGATATATCCAACAAGACATTATACTTGAATTACAGTGTCAGTATCTGGAAGCTGATCGCAAAAAACAACCTTTTAACCTTGTCCTGACCTCGGTCTGTGCCCCCCCCAGACAAGTATAAACCAGACCCCAGTGACGCTGCAGGTACCGGGTCTAAACAGCTCGGTGACTCAGATGGGTGGCCTGCCCACAGAAGTTCTGTGTCTGATGAACATGGTGGCTCCAGAAGAGCTGCTGGATGACGAAGAATACGAGGAAATTGTGGAGGACGTCAGGGACGAGTGCAGCAAGTACGGCCAAGTAAAGAGCATCGAGATCCCCCGACCTGTGGATGGCCTGGAGGTGCCCGGAACTGGCAAGGTAGGAACCCTTAAAATAAATTCAAGAGTCTTATGGGGTAAACATATTTGCTGTTAGTATGTGTGTGATGGCTGCCTCACATGCCCTGACATTACAAGGCTGCAAGATACACATACACAAAAGAGTGTGACACAGTTAACATCAGAGGTAACAGCAGAAAGTTATCCACACAGAAGAAATCACTCATCATAGTGTCATTGTTACTGTGTAGTGACAAACCGACCTGTCAAACTGCCTGTTACTGACAAGACCCATTTTAGCAGTCAGTGCTGTGCTGTGAACTAAGACTGGCTGTTTGTCCTTTGCTTCACAGTCGTAAGCACTGTTGTACATATTTGCCAGTGTGGGACACGTACAGAAAGCTCAGGCTGTTTAAAACTGCCTGTTGTGTGAGAAGTAAACTACAAACATGGTGACAACTTCACCAATTCTGGTAGAATAAATGAAGAAATAAACAGCAATTATCATTGTCATCATTACATGAGAAATATTAGATACTGCAGAAAACTGATGACTTGTAGTCGGACTGCAACGTTTGCTCTGGTTCCTTTCTACAACATTTTCTCCATGAAAAGACAAAATCGTCTGTTGTGGTGGAAGTGATTGTGTTAATTTTAGACTGATTGCATCTGTAATGTATGTTTTAGATTTCTCTTTATTAGAGCCAGAGGAACTGTGCTTACACAAATTACAGACAATGTCTGCTGAAGTCACAATAGACCATACTTATTATCAGAAGTTTTTCCACTGCTGTGTCCGGGGCGTGTACGTGGGTGTGAAAGGACGAGTGTTAGCTGAAACTGATGGACAACTGAAATAGCTGACAGTGAGTGAATGCGAGAGTGCATGGGTGTGAGTGGGAAGGTGTGACCTGAAGTGTAAAGTAACAGAGTGGTCAAAGAGACCAGAAAAGGAGCTATTTAAGCTCTATTCCATTTACCGTTTAACAGCAATCAAGATGTAAGTTCAGACAGTATTGGTTATACAGATGTTATTGCCAATGTGCAACAGTCGCCCTTAGTTAGCAACCTCAAGCAATGCCTCACTTGACAGAGCTGAAACAGGCGGCAAGAAAAGCTTCACTTCAGTGCCACAAAGTGTGATGTGATGTCTTCGTAAAATGGTGAGCATCAGCTCCAAACCTCAAGGTTTTGTAATTATCTTCATAAAAACGGTCCTACTTAATTAACTCATAAAAAAAATAATATTTTAGGTAAAATAGGTTGAGATATAGATTTTTGGTCCATTTCACCCAGCCGCAGTGTCAGTTCAACAACTGAGCCTGTGGACTGGTACCTTTCAACTAGGACTGAACAATTTTAGGAAAAGATTGAATTGCGATTTTTCTGGCAGATATTGCGATTTCAATTCGATTCACTATTTTCTTCAAATCAAGCTTTGGGATATTCACATGTAGGGCTGAACGATTTTAGGAAAAGATCTAATTTCGATTTTTCTGGCAGATACTGCAATTCACGATTTTTTTTTTCAAATCAAACTTCAGTGCAAAATTCACTTTGTTTACAGTAGAGACAACAGTAAGGAAATAAATGATGAAAAACACAACACATTATTCACCTTCAATAGTGATGATAAATAATCTGTTTTCATTAACTTCTACTCCTAAACAGAGGCTTTGTGTTGTTGAACTGTTTCCCAGCACTTTTAACATATAGATTGTCTACAAATTTGTAAAACAGTATGTGTATAATACTTGACACAACAGATCCTGAGTCAGACAGGAGCGCTGCAAAAAATCGCTGCTTTGGCGATCACAAAATTGCACTGTCTAAAATTGCGATTTCGATCTGAGAACGATAAATTGTTCAGCCCTACTTTCAACCACTCTAATGTTTATTTTGACATTATGATGAGGAAATTTTGAGTTATTGACATACTTTGTCCATTATCAACACCTACTGTGGGTGCATCATGTCTGTTTAAATTCTGCTGAGTGGCATCTTTAAAAAGAGCTGCTTCTGAAAGTTAATGAAAATTTTGTTTGTAAACATTTTTGTTGGGATGAAAATGGCACATCCTTTATTTCTCAGAATTGAACAGAAAAATCTATAATTGAAGGAATACTACAACCAGCAGGAGCACGTTTTTAAACAGGATGGAGTAAAAGAGCATGTCAGTTCTTTTCCTCAACTTTGAAAACATTTTTCCCACATTTCCTGGCCCCAAAATTATCAAAGTAGAACAAAAAACCTTAAGTTTATTATTTAATAAAACCTTATGAAATGGTTAATAATGCTCGATATATAAAACTCAACAACACTTGACACGAGCGTACCCAGATCTATTCTGAATTTAAAGTTCAACAGCAAGTTACATATTTGGCATTATTTAATGTTTCTTCTTCATATATGTCTTTAAAATGATGATCATCACTGTTTTATCCTCTTTTCCATCTCTAGATCTTTGTGGAGTTCATGTCCGTCTTTGACTCCCAGAAGGCCATGCAGGGGCTGACAGGAAGGAAGTTTGCCAACAGGGTGGTGGTGACCAAATACTGCGATCCAGATGCTTACCACCGCCGGGACTTCTGGTAGAGGAGGCATGAAGAGAAGAGGGGAGGGGGAAAAAGGGGAGGGGTGGGAGGGAGCCTGCCTTTCCCAAATCAGCCCCCTGCATGAAATTAGACAAAAACAAAAGTATCGATCTGTGATGGACAGGAAATTTTCAGAGCTCTGTGAATTTTCAGCAGTTAAAATTGGGATTTGAAAATCCGTTCAGGTCGTAACAGAGGGGGCTTGGTTTGGGAGGTGGGGTCATAGCTTGGTGGATGAGGGAGCTAACTTTTGAATAACGTGTGTGATAATAGGTCCAGGGTGGGGTCGACCTTTTTTATACTTTGTGAGACGGGGATGTTGTTTTTTTTGGGCGGGAGGGGGGGTGCCACACTTTAAAGGTTTGTATTTAAATGGACGTAGCCTGCTTCAAGTACGTTAGCGAGGAGCTGCAGTAGGGATCTAACTGGACTGTCGTGATGGAGAAAACAGGATTGTTTATTCGTGATGGGGGAGATCCAGAGGAAGAAGGGGGCGTTTTTGTTCAACCATCCAATGTAGATACACAGTAGCTGTAACATAAACTTCAGTTTTTGCCGTCGTCACTAGGAAAGCGGAGGAGACGCCTCATTTTAGATTATTTTTCCATGTTTGATCATACTTTGTTAATTCGTCTCCATCGGTCTGCTGCCCCCCTCCTCGTCCGAACGATTGTTAGAGATTCTGTTGTTAAATTGGACTCTATCTGAATGTTAACTGTAACTGTTCCCCATGCTGTGTGTAGCTTCACTGATTTGAGCTGTAATATCACCTCGTACTCAGCCACAGAATAACATGAACTGCAGGAAAGAACTGATTTTCTTTTGTTTTCTGTACTGTATTCTTTTTTTTTTTTTCCACTTCTGTCTTTCTGTGCACAGATTTTTAACAGGTCAGATTCTTTTTGTCTCAGCGGATCACCCAAGAGCTAACAAACAGAAAGAGGAGAGGCAAACAGATTGGTATCTAACAGGAGAGTTTCCTCTTCTTTACCAAAAAGCCTTAATTCTTTTAACGCTGGGAAGAAATTCGGCTTGCTCCTTCCATCATCAGTGATACTTGTATGTTCACGAGTCATTCTTGTACTGAAACTTCACTTTGCCACCTTCGATTCTTTCCTCATTTCCCAGCAGATTTGGGATGTAAGATGTGTAGGACATGGTTGTGTTTCTGTGCAACGTCTCACCTCTTCAACAAAGACCAAATAAACACATGACTAACACACGCGGCTCATGTCATACTGCAGAGGGAAACAAAAAAAAACATGCAAGTTTTTTGGGCTTGGTTTTCAAAAAGATCTACACTAAAAAGAAGGTGATGTCCACACTAAAAGATTTCTAAACACAGCTGTTTGTTTCAGTGAACAAATCACTGCCTGTTGTCAGAATAAAAAAAAAACTCAAACAAGATAAAGCATTTCACATAGTAGTGTTTACCGTCATGACTTTATCATGTGTAGCTTATGGAGGAGCTCGTAGAGGTGTTTACTCAAACAAAACCTGCTTTTCTCTCATCTCCCTCATCTCTGACCCCTGAGTCTAAAGGACCATGTTCACACTGTACAGGCTGCTTTCATTTGATACTTTGCTTGCTTTCAACAGCACTGAAGACAGATTTTGTCCGTGGTAACTCGAAGCGTTACTCCTTACTTCCTGAAACCTGCTTTCTCAGTGTCACTGTGTCATTTTTCTTCTTTTCTCTGTTGGAAAAAAATGTGATTTCTAAATGATTTAAAATTTAAAACATTTAGTTTATAAAGGCAAATAAGGTCTTTCATTTGTCCAATTTGTTTTCAAATGTTGATTAAAAAGCAAATTTACATGAAGCCTTTTCTATTTTTTGCTTCCTCTCTCCTGCATGCTCATCTCTCTGCGGCACAGGGTCTGCCTTTTTTTTCCGTCCACTGGGTGATGTCATTCTCGGTTAATTATGGAAACGGAGTCGAGTGGAGCAGAGTCCAGTCACTGTCATTCAGCTGATGGCACAATTTACACTGAGCTGTAGTTAATTTTTATGTCCGAATGATGGAGCCATTTTACAGTCACAGACACTCTTGAAAAATGATTGTATTTTTTAACCTAACATATGGTTAGAATTTTATTTTAGACATATTAACTTCAAGAAGAAAGCCAGCGTTAGGACATCTTTTTACAGAATGTTGTTGAAATTGTATTTATGTACGAGTGTTCTGCATCTCAACAAAAACTCCCTCAAAACAAATACTTACCTTACATGAGACAAACCAACTTATTTAGAGTTCCTGAAAATGTCTTAAGATGTCTTGATTTTTAGTTACTTTTTAAATCAAAATTTATGACCTTAAAAGTATTTTTAGTTGTGGCAAATGTGGTATGCCAACCAACAGTCTATCAGACCAGTTCTGGGCTTTTAACCTTTTAACTATCAGCTCAACTGTTTGGCAGAGGTCATCAATGAATTCAAGGATATTTAATGTTTTATAAAATGGAATAAATCAAATTTTTGTATCTGTTAACACTTCGGGGAACAAAGAAAACTACAAACAAGCAAAACCCATAGATTTTCTTTGTGTGGGATTTAAAGGTTTTAAAAACTAACAGTTGATTAGGTGATGACATAAAAATGCACAACTACTTGGGACAAATCTTTGTGAATAAACTAGTAAAAATAACTTCAAATAGATGATATTGAGTTTGACAAAGAAACATTTTTGATGAATAACAGAAATCATTTGTAAATGGTTTAGATAAGTATTAAAAATTATGATAACTTTTAGCTTTTAAAATCCTACACATAGAAAGGATTAGTTCTTTTGGTTTGTTTGCAGTTATTTCTGTACCCCAAATCATTGACAGGAACAAACAATGAGGTGTTATGTTTGTTTATTTATTTATTTTTTTGCAAATTAAATGTTGAGCAGGGAGCTAAAGGGTTAAAGGATTATTTCGGATAACCTCACCAAAAACATTACAGCAAAGTGACACAAGTTCATGTTTTCTCAATTTCACGTTTTCACAGCTGGGCTTAGAGCTGGCTGGCTGTTGGAAATCCTCATTAGCTGCCTTTGACCATGCCCCCTCAAAAAGAAGATTTTTAGATTTTTTTTTAAACTCTGCTCTACTGTTTGCTGTGGTGGCACGAATATATCTGAAGATTTTAAATAGAACTGGCTTTGGCAGGTTCAACACCTGGCTATATGTCTTGAAAATACATCAAACTCAAACAAGTCATTACTATTATATAAACATAAAAATCACATTTAATTTTTTAAAGACTTAAAAACTTTTGGATATTTAGATTAAAAGTTTTGAAAACCTCTTGAGTTTTCATCAGTCAATATGTACCTCCACCTGTAAGCTATCCTTCAGTCTTATTCAAAGTCCTATTTATATACATGATGTTACGGGACAGCCATATATAATTTTCCAATTATGTTTGGAAAACAGTTTTGTTTTTTTAATATATATTGTTTCTGTTGGAGTTCTGAGAAAACAGACACAAACTATGTAAAGTACACTGTGCCAAAATGTCCTTTGGCAAAAACACTGCAACAGTAGTTAAAAATGCATACAGTGAACAGTTTAAAGGTATAAGCCTTCACTTGACCAGTGTAGATAATAGATGAACATAATAACTAAACCTCTAGTAAAAATGTAATTCATCATTAGAGGTGCTCTGAGGACACAAACCTCCTTTTCTGAGACTGCCTGACACACTTTCAGGAACATAACCTGTTTGGCAGAGGGAAAATAAACAGAAGTATAGAACTGAGTAATGCATGCATTTACAGAATTACAGTAGAAGTATATGTCAATTAAATAAAGCATAAGTTAACTCATTGGGGAAAAAATGATTGGTCTCAAGATATGTTTATAATTGGAGGATTTGAAACAATATGAATAAAATATAAGGATGCTTAAGGCTCTCTGCCCTAAACCAGACTATCCTCTTGATAATCTTGTAAACATCTTGCCTGCATTGAAACCTTAATGAAACACTGATTTATGTTTTACACCTAATGCACTACTGTACATTTATTTATTTTCCTTGTTTATGGGCTGGAACATAATTGGAAGAAATTCACCCCAAGTTCCTTATAAGTTATTTCATCTCCCACTTTCTTTCATATTCCTGTCAGGCCTGGTGAGCGCACAGCCGTTGTCAGCAGCAATAACAGCTACAAACTGTGTCCACCTGGGATTTATCCAACAGGGAGCCACAGTGCAACAGTCACAGAGAAAAAGCAACAAATCTCTGACATGAAATAATGTCCTGTGTCAGCTCTCCACTGCCCGTCTCCATCTGCATCGCTGCACCCCACTGCTCACACACACACACCCTGAAGCAGGGCCACACTGATGCAGCACACTCCACCCTGACGTTCCCCGAGGCCGTGGATAAAACAGCAGCTCTCCTGAGCTGCAGAGGCCCAGTCCAGCAAAAGAAACCTATAAAACTGACCCTGGTTCTGCTCCAAACTGCCTAACATGAGACCCATTAGGTGTCATTACAGCAGGGCTCTGAGGGCCTCGTGCTGCAGTGAACATTGGACATACATTACCTCCCTCTAGTGGTGGATGTAAAGCTGTGGTGATGGTCATTGTCATTCTGGACCGTGCCTCCTCATTCACAGAGATGGAGTACTGCAGCAGTGCTCAGATGGATGCAGGGCTGTGTGTACTGAAGGTATTGAGTTCAATTAATGTGAATAAGAGTAAATATGGCATGAAAAAGAGTCTGACCCATAATATCCACAAAAAAACTGCTACAAAGAGAGGTCTGACGGGATATGTGAGACATGAGATAACAAAAGGGGAGGAAAATATATGCCTATATATAATGTTTATATATAAACAGTGCCTATCAAATTAATTAAAGGATAAGTTTGGTTTCTACAGCTTTTACATTGTTTATAGAATGAAGTAGAACTATAGACTCACCCAGAAGGCATTCCTGATTCAAACAGTGCTTCAGGAGATATTTAGATCCAAAATCAAGCGGCGGACATCCGTATAATGGTAGTATGTAGGGCATGTATCGCGCCGCTCCTAAAACTGCATTAATCATCCAAAAACTCATTAGTTTCACCAATATTTCATCATGGTCCGCTCACGCTACTCCTCCATTACAGTCTGTGTCACTCCAGACATGTTTTGTGACTGTACTGACCTCTGAACTGAAGAAGAAGAACGCTTGCCTCCGCGCATGCACAGTACGGCTCATTGTTTCAGGGGAAGACCGCCGGCTACACAGCGACTTTCTTCTTCCAGTTTTGTGCAAAATGGACGAATATCTATCGGATGAAGATGTTGTGGACGAGAACTTTGAATATGATCGGTGACCTTACAGTTTCAAGCCAGAGTTTACAGATGAGCTCATAGAAAGGAGGACACGGAGGCAAAGAGAAAAACAGCGCTCCAGAGAGTACTGCGCATGCGCGGAGGCAAACATTCTTCTTTAGTTCAGAGGTCAGCACAGCCACAAAACATGTCTGGAGCGACACAGACTGTAATGGAGGAGTAGCGTGAGCGGACCATGATGAAATATTGGTGAAACGAATGAGTTTTTGGATGATTAATGCAGTTCTAGGAGCGGCGCTATACATGCCCCGTGTGCTACCATTATATGGATGTCCACCGCTCGATTTTGGATCTTAATATCTCCCGAAGCACTGTTTGGATCAGGAAAGCCCTCTGGGTGAGTATATTGTTCTACTTCATTCTATAAACAATGTGAAAGCTGTAGAAACCAAACTTATCCTTTAAACCAACAGCCTATATAAGACTTAGGGCACAGCTACCCTACATTAACAGTACTGGTAAAAAACAGATCATTTTTTATGTTTATATATTTGTTTAAACACCAGTATGCTCTTTAATCAAAATGATATTTTTAATGCCAAAATACAATTATTATCGTGAACCTCTGGTTATCAACTGTTTACAAAAAACAGTAAATTACAATATTATTTCTTGATTGCAATGTTTATCATTATTTGCATTACTAAGGAGAAAAAAATAGTTGAAGTGGTCGAATATTATGCTTTGATTCATTTTTGAGGTCTCCCAGAAGCCCAGTGAGCTGCTTATGGATGGAAATTAGCATCAAGCTACAATCCGGCATGTTTACATGTTTCAGCATGTTCATTAATGTGCACTGTCACATTCAAACAAATAAATAAATAAATAACTTGGGTTTAAGAAGTTGAATTCGCCCTAAAATTTCACCCTAATTTAGTTTTTAGCAACCCTGTAAAACATTCTAAAATGTTCATCTTATATATGTGTGTGTGTGTGTTTGTGTGTGCGTGTTATGTGTGTATGTAGCTTCACAGAATTAAGAAAGGCAACATCTTTAAAACAATAAAAGAAAAAAAGACAAAATTCCTTTTTAACGATATGATTAGAACGTTCAAGAAATGGCATTCATCAAAGAGTAGATTTAAAAAAAAACTAAATAACTGTTTGTGAATTAAAAGTCATTAAATTCTCAAAGTCTCTGCTTTGTACCAGTAACAACATTATAATCAGCTGATGTTGATTATTCATCAGATTTATACTCCGACATTAGACCCTCAGTTTCTTTTGCCAGGGTCTAATTAACGCATTAGGCCCCTAAACAAAAGCGTTCAAGTGCCCCCTCAGAGATCTGCAGCACGTACTGCTCCAGCAAGCACAGAAACTGCAATCAAGAGTAGACACGAAAAATCCAGTCTGTGCCATAGTATCAAGAGTCATCACACTGCTAACAAATACTTAAAAAATCCTGGATCTACATCTGGATTCAGGTCATAACCAAAGTACAATAGTATAAAAACTTCCCCCTTGTGCAGTGACCAAAATTCCCTAAAATTTTAATTAAATTCATTCATAGCTGCTGAGTTTTCTTGCAAAGAGGCGAAAAGACAGACGACTGCCATCACTGTACAATATATTAATGATCATAACCAGGTTGGTTGACTGCAATGTAGCTCCATCATTAGCATTTTGCTTTCGCCAATTGTGCTTACACTCTATAAATGGGAAGGAAAAAAGTATTCATTTGTGCAGATCATCACAATCATCTTAATGTGCCGGAATCAAATATCTTTACTATTCTTTTGTCCTTATTTCCTGCAATAATCCAAAACCTCTCGGTCCTTTCAATGCTGGCCTACAAAATGACGTCAACCCTGCACCACCCTCCTGGGGCCCGGGGTAGCTGGTCCCACTGCACCCCTCTACAACATTGTGTTTCCAGAGGGGCCATAATAGGAACTGTAAATGTAAATGTTCACCACTGTGGTCAGTGCATGCATGGATGCCTACATGTGTGCACTTTAGTGAGTTGGAGCATAAATCTGCACTGCTGACGGAGCCACTTGAGTGATGTGGAGACAAGATTGTTCACATCAGCATAGTGTGGATTATTGATGACCTCACACTGTGCAGACGCTCTCTCTATCAGTCTCTTATGATGGAGGAGCTGAGAAAGAGAGGCTGCAGTGTAATTAGAGGCAAAGTCATTTTAGAGGATAGACATGCATATGTGCCCCCCTTACACTTCTATTCATTCATCTAGCCTGTCATTTGATGAATATGTTTCCTCTCTGAGCTGGGCCGTCTGCAGACCACAGTGTTGTTTTACGATGATGTATCTTCCAGGAAAGAAACACGACTGGACTGTTTTTGACATTGTAGGTGTTTAATTTCCTGTCATGGCCTGCAGCGTGCTTCGTCCCTTTCTCCTGCTCTCTCCTCAACTGTCCCTGCCTTGCTTTCACTTTGCCTCCCTCCCATCAGTGACTCCCCCCCTCCGCCGTCCCGCCCTCCCCCTCTTGCAGTGCCAAGTCTGTAACCCAAACTGTGCAGGAGGCGCGCCGAGCAGAGGGCCGAGGCCACGAGGAAAAGCTTTCCACAAGAACAGGCTGAAATCTCTCTGGAGCCTGCTCAGTGAGGAATGAAATAATGGGCTGCATTTTCTTATTTTCTACGCTTCCAACCAGCCCATCTGCCTCAAACATTAGTCCCTTTCATTTCGTTTTCTGAATTTTGTTTCCCTTCTCCTTTTCTCTCACTCCCTAACTGCCTCTGTGTCAGACTCTCAGTTTCCTCAAAGTATCTTGTGTTGCTGTAAAACACTATCCTGGTCCCTCACTTATAAACACAAGCTCCTCCTTAATGTCATTAACAGGTGGCTGTCCAAAATAGACACACATACATACACACACAGCAGAGTGTGCACTACAGCGACCCTGAAGTGCAAAACACAACAACAAAAAAGAAGACACAATAAGGAACAAGGGACAAAACCACAAATAAAAAATCACAACACCTTACCTTATAATCAAACACAAAGAAAGAAACATCAATACATTAGAAAACAGAACATCAAATGAACAAAAAAAAACCCACCTTTATTTACAAAATATCACAACAAATCAAACCAGAAAACACTTGGAGGGCACAGACTTCCATTAACGCAGCTCAGTTTAGAAAAACCTTCAAAATCATAAACACAAATTTACTGGTTGCTGCATGTCTGTGGCTGTATTTGTTATATCAAAGTGGCTAATTTCCTATGAGCCCGATAAATTTAAGCCCTGTGGATCAGCAAATCCAGGATATTTCAAGTGTCCGGATCAGTCTTTGTTGTGTTTTAGAACCCATCATAAAGCTATCCTGTGTTGTCTGTCAAGCTGCAGAGTGATGGGCAAAAATGTTGAAAAAATAAAACATTCCACACTGGCAGGCTTATAAACGATTCAGCGACAATCTTGCTGTGAGGCAGCAGTGCCACCCGCTGTAGCACAGTACATGAAATAAAATCATTTAAAAAAACAAGAACAATACAAAAATCACTGCAACGAATCAGGAAACATGACTAATAGAAACAACACAGCAAATAAAAACTCATTAAAAATGTATAGGAAAATTAAACATTTAAGACCTCCAATGAAAAACACATTGACAATAAAAAATCTCAGCCACAAATGAGAAAACACAGCAAGAAAAATAAGATTGTCGTTGGTGTGCTACACACTTAAAAATGTTGGATTAAAAACAACACAATATGGGTTATTTTTTAACCCAACACTGGTTAAATATTGGACAGAACACATGCTGGGTTATTTTGACCCAACAAGTTGGGTTGGTTTCCTTTAACCCAACCACAGGCTCAATTTGACTACACTGTTGGGTTCTTTTTACTGAGTCAGTTGGGTTGCTCAAATAACCCAACGTTACCCACAAGAAGCTATCGCTAACGTTAACTACAAATGACCAAGAGCTCACAATCACTGCTTCACACGCTCATGTAAATGGTAAATGGACTTGAGCTTATATAGCACTTTTTCTTTTTTTTTAAACTTTTTATTTTGCCCTTTTCAAATATTTTACATTCAAGTGAAACTAGAGAAAAAGAGTAACAAAAACAACATATTGTCTTGGGGGAGACTGTCCGTTTTTCTTCCTTCTTCTTAAGAGTGTGGCTGGAGTTTAGCTTTAAATGAGGTCCATTTTTGCCACTTGAGAACAAATACTCCTTCTTGAATTCTCAGACAAAAAGTCAGTTTTTCCATGGCATATATTTCTTCAACAATGTCCAGCCATTGTCTCAGCTCTGGGGGTTCACTTCTCAACAGGTTTCTTGTCAAGGCCTTTTTAGCAGCAATACACAATATTTTAAATAGGTAGACATCTCTTCACTTTTTCTAGTCTTTGACTACTCAGAGCTGCTTTACACCGCAGGTCACACCTACCCATTCACTCTCACATTCATTCACTGATGGCTTTGAGTTTCTATGTTAGTTATCCATCAGTAGTCTAACCCTAAGGCCCTTTCATGCCCATTTACACGCCACTGACACAGCAGTTAAGTGTCTTGCCTAAGGACACATCACCATGTGTCGCCCTGAGCTGGGCTTGAACCTGCAACTTCCCGATCACTGACTAAGCGCACTATCCAACTGCGCCACCGACGCCCATGTCACATTGAATTCAGATAGCCAAAATACACTGTTACTACAGTGAGCTTTGTATACATTTTATTAATATAAATTGAACATTGTGGTGAAAGAATAGCTAGATGGCGGTACTGCACGTAGAAGCCCGCGAAGAGAATCGCGGGCTTCTTCTTCTCTTTCCCCAGAACTTCTCGCGGGATTTGGTCGGGCCATAACAAGACTTGCCCATCCAGCGTCCGGATTGCAAGCAGCTGAGGGGGGGGGGTTACCCCCCCAATGAGTGGGGGTAACCTGGGGATAGCTGTTGGTCGCGCATGCGCGAGCGTCAACCCAACATGTTGGGTAGTTCGAAATAACCCAACACATTATAATGAACATTACAACCCAACAGCTAATAACTCAACTGCCAACTACAATAACCCAGCAATCTGGGTATTTAGATTACCCAATTTAATGAAAACAACCCAATTAAACTAACCAACAGTCTCAACCCAGCTGTTGGGTTGAAAAAATAACCCAACAATTTTTTGTGTGTATTATGTTCTTATTTTTTGTTTAAAGTTGCTGTGTTTTCTCAGTTTTTGTGGTGCTTTTGATTTGCTGCTGTGTTTTGAATTTTTCACTATTTGTTTGTCATATTTTCTTATCTATGTTCATGTGTTTTTTGTGTTGTTTTGTTGTATTTTTTTATTTTATATTGCATTTTGTATTTTGCGTAACTGTTCTTGAATAGCATTGGGCCTCATGCAAGAACCGTTCGTACAAACAAATATGTTCGTAAGCATTGCATACGAATGATTTAGGAGAATTTGTCGCATTCAGCATTTTTTTCGTATTTAGAATTTTCTTTCAAGTACGAACACAAACACGAGTGGTCCAGACTTGTCTTAAAAATCACAACAAATTAGTCTGCCCTTTTCAAATCAAGTGCCTTACATAGCCTAATGATTATACATTTAACTAATTTCAAGCATTTTTAATAAAATATAGCATAAGACGAAATAAATCTGAGGATCTCAAACCAGAGAATACATTGATATCAATTAATTGAAGGTTTATTAGACTGGTCAATATAAAACGTTAAATTAGAGAGTAACCAGCTGCGTCATGGCTGAGCTTCTTCTTTTGGATGCCCTGGCACACCAGGCACTTGGAAGAGAGCGTGTGTTTGGCGCCATCTTTATGAATGAACACTCCTGTTTTATGGTGTGGGAAACATATCCTTATATGGTATTCTTGGGGTGTTACTTATGCAAATATGCCATCCTCGTGCATGCGCGCTTAAGTACGCACAGGTGGCAGTCATCATGTTTCCGCGGGTCATTTAGACACTTTTCTAAAGATAGAAGTGTTTGTTGAATCTGACGGAGCATGTTTGTACAAACGCAACATAAGAAAAAGGTAAGAAAAATTTAGGATGAGAATACAAAAATGTTCTTGCATGAGGCCCATTGTTTTTGATTTTCTGGTTTTTCATTCATTTTTGAGTTATTTTTAACTAAAAATTTGTTTCTTAAAATGTTTTTTTCATATTTCTCTTCAATTGCTAATAAGATCATATGTTTTTGTTTTTTTACGAAAAAATGTATTTGTGATAAGGTTTTCTTTCACAATCCTATGTGATCTTATTTGGTTACTATTTCGTTTTTCACTATTGATTTTATTTGTTTTAATTTGCTTTCTACACCATTTTTTTTTCTTGTCATGTTTTATTTATTTGGTTGTTTTTTTTATTTCTGTTGAGCAAATGTGTTGTTTGAATTTGTCAGCTTTTCTGTTTGTTGTGTATTCAACTTTGTCTTTTAACCCATTGTTCTGCTTTTTAGATTTGTTGTCTTTTCTGTTTTGGCATTGAGTCTTCCATTTGTTGTTGGTGCAAATGTCATGTATGGTTTTGTTCCTTCTCATTTGTTTTGTATGACATTCTAATTTGTCGTTTTTTTACTGTGTTTTGTGTAAGAAAATATTCAATTTTGTCTATTGATGTCTCTTTGTTTTTTTATTTATTGTTGTTTTTTGTATGTGGATTTCTTTTTGACTTGTGGAGTAATCTTTTTTGCTGTTGTTTTTATAGTTTGTTATGCTTCTTCAGTTTTGCATTTTCTTTTTTGTTGCCGTGTTTTGCACCTCAGGGCCACCGTAGCTTACTGTAACATTCATGTTGTCAATCATGACACCAGGCCTGAGGTCACATATCAAGACCATGTATGCTCTTCCCTGTTATTGACTGAAATGTAAACAGAGTTAAAAGTAAGAATAAAGTTTGAGACTGTGCACATGCAGCAGGTGAAGTCTTCAGGGCAAACACACACATTAAATCATGGACAGTGTTAACCGCCCAGGCTGCTGCCCCCTCCCTTGTTACGCTTACTTTCCATAACTCTCACTCCCCCTTCTCTCCCTAACTCTCCCATCAGCGCTCTTCCCCTCTATTAAGTTTCAAGCTTCTCTTACTCCTGAACTGAACAACACACACTGAACAGGTCAGATCCGTTCTTTTTCTCACTAAAGTTGTACGTTAGCTCACTTCTTGTGGTTTTATCATCAGTCTGCATGTCACATACAGTTTGTAGGAGTGTGTCTCTGTTAGTTTCTTAAGTTACCAACATGAAAAGGCAGCTTGTATGAGTTAGCCTCCGGTCCTCTGTTGTAGCTTCTGCAGAACCTCCACCGGAGTTCTGCAGAATGGGAAAAACTCAAAAACAGGTCTGAATGTTAAAGACATATCATGATTAAACATGCACTCTTTGACTGAACATGTTTGGTCCTTTCTGACCACGCTCAGGTTCTTATGGATGTAATGTGACCAAGGTTTGTAATTCTATAACCAACAGCTTGTCTGGCAGCAGCTGCAGCCTCCATATCCTGTATTTTGTTTAATTAAGTTAATTTTATTTGTGCAATAGCTTCTTTGCAAGCCTTTGGTTCCAGAAACAGTGTAAATTTAAAAGGTGGCACAGTTGTTAAGCTTTGGGCAACAAAAATGATATTGTATTTTATCTTTGGGTGAATAACATTATGACTTAAAATCTGTTTTTCCAAAAAATATCTTTCACAAAATTTAATTTAGATCTTTTAAATGAATTTTCAAACTTAGGTTAGGCTTCTGGAGTTACTAAATGGCTCAAGCTCATAGCACATGGTCCTTTTCCGTGAACTCATTTCAGAAAGCTTTTAGCACTCTTGCAATCACTACTTGCATTGTGTCAGATTGTTTACTGCCCAGAGCATTTTTCTGAACTCTTGACTTATTCATTTATAGACCCATTAAATTTATCAAGTAACAAATCTGTCTTATAATCATCAAAGTGAAAGCAGTGTGCACTCAAATGTTGATAGTGATGTGAGGATCCATTTTTGCCATGCACGATTTGTTCAACTCTTTGTAAGTCAATTTATCTTTTGCTGAACAGAAAATGGGGCCATGCTTGCGAGTCGTGCAGGCAGACAACTCCAGCTGCACTTATGTCACACTTGACATGCATTATTATTAAATTACTTAACAAATATACCAAACAATTGGTGGCATTTATGAAGCTGCAAGATTTCTTCTTTTTCCATCTGCTCTAGCTCTGCCAGCTCTGCCCTGCATCAGCACTGTGCTCTTGCTTTCAAACAATAACTTTATTTGTTCCAGTGGAAAATTTGTCTTCATAGGCTGTCACATGAGTACATTTAGGAAACAGAGAACACACATTGTGCCCATCTGAGACATTAACTTCTTATGAAGGCACATTAAGCATCAATTTAATTTTTTGGGAAGGAGATGGCAGATGGTATAAAGCTTTCGTTAAAGTGTTCCCTTCTCCATCTCAGTGTCCTGAACCTAGGACCTGTTAGTTGTGGGGGTGTGGATTAATTTGGAGGTGATGGGTGTGATTTAGCTTGCTTCTGTTAGAGACAGACAGCATGGTGTAAAAACTGGGGGAACATGTATCAGGATATGTTGGATTATTCTCTTGAGTAGTTGAAGATGGGGGGTAATGGAAAGTACACTGAGTAAACAGCATGTAGCCTTTGCTGTGAATGTTTACGGATGTCAATGATGTGTTGGTCAAAGGTTTGGTTATTGCCTAGGGTGAGCTAGTACTCCTTAAATTCTGCAAGGAGGGAAGAGGTTGGAGGTCAGGCACTAACTAAAACAATTTTTTACTTCTGAAATAAATTCCTCAAAGGTCCTCTCGTGCCAAAAACACATTTTATGTTTGTAATACAAAATCCATTAATCCATCATCTATTACCCTGCTCCTTTTGGGGTCATTAGGGGCTGGAGCCTATTGTCATTGGGCGAGAGGTGGGGTAAACCCTGAACCCGTCGATAGCCAATCACAGGGCCAAAAAGACGACCATTCACTCTTACACTCATTCCAATGGGCAACTTAGAGTCCCCAGTTAACTTAACAAGCATGTTTTTGGTCAGTGGGAGAAAGCCGGAGTACCCAGCGAAAAAAACACACAGACATGTTGAAACCATGCAAACTCCACACAGAAAGACCCCAGTCGACACAAAGAGTCAATCAAACACTCGTTTTGCTCTGAGACACGCACACTAACTTGCTGCACCACCATGCTGCCCTAAACACTAAGTATGTATAAAAAATGTCCATGGCCTGCCTACACCACTCTTTCCCACGCTCTCCTAATGGGTGTAAAATCCCTAATTTCCTTCTGTTGCTTGCTTCACCTTTCATAAAATATGTGCTCCAACAGTCCTGTTGAAGTATTTCCATTAATGATGTCATTTGGGAATATGCCACAACCCTGAGCTACGAGTTTGTCTTGCCCACAGCTGGCCTAAGAGGAAAAAAACCACATGTCAAAGCATGTCTGTAAAACAGTAAACTTTGGGCCCAGAGCTTGATAGATGGGCATGACCAGACACCCTTCATAAGGATTTGCATTAAAGCAGCTTGTTCTGGGCAAGGCTAAAGCAGACTAAAATCCGCTAACTGAGTGGACTTTAAGGCAAACAACTTTATAAACATTTTTGGAGTGACCTCTGGATCCAGATATGAGTAAAATATAAAAAATCTTAAACTTTTGTGAGTTGTGTCTGATTAAAATGCAAAAGACTTTGCAGAAACCACTGGTTGGTTTACATGCCAACGCAAAACAGTCTTCTGCCCTGAAACTCTGTCTTCAACAATCTCATATTAGGAGGGTGGCACCAATGGTTCTCATGTTGCTCTCTTACACCTTTGTTTCTCAAACTTACCTTTTCCAGCCTTAGATGACCGCTCCAAGTATCTTTCTGTGACTGACCATAAATCCTAAAATCAAATTAAAAAAATGTTCAAGAGGAAACCAACAAAAACCAAATTAACCCAAACTAAAGTGAGTTATGTTTAATGATATGTTCCCAGTTCTGAAATCTTCAACTTCCTTGTGTTTCTATTCAATGCTTTTGAACATGTCAAGCTCCCTGCTCTCTCATTCCTCAATGCCTCATTCTTCCCCCACATCTTCAAGGACGTGAGGGAAGAAACTTTAGAAGGCAGGACAAAAATCAAACATGATAGACTTTCTGTCTGGTCTGTTGTCGTTGGTCTTTACGACGCACTACACAAGATGAAACAACTGATTTTCGTGGCCAATGGCCCCTGAGACCCAATAATGAATAAGATGTTAGCTTGATGTTAAATGCTTGAGCTACAGTACTTTACCTCCGTGTCACATTCTGTCTTGGAGAAACAACTCCATCCTTTTTAAGTTTATTCTTCTGTATTTTTTTTAAAATCTCTGACAGCCATAGAAGCAGAGTGCTACATTCTCATCATTGTTTGCTATGACACAGAACATTAGATAAAACTTTTATGGGTGATTCCCTTGACTTCGTGTTTGTCCCTCCCTGCCTTTCGTTGCCTTCACAAAAGCAAATAAAAAAATACAACAGCTCATCCCCTGCTCACCTACAACAACAGTCCTGTCAGCAGCACCAACACCCATCCATCCATCCCTCCCCACAGGCCCAGCCCACTCGGATTGGTTGGCCCATTTGCTCTGTAGGTATTAGTCAGTTTAGAGCTGCTTCGTGCCATGTTGCTGACAACCCTGTATTCCTTCTACAGTCTTTGCATTGCACTAGACTTGCCATCCTGACATAATGTGCATAAACTGATGATGAAGCAGTGATATGATGTCACATTGGTAGATCAATTAGCTGGGGGCTAGGGAAACAGGCCATTTTGGGTAGCTGCTGCTGCTGTTAAAGGAGAAGAATGAGTTTATGTCACACCTCAGACTTTTTTCTTGTGTTAAGAAATAATGTTCCACACAGTTTAAAAACACTAAAGAGTAGAAAATATGGACTCTTTAAAGCATTTTCATTTATAGTTTTATTTGACAGTTTTGTTTTACTTTACTTTACTTGCCTGTATTCTTATGATTTACTTTGATATCTCCCATTTTTCAAAGATGTAAAAACAACACAACAAGACCAAATCTTTAAAAGCCATCTTGATTTAAGTGTAATGCAGTCAGACTCTAAATAAATCCACTGTATAAACCTCTTTGGATGCATATTCCACAAAATCCTGCACACAAAGGCTGTGAGCTCGGTGGGTTCACGTGGTCCACCGCCTATATATAAAACCTGTGATGCTGTCAGTGCAAAGCTCTGAATTAAGTGATCCACCAACTGCTGCCGCCGTCCTCACGGGCCAGGCCTCCTGCACTCACTTCGTGACCTGTTGGACGCCACAGCAGGGTTAATTACTGCTGCCTCCCAACAACCCACCCCCCCTCACCCTGTCTGTGAGAGGGGTCCAGACATGAATTATCACCTCTCACGCACCCTGCACAGGGCACCAAAAGGCCCCCTCACTCGAAGTATGAGAACACTAACACACAGACATACTGGCTTTGAGAGAGTCAGCCACGGCTGCAGATTCAGAGAGTTTGTTGGTCGACGTAATGCATGCTGGGAGGTATTTGTGGCAGCACATCATCCCTCTCAGATCAAAGGGGATCTGAGTTAAAGCCAGCTATGGAGTACCTGCTCGGGGAAGAGCTCTGCTGCAAGCTCCTCTGGGAGAAACAGGGGGTGGTTGGTCCAGTTCTGGGGCTGCAGCGGTAGCTCTCACCTTGACCCTGCAACCCACTGACTCCAACTACTCATCCAGCCCAACTGTTTCTTCACAGGAAGCAGAATCTGCCTTTCAGGGAAACGACACATGGCTTTTCTATTGTTGGCTGAGGGCTTTTGGGGAGGGTTAACCACAGATGCCGATAAAGCTGTTGGAAATTAAATATTATGCTGATGATGAAAGGATTTTGCTCTTGCGGAGCATATGCCGGCTGTTCTTTCATCCTTGTGTTTCATCTTTGTCTTTGCACAGGACTGAACGGGAATCAGAGATCAACCCCCTCTTGGTCTTCACCTCCATGTCCTCACAGTTATTTATTTCCCAAGTTCATCAATCCCTCACTCCGTTTTAGCCTTTTCTGCTTTGATTGTCAGCTTACAATTTTTTTTTTACTTATCCACTTTAGCTGTTTGACCATCCACTAACAGGATATTTTATAGGTTTACCCTCCAATTTTAACCAACCCCTTCATTTAACATTCCCTAGTCTGTCTTCCCCCATTATTTGACCCTACAATCTCTAACAGAAGTTCCCTGTCCTCCTGGTCCTCTTCAACCATTTGATACCAGCATGTGGTCCAACTTCTTCGTCCAGCAGGATGAGGACGGTCGAATTGGGGTGGCTGGCCCGGGACAAGCCGGCGGTCTGGGAGGAATGAAAGTTGGAAGAGGACAGAGGAGGGTTCACAAGATGAGCGACAGCCAGGAAGGCAAAATCAAGCTGGCTTTTTTTGTAGCTATCATTGGCGTCACCCTGACTGTGTTGGGCATGGGGACAGAGTTCTGGGTGGAGTTGGCCCAACCCAAGAATTTTATGGGCAACCAAACCTGCCAGATGGCCCATTATGGCCTGTGGAAGGGCTGCGTCCGCACCCTGTGGGTGGCTGATATAGACCCAGAGAGGACGAGCTGCGGCCCAGCAGAGCTCCCTGGAGGTGAGACCCAAGGCTGCTGTGTGTCTGTGTTCGTCTGTCTGAGTGAGCTCTGTGCTGTCTGAGAGGTGAGCAGGTGAGCTGTCTGGGCGGAAGTGTCTGTTTGGTTTGTCTTGTCTGCCTCTCTGTAAAATTAAGCACCAGGCTGTGCAAGTCGACCCGCAGGGTGCCCTAACGCTGCACACAAGGGTTGTCACTACACCAGAATTTAGCTTTCCACCTGATATCAGTAACTAATCAGATATCAATACGGGCTTTGACTCTGGAGTGAGGTTTTCAGTCATAGGACCCTGTTCAGTGATGAAGTTTAAAGATAACAGGCAAGCTTCTGCCCCCAGAACATTTCCAAGGTTTTGTGCATGTTGTCCTCCTGAGACCTGAGCTTTTATTTGTAATTCATTTTATCTATTAAGTTTTAGATTACAAACTGACAGAAAAACAAACACAGATACACAAAAACTGGGCCAAACTACAATGGAAGAAAATAGAACAAGAAAAAAGTCCCACCAAGTCAACAACAAACACTGCACAGTATAAGTATGAAAATAAACAGCACAAATAATTGTCTGTCTGCACGAGTGTGCCCATACACTTGTACAAGTGCATGGACAAGCATGTAATCACTGTACAACAATGCAACTGGCTTCACCATCTCCAAAAAATCCCAGAGTTGAGTTAAGGTCAGGTGTAATTTTCTGCAGAGTAATAAGAGCAGCAATCTATGATATCCTCATTCTGGGTTTTAGGACCTGACCACTGCAGCAAGATACAGAATACAATAATAATTAGCTCTAAAATGTTCAGGCCTTTATGGCATCAACAAAAACTCCTAAAATATCTCCAGAAGTTTAAGTGTCAGTCTTAATGTCAGGTTATTGACTAAATCAATCTCTCAGGTCTGATGTAACTGTACCAATTTAATGCTTTTTAATAATAATGCCCTGGTCAGACCTTTTGCTGAAAACGTATCACTTATAATCTATTACAAGATTGGCTGATACTGATACCTATACTGATCGTGTTTTGTATTAAGAACTATTTGATTTTTTTACTCAACCGTGTAAAAATAAAATCCTGTAGGGCAAATTATCCAATGCTTTCCACTTATTTACACTGTACAGTGGT
The DNA here is from genome assembly GCA_036419115.1 of Scarus forsteni. Taxonomy (NCBI): domain Eukaryota; kingdom Metazoa; phylum Chordata; class Actinopteri; order Labriformes; family Labridae; genus Scarus; species Scarus forsteni. The sequence goes on from JAZDUH010000111.1 coordinate 3,134,020, forward strand.
TTTTAAATTAGAATAGTTAATTTGTGTAAATTGATTAATACAATTATTTACAGATTTTAAAATCATCAAGTCTATCCAGTAGTCTAAACATTGCGAATGGTGTAACACAGTAAAGGCTTTTAGTCCAAGGACATTGACTTAGAAATATCATGCAATGCTGTATTTGTTTTAAACAGGCAAGTAAACACAGTTTTTCCTATATCAACAATTCAAATTCAATATATATATATATATATATATATATATATATATATACACATATATACATATATATATATATATATATATATATATATATATATATATATATATATATATATATATATATATATATATATATATATATATATATATATATATATATATATATATATATATATATATATATATATATATGTATATATATATATATACATATATATACAGTTGTGGTCAAAAGTTAACATACACTTATAAAGAACATAATGTCATGACTCTCTTCAGTTTCCAGTTATTTCTACAACTCCGATTTTTCTCTAAAAGAGAGATTGGAACAGATACTTCTTTGTCATAAAAACATTCATGAAGTTTGGTTCTTTTATGACTTTATTATGGGTTAACAGAAAAAGTGACTAAATCTGCTGGGTCAAAAATATACATACAGCAACATGAATTAGCAATTTTGGTGACTTAGAAAGTTGTGTCAATGAAATGAGCTTCATAGCATGGCCTCTAAACTTCTTGTGAATGATTATGAGTGACTATAGCTGGGGACTTCTCTCAGGCCATTTAAATAGGGCCCATTGGATATAGACGCCCACAAACCCTACAATGGGAAAGTCAAAGGAGCTCAGCATGGATCTGAAAAAGGGAATCATTGACTATAACAAGTCAGGAAAGTCTCTTGGAGCCATTTCAAAGCAGCCGCAGGTCCCAAGACCAACAGTGCTAACAATTGTTTGTATGTATAAAGGACATGGCACTGTTTGTCACTGCTACGATCAGGAAGAAAATGCAAGCTGTCACCCGCTGGTGAGAGAAAATTGGTCAGGAGGGTGAAGAGTAAACCGAGAATCACCAAAAAGCAGATCTACCAAGAATTAGAAGCTGCTGGAACACAAATGTCAGTGTCCACAGTCAAGCGTGTTTTGCACCACCATAGACTGAGAGGCTGCCGTGCAAGGAGGAAGCCCTTGCTCTAAAAGCAGCACCTTAAAGCCCAACTGAAGTTTGCTACTGATCATCTAAACAAAGATAAGAGCTTCTGGAGGAAAGTTCTGTGGTCAGATGAAACAAAAATCGAGCTGTTTGGCCAAAATTCCCAGCAATATATTTGAAGGAGAAAGGGTGATGCCTTCACCCCAAGAACACTATGCCTACCGTCAAGCATGGTGGTGGTAGTATTCTGCTGTGGGTCTGTTTTGTTGCCAATGGAACTGGTGCTTTACAGAGAGTAAATGGGATTGTGAAGAAGGAGAATTACCTTCATATTCTTCAAGATAACCTAAAATCATCAGCTTGAAGGTTGGGTCTTGGGCACAGTTGGCTGTTCCAACAGGACAATGACCCCAAACACAAATCAAAAGTGGTAATGGAATGGCTAAATCAGGCTAAAATTAAGGTTTTAGAATGGCCTTCCCAAAGTCCTGATCTAAACCCCATTGAGAACACCTAGACAATGCTGAAGAAACAATTCCAAATCAGAATGCCAATAAATTTAACTGAACTGCACCAGTTCTGTCAAGAGCAGCGGTCAAAAATTCAACCAGAAGCTTTTGGATGGCTACCAAAAGTACCTAATTGAAGTGAAAATGGCCAAGGGACATGTAACAAAATGTTAGCATTGCTGTATGTATATTTTTGACCCAGCAGATTTAGTCACTTTTTCTGTTAACCCATAATAAAGTCATAAAAGAACCAAACTCCATGAATGTTTTTTATGACAAAGAAGTGTCTGTTCCAATCACTCTATTAGAGAAAAATCGGAGTTGTAGAAATAACTGGAAACTAAAGAGAGTCATGACATTATGTTCTTTACAAGTGTATGTAAACTTTTGACCACAACTGTATATATAAACTTAATTTTCTTCTTTTTGAGGTGTGACATCAGCCGCTAACTTTCATTAAACAGCCGTTCAACCAAGCCACCATAAAACATTATGATAAAAGAAACTGGACCTTAAAAGTATCATAGCTCATCATTTTTGTGCAGTTATTTATTTGGCTAATTAGCTTAATTTCTGCCAGTCTCAGCACAGATTCTGACACAGATTTCACCAGTAGACTCAAATCAATAACTAAAAGGACCAAAAGCAAAGTGTTGAGGATTTTATCACAGTTTTTTTTAAGAAAATGTCAGAGCAGCAGCAGCAAGTGTATGAGCATGTTTACAAGTCAAAGGTGCTGCGTGGAGTATGGGCTACAGGTGATTGCACTGCCGACAGCATGCTTTAATTCTGATCAGCAGATCATGTATTTCTGCTTTTCACCACTTAGTCTGTCAAGTGTTTATGTCATATCGAGCAGAAAATATCAGTAAGTGCAAATCTGAAATTTCCTGTCATCAAATTTTTAAAGATATTGGACTTGTTGACTCTTGCCAGGACAAGCATTCAAGATGGCAGCTTCATCTTGAATTTGCACTGATCAGTGTAACTTGCTTTTTTGTCCACAGTGTGGTTTACAGAGAGGTCTAACAGGTTTAAGCTCAGCAGAGTCAGTTACTGCGTTGAAGGGAAACTAAAACCTAAGGTTCTCATCAGTACAGGCAGAGACTCAGGAGTTTAGGTGAGGTAAGGTTATTTTATTTATACTCTCTGTAGATTTGATTTATAGTTGAGACATCAGTCTCCTGCTATAAAAGCAGCAGAGCAGGGTAAGACAACAACTCAATGCACAAGAAGGCACAGCAGGACGGCTCCGGATAGTGAGGACAGAGAGGTATGAAGTGCAGGAAGCAGGCCAGAATCAAACCGGGCCACCCATGATGAAATTAAAATCCTTTGTGTCTGTGTGGACGTACGACAGTCCACAGCACTCCAAATTTACTTAATCAGACAGACATTACCTCCAATATGTCACCCTTGTTCGATTTAGGTCTAATATATTACAGTTGAAACATTTACACAGCAGGTATGAAACAGGTTTTACTAACTATAACGGAGGGATTGTTTCACCCAAGAGGAAAAATGTAACTTCTGTTGAGTTTTTTGTTCTCAGCTTTATGTTCACACTTATGGGATTGGGCTTGCTTTTGCTTGTTTATATTTCACCCAGAGGCTAAAACATGTTTTTGGGAATTTTTTTTGGTGAACCCCTCCTTGTGTAACAATTAGCCATGTCATCAAGTGAGGAAATAGAGATGGCTCCACCCCCTCATGGATGATGTGTTCATGGGCACGCTGGAAGAGTGAAGTCCCAAAAGTCCAACCAAAGGGATCCAAACCAACTTTTGCCTGTATATGTACATAGATATAGAGTTATAGATATGTGTAGACATATAAAATAGATATAGGAGAGAAGTCAAAGTTATGGCATCATTTGAATACTGAGGGTCGATGGTGCACTGCATGTGTTTGTTCATTTTGGTCGGACAGCATAGTGTTAACGTGTGACATCTTCTGGAGATAAGCTCTGAAAGTTTCACATTTTATCTTTAAAGTGAGTAAATAAACAAGGTCCAAGGGTTTAATTAAGTGACTGTGAGTTGCTGACAACATCAAAGAACATGGACACATTTACTCACCATGATTTTTCCCTGCCTACACCACTGATGTGAAATCAGAGGGAGCAGGCATAACTAATATGATGAATCCCCTCTGGGAATATGCAAACATCTGTAGGTCTTTAATCTGAGCTCATAAGGGACTGAGGAAGGCTATATAAACACTTCATTTTGCAAGACAAAAAAAAGCATCCCACACGCAATCTGCAAATATTTGAGCACCATATTTCCTGATTTTTGATCTTCATTTAAAGCCATTTGTGAGCATCCTGGGTAATCTTGCAGAGGGATAGCGAGAGGATAGCAGTGTGTGAGAAGCTGCCTGCGCACATATGTATCTAGGTCATCCTACAGATAATGTGCAAATTGAATCATTAAAGAAATACGATGCTGGGAAACAGAGCACGTGCAGGACCAAAGTAAAGCTGCTTTCAGCGGCTCCAGCTATTGAAACAACACACAGCAGCATGCAGGTTCTGCACATGTAGCATCATACAATATAATCTTTGTAAGACATTACATCATCAGCATAATGAAGAAACTTCTTAAATCTTTACAATACATTATGGAGACTTTAACTGCCAAAGATTCAAACCCACTCCTGTCACATTAAACACATGCATAATGAAGGATAAACTTCATCAAATATAACAAGAAGGCAAATGTTTTTTCTTGGGCTTTCCCTGCTCTTATTCAAGAGTACTAGATATAAGATGAACATGCAAAGCAGGGATAGGTAGCAAGGGGCCTTATTCAAGGATGAGGCTACACCCAGATCTGTACCTGCAAGGGGACAACAGTCTTAGCACATGGGGCAAGAGGATTTTTGGTCATTTTTCACACTGAATGCATTTTGGCTTTGTAATTTTGGTAGGATGCGTCAGTTATTCAGCAAGCATGCTTTAAGCTAGAGCTCTGACTGCTGATGTTAGCACTGCATGAGAATTACATCTCACATACCAAGAATCTTAGGAATGGGAGGCTTGTCCATTTTTCAAATAACCTCCTTATCTCATCCAAAATAGACTGGGAAATTATAGCAATATCTACCTTCTTTCAGCAGATATGTACGTCCACAATGATAAATTATAATAGCAGATTACTGATATTTCTTTTTCAACTAAAATGGCCGAACAGAACGTGATGATTCTGTAGTTTTCCCAGATCAGTTTATTTGAGGAATGAAGTCACTGTCTTTCTACTTCCAGATTTATTATTGGATACAAAACTTTTCACCCTTTGCTTTAGCCTATTTGATGTTGATAATTTGAAGCCAGGAAAAAAAAATAGATCCTTTATTGCCATTTTTTATGTTAAAACTTATAAAGAGAGACAGGAATGTGTCAGCAGGGAGACACAGCATAGAGCAGGGAGATCAGACACACTCACACCCCTGATCTAAAAGCTGCTGTTCCAAAAGCCTGCTAACATGCTCAGCAGCTATCATGCACCCAGTGTGTTTAAAGCAACAAACCATCCAATCAACATGCACATTTTTATGAAATAGATGGAAAAATGTGAAATACCATTTGATAATGCGAAATGTCTTATGTGTCAGGAAGACAAACTCCTGCTTGGAGTCTAAATTGTGTTTAAACAAGTCCAAATGAGACCATGAGAAGGCATTTACTGATTTGTAGATTTCAAATTTCTATTATCATTTGTACAAATACATTTTAGATACTTCTGCACAAAGTCTGAAATACACAAAAAGACTGCTAATTTTTAGGCACTATCATGATGTCGGTGTTTTTGTGAGATTGAGACTGTGGATGCATTTACTTTCTTGCTCATTAGTATCCAGCGTTGGTCTGTAATTGGTTACTTGTGAAATTTTAATAATAATATTACTATCAAATGATTTGTATGCATTTTTTTTCTTGGATGTGCTGTTCTCATGATCATGCACAAAGAGTAACAAGCTAAAATGTCACAAGAAGCACTGAAAATGAGAGGAAAGAGTGAACAGACTTTTAATAGCTGATAGTATTATCTTTATTTTGAAATTGTGTCTGTTAAAGATGCATTGCTATCTGTTAGGAATTTAAAGGGCAATCAGTAGAGCAGTTTTTTTATATTATGGGAGTAATAATTAGCTCAAATGCTCTTTAATTAGTTGCTTTTGTTACTTATAATAGCCAAAAACACTTGGACCTTTTTTTCTGAAGAGATTACATTTGCCTTAATTTGGGTTCAAAAACTCAATGTTGGTGACAGCGAGTATGTTCGCAATCTGTAATAATCAAGAAGCTTTTTAGTTTTTCACATATTGAGTATCCCTACTTTGGGACCCCTATGTTGCTATGTTGATTACTCAGCAATCATTAAAGCATCTTTGCTCTGCACTTACTCCAGGTTAATGGGCTTAAATTGATGACAAAACAGTGGTAGGAAGTCACACTAGTAGGTCGTTTTGAGGGGAAGAGTGCTGGGAGTGATGCCGCAGAATTCATGTCTTGTAAAAAGAGGTACTCTACCATGTAAAAATACATGTTAAACACCCTAAGGAGTGTTTTTAAAAACATAATACAGGCCCTTTAAGGAGTAATTACCAAACAGTAATTGATCAATATTCAAAAATGTGATAATTTGACAGTCTTTTGAGTCATAATTGTGATGCCTCGTTTCCAAAAGCTCTATGTACAACTTGATCATAGCGCAGGTCTTTAAAAAGCATTTATTGTTTATTAAATGACCGTCAGCAGCTTAGTCTGGTAGTACATTTGACCAACAACCAGAAGGATGCATATTGAACCCCAGTTCTAGCTGTCACATGTCGACGTGTCCTTGCACAAGACACTTAACCCCAAGTTGTCCCCACTGCTGCATCAGTTACAACTAGGGACGGACAACTTACTGGGAAAATCAACCATCAGGTAGTAAATGTGGGAGCGAATAGGTATGAATGATTACAAGACTTGCAGTGTAAACATGCTTTATAAAGCCTAGAAAAGTCTAACCAGATGAAGTGTGTGCAGGAATTGTAAGTAGTGAGATGAGGATAAACAAAAATGTATCTTTAGAGTGACTTCCCTAAAGGGATCAGTGCAGATTTCATCCAGCAGAGATTCCCATGCATCATATTTATATACATAAAAACTAATATTCAAACACATAGCTCTTTCTCTCCAAGTGTCAAGGACTAATTCATCTTCCTGTCACAGCAGATATAAATCTGTGCCTCTGAGATGCTTTTGTTGGTGTGTGAGAGCAGCCAGTATGCTTCTGACAGTCCTCCTCGCTCGTCCCTCACACTGCTGGCCCACGCCGCCTGTCGCAGATGGCCGTGGGCTCGTCATGTTTGGAGAAAAACAACTGTTTTTGCCATCTCTGCTTCTCTGTTTTCACATCCTTGTTTACTCGCCTCTGGCTCCCTTCCCAGGCAAAAAGAAAAAAAAAAAAACGCCCATTGCTGATGCCGGCCAGGCCTGTCATCTCAGGATCGGCTATCCATCTTCTCTGCCTGCTGGATGACGGCTCAATGATTATAACCTCGGCAGGGGAAGCAAGCGCAAAAAACTGTGATAGCATAATGTGTTAAAGGGATTAGTAGGCTGATAAATGATTTGTCAGCTCCAAAAAATGTCACACACCAACATATTTTGAGTGCAGGATTGTGTTGTGTGCATGTGGCCGTCTCGGAGCAGAGGACATGCTGTGGGTGAGAGTCATCACTATGCGCCTGTGAAGCCAAGTGGAATCTGACTACTTCACAGTTTTTGTCTAAATATAGGGAGGAGGGGGACAGACAGGGACTAAGGGAGAGTCTAATGCAGTATTAACCAAGCCCTCTATGTTTTCTCCCCCCCTTTTGACATCCCCTGCTCCCCTCACCTCCTTCTCCATCTGTGTCTCTCTTCCCTTTCACTTACCACCCTTCCATCTGCCCTCCATTCCCTGCAAACTTCCCCCTTCATCCTCCACTCACCCCATTTATTTTCTCTTCTTCTTCCCCATTCTGTCCTCCATCTGTCCCTTCTCCCACCTAACCCTCAACTTCAGTCTTTTGCTGTCTCCTGCAACACCATGTGTTGTGCTGAGCAGTGTGTGTATGCTCTCGCGGTGTGCGTCTCTGGGTATTCCAGCTAATGCTCAACACTTGGATATAAATAGGAATGATGCCTGGAAGGATAGGGTGCATGGATGCATAGGAGGCACATAGCAGGAGGCCAGCAGCCATCCATAGGAGTGTGTGTGCATGTGTGTCTGATCTCTTCTGCTTTTCCTTTATCCCACAGAAACCAACTGCACCTACTTCAAATTCTTCACCTCTGGGGAGAACGCAGTCATATTCAAGAAGACAACAAACAAAAGTGAGACCTTACACTCTTTTCCAGTTATGGCCTTTTCACAGCTTGCTTCTGCAGCAGCATCCTGATGAAGTGACACAGTCTTTACTCCCTAAGACACTTGTTACCTCCGCCAGGAGGTTATGTTATTGCTGGCATCTGTTTGTTTGTGTGTTAGTTTGTTTGTTTCTCTGTTAGCAAGATAACTCAAAAAGTTATGGACAGATTTCAATGAAATTTCAGGAAATGTCCTGATTGTTACAAGGAACAAATGATTAGATTTTGGGAGTGATCCGGATCATCATCTGGATCCGCCATGACAAAAAATGTGATTCTAGTGAATAACTACTGAACTAATCTAAACTATCATGATGAATCCAATCGTTATTGGCATGTTTTCATGGTCAAGGAATCTAAATATTTAGATGAAATAAACGTAGTAATAATACTTATGGTGAAAATCACAATATGGGTCGTATTGTATTGGTTCTGCAATATTGTAATAAAAGTATTTTTTAGATTGAATAGTGGTGTAGCATTAGCTTGAGAGCACAGAAGAAAATCCACATACTCACTCCCATTTGGTAGTTTAAAAAACTCTTGTTGGTCTAATATAAATGAACTGTTGAAAAGGAATTTCGCATGTATTTAAACCATTAAACGCAATCACCTTCAATGGAGTTTCTTATGGTCAGATCAATGTTTATATACCACACAGTTAAAGACTGAAATTCCTTGCATGTAACTCTCAGTAAAACCAAACTAGACTAAGGGACTTATTTTGAAGATGTGAAGTGCATTGTCTGAAAGTGTATTGTGCTCAGCAGATTGGGGCATGTCAGTCTCTCTTAAGATGACACAATTATAATGCAATATAAATACAAGTTAATCAACAGAAGCAAACAACATCTTAAAATCTAGCACATACAGATTGTGGGTGCTCAATACAAAAAGGAAACAATGAACAAGTTGGATATCAGAGTAGGAGAGACAGAGACAGTCTGAGCCACTGAAGTAAGCTATTGTGCCGTTGTTCACGTAGAGACTTAGTATTTTAATTTTTACACACAAACATCTTTGGACGTCAAAGAAATATTAGACTGTATATAAAAAGACGAGCATATGAAAGCAAGATAGTATAGACCTGTTAAAACAATCATTTTATAACCTCTTTAATGTGGAAATGTGCTCATTTCAGAAGTTAATAAAAATGATTTGATTAAAAGTCATGCAAGAGAGAAACCAAATGAGGAAGCAGAGTCCTTTCAAATGGTTGTTATTAACTGCAGACATTATTTGATGCTGCACAGTTAAAAACACTAGAACAAAATTTAGCTGTAGTTAATACTGGTTTAATGTCAATCATGATATTAGTTTCTCATCACTGTCTTGTAATTATTTATATATCTTCCTAATACATGAAAATAGCTTAAAGTAATGGTAGTAGTAATGAGCTAAATTTGTCCTGTTGCCTTAGCTCAGCTGGCTACTTTTACCACAGTGCAGCTTTAGTGTAGTGAGGCAGATTTGTTTTTAGGAATAACTTGTACCTTAGCTGAAACTGGGACTGCTGATCCTCCCTTACCTCTGTGAAGCATCTGTTACCTTTGGAGCTGGGACAGAGATGGGATCACCTCTTCACGCCCTCTGTGACCTAGATAGAGTTGATGAAATGTCATAGTGGCGTAAGCATCACGCTAGGAAACTTTACAGTGAATATGCCCAGAGACACACACTTACAGCTACACTGCAGATACTGTCAATAAAGATGTTAAGTGGGTGCTCAGAGGACCGTGCTGCTGCTGCTGGTGGATTTTTGCATGTTTCAGCCCATTAACCTCCACCACCACCCTTTTCCCAAAGTAAATCGTGAGCCGTCAGACTGATAAATGTGTTTACTTTAGTGCCAAGCTGCCTTTGAATTCACTGCAGGTTAAAGTTGAGCTGACTGAAGTTTGATACTTTTAACACGTCAAATATAATCAGTTCTATCTTTTGGCAGTGATAGGCACATAATTGGTGATAAAGGCTCCCACAAGGCAGATGTCAAAAAATAGACACACACTTGACACAACTGGATGTAGTTATTGGGCCGTGTTTTGTCTTACAAGCATATTACTAAGATCAGTGCTTAGCCAAAATTGCTGGTCCAAAGGTCAAACATCTGACCCATTTTCTGCCAGTTCACATTGGTCCTAGGTGTTGGTCAGCCATTAAACCCCTTTGATTGAACTCCTGTCTCTCTCATCTGGGAATGCTGGTACTGTATGTCCCCCATTGACACCACCACAAAGGGAATATTCTGTGTTTGAGCACACATTTTCTTAAACATGCAGAGGACATGGTGGAGAAGGGGGGACAGGCCATGTACAGAGTGCTGTTGCCTTTTAGATGCATGTACGGCAAGTGTTCTGTTTCAATCAATCAATCAATCAATCAATCAAAATTTATTTATATAGCACTTTTCATACAAAAAAATGTAGCACAAAGTGCTTTACAAACAGACAAATGAATTAAATGATTTATAACCCAAACCCACTCCACCCAGCCCCTGAACCCACCCACACAGCAATCCATACACAGTGTCGATAAAAAGCATCATAAATAAAAGACAATAATAAAGCACACTGCGGTACCCAGTACGTACTGAGGAAACGCAATCTTGAAGGTTTAAAAATGAGAAAACGCTGGGGGTTAGGTTAAAAGTATAATTTTTTTTTATAATGTATTTTTTGGGCATTTTTGTGCCTTTAATGATAGTGGAGAGACAGTGGATAGGCTTGTGAAAGGGGGTGAGAGAGTAGGGGAAGACACTCTGCAAACTGGTCACAGGTGGGATTCGAACCTGGACCGGCAGAAGCAAATACATGGGGTGCTAATCACTCCACCAAACCAGCACCCCTAAAAGTATAAAATTAAATATATCATGAAATAAAATAAGAAAATGAATTTTAAAACATAAGAAGAATAAAAAATAACTTGAAATTAAAGCTGGGGTTGGCGATCTGATTTAGATACACTTTTTGAAATACTGGTTAAAATGGTCTTTACCCAGAGAGCAAAATTCTTCTGGCCCATATCTGGGCCACAATTCACATGCCACATCGCCTTATCTGGCCCGTATTCAGTTTGGAATGATGGCACTTGGGCGGTCCACTCTTGTTTGCAAGAAGTGGGCCACAATCGAGCCATCACAATGCTAGATATAAACCAGAAGCACCAAGGAAACTGGACATGGGCCACTTTAGGCCCACATCCGGATGACCTGGTGTAAAGTTTGCCATATTTCAGCCAAAGGTGGGCCGTATTTGTTTTGTGATATTTGGGCCAAATGTAGCATGTAGCACATGGGCCAGCTTAGGTTCATATCTGTTTCATACGGGCCAGAAGGACGCCTAAAGTGACAGGCTGTTGCCGGAAGTGGCCCACATCCGTATGCTATCTGGGTATGACCCGATGGCAATCAACTCATAATGTGCTCTTAAAACAGAGCGAAAAATATTCGCTATCTACAGCAGGAGTGAAACAGGGAAAATACCAACCAATAATCTTGCCGGGACACCTTTTTTTACACCAATCAAATCCCGTCACCATTCTGCGTGCCTGCTGCGCGTGCATTTTCCCGGCATGCACAGACAGTGCGTGTAGCATATAGCATGTAGCGTGTAGGGAACAGACTCCGCTGGAGAAAGCTTACCTTTCAAGTTTTGTCTTTGAAAATAAGGGAAGTCCGCTGTGAGCTGTCCCACAACCCCAACCAAGCTCCAGTATCCCTCACATTTAAGACAGATGTACAAGAAATCTAAAATAAACTCTTTATTTTTCTAAATTTGTTCCGCTGTTGGCTCTAATCTCGCGAGAACTGCCATCCATGCTGCTGCTGGTGGCAGTTCTCGCGAGACTTCTTCTTCTTCGGTGGTTGGCATCCATCATTTTGGAGCATTACCGCCCCATTCAGGCTAGAGACGGAGCTCAGTTTGGAGAGGCAGAGGAATGCTTTTATTATTATATCATCACACGGGAGATTTACAGGAGAATACTGATACAGGAGGACGGGAGAAAAGAGGAGAAAATACGGAAAATACGGTAGTTTTATGGTCAAAACGGGAGATTTGACAGCTATGTGGAGAATGTCAGAGGAACTACCTATACCCCAATAAACATCGGCTGTGAGTACTAACTGACTTTACATGTTTGTTTGGTGTTTTCTTCGTGCTGACTGAGACATGACTTAGTGTAGTGTGAAACAAACACGTTGTACTGAGGGTTTGGAGTTGAATCAGTCTTCTGGATATAGCGGCTGCGCGCGTGCATGTGAGCGGGGGGTGGGGCTAGGCGGAGCCCTGAGGAGATGCTACTTTCAAATTCATGCTAGTTTTCCAAAATCGCCGACCCTAGCTTTAAGTTAAAATATACATATATCTAATAATAGTAAATAAATGAAGAAGAAAATAGGAAAACTAGAAAATAAAATAAGGAAAAATAGAAAAGATTTAAAAAGAAAAGATAAAAAATAACATAAGATAAAATAATAAAAAAGTGGCCTGTAATTAGAATAAATAAAAACACTAAAAGGTAGTTCAGGTAAAAGCTTGTGCTGCTATGGAGCACACAGTAGAGTAAATTAGCACATTTAAATGGACATGAACATCCTGGTTGTGACTCTTATTCCAAGTTTGATCATTTTTTGATATGGTGTTTACACACACAGATAAATCAGATTCTCAATTTATCTTATATGATATGCAATAGTTAGTAGTTTTTCATGCTACATTTTAATTACACAAGGATCTGGTATTTATTATGTTTTACCTTCAATTTAAAAATCTTAAAAATGAGACTACAATGGCTTATATGCTCAGAATTTTTAAATGGCAGACTTGCACTGCAGATATGGGTTCACCTCGTTTCCAGCAATGAATAAAAGGAGTGACAGCGATATTAAATACGTCCTCACCTCTGGCTACAGTCATTCTGTCACTGTCACTGTGTAGGTCGGACAAGGAGTAATAGGTGAGAGAGATGCAAAGCTGTGGCTGGTGGGCCAATGTTACAAAGTTGTTTTATTTTTCTTAATCTTTCAGTCCTGAAAGACAAAAGTCAGTTTCTTTCTCACTCCAGAGCTTATACCCTGTTACCTGTCACCATTACGGCATTACTGATGACTGGGCCGAGACTTTGCCTACACAGGCAGAAGCTGTCAAACATGCCAAATGAAGAGAAAGCAGGCTCAATAAATCAAGGATTTACTCTGATTTTTAAACTGGGATCTGATTTTTTCCATGCCCAATCACAAAAGAGGTGAAAATTTCTAAAAAAAATCTGAATAATCAAGTTGATGTAAAAGCTCTCAGTGATGCTTCACAAAGTGATTCAGCCTTCTGGTGACGGCAAAGTATTTGTCCAATATGTTTATGAACTGATATATCCTCTTTCTGAGGTCCCTACAGTAGGGGATAAGACCACATGTAGAATACGCCATAATTAGCTCCTTTGACCCTGATAAGATACCTTTGAGCAAGGCTCTGAATGCTCAACTGTTCATGCACTCTTTAGCTCAATTCATTGTACCGATTCACGTGGTAATGCTGCTTGGATCCATGTGACACGGCACATGCCCCCACATGCACACAAAGCAGAGATGCTCACTCGCAGTGCTCCTGTCTCCTGCTGACTCCTTGTGTATCCCACTCTTCAGTATCATGTCTCTGTTACTACCTCTGCAGATGGGACAAAGGGGGGACCACTTGTTCCCACCATTCTGTTGCCACAATGTTCACAGGGGAGGCAAAATGTCACAGGGTCAGAAATATTACATTTTTAAACAGCAGTGCGATGAAAGTTTTTTTTTTCTGGCCTCTTAGATCCTGTTTGTATATATATGTGTGCCTTAGCTTATATGTGTGTCTGTTGAACAGCAGAAAAAACCTGAATTTTCCCTCACAGATCCATGATGTCTTCTAATTCAAAAATGGTTGAAATGCATCCAGACAAACATTGTGTTGATGTTGAGTTGGACTGTAAGAGAAGTGTTTGAGTTCTGAACTCTTGATTTATCATTGCAGTGTCATACATAGTTATTATAACAGGTCAAGCAGATGATGTATATAGTAATTTCTATACAAGGATGTTAATATTCTCACTGTACACACATTACATACACACCTGCATGACATCGACTTTCCAGTCTTGTTGTGTCTGTAATCAGAATGGATTGTTTTTGGAAGTACAACATGGAAAAAAAAAAATCACAACCCAAATCCTGGTCACTGAAGATGAGTCCAACAGTTTGAGTTTTAGGTCTGCAGCTTCATTTAATGTCTGATTACCCAGTCTCTGCTATTTGAGATAAATAAAAATAACAGAAACAGAGTTGGAAAATAATAAGTCAGCTGATAGTGTTTTTATTTTGCTTCAGTCAATATCTATTTCACCTCTTTTTTTGGCTCTTTCTATCAACAGTACTAAAACCCATTCTGAAATACTGTATTTGTTGTCATAAAAGCACTTTCTGTTTGAAGTGGAGACCAAACAACACTCTGCTGGCAGGCTCTGGCTGGTAATGTGTTGATCAGATATTTGGTTGCACCTGTTTGGGTTTGAAATGACAAAAAAGTGCTTTACGCTGAGCCAGAGTGGACCTCGACACAGCTCAGACTGTTTAAACTTTCACACAGTGACAAAGTAAAATGAATTAACTGTAGGATCAAACTTATCAAGGCTCTGCAGTGATTGATTCTACTGTGTGACCATTTTAATTTGGAAAGTTTCATGCAGTCAAACTATAACTTACATTATTGACCAGAGGAATTTCTTGACCCTCCATAAACCAGCTCTGAGCAGCCTTTCTCAGGCTGTCTAGTGTTTGTCTCTTTAATTGCAGTCGTAGCCCTACGTAACCCTCCTCTCTTCTCCTAGTGTTTGTCAACATGTGTGCAGCAGTGGGCCTCCATGGCTGTGGGTGTAAATCTACAGATTGAGATACCAGGTGAGGAGCAGTTGTTATCATAATAACTCACTGTGATGTCAAAGTGAACCCAGGTTTTGGAACAGACTAACAGATTTCATGTTTCCAGACATGGACCTTGAATAAAGGACATGGTTAGCTTGATTTAGATTTAGCTGGTCAGTAGATACTGTTGATATCTTCAAATATTTACAAAAATGCACAGAAGTGTGTCTTCCATATGTCCTCTTTATTATAGGACACCTTTAAATACGAGTTTTTACAAAGTGCTTTGACATACAAGTAGAAGTTTGAAATCTGACAGTCTGTCCACAATCTGCCCTCCATGTGTCATCACAGTAAGTCATTATGATGACAACCAGCCCTCACATTCTATCTCCACCCACAGAGCTTCACCCACATTCATGAACCCTCAGATGCACTCTTGTTGGTTTATCCAACAGAAGACAGGACAGGGTTTGAAAGAGCTCATTTACCTTATAAGCAGCACACGTCTTGTCATAAAGGTTGTTTAGAGTTGATTTTATCATGTTAATTCTTTGGCCAAGGCAAGACAGGCATTCTGCTTAGACTACAGTGGACTGTGTAAACCCTTACATCATTTCTGTGTCTGGGGATTAAAAGACATTTGTCTTGATTGTTATTTTCCCGCTGTATGTGAGATGGACTCCTGTTTTAATTTAAAAAAAAACACACAAAAGACGGGTTTGTAGCATTGTTGCTTGAAACTTGTTTCAAGCAACAATGAATTGAAGAGGCCTGAGTGTTGTTCATAAAATGTTTTAAAGGAGGGACATCATAGTTAAAGAGAAATGAAAATGTTTAAATCAAACCCAAATGGAGACATACCCTGGAAAATACAGATTGTAAATCAAGAATAATCATGCTATTAAATCTTAAATCTTGTCACAATTAAATGGTTTCGCAACAGTTTACTGTGATTTCTACAATACCTCCCTATATTTTTGTTGAACCTGTGATCTGAACATGGATGGCTAAATTCCAGTGTTCTATTGTAAACTTACAATATGGTGCTTAACAGTGCTCACAACAGTAACTTATTATTTGATACCATTACTTTATAATCAACACAATTCATTGGCAAGTAAATTCTTGTGAATTTAAATTATGCATTCCTCAATGAAGTGATGCATAAACACACATTTTTTTTTACCTGTTATGCACCACTAAAGTCTCAGTACAATATTTTTTGTGTAAAATTACTGTGTGATAACCTGTTGATTGTTTACAGTGTATAGTTGACATCCCAAAAATGCTTTTGACATTTCTATCTGAAAAAGAGTTCATGTTGGGAAATGTTTTAAGTTCATACTCATAATCTCTTTTTTCATTCTGTTTTCCTCACAGATCTGAATCTTGCAGCAGCCATTTTGGCTCTTTTGAGTCTAGCCATGATGGTGATGGGCTCCATCTGTATTGCCATGTCCCTCAGTAAAGGAGTGCCTTTCTTTCTCAAACCAGCTTCCTTCTGCTTCATCCTGTCTGGTGGGACTGCTTCAAAAACTAAGAAAGCAGGATTACATTCTGGTTTTAAAACAGCTCTGATGGATATTTACCTGCCTTTCTACCCCCTTTGTCTTTTCAGGTGTGCTGGTCCTCTTCTCCGTCCTGGTTTTCCATCAGTCTGTTCTTGCTCTGCTCTCGAGTGATCACTCTGTTCCTTTACACCATGAGCTCTCCTGGTCTGTGGCCTGTGTGGGCTCTGCAGGAGGAATTCTTATCCTTGGAGGTTTCCTCTTCATCCTCCTCTCCCTTCCTTTCAGCCCCTGGCAGAAATGCTTACCACATAAAAATAGTGCCACCTAGCACTCAGATGCTAAAAACCAGTGTTTTCAACATCTTGTTTGAGAGCAAGTGGTAAAGTCAGCATCCTGAGGGCTGTGGCTTGAGCTGCTCTTGTATTTCAGTTTGTCAGATATGTAACTCAAGGTCTTAATCAAATGTTTGACTGAAGGCCAAGGACACACACTTGTTCGGGGTCAAGGCCTTTAAATGTTTGTTCCAGAAATAGTTTTAACCTTTTTTTTTTGTAAAAATAGATAGATTATTTGGATATTTGATATGTTCATCACATATTTTACCATGTATGCATGTTAGAATGGGGTATAAGTCACACATACATGATTTTCTGCATAGGAGTAAAAAAAAAAAATGCCCGGGCAGGTTTTTGTTCGTAGAGTTTTCAGAGCCTTTTGTTTTATAATCTGAAACCACAATCAGAAGGACGACAGAGTTTGTTGCTGTCTTCCTGGGCCATCAGTTCTAACATTATTTAATATTAGTTTGTGGGGTAGTTTTCCTTTTTTGATAGAGTAAGAGTTTCAGGGTTTCATCGAAGCCTGGCAACCTACACAAGGTGAAAACCTCCACAAGCGAGGAGCACAAACACTATTCACCAAGCTATCAGCTCCCCAACTTTGCAGATTAATGACACAGAGAGAGATGTGATAAACTTCACAGCTCTTTTATGTACCCACAGTTTTGCAGTGAACTGTGTCCATGCACACAGAATATGTACAGCTGTGCAAAATGTTGCATGCTTCATTGAAGCTGTTGTTGTATGCCACCACTGTTACTGTGAGAACTAGAGATTTGAAACTTTTGTTTTATTCAAAATGTATCATAGATAAATTGATATCCACAGTATACCGTTGTCCTCATCTCATAAGATGAATCCAGTAGTCATGTTATATTATACTAATACAGCTTTGCATGATTTGCATGCTTTTGTGTCATTGCTAACATTTTCTTTTTTTCCGTGCTGCAACAAAAAGAAGAGTAGGGCAGCACACTTTTCTTAGTTGGTTCATGTATAAAGTGTTTATTAAGGGACTGCTAGTTCTGCAAAACTAACATTTTTCATTAATAGTAACAACAAATTAATCCGAGCTCTCCAAGGGTTGACTTTGTAATGTATTATCCCTATTACTGGTAGATGCTGAATTCATAGGACGATACCATGCAAACTGCCGTTTCCCATGGTCTTCATATCTATTATGACCTAATTTTAACAAACTTCCACAAAATTCTGATCATTGCAAGCGAGGCTTTGTAAAGCTCCAGCCTTTGTAGGACATGTCCCTCTATCAAGCTCCACCCTCTTTAGTAAGTGTTTCAGGTTTTGACAAAACATGTTGGTGCCTGCTCCTTTCCCAACAATTGAAAATGACTCACTTTTTAAAGAACCTTTTTACTTAATTATTTTTTTTTAAGCAGTCTCAGTGAAAGAATAATTGCACAATTACAGAGATGTGTACAATGAAAATTCTAAGTCTTTCTGCTTTAATCTATTAAAATAATTTATAATATAACTGGTGAATGACCCTGGAAATGTCACCTGATTTCTACTGTAATCTTTAAAGCAAAAGTTACAAATTTTTGATAATAATTTAACTATAGTACATGAAAAAGACTTCCAACACAGAGATTGTCTGACTAATTGAGGTGAAGGTTGTCTAACTGATCTAATTCTGATTGGTTTGTCAGTGAACCAGTCAGAGTGCCAAAAAGGGTCAATTATACTACAGCTGTAAGAAAGATTTTTGAACACTTTTTTTTTTTGGTGCCCCTCCAAAAAACAACACAAAAAATTCACAATAAATTCTGTTCATTTTGAAATCATGATCAAAGCAACAATACAAAACTTAAATTCACAAAAAATCTTTGCTTAAAATAACAATTTAAAATCACTGCATACTGATTAATGAATTAAAAGAGACATTCTTCAGATTAAACGTTGGCTATATTGATGGAGTTGCAGTTAAGAGCTGGTAATTCAGGGTGAGTAAGCAACCTCAGAGTATCCACCTGGAATTATAGGATGTTCTGGGTGACATGGCTACTTGCAACCTAAATTTTCCAGTTTCCAGGATCAAATGGAGCACCAACATACTTTAAGCCAACCTTTTAATATTTTGTTGCAGTCTGCTGGGCCTAGCTTAGGTTTACAGTCTTGGAAAGGGAAAATTGATGATGGCTAGCCACGAGCTAGAAGTACTCCTGATGCCAATTTGTCTTTTTGTCATGCAATACTATCACTGTTACACTGCTTCTGTTAAAATTGGAACTGGTGATAAAACTTAAATTAATCTAATCTTATATAATATAACAGATATACATCCCATTGCGAACAATTTCCCTGTTATTGCTGCCATTGCTAATGTCCATGCTAATGCTAGCTAATGCCATATTACTTATGCTGCTGCTCTTTGCTTATTTCCATGGGAGGGTTCATGTTGCTCACAGTCACAAGTCCCACCAGTTTCTTTCAGGTAAAAACATCTGTACTTAAAAGTTCCAAAAATGGTGTCATATGTGTCTTTGTTCAGTAAGGCAACAAGGATGTATTTTGATAATGCTTACAGTGTAATAGGTCCTAATGCTACTTGTCATGTCTGCTACATGGTGCCTTATGAACACTATTGCTGATAAATAACTTCTTCTTTTGTCTTTATTTATTGCAGTTGCCATGTGCTTACTTTTGTACTTGTCTTTTACAAGTAGTTTGTGACCTTAGTATGCCACAAGAATGTATGCATCAATGAAAACAAATGTGAGAAGTGATTAAAATACCATTTTTTATACCAGAGAATTGTATGGATTCACTTTAAAAGCTCAAATTTGTACATAAACTGAATGAATGAGTTTTTATCTTATGAATGGTTGCTGTTTGTTTATAGTCGTTTATGTTATTTACGTTATGTCTGCAGTAGAAACACATTAATGTTTAAAACGTGACACCGGGTTTGCTGTCATTAAAGGGATTTGACATAAAACACTCGACTCCTTTTTGTTTCCTGACATGACACTCTGTCTGCACTCAATCTTTAATTCACCCATTTTCACCTGTTCATGGTGTGACTTCTAACCTCTTTGCCAAACACCCCCCTCCTCTTCCGAATCCTGCTCTCTATAATTAAACCCGAGCTCATCGTAATGCGTCTCACTGCAGAGGTTCAGAAACCTTATCCTTGAATTTCAACTATGTTCCCCTGCAGCTTATCCTCATACCTCTGCTCCCTCTCCGCTGCCTGCCACCCCTGACCTCCGTGTGTCAGCCCCCCTGCTGCCCCCTATGGCAGAAAGGTGGTGGTCACGTGTCACCTTGCTCTACCTTACTTCCACCTGACACACCCTCCACCCTACACACACGGACATGCAGACTGACACACAGACAACTGTGTGATCAGATCAGAGACAGACGAATAAGTACTCTACCACCCAACAAGTGGCATCCAACCAGTCACATACACTCACATGACCACCTGTATCTGCAAACACACACTCACACACACTCTCTTTTAAATCTCAGTGGGCAGAAACTAAATCCACGGCATGACATATTATCCTGGTTGTATATTTAGCTGCTAATAGTTCTACTGAGACTGTTTTTAAAGAGCAGTGTGGCAACTAACAGCATGTTGGTGAGGGAAATAAATGCAGGACTCTTCCAAAACAGTCACAAAAATTTTAGGTATCATGAAGACATTGACGAAATGTTAAAGCTCTTGTATTATTATGCATTATGCACTTAGAATGATTACAACTGGGATCCCTTGTGGACAGAGTCTCTCCTTTCTGAACCCCTGTTTAGGGAATGATAATAGCAGGGTAAACCACTCCCGAGTGTTAATCCTTGGGGTCTAGAGGCTCTGTGAGGAATCTCAGGCTCCTTGTAGGGGATATAACTGCTTCTGTCTGTCATTAGGGCTGGGAAATATTACTATTTCTTCAGATATTAATGTATAGAGCTGAGTAGACCCTGCCCCATTAGAAAAAAACAAAAAGCTTAAACTAGAACTGCTACGAGAGCAACAAACCCCTGCCAAGGCATTTCCAAAAATGTTTGGCAAGCCATTGTCAAAAATGAAGAAAGCTCCCTCATCTTAACATTGCAGTGCAAGTGGATCAGTGTTATTCAGTGTCTGTCATCAAGTAGATCCATCTTGCCAAACTTCAATCCAAAACAATTGTAAGCAGCCCTAAGCAGGGCCGAATCACTGGCCTGTGTAGAGATTAGCAGAAATGCTAACAGTTTCAGCAGCAGTTTTATCATTTCTTGCCAGCATTTCTTATGTTTTTGAATGATTAAGAAATATAATCCAAACTTTCCTATAGAGAGGACATTTTTGCTCCACTTTCAACGTGTTTTGGCCAGAGTTTGATCAATGAGGTGACTCATTTTCTGTCCTTTACACCACAGCTAAAACACCTACTACATTATCTGTTTAAATGAATGTGAATGGTAATGATAGAAAAATTGTCTTTTTACCCGTTTTATGCCTTTGAAAGGTTCTTCCCATTCCCAAACACTTTTTATGTAAATTTTATATATTTTTTTTTTATATATTTCATTATGCCTCAGAAAGGCATAATGAAATATATATATTAAACGGTCTGCATCTCCATCTGTATTCAGATCACCATTAAAATCTACTTACTATGTCCTTGGGCCAAAACTAGCCCTTCCTAAAAATGTCATGGAAATACACTGAGGACTTATGGAGTTATGAGCAACAATGTGGAAAACTCACCACCAAAATCTAGTCACTTCTTACTTGTGCTATGATGACCAACATTCACTGAGCCTTTTGAGTTATCCTTTCCACAAATTAACAAACACAGGCAAAAACATAACCATCTTGCAAGAGATAATGACTATAACCAAAGTTCTGCACAGGTACAGTGTTACCAACCCACTCAGTTCCAGATATGTTGAAACTGGGACCTGCTACCCCCCACCACAATTGTTTTCTCATCAATGCTGCTCCTGCACTGACCAGCATACATGCAACCTGTGACCTGACCCACGACCTGTCATTGGACACAGCAGTTACACAATCACCAGGATGATGAGGGCTGTGCTGTACATTTATGCATGCTACGCACCAACACAGAGGCACAAGTGCTGATACAGCAGCACTGTTTCTTACTTTCACCTAAGTACACATACTCAACACAAAAACAGACACAGACAATTCACAATGAGAACATGTTGTTACTTCTCTGCTAGACTTCTGTGGGCTCCCTCCTGACTCAAGGCCTCAAAAATCTTAAGCCTCTTCCTCCTTGTTAGAGTCCTTGATCAAAGGTAACATCTTTTGCCTCTGAAGAGATTCCTCAAGCTTGACCTCGGTGTAAACATTTCACCTTCGTGCTATCATCACTCTGAAGTATAGGAAACCTGATTAGTGGGACCTTGGCAGTGTTTTATAATTCTAATGCAAAAACATGCAGGAGACTGAGTATGGCCCCAACAGAACTTCTGAAAAAAAGATGTGTTCAGGTGGGGTGTTTGTCACAGAAAAGTTTTCTGAATTAATTTTTAAAGTTTTATCATTATCCCGTTTTGCTGATCCTCCCATCTGGCACTATCCATATATTAGCAAACATTATGTGCCTCTGGTCTGACAGAGAAGGTCGAAATCTACTTAAGATCACAGCAAGATCAAAATGAGCTAAGAGACCTTGAGATTTCTAAGACCAATGTTTACTCTTTCTTATTAAGTTTGCTTTCTTATACAGTAAATATTTGAAGTTCTAGACTTAGTCTTTCTTTTGTTTTCCTTAAACTTTACTTGTACATAACAATTATGGGTAATTTACATGTACAAAACAATACTGGCAAAGACCTGCTCTTGTGTTTCCTTGTCTCCTTCTCTCGCTGTGACTTACTTTATGTTGTGATGTAAAAAAGGACCTTATGAAGTGCAACTCAGGGGTGTCCAGACAGACAGAAAAATATCAAGGTGAAAAGGTAGTTTTGATACAACCCACCCTCTGAGTATTACAGTTTGAATAATCCATCCATCCATGATCTATACTGCCTATCCTGCTGAGGTTGCTGGGGCTGGGGCCTATCCCAGCTGACACTGGGCACCAGGTGGGTTACACCCTGAACTGGTCTACAGCCAATTGCATCGTGCTAAAGAGAGATGGACAACCATTTACACTCACACTCGTTACTTAAGGACAATTTGGAGCCACCAATCAGCCTATTGAGCATGTTTTTAGTATATGGGAGGAAGCCAGGGTGCCTGGGGGAACCCATGCAAGCAGAGATGTACAAGCTGCACACAGACGGTTTGACTGCCACAGGGGTCAAACCAGCAACCATATTGGTGTGATGCACGTACACTACTGCTGTGCCACTGGGCTGCCAAAAACCAATTCAGTGTGAGTTCAAGTGTGCTACTGAAATTAATAGAAATAACAAACTACATCCCAGACCTGCAAAGATGCCTTGACAAGGCAAATAACCAGTATTGGTGAAGGATTAGGTATTAGGTTTAGGTATGCTTTAATATCGGCAACCTATACTGAATTCTTTTAACAATTTAATATTTTTACTTTAAATGTACTACAATAAGTAGAGCTCTTGTAACCTGGCACACCAGGTCAACTGTTTTACGTTTGGGAATATTTCACGTCCATCTGACCAACATCCTGTACACAGTGTTTAGGAAGGAAGGGAAGAACCTTTAAAGATGAAAAGTAATTGTCTATCTGTCACTCTCATAATGGTTAAGTCCGAGGCTACCAGTTGCCTCTTGCTCTCAGAGCAACTACATCAGGCTGGTAGCTACCGACTCATTCTCCTCAAAGGATGCTGATGGGCCTGGTCCTTTTCCGACAAACAAATGTATAAGCTTGAAGAAAGAAAGAAAGTCCATGCCCCAGCTGCCAAACCTTGCAAACCAGTTCATCCCTGAGCAGACATAATTAATCACAGCATCATGGAATATTTCTGGAGCATATGGTCCAATTGGCCATTTTAATATGCTGCAAACAGAGTGATGTAGGGACGTTTTGGTATACATGGGACAAAGTGCCCTTTGAGAGCCAAAATAGCCCATCATAAAAACACTACATGCACAAAAAGATCTAACTTATGCAACGGTACCACATTATGATCTGGCAAAACACAGCTCAGCTGCCTCCCTTAAAATTTGAGGCAATAGAGAGACTTGCCCATTATCAACAAACTGCTCTGAAGAGAAGCTTGCTGGATTTTTACACTGAACACCATTGAACCATATGGACTCAATGAAGAAAGAAATTATAACTGTTGTGCTGCTGTGTGATTTATGTAACTTAAACACATGTTCCAGTGTATTGTTGCAACCTTTCACAAGGGCTGTATGAATGGCACATCCAAAATACCCTTCTAATGACAGAGTGTCAATCACAGGTGGACCGTCTATTTAATGTGTCTATTCATACTTGCTCTTTACTGACTCTAAGGAAGACACCTCAGCTGCTGAAGCTTCAGTCTGTTTGCAGCATGTTAAAATTGCTAAATTGACCAAGTGGTCCAAAAGTTTTGCGTTATGCTGGCATGAACTTGAAGCTTTGCAAGGAGGATCTGCCTAATATCAGAGCAGAGGAGATATTCACTCACCCTTTCAGCTGGGTTTAAACAACAGAAATGCCCATGGGTTGTGACAGAAGTAAAAGAAGGCCAACTAAAACATTTACTGCTGCCTTGATTTATTCTTTTTACCTTTTAAGCACCTATCACATATAATTAGATGATTTCCATCACTCTAATTGGGCCTGTGGACACTTTGTATAGCTTTTTGACCCAGTTAACTGAAGGTATCTCCTCTGCTATTTTTCCTGTACTTATGCACCCAGGAGAATATACTTTTTTGGTGCCACAAGGCTGTGCAGTTTTACAACATCACAAAGTTTCTGTCCAGTGACTGTCTGGCAGTTTGCTGCTCTGCTTTGCAAGGTTGTCGTCCAAGTAGGTTCATTGTGCCAATGTTGATGATATTCTTATACTTTCTTTTTTAACAGATAAGAAGGTGTTTTAGTTCATACCTTTACATGTCTCAATGGAGATCTTCCGTCTTCATCACAAGTGTCACCCGATGTAAGTGTGACATGTCCTTTTTTCACATGAAAAGGTATGAACTAAAAACTGTCTTGTCTGTTAAAAAGGAAAGCATAAGCATGCTCTGCAATGTTCTTGCTTTTGGCTCTAATACAGCAAGACGCCGCCTATCCTCTGTGCCATTTTTCCCCTTTTAGATGTACAGCTGACCAGATGCCGTGGCTAATGTATTTAACATTGACAAAAACCTGATACAGACCCACTTCGAAAATACAAAATAATGTTTTTGAGGTTCATGCTCTTTCTTCCTTCTTTGCAAAAATGCAACAAAAGACAGCAGTCTGTGTATAGATCTGTTATTGTTTTTTTATAAACTTCGTGCAATACAGTGTTTAAGTTTATCACACATTTAGATAAACCATAATCATTTGTCTAGATATATCTATTCTCAACTACATACTATTCATATTGCCCACATAAATGCTATCTGTGTGCAGATGGATCACATTTTTCTTTTTCTCAAAAGAAATCAAAGAAATAAAAAAAACAGAGAAGATTCTGGAAGCGTCTGGTTGTTTTTCCTCTTTTGTTTCTTCATTGTTTCTTGTTTGCCGTGTGGATCTGCAGTCACTCAGGGCGGCTCAGAAGAGAGTGGAGTAAAGGGAGAAGGGGGTTGAGGGGTTGTTTACATGTGTTTACATTCTCATCAACATAAACAGATCAGAGTTCAGAATCAGCGGTCACAGAAAAGAGGACAAGAGAGGGAAGCACAGTGAAAAGAATCTTTGGGGAGGTTTCGATGTTGTCTCTTTTATTGGCCGAGTGATAAAGGAGGGACCAGATGTGGGAAGATTGTGGAAGGGGGAGGGGTCGTGTTTTGAAATGTAATGGTGGCACAGCAAATGAAGCCACCCAATAGTAGTCCACAGGGGGCGTCCAAACCTGCCCCGTCCGAACAGTGGTCCCGAAAAAACATCTGTATAGACTTTACAAATAGATGTATGAGTAAATTACAATGTACATTTTCAAAAGTTTCTCTTTGCAGTGTTTTTTTAAAACCCTCAGAACCCACATATACATATTGTGTTTTTTGCCACTGAAAATGACGAGTTGCATGTCTCACTTTGGGACTTTTTTAATAGAAAAAGATGAAGTTCTTTTTTTTGCTCAGGCAATAACTTAAACCTGAATCTGTACAAATGTATTATTCTATGTCCTCTTTTTCCTCTGCATCTCTCCATCAGAGGTTTCTGTTAATGCCCAAGAACAAACATCTTCAACACGACTAGAGCTACAAGTACTACTGTTATAACACGGATTAGAATGGAAAGAAGACTAACAGAGGCCCATAGAAAAACTCAGACTCATAATAACAATGAAGTTTTTTTTTGTCTCAGTCACGCACATTATTGTTGCATTTCTTTCAGTATCAATATTGGAAGACAATTTACAGTATTCAAATGTGACTTCATGTTACAAATGTAAATCATGTCATATGAGGTTAAAAAATAGCAGGAATAAAAATACAGGCCCTCATTCTCCCCTGCGTATTGTGCACACTCATGCTTTGACACCTTGACACAGTTACACACAGCTCACTGATGGCCCCAGCGGCTCTGCATGGAAGAAATTCACAGTTAAAGTCGTTGAAATTTAGAGAGAAGAAAAATGAAAACATGAAATTTTGATTTTGATTCCAAACTATGGTGTCTGCATTAAGCCTAGAATAATGCTAAGAATAATCACAACAACAATTTGACACTCATGATGATCAGGTTAGATTAGCAGTTATATATTGCACAAAAGAAAGGATGTGAAAGATTTCTCAGAGTAGCCCAAGGTTAATCGATCGTTAACAAAATAAATCATTTCTAGCGCATTAAAATATCAAAATAGTTTTATTGGAAAGTTCATTGTTGTTGTTATTATCGCTCTGTTATTACTCTTCTTCTTTTTGCTTGCAGTGAGGTTGAGTCGACTAAATAACAGTGAACATGGAGGGAGAGACTGAGCATTTCATTGCTACTTGTTGTTGAGCCTCATCGACACAGAACTCTATCTTCCCTCTTTGATTCCTAACCACCCTTTTCTCCTTTCCTCATCCCTACACAGGCGTCGTCTTCCTATTTAGGGTGTTAGAGTTACTCTCCCTGTCTCCCTTCAGCCTGTCCAGAGTCCCCATCCCTCGCTCTCTGTCCATTGTGGATGAGGTGAAAGGCGGAGGACCCGAGCCCACCGAGTTGGGCATCTGCGCGTTGGAGTTGGAAGAATTGGAAGGGTTGTGGGATTTGAGCGAAGGAAGTGTGCCACTCATCATCACCCCACCTCCACCTCCATCTTTAGGAAAGCAGTTGTGGAGCTGGTAGAGTGTGGCCCTGTCCACCGTTCCGTA
Organism: Scarus forsteni; assembly: GCA_036419115.1. NCBI lineage: Eukaryota > Metazoa > Chordata > Actinopteri > Labriformes > Labridae > Scarus > Scarus forsteni. The sequence continues at coordinate 3,161,230 of JAZDUH010000111.1, forward strand.
CATGGGCGGTAAACCCCCAAGTTTGGGGTCTCGAGACAACGTGTAGAGGGAGATGTCTCCTCCTGCCAGGGCCGTGTGCGAGCGAGAGTGTGGGTTGGGTAGAGTGGACACCGAGATGGGGCCCTGGGAGAGCAGGGCAGAAGGGGGCAGGCCGAAGTTCTTGCCCCCACCGCCCACAGGCGAGGGGTCTCGGGAGCGGGAGGGGTCTGTTGATCGAGATGAGGAGCGGGATCTGCGACGGAAGCGGTAACTGGGGAGGCGGAGCATGGCGTGCGTGGTGCTCTTGAAGATGTCGGTGCGTGAGCGACAGCGCAGCTCCTTGTTCTTCTCGATGTATATGTTGACAGCCAGCACCCCCACCATCTCGGCCATGATGAAGGACAGGCCTCCAAAATAAAAGGACCAACCGTAGGAGTACTGCCACTTCTTATCCTCGTCCTTCTTTGGAGAGATGTCCCCAAGCGCAGCAGAGATGTACACGATCACACCAATTATGTTACTCAGACCTGAGAAAGCACAGAAAAAGCTGGTATTTACAAAAGAGATAAACAAAGTCAGACAGAGCAACGTGCAGTGCTAATAAACAAATCTACTTGACATGATGACTTGTGACATTCGCAGAAAAGGGAACTGCCAACATGAGCTTTAAATACAAAAACCTCCATTAAACTGAAGGAGCAGACTACACACTCGCAGACATGTTCAAACAAAACATAAAAACTGTCAGCGGGGTATTATTCTCCAGACCACCTCTCACAAATGAAGACACACACTGCCATATGTATCCACAGAGTAGAACATGTAGTAATTCATTTTACCTGCAGCCACAAAGAGTATTCCTGCCCCCAGGATGATGTTCCTTTTGCTCTTATAGAAGCGACTAGCAGCAATGCAGACCCCTCCCATCAGCAGCAGGATGGCACTGAGGATAGGGAAGATGTTGGAAGCCCTGACTACCCCTGAAAAAAGATAAATGAAAGTTAAAACTTTAAAGATTGTTGCTTAAGTGAACTATTTGGATGTATTAAAGCTGGGCAAAACAGAGTTACTGTATACTTAATACTGTGACACATTTTCAAATGAGATTTAGAGTCAGTTTGTTCAAATCAGTGGTTCTCAAACTTTTTTGTACAACAATCAGATAATTTAGTCATGGACTGGAATTCATATAGGGCAGAGGTCCCCAACCACAAGGGCCATATGCTGCGTTCCATTAACCTCGGAACTGGGAACTGGGAGTGACGTCATCTCCGACTTATCTGCATTCCAGTTGAAGTCGGAAAAAAACGTGCCGATCGACCAGGCTATTGTTAGCCGTTGTTAGCACGCCCTGCGTTGTTGTTCACAAATATCACATGAAGAATGTGATTATCACTATGGCAGCATTTTTGTAAGTATAAGTCTAACACTACTACGCATACAGCTGATCTCGAGTGACACACACTAGTCAGAAGTGCAAATAAATTGATTATTACAGGAGCTAAATAACTGTTCACACTGGGGGCTGCCATCTTTGATTGTCTACTCGGGGGTGGCGAGGTTTTCCTGAGTTCCTAGTAGGATATTCCAACCTCGGGGGGCGTTCCAGATAAAATTTCCTACTCGGAACTGGGAAATTCCGACTTCCGACAACAACTGGAATGCACCAATAGACCAGCACCAGTACACAGAACTAAGGTAATTTAATTACAATTGAATTGAATTGAATAACAGAAACCCAAGGGTGCTTTGTATTGGAAGGAAGACTAGATCCTTGCCTATCCAATTGTGTAGCTTAACAGTGTGTACTTTAAACTCCCACTGACTCTGTCATTACTGTGGTGGACAAAAAAGTACAACTTGAGATGAACTCATGCATTCTTCCAAGTGTACTCTAGACGTACTGTCGGTACACTCAACTTCCCGATTAGACAGGAATCAGTTCAGATTTAAGAACAAATAAAATACCAATCAAAAATCAATAGATATATCCAACTAGCTTGGACTATTGACTGATAGATAAAACACACACCATCAGGATATATGCATGTTGTTTTCACAGTATTTTCCTTTGCACTCAAAAGAAGTAGCAGTTTAGTTTCCTGGTCAGCCAGTGACTTTCAGTAAACTTACACAGCTAATACACTGTACAAGCACTTATGAATGTTTCTTTGATCTAGGTTAAGAAAAAGGCCATGACTCTTTCTGATACTGCATTTGCAGTCACCCTTTTTGTTCTTACTTCCAAGCCCTATAGTCTTAAAGTGTCGGGTCCATGCATCAACATTGTCTGTCTATCTATCTATCTTTGAGAAGCAGCATATCAGTAGTCGAGTCAGATTAGAATGGATTTCAGCAAAAATACTGTGTCAGTCATAAATAGTTTAATAGTTAAAGGCTTGATTCTTAAATACTTAAAAAGCAGAACTTTGAATTACTACAACAGCAAAAAGTATTTAAGTAATCTCTACCAGGTAGCCAATGTTGGGCAAGTTAATCAGAAAATGTAAATATAATTTATTACTGGTTACTTCATAAAATGATTTTAATTAACTTTTTACTTTGTATCAGAAGTAACGTATTACTTAACCTTTAAGTTACTTAATGATTTTTCCTCTTTAAATAGCTGATTCACAACAGGTTGAAACAAAGTTTAACAACAGACAATAATGGTCTTTGTATCCTTCACGACCACAGATGAGAAAACTTTAAATTGTTAAGATCTCAGGTCACTGACTCCCTCTCATCCTCCACGTCTGCTAGATTGAATTATATCAGTGACTTGAAAACAGCTCACCCATGTCAAAAAGTAACTAAGCAATGAGGCTTTACTTTGATTGTTCATAAGTGTACTATAACTTCTTGTTATTGTAATTGTAATTCCTTACTTTACTGGTTACTCTGAAAATATCATTACAGTAATATAGTACATTTTAGGTAACAACCTAAAATAACAAACCTTTTTTTTCAACTAACTCCAATTGCTTTTATTAATCATATACAGAACACTCTCTTCGACAATAACACAATAATCTGTTGCCCTTAAAGAAAATACAATTATCATGTATTTTGGATAATACACATGGTGAGGATAATGGACCAAGTGTCTTATGAAAAGAATTAATAATACAGAAAAAACAGTTCTTATTATCACCCAGACACGATTTCAAACATTGTACAATCAGCTAAAACATTCAGTAAAAATAAAAACCTACGTTTCTGTATTATGACGTAATGACGTGTGACGCACGCTATTTAACCGTTTTACGCTTGAGTGGGGGTACCTCGAAGTTATGGGACAAAGTAAACAATGCGGGGAAAACTTTTACTTCACAGCTGGAAACAGAAGTGAGACTTGATTATTCATTGCTACTGTTGTTTTATGTACAACATTTTTTACCGCTGAGGGCAAAAACAGAAAGTTTGTGAGCTCGTCATCATGGGCTGCGTGACCTTTGTCCCCGAGGAGGAGATGGTGCGTGCTCAGGGCTGAGCTCGGCCTCCGTGATGCTAGCAGCTAACAAGGTGGTGCAGGTCAGACATGGAGGAGGGTGCAGCAGCAGACTGGACGAGCACTTCATCTCTGTGAGTTAAAACTGAGCTCTCCGTCCTGTGCTGGCGTTTGTCTGAACGTCTTCGGTGTTTCAGCAGGTGCTCTTCTCTGTGTTCATGACTAACGGAGATTAACCTGTCTTTAAGTTTTTGACCAGAGCAGAGCTGCAGTGTGGTCTGCTCAGAGCTCAGAGGTTTGGTTAATCCTCAGGTGTTTTTGTGGGGACTCTTATGTGGGCTGTTGTGTTTGGTGAATTCAAAGTAACTGGGACGGAAGATTGAAGAAGATGGTCAAACATACCAGAGACTATTTTGCCTTAGTCATAATAATAATTCTCTTGTCTCAGAATTCCAGCTGAGATATCACACAAATAAAACTGTAAGACATTAGAGAAAGGCCAGGCAAGCATCTTGCACGAAGCTGACTGTAATTCATGGGGTATGGAAATGATACGTTTTTTTCTTTACTTCTTTTTAAGCATTTATAGCCTTTTATTGTGTATCATGTTCACATGCTGCATAATTCCAGATTCTACCACGTGTTCCATTCCATGATCAAAAAGGGGCAGGAAGAAGAAGTCTTATGATTACCAACCCCTTTCTCAAAATAATAAAGCAAGAAATAATTAGATGGTCTGTCTGTCAGATATGTAATACTGCTTGTCAAAAAAGCAGAGAATCTGGGAGATTCCAAACAAGCATACAAAACAACTCACCGTCAACAACAACAGCATACAAAGCAACAGAAGATCTTTTACCTATCAATTTCATATTTTCTTATCATGTTGTCTTTATAAATTGTCTTGAACTGATAAATATTGGTACAGGCTTTTAAGAACGTTGTTTAAGATTTCCATAACTTGACACCACAAACTGAAATAGTTTGTTTTATTTTTTTAGAATAAAAGTCACTAAATTAAAGCAGCAAATATATTTGCTCAGTCTTTTGATATAACTCGAAACTCATTCCTTGCAACAGAGTTACTGACCAGTGCTAATCAAACAACTAATAAACGCATTTTTTTCACTGATTAAGCCAAACCTATGTTAAGATGTACCTTCATTCAGTCTTTTTTATTGAATGCCCTTATTCTCAGTGATGTCGAGAGTACAACAAACAACAAAAAAAATGCATCTATTGGAACAATTTACAGGAAGGTTCAAACATTTTTTACACTTTACCAAGACAGAATAATTTGTTAGATTAGTTAGATTATATTAGATATTCCTTTATTAGTCCCACAGGGGGAAATTCCAAATTTACAGCAGCTGCGGGATACAAGAAGAAATAAAAGAAAGGAACTTACAAATGAAAAATAAAGTAAAATAAAATAAATTAAAAAATGTAGTATGTATATTTACAGTGGCTTATGTAAATGTTTGCTATTTTACAGATGTGAACATGTTTATATTGTTATCATAGTTTTGAACTGACTTGGGTACAAGTGTTTACAGTTGAAATGTCCTCTGCCTTTACAGGGGGATTATTTTATAACTTGTTTGTTGTGATTCTGTGAAGAATTTGAATGGGATGGCTTTTTGTCATAGATACTGATAATGTTTTGTGTTTTGTTGTTAACAACTGTCTGAGTTTTTGCTCAGCAGAGAAGACCAAAAACCTTTTGAGGAGAAATGCAACAAGTATCCTACAATAGGACAAACCATGTCCCGTTTTTTGGGATTTAGAAACAAATTGATTTGTCTCTCTGATCCTGCATTATGGTGCATCATATTCTGCCTAGTGTGTGTTTGTTTGTCACCACCATTGCTATAGCCAACCTCTTAAGGCCATTCTGCAACTATGTTGTATTATACAGAACTGGGCAGTGGTACAAAAAGTTGGGGATCAGTGCTTTCGAGAAACTCCAGCCATGTAAAGGGTTATGCTTGGGCTAAGTTAGTGGATTAAAAATCATATCAGCTAAATGGAAATGCACGACCTATGTTGACGTTTTTCCAGCAAATAAACAACAAAACAAGGTAATTTTAAGTCAAATCCACATCCAAGTTTCCTATGTTACACAGGTACTTCTTTGAAGTGCTTTTCCATGGGATAGGATGAATAAAACATTAATTCCCCTCAACCTAAATGTATCAAATGGATTATCCTCTGTGATTTTCATGTGCTGAATAGGGCTGGCACAAACTCAACGACTATTTTTGCGATTAGTCGACTAGTCACGTAATGCATTAATTGCAGCGTACCGCACCAGCATGCAGCTGGTGGCCTTAATCGCTTATAATAAGCAGACCTGGTGTAGTGCCTGCGTAGTTGTGCCTGCGCTACATGCGTGAGTGTGTTTAGGGGCGTGCTTAGTTGATTCCCGTGGGTATGATAACCAGGAAATGGGGGTGAGGAAGGGACGAACTACCAGCCACACTCATGTTTTGCTTTTTAGAGGGCAGCCGAGTGCTAATCATGTGGGATTCAAACAAGTAGCCGAGCAAGCCCAAAGTCACTTTTAATGAGCGGACTTGGCAACATAACTGTTGTCTTAGTCTGTGCTCAACCTGCTCCCCCAAGCTTTCTGCTTCCCATGCGGCAACAGTAATAACCTTTGTTCTACTAGATGCGCAAAAGTAAAACACTAAATTTGGGCACATTTTCGGGGACAGCTTCACCCAAAACAGGGACTGTCCCAGCAAATCGGGGATGTCTGGTCACCATACTGTTGATGCTAATGTTAGCAGCTAACTAGCCAATTAGCTTCTTGAGATGACTGTCCCTCTTCGTCAGAAATTGAGTCAGCTATGCTTCTTTTTCAGATGCTCATGCATCACTGTCCTACTGCCATGGAAGGCAAGTACCTTGCAGATTTTGCATTGCACATTCTTCTCTTTTGTTTTGGTAAAATGCTCCCAAACCTGTGAGCTCTGTTGCCGGTCAGCCATGATTACTGTTTGGGCATAACTCTTCCGGTGACATCACGGCTGACCCAGATTACAACTACTGCACATGTGTCAAGGACAGAAAGGCAGACAAGACAGCAGAGGTACAGTGAAAAGCGCTGTATAAATAAAATGTGTTATTATTATTATTATTATTACAGTGGTACTTTTGAAAGAAAACAATGCTTAAAAAAAGAAAAAAAAGGCTGCGTCACTTATTTTAATCGTCGCCTTAGTCACGACTAGTTGACTGATCACGGCAGCTCTAGTGCTGAATTTGTATATTAATGGCTCTAGCTGAAACTGCATTTGGCTTGGCATATTTAACCAATTAATATACCATCAACTTTACCAATAGAATATCCTTATGTCACCCTCTGTCTTCTTTAAAAAAAATGTGAACAATAAAACTTGCATGCTGCCCAGCCTTAACACACACACAAACACATGCATGCAAAATAACACACACATTAGCCATCCTCTCATCTAGAACAACTAGGCCATTGGAGAGAAAATGTCACCTAAATCCAACAAAATGCCTCTGCACCATAATAAACAGAAAGAAGGCTTTTCTTTTTGTATGCACGGGCACACATGAAGCCTATCATAGAGCAGAAAGATATCACTGCAGGGCACTGAGCACAAACTAGGGCACCCCAGCTCCCCTGATTTTCTGCAACACATTATCACATGTTTGTTTTGTGCAGAGAGTCTTCTGAGGAATTAGCAATGAAAACACCAAGTTTTAAATCAATGGAAGGTTTATTAACACCTTGTTTTTGACTAATTCAAACCTCCTTTCTCCTGTTTACGCTCAGACTTTTCTCTCATTCATCTTTCATGCCAAGTAGTGCTGGTATTGACTTACGTAGGACGTACTCTGCCCCGTCATGGTCAAAGTCTGCATCCTCTGGGAAGTGGTTGATCTGAGAACACACTCCTCTCTTTACTCCTGAGATATGAAAGGAGAAACAGGGGTGACCAGAGACAACAAAAGTCAAGAACTCAAAAGTATTACAAAACAGAGCAGCAAATATTCTCATGAGGGAGATCTGACTGACATCTCAGCACAGTTGTCTTTCTTTGAAACACACTCCTCTGAATCCGAGCTCGTTTCTTAGAGTACTTACAAAAGCATGACAGATATTAATGGTGCGTCCACACTCATGTTAGTAACAACAGACAGTAAACACAAACACACATAAAAAGAAACAATGCAGACAAGCAGGCGGACAGATAAGTACCCGCTGGGGTCTTTGCATGTAGACAGACAGACGAACGGAGGGATGCACGCACGATGATGACAGCACACCACTTTTGCTGATGGATGGACTGTGAGAAAGATGGATGAGGTGATGGAATGAAGAGACACAGACGGAGGGAGAGACGGACAGATGTGGGGTGAGCTGGTGTCTTTCTCACAGCTCTTATAACTCCACAGGCTTGTCTGTAAAGAAACAGATGGAGGTACAGAGGAGGGGGTGTCAGTCCAGTTTCAGGGATCTGTTCGGTCATTGTCAGACAGAGGCTCAATAAATGTAAGTCTTTTCTCAGGTGACGCTTAAAGTGAAAGTATTATTCTTAAGAAATCCTCCATTTCTTAAAATGTACTCACTCGCTGTCCCCACAATGACTTATTGCACTAATAAAACTATTAATTATGGATGCCCAATATTATCAGTACAGAATTTTTATTGGTAGCTTGAGGCAGCAAAAGCTGTTATGGGTTCATATTCTGGCTCATTGACAAAACGTCCTGTGAAAGTTGGAGTTTGATCCCTCATCCTTCTAACTGAGAGGAAACTCTAGAGGCCATAGCAGCCCAAAATAGTAATACAGCCAAGCACTCAGGCCACACCTATTTTCCACACCAGCACAACCATGTGTGCTGAGAATGGTCACAAGTATATTTGTCACTTACAGTGTCAGTCTTGTGTGTTGATATAAATATTTGAAGAAAAAAACAATGGAACTTGCACTTTGTATTGGCACCCGACCGATACAGATTTTTTTAAGCCGATGCTGATACAGATATTTGGTTGAAAAAAATACAGATTACCGATTAATTGGCCAATTACTTAAAATATATATATATAAAACGGTTTGAAAAATTGATCCTAAAACACTAACAGCTATGAAAATTGTAAATTACAGGCAGAAAATTATACTGTTTTACAATAATTTTTCCCTAAATACTTTTTAACTTTACAACACAGAGGAATTTAAAGTCCAGAAACAGGCAGAAAAGCATTAATCCTCTAGGAAATTAAATCGAAATCCTCTGAAAGACTCACTCTTTATCTTGTACTTCTCGATAATGAAAATAATAAGAAGGTAGGTTATTGTGCAGGCAGAACGACTTTTAAAAAGTTGTGAACAGGTCATTGTGAGAGAAAAGCAACAATATTATGTTCAAAAGCCTCTTTTATTTTTCTACTCTGCAACTTTCAAGAGCAAAGAACTTTCAAGTACAAAATAAAATAGCTGGCAAAACTGCAGTCAGTTCCTGCAAAAGAAAATAAAATAACCTCATTTAACATGTAAATATATGGATGAATTACGAACTCTGAAGAGTGAACTACTTAAACAGGCCTGATTAAAGTTCCCAGCTATGATGAAGACTCCCCTTGGATGATGTGGTAGAGCTCTTACGAGCTATGCTAACGCTAGCATATTAAGCTCGCTAGCTAGTTAGCTCAACTGCAGCATCAGGGACATGCTTAGCAAAATACAAATAGCCTAAAGCTGCCTACAGACTGAATGCAAATTTGTGACCTGGGTGAGCACTCCATGTAAAGTCAATGCCCCGATGGGGTGGGGTTAAACGTTCCGCAAAGCAACAACTACGCTCTGGGCCACTGTGTCGTTCATTGCTTGGTTGCAAAAGTTGAAAAGTTTGAACTCTTCAGGTGATATTGCTTGTGGCTGTGTGGCAACAGCCACTCAGTGTTGTGTGGGTGTGCGATGGTACCTGTGACGGACTGGTTTTATTCTGGTTCACAGAGTGACAATCCATGTCCGTGTGGGAAACATTAGTTAGTGAGTGTCCCTGCACTAACGGGACCGCAGAGAACTCGGACGATGCTGCTGCAGGACCATCAGCTGCAGTGTTTTGTGGTTGGTAGATGAGTGAAAAGAATACAGTTTGAATACTGTTAGCTATTACATCCTATATGATATGATCGCGGTGAAACCCAAGCAGGTGTGATTTCACTGAGCAAACCTAGGCAGTGGTAAAAAGCTGAGCCTGGCCACTCTTCATTGTAAAAAAAGATAAAAATCAGAACTGATTCAGGCTTAGGTTATACAGTAAATGTATTATTGTATGCAGTAATAAACACCATTCACAGAATTCTTTGTGTGGGTATTGAGGAGAATCTGCACTGATGAACAGCTGACTGACCTTTGAGATTCACTTAGTTGTTGGGAATTGCCACGCTGAACTAAAGAAACTTCTCAAAGAAACTAATGACTGATATGCTATTAAAAGAAGTCCCACCTTTAGCAAACCTGCAGAGGATCGAGAGAGGAGGGCAGGATGCATCTCACATAATATGCCACCCACCCACGGGCATAAATCTTTCAGAGCTAGCATGTCCTGCATTTCTGCCCCAGCTACACCCCACTGCATCACTGCACGGCTACTGAGCATCTTTCTTAGCCCAATACTCCAAAGACATCAAGGATGCTTGACCTCTAAGCCATGCCAAGGCACTGACATCAGCTTTACTGCAGCACAGAGGGAGAGAAAAGACTGAAAGAGAGGAAGCCACGAGGAGGGGAAGAAGGAGAGAAGCCAGAGAAAGATTAAATGTTGGGGGGGAAGTGAGATGGAGGGGCAGCAAGTGGGAGACTCAAAGAGTGAGGCAATGGAGGGAGTGGGTGGGGGTGCACTGCAGCAGTGCTGCAAGGGCTGGAGCTTATCTCTAATTGGCTGCTTTGCTATCAGGAAGCTTGGAGATGAGGACAAATTAGCTTTGTACAATGACCAAGCACAGGATGGGCCTGAATGCTTTATGAGGAGAGCCAAGAGGTTTTCCTTGAGACTGAAGTCTGTATGTGAGCAAAGGCACAAACTGCTAACTCGCGCCACCCCTTTGGCTGAAGCTGCTTCACTGTTAACTCCATCCCAGCCTTTACTGTGAGTGTCAGCCAGGCAGTGTAATGTATAATGAATTAGCAGCTTGTGTTACAGTGACAAACCCAGGGCCGAAAGATGGTCACTGCCAGTTTGAGTGGTTTCCTGCCAATTGGAGTGAGAGGATGAAATGAGTCAGAGTGAACGTAAGCCTTTTGTTTCAGCCACTGAATTAAGCTACAACAGACTGAATCAAACACTGTGATTAATGGATTATTTTGACTAGGGGTTACGCTTCAGTATAAAGTAACTATACTGCAATTATGCTAAACTCTTTTGTTGTCACAATAGAACGGTCCAGAAAACACGAGCAGAAGTACATGGTGATGATAAATACACCAACAGTGCTGCAGCATCTTAGACATAGTTTTCTTACAATTTCATAGAAAACAGACACTCCTGAACTTACAAGGCTGTGTTCAACATGTGGAAAATGTTTCATTTAAAATGTACAATATATAGGGATATAACAATTTGAAAATTTTGTATCACGGTCATTGTGACCAAAATTATCATGGTTATCATTATCGCAGTATTGTTGCAGTGTGCTCAAAATGTTCAAAAAGTCCTTGAAATCATTTAACCCCTTAAACATTATAATCAAAACACTTCTTTTTAGGTCTTTTTTGTCAATAAATGTGTCAAGAAATGACCCTTGAGTACATTTTTTACACTTCTTTCGTGAGAAATAAAAGTAAAGAAAGTATTTTCATTACATATTGTCATTATGTAATAAATGCTTAAACTGTGTGTGATTACAAGAAAAGACGAACAGATATGAGCTTTAAACAGGATTCTCTTCATAAAGAACTGCAAATGAACATGTTCAAAGTTTTGAGACAGCCATAAATAAATTTAACCTATTTTACATACACTCACACATTTTTGTTTGCCTGCAGCATTAGTGTCCATGTTACAGCTCGTTATTGAACATGTCCAGGTCTTTTTATTTATTTTTTGTTTTACTAACGATAGTCCCTGAAGCAGTTAGCCCCCTTCATGACTCTCCTCTGCTCTCCCCTTTCAGTGGCACATCTCCTCGGCATCTCCTTCTTTAATATTTACAAATTACGATTGATTAAATCCATAAAACACAAACTTGGGCGGAAAAAGACGATCTATTTCAAAATATGGCGAATACGCGGCAAAAGAACAGCAAGAACACACCCCAGAATGATCCTAATGCTGTTAATTACAAGATTAATACATTATTTTATGTACATTTAGACATAAAATACTGATAACCACCTGTTATTCACTCAGGCATGGCTCACTGAATCTTCTCTCCCTCTCTCTTTATCTTATTTACTCGAGGAGTTACAGCAGTTTTAACCACACACGTCTTTTTCTTTCGCCGCAGCTTCATGTTTAAACAGGGTGACTATCAGTGTTCTCTCTGCAGCCTTGTAAAATCCCAAATTCAACCAGAAATCAGAGTCCGTTTTGAGAAGAAAAGTCTCCACTGTAGTGTCTCTAACTTTCGCTCTCAGACTCGGAGGCCAAACAATGCAAACTGCGCATGTGCGCCTTCCGTGAGGCTGTTTAATCAAGGACCGATACATAGTTCAGACTTTTACAGTCAAACAGCAGCATCACCGTGCGTTACTGAGGCAGTGTGGTGATCAAACTCGGTATAACGGTACTTTTAATAGGACACGGTAATGATTACCTTCGGAAATTTTACCATTTTACCGGTAACCATTACATCCCTAACAATATATGACACAGTAATGGATCAGACATAGTATACATTCTCACTGAATGTGTAATTGACTTGAGTGAGTTTAAAACCCCTTTAGATCTGTTCTCAGCTCTGTGTTTACACTGATGGGATGGCTCAGCTTGTTTATGACATGTGATTGTCATTGGTGACATCCATATGCAGATGGGTTTTTTTTAAACTGGCTTTTCACCTTTTTTTTTTTTTAAAGATTCAGCCCACATGGTTGGGGTTTTAAAATCATCTTTGCTCTGACAAAATGAACAATTACATTGTTTTGTGTTGTCAGGTGCATGTAATAGTATCCCTGAAACAGAAATATTGTTTTCAGTGGGGGTGCAGGATATTGAACTTTCGCCCAAATCCTGTATGCCAGTATTTAGTAACTCATTACGGCTGATGTCAGTGCTGAGACTGATATGTTAGGTCAAGAACAGGAATCTCCATTTTACAAAAATGGGCCCTGTCCCTTACTGTTAATGTTTACCTATCCAATTAATATTCACTTGTGGTCTTCTTTGCTTTATCTCAGGTCCATTTTAGTCTTGAAAATGAAAGTCTTACACAGTTTTCAACAAATGTAATAGAATCTCCTTCAGTGCACAACCCAGCGAAAGATCCTCCAACGACCTCCACCTTACCTTCCAGGCAGCATATCCTCCACAGTCCAGAGTGTGTGAGAGCCCCAGGATCCTTCTTGTCCTTGTTATGGGGATCATCCTGGGTGACGTTGGCTGTGCTGTTGCAGATGAGGGCACGGGAGTACAGCCAGTAGTCCGTCCCTATTGCCACCGTCATCAGGCCGAAGGCAGCGAATGCCCCCACGGTGGTGAGGAGGATCTGGATCCCCTTCTCACACACCATGCCTTTGAGGGGAAAAGATTGGAGGACATGCAAGGTAGGAAGAAGAAGAAATTAACAAAGTTAAATCAGCATTTCTAAGTTTAGGAGAAGTCATCAGAAATGTATCCATAATCATTCACAAAGTTCAGTTTATTGAAAAGGACAGAGGAGAGTCATGTGAGATGATGAGGGGCAGGAGGAGGTGCGGCAGAGGGAGGATAACACAGATGTGGGAGGTGTATAAGTGGCTGTGTGATGTGTCCTTGGAGGAGAGTTGGATGACTCTGCTGACTCCGCTTAACAAGCCTGAATTGATGTGAAACACAATAGATCACACCCTCGCAATCTCAGTGTACTCCATATTCATGACCCTGACACCATTTCCCCTTCAGAATGAGCAGGGCTGGAGATGAATACACAAACACAGGCACACATATAGAGGATTTAACATGACATCACCCTGAGCCTGTCATTCAGTTTGAGAATACTGTTTTGCAGTACCTGCTTCCAAAATACATCAACTATTTCCTAATTGTAAATATGTTACTTGCAAATTTGATCCTCTTGAGTCTGGTATGATACGGTAGCATATAGGACTTGAAAAATTTGCAATTTCATCAAAAATCAGATGTTCCTTATTAGTACGAAACAGTTTCCATAACAAGTTTCAATGCTTGTCCCTATGGATTTGTTTTTGCTGTTACTACTTTTTTTACCGTGAAAAATAAACATACACTCAAGGTAACTTATTTTTTGATGACACCATACTTTTTGTTGCTAGTAAAGATAACTATTTAGATGCTAGCATTGTTTTGAGACTTCTACCACGTTAGCACCAATTTGCACTAGAAGAGTAAGTCCTTTGATGGGCTCCTGTTAGATAGTAAAAACAAATTCCTATTTTAAAAAACAGACAAGGAAACAGTCAGTATGTTATAAAACTCAAATGGTATGCGTATGATGGGACAAAGGCTGGGATATGCAGGTTTAGAGATAGAAGAGTAACAATAGGGATGGAAAGTTTGGATCTGTGCAGTAGTAGTGGGTTTTAGAATTGTCATTGCAATGTCTCATAACTGGCAGTGCTGGACATGCAGGGACAGAGGTAAGATGGTAAAGGATGCAGTTAAAACAAGAATTAGGGAAGCGTGAGGCTCTGTTGGATTTGGGGTTGTCAAAATTAAGTTTACATGTATTTTCTAAACCAATGGGACTAAACGCTCTTAAACACAGAGGATGATGCAAATAAACTGATCTTTAAAGCCTCTTTCCACTCATATTGAAAGTGATTTTTTACATATATACTTTGCACATTCTAATAAAAAAAGTGTGCCGCAGAGGTAAAAATTGGCTTGACAGCATGTACACGTGACCCAGTGCTGATTTTAATCAAACAGAAACTAAATGTGTCTATCTGACTCAAAGGAGTAAAAAACTTTCAGAGTTCAGTTCAGCCGTTGAAACTTTACCACAGCTGCTTCAGGATCAGCTAGAAACTTGAATATACACTCACTAACGTCATACTGCAGCTCTGTCACTATACTTATCCATGCGTTATCTTAAATGTCTATTCTTTTATCTCGTATTTTATTTATTCTCCCGTACAGCACTTTGTTTCAACTATGGTTGCTTTTTAAAGTGCTTAACAAATAAAGTTTGATTGGATTGAGTTAAATTCCTTATCCCTGTTATTTATGTCTTTGTTAAAACACAGGGACATTGAAACAAACACACATTCAGTTGAGTTGAATAAGTGTTTCATGTATGTGCTAGCAACAAGCGCTTTCATTGGTCTGATGTGGGCTTAACTGACACAACTTTAGAACTGACCACGGGTGGATTATCAAAAGCTGAAAAAAGCACTCAAACGTGTGTAGTGCGCAACTGCCTTAATGGGCAAACTTTGTATAAGGGTCTTTGCACAAGAATGTGTAAGTAAGAGCTTTTAAAAAATGTTTAAATAGTTTGCATTATAACAATTAGAATCACTACATATTTGGCACAGCCAGGCATCATTTTTTTATATAGCTCATCCCAGAGGGGCTTGACTTTTCCTACAACTCGCTTGGGCTCTAGGTAGGGATGGGAATTGATAAGATTTTATCAATATCGATGCTGTTAACGATCCTGCTAATCGATCCAATTCTTTAACGATTCCCTTATCGATTCCAGCAGATTTCCCATGTGAGCAAATGTTGGTCTGATTTTCGTGGCAACAATGTCAAACACATGTCACAGCATGTATAACTGCCTCTGCAAATTGCTGGTGTGTCCACTTACTTAAGGTTGTCTAGTAGGTGCAGTTAGGATTAAGTCACAATGCTGATGCTTCTGAACCCTGTCAGTGGAAGGAATTGATAAGGGAATTGATAAGCAAAAAGATTAATGATATCGATTCTTTGATGGAGCTGTTAACGATTCTCAACTGGAATTGGTTTTCGATTCCCATCTCTAGCTCTAGGAAAACAGTCCAGGAACCACTAGGGTAGAGCAAAGACCTAGGCTGCAGTGGAATAGCCCTTTTTACATAGGAAGGTTCCTAAATGAGCGAAATGATCTGGAAGTAGTTTGTGATTAGAGCTGTTCGAATAGTCTAAATGCTTAGGAAACATGGCTCAGTGCTTCCTTTGGAATCTCCTTTAGCATAAGATGCACCTAATCATCCTTAACGAAAGGAGAGATAATTCTGTCCTACAATTCTCTGCAGCAACAGCATTTATAAACAGCACATTATCCGAGTGCTTCCGAATTCAACTGAATAATGATTAACAGATCACACAGATCATGTGAGTTACCACTGCTGTTCAGTCCTTTCAAAAGTTTACCAAAACGTGCCTAAACTTTCCAGTAGTCTGATTTTTCGAAGAGAGCAGGATATGAGACATTTGATGTTGATTATGTTTTAAACTTTGTTCAGTATTAACAATTTATACATTATTAGATTGTGGGCATAACAGTTTATGCCTTTCTGTCATTCAATTAGGCTACCATTTATTTTCATGCACTGGTTGGTGTTCATGTTGATAATGAGACAACACATTTTTTTAAATCCTCACTTCCAAAATTGGTTATGCAAACGTCATTTTTACCGGGTTGTTAATGTTCAAAGCACCACGCAAGATTTGCCTTTTGTAGTCCATTTTCGAAAAATTGTAGTTTCACCACAGCATATTTATCCGCCATCTCATGATGACATAGTGTGATGAAAGTGTAGTCTGGTTCTTTCTGCATGGCAGTTTTCCTTTCTAAGTCTTTTTGAATTCTCCTTTCTCCTTTCCTTAACCTCATGACATTTTCCATCAGGGTTAAGGAAAAGCGGTTAGGAAAGGGCTTAGGAGATGACTATTGACTGCAGCCCTAGTCCAGTAGGGTTTGGTATCTTACTCTTGCTGTAAGCCTTTATCAGACTTTTCTGTATTGGAGGTTCCCAATGGCAACTCCCAGTGATGAGCTTCCTCTTGCTGCCCATCTACACATTTGAGTTAGAATCCTGCGAGAGACCATGAAAGCATAAAGAAGCTTTCATGAAATATGTGTCTGTTGAGCAGTAGTTTCCTCAGTGCATCATTAATACCTTGGAGCTTGATTGAGATGAGGAGCCTGCTCACTGAGTGCTCATCCTTTAGTTTGTGCTTGAGTACCTTGTGTTTGTTTCAGGCTTTAAAATGCTCTTAACTTGAACTCAGTCTAAGGGTCAAGCCCACTTGTACCCCTTGGCCCTTTGTTTGCCCTTTGAAAATCAATAACCATGCTACATTTCTTACATTTCTGAGCTTCCTCTGGTCTCCAGTCTGCCATTTTGTCAGCGGGCACCGTGTATTTTGGGAAATTTTGCACATCCTTTCTTAACAAATGAGGTTCTGGTTTGATTTCATTCAAAGGCTGTGTTGCCTTTGCTTTAGCACTTTCCCTTAACCTTGCGGAGAATTGTACACCCCTTCACTAATTGTGAACACACAAAACCAAGGGGTAAAACAGGGATAAGGAGTACAGTTGAGATTAACCTTCAATGTCTACCTGCTGTTTTGTACATATGTTTTTGTGTCTCTTTGTGTTGCATTTATATTGGCACCAATTATTCTGGATTAACTGATAGCATCCAAAAGATATAATGTACAAATTCTGACTGAGGAACCAATGCTATGTTTGCTATTATTAAAATGAATTCCAGCTGTTGCAGTGTGTCTAATGCTCAAACTCATGGCCCAGCAAGACAAACGAATAAAGGCAGTTCCATCTTTAGAAAGAAAATGTAGAGTCTGAGATCAGACAGGGTCAGCTGCATTGTATAATGCAACAAATAATAAAACTCAGGATGCATGACATTTGGGCAGGTTGTAATTTCCTTTGCAAAGACTATGTCTATTCTTTACTAAAATGAATCTCTTGCTGTGACTGTGACCGTCTGTTTTCATTAAAATAAGGTCTGAAAGAAGTGAAACAACGTTTGAGTCAACAAGAAATGGCTGATATATTGTCTTGCTTTTTTTAAAAAAATAATTCAAAATTACATGTGCATTGTATGCAATAGGTTTTTTTTAATTTTTTAGACATTTTGTGCCTTTATTGATAGGAGAGAATGACAGTAGATAGACTTTTGAAGGGGTGAGAGAGAAGGGGAAGACACTCTGCAAACCAGACCCAGGCTGGATTCGAACCCAGGCCGGACGTGCCTGGTTGCTAACCACTCGGCCAAACCAGCACCCCGTGCAACAAGTATTTTTTAATACTAACAGTAAAATCAATGGTCATCTGATTTTGAAGAGTTACAGACAGCATTGTGACAACTTGTTAATAGTGAGCTCTGTAGTTTACCTAACAAAAATGTGCCCATTTTAAAGACTTGTGTTTTCAAATTGAAGCTGGTTATCTTTATTAAACAACAGGTTTTTAAAAAACTGCAATAATCTACTGCTGATTTGTAACTGATATCTCAGGACAAAAGTATTGACTGAATTGTTCGTAACTGCCAGTGTAAAATCAACCTTCTAAACTAATATGTGCCTGGACATACCATTTTGATAATGCAATGCACCTGGGACTAAACTTTGAATATTGGACTCATATTTTCTATGAAAGCAAAGCAGGTAGTAAAAATATGCAGCTGAACTGTCTTAAACTTACCAGCCAAATGAAATGACATGTTTATTGCTGTTTAAATAATCCAAATAACCTGACATCTATAAACACATGCAGCTAAATTTTCCAGTATAGTCAGCGTTCCTACGCTGTGACCAAAATTTAAGAAATTAGGTAGACTGTTTGACGGTTATGAATAATGAGCTCATGCTTCCTGGCTTGGACGACTTTAATCACTTATTCAGTTAATACGTTGCATTGGAAGACCAGTAAAATCCTGTCACTCAGGCTTCAGATTGTTAGGAGGGTAATGTGTGTGTACTTTTGAATACAAAGATGCACATTTGCTCCAACACAAGCTACACTGTGATATAAAAAGACTGAACTCTTACCTGACGGCGAGTTTCTATCCTTCGACTCAATTTTGAAATCTTTCTTTTCCTCGTCAGTGAAGAACTAGCTGTCCCCTCAATCCGGACAGCATCCATCGACTGTGTTCACCTGCTCCCCTCTCCCTCCTGCACTCGTTTCTCTCACTTTTGCCTCTTTTCTCGCTCTCTCTGTGTTTCTCTCCTGAAAGGCCGTTGGTGGAGAAGGTCAGGGTTTGGACGGTTGTCCCTTCCTCTGCTGGCCCGCTGCTAGCAGGAAATTGGTGCCATGGTCACTGCTCTGCTGCTGCAATAAGGTAAAAGACAGAAGGCTATTGAGTCTTTATTCATACACACAGACATCAAAGACCAGCAAAATGAAGATAAAAAGAAAAAGCAAATGAAAGATGCAAAAGCTGAGGAATTTGAGCTTGTGTATGAACCCTGGGTTATAAAAAGTTACGTTGCTGTTGTAGAAGGTTATTTTTTGGGGGAAATTCCATAAAGATTAATGAAGTTTTGCATAGTGGTCCATCGTTTTCTTACCCACTATTTGCCACACATCTGCCCAGAGTGCATACAAGAGGGAGAGGGAATGATTCATACAGTGGAGGGGTCATGTATGAAGGCAACAGTACCATTCTTACTCTTATTCTGTCATTTGATAGTATTGTAAACATTGTAAACTTGTGCAGGATTTCCCTTACTTTGAAGCAGACCCAAAAATGGTAAATTTAGCATTACACTTGCTGATTGAATTCATAAAAAATAGAGACCACATTCAAAGTGACCCCACAGACAGAAAATACTTTAACATAATCTCTGCACCCTGGATGCTGATATTTGCTGACTAAATGTCACAGACTATAAAGGTGTAATCACTGCTTTTTGTTGACATCAAGACCTTTTCTACAACACCTTGGCATTTCTCCACTTTATTTGCATGTTAGGCAGATTGCCTTCAGTTTTGCCACAGGCATTAACATTCACCTCAAGAAGTATTTGAACCACTTTGGGGATTTCCTAAAACACCATAACTACGACCCTGTCAAGCTAATGATCCTTGATTTACAAATTGGCTCTGTGCACATGATTGGCAACAAACCTCTGTTTGTGCCGAGGTCATGGTGTAGAAACTATTGGATGAGGCCAGAGAGACGCCAATCATCTGGTTACTGAAGGAGGCTTTTGAGTCAAATCTGTGGCAGTCACCATATTGAATTGATTTAAAACTAACTTGTTTCAGCCTAACCAGAACTGCCCAGACAGCACAAACTACTGCCAAGGCATTTATCAGCCGAGTTATTCAAAAAAACATCAAAAACGTCCCCGTCTTGCGATGTTAGAGAATCCTTTAAAAAAGTCATCCTGGACCGAGTCCAGCGTCAGATCACCACCAAAGTCTTACCACTTTTTTTTCTTGTGCCATGCCTTACTTTTCCAGGAAATTTCCTCAAAAAATGTTTTAGCCCTTATGAGTTATCTTGCACTCAGACAGACAAACAAATAAATACTGGCAAAACCACAACATCCCTGGCAGAAGTAAAAACAGACAAAGAGACTGAGCTGAAGGGAGACTTAACCCTCTGCTGCTTAGAGTTGCCCTCAGGCAACAAACCACATTTTCAGACCTCACATTGGCCCTTTAAAAGAAAATAAAACATTTTTTTTCAAATAATGCTACCAGACATGTCTCTGTCCACACATGTTCCCCCAAAATTAATGTCATCCAGTAGAGGGTCAAGACCAAAAATTGTGAAATTGTGCATTAAGATCTCATAAAAACTGACAGAAGGATGTTCAGTCAGGGTGTCCAAATGTGATTTATGTCTGAAGCGCATTTGAGTAAAGTGAAAAAATATCAATATAATTTTTTATATTGCACTCTTGTCTTTCAGATTTTGATCTTAAACACACAAACAAAGAACAAACAAATGATCATTTCATGTGTTTTCTCTTTTTTGAAATGTAATCAGATTGTACATTATCTTTTAGTCCCCTGACCAACATCCTCAGTTGACTGTCTTTTGCTGCTCTTTAAATAAAACAATAAACACAAGAGGAATGTAAAGGAGATCCTGGGAAGAAGTTAAAATTATGTTTATGTCCATCGTTATGCTAATGAGTCATAATAGTGTAAAGCATGTGGTTGCTGACACATCCCTGTCTGCTGAGTTTAATTAGCTGTAGCAGATATTTTGAGGTGGTCGGCCTGACCTAGAGATGTAAATACAAAACGTATTATATTTATGAGGATGCAATATGTTTGAGGGCAGGAACCTAGTTGTATTGACCCCCCCCCCCCCCCCCCCCAAGGGAAAAAACATACATAAATCAATCAATGAATAATAAAATAAAACAAAAGTAAAAATAAACAGAGTTAAAAATGTCGAAGTGTTTTCTAGTATTTTGTTTTAATATGTGGTTTTGTTGGCAGCCTATCCTGTAAAACGAGATACTAGCTTATACAACTGGAACTCAGTCAAGCAGTTTTCAAAGGGCCTACTTGCAAATGTGGTCCAGCTCTTCTAAGAAATGTTACAATATTTGAGCATCTCAAATCATAAATTAGAATTCAGCCTCTTGCTGCCTTACTCGAGCTAGATTGTTGTTGATCTGAAATAAAAAATTGATGCAATTTAGGTTCCCATGGAGTGGTCAAGAAATTCTAGTTACTATAAACCTATGGAACTTTTCACTGTTTTCCTAGATCTTTGCTAATACTACAGTCAGTGTCAAATATTATTTTACGAAACTAACATGTTTTGTTCATCATGAAGAACTTCCCAAACAAACTTTATGCTGTGTTCACACCGCAAGCGACCCAGCTACCAAAATCGCGTCGCTCAGTGACTTCACGTCCGCTCGAGTTTCACCGCTATCATATCATATATCATATAACAGGATGTATAAGCCGACTATATTCCAATTGTATCCTTTTCATTCACTCATCAAACACAAAACACTGCAGCTGATGCCCTGCAGCAGCATCATCTCTGAGTTTCCTGCGGAACCGCACGGACATGGATTGTTACCCTGTAGTCCGGATGAATAACTTTCTCTCATGGGTACCGTCACACATGCACACACCGCTGATTGGCTGACGCTGCACAGCCACACATGATATCGCCTGAATAGATCAACTTTTTTTAACTTTGACATCACGTGACGAGTGAAGAGGTCGTCTTGTACGTGGTAAATGCATCACGGGAGGGTTAGCCCCGCCCCATCGTGGCTGTACATTGACTTTGCATGGAGAGAAATCGCCGAGGTAGTACAAGCAGCGTCCAGTGTGTACGCACCTTTACAATCACAATGTATTGAGGAGCTGCAACATTGTGCTTTAAACAACTACACTTTGTGACCCTTTGTTAAGAATTTGCTCTCAGTTGAATGACCTGATCAAGTTATTAAGTATTGCTGTAGCTATGGTGTATGTATCATTGTTTATTTATATATGATTAGTCATGATTGCATTGATGTCCACAGCCATTTTTGTAGCTTAAGTTAGAAGTTTGCTCACAACCATCCGTTCAAAACACCACCTCTTAAAAAATAAAATCCGAGCAACATCAAATGCATTTTGTGTTGCAAAATGAGACAATAAAATCTTGTTCACATGTGTTCATCACTGATTTTATTTCAGGCATTTATTGTAAAGTTTATTGTAAAATTCCATGGCTTTTCAGCCCTGGAAACTGGAGGTGCTAAATTGCTAAGTCACCTCTACATTTTGGTCTCATTCCTGCACCGATCTGTTATATTTTTTGTATATCAACTATCACATAATCTTCTCTTTCTAGCACTGTAGATCAACATTGAATCAGTGTAAACAAAGATGAGAGTGACCACAAACGTGGCGGTGTTTGCGGACTAAAGACAGACTGACGCCAGAGCGCGTTGTGCTGCATCTAGCCTGAATAAGAGGAGCAAGAGGGGGGAGAGGCAGAGAGGACCAACCCGACATTGTTACCATAGCAACATTGAATTCCAAAGTCTGGATCAGCATAGAGCGAGGAGGGGAGGAGAGGAGAGGAGAGGGGCAGGCAAGAGATACAGAGAGAAAGAGGCAGAGAGAGCAAAGCAGGGGGAGAAAGAGAAAAGAGAAGATGGGAGAGAAATGAGGGGGAATATTTCAAATCATGAGCACGAGCCTTGACTTTGAAACCCAGACAGACAGGCAGACCAGTGCTCTATTGGTCTATCAATAGATTGGTGTGTGTGACTGCGGTGACACAGATGCTCCCAGACAAACACACACACACACATACGAATTAAAACAGCAGTGACGGTAGAGGAAACAAAAAGTAATCCCCCTCGTCCGAGCTTTCTCTTGATGAATCAAGGGGAAACATAAGGAAAGGATGCAGCAGCCCACATTATTCAACAAACATTATTAAGCAGACATAATGCAGTGCAGTCAAGGCTGTTAATATTTGATGATGCAATATGGCACCGTGATCAAAATAGGTTACATCCTGTTTGCATTGTGAGACCCAAACCAGAGCTGCCTCAAAGACAGAAGGAGGGATGGAGGGAGAGATGGTGCGTTTGTGTGTTTTACATGTGTGTGGAGATTTTCTTGGAAGGGTTTAGTCCGATCGTTTTGAATCCCAGTAATGTTCCCCTCAGCTCCCCTCAGTTAGACAGTCAGCCTGGAATCTTTGCCTTCATGCTCCTTATTATGTAAACTGTCACCGACACTGCAGCAGCGTGGCTTATTTACACACTGGGGGTTCATATGTGCAGGAAAACTGTGTAAATGTGATCATCCCTGCTTGTGTGTGTGAGTGTTGATGTGTTCCTGTGTGTAGTGTGACCTTCTAACCATATCAACATACTGCCTTTCCCTGAGGAAAATGTGTGTCCAGAAGGGGTTATGTTATCTCAAAGGCCTGAAAATGCTGCGTGAGTTTGTGTGCACAGTATCTTTGAATGTGTGTGAGAGCATACGTGTGTGTGTATGTGGTCTTTGACTCCAATATTTAATGAATGACCTTAACAATAACCTACTCAGTTATTCCCTCTAGCCAAGAGTCCCCTGTGTGGGGGATCATAATTGTCGTTTAATTATCTGTAATTTCTATTTCCACCAATAATTAAGAAAGGCGGGAGTGACAGGAGAGAGTGCAGGAGAGCGTGAAGGAACGAGAGGGCAAGAAGAAAAGAAAGTTTAACCAAACAAAGCACTGAAAAGATTTATCAAAGGGGAAGAGGGGTCTGAAAGGGATGACATTTTCATTTGTACAGCTGAAAAGGGTCTATTGTATTTTCACTGACTACATATATACTCTATTTCAGCTGCACTTTACAAAAAAGTAATAGTAAAAATAAACTCAAGTGAAGTTTTTTGGTTTAAAACTCACTCAGTTAAATTTGGTGATCACTGCAGCACTTTTCACACGCACAACCCTGATATTATAATGACAACGTCCAGATAGCCCACCTGGGTAATTCTCTGTCATGGTTGTACATATGTGTTTTTCCCAGCAAGAATAAAAAGCTATAAAAACTCAGAATATCTATCTGAACTAGATTTTTGAGTTTTGGGCCCAACTGGTGATACTAAGTGGTGATAAAACCTACTTAAAATGAAGACAAATTAAAATAAATTAACTATTACTCAGGTTACTTATAATTCAAAATAAAATCTGCTCTGTGGGATCAAACTCAGGCTGGTCAAAGCGGGGACACATCTGGCTGCTCAGCACTGCACTAATCCAGCACCCTGGAGACCCTGTCCTTAATGGAGAGTGTGGCCAAAGGCCTTGGTCTGACCACACCTGACCATGCCTAACCTTAGTTTTGCCAACTTAAGTTAAGAAATTAGACAAACTTTACATAAAAAAAACATACTAAAGATATTTGAGATAAACACAATGTTGATGACAACAAAAAATGTTCTGTTATGTTGTGCAATTCTAAATTTTCATTATTACAGTGTGCTGGACACGGATAAAGTGGTGGAGGAGGCAGGGGCATCCCCAGTAGACATCACACAACGTCAAAAATGTGTGTCAGAAGTCAGTTTTCACAATTTAACAGACAAAGCAGCAAAACTTTATGCTATGATCACGTTATATCCTAATTTTATTGATGCATGTTAAGAAGTCTATCAACAGCAATGACAAAGAGTTGAGAGGAGTATAGCACACAGAAGTAAATATGGAGCGGAGTAACACCTTGCATAATCAATGATCAAACCAAAGAAATAAACCTGCAGTGTCTTAGCTCCATATCCAACAGCAGAACGAAAAGTTTCTTTGGATGTGCAAGAGATTCCGTGGTGATTGTGTTTGAGCAGATGCACTACAGACCTTTGATGATGTGCAGTGAAAACAACACTTTAAAATGTCCATGTCCATTTTAGTTATGAGATTCTGCTACAATAGTGATTGTCCAGTCTCTGTTTTCTGGCACTGGTTGCACATTGGCAACTCTCCCCACTCACCCTCAGTGAATTTCCCTGATTATTTAATGCTTCATTAAGTCTCTGGCTCACCGAGACATTGCACAAAACAGAGGGTGCAAGTAAATGACGTGGCTTAAGTATGGGTTAAAGACTTCCCTGTTTACCCCTGTTTATAGTTTAAACTTTTTGTGCCCGTTTCAAACCCATGAAATGCTCGATCTCTCTTTAGTACTTTAAAGTCCAAGCTGTAATGTTTATATCCATGTGATGTTTCACTTTCACTTCAGATAAAGTAGTACTTGTAGTATGAGAGGTGTGCGTGATGCTAACAGCATAGCCGGTCACTTACGCTTCACACATGATGTCAAAGAAAAAGTTAAAAAAAGTTCGGGCGATCGGTATGTCGTGTCGTGTGTGTGCAGCATCAGCCAATCAGGTGCGTGCGGTGTGTGCCGGTGCCGAGACAGACAGTTTTTCATCTGGACTACAGGGCGGATAGCCCGGTTTTGAAGCGGAACTAAAAGTGAGTGACATTAGTTCGGCTTAGACGGACTGCGGTAAACTCACAGATAATGCTGCTGCAGGGCATCAGCTGCAGTGTTTTGTGTTTGATAAGTGAGTGAAAAGGATACAGCTGGAATAATGTCCGCTTATACATCCTATTATGTGATATATGATATGATCGCGGTGAAACTCGGCGATGACATGGCACAGCCCCCGACCCGGCGGCAACAGTGACCAAAATGAGGTATTTATGGAAGATAAGGCCTCGTTCAGATGGCATGGATGTATTATAAGAACCTTCTACATGTAATGGTTTTGAAGCCATAATATCCCCGCCGCGCCGTGCAGCCAGAGAATCTGGACCATATCTGGGCGCAGCTGTAACTGTCGCATAATCACTGCAGCATACAGCGACACAATCATTGTGACAAACTGCTGTAAACCGCGTAATATTTTAAACCCTAATAACCGATAACCGATGAAAGAAAACTTTTCAGGAAAAAAAGATGACTTGGCAAAAACACAGCCCAATCATACTTTCATATCACCACAGCATACAGATGGGAGAAATATTTCTACGAGGTGTATTAAATTTTTGATGTTTCAGTAAGGCCCGTTCAGATGAATCTGGAGAGACTGTGCAGTGTGCAGTTCAATGGTGAGTTGACCATGTTTTTTCATTCTTTCAGGGGGGTCAGTGTTTTTGGTACGTCGCGTATGATCGCATGTGTGCTTGCGGTGTGAACGCAGCATAAGGCTGTTTTGCACTGGGAATTTACACAAATATCCTTGTGGAGTTTATGTTCGAGGGATTGTTAAGGATTTTTGAAGTAGTGGTTGGATAATTTATGTGTCAATAGCCTGAACATAACAGTGACAGAGATCAGTTCTACATCTGTACAGACAGAGCTGGCACAGAACTGCACATGGTCACCGTTCCAACATAACTCGGAGAGTTTAAACACAAAACAGTGTTGGGTGATTGCATGCTGTATTGAGTACATTTACATCAGCTTACTTTTTCACTGGCGGGTAGGATTGAAACTAATGACTATCTCTATTGCCAACTAATCAATTATTGGATTGATTAATCAGCTAGTCAGATGGTGTTTTGCACAATTATTTAATGGATCTTGTTATTGCTTAGCCACTCTGTCATTGTGGCTAATGTTCAGGGTAATGTCACAAACCTCTCACAACCTCACTTTAAATATTGAACTATCCCTTTAATGTCTGCAGGTGTAATGATGGGAGCATTGCTGCAGCATTTTGCCTAAATGTATGTAGGAAAGGGCTACAATTTTAGGGTTATCTCCCCAGAAAATCCTCTGACTCGGCTGTTTAAACTTGTCCCTCACAGCAGGAAGTTTTGCTGTGTTTTAACTTGCAGTCAGTGGAAAGATATGAAGGAAGTAATATCCTGAGGGTCTAAGCAGGAAAATGTCAGGGTAAAGTCTGCATGAAAGAATTCAGCTGCTTATGTTTACACAGGCAGCTCACCAAGATAAACTCAAATAATTCTCTGATTTTTTTTTTATGAATGGGGGCTTGGGTTTCTGCTCCTCTTTTCACATGTACAACCCTTTGACTGTTTCTGGGTACATCATGCAGAATGTTTCCTGCTGACTTGTTATACTTGTTCCTCACAGCAGGATGTTTTCTTGTAGTTTGGTCAGTCAGTGGAGGTTTGAGGGAGTGGAAAGTACTGGGGGCAAAAGGAAAATGTCAGGGTTAAAGGCTGATACTTTTGTGTTTAAACTTTGTCCTTACTTTTGCTTTAGATTTATTTTTGCCTATCCCTGAAGCAGTAATGAGGCTAATATGTACTTCCATGTTCAAGCTTCATCCTTGATTTTGCTTTATACTTGAAGCAACATGAAGGGCTAGGCTTAAAGTATGATGTGCATGTTCTCCAGAATGTGACTATGTGCCAAACCCACATGGACTGTAAGCCCTGTGATTGGTCAACTGCACAGCACTGGGTTCTAGTATGATTTTTTTTACTGTATTGAGATACAATGACAGCATAAGACAACCCAACAACTTAAATCCACTAGCCAGCATCAACATTTGACTCCTCTGATGTCTCATCTCTTTTTTCTGTGGCTAGAATTGTACTATAGCCGTTATATTTAGCTCTTACTCTGTCATTATTTACTCTTTTTCTGACGTCATGAGTTCTTGCACAAAAACATGCAGAGAATGAATCAGAAGGGGAACACAAAGTTCACAGCTGACTAGCATTTTGATGCAGTATTGCAGAGGAACTTGGGCACACCATTGCACAAGTAAAAATGCTCAAGAGCAACACAACAAAGGTATAGCGTAGTATAAACCAACCTTTGATTTTGGTGAAAAACCCTGCTGTTCACTTTCACACATGCTGCTTTTTATTTTTTCTTTACATGAATGTGGTTTGTGTTTGGATTGAGAGTATAAACTGTGTTTGATTGGGGATTTTGCAGTGCTGTCCACCCACTGTTAATGTTACATCCAATGTTACAAGATTTATGATATAGTTTTGTTACAACTTTTTGCATTGTTTAACTCGATAGAAATACATTAGAATGATGGAGAGCTGAAATATTGGGAATATGTGATAGAAGAAGGCAGTCATGTTAAAATGGGCTGCGGCTGGTTGAGCATGGAGACAATTAATCTGCTGTCAGTCAGCTGGAAGCAGAAGAGCATGACTTTTGTAACCTTTGATTTAACACTTAGCTTTACTTCTGCGATAAACTTGGATATACGAATAAAATACCAAAATGCAGTGATATTTAAAAGACTGAAATATGAATATGAAAGTCTCACTAAGTTGGATTTTTCAGTTCTGTAAGATAGTTTTGATTAGTCATGTGAATTGATAAGCTCTTATTGTTTAAATGGTGTAAGAACATCTGACACCATCTCACCTCCTGAGTGAAACAGTTTTTTATGACGTAATTTTTCATGTTTATTTCCAAAAAAATTGACCTTTTATGAAGTGTTTACTGTGAAGCTCATATTTGTGATAGCAATAACATTGTAATATGTCATACTGCCCTATATTTCAGGCAGTTTAAGTGTCGTTTGTCCTACTGACTTATTTAAACAACAGGACCAACAGGAGATAAAACGTTCCTCTCAGGTCCAGCGCCAGCATTAGAGTTTTGGACGACCCTGTCGGCATCATCAGTTGTAACTCATTTCCCCTTCTTAGACGGCTTTTCTGACTTCCTGAAAGAATTTGCTAAGATGTTTTTCTGCATATGTTTCTCTGAAGGATTTAGTCTACTATACATTTAGAGACAGCCTTTGTTTACTAAAGTGTCTTACATTAGGCTGGTTGAGCAATTTATGTAAGCTGTATAAAGCCAATACACAAAATGTTATCCTCTTTATTTTTTTCTGTAGAAGGACAAGATCCATCCATCCATCCTCTTTGTCATGATACCGAGGAGTTATAGTTTAGGGGTGACAGTGAGCATCAATGCATGAGCTACACTGGTTTTAATTGAGAGCAGTTCATTGTGTTATTTGTAACTTTATGTCAACAGTAACTGTTTAAAGGCTTTCAAGACAATTTAAAGGCTATCAATCAGACTGAAGCATTCAGCACTTCTTTCTGTCTGCTTTTTGAGTTGGTAATCTAAATCAATTAATACAGCTTGAATCAGCAGAGGCAGGGTTAGTCAATGCAGATGATGGAATAAAGAAAATCCTCAAATGTCTTGTTTGACTTTAGTTTCACCTTGTTCTTCATGTGCAGCACTTTGTTTACCCCGTATGAATCCCTCCATACCACAGCAGAGTGACGTGATGTCACACTCACTCGCCTGCTCCTACACTTTTTAGCCTAAACCCACTTGATTTGATTGGTATTATAACAGCAGTTTAATGTTCTGATGTGATCAATTGGGAAAAACGGTTTCAGGTGTTAAATAGCATTAGACATCTACCCATCTGTTGTCTGTAATGCCTGTCACTTCCAGGGTCATGTTATTAGGGAAGAAGCAGTGTACAACCTCGACTGGCTGCCAGCCAATCTCAGGGCTGACACCTATGTTTTAATGGTTTATATTAAAGATGCAAAAACAACAGGTTTTTCAGCCTCTTTTTGTGTAGACTCTGAGGGTTTGACAAAAACCTCAGCTGTCACAGCAGCTTTTGTCTAAGCTGGCTGTGGGGGCGCCTGCAGAATACAGCCATCACATTTCTACAGTCAATAAAGTGAATACCCAGTGAAAACAACTTTTATGTTACCAATCACAGACTTGAATGAATGGACATTTTTATCTTGTGGCAATCTCTAATAAAATGAATCATTCAGAATAATGTCTGACACACACATGTCTTTCAAAGAGCTGAGTTTCTATTATTTTCAATTCATATCAAGGAGGAACTTTAATTGAAGCAAAGACTATTTCCAGGATGTCATTTGTCCTTTTCGAAATACAATCTGAATACTGGTGCATGTAAAATTCTTTCTCTGGAACCTCAAATCTGATCCACTTTGTATAAAACCTTGTAGGAGCCACATAAAATCTGATATGCTGTGGATGTCAGTTTTCATCACATCACTGGCATGGAGGTGTTGAGTTAGAAAGTAAAACCGTTACAACCTTCCTCACCTCTACATGAGGCCATCAGCTTGAGAATGCATCAGCATCTCCCACTACACTGCAGTCAGGATGTCTTGTGGGTAATGTAGGCAGCAGGTTTTGACAAGGATGAATCATGTGTGAAATAGAGAGAACAATATCTTTTGTTCTGCTGCATTGATTTTGATTATTTCTTTAGCTGTCAGGCCTGGGTCTGATGGTGTTAAGTGAGAGTGATGAGATCTTTGGCTTGCTGTGAAACCACTCTATGAGGGCGTTGCTTTTATTTGAAGTAATAGATTTATGCCCACCCTGTTTAACATTGCACAGTCACAAATGATGACAAATAAGAGGGGGTAGGTGATGACGATGCAGAGATTAAGTCACGGCTTCATTAAAGAAAAAGATAGGTGGCTGTGTTGAATCTGGGCAGAATGTTGAGTTTTCAGATATAAATTGACAGATTTTTATTTGATATAGCTACAGTTTATGCTAATATGATTAGTTTAAAAACAAAATGTAGATTGTTGGCTTTCTACTCTTCAAAATATTTTTACAGTACGATCAACCACTCGTTATGCTAAATGACAATGTCACACAAGACAAGACAATCTATTCTTCCACTTTAACTTCAGAACGTTGCACATAACATTTGCTTTTAATCGGGGAACTGTCTTGCATGAAGAGCATTTTCTTATTTGTCAAAACAGAATAATGTTGAAACCTATCTGAATCCATAAGAATAGTAACAGGTCTTCAAAATCAGTATGAGGAAATATGTTGTGTTTTATCATTTAAAACTGCAGGTGGACTCAGAAACTCCAGCTCCACTCACTTTCTGACATATTTCCAACAATTAAGTTGCAGTTAAGACTGTCTGTCTCTTCTGGTCATCATGTGACTGAATATCTTAAGGAATGGAAGTTTTAACATTTAAAATCACTTGTTATAAGAAGCATAGAAAGCTACAAAGCACAACATTAAGGTATTTTGCAAATTTTTTTCTGTTGATTTTGATTTTGTGTAGAAGTTTTTTTGCAGTTTCTGATGATTGGAATGAATAAATGTTAGGTGTTGGTTGTCTCGGTCCTCTGTTTTGGTGTGGTGGTATATAGCAGGGTTAGGGGTGTAGTGCCAGGTCATTTTTTTGGTTTGATTTCTAATATAAATATATTAACTAGGGCTGTCACTTTAGTGCATTAATTAGATTAATTAATTAAAATGCAAATTAATGCGTTAAAAAAACTAATCACAGGATTAAATATAGCACATGAACATTTTAATACTGTCCAGTTGAAGGACCCGTACATGGCAGTGGCACGTCTCTTCACACATGCGTCGCTAGTCAAACCAAACAAAGCCCAGGCGACAACAGGAATGGTATATTTAAGACTTAGTCTTATTTTATTTTTTAATTAATTTATCTATATTTGTACTACATTCTTTAATAATGCACCAGACCTAAATGGTTTGCTGGATGTCCTCCACCTTTTTCTTTTTCTTTTTTAATTGTATTTATCAAACACACTTAAAGTGTAATATGAGTTGCCTGATTGAGCTTAGAATTTTCTGGACAAGATGCCCTGACTAAGGTTTTATTTCATCACCAATAAAAATGTAGATATACAATCTTATCTTTTTAGTGTGTTCATTTGATTAAACATCCACTACAATTTTGTAATGTCCAGAATTCAAATTCTTTATTTGGGGACTCTAAGCAGATATGAGATTAAAATGCGATTAATTAGATTAATTAATTACAAATCCTGTAATTAATTAGATACATTTTTTTAAACGCCTGACAGCACTAATATTAACATTTGTTTACAGCCCTTTGTCAAGCCCCATCCTTCCCTCTACTGGTACTAGGCCTCTTTCAATAAAAAATAATACCTTGCAATTTGAATAACTTTTAGGTGTTTTATTTATTCATATCTTTTATAAAGTTAGCCTCAATTCAGTCAGCCAACAGTATATAACTGCAGCTTGAACACTGCGCTGTGCTAAAATGAGTTGCTAGATAAAGTGTGCTCAAAATTAACAGTTAATCCACTTATTATTACCAGAACATCACATTTTTGTCAGCATTTAAAAGTCTTCTTTTGAGCATACAGTATGTCAGCATAGCTTTTGATTTTCTAGCATGGAAATGCTACAGTGGTGGCAAACAGGGTCAAATCAAAAGTAGTCATTTTCACAGAAACCCATTATTAAGGAAACAAATAAAAAAAATCGGCATTATAAAATCTGAAAAGTGTGCAGCTTAAAAACAAACTGGGTTCAAGTTAACAAGTCGGTCTAACTACTTTATAATATCTTTTTATTTTATTATTTTTTTATTGATAGTTATATAATCGAGGTAACAGTGCTCTATCTAAACTGTAACAAAGCTGCTAGCTACTAGTTATCACTGTAGCTTTGCTAATGGCTGCTAGCCTGCTGCCTCAAGACCCTCAAGCCTGTAGTTAAAAAAGACAAGTTAACACTTCAGGACAAGCAGATAGTATCAATAGTGTCTCATGGAAACAGCATGGTTTAGCTGTATTTTGATCTAAAACCATAAAGAGCCCTTATATTCTCTTCCATCAGGTCTATATGCTCAATGTTATTTACTCTAAGAGAATATTCACAATGGCTCCTGTTCAAAATACCTTCTAGAGGCACATTTAGAGGACCCCTGATCCAGCGGTGGTCAAGATGCTCTTTTACACCTGCCAATTTAAGGCTCCCTGCCCAAAATCAAGGTCAAAATTTCACCTCTGCACACAATCGAAATTTAAACCAGGTGTAAGTTTGCCGAATCAGATGTAGTCCAGCAGTAGTTTTCGGGGGGACTCTCAGGCTGGTGGGTCAGCAGACCAGTCAGAGTGGCAGAAAAGTGTCAGTTCTTGTATTGAAACACTCATTTGTTCATTCTCTGCAGGAAAATGTTTTTGTATGGATGCTTTGCTTATGTCAGTTAAAGCAACTCAGAAAAGGATTCTTGATCCAATTTAACCAGCCCCTGTAAGTGTTTGCCTTTTCTGTGTGTCTGAGCTGCACAGGTCAAAGTCCCCTCTCTGTGTTAATAGTCCAGTATGTTTAATACAGTCTGATGTCCCTGGGCCGGCCAGAGGCCAATTAGCTACAGCAGGATGTACCTTAGAAACAAAAGCCAAGGCTTAGCTTAGCATTTGGAGCTAAGTGCTAGAGGGACCATTATGGCCCCAGCCCTCACTTGTCAGAAAACTTCAGCTGTAATCAGATCTACCTGAGTGACTCATCCGCAGCATGACAGAACACCTCGTAATAAAATACAAGCTCACCCATCGAGCCGTGGCTCCAATAAGCAGCCATAAATCACACAGAGGATTTGAATTTTGTAGCAGCTGCTCCATTAGCCATTCATTGTATAAATCAACCACCAAACTGCTTGTTAAATAAATGATTAGGTCTATTAATAAATGTATCCACACATGTGGAAAGCGGTGGTCCAGTGGGAATGTTTTCTGTAAAAGATCCACAGAAAAGTTTTAGCAACTGTTGGCTGTCTTGAGGAGAAATTGAAGTGGATATGGGATGAGCTAATGCTTGACCAGAAAGAGGAAAAAAGAAAACGTGCTGTGGGCCTACTTATGATGACAGCTCTAAAAATATACAAGCAGCGTATTCTATTCTGAGTGCTGGATGGCAGCAGTGAACATTAAGAAAACATGGCTGAATATTCAGAGCAGGGACTCTTAGTGGACGAGATGATTTCTCTCCCTAATCATGAGGAGCGGCGGCACACCTGAGCTCAGAGCTGACATCCCACAGCTGGCACACTCACACATGTGCATCTCCATATACTTGCATGTATGCCAGCGCAGACGCACACGCAGGTGCACAGAGAAACATCAACATGAAAAAAAACCCTTGGCCTGAGAGCACATGTGCGGCCTCAGAGCTCAACAACTGTCAAAATGAAGACAATAAAGTAGGTCCTCTTCTAAAAGCACGTCCAAGTGAAGCAGATTTGCCATTAAGACCATTTTAGAAGTCCACAAAGATCCTGCATGTGACCATTTGTCTGCCTCTGTGAGCACCGCAGCATGAAGAGAAAGTGGCAGAAACACCTTGGCCTAAAAGGGTTCCTAAAATAAAGTGTCTGTGGATGACCTGATCCCCATGAACCCTTTAACACACACTCGCTTATGACCACACACTTCCTTAAAGACATTCCTAATGGTTGATCGTTTCAGATAGTGGAAGCTCATTTAATAACTTTTTGCAACTGTTTTGTCTGACTAAATATTAATAAAACAAAACAACCTGACTTGTGTGACACCTGAAACGGCAGGTACCAAACAGAGCTATGTTGATCTAATTAAATAATGCTATATACCTCATGCTCTGCTAATAACATGAATGACAGTAACATGAACAGAAGTTATTTTTTCAAAGAACAGATTGAATGAAGAATAGAAGGACAAAGGGATTTTGTCTGATAATGGGGAAAAGAAAAAGCGTGAAGCATGTTGAGAGATGAAACAGGGATATTGGTGAATAAAGTATTCCTGCACTGAAGTTTGTAAGAGCCACTTATCTTAATGAAATGTAATTATATTTTATAATCATCTGGGGTCGTGTATATGACCATAGGATCTCAATAACATATGTTTATTTGGGATCATGTATTTCATATTAATGGAAATGTGACAGACTTGGATGCTATGGGTCAAAATTTTAGTGATCATTCAACAGTATGTGAAGCTGCAGCACAGGCTACACAATGAGACATGTTTACGTCCTATTGCAAACATAAACAGTGATATTACTGTGAACTATAAGTTTCATGCACTTTTGATCCTTTAACAGTTCTCTGAACAATGTTTAATGGCCAAATTTTGTAAGGTTTTATTGAGGCATCCCTTCAGTTATGTCTATATGACAGTAATGGAGAATCCTTGCCTTTACATCATCCAAATAAATGTTTACTATGTGTGGAGAGCATAATGCAACATCAGTATGATTTGACAGATAATGCTGCTGCTTGAGAAGTCAAGTTACAAGTCATAAGTTAATGATAATTTGTCGAGGAGATTGTATTTTGCTAGACCTGTCACGATAACAAATTTTTCTGGACGATAATTGTCCAAAAAATTATTGATGATAAACGATATTATTGTCAATATCATTTTGATTTTTTTTTTCATTTTTTCATTAATGTAATTATAATATATGTCAGAATAAAGTCAGTACACCATATCAAAAGCAAGAAACTTTAATTTCTTGAGAGTATCTAACTGTAATTGGAAGGTCAAGATCTTTTAAATAAAAGAAATTAAACAAACAATAAAATAAATTGAACAAACAAAAAGAGAGAAAAAAACTATTAAAATGAAATAGACTATCCGGAAAATTGCATGTAAATAAAACTATTTATACTAAAAAATAAAAACAATAAATGAAATGTAGTTTACAGTTCCTGAATTGTTTGTGACATGTACTTTCTCAAAGTCAATCCATACTGTCTGTCAAATGTTTGTAACATTTCTGGCTTTTCAACCGTATTGAAGGGCTGCATTTCTTTTGCAATGTAGCGAATGGCACTGTCTATTAGTGGGCACCATTTTGGGCTGTTTTATTTATATTTCCTCTGCCGACCAAATGCCCTTAGTAAGCGCTGACTGTCGGGACGAAGGCTCCGCTGCACCTCCCCTTCTTCGTCGTCACTACTTTCAAACAAATTCGACATATCGGCTCGTCGGTGTTCATGGGCTCACACCTTGTTCATTCTGTTTAAAACCAAAATATTCCCACACTGGGGCTGTGGGAGCAGGCTTAAGAACTGTATCTCTCGTGCCATCGTTCATATCATTGCTTGTTTCCTTGTTACCCCTCAGGATGCTCACTGCAGCTCTCTGTGTGTGTACACAAGGGCCCCCCCCCCCCCCCCCCCAAAAGATCGCATGCCCGACAGATGCTCACTCCGCTATAAATCTGCTAAATCCGCTATAGAACCGATGCACCCCGGTGTTAAGAATGATGGACAGAGTGAGCCATCTTCTCATTCAGCCTCTTTGGTAGAAAGAGAGGAGGAAAACAAACACGCATGCATGTGTCAGTTTATCAAGGCTGGCAAACTTACCGAGAACGTTTTTATTTATCATTTGTAGGGATGTAACGATATGGAAATTTTGTATCACGGTTATTGTAACCAAAATTATCACGGTTATCATTATTATTGCGGTATTGTTGCAGTGTGCTCAAAATGTTCTAAAAGTACTTTTACACAGAATTGAAATCATTTAACCCCTTTATTGTTATATTCATAACAGTTCTTTTGTCTTTTTTGTCAATAAATGTGTCAGACTCAGAGGCCAAACAATGCAAACTGCGCATGTGCACCTCGCGTGAGGCTCCTTAATCGAGGACAGATACATAGTTCCGGCAAAGAGTAGCATCACCGTGCGTTACTGAGGCAGTGTGGTGATCAAGCACGATATAACGGTAATTTTAATTGGACACGGTAACAATTATCGTGGGAAATTTTATCGCGGTTTACCATTTTACCGGTAACCGTTACATCCCTAATCGTTTGGTTAATTGATTTATTAATTATCATGACAGGCCTATACTTTGCCTTAAATCAGGCGATTACTGCTCTGCGCTAAGTAAATCCTTAATACCAAATAAACCTTTGGCAGTATCACCCATAAAAAGGTTGCCATAGAAGCCATGCTGTAGCGCATTTTCTCAATTTAAAATGACTGGTTTTACCTCTGCAGGGTGGAAACTTTAGTTTCTGGAGTTGTGAGATCATTTAAACTTTTTTCTTGCTGTTTTTTACTTACCGATAAGAGCAGAAGTTGTTTGAAATTCTTGAGGATGTGTAGTCATCGTCCATAATTCATGTGTATCATGAAACTTAAACTGGCAACAAGGGACCATGCTTCAAACCTCCTGTTTGCAACAATCATAATTAGTGATACCCCGCCACCCTGAAAAGGATCAGAGTTATGCATTTCAAATTGCGTTTAGAGTGATGGGGTTTTATTTTTCTTATAATGGCTCTCAACTTAGTATATCAACAACCCGCAAACTTTTTGAACCTTTACATGGCACCCAAATGAGGAGTGAGTTCTTGTTAATATTGATATAATGAATACTCTCAGCCTAACATCCCTGTCAGATTTTGAATATAACCATTAAAGGCCTGGACACACTTATATTGCCAGAAATGTGTCCACAGCAAAACCATTGTTGTCCTGTGGTGCAGCACACCTGCACACCTTTTCTGCTGCTGCACAAAGAGTTTTTCAAGCGCTCTTTTTGGATACTCATACATGTGGCAAATTTTTTCAAGTTCACTGCGTAAGACGCTCTCACAGCGTTCATTAATTCCCTTTTACCAAAGCAGCCACTGAACCTAAGAAGGAGGTGGACTTTACCACTGTGTTAATGTGCAGGAAAAAACAAAAATAAGGCAGCTGCGTATAAGTTTAAAGGAATTAACACACATGCACAGATGCACACACACAATATTCTTTTACCCTCCATTATAATTTCCTACAGTATTGTTCCTTTGTTAAATTTCTTCCCAAACCTCTGATTTTATTATATTCTCCTGCTCCTCATCTAGTTGAAAAGCAAAGACAAGAGTATTACATTTATTCAGATGGAATGTTTTCTAATTTTATTCAGTTACTCTTAAAGACCACTGTTGGCCATATCTTTTGTATTGTATCACAGGAGACGACAACAACAGATGAGTCAAGGAAACCGCACAACTCCAAAACAGAAAGTCAAACTGGTTTGATTTCTGACCCTCCCCCCATGATTTCTCGCTTCATGCTAAAGATTTTGACTGGTAAGAGTACTGGGAGCTGTACCAATGTTGTTGCAGTGAGAACTGTGAGACAGAAACATTTTATAAAGCTCGAAAAACATCTCTATCTTTATGTATTATAGAGGAGTTACCACAAGACTGTAAAAAGTGAAACGCTTTAGAGAAAGAGAGGACTGTTGGCACCTTGATGAGTGACTGCTTGCACTTATAGTCAAGCTAGCACTTCATTAATCACTGTGTTTGGAAAGACAAACAAAATATCAAACTGTCAATGCAGTTTATTTGTTTGCTGTCTTCAGTGTCACCCCTTCTTCCAGTGTCATCACATAAAGATTATTTCAATTCCATATTCTGTCATCCTTGTCATCACATGGCTCTGTGTTTGCCTAATCTAACAAAGAGACCGTCATAAACAACAAACAAGAAAACACACAAAGAAACATGACTGGCTGTGTCATTATACATGCGCAGCCTTGCTACAAAGGTTCTCTAAGATACTTCTGCCACGGAGGATTCTGCTTTTGCCAATGTTTGTTTGTTTGTTTATCAGTTGTATACAGGCAGGAGGCTTAGCTGAAATTTCCAATGTTTTTCATGGCACAAGAAAGAGGTGATCAGATTTGGGTGGTGACCTGAACCTGGGGGATTTTTTTAGGGGATTTGTAAACTGGACAAGAAAAGACAGTTTCCACATTTGGCTAATTACTCAATAATTTCTCAATGATTTTCTATGGAATTTTCAAGGAATGTTTGTCATGACAAGGATGAATGGATAAGTTTTTGGTGGTGATCTGAATACATAAATTAATCCAGGCTTTTTTCCCATTTATTTTTTTTATCGTCCTAGATATCGTCTCTGACCACTACTAGTTTTTTTTCTCTTTTTCTCAGATCCATGCAGTTGTAACTGGATTAGCTGAACCCATTGCACAAAACTTCTTTGTCTGGTCTGGCTATCACAGCTGCCATCCACAAGCCAAGGCTGTGGCTCTGGTTTATTGCTCGTGCTCTGCTACCCAGATAGCAAGCATTTTCAACAAATAGCATTATGTTACAAGAAAAAGTCTGTTTTAAAACAGACAGCAAGTTAAGTGAAGGTAACCGAATAGTAAATAAATATTCAAATGTAAAATATTGAGTGTAGCAGCACATCAGGGCGCCTGGAGCAGTGGACCGTTCTGTCCAACAGAGGGCGCTCTGAGTGCAGCTTGACCGTCAGTCACATCCACTGCTTTCTTAATCTCAGTAAACAAAGAAGTTCCACTCCGAGCGGACATTAACAGCACCTCAGTAAACAAAGAAGTTCCACTCTGAGCGGACATTCACAGCACTGAATCATCTGAGGAGAGCTGTGTGGAAGTAGTTTTGATGGCAAACTTAAAGTCAAAGACCAGACTGTGTTTTCTGTGAAATACAGTTTAGTCAGTCGTCCTCCACATATTTGTGGGCTCAGCTGTCGGCTTTTCATCCAAGCTTTACATCAAGAGTTTAACCCCCTTTTCGGCAGGGTCTTTACCGAATAGGGCGGATAATAGAGTGTCTGTCCCTTACTACGAGGGGTCGAATATCTTCGTTCAACTTTGATTTTTAGGAAAAGTGACAGCCTTAGTTCACAAACTATTAGTTTAAGGGGTATTTACTAATCTTATGTGGATTGCCACCTGCGAAAGGTCAATCAGGATGGTGGTCATGGCTTTACTTAGATCAGTCAAATATGGCAGTCCAGCTATGATCCTGGGTTAAGTCGAGGTAAATCATTCTCTGTATTGACTATTTGCTGTCTATTTCTTACCCTTTGACGAGTCAACTTGTGTTTTTTAGGGCTTTGAAAGCCAGTTTGTTGTGGGGGAATATCCCTTATGTTAGGTCTAGTAAAATTTCTTGGCAAGCTACAGTTGATGAGAATGTTGAATGAGAAGACCTTGGTAAAAGCGACTGTATTTCTGAAAGCTGAAACATTCATAAATAACTGTCTAACTGTGAGGGCCGAGGTTCATCATAAACTTATTTTAAATCAGTTGAATTCCAGACACACTAAAATGATCTCCACGTTTTCCACCAGCTTTGATAAAAATCTAAATCACATTAGTCCCCAAAATGTTAGTGCTTCAGATGGGACAATGATTAAAAACTGATTTTTGCACACTTTTCTTAGACTTTCTCCCACACACACCTCCGGCCTGTTGTGATGACTGAAGAGGCTTTTGGTCACACATAATGTACCCACGGTCCAGTTTGCTCACTCAGACTCTGAAGCACAGCGCTCTGCTCTGTGTTTACTCTGCACGCCTCTGCACAGACACATTAGCTCCAATGTATCACTGACTCCGCGCAGTTCAATCACAGGCTCTCACACGGCTGCTCTCAGAGGCTGCGCTAACTCCAGCGAAGCTCTTCAAAACACCAAAGCTGGAGGTTAATTGATGAGTGGGTCACAGCCACTGAGACAGGAGTCAATTAGAGAGCTTGGGATAAAAGCTCCGCGTGCTGGAATTATAAGTAATGTTACTGAATCAGCAGAGGTCTGAGCTGTATTTGCAGTCCTTCAGGTACAATTACAGGTTAGAATTTGCTCCTCTAAGCAACTATATTAAATGTTTGTTCTACCGACGTTGGTGCAGATTGTATAATATGTAGAAATGTGATTGAACTGTGGGGTTTTGATAATGACACCTCATGAGATCATAACTGAAGGAAGCTAAAGAAAACTGATTGACTTAGGCCTTGCTTGGACGACAATGTTTCACCGACTATTTTTCTAAGCAGTATCCAAATGACAGCTGGACTGGTTTCTTGAAGACTTTTTGCCTTTTCTCCAAAAGGCTTCTTTAGTTCTAAGAAGAGATGAAGCATCTTTCAAAGCAGTTCAGCTGAAACTTTGATCAAACTCATGGATAACCATGACCTGAGTGAATGGGAATCAGCACAGGCATTGAAATATTTATTTTAGTTTTCAACTAAACGTCTGTGTTAAGACAACAACACAGAGCTTTTGACAACAAACACCATGCAAACAAAGCCACCTAAGCAAAAACAATACAGTATAAATGCCAGGCCAGTAGTTGTCAGTGCGAATCTGTGCTAATGCTAATATTACTAAGGCTGTTTTCAAGGTGGATGCTATGACCGTTGGTGTTTTGCATTGTGGGTAACAGTACACGAGGTAGGTAGCTATTTTTTCCTAAGTAGTATGACATCTGAGTTTTTAGCATACTGCAAATTTGACCAATGTTTACAAACTACATATTGCATGCTACATTTTGTCAGAGTGTGTGTGGCTTGTGTATTTTGAAGTTCTGAAAATGGCCACAGAGTTTTGTGTGGACAGATGATTAAGTGAGATTGCTGATCTAAGTGATGATGCAGTAAACCCAAAGTGTGCTGAGGATGCACAAATTCAAAACAGAACTCCACAGTCTGTCATTATTGTTAATTCTG
The DNA here is from genome assembly GCA_036419115.1 of Scarus forsteni. NCBI lineage: Eukaryota > Metazoa > Chordata > Actinopteri > Labriformes > Labridae > Scarus > Scarus forsteni. The sequence goes on from JAZDUH010000111.1 coordinate 3,202,542, forward strand.
CTGAGCATGAAGTGTAATGTCCATGTATGGTGCCTCCATGTGCGTGACTATTGACTAAAATTATAGTGGGCATGTGCAGTAATCTTCATTTTCATGGTCAGTTGTATACACAGAGAATGAAACCGTGCTGTTTGTCAAAGTTTGTCCATGGTACTTTCGCTATCAGCCAGTTACTAGAAAATGTTGAGTTGTGATTAGTTGACTGATTTATCAGAGATCTTATATGCAGATGCATTTTACCAAACAAGACATTCAATGTAAATAAAAACGCTATTGATCATGTCTCACAGTCTTGGGTGTTTGGCGTGTTAACACCATAACTCTAAACTAGTAAAAACTATAGTTGTTCCAATTTCGATATCAGTATCGGAAATTTCTGCCGAAAATGCTGGTGTTGGTATCAGCGAGGACTGGAGTCCAGGCACCATCTGATACCACGTAATTTATTAAATTAGTAATCCAGCTATTTAGCACCGTTTACTCTGGCACAGTTCTTCTTGGCCGCTCTTAAAACAGTAGCGCTGTGCTTCAACCTGCAGAGACCTTGAGGAATTGATCACGTGACACCGATACAACAGACACACAAATGTCAGAGCCGGTTGATGCGAGGCTTGGAGCTAAGCTAACTGGCATGATTATAGTGCATCATTGCTATATTTCTTCATGTTTTACAGAGGGTTTAACCTGAGCCAGGCCTTACCACAATGATAATCATTTCACAGTGATGCAGGTGTATTATGATGTTGGTTTTATAACATACTGATGTCGGATTGGTACTCAGTATCGGCTGATACCCGCAGCGCTAGTATAGGTATCAAGAGGGAAAAAATGGTATTGGAACATCCCTAACCTGAACATAAATCTGATGATACAATATGTATGGTGGTGCATGAGTGACAATATAATATATCACAATAATATAAACAGAGCAATAAATAACATTTTTTCCACTAAAAAGTCTTTTAAAATGTTGAAAGCATTAAGGGAGAATAATATTTTATGCTTAAAAAGTAGTCTCTAATCAGTGTTACAACACAAAGAACACCCCCTGCAAGGTTTGTTAACTCAACTGTGTGTCCCGGTGTCCCAGTAAATATTACTGAGAGAGAGAACCCAGTAGCTGAATGTCTGCTGCTAACTTTCTGTTTAAGGCTACGCTGACAAACAAATTTCCAGAATTTTCAAAAGTTATTGATACCGTAATTTCTCATGTAACATGCATTTTTTCCCTCTTACATTAGGTCTAATTTTTGGGTGCGTATTGTTCATGAACACAAGTAGATATGTAAAATATTTCGTCTCATTACCATCGCAGTTACAACACATCTGATACGAAAGCCGAAATACTCTCTTTCTCTGTGAAACATTTCCACCAATTGTTGTATTTTTTATAAAACTGACTGTTAAACTGATCTAATCCAATATTTTGGCTCTTAATTAGTTTGTGTAATGATCGTGTAATTGTCTGTATTACAGTATCGCTCAAGTGTAAACACACAGGGCGCTGCCATCTTATAGGCGAGGAGGACCAAAATAGCTGCGATCTGATTGGTCAGAACACTTCCACTGAGCATGCTGGGATTTGTGAAATATGATATGGCATGAAGTCATTGCTTCAAGTATCGTAAGATTGTCAGCAGGTGTCGTCTGGGGGAGAATAACTGCACAAAAGTACAACACCATCAAAAATGTCATCAAAAACAGTAAGTTACCCAGCAGCATTCAAAAGAGAGGTGACTGAAGAGGAGCTGGTGGGAAATTTGGCATGAGTAAAGCCAACATTCATGGTTGGAGGAAAAAGAAAGCAGAGATAATGAAGGACAGACCAGCATCAAAAGCTTCTGGGCTTGTTATAATTGGGTGCGTGTTATATTTGAGAAATTCTGGGAATAAAACACCATAACATTGCACTAAAAGTTTCAGTGCAGGATTGTGCCCCATATTTTCTTGCATACCTGTCCTACATCATATCCTAATGAAAGCGACATGAGTATCATATCATAGACAACTCGGGTTGATAACATATGTCATCATACATGCGTCCTTACTGCCTGCCAGCAGCAACACTGTTCTGGTGTGGTGCACTAATTTTACTTCAACGCCCCGCCTCTGTTTGCCTCTATACGGCTTGTGCTGACGTGGACAAGAAACTAGAAAAGAGGGAGATTAACAAGGTGTTTTTTGGGTTTGTGCAGATTTTTTACTCAGAGTTTCTTCATTTGTTTTACACGGTGGAGATAGCAGAGCATTCATCCATATCTTTGAGAGAAAAATTTTACCTCACTTTTAACCCAGAGAGACAAATTTGATTTTGCTCACAGAGCTGTACATTTATGAGCTTTTGAGTCAACCTCTCATCAGTACAAAACACCACACACACATTTCTCCACTTGTGCAATACAAATATGTAATACACTGATTAAAAACATAGACGTAGAATTGAATATTTCATGGATGTAGTGTGAACAAGTCTGCGATGCTTTTCAGTGTGGTGTGACATCTTACCCTCACATCAAGTCAGGACACAGTGTTTGTTTTCTGACATCTTTCTGTGGCTGTTTAGTTGTAAATAAACCTCACATGCCCTCAAGTATGACATCCAGGGATCAGGAAGGATACTTGTATTTGTCATGTTTAGAGAAAAAATGGATTATTATTCATGCCTAGCATGGAAAAGTATCTTGAATGTGTTCAGACAGGGGAAGAGTTTGTATCCAGGTTACTTTTTAAATTTTTCAACAGGTTCGGATTCAGTCTGACCCGGATTCTCAGGGTCAGGATCCAATTCGGAATCTATTTTAGATATAAACTAACTCAGAACTTCAAAACTAAGAGGACTGATAATGTGATTTGTCAAACAAAAGCAGAATAGAAAGTGCTCAGGTTGTGTTGCTCATGATCAGTGTAATGTCTGATAGTTGTTTACAACAACTTTGATTCACTGCAGCATGAAGTGTGTTTAAAAAATAGCTGTTTTAAAGTAGACTAGTGGATGTTTTGTATTGATTCTGAATCTTGTTAAAAATTTTTAATGCAAAACGGCTGTCTGGACACCTTCAGGAAACCCTAGTCCACAGGTCATGGGGGAAAAATGTCATGTTTGAATATCTGTGGTTATTAGCGTGTCTGCTCAAATACCAATAGAGTTTACATTTTTGGAAATGTGACACCCCTAATGTGAACTGCTAGTCATAACACAGCAACATTTAAAATACCTTTACCTCTAATAATTCTCTTGGTCTTATAATCCAACAATAATTATTAACAGGTTTACTTGTTCACTTCTTTTGCCTGAAGCATGTGAAACTTGAACATTGTTTTTTAATGCTGTACATTTTTCTTTCTGCTGTGTTTGAAGTGTCAGAGGGTTGTCAACCAAATAGGTGAGCACAAAATTAAAAAAAGTTTCAAGACTTTTGTTTTTCATTTCTTTCTATTGTACCATACGATTAATAAGACAGAAGTGATTAAAACACGGTATTTCATTCGATTTAGACTTAATCAAATTTGTTTTCTAACACATTTTTTCCTCAAAAATCGAATAAATCATCAGGTCTCCCTCCAGCCCCTGCAAATAATGAATGTAGCCCTTCTTTTTTTATGTTAGCAACATGCGACTGACCGATCATAAAATTTTGCTTGTATGAATTAGGGCTGAACGATTTGAGAAAAAAATGTAATTGCGATATTTTTCCCCAATATTGCAATTGTGATTTACTCTGCGATTGTTTTAATGTTCCTCATCTTATGTATTCTTAAACAAACATAAGCAGTAGATCTTTTTATAGTATAACCAATATGACATTAAATCAATCTAAGGATAAAAGATCTGAGAAAAAGTGGAGAAGTGAGAACAGAAGCAACATAGGTATGAAATTGTAAAAACTGGGTAAAAAAAAAAGAAGTGAGAAAGCGGAAAAAAGTTAATAGGTGCAAAATAGGTATGAAATTGCAAAAAAAAAAAAAGGCAAAAAAATTCAAAAGTGACTAAGGAAAATTGATTATAGCAGCAAACTTGGGATTAAATTTCAAAAACCATGTAAAAATTCCAAACATGGTCTGACAGTGGCCAAAAATAAAAAGATGAATGGGAGCAAGATAGGCATAAAGTTGTAAAAACTGGGTTAAAAAAGGTTAAATTAGGAATGAAATTGCTAGAGACTACATCACAATGCCAAAATGTTCAACATGTTTTGGGTTAAAAATATTGCACTGTCTGCGATTTGAAAATTGCAACAAGCCATACTGCAATTTAATCTAATTTGCATTTAATTGTTCAGCCCTAGTATGAATGCCCATAGACCACCTGATTGACCTATCAGCAGTTGGGTGTCAGCCCTACTCGAACTCTCATCTAATTGGATGCACTCCTGTCTGTGATGTGTTTCTTCTAATGCAGTGCTTGTAAGGAGAAACTAACATCATTAAACCTTTTTGTGGACCATTGAGTAACATACAGCAGAGCCATTGATCCCCAGAACAAAAGCTACATGACAGATGTGATGATGTTTGCAGAATTTCTGCTCCTCAAGGAGAGAAGCGGAACACACCTGACTAGAGGGAGAAATATCAACCCACAGCAGGAGGATATTTTCAAAAGTTTCAGACTAAAAATCTGAATGATTGTTGTATTTATTAGATGATTATGTTGATTGGCCGGCGCTAAAACAACAACTACAGCCTGTCTGGGCATCACATCGAGGAGTATTGACTGCAGTGAGTCACCTCACAGCGTAAACAGCAGATCTTAGCACCGGCTGCGGGTTTTTTGAAAGTACTCCAAAGTCTAAAGAGACCATCATCAAGGCTGCGTGCACATCACACACATAGTACAGACGGTGTTTACTGAGCGGGAGGCAGAGGGGCCGAGGGGGCGTGGCCAACAGATGGAGAGGCCAGACACACCTCCATGGAAGATTCCCTAATCACTGATGGAGCAGTGAGCAGAAGTGTGAAGCTGAAAATGTTGTTTGTTGGTCACTTTTTATAGAAACGTTTGATGTATTCCTTCACATGACTTAACCTTAAATAACCTTTAAGGTGCGACAGTCTGTGAGGTAAAAAACCTGGACACACACCTAAACAAAGAGCCTTAATACTTCAGACATTTGTAAACTGGAGTTCAAAGGATATAAGTTAGGGTTTTGTGTTGCATATAAATTACTGCACACAAAGGTGTTACTAAGTAAGCTAAGGCAATTACATTGATGATGACAATAGCCTGGCTATTGGTATCATCAATCAAAGTCCATATAAAGATGTCAGCACATGACCTGTAAGTGCTGTGATCCAAGTATCACAACTTTGTGATGCTGCTGCCCTCCTGCAAAAGGACATGGCAAGTTCTGCATCACCTGAACAGTCAGACTCTGATAAACATGCTGGTTCTAAAAAAGGCTCTGTCATTTTAAATCCCCTGTCCCAGTATGGCCCAGTCTATTTTGATTGGTTAACCAGCCCACTCCGTAGTTATTCAGCAATCAGTCAGTAGGGACTGCAGATATACAGTGGCAACATGTCACTGTGTACAATGGGAGTGGGAGGATGTCGGTGATAGGATGTCACAGTGGTAGGATGTCGCAGTGGTAGGATGTCACAGTGGTAGGATGTCGCAGTTGTAAGATGTCACAGTGGTAGTATGATGTAGTGATAGGATGTCACAGTGGTAGGATGTTTCAGTGGTAGGATGTCGCAGCTGTAGGATGTCACAGTGGTAGTATGACGCAGTGATAGGATGTCACAGTGGTGGGGTGTCAGCTTTAGGATGTCACAGTGGTAGTATGACACAGTGATAGGATGTCACAGTGGTAGTATGACGCAGTGATAGGATGTCACAGTGGTGGGGTGTCACAGTGATAGGATGTCACAGTTATAGGATTTCGCAGTGGTAGGATGTCGCAGTTGTAGGATGTCACAGTGGTAGGATGTCGCAGTTGTAGGATGTCAGAGTGGTAGGATGTCACAGTGGTAGGATGGCGCAGTGGTAGAATGTCACAGTGGTAGGATGTCTTATTGGTAAGATGTCACAGTGATAGAATGTCACAGTGGTAGGATGTCACAGTGGTAGGATGTCACAGTGGTAGGATTGCGCAGTGGTAGAATGTCACAGTGGTAGGATGTCTTAGTGGTAAGATGTCACAGTGATAGGATGTCACAGTGGTAGGATGTCACAGTGGTGGGATGACGCAGTGGTAGAATGTCACAGTGGTAGGATGTCTTAGTGGTAAGATGTCACAGTGATAGGATGTCTTAGTGGTAGGATGTCACAGTGATAGGATGTCGCAGTGGTAGGATGACGTAGTGATAACATGTCACAGTGGTGGGGTGTCACAGTGGTGGGGTGTCACAGTGGTGGGATGTCACAGTGGTAGTATGACGCAGTGATAACATGTCACAGTGGTAGGTTTATGTAGGGAGGCTGGTGGGAGCAGCAGTGTCTCACAGCACCTGGTGCTGAAGAAGGGGGTATTTCTGATGCCATAAACTTTGATGTCGTGTTTAAGAGTTCCTTTTTTATGTAAATGCATTTAAGAGTGTATAAAACTCAAATAAGAATGATGTGTATTTTTGTAGCTGTAGTTCAAACACCAAAGTTTTCCCATAGAACACACTTAAAGTATGAGAGGCTTTTAGTTGACCATATAAATTGAAGCTTTTAGGGATCTGTGAACAATCTGCTGGTGTGTATGGTTGATCAGCTGACTTTAAACACTGGCAGAGATGTTCTTATCTTCCGACATGTTAAGTTAGACTCTGTTTAGGGCTGATGAAGCCCCCTACATTTCACCTATAGCTCACCCCAGACAATAAAAGCCTCCCCTGATTTTATAAATCCTGATTTTGTAAATATCACAGTATTATTTGTTTCTCTGCCATAATCATTACTATGGGCTGAAAGTTGGACATATTGCTCTGCACATGCCAAGTAATTCACTGGAGAAAGCCTTTTCAGTTTTTAGTTCAGACATACTGGACCAGGATGTGAACAGGAGGTCAATCAGGCAGATAGAGGAGCAGAATTTTTAGGAGGCAGTTGAATGATCAAAACTACATCACAGTAATGATGATGTGTAAATGAACTGTGCGGAGATATATTGTATATTTCATTGAAGAAAACTTGTTTTGCTTAGTACTGTTGATATTAATGTTCACATTATATTGTAAAAAAGTCTAAATCTGATCAAACATTTCTTGCTGTTTAATAAAATGTTTAGTTTAGAAATTGGCTTTACGAAGACAGTCTACATGTAAATGCACCCCTGAAGCTCTGGTCCTGAAATCACCTCCGTCAGCTGATACCTGTTCTGGTCTGCGGACACCCAGATGTAATGTTCATCCCTCAGCAGATGATTAAAATCACAGCTGAAATGCTCAGAGTTGTTCCAGGCTGCTGCCTAAGTGAACTCCCTCTCAGTGCACAGGTAGGCTAACTCCTGACTGCTGCAGTCCTCACTCCTTCAGCATGTGCATCTTACAGCAGCTCACCGAACCTTTAGCCCAGCTATGATCTGATCCGTGCTAAAATGAATGATTGATCAGAAGTTTGGTGCCCCTTTACCTCTGATCCCAGAGATCACAGGTTGGGCTGCATAGACAATGATTCTCATATGATGATAATGATGATGATGATGATGAAGATGCTGTGGCTCAAGTCCAACATGGAGCTAAGATGTTTGAGTCCAGCTGCAGAGGGGAACATGTGCAGACTCTCAGGCTCACGGATCAGGGGGCTGAGCTCGTGCACAGCTCCAGTATAGTGATGCAGACTGCGGTGCATTCATTAATAGAGGAAGCTACACACATCAGGCTGCCTGCAGAGGCTACATACACGGTGGAAAATGGACGCCTGGCATCAAGCGGCCGGTATAGAGAGGAACTCAGTGGACTGGGACACACTGCACACATCAAGAGCCTCTAATAAGTCCTGATAGTTGAACCATTTCATCACATACATCACAAATTTCTGCCTTAACACCTGCAGTAAGGGTGCGAGGGAAGCTTCAAACGGGTTATTAGAGGGCTTTCATTTGCATAATAGTCGTTGCAGACGCTAATTATAGGCCAGCTGAAAATAGGTGGGAAAACAATCATTCAGTATTTAATCGTAGTGGAGGCAGAGCACTGTGAATGATTATTTTAGTTGAGTCTGCTCTGTCAGTACACCGGGCTAAGTTACAGGCAACGTGAAACAAATCAATGTGGCGTGTAAATTGCACAGGGCGCACCGTGATCCGAAAAGCTGCAAAGTCCAAACAACAGTGACACAGGCTAATTATGATCCTTATTGGACTCTAAATGAAAGAAAGGAAAGCTGGTGGAGGTCTTACCTGCAGCCTTTTTAATCTCACTGATTCGCAGCGCGTCGCACTCCCATAGAGGAGGAGATGGAGGGGAAAAAAAAGAAGATAGGGGGGTGGACGGTGGATGGGCTGAATAACGGGTCGATCGAGGGAGAAATAAATAAATAAATGGAAAAAAGGGATGATGGGAGTTGATGGCAATAAGAAGCACGCGAGGGACCGGGTTCTTAGTGGTGAAAAAGCGGCCACTTAAAGAAAAAAAAGGTGCTTTTAAAAAGAAAGCAGGCTAATAGAAAACACGTCACTGAACAGGGTTTGTCTACAGAGGATGTGGTCGCTGCTTGTGTGTACTCGGGGAGAATGCGTCCCCCCTCCTCCCCTCCACCCCCTCCCCTCCAGTTGGACGAGCGCTCGCGCCTGTCTGCTCCTCTATCTTTATTTCTCCCACACGGAGCGCGCGACGCAAGCAACTTGTCGCATCCCACAAAAAAATAAAAAAAAGACACCCCCCTCGCCTCGCTGATGTGAGCGATGACGGAGATAATGTCAGAATGGACATGAAATTTTACGTCGCTCTACGAGGTCACGAGGAAGGTTTAACCCCTCACCCACCCCCCTTCCCCTCGCGCTCTCTCTCTCTTATTGAGGGAATTGGTCTGGATGTGCTTATTGGAGCGTGTGCCGCGCCGCGTGCGCAGAGTAAGTAGCCTATTAGCCGTGACCAGGTTATGTATACAGTATGTCCGCGCGCGTTCTGTATGTTATTGATGTGGATGTATGTGCTTTTTTTGAAGCTCGAGAGCCATCGATAGAGCGCCATGGGACACGTTCCCTCTGTGGTGGTGATGATGATGATGCTGCTGATGGCCGCGCTGGTAGTTCTGGGAAATGCAGCACGAGCGCAACCCTGCAGAGAGAGAGAGAGAGAGAGAGAGAGAGAGAGAGATGTAAAATCATGGAGTCACATATCCACAGGTCAATTTTTATGTCCTTACAGACAGATATTTAGCAGAAGATGTGTAATAATTGCCCTAATTAGCCATCATGTCAGACTTGATTAACTTTATAGATGAATGTTTGCCATATAGGCTGATGATGTCACCACAGATCCATAAACATGGAGCTGAGCGGCTGGTGGCACTCACAGCAGACAGGATGCACAAAAGTGAGCAGACAATGACCTTCAATAGCTTTAAAAATGGCTTTACTGCCCACTTCACCTCTCTCTCTCTCTCTCCCTCTCTCCTGCTCACAGAGCGCGGGGTGAGGGAGAGCTGCAGAGAACTAATACAGAGTGACAGGTCTTTCATGCAGTAATGGTGATGGTGAAAAGAGAGATCCACTCAACCCACACTGACACACACACACTCGCGTGGAGTCAAATACACAAACAAACAAAAGAAGGGAGCAGGAGTAACAGACACAGTGAGAGCCACATTATTGAAAGAAAAGTGTTCACGAAACAACCACAAGTCTCAGTTCTACATCATTTGTTTACACAAGTGAAGCAGCCAGGCTTCATTCATCAGGAGTGATGCTCACACACACACTTTCACTCCTGTAAGTAAGACAGTGTGTACTCACGCTCCTGGTTTTTATTGTTATTGACCTGTGGATGTTTGATTTCCTCATGTAACACCTCTCACTCCCAACTTTCTGACTCACACAAGCACCAGCAGAGATACAAACATGTTATTATTGTTGTTTGTGTTTTTGGCAACTGACTTTAAAGTTCAGTTTAGCTGTGTAAATTCATTTTCTAATGAAAAACAACAAGTGTGGTCACATTGACATGAGCTGTGGGATTCTGATTAGGTATGAGTATGGATGGCTAAACAGTCAATGCTTAATATTAACTTAATAAACAGAACCAGATTTTACAAATAAGAGACCCCTACTCTGTGTACGAGGTACAGTGCCTAACAACTATATTAGACCAGCACTCAGTGTAAGGTTTATTTCAAAGCTGCCCTAAATTAACAGCAGTGGTAATTACCAAGATTATTTTTTTATGTTTCTGTTATGGTTTATACACTAGTATATAGAAGCTCTTTAACCTGGATGATATTTTTAATACTTAAATGTAATTGTTATTTTTTATCCATGAATTTTTCAATTTAATGAACAAAAAAAAACAAAAAACAGAAAAACCATTAAGGCACATTGTAATTTCTTGATTAAGATTTCAAATTATTGTTATTTACCTGCATTCCTGAACAGAAAAGAAATAGTTTTAATGATTGAATGTTATGCTTGATGAATTTCTGATTTCTCAGCGAAGCTCAGTGAGCTGGAGGCTCACATTTATTTCAGTCAACCAGTGTTAATGTGGAATGAAATTTAATATGATCCAAACAACTGGGGTTGCATAATATTATCAGAAGAATGTTTGTGTCGGCAGATAATTTATAAAATATATATATATAATTTATAATATATATATATATTATATAATATAATATATATAAAATATAATTATCAGTATTGGCTGATATGAAAACTTCTGCCAATATTTGCAGTGGTTATTTTGGCTGTAAAAATCAGGTGTGTATGTCCTATATGTTAAATGTTACAATGACAGAATGTTCTGAAGTACCATTATAATTGACGTCAACATCACAGATTGTCCATTTTTAAAAATAAAAATTCTATTTTGTTTAAAACTGAAATGTATTTTTCGTGTTTCTCATCTGTTTCCAACAAAAATATACTGCTACCATATAATAAATAGGACAAATTCAGTAAAGTGAAGGCTTTGTGCTCTTGAGAAAAAATATCAGTACTGTTATTGACAGTAATGAGTTCAGAAATATTGATTTATCAAATATCAGCAACAATCCTATATTGTTTGTCACCTACTGTTTGAGTATAATATAATATTTTGCCCTGATAAATACGATGTAATTACAGCTTTATTGAAATTGTATTTTTATGCTTTAATGCTTTGTAAAGTTTCATTCCAAAATATGACCAACCCCTGTGAACATCCTGACACTGATCAAATAGCAGTGGAGTAAAACATCACAAGTGTTTAGTTATTGTTTCAGTACAAGTGACACTTCTGTATTGTAAACCATGATGCTGCTGTTATCAGCCTCACATATTTTTGTATCATGATGACACAGATGAGAGGTCGTCTTTGATGGATCTAGCTCTTCATTTATATTTTCATTCCGTGCTCAGATGCAATATGAAATGTTTTGTGACAAAGCAAAATACTTCTAGCTAGTAAAAATTACAATTTGAAAAGTTTTCAAACACAAACAAGGAAGCTTCTCCGTCACAGTAATATGTGCAAATGTGATTATTTGCCTTTCACCCTGTGGGACAGACTTTCTTTCTGCCAAAAATCAACAAAGTACACTGAACAAACTCAATGGATCCAATTGGTGACAGAGGCTTGTTCAGAACTTTTCTACTCTACACTCCTCAAAGCGTTTTGCACTGCAGGTCAGCCTGCCCATTCATACCCACTTATGCTTCATTCACCACGTAAACTCTGATCATTTGAAGTTTCTGTGTTAGTCCACCAATATTAACCTGCACTTTCATTCCCATTTATATGCCAGTGACTCAGCAGTGGGAGCAAATATGGGTTAAGCGTCTTGACTGAGGAAACAACAACATTATATCAGGAGCTAGACTCAAACCTTTGACTTTTTGCCTGTCATACATGAACTGTGTCGGGTTGAACTAAAGTTTAGCACATTCCACTCTTCAAACCAGTTTCAGATTGTTTACTCCATCTGTGATCCTCCTGTACAATCCTGTACAGCATCACGAACATTCTAGTCTGTATTATAGTTTAGCTAACTCCAGGGAACTAGCTGGTTATACATTTTTAACAATCATATGCAAGACCCGTTCATGCAATACCTGACAGTCTAAAAATGGGGAGCAGAGGTCACAAAAATACCTTTAGCCTACACTTAGACCAGTATGTTACATATTCCTCTGGTATAGTATTAAAACATCACCTTAGACCATTCTGCTACTGTAGGTGGTTTACAATTGATCTATTTCAGCAATATAACATCTCCTGCATAAAAAGTAAAAACACACAAAATAATGTAAGAATTTGAGCTTTTAAATTGTTTAACCAGCAGTTCAAAACATTAAACAGAAAGAATCCTTGTTCAGTTTAAAACTGAAAATCAGGCGTAATTTATCTGCCATGTTTTTCCAGAAATTATCTGTACATTTACAAACCCAAACACAATGTTCAAACTTCCAACTTTAATATTGCAGTTTATTCACAGTTCAGATTTATTACGGTCCATTTTGTGTCTAAGTTGGGGGTCATATGTCAATATTGCAATAGCTTGAACTGATTTTCTTGCATCCTATTACAAACTGAAATATTGTTCCAGTTGTTTCCAGATCTGTAACCAAGTTTCCTCTTCAGTATTTATATTTAGATCATTATTATTCCAATTTGTGGACATGAATGTGGTTTTACCTATATAAATATATAGATAATGCCTTATATCCAACCTTGAGAATGTCTTTTCCGTAAAACAAAAAATATATTTTCTAATGGAGATCATTTTAAAAATGGGCCCCAGTCTTTTCAGGTTTTTAAAAAGCTATGCAGCCTAAATATCTTAAAAAAAAAAATCAGTTTGACATTTTTGTATTTTTGACATAGCTGATTAAATTAGAGCAACATTTCCTTTTCCAAACGTATTTCCTACAGCAGCTATTCCTCCCAACGTCTTATGTGTCCAAATAATCGTTTAGGTAATGGTGTCAGTGTTTGTTTGTTTTTTTTACATCATCAATTCAGGTCCGTGCCGTCCCCTTTACAAATCTTCAATATAAGCTATATTTGATCCAGGTTGGGCTGCCTATGATGTAATACCAGCAAAAAGCTGATGCGAGCATAATGACTGTGAAGAACAGCCAATCACCTACCTTTACATGAACACAAACACAGTTTTACCTCTTTCTACCAAGACCTTTCAGTTTCTTCTTCATGCTTTTCGTTTTCATCTTACAATTGGAGTAAGATAAAATGTTCAAAGGAATCTTACTCTTGTTTTCTTGTTCCTTGCATGAAATGTGGCACAATAGTACATTATGTTTTTACCCTGACTGTTGATCTTCCTCTCAGATTTTTAGGATCTTGAGTCTGTTAAATCTTCTAAGGTCTGGTTTGATCATCTACGACACATATAGAGCAGAAAATATTAAATAATGTAATAACCTTTACAAATATTACAAATATATGTGCTGTCTGTCTTAAACATTTGTTGCTGTCAGGCTGTCAGGTTTGCATTTTTATTTCTGAAAAGTAGCAATTTTGTATATAAGATGTGCTCGACAGTAATGATGTTTTTGTATGTTTGTGTCAAAGGACATTATCAAGCCTTTAGTGCACAGGAGACAGAAGCAGATCCTGACTTTAAGACCTTTTTATAAATAGGGAAACTTGTGTGAACTGTAAATGGGTTTTAATAAAAAGTACAATTTTAAGTTGAACTGTCACCTTAACAATTGCATTTGATTTGATTCCAATCATATCCTGATTGTAGTCAAAATCAGAATAAGGCTAACCTGACACACCAGGTGGACCGTTCAATATATTTCACTAGTTCACATGGAGGAGTCATAGAAAGTGTTTGGTGAGGGCAGAGCCCGAAGAAGCATATCCGGTAGGTGATTGGACGATTCTTTCATCAATCAGCCCACTGAGCAACAGATGAATATCAGACATCTAGATATTTTTTGGACCTAATTTCAACTGTCTAGATTCTGTTTTTGACAGAATTTAATCATTACTCTTTAATCCATTATTTGAACTATTTATTGAAAAAACAACTGTAAGGTGCATAATTGATCTCCAGAGACTGAACTAAAATAATTATGATCGATGTTTAGTGATATACAGGATAGTATATCGATATAGCCGAGATTTAGAATTAGACTAGACCTCTAATAGACGTCTAATGAGCATCTAAGTCTATACCTGGTTTTAGATTTGGTATGAACGTCATATGAAAGTCTAAAATGTAGACGTCTGAAGTTACATGTCTATCGTATGTGATTTGAACGTCTAAGATGTCTATATATACCCGTTGTTTAGATGTCAAATATATGTCTAATCTACATTGAGACGTTTAAAACTTCCATTTCTATACCCCTGGTAGACCAATGTTAGACTAGACATGTAAGGAGCATTTAGACATATATTAGATGTATAATAGACCCGGAAATGCTCGGCGGGAGCATTTGTTACGGGGCAATCAGATAACATTGTAGGCTGGAGCTACTGCATTACAGAACCTGAGCCACTTTGTAAAACAAATTCAGGTCAAATCACGTTAGAAGTGGAGAAAAATATCCTTACTATAGAGAGGTTTGTTTTTTATTTAATAGAGAAATTCAGTCACAATCTTGTTTGGTTTTTGGTTTGTAAGCCTGTGAGCAGGATAAATCAAAAAGTTAACAGGGATTTTTATTATATTTTCTGGGAGTACTTGTCATTACTCAAGGGGGAAGTGATTATTTTGGGGATGGTCTGAATCTGAATGAAAGGGCATTTCCCACGTTTTGTAATAACTTTGCTAAAAATGTCAGAAATGCCTTGGCAAATGTTTGTGCCGTCAGAGCACTTCTAGTTTACTTTAATTTTACCTTGTTGCAGAAAAATATTGATACAGCTCAGTGGCTCAGTCCTTCGTTTCTGTCCCCACAGAACATGCTAAAAAAGCTTTACTGTTGTATCAAACAGGCCACCATAACTACAAAGTTTATCTGACATTTAAAGCTGTGCTACTGTTGATGTAAACCATATAACCTTCATGCAAACACATTCGACAACAAAAGCAGTCCTGGACACAAATGCATATACACATATACACACTGATCAATGGCCGGCCTCAGGCTGTGGTGGCTCTCTGTGACTGAGTAGGGAGATGGTTAACACCCATTGGTGCACTGCAGTGCAGTGTGCACCCACTTACAATGATCCCTCCATGACAAGTCAGAGAGAAGAACACCAGCATCACTGCTACTCAAAAATACTTGCCTTTAAATAATGTCCCTACACTATATTTATTCAATTCAACTAAAGTTTTCAACATTTAACAGCAAAAATATAGCTAGATAAATAACATTTCAAATACCCAGAGATGGCAAACAGGATGCAATAAACAGAGAGAGTGAAATGATGAAAGTTTTATTCATGTTTGTAAGAAAGTGTGACGCAGATGTCAACACTTTTAAAACAATTATCTTATCACATTTGCTATTGAAGGTCATAACTCAAGATTATACAGTATCAGTTCCATTAAAGCATTGAAAAAGCATTAGATTTCCCTTTTTTCTTTGCAAAGATAGTGGTTCATGTGCAAGAAGTCATACAGTGTGCAGGAACAGGGGTAGCTACACCCTTTTATATAATTATGTAGAGCCAAAGGAGAGAAGCTGAGGGTTAGAAAAGAGGAAAAACCAAAAGGTAGAGCTGGATTAAAAAAAGAAATACTGCAGTCTGAGAGGCACCTAAAGATTACAGGAAATTATTAATGCAAAGGAAAAAAAGAAGGAGCACTTCTGTCAGCAAAGAGTCAGCAGGAGTCTGAAGGTTACAGAGGTGGATGTAGGTTTATATGACCATCAGGTTTGAAATTCTTCTTCAACAGCTACTGCCGAGGTGCCGCTGAGCAAGGCACTTATCCCCACAACTGTAACAGCAGAGGCTGCAGTTTCATGAGGCTTCACCTCAAATATGAGTGCATTAACAAAAACAAGATGTCGTACAAAAACACACATGCTTGCTCAACAGAACCCTGCATGAAAACATGATGATATCTGCACATCACGCTATATTTACCCTGTAAGTCTTTATGAGTTTCATCTCATGCCAGAGTGTTTTCCTCTCACAGTGATAATAAAACCAACAACAATAACTCTCTGGTCTGAGATGTATCATGTCCACAATGTGCTTTTGCAACAAACTAATATAAAACTTGTGCACATTAAAATATGAGTTGTGTTTTTCATGCATGGGTTCAGTTTATGAATTGTCTAGCTCTGTGATGCTCAAGGGTAATTATGGGTCATTATTGTAGGGGGACGTGTCGTTTCTAGATCATCTGGAAATGTGTTTTCTTGTTTTTTTAAAGCACATTATAAACAAAACTTAAACTACCTGCAAATATGTGTGGTCAAAAAAACCCCCCAAAACAAACGCAAGCTGTCCTGAATCCTTCCACAGCCTTTTATACACACACAGTGCCCATCCATTCTTTAAAATAGAGTACAGTAGAGATGGAACCCAAACCCAATACTGAAGAACAACCAATGCCAACACGTGCAATGCTACCAAACTGAATAAACACACAGATTTAATGTCAGCCGAAGATGCTGAACTTTCTCTGCCTTTTCAGCCGTGTTATCTGTTTGAAAATGCTCTTCAGCATAAACATTATTAAAAAAAAATTAAGCACAGTCATTGTGACAGAAAATGTTAAGACACTGACATTGGTTTAAAAGTAGGCTATTAAAGGATATCCAATCCCGGAGGATGTCTAATCCAAACAAGATTAAAAATGACTGGAAGCAAAAATGTGCATGATGATGAGGGCTGAACTTAAATAAATCTGATCTACTTTGTTGGATGTAGGTAGATTTGCTCATAATGAGATTTTCCAGGAATCTTGCCAAACTTTTGCTGGCTCCATCTACTACTGTATAGATATATATTTATGTTTGAATATGAATATTTAATGTAAAATTGGCTGGACTAAAACAATTTTTTTGAATGCTTCAGCTCCAGGTGAGAGGCAGAACACTGCACATCTTTCTCTTTTTGATGTAAACAAAACTATAAATTAAACCATGAAAGAAGAGTGCTACTTTTTTTGTAAGTAAATCATTTTCAGATATTCTGGGGACTCTGATTGATGCACTGACAACCGCTTTAAATGGAACCTGCATATTAAGTCTTACTGGAAGAGTTAGATTAATGCCAGTGTCTTTAGATTCAAATGCATCATGAGAAAATGCAGAAAATGAATCATGTTTGCTATTAGTGCTCTGCAGTACAGTTTTGGTGTTTTAACAGTTTTCATTATTTCTTCTCTTAAAGTCCTAAAGTAGATTTTGAACTTGAGGGCTACAAAAAGTCTTAAAGGGAAACTCCGTTTTTTTTGACACCTGGACCTTATTTTTAGGTGTGTGCATGCTCATATACTCACTCAGACAAACATCGTGCAGTTCGGAGTCCTTCAGAAGTTATTTAGATCCAACCGATTTAGCCACACTTAGCCGGGGCCACGGCAAGGGAGCTTCAGCGTGGGACATAATCTCTGCAAAATCGCTCATTTCGACTATATTTTTTCATCCATCACCAGTGTTATCATAAAGTCAGCTCGTCTACCGTCTTCAGGTGGGTCAGTTGACCTGGTAAACAAACTTTTGATGACGTCATAGCCGCACGACACAAAGGTACAGCTGATTTACTTTTAGCCGGCATTGCTGAGCAACATGGCAGAATATTTATCTGATGCCGAAGAGTCAGACTACGACGACCGGTTTGAGTCTGAGTACACGGACGAGGAGCTCCATGAAAGAAGAATGTGGAGGGAGAGAGACGAACAGCTGGCTCGAGAACAACAAACAGGAGCACGTCCACGACTCAATGCTAACTGGTGTGCGCTTGTGGACAGTGTTCGCCTATAGCAACAGAAGAGGAGTGTGTTTGCTGCTCAGAGTGGGACTTGAGACCGGCTGACATATGGATCTATCCAGGAATATATCTCTGACTACTCTGGAGGATTTCTCTGCAATGACAAACCGGGCTGAGGTAGAGATGCGCTGAAGCTCCGTTGCCGTGGCCCCCACTAAGTGCGGCTAAATCGGTTGGATCTAAATAACTTCTGAAGGACTCCGAGCTGCACGATGTTTGTCTGAGTGAGTATATGAGCATGCACAAACCTAAAAATAAGGTCCAGGTGTCAAAAAAACGGAGTTGCCCTTTAAAGTCTGTATTTTCTCTGACAGAGTTCTACAATTTTAGAGGGGCACCTTAGGAAGGTCCTTCTGATCAGTTTAAACCTGTAGTAATTTTATTTCGATTCCGATTAAATACATTAGAAAGTCTTTCTGAATTTAACTCCATCACTGAATGGCCACCAGCCTTTGAAAAAAGAATGTTCCCTGCTTTGAAAAACTTCTATGTAACATACATGTTGGTAAAAAGTGACTAAAGTGTAGTAAAAAATGTTGAGTCTCAGCTTTTGAGCTGTTGGTTGTAATTGTTAGCAGACATATTTTGGATTCCGGAGTCCTCACAGCATTTTTCTTCATTATTAAGCATTTCAATAAACAACGCTTTAATGAGACAATTCAGCCCTGAATCCATGTGCGGAGAAATTGAATTTGGATTATTTTGAAAGACTTTAATAAACCACACTTGTGTTGCTTGCCATTTGTTCTGCCTACAAAAAAATGTAATCATTTTTCTCAGTTTGTGTTGTCAATTTAGATTTGCTTATAAAAAGTTTACTGGAACCCTTTCTTCTTCCACATAGTTTCTGATAAAGTGCTATTCTTTAAGAATTTTAAATTGAAGCTAAAGTGATCTTTACCCTGAGATGGCATAATGTGGGTGGCAGTGACCAAAGTCAGAAATATGCTGGATAAGAACAGAGCATTCATTTGATGGGGTTGGGTAGGGCAGGGTTAAGTAGGGTTTGGCTGATTCTGACTCATATTCAGTTTCTGCTGATCTTTTTATCATTGCTCATTCTGACTTAAAGTTTTAGGGAGGGTAAATTATAATGAATAATTAAAGGATGAAAATGGTACTTTCCATTTGTGTTGGCCTCTAAATACATAAAAATGCATAAATCTTTTAGGAAGCAAATTAACATGAATGATCATAAACAAGATAATGAAAAATCATACAAAGAAATGCTTAACTTCATGACATTTTGTTTTTAATTATAATGTGTTTATTTTTACTGTTTTTACTGCATATGCCATCGGGGTAGTTTGGCCAAATTCTCAACTGCTCAACCAGATTGGCTTCCCATCACTGTTTGTCCTGCGTCACAAATGAAGAAATACTTTTTTTTGTCCCAGAGGGCTTTGCAGATATGTAAAAGAATGTGCATAACAGTGCTCTCCGAGCTTTAATATTGAAAGATTTGTTCAACTATTGGGATCATTTGCCTTATAAATTAACATATAATGAAAATTTACCACCAGATCCAAAATGGAGCCTGTTGCCTTGAAGCCAAGTCTGCTATTCTACATCACTACCCGCACAACAACACCTGCAGCTCACATGCATTTTTTTTTTTTTACCTCCAAGGTATTAATACTACCAAGAAGGTTATGTCAGGTATTGTTCTTGCTGCAATTTATTAGTTTGAGAACAGTATCATTCAAAATGTTATTAATGGACTTTGAAGACATTTTCAGGGAGTGTTGGTCATGGCACGAGGTACAAGTGATTTGAGTTTGGAGGTGACCTGAACATGAGTGCCAATCCAGGATTTTTAAATTATTTTTTATATGATGAGATGAGGCAGTTTTCCAACTATCTTCATAAGTTTTCAACACATTTTGATGACATTTTTAGGTATTGTTGGTCATAGCACAATTGAGAAGCAAAGAAATCTAAGACTGGACTGCAGTGCACGTTATTATGACTTAATATGCAGGTTTCTTTTTAAGCATAGGCCTTGCTGTTCACAAAGTTCGGTTCTTTGTGAGCATTAACTGAAAACATAAAGTGTAGTTTCACCATGTTAGGCTTTTAGATATTTCAACCAAACAGCTCTTTAAAACAACCTCAAACTAGTCCACAAAGCACATCCCTTAGCTCCTACTGAAGTCAAATCCCTCTGTCAGCTCTGGGGAGACTCCTCACTGCTGCACCATCAGCCCACAGAGTTTTGGTCAGGGCTGCTTCAGGTCAGTGCAGATCAGTGGCCAGTAGGGGGCATCAGACCCCTGCGTCAGTGCCGGGTGGTTTCCCTTCTGAACCAGCTGCATTCAGGGTGGTGCCGTTATCATCTGTTGTAGTTCGCCTGTTGCGGGGTCTTCATCAAAAGCAGAGTGAGCCAAAGGTGTTGTTGATGTGAATGTGCCAAAGCTTCATTCATAATTTACACCATCTATTCACAAGTCCTCGTGTGCAGTTTTATGTACAG
This sequence comes from Scarus forsteni, assembly GCA_036419115.1. NCBI lineage: Eukaryota > Metazoa > Chordata > Actinopteri > Labriformes > Labridae > Scarus > Scarus forsteni. Next base: position 3,223,006 of record JAZDUH010000111.1, read on the forward strand.
GACGTTAAAAATGTGTCTCTTAAACAAATGTGTAAAATTATTTTCTTGTGATAACGCAGAGTATCATCCACTTCTTATTTTTTTTATATAACAACATTCACATACAGAGTTCTCAATTCAGAATTACTATATTATTAACTTATATTTGTAATTAATTATATAATCAATACTACTTTGACATTGCAAGTTCTGAAACTGGCTTGATGATGTAAGAAATCGAGAGAAGACTAGAATATATTAGAGCACATTTACCCTTTGGTAAAAAGGAGCAGAGTCCATGTATTGGCATGAATTATGGATGTATAAAAGTATGTGCATCCTCAGTGATCAGTGTGCATACAAATTTCCCGCAGCACTGCAGCATCTTGGTTTTATACCGCAGCACCTCGCTCGCCCCTGCCTCTCTCTCCCTCCCTTCACTCAACCCTCAGCGCTAAAGTCTCTCTAGGAAACACTTTTTCCCATCACCTTGATTTCTCTCTTTTTCTTGTTTTTGTTGTCTGTCCATCACAGGTCCTTGTAAACCTCTTACCTTTCCACAGCTACATTTTTTTTTCAACGTTTACTCTTCCCTCTGTGCTCAAATCCATCTCTAAAATGTTTGTATGATCATGAGGAGTCCATGTCTCTCCCTCCCTTCCTAACAGGGGGAGGCACTCATGTGCATGTGCGCGTGGTAATGAGGCGGAGGTACAGGTGATGGAGGCATCGCCATGGGTAGAGCCTGGCCTTGAGGGTGTGAGGAGTGAGACCTGGGGAGGGTATGGGTGGAGGGGTAACCTCCTGATTGTGGGTAGCTCCCGGCGGAGGACGAGCCGGACGGCGGGCTGCCCTGGCCGCTCTTTTGGAGGTTGCTTTTGGGTGGAGCTGGTGGCGCCTGGTTGAGCTGGATGGAGATGTCACTGGAGACTTCGGATGTGCTGCGGCCTCGCTTCGGTGGGGGCCAGGAGGACTCCGGGTGGAGGAACTGACCGCTGTAGTCGCTGCTCTCGGACAGGCGGGGGCGGTAGAGCGCCGGGTGGGGGCGGTACATCTCCTCCTCAGCGTAGCGCTTCATGAAGAGATAGACTGACAGCACGCCAGCCCCCTGAGACAAAGCGGAAAGAGATGAGGAGTAGAAAAGATGAATGACAAATATATTTCGAAAGAAGATAGTTCCAAGTGATGACAGGAGAAATTAGACTGGAATGAATGATTAAAGAGAAGCACTAACAGGAGGGACAAGGTGGGGATGAGTAACTATGTGCTTTTGATCAATGCGGATTAACAAATCAGAGATTAACAGATGCTTCAAAGCTCATGTAGAAGGAATAAAAGTAAAGAATAGGGTTAAGATTCAGGGAGGAGGTGAGCTCACACTGAACTGTCCACTGCACCACATTACAAGCAGAGCTGCTGATGAGGGGAAAGAGCCAGAAGGAGCACAGGGGGGGAGGATTCACATGATACTGCAGCACACATGGATGCACACACGAACATGCACACATCCTCCAGTCCTGCACCACCCATACTTCACATCATCCCCTAATTATCGTTTCTGCATGCGATACTCCAGGGAAAGAAAAAGCAACAACTCGTGCCACTGGAATGAAATTATGTTGCTTCTTTATGCTGATGACACGCCGACTGACCTCTTTGAGTAAGAATGAGGAGGCAGCGAAGGCGAAGGACCAGCCGTAGTGGTAGTTAAAGAACTGCTCGGGCTCCCTGGGTCGGTTCATCACCTCGTCGTTAATGCTGGAAATGTAGAGCACCAGCCCCACCACCAGACTGAGGCCTGCACACAGCGTGGTAACAGAGACAGAGAGTCAGAGGGGAGGATGGGAGGACAGACGGGAGAGTGAGGGGTATCAAAGATTAATCCAACATGTCTACACGGAGGTGAGGGGTTTATGAGCTTATTAGCCTCCAGTGACCAAACATTAATAACAAGAGTGGACGAAGAGAGATAAGAACCTCCAACGTACAGTAATGAGCCCCAAAAATGTAAAAGTGAGTTAGCATTTGGCACTTGCGGTTCCATTTTCTGGCAGTCTATGGATTTTTCCAAATAAAGTCTGATAAACACAAGCTGGAGTCGTTTTATCTTTTTTTAAATTTACCATGACATAAATATAAATCAGACAATAACCAGCTTGTGAACTTTAAAGGTTACTCTTGAGTTTATTGCACTGGGACTCGCTCTGTGCTATCTAAAGTTGTGCTTCTGTACTGATGTGTCCGGATCAAAATGTGGTTGAATGGCTGTTATTATTGTGTGTGATTCATGATTGGAAAAATATTTTGCAGAAAGTCAAAAAATGTACTGAAGCTCTAAGTCGAAATCCACTCTGAGATGGAATTTTGGCATGCCGGTATCATTTGATCATCTTGTGGAGGGACCCCAGGTGATAGTACTGATAATTTTAGGGTAAGTGGCTAAACATTTTGGGAGCCCCTGAATCAGATAACAGTGACTGCCATCAGAAATATGTTGAAAAAGAACATGGTTATCCAGAGAACATTTGCAACTAGAAAGCACTCGGACAGCGCAGACCTCTGCCATATTGTCATTTTGACCATAAATATTACTCCTACCTTTATTTCATGTAAATATTTAGATTCCTTGACCATGAAAACATACCATTAGCAACTGGATTCATAATATCTACTTCAGTTCAGTATTTATACACAAAAATCACATTTTTCGCCATAGCGGCCAGACGCTGATCCCGATCAACCCCAAAATCAAATCAGTTATTCCTTTTCCCATGCTGAACATTTCCTGAAAATTTCATCCGAATCCATCAATGAGTTTTTGAGTTATTTTGTTCACGGACGGACGGACAAACTCTCCCAAAAAACATAACCTCCCTGGCGGAGGTAACTGAAGCAACCTATCACTGAATCGTTGTCTTTATGTTTCTTAAGATGAAGAGATTTGGTGTAACTTTGTGTAATACTGTTCTTCCTCTTTATAAACTCAGAACATGCACGACGCTTCAGTTTTAAACATCCACGGCGTCCATTTACCTGTTTTCTTATCAAACCCTGGTCAGTTTGATAAACCTAACAGGACTTTAACATTCCATGACATCCACACATTTGGTTTTATTTGGATATCACTAGGGCTGTAAAGTTCAAGTCGACTGGTCAACTAATCGGTCGATGCGTGCTCAGTCGACCAAAATTCTGATTGGTCGACCAAATATGTCAATTAATTTTTTTCCCCTGCAGTTCATTTCATCAGGAGAAACGTATCAAGTGAAATGGGGGTATTTTCTGAGAACCCCCATCATGTCTCAGAACACCATTTTAATGTATTTATCGTTCATTTCAATATTTTTATTGAAGAGCATTTCAATATTCTAGTCTAATAATCGCGTATTCGTTTTATAACTGCATGCGCTCTGTCCGCGCTGCAGCGGTGGGATCCCTCACCCTCACGCTGGATGTTATGCCTCATATAAACACCCAAATGCAAAAACTACATCACAGAAGGAATTGACTATTTTATTTCTGAGGGTATGAGGCCAAGAAAAACATTGGAACCTGGATATTCAGTGTCAGCGCGCCGCACAGTTACGCACGCCCTCACGGCAAAATACGAGGGAGTAAAAAGAGAAAGTTTCCGAGTTAATAGACAAAGATAACAGATGTGTACGTCTCTTCGAATGGACCCCTATATGAGAGTGACTGCCCATTTCATTGATGAAGACTGGAAAGGAAAGAGTCTTGTGTTGAGAAAAAATAAGGAGGTGCGCACACAGGAAGAACCATTGCTGTGCGACTATGAAGTTGGCAATGCCTTCAAAGTTCCAGCAGGAAAAGTGTCTGTTGTAGTGAACAATGTGGTTAATATGAAACTCTGTGTGGGAACACTAAAAGAGTCATGAATTTCCAGGTTCCAATGTTTTTCTGGATATTCAGTGCCAGCGCGCCTCACAATTACGCATGCACTAACGGCAAAATACGAGGGAGAAAAAAAGAAAAAGCTTCCAAGTTAATAGATAAAGACAACAGATGTGTGCGTCTCTTCGAATATAGTCCTATATGACAGTGACTGCCCATATTATTGATAAAGACAGGAAAGCAGAGTCTTGGGTTGAGAGAAAGAAAGAAGGGAAAGAGGCGCGCACAGGGGAGAAACACGGAGCGGGTTTCTCCCCTGGTCGACAAATTGTCGATTTTGGTCGACAAATTGCTGTGTTTTTGTCGACCAACAATTTCTTTGGTTGATTACAGCCCTAGATATCACTAACATGTATCTTAACAATCTTCACATTTCCCCCCCCCAAAACTAAGGGATCCGAATCACCACATATCCTGACATGGTCTCTGCAGCTCCTTGCTCAGTAAAACACACAGGCTATTCCGATCTGATCTTTTTAGGCCTCTCTTGCATTTGTTCTCACTCTATTTATTTCTCTCCTGGCTTATGTAAACTCAAGATGTTGTTGATTTGTGAGTGCAGCTGTTAGTTCAGATTATTGTGCAGAAAACCAGATGTACATCAAATTTTTGAACAAACTACATGTACATTTTACTCTTGCACTTTACTTTTATGCAAACTAGATTAACACTTTACCAGCTCACTTTTTTACTTAAAACTTCCATTTTTAACATATATGCCAATGTGCTGAGCAGTCTCATTCTGTTCAACAACCAAGTAAATTCTACCAGTCTTCAGTGTATTTTAGGCCACAGAGGCAACCTTTAGCAATAATGTAAAAATCAAAATTGAAAAAACAGGCAATTGTTTGGTTCAGCTTGTGCAGTGCTAACTAATTCTTGGTGGAACAGCACCATCCATGCAACAAGAACTGACACTGTTAGAGGACAGGTTTAATAGATTATTTTAACTGGTGTGTAGACATAAAGAAAGCAAGGTTAAAATAAAAAGGTTGATGCGTCTTGTTTCAAAGTAAGAATGTGGATGTGATATGAGCAGAAAACAGAGGAGACAAATTACAAAAGCAGATATTAAAAGGCACAGATGAAATACACAAACAGCACAACCAGCAACAGTACTGAGCAAGTAATGCTGCACTGCACGGACAAGCCCCAAAAACACAATGGGAGGGAAATGAAAGCCATGTAAAGGAGTCAAAAATCAAGGCAGACGGGGATAGAAGTGCTCAAAATTGAGTCCTCATATTCAATAGAAAGACGCTTATAACTTTCAGTAAGAATGTGTCAATGCAAGACAGCATTCAGTATCATAAGGGTAATGTGTTTGACTTTGTTGCCACTGAAAACCTGTGAAAGCTAAATTTAGTCAGCAGCAAGATTCAATAAAGGCATCATTGAAGAATCGGATCAATAAGCAGAATTGTTATTGCCGTTGGTATCAATAAAATCTTATCAGTTACCACCTCTAGTTGCTATGTCCCTACATTTCATAGCAAAGGAAAGATGGACAAATTTCACCAAAGGAAAGAAAAGAGATTCTACTGACCAAAAATAAGGAAGGAAAACCGACTCCAGGAAAATGAAAAACAACATTCAGCTTTAGTACAGCAACATACTTATGTAAAATCTAAAATCAAGCATAATTTCTTTAATTTGAATGAGAACAACAATTGAGCTTTTTTCTTTTCTAGTTTGTTGCCTTTTTCCAACCATTTTAATGTTTTTTGATATGTGTGTGCATGGGTGTGTGTGTGGATGTGCGTAGGAAAAGACTCAGTGTAACCGCCTTGGCGTCCAGTCTTCCCTGGGGCGACTATGTCTCATGCAAAACAACATTTTAAATTCCTTTTTTGTTTTGCAGAAACAAACTTTTAAAGGGAGAGAAAGTTTCTGCTTGGATTATGCTCAGTGGCAGATCTCTCTGAGCATTTTAAACAGCACTGCATGGAAAACATATTTAATATCAGCACTGTGGTTAAGATCAAAGACAGGTGCTGGTTAGCGTGTTGATTATGAAGTCTCTTCAATATTTAACAAAGGCTAATATCTTCTTTGAATTAAAAAAAAATGTATGTGCCTTTTACGTGAGTGTTAAATAGCTGAGGCTCCTTTGTGGACTTTAACACTTTTTAACTTTTTAGGTCTTTATGACATTAAAATCAGACAAACGCAGCAGCAGAAATAACAGGACCTGGTTTGTCATATTTAAAAATCATTGAGAATTTAGTAATCATGATATTGTATCTGTTTAAAATATCGTGATTATGATTTTTACCTTAATCAATCACTGAGCATCTTTCCTGTCCTCTTCTCTTAATGTGTAAGCTGCACTGTTGATAAAAGTAATTAGCTTTACATCCCATAAATTGAGTCATCTTAAGCTTTCTCTCATGAATGAGCCATGGGTCATTTTTGGCAAATTTTGGGGAGGTGGTTGTGGGCCAAATACACTATATTGCCATAAGTATTTGTTCACCCGTCAAAATAATCAGAATCGTGTGTTCCAATCACTTCCATTGCCTCAGATGTATAAAATCAAGCACCTAGGCATGCAGACTGCTTTTACAAACATTTGTGAAAGAATTGGCCGCTCTCAGGAGCTCAGTGAATTCCAGCGTGGAACTTTGATAGGATGCCACCTGTGCAACAAATCCAGTCGTAAAATTTCCTCACTCCTAAATATTCCACGGTCAACTGTCAGCTGGATTATAAGAATGTGGAAGTGTTTGGGAACGACAACAACTCAGCCACAAAGTGGTAGGCCATGTAAACTGACAGAGCAAGGTAGTGGATGCTGAGGCGCATAGTGCGAAGAGGCTGCCAACTTTCTGCAGAATCAATCGCTACAGATCTCCAAACTTCATGAGGCTTCAGACTGGCTCAATAACAGCCCATGAGTTCGTCACTACCATAAATTCTTATTTTCAGTAAGAATATCTAAGATTATACTTCTAGAAAATGATCACCACAACCATTCAGACATGAGGACCCTCTTGAAAATGAGATGTAGCATCTCAAGAGGCTACCCTCTAATAAATCAGACGACAGGTTGATGGTACATGAACCTGTCCCTAACTTTAGTTATTATTCTAGTCCACTTGTCTCCTCTTACCTCCCTTCTTTTGCCCTCACACCCGACACAGCATTGTGTGGATTTGCTGTTCATCATGAGACTGGGATCCACATTCAAGATTTCCTGCTGCTTAACAGAAGGTTTTTTTCTTGCCGCCATGATGGAGGGATCCATGATTGGCTTTATGGATTCATGTTGGGTGTTGGATGTATATATTTGTATATACATGTATATATGTATTTTATATGTATATATGTATCTATGCATATATATGTATCCATAAAATGAAGAGCTTTATGCTCTATTGTAAAGTGTCTTGAGATAACACTTTTTATGAATTGGCGCTATACAAATAATGATTGATTGATTGATTGATTGATTGATAACAGTGCACGAGAGCTTCATGGATGGGTTTCCATGGCCGAGCAGCTGCATCCAAGCCTCACATCACCAAGTGCAATGCAAAGTGTTGGATGCAGTGGAGTAAAGCACGCCGCCAGTGGACTCTCGAGCAGTGGAGATGTGTCCTCTGTCACGGTTATTGTGACCAAAATTACCACGGTTACCATTATTATCGTGGTATTGTTGCATTGTGCTCAAAATGTTCAAAAGTACTCTGACACAGTCTTGAAATCATTTAACCCCTTTAATATTATAACTTTAGCAGTTCTTATGTCTTTTTGTCAGGAAATGTCCTTCAGCAATATTTGTTTAAAGTTTTTTCATAAGAAATAAAAGTAAACAATTCTGACAAGTATTTGTCATTATTATGTTAAATGCTTAAACTGTGTAATACAAGAAAAGAAAAAAAACAGATTTGTACTTTTATCAGGTTTCGCTTCATAAACAATTTTAAATGAACATGTTCAAGGTTTTTAGATGGCCAAAAATAAATGTAACCTATTTTACACTCACGTTTGTTTGCCTATAGCATTAGTGTCCATGTTACAGCTCGTTATATTAGACCATGTCCAGCCCTTTTTATATATTTATTTTTTTGTTTTAACTAGCGATAGTACCTGAAGCAGTTAGCCCCTTTCATGACTCTTTTCTACTCTCCCCTTTCCATGGCAGATGTCCTCGAAATCTCCTTTAACATTTCCAAATTAGGATTGATTAAATCCATAAAATTACAACGAAATATGGCGAAACACGGCGAACGAACGGCAAGAACACACTCCAGATAGATACTAATGCTGTTATTTACAACCTTTTACATAATTTACACAGAAAATACTGATAAACCGCCTTTAATTCACTCAGGTATGGTTAACTGAATCTCCCTCTCTCTCTCTCTGCTTGTTTACTCAAGGAGTTACAGCGTTTTAATCGCGCACATTTTTGTCTTTCACCTTAGCTTCATGTTTTAGACAGGGTGACATAGTTTCCCCCCAACATCCTTGTAAAATCTGAAGTTTGACCAGATTTTAGCCGTTTCGAGTGGGGAAACCTGTGAAGAACCTGAGCAAGGCTCCAACCGCTAAACTTTCAGAGACTAAACAATGCTAACTGCGCATACGCACCTCCGTTTGTGAGACACGCCTGCTTCATCGGGAGTAGACACACATAGTTCCAGCTTTTCTGGGCAAAGTGTAGCATCACCGTGCAGTATGGACACAGTGTGGTGATCAAACTCGGTAATTCGGTAATTTTAATTGGACACGGTAATGATTACCGTGGGAAATTTTATCGCGGTTTACCATTTTACCGGTAACCGTTACATCCCTAGTCCTCTGGATTGACGAATCACACTTCTCCATCTGGCAATGTGATGGACGAGTCTGGGTTTGGCGGTTGCCAGGAGAGCGATACTTGTCGAACTGCATTGTTCCAAGTGTAAAGTTTGGTGGAGGGGGGCTTATGGTGTGGGGGTGTTTTTCAGGAGCTGGGCTTGGCCCCTTAGTTCCAGTGAAAGGAACTCTGAATGCTTCAGCATACCAAGACATTTTGGACAATTCCATGCTCCCAACTTTGTGGGAACAGTTTGGAGCTGGCCCCTTCCTCTTCCAACATGCCTGTGCACCAGTGCACAAAGCAGGTCCATAAAGACATGGAGGACAGAGTCTGGTGTGGATGAACTTGACTGGCCTGCACAGAGTCCTCACCTCAACCCGATAGAACACTTTTGGCCAGGCCTTCTCGTCCAACACCAGTGTGTGACCTCACAAATGCTCTTCTGGAAGAATGGTCACAAAGTCCCGTAAACACTCCTAAACCTTGTGGACAGCCTTCCCAAAAGAGCTGAAGCTGCTACAGCTGCAAAGGATGGACCGACGTCATGTTGAACCCTATGGATTAGGAATGGGATGTCACTTAAGTTCATACGCGAGTCAAGGCATGTGAGCGAATACTAAGGTATTAAACTCAATGACAAAATTCCTTGTGCCACTTCTTATTACATGTCTACATTTACCTTAATGTCTTCATCATATAAATTCAGTTCACTTGGGAAACCTCCCCAGTCCACAGCCATTTGAGCTGCAGGATTTCTGATAAACTTTTCCGCTGTGCCACAGCCAGCTCTGCCTTGCATTGATACTGCACTCCTGCTGTAAATTACATTTAAACTCTGCAAGTTAAATGAGTCAACAATGATTGAGAAGGTCTGAGTCCACACACCAATCATAAACTTTGTTCTGCTCCTGCAGTCCATGTTCTCAGCAGGCACAATCATGAGTTGTTTGACTGGAAAATCAGAAATAGTTTTTGGTCCCTCATTAAAATCACCTTCAAGAAAAGTTTTAAAGAATAGCAATTCTCATATTTGGCTGCATGTTTAGATAAAAGTGTTATTCTTAAAATATAAAGGTGAAACGTAACACATTATTTCTCTCTACTTTTTAAAATTCCTTTTCCACTTCTCTGGATTCACTTACGACCTGTATAAATTGCTGTAGGCATCTCCATAGTCTATTAGGATATTATGCAAATTCTTCAGCTATTTTGTCTTTTCTGTAACTGTTTTTGGCTTGCCTCCTAGTTTCATTGCTACTTTGCTCCTTGTGGCTGTGCTTAAAGATTTAGTGTACTTTGCCTTCCATCATAATATTTTGGTTTTGGATATAAAAAGGAAAAAGTCTGCCAAATTGAAGCCAGAAAATCATGCTTGAGTGCCTTTAAAACAAAGGTAATACTGGCTGGGTTCCACAAAAGGTCTCAGCTGCCATCACTTCATTATGTCACTGCCAGTGTTGCCATGAGTCGGAGAAAAGCTGGTTAGATAATTTACCCACAAAACAACTCACTAATAAATAGCTTAGGTTAAATGTCATATGTAAGATTATACAGATGAGTATATCACGTCTTACTGTAAAAGTGTGAACAAACTGTGCATGAAGAAGAGGAGCTTTTGACGCTCACTGTCAACAGCAAACAATAGAGGACACAAGATAGCAAGATAGATAGTTGTTGTAGGTAACTTACAACAATGTACCACCTGAGACATGATGTGGAAAAGTAAAAAGCGGTTTTAAATGAAAAAGTTCTCCTGCTTGAATAAGCTAGATTAACTTTTATGAAGTTGAATACTTTTTGCATCAGCCCTTGTTGTTACCTCCCCCATGGAGGTTTTGTTGATTTTGATTTTGCTGAAATATTCAGGAGATGTTGGTAATCTTAAAAATGATTAGATTTTGGTGGTGATCCAGATAACCGGCATTAGTGAACAAACGTTTTTGCTCAATAACTGTCCAATAATGATATCAATATGATTCTGAGCTCTAGGTGTGGGTTTCTATGGTTGAGGAAGCATATTATGATTACATGGAACTATTGCTACTATAGATGTAACAGCAATATATGAGCCACGTCGGTGGAGATTGCGCTCTGCCAGTACTTTCTAGTTACTTTTTGCATTGACCCTTGCTGTTGAGTCCCTTGATTATCTGCTGTTGAACCTATGAGTAAGGTTTACCTGGTGATGTTTCATGGTGTGTTGGGCATGCGCAAGTGACTCTGGGGGATCTAAAACTTTTTTATGAAGAGGTGCTTTGTCATCTGCCTGGTTGCTGCCATTTCATATGCTACTACAGCAGTGTGTTAAGTTAACTTGACACCCTGTTTGTGTTGGTTGGGGGGTTGATTGTTATGTCACTGTTAATTTACCGCTCAAGCGTTGGAAGTGAGCTGATACCACCTTTATCAGGAGAGCTTGGCATGTTTGTTTGTGCAAAAACAGAGATCAATTGCTGTGTTCATGTATGTCAGTGCTCCCACTTTTATCAGAACGAACAACTCCTACAAATGATCTAAGCGTGAAAACGACCTTAAATGGAAGTGGTTTTCGATTCCTTTTTCAAGACACAAATAAAAATAGCAGCTGTGTCTTGTCTAGGCCTGTCACGATAACAAATTTTGCTGGACTATAATTGTCCAAAAAATTATTGACGATAAACGATATTATTGTCAATATTATTTTGTTTGTTTTTTTCTCTTTTTTTCATTAATGGAATTATAATATATGTCATAATAAAGTGAGTACACCATATCAAAAGAAAGAAACTTTAATTTCTTAAATTTCTTCAATTTAACAGACAATATAATAAATTTAACAGAAAAAGAGAAAAAATCCCAATGAAAATGAAATGGGCTCTCTTTTAGGAAAAATAGCATGTAAATAAAAATAATTCCCCGCAAAAGATTGCATGACTGACAGATGCTCACTCCGCTATAAATCCTCTAAATCCGCTATAGAACCGATGCACCCCGGTGTTAAGAAAGAGAGACGTAGTGAGCCATCTTCTCATTCAGCCTCTTTGGTAGAAAGAGAGGAGGAAAACAAACACGCATGCACATGTCAGTTTATCGAGGCTTGCAAACTTACTGAGGACGTTTATATTTATCGTTCAGTAATTGATTTATTGATTATCGTGACAGGCCGAGTCTTGTCATAACAAGCCATACAGGCCTTGTGTTTAGCTTTTTTGTATCTTGGTGTAAGATTTGCCTCTAAACAAAGTGTTATGTGATCATTAAGAAATAAGAAACACACACATGCTTAGATTTTGATGTTTTGCACTGAGCTCTGTTTATGACAGGCTGTACAGAACTTAAGAAAAACCTGAATGTGACTCTTAAAATGTAAATAATGCACCTCTACACCATTTAGCAACACATACAAAATTAAAGCCTCCTTCCTCTAAGGTTTTTACTAAGCTTCCACTCTGCCTCAGAGATGGTAAATACATGAGTTTGAACTTATAGCCAACATCGAAAGATCAATATTCAAGCAGTGCAGCATGCTGTAAGCAGAGAATATGATTATTTTTAGCTTCCACTGCAACATTCAAATGCAGTTCTGGGCTGTCAAAGTGCTGCATCCTTTACATGAACGGCTGAGAGGTTAGGTTGTCCATTTTAAAATTAATAAGCTGGCATGATGCAGAAACCATGCTGCTGTCAGTCACTGAGTTGAGGTACATCTTTATCTGAATACGTAAGAAGGCAGGAGAGGAAACATACATTAACACATGGAAAGATGAGGAAAAGAAGATTGGTTGTGTTTGTGAGGACAGTATTTACAAAACCACAGTTTAGTCAAGCAAGCACCAAAGGCTTAAATTACTCTGTGGTCCAAAAAAACCCCACATTTCTGCAGTGAAAACTGAATGAGGGAGGGAGATATAAACGAGAGGAAGAAAAGCTACAGAGAGCTGTTGAAGAGAGCAGAGAGAGGGGGGATTCAGAGGGAGAGGGGGAGTAAAGCAGAGTTAAGAGTGAGAGAGGCTTAGTGCAGCAGAATATCCAACCGCAGAAAAGCAATTTGATACACTTGGCCCTTGTTATCACCCTATTATCAGAATACCTCGTAAAGTAAAACACTGCGACACTTTGAGCAGCGGATATAAACATTACATAACCCCCCCTCCGCCCGTTACATAATGCTTATTATTCTGCTACACAATTTATCGGCAGGTCCCCGCTAAAGCAAGCCGGAGCTGTCGCAGTAGAGTCTGTTTGATGTTCCCTCTGAGCTCTGCAGCGCTCCTTCCCTCTCAAAAACATGTCAGTGGAGCCGCCTTCAGAGGAAAGGAGCTTCAGTTTGGCTCCTGACAGTCAGCTCTGAGGGCGAGAAAAGGGGGCATTACAGCCACCTGCTGTTCAACGAGGTTAACTACACTAAAGCGGGAAATAAAGCTGGAAAATCCTGCTCACAGCTCACACAGTTCAACATCCTGCATGTTTTGTATGATCAAAATTCTAACACAGACTCTGTTGAAGCTCAGTGAGAAATGCAAAGCCAAAAGGTTATAAAACTCCCCCTTTCAGCTTTGAAACCTCATCCGCTCGCTTACTCTGACACAGGCATCACACACTAAAAATAGAGCCATGATGGGGTGACTCCACGTGTGACACACAGGACACGTCAGGCTGCTGTAATCGATCACAGAGAGACAGCACAACACGACTCGTGATTCCCACCTGAGAGGATGAAGAAGATGCCGGAAACGAAGGCCAGGATGGTGCGCTGAGGCCGGATGTGTCCGATGTTACTAATCACGAAGGCAGTGAACACAAAAAGCAGAGACACCATGGGGAAGGGCGTTGCTGTCCGCACCATCTCTGTAAATAGAGGAGGTCACAGTTTTACCTTTATATGAAGGGGGCAGGGCTTCATGAAGATGTTTCTTGACCTCGAAAAGGCAACGCCAACAAAATTCAAGGGAGTAGAATCAATCTTATGAAGTATTCAGCGGTTTTTTTTCTCCACATGATTTTCTGCTCTCAGACTTTTTGAACACATTGCAACAAAATCACAATATTTCATGAAGCATCGTATTACACTTTAACAGAATACTCTGAATTCTAGCCAACTGTTTGATGCAAAACAAGGCGACATAAACCTGAGAGAACACAGAAATGTCACTGACTCAGCTTTTTTAATATGAATGATAAATAGTCTTGTTTTGTGTGTAAAGACATAATAATATTGAGTTTAGGGAATGTAATGATACCACTTTTTAGACCAAGTACAGGTGATTACATAACATTACATGCTCGTAGACTATAGTCGTGCTTGATTTACCTTTTTTATACTGATAAATACTCTTTATAATCTTAAATATCTAAGTGCAACACCCAGTGCAATATCCTGTCCGACAATAGTGTGCATTACTGTCAAAACACTTGTTCTCATACTGTATATATAGTCTATAGAGTAAATTCTTTAGCATTTGATCATAGTATTTAACTTATTTTTTTCCTTCGTTACTGTATACTTATTTCTTCAAGACTCAAGGTAGCTTTTGCTTATTCTAATTTACATTGTACTTACATCTTATTTTAATGTCTACAATCTTTATGTTCTTACTGCAATATCACGTATAAGAGGAATTGGAACAACAATACTTTATTAGATTAGATTAGATTAAATAGCACTATTAATCCCTTTGGGAAAAACTTCCTCAGGGAAATAGGGATTCGGTAGCAGTTCAGTATTACAGATTAAAAAAATATATATATTAAAAGATGGATATAAACAAAATATATATATATATGAACATAAATAAAATACAAATAAAAATATGGTTACTGGCTGGCTACTGCTCCTTCCCGTCGTCTTCTTGTTACTTCTTCTCCCCCCAAGTGAGAAGTTACACAGTTATCCCCGTAAGGATCAATAAAGTTTTTCTGATTCTGATGGATTATTCAGCAGTGCTAAGTACAAATATGGATGCTTAATAATACAATAACAGCTCTTGAAGTTATTTTGAAAGCTTGCTCTGTTTTCATCATGGATGTTCTTCAGCCTTCTTGATAAAAATGTAGCACAGTATAGTTTGCAGTATGCCCGACTTTTTCTCTTTGGTTTATGTTTAAGCATCACCAAACTTCAAACATGAATTCAACTTAGTTTTTGTTGAAAGAAATGAGATCTTGATATCTCAAAAGTTAAGAAGAGAAATTGAAAGAGTGAAGTGCAGTTCCTGATTATGTATTCATTGTGATTGTTTTAAAGGTATGTAAGCACTCATTCGTAGTGGTGAGGCAGTGGGCAGGCTCAAAGGGGAGCAGAGTGCAGTTAAAACACAGCAACAGGCTCCGGGTTTGAATCACACCTGTCCACCCACACAAGTGCAGACTGTAACTCACTCCAACATACCAGTAACCTGATTTTTCATGTGTTTAATAATCTAATATGTTTGTAAAGTATACCATAGTTTCATTGAAAGAAACATGAACTTATGATTTGTTGCTCTGAGTTTTTAAGCCTTTGCTAGTCACTGGCTCTCTTTCCTTGTCAGGCCTTTAAAGATACTATGCAATATGCAAAATACATTATTCTTTCTTCTTCACACAAATGAATAATTTGCCAGAAATTGTTAAATTTAGATCCATTTTGCCTCCAAGAGTTTTTCAGATAAAAAACCCAAAACGTTCACGCTTTATTATAACTTTATTTATTTTGACCTATCTGAAACCACATAAAAGTATCACATTTGAACATTTAAAACAATCCCCTTTGGTCTGCATGGCATGATTGTGTGTGTTTTTGTCAAAATGTTGTTTAGGGTTTACAATACTCTGGTTTGGTGTCTGTTAAAATGCACATCACCCCAGCAGCCTTATCTTCTCAGGGGTGTACAAACATAAACACATCTGTGTGTTTCCATGGCTGTGTGGACATGCCAGGTGAGGGACGGGGGTTTTAAGGGATCTGATGTCACAGTAGACACAGATTCTGAACAGATCAGATCACATGTTTTTTTTTTTTTTTTTAGATGAAGGTGGACAATAAACCAAATGACTGCGTTGGCTTATTTCTCATTTTAAGGTCAATAGTTATTTTTGATATCCAAAATAAATGTATATGCAGAAAACTACTTATAAAGTTAATCGAATAAAGTCCCTTGAAAAGCTCCTGGAAGGAACTTTCTTGTTTTGTCACTTTTGAGACCTGCTGTGGTTAAAGCAGGATGATGACTCTCTTCTACGTCGGTGGTTTACAATCACCTAAAGTGAAGCCATAATCTGAAGACACATCACATTTAACTATGAATGCTGTCCCTAACACCAGGAGTATCTTTTAGTCACATTTTTCTGCCTCAAATCAAATTTTAAAGAACTTTTTTCTCATGAGATATTGCATATATAATTTATGATAAAGTGTAGTTTGATTACAGAGGTTTTAAAGTTAGATTTTTTTTTTGAAAAACAGCTGTTGGTGGACTTAAAGTACTGATATAGTAAATTCACAATCAATCCTTATTTGTCGTACAGTTATGTGATAACTTGGAAACAACTTTGAGTTACATATGTTGTAGGAAAAGTGCTATATAAATAAGTTTGATTGATTGATTGAGTATCTACTGATGCAGTTTCTACTTCATGGTCTGACCCTCACCCATGAGGAGTTCAAAATACCTTTTCTGATGGTTCTGTTTGCCTCTGTACAGGGTGTCATGAGGGTCTTAATTAATTTTAAAAAAGCAAATTTATGGTATTTAAAACATCAATAAATGCTTTATTCAAAATTATACAGAATTACATTTTTAGCTTTTGAAATCTGTATATTTTTTATTCTTGGAGGCTTTGCTCTTTTTTACGTACTTTTAGATCTTCGGCTCTTCAGTTTTCGAATGTTTACATTTAATCCCTGGATGCTGCTTGGTCAAGTTTCTCCTCTTAAATAAAAACTGCGGTTGAGCAGCTAATTTCTTTCGTGCTGTTCAGATTAAAAATCAGACATACACTGTAACAATAAGGAATTACAAAGGAAGCCAGCTCAGTTGTGCTTAATACAGAATGTGTATACTGTTTCTTTGTCCCTGATGTAACTGGTTTAATACTGGAGATGCGGGGTGGTCAGTGAATCTATGAAAGGGATCTTAAGTTTAGCATTTACATCATAATAATACATAAGAGCAGATTTCAGCCTATTTGTTTAGCACATCACTGTTGGGGCACAAACCTTGTACCATTTTTTTTTTCATTTTTTTAAACAGTGCTGTTGGTCACCTTCCATTTTGGTGTGAGTCAGGTCAGGACAATATATTCATTCATTCAGTAGTTTACTTTTTACATTTCCTGTGAAGAAGTAGTTTTGGAGATTTGTGCCTGACAGCCATGGAAAGTGATACTTCTTATTTTTGACAAACTGACTTTGATATAGGGGTGTGCAATATGACGATATTAAATCGTTAAGGATTATAACGTGGGGATGATCTCATAAACCAGAAAGATCGTCAGATCGTCTGTGTGGGCGCAGAGACTTTGACGCACACTTGACTAGCCAATCGTAGCACATTACGCACAGTGCATGGTAGGATCTCCTGCTTGGTTATGTAGCGTGAAGCCATGGCAGAAAGAGAAAAGGAGATAAAAGCCTGAAGATGTCTGAACAAAAAAATCTGTTCTAAAGCAGCTGTATTATTCACTCAGATTATAGACATTGCAGTTAGATAACATTTGTTTTAAATTGTTGCACTTTAAGAGATAATGTTGATATTGTTGTTCATTACCTTTTATGTTTACATTTATTGCACATTTTTATAAAAACTGCACTATTTAAATTAAAACAGTTTAGAAAGTTTCTTTGGCTTTAATAGCCTTTTTTTCTTTTAGGGTTTTACATGGTTAATATGTTAAACATATGGAAAAAATGGTCAAACATGCAAATTAGTCTAGAAAAATAAATGTAAAAAAGAATCGTGATAAAATCGTGATTGTGATTTTATTTTTAAAATATCGTGATATGATATTTTTGCCATATCGCCCACCCCTACTTTGATACAAGCATGATCTACATATTCATGCTTTGTCTCTATTTTATGAGATAACAGATGTAGGAGGTGATTTTTTAATAAGTAAACATTACATTATAAATGTGTTCATTATCTTATTTCATAAAATTTCAGAAAAGAGCTTCAGGATATCCAGCAAGGTGACAGCTTTACACGTTAATGCTGAAAGATTTTGATTATAGTAACAAAGTGCATAGATAGGCAGCCAGTCCCTGCTGTTCTGGTATGCAGATTTAGTATCATCCTCAAAATGTGTCTCTAAGCTCTAACATCACAACAAAACAGATGCCAATAAAATATATTCAGCAGTCCTGGTGGGTTCCATCTCTAATATTTTGTTCAGGTTTCAGTACCCTGAGTCCGTCAGCAGGGGGACCGTGCTCTGGTGTCAGAGCTGCACGCTCTCACGCGGTGGATGATGTGCTGTTACATGTTTTTTTACTCACTGAGGATGTTTGCTGTGTTCTCCGTGGTGATCTCTATTTCGGGTTCAGTGAAGTACTCTGATGCAACACATCTCCCGTTTTCTGATCCTGGGAGAAAACACACACACACAGAGGGAAATAGGGATGAACTGTTGTGGTTTGCTTCAGTGAAGCATGAAGAAACAAAACAAAACTGAGAAAAAAGAAGCATGAGGGTTTGTGCAGTCCTGCTCACAGGTAACAATCATGTTTTGTGACAGCTCGGATTCGAGTTTTCTCTTACTGCTACCCTCACTGCTCTCTCACTTGGACAGTTGAATCTGTGTGTGTTGTGGACACATGCACTCAGCTGGATTTTTTTTTGGGTATGTGTGCACTCTCAGTCTCCTTCAATCACGCTTTAATTTCATCATGTTCATCCCTCTGTTGTCGTGTTTTCCTACCGGCCACGAAGCAAACCCTCCAGAGGCCCGAGTGCAGCGCCATCTTCACCTCCATGCTCTGATTCTGCTGCAGGATGATGCCCTCCACCATAATCAGCCAGTAGTCTGTGGACACGGCCACCCCCACCAGCAGCAGCCCGCAGGCCCCGAACACCGTGGACAGGATGGTCAGCGCGCGGCTGCTGCACGAGCTCATCTGGAGGGCAGAGCGAGAGGGAGGGAGGGAGCAGAAAGAGGAGAGCAGTAACACGTGAAAATCTGCAGAGAGGAAGATGTAGGTAAATTTGGAATGGGTCACAGAGGGGGGTCATTACTAAAACTACTGAGAGAAACATGTGATGTGCACACATGCAAAAACAAGCCACAGGCCGTCCTCCTGTCTCGTTAGAGCTGAAGACAAGTTAGTGACACATCAAGTGACAACCAATCCTGTTAAAGGTTAGAGAGAAGCAAGAAATGACGGCCGAGCTAAAACTGAGAGATGGGGAGCAATCACACATGACACATAGATAAGCACTGATGGAAGGGGTCTTTCTTTGACTTAGTCCTGGTGTGCTGGGAGAGATCTCACTACAGATGTGTTAGGTGTGCTGTCTGCCCGCTGAGGTTCACATTCTCTGCACGTTTGAGTGATTGCTCAGGAAGCAGCTACAGCTTATTATGAAGCGCTAATGGAGAACAAAGGCATGTTGAAAATACAAAGCAGGTTATTTGTTTTTTGTAATTACCCTCATTTGACAAGGTAAGACTGCTTAATACACAGGAAAGTGAGCTGCAGAGATCCCTAAACTCTAACCAAGCTAAAGACTAACAGCAAATTAAGAAGTAGAGATGTACAATACTGGATTCTTGATTATATCTGATATGCCAGTATTTCCAAACTCAGGGTCGCTGATACCATTTTTTATTTTTTTAAGAGCACAAAGCATCTACGTATCTAAAATTGGTCTATTCATTTCAAGGTGATAGTCTATTTGTGTTAGAAACAGATGTGAAAAAAATTATAATTAATACTTATATTTTACAAAAGGGTAACTTCCTTGTGAATGAGGTGAACCATTATGATACATTTAGACATTTTGCCAATACAGTAACCCCCTTGATATCGTGGTTTTGAGTTAAGTTTTTAGTTTTTTTTCCCCTCAAAGTCCTATTAATTTTGATATCATGTACAAACCCATAACCAGTGAAGTTGGCACGTTGTGTAAATCGTAAATAAAAACTGAATGCAATGATTTTCAAATCCCATTCAACCTATATTCAATTGAATACACTGCAAAGACAAGATACTTAACATTTGAACTGGTAAACTTTGTTATTTTTTGCAAATATTAGCTCATTTGGAATTTGATGCCTGCAACATGTTTCAAAAAAGCTGGCACAAGTGGCAAAAAAGACTGAGAAAGTTGAGGAATGCTCATCAAACACTTATTTGGAACATCCCACAGGTGAACAGGCTAATTGGGAACAGGTGGGTGCCATGATTGGGTCTAAAAGCAGCTTCCCTGAAATGCTCAGTCATTCACAAACAAGGATGGGGCGAGGGTCACCACTTTGTGAACAAATGAGTGAGCAAATTGTCCAACAGTTTAAGAACAACATTTCTCAACGAGCTATTGCAAGGAATTTAGGGATTTCATCATCTACGACCGTGATATCATCAAAAGGTTCAGAGAATCTGGAGAAATTACTGCACGTAAGCGGCAAGGCCGAAAACCAACATTGACTGCCCGTGACCTTCGATCCCTCAGGCGGTACTGCATCAAAAACCGGCATCACTGTGTAAAGGATATCACCACATGGGCTCAGGAACACTTCAGAAAACCACTGTCGGTAACTACAGTTCGTCTACATCTGTAAGTGCAAGTTAAAACTCTACGATGCAAAGCCAAAGCCATTTATCAACAACACCCAGAAACGCCGCCGGCTTCGCTGGGCCCGAGCTCATCTAAGATGGACTGATGCAAAGTGGAAAAGTGTTCTGTGGTCTGACGAGTCCACATTTCAAAATTGTTTTTGGAAACTGTGGTTGTCGTGTCCTCTGAACCAAAGAGGAAAAGAACCAGCCGGACTGTTATAGGCACAAAGTTCAAAAGCCAGCATCTGTGATGGTATGGGGGTGTATTAGTGCCCAAGGCCTGGGTAACTTACACATCTGTGAAGGCACCATTAATGCTGAAAGGTACATACAGGTATTGGAGCAACATATGTTGCCATCCAAGCAATGTCTTTTTCATGGACACCCCTGCTTATTTCAGCAAGACAATGCCAAGCCACATTCTGCACGTGTCACAACAGCGTGGCTTCATAGTAAAAGAGTGCGGGTACTAGACTGGCCTGCCTGTAGTCCAGACCTGTCCCCCACTGAAAATGTGTGACGCATTATGAAACGTAAAATACAACAACAGAGACCCCGGACTGTTGAACAACTTAAGCTGTTCATCAAGCAAGAATGGGAAAGAATTCCACCCGAAAGCTTCAAAAATTGGTCTCCTCAGTTCCCAAACGTTTACTGAGTGTTGTTAAAAGGAAAGGTGATGTAGCACAGTGGTAAAAATGCCCCTGTGCCAACTGTTTTGCAATGTGTTGCTGCCATTAAATTCTAAGTTGATGATTATTTGCAAAAGAAAATAAAGTTTCTCAGTTCAAACATTAAGTATCTTGTCTTTGCAGGGTATTCAATTGAATTTAAGTTGAAAAGGATTTGCAAATCATTGTATTCTGTTTTTATTTACGATTTACACAACGTGCCAACTTCACTGGTTTTGGGTTTGTACATTTTCGCTATTTCGTTGTATTCTGGAGCATTGTTTATGAGTTAAAATGTTGCGTGTCACAATATAATGCCTGTGCATATCGATTCAGCCAATCAGAGTGTCTGTTTTTTTTTTTTTGATTGGCTGTTGTTTATCACATGGCTTTGCATCTCACAGGGAGGAGAGATGCTTGCTTTGTTTCTCTCTGCTGTGTCTCTCTTTACGGTGATCAGTGTTCTGCATAATTTCAGAGTTGTGTGCACCTTAAATTCTTTAAAAGTACTGTAAAAGTTATAAAAACATGCCAAGGATATATTTGGATAGAGTAGTTCTATTTTGCAGATTTTCACCTAACCCCTGCAATGGAGGGGGGACCACTGTATAACAGCCAATATAAAATTATAATAATAACTTTAGTTGTATAGCACTTTTAAAAACAGACGTTCACAAAGTGCCTCAACAGGCAAAACAACTAATAGTGGTATTTATGACCACTTTATATCGCCAAAATACCATCTGTAAATACAGTGTATGCAAAAATATTCCTATTTTCTAAAAATCAACTTTTTAGGAAACCATCTGCACACACCGATGTTGTTTTGCTTATATTATGCATCCCATAGACAGTATATTAACAGGGCCAGAACCTCTGAAATCAGAATGTGAAGCCAAAATCCTGCATTTAGAGCCCCACTGGCTGACTGGCAGGAGTATACTATACCACCATGTCCATGTCCCCACTATTTTTGTGAAGATTGCTTTATAAGGAGGAAAGATCCATACTGGATTTCATAAATATGTAGTGCCATTTTTAGTACCAGAAAGTCATAAACTTTCTGGCATGGACTCTTAACTAACTTTGCAAAGCAGGTGGGCCAGATCAGGCAGATCTATCTTGCAATTATTCAAGGTTAAATTTGAAGATTGTATATTTGATGCACATACCTTCTAGATAGAAACCTTTAGTTTCAGTTCTTTCATAATCTATCAGTGACTTTTTGTAACTAAAGAATTCATATCTACATTCATCCTGTTGATCTTCTAGTCAGTTTTACAGAACCAGCGTTGGGCATTTTCACTGTGGCACACAGGTCCAGTCATGTGGGAAAATGTATCTGCTTCTCTACACAACCATGTGAAGTATGACGGAGTAAATGTATTTATATTTGTGATAAGGCTGTTTTTATTTTTAATTTTAGGTTTATGATTTATGTGACGTTTTTAATAAGCAGTTTGTATCTCCTCATAATCTGTAATTTCTTTTTTTTGTCTTTTGCAAATAGAAGCCAATTCATTTGTTCCTGATCAAAATGACAGGGCCAATCACATCTTTTGTGGAGAAAAGGCAGAGGCTGCCACTGTTGTTAAGATGCACTGAAAGCAAAAAAAAGGACTGCAAGTCTCAAACGGTCTTGCAATGAATGTGACAGACAGACAGAATTTACTTGTTCACAACGCTTCAGCTTTATAGGTTTAACAGAAACACCCGGCTGAAACATTTGGAACAGCATGTTTTTTTTAACTTTGAGAATTTGCTTCACAGTTTAGTATTGGAGGTTAAAAGGAAAAAAAGATTAAGAGCAAGGAAAAAGATGGAGTGTTTGTTTGTGGGTTTATGTTTATAAGTAGTGGACTAAAAAGGTAATCAGGAGAAGAATCACTGCACGGCTTTGATTTTCGGCCTTTAAAGGTCCCATGTTTGGTGTGTTGACCGTTTACATCAGGGGTGTCCAAACTTTTTACAACAAGGACCACATAAAGAGGAATACATAGACAACTGAGCCACTTTCCGTGCCTCACTTTCAGTGTATTGAAGTTAAAGTTTCAAAGTTTATGGGTGGGTTATCACCTGTCAAGGGGCCTTTGTAACCCTGGGCTATTACTAGATTCACACCTAATACGGACAAGACCTTTTGGGCAGTAGAGATGGGAGACACTGGCATCTTTTCTTCACTTTCAGACACAAAACAAGAGTAAACTGCAGGAATGTTGGTGCATGAAGATGAATATTGCAGTATACTTTGTACATGAGACCTTGTGGCAAAGTAAATACAGCAGAAAATGTGCATGATTTATGGTATTTGCTGCTGTAATCAAAATGTCTTGATTCCTCAACTGTTTCAGGGGCCAATTCAAATTGGGCAGCGGGCCGCATTTGGCCCCCGGGCCACAGTTTGGACACCCCTGGTTTACATCATGTCTTGGGTGTCTGTTATGCAACGATTTGACTGAAGTTAAATAAAATTAAGTCTCCGTTGAGGATAGGATGCATTTTTCCCTCACCTTTGACAATACTCAGATCTGAGGTGGTGGGAATGAGAAAGAGCACTGCCCTGATTGGATGCCCTAATGATTGCTGAAGTTAGGAGGAAGGGGCTACAGGCCACAGGGAGAAATTTCAAACAGTTGTAACGTCTGCCTCTGATGAGCAGAAAGCACTCTGGGGTGGCATAGCTGTCAAGTCCACTGTTTTGACATTAAAACTACCGCCCTTTGCCCCTCTTTCCCACCATCCTCCCATTTTAGTATTCTCTCATAAATTTCCTGTCTGCCTCTCCAAACTCAACTCTGTCACTAGCCTCACAAGAATAGAGCACTAATGCACCAATATGATGGACGCCAATGTTGTAAAACCAAAGAAGGAGAAGAAAAAGCCTTACAAGAACTGCCACTTGCAGTAGTCTGAGTGGCAGTTGTCAAAAACAAAGCGTTTATTTTAGATTTCTTGTACACCTATTTTAAAATGTAAGTGATACTGGAACTTGGTTGGGGTTGTGGGATGGCTCGCAGGAAATTTCCCCTATTTTCCGAGCCAAATCTTGACAGGTATGGTGGGTGGCAGCATAGCTATTACATAATAAACCCCAGGAAGTAAAAACAGAGTGTTTTAAGGGCCATTTTCTTTAAAGAGGTGAAGCACATTTCTCTGTGAACTGAGAGCTTATTAAAAGGTGTCGTGCTCTTCTGCTCCCCAAGCCCCCTCTAAAATGAAAAAGACAATTTTGCAGGACACGAGACCTTTAAGAGACATATTGTTTATGGTTCTCTAGTCAGTGGTCATGTCGCCCTCACCTTTAATGCATGTGCAGAGCTGACACGCTCAGTACTAAAAGGCCACTTGACATTTCTCCAAGATGATCCTTTCATACAGGTTTGTTAAACTGTTGCTAAGTGAGGTCAGAGAGTGATGATAACCAAGCCTGTGTTTGAGTTACGATGTCATAAACCAGGAACAGAGAAAATACAGTCTTTGTGTATGAGAAACAGTAAGGTGAATGTTTAATTTTATTTTGTCAGCAGAACCTGCCTAGTCTCCACAGTACTGTATTTCAGCTAGGCTCTCATGCCTGCCAGTTGCAGGGGCCTTGAATTAGCCACCACTTTAGCCTTGTTGGAAACTGAGCTGCAAGGACATTTAACCTCTATATATGCACTGCTAAAGGTGCAGTTCTACCAGAGAGTGTAAGTCTACTGAAGCAACAGTAACTCTGACTGGACAAAGCAATATGACGTCAATCATTTGATTGTCAGAGAAACCTTTGGGACGTGGCAGACGCATTACTGTGGACACTCTGCTATACTGGACATTAGGGGTTGGAGAAAAAATCAGTTCACATAAGTATTTGGATTTTTTGTTTGATGATTTTTAAACTGATTTCTTTGTTCAAAATTCCATTTTTTTTTCCAATTTAAATGCTTCATTTTAGTTTGTGTTAATATGCCACCTTTAATCCAGGCTTTTGAAGAGAGAGTAAAAACAGCTGGTTAAAATATATTGCTGAATAAATCACAGAAACGGACTGATGTGATTTGTATTTTTCCTGATCGAGTCTTTAGGCATCGTCATTGTTCATCTTTTTCGCTGGTGTTAAAAAAGCTAACTAAAGATTGCAAAAATCAACAATATCGTATAATTGCAATTTAAATCATATCGGCACCTAAAAAAATGTAAAAAAAAATCAAGTCGGGAGAAAATTGTATCATCACAGCCCCACTGGGCATGTCACCTCAACCAAAGGTTACCTACTCATGGTAAATCATCCTATTGAGGCACTTCAGGTCATCCGACCACTGACGATTTTCAATTTGTAAACCATGTCTTTGATCTCCAAAACCAGACATCCTCAATAAAATAGAAATGGTGTGATGTAAAAAAAAAAAAATCACCCCATGCAGTGACAAATCATATATTTAATTCAAAGCTGTTCTTGTAGGCAGGCAGTAAATACTGTATGTTTATTTAGACTTAAAGGATAAGTTCGGTTTCTACAGCTTTCACATTGTTTATAGAATGAAGTAGAACAATATACTCACCCAGAAGGCTTTCCTGATGCAAACAGTGCTTCAGGAGATATTTAGATCCAAAATCGAGCAGCGGACATCCGTATAATGGTATCACACGGGGCATGTATAGCGCCGCTCCTAAAACTGCATTAATCGTCCAAAAATTCATTAGTTTCACCAATATTTCATCATGGTCCGCTCGCGCTACTCCTCCAAGACAGTCCGGGGTCACTCCACCCATGTTTTCGTGACTGTGCTGACCTCTGAACTGAAAACTTTCTTTATGGCTGCCGCGCATGCGCAGTACAGCTCATTGTTTCAGGGGCAACCGCCGGCTACACAACAACTTTCTTCTTCCAGTTTTGTGCAAAATGGACGAATATCTATCGGATGAAGATGTTGTGGATGAGAACTTTGAATATGATGGGTGTCCTTACAGTTTCGAGCCAGAGTTTACAGATGAGGAGCTCATCGAAAGGAGGAAGCCGTACTGCGCATGCCCGGCAGCCGTGAAGAAAGTTTCCAGTTCAGAGGTCAGCACGGTCAGAAAAACATGGGTGGAACAACCCCGGACTGTAATGGAGGAGTAGTGTGAGCAGACCATGATGAAATATTGAAGAAACAAATGAGTTTTTGGACAATTAATGCAGTTTTAGAAGCGGCGCTGTATGCCCTATGTGCTACCATTATACGGATGTCCGCCGCTCGATTTTGGATCTAAATATCTCCCGAAGCACTGTTTGGATCAGGAAAGCCTTCTGGGTGAGTATATTGTTCTTCTTCATTCTATAAACAATGTGAAAGCTGTAGAAACCGAACTTATCCATTAAAGAAACGAATGTTCCCTGCACACAATCATAAACTCCAATGTTATGTTTCGCAAAAGGTTCACACCTATCTGGAAATCTGAATTATGTCTGTCAGCAACAGTTTGGCTAAATCAAATTGTCAACTAAATGTTGCAGTCCTACTTGCAGCACTTAAACTGGATTTAATACATATGATATATATATATTGTGTGTGATCTTCTTGTTTGCTGTATGTCACCGTTTTGACAAGCTTTAGACACAACCATGTGGATGCACAAGTATGCTGTCGGTCAAGCATTGCATCAAGTATTTTAAAGTGGGTATAAACATTTTCAGTAATTAGATAAAACTTATCCTAGCCTTTCAAATAACTTAAATCCCATGGGTCCTGTGCAGTTTTTAACTTGATACCCTCACGTAGACTAACTTTTCTGTTCAGAGCATTTTCAGGGCTTTCTGTGAAGCTTCTGATCAGCAGTTTCACCTTGTCTGAATTTCTGAAGGGGTAAGCATCACTCAATCAATATAGATATTTTAAAATGAGTATGAGAAAAATACCATTTCTCTTCGTGACTGATTCTAACTTATTTCCACATAATCATGGTCCCTGCACCCAGTTTTAATGAGCCCTGTCCTCAAATGCACACAGTTTTATAAGAGTCCTGCTCATTAAATTAGCCACTGCTTTCGAGGACAACAGGACCCAGCTTTAATATTTCAGCAGAAGCTCAGTGCACAATTACAGCCTCCCTCTCTGCATACTCACTGTGAAAATCAGATTGTATCTCTCAGTGTGTGCAGTTCATTAAAGTACAATGAAGTCACTTTAAATGAAATGTGACACTGGAAAAATTGGCAGGGAGAGCCCAATTATGACCGTGAAGCAGCACGGCCGCTCTGCAACAAGGTGTGAAAACCCACTGACGTCCAAACTACTACCAGCACGTAGGGAGCACCAAAAAACTATATGCTCAATTATTGTACATACTGTAGAGGAGAAAAGAAGATTATTTAATGAAATTGGTTACAAAGCCATTGTTTTTCAGCAGGTCTGGGAGATACATCCAGTATTTCAGATACATCACAGACACTGTGTCTGTCTGGGCTGATGGGCCGTGGTTCGCCCACTTGTGCAGATCTGCTCCAAATGGATGGACATTAAATTCTTCCCTTGTTCATAATTGAAGTTATTCATATGTGGCCTCTGCCTCCTTTCTTTTTTTTGCAACCAAACTACAGGGTAGTCAGTCAAAAGATAAGAACTATGAACAGTAGTTACTTTAAAGACTGAAAGATGATCTTTGTAAAATGCTCAACTTAATAGGAAATTATCAGCGTATTTTTTTGTTTTACTTCATTAATTAAGCAGTTATATTTAAGCTAAATTAAATTAGACTGGACACTGATTGATATAAGGACAACAAATGAGGTCCTAAACCTCAAAAAAAGTTTTTTTTAATGTAAAAAACAAAATTGCAGATGGTGTCTTACACAAACTTGTTATCAAGAAAGAGTTGAGCTGGAAATAAATAAGAGTCTCCTTTGCTTCTCAACAGTTAGGCCTATTATTTCTCTCATTTTTATAGATGACTTTAGATCTTTAAGTATTTTTTTTGGTACCATAAATAAGGGATGGTTGCCGCCGAAAGCTAATTTTTTCTGAACTTAAGAAAAGACTCCATCAGACTTTTTGATAATGGTTAAAATCAAACATCACTGTTGGTCACAAACCTCCTATCTCCATTCCTTTTTTTTTTTTTTTTTTTTTTTTAATAAAACAGTTATATTGGTCACCCTCCATAATGGTGAGATAGTTGTTACAAACATTTAAAGGAGACATATCATGCTGATGCATGACTTAATACTTGCATATAATGTGATAAATTTGAAAAAAAGACCTTACACCCCCTTAATTTTCAAAAAATTAGATATTGTATTTTTTCTGATATCCTAGAACGAGATTTGATGCCTCTGAAAATAGGTCATTGCGAGATGACCGCGAGATTTAAATCGTCGTGACGACACGAGGTACCTTTCTTTTATTGGAGTAATCTGATAAAACACTTCCTCCTCTGTGATGTCCGTTAGCCACAAAACCGTCACCGAGGAACACATCCACCAACCAGCAGTATATAGCTCCCTAGCTCACACTCACTCATTACCAGCTTTGGCCTGTAGGGGGACTCAATACGCGGTCGCTGCTTTGAGCCTGCCGGAAAATACAGTAGAAGAAGAAGGACAGGCTGGCTCAGCCCTCTCAGCAGCTCTGACAGAACTGACCAATCAGAGCACAAAGGGCTGTGACGTTGCGAGGTAACTGGAGGTCAGCCTGGAAACCGAGTGTTTCAACGAGAGCTTGATAATGGCCTAAAATGAGGATTTTGAGAACGCTATTGTGGGGCACTGAAGGAACTAAATAACTTGTACTGAGGGCAGAAATGCTTTACAGCCATCCTAGTCTGGCATAGTGAAAAGGAGAAACAAGCATGATATGTCCCCTTTAATCAAATTTAAGTGCAACATAGTAATTTGTCATGAGGACATACAATGTGGATTAATTTACTTTTAGAAGTTTTGTCTATTTATTTATTTATTTTACTTTTCTTTAAAGTAACAATTTTGGAGTTAAAGGCATTTTGCCCGACACATACACATACTATACATAAAATCTTCTTTAGGACATGGTATACTGGCATTTAGAACTCAAATCAGTTATTAATATTTAATTTGATAAGAAAAAGACTGAAATAAAGACCATTTATGCACATGTACCAAATTATTTCATTTAGTTTCAAATGCGATCTTTTCCCTTTTTTAAGATAATGTCTAAAATGTATGTATGTTGGCACTGCACTGGTTCTCTTGACTTAAAGTCTATGATATGTTCACCGTGTTCTTGAACCTTTGCTTATATATAAGGTCTGTGACAAAGATAAATTAATAAAACTTGCACACTTTATTCACCATGATAATCTTTGTGAGTGAACCATACATGCTTTTTAAGCTGGAACATAGCTGGTTTTATAAAAATCATATGAAAGTTTAAAAATCTGGTACCTGTTTGTTTCCCTACAGAAAGAAATACAAAGAAATATATTTTGTTTTTTTTTATTTACAATCAAAGCTACTGAGAGATGATGTGAACCATATCACCCAGCCTTAGGAGGAGGTGTTTGATTTTTGCTTTCCCCATTGTAGCGATCATGTTACCACTCGAGCTTCACTGCTTTCTTCTTACAGTCGCTGACACGGGTGAAATCAGGCATGTTCTCCTGCTGATGTAACACAGCTGCTGCAAGGGTAGAAAAGATGTGTGAGTGTGTGTGTGAGAGAGTGTGCTTCCCCTGCATATCTGTGTGTGCAGAGCTGGTATCTGCATGCTTGTGGTCTGCTCTTTTCTGTCATCAATCAAATTATCTGCAGATGTTTTGATACAGTTTCTTATATCATCCTCAAAAATCCACGTCCTTTTGTTTTAACCTGACTGACAGTGGACTTCTGTATCTTGTCTCTCTCTTATTAATTGATTTATGCCATAAAATAATTGTG
Source organism: Scarus forsteni (assembly GCA_036419115.1). Classification (NCBI taxonomy): domain Eukaryota; kingdom Metazoa; phylum Chordata; class Actinopteri; order Labriformes; family Labridae; genus Scarus; species Scarus forsteni. The sequence continues at coordinate 3,252,978 of JAZDUH010000111.1, forward strand.
GCATACATCTTATTTAGGGTGATTAATTCATTTAATGGTGAACATTAATCCGTTACTATTAAGACTGTGTCAGACCCATTAGTGCCTGAAACATAAGAACCATTTCATCCTCTTTTGGACTCCTTGGTATCAAATCAAAGATTTATTCTAAGAAAAGCTTTCTCTATCTGACAAGCATACAAACAGATCACCGTAGAAGCTGCTGTTGGTTTTGTGTAGCACCAGGAGTGAAGAAGTTTCTTTCTGTTGGCCATGAACACTGTGGCCAAACTAACACACTGCCTTATGCAGAGGTGGCATGAAGTACTGTGCACACATGACTGATAAGCTGTTTTTTACCCTTTATAGCGCAACAGTCCTGTCTTCTTTAATGATTTATATGACAGTCAGACAGACATACACACAGACACACACACACATGCAATTTAAAGTAAAGCAGCAAAACAGAGTGGTAACATATCAGCTTCAAGGACTGACAGCAACGATGTTTGTCAGAAGTCACAATTTGCAGTAAGAACAATTATCATCCTTTTTTTGTTTAATGATACAGCCAATGCCTGAGTGCAAACAACCGCAGTTCCCCACGTGTCCACTTAGGGCAGCTGATAGGAAAAACAAACCCAGCTTATGTTCAGTAAGTATACACTTATCTACATCTGGTTTAAAGAGAAAAAAGTTAGTTGATTTCTTTGTTGACATAGGTTTTATGGGGGTCCATTTTTGGAAAGTGACTGATGCACAAGGAGGGGCTATGGCTGAAATGACTGCAAGACACCATGCTGTACAGGAGCTGTTTGTCAAGAAACTTAACCCCCTCCCAATTCTAACTCTTTTTCTGTGTTATAAAGTTACTGTAATGTAAATTAGAGACTGTTTTCATCATGGCGACTGTCGCAGACTCACCTCTAAAGTTTCCTTTAGTAACCAAACAAGTAACACAAGCTAAACCGTACGTTGTCCAACAGCCTATGAGTGACAAAGCAGCATCATCTGGTGTTGAAGAGCCAGCTTTAATTCCACCTGACTGCACCAACTGTGCGAGCAGAACTGTTTTACCACAAATCTACCTCTGAAAAAGACGTTGAGTTTTTGAAAGCATTTGTTTGTTTTTTGTATGTTAGCAGGATTAGGGAAAAACTACAGGATGTATTTTGCTAAAAAAAATCAGGATATGTTTTTTTATGACTAATCTAACACCAGATGGACTTTTGAATAGGTTTCGATAATCCATCTTTGAAATAAAAAAACTCTTTAAGGAGGCCAGAACTTTTCCGAACTTTTTCATCGAGCAGGTGACTGGACAATTGTTCTACCAATCACATTCATTAAGGGTCAATCAGATAAGGTAGGAGGTGGGCGGTACTGCACTGCAGAACATGAGCCAGTTGATAAAAAAGTTTTTCAAAAATGTCAGAAGTGGAGTAAACAAATCCTTACTTTAGAGAAGATTGTAGTGGTTGTATTTTTTTTTTAGTAAAATGAGGTTGAGATCTGATAAAACTGCTCCTGAATCTCTTAGCATCAATGCTAATCTCCGTATGAACTGTCACTTCTTGCTGTCGTCTCACTCATAGCTCCCAAGTCTTTGGATGCTCATTAGTTGTAGATCGGAGATTGGCAAGATGGATATGCCTGACATTGAATTGGGCAGATCCAGCTGCTGCGCAATGTTAGGTGATAAAAATGATTGGATTTTTGTGGTGATCCAGATTTCCACCATTAAGGAACATTTTTTATAATCCAGTAATTGTCAAACTACATGATTCAGAGTGCTTGGGGTTGGTTTTCAGGGTCATGTTATCATATTATAAGGTTAACATAGTCGTGGAAGTATTGCTTATAGGTGTCACGGTATTATTTAAGACACCTTGGTGAAGGTTGGTGCTTTCCAAGTGCCATATTTTTGTATGTGTGCAACTTATTTTTAATATGTAACCAGCCAATTTAAAGTTGTCACAATAACCATGAGAACGTACAACACACTAACAGACACATTTTAGAGGTAACATTGCTTGTAATCAGTACTCGTATCAACTCCTCCCATTGATCCACCTCTTTATTGACTACCTTGTGATCTCTGGGATTTTTTTGTGGAAGTAGTACTACACAAGCTTTTGTGTTAACAATGTCAAACACCTGGCACTCTTGATACTGACACTGTTCTCTGTCGATAAATGTGTCAGACAAATGCACAATGTAATGTGAGCAAAGGAGCGTGACACAAATTGGAAAGAATTGATAAAAGAACTGTTGAGAGTAAATGCTAATGATACTGAGCCTTTAGATGAGTTGATATTGATTCCCATCACAGAGCGAAATTTAATATATATTGTCTATGTAACCAATCGGTTCTGACTTTTTTTTCTTTTTATGCAAAATGTTTTATAATAAGTTGTGTGGCTAAGACTAACTGATATGTGGGCCTGCTTAAGTTATATTTCAGAAGGCTTATGTACCTCATCAGTTTTATTCCTTTGCTAGTTGCGAGGTTCATGCAAGATAATGGTTGCATTTTTGTTGTCCTTGTTAACAGTTCACTAGAAGTCATCCTTTTAAAGGCACAAATATGCTTCAAAATTCCAAAGCAGGGCCATGTCTGATGTAGTTTATGATGCAAAGTGAAATGTTTTAACTTTTCATTGCATGTGGACATTCAGGTATTGATCTGAAAGGTCACTGTAAAATCCTGTATTCTTTTGGAGTTTGGAACCAGAGTTGCTAAAATGCTAACACACTATTGGTTGACATCATCGCAAACTGCAGTACTGCACAGATAGTTGACTGAAATAACTCCTGCCCCTGATGAGGCAAAACCCAGCTGTAGGTTTTTTGTTTTTCATTTGGCCCCAGGGATGGTCAGACAGACCAGAGCTCTTGGGCAAACCCCAGTATCTGCCACTGGAGCTAGCTTGAAGAAGAGGGTTAAGCACATGAGCAATCATAAAAGATATGAGAATTTGGGTCTTTAAGACTGAAAGAAATGTGCAGATAATAAAATGAGTTAATGATGAGTCAGGCAGGTGCAAAGAAATGTTTGAGAATGATATTTTTAAACAAACAGAGCAAACCAAAAAGTAGAATCTGAGTGGTAAAAAGCAGGATAAATATTTGTATTCTGTTCACTGCTGCACTGTTTTCAATCTACCTCCTTTTTTCTCCTCTAATCAGAGGTTGTGACCGTCCCAGAAGTGGCTATTTCTGCAGTCGCCTCTGTTGTTGACACTCAGGATTGTCTGTGAATAAGAGTTTGATCCAGTGTGATTGAGAGGAGTTTGAAGTAGTCTTTGAAAAATCAAAAACTACTCAATGAAATGTCTGAATGCATGGAAAGAGAAAAGGGGGGAGGACACAAAGATGACCAGGGGCAGAGTGGAGAGGGGCTCGGGGATGAACAATCACACCTCACAGCAGCTGGAGGATGTGCCGGAGATGTCAGAGAAGAGCGTGAATCAATTGAAGTTGCAGCGCAGCAGAAATGAGTGAATGTGGATGAGTGGCTCTTGCCGGCTCGTTCAGCACCACGGACAGCACCCTCATATGCTGCCCATCAAACTGAAAACAGAGGAAAGCTGACAACATCCATGCTACCACTTTGTACAAATTGGTTCAAGTGAGAGGAAAAAATTCAACTGTTCAAGTCCAAAAAAGTCCTCGGACGAGCTGTTTCCACTTTAGGTGGGTACTCTGGGATTGAGATTGAGCGAAAAGAAATCAGTTTGCCTGATAGATTTGTGATAACAATCCCATTTTAGCGCTCTGAGACAGGCCCCTCGGCTCCCTCGCCCAGAAAGTAATGAGCCAATCGGATGGGTTAGATAGGAGCCACAAGGGGGACAAAAGGTTTAATTCTGTGTAATCTGTCACAATCTGGAGGCTGACATCACCTCTGAGACTCACAGTGAAGCTGAGGAAAAATGAACAAGGTGCAGAGGACAGGACACAGCAGGGAGAAAAGAATGTTAGGGGAATTACTATGCAGCCTAATAGCCATTATATTGGATTGTCAAAATTTGGACCACTGTGTAATTTATTTTAAAGCTTTATAGTTTAGGTCAATTAAAACTGTATCACATGCCATGTAATATTATGTAGCAGAGGAAACGCTAAAATGGTGCTTTTCTAAAGATCCTATATTTTGCAAAATACATTTTTAATGTTTTTTGTCACAATGTATCCACGGCCTAACTACCCCCACACCCCCTTCCCCAGCTTTTGAAAATACTTTATTTTGAAAATGTCATCAGTGGTTATGCCACTTCCTCCTGCTTGAAGACTCCCTGAGCTGCAGATTTGTTCACATTACAGCCAGCTTCAGACATGTCCCAGCAGCCACATTACACATTAGAGCACAGCGCTGGAAAGCTGTGGCCAGAGCGCCTCTTGAGAGACTTTTCTCTGAATCAGCCTGTTCTTTGCAGGGCTGAATGAGAGGGGTTTAAAGGCATGCCAAAATCCAATATTTCACTGGATTTTCAGAAAAGAAACATTCTTTAAAAATAGAAAGAAACTGTGTTAACATAATAAAAAATATAATAGCTGAACTGAAATGATTCTGTTTTGGAACCACAGTCCTTTATGTAAGTCGTGGATCACAGTGAATGTAGTTTGGTATTGGGGATGAAAGATTAAAAAAGGACAAGCAGGAAAGGAGCCGCAGGCCAGATTTGAAGCCCAGTCCCAATTACGAAAACAGCTTCTGTATGCAGGATATGTAGACTTAACCACTTGTGCAAGATACATAAAAAGTGGGGCTTTTACTAAGATTAAGACAACATAATTTTTATATTTTTATTATGTAGATTGAGTGTTGAGTTACTGGCTTTCATTGCTTAAAAAAGAGCCACATGTATCTGTGAGAAAAGAAATGATGCTCCTCAGTCTTTATTCCTAGCTTCCAGCACTATCCACTGCCCTATCAAAATTGGGATGGGTACCAAAACCCAGTTCTGATGCATTACCAGACAACACCACCAACTGAGCTGAAAACTGGAATAGGATGTTTTATTGATACAACATTAAATACATGTAAAAGCCAAAGATGCTGTATCTTCTCTGCCTTCTCTGCTCTGTGGGCTGTCTAATGCTGCCCTCTGGCGATTACCCCCTTAAGGAATGCAGGCGACTAAAACAATATCACATGTGCTTCAAGAAGAATCAAGACTATTAATGTATTTTCCTATAGAAGTAATGACTTAGGAGCTGTATAGAAACTGATGCTAATTCAAAGACGTAAACTTAACATTGGAATCAGACTAATGCCCAAAGTAGAACTGACCTGAGCAAGCAAATCTCTGCAAAGACATTTCCAACATTAGCAGGCAAGTTGTTATTAAAGATGTGGAAGAACTGCCCTATCTTGCGCTGTTACAAAATCCTGGAATTCAAATTTCTGGATTAACATCCAGATCCAGACAACCACCACAATCTAGTGAATTTCCTTTGGCTGTGATCATCATTCCCTGCAAATGTAATCAAAATCGGTTATGAACTGATGGAGTTATTGGTGAAAATGGGAAAACTCCCCTGTCTTGCAATGTAGATAAATCCTTTTTAAAAATTCCAGGATCCGTCTTCAGTTTTGGATCACCACCAAAGTCTATCTGAGCTATCCTACACTTTTTTTCAAATTCCAATTTCAAAAGTTTTTTAGTTTATTCTGTTAACAAACTTACAAATGGCAATAAAAATGTTGGTGAAAGCAACAGTACCCACCCCTCCTCAAAATAAAGGCATAAAAATGAATATAAAAATGAAAACAAGAGACAAAAAAATAATTCTGCACCTCTGACCATGAACAGGGGTGAGGTTTTTTCAAAGCCCCACCTGGCTACAGGCTGTTGAGTAAGAAGACCAGGCTGTTTAGGGAAAGACCTTGGCCCAAAAACGAAGGAGTACCCAACGTGCACGCGCGGGATGTACGGGTATGCGCCCACACCTGTGCTAGACCACCTAACCGAGGCTGTGCAGTGTCTCCAAACACAGAGGAGAGACAGGGAGAGGACGCAGGAGTCACTCAGAGGGAAATAAATGACTTCATAACGACTAACAAGAATATCGTGACTCAATGGGAGGGTTTGCTCATGGTTTCTCAGAGCATTTGAGCTGCGTAGACGCATTTAACAGAGCCGTGTTGGACCTTTTGGAGTCTGTTCCCTGTAAACTACATGCATGATAAACTAAACGCTCCCTCTCTGGACTGACTGACTGACTGTATGCGCATTGGCTTGTTTGGAGCCCCCCTCACTGTCACACACTCACACGCGGAGTTTGAGGATGATAAACAGAACTGGGAGCATGTGAGCGACTCACACGGACGCAAACATGACCAAAAAATGATGAAGACAAACAGCCTGCTGACGACTTTCCCTCCAGGTGACATGTTGATGTGATGTTAGACGGGCGAGAGCGTTTGTCTTTACGCAAACACGACATTAAGATTTGCTCTGAATGCTGCACTCACTTCAACACACACTCACGTACCATTAATAACAGACTGGCTCAGATAGAGAAGGCGTCATTGGTGCAATAAAAGACGAGAGCTCACTCAGTAGTTGTTTAAAACGGGGAAAAATTACTCACCCTGCCACGAGAGTCGTGCGCTCACGTCAGAAGCCAAGAAAGCTCACAGCAGGAGGCTCACTGGTCGTTCCTGCTCTCTCCCCCTCTCCCTCTCTCTTCTTCGTGTTTTCCCTTAAGCCCCCTTCCCCTTACCCATCCTCTAAATCCCTCACTCTCCTCTTTCTTCTTTCACTACTCAGTCTGTCCCAGGCACTGCGGTGGATCGGTTTCAGCGCGAGCCACTCTGGCTACGAGAGAGAGAGAGAGAAAGAGAGGGAGGGAGCACGAGAGAGGGAGAGAGATATAGAGGGTGGTGGTGGTTGTGGTGTGCAGGGGTACTGCTAGAAATTATGGGCCTCATGAAAGACATCGGTGATGGCCCCCATTGCAACCAAAGCCAGCCCTGCATAGTTGCTTAAACAACAAATCCATTATGAAAACTTTAATGAGATTATTCAAAGTATGGCTGTTAAATAAAGAGTCTGCGTTTATGAGGATGAAGCACGTGGTTCACAGTCACATGGACTGTAATGTATTACAGGTTTTTAATCAAAAACTGCTGTAGAACTGCTTTCACACTAAAATTATCTGGTCAACATGGCAAGTGACTGTTTTCCCTCTGCCAGCAGACCCTGGTCTAATTGGCAGCAGACAAGCTGTGTGGTTGTTTTTTTCCCTCTGGTGCATCAACCTGATGTCATCACGTTGATGACATCATCAGCGCTACAACACACAACCATGTAAATACTGTAAAGGAGCATGGAAGACATGGACACAGTTTTTTGTACTTTATACTTTTGTCCCTCTTCAAAAATGTATATATGATGATACGCCTGGATCAAAATGCCGATTAAACCCTTTCAAACTGCTGACAGGAGCCGATTGTCACGTTCAAATGTTGGAAAAGACTTTCTTCAATTCAGGTCAACGTGTTGTTCAGCCTTCATCATTTTCTGAAGCCTTAGCAAAAACAGGTGCACTTAAAGATGCTATGAGGAGTTTCTAAGTAATTACAAAAAGGTCTCACTTTTAGATATATGAAGCCTTAGTTAAAAACAGGTGCACTTAAAATGCTATGTGAGATTTCGGACTGGCCTGGATACTCAACTTTGGGAACAAGACAATTAAAACTAGAGCAAATTTATATTATTCGGACACATCTTAGAGCACCGGGCTGAAAGTAGCGATATATAGCCGGCTTCAAAACTACAATACTAAGTTTTCCAAAAATTGCTTGTTGTAAGACATCAAAAACTACCGCTACGTCACTAGAAAGAGATACATTACCTCGTTGCTTTGCATCCTGTAAGTTGTTGAAAAAAGAAGTTGTAAAGCAATGCAGAGTTCTGAGGAAGGTCCGAGCTGCATTTTTATTAGCATCACAACAAACACAAGCTTTGGCTTGGGTCACGTCTTTACCACAGTCGCCGCGCGTGCTCATGGGTAGCCAAGTCTTTATGTCACTGGAAATAGATTCTCCTCGTACCTTTAAATCAGCAGCAAGCAGTAGACCTGTGCTCAAAATATCAATACGGCAAAATATCGTCATAAACTCTGTGTATCGATGTGTATCGATACAGATTCTACAGAACCGATACAGCCTCAATGTTTTGACAGTTGTTGTCTGTACAGTTTGAGTAATATTAACAATGGCACAGTTAAAGTAGAAGCTAAACTACACAATGAAACAGATGTTCCAAATTTAAACTTAGGTCTACTATCTCTGAATTTCTGTTTCTTAAGTTCTAGAATCATTTAAAACTCATCCTCTTCATGTAACAATAAACATAATTTGTCGGGAATTCCATTAAAAGAGTAGTCAGTGTTCATTATTTACATGTATCGGGTTACATATTGTATCGTGGCCTCAGTATCGGGATTCGTATCGTATTGTGAGGTTGCTGGAAATACCCAGCCCTAGCAAGAAGTGAACTGAAGACTTCAGTGATTGAAAACTTGCAGTAATGAGTGAATATCCAACCTTATTATGCAGTGTGAATGAGAACCACATGGTTTTATCCTCATGCCATGGGGTGCCAATGGCCAGTGGTTACATCCACTTTTGTGGTGTTGGAACCTTTCTGGCCTTTTGGCTTTTAAGGCATTTACCATTGCTTCCTTTTCATATATTCACCATACAGATGTGACTTGAATGATGCCATTTTGGAACAGAAGCAAAATAAAGACAAAGAAACAGACTCTTTTACAGCATAATTGATAGGAATGTCTTTGCTCTTAGGGATGAATTTATAATTCATGGAGAAATACTGCTGTTTTCATATATTTAAAGTCTCTGCAGTCACGGAACTTTAGAATTGTCCCAACTTTTCCCTCCATTACAGCACCTATGGTATTGTGGGGAGGGGGTGGGGGTGGGACTGTAGTTGTTTGCTAAGCTTCTCCCTGCTCATCCTGCCAGATATGTATGTATGTCTTTTTTGGGGAAAAAAAAAAAAGTGCAAACAGGGGCTTCCAAACTTTGCATTGGCAAAGATCACCTCAGGGAGATTCCTCGCTCTTTGACACTTTCTTAAATTCCTTGTAAACATTTTCATGACAGATATTATAACTTAGAATACAGTCACTTGATCATTTTTAAGAATGCACGATAGTGCCAGTATTTGTTATAGGGGAGACTGGGGGTGGTTGTATCACCTCCATTTCCTCAAGCTAGGAAAAAAATTTGAGTCACACGATCTTTTAGGGATTTTCCTCCTTCCTCCCTCATCATACACAGGGGCTGTTAAGGCTGAATACTGTTGCATGATGGTGGATAAAATCATGACTTAATGTGAACGACACTTTGGTCTCTTAAGGCTTAATGTGAAGCGTTTTCCCCTTGCTAATATCAAACCAAAAAAAGTATTCTCCTTTGTGTTTACATGGAAAACACGTTTATTCGCCTTTATTTAATTTCGCTTGGGGTTGGGAATAGTTCTGATTGGACAGGGGACGGATGTTCAGTAGTGACGTATTTACATCTACCGAAAGAAAAACTCCAGTTCAGTGTCTGTCAGGGAAACCTTGTCCAACTTGGATGCTACAAATTAAAAAAGGTCTTCATTTTTATGCTTATGTCCGTTCACTCTTTCCTTACTTCCAAATCTTCAAAGGGTCTTATTACAAAAATCGTCTCAGCTTAAGACCGATGCTTACTTCGGGCGGCCATCCTGTGCCCGTCAGCGTCCCGTGCGTTATCACGACAGGACAAGGGAATGAGCATGCGCAGAACGACTAGAATTCATTTGAAGTGGAATGAACGTACACATGATCGAGAAATTTTGTATTTAAAATCAGAATAAGCCAGCCACTTACTTTGGAATTAAGTTTTATTCTGAATTATCATTTTCATTCGAAATTAAGCATTTACAAGGTCATTTTTATTCTTTTTAAAGAAGATTTCAGTTTTATTCAGATTTAAAGAGGACTTAAAGCACTCATGTAAAAATGGTAACTGAAGGTAAATACAGTTGTTATACCATAGATTGTAAATACAGGACATTACAGACCTGTGCTGTTGGAAAGAGTCGGGTAAAGGCAAATAATGCAACCAGAAGTGTAACAGAATGGCATTTTAATGTGATGATGTGTGCAGTAACACAGTATCATAAATGGCAGAATAAAATAGAAGGTGCGCTGCTGTTTAAACTGCATTCACACACAGACATTTGGACCAACCTTTGCCAACATATAGCGAATGTTGAGCTGTTTCAAGCAAAGTCGGGACTAAGTTGATGTCAGCTGGGCAACTTGATGTTCGTGAAGTTCATTGACAAATTTTGAAAATGCACAAAATGTCTAACATTTGATTTAACTTGTTTGTAAATGCCAGCAAGAGGTAACCTCCACTTCCCTCTATGACTCTACATTTTGTTTGTTTCTGTTGGCAAACATTGGGGCTTGCAAGCTCATGATTTAGGATAGGTCAGGGGACCTCCATCAGTGTAGCTGTGTCCCACAAATGCTAAGACAACATTTGAAATCTTTACAAATAGTAATAATAATGACAATCATGAAGTTGTTTAGCTCTCTTAAAAACATAGGTAGGTAAATTTCTTAAATAAACAGACGGGACATACAGAAGATATTGATGCACAATATTGGATTGTTGCAGATATCCGATATGCTGATATTCTTTTGATTCATTATCACCGATACCAATACCGATATCGATACCAATACCAATATTTCAGGTCAAGAGCACAAGCTCTGTACTTAATAAAAATGGAAAAAAACTTTTGTGTTTTAGCATATTATCACATAACAGATGTAAAACTGGAAAAGCAGCTTTTAGCTTTTGCAGAAATGAAACCCTCGGTATTTAAATGTACCCATGCTATTTTGAACATTTGTATAATTTGCTGATATTCCAGCCGATATGTGGCCAATATGTGTGGCCGATATATCAGCTGTAAATATCTGCAACAATTTCAATATTGACAAATATAATACTTAACTGTATAGGCTGATATTGGCCATTACCGATATCAAACCAATAATATCATAAATCCCTAACAGAAGACAAAGCACAAGAGCTTAAGCACAAAAGGAACTAAACAACAGAAGCACAGCTTAGATAAAAAAAACCCTGACAAACATGCATATTTAGCTTTATTAACCCTAGAACAAAAATAACCTACAAAGAAAGAGAAGGAGCACTGCTGGTGTCTTTCAGACCAACAGAGCTCATAGAAGGGAACAATTTCAAGGAACTTGAGCAAAAATCAAACCCCAAAATGTTGGCACAAACAACCCAGGCCCAGGCACGTAAAACCACACCAATGTGAATCGACCTAAATCCCATTCAAACCCCTAACTGAGATGACCTTGCATTAAATGTACTATAATGGAGATCAACTTTACACAACCATTTGCACCTTTCTCTGGCAATAGAGAATGATACTGCAGATGTTCAGTAGCACCTGCTTTACATGCTCTATGACAAGATGGAGGACCTCCAGAGGATTTGACAAGGGTATATATGACCTGGAAGTCCTGCAGCATGAACAGCAGCAACTACACTTATTAAAGCTTAAAATCTGTATGTAATAAGTCAGTGGACTGCATGATGTTGTAGATGCATCAACCAAAATTGACCTGGGAGTGTGCTTACACGTTAATTTTGATGATTTCTAAACTTTGGTCAATGTCACACATTGTGTGCTTTACTGTAATCTTTATATTTCTGCTGTTGTACAACTTTTATGACCAGTTGTTATTTCATAAGATACAAAGAATAGTAAAACAAAACAGAACAAACCTGCCAAAAAAAATTGAATTTACCCAAAACTGAAGCTTGTAAAATCTGTTTTGATCATTGTGTTGCCCATTCCCTTGATTATTCAACAATATTTGCCACACTACACATACAATGTTCACTAGAGCAAAGTGATAATGATCAGAGTTAGAATTAAATACAGAAAGAAAAGCAAACAAGTCATAAAAATGATGCATTTCAAAATACTTTGAGAGTAGAAAGCTGAATGGAACAGTGAGTTTGTTAAGAATTGTTAAGGCCCTCTTGCGTGTGATGAAAAGGGATCTGTATTGCACTTGACTACACGGCCTGATCTCTGCTGTGCATTTAAGATGGCCTCTCCAATCTAACCCCACATTACTGTATGAGAGCACATGAGCAACTTTAAAAATGGCACAGAAAGTAACCTCACTGTCTTCTGTTCTCTCTTCATCCCTCTCCTCCTCTTCCTCCTCTTGCCCCCTCCCTCCTTTGTCTCCTGTGGTCCCTGTCCCTCACTCTATTTATAGCCGGCTTGTGGAGGGATCCTATATTTTTAGTAACGATATCAATAGTCTACAGCACACTCTGACCTCAGGCCATGAGAGAGGGAGAGAGAGAGCCAGTTTGAATGAGACAGTGAAGTCAGAGAGAGAGAGAGAGGAAAGAGGAAGCAGCAGTGAGGAAGAGGGATGATATCATGTCACAGTGACAGTGAGTGATGGGCTGAACACGCACACGCACACACTCTCATACACTCTTAAAAGGGAGCTTTGGAGGTTAAGTTACAGTGTCAGATACTGTCATGGTTGGAGTAAAGGTGGAGCTGAGGGCTTTGAAAAAGTGATTGACAGCAGGTGGATGTCGAAAACAAACAGAGAGGCATCCTTCATAACAAGTGGAATGCCCAGTTTTATTTCCTTAAAAATCAGTAGTTTCAAAAAGATTTGAGGCTAAAACCTGCACTAGCTTTCTTCATTCATTCACAAGACAAAGTGGGACTAATGAAGGCAAAAAGTCATTTATTACCTCAGCCAGGAGGTTATGTTACTGCCTGTTTGTTTTTTGTTAGTTTGTGTGTGTTTGTTTCTCTGTTAGCAACATCACTCAAAAAGTTAGGGACAGATTTCCAATACATTTTAAGGAAATGTCCGGATTGGGACAAGGAATAAATGATTAGATATCAGAAGAGATCCGGATCAGCGTAAAACCACCATGATGGGAAACGCAATTTTTGTGAACAACTACTGAACTAAGATAGATATCATTATGAATACAATTGCTAATGGTATGTTTTCATGGTCAAGGAATCTAAAAATTTAGATGAAATAAAGGTAGGACTAATATTTATGGTGAAAATCAGAATATGGGTGAGAACTGTAGCGCTGGCGGAGGTCTGTGCTCTCAAAGTACTTTTCTAGTTGACACATTTGGAAGATTTATTTGAGCTTAATGCTTTTACTTAAACGTCCCATGTCCTGTTCCTGTGTGTTAGTCACTGATGGAGGTGAAAAGTAAGGTTTTATCTGCTGAAATTAGAGCTGGGCAATAAAACAATCTCGAAACAGTGTGATAGCATGAATTTTCAAATCATGTATCAATCAATTTAGTCATGGACCAATTCATGTAACATCTATCATTATATGATTATTTCATCCATATATTAAGTTATGTGTGTATTAACCAATACAGACTAATCTGTGTTTGTAAGCAGGGAGACTGTAAGTTTGGCAGCTCGCCAGAAATAGAAAACATGAATTAAGAAGTCTCACAGCTGACCATCTCTGGAGTGGAAGTTTTATACATATGCATGATGTTGCCATATATGTGACATGCATGTCTATGTAACCGGTGGTTACCTATTGCTCTTTGTCAGACCTCCTCTGAACCAGCCGAATAAACAATCAGATAAAACCCCAGTCTTGTAGCGTATCCATTCTTGCCTTAGAACACCTGATAACACAGTCTTATGATAAAATTCATGTTGTTGAGGTCTATGAAAAGTTTAGACAGCAGGATTAACAAACAGAAGCTGCCTGTCTGTGTTTTTCTATGGTGCTCCACACTCCAACAGAGGTGGCAGTGCTGTAGCCTTGACGCTGGTCGATTTTTGCCAAAACCAACAGAGAAGAAGTCAGACTCTGGCTGTAGTAAGTGGGTGCAGCCAACAGTCAGTGTTTGTTTGGGTTACCTGGCAGGATTCCAAACAGGCTGGTTTTAAACTTTACAAACACCTACTCTGTGTGGCATTTTGGTCAAAGATGCCGACCACACAGACCTCATTTTAAAGAGTTGTGTGAGCATTTAATACAAAAACCAGATCTACATGAAGACGAGCAGTGTGGATTTGATTCTAGTCAAAGCTCTCAGACTGCCACCATGAATCTAGAGAGTTCTTGGAAATGTACAGTGCAGGCCAGAAGTTTGGACACACCTTCTCATTCAATGTGTTTTCTTTATTTTCATCACTATTTACATTGTAGACTCTCACTAAAAGTATTAAAACTATGAATGAACACAGGTGGAATTCTGTACTAAACTAAAAAGTGTGAAATAACTGAAAACATGTCCTATATTCTAGTTTCTTTAAAGTAGCCACCCTTTGCTCTGATAACTGACTACCTCAAGAGGTAGTCACCTGAAATGGTTTTCACTTCTCATGTGTGTCTTGCCAGGGCTAATTAATGGAATTTCTTGCCTTTTTAATGGGGTTTGGACCATCATTTGTGTTGTTCAGAAGTCAGGTTGATACACAGCCGACAGCCCTATTAGACAACTGTCATAGAATGGTTTTTGCCATAATATTAAATCAGCTAAGTTATGTCAGGAGAGTGGATGTCATTACTAATTGAGAATCTACAACGTAGAAAATAAAGAAAACGCATTGAATGAGAAGGTGTGCCCAAACTTTTGGCCTGCACTGTATGGCAGTGATGGAATATGATGAGTTAATGCAGTAGCTCCACTTTCTCGTTGTTCTTTTCAGAGTAGATGTTTGGTCTGTCCTCACCATGCAGACACTCCCCTGGTTCACACTGACTGTTTTGATTCTTACGTTTTCTCAGATCAGTTATGTAATGACATTTTCACTTGTAGAAACATTTATTTTGCGTCTTCTTAACTTGTATTTACAGTTGATCGATGACTTTTTGCGCTTTACATCCTCTGACATTCGAAGTCACGATAGAACCTATGAAGAGAGACAGGCGGTGGTAGCCTGGAGACGCATCCAACATGCAGCATGCATGCCTCTGGACTGCAAGCCACTGCCATGAGCTAGAGTTAGCATGTACCTAAACCTGGAAGGGCAACTGTTGGCCCGGGGGCATTACGTGCCCCCCACAATCCTTCATCAAATCATTCAAATCATATAAAGACAGAAAAAAGAGCCTTAAAAGCCATAATAAATGAAAAAAAAATCCCTATAAAAAGAGCTAAAATTAGCCGAAACTGCTTCTGTCAAATGATTTTACATGTATGGCTCAAAGTATTTTTTAAATTAAGAGCATAAATTTAAAGATGTTTTATTTTAATAGCTGGCAGATGCTCTAAACTTTCTTCAGAACTTTCTGTTTAGCCTATTAAACTGAGTTAAATATTTAATGGTGATATACAATGTTGTGTTACTTAAGATTGGTCTTGTTCTTGAAACCGCACTTGAGACCACATTTGAAGGTCTTGGTCTTGTCTCTTAACTCTAAAGCATTTTTACTCTGTCTTGTCTCGGTCTTGGACTGGCTGGACTCTGGATTTTTCATCAAGACCAGCACTGATCTGCTGTTCTTTAAATTTATTAATGTGAATAAGGAGGAGCACTTGGTAAAACACCAAAAAGCTTCAATTCATGTGATATTTCCAACTGTGATGACCGCAGCTTTCCTGGTGATTTGACTGAGAGACTCCCCCTTAACTGTTAAATCTTGTCATGGTTTTTGAAATGGATTTTGATGGTCTTGTCTTGGTCTTGGTCTAGATGTCGGTCTCGACTCCCAAAAGTCTTGGTCTTGTCTTGGTCCTGGTGCATTCAGGTCTCAGGCAAGTGTTGGTCTCTGATAGTGTGGTCTTGAGCACAACACTAGTGATATAAATATATTTTACCTATTAAGTTGTTTCTTGTGTTTTCTTGTGTGTCTGAATAGTTAAGTTGAAAGTATCCTTCATTGGAAATATTTAGCTCTCTGACTTTGGTGACAAAATGCCGTGGCCTTCATCGCAGAGGTGCAATAAAGAGGGAAGGTTCTAAAAAGCATGTTTTGTTTTGCATTTTGCTTTCAAGAGAGCAAAATTTAAGCACAGTTTTGTCACTAAAGTCCCATAAAAAGAAGACCTTTATAGGATTTAATATCTTTGCCAATGAGTTTATGTTTTCGCAGCCATTTTTCTGGATGTTGTTTCTTTTTGTTTTAGCTGCTTATTTTTTTTGTTGGTGTGTTTTTCTGTGTGCAAAAGAACTGAAAAATTACTCGTAGAATTTAGATGAATGCTGTTCAGGAAATTTTGGTCATGGTACAAGAGAGAAGTGATTAGATTTTGATAGTGAACAGAATCCAGATGCGACATGACAGTATTCTACATTTTAGATTATAACTCAACTCTCAATGTCAGAAATGCTTTGGCTAAGGTTTGGGATCTTAAAGTACAGCTAGTTGGAGGATATAACTTTCGTCCATGCATATATGTGAGTTTCTGAATAGCATGTTAAAATAACAGATATTTGGTTGGACAGATATTTATTCGACAAATGTTTGAAATCTTCAACAGGGTTAAAAGATTTGATATCCGTGAGGGATTATCTCTTGTGAAATAAAATGACAAACAAAAACACTGAATTGTAAAAATGGTCCAAATGCCAGAGAGTCATTTCATTGTCATGTATTGTATAATGTTCAGCTGAAGAGCTTTGTCTCCTATGTTTGAGGCTTTTTTTTTGTCTCTAATGAGAACAACTTGGCTCTAATTATCATAATGAATCTTTTTTTTCAACAGTTTTACACACAGATGTTTGGTTTGACAAACTGAACAGGCCCAATGTGAAATCCTGGGGCTCAAAGTTTCTGGCAGCATCTGAAGTTGCCCATCTCTGTCTCAAACCATACAGCTTAATACACACAGCAGGCTTAAGATCCTCCTTTAAATCAGATTTTTAGCTCCTGTGTGACTCAGCTCTGATTTTCTTTTGACAGTTTGAAGAGTTGAAGTCACTGGAGTCTGACCTTCTAAAATCTGATTGAGGCCACTTTCATACGCAGATCCAGGAAGTTCATATTGGAGCTGTATGCAGGCCTAATTTAAAACAAACAATAAGAGCAGATAAACAAAATAATCCGAGCAAAAGCATAAAAACTGAGCATTAAGGCCTGCAGTGTGGGTGCAGTCTCGGTTTGTCTGCCCTTCATCACACCCCTCTGCATTTTTCTACAGCCTGAGCATCATGAGCAGACACATTAATATGAATATAGAGGTGTTGTAAACAAATACAAACACAAGCTTACAATCGATCATAATAGAGAAGCAGAGGCGTTGACAAAACAAGACACACTTCTCTTATCAACAGACACCAGCAGGGGGTTTTATCACACTGATGATAGCAACAACAGTAAATCCTGACATTATGATTTATAGAGAATAACATAAAGCGATGCAGTAAAGGATTTACAGCGCGGCGGCGACAGCAGAGACAAACAGCAGATGAAGGGCAGATAGAGAGGAGCAGAGGGAAGGAGAGAGACTTGATGAGATTTTAATGTGAAGGTCAACTTGTTATAGTCGAGATCTCTGTGGGGATAGTAGTCCCATCATGATGCTGAAGGAGAGGAGGGGGCCGGGCCTATGGGAGGAGGAGGAGGAGGAGGAGGAGGAGGAGGAGGAGTGAAGTGAAAGTGAGATGCCTGGTTTTGCTGGTTCAACAACTACAGTAGCAGAGTAAATAGAGGGGTCAGCATCTTCTGCCGGTGTGTGTGCGTGGACATGTTTGCGTTTCCCGAGCAGCGGTATGTGTGAAATTGAGGAAGAGGGAGCGAACACGACAGAAGGGGAGAAAGAAGGAGAGGGGAGCGTGTGGGGGAGACAAAGAGAGCAGCAGTGCATGTTTACTTCTCAGCAGCTTCACATAAATGCATAAATCATCTATTGTAGTTTCTATTACTGGCTGTGTTATCTATTGTATTGAAATGTGGTGACATTTGGACAACAGCTCAGACCACCCGCTCTGACCTTTTACTCTTGGCTGCTTCTGAGGAGACAGGTGAAAAATGAAAGATGAGCTTTTTTATGAATGGGAAAATGTTGACAATTATCACTTAACAAAACAGAAAAAATGGGGGTGCTGTCAGGGAGTGAAAGAGGGGCTGGGGAATTCTTCTTGTGTTTATTTTATAGAATTATATTTTTATGAGACAATACCGTTGTTTGTTTAATGTTGCATTAAATTATATTATGTGTACCCTCCAACTTTATTTCACGGTTAGGGAGTCCAGTGTTGAATAAATGAATACATTTATTAAGAAATAAACAAGGATCGCAAACTTAAAGTGAGGCAGCAGAAGTTTACAGTAAGAAACTGTGACAGTGTAGCAGAATCATGCAACAGAACAAACCGTGGAAATGTTTTGGTTAAACAGAAAATATAAATGAATCTAAGGAGAATTTTACTTGATCATATATGCCTCGAAAACTTTTGTAAACGTTATTCTGGTAAATGATTTCTTTCCTTTGATAAAACAAACTGGTTTTATGTTTTATATCACTGGAAAGCCGTAACAATGAGGCACAGCCTGAAAACACAGTGCAGTCCTGGAATGAGCAATGCAGCTAAACATGTGATAGAAGCCAAAAAAATACACTAACATCCCTAAATGGAAGAAGGTGGCAGCATTGTTTGATTTGATCATTCCTGGTACCACTTCCAAACTTATGACCAAGTTCAGTGAGACTGGAAGCAACCAGTCTTCTTGGGGTGTTTTCTTCCTGTGGCACCCACTTCCTGTTCTGTCTTTGATATCACCAGTGTCATGAAGCCCTGTCCAAATTTTGGGAACAGTACCAGTACTTACACCAAATAATGCTGCCACACTGCTTACTGGAGCTCCTGCCATTAGTTATAGGGGATTTTTTGGGCCGTACCAACATTTAGCTGCACAGTTCATCCCATGAATGCATGATCCTTACAGGTTGCACCTCATTTAAAAGGCGACTTACAGGCTTTCCACGCATATGAAATACAATTGGTACAGTTAAAGGGAAGAAATAATTAATTGAAGTAATATTTCTAAGCTTTTTTAGGGTTATTTGTTTTGTAATTTACAATAAGGTGGTAAATTCAAGCATTATTTTTAATGAACAAAGGACATGACAGGTAGCTACATCTGTGTAACACTAGTCTAAGTGAGCTTGTCTTATTACAGACTTTTTGTCTTTTTAACAGAAAAAAGAGAGGTTATGAAGAGTATAAATTTTAGGCTTAAAAAGAAATCTTTCTGTGTATTTCTTAAGAATATATTACACATCAAAGGGTACATATATTGATATTGAAACATGTTAAAATATTTTGATAAAGTCAAATATATCAAACAATAATGTATATTTCATTAAAATAAACTGTTTAAGTTATGATAGCAGTAATAATTATGTGAGTAATGTCATTCTGTATCTGGTTAAATTAATATAACAGAGTTGATTTTTTTAATGGCAAAGTTAATGGGTAACATGTCCTTTTTGTCATTCACACCTGCCTCAAATCAGTGTTCAAAATAATTTTGCTAAGTACCTCAAGGCAACATGACCAAAAGAAAAATACCATGGAGAAATTCAGTCTAAACCTAACAAATAGGGATGGGAATCGAAAACCAATTCCAGTTGAGAATCGTTAACAGCTCCATCAAAGAATCAATATCATTAATCTTTTTGCTAATCAATTCCATTCAATTGACAGGGTTCAGAAGCGTCAGAATTGTGGCTAAACTTTAATTACACCAACTGCACAACCTTAAGTGAGTGGAGACACCAGCAACTTGCAGAAGCAGTTAGCTATACTGTGATGTATGTTTGGCATTGTTGACTCTGAAAATCAGACCATTTGCCCACATGCAAAATTTGCTGGAATCGATAAGGGAATCGTTAAAGAATTGGATCGATTAGCAGGATCGTTAACAGCACTGGTATTGATAAAATCTTATCAATTCCCATCCCTACTAACAAAACCATGCAAATTTACCACATAAACACAAAAACAAAAAAGAAGTGTTTCAGTAACACTGATGGTTGTACACGTTTGTAATGGAATTGGGGTGTTTGTTAAACTTTAGTAACAATTTATTATATGGTCTAGGGAAAGAAGACATCTAGATGAGATTTTAGCACATTTTTGGTGCCGATGGCCTTGCTCACCATATGTATGAGACACTTGTTCAGATCTTGCCTTTCCCCTCCTTCCTTCATGTCATACCCCCGCTCGCTCTCTTACTGAATCAGCTGTCTGCTGTTTCTCAAGCCAGTAAAGACATTTTGCTTAATGGAGCATTAATATTTGCATTCAAGTTGTAACTTTTTAATGTTGTCATGGTATATTTACAGAAATTAAACTGTTTCTTTCATTGTTTTAGTTATCATGATTTTCTAATGGAAGTTCAATCATCTTTGACAAAATGTCCCGTCAACATGAAAGTTTCATTTTGAATAAATTAGAAAAAGTTGCTGACATGGATGAACACACCCAGTGACTCTGGGATTGGGTGAGATTTGACAAGTACGTATTTGTTCCAACTCCTTTTCAAGTACGTTTGTTTTGTGCAACATTATTATTATCCATATGGCTATTTTATGTCTGCTTTCTTCGTTCAAAATCAAATAAGACAATATGAATTGAAAAAAAAAAATCAGATATGATGAGAGGCCAGCATTGCCCAGCCCTAGAGGTGAAACTAATTTCTACAGTTTCTTTGTAAGACAGGAGCTCTGAAATAGGATTATTACGCTGGACGTTTGCAGCCACCTGCACAGCTTAGATAATGTTTAATGACAGAGCTGCTATTTTTTTTCCATGTATTGAACAGGCCCAGTGAGCCTCTCTTTTAATTACCCACAATCAATGTGGCGGGTATGTCGTTATGCAGCAAAAAGCTGAATAGTATCAACCATAAAATAATGAAATTCTGCCACGAGCCTCCTCTTTCATCTGGAGAAAACACTATGAGGATGAATATTTACTCTGGATGCATAAAGTGTGATTATTTGGGCCTTTTCGTGTGTAAATCCCAGCATGTTTCGACACACGTGCTTGCTCAGGGAGTAAAGATGAAATAGAAGCACATGGACAAAAAGATGCAGCTGGATGTGAGGCAGTAATGTGATAATAGAGTGAAACACAGTGGGCCCAAGCTGGGGGGCAGCACTGCAGCCTACATTAACTGTCACATTAATTGTGCAGGCCGTGATGTTTCAGGCTGTGCACGGGTCAGCTGGGGTCACTGGTGTGATGCTTTAAACGAGAGGTTGAGGCAGGCCAGAGGAACATGACTGCGCTGCGAGTAGTCTGATACAAAAAAGCGTCCACTAACTGACTCGTTTGATGGTGAATCACCCAACTGTGTGGAAATGAAATGAATTCTGTTGCACTGGAATAAACCCTCTAGAAAACAGTAATGGTCATGTGTTTGAGCTGCAAAAATGATGGAAAAGTCAAAGGGATATCCAACCTCTGAGGATTCAAATGAAGTTTTAGAAGAAAGGAAACAGATATAAATAGCTTATTTTCAGATTTATATCTCCTTTGATATTCTACAACAGTGGTTCTCAACTGGTGGCTCCAATAAACAGGAGCCTGGAGAGCTGTACTTAAATGCAAATGCATGCCTGGAGAAAAACTGGAAACATTTTAGGATGTATGGAAGCCCTAAGTTGACAAACAACCATACAGTTAATTAACTCTTTTTCCAGCAACAAAACCATTTTCAACTACAGTACAGGCCAAAAGTTTGGACACACCTTCTCATTCAATGTGTTTTCTTTATTTTCATCACTATTTATATTGTAGATGCTCACTGAAGGTATCAAAACTATGAATGAACAAATGTGGAACTATATACTTGACAAAAAAGTGTGAAATAAATGAAAACATGTCTTATATTCTAGTTTCTTCGAAGTAGTCACCCTTTGCTCTGATTACTGCTTTGCACACTCTTGGCATTCTATGAGCTTCAACAGGTGGTCACCTGAAATGGTTTTCACTTCTCAGGTGTGTCTTGCCAGGGCTAATTAATGGAGTTTCTTACCTTTTTAATGAGGTTGGGACCATCAGTTGTATTGTGCAGAAATTAGGCTGATACACAGCCGACAGTCCTATTAGATAACTGTTAGAATTCATATTATGGCAAGAACCAATCAGCTAAGTGAAGAGAAAAGAGTGGCCATCATTACTTCAGTGAGAATCTACAATGTAATTAGTGATGCAAATAAAGAAAACACATTGAATGAGAAGGTGTGTCCAAACTTTTGGCCTGTATCGTATTTCAATACAGAGTTAAATTGGCCATTTCTGGGGCTCCGGCTGGAATAAGTCCTCACACGGGAGAGTCCAACGCACCAGAATTTTTATGTATTAAGCTAGAGGTCACCTTGCAGAAAGCTGTTATTATTAGTTATTAAAAGTGAAGTGTGTTGTTTATTTTATGCATCATTGGCAAAAGATTACCCATCAACATGTTATTACTGAAGCCACATGAGAGACCGTCACACACCTGTGCCCCCTTCTTGAGAAATCTAGCAAGGGACACCCACTTTTGACCAATCAGGGATCAATGTGCTTGAATATCTAAATGAGCTTTAGTTGTTGTTTTCATTGTACAGGTGAGTTTTATAAAGGGATGTGTGGTTTGTAGGTCTTTTGTGGCTGCAATTTCATAACATTAGCATAATGCTAATGGCAGCTAAAGGTAGACAAACAGTGGATTGGTTGTCGAGGGGGGAGTAAATTTGCTTTCACTGCAGTCTCATCCAAGTTACACACTCAAGCTTTAAGAGATTCAGATTGTGTGCATAACTCAAAGGGCAGGACTTCAGTGTGCTATTTTAAAACAGTACCTCTCCGTTACTTAGACATACAGACTCCAGTCTACCAACTCTGAGCTAATGTGATTAGCGAGCATTCTGAACATATCTGATTGCAAAACTTTAGACGTCTGTCATCGCCTCTCCTGTTAGACAAAAACTTTAAGACCTGCATGGCACACCTCAGCTGGATGATATAACTTTTGTTCTGTGTTCTCCCTGCACGTTTTGTCAAAAAATATTTAACTTCACAGCCGTTGAACATCTTTTGTCAGGCAGAAACACCCTTATGACCAGTCAGTTTGGGGCTGTGCCATGACCTAGAAATGCACCTCCTCTGACATGTGCTGAACCCTGAGGGCCCCCTCAGTGCTGCATGAATCCCGTGTTAGCTGAAATTTGAAAGATCTGTGTAAAGCAACACAAAATTACTGAGTTAAATTAAATGTAAACATGTCTTTGAATGATTTATGAAACAATGGGATCTGTGAGTGAGACTTTTTTGTCATATTTTAAGAGCAGGTTCATTGTTGGCTCTAACAAAAAATGTAGTAAGTCTGCAAGGGCCCATTTATTCATGTCTTAAATCTCCCAAGATCCTGACTTATTTGTTTTCTAGTTTTAACAGTTTAATTTCTAATGATCTCTGGAAAACATTTAAAACTCAACAATGTCACAGGTGATCTGATCGAGATAAATGTTTGCATGCACGTCCTCTTGTGACTTTTGAAGTTTTGCCCTTTTTATATGCTTGTTGCATCCAGTTTCTATTATTGTCCACATTTTAGGTCCCAACTTAATTTTTTAATAACTAAGTAGACTCAAATATTTGTGATGTGAAGTCTTATGAAAGGGTTGCAATGGTCGGTTTAGTGCTGTTTGCAGTCCTAATTGTCTCTCTTTCTCAATATCCTGTCTTCTCTGTCTTCTTTAATACTTAATGATATTCATAGAAATATTAAATGTTTATGTTTCCAGAGGAATACTGGAAAGTTCTTCTGCACTGATGTGCTATTGGGCTATAGAGCATCATGAAAGAGGAGCAGGGCCCATTCAGTGCTGCTTTCAGCCCTTCTTTTGTCTCATATTTTTCATATAAAAACTATTTAATTAGTTAAGAACTGAAAATAAATACATGTAATGACTGGAAAAGATAACAGAATTAAATGTTTACATGTATTTCTTTCAGGGCTTTTGTGGTTGTGCACATTTCCCATTTTTGTTTAGTGTTTTTATCAGTTTTCAGACATGTTTTAAATTTTTGAACTAATAAAGTGCAGAAATAAAGTGCAAAAATTAGGTTTCAGTGTCTCTTGAAGGAGATGTTTAGTCCTGAAATTAGACCAGTCAAGAACCACTGTTTTACGCTATATAAAACTAGTGTTTCAGAGCATTTCATTCTACAAACATTGCATGCAAAAAAGATTCATTTACCAGTTTCATACTACGGTACTCTTCAATCACTTGATCAACTTAAAGAAATTCTTACAGAAAAAACTATAGAGTAGGATGCAACTCTGTGTGATACTGGCTTTGTCTGCAACATAAACTGTGACTATCAGGATAAACATTAAGAGAGTGCTTGGGTAGAAAGGAGTCTTGGCATCATCATGTAAACAGAATTTGGTTATGAGAGGTGTGGAGATTCTTTGTTGTAAAACTACCATTAAAGAAGACAACCGGGTGAACTTGGAACAGGATCCATTTTCAAACCGCAGTAAGAGGTGAGGGGGCAAAGTCTGGGTTTTGAAAGGAGAATCCCTCGAAGTCCTCCTGGTTTATTGCTGCGAGTATTTCTGGGTCGGAGGGCGTGAGGGCTGACGGAGCTGCTGTGAAGAACTTGTCAAAATTTTCACCTTTCTTCCCGCCCTGGGACAAAAGAAGAGAAGATTACAATGCAAATTTGCTCTTAAATACTGATTGTGTGCACCATTACCTCCCACCTGAGGAGCACAGAAAGAGTTCAGCTATAAAAAGACTCCACCTCCGTGTTTCTTTCTCTCACCCACACCCTTGTTTTCTCTCTTAGGATCTCTTCTACCACGGCTTCTGTGGGCAGAAAGCTGCTCACGTCTTTTTTTTACAGCCAACGACAGCGGCTCTGCTGGATGATATGAATCTCATTTGGCTAATAGGCCTGGCCTCTAACCTCTCAGCTCACTCCGCTCACCTCACCGTTTGCCAGCAGGGCCGCAAACCGGTGTGTGGTGGGCTAATGATGACACACATTAGCATATGGGAGGAGTAGGCAGCACCCAAAGGCCACAAGGTCCTGTCTATTATGACTGTTGTGTCTATAGGAAGCAGCAGAAGAGGAGGCGAAAGAGAGAAAAGAGAGGGAACGAGGTGGAGGGAGGGAGGGAGAGAGTTTAACAGAGACTAAAAGAGGGGATGAAAAGGCCAACTGAGTGGAGACGGCTGAGAGAGGACGCATGCTGGGAGATCAGGGAAAGAGTGGGAGTAAGAGACAGATGGAGGAATGTGACAGCTTAAAATCCCTAAAGGTATCTGGGAGAGACAAACTGAAGAAGAGAATAAAGGAGGAGTAGAAAGAAAAGAAACAAAAGGACAGAAAAACATTAAGACAAACAAAAGTGTTTAGTCCATCTGCTCGACTGACAGTTCTGGGTTTGAAGGGTGGCGGGAGCTCCAGTCTCTCCAGACGGTCCCAGTCAATCCAACGAAAGAAAGGATGTTCCCTGATCTCTCTCTCTGCGTCCAGTCCTGCTCCCAGACGCTTGGCTGGGTGCTTCGTCAGGAGCTGGGGAAAAAAAGAGAGAAAATATTCTGTCAGACATGAGCCACAACAGAGTGATTTCTGTTTGCAGTGTTGTGGCTGTGTCAACATGGCAGTATTGACTAAAATGTAAATAAAAACTGATTAGTGGTGATTAAATTTGTAATTAAAACTTTCAACTATACAGAAAACTCTGCATAAACAAATGAACACTAATAAGCTAGAATTAACACTTCCTTAGTGTCTATGTGGGTCCACACCTTAAAGTGTTGTTTAAACTTTTTAGCGAATTGGTGCCTTTAAATAGTTATAAGTGCTGACAATTTTAGTATTAAAATGTAAAACTTTGTAACACTTATCAGAGTGACTTTTGAAGGAAGCCTCTATATAGTTGTAGAAAAACACTCAGTATATTTTTAACTACTTGAGTGTTAACTCTACATTGACACTGAAAGTCTAAACATTTCTGTATTCATTTATTGTATATTAAAGGTGACTTCAGCTCAAATAAAGAAACCATGTTTGGTTAAAGCAAATACATCTTATAATAAATAATAATAATTATGCATATATATATATATATATATATATATATATATATATATATATACATATATATATATACATATATACATATATATATATATATATATATATATATATATATATATATATATATATATATATATATATATATATATATATATATATATATATATATATATATATACATATATATATATATATATATATATATATATATATATATATATATATATATATATATATATATATATATATATATATATATATATATATATATATATATACACATATACATATATATCTACATATATATATATTTACATATATATTTATATATTTATATATACACGAAAAACATGCAGTTTCCATGACTGCTGGATACATGTCTTTATTCTATCTAATCTGCCAATCGTATTCATTACGAGCCAATCAGATGATGTGCTTTGTAGAAGGTGAGTACTCCTGCTGTGGTGGAAAAATATTAGCCACTCCATGGAACAGAGTATTGCCAAAACATATCAGAAGTTGATCAAAAATATCCTTTCTATAATGAAGTTATAGTGTTATTTGTTTTTCATTAATAAAGAAATGCAGTCCAGATCTGGTTAAAGTGCTCCCACCTCTTTCTGCTCTCAGGACGTTGAATGGGCCGCGCTGCTTTGAGCTGCTCCCAATCATTGCAGACTAGAGCTTGTCTGATGACAGATTAGGCTGATCCATCTGCACTGCAAGGTTAGCAGTATGCAGTAGGGCTGGGACGATACGCTTATTTTTGAAGTCTCTAGTTAGCTTTTTTAACACCAGCAAAAAAGGCGAACAATGATGACGCCTACAGACTTTATCAGGAATCACATGTGAGTCTGTTTTTAGGATTTATTCAGCAATATAATTTGACCAGCTGTTTATACTCTCTGTTCAAAAGCCTGGATTGCATTTAAAAGTGGTTTATTAACATAGACTAAAATGAAGCATTTAAATTTGGAAAAACATTTCTGAACAAAAAATCAATTTAAAAATCGTCAAACAAAAATCCTGATACTTATGTGAATCGATTTTTTTCTTCCACCCCTAGTATGCAGTAAAAGTGTGCATGGTTTAGATTTCTTATTTAATGTTTTATAATCTGAAAAGTATGATTGTTCACTTTGAGTTGTGCAAAGTGATTTACATTAAAAGACACTGCATCTTTAAGTTTCATTTAAATTCAAATATCACTAGTTTTGTGCAGGTAAGTTCTTGTAAAATTGTTAAGTACTAAGTGTAAAGAAAGAAACTCTGAGTAGTAGTTCCGAGTTTATGGAAGAAGGATTCTGCAATGTTTTAGTATAATAGATTAAGCTTTTAACCCCACTTTCTTCACACAAATCTGAGCTAATGGTTGCTGGTTCTGTCATGAACTGCATTCAAAAAACATTTTATTTCTCCTTTAAGGAGCCCATAATGTGCAGTTCTGCTTTTTTGTCTCTTTTAGAAATGTTACACAAGGAACTTACATTAGTTTTATCTTAATTGTCTTTGCGCTACATTATATGGGTTTGAAAATAATTAACTGGTAACTCACTCCCTTGCAGATAGCGACAGCTTCACGAGAGAGGCTTTTGGGGTATGAGACGCACTGCTCCATGATGGACTGAAACAGCTCCTCCTCGTCTATACCATCAAACGGTGGCTGGGAGGAAAAAGACAGAGCAGAAAGAAGAAAAAGTAAGTTTAAAGACCTGAGAGCAAATTAAAGGCAAATGTATTAAAAAGGAATTCTTTTAAGTCTTTTGAAGTGATGACAAAGGAGGAGAACTGCCAGGTTCAATGCCTGTGTGCACTGTGCGTCTATTGTTAGGAGAGAGTTACCTGTCCTGCCAGCATCTCATACAGCAGCACTCCGTAGGACCACCAGTCTACTGCTTTATCGTAGGGCTGATACGCCACAATCTGAAAGGAAAAGAGAAAAAAGGTGAGGAGATAGAGGGGGAGAATGGCAATGCAGAGATAAGAAGGCAGGAGTAGACAAGCAGCGCAGGAAACGGCAAAAATGTAACAGCTTGGATGATATTCAACTCCCAGAGAGGCAGTGAGAGAGGAAGAGGGAAAACATGACATCAGGGAGGGTGATTGTGTGAATGAGCTCATAATATCCCGCACATGACTTTAGATTTGTGTATTTATGTGTGTTTACTTGTTTCCCTGGTGTTTCTGTGTGTGTGTGAACAAAGGGAGCATAAGGGAACAATCCCGGCCCCCTGGGGAAATATATTGTATCTCTTCCAAAATGGCAGATGCAGTAGAATCAATGAGTGTTTACATAAGAGAGTCAATACCCAGGGGTGCCATAGCAAGGTTTACACTTTACAAAGATGTGCATGATGTCCCGTCATCTTCTTTCTGTCTTTCTTTTATGCTGTCTCAGTCAAAAACAAGTTCCCCCAAAACAGCTGAATATCACCCCTGCTTTTCTCTGAATGTAATCTGTCTGCTAGAATCAGAGATGTTGACAGTTTAAAGTACTTGAAAGGAAATCAAACAGCATGCTTCAATACTATTTTGTATCTGTTTTGAAAATGCAAGAAGGAAACTGATTTTTGGATTTAGATAGTTTTGAACAAGTTGATAATTATCAGTGTTTTTTGTGTGATATGTCAGCGTAAACTAAAAAAAGTCACACTTGGCACATGAAGTCAAAAAAGTGGACACAATTAAAATGCTTTAAAATGATCATATACGATTAGATTTTCTTCTTTAACTGCATCAAATATTTTTGCCAAATCAAGTCCTATTTGCCCATCCATCTATCCATTATCTGTGGGGTCACAGGAGTCTGGAATTTACCCCAACTCATTTTAGGGGAAATGTGGGGCACCACTTAACCAGACCAGCATGTTTCTGGTTTGTTGTAGGAAACCAGGAGGGGAGAAGCAGCATACTAGATACAGAAAGACCCTAATTGACCCAAGGCAATAAAAAAAGGAAACAAATAAATATTTACTATATACATAATGCAAAAAAGGGATACCTGTTTTGCACTTCACATAAGCACGGGCATGATAATATGACCAGTAAAATAAATCTTGGTGCGCTTCTATTTTTGTGCTGAATCAGCTAATTTTAGGAGAAGACACATATTGTCTATTTGGTCCTTTAAGTGGACACATAAGAACAATGCCATACAATAATAATTATTGATAATAACTTTAACTGCAGCTACGTTTTCACAGACTTCAATCCTGTTCATCAGTCAAGAAAAAAGCATTGATTTTTAGAACTTTGACCCTTTGTTTACTAGTTTGTGTCCTCTATATCACAGATCATTTCAGAAAAAAACCTTCAGATAAACGTGAACTATTTTCCATACACAAGATATTAGGAGGAAAGAAAGATTAACTTGTGAACAAAAGGCCAGAGGAAAAATATGTGGCTTTTGGCCTTCATAAAGGCCTTCAATCAATTATGGAGAGACAGGGGATGGACTTAGAAAGTAGTGAGTGGTGAAGACATGTTGCAGATGAGCCTTATATCAAAAAAGGAACCCAGGCCGCCTGCACAAGGCAAGACCCTCAATGTAAACACAAAGCTGCAACCCACTTCACTTAATCAGCACGATGGAAAAATATTTCCTTGATAAACACAGTCTGGAACGTATCATTAATCATCAAAAAGTTAAGTCTGGTACATTTTAAATTGCATCAGTTTAAAGAAAAAACGCTTGTATGAATTCCTTATTGATAACTTGAAGAATCGCATAGTCATCTTTTGGTTGATAATGTGAGGAGCTGGGGCCATCTGTTTAAGGACAGTGATAACTGTGAGTCTGAATCCTGGCCTGTACAGTAAAAGCAGAATATACTGTGTAACATCACGTCATTTTCTGCTGCAGGGGCCCCGGGATCATTCCACACAGCTGTAGTGGATTAAAAAGGGTTAAAATTGGATTGTTTTGTTGGATTCAGCAATCAAAATGCAGCAAAAACATTTTTAGCCTCATTCAGGCTAAATTGCAATCATAACGGTAAAATCATTGTCAGGCAGAAACCTCTTTATCTCCACAATTGCCACTTTATATGAAAAGAAAAGAGCTCTGAATAAATTTCAGTTGTATTGTCCTGATAAGAAATTGTTTCTTGCTCATGCAGTTGGTTAAAAATAATAATAAAAAAAACTCTCACCATTGTGGAAGGTGGCCAAAATCATGGTTTTATAAAGAAAATAAAAATATAAAAAATGGAGAAAAGAGATCTTGGCCTGACAAAATCCTTTTGAGATCCCTGTTTGCACTAAATCTGTGCTCTATTCAGGGAGTTTAAACCTCAGCTCACACAAAATTTGCAACTCCAAGGCCTCTGAAGGACAATGAGGATTACTATGCAACGTTCAGATAGCGCAAGAACACACAGCACTGCTAATAGAATCATGGGAAGTTAATTATTCAAAAATGCTGACAAGGTCAAAGAGGACAGAGGAGAGGAGTGAATCTGCAGCGAAGCATCTCACAGTCTTACAGTCATGCAAAACAGGTCAAGCCAATAAAAAGGGGGCAGACAGGGGTGAAACGAGAGGAAATGAGGAATCAGAGGAACAAATGAAGGGAGTTCAGGAGTTAGTCTGGACCATGAAGTGAGGGCAGCGGGGTTGAGGTACCTCAGGGGCGATGTAGTCAGGGGTGCCGCAGAAAGTGCGTGTTGTGTCTCCCTCAAACATGCCCTCCCTGCACATGCCAAAGTCGGCTATCTTAATGTGGCCCTCGCTGTCGAGCAGCACGTTATCCAGCTTCAGATCCCTGTGAAGGATGGAGACAAATCACACCAGTATGAATCATTTTGATAGATAACATCTTTGTAACAGTCATTAACCACAAAAGGACATGATAAATCGGTGTCACGTCTATTAGCTCCAGATCAGGCAGTGTTTGATGAACATCTCACTTCTTGAGCCTGAAAAATGGCAAATTACATTATTTGGGACTGCAGGGGTTTTGCAAGGGCTTTAAGATCCACAAGTTCTGTGAGTCCTGTGCAAAATGGGTACACTGCGATCATGTTGTTTGATTGTTCTCCTTTGTTTCCATGTAGATTAATGATTGCCTACATTACTTTTTTGTTTATAGATTAAACTGTCATAAAATTAGCCAAATATATAGGTGTTGTACAGTGTGCATTTAATCATATGGTATTGAGTCTGTTGAATCCAAATGGAGACCTCTGGTGCTGGAGTTCCAAAAACTAAAGCTCTTTAATTGTCCATGTAAGGCTGACTGCAAAAGCTTCAGAACTTATAGGCACTTTTAGCAACCTCATGTTAAAATGCTGAATAATATCACAAAACTAAACATGTTTACAGCTTAGTTGAAACACCCTGAAAGTAAACCCTTTGACATGAACGCTTTTGGCTTAAATGTCCCAAGACTTTACTCAAGTACTTAAAGGAAAAGTTCGGTTCCTGCAGCTTTTACATTGTTTATAGAATGAAGAACAACAATATACTCACCCAGAAGGCTTTCCTGATGCAAACGGTGCTTCGGGAGATATTTAGATCCAAAATCGAGCAGCGGACACCGATATAATGGTAGCCCGTAGGGCATAGATCGCCGCTCCTAAAAACTGCATTAATCGTTCAAAAACTCATGTTTTTCACCGATATTCCATCATGATTTGCTCCGAAAGGACCGCCATTGCAGCCTGTGTCTCTCCACACAGCGCTGTGTGGCTGAACTAACCTCTGAACTGACGAGCTGTTTACATGCTCTTTGCGCATGCGCAGTACTCTCTGGAGCGTTGCGATCGCTTCCTTATCTGTATATCTGTATACTGTGGCACCAAACTGTAAGGACGTCCATCATATTCAAAGTCCTCCTCCACAACATCTTCATCCCATAGACATTCGTCCATTTTGCACAAAACTGGAAGAAGAAAGTCGATTTAGAAGCTGCCGATCTTCCCTGAAACAATGAGTTTCTGTCAAGATGCGCCAAGAGCATGTAAACAGCTCAGTCAGTTCAGAGGTTAGTTCAGCCACACAGCGCTGTGTGGAGAGACACAGGCTGCAATGGCGGTCCTTTCGGAGCAAATCATGATGGAATATCGGTGAAAAACATGAGTTTTTGAACGATTAATGCAGTTTTTAGGAGCGGCGATCTATGCCCTACAGGCTACCAATATATCGGTGTCCGCTGCTCGATTTTGGATCTAAATATCTCCCGAAGCACCGTTTGCATCAGGAAAGCCTTCTGGGTGAGTATATTGTTCTACTTCATTCTATAAACAATGTAAATGCTGCAGGAACCGAACTTTTCCTTTAAAGGTGCGATGAGGAGAATCTATTACCGGCGAAATAAAGACATTGCTACCCATGAGTACGTGCACCGACTGTCGTAATGCTGCATTGCAGTAACCTCAGAAATGGGAGTGACATTATCTACGACTTATCGGCGTTCCAGTTAAAGTCAGAAAAAACATGCCAGTCTACCAGGCTATTGTTAGCTGTTGTTAGCACGCCCTGCGTTGTTGTATGAAGAATGTGATTATCACTATGGCAGCATTTTTGTAAATATAAATCTAGCAATACTATGTATACAGCTGATCTAGAGCGACACACCCCAGTCAGAAGTGCAAATAAATTGATTATTACAGGAGCTAAATAACTGTTCACACTGGGGGCATCCATCTTTGATTGTCAACTCGAGGGTGGCGAGGTTTCACCGAGTTCCCAGTAGGAAATTCAGACTTCTGGGAACGTTCCAGTTGCAGTTTCCTACTTGGAACCCAGAAATTCCTACTTCTGACTACAACTGGAACGCACCACAACACATTACCCAAGCCAAAGCGTGCCTTTGTTGTGATAAATGCAGCTCGGACCTTCCTCAGAACTCTGCATTGCTTTAAAACTTTTTTCAACAACTTACAGGATGCAAAGTCACCAGGTGATGTATCTCTTCCTAGTTACATAGTGGTAGTTTTTGATGTGTGACAACAAGCAATTTTTGGAAAACTTATTATTGTAGTTGTAGCCGGCTATATATCGCTATTTACAGCCAGGTGCTCTAAGACGTGTAATATAAGTAATAAAATAATATGAATTTGCTGTAGTTTTAATGGTCTTGTTCCTGAAGTTGAGTATCCAGGCCAGTCCTGTCCGACCTGACCAGAAGGCTAAGGAATAGCATTTATAGATGACCTATTTTGATGTTATAAAACTCATCTTAAAGTGTGTATTTCCATCAGGCATGTATATCTAAAAGTGAGACTTTTTTGCAATTACTTAGAAACTCCTCACAGTCTCTTTAATTGGCATGCTAAGACGGGTAAAATTCTGTTACTCATGTATTGTTGGGTTAAAATTCTTCAATTAAACTTTGATTGCAAATGTAGCTGCCCTTTTTTTGTCTACCCTGCTAACCATTAATGCAAAGAAATGAAAGTTACACAGAAGTACGACTATTCAAACCACATCTCTGTCAGCAGCTGTTTCATGGTGGAAATGGCATCTACAATGACCACATATTCTGAAACTTCTTGGCAGTAGTAGGCTTTCAGGACCAGTTGACCCCAAAAAAGGGTTGTTTCAGTACATGCACAGAGTTTTCTTAGTAAACAACTATCAAAGTCCCACCTGGAACATCTCATACAGAAACTCTGGCATTATTTTTTGTCCTGCTTTTTGCAATTTCTTCTGTCAGCAGTCATGTAATGAGCAATACACGGACAGAGAGCTCAGCATGCACAAACGTCAGAGACCTAAACAAACTGAACAGAGCAGAGAATAAGAAGTATGAGGTTGTTCTTTGAGATTAAACTGTGAAATAGAGCAATAATATATATCAAGCTCTGAAAAAAACACTCCTGGCCTTTTAGGACTTCTACTACAGACTGAAAAAGAGAAATGTTATTTCCCGCATAGCCCATATTCTGCTGGTTTAGTTTAATATGCTCCTCACTCAGTGAGTCTAACATGTCTCCTCTGTGTGATAGAGCACATATATGAACAAGGCAAAACATCCTGTTGCCGCCTCAACATCTCATCTCTCCAGCTCCCCAAAATAATCCTGTAAGTGTGACTTACATCTTGGGATGGGAAATGAAAAACCAATTCCAGTTAAGAATCCAGAACAACTTCCTAATGGACTAAATATCATTAGACCTTCTGCTTTCCAACTTGTTCTGCACGCCTTGCAAATCATGGACGCCATACCCTCGTCTTAGGCAGCCAACAGAAATAATAACTGATAACACTGATTGTGTTTTTATTTTTTGACAGAATACACATGATTAGACACATCAGCAACTTACAGAAGCATTGACACTTCCTACACTAAATATTAGGAGTGTTATGCGTCATACATTGTTGCCACTAAAAACACAATGTTTCCAGTGTTTTTCTACACTGACTATCAGCAGGAATTGATAAGGTATGTGGTAATCAGAGCAAGCTGGGCCCACATGGGGAAGGAAGCCATGACAGGCAGGAGCACAAACAGTGTATTTCAGTAAGGGAGTACAGCACAATCAGTGTAACTCATAAAAGATGCTGTGAGGAGTTTCTAAGTAATTATAAAAAAGTCTCACTTTCAGATATATGCCAGCTGCTGCCAGAGACGTGGTTTGAATAGTCGTACTTCTGTGTAACTTTCATTTCTTTGCATTAATGGTTAGCAGGGTAGACAAAAAAAGGGCAGCTACATTTGCAATCAAAATTTAATTGAAGAATTTTAACCCAACAATACATGAGTAACAGAATTTTACCCGTCTTAGGATGCCAATTAAAGAGACTGTGTGGAGTTTCTAAGTAATTGCAAAAAAGTCTCACTTTCAGATATATGCCTGATCGAAATACACACTTTAAGATGAGTTTTATAGCATCAAAATAGGTTATCTATTTATGCTATTCCTTAGCTTTGCGGTCAGGTCGGACAGGGCTGGACTGGCCTGGATACTTAACTTCAGGAACAAGACAATTAAAACTAGAGCAAATTTATATGATTTGGACATGTCTTAGAGCACCGCGCTGTAAGTAGCGATATATAGCCGGCTACAAAACTATGATACTAAGTTTTCCAAAAACTGCTTGTTGGCACACATCAAACACTACCACTACGTCACTAGGAAGAGATACATAACCTCGTCGCTTTGCATCCTGTAAGTTGTTGAAAAAAGAAGTTTTAAAGCAATGCATAGTTCTGAGGAAGGTCCGAGCTGCATTTATTAGCATCACAACAAACACACGCTTTGGCTTGGGTCACGTCTTTTGGTGCGTTCCAGTTGTAGTCAGAAGTAGAAATTTCCGGGTTCCGAGTTGCCATTCCCCCAGTGTGAACAGTTATTTAGCTCCTGTAATAATCAATTTATTTGCACTTCTGACCGGGGTGTGTCGCTCGAGATCAGCTGTATACATAGTATTGTTAGACTTATATTTACAAAGATGCTACCATAGTGATAATCACATTCTTCATGTGATATTTGTGAACAACAATGCAGGCATGCTAACAACAGCTAACAATAGCCTGGTAGATTGGCATGTTTTTTTCTGACTTCAACTGGAACGCCGATAAGTCTGAGATGATGTCACGCCCACTCGAGGTTACTGGAATGCAGCATTACGACAGTCGCCGCGCGTGCTCATGGGTAGCAGAGTCTTTATGTCTTTGGAAATAGATTCTCCTCATAGCACCTTTAAATGGAAACTACAGTAGAAGGTGTTTTGAACATTTACGATTGTGAGCTTAGCTATCAAGCATTCGTAAATGAAGCAGATTTGAGGTAAAATATGACTTATTTTAGAGTATCTGCTAGTATTTAGAGTCAAGCCTACATATTATTCATTGTAACTTTTGGAGATGCAAAGTCTCGTAAAAAAAAAGTTTGTTTACTGTCTTCTTCCACCATCATCATAGTCAAAGTCATGATGTAACATAGTGTAATTACTGTAACATAGTCAGAAGCAATAGAAGCTTATTGCCAAAGTCAAGGTTTGTGTCGGCACTTCTTCTTTTTAACTTTTCTCTCAGTCAGACAGACCAGCAGACTTTTGGAAATGTTCTCTGTCATGTTGAATTAGGTGTTACTGTGATTTCTGAAGTTGAGTGGAGCCATGAAAGGCTTTGAATATAGTAGGCACTTCCAGTGTAACGCCCCAAGCAAGAATATCACTGACAGGTTTCTTGTGAAAAGGTAAGAGGTCAGCTTGAGTTTTGTAGGCTTGAAGAAGCTGAATAGCATATGCAGAGAGGGCTGTGTGTAAGCGTTAGTGAATCCATTTACATCATTATTAAAGGAACGTTGCCAGGTTTGTCTTTGGTTTCACTGATGCAGGGCTTTACAGACCAGATCAGTTTATCTTTGCTATTTTATGTGTACATTTTTATGGTTTTAAATGTGTTCGAAGAACTGTATGAAGCAAATGTATGTGCTGCTTTTATAGCTTTGATCCATAAGGACTGTTTGCTTTTGTTCTCTATGCAAAATGTATGTTATATATCTTGTTGTTGGTATCCTGTAATGTTTCAAGTTGTGTTATACAGAATGCAGCACCTTGTATCATATGATGATGTATGTAACAATGCACCATCTTGTCTAGTTGCTCAGGAAGTGTTGTTCTATTGTATCACAAGCATCCTGCTGAGCTGTTTTGTAATGTGTCTCATGTATCATATGCATCCTAAGTGCAGTGGTGTGGAATCATACCTGTAGATGATCCCTTTGCTGTGAAGAAAGAGGAGGCCGACTGCTATCTCTGCTGCATAAAACCTGGGGGTGGAAGGGAAGATGAGATGAGAGGGGGGCCACAACTAGTTGCGTTATCTTTCATAAAATTGGCAGTGTTTTTTCTTTTTCAGCCAGCAGAGAGGGGAATGGAGCTGTTGAGGGTGATGAAAGGCAGAGTAACCAAAAAGATGAAAGAGTGACTGATGAAGAAAGAGACGTGGAAATGAGCAACAGAGTTTGAATTAGTTTGAGATGATTGATCAAAGATTATTGATCACATGAACAGCCAGAGGGGAGGGGAGATGTCGATGACAAGATATGATTAGTGGGAGGAGAAAAGTCGCGGAAGAGGGGAGAGGACTGGTGCTTGAGTAGATGACGGTATGTGTCACAGTGTATAATGAACAAAGCAAAGAGATGAGTGTGTATGCGAAGGAACAGAGGGTACAAGAGAGCCAGCGAATGAG
This sequence comes from Scarus forsteni, assembly GCA_036419115.1. Taxonomy (NCBI): domain Eukaryota; kingdom Metazoa; phylum Chordata; class Actinopteri; order Labriformes; family Labridae; genus Scarus; species Scarus forsteni. Next base: position 3,290,250 of record JAZDUH010000111.1, read on the forward strand.
AAGCTGCAGATCAGGAGTGTGATTAAAGGAGCTTTTTGACTACATACGCTGCGTGAGGCTCTTTGAACTTGCCAACTATCTGAATGTGGAACATCAGGTCTCCTCCGTTGACATATTCCATCACGTAATACAGACGGTCCTGCACCGAAAAAGCACACGGACATACACACTCTCCGTACATAATCACCTCTGTGTCCGTATTAAAAAGCAATCTGTTAAATCCTCTCCTCCAGGACCAAGGGTCTTGTTATAGAAAGCAAGCTAATTATTGAATTTTATTAATGAAAATTCAACTCCTGGGAGGACTACGCTGCCAAAATGTCAGGCAGGTTTATGGACAATTTAATGGAAGTTATCTCAGTGGCATACACACTCAAATTCACACACACACACACACCTCAGTTTGGAAGGCGCAGTAGAGCGATGTGAGGAAGTGAGGGCGAGAGGAAAGCGCCAGAACCCTCCTCTCCACCAGGGCGCTCTCTGTGTCCTCATCCTGGAAGAGAACATCTTTCTTCAGCACTTTGACGGCAAACAGACGCTCACTGCCTCGCTCCTCTGCCAGCAGCACCTGAACAGATACAGAAGGAGAGACAGTTACAGTGACAACAAAAATAACGTACCCAGAAATTCAAATCAGCTCCTACTTGTTTCTAACTGCTATAAATAAACATAGTGTTTATTTATAGACAACACTACAGTAACCATCAGGCCTGGAGGAAAGATGATGACAAGTGCAACAGTAAGAACAGCAGATCTACATCCAGCTTTTACTGAAATCCTCACAGTTACAGAACAGCAGACTGCATCAAGCCAGGAAAACTTTTGAGCATTTCTTTGACACAAAGTGCATTTAAAATCAACACTGCTCCCATCTCTCCAGCTTCTTTTTCTAACATTACATAGAATTATACATGTACTGTACTGTAACTCAACCAGAACTGAACGTTTTTTAGGTCATGGTGTTATGAGTGACAAGCTGCTCCAGTTTGGAGTATCACTTCTGCTCGTTTATTAAATAAATGGAGTGTTTTGCTGATTTTGCATTTGAATGTCAGGTTCTGACTTGGTGTCATCTCTTGAGAATGAGGCTGCACGGGATAGTGGTTAATGTAATTTTCAGATTACCTAAAATTGTAATAAAAACAAAGGTTTAACTATATGAGTGTGTTTCAGTAGGGAATACAGCGAGGCATTGTTTAAATGACAGTGATCCACTAAAAACAGAAATATTGGTCACTTTTGTTAAAAAGAAAAGTTTTTGTGTTCAAACCAGACAACTGTCCAAGTCCCTCCGATCATTGTCCCAAGCAAGTCTCGAGTCATTTGATCCAAGTCTCAAGCAAGTCCCAAGTTTTTTCTGTTGTGGGCAAGTCAAGTCAAGTCAAGTCACAGGTTTTGTCAAGTCAAGTTGAGTCGAGTCACAGGTTATGACGGGTCGAGTCCCTCACCATTGTTCCCAAGGCCACCTATACAGCACTCAGATTTTTATCTTGAAGAGAGAAACCTTATCTTCCCACACATACAACACACGTGCACCCTTGTTACTACTGTTAGCTTTGCCAGCTTTATATCGACCACAGGTCAGGCTAACGTTTCTGCCATATTGACCTATGGCAGGAACGTTAGCTACCTGGCTAACGCCAGCAGTTTTCACTTAGTTGGCCTCATGTGTCCTCAGGTGGCGGATAAAGTTCGATGTTGTGCCCTCTTTTTCACTTATAGAAGATTTGGCGGTCGTGCACTTGGCGTGTCCTCATTTTCCATCTGATTGAAATTCTTTTATATGCAAAGAAAATAAATAACTTTGGGCACAGAAGACATAGCGGTTGCCAATTTGAAACCTGCGTCCCGAGCACCCTGCCCACTGACCATCCCTGTAGGAGAAGCAGGTGTACGGTAGGAACATATTTGTGTAGTACTGTGTCTGTGTGGGACAATAATAGGTGATGGACAAGTTTACTGTGAATGGAGCATCAATAAAGTGAACCTAAAAGGAAAGAGCGTCGTATATCTCCTCTCTGGCTCTTCATATAAAGCCTGAGTGCGTGCAATTTTCTGAATCACGTTGTCTCAAGTCAGGTCGAGTCTGAAGTCATTTTCTCCTGAGTCCAAGTCGAGTCTCAAGTTTTCACCTCCCGAGTCCGAGTCAAGTTGCAAGTCGTCTCACTAGCGGCACGAGTCGCCTCAAGTCCAAGTCCCTATGACTCTAGTCCAATTGTCTGGTTCAAACAGTAGCATATTTGTAAGAGCCGTTATGCACACAGATCCACTGGGACAACAAAAATGATGTGGCATACATGTTAGGCCAGTAGTTGGCAGTGTGATTTTCTTAAAGGAAAAGTTCGGTTCCTGCAGCTTTTACATTGTTTATAGAATGAAGAACAACAATATACTCACCCAGAAGGCTTTCCTGATGCAAACGGTGCTTCGGGAGATATTTAGATCCAAAATCGAGCAGCGGACACCGATATAATGGTAGCCCGTAGGGCATAGATCGCCGCTCCTAAAAACTGCATTAATCGTCCAAAAACTCATGTTTTTCACCAATATTCCATCATGATTCGCGCCGAATGGGCCGCCATTGCAGCCTGTGTCTCTCCACACAGCGCTGTGTGGCTGGACTAACCTCTGAACTGACGAGCTGTTTACATGCCCTTTGGCATGCGCAGTGCGGCTCATTGTTTCAGGGGAAGATCGGCAGCTACAAATCAACTTTCTTCTTCCAGTTTTGTGCAAAATGGACGAATGTCTATGGGATGAAGATGTTGTGGAGGAGGACTTTGAATATGATGGATGTCCTTACAGTTTGGAGCCACAGTATACAGATAAGGACCTCATAGAAATGAGGAAGCGATCGCAACGCTCCAGAGAGTACTGCGCATGCGCGAAGAGCATGTAAACAAACTCGTCAGTTCAGAGGTTAGTTCAGCCACACAGCGCTGTGTGGAGAGACACAGCCTGCAATGGCGGTCCATTCGGCGTGAATCATGATGGAATATTGGTGAAAAACATGAGTTTTTGGACGATTAATGCAGTTTTTATGAGCGGCGATCTATGCCCTACAGGCTACCATTATATCGGTGTCCGCTGCTCAATTTTGGATCTAAATATCTCCCGAAGCACTGTTTGCATCAGGAAAGCCTTCTGGGTGAGTATATTGTTGTTCTTCATTCTATAAACAATGTAAAAGCTGCAGGAACCGAACTTTTCCTTTAATAACATAATAGAGTGGTGCATGAATGAGTACAACGAAGTGAGGCAGCATTTCAACACTTCCAGTTCCCTCATCCCAAAATCCATGGGATTTCAGAGCAGGTTTTTTATATGAGTACCTAAAATAAGGGCTCTGGCAAAAATGTGCAAACAAAACATAGAATCAATCAGTGTTGCCCATCTTTCAAATTTTGAAGAATTACTGGATGTTTTATGCTAACTGCTAATGAAGACTATGAAAACACCCAGGGACTTTACTGTTATCATTTGTTTTTTTTCTATAGAAGTCATTACCTACACAAAACCAAAGCCATGCCAACATAAGGTTATAGGATGAAGAGAAAATCTCAATCATGAGGTCAAAGTTGTGCTATTTTGTGAAGATTATCACATTGAACAAAATGTATGTTTCATGATAGTTTGTTGGACAGACCTCATTAGCTTTCGAGTTGCCCTCTAAAATCCGACATCCCTGCACAACTCTATACACACATGCACATGTGTTCTTCCTTCTCCAGAGCAGTGAGGTCTAAATATACAAAAGTGGATTAGGCAAATACATTTTAGTGAATAGATGATTTAGTGGGCTTTCTGATCAAAGTGTTGGCGCAGTAAATCCACATTTTGTTGTCCCTTCTTCTGCTACTTGGCTATTGACTGTGACCAATCTTCATTTGCACACATGCACTCTTTGTTTTAGGGGAAAATGTATTCTTAGCATGCATAGTAACAGAAAAAGCATTTTCATAACTGTGCACTCCTGGACCTGCTTTTAGATCTCTCCATATTTAAGCACCCAACATGACTTTGCCATGAACAGCCGAAATTGGACAAAAGGCCAAAAATGCTGTCCTGTAGAAAAGGCTTTCTCCTCCAGTACCCATTTTCTGTGCTAAGGTTCAAAGCTAGCCGCTACTAAAATATGATGGAGACACTTCAGAGTTTTGGATGGTCTGAAAGAATCAGAACTCTAAATAGCACAACCACAATGTCCAATATGAAAATGCCTTGTGAAGTTTGACTTCTCAAACTGTCCCCTATGTTGTTTGCTTCTTGCAAAGGACAATACTCTTGATTTAACAGTGCCAAAAAAGCCACAAACCAAGAGCCAGCCACACTGTCTTTTTTATTTCTTCATGTGATTTGTTTTGGTATAGACATCGAACAGCAGTTCATATTTGGGGTGTGTGGTTTAGGGTGGGGTTTTTTTCAAAATATAAGCTGTAATAGAATACAAAACCCCTCCAAGCAGAACACATGAGAGTTGAGCTGAGCTAAGCTGGTACCACAACTAAAAAATCACCACCCAGTCTATCCAGCTTTGTTCCATCTTTGATCAGCCAGAAGTTTGCTAAGAGCAGCAGTGTGCTTGCTGCAATTGTTTGACAGTCAGTCCCTCCACAGAACTCCATGGCTGACATTTCACTGACTGTGAACAAGTTACATTCTGTACATTATATGAATGGAGCCCAAGGGTCATATGAAGTCAGAGCTTTTATCAAAGGCTCAGTGATTGAAATGCATGGACTGGCAGGATAATACTTAACTGTCGAAGAGAAGAGCTATCACGACATGGCCAGATGCTTGAGGAGTTCAGTCTTGAGCACATTCACCCCCGACACGGTGCAATAACTGCAGCAAAGTTTAATTAAAGCTTCTCCGCCACAGAAGATATCCACACAAATTAATGTCATGAGTGAAAAAGTGAAGCGACTCTCGTGTTTTTATCAGATGTTTAAAACACACTCAGTGGTTATTTTCACACTCCTTTGAAATTGGCTGCTGGGGTTCCGGTATAATGATGCTGTAATTTTCTCCAATGAGAGCTGCAGGAGCCAGGTTTCACTGTGCTAAAGATACGGTAAAGAGCAATAGAAACTGCTGACAACACCTCTGTTCAAAAATTGCAGCGCTGCTCTGTAATGGTCACTTGCTCGCTCACTGGGAGATCTCATTTTACTTTCAGATTGTGATGAATGGTACAGAACATTACACAGTTTCATTTTTCAAAAATCAATGTGGCTACACGAAGGTGCTTGTGAGGAAGGCTGTGGGTGTGTATGTGTGTGTATTGATGAGCTGTCAGTCACTGGGAGAAATCCTGCCGTCCTCTGTGTCTCCTGCTCTTCCTCGTCTCAGGCTCGGTCCCATAAAAGCAGAATACATCACCCTTTAGATTATTACAGATCTCACGAACACATTCGCATGCACTGTCTCCTTTTTCCACTCATGTTATCCCATTTCCTTTTGGTCATTTTGTCACTTTCTGCTGCACTGTAATCCTTTTTCTTTTCCTATCTCTATTCCTCACTTCCCCTCAGTCAGCAGCCCCGGGGTCTGTCTCTCCTTTCTTGGGTCCTTCTTTCTTTCCCCTCTTCATATCTTACGTAAGTCGAGTCTATTTCTCCTGTCCTCTGTAGACTGCTCTGACAGTTATGAAACAGCGCAGGGGGATTTCAGATGAGGAGAAGGAGGACTCCAGACTCCATTCTCTTCATTATGCCTCATCTGCTGGGGAATTAAAGAGAAATGGAGAGCAGAGGCTTGCTTGAAATGAAACACCTCCAGGAGGACTGCCTGAGCCTGCCTGTGTGGCATGTAGGAAGCCAGCCTGAGCTCACGACAGCTGACAGTGCTGAATGATCTGGGGGTTAAATGAATCATTTGTAGGAGAGACAATGAGCATGTTAGTAAGAAATGTCTTTTTTTTTTTTGCCCTGGAGCTCCTGAATGAAATACCACTCGAAGGTCAAGTCCATCAATAGAGGACGCCATTTAAAGCCAGGAATAATTCTCTGTTGCATGAATAGCCTCTTAGATTCCTTTTACATCTGTTGACAGCTGTAACAAAAATCAGAAAAGATGACATTTCCCCTCTGTGGGAGCTGTCTTTACCTTGCCAAAGCTGCCTTTGCCCAGCACCATGAGGAAGTTGAAGTCGTGGATGCCAACTTTTGCTTTGACGGGGCCTGGCACATGGACAGGTAGGCAAGATGGCACAGGGGTCGGTGACAGGGCCACGGGGAATCCTTCAGACAACTGGATGGGTAATGGTTGAGGCAAAGAGGGGGCTGTGACTTCTGGCTGAGGCTCCTGGAGAATCAAGGTGGGAGGGTTGAGAGATAAACGGTGGGAAAGTGTCCAATAAACACACACACTGGACCTGAGCACCACACAAACAATCTTCCTGCCCCTAGTTTTGGATCAAAGTCAAGGAGAACAATCCTGCACCCTGCTGGAGACTGTGGGTAACAAGGAGGAGGGGACTGTTTTATTTATTATCTAATTATTTAGCTGCAACACCAGGCATTAATCTTCTGGCTTTTTCCTCCTCTGATAGAAGGGTAACTTAAACGTCCTCAGTGTGAGCAGTGACAGCTGTTGTTTATTAGATGTAGATGGAATTATAAGCTTATAAAGGCCTTGCCAAGGCTTTAGGATAAATGGCTGGTCTCATGGTACAAATTTAAGGCCTGCTCCACTTGGTTGGATGGAGATATAAATATCAGCGCCGACTTTTTCTGCAGCCTGAAGACCAGCTGATGTCTCAGTTTGCTTCCTACCTGCAGGTCAGGGTCTGGCACAGGGATGTTGTAGTATTCTCCCTCATCCTGGGCCAGCAGTTTGAACCAGCCGCTGATGGGCCGCCGGAAAATCTCGCTCACTCCAAATGACAGAGCACCCATGAAGTCGTTTCTGGACGTGCGGTCCCAATCCCAAACCTCCACAGACAGTCTTCTGTCCCACTGGTGCCCACGCACTGAGCTGAGGGGAGAAAGACAAAAACAGAGGAAATCATAAATGATTAAGAGGGTTGGCTTACAGAGTAAGAAGTCGTAATTTGGAAAAATGAGTTGCACCAGTGCAGATGATGAAGAGGGTTTGGTGTCTCCTGGAGATAAAGTTCACACTGTCTTCCTGCTTGATGATTATAATGCATAAAGCAGATGTAACCATTGAAATTTTACCCACTTTCTTTGACTGGTCTGGGACTGGAACCTGCTCAGACCTGCCCACTGTCCTGCTGTAATTGAGTTTCTCCAGAGTTTCTGGATGGTGTATTGGTGGTACCAGTAAATACAGAGATGTAACCATAGACAAGGCAGGCTGTACCACTGCACTGGAGACTGTGCTATATTTGGGCTTATCATTTGTTAACTCTGCTGGTGAAGATAAACAGGGGATGAGTATAAGGCAGGGATATATTTCAGGAGCTCTCCTGTGTGTTGTAAGTACCCTGAATGTGAAAACATCTCTGCCACAGTTATAAAAGAAACATTTGTTCCAGGCATATTACTTCAGATCTTTAGATTCAGTCTACAAGTATTATATAACTCTGGCTTACTATTAAAGACTACTTCATCAGATAAACTTGTCTCTGATTGCTCGAGGTCATTATGTAATGCTGTGGAAGTTGCAGGGTGATGTGTGTGTGTTTTTTGGTAAAGAGTTTGTGCCTTTTGTGGGGTTGTTGTGAGGTTGATGTATCAAAAATGACTGTGGAAGTCCATGACCGTTTCACAGACAGCTTCTCTGCCCTCAGCTATTTGTGGTCACATGTCAGAACTTTGACTGTCACAGTGATACCCATGGCTCTGTTAGCTTTTCTGTTTTTCCACTGTCCTTTGTAAATAAAAAAAAAGCCTGGGTAACACATTTTACAGTAACATCCAGGATTTGGTTGCTACTACATAAACATTTATAAATGAACCTGACCTGAACTGTATGTACAGCTAATTGTGCACGCATGTCTTTGTGTGCACGTGTCATGTATTAGAATTGAGCATAAGGGCCTGGAGTGACTACTCTCTGCCACTATTTATAAAAGAAAAATGTGTTTAATGTACCATTACAAAAAGGTTTAATTTTCAAGATTTTCACCATAAGGACAAACATAACTGAAATTAAAGGAATTATATTGTGCTGTTAATGTACCATCACTGCAAATATTCAGGAACAGTAAGTTTTTGATTTTAAAAAGCAAAGTCTCAATTGGGGTACTTTTATGACTTTATGTTAGCCATGCATATAATATTTTTCCCTTCAGTGCTTTCTGTTCCATAGATGGTTAAACTTCAATTTTAACTTCTCAAGGACTCACAAGGTGAAGCTCTCATTCCAGACAGGATTGAGTGTTGAGCGGATGGTCTTGGTTTTCTGTTTGCTGTGGCTCTTTGGGTCTGGAATCAATTTCAGTTTAACATACGGATCTGAAAGTCCATTTGGATCCATGGGCATCAGGTTTCGAGCCTCCCTCACTGGAGAGAGAGAAAAACAGCAGACATAAGAGAGGAACAAATTATTCATCTCTTCTGTAATCTTTATTTTGCTGCAACATTTCCTATTGTCCTAACCTGTGACGTAAACATCCTCTGACTCTCCTCTGATTGTCAGGTGGATCCTCCCTCTCTTCTCTGTGTGGTCCTGACCACAGAGACTGGGAACACTGGTCTCGCACCGTCGATGGACATTCATGTCACAGCCTCACAGGGGAAAGATACACATGAAGGATATAAAACTCATGTTAAAACAAATCAGAGCAAATGTCATGAGAGACCTAATAAGAATATGAAATGAAACAAAGACGAGGCGGTTAATGTCTGCAGTAAAGCCAACAAGCTTTATTGCAGGTTGTAAAATGCCTTTTTTCACCATGTTCTCTCTTTCAAATAAAATTAAACAATGCAGCTAACAGTCCATTTGAAAACAAATATTTTTTTGACACAGGAAAGCCCATCTTTATACTCCATGACAGCCTGATATGCATCAAAAGTAATCAATCTACCCCTCACAATGCTGACAAGAGTTTGAAAGACTGTCTTCTCCTCCTGAGGCTCCATCTGATAAAGTTCCATGTCTACTATGTACATATCTGCACCCTCAGAAGGTCACTCCATCTTTTGGTTTCACAAGAAAAAGAGAGAGCCTTGTAAACAATAGTTGCTTTCTAATATTGAATTAAAGTTGTTTTTTAAATTCATCTCATTTTAATGTTGTTTGAAAAAGAACATTACCAACATTTCTCTTTGAAACTACAGCTCCAGAAATGCTTTGTCGGATTGGTTACTTTTTCTTAATCTGTTCTTCTAAGTGCTGCATAGCTTTCTTTGAATGCAGTTATGAATTCTGTGACATTAAAATTTTTCATCTTTGTTCACTTGTCTTCAATTTTCTTAATCAAAATGTAGATCTTGTTTATTTTAGAAATTGCTTCAACAGAAATACAAAGTTTCATGTTTACTCACAAAGACAGGCAAAATACCTCTTTGCTTGTTCAAGCCTCCTCATCAGCATTTAATCAGCTTATCTTATGGAAAGCATATGTTATTTGGTTGTTACCTCTATGTCGTGAATTGTGTACAAAACAGACTTATAGAATATTGGATTGTTAAATTTGACACCTAATTCTGGCTTGCTGTAGCTGATTATTTCCATAATATTCCTCAATAGCATTGCATTAATATTTCTCTCCATCACCAGAAGTATGTTTGAGTTGAGGTCAGGCTGCCTGTGACAACATACCACTGGAGCCAATGATCAAACAGACCAGGAAGTGTCACATGTGCACTATTCCAACTCACTAACATGATAGCCAACATTAGCAGGATGTTATCTCATTTGTATTTGCAATCCTCTCCATTTATATTTTACCTTTGTCACCTTGTTACAAATTGAGCTCTTCCAGGACAGTTCCGGTCAGGGTAACCAAGTATTTCATGAAGTTTGACCAGATTTGAATAATGTTTAGAAAATGCAGAGATGGATCATATTAAAAGTTTTGTCTTAAACCAAATATGAGTAAGCATATTGTAACACTACACACTGCCACACAATCAATTATTGACTTTTATTTCTTATAAGATTCATGCGAACATGTGAGTAACCCTGAAGTACTTTGATCCTCAGTCTAAGACTTGACGTCCAAACGTCAGGTATGTGGTCTCACAGTCTGACTCAATCATCTTGTGTGTGTTCAGTAGATTATAATGTTAAAAAATAGTTGAAACTGTCATTGTGTTTGTTTTCTTCGAGGATTTTACTGTCAGTTAAGATTTTAAATTGTCTTGTGTTGCCAGCCTGACTTTAATCAAGACAATAAATGTGTGCTTTCCCTAAAATATCACATTATAATTAGTCTATAATGTCGTGTCTTGATTACTAAAAATCTTCCAGACTTAGACTTGCTCTATCCGCACATTATTATTAATAACAGTATTCAAATGCACATCCATCACACTGTTAATGAGTTGAGACTCACAGGCACACTTCATGCCCTGGTGTATGAGGCCATACAGCAGTGAGCCGCAGTGATCACAGAAGGTGGGACTGGAATAAGTGTGGATCTTAAATGTGTGTCGACTCTTCAGGTCCTAAAACACAAAAGAAACAGTATGCATCAAGTATGAAAACATGCATCAAGGTTATTACCATTAACTGAGAGCAATGAAATAACAAAAACTAAATAATGAAAAAAAATCCTCTCTAATTGAAGTAGAATTAAAGACAGAATGTCCTTCATTTTCGTCTGTGGCTGCTGTGTATAATGAGTGCGACACATCCGTTATTGCCTCAGGGACAGATTTAGAGTTTGGATGAGCTTGTTAAATGCTGAAGTTAAAATTGTTTTTCCTTCTTGGGCTGCACAGATTTCTATTTTTTTAAAGTTTCTCTGAGGTACATCTATCTGTGGAACATAATTAGGCCCACCAAAAACATTTTTAATTCACCCTCAGACAGTAAATAGGTTTCTTAAACTGACGTATTCAAGCAACTCACGTTATTTTCAATACAAAAACTAATAACCTGTCAGTATTTTGTCATTAATGGTAAAGTCTACTTGCAGTGACTTTAGCTAAGTATATAATGAACTAGTTTTACCAAACAGGTTCCAGTTATTATTTTCATATGTAGGTCAATACACAATCATAATCTTAAACAGCTGTGAAGGAGGCAAAAACTTGATTAGGAACAACCAAACTCTGCTACCAATGTAAAATAGTGGAAGACAATTCAGTGTCACTGCTCATACACAACGGCACAACTGAGCACAGTAACAAGACACAATGTAGGTATGCTACATCAACAAAGTCTCTCCTCAGCAAAAGTTTTAAAGCAGAATGGAAGCCAAGATCTGCGGTTCAAGCTCAAAGCGAAATGGAAACAGTCAAAAAACAGTTGCGTGTTTGTTCTTGCTCATTGAGCAAGATAACTAGAATAGTTCTTAACAGATTTTGATAAAATTTTCAGGATTGTTGGTCATGGCACAAGGAAGAAGTGGTCAGCTTTTGATGGTGATCTGAATCCATATGCGGATCCATTTTTTTTCTTCAAGGAATTATTGGCATTGCTTCATAGTTTCCACATTTTAGACAATAACTTGGCTAAGGCTTTCAGAAATAGTGCCTTGGAAGTAGTTTGTGCTGTCTAAGCACTTCTAAGCACTGTTGACTGTACTGCTATAGCTACCTCCAACAAGGAGGTTATGCTTTTGTTGGCATCTGTAAGTTAGTTTGTTTGTTAGATTGTGAACTGGTTACTCAAAAGTTAAAGGATTTTGACAACATTTAAGGGAATGTTAGCAGGAATTAATGTGATTATGTTATCTGAATCTGGATATGCATCCTAGAAATTAAAACTAAAAATTGTTAACATTGTGAGATAGGGCTGTTTCCACCTTTTTGATACTATAACAGTAAGTTCTGTTCAGAATTTCATGCCTTTTTTGGATAATGCTGGTTGTGGCATAAGGGAGACGTGCGTTGATTTTGGCTATGAATCCCATGTGGATCAAGGAGTTTTTTTAAGGATTTGTTAACAGTGCAAGACTTTTGCGGAAACTTGCCTGGCAATGTCAAAAATGCCTTGGCAGAGATTTGTGCTCATGGGGCACTTCCAGTTGCTTTTAATCCTACTGTTTATAACACTACAGCAGTGTGATGAGTTAACCATCACCCTGTTTGTGCTGGTTGCTGGGCTGATTGTGTCCTCGCTACAAATGAACCACTCTTAGGCCCCATCCACACGAAGCCAAGCCGAGGTCTAAACGCATACATTTTTTGCCGAATCTGCGTATCACCCATACGAAGGCGGTGTTTCGGGGGTCTGTAAGCGAACATTTTTGAATCCAGGTTCCAGAGTGGAAAGATTTTGAAACGCCGTATACGTAGCTCTGTGATTACTGGCTCTCCGTATCTTTTCAGATACGCTTACGTCATAGTTTCATATCGTCATTGACAAGCATGCGCCACACGCGGCAACGACGACAACAACAATGGCGGCGTATGGTGTAGCATACGTGCTAATGAAGCTAGTGACCCTACTATCCCTGTTGCTGCAAAATCTCCTTCTTCTCAATCACCACCGAGTTGAACAAACAGTTATCGGAGACACATTACAGCACTTTATGATCACTTTATCACAATCTCTGTTTACAACTTTTGCCGCAAGTGCGCATGCCCACTGTTTTTTCGTCTGTTTCCGCTTGTTTCCGTCATATCGTTACAGCGCCCCTAGAGGTCTGGCATGTGTTTTACAGCGTTTTGATGCGTATCGAGTGCATTCATGTGGACGCACACATTTTCTGAGACGCCTTCGTCTTTATGACGATCGTTTTGGAAACTGTTAAGCGTTTCGTCTTCGTGTGGATGAGGGCTTAGGGTCGGTTGGAAGCAAACCAAGACCACCTCTTTCAGGCAAGCTTGGCGCAATTATTTGTACCAAAATAGAGATTGATATCTGTGTTCGTATATACAGTATTTTTAGATCTACTTCTTATATCAGAAAAACTTTCCCTAGCAATCTTATGGTGTGAAAATGACTTAAAACTACTTAAAGTTAAACTAAACCTTTAGTCTTTTACAAAATAAAACTAAACAAAGAGCATTTAAACAAAAGTGAAACTGAAACTGGAAACTAAAAGTCTAAATAGATTTAATGTGAAAATATGAATCTCCAGAACTCTTATAACCTTTACACACTCAGACACACAAGTAAGGTGACCATGAAAAAGACTCTTAGCACACACATTTTCACACATGCAGAGTATGATTAGTGGGGAGATGTTGAGTTGGGTTTCATGGACAAGCCAATTAGACTTCTCCACTGGGAGCAGACATATAAATGAGAGAGCATCTTAGCAAGGCTATGTGTGTGTGTGAGGGTGTAGAGTGGGATGAATCATTTTTATCTCTCCTCAGCGCATCAGACCCCACATACCTTATCCTTCCAAACTGTTTCCTACCTCCCTCGTCCCTCAGAGCCGCTATTTAAGAACTGTCACCCTCTTTTCTCTCCCTGCGTGTGTTTCCCTCTCTTTCATCCTTCTTACACACACCAACACCGCCCTGTGCGCACACACATGTTGCCCTTGACCTCGTTTCTCCGGCGGGTTTATTTGGAAAGAGAGAGGAAAAAGTGAGGGAGGGAAACATCTCTGAAATCCTCAAAAAAACAAACAACAAACAAAAAACAGAGAGGAAGGCTGAGTCTATTTCTCTCCCCCTGTAATTCGTTCACTCTTATCAGCCTCGCTCCCCTCCACCCTCCACCTGTACCCCACCCCCTTCCTCTTCTCCCTGCATCTCCGAGGCCTTGTAGCATGACATGACATGAGCGCAGACGTCACACAGGGGACAAGGCTGCCAAGGATGTATGGACTGACAGATGAGTCATGCACACGTGTTCCTGACAACTAGCTGATGGCTAAGTATGACAGAGGGGGAAATTATGACTAAAATAAAGTCCAAAAAAAACGTGAAAAGAGCTGTAACGGCTGAGACATCTGCTCACATCTGGCTTGGGGCATGTCACAGAGCCGGGACAAGTGAAGGTCACAAACTCGTGGCATCTTTTGTGGACGACAAAACTGCAGACTGGAGGAAAAGATGGCGAAAGAAAATCCCCCCAAAATTAATCAGTCACAGCGGGAAAGATTTAACACAGCAGAAAAATACAATAACTGGGTTTATCTTTACCTTGACACTGGAATCCCTGTTTGCCAATGCCCCTGTGGAGAGAAAGCACATGGATTAAGACTAGAATACAATCTTCTCTGCTTCTCTTTAGGGTGAAATATTTTGCTTGAGAGACTTTTTCTCAGCCAGAAGAGTACTGATAATGCTGCCAAGAAGGAGATAGGGCTGCAGTGTTTTTCCAGTCAGTATTAAAACTGAGACATGCAGGCAGAGGAGGAGAATAAACTGTGTCTAATCAAAAAAAACAAACTCCTCTACCTGTGGAGACTTGATAAACAAAGTCATTATGCGTGGAGTTTGAATATCTCTCCCTATAAGCCACACTGCTGACCAGGTCAAGTGGAGCAGTTTCAATTATTGTCTCACAGACACAGCGGCATAAACACAATTCTCCTGTTTCCAGAACTGCGGCGCTGGCTGCTTTCCAGTATCTCCTTAGAGCTTTAATTGAATAATTAAAGCCATTGATTGAGTAAAGAGTCCACTCAGCGGCCTGCCTGCTGTGAATCAACTTTTGATTAGGAGGTTTAGAAAGACAAGATGAACGAGACACCACTGCCACAGCAGATGAGAGATGCTCCACAATCAACCTGGAGAGGCCCAAGGGTTCGTGGGAAACTGACCATAATCACTGATCTGAAATCAGTTCACCATCTGGCTCGGTAATAATTAAAGTGAGGGTTACAGAGGGTAATCTGATCCTTGATCAGCATTCAGCAGATGCCTCTGCAGGCAGGCTGAGGTGTATGTCTGTTTCTGACCAGCAGAGAGCATTAGAGATCCAGAGATGGCTTTGGAGGGAATGGGCTGCTTCTGTCTGGACAGCTATCACAGAGAAATCTCTGCTTTTTATATTCAACGATGCATTCAAACATTTTTCTCACAAAAGCCATCAGATAAACAGATGTCATAAAAAGCAGAAAAATGCTGTCACGTTCAAATGAATCTTTAAGTCATGCTGGACCATTAATTCAGGAAGAGAAAATTACACAAAAGAAGGATTAAGACACATTACTAAAGCATGCATGTCTTTTCTGCATTTGGACTGTCAGCTTTCTCAATCAAAGGCAGTAATCTTGATGAAAGAGCTTCTCAACTGATAGTAGCGACTTAATTTGTTGAAGCTGTTTCAGTGGTTCGTGTGATGCTTGGAGAAGGTGTGTCATAAACTCATTCCACAGATGCTTTAGTGGGCATACATACACTTTATTTTACTCCATATGGTCATGATAATGACTACATTTGGGCTGTTTTTTTAGCATCTCCACTTAGTCATTTCCGTAAGAATCTTAGAATCTCTTTCATACACTCAAAGTATACATGCTCTTCATGGAAAATGGGACAGATTGCATTTCTGCATGCTTTTAGGGCATCTATGATGATGCAATTTTAAACATGTTTTTTGGTCTTTTCCTGGCGTGCACATCAGCATTGATTTTACGCTATTGGACGATATCGGCCCTCTTGATAAATACACGAAGCCATCAGCAAATGAATGTGGGCTGAACAGACACCAGTTAGACGTGTTTAACTGTGGTGTCATACCAGTTTAATGCTGACATCTGGCACACTTCTTCATTAACTGAGAGTTGTTGTTTTTTTGGGCAGAAGAAATGACCTGTTGGTCAAATTTCAATCTGTTTTCTTGATCAGACATGAGAGACAGTGTTGGTGTAGAAGAACTATGCCAAAGAATTAATGAGAAAAACCTTGGCATCTGTACCACTGTTGGCTTAATTGTTCATCTAAACACATGCAGTGGTCCTTATTTTCACAAATAGTGCATCATTAATCGTTACTTTTTGTTCAGTTACATTTTATTCTATGTATGGTCAAAACTGGGACATCTTTCTTTGAAAACTTTTTTTATTTCAATTTATCTCCAGTCTTATTACTGCATGGACAAAATGCAACGCTGTTGGGCACATTTTAAATGGTTCAAAACTGTCAGAAACTTGGGAAACGTGGTGGTGGGGTGTGCAGACTAGACTAACTTAGAACCACTTCTCAAGATGACCGTCTAAAATGAAATTAATCACAGGTCTGAAGTTTCTGAGAACAAAAGCCTTTTTTAAATTGCTGTATGTTTCTGATGAAATTCTGTTCATAGAATTTATATACTGCTAAATCATGGTATCTTATTTTTTATGTGTCAAATACTAGGGATGTCCCGATCCGATATTGATATCGGATATCGGTCAAAAAAACAAATATCGGATTATATCAGCCTGCATCCTAAATCTCCGATATCAGCACTCCGATAAAAGCAGTCCATTCTAATATATTTATTTTTTATTTTATTCAGTTGTAGAATATGTTTATGTTTAAGTTCAACACAGTGGTTATTTTGCAATTGGTGAAATATGTTTTTGTTTGATTTATTGAGGTCACTTTTCAGGGTCTTCTAATATTTTTTGTTCATGTTGTTTTAATTGTAGTATATTCTTATGTTTAAGGTTAAAATTTATTTAACCTATTGGTTAATAACAAATGGGTCAGTTTTTCTCATACCTACTATTGCTGACTACTGTTCTCTATTTGAGTAATCTGACCTGATCAAGCCTTTTCTTACAGTCCATACTACAAAATAGGTAATAAAAGTCTGTATGATTCCTGCTGATATCGTATCGGATTGATATCGGTATCGGCCAATACTCAAATAGTTGTATCGGGACACCCCTATCAAATACTGTACATTTTATTCTCTTCTTAATATCCCTGCTAGAACAGAGTTGAGAAACAATGTTACAAACTGGGACTTTCCGTATTTTAAACAACAATAATCATGGAATTTTGGTAGTTAGTCATTATTAACCACAGTTTTTATTTGATATAATATTGCATTGGTTATTGTTTTTTCTTTTTTGTTTTTGCTTTCCAAAAGCATATATTTTTAAGTTTTTACTGACAACTTGAAGCAGATGTGTCTGGTGTTTCGATTTTGAGGATTAATGAATTCAAAGATATGTGCTTAGGATTTTTTGTACTTAGAGTTTTAAATTAATCAAATGCATGAGTCCAAAATGTGGTCTGAACTATGACTTAAGCCTGCCCTTTTATGTTGAAGCAATCATTTCCTCTATGTGCTATAGTGCTCCGTGTTGCCTTGAAGATTCATGTTCATGGTCAGTCCAAGCATGCTCTTAGTGTCTTTGTCTATTTTCCACAGTCTTTGCTGCATATACAGGAAATTACGGTACCTGAAACATCACACATGACATAGAGAGTATGACAGAGAAAATTAACCAGCTACAGTTGATGATAAAGTTAATTTCAAGAGGAAACAATAGGAGACATCAGAATATATTGAATATGTGACTGCTGAATGAACTTAGTAAGTGTTGTTGGGAATTTGTGCTTGTTTGGCCACTGAGATACTTGCATCAGGAAGTACACCTCTAATATATTAGCAGGTAGATTATACAGGATGGTTCAGCAGTCATCCATTCACAACTGCTCATGTGATAAGCCTGGTGCCACGGGGTTGGACTACACAATTTAAGCGTGATTCTTACTTACAGCTGTAAAGTTTCTGGGCCTGTTGGGCAAAAAAATCTGAAGAGGTACCTGCCAGGCAGTGGGCATAGGCCCCTGCATCAGTTTAGTGCTCCATGGACCTATGGAGTAGAGTATAGTGTTATAGTGCAGATTCATCACTTATGTATAGATAAGGCTTAGGAAGTAGTAGACAGCCTTAAAGTTCCTAACCAATGAAACTTAAAGTATACTAAAAGTATTTTCAAGATTGGTTCTTTCTCGTGTTTTAAATTTGTCATATGGACAGTTTTGAGCTTAAAGTACTTCATTGCATGTACAGGTATTAATCTGAAAGAAATTAAGGGACCTCCGGATGGTAACGGTAACGACAGCAGCTTAACCACAGAAAAAGAAACATCTGGCGAATGTGGAGCATATGAAAAAAAACACAAGGTACTTTTGCCCTGATGAAGGATAAGTGCTCAGTGAAGAGACCCTAACACCACTAGTATACATTTCTAAAAAGTTACCTAATCAGTTGCATGGCCCTTAGTTGCCACAGCATCACCTTCAACTGACCAAGGCTCCCCACATGCAAGCCCAAGCTCATGGCCATACCGATGCTCTCTGCTTTACCACGCAGTCTCTAACGGGCCCTCCAGACTCCACTCCACTGCATGACTGATGGGGTGTCAAGGTGAGCAACACTTAGCCTTGCAGCCTTACAGCAGCTTAATGACAGAGCATGAAATGGCAAAAACATGAAATTAATGAAACTAAAAAGTTTAACATAATTTACTGACCTTGATCTTATGTGTTAACCTAACCCTGATAGTCCTTTTATGAAGACTTAGTGCAGCATATCGACTTTTTTACTTTGTACTCAACCTATGTGAAACTGTACCATCCTCATTAAACAAAAATCAATTGACTTTTGAGAAGGCCAGATTCTCCATAGTTGCATGTTTTCACAGTAAGTGTAAATGATAAAGGTAATGTTGGCAAAGTCACATTCTGCTGCCTCAGTTTCAGGATTCATCATTAATGAGATACTGTAAGTTACGCATGTGCTTTCCTACTATGACAAGTCAATATGTCTGCTCTGTTCCTTGAACTGAATCATTTTATGGTCCCATTAGGGGGTTTCCTACCTGATAAAACAGCTGTTTAAAATTTGTAACCCGTAAAGCCTTGTTAGATTTGGCCGGAAGTCATAAGAAAGCACACAAATTATATCAACCTCAGGGCCCCATTCGCCATTCACAAGACAACATATAAAAACATATGTAACAGTCGGAAAAAACCTGAAACCTCCAGTTTTTGTATTGTCATACAACAAACTGACATGAACACAAAATCCTTTTTATGACCTAGAAAAGCAAACAAGGTCATCTGCATAAATATTAATACTCGTTTTAATGCCAAAGGCTGCTGCTGAAGGGCGGCTGTCAGAAAAATAACACAATGACACTTTGGCTACATAATCATTAAGTGTATGTCAATTAGATTACTTTAGAGCCACCAATGAGTCAAAATTAGCTTCTAAATTATGAATATTAGTTCTGAAATATTTTCATTATTAACAAATTCAGACCATCCTGCCTCCATCAGGGCATCGACATTAGTCCATGAGAACTTCTTATAATCCCCCTGGCAGCAAATTTCAAAGAAGTGTAAAAATAGCCACTGAATATGTTTCAAAGGTCTGATAAAAAAACAGAGAAGCTTCGCTCTTTCACTCATGACATTAATGTGTGTGGAATCTTTTGCTGAGGAGAAGCTTTAATTAAATTTTCCTGCAGTTATTGCACCATGTCGGGGGTAAATGTGCACAGGATTGAACTTCTCAAGTGTACATCCGTATCATATAATAGCTTTTCACTTTTGCAGCACTTTATTATCCTGCCAGTCCATGATTTATAAATACTGAGCCTTTCATAGAAGTTTGACAGAAGCATGCTATGACCCTTAGGCTTGACAAGCACAAGACAATTATTGACCCAATTTGGGGGTGCTGATTCAGGGCTTGATGCAAAGATTTATTTGTCTATGATATGTGTCAAATTAATTATGTCAAAACAACATCTTGTATGCTTCAGAATAAGTTTATTATCCCAGATCTGGCTGCCTCGGACAAAAAACTGCAATGGCCAAAAAGAGTGAGTAGACCAGGGAATTTCACCAGCTGTATGCTGCATACTTTTACTACAAACTAACATGGCAGCACAATTAAACACTGTGCAGAGAGCCAAGTAGAGTATTAAAAAAGAAGACCAGTATGACAGCAACACAAGTGCCATTTTAATGACAGACATGTTGCTGATAATATTCAGTGACCTCCATATTTGTTTTTCTTTCAGAGTCATTCACATTCATGTTCATATCTGTGTCATCTCATGTCAGTGAACTTATCAATGAGAAATGGTTAGCAGTGGGTTAGAGGTCTCACAGTTTGGCAGATTAGTCAAGAGTAATTGTTTGGATTATTGAGTTGAAATAATGTAAAACTGTCCTTCTGTCTGGTTTTTAACATTTTAAACACTATTCAAGCTTTTAAAAAAAATCTCGTAGCCCTAATTGTTTGACATTTACTTGTACTGTAACTTTGCTGAGGAGGTGATCTCTTTGCTGGTGTTTTTCCATTTATTGATTTGTTTGTCTATAGGATCCAAGATAACTCAAATACATCTAGACACATTTGGATGAAATCTTCAGGGAATGTTGGTTGTGACACAAAGTAATTTGATTTTGTTGTTAATCCCAATCTGGATGCAGATCCATTTTTTTTTTTACACAATTTTTCAGTGTAGTGCCATGAGGCAATCTTCCATATTTTCCAGAACAACCCAGCCAAGGTTGTTAGAGGCCTTGGCTAAGGTTTGTGCTCTCTGAGCAACGCACCTTTAGATTGTGATATGTAGCTGTGATTGTATTGTGGTAAGTGAGGGATTGCATTAATTGAAATAACATTATTACTAGAGCTGCAACTATCGAGTATTTTTGGAATTGAGTACTCTGTCAATTATTTCTTCGAGTACTCGAGTACTCTAACAAAATATACTTTTTTGTTTTTAAACAAATAAATCAATTGTATACAATGCAACATGTTAGGGCTTTCAAAATGAGCAACCAAATGCCGTTTATTCCTCAGAAAAGGGTTTTTATTGTAACAACTTTCAAAGTTTAAACCAGTACTGGCTTAAAACAAAGCCAATACAATACTGATTTACAAAGCAGTAATATAATTCTGCAATTATATTTGTGAAGTGTGTTCTGGAGGGCATTGTGTAGTTTGGATTGAAATCCTTGATCATGTTCTTAAATCCTGTGTCCTCCACCATGGAAAGAGGACACATGTCTGTGATGAGCATATTTAAAATGCTGTAATAGTAATAGTTGCAGCCCTAACAACGTGCTATCGTGCTAAGCTACGTGCTAAGCTCACTCAGTTTGACATCAGACACACTGCACTGTGTTTTCTTTTCGTCCCTTCTTGTAGTGACCACACACTTGGGACACTCTCTGCCATTTCTTCTGCAGACTCTCTCCTTTCTGTCCCTCTCTTTTCTCTTCCTTCATGATTGTACAAGCCGTGCAGGAGCGGAGGTAGCAGGCGCGTTGTGCCACAGAAATGACCGTCCGTGTCAAACACTGTGCACTGTATAGTAGTCCAGATATATATTTATATGTATAATTATATATTAAACGAGGCTTCGAGGCACAAAATTTAATTCGAGGATATTTTGTAATTGAGTACTCGCGAATATTCGAGGAATCGTTTCCGCTCTAATTATTACAGTCACAAATTTAATAATTAGTAATTTAATAATTCAAAAATAATCAACACCAAATTGAAAATGAAAAACAAGAAGTTAAGTACTCAGAAATGCCTGTCTTCGACAAGGCATTATTGACATTCGTTATGAGTTGTTATGAAATTATGGAAAACTGACCTATGGCACAATGTTAACAGAATATATTAAAAATCCTGGATCTATATTTTTATCAGATCGCTACTTAGATCTAGTAATTTCTCCCATGTACCAAGATTAACAGTCATGGAAAATTCATCAAAATCTTTCTCACAAACAAACAAAATGCCTTAGCAGAGATAAAAATGTGGAAAATGTAAAAACTATAAAAACTCTAACCGTTTTTCGGGTGCTACTGAAGATGTCTGCCACAACACAAACAGCATAAATTTTCTGAAATAAACTCTTCCAGCCAACAGATTATCACATTGATAATCCTCTGCTGAAAGCTATACTGGGAGTTTTTAACTATGTGAAACATACTTTATATATCATTTATGCTTTTACATTTCCTTAAAAAGAATATGTAACCATCAGCAAGAAAATTTCTTAATGATCATTTTTGAAGCTTGTATTGCTCTGGGGTGGCACCAAACTTATTACTTTGTTATATCACTGAATCACAGTACACACTGTGCTGCAGTTAGTTCATAAACTCTTTTCATAATGACAGAGTTACATTTTTCTAGTAAATTCCAACAATACTATATATAATATAACCTGTTTGATAGCATTATCCTAGACACTCTGTAGTTGTCTTATTAGCAGCATTTCAGCGTTGAGTTTAACAGAAAGCTTGTTATTCTCTTTAATGTCATGGGCTCAACATGATAACATATCCTTTGTTTTAGGGATCTGTATCATTTAAATTGTTCTGGTCCTCATTTATGAAAAGCATTTTTTTTGTAACTAAACGAGTAAGAGACAAAGACAGTATTGTCTAAATATCACAAATGCAGTGGCTACATGTCTACATTTGAAAGTGGATGAAGTCAGCAAGAAGAACGGTTCCACCCGTTTGTCCAAATGATGCTAACATCTTAGTGTAACATTTTTGTGTGACTTAGATAGAGTCAAGGAGTTTGACTGCACTTTTTGATGACTAAAAATAAAACAAATACCCAATATAGGATGTTTGGAATGTCGATTAGTAGATTTTCATCATAACATATTTGTTCTGCAAAGGAGCATTTGAGTGGGTTTTTTTTTTAATTTGGGTTGTGTCAGGTACTTGACAACAGTCAGCAAAGTGGCTTAAAGGGCTCCCAGCAGCACTGCACCTTTAAAGAGAATGAGCTCAGACAACCAGTAAGGTACACATGCTGTTCACATAAAAAACAAGGAAAAATATGCTGCGTCAAATGAACAACTGGGCAAAAACTATTCAGAGGGCTTTATTTTTCCTCCAGAAAGTCTCTGTGTTTGGCACTATTTTATAATTCAGCAGATGGATATTATTAGCTTCCTCTGCTGTTGACCCAATCATAAATCTGGCCTAGCGTAGTTTCACTTATTTTTAAACTTGCACAATCAAGCAAAATAACTGTAGCCACCAGCAGCATTGTGCCTTACCAGTTTGTCCTTAAAGGTACATGATGCTCTTTCAGCCACTTCACAGACTATTGTTTATTACCTCATCCAACCCAACTTAAAATACTAAAATATGCATTTAAATAAACCAGTAAAATGATTATAACTGTTTCAACCTTAACATTAAAACAAGTATCTTCAGTCAACAAGCATCTGACTGTGGTCAGTACTCCCTTACAGAGTTTGAGACCAGTCGATGATAAACATAAACAATATTGTGTTGCACCTTGTCCTTTTTGTAAATTTATATCAAGGACTTAAGATATTGCCAATTTGAGACAATTCTAATGGACTGATAATGGAAAACACCACATAAGGAACAAGCATCTCCCCTTTAGTGCCTGATTAAACAAGTTGTTTACGTTTCAGCCTTCTTTCCTTAGTCTTTAATTAATCTCGTAATTCCCACAGAGGCTTCGACACCCAGGTTAAAATCCTGGTGAAGAAAAAGAGTTTTCACCCTGAGCTAAGTGCTGCCTCCACATCCAAGATAGTACCCAGTTGGAGAAATGTCCTGAAAGCTACCCAGAGGCTGCTGGCACACGCACCACCCTGCATCTGACATACACCCCCGCCATATGTCCAAACACAAGCATCCACACACTCTCACAGCTCATAGACAGACTCACACACACACAAGACTAGCTTCACAGGATAAAACAAGCTCAATGCATGGTTGTCTTCATAGTGGATATGTATTTACATGGCCAGTGATGTGCCTGCATGTCAGAGCTTTTATACTGTGTGGTATAAACACTCCATCATCTACTGCAGCAGTATTTTAATAGTAATTTTCTTTCTCCTCATTCTACCCTTAACTCTCCCTCTCATCTAAGTTTCATCTGACCCTGGATAAGAGGGATGTCCAGTGAGATGGGGGGTGTTGATGACTCATCAACACATTCAGACACAGAACAAGAGCAAATTGCAAGTGACTGCCAAACTTACAGTAAGTGTTGCCATTTAGAGATGATAAGTGCAATAAACGTTTTAATGCTGGGGTCAGACTGCAGTTTGTCCATGATTATGGCCTGACTAAACAGTCATGGGGATTCAGAATTTCAGAGCCCGTCAGCCACAGAAATCAGACTTTCTGTCTTTCGCAGAGACATAACGCTAACAACAACAGACCAGTCTGGGATGTGTTATAACTCTACAACAGAAAGTCTAGCAGCTATGATTTTTGTTCTGCCTCCTACGATTAGTCTCTGCACAGCAGAGACACAGACCAATGAGATCACCAAGAGCTCTGCATGTGTGACGATCAATGATGTAAACAAAGGTTTATACATTGAGAACAGCTTCAGAGCTACAAGACAGAGTTTGAGCTTTCCAAAGCTCTGAAAAACAGTATCTCTGCCCTCATGATGTGTTGTAGAGAAGCTACCACTAGACTGTCAAAGAGAAATGTTGGAGAAACAGCAGATTCAACATGGTAAGTGACTGCTTACATTTATCAGCAAACTAACACCTTATTCAACATAACACTTGGAGATAAACAAACATACAGTTCTCTAAATTGAATATGTTTGTTTGCAGTCTTTGATGTTACCCCTTCACCTCCCACTGTCATCATGTCTGTTGTTATCTGCAGTCAGTTACAGTCATGTAGCCTGTCATGCTTGCCGGGCATTTCACACCACAAATTTATATGCATCATTGTCGCCTAATCTGATGTACAGACTGTTAACAACAAAAACAGTAGTCCAACCCTGAGACAGAGCCGAGAGCAGAACAAGTGCGCACAGATAGTACTACTACGCTACCATAATCTATTTTCCTTCTTTAATCATGAAACAAGATTTTATTTATTTATTTTGAGGCTCAGTATCTTTACCAATTAACCCTGCCTCTATGTACTACTGTAAAGTCAAGCTCATGCTTGGTCTGCTCAGTCAGGCCATACTTCACTTAATTTTGAAAACTTTCTGCAATCCTATTGAAAATCAGCACCTCTTGAATGGACACTTGGGGACCTAATTTCGTGGCGCAGTGCAAGGGGCGCAGAGCCAGCGCACCCCGTGCAGTGTTAATTCTGTCCGGCGCACCGCCATGCACTGCCAATTTGACAATTTGGTAGACCGTCTGCACAGAGATCGGTGTGACGGCGAAGCTCACCCTCCGCAGCTGTAATTTGGTGACAGGCGCACATGTGCAAACATGTCATCAAAGCCTCAGAGGCAGGTTTCCAGAGTGTCAGGCACATTTTAATGCATAAAGAATCACAGCAATCACTATTGTACATTTGGTTTGGCCCTTGGTTTCTTCATTAGATAAATGAAGAGAATCAGCCAGTGTTACTTTGTTCTTTTACATGGATGGCTGACCCCCGAAGAAATAGAAACCAGGGCACTTACAGACTGTATGTGCATCTCAGAAAAACTTGTGCCATTGCTGAGGGTTGGCTTGCCCTTGTAAGGCAACTAATCTAGCGCTGGCATACAATCAAAATAAGTGGAGAAAGTGATCAGATAGTCTGTAAAGAAATGTAGAGTTTTTTCATTGAGGGCTACACATCAATTAGCATAAGGATGACCAACATGCTTTGTTGTACCTGGCTTTTAGTGCAATTCAGATGGTAAAATCGATTAAATGTGGGTTAAGATAAGATAGGGAAAAATGGTAAATCACAGTTTTCCCTTAATGTCTTGTCAAGGCTGATAGCCAACCATAGCCCAATGTTTTCTGGAAGCCCAGGTCAGCTCTGAAAACAACTTGATCCCCCCATAATGAGGATAAAAACAACAACACTGTGCAGTAGAGGGTGGGGAGACTGCAAGCTTAACTCCACGGTAATACACAAACTGAGAGTAAACTACATAAAAAATCCAATATTTGTGGAAGTGTCGCAGGTTCATGATTTTCTTTATATGCTTTATAAATAAGACCATAAGATGGAGCAGGAAGTGGAAGGAAAATATGTGTGATTCATGCTGTTTGATACATTATTAGGTTTTTATATCAGTCAAGCACAACCCTCTTCTTCCAGTGTTCTGATGAGGGCCTTATTCATTTTTCTTTTTGGAAGTTGCTGCTTACTAATCAAAATGAGTTACAGGTTGCAGTTGGCCCACAGATTGTAGTTTGGATACCCCTAATTTTATGGTATAAATTTGTTGTAAACTGCCCTAGTTAGCTTTGCACCACTTAAATGACATTACCCACATTACCCAGGGGAGATAGAGAGGCTACAGGAGGCTATGAAAAATAGCCCTACAGTGATTGGATGCCCAAAAGATGTCTGATGGAATGTGGGAGGAGGGGTTACAGGCTGAGAAGCAAACTTTCAGAACAGTGATGGTGTTAGCCTGTGATCAACATGAAACACATGTGGAGGCTGTATGGCTGTTACATAAGATGCCACAGGAAGTGAAAAAAACAGCATTTTCTGTAAAGAGGCATGGAGCATGTCTTGGTGGTCTGAGAGTTTAGTAAAATGTGTCATATTTTTCTGCTGCTAGAACATGGGACCTTTAAAGATCAGTTTCTCTCTGAAGCTTTTAGGGCACTTTAGGCAAGGCCTCCCAACAGTGAGGGGGAAAGCTAAGCAGTATGTAGGTTTTATATTCCGTCAGTAAAGGTAAAGTCAATTCTCAGTTTACACTATGACAACATTTTTATTTTAGACCAACATACTCTCTGTTACTGATTCAGGCAAAAAAAGCACATATTCATTATTGACAATTTAGATGTAGACCTGTTCTTAGGATGGAGCGTTTTTAATGCAACATTAAAATTCTGGATAGGGCCAGTGAACATAATATAAAAGTTATATGACAAAGTCAAACTTCCTCTACATTTGTTGTTCTAAGCTCTGCAATTACGCTCAGTGGCTCAAACACATTAAGAGAAACAGCCCACCCACAAAAAACACTTAAAGAAGAGGCTTAATGGTTGGGTTTCATCACAAGGACACAACTTATGGAGGAACAACAGACTTCCTGAACCTCAGAACAAAAGCATATTGTGTGATTTGAAACTGAGAACTAAACCGGACTACAGCTGTATGTCTGAATAAAAAAGGCAACAAGTACTACTGAGCCATTGGCCAAGCAGTAATACCATTGAGTGACATGTGTGTAGGGTGAACACCCAACCATTAATGTTGAGGACCTGATTACAAGGTCCAGCATATTTGAAACTGAATGCATACAGTTTATGTGTACCAGCTCTTTTGAATTTTGGTATCTGGCCCTTGCGAGTACCTCCGACTTTGTGGACGTGCCTCCCTAAAAACTGGAGTAACCCTTTGATATCTGAATAATCCCTCCTACACAGATGTGTGAGCTTGTGCATGTCCTCTAAATCTGGACAACAAATGAAGGCATGCATGCTGTGGGAATTTTCACATGTGTATGAGTGGTATCAAACACATCTCCTAAATTAATCTCAGTGTGGTGTGGGCTGCATGTGGAGGTGAGGTTATGTGATGGGGTCAGCGTGGTGGCTACACAGTGTAGGCTGCCTGATTCTACAGCAGGAAGCTCGAGCTCGAGCTGCTGGAAGAAAGAGAACGTGCAAAGAAAGTCAGAGTCAGATGGAGTAGTGGGATGCCTGAGGAGGCGGCTTCTGAACTGACGGGTTTGTTTCTGTGTAAATGTGCAGCTGCTTGTGTGTGTACATGTGTGTGTGTGTGTGTTTTGTGTTTGTGTTACCAGATGAAGTCGGTGCAGTGGCTGCAGAAAGTTGGCTGTTTGAAGAAGCGGGCTGTGAACTGGTGATCCTTCACCTCCACAATCCGCTTATGTTTGAGGGCTCCCTTCCTCTGGAACACCGGCACCCTGGGTGGAGGGGAGAGTGGCGAGGGCAGAGGGGAGGCGCCGGGGGAGGTCGCCGATGCAGGGGAGGCCAGTGTCAACGGTGTGAGGGAGGGGGGAGGGGAGACTGGGGTGGACATGATGCCTGGAGAGAGAGAGAGAGAGAAACAGATGGATTGATGACTGTCACTATGCGACTGCACAGGAGAAAGACCTTGAACGGAGGAGCGGGAGGGAGTGGAGGAGGTGAGGAGGGGGGGTGGAGAGTGTGTCAGGTCATGGCTGAGACAGGAGTTGTATTAATGGCACATGGGACGTAGGGCGGGAGCGAGGGAGGAGTGACATGATGGGAGGAAAGATCGAGAAAGGAGGAGAGGACCGGAAGTGTAAGGGAGGGCGGAGGGAGCAAGGGTGTGAGTGTGACGGAGAGAGGAGAGGTGTAATGAGGGAGACGTGGAGGTTAGTTCACGTACAAAGACAGAACTCTCCTCGGAGACTCTGAAACGATTAATGCAACTCTCAGCCTGTCCCACATACTGCCCGTCCATTGCACCCCTTGCATCTCCATTTCCCTTGCAGCTATGAATACCACCCCCCTCCCCACCTCCCACCCCCTAACCATCATGTCAACTCTAACTCCTGTTGCCATATCAACAGCACCCCCACCACCTGCTCCAATATTAGAGTGTGCATCCTCTCCTGGCTCCCTCCATGCCCTTATTAGCAATTAGTCCCATTTCTCAAGTAAAGTTTGAACTAGCATAAATATTCTCTTTTTTGGCCACAGCTTACAAGATGTAGAGCAAGAACAGCAATATTAGCCACATGCTCTTGAATAATAAATGGAGCACTGCCAAATATTGAAAGGAAGAGAAAAAATATGCTACTATGTTATGGGACAAATTGTTTTAGGAGAAAAGTTGCAAGAAAATTAATCAAGTGGTATAAAAAGTAGAGAGAAAATAATGATTTAAAGGAGAAATGTGTCCCAAAAATACCCCTAACCTGCAAGGAGAAAATGGTAAAAGACACGGTACCTGAATTCGTGATGATTTTTGAGGAAAGGTGGAACTAAAGGATAGCTTTCTTCTCTTCCTCTCCCCCTCTCTTCTCCTTGTTTGGCTCACTTCAAAGGAAAGGCTAAGGTGTCACACCTGTAGCTGCTAACCTCAAAGAAAGGAAAAAGAGAAGGAGGAAGGAACAGAAAAAAAGGCAGCAGCAGTGCTGTTGTAGGTAAGTAGGAGAGAATCAGCCAAAATAAATGAGAGGAAAAAGCCTATTACAACAAAAAGAGAAAGCAAACAAGCTTTTGGCAAGATTCAAGCTTTCCAGGAAGCAAAGATAGAAGAGTGAAGTGGTATATCCGTTAACCCAGAGGCAGGGTGAGGAGGAGGACGAGATAGAGGTGGTATTCTCTCTCCAAGATTGGTTCTCTTTTTACCAAGTAGAGGAAGAGAGATGAAGAGAGAAAGTGAGGGAGTGAGAGAGTGAGAGAGAGAGAGAGAGAGAGAGAGATAGATTGAGGGGAATAGGCAGCGATTCATTTGGAAATCTGGGTTACTTCTCTCAGGAGAGAGTGAGGAAGAAGGACGGCCGAGACAGAAGATGCCATTTTGCCACCACAGACACAGTATGGACAAGCAAAGTGCCAACTGTCCCTCACTTCCTCCAGTGCCAGAAGGAGAGAAGAAAGGAAAATGAGAAGAGTGAAAGAGAGAGAAAGAGAGGGAGAGAGTGCCGTCTGGAAGAGAAGAACAAAGGATTGAGAGGAGTTAACAAATGGCTTGTTAAGCAGAGCCAAAACGGGATAGGAGCAGTTAGGAGTCGTGGAGTTTTGCAGCAGATCCAGATGACTGAAGGATCAACAGGCCTGTAAAATGAACAACTCTGTTAATCTTTTCTGCAACAGTTACCAGTATGTTCCCTGCATTTTCAATTTGCTCTGAGATCGGAGCAAGAGGGCGAGATGATAACACAGCTCCACCGTGCACAGAAACCAGGTCAGCTGAGCCTGATGGGAAGAGTAGTTTCGGAGAGAGGGGCTTCTTGTCCATTGATTGCCCACATACCGTCAAGGA
This sequence comes from Scarus forsteni, assembly GCA_036419115.1. Classification (NCBI taxonomy): domain Eukaryota; kingdom Metazoa; phylum Chordata; class Actinopteri; order Labriformes; family Labridae; genus Scarus; species Scarus forsteni. The sequence goes on from JAZDUH010000111.1 coordinate 3,320,153, forward strand.
CACACACACCAAAGTCACTAAGGAACGCACTGCATTGACTTGCATTTATTCATGAAACACAAACAGATCTTAGAGCTTCAGCTCAACGTTTTATTTGGTTTCATGCAGAGATTTAGAGGAAAAATCTGCCCCCTGTCATACGTCTTTAACAGGTCAAACTGGGGTCTATGAGTGGTTAGCTTAGCCTTGCATAAAATCAAAGATAAAGAGAGTCCAAAAGAAAAACTGCTAGCTTGGCTCTGTTGGACCCACAGATTAACACATCACATCCTGTTTGCTGTAAAAACAACAATTTGCTCTTTTTCTGAAGAGATGTGCCAGACTATTTCTTGGCTGAAACCAGTTGCCAGGCAACCAACAGAGACTTGGACTACTATAATGTGTTAATTGGTGGCTTTGGGGGGGGAGTGCACTGATTTGTTTTCACCTTTGGACAGAGCAAGGCTGTTTCTTTCCCACTTTATGTTAGGCTAAGCTAACCAGCTCTAGCTGTGGATTAAAATTACTCTGAAGAAAAATAGCCTCTCTAAGGAAATGTAGCTATCCAAAAACTTTTTGTGAACCATACAGGCTAAAAACACTTTGGATTTTCATTACTTTTTAACTCTTTTTTTTTCTTTAAATTATTTTTTCAGTTTAGTTTCACTACATGTTGAGTGCTGGTTTGTTAATTTATCATATTTGTGAGAAAAATTGAGTTTATTTTATTTTATTTTTTTAAATTATCAACTTATTTTTTATATTCATTTTATAAGAATTTTCGTCAAAGAGACCCCCTGATCCAGCTGATTCCCACTCTCTCTGTGATATTCTTAAAGGGCTCTTGTCTTTCTGCGACCCCTTTCCCCACTTGGGCCTTGGCTGGCCTTCTCTTTGGTAATTGGTCAGTTCAGCATTGCTCTGTACCATTTTTCTTTGAACAATTGTGTATTCATTTTACAGTCTTTGCTCTGCACTGGAATTCCCAACCAATGGACCCAAACTGTTGACTAAACAGTAGGTCTAGGGGTTTAGTGAGACTCTGCAAGCTTCGAGATTTGGCTTATGTATATTAAAGGTGTAGTGAGTAGAAGTTGGCAGCATTTCGCCAAACAGAAGTGGTGAATATAGGATATAATGTTTCAATTTTATGTCAAGTCTGTCCAAATAGTTGTACAATCATCTCAATAACACTTTTTTTTCTTATTAAGTTAAAAAAGCTTTTTATATTTTTGTACTGCAGGTCTCCCCTTTGTAGAGACTGACATAACGACCCACCATGTTGTCTACTAGTGGGTTTTGGGGACTAAAAGAGTGAAACGCAATTATTGAACATGAGTCTGGCTGCCAGTCCTGAATTCTACCTGGATGGCATGCGAGCAAGAAGAGAGTAGCTGTGGTCGAAAAGTCATTTTTGCTTAGGAAGGTTCCAAACAGAGTGAAATGAACCGGAAGTAGTTCGTGATTAGAGCTGTTTGAATAGTTTAAATGCATAGGAAAGGTGGCTCAATACTTCCTTTATTATCTCCTTTAGCATAGGATACACCGGACCATCCTTTACGAAAGGAGAGGAGAATATTCTGTCCCACAATTCACCCACAACAGCTTTTATAAACAGCGCGTATTCCGACTGCTTCCAAATTCAAACGAATAACGACGAACAAACCACACAGATCATGTAAGTTAGCACTGCTGTTGGATCCTTTCAAAAGTTAACCAAAACGTGCCTTAACTTTCCAGAAGTCTGATTCTCTGAAGAGAGCAGGATATGAGACATTTGATGTTGATTATATTTTAAACTTGGTTCAATATTAATGATGTGTACACCTTAAGATTGTGGGCTTAACAATTTATGCCTTTCTTTCATTCAGTTAACATTTATTTTCATGCACTGATTGGTGTTCATGTTGATAATGACCAGACAAATGTATTTAAATCTCCACTCCCAACATCGGTTTTGCAGATGTAATTTTTACCAGGTTATTATGTTCAATGTTGTCTGAAAGGAACAACATTGTGATACATGATATCACAATGAAGCATCATGTACATGATACATGATGCTTCATTTGTAGGAAAATTGTAGTTTCACTGCAGCAGTAACATCCGCCGTCACATGATGACGAAGCGTAGTGAAAGTGTAGTCGGATTCTCTCTGCACAGCAGTTTTCCTTTCCTAAGTCCTTCTGAATTCTCCTTTCTCCTTTCCTTAACCTCATGACGTTTTCCATCAGGGTTAAGGAAAAGTAGATAGAAAAGGACTTAGGAGGTGACTATTCGACCGCAGCCAGTGTGTTTGTCACTGTTGTAAATGATGCCCTGTTCATGATCAATTTTGGTCTTCACCAGCCCTCAATGTTGTGATGCGATGTTTTACTAACAAATGGGCTCATTCCAAAATCTATTTGATGTTAATATATATTTAGAAATCACTAAAATGCCAATTTCTACACACTGCACCTTTAAATGAAACAGTGACAACACTACGGGGAAACTTGCTTTAAAGGTTTTTTCGCAAAAAAATGTGTGAGTAAGCCCACTGTATCTGACTTTGTATATCTTTTATTCATAAAACAATGATGTTGGTGGGGTTTTGCACAGCCATCTTTGTGTGCGTGTGTTGAAAAAGGCTGAGAACCATTGATTAAAAGCTGGAATGAACTCCAGTGCGTTAGCTCCACTTTTAATTCTTTTTTTTGGGCTGTTGTCTATGTACCAACAATGCCCTCAATTCATGGTATTAAGTGCTGAGATACAATAATGCCCATAGGTGCAGCTGCCAAAATCACAAACTGCAAACAACCAAATGCTTTTGGAAGCTGGATCCCATTCAGTTAATGAACTGAGCTGGCTTTTTCACTGTGTGAATTGTGCAGAGATGCACAACAATACTGAAAGAGCAGGGAGGGTGGCATAACTTTCTAACAGCATTTCTCTCTCTGGACAAAATCCTGCATTTTGATAAAATGCTGGTATGCTGTGAAGTAAATAAACCTCTAAACTTCGACACAGTAGAGATGGCTAGCACAGCTTTTCACAGACTACAGGTCTGCATGTCACAACACTGTAATTTAGGTTTGTCTCCTCAGTGATTAGAGCACAGATGTCCTAACAATGGCCTGGGGATCAAATGGATTAATAGCACCAAACTGATTTTCTGTGCAACAGCTTTTTGCATTTTTTCTTGTTTTGGGTCTGGATATAAAGAAGACCCGTCTTCTCTCCCTGCTGCGTAAAGCATCATTCTTATCCTGATAAGAGGCCAATCACGTGGTGGCCTACCAGGGCACACTGAAATGCAATCGCCCATCACAAAGTCCTCAACTCTGAAACACTGAAGAAGAGGTGCATCAAAGTGGCCCATTCATCTGCAGATTTTTCTGCTAGTAGCCCTTTGGATAAAAGTTTGGACACTTCTGGGTTAAAGAATCTAGTTTAAAAAATACCTGTATTTTACCAAAACATAAAAATCGTGTGAAAACACAGACTCGACTGAGACTTTTCACTTTTACATAATGCAAAGCAGACGGAAGTATTTCTTGCCTCCTAGGTGAGGTTTCATTGACTGTGGGCGGTCACATGAAATCTATCACTTTTATTAGTTAATTATGAACAAAAATAATTTGATGGCCCTATCTTTGCTTTGTTTGGTCCAACTGTATCTCCTGCATTAGGAGGAAGGTCACGACAAAGTCATTGTTTGAACAAACGTTTGTCTCCACAACACATGTCATACAAGTATGCATATTCACACACAATTAATCACACTCCATGTGTGCACACGCTCCATGGGCAACCTTGGGTGAAGGGAGCAGCAGGCAGGAGGGAGGATGCAGGCGAGCGGGGGACGAAGGCGTGGATTGGAGTGGGACGGAGAGACTGGGAGAGGGAGCGAAGGGTTGAAGGTCTAATTAATGGAAATGTAGGTTATTAGTCTCCTGATGAGGACACTGGCAGAGAATTAATTAACAATTATAATTAGCAAGATTGTTAGAGAGCAAAATGGTGTCAGCCAGCAAGATAAGAGCGCACTAGTGTGTATGTGTGCCGGAAGCTGTCATTTTTATGTGTGTTCAGAAAAAAAAACAGCTGTGTGAACATGCCCTATCTGACAATGATATACGTCATTTCAGCATTAGTCATGCAGAATAAGCAGCTGATTGGAAATGATAGGGGGCTTTCCTTTAAACAGAATAGACCTGTTTCTGCACAAGCGCTGGTTCTGTCTTCATTTTGTAGTCTGTAATCGGTCTTATCTTGAGTGAGTCATGTTCTTGTTCTGTTGTTACAAATAAATGAAGAGCAAGTCCTCACATCCCAAAAGAGAGAGAGAGAGAGAGAGAATGGGCGCAAATATGAACTATAGACCATGCACTTGTTACTAATCAGGGCATTGAAAAACAAAGCACATAAAGGGTTCACAACACTTCCCTTCCATGCAGTATGATGAGTAAGCACTTGTGGCTCTAAAGCTTCTGCATCAGTGTGCCTTTGCATGCCTATCCGAGCATGCTTTACACAGTATAATTTCTGAGCCATAAAAGCGAGCTGGGGAGCAGCCAGAAAATGATACATTGACGTTGTTAACCAAGAGGACGTTCTTACGCGGCGGAATAAAAACATACAGATTCAGATATGTGATTAAGAGGAGGGGGAGACTGAAATAAAACACAGACAGGAGGATGATAAAGTAAAATAACAGTATGGCAAGTAACAACATGAAAGCAAAAAAACAGGAGGACACATCATTGAAAAAGCCAACCCTAAAAGCATTGTTACAAGCATCTTTACAATCATGACCATAAAATGGCAGAATCTGGAAGCTGCTGCGGCCTTTTCTGATCATGAACACTTTCCCTAACCACCCCCCACCCCCACCCCACTCCCCCGTCTCTCCCTCAGTCTACAGATGGCTATCTTATTATTTCTGACCATGGCTTAATGAAACAGAAAATTCACCCTCGATGGAATCTTTTTTGGGAGGAGCAATCAGCACTTCACCAATTACACGCATCCATTATTGCCTAACGAGCACTCACTTGCATCAAGCACCGGCTTCAACCTGGCTGGCTGGCTGCCTCTCTCTCTCTCTTCCAATGAAATTAAGGTAAATTGACTTGCCTAACTGTTGTTTGTGGAATCAGGGGAGAAGTGCTGTCTGAGGTAATCATATCTGCCAGTTAAATTTCTCTCTCCAGGACCAGTTGGCCACATTTGCAAGTATTGGTTTTCTGTTGGGTTGTGCTTCTATTTGCTTTTTTTTAATGAAGAGTGGTCCGCTGTGTTTTTGGAAGAGCGGCACAGGCCTCCATGCCAGCCAGATGAGACATTTGGCAGGCGACTGATGCCCATCGTCATGGCCTGCAAGCTCTCAATGGTGATGTAAATAAGCCTGCTTTCCATATTTAGTTCGATGACCTGCCTCTCTTTACAAAAACAAGCATGGTATCAAATGATGATGAAAAAAGTCTTCAATGAAAGCTTAGGGTTGGGGCTTGCAGTTGTTTTGAATGGTTTGACACTTAAAACTTGCATCAGCATATAATTTACCATAAAGCAGTCCAGCACAGGTTTGGTATATTTACACTCCCCATGATACTCATGGAAGGTAAAACTGATTTAAAAAATGTAATAAACAACATTTTTATTTCTCTTTACTATAAACATTCCATGAGAGTTAAAGTAAAGAGGCGGATCACCCGGCCTCTGATTCTAAAACTCCCAAATGTAATCAGTTCATTGTCTATTGAACAAAATTTCACATGGACACAGAGTGGCTTCATAAGTGCAGGAGGCTGCAAAAAGGGCTTCTGTCTTTAGTGCAGCTCTTATTCTAGATATATTAACTGTGACAAACAAAAATACACTCAGGGCATCCAAACAGACATCAAACAGCAGGGTTTTCACTTTCTGTTTACCTCCAGAGTCTGTATCAGACACTGCTACAGTGCTAAAGAGGTGTCAGTGAAGTGAGGGGTGATTGATTTTTTTCCATGTAGACTAGAATTTGTTGGTCGTAAACAGGTAAAAAGCAGAAGCCGGGTGTTTTTTAATTTTGAACTTTTGTCACAGAGCCTAAAGAGGAGTGAATATGTTCTTTGTTCTCTCTGTCACACTGGCCTGAAATGGGACTTTAAAGGTTATTATTCCAAGTGAGGAGACAAATGTCCAAAGTTTGACTGAAATTCCTAAAACCTTTCTCCAGATATTGCATTGTAAGCAAAAGATAGCAAGAAACTCCTTGATCTTAAACTTTCATCTATGAGCTCAAAATCAAGTGCACTCATACTTTTGTTATGTTGCCTGGACAATGTTTAGGGAGCCATGTTTGTAATATTGAGTCTTACATATTTGTATTTACAGGAACAGGAGGATAATGAAACTCCATGGTCTTAACCTTTTACTACTTTGAAAATCTAATTTGATAATCTTTTCTTCAGTGCAGAGCCTGTTACGAAAATCCTTGTGACCTCTGTGTTTTGACCTTCAAAATCAACATACTTTATTTTTGCATCTATGTTAACATTTGTGTAAGGTTTGAAAATCTCTTGAAATGTTTATAATATCTTGTATTCACAGGCAAAATATAACTGCATGGTTTTGTATTCCTTGACCTCTGACTTCTTTTTTATTTTATTTTTTTTAATCTTTGGAGCCTTAATTTCATACAATGAAATGAACATGTGGCATGTTTAGAATTGCCTCTTTAGCTGTAGTCTATCATCATAGTTATTGTTTGAGCCAGGAAGCTCATGTTTGTTGTATTAGTATGTTAATTTGCAGTTTTTGGGCAGGGGTGGAAAGAGTACGCAAAGTAAAGGTACAATTACTTTGATAAAATAAACCAAGGCTCTGAAATGTCTAGTGTGTAATGATGGCCGAGCTTCAATGTGTCACTTTTGTGTAAGTGTCTGTGAAAGAGGTTTATGTTGATGGACCGAGATGCCTGAATAGACTGCAGAGGTCTACGCTGACAACACAAACCTCTTTGTCTGGGGATTTTAACCTGTAAATTATGTCTGGTGGTACAAATATTTCCTTGTTATCCTTGTTTGTTTTCCTTTGGCTTCGTTTTCTCTGTCATGGTTGCCAAGCACAGGGGTTCCCAAACTTTGCCATGTCAAGAATCCCATATGGCATCAGCATCTGGCAGGGCTCTCCCTCTGCATAATTCCGGAGATCTCTCGTACATAACATATGCTCACCTAAAAAGCATTAAACGTCTCATCTTCATCATAAATTACCTTTTTTTCTCAACAGTAAATACGACTGATACTTATAATTTCGTTTCTTGTTTTTTAATTTCTGTTATAAAGGTAATTACCACCACCAAGGAGGTTATGTTTTCGAGAGAGTTTGTCTGTCTGTCTGTCTGTGAACAAAATAACTCAAAAAGTTATGGATGGATTTCGATGAAATTTTCAGGAAATGTTCAGCATGAGAAAAGGAAGAAGTGATTCAATTTTGGTGTTGATCCTGATCACCGTCTGGGAGCTGTGCTGCTTGGCGGAGGTCTGCGCTCTCCGAGTGCTTTTCTAGTTAGAGGAAAGCAGATATAATTCTTTTTAAATTTGTTTTCTCTTTATTAATTCATTACACTTAAAACTGTCTTCTGATATGTGCTGTATAATTCTCCCTCAACACCCATTCGTAGTTTTTCAACCTAAAAAGTTAGTTGTCAGCTTAAATAATACAGAGTATGTGAGTTCATAAATTTCATCCCAATGAAAATGCAAAAAGGCACTGCTTTGCAACTGTATACACTGGCTGAGAGGTTTGTGTCGTCTGCATGTTGTGTACACCAGAGGAGACCTGTACGGACTATTCAGGACATAAGCCCCTTTTATAATGAAAGACAGAAGTGCTGCATTTAAGCTCTCTCTCACAAAGTATCCATATATATATCCACTTATGGCAAGAATTGGCTGTGGGAGCTGGAAAGGTACGATTTGCTTTACATACATACACACAAGTCCACAGGGGTGAAGAGTGTCTGATTATATTTGCTACTTTACTGCCATTGAGTAGCTTTCTTGTGTAGTTGTACTTTTCAAGTATGTTTTATTAGTCCTTTTACTCATACTCAAGTAATTTCTGTGGGTATTATAGGACTCCGCTAGATTTAATCTTTGTATATTTGTTTCATCTAACATTCAATAACCAGGAGCACTCTCACTGAGATAAAAAGACTGTCTTATAATGGAAACGTTGTCAAGACAGCAACAACAAAAAAAATCAGATAATTAATGAAAACAAGAATGACAAAAATGTTTTACTTCCTGCCTTGACTTTGTCAGTACTCCGCTTTGTAAACATTTGTTTTTAAACAGGTACTTTATTACTTTTATTATTATGATTACTGCTGATGGTTTGATGGTGTGTATAGCCGTATGTACTGGCCAAAGCACGTCTATAAGGACAAGAACCATTTCAGAAGTTAAGTCTGTTCATGTAGCTGCACGGGGGGGGGGGGAGTAAATGAAGTAAAGGTACAGTTTCTTGACAAAATATTACTTAAGTCTAACTTAGGTAACACTGAATGTACTCAGAGGAAGTGTCTCATTTAAAATGAACCTAAAAGGACTAAGTACCTTAAGAGCACTTTTCTACAGGGCGTTGAAAATACAACAGCTGAAGGGTGATGAGCCAAATAGTTATTTATTTTATTACTGTAGTATTGTATTGACATAAGATAATGAAATGCAGAAGCAGAGGATCAGTTTGTTTTGACATAAAACTAGATAGAACTATATCATTTAAAAGATTTTTTGTGCACTCCTTGATTTAAAGTTTTACATAAGCACATTATATTTATGGCTAAATAAATACAGAATACCAAATGCGAATAAAGATCAACAACTTTCCCAGATTTTTTTTAATCACTAAAACCTAGTTATAGATGCATGTTTTACACTTAAGGTTAATAAAAAGGCATTCACACAAATATAGAAAAGTGGCTGACGTTGACAAATGTTGAATTATCATCTAAATTTTAGTGAATGTTCCCGGGGTCAGTTTTGCTGTGTTGCAGTCAATGCATCCAAAGCAGAGATAAATATTGTGCTGGTAGGTTATGACATTTTCTGACAGCCCCCTGACTAATAGTAGCATATTTTAGATATTTGCCAATGTAAATGTAGCACATGGGCAGCAACTTAGGGAGAACTTTGACCTAAGGTAACCTGGTCCTGCTGAATGTTGTGCAAACATATTGTGATGTCACACAACCAACGCCATATGAAGTGGACATATATGCAATTTACCACATGCAGCTGCAGCTGGTTTTGTATCATAACAACATGCCTAGAGGACAAAAGATGGCTGTCCCAAATGGGTGCCTAAAGTGGACAATAGGAGTTCAATCCTGGGGTGGAAGCACTTGGACCTGACAGAGCTGATGTACGTTGAAGTGCAATCATCCTTATTTTGGACTTCTCCACAGGTTTCCTTTATCCATCTTCCCCTTTCCTTTTACTTACTAGAAATTCAGCATCGCGAAACTGATGCTAACCTAGCTCATGTATGGCATGACTTTGCTCAAAGTGGCATGATGTTTCCGTAAACGTCAGCAAAAGTTGACCAGCAAAATACGTCTGCTTTATATGGCATGTGATGTTACAATAGGTTTATGCAACATTCAGCAGCACCAAGTCACATTAGGCCAAAGTTCCCCTAAGTTACTAAGTTTGATCTCAGTACACAGTGCCATATTGAATGTAAGATGTTTCCCTCAAAAGTATTCCTAAGTAAATATATATATATAGGTATGTATGTATGTGTGTATGTGTGTACCTCTATCAGCTACTTGAGTAAATGTTATTAGTGATTAGTTATTTTTAGCAATTCATAGAACCTTCAATCTTCACATGTCACTGATATTTGATCATTTTCACAAATAATAGTGTGTTTAAACCTCCTTAGTGCAGAGTCACATTAGCATTTCTTCAGCCCTTTGTTACTGACCACCTGATAAATGTTAGTTCAATAATCACTTCCCTTTTATCTCTGTGTTTTTCTCTCCTCTCTCCTTAGGGAAATATCCAGCTCTTTAGCAAATAAACACCCCACCATGTTCACCAGCTAACTGCTAATTGTGTCAGTCTGTTTTTGATGCTGAGCAGATAGGATACAGACTGCAGTTTTAGGGTCTTTAAAAAAAATGAAACCTTTGTTTGTGCTTACTTCACATGAGACAGTGAGAGCAATGAGACAGAATAAGGAAATGATAAAACCTGCCTGCTGTAAAAATAAAACTATTGGCAGGGGGACAGTGAAACACTCTGTGAGCTGACGGGGCTGTGCAGTCGATATCTGTCTGTGGGCCAATCAATATGTTTCCCTCCACATACATACATTTATGCTGTCCATTATGAATATTAAAACATTGATTTCAGCCTCTGAAACAGACCAGTACACTATTAGTTTTTCAGTTTTCTCTATATTCTCTGATTTAGAACAGTGTGTGTTTTTATTGGTTTTATTAGTTCTTAGCTGAGTAATATCTTAACAGTTTGGTGGATCCAGATCCACTGCAGGTGCAGTTAGGCCTGGTGTATAATTAGATTGGGACTGCGGCCAAGTCAATAGATCATCTACCAACATGAGCACAACAGGCATGTGAGCCGAAGGTATTGCTATTCACAGTGTGTGCAAAATACTAACAAGAACTCAAAGCGTCAGCTGTAGGCTGGAAAAGCTCTCGCACCGCTGCGGGCAGGTAGAGGAGGTTGTTACAAAATGTGCTCAAGGGGAAAGATAAAAGCAGGAGGGCAGGAGAACCAGGGTAAGAGGGGCCATCGGATAATGAGGCGAGGGGAGAACAAGGTAAAGTCTCAGAATATCTTAATCGTCATCCCAGTTTTCCAGGACAAATCCCCTTTGGGTTGATGGCATTACACATGTACACACATACACAAACACACACACACAGCACTCTCCATACACAGAGCCAAGCAAGGATGTAGTGTGAATAATTATTGTGTCCTAGATGTGATGGTAATATTGCTTTAAACATATTGGTTCAGCATCCAGCAAACTCCTGTTTCTGTTGATGCTGGTGCTTTATCTTGAGAATAAATAGCTTTGTGGGCTTATAGTGCTTATCACTTTACACTCTGGCAATAGAGACAAATCTTTAAGCTTTACCAAGAAACACACAAAGTGTGGAGACAAAGGGCTCATATAAGACTGGAGGATAACCAGACAGTTTTTTTTATCAGGGGGTCTTTTCTATAATGTCTTCTCACATTTATTCTTAAAAAAAGAGATCATTTTAAATCTCAGAATATATCTGCTCAACTATGATTTACGTTTCTCATTTAGAAAAGTGTCATGAGGCACATTTGTGAATATGCAGGTGCTTCTCCCAAATCACGGGGTTTTACCCAACAATAAGGTAGAAGTAGAACTTTTGTATATTCTGAATTTAATCCTGAACTGAACCCCACAGAACTGAGGGTACCAAACTTTTCTAAACTTTTCTATAGGAGTCTTTAGTCAGAAAATAATAAAGATGACTGGACCACTGTGATATACCTACCCTTTAGTGTATTCAAGTCATTTGAACCAACCCATACACTAGGCATGTACTATATTATCAGAATAGTATTGATATCAGCGGATTATTGTCCAAAATACTGATTATGTGTATCATCATATATGAACATTGTTGCAGACAATTATGCTGATATGCCAGCAAATATTACAAATTGGCAATATATCCCTATGTTGTCTGTAAATTGGAAGCGCATAACATAAACCATCTAAACCCACTGTCACTGAGTGGAAACCTCTTTAAATTAAAAGTTTTAATTATTAGAGAATGAAATGTTGTTTTTCTTGCTTTATATCTGTTTCTGCCACCCTGAAAGGAATAACCCCCATTATTGAATGATCATTTTTGCTCAATAATTGTCACAAATAAGATGCACATGGGTCCAGGTATGAATGATAGGTTTTCATGGTCAACAAGTTACATTATGAGGGTTACTTCACCATGGACTATTGCCTTGAGGTGCGACAATAATATATAAGCCTCATTGACGAATATTTGCGCTCTCCAAGAGCTGTCTAGGTTATGTTTTAACTTGACTTAGGGGCTAAAATGAGTGAGAAGGGGGAAGGGGGTGCATGTGGCCCCTGGATGCCAGCTGCCCACCCCTAATCCAGTCTGCATAAAAGGGTTATTGTAAATTAAAGGCAGAAAATACAATAATAATTTTTTCCTGAATCCTCTCTCTCTCACCAGCTCACAAACCAGTTAGTACGAGGGGTGGGGTCAGTAAGTTCATTTGTCACCGGTAGTGGTCCAGTGCAGCTTATGTGGAAACAGAAAAAGCAAAAGAATTGTCTGTTTAGTCTGGAAAAAAAAAGACATGAGATGAAAGATTGCTTGGGTGTTTTTTCAACTCCAAAGATCAAGCCGATGAATTGTAGAACCCTGCGGCACAGCATGCATGATGAAAGAAACAGCGCTGTCCCTCCACATGCTGTACGTGAGCCAGCCAAGAATGTTAGATGAACATATAGATTTAGACACTATTCCTGAGAAGTATGCAGAAAAGATAACAGCATAAAAGAGGATAAGTGAAAGAAATTATCAATAAAACTAAGAAGAAACAGGAATCCCAGAGGGGCAACAATGACTTTAAAGAGAGATAAGAGAGATGAAGGGAGCAGAGAGTAAATGAAATAACAGAGTCAGTCAGAGGAAACAGAATGAAAGATAAATAAAAACAGAGAGAGAAGAAGCTCTTATTGGCAGAGATCTGAGTAAGATGGAGGGAGAGGGTTGCAGTAGTGATGGGGGGGTGGGGTGGGGTGGGGGGCATTGCACTGCATAGCAAGAGCTGTCGCTCACGTCGCTGAGGAGAGACGGAACGAGAGAGAGACAAAGACAGAAAGAAAGTGAGAGAAAGTGTTAAGCCCTGCGCTGCAGACATGCGTTACAAATCCCCAGGGAACCCGGTGGCAGATCAGTACAGGATCAATCTGCTGCACCTCAGCAGGGACGCAGCACACTCCCTCCATTCCCACACACCCCTCACCCTACTGTATGTGAGTGAATGCCTTTGTGTGCGTGTGTGAGAGACCATGGAGCTGGAACAGAAACGACTGAGGGCAGGGAGGTGCTGTTGCAGGAAGAAGAGGGGAGATGGAGAGGAGGGAATAGAGCAGGTGAGAGAAGGCAGAATTAAACACAGCAGGGCAAAGAGGAGAAATTTATCAAGTGACTGAGTAGGGCTGGGAAATATAATTCACTAGATCATTTTTTTAAATCTTAAGCCAGAGATACACTTACAGTTTGTCCTTGCGTTCACAATTGTGTCTGTTGGCATCCTGAGTGTTTTTGTTCATATACTTGCTTCTGTGTTACTGCAGAACATTATGAGACTGTATGCAACTACGTGTGAAGAAGGTCATTCTGAGTGTAAAATTAAAAACCAATTGTCTATCATCATCAAATTTTTGTTTGTAACTACTGACCAGTGGTCAGACCACACCATCAGCACTTCATTTCTACAGTATTTCCCTCTGTGCACCGTCAAAACTGTTCCGGTGTTGTGGTCTAATGAGGATCTGTGTAAACTGATGACTTTTGGACGACTGTGCTCATGGACGTTTGATGCACAGGCAAAACAAATGTTTCCCCTCCAATTCTTCATTGTATAAACTTTTTGGTCACTGCATCAATGTTATCAATCAGTAGTTCAGATGTAAAAAAAAATACAACCAGTTAAAGTAAGCTAACACAAACACACCAACAGAGGAAGTCCATGGTGTCAACTCAAGTATCACTCAAGGTCACCAATTTACACAGGCACCTAATTTCCCTATTTTCCAGCTTTTAAAAGAGAACTTACTTCTCATCAGCTACATTAAAAGTCATGTTTTATCTCTACAGTTTCACACATAATTCAGATGATGATTGTGTTCTTGATTCATAAGTTTGTCTTTCAATCTTTGTTACAGTTGTTCCTGCTGCCATGTTGACTGTCTTATCTCCTCTGATCCTGCCTGAGACATACAGGCTGCAGGTTGGGTCTGCATCACGTTAAAGATGAGGTGCACAACCAACATGCTATATTGACGCAGGGGGTGCTAGCAGTCATCATGTGTACATGTTATGTAGTTAACAGCAAGTATCTCTCCAGCTTAAGTGGCAACACACAATTAATAGCGTAATTTGTTTATGTAGAGAAATAACAACTTGTTCTTTTATCAGAGTTATACATTTTCATATGACACAGGTAAAAATCAAACAATACAACCATTATTTTTGTATCATTACAAAAAAAGAGAAGTCTTGGGCACTCAAATATTTGTCTATTTGGTTCCTGATCTTAATAATAAGAAATGCAAACAAACTCCTAAACATTGTCTAAATTCTACACAATGTTTGGGGTTATTTGTTTATATTCAGATATATATTTGTTCAATTCAAGGAAACTTATAAAAAGGATAAATCATCCAATTTTGGGAACTTAGGACTTCTGTTTTTGTTCACTGGTTTTCACTATGAACATGAAATCTGCTTTGATCAAAGAAAATCAAGGAATAAATCACACTGATTTCGACTAAACATTTCAAAATGGTTATCTTGTTATTAATTGGCAAATTATACTGTTACCTGTGTATTACTATAAACAACATTTTTTACGACAAGCTTGGCATACAGTATTATTTCAACTGACATCATTGCACATTTCACTCACCAATGACCAGATAAAGTTAGAAAAATGTGTGTCATCTTAATTCAACTTAATGAACTGATGGTAGAAGCGCTATTGTCGTACCTTATTATTCTTTTGAAACAAATTGATTTATCTGAAAACATGATATATACTGCCCAGCCCTATGACCAATGAAAAACAACTTACTCCCAGCACTAAGATAAAAGCACAGTTTAGAATCACTTGGACGAGGTAATGTCTCCATAATCAAATCAAAAATGCACTCCTGTGTTTGGTACCCCTGAAGAAAACAGCATCACTGCTGGCATCTAATGGCGCTCTAAGATAAATGACAGAAAACAATGCTAGTGATAGAAAGCCCACACAGGAGATAAAGCATCAACTCTCCTATCACAGCCATTAGAGAGAAAAGCATAACACTGACCTCAGTTCAGTGTTTGGGGACACCGTGATCCAACTGCCTGTAACTCGATCTTATTAGAGCGTTAAGTCATTACTGCATGTACACACAGAGGCCTCACAATGCAATTAGCTATTAGCCCATCACACTGACAAAGCATGGCTAATTAGCAGATCGCGAGGCACACAGGGAGCAGAACAAAACATATTTAATATCCCCATCAACACTCTCGCAGAATATCATGTGTCAGGTGATGTTTAGAGGCTTTTTCATGCTTGGCTGAGCAGCATTTCAGAGAAATAAGTTGTATTTGCAAATACATCTAAATCTAAATCTGCGAGCAGACTGGGGATTTTTATTGAAGTATGATGAGAAAGTATTTTAAATTCAGCCTCCCATATCCCTCTGAGTGTTTGCGACCCTGTTTGACTGGTTCCTAAAATGGTTGTTAAAGTGCTAAAACAAAACTTATAAAAGTCTTAACTGCGAAAATTTTAAACTCAAGTCTATGAATGACTTCCAATGGAGCGTCATCAGGGCCAAATCTGTTTGAAATTCTGTTCTGATCAGCAAAAATCAGATCTGTTTGTTTGTCGTAGCTTGAGCCGCCGGACAGGCAGCTCGGTCTGTTGGCGGAGGTTGAGAGTTGAGTCAGAGTGTTAGGTGTGTTTCTCTCTTTGAGGGTGAATGAAGTGGATTATGTTAGGTCAGCTCTGGCCAGATCAAAGTAAAAAGTCTGACAAGAACCGAGGAACCTCTGAGAAATATATGCAGGCATGCACACACACACACACTCTTTGGCAAAGGACAGGCTGTCAGCATGCCAAAGAAACTACTCTTTGAGCTCTCCATAAATTCACTTTGAAGGAGATCTGACTGGGTAATAGCTTGTATGGAAAACACTGTCATACAAGAATAAACACACACGAAAACACTAGAGCTGTTCCAATACTAAGTCTGCTATCAGTGACTAAATAAGTCTGAAAAAGCTAATGCTTTTAGATAAGTTACACCAACGGCCAGTACGTTTACATGCACAGTTAAGTGGAGCTCTGATTTTGCTCAGTTGTTGTTTACCTGGACTACTGTCACATCCCTATAGATACAAGTACAGAGGTGATAGAAACAGTATTCACTTCTGCAGCAGTAGATGGGAAAATGCCTTTGGGTGGAGTAATATGTCTTTAACATCATATTAAGATATTTTATTTTTTTTCTCACAATGGCTGGAAGCCTATGTGTGTGGTGTATTCATAAACATCACGTAATCATTTCTTATAAATATAAAGGATTATTTCAGCATTTTTGAAGTGGGGTTATATCATGTACTTGACAATAGTCTGTGAAGTGGTTGAAAGAGCTCCATAGAACAAGCTCAGACAACCAATAAGGTACACTGCTCTTGGAAGTCTCTTTGTTTGACATTATTTTACGCTGTGCGCATTGATTCTACTGATCTGCTTTTTGGCTCTGTGGACTCAGGAAGACACAACAACAGCAGGGGAAACTAATACTGAACCCAATTGAATGATTTTAAGGGTTTACAAATCAGCTGGAAGTGTAAGTCATTTTTAGCAGTATGTTTAAGCTGTTCAAAATAAGATGGAGTTTTGATGAAAGCTTAAACAAAAAAGCTTCCATTTACACTTACGATATTTTACTTCTGCTGTTTTGCTAACATATATAAGTTAATAATGTCACTCTTGACCAATCACCTTCTTCAGCTAATCTTATACTGAATGTTTTAATGATAAACTTCTGTAGCAGCGTATTGCTTCTGCTACTCTATACTGTACATGCCCATCTAGGTCTGTGTTTGACTTTAAGAACTCGCTGTGGCAATACTTGTCCTATTTCTTACTCTGGCTTCCTGTGGCACAATAATATATAACACAATAGGTATCTAGACCTCATCTCTGTATTTACCTCTACATATTTACATTGTCTTTTTAGCCATTAGTGTGCATTTGCAATGCAGTGACTAAACTATGGCATCTGCTCCAACTAGTCTATCGTTTCAAACATAAGGATCCATTTTTTTACACTAAAAGATACCAAAATATTGGCTTCAAAATGTTTTTAACTCAGTGTAAACGCACTGACTTTGGTCCTTGCAAAGAATATAATATTAAATAAAAGTGTAAAGGTCATCAATCAATTTTTTCACCATGTTTTTGTGACTCATAACCAATTAGAGGTTTCTCTTTGTCTACAGATACTGAAATCAGCATTGGAACATCTCTAAATCACACAAACACAATTAAAAGCCCTAAAATCCAAATTGTGACAAATGAGTTGGAAGGAAACACAGCAACACTGACATTAATTAAAGAGAATCAGATTTTATGAAGCAATTCTCAGGAAGTAAGTGCAGCACTGACCCTCCAGCCCCACCCCAGACAGACAATGTCAAATAAACTATCACATTTAAATTAGGGCATAGACCAGACCAGTCTGGGCTAGAAGCAACATCACCCTACTAGCAACCTGCCTTAGCAACCTGTAAGTAGGCCTAAAGTGGTGGCGAGGTTACTAGAGCAGAGCTGGGCCTTGTTCAATGCTGAAAACACACACTGGTTTCTGTGGGTATATGTGCCCTGTCACCATGGTGGGAGAAGTTTTTCATGGCGCAACATGCAGACCCTCAACCTGGGGATTACAACGTGTGGTGCTCCTGTGTTTCCTTGATATAATTCATGGCCGATACAGCCAATGAAGACCCTGTTTGAATTCTGGAGCACCACACGCATAGCTCCTCAGGTAATGGGCCGACAGAAAGAGAGGGTGAGCTTGAGGCTACGATGTGGGAGACTCAGGCACTGGACTAGCCCAGAGCATGCTGCACTAGGCTGGACTGGAGTATTCAACTTATTTGACCAAACAGTAAATCTAATAAATCAAAGCAGATTAGGACAACAAGGTAAATCAAAAAAGGAGCATGTCAGCGCAAGAAAGCAAACTGAATGTGGCTACTACAAACAGGCTCTGATAAATTAGAGGAGACAGGACAGTGCAAAGCAAAGTGCAGGACAATGCAGGAGACAGACAGGTAGTTTAAACAGAGCAGAGCAGTCATTTAAATGCATTGAGTTTAGGAGGAAAATAAATTTGAAATTATACACAAAGAATGCATTTTCAATAAGTTAGACCGACTTGTGTGGGGTCTGGTGTGAGTGTGAGTGTTTGCAAAGCCACACATATGCTTGTGTGGGATGATCAAACCACTTGAAGCGATGTTTTAGATTGCAGCTTAGTGAGGGCTAGAGGAGGATGAGGATCATTGGCTGAATAATGTACGCATTATGTGTTAAATATGGATGCAATGTGAGTGTGTATGTGTGTCTCTGAGAACAAATAGACAGAAGGAGAGCAATACACAATCATGCTGCAGTGGGCTTTTTTGCATGATTAGTGTGCATGCAAAACACATCCACGGCATATGGCCTAATAACATACAACACATGTATTCATGACAAAGTTACACGAGTATGGACTAGGGCTTAACGATATATCTTGCTACCATTGCAATTGCAAGGTACAGTTTCAGTCCAACCAAACTGATGTGATGCTGCCAATTGTGTTGTTTGATGAAAACCAAACTGTGAGTTTCTTGTTTCTTTGACCACAATAAAAGTCTGATCACCTTTAGCTGTCAGAAATGTGACAGCTGTATATACAGAGTCTGTGTGTCTCCACTATGTAAAGACATAAATGCTACAGTAAACACTGCTGCCATCTTTTTCCTTATTTATTTCTTTAACCATTTTACTCCTAATGTAAAAGTACTCCTTAGGGTGGCTCTGAAAACCTGGTGGTTGTGCCTGCATACAGAGACTTTTGTCTTCTGGCCTTCGGTTCTCTGCACAAATGCCACTTCTCACTGTATCTCCACAGTTCCTGACAAAAGCCTCAGGCCTAAACATACCTAAAATAAATCTTAAAAACAGCAAATGCCCAAACTACATTTGACATTTGATTGCATTTTGCAAAGATTTAAAATTGATTGAGACTGTCCATAGGTCGATTCATGGTGACGGTCTATGCATACTGAGCAGGGGGTGTGTTCCTCCTGGAGTTTGAGATGCATTAACTTTTCAGATATATTAAAACATATTTTTATTTTAGGTTGTCCACAGTATATCTTTATTTTTGAAATAAGCTCAACCACACATTGCAAATAAATGAGCTGTTTACCCAGAGCTCATTATGAAATACTTTTTTGTTTCAAATCATATCATCCAGACTCTCGGGGCACAGCAGTCAGAAGCAAATCCTGAAATAGACACCTTTTAAAACAATATTATGAATTGGCTTGAAATATATTTGCCATATGTATCTTAAATTATAATCGAAACACAGCAGCAAAAACAACCACAGATGCTAAACGTCACTAGATAACACTGTTCCAAGTTGAACCATAACAGAGCGCGCAGGGCAGACTCTGTTGAAGGTACAAAACAAGACGACTTTTGCAAGCACGTGGCTATGATGTGCTAACAGAGCGGAGTCCTGGAAATGGTCGATGATATGGAGTACAAGTAAAATTCTAAGTCACAATTATATTTGTAGAGCATGAGAAACAATGTGTCAGTTTTTCATCTTTCCCTTTAAATGTTGTGTCTGCTCTGTGCATATGTATGAGTGAGTGTTGGCTCGAGAGTTGATCAAAGTGTGGGTCGAGATATGAAGTAAAAAATAGTTGAGGATCCAAACAAAAGTCTAATCTTCAAACAGAAGTTTTAATGTTCATTCACAGAAGGAATCTGCATATATATCTAAACGTATCTCTTTAAAAATATTGGCATATATATTGCAGAAGGAAAAATATTGCAACGTCATTTTTTTTCCATATCGTTCAGCCCTTGTAAAGACACAGAAACAACTTCTGTGCTGCTGACTGGTTTGAGGCTCTCAGTGAGTTATGTGAAGCTTTATGGAAAACATGCAGAGCAATACAAACTGAGGATTTAAACATTAGCGATCAAAACAAAATCAATACTTTGTCATAGCCACTTCAAACCAAACCAGTCCAGTCTAGATCAGCACAGACAGCAGACTCGTCACCACCATGTTGCCCTTTAGTGCTCCTCTAAAGCAAGGAGCGTTCACATATTTCACCTCCCACTGATTAAGGTTAGTGCTGAGCAAAACAGAGCTTTAACCACTGCTTTGGGTAAAGTTAGGGACATTGTACTACATTACCCAGCAGGCACCAGGTGGTGGCGGTGCAAAAGACACCATGGCAACTCCATGAAAATGCCATGGCAACACCATAGCAACTGCGGCCTCATTTGCTCGCTGGTGGTGTGGTACAGCCCAGACTTGCTACAGTGGCATGGTCGTCAGATACACACTTCAGTCACATCAGTAATAGTCACATTGTTCATTAATTATTTCATCAGTCAATTAATTGATCATCATCATCAACAATCAGTCAAAAGGAGCAAGAACACAGTATCTACTGGTCTCTGTTTTTTGCTAAGTGAGAGACGGACAGAGGAATGAGCTGATACAGAAAAAATAAAGATATGATGCATGGGCCGATCAACATTGATGAGCAATGAGGATGTTATCAAACAGAGTGTCAACAAACAAAAAGAGGAGAAGGTAAATAAGCTTGTTAATAAAAGAAAGAACCAAAGAGAACAGAAGAGGAGGAAGCAAAAGAGACAGCAGACTGGATGAGACAAAAAAACTGATGTGAAAACGCCGTGAGTGGCAAAAACGAGATGTTAGGTAGTTTGAGAGGAGTGACAGACTGATAGCTAGAGTAGATACAGATGAATTAAGAGAGTTTAGACTTTTACTTGTCTTTTTTGTCACAGGCACTAATGTCTTCACAGTCATATAGGAGGAATCAAATTTCAAAAATGATTTCAGTGTCTAGAATCGCTACAAAGCTAAAACATTTAAAACTAGTTCATCTAACACTTCCTCCAAATATACCAAACTTAACTAATATATATATATACCTGTATGTATATATATGTATATATTTATTTGTACATATATATTTCTTTATAGATAATAGAATTCAAATGATAATTGAATACAATAAAATATTTCAGTTAAATCACAGTATAACATGGTACATTCTCAAAAACATAGTATATTTTAATATATTCTTTTTTCTCAGCATTAAATAAAAATAGATAAACAAAATAAGCCAGAGGGTTTTTTAAGAGTCACTTCTGTTCATGCAGTCACAGACTTAAGTATTAGCGCCTCAATTGAAATCAAAAATGCTCAATGACATACCAGGTTAAAAGCCCTGTTGATTGGTTGAAAATGATCGTGTTCAACTACACAGAAAGCAGTCAAACTGTTGCTGTGGTTTCTACTGTCGGGGTGCAGAATAGAGCGAGCAAAGAGCCACCCTGTGAGGTGGCTACCCTGGGTCCTAAGCATTTGCTACAATTGAACTACACAACCCACCCACCATAAATCTTTGAGGTTTCATTCAGCTAAACATGCAATGATTCTGGGGGCTTTCCAAAAGATGGGAGAAGGCAAAAGCATTTCTCTAAAAATCACAGATTGTTTTTAAAAAATAGCCCCTCAGACCTAGAAAAAAAGAAGCAATCCATGTGCAGATAGAAGTACAGTCTGCCTCAACTAAAAGGCAAAGGAGTTAAAAGGGGAATCGAGAAGGTCGACTAACTCTTCGATCTGTGACAACATGCACAAACACCACGCACAGTCCATCACATAGCAGGTCAACCCCCCACCCCCACCCCTCCTTCTAGCCATTTTCAACAGCATCCAAAAGCTACAAAGTCTAAAAGTAGGTGTTTCTTTTGCTACATCATGTCAAAGCTACATTCAACTACAACAGAAGAAGAGCTTGGCTGTGGCTGGTCTTAGTGTGAGAAATGAGGTGGATATGTTGACCTTATGAAAATGGAGGGTGTATGCATTGCAATGTTGGCAACATTAGCACAGTTTACACAGTAAATGGCTTTTGGCACAGCTCACAGGAGGTACAATGCTACAGTTCACTATGCTATCTTGAACACATAGCATTTCACATTCATATTGGTCAGCCAGAGCCAGGTGCTGAGAACTTTAACTCATTTGTTATATTCACTTCTGGCCAAATTATATGAACCCTAGTTCACCTACAGCAAAATCATTGAAGATGTGGCACATCTGTCTCTGGTTGAAACATATGACCTCATTTTAAACTGGAGGGAAAACAATTACAATGCAACCAGCAAACAGATGCGCTGTTGCATCCCTGTCACATTGAAGGTGGGAATATTGCTCAAAGTCAAACAGTCATCTGATTAGCTTGATAACAGGAGTTATTACTGACTGCATTTGGTGAAGCCTCTGCTACTGTGTATGCACCTCACAGAATTATTCAGTCTTATCTCTTCGAAGGATAAAGTCAAGGTAGATCATATCCTCAGTAAAAGTGTCCCTGGTACTTGCACTTTAAACTTTATTTTTTGCCAATGATTTAACAGAATCTCTTATGTTTTACCTAATGGCAAAATATATTCTCTGTCGTTTGTGCAGCTACACTATGGCACACATGTCTGAAAAAACAATGAAGAATTGTGCTTTGTACGGTCTAAAACTCTGCCAAGTTTCAGTGTTACAGTGAAATACAATAATATCAATATCCTCCGAGAGCTTCCATATTACACCGCACTTTCAATTCCCTCACTTCCTCTGAATAAATCCTGACTGGCCACTTTCATAAAAATAATAAAGGTTATAGCTGCACACCGCTTCCTCTGCATCATGTAGCTACAATTATTAAACTCACCAGAAGCCTCTTGCACTAATGTCTCCAAAGCTTATTTGAATATTATGCAGCCATCTAGTGCCAATTACAGATATTGCACCAATCATCCCTTTCATTCACTTACATGATGGTGATTTATGCAATGTCCACATGTGGGAAGAGATGATGGGGCTTTATTTATGAACATAAATTACTTGAATTTAGCTAAAACGCTCTTGAGAGGAAAATTGGCACTGCCATTAAATCATTCCCACTTCCAATACTAGCCACATCCAGCCTCCTCGTGATTAAAACACTAACACAGTGAGAGAAATATATTGACAGAATTAAAAAAAGAAGTTATGGGCAGAAAATTCAGAATAAGAAGGAAAAGAAAGGACAGACATAAAAGAAAATCTGCTACATGTGTTTTTTTTTTGTTCTTATTGATATTTCTCTTTGAAAGTTCAGTTTGTTTTTCAAATACTTAAACTGTGTTCAAGCCCTGGTTAGACCAGAGCCGACATGACAAGCTCCAACAAGGAGAAGTGTTTCCTGTTTAGTCTGATTGGTTAAAAGGGTTTCTAGTAAAACATGACATCACGTAGATGGTCCTGGGGTAGAGCTAGATGGGTCTGATGGCGTCATGAGGTCACTGTGGGCAGAAAAACAGCACTGTCGTCACTGCCCAGTGAAAGGTGATCAGGCAGACAGAGTGCATGAGAGAGCTGACTGCATTGCTTTTCATATCAACTGATTTTACAAAAGGGGGCAAAAAAGAGGGCAGTCTCTCCGACAACAAGAATCAGTCCACCAATCAGTTCCAATCAGTTCAAAAACCAGCAGCCAATGTGGACACGGAGCCAGAGTCTTTTGACCAAACACTGGTCTCTTTTTAGGCGAGGATGGGGGCTCTCCTCATCCCACCGAAGTGTGTTCTCAAAGCCAGAGGGAGGGAGACGTTTTGAGCATAAATCTTTGTGTATTGTGTGTGCGTGCTCGTGCATGTGTGTTTTTGTGTGTATAAATATGACATCATTTACTCACAGGTTGGAGACTACTCTTATCCGTAGTTGTGACTTGGGGAGGGGAGGAGAACCGAAGATGACATCACAAAGCTCAATTCTGAGCGGAGAAGAAGTTCAGGCGCTGCTGCCCCCTGTGATGCAGACTCACCTTCACTCTCATCATCATGGGACCCATCCAGACGAATGTAGCTCAGCCTTGTGTGGCGTCTCACTGTTGCTTTTACTAGAACTCGTACAATTGAGCGGGTGGCGTTTGCGTTGCTCTCACATAGAACAGTGTTAGCATTAGGAATACAGTCTATGTTACTTCCCGCAGTGATGGTTGCTAGTTGATTACCTATGGACACCAAGGCAGCCAGTTCTCTGCTGTCATCCCTGCCTGTAGCTGCCCTGGTACCAAGGTTCTCAGTAGCAGTGATACTCGCTCCCACGTCTCCCTCTCTCCTCTCCCCCTGTCATACCTCACTCTCCAGGCTGGAGAAGTGGGCTGACCCTCGGCGTGAGCACAGGCTCTTGGCTTTGAGTGGCAGGTGGGGGGAGTAGAACCTCCGTGGCTGTGGCACTGAGCGCAGTCTCTGATACTGGAGTTTGGCACTGGCTGAAGCCTGAGCCTGGCCCTGGCCCGCCATCCCTACCCCTGCTGGTGGTGAGACGGAGGATGAGGAGGGCGGAGGCGGGATGGGCATTGGGAGGGAGGTGGGAGACATGGACGGCTGCTGAGGCGGCGACGGCGAGGGTTGAGGTGGATGGTCTGTGGGCTGTGTGCTGAGGCTGAGGTTAGATTGGCTGCCTGATTTTGGCTGACTTGGATCTGGTTTCGGAGGCAGAGGTTTGGGTCGAGAACCCCCGCTGAAGCTATGGCAGTGGGGGAGAAGCTCTTCCTGGCTGTGTGAGAGCACTGTGGCTCCCCTCTTGGAATGGGAGCCGTGTGAGCGACTGTGGGGGTGTGGATAAGGATGCGGTTGGGGGTAAAGACTGCAGGAGCACATGGTGGACCGCCCTGATTCTTCCCCTCTGTCCCTTGCTCTCCCCTTGCTCTTCCCTCCACCACTCTTCCACTTTTTATCCCCCTTTACAGGGATCTTGTCCATGGACCAGTACCTCCTTGGCGGAGGGAAAGCTGCAGGAGGTGGTGGCCACTGCGATCCAAGTCCTCCACTCCCTCCCCCTGATCCCCAACCTACTCCGGGCCCTGAACCCCAAAAATCAGCACCAATCCAACCTTCAGCTCGAGTCCCGAGTAAGGAATCATCCCGACTGTTAACACTACCCCCTTTCTCTCTGGAGGGGTATGTCCCAAAGAACCAGCCTCCTCCACCTATGCCTCCTATCCCAGTGCTGCTCCCCCCTCCACCTCCTTCCCAGTATCTTTCAAAACGACCAAACTCTCCTGACGAACCTTCATCCGAATAGCTGTCCTCTGCTCTTGCCCTGTCCCTCTCTGACTCAGACACTGCCCCCCTACCTGTTCTCCTCCCCCTATCCTCCACCCGCTCCCTGATTCTCTCCCTTTCTTCCTCTTCCTCATCCTCATCATCGTCCTCGTCATCTTCAGAGTCCCACTCATGGAACGACAGCCCTTCTCTTGTCTGTGCTTTATCTTTTTCATAATGCATTAACAAAGGGCGTCGCTCTCCAAGTCTCCCACTGTCGTCTCTGTCCATCCCTCCACTTCTTCTCCTTTTAGAGGATGGAAGAAGAGGATGGAGGGATGTCGGGGGAGTATTAGGGTCACCACCTCCTCTGCCATTTACCCAAAATTTGACTGATGCAGGGAGTTTGTTGAGGTTGGGGTAGCGTTTACTAGGGGTGTGATGTCGTGAATGTGAGCGTGAGGACTTGGGACGCCTCTCCCTACTTCTGCTGCTGTCCTCCTGCTCCCTGTCATTTCCATCATCTCCTCCTTCTCTCCTTCCTCTGTCCCTCTCTCCTTCCCATGAATCCCGTCCCTTGTCCCCAAATGTGCTCCGATACTGGGTAGAGAAGGAAGAGTAGTCTTGTATTACTCCCTCCCCCCTTTCTCCCCCTGCCTCTCCTTCCCTCTCTTGCTCTACATCTCCCTCCTCTGGCTCAGAATGTCTTCCCCCAGTTGATTTCTTTCTCTTTTTCGTTTTCAGTGCCTTCTTCTTCTTCTTTTTCACCTTCCGTCGTTTCCTTTCCCGCTCCCTCTCTCTCTCTCTTTCTTCCCTCTTTTTCCTCTTTTTGTTCTTTTTCTTTTTCTTCTTTTCTTTCTCTTTCTCTTTCCTTCTCTTCTTTTCCCTCTTTTGCCTCTCACTCTCACCACCTGCTCCACTCCTTTCTCTCTCGCTCCAGCTTGCCCACCACTCTTGGAGCTGGGACAGTTGACTCCCCCCTCTGTCTCTCTCCCGCTCTCTTTCTCTGTCACCCCAAGATGTGCGTGGTTTCCTGGGGGGTATGGGTGGTGGTAGACGCCCGTGGCTGAAGGAACGAGGCCGGATGATTGAGCGTTCCCTCTCCCTTCCTCTGCCAAGAAGAAGGCTTGACTCCTCTGTCAGCTCCTCATCATCATCATCATCCTCTCCATCCATTCCCCCAGTCCTGTCCCGTGTGCTCCTCGAGGAGCTGTAAGAGTAGGTCGGAGAGGTGGAGCGAGATGATGAGACGGATGAAGACGTCGATGTAGATGATGTGGTTGACGAAGAAGATGATGACGTATAGTGCAAGGATGCGGAGGGAGAAGGAGGTGTGTAAGAGGGGCTGAGGGGTACTGGCACAGGAAGTGAGAGTGGGGGAGAGAGGGGGCGTGCCCTCCTCCCTCCTCCCTCTCTCACTCCCTCTCGTGCTCCTCCCCTCCGCCCCAGGGGCAAAATGTTCTCGTACAGCGGCCCTCCGGGCTCTTTGGGCTTCTTGGGCCTGCGCTTCCTCCAGAAGGATGAGGGGAGAGGGGGAGAGGGATGTGGCAGCGGGGGTGTAGGAGGCAGAGGGGCCTGACTCTTAGGAGGCAGTCTAGGAGTGCCCAGAGGTTTAACGGCCCCTTTCCCCTGACTTCCGCTGCCACCTCCTACCACCTTCTTCCCCACCCCGTGGTCCATGCTCTTTTCTGAGTAGAAGGCCACACTGGCTGGAGGGGGCTGGGGGTGGCCCCTGGGCATAGTCTTGGGGGTCTGGGACCCTGCCTGCTGCTCCATGCAGGGCCCCAGTCCCTCAGGGTCAATGGGACCATAGTACCTTTTGTAACCATCAAGTCCCCCACCCCCTCCAGCAGTTGAAGCCCAGTTTGGAGGGACTTTCTGAGCAAAGGGTCCCATGTCAGTGATGGCCCCTCTCACAGCCATTGGATTGGTGGCTGTAGCAGATTTGGGCAGCCTCCAGCGATCCACCACGGCCAGTCTGCGGTCTGGTCGGGGCAGAAAGGTGGAGCAGGGGAGGGGTGCACCAGAAATTGGGGTGTTGGAGGGACCCAGTGCTGTCCCAGAATGCACCACGGTGGGAGGAGAGCCTGGTAGAGGCGATTTGTAGACGGGCTGTGGTTGTTGCTGTTGTGGTGGCTGTTGCTGTTGCGCCATGGCAATGGCTGGATTGGTCATAGATGTTGAGACAACATGTGGCTGCGATGGAACAGTAACCATTGCAGTTTGGTGATGGGTAGGCAAAGATTTAGCCCCGCCTGGCGCTGTTTCATCCTCAAAGCTACAGCAGCTATACATGCCCTGGAGGAAGAAAAACAGTAATTAAATGTATTTGTTGAGTTACATACTTCGAATTGAAAAAAACCTACACTTTCTGATGTGAAAAAAAAAACTTTTGTAGGCTTTTCTCTGGAAACATATTCAGGAATAAAGTGGGAAGACAAGCTTAAAAACATCCATGTGTACTGAGTCAACAGACTGCAGACATCATCATACTCTCTACAGAAGATTCTGTATTACTGTATGTGCTTGAGAGGCAGAAAGAAGGTAAAATAAGACTGCAGTGTATGACAATGAAAATAATAAAACAGCAATCCAATAAGCTCCAGTTTGTAAAGGAAATGCAAGATTGCAATTTCCAGATAAACATCCATTCCTATTTATAGTACAGTTGTGTTTTGTTTGGTGAGTAAAATTGTATACATAAATGCATAAATTACAACCACTGCGGTAGCAAAAGATAAATTATTGGGGAAGCTACAATACAATCACTTGCATATGGTGTAGGCTGCTCAAGGTCACTGTCAAAGGAACAGGATATCCAGGGTGTGAGCAGAATTGAATTTCAATTAATCTCCTGAATTGACTGAGAGGAATTGAATTGACCCTGGACCTCAAAATTTCTAACACTTCCAAACTTTAGCAGATCAAGACACACAGACAGGAGCATACCACGCTCTAACATGTGAGAACACAAGAGGGAGTGTAAAAGATTTAAGCTCCTACTATGTTTAAGTGCATTATAATTGAAAAAGCATCATGCTTTTTTGGGACACTAAAAAACTCTTCTAAAAGCCTGTGAAATGGTACAGACAACACTGCACAAATAGACAAAAGCACTTACCCTGCTGATTGCCAGGAGGAAGTCCAATTTGCCCGAGCTGGTGGCCATGCAGTGTCGAAGCTTCCAGTAGACCAAGTGTTCCCAGGCAAACACCAGCAAACTGAGGCCCATGGCCACCAGCAGCATATAGAAGACCCCAGCCATGTTGTCAATATCCAGTTTACTGCTCATCACCTCAATTTTGTCATTATGGCAGATACCTGACAGCCAGAGGCGCTCCAGCATCTCAATCTCATCTGGAGAGGGGATGGGCAGGGATGAGAGGGAGCAGCAGGAAGAGGGAAATGGATGAGGTTAGAATGGAGAAAAGGAAAGAGGTTAGTGAGCACTGGAGAAGAGGAGGATTAAACATCAACGATAAAATCTGAAGGAAAAAATACAAGCAAGTAAACGGGTGATGACAGAACAACCCAAATCCAATTCCTGGCAAAAGCAGAACCAGTGACAGTAAAAACTTGTTTACTGCCCACTACATAGATAGATAGATAGATAGATAGATAGATAGATAGATAGATAGATAGACAGATAGACAGATAGACGGATAGACGGATAGACGGATAGACAGATAGATAGATGGATAGATGGATAGATAGACAGATAGATAGATAGATAGATAGATAGATAGATAGATAGATAGATAGATAGATAGATAGATAGACAGATAGATAGATAGACAGATAGATAGGAAGTGACAACTAGCATACAGGGAGACTGAAAGGCTAATAATAAGCATTTAAGTCCTTGTCTACTGTATTGGTAGCTGGCATTATCCAAGGTGACTCCTGAAGAACAGAGGTCAGACTACGAAAAGCAGCTCTATGACCCAACTAACAAAGCGAAAAGGGACTGGGACAGAAAGAGAGAGTCTAAAACAATGAAGTAGCACTGAGAAGTAAAATGGCACCGACAACCTAATCTCAACATTGTAACCTAGAGTAAATGAGCAGAGGAGGAGAAAGGGATACCAGGAGCCACAGTGAGATGGTGGGATTGGTTGAGCATGCACTGAAGAAAAGGAGAGAGGTAATGAGAGAGTCGGGAAGAATATTTTACAAAGACAGAGACGGAACAGCATTCTCTCTCTGTCCACGAGCGCGTCAGGGGAAATGAGACAGACACAGAGACACAGGGAGTTAGAAGAAGCTGCAACCCGGGAATCAGAGATGGAGGACGAGAGGCTGAGATTGTGTCATTATGACAAACAGCAGGAACACTCCTCATCTTGAAGAGGATGAGAGGAGAGAAAAGAGAGGGAAAATGTGAAAAGAGAGCACTGATAGGATGGAACAGAGAGGAGACAGAGGCGGAGGGAGAAGATCATAATCATTTAATTGTGCTGGAGGGATGGTCAGAATCTCCATCAAGGTGGTAAGCTCTCAGGGATTCAAGATTCCCATCTGTTAACCTACCAGCAACCAGGCAAGACCGTTTTACAAACTACTCTGTCTTTCCATTTAGGATCTCACATGCCTAATGAATCCAAGCTGCCTTGCTAAACCTGTGATTGGCTGCAGGGTTTGCCGGTGTAACCATAGTGATGGACAGCCAGAAGATACAGGGTATGATTCATGGTGGAATTAAAGAGGGGCACTCTCCAACACAACATGTAATGAGGGCTTTCTGTTACCGTAACAGCAACGGCACGGCAATAATAACCTGCACACTACAGGCTCCAACGGCTAAAGCAGGGCTTAAAAACTGACAAGTCACGCATCTACTCGCAACACTACACTGCTCTGCAAACTTGAGCTCAAGCTTTTAATTTGTGCCATCATTAGCTGTGCTTGCAAAGCTTAGATGAGGCCGACTCAGTCATCTGTGTGATCCAGCTAATGTGTCTCCTGTAGAACATCATTAGCCAATCAGCTGTGGCCTCCAGCAAAAGCAACAGATGCACACTGTGCTGCAGCCCACTGGCAGACTCCTGTCACAACTCCTGGTCCCAGTTTCACACAAACACTATTACACCTAGATACACACAAGTGTTATTACTTCCTGCTGGAGATTTTTCCAAGTAAAGAATATTTACAGTTTACCAGTGGCAGCTCTACTTCCAAACAGATGCCTGATTTAATGTATCTAATTGGAGTGAGACAAAATGCAGGTGCAGAGATATATGATTGTCCTAACAGGTTCAGTCTACTTATTGACATATTGGCTTCAAGAATTGATATCTCTGATTTTAAATATACAGGAATATAATCAGATTTACCATTTACTATTTGACTCAGCACTGTGCTTGACGACTCCTTGCACACCTATTATATTCATATTGTTTGACATGAATGGGGGTGACGCCTAGAAAATGTATTGGCCTTAGAGGATAAAGAGCCAAGAGTGAGAGATGCATTCAGTAAAGGAGCTAATGTAAAATGTGGGAAAATTGAAAGTAATAGGGTGACATTTTTTTAATCCATACAAAGTTGAAGGAGAAACGTGTTTTCTGCTGTGATAAAAAAAAAGATGTAGGATGGTCTCTAGTTGCAGACAGATGAACTCATTTTGTTGGGTGGACTTGGTAAGACCCCAAGACCTGCCTCTCTCAAAGTGTCAAGTTGTGGTAAAGCATTAAATTACAAGTACTGCACAAGACTTTCACCTGTGTCTTTCAGACAGGAATTATACTGCTCCAGTGAAGTTAATGCTGACTGAAAAAAGAACCACTACCTTTTAGAAAAACTGCTCCTTTTGCACAAAGTCACACAGAAGCTATTGATATTCCTTTGGGAAATGATCCAAGTAGTACAAAGGCACTTTACATCACATCACTCCTCCCTCCATTTGCACTGAGTTGAGAGCTGAAAGGGATAGTGTCTAATTTTCAAAGAGATTGTACATCATGTCACATTGGCCACAGTGCAGATCTGAACCACTGAAA
This sequence comes from Scarus forsteni, assembly GCA_036419115.1. Classification (NCBI taxonomy): domain Eukaryota; kingdom Metazoa; phylum Chordata; class Actinopteri; order Labriformes; family Labridae; genus Scarus; species Scarus forsteni. Next base: position 3,351,357 of record JAZDUH010000111.1, read on the forward strand.
GATAGGCTGTAGGCTTGATGGGGCCAAAAGCATTGTGTAGTTTACTGAACTTTGAAAACATTTTGAAACCCCCCAAAAGTGCTCATAGTATGCCTTTTGGAAGTTTTTTTTGTGTGTGTGTGCCCTACAGAATGTTTTACATGCCCCCCATATGAAAGAGTAGTTTTTTTCGCTGGACAAAAAGTCTGCAGAATCTGGATTTCTCCCTTGTTTCCTCTTTATTGTGCCAGTAGCTGCCTGAAATGGCTCATTCAGATCATCTCAGACTGTTTAGACTGGGAATACAGCTTTTTGAACTTAGGTGATTGTGGACATACTATGGGCTTTTTGTTGGGGTGATTTTACACTGTTCTAAATACACAATTGCATTTTCCTCAAGCAAACTCCTTTATATGGCTGAGCCTCGATGCACTGCATAGTCTACCTGGCCTTCCACCTTGAATGAAGTAAAACAAAAACAAAGTGGACTGAAAACACTCAACTCTAAGATTGGTGAGACACAAATGACTCCACACCACAGCAAGTGGTGTAATAACCACATCACAATGGATCATTAAAGACATTTGTTGACAACCCTTTTAATTATTGAAAATGATCAGTTTTATTTATTTGTTGTTGCAGCTCTAGTACAACACTGTTTAGCCCCATCTGCTACAATCTACAGATTTCCTTCTGTACAGGTTCGTCCTTTAGAGGGTTGGAAATGACCAGAATCACTGCGGCATACGTATTCACTGTTAAAATTAACCTTACAACCCCAAATTACAGAACAATCCCTTTAATTAAGTCATAATTGGAAGGATAAAAGAGTTTAACTCTGCACATTTGTATACAGAGTTGCTTAGTAACATAATCCAATTGGTAAATTTCCAATTGGTAAAATTTTTTGGATTTACTGACAATGAAGGGAGTACTTGTCAAGACTACAGATAAAGGTTACCATAAAAAGTTTTTTTAACTTATAAAATGTGTAAGCACAATTCTAATAGATCCACAGGTTGATTATTTCTGTTATATATTTGTATGTGCCTCGGTGCAACTTCACACTAAAATGCTGAGTCAATGCACATTAAACTCCTTGACTTTGTATTTCTCAATTCATCAGAAATCACGACAAATGTTTATAATTGTACTCTTGATATGCAGCGATTATTGCAGAATTACTGTACTGTGATCTCATTGGTGTCACACACCATGTACAGAATCCTATACTGTATTGAGTACCCAGTGGTTACCAGCTGTAGAAGCTAATGTTTCCAGTAGTGGTGAAGATAAGCAGGTAGTCTCATGTCAGGTCTCCACATCACAAGCACTGTTGAACCTCCTCTCTAAGCTCTAAGCCTCATCTCCCGGCTTCCCTGCCATTTGACTCCAAGTGATTCTGTTCTCTCTATTTTACCACAGCGCCTGCTTCTTCCACTGTTTCACCTTTGTGATGGCAGTCGTCTCTACCTCCCAGTCACAGCCAGCTCAGGGCTGCCAAATCTGACAGGTGCGTCAAATCCACACTCCACCTCTGTCGTTCCTGGCAGGTCAGGTCAGGTTGTGTATGCTGGCACACTGCAAACACTGAGCTGGCATCACTACAAAGACATTATTCAATAAACTAAACTGTATTTGTGTGTCTTCATGTGTGCCTGCATATGCTAATGAGCAAGCGCCTGCGTGTCTGCTCCAGATTTTGCAGTGTGCCAAATGTGGCGAGGAGCCAGACATGTCCAGAGATGCTGAGCTCCACAGTTGTATTTGAGCAGTAAACCATGACCCATACAATCCGGTCCTTTCATCACAACATGACAAACCTCTCGGCATTTATCTCAAGATATCTGAAAAAAAAAAAACAGCCTGCCAGCCAAATGCTGCAAAGCCAGCTTTTCACATTTTTAATATCTTCACACTGAATAATGTATTCTTGGAATCAAAATCCTGATACTATGCAAAACTAGAGGAGTATCTGATAAAAGTGAAAGAGAAAACCTCACTACTCAGCAGTTCCGCCTTTATCAAGAAACAAGTTGTAGTGAGATCAATGGACCATCTTAAAAGCTGTGGTATGAATCACTAGAGACTGCAACAAAGAGAACAATACACTCTCAGGGTTGACAAAGCAATGCCGGACATTTCTAGTGTCCCTCAATCCCCTAATGCAGTTGTAAAATGATATGACTCAACACTGCAAGGTACAATAGTGATGTAACACTGTGACACGATGAGCACAGCTGAAGGTGTGATGCTGGCCGCAGGGCGATTGTTGGGATGCATCCTTTTAGGGCACACTGAGCCCCCCTCCCTCCCTCCACATCCAAGCAAACTAATCCTCTTCTTTAGTAATCCACTCGAATAATGCCTAAACCCTCTGTATTCAAAACCACCCTTTAACTAGATCCAACCTGCGATGTTAAGGGCTTTTCACAGCAGAGAACAGAAGCAAGGACAAGGGCATACACCAGGAACGAAAAACAACAAGCATGGCATGTCAAGGCTGTCTGGGCACTTGCTTTTCTCCTGCAAACACACATACACATCCTTTCCCACATCTAACCATTCAGCCCCAGACACTGGCCTTATTTAATAGATCTTGGCACCAAATTGGCATTATCAGAGTGTAAGCAGCTAAAGTGTCTGCACGCCAGCAACAGCTAAAGGGCTTTGTCCACCACGCCATAAGCAAAGCTGATTTAAAGTGAGAGGAAAAGCCAAACGAGCGGCAACCAATTGAGACAATAAATGTGTGTGGCGGACTGTGTAAAATGACAATCAAGAATTAGTGTAGTGACAACTAGCGCTAAAAACAGCTCCTCTCTGGAAACCGTCTTCCCGTGGATTAATCTGGAACACAAGTGTTTGAGGCCGAAACATAGCAAGCCAATAATGCTCACATAACCATCAAATATTCAATTATCTCTGTGTTTTCTGTGACTCTCTTTGCTGCAGTGCGCCCTTTTCACGTTGTATAGTCATGGTATTTTTAGGTGTTTCTCTTCAGTTACATTTTTCACACTTTTTCACTCTGTGCCGTCTCGGCTAATCTGTAATGAGTGTAAATCTGTCACAGCACAAGTTGTGATGGTTCTTTCTTACAACATTGACTCACAGAACTAAATCCTTTTCTCCCTCTTTCAACAGCCGAAGCAGGAGAGAAGGAGAGGGGGTTAAAGTAGGGGTGGGAATTGACTTTCTGATATTTGAATAGTCATTACTGTAGACATAGACTTAAACTGCGGTCTCTTTAGACCCGGCTCTGTAGTCAGTTATGTCTGGGCTTATTGATGTAGCTGCATAGTCTCATGCATCATTTGATATAGTACCATCTTATCACAACATAAAAAACAACTCTTTTTTTTTTGCTTGGTGGAGTTATTTAGCTAGTTGTAAATCAGCATCAAATAACTTAAAAGAATTAACAAACAAAAACTTAAGAACAGAAAAAACACTTAACACCTCTGCAGCATAGGCGTAGACAAGACGGACAGCCTGCTAAGCTGCACAAATCTGCTTTAAAAAGTACTCCCAAGCTTGGTAAAATGTTCTGTTAGTTGAACTATTAATTCAGAGTTAAAAATGTAAGACAGTTGGCAGTAGATCAGCCAATTAATTAACTTAACATGCAACTATTAGCTATGTTACAATCTCTTCAAGGTCTCCTTTAGAAACTTACTACTTGGCAAATGTCAATGTGATTTTATACAGCTGTTTGCATTTGAAATTTGTTTCTTTGTCCATAAATTTATAATAGATATCATTTAAAATATTACAATTTTTTTCTTGTTTTTAATATAAGTTACTCTGTTTATACCAGATCTATTAAGCATGTTTTGTGGTCTTATCTTTTCACCAAACAACAGGAAAGTTTGATCATAATAGATTGTGAGGGAGTAATGAGTTGCCTCCTACATATCTTGAGATTTCCTGCTACACACGGCTTTCAATTATATTTTTCTCTGTTGTTTTGGCTATTGCTTCATTTTACCTTAAATATAGCTCATATATTTGATTTGAATGATGACTAGAGTGTGTTCACAAATGCTGATGTTCAAACCTCCCTTTTGTCTGAGCATCCCTGATCCACCTCTGTTTCCTCTCAAAGACATTTTGTTTGAGCCACTGTCATGTTAAAGGGAAATTTCAGTCATTTCGAAGCCAGATCAGCTCTACCCATGTAAGAAGGGAGCCAGCACAGGGGGTTAGAAATAGACTTCTGTAGAGGGGGCCCAAGAGATATTTAGTTTGAATGAGCAGGAACTGATCGAATGTACTAGCCTGTTGATGGAAATGCCCAATATGTGTAGTTTTCCACATTTCTTACTGTAACTTACTCAACAATGTTGGAAATGCCTCGGGAGAGGTTTGTGCTCCCTGAGCACTTCTGTTTTGGTTGTTTGTTTGTTTGTTTGTTTGTTAGGTTGTTTGTGAAGAACATAACTACAATAGCTGAAATGGATTTTGATTGTGTTTTCAGGAAATGTTATCCATGTCATAAGGAAGAAGTGATTAAGTTTTGGTAGTGATCCACATCCAGATTCTTTTTTTAAGGATTAGTTAACATTGGGAGATCAGGCAGTTTTCCAAATTGTATGCAGATAACAAATTCTCCATGGATTTGCATGACATTTTAAGGAAATGTAAGTCATAGCACAGCACAGAGATTTTGGTGCTGACCTGAATCTGGATGCATCCAGGAATATTTTAAAGGATTTGTTAACAATGCAAGGTTTTCCATATTTTGACAATGTGGTTATCGACATGGCAGAAGTTTGTCCTCTCAGAGCACGTCTAGTTTAGTTATTTGTTGTTAATGAAACGGTTATTAATTTTTTTAGTGACTTCTGTATTACAGTTTTGGTAAAATCCCATCCCCAATAGTGGGGAGTGAAATGGGAAAAGCATGCACACAGTCATCAACAGAAATATTTCCGCCGGGTAAGAGGAGCAGATTATTTTCATCTTGATCCCACCTCTGTGATCCATTCTTGTAGTCAATAAAAGACCTGCAACCCCCTTAACCATCACCATCAGCACACACCGTTATTCATTCTGTAACAATCAAACATCTTGCAGCCATCGCTGTGTTCACCTTAAATCCCCCCCTACCTGCCACTCAAGATCCTCTAATTCATCTGCCTGTGTGTCCTCTATTCACCCCCATCCTTGTGCCTCTCTGTCGCTTTTTTCCTTAGCCATATTACCCATAACCTTCTCTATGCCCCTCCATTGTCCTAATTATTTCCCCCCTCTCCCTTCCCCGTCCATCAGCTCTCACCATCTCCCACCAGCTGCAGCAGAGCCAGGTCAAGAGGACGTTTCCAACGTGAGTTTTTGTGCAGGGCGATACCGTAGCCTGTGGTGGCAAAAACCTTCCCCGAGCCTATGGTCATCACCTTGGAGAGAGGACAATGTGCAGATATTAAAGAAACACACCGTGAGGCAAACACATATTGATCCTAGTGTGTGAGTAAAAGTGCCTGTGTGAGTTAGTTCGTACCTTACAACCTTCGTCCTTCCTGGCCATATAGTTCAATACTGCAGCATCATAAATAAAAGCATCCAGTTTCCTGTAAAGGGATCAAGGGAGAATTCATTCATCATTTAATGGGGAGAGAGGCAGCAGGAGGGATGGAGGGAATGCCTGAGACAGCGGGAAGGAGGTATAAAAGTGGATCTCTTGTGATGTACCTGGGAAAAGAGTTGGGGTGCAGCAGAATATGGCTGACAGGCACAGAGAATGATAGAAGGGGCATGAAAAGTTAAATCATAACAAGAGAAGGAAGGAAGGGTGGAATAGTAAAGCAGGCTTTGCAGAAAGGGAAGAGTGAAAACACAAGGAGAATAAAATAAGGCAGATTTCAGGGAAAGATGTGTGAGTAAGAGGGAGCGAGAAGGTGGCAGAGGAGGCGGAGGAGGGTGGGGTGGGGATTTATACTGTGCGTTGACAGAGAGAGCGAGCAAGTGGTGGGGAGGAGAGAGATTTACACACTTCAGGGGGAAAAGACATAGGATAGAGAAGGAGAGTGATGAGGATTATAAAGTTTAAATACAGGCAACCAAGGTGGGAAGGAGGGAGAGAAAGAACGGACCAAAAAGGGAGAGGACAAAAGAGAAAATCGTGGTGATAGGAGGGCAGATGAGGACTTACAGAGAAGGACTAGATAGGCACGACAGAGGAAAAAAATGAGAGCGGGAGAAAAAGCAAAAGTTTCTCATTTTTGTGCATGCAAACACTCAGTAATAATTGTGGTGTCAAGGCAGCGGGGAAGGGAGACACGGTGACAGAAGCTTAGGATGAAGTAAACTGGGATTATCCAACACATGACGGGTGATAGAGATTCCACTAAAAAAACTGAAGAGGAAAACGCTGCTTGCACAGAGTGGGTGAGGGGAGATATCAGTGAAGGTGAGGAGAAAGAGAGAGGGAGTAAAGGTGGGGAGAATCAGTGCAGGAGAGGCAGGAAGTGTGACAGATATGTGAAATATTATTCAGAGTTGAAAAGAATGCTGCTGAGGATGATGGCCCTGCTGGTGACAGAGCAGGAACACAAAAAAAATCATAAATATGTTGCCACAAAAACAAATAATACATTAACCAAATAAATGAGAGGAAGTTTTATGAGGTAGATTAATCTGAGGGAAAAAAACATATGGAAGAAATCCTTGTCTTGCTAAAAGGGAAAGCAATTTAAACATCTACAAGTCTATAAGAAGCCGGCAACATTATCTCCTCTAAGCAGATTGAGAGATACAATCACTCCCACACATTCGCTGAGTGACTTTGTGGTGAGATTGTATTGCAAACCAATGTCGAGATCTGATTTTAATATCGCCTGTGGTCAGAGTTTTTAGTTTCAGCATATTTCATCAGAACACAAAAAGATCTCCTCATCATTTATCGCAGCTGCATGCACTTGAACATCATGGCTTTGGATTTGGAACTTTAATTTAAAAGGAGAAGATGTCTGATCTTTGGATGTTATGTAATAGTTTATTTTCTCATTTATAATTCTGATTATTACAGGCTGATATGATCACGTCTTTAACCTCTAAGTCCAGAGATGTACTTGTTGTTCACAGACATGGATGCATGGTGGCAGCCTTGCATACCTTGCATCTGTTACAAGCAGGCAACTGGTGGTCTGGGGGCCACATGGGGCCTCTACCAATGCTGCCAACTAGTCCTTTCCAAAACTAAATAGAAAATGTTTGATCTGCCAACTCCCACATGGTCTGATGATACTGTGCATCTCTACAAACTTTCGCTTCTTCAAATGCACCAGTCAAACTTGGTTAATGAACATTGTTGCACTTTGGAGACAGAATTAAATATACCAGTCAACAAAGGAAATGGATGAGCATATCTTTGTTTAAATATATTTTTTCAGGAGCCTTTTAAGAATATGTAAATACACTGCATTTCACCCCTTATCTCCTGATGATATGTGTGCTGCTTTTAAGAAATCAATGCATTATCATTGAAAAAAGTCAAGTAAGGTAATAGGTAAAAAGGTTATTTTCCCCAGAAACTGAGAAACTGAAAGCATATGAATGCATGTCCACATGGCACTTCCTTGTCACAATTATGACCCACATATTTTATCCTCATTGGGCTGACTTTCTAGCTAAGAAACTCTGACCTAAACCACCATGACATGCTGTTGTTGTGCAATGAGATGACTTAACTGTTTGACAGCAGAACTCTGTTTTTGTTTCATCTAGTAAATGATGCAAGAACACCCAGTATCAAATATTCTTCATGGCAGGCAAATCCCTTTATAAATTGAGGCTACATGTTTTCTTTAAAACCAATAAATTTGCACGTTATGATTACTCACATAAGTACTTTTGTTATGTTGCCTAGTGTTTAGCAAGCGTAAAAACAATGTCAGGCAAAGCAAAATATGGTTTTATTCTGACTTAAACAACTTCCTCAATTCATCAAACCATAATTTGCGAGCCTGCCTTAATGGAAAGTCAGCCACTGGAAAATAAAAAAGAAAGATGTGGGGAAAGACAAAGACAAATGAAGACACAAGGAGATGAGCTCGGCGGTGTTACAGCTTACATACCCGGTCTTTAGGTTTAGAATGGCGTCCTCCACTCCCCTCTGGTTGTATTTGCCCATATACTGGTGCATATCCGGGTAGTTGGAGCGTATGTTTTTTTCGGTGCTCCCATTGGGCACTGTGCCAAACTTCAGAGGTGGGTACTGCTCCTCGGGATGCTGAAACTAGCGGAGCAAAGGGTTGCAAGGGAGGGAGACAGAAGGGGCATGAGACACACCAGGCTGTGCACCAATCTGTCTGACCTATTTCTGTCCACATCTCAGACTAACGTACAACACTGCACAGTCAAATCTTTAAAAGTGAGCAGCCCGTGGACTTATCTGCCGTCTTCAAGTATCTGAGAACTGTGGTAATTGAGCAACGTTAAATGAGATTTTATTCATTTCTAATTTCCTGTGCTTGAATCAATTTAAACATTCAAATGCACAGGATTTGGCTCACTCTAAGACTTTAATTCCTCTCCCACTTTCTCCGCTTAATCAGTATTCAAGCAGCAAGGTACCTTTTTGTCCGAGAGGCCTGACACTGTGTCAATATACTCCTCCTGGATCATGAAGGCAGCCAGGTTAGCAGTGTAAGAGGCAAGAAATATGACAGCAAAGAAGGCCCAGATCAGCACCATGATCTTGCTGGTGGTTCCTCTGGGGTTCTCCACTGGAACTGAGTTGTTGAAGACAATGGCCCACAAAAGCCATACAGACTTCCCTATTGTAAAAGTAGACCCTCCAGACTCTGGGAAGACATGACAAAAGGAAAAGAGAAAGAAAAATATAGTTTTAAATGTTACGGGTATAAAAACTTTTTCTCATGACAAAAGTCCAGTCAGAACCCAGCACACCAGCACGTCTGACTCCAGATGAAGCAGCCGATTCAAATTAAACTTCACTGGTAGATCTGTAAAATGGCTTTGCTGTATATGAAAATACCTTGCAGGCTTTTTGACACCAAAGCTCATAAGGCGGTGACTATACATTTTAGAGGCTGACAGCTCTCAATTCAGCTGCCATGGGATCTCACAAATAATTAAACTGCATGGTGCAAATCACCATTCAGAGGGCTCAAACACTCCCGCTTTTATACGACGGAGGTAAAGGAGGTATGAGGGAGCAAGGTGAGAGTGAATGAGAGGGATATATGGGAGGATGACAGAGAGGTAAAATTATGTAGAGCGCAGCAATCATGCAGTAAAAGAGGCGAGTCAGGCTGGGTATTGGACCGAGGCATCAGGCGTACTGAATATCACAGGGGTACAAACTATGCTGTTGAATAATAAATGGCTGCTTCAATATCCAGGATATTTGGATGCAGTTCAACACACTGAAGGTATAATTTCCTCCTCCCCAAACTCACAGTTAAGGATTCAGGGCAGCATATTTAAGGTGTCTTTAAGCCAAAATCTGCAAGTACATTATCTGTGTTAAACTGACCAACCAGACAAGGAAAAATAAACAAATTAAAGATCAACACTGAAAAGTCCTCTTGACTTTCTGAAGCACTGTCTGGGACAGAGTTCAGCGTTGTTCCATTTGACCCATGCAGCAGCAGCATAGACCATCTATCAGGCTGAGACGCCCAGACAGCTTAGACCCATCACTCACTCTTTCCAGTCTGGAGACTGCGGTTGTAGCCCACAGGGCTGAAGAACTCAAAAATGAAGACGGTCACAGCAACCACGGTCAGGCACATGACGAACATCATCACCCATACGGCTGGACTGTAGGGCTCTGAATGAGAAAACAAAAGAATTTTGATGAACACATGACGTTAACTTTGCTGTAGAAACATTTTCGGTGGACAACGTTTGGCAACTACATTTAATGCAAAATACAAGTAACAGTAATACCAGTTATTTAATGCAACAGTCATGATGAATGTAACTATACAGAACGATGTCTACAGTTCAATATGAACTTCTTACTTATAGTATTTTCATACAACTTGCTTTCATGCATTGTATTCTTTGTGTTTATAAAAGAAAAGGCAAAAAAACCTTTCAAAAGCTGCCTTTGGAGTAGCCCTGAACTAATAACACTGGCTTATGCTGCAGGATAATATGTTCTTCATCAGTGAGCTGCCAGGTTTTGAAAGTCACTTTTTGATTTGGAAGTTTTATATATTTTTTAAATGTATAATTTAATAAGAAAAACAGACTTATGATGTTCATAATGGAAAAGACCAAGAATGTTCATGGTAACATTTTTTTGTTAGTTTTTGCTGAGAGACAGAAATGAGCCTCTGTCCTTTAAATGGAAAAGAAGGAAAGAAAAACTCAGCTCAGGGTTATCCGAACCAAACCAAACAGAGGTATGTTTGACCTATGGGTAAGCTGTGTCATTGCTACCCTGATAACCCACTAAAAGTATATTTTTCATAGCAAAACTCAGACAAAAATCTGTTTGTTTTTTGTTAACCAGACAGTCGAAGTATGAAATATAAATGGTGTGCTGCTAAACATTTAAAGTCTATGACAGAACAGATGCTTATGAGGTATCCACACTGTTAGAGATGCTCAATTTCTCCACCAGAAAACAGTAAATAATTCATACCGGTATCAATGAAACTCCATTCAAGAAAAGCCCTGAAACTATCCTGGAATTATCCTCGTGAGAATCCTGTTGTTTTCTCACCCAGACTTTGCCCTGAAATGTACCTGCTGCTCTGTAATTTTTCCCTTCCACAACCCTCCATCGACTGACATGAAGCTCTTTCACACATGCAACCCTGATATTTCCTAGACATTACCTAGATAACCTTTTCAGAAAATTCCCTGACCTTGTTGTTCACACTTGACTTGCATGGCAGGAAGCTTCCCTGCAGTTTTCTTATGCATTTCGTTTGGATTAGAACTCAGACAAGGGAACTCAGAATTACATCACATCCCAGTTAAATGCTTTCCATTTATAAGCTGGTTAAGTTTGGAACCTGAAGATCTTTTTTTTGATTTTGCTAAATGCAAGCCGACTGGGCGAAAACAATCCAAACTGATGTTAATTGGTTAAAGCAGCCCTTTTAAAAGTTGATGATGCACCTCAAGGAGCTATGATGAAAAAATATCAATTTTTTATTAAGTAATGCTGAACAGTTTTCTATTTTTCTATCAGGAAGACCCTGGAGACAAAAGGTTTGGAACTAAACGAGACTGTAAGGGGTTACTAAGTAATTCACCCTCTATGTCTCACTTTTAGATATATGCCTAATCGAAATACACACTTTAGGATGAGTTTTACAGCATCAAAATAGGTTATCTATAAATGCTATTCCTTAGCCTTCCGGTCGGGTCGGACAGGGCTGGACTGGCCGGGATACTCAACTTCGGGAACAAGACGATTAAAACTAGAGCAAATTTATATTATTCGGACACGTCTGAGAGCACCGGGCAGTAAGTAGCCATATATAGCCGGCTACAAAACTACGATACAAAGTTTTCCAAAATTTTGTTGTCACACATCAAAAACTACCGCTGCGTAACTAGAAAGAGACTCATTGCTTTGCACCCTGTAAGTTGTTGAAAAAAGAAGCAATGTAAAGCAGAGTTCTGAGGAAGGTCCGAGGTGCATTTTTATTAGCATCACAACAAACACGCTCACGTCTTTTGGTGCGTTCCAGTTGTAGTCAGAAGTAGGAATTTCTGGATTCCGAGTAGGAAACTGCAACTGGAACGTCCCCCGAAGTCTGAAATTCCCACTGGGAACTCGGTGAAACCTCGCCACCCCCGAGTTGACAATCGAAGATGGATGCCCCCAGTGTGAGCAGTTATTTAGCTCCTGTAATAATCAATTTATTTGCACTTCTGACTGGGGTGTGTCGCTGTAGATCAGCTGTACACATCGTATTGTTAGACTTATATTTACAAAAATGCTGCCATAGTGATATTCACATTCTTCATGTGATATTTGTGAACACTACATAGGGCGTGCTAACAACAGCTAACAATAGCCTGGTGGATCGGGATGTTTTTTCAACTTCAACTGGAACGCCGATAAGTCGAAGATTATGTCACTCCCAGTTCCGAGGTTACGAGAACGCAGCATTACGACAGTCGCCGCGTGTGTTCATGGGTAGCAGAGTCTTTATGCCGCCGATAATAGATTCTCCTCATAGCACCTTTAACTAAATGCTGAGATCAAACCTAAAACAGAAGCATAAAGTCAAGACTGTAACATAAGGGACTATTTACTGATTTAAACTGCATTATAAAATCAATTTAATGATAATAATGGAATGAGTGTTATCATTATTACCAGTACAAATAAGTGCATAGAAATCCTGACATTTAATGCCCTATATAACTGAGATGATCGGTGTATGCAATGAAAATAGAAATGGGCACACAGATTCTCCAGAAGTCCATAAACTCTCCCACTCTTTTACAATCATCTCAATGCAGTCTATAGGCCAATAACAGTGATCTCCCGCTGGAGCTTTGAGTCTGCTGACAGAGTAAAACTCCAAGTTAGGAAGACATGAGCATCTCAGAAAAAGTAATGGCTAATCGAGATGTAAGGACCAGCAGCCAAAGACCGGAGCTTTTTTTATGCAAACTCAACACTTTACAATTAGATTAGATTCTGTACATCAGCTCTTGCATAAACAGTGCCTCTTACCTAAGAAGGCAGATGGAGAGACGGTGCCGTTGCTGCGGGAGACCATCACACTTATCCCCGTCTCCACAAAAGGGACAGAGAAATCCACGACCTCTGATCTCTCCTCATTGATAGTCAGAGAGCCAATGGCCATGTCCGCTCGCTTGTATACCACCTAAAGGGGACAAGAATAAGTGGTTCAGGGGGAAGACAATTATAAGTAATTCCTGTAGTAGTTTAAATGAGCAGAGGCTGTGTTTTACAGTCTGCATAGATTAGTTTCCAGGTGAGAAAGTGACATGCCTGTCCCCTGACCCTTTGTACTCTCGTAAATGTGGGAGTGTGAGAAAGGCCAAGGATTCAATCTGGTACAAATACCGAACACTTGTCTCTAGTGCATCTCTTTAGCATACAAAATGAGCTAAGGCACGTCTCCTCCCTGCCACAATCTAGAAAACCTGAAAACCGCTGTGTCTGCTGATTGTACAAGTGAAATGTTAATCTACATTAGACATGGCACATCCGCTCTTCAGAGCAAATCAGCAGAAAAATGAAGCGAGGCGGAAAAGCAAAGCACCCCTCCCCTCAACTCTGCCAAGTCTCTGGATTACCTGATCAAAGAATGGCAGGCTTAGAGCCATCTGATCAAAAGGCAGACATTAGTTTGAGAAAACAAAAATTCACTTGGCCTTTTGCATGTGTAAATAGATTTGACAGGCAGCGCTGGCTGTGGCAGAAGTTCTAGATGATTGAGCAGAAAAGCTCACTAGAACTGTTTTTGGAACCTGTGACAACTGGCATTTGGCACTTTCCCCCCTGGGACAGAAAGAGAAACAGCAGGGGGCTTCAGTGAAACAGCAGCATGTGCATCGATCTCAGTATGTCTATGAGCATGTGTGCACACTTTTCTGTTTGTGCGTGCCTGTTCTTTTTTTTGCTGCCAGCTTCCCTGCGTTTCTCTTGATATGGGATCATGAACCTCAGAGAGTGTTGCCAAGAAAATATCAAGGACTAATCGCAGCTAGCCAGGGGGTGTCTGACAATGTGTGTGGATGTGTCTCTGTTCTTCTGTGTGCTTTGTGGATGAGGACATGTCTCCAGATAAACATACTGTATTTAGTGTTTGCAGGAGAATGCTGTGTATTTGAGGTTGGTCAATGCATGTTGTAAGTTCTTAAGATGTATTGATTCATGAAGGATGAGGGGTAAGATATTTTGGTTAGATTAGCATAACCAATGTTAATGTTTTTTTAAAAAGAAAAAGTTGCCAGGCCAAATGCCCAGTAAAATAAACCATTAACAACAAAATGCATGTTGACAACATAATAATCTATTTTAAATATTTGCCTTATAATGGAAATCATTTTATCTATATATGTCATATAAAGGCACTTTAATTAAAACGTCAAACGTTATTAATGCCTGTTTTTGATACCACTGCAACAAAAAAACACTATACACTGAATAGATCTGCTTGACTGCAGGTGAACTGTCTACATTGGCCAGATAGGTAAGCAAAATATGTAGAAATGGGTGTAACTGTCAAGGTCACATAGGCCATATTGTGCAATTTAGGAAGTGTTCCCTCAATTCTTTGAAAAAATGCAACTTAAATTGATCAACTTTTGCACTTTTTGTTACCACAGACCATTATAGGCCCTATATTATGCTTTTTAGAGTATTATGTGCCCTTACACACAAACCAGCATGCTTATGCTAAACAAAACTATTGCTCACCAACCAAATTATGCAATTTTAAAACCACATAAGCAAACATCGATCTGCATGGTGGTGCAATGAGTCCTGCTCTTCAATCATAACCAGAGAGCTGCTAGCTCTATTCTTAGTAAGGGTCTTTCTGTCTGGCTTGTTTGAATGTTCTCTTTGTGAAATCATCAGTTTGCTCAAGTTAGTTTGTTCCCTCCAACAGACCAAAATCATGCTCAGATGGTTGTTTTTCTCTGTTTTGGCCCTGTGATTGGCTGGTCACCAGTCCAGAGTATCCTCACACCCAATGACAGCAGGGAAAAGCTACAGCCACCTGATAACCCTGAACTGGAACAGGTGCAGGTGTGTAGACATTGGATGGATAATCTTACATCACATCTTTTGATGAATAGGTGTCTCTGAATCCCTTCACTGTTTTCTACATGGATCCTCCATGTGATAGAGTGCTTCTGTTCACAAGACAAGGAGCCTGTGGCATCAGGATTTCTCCCTCTCCTCCTCTGTGATGTGGCACTAGTGGCTTGATAGAGCTTGTTTCCTTCCCCCACAAACATACCGGTACCTACCACTGTGACATCCTACCACTTTTATCAGTAGTTAAAGCCCATTGGCTTGGGCTGACAGCCCAGTGTAGAGCATAGACTATAAAATAAATGATGAGTTGTTCAAAACAGCTGCTGAACAGTGCTGAATAGACCAGTTACCACAGAAAAGACCTGTCAACCAATCAAAGCAGACTAGACCCATGTAGGAAAGGGGGCCTAGAAGGGGCTGGAGCTCTAACAGAGCCCCAACAGACTTAGAACAGAAATGGACAAGTGGTACTTGGTATAGAGGGTTTCATAAACATTAGCAATTGTGAATTCAGTCATCAAAATTGAGTAAGTAAATGAGAGCAAAGGCAAAATAAGACCTCTTTAAAATCCATCCATCAGTTACCTATATTGACGCCTATCCCAGCTTACATTTTTGAGAGGTGGTGGACACCCTCAACAGAAAGCCAGCTAAAAACAGAGCTGTCATAGGTACTAAATACAGAGATGCATTGCTAAAAAGGAGTAGCCTGTAAAACTATTATTTTCCTATGTAAATGTAGGCCTGCCAGGCATTTGTGTTTTTTCCCCTAAAGACCTTTTAGTGCGGCTGCTCTTTGACCTTCTTGGTGTGTGATCAGCCCCACAGAGACTGAGAAAACCATTCACACAAACATTCAAGCCTCAGGGCTTTTTAGAGTCACCAATTAATGGAACAAGCATTTTTAGGTCTGTGGGAGTAAACTGCAGTACCTAAAGTAAGACCACCGATGCTGCACTACAGTGCAATTCAAAATGTAATACCTGAAAGTTTTTTGTATCAAAGACTTTTTAATCTCAATTCTAAAAGGTCATACTTTTAACGGACCAACCCATCTTTTAGGACTTTGTTGACCCCTGGATGAGACACATAGTATTAAAAAGAATACATGGTTTTGACAATCTTGAAATAAAGAAATGTAGTGTTGTATTTTTGAGAAATATAAACAGTACACAGGAGTTAATCAGCAATTTTTGACCATTATAAATAAAAAATGCCAAATATTGAGTACTTTGGAACAGTTTTTTGTTGCTCCTTTATTAAGGTCAGACACATGCTAGGTCAGCACTTCATCATTCATCAGTCCAGATGACACCTCTGCACTACTAGCAACATTAACCCTACTTCACACATAAGTTCATTCATTTGTAAGTTTGTTTTTGAAACTGCCGTGGGTCAGTAGGGTTCTTCCTAGCTTTCGAACCGGTCTCCAAGCATGATTCAATTGTGACCCAACTCTCCCACCCCTCTGTCCCCAGCAGAGCTCTTAAACCATGATTAATACCCACGAGGGAAAATGTCAGCCTGAAGTAAATGTTCAAATTTGTGTTTCAAGAGAAAATCGCTACAGACTGAGCTACACTGCTGTTTCTTGTATCAAAATGGCACCGATACTGAGTTGCACAAGACTCATATTTAGGTTTAAAATGTTGACATTTTGGCAAACACGTTGTCATTTCTTGCAGGTTTTCATCCTGAATTGCGATGAAAAATATTTAGATTTGATTTTTGCTTCAAATCACCCACCCCATGTTTTATTCTCATTAATGATTCATAAAAGACTGACAAATTGTTCATTAAATTTGTTAAACTCTGCTTTTTTTGTTCTTTTTTAAAATTTTTGTGCAAGCATAGCAGTGTTTGAGTTTGTGAGTAACAAATGACAGCTGCCCGATTGCTGGCAGTGCTTAAGTGGCCATAACTCTCACAGCGATTGATGTGACACATAGTGTTTAACTGGTCACCCAGGACATCAGAGCACAGGCTGGGGAATGCCACACTGCAGCTTGTAGACTGAAAATGCAACACAAGTATGCAGAGGCACAAAATAAAACCACACACAAAATCGCATTTCACACATAGGCAAGTGACACGGGACCAACACATTGCTCACAAATGAAGACAGGCGGAACCACAGCGAACAACACCCCCCCCCACACACACACATACACATGCACCCACATTAACAACAACTTGCCTCTCCAATCATGCCGTTCCAAACCCCATCAATTTTCTTCCCATGTTTTCCGTTGGTCACTAAGTAAAGGTCATAGGTGAAACCCACAATCTTCGCCAATCTCTTTAGGATGTCAATGCAGAAGCCCTTGCAGCACTGTTTCAGTGGAGCCACACCCTCATGAATGGCACTGCAGTGGAATCACAGAAAATAAATAAAGATCAAATTAAAGAAGAAACAAGACATCAGAAAACACACTTTTGTTTGTGTTGTTTAAAAAGACAAGGAAGGGAGAGGGGAGCTTGCAAAACAGGGTAAAACGGTCACAAAAAGGAATAGTTTGGTCAAGCCCTTGGTGACAGGTTTGATCGACCCATGTACAATATTTGCTGTCATCCCTTCAGAGGCTGATGAACCATAAAGCTCCACTGTGGTCGTATCTGATTCCAGACCCCTGAGTCATTCCGCTGATCCTCTGGAGAGCAGTCTCTTATTGATTAAGGTCGGAGAGTGAAGAGACCACAGTTTTGATAGTTGATTGATGTCTCCTCAATTGGATAGCATCGTGACAAGTCAGGAACTCCATTCATGACAGAGGGATTTTTTTCTCCCCTTTCCGCTTTATTTCTACAGAATTACTTTGATCACTCAAATTAATTTGTGCATCTACAAAAATGTGTAATTTAAAAAAAGGGTGGTTCATGTTCTTGTATTGTTCTTTCTTCAGTCCAAAATATTACAAACCTGGCATTGAAGGCTCGTCGACAGGGCACAGAGTCACGGATGCAGGTCCCAGATGCAGGGTCTGCAAGCTCCACAATGACAAATGGCCTTTCCTCCAGCGTGACAACTCGCAGGTGCTGGGCATCATCAGGCGGTTTAAGGAAAGGCCCATAGCGGGACCAGGATGGGTATCGAAGTCTTAGCACACCATTCTCCCACCAGGCCACCTGAGGGAACAAGGAAAACAGATATTTTTCAGGGGTTTAATTAATTTGGTACTACTACTACTACTACTACTACTACTAATAATAATAATAATAATAATAATAATAATAATAGGCTATTAAATAGCAGATTGGGACCAGGACAAGCATTTCTTTCTGGACAACATGAAAGAAAAATCGAACTTCATATTTAGAGATAATCAACTTTTTTTGATATCCAATATGCTGATATTTCCAAACTCATCATTGCTTATACCAATTTTAATGCCGTAGTGTTTTGTCAACAGCAAAAAGAGTCTACTTAGCTAAGTTGACCAGTTCATTTCATGGTGACAATCGACTTAGAAACAGATATGACGCAAGAAAAATAACATTTCATTCTTTAACAAATGATCCTTTTGATTTATAGAAGTGGGCAATTAGTTATTATGAGGTAAACTATTACAGTCCATATGTTAATTCTGCCAGTATTAGAGCTAATATAATGAAGGTATGGCAAATCTGTAAAGCTTAAGTATCAGTGATAAAATGGCAAAAGATTTCAGAACTGAAGATGCCAATAATCGTCTTGTGGTAAATTTTTGATGATACAGAGACTGTTTCAATGATACTATGCGTCTGATGTCATTTTTTACCTGCATGCCAGCTGCAGGTTTTATCAATAAGTGTATTTGTATTTGTGTGCTCCAATTAATATCCATAAAAATAACAAACCATTATTCGGATTCAAGGTAACAGTAAACATTTCCACATACAGCCCCCACACCTTACACAATATGCAAAGAACTAGTGCAAAACTCGAAGAAGTTCTTCCTGGAAATGTTGATAGCAGTGAACTTTTTTCATTTGAAATGGAAAATAACATTTAAAAAATTATAGTAATGATAAGAGAATGGGACACAGATGAGCTTTTAAAAGTTGACCACACTCCCTGCACAAGACGTGTGACCTGATCACGATCCATCATCAGAAGCACGGAAGTCATACACATCGTGACATCAAATTCATGCTAGCTCTCTTAGCAACCAGACCATCTTACTTACATCTTCACCCTAACTTGGCAACCTGTGGCTAGCTGGCCAAAGTGTACAAGTCACAGGTTGTGCTAAAAGTCTGGAGTCACATAAAATTGGATGCGTTAGGACTCGGTTGGAACACTATAGCACCAGGACAGGGCTAACTAGCTCTTTCAGTTGTTGGAAAGCATATTTTTTTAGATAAGAACTGGGATGAGTAACCCTCTGCTTAAAGCTTGTAGATCTGTTTTTGTTTCAGTATTTGATAATTAATTGGACCATTGTATTGACATGAATTACATACCTGTGAGAGGGCCCCTGCAGCACAGCGTAAATAATATTAGATGACTGGCTGTTATGTTGTTTGAATAAATTGACCATGACAGAATAGGTCATCCAATGCTGACAGCAACAAAAGTTTTAAAGTATAACAATAGTTCAGGTTGTATGCTGCATTTCACATTTTGTGTTGCTGTAACCACTTAAAGTTTTCTCTCCTTGCTGTGAACAGTTAGTGACTCCATCAAATATTTTTTTCCAAGTGGATAATATAGATTCATAAATGAGCTATAAAATCCGAACAGCACTTTCCTGTTTAAGAACCACTGTGGGTTAATCCTGAAACAGCTGAAAAAAAAGCTTGTTGAAATTTTAAAGCTAACCATGCCACAATCTTAGATATACCTTTAACATGAAGGGAACTTCAATGCTTTAAATGCATGATCAGCAAAAATACGCTGCTGTCCTTTTTTTTTTGTTCTGCTTCATTAGATTCACTATTACTCAGTAATAGAGAAGGAAGAATCACATTTTTTTCATCACAAGCTAAGAACTGAAAGTGACTATAGAGGTGAATGTATATCTCTCAGACTGTCTCAATAAAAGCAGAATAGCCTATAAAAATTTCACAAAGGTTGCATTTATGAGAGGGCTATGGTAATACATTGCATTAAATATGTGCTGATATTATACATGTAATTGTGCCCACTCTGTCTTTTTTGACCACCATGGGTCCTGAATATTCATTGTAATGTGAGCTGGAAGCAATTACCAGACATTTTTAGCACATGCAAAGATTAACTGATTGATGAGGCCAAGCAGTTATCCAGATATGTTTCTGCTCGTCATCTACCCTGGAGCCAAATCACACATTTAACAAAGTGATAATCATTTAAATACCATGGCTTTGAGAGGAATGAAAACAAATAGCCTCCAGATTCATATTTGCACAAACAAAAGGTTTTCCTGTGGGAGCAGCACTGATCCAGTCTATTGTACATGCATGGATCCATGGTAACAGTTACAATTCATGTGGTCTGATCGAAGCTTATTTCTGATGACATTACATAATAAAAGCATTTAAATGACTGAATATATTTTCCGTATGTGAGTACATTTTTGTGGGTAATACACCAAAGGGTGGGCAAATATTAATAAAGAAATATCCTGGTTTTAGCTGTGCAGGTGTAGCTACAGCCTCCCTCTCCTGCTCATCTGCTGTCAGAGACTTGTGAAGTCTGGCTTAGAGAGATGAGAGGACAACGTACACACGCACGCGCAAGAACCACCACGCTTAACTGTTTTCTTTAATTGCAGTTGTAAACAGCTGATCCTAGATCAGTGCAGGCTGAGTTGTGCCGGTGCAGTCATCTGTGTAGAAAGCTTAACAGAGCCTTCATAAGGCGAGGAATAAAGATAGTCCAGTCGAAACACTGAGTCGTCTCTTCAGGGCTCATTAGTGTGTGTGTATTTATGAGCAATCGATTACTTAACCACTTTACTGTTGTCTTGAAGCCTTTCAAATTTCCTCACACACAGACTGTTAAACAGTGCTGCATTATATATCCGAACACTAATGATGCATATTATGTGCATGCCTCCCATTTCATTTAATTTCATCGCAGTGCAAAACTCACACTGGAGCAGCCAAGTGTCGCTCTTGTATTGTACTGTTTAGAGGGGGGTAGGGTGAGGAAAAGTCTTATAGATAAACTGTTTTTTATTGGGATTTTTAAGAACACAAACCTTTATTCAGTTGAACTTAAGCAATAAAAAATATATCAATACAATAACTCTCCATTTAAAGGTGGGGTTGATAGTCACGGAGATCTAGCATGAATTTGAACGTAGCATCTCCTCATGACTCTGCCCCCCAGAGCTC
Organism: Scarus forsteni; assembly: GCA_036419115.1. NCBI lineage: Eukaryota > Metazoa > Chordata > Actinopteri > Labriformes > Labridae > Scarus > Scarus forsteni. Next base: position 3,372,376 of record JAZDUH010000111.1, read on the forward strand.
CTTCAAAACAATGCCCCCGTTAACATGCATGAGCGCCGCTGGGTCTGTGCATGCTGGTAAAATGTACGCACAGAAGGTGTGCAGGACGCCATTATAGGATTTGATTGGTTTAATAAATGTGGTCCGAATCGCTGTGATTGGTTGGTGTTTTCCCTGGTTTACTCCTGCTGTCGACAGCTGCTTCTTTGGCTCTCTGTTAAGAAAACATCATGCATTGATTGCCTTCAAGACATAACGATCACTTTAACCAGAATAACAGAAAGTGTGTCTAAATCTGATTACCAACCCTGCCTTTAACCTAAATATTTCAAACAGATAACCTTGATCAACACACACACACTGTTGAGTGTTTCTTATCGTCAGCAATCTTCTTTACTGAATAGGCCTTTTTTAAAAATAAATATCAACGTCAACTTAGTAGCAGCAACATAAATTTTAAACCTGAAATCTGGATATTTCTGGAAAAACTCAAAAGTCAAGCTTTAGGGAACACCCATGATATTTAAGTCTTTCTGTATGATACTAAAGATCTTTTTTGGAGTGATGCCCTGTGACTACATTGTTCCATGTCCACTGTTGCCCCCAAAATGTCTGTCAAACATCCCTTTTGGCTGTATCCTTGGTTTCTGATTCTTTCAGCATTGTTTGGATTCACTCTGCATGTGCTGGGTGCAGGTGTTTGGCACCTGTAGACATTTCCAAAGCAACACAAGGCAAAACCTGAAGAGATCCGGAGCAGGGTGTTATTTTTGTCAGCCTTCTGGGAGCAGCACAACATGACACATCTTGGCATGATCACCTGATAAAAGTTGTGTCTAAGTATAGTGACAAGTATATCTGAGCCAATATACACAACAGGAGATATGCCAGGAAACTGTAAACTCTTAGAGACTTGCACAAATATATCAAGATACAGTTAAAACATGACATAAAAAAAACCTTAGAGGGCAGGCTCAGCTTAGGCAGGTCAGTAAAGTAAAATACAGTTGACAGCTTCCTGCAGGCTTCCTGTCTGTGTGGAGCAAGCGCTGGCAGGGAAAAGCGAACGAGGTGGCAACAATGACAGCATTTCGACTGCACTTCGACCACAGCTTCGCAACAGACATTCAATCACATTATACCGAGGCAGCACAGACAGAAAACAGATAGAGCTTACTGAAGAACACACTACTTACTATCACACAAATAGCCAGGGAAAAGAAAACACACACACACCAAATAAAAAATGAAGCCAAAAACCTCAGACACATTTTTTTTTAATCTCTGGAATATATTTAATGTGGAGGAAGTAGTCTGCTTTCAAGCCTAAGTGATACAGTAGCTGTAATAACCCGAAAAGCAAATGTTATCCTTTGGCAGTTTTGGGTGACTTTAATAAATATTCAGTAATTTCCAGTAATATCAAAGAAACATCTCCTTCTGTGTGCCATGTCTGTTGCTAAAAGAAGCTACGCTAAGACCAGTTTGCAGTGTTTCAGTAAGCTAAGCTGGGTGCTCCCAGGCTCTAGGTAATGGTGCAGTCATTGTAAAAAGAACATTAAATATTCAGGGAGAGCCAACAGCGTGGATGTGCATAATAGGCAGATACAGGCGTCTTATCCTTACTGTGGATGTGTGTATGCAGAAGGGTTTGTACATGGAGGATGGATGCATGTGTGTAGGCATAAAGTAAGTGCCCTAATTTGTGTTCGCACAAAAATGTGAATGTCTATGTGTATGTTCTAAGTGTTTGTGTTTATGTGTATGTGGGTGGGTTTGGTACCCTGGGTTTGCACAGAGTCAAAGGACCAGCGCAGGAGCTTCTAATTGAAAGGGATTTGAGGGATATGGCAAGAGTCAGCATGTTACGACATGCTGAGACTGGACTCTGGTGGGCTGTTAAAACCAGCAGGAGGCTGAGAACCACCACTGTATGTATTTGTGTGAATGTTGTCTGTGATCTTATGTGGGGCTGCAGCAGTATCAGTGTTTGTGCAATGTTTGTGATTATGTGCGGCCACAGTGTGTACGTGCCAGCAGAACATTGTGCGTCTCTGAGCATGTACAGTTTGGTGTTGAGCTGCTGCTCTGAAAATGAGCATCACTCTCTCCTTTGACCCTGACAAGGACGAAATCCCAGCACTCTTATGGAAAAGCATCTCCAACAGGTGACTTGCCTCATATTAAGATCCGTGTGGACAAACCACAGCTTTATAGAATATGCATGACATGCAGGGTGCTGGTGCCTGCTTGACTGTGCATATGGTTTGTAGATGAGACACGAAAACATGCAAAAAACAATGGTCGACAACCAGATGGTAATCACACCCAGATATCCACAGCACTGTTTAAATCTGCATTTCACTGGACAGTTCAAACTTGTAAAAAAAAGAGCTGAAAATCAGTGTGCTGATCAACAGAACAAATCACCAACACTGCTGTCCACTAAAAACTAATACTGTAACGCATGACCACAGGGCTGCACCTGCATTCACATTCTGTCTGAATGCAGTAACCATTATCTGTACAATACAGGACGTAAACAACTCTTTTTCTTCTCTATACTGGCAACTAAACTGTCGCATCCTCATCTGTGTTGTGATTTAGTTTGGTAGGTAATAAATGAGTTATTACTGGTGCAGGAGATTTTAAAACAGATGCTAATGTTATACTGCTCAATTAACCCTTTAACTACCAGCTCAACTGTTTGGTAGAGGTCATCAGTAAATTCAATTCATATTAACATTTAAAAATTAGAATAAGACAAATTATTGTTTGATTCTGTTACCATTTTTGGGGACCGAGAAAACCGCAAACAAACCAAAAACCAGATATTTTCTTGGTGTGGTTCTTGTTGTAAAAAGCTAACAGTTACACAAATTTCTGGGACAAAATCAATTAGAAAAGGCAGAAATGTTAAAAAAATGAATTAAATAAAATAGAAATAAAAATAAATTGCAATAAATGATATTGAGCCTCGCAAAGACTCACAAATGTTTTTATGAGTAACAGATCATACATATGTATATATATATATATGTATATATATATATATATATATATATATATATATATATATATAGATATAGATATAGATATAGATATAGATATAGATATAGATATATATAATATGACATCAGTAAATGATCAAGTAATTAAAAATCATAATGATGGTACTGATGATAATACATTTAGCATTTTACACCTTTAAATCCTACACAAAGAAAATATCAGGTGTTTCGGTTTGTTTGCAATTTTCCTGTATCCTAAAATATTGACAGAAACAATAAATGACATATTTTTTAATGCAATTTAATTCCTGAATTTATTGACGTCTGCCAAACAGTTGAGCTGTGAGTTAAAGGGTTAAGGCAAAATACCATTTTGTACACACTGAGATCAGGATTATTAAACATTGATTGCTCACTGCTTTTACAAAAAGTAACATATGCTGTCATTAAGCTTCACATTATCATTTTGAATATTGATGAACATGCAGCAATCAAAGATGTATGTAAGTAAACTACCTAAAAAAATTAATAGATTACAAAATAAGCACATGCCCTGATACGCAGTAATATTTTAATCTCTGTTACACAGTTTTTTATGATTGAAGGCAGTAATTGTAATTTAAACTTGGTTGTTTCCCAGCCTTAGTACCAACACGTTCCATACCAACCAAACAAAATCATGAAACAGACTTAGATGCTTCTTTTTGTCACTATCGGCTTTCTCCTCTTATAAAGCTGTTCAGTGGGGCTCTGTGGCTGAAGAAGCTGACGTTGCAGGCAACAGAAGTATTCTCACATGAGCTACAACAGGAGTAAACATTACTGATGCTTTATCCCCAGATATCAGTTAAGGGAGTATTGATTTAACACCAGTGCTGTAAATCTCCTGACAATAACCAACCCTAACTTTAACAGTCTCACTGCCACTCCAGTGATGCTACAGCTGTCAAAAATCCACAAGCCTTAATCAAAATTATAATCAAAACTGTTTTTATCCCTCTGCTACATCTTATTCAAGTAATTCAGTTATGTAAAAGAAATATTATGAATGATATTTAGATCACATCACTTTAAAACAGTCACCCTTTGATTTTACAACATCAGCATCACATGCATTCATGTAATCCAAACACCTTTAACAACTGACTCTCTGAACACTTTGGAAAACAAGCAAATTCATGAAAATAATTCTATAAAATAAAAATGCTTGTTTATTAAAGCGAAAATAAAACAAGGATTTTAGGGAATGAGGTGATGTAGCCTTGATGACCAAAATAAAACACACATTTTTATGAGGCGTGAAAAACTCTACTTCAGTCATCATCAACTACGCTTGTAGAAGGGCAGTTGTTTTTTTGCTTGGCATACAGTATGGAACCGGGGGAAAAACAGATAAGAATAATATTATGGTACAAGTAAATTGTATTAGTTCATTTGCTATTTTAATTTTTCCAAATTTAATCTATAGGCCCTTTTCCACTAGCCCTGCTCTACTCTACTCGACTCTACCCAACTCTACCCGGCTCTACTCTACTCGCCTTGTGCTGCTTTTCCATTAGCCCGTCGCCTGCCCAATGGCCTGCAGTGTCGCTGTAAACAGAGAGCGGCTCTGCGGTGACGTCATTTTGAGCACCACACAACAATCTGTGGCTTTTTGTCACAAACTGAGTAAAAAAGGAAAGCAGGAGAAGGCTGCAGGTGGCAGGAAGAAATACCCCTTGAGAAGCACAGGAGAGTTTTGGAAGCTATACAACAGAATGAAGCCGAGGACAAGAGCAATTGAGCTGCAAAGAAAAGACGTATGGGGGTAAGCTAACGGTAGCTACCACTAGCATGCTAGGTCGTCGCGCTCAAGACTCATCGATGACGACATTGTCTGACCAATCAGTAGCCGGCATTTGGTGACGTCATCTTTTAGTATCAACTCAGCTTGCTTAGAACCAGAGCGGAGTATGTACTAAAACTAGCTTGTTTTAGGAGGCACCAGGGTAGTTGAAACACGCTGCAAATCGAGTAGAGCCGAGTAGAGTAGGGCCAAGGCGTGCTAGTGGAAAAGGGACATATTTTAAAAGTGAGATCAGTCCCTTTCACCCATTCAGTTGCCAGCCACATGAAGTCAGTATTAGTATCATGGCTCATCATTCTGGGCCTGTAATGTTTTTATCTTTGAGTTTTGATCTTAAATACTCATTCTCAAGGTTGGATATTGGATGATTGATAGATTTCTGTGAAACAGTTCAAACAAGAAATATTTCCTGATAAGCTTTATTCAGTGCAATTGTTTTTCATTTTCATGAATACTAGTGGGGACAGATTGGCAGAGATACCCTTAAAACCAAATCAAACAGACCTTAACAATGCGTATTTTAATTTTGTCTTTGTGTATGACTTACATTTTAGTCATTTACTTTCATGAGGCACAACATTGAATAATTTAGCTTCTATTTCAAATCTAAATCATCTCCTTTTATTAATATTCAGTGCAGTAAAAAGGGGCACAAATACACACACACAAACCAGAGTGTAGAAGGAGGAAAAGTGGATCCTATTCGTACAACTGAATGACCGCCTCACATGTAACGTTGTCATCTCTGTGACCGGAGCAGCATTTTTTTCAGCCCATATTTGGTTACTGTATTTACAAGAGACACATTGTCTTTGCTAGCACAGCATTCAGTTCTCTGATAAGCATAAATTATATCAGGCAAACTTTCATTGATTATTAGCCGTGGAAAACTAAAAAACTGCTGGTTTACGCCTTCATTCCCTGAGTCAGTGGTGCTAGCTTGTTGTGCTTAAGGTCATGTGACTAAGATTGAATGTTCTGAGATGTGAAAATTGCATATGCATCCATCACAATAAAGGTGGAAAAAGTAGCTAGTTTACCTGAAGTGCAAAGCTGAAATTGTAGCTAAAATGAAACTTTACACAACACATCATACTGCAGTACTTAAGAAGGACAGAATTTCTTGACAACCACTGGGGAAAACAAGAGCACTTTTGTCGGTCATATAATCTGAAAGGATACAATGAGCTTAGGCTGTGTTGATAAAATGCATAAACTGCATTAAGTAGACTAAATTTGTGAATTTTTAAATAAAATGATTTAATTTTATCAATTTATCACTCCATCTTAATATCTCCAAGCCTGTGGTCTGGCCTTTAGAAAGCTCACTTCATCGGACGAGCAGTCTCTAAACATTTTAGGATAGTTCATTCACAATAACTTTAAAAAAACAACCTTCAGTTGTTAAAGCTGTGAAATCAATAAATATTAATGTGTGTGTGAGTGTGCTTAAAGCAAAAAAAGCAGAGAAACGACAGAAAAAGATCAGCACATATGAAACAGACAGAGCACGGTCAAATGGTCAACAGCCAGCTCTTTTCCTCCGCCTCAGGCTCCTGCAGCCACAGTGAACTTTACATGAAAATGAAGCAATGGGATCTTACTCTCTTCACTGTCAGGTTTTTAGTCTTATTTAAGATCCCAGTGCAGCACAGACATGCTCCTCCAGCTCACATGGAGAGGTTAAGACCCAAGAATGTTGCTCTCATCAGCATAAAACCTGCTCTGAGTTCAACTGCTTCAGGCACTTATGTCCTTGCAGTTGTTCACAGAGGACAGGATTACAGTTTCACAAAGATTCTAGTGGTATATGAATGAAGGGAACAAAATAATAAAAACATAGCAGAATATGATTCAACAGAAATAACTGAGAGTGCAGGATGAGTGAGTGAGAACTAACGCCGTGTCCTTACATCATCCCATCCACGTCCAGGTGTCCAGGAGATAACATCCAGGAAGGGGTTGGAAAGATATCCATCAGCATTGAAGGAGTAGTCTCGACCACCAAGCGTTATGTTGCTGAAATACCTGCGTGGAGGAAGGTGAAGACCAAATCAGAGGACGAAGGTAAGTGTAGGACAGGTTATTGAGGTTGATGGACCATATTTACAAAGCCACTGTGTTACTGTGACATCACGCTCTGGGTGGGAAGCTTCCATGTTCCATCCTCTCACAAAGACAAGTGAACATGTGTACTTCGGTATATTTATTTAATACAATTTTTCTTTTTTAATCTACATACTAAGGAGTCAAACTAAGGTGATGCTTGTATGTAGGTGGATAAAATCATGTCTACAGGAGGAGGAAATGGATTACATGGATGAAATATTATGTTATGCTACGATGTGCTTCTCTGTTTGCTCCTTGTCCCCAGTTTTATTGTTTTGCTCAGCTCAGTTTTCTTTATAGCACCCTCTCTGTCATCATAAGGTTCAGAAAACTTTGACAAAACAAAATAATGCAGTAGATTTAATTCTAACTATGTTGTTGTGCTGGGTATGAAATGACCACCATAAAAGTATTAAAAAAACATGTGTAATTAGCCAGTAGCTGCATTCAGATTCAAGCCGACTCAGCATTAATCTACTTGCATGTTATGAAACAGCTCACTGGATATATTTACACTTACTACCAGAACATTAATATTATAGCTCAAGTAGCTTTTTTTACCCATGACCAACTCATTTAATGAGGCCAATATTCGCAGTCATGTAAGACCTCTTTTTCGTTAAATTTGATCCCAAACACACAGCAAATGACACGAATGCCTCGATTCACTTCTCGTGTGTATTTGAAGCCTTAGAGAAGACTCTCAAGCATTTTCATGTCAAAAACTTGACAGTAGATTTGTGTAAGATTATCCTCAAACTCCGACATTATTTCCACTCACAGTGACTGTATCGTTGACAAAGTGTAGTGTCAATTTTTCCCATTAATTAATAGTCTGAAAAGTTTAGAGATATGCTGAAGAGGATTAAAAAATAAAACATAAAATGAACTGAGCTTGTATCGGTGATGCTAAGGCAGGGTTTTCTGCCCTGTAGCAAATATCTTGTTTTTCAGTTAATAAACTGAAGACTAAACTAACATTAACTGAAAAAGCCTCTAAAATGGTCAGATAATAAGCAATTACACTGAGCAAATGTTAAAATATTATTCATGGCTATTACCTTCAAAAGAACAATGAAACAAATATCCTTCAGTCAGAACAGTTGGACCAGACAATGTGATGATTAATAAATGATTTGTGTTTGTTTCTGTGAATTCATTAGTTAAACTATTGATAGACTTAAGTAAATTGACTTGTCCATTAGATAGGCTAAGCAGTGCAAATAGGAAAATACATTAAAGCATTCAATCTTGGAAAATTAACTGTAGGTTCCTTTTGTAGTTGATGTAGTTGTTTCATATTGCTAAGACAACAAATTTGACCTCCAAACTGCCTCCAAAATCTACTTTTAGTCCAAACATATCATGTTCCTCTAACAGTCATTTTACAGTGCCAACAGACAAACATCAAAATCTTTCAGGCTGGATGCTGGTGTTGCTGTGCTGCTTGTTTAGCCAGCTGATTAGCTTTTTTTCCCACAAGATTAGGTATTTATGCCACATATAAATGTTGATCAGCCGATCAAAAGAATACAGACCAACAATGATAAGCTCATGATCAGCCAAGGTACCTGTGGTTCAAAGTGGAGGCAAATGTCTTGAATTGAAGTAAGCTTTTCTTAGGTGGGCTTTACACGAGTACGAATTTGTAAGACTCCGGTAAAATAAACTATTGATCTGGTGATATTGACACACGGAGACGCGTATTTGTCCATGGATCTGCATCTTTTTTGAAAACGGGTCTGCAAGTGGATATCTGCGTATTCGTCTTCATGCTGTAGTTAGTATAAACAGATAAGTCCAGAAAAGACGGTGACCTCATAGCACCCCTCCTCCTCCCTGCCCCCCAACCCACGTTCTCACACACAACAACAACAACAATGGTGGCAGCAGGGCTGATTCTGATATTGTTCCAGCAGCTACAAATATTGCTTCGACTTTTATATCAACATTTTTTCACAGAGCACGAACAACACCAGCCACGGCAACAACAGCAACAAGTGCTCATGCAGAGACGCAGCATGTTACAAGCGCATGAGCACTTGTTTACGTGGAATCCACCTTGGAGCAGAACCAGACGGGCAACCCGACAGGATTTTGCGTGGATTTTGCATTGTCATGTAAATGCACAAGCCTATGTACAATACGATGTGTAAACAGCGATGCATGTTTGATGCCGACGCCAAGACAATACGGGGCCGTCCTCGTGTGAGGAGGGCCTTAGTCCATACTCACAAGACATAGATGCTAACCTGGTCTTCATTGATGCTAACTATTCTGGAGCTCTAATGTGGTAGCTTCATACAAATCAAACCCTTTTTAGAAGAAATATGGTCCAGTATTTTCTTTTTTTTAGAGTTTTTAGTGTATGATGTCTTGACATGGCTATTTACCTGTGAAAAAATAGCTCCCAGAATCTTGGGGTCAAGACTAAAACCGATGTGTTAACAGGATGTGATAACAGCACAGGAGTTTCCCACTCTGAGTGTGACGTCACAGGAACATGGCTGCAGTGGGAATACAGTCCTTAAGCATCAAGAGAAACTGAAATTTATGTTGTTGTTCTGATTGAACAATATGCCTGCCCTGCTGTTTTTTCAACTTGAAACAAATTCACCACACCCTTATGATAATGGTGAGGGCTTGTCTGTTCGTCCCATCTGCAGACAAATGATCAGACACACAGAATCGTCAGGCCCTTTGAAGTCAAACAACTGTCGCTCTCCGAATAGGCTGCAAGCCCCATAGTTTTCTGGAAATCACACAGGAGAGACCCTTTATTGTCTCTTCATGTCATCGTCTAACTTCAATACTCAAAACCTGAAAGTTATTTTAACATGACAGAGATCCTCACATGGAGCAGCAGCTTGTAGTAACAGACAGTCAACAGCAGGTAGCAGCGCAAAAAAATGGAAATGGAAACACCTCGCTCCTCTGTTCTTTGAGATTTTTTATTAGCAAGACAGGATTGTCCAGTTATAATCTCCCTTAGACAATAGCGCTTTATGTGCTTTGCTCCAGTAGCAAAAAGACGAGTTATCATCATTCTCATATTCTCTTATCTCAGAGTATTCTTTATATTTATTATTTTGAGCATCGTTTGATGTGAATCAGGAATGAATGGTGCTTAAAAAGAACCAAGATGATAACAAGAAACACTTGTGCTACCTGTTAGAGTGTGCTGCTGCCTGTTTGCACAGCCTACAAGGAATATATTAAATCCGGCTCATTAATATACATGAGACATGGTCCGCTTGCTACAGATGCTGGGGTAATTTTGCCAACTCACAACTACACGCACCAACAACATCTATTTTGCATGGATGATAGCCAGCTCCAAATTCAGATATCCCCCCTGTGCCTGCTCCCTGACACTGAATAAACCAACTCGAACCATATACCTTAGTTCAGTCTGACATAGAACCAACTCATTTGATATAATCTACCATATCCTGTCTCTGTGGTTTTCCACTCCCTCCCCTATGTGCAGGATCTGTCTGGAGCCCGAACGCTATAACGCCACACTTCAACAGATTTATTTGAAGAAGTTTATTACATTTTTTTCTGTTTTATTAAACAATCATTTAAACTTGATTTGATGTAGTACCAGGCTCAGATGTGTGGCCTCAGCAGTGCTCTCACTCATCTGTGCATTTGATGGAGGAGCGCACAGTGCATGTAGGGGTGTGGCCTCAATACCCCTGCAGTAAGCAGCATGCTGTGTGCATGTGATTAAAGGGACTGTGAGGAGAATCTTTTACCGGCGACATTAAGACTCTGCTACCCATGAGCACACGCGGCGACTGTCGTAATTCTACGTTCCGGTAACCTCGGAAATGGGAGTGACATCATCTCTGTTCCAGTCGAAGTCGGAAAAAAACATGCCAATATACCAGGCTATTGTTAGCTGTTGTTAGCACGCTCTGCGTTATTGTTCACAAATATCACATGAAGAACATGATTATCATTATGGCAGCATTTTTGTAAATATAAGTCTAACAATACTATGTATACAGCTGAACTAGAGCAACACAACCCAGTCAGAAGTGCAAATAAATTGATTATTACAGGAGCTAAATAACTGTTCACACTGGGGGCATCCATCTTCGATTGTCAACTCGGGGTGGCGAGGTTTCACCGAGTTCCCAGTAGGAAATTCTGACTTCGGGAGACGTTCCAGCTGCAGTTTCCTACTCGGAACGCACCACCATTACCGAAGCCGAAGCCTGTGTTTGTTATGATGCTAATGAATGTAGCTCAGACCTTCTTTACAACTCTGCATTGCTTTACAACTTCTTTTTTTAACAACTTACAGGATGCAAAGCGACGAGGTAATGTATCTCTTTCTAGTTAGGTAGCGGTAGTTTTTGATGTGTGACAACAAGCAATTTTTAGAAAACTTACGATCGTAGTTTTGTAGCCGGCTATATATCGCTACTTACAGCCCGGTGCTCTAAGACATGTCCCAAAAATATAAATTTGCTCTAGTTTTAATTGTCTTGTTCCCGAAGTTGAGTATCCAGGCCAGTCCAGTCCAGTCCAGCCCTGTCCTGTACGACCCGACCACTTAGCTAAGGAATAGCATTTATAGATAACCTATTTTGATGCTATCAAACTCATCTAAAAGTGTGTATTTCGATCAGGCATATATCTCAAAGTGAGACTTTTTTGCAATTACTTAGAAACTCCTCACATTCCCTTTAAGGAATAGCACAGATATCCTCAATATACATGCATGAAATGTTGTTGTTTTAGTCAAGATTATGCTAAATTATATTTTCCAGTTATATTCAAAATCCCTGTTAAGGGCCAGTCTTTAATTTTGCAGATTCAAGGTTTATTCCCTTACATTTCTGTTGTTTCCTTTGGAAAGTTTCCAATTTTGAAAATTCACAGAATTTTGCAGTCCTTGTCACTAGATAGTACCACTAGGTAGAGTACCAACAAGATATTTGGTTTTCTATTCTTAATTATTGTGTTGTTAAAAGATTTGAGTAAGTTAGAGAATTTTAGACACAAATTTTTAATGTTTAGTTCAGTTTGTTTGGTTACTTAGTGTGCAAACATGCTGACTGGAAGTTTATACAAAGTTTTTAGATTAAAAAAACAAAACAAGTTTGCACTTGAAAAATCGCAGAATGCACAGAAGAACAATATTACATGCAAAATATCAGTATTTGCAAATAACAGCCCAAAATGTTGATCATGTATTGGTTAAACAAAAATAGAATAAATGTTGTCTTGTTTCTCGTTAGTTTCTAACATGGAATGACTGCAAAAGTGAAAGGAAATTGTCAAGATTTGAAAAACAGAGACCTTTTGTGTATTTGTATCTGGTTCTGCAGTAATGGCTTTTAAAGAATTTCCATATCAGATATCTGTAAAAATCAAATATCATACATCTCTACAGTTAATGTAAGGCAATGATAATAAATCATAGCACTTAGTAGACAAACTTAATGTAATAACTCGGGTGTCTTAAACAGCAGCAGACCTTTTATCCTAACCAGTCTCATTACAGCCATCTATGTCAGGCACACAACTGCAATCCATCGAGCAAAGCTTCCCTAACCACTGCTGGTTACCAAGACACCAGTTGAGAGCCTCTGCTGAGAAGGTTTTCTCATTCCTCCCCTCTCCCTCTCACCTCATCCTGCCTCGTAGTCTTTGGGTCTGGTTGGCATCAGTCATGCAGTTGGTGACGAAGTTTGGCCCCCCTGTGGTCCCATAATCCTTCCGCATCGCCACTGCCCCATGAGTCAGCACAGACACACCTCGAGCAATCCTTCGGCGAGGTTCGTCCCTCCATCCCTGGGGCCTCACGGCAAAAAGAACCCGAGGCAGGCTATCCATGCCTAAACCTGAGAGAGCTGGCCCCACAGCAAACCACATATGTGAGGCCCCAGCCTGACCCGCGGCCCAGGCGGCACGGAAAACCAGCTCAGCCTCCTCCTGGGAGCAGTACAGCAGACGTACCTGGAGGTACAGTAGGAAGGCAGGGAGGGAAAGGGGACGAGGGGGAGACACACACACATACACGCTAGTGAGATAAGGAGGGGACAGGGGAGACGTGGAGGTGAGAGACAGGGGGCTGGAGAAGTAAGGGGAGAGAGATAGAGCTGGAGCAGAGGCGTACCCGGACAGAGAACTGGGTTGGTGGTGTTGCGAGGGTAGGAAAAAACCATATTGAGAGGAAACAAGGAGGTAAGAGGAGAGATAGCAGGAAGCTGATGTGATAAGGTTCATGGGAGTGGGGCAGTGATTCAGAGAGAGAAGCAGCAGAAAAAGGGGGAGACTGTATGGTCAGAATGTGACGTATGCTAACCAGGGGTTTAAGGAGGCAACAGGGGTCAGTACCTAATGAGCCTGGACAAGTTACACGTTCTGGTTATGAATGAATATGATGAATAATGAATGCAGGACTAAAACAAGAGAGGGAATAAAACAACTGTAAATGGTTGAGCAGGAAAATACAGCAGGAGGCGATGGAGAGGGTTAAAGTCCAAATACACCCAAGGGGAAACAAGGGGGAAGAGGTTAAACTCTGACATGTGTTATTAAATCAGGGTGGAGGACAGGGGCGGACAAAATAGGAGATAGAGGGGAGCTAAATGAGTGGATGTAGAACAGTAATCAGAGGTTAAAAACACTATTAAAGAAGAAGTGGAGATGGCATAGAAAAATCAGGGATCTTATATTCTGATTAAATTAAACCTGGGATCTTAAGAAATAAACAGTTTAAATGTAAAAGAAGAATTTCAGGGTCCAAAATGACACCTACTTAGTCCAAAGCCTGGGTAGGTTCTTGTATGACTGGTGAACATGAGAGGGCACCCAAACAGTCAGTAATTTCAAAGTGATCAGAGTTTTAAGTGTTTAGTGTAAGCACAGTGTCTTCCTCCTGTGAGGGGGTCCTGAAAAACTTTTAACAATAACAGATGCACATAAATTGATGTTGGTGGCTCAGTCTGGTGATGCGCTACACCCTTAATCAGAAGTGTCATGTGGGTTCAAACCTAGCTCAGCTGTAACATATTAAAGTGTCCTTAGCCCCAGATTTCTTCCACTGCTGTTTCAGTCGTGTGTAACTGGGTATGAACTTTGAAACAGCATGGATGCGTTAGCTAATACTGAAGAACAACTTGCATAGAAAGTCAAATCATTTTTACATCGCAGGTCTTGTTTACCCCGGGGTATAAAAGTACTTTGAGTTGAGAGAGCGCTATGGATGCTCAAGTCCATTTATGGTTTACTACAAACACACAGTAGCATAGCTACCACATGAGGGGGTATGTTATTTCAATTGATTTATGATCTGTGCATATCAAATTTTATGGTTCAGAGCACATGTGGTTCAGTCAACCTATCATTTTCAATATCTCCACTGAGGACTCATCTATTATTCACCAAAACATGCATGTGCACAATGATCACAGTTGCAACTGGTAGTGCTCCAAGAGCATAAACCTCTGCCAAGGCGATTCCAGCATTGTTCTTGACGAAGCTTTGGAAAACTGCTCTATCTGCACAGGCAGGTAAAACAAATTCTAGAAAAAATCTTGGATCCACATCTGGATTTAGACCACCTTTAAAAGCCAATGAGTTCTCCCTAGTATCACAAAAAACTATTAGCTAGCAAAAACTGCCCTGTCATGCAATGTTAACAAATCCTCTAAAAAGAATCCTGAATATGTAGATTTCAATCACCACCAAAATCTCATCACTTCTTTTTGTGATGACTGACATTCCCAGAAAATTTCATCCAAATCCGTTCATGAGTTCTTGAGTTATCATGATCATGTTCAGTAAAAACATAGCCTCCTTGGTGAAGGTAATGCTTTTGCTTTATGGCCATCTGCAATTTTCCAATAGCAGGGGACGCAATACCTTCTAAAGGGTCAAATATGTCTGAAAATTACATTTTAATTAAAATATTTTGCAACAGAGTTCTGGTCTATGCACCATACTAATAAATGTATTTATTCGTAAAAGAACCATAGTAATCAATCATTTTGATGTTTTAATAATCATTTTATATCTTTAAATCAAAATAATCAGCTACATACAGATATGTCCTTTGTTACTAGTAATTGCATAAAAGACTCATAATGTTAGCAATCACAATTTAATTTCCCCAATTCATCAGCCTCCCTCTGTTTGAACTCTTTGTTTCATTTCTACTACTGCCTGTTCTTTTATAGATTAGGGATACAGAACAAAAGTGCAGTGATGGTAGTAAATGTGGGAGTGGTGTTAAGCATAGCCAAGAGTACAACCCAGACCAGCAAACCACCTTCTTGAAGAAATTAAAGTCATCTTCCAGGAATGGAGCATTAACACTTACATCATTTTATCTTTCCAGAGCTCATAGACAGAAAATTGGAGCATAAAAGCTGGATGGGGAAAAGATGGAGACTGATTGTAAACTGGTCAGCAGTGTCATCTTTCACTGAGACGACACATATTGTGCTGTAGCAGTGATCCACATGTACACACACAGTGTTGATGTTCAGCACTGACAAAGCTAAATCAAGAGAAGTCTTTTTTTGTGGATTAAAATTGCTTCATAGTTCGTAGGTGGTTTTTTGTTGTGTATTTGCAATGATGTAAAATGTAGAGCCAAATTACACACAGAATAACCCCCCAAAAATCTGCCTACAATGCCATAGTTTTCCCGTGTGATACAACATTCATCTCAGGCCTTCCTGGTTTTCGGGTGCATGTAAAATCTAAAAATGATTAACCTTTACCAACCATATTTTGGCAGTAACAGACATCCAAATCAGGTTTGATGCAGGGATTTTTTCACTACACACTACAGAGCCCATTTCCAGCTTTGTTGCCGAGGGGAAGAACGATGTGAAACACAGACAAAATCCTGTTTTCATACATAAGAAGAGCTCTATATGTGCACTTTCACACTACCCCCTCATTCCATTTGCCACCGTACTACTCCTATTTTTTAGATTCCATGGACCTGAGAGCTCTGCTTTTTATGGCATTTTTTTCAACCTCTGAACAAGGAGAAAGGCAACAGTGGGCATTCTGTGGTTGCTCAAAACCACATTTTTCCCCAATTATTTCATTTGGCCACTGTTATACACATAAAGTCAAACTTCACAGGTGGTCACAGCTGGGTTGTGTCTTTCTCAGATGCGTTCATGCATTTCTTGAGACGCTGTGACTTACGTGATGCATCTGTGTGATTTGGCCCTCTTCGGGGACGATCAAGGGGCTGGCCTCTGCCACACTGTCTTTTTTTAAATTAAGGGGATATGATATTTCCCTGGAAATGATAGCTTAGTAACTCTATTAAATGTCCTGAAAAATATATGTGACACAAAGACATGATTTATCATTTTTTGCCCTGAAGAATAGGCTCAGCTGTTGACTTTTTTATCTACCCACAAAAAGTTAATTTCAGACCCTGGATGAGATGTTACAGTGAGGCTGAAAGGAGAGTTCTGGGGAAAAAAGCATAAAGAGAGAAGCACAAGGAGAGCAGTGACACTGCATAACTTTTATACTGAAAGTCATGAGGTGGAGATGGGTGAGGGACAGGGTAGAAATTGACCAAAGGGGTTTAAGAGTAAGAGGTTAATTCAAGAAACATATGAATGAGCTAGCATAGAAATTATTATATTTGTTGGCTTGTTTTTAAACAGAGATATCTTCTCTCTCTTGAATCTTTCCTAACCTTGTACAGATCCGTATTGGAGCCACACTTAAATTATTGTAATGTCATAGTCTAATGTGTTTCCTTGTTATACTGACTCATATGACTCATACTGTGGTCCAAGAAAAATGTGCCCTCCAGTCCCCTTCTTTATGATCACACTCTCCTAAAGCTTACTGAATACAACACTTTCCATGATGACTATCTGATGTATAGTGTGGTTGGCGTATTAAGTCAATGGTAGACTCTGCAATGTTATACCAATTATTTACCCTTCTATCCTTATCCTTCCTATCCTGCACAAAACACAAGGAAAAACAATCTGAAGGGTCAAGAAATGTAATTTAAAATGCACAAGCTTCAGAGTGAGTTGCAGAGGCTCACAGCTCTAGAATGACCTCGAAAGCACCTTAAAAACATCTGCATCTCTGCCCCACTTCAAAAAGAGCTTAAGGGAAAAGCTGATATTAAGATATGCCACTCCTAAAACTCTGGGGTAAGGACTTAGCTGAAGTCTGAATACAAAACATTAATAATGAAGTATGAAAACTTAAATGAGCTTTATTGTCATTGTCTATGTGCTATTGTTTACATGGATTGTATGTACATACACTAGAGCAGTGATCACCAACTGGCGGCCCGGGGGCCACATCAGGCCCCTCAGAGCTTTCCATCCGGCCCCCTGGCTATTATTTTACAGAAGAGGATTTGGGCCACTCCAAAGGAAGTTTTTGAGGGGATTTAGCTTTTTCTTTGACTTTGAAAAATTCCAAATATCTGCAATGTTGAGTATGGATTAATTCCTTAAATTCTTATTTCTCTCCTCATGATTTCTGCTTAAATGTCAGAGTTCTGATTTTTTTTTCTGCATAATTCTAAATTTAATCTTAGAATTCTGAGTTTTCCCCCACAATACTAAAACTAATCTCAGAATTAAACAAATTCCTTCCAGAATTCTGACTTTTTACAGACTTAAAAACAACTTCAACCTTAAATATCCTTTTTTTTTTTTTACTTTTGTTTGCCCTTTTGGTCTGTTGTTTTACTGAACATGGGGAAATGTGCAGAGTAAAAATGTTTTTGCTTTAAGGGCAGCTTTTCATCATTTGATACCCTCAACTATTAATGGAACCCCATGCAGCTGCTTCAGGACTGGTGCACCAAAACACTTCGTTATAATAGTTTTTAATTATTATTAGTGTTTTCTTAAATCTGGCCCCTGAGCATATGCCAAGGAAAAAACTGGCCCTTGTATAAATGTAGTTGATGATCCCTGCACTAGAGTCTTTTGGTATTTTGGGAAATTTCAGATTTTTAGATTTAAACTAGGCTCTTGTTTAGAAATTATGTATGTGTCATGTTTTGATTGTGTACATAATTTGATGTGTGGGCCCTACTTCTGTTGTTGCATCCCAGTTGATCTGGGAACTTGGAATCTATGAGATACAAATCAGATATGTCACTGGGAACACCCCCTTTGATCCAAACTTCCCAGCAGGAAGTCAGATGATCTTCAGCTACCCCAACTTTACCAGCTTGTAACTGGAACACGTCTACCTGGAATGTGATGTAATTCCCACATCCCTTGTCCGACGTCCAGGTAGATGGACACCCCATCAGCTCTGGCTAGCTTTTGGGGAGTATATTTTCACAGATGACCTGTTCAGGAGATTTTTTTTAGGAAATTCATATATGAATGATCAAATTGGTTGATTGATCGAGGGTGGGAGAGAGAGTATGAAGGTTGACAAGGAGAAGATGGAGCCACACAGAGCAAAGGGACCATGGTGATGGTTTAATAACTGAAAAGTACTCAAGATGTGTGAGTGAAAGCATTCAAATCAAATGGAATACTTGGAAAGATGATATATAGACGAGTGAGACAAAAGGGGATTTAAGGACAAAACAAAGACCATGACTCTTTCGTAGAAGAGGAGTAGGGGGGTTGGGGAAACAGACTGAAAGCGCATTTTCGAGAATTGCGCCTTCATTGAATTTTGAACTGTAATGGCTTGGCAAAACAATCCAGCCTGTATGCCAATAAACCTCCAGTGAATTAGCCGGAGAATGAGAGTGACAGAGGGAGGTGAGAGAAGTGAGAGAGGAGGGAGGACGAGGGTGACGGACAGAGAGGGACACTGAATTAAGCAGGGAAGGAGAGAATTAGAGTCATAAACAGACACACGATATCTAGAGACGGGAAAATGGAGAAAGAAAGGACAGCACAAAAGAAAGAGAGAGAGAGCAGAAGGAAAAATACTGACACTGCAGACGCTGGAAGAAGAATGGAACAAAAGATAGGCAGTGAGAGATTTGAGTAGAAATTGACCCAGAGACCTGCATCAGGCCATCTACAATGCAGAGGACATTACCATATGTGGCAGAGAGAGAGAGAGAGCATGTAATGCAAACATACACTGCATCACTAAGCAATCAAAAGCATTTATTAGCCCTGCAGGAGAGAAATGCTAAAGAAGGAGGGGTTGCGGTGGAAAGCAAGAAGGTTAGAAAGCAAGCACTGTGAGTAGGCCAGCCGCTGCAGGCAGTATGTTGTATCAACAGTGACACGAGCAGAGGAGAGTCTAAGGAGTCCAATACACATGCGCACACTTATAGATACAAATACACCCAGTCACTCTCTCTCACACACACACATACAAACACAGAGCTGCAGTGGCCATGCCGGGACATTAGCTATGACATTGAGGCCCAAACTAAACGGAGCAGGCAGAGAGCAGAGTCCGTGGCCAGGAAGACATGCAGCATGAGGCATGGACGAATGAAGCGGAGGAATGAAAGATAGCCAAACGGAGATGGAGGTTAACAGGAAAGCTGCAGAGGAGAGAGAGCTTGTCTCCAGGCAAAGAAATGCAGGAGGAGGGGGAGGAAAAGGCAGTGAAGTCAGAGGAAGAACACAGAGATGAGTGAAAAATTGAGCAGGAGGATCAGGGGGTCAAAGAGGAGGTTAAAGAGAGGAGGACAGGGTTAAAAAACAAGATAAAGGAACGTGTCGAGGGGAGAAGAGGGTAAGGAAATAAAAGAAGTGAGAATAAAATAGTGGGATTGGGAACATGAGTGAGGAATGTGCAAGCTATAGAGGCAGGATCGGAATCCGGCATACATGATGTAGGAATGGTAGACACCTGAGGTACACGTGGAAACCACAAGTCATCCTCGTCAGTCGTGAATAAATGGTAATTTAAATTATTCTTGCCAGTGTCATTTGCAATCAAATAAATTGTGTTGCCTGTTGCACCACCTA
This sequence comes from Scarus forsteni, assembly GCA_036419115.1. Taxonomy (NCBI): domain Eukaryota; kingdom Metazoa; phylum Chordata; class Actinopteri; order Labriformes; family Labridae; genus Scarus; species Scarus forsteni. The sequence goes on from JAZDUH010000111.1 coordinate 3,392,259, forward strand.
TGTTTCTGTGGAAGCAAGCAATTTAGCCTAATGAGAGTAGAAATTTTGAGAGATAATTATGCAGTATCATTTTATATACTTTACTAAGACATTGGTTGAACAGTCAAAAGCTTACAATCAATATTTGGATCTTTAACTTTTATTTTTTTTAACTTAAACCCTCTCCTCATTTATTACACAATACAGCCCTCTGACAACGACACAAAAACTAAAAAGTAGAGATTATATACTGATGAAGAAAAGGTGAAATGACATTATAACTTCTAATTTAATCACTTGTCACCACTGTTATTGACCATATAAATAATGCTTACAGTCACAGACACATTTTTAATTTCTAATTAAACAAAAGCTCACTATTGAGCTGCTTGTCTGCTGCTCCAAAGCTCAGGCCAGTGTTGAGGTGTAACAGGTCACTTTATTATTGGGGGATTTCAGTGTCTGTAGTTGTGGTAGTCATAGTCATTTTTGATTGTGTTCTAACAAAAGTATTTTATTCAACTTTTTTACGTATGATCTCATGAGCATTTGCAATATTATAATGAAAATACAGTACAAATTATTGGATTATTAGAGATATCTGATATGTTGATGTATGTGGGCTCACTACTGCAGATACAAATATTGATACCAGTAGTTTTTGTCATGCACAAAGTGTTCACTTGACCAAATCACACTTTTGATTTATAAATTTGGACATTCAATGGTTATAAGGTAACCCCAATAGGTACATTTGTACATTCTGCCAATGTGCAGCCAGTAAATGGGACATTTTTAGGTAATTATCTGCTCCAATAATATCATGCATCCCTGAACCGAAAATATAGTTTAGCTGGAAGTCACTCATAAACACCATCATAAAACATATTTGTATTTGTAATGACAACAGCGTATTCTGTTTTCAGTTCATTTTAGCATGCAGAGGATACACTGTCCTCTGAAATGGAAGGTAGAATTAGACAAACTTCTGTTGTAGATTATTCATTGGTGCAAAAAACTCATATGCTTGGTGTTCATCAGACACAAAGAGGTTGTTGGATTTTCTTTGAAAGGTGAAATTAATTAATTGCCATTCTCTTATGTATCTAGGCTATAATAACACACTTACATGATTTTTTTTTCTAAATATTAAATTTATTTTAAATTCTATACGCTGTATCCCTGGAAATACATTGATGATTTAGGGTATAAATTTTACCATTTTAAAGCATTCATCTTTTAACCTTTAAAACATTACAGACCATTAATTAGCTATTCTCTTTAAATTCTTGCATGCAACTTTTTTAAAAAAAGTTGGGAACAGCTGAACAATTGATGAAGGTTCACCTACAATATGTATTGAGTGCTGGAAACATGTTTATGCAACAAGTGTTAAAACAAAACGCCAGAACACACACAAACAAACCAACATATTTACAAAAAAAATCTCACTCAGTTTGAACTGCTGTTCTATCTGTAACATGTCCTCTGGAGTTTTTACACTTGCAACATCCTAACAGCGATGGAAGCTGAGGAAACAGCTGTAAGTATTTTGACCAGTGACAATGCAAAGCCTCACAGTGCACTTGTGACACTTGTGGTGGGGGCAGGTAGGATTGTTCACTGAGTGAATATTAGAATTAATATCAGAGTATAGTGTAGACCTACTCTATATGAAAAATGCCCTGAGATAATTGATGCTTGATGATTCAGCACTACAATAATGAAATTGACTTGAATTGATCAGAAGGCTGACTGTTGACTATTTTTTCAAATGTGATTTAATGTCAGAGGCAGACACGAGGGAAAGTGGTGAGGAAGGGATTGCTGCTGTTGCTGCTGTCAGTGTTGAAGAAACATGTGAGCTGTTGTGACAGAGTGTGAACAATCAAGCATCAGTTCTAATATAACCACTTTCTGTGCCCAAATGATTGTAGTGGCCCTTTTTATCATCAAAAGTAAGATGATAAACAAAGCACACAATTGGAAATGAATAAAATGAATGTTAGATGCAATAGACCTGCATATTTTGCAAGTGAAAAAAAACATATTGTTTAGTATTATTGGCTATAGAGAACAGCGTACTTAACATGTAAAGTTATAATTACCTTATTTTAATACAATAGGTCATGATATAAAGTGGGCCGGTCTGAGGCATGCAATTCCAGGGCTGAAAATGAGTCCCACTCCGCCCCTGGGTGTTATCCACTCTAACAGCACACTTTAAACGCCAAGCAGCAAAAAAGTCTTCTACTCTGTCACTTTAAGAATTGTTCCACCACTCAAAATGATACACATCGACTACAGTACTCTAGAAAAGACTTTATACTTTTGAGGAGGGAGGTGTAAGATATCAATTGTAATTCAGGCCGACACTGAAACCATCTCTGCTGGATATTAGTAGGGCGTTAACTTCCTCAAAAGTTATATTTCTCATTAAACAAGGCACTGTTTAAACTAATAGATAGTTGATGCAAATCTTTGCTGATTCTATTTACAGTTCTCTGGACTAATAACTCATAACCAAGCTCCAGTTAAAAGATGATGAGTTGAGTGGTGGTGAAGTTAATGTTATGTCTAAAGGTGAAACATAGTTTATTCTTCTCAGCCAGCTTTTATGGCCCATGGTTCATTCAGTCTTTAGTCAGTTCTTGCCTCTTGAAACATAGCTAGATGCAACACCTTTACAACTTATGAACCACAGTGGAAAAGTCTTCCTTAACCTTCAGTGTTTTTCTACTGTTTGTTATGGTGGTGGCCTGCTAACCTCCAGGTGACCTTGCTGCTACTTACAAAAATGCATCTCTTTATGGAATTTATACAATTGTGCACGGGTATTATTTCAGCACAATATTTAATCTATTTTTTTCTATTTTGAGCAGTGTCTCCTCTCGATTCACATGCTCTGAAGTCTTTGAAACAAATATACAGAGTGATACTGTTTTCATGATTTGTCTGCCAGTCTCAGTATAAAATCCTTTAATGGCTTTGACACCAGACAGTTCCTCAACAGAAGCAGCATCCAAAACTGTTGGCAAAAAAGTTGACTGACTTTTACTTGGGTAAAAGTTGGCTCCCTGTCCCTCATTTGTTGCCTTTTCTTTCTTTGAACAATTTAGTCCAGGGGTCGGCAACCTTTCCAGTCAGAAAAATCCTTTTGCCTGCCATGGCCACTAAAAAAAATCTGCTCTGAGCCACAAAACACATTAAAACCTTAAAATGACGACAGCAGCACCTGCTGACTCAGCATTATTATAACGACGTTAGCCCTATAAGCAAACTGCTTTACCACCTGATATGACTGCTCTGTAATGGCTCATGTTATTTTTTTGTTTGCTTTGACTTCGCATTTTTGTAATATCATATTGAATTTCAAGAATTAATTTTGAGCTAAAACAATAACAGTGTTGTGTTTACTTTGACAATTCGGCTTGGCAACAAAAGCAACATTCATTTAATAATAGTTTGTTTTATCAGTTGTATTGGTTTTTTTTGTAATTGTTGTTACTCAGTGATTTTTCAAAGGATGAGTTTTTTCTTGCAGTGGGTAAATTCTAAATATTTGACTTCATCAGGTGAGATCTGGTCAGAGGATCTTCCCCTGACGTTTTTAATCTGAGATCAGTTCTTTCCTGCATTCTGATCACTTTATTTAATACACATGAGGTAGTCTTGTGATCTTTGAAGTGCTTTTTCAAATGTCATTAGTGTCTTTGAAGCTTATCTCATTAAAATAATCAGTTCTCGTTTCATGTCAATCCTGATCTCTTGTAAAGAAATATATCAGCTGAACATATTTATAAGTCAATAAAAGACATCCAACTGACATTGTTTTGTAAAAATCCCCCTACTTTAAAAACAAGGTCAAAATTGAACTTCTTGAATTTATCAACTCCCCCTTTTCTCTCATCTTTTGGTCTTCATTGCCAAATCGCCTCCATTTTAAAAGTTTGAAGAACTTCACAGCAGCAGCTGATGTTATAGAAGTAATAGAGTTCATCAAAACATCAGCTGGATAAGCTGCATTCATGTTTAAAACAACCTCATAGGGAGCTCACAGCTCGAGATGCGCCAGTGTCCTGCTCTCCCTCTGCTGCAGGTCAAACAGAGGTCATGAGAGGGGCACACATGACGCACGATCAACTCTACAAGATGTAGCAAAACCAAGAAGAAATGATCATTTAATGAAAAAATGCACATTTTTGCAGAAATGTTGAAATAATATCAATCAATTTGAGATAAATGCAAGACAAAGGACCAATTTTTTGCTTTTCTGTCCCCTGAGTGCAGAGAGCCACTGGTGAGGGGGGCAAAAGAGCCACGTGCAGCTCCGGAGCCATGGGCAGCAGACCCCTGTTTTACTCTGACCCACCAAACTATCTGTGCTGCTGCTGGCCAGAGTGAGGCATTTTAGGCAGTTGCTGCAATGAGGGGGTGTGGGAGAGGTCTTAATACCCCCAAATTTCAGAGGTGCTCTTCCACTGGGTCAAAACATGTGAGACACACTAAAGGGCACATAATACAGAAAAAAAAAAAACAGCTGACCTTTTGACCTGGCATGACTTAGTGAAAAATTAGATCCACTGCAAATAATAAAAACTATTAAGTAAGTGGTACATAAAAGTAGAATGTATTTTTATTATAACAGTGGCATTTTTTTGAGAACAAGTGTAAATGTACACAAATAAGTGTAGGGTGAGTTTGTTTTGGTGGAATGCATGGTCATGCGTGGGGCAAGCCTTAACATTAACACAGAACTATCTGTAAAATCCTGTAAAGAACCTGCATGTGCACTATCTATATTATTATGTCTACCTCTCCTGGAGGTTGTATGCTTAGAGGAAATCTTAGTTGTCATTTCACATAATGAAAATGGCAAGATAAATATACATTCTGGCCAAATCCACATCAGATTAACATGTCTGTGATCCTTGAGTGACACAACCAAGTACTGACAAACATTCAGTATTAGCCTAATGTTTCTAAACCTGCTGACTATTGATTTTGAAAATACCTGGGATTATCACATGACTTGATTCTGGGTAAATGTGTATGAATTATTAAATTCAAATTTGAATGCTTGCTTAAATGTGTTTCTTTGATAGATATTGATTTCTTTATGTTGTTGACTGACCATATACATTAATGTGCACTGGAAAGCTACAAATGAATTGCCCCTTGTGGGATAAATAAAATTGTCTGAACTGAACTGTTTCAGCTGCTGACATTTCACTGAGCATAAACATTTCTTAAACATAAAAAACAATAAAGGTTTAACAAGAGTAAACCTTTGATGGGGGTTAGGGTTTCGAGACTAGTTTTATGTATTCAGAACCATCATTGATTTGGCATTCTTTAAACTTCAGTTGTTACAAAATCTGCTTATTAATTCAAGCATGTGGTTCAATTTGTCATGGCTTCAAGACTGTGTTTCTAGAACAAATAGGGCTCAATATTGACCGTCTTTGACTGATGCAGCTTTACAACAACAGTGAAATACCAAAAACAACTTTGAAACAGGTGGGGATTTGTCTATTTCCAAATTGTTTGCAGTTTTAAAATTAGAGAGAAAACTATGGAGGATGTGCTTTAATTCTAAAGCAAGCTTCACGGAACAATTATGAAAAGCTGCACAACAACCAGGCAGTAAATCAGGTTGACTTGTGGTTTTCGTTGTACCGCTGAACTCTTTATGCCTTGACAGATGGGAGGGGAAGAGAAGAACAGAGGGATAGAGGAGAGAGGGGAGAGAGATGCGGAGGGACAGAGGGAGAGACGAAGAAGGAAGGAAAAAGCTGGGAAGCCACCTGTTTGTCAAGGGGGCCCCCAATTACACTTGCAGCACTTCCTCCCCTTTCCTCCCCCCTCTCCCCCCCTCTCTCCCCCCTTTCTCACCTGCGCCTCGTTCTCCTTCAGCAGCCTGCGCGTGCGTGCCCCCCCAGGGTCATCGGTCACGTTCAGGATCACCACACTCTTCTTCTCCCAGCCGATGAACGAGCCGTCCGTCAGGCCCTCCACCACAGACAGGAAGTCCTGGTAGCCATGGTGACGTGTGGACACCACAGAAAAGGCTGTCCAGTCATACTCCTCCAGCACCTCGAAGATGACCTCTAATTGGAGGGCAGTGGAGGAGCTGAACTGGAGAAAGATGGAACCTGATTCCTGATTAGGGAAAGAGAGCAGCAAGTTTGGTGTTAAATCTCACAGAATTATCATCATTTTACTGAAACATGTTTTAAAGCTGGGTCATTTTTGGATATTGGTGACTTTTCTTAACCTGACACTCCAGATTGACTGCTTCTTATATCAATGAGATATATTTCAAGATCATATTGGCAGCATTCAAAGAAAGTGAGTTGGAGCGACAGAACCTTTCATAAAAAAGAAGGTAACCAAACAAATACATCTTCGACATTATTACTGGCCAGTCAGGGGGCTTCAGACACTTCTCACTTTCAGAACAGCTACATCGCCCCCATAACTACGACCTGTTTGTCACTGATCAGCAGCCATGTCCTGAGTAGGAACAATGATCCAGGCTTAAAGTTTTGCAAGATGGATCTGCCCGATGACAGACATGGAATCTGGTGAATAGCGTCTTCACGAAGTTAGACTTTATTCTCCCCAAGATATAACTTGTGGTGGAAAAGTAAGTGAGTTGTATTTAGACTATGTAAGTCGCAATTACATAAAACCGCTCAATTAATGCACTGCATTCAGTGCAGAAATATGGATGTAAAACAGACCAGTAAGACCAAGGCTTGCAGTGCTAGCAATTTGGTGCCAAACAAACTTCAAACAAGTCTGATATATTTAGTTTTAACTAGTATTTTGCCCTGAAACATCCCAGTTATTATCCAGGCGCTAAAGCTTCATTACTTATTGTTTCTCATGGTCAAACATGACTATATCATACTGCAATCTTAAAACCTCAAAGCTTAAAACCATTTTTACAGAAATTAAGGTTCTGACAAGTCACTAATGGCCTGGAATGACCCAGCTACAAAACTGCAAGCAAACGATAAAAGTGCACTTTTCCTGAGACTCTTTATGCACAACAAAGAGGCATCATGGGCCTTTAAGTTTTTGTGGAGAAGCAGCACTTGTGCGGCTGCAGGGCTAAAACAACTAGGATTGTTACACCAATTCTCTCATGACGTCCAGGAGGGAGTGTTTCTGTAAAGTCTGTTAAGGGGATGGGAGGCAATGAGGATAGCAAGGGTACATCTTCAAAGGAGGTTCATCAAAGTGCTACAGTTTAATTCCTCAAGAGTAAATGGTGAAAACAGTTATTTGTAAGCACAACATGCAGCGCTTTTTGTTCCTGTTTTCTCTCGATTGGTGGTGAAGCGCACGTAACACTTGTTTCTCTGGTGCATACATACTCACACACACATACACCCACCCATCTCCGCTCACACACACCCTTGTCTGCTCATTGCCTCCCCCCCCAGGAACATCAGAGGGAGAGCGACAGCCCCAGTTGGTGCCATTTACAGATCAAACACTGCAGAGTTTCAGCAGATCGTCGACCCTGACCTTCAACTTCCCCTTCGTCCCACCGGCACTTCCCCAAACCTTTTCTTCGCAGAGTGGATGCATGACATTGTGACATTGTGAGGTGTTATGACAATATAAGCAGTTCTCCCTTTGTACTTCGCTCATAGAGCTGCAAATCCACAGCCTCTGAGTCCAAGGATATACTAGCTGATAACTTCGTAGACACAGAAGCACATGGCCTTAGTTGAGCACAACCTCCTGAGCGAGGGTGACGCAGATGCAAGGTGCAGTGTGCAACGGGCAGGCAGTGTCTATGCAGAGGCAGCAAAGCTGCATCAAACACAAAAAGTTCTAAAGACAAACTGATTAACCTAGTTTAATATTCTCCACATCTAAACAATGAGTCACTCAGATTGCATAGACACTAATGTGCTTTTATTTAGCTGATGACCGATTAAGAAGTTCTCTTTTAGAAGTGAGGAAAATATTTCAAAAATAGATTTAGTTGTGAATTGATCAAATACAAGATCACGTGAATTGTCTTTCCATAAGCTATGCTGTCTTTTTGTTACTTTTTCTCTCAGACTCACAAAGTCATCACCATGTTGTGGTTTAGCTTCAGCACAAGTACTTTTCTATGACCTGAGCTCTCTGGTTTGCCCTCGAGTTGTATCCTCCAGTAACACATGGCACTTTGGCAGCTACATATCCAGACACAAACAATGGTACGAGGACAGACAGCGAGTATATCTTCGGTTGAGGTAATGTTTTCAATAACATTGATCACACTGCACTCTTGAGCTCCTCTACAGAGATTAGTTCACTGGAATGCTTTGCTAGCAAAATCATCGAGTTCTGACGTGACATGGTGACTGCCAGATGTTTTTTTCCCGCTACATCATGACCACTTTTCCAGCATTTTAGAGTCAAAAGTGTTTCTGTTATCCAAGTAGACGCAAATTAAGATGAAAACAGGGAAAGAGGAGGCGTGTGTGATTACTGATGTCCCTGGTGATTAGACTGTAGTTTTTTGACAATGTTCTGAAACTTTCTGGCTGAGCATGGACTAGACAAAAAAAGAGTCTTTCACTTAAACTGCTGAGTGACAAACTATTTCAAGCACAGTTTGTGCGCGAGCAAAGCTGTTCACCTCATTTTCAACTTATGTAATTTTGGTGCATGTGTATGGACGCTGATCCTCTCTACATGCTCCCTCTATGTTTATCCCCCTGAAGGCCTATTGGTACGGCCACGCCAAGTGGCAAGCAATATGTCTCTGAGTGATTGGCCCCTAATTCCCCCCCCCCCCCGATCACTCATGCAGATTACACACACATTCTTCACACTCCCACCCAATCCCCCAACTCCTACCTGCGGCATCCTCCCCAACCCTGCTCCCCCTCCAACAGCCACAATGGGCAGTCCCGTTTGCGCAGACACAAACTCCAGCATGGGCGCCAAAGGGCCCCAGGCTGTCCGAGGGGGCCTTTCCTCTTCATAAACCAGACCTTGCAGGGGCCGTGCCGCCAGCAGCTCACACAGCTGGGACAGAACAGTCTTAGGACTACTGTCATTCACCTGGGAGATGATGGAGAGAATGAGAAGAAGGGAGATTGGAAGATAGAGTCACCAGGGAGGGCAGTGAGTCTTAGCTTTATATTATTAAGATGAAAAGTATCTACAGTATGCATGACATGTCCTAGTACCAATACAAGCCTTGGTCAGAGAGCAGAGCTTCATTCAGCAGTGGTGCCCATTCAGCTCAAATAATGGGAATGAGTATGAATAATGGATGATCATTGTTATACCCTTTTTTTAAATAAGTCTGAATGAGCAAGAGGTTAAAGAGGCAGTGTCAAACCTGTAGCCAGATGACGTTAGCAGAGCCCCATTGGGTGACCACGCTCTCCCCCAGGGAACCATACACCCGACCAAAGCCGGGGTAGAGCACCCTTCCCCCAGGTCCTGCCACTGCCCCCTCTGCCTGTTCCGTAGCACCGGCGTGGATCACGGCGATGTTAAAGTTCATCATGGCCCCTGCATCACGCTCCCGCGGGCTGGGCCGAAGCAGGAGGTGTGGGGAGGCGTCCACCAGACCTGCCCACTCTGCCAGGACCAACAGGAGAGAGAGAGTAGGTATGGCGACCATGGCAACCTGCCGAGGGGGGGAGGCAGATATATATCGCACTAGGAGAGGGTGCCTGAGAGACAGAGAGACAGCAAAGAGAAGAGGAAGAAAGTAAAAAGAAGAAGAGGGAGCAAGAGGAGAAGAGATTAAGTTAGACTCAGGTGTCTTTTTCTGTAATGTTCAGTACAGGGGACAACAAATCAAATCTGGAAAGAACAGGAAGGGAACAGGGGACGGTGGAAGCAAAACAGCAACAAAAGGAGGAGTTGTAGACGGGGCGAGAAGAAAAAAGACAAACATCAGAGACTGCATACAGGCATGACAGTAATGAATTCTGAATTCAATCAGTGGATAATAAAAGTTAGCTTTGGCTGCAGAAACACTGCACGATGAGTCTGGAAATGCAGAGAGGGGAAAAACAATAGAGAATAGAGAAAAAACGAGAGATGGAGAGTAGATGAAATGTGCGCTATTTAGGCTGCAGGCCGAGACAGAACAATATGAGGAAAAATAGAAACTGGCCGTCAGAGAGAAAGAGGGTGAGAGGGAGAGAGTTAATAGCAGACAGAGACAAAGATGGGGGCGGAGGTGGTTATTGTGCTGCATGAATGATAACAACAATTAAGATCACCGTAAACACACTTACCCTCACACACACATGCAACCGTGCACTCACACATGCATGCAGGCTTTTGTATGTACACGCAGGCTTCCAGATAAATGCACTGCCACACTTTGCTCATTGTGAAGCTTAATGACAGAAGAGTATGAGGGTTAATGCACAAACACACATAAGCTCACACAATCACACAAACAGAAAGATAATGACTACCTGTGAGATAGCAGGGTTAATATGTGAGACACACACACACACAAGCACAAAACACAGCACATCATTTTCAATTTACTTCTGGTGCCAAACTGCCCTCCCTCCCTTTCTCCATTTCCTTCTCACTTTCTCCTCGCTCCATCTCTCCGGCTCTAGCTTTTCATATTCCCCATCTCTTCTACCAATTTTCATGGCTTCAGGTACCAAACACAATCGCATTGATTAACAGAGGCCCGCTGACATAATATTGCCTTCAAAGTCACCCTCCCTGACTCTGCCTCTGTTCTCTCTGTGCCCCTTTCTATGTTTTCCTCTTGTCTCCATCTGTGCTTTTCCTTTTTGTTACAATTCGCTGATTCTTTGACCAATATGAGAATTTTACAACGAAATGAAAAGACAATTACAGACGAATAATGTATCGGTCTTCCACTGCAAATGAAATGTGTGCATGTGCAATGCAGCAAGACATGATCTGAGGCATGTCATGCATCCATCTTTATTGGTTAATAAAGACCTTAAGAACTGGTTTTCTCGTTAAAATCAATAATAAGTAAAGGTCTGTCTGGATATCAGCCTCAGTGATGAGAACTAAAACTGTGCATATAGAGTGTTTGTATCCCTTCAACATGCTGCTGCTTTCACAGACGCACCAAGATGAAGAGTGAGGCAGATGCTCTGCTACGCAAGACTGGTCTTCAGTAAGTGTTTTCTTGATTTCAGCAGATGTTAGGGCTCTGACCAAATAGCTCCATTGAAGAGAGTTTTTTCAAACAGGGTTGTATAAGGTCCATTTTAAGAATATATTAGCAAAAAAGCAGTGTTTTTAACCATGTCTGCCCCTGTAAGAAGAGACCTCCAACAGCCTGTACATTTGTGCAGATAGGGACATAATTATGTCCTGCGTAACCATAGAATTTAAGTGAGATCCAATTTTTTTAAATAGCCTCTGCGTGATAAAACATTGTTCTGAACACATTTACGATGTTTTACTTTTAAACTGTGTAACTAGTGTATGCAGTTTACCAAAGAAGCATCAAAGGTAAATGGCCTGCTAGCAGAGAAGGCAAGCATTGTAAATGCATCATGTACAGAGTACAATCACCCTGAGCTCTTGGCCCCATCTGCAGAACATATAGCTTAAACTTCCTAACCCCTGCCAAGGATGTTGTTTTTTAGCAGTGTTTGCCCATTTGTTAGTCCGTTCCTTTGTCTTTGGCTTAGATAACTGAGAAAGTTTTCAGCAGATTTTCAATAATTTTTTATGGAATGTTGGTCAAGACAAAAGGAAAAGTGATTCAATTTTGGTGGGGATCCAAGTACAAATTAAGGATTTGTTAACATTGTGTGGAAGCAGCTTTTTACTGAGCTGTCATGGATAGGGATGTATACCGTGGACCGGTACTTTCATGTACCGGTCCCTAATGGAGTTGGTACCCTATTACCGTTAAGAATCTGGAAAAACAGTACTGTTATCGGTACTTAAACGTCTCTTCAACTGTCACGTAGTTATGACACTACCACCGTCCAGCTCAAGCATGTTGGTGAGGGCTAGGCACTCAAAGGTTTGGGCTCACTTTAGCAAAGTTAATGAAAACTTGGCCCAATGCAATCTTTGTCAGAGAGAAGTTGCGTCCAAGGGGGGAAATACTAGCAACATCACCAAACACTTGGAGCACGCGCATAGTATTAAGCTAAAAGAGTGTGGGTTGTTCGATTGCTATAGCAACACGGGTAGAGTTAGCAGCCTGGCTAACACTAAAGACTGCAGCACCGACAGACACAGAGACTCTATTATCCGCCCCTTCGGTATAGACCCTGCTGAAAACAACACAATCACACAGGGTTAAACTCTTGACGAAGCGCCGCTGCACTCAGCCATATAACTTGGATGAAAAGCCGACGGCACAGTTCCCCTAAGATGATTCAGAGCTGTTCATGTCCGCTAGGAGCGGAAACTCTATTTACTGAGGTCAAGAGAGCACCGGATGTGACTGACGGTCAAGCTGCGCTCACAGCGCCCTCTGTTGGATGAAACGGTCCACTGCTCCAAGACGCCCTGATGTGCTGCTACACTCAATATTTTACATTTGAATATTTATTTACTATTCCGTTATGGATATTTATCCCCATATTCGAACGGTTATTCGGATATGTAATATAAAGTGAGAGCCTTAGTAGCCATCATCACAGCATCAATTTTAGCGCCACAAGATATATGAGTCTGTCTGTACATGCAGTCTGTTGGGCAGCATGAAGGCTTTCTTTTTGCCTCTGAGAAGCATTTGTAATGCATTACTTCTATTCTGTTGAAGCTTTATTATTACCTTGTGGTAATACAAAAAGGTTGAATCTTTTAATATCTTGTAAAGTCTTTATTTTTTACACAAAATTACATGTTGTAGTATCGATAAGAGTATTGATAAGTATCGATACCGAGAAGGAGTATCGGTATCTGTATCGGTATCGATAAAATCATAGCGATATACATCCCTAGTCATGGAACACATCAAAATCTGCATGTAAAAGCCCATTATGGATCATGTAAAGTTTGTTTTCAGCGATCATCCAGCAAACTTCAGCAAGGATGTTAGAATGGAAAACAGTTTTCAATGAATGGGACTTTCAACAAAGTCTGGGAGTGCTTTTCACTGCTGTTTTGAGCAGATGATTTTTTTTCCAGCTGCTGCATTTAAATACAGCATATTGAAGATCAATAATTTTTGTTCCTGATGTTTAATACTTAATCAAACATAAAGTTTGACCTTGTCGTTTTTGGTACAAAATGTTTTTCTAGTCCTTATTGTATTTCCTTTGGCTCAATGTTCAGCCGTGGTAAGACTGTCTGGAGATGGAACAGCTAAAAAAATATTTCTGAATAACATAAAAACATCTTTTTAAACAATGACAGTAGTGATACACATACTCTCAATGAGACCAGCAAAAAAAATCAGCAAGAACAACAAAGATTTTGTACTTCCACACACAACACGTAAAAAATATAAAATAAACAAACAAGCTCAAACCTTACTTTTTTGATTTGTCAACATTCAAATATCTCTTATAAAATAAATTGCATGTAATAACTTCACTAGAGAATTCCCTTTGTGTTTCTACTGTATCCTACATCATGTCTTTGTCAATCCATCGAATAAAGAAATTATCAACATGAAATGTTTTTACTTCAAGAAAACAACAACCGAGTTTTTCACCGAACACTGTGCCAAAAGAATAAACCAAAAACTTTTGAGAAAACATTTAGACTTTAAGTCCTGTAAGCACTAGTCCTGTTTATGAAGGAGGGGGTATTGATGTGAGATACAAAATGACTTAAGGCCCAAATTAGGAAAAAAGTGTAGTTGTTTAATTTATATTCAATCAACACAACAATAAAATGAAGTTATCTCGTGTAGTTTCTTTGTAATACATTAACTGGTTTTATATACTGCGAAAGTCAAATGATCAAAATGTAATTTTTAAAAATGTCACCACCCTGGGTAAAATTCTGAACAGAAAAAAAAAGTTAATGGAAAGAAGGAGGTCGTGACATGAACAGAAAAGAGAAATAATGCTAATACAGGTGCTATGACTTATGATGGACTTAGTGATTGATTTATGAAAGAAGCGAAATGAAAAAGTAGGAGACAAGGAGAAAAGGAGGGGACAAAATGAGGAGGGATGTTGGGAGGTGGCGTAAAATATGTGAGGAGAGCAGCAGGAAAAGAAATATTGATTACCAGGATGTGTATACGTGTATGGCCTAAACAAATACACTGTTTTGAGTGGCAGGCTCAGGTGTGTGTATGTGTGTGTTGTTGGGGGGGGGCACAGAGAAAACAAGAGAGAGGCCTGGAATGAGATGGAATGAGAGGGTGACCAGGGGGAGGCACATAGATACGGGTAAGAAAAAGAGATGGAGGTATGGAGAGATAGGGAGAGACAGACCTGTTAGTAGGAGAGAGGGAATAGGAGAAGGTAATAATGAAGGGGAGAGGAGAGAAAAACAGGCCTTTGTTGTTTTTTTTTGTTTCTTTAAGGCAAGGAAGATGTGGCAGGAAGGAATGAGGAAGACAGAAACAGAGACGAGAGAGAGAAAATGAGCGCTGGAGATGAGGCAGCAGGAATACGGTACATCATATCATTTGAAGCTGTTTTCGTCGGTGCTGAGCAGTGAGCACTGAGGCATTTACTGTTCGGCCTGTCACTGTATTTCACTCTCTTGAGGTGTTTACGTTGTGTCCTTCCATCACAGAGGGCCTTTTGGGAAGTGTGAACACAGTGTATTACTGTACATAGAACCTACTCTTCCTGCATAGAGTCTCTTCCTGTTACAGAAACATTATGTGCAACATCTCCGCAAGTTGCAATAAAGCAACATCCAAGTAAATTATAATTAGATTCTCTTCTAAATATATCTTACTGTATAGTTCATTACATGGTGCAGTTCTGCAAACTAAATCAGAAGAAAGGATGCAGAGAGGTGGTTTAGTGGAAATGTACACATGCATAGAAAAAGAGGGCAAGTGGAAGGAAAGGAGAAAAAAATCACTGTATTTAATGTAAAGTATTCTTTTTCTAAAACGTAATGTTAAAATTTTGTATATTTTCCTCCCTGAACTTTAACAATCAATTATTGAAGCAGCTGCTGATTCATTTTAGTGTGCATTGCATATGTATTTGTCAGGAGGCTGCCTACAACCAAGGGAATGTTTAAACTGAGATCAATTAGTCAGACGGGTTGTAGAGGTATCATTATTCCCTCAACAGAATTCAAGAAAAAGAGTCAGTTACAGAGGCATGAATAGTCATTTCTGTAGCAGTTACGCTTCAATAGAAACATTTCCAGAATCCTACTGCTGCATGATATTATATTCTCTGAAGGACAATGGATAATAGGCACACATCAAGATAATGCCTCTGCAGCTTTAATGCTATTGTAAAATATTCTTTAACCCCCATTTTATGAGTTTTTATTTCTTGTTCTTTGAGAAATAAATCACCCTTTCTTTCAGCAGCTTGGGAATCATAATGAACTCATGAGCCAGAAAGTGTTTTGTCGCCTCTGGACAACAGTGTCATAAACAATGTATCCTATATAATAATTTGTTCAATAGAAAAAAAATTAAAAAGACTTGAGCAATTTCATATATGACTAACACTTACAGGTTCCCAACGCTGAAAGTATATGGTATTTTAGAATAGCTCAAAAGGTGAACGTTTGATATAAGGTTTACAAGGACTATATACGCAAGATTTTTATGTTTAAAGGTGCTTTGAGGAGAATCTCTTTCCGGCGACAAAAAGACTACCCATGAGCACGCGCAGCGACTGTCGTAATGCTGCGTTCCAGTAACTGGGAGTGACATCATCTCTGACTTATTGGTGTTCCAGTTGAAGTCGGAAAAAAACATGCCGATCTACCAGGCTATTGCTAGCTGTTGTTAGCATGCCTTGCGTTGCTGTTTACAAATATCACATGAAGAATGTGATTATCAATATGGCAGCATTTTTGTAAATTTAGGTCTAACAGTACGATGTATACAGCTGATCTAGAGCGACACACCCCAGTCAGAAGTGCAAATAAATTGATTATTACAGGAGCTAAATAACTGTTCACACTGGGGGCATCCATCTTAGATTGTCAACTCGGGGGTGGCGAGGTTTCACCAAGTTCCCAGTAGGAAATTCAGACTTCGGGGGTTGTTCCAGCTGCAGTTTCCTACTTGGAACCCAGAAATTCCTACTTCTGACTACAACTGGAACGCACCAAAAGACGGGACCCAAGCCAAAGCGTGCGTTTGTTGTGATGCTAATAAATGCAGCTCAGACCTTCCTCAGAACTCTGCATTGCTTTACAACTTCTTTTTTCAACAACTTACAGGATGCAAAGTGACGAGGTAATGTATCTCTTTCTAGTTGCGTAGCGGTAGTTTTTGATGTGTGACAACAAGCAATTTTTGGAAAACTTAGTATCGTAGTTTTGTAGCCGGCTGTCCGACCCAACCACAAAGTTAAGGAATAGCATTTATAGATAACCTATTTTGATGCTATAAAACTCATCTTAAAGTGTGTATTTTGATCAGGCATATTCGGGAGAGTTTGTTTGTCTGTCTGTCCGTCTGTCTGTCCGTCCATCTGTGAACGAAATAACTCAAAAAGTAATGGATGGATTTTGATGAAATTTGTAGGAAATGTTCAGCATGGGAAAAGGATCTGCGTCAGGCCGCCATGGCGAAAAATGTGATTTCTGTGAAAAACTACTGAACTAAAATAGATATCATTATGAATCCAATTGCTAATGGTATGTTTTCATGGTCAAGGAATGTAAATATTTCAATAAAATAAAGGTAGAACTAATCTTTATGGTCAAAATCATAGTATGGCTAAGGACTGTGGCGCTGGCGGAGGTCTGCGCTCTCCGAGTGCTTTTCTAGTTCTAAAAGTGACACTTTTTTGTAATTACTTAGAAACTCCTTATAGCCTCTTTAATTTGAAATTATAAAATGCATCTGATGTTGCCCACTTTAATTTAGGCAATGTTGTATATTGATAAGCTTGGCTGTGAAGAAGCTAGTAGGACTACAGATCAGGCCAGGAACACTGCTGCAAGCATTTGTGATCATTTTTAACAAAACAGCAATTAATTTAACAGCAATTCATAAGCTGATCACTTGATTGTTAGAACATTTTCAAACAAGAAATTAAAATGTGACATTATGTGGGAAATTTTGTGATTGCTTCCAAGCTGAACTGCCATGTTGCAGCTTTATAGTAGCTTAATAAAACCTTTTCACCCTCAATAATAACATTTAAGCTTAAAAAAATCCTGGCAGATTTATTTGTCAAGATAACCGCTGAGAACAAAAAAAGATTTTTTTTTGTTTGCTACATACAGTATTATCAGCAATGATCCAAGAACACTGATTTAATTCAACTGTGACTTACAAAATGCATCATCTCTCTACTTGATTTCTCATTCAAAAATGCAAAGTCTGATGTGAGGAGCCACCTGCACTGGTGTGTGTTTGCATGCTTGTTTGCATGAAAAGCTCAGTCTGTATGTGCCACAGTTGTTGACCTGTTGAGATGTTTCTGGCTCTGAATCTGATGTTACTGGAAAATGCTTAAGTCCCAGTGTCTCTGCGATATTTCCAAATATTTAGTGAGAGACTTTAAAAAGCACCTGCTGGTGGATGTACGCAGATAAGCTTTTAAAGTCTGTAAAAAGTATAAAATTGCAATGCTCCACAATCACACTTCAAAAAAAGTTTCACACTCACCAACATTTACACACACGCCATTGCTTACTCGTACCACCTGCACCACCATAAGGTGTCCAGTTTTTATTATTATTTGACATGGTTTGACTGTTTTTGTTTGATCATAGTCATAATTATTCTGACATTTATCTGCAACAATGCTCTGAAGTGTTACTCAGCTTTGGTCTCTGCGACTCTCTCTCCCTGTTCCTCATCTTGTTTGATATTAACTGAAAAGCTGCCAAATGACAAGCTGATTAATGAATCTATGTGCACTGAGGCAGGGAGAGAGCTGAAACATGCAGTACAAGGTGAGCGATGCACGTTAAAAACTACCACACTATTATGATTGCCTTAAAAAAGTGCCTGCATCTATTTCTTTAAATACTGATGCACATGCACATATTTTCTTTGAAAGGATATCTCAGTTTAATCATGGGAAAAAATATTAACTTGGCAACTTCTGGCTCTGCCTCCATTGCAGATTGAAAACACAAGAGGTCATACTTCATCCCAGTAAGAGACATGATACCCAAATGGCCCTTAATTTATTCACTATAGCCTTATCTTATTTGTTAAAAGGTACATAGAGCTGAACAATATTGTCTTTTAGCATTGCAGTTGCAGTGTGTTCATGTACAATGGCCACATTACAGGTCTTACAATGTCAGTCATATAACTCAAAGTATGTATTTGTATTTGTCAGATGTATATTTTCTCCAGGATTATTTTGGTCATGATTATAAAAAACAGCCATCATGTGTCTCAAATGAACACTCAAACATATGGATCATTCAGGCATTAAAAACACTTTTAACGGCTACATCCATGAATGCTAAGCCACGCTACATGGTGAGCTACTGCAGTTTAAAAAAAATAAGGCCACTCTTGGAGAATTACCCTGCCAGGGTAAAGGTATATTATCTGGAATGGTAACTAATGTAGGCCTTAAGTATTTGTATTGCAATCCATGGCCAAGTTGTTCAGTTTATGAAAAAATGTGTTGCTACACTCTCCCTCTGTGTGTTGATGTGAGTTTAGATGCTGGAAGACAATTGCAGTGTGCAGTGGGAGAACTAGTGGATTTATTAAAAATGAGTCAAGAATCTAATTGTTGCACTTAAAAAGACATCATCCATTTAAAAATGTTTACTTAAATTACCCCTCTGTATATCCTAGAGGGGGAACATATTGCAATATTACTATTTTCTGGTATCATTCAGCCAATGTGTGTGAATGAGTAGATGTGACCTGTGATGTAGAAGCACTTTGAGTAGTCAGAAAGACCAGAAAAGCACTAAAAAAGTCCCTATATATGTCCATTTAACAAATTTCTAGTTCTTTTCCAATGATTTCTCTAACACTTTAAAACTCTGCCATGATACACTCACCTCCAATCATCACTGCTTCGTCAAATCATCTAATTGTATTAACATTTCCTCGGAGGTATTTCTATTCTACAGTGTTGAACTCAGTAATGAGCGTCTCCCTCCATCCACAGAACAATTATTTTTCTGCTGAGCCTGTTTACTTTGTCTTTTTTAAGCAAAGAAAGTGGCATTTACAGCAGCACAGAAGCTGACGTTCATGCCAGCGCCTGTTAGAGGCAAACTAAAAACACCTTGAGGAATATTTACCGAGCACTTAAGAGCAGGAATATTCTCTGGCTGACTGAGACAGCTAATCAAGAAGATGAGAGAAAACATTCACAGAGATGGGCCAGCCTCCTCTTTTGTCCAAAATTGCCACCTCTTCTCAATCAGAAGGCTCTCATCATATCTGTGCTTTAACTCTTCATTTACACCGCATAATGAGCTCAGCGTGATTCTAAATGATTACCTGAAGGAATTAGCGCTTACTGTGAGCGAGGCTTTTTGCTACAACTCCTTCAATAGTTCCAAAAATATTCAAACAAGTTTGGAGTTCTGTGTTGCTAAAGGCAAATCAGCTACTTTGAAGGTAAAGACCTCAGCAGAGGATTACACTGAAGCCCATGCTACCCCAACAAGCACCAAAGAGGCATAAAACTTGCACTGCCTCTAAACAAAAAATGAAAAATTGATTCCTGCTGTCAGTGTGATGGTAGAAAAACAATCCCAGTGTTTCAGAGTTTCAGATCCCCTCTGCTCCATTAACTGTACATGCTACAGCTGGAGCAAGCGCCCACGGTGACTCTGGAAGAGCGAGTTGGGAGAGAGGAGAGAGCCGCTTTCTGGCATCCACACCTCTCTGAGCCCTTCTCTCCCGCTGAACTCCAATGGAGGCAGCCTGCCAGGCCTTGTGCTGCATTGCCTCTGCTGGGTAGAAGAGAATGGAGAGGGTAGCGTGTGGAGTCTGGAGTGAGAAAGTTGCGGATGTGCGGCGCTCAGAGGTTGTGTTTTGCTCCACATCGGGGCTCTGCTGCTTCATTCCAGTCTGTCATGCAGAGTAATGGACCTGCTCCCTGCTGCCTGTGGCACCAGCTGCACTAAATAAGCCCAGGCCAGCTTTCCACAGCAAACAACACATCTGAAATATATGCAGGTGAACACCTAGTCTACTGTACACCATTAGATGGAACTGCAGTGTCTCTATGAGTCACAGTAAGTGCTTAGAATAAGAAACCCTCCCCTGGG
The DNA here is from genome assembly GCA_036419115.1 of Scarus forsteni. NCBI lineage: Eukaryota > Metazoa > Chordata > Actinopteri > Labriformes > Labridae > Scarus > Scarus forsteni. Next base: position 3,412,566 of record JAZDUH010000111.1, read on the forward strand.
GAAGAAAAAGAGACACAATTTTTCTGCTTTTTTTTCTCCATTTGTCCACATCTAAGGCCGCAGCGTGCCGGAGAACAGTGCTGCATGTAGCCTGTGTAATTTCCTTGGTTCCATAGCTGCACCATGGTGCGAGATAAGATAAAGTGCCAGAGCAGTGTGGTGCCCACTGTGTGCATATATGCGAGTGTATCGATGTCTGAGTGCGTGCGTGTCGTGCGGGGTAATATGCCTGTGTGGGGGAGCGGAGGAATGAAGAGAAGAGTGCAGCTGGAGCTCAATGCTCCTCGTGTTAATTGGCCCATACTTCAATCACAGCCACTGGAGTGTGTCCTCTCTGACGGAACATATCCTCTCTCCCTCTCTTTCTCCCTCACCCAATCTCTCTGTCCTGCTGCACTTGTTCAGCCACTCATCCACTCACTGACACACTCCCACACACACACACACGTGGACTTGAGAACACTTTTAGACACACTCCTTCACTCAATCTGTCTCACCGTTCGATTTGGTCACTCATTCACTCATTCATCCTTTTATTCATTCATTCACCACATCACTTCAACTAAACTCTCCTCTTTCTTCCTCCAACAACTCCATGCTTGTTCAGTCCCCCATCCCTTCTGTCCCTCCTTACAAGTCTTTGTCCTGCACTTCTTTCACTCCCTGCTTCCTCCCCTCCCTCATTTCCTCCCTCTCATTTCTCCCACTCACTATCTCTCTCTTTCTCTGTCTTTGATCCCTGTCGAGAAGAAAAGCCACCAGGCAGGCAGCGGCTCTCGTTCTCATTGTGCAGAGTGTGCAGAGTGATCGGAGAGCGGCGCAGCGTGCAGCAGCAGGGCGTACAGTACTGTGTGTTTATACTGCACCGCTGTAAACAGCAGTGGTAAAGCCCCCACTCCTTCTGCTGCCGCTGCCTCCCTCGGACTCGATCGCTGTGGCGATCATAAGCTTTTCTGGTGGCAGAGTCTGAGCCATCCATCAAACGCTGGTGACACAGAGTCCTTGCAGGGAAACGCAACACACAGTATTCATAGATTACACATGCCACAGGCTGACAACCAGATCGGATCAGCTGGTCGCTTTAATAAACGTGACACCATTTTTCATGAGGAACTGTTAAATTTAAGGGGCATGCTGATAAGGAGTATGAGGAATAAACCAGGACTCATAAGTATGAGACATTCACACATGGGGTCTACAAAGATTGTGGGTTTCTTTATCCAAAAACAAGATTTAAACAGCTACTCTTCTTTCATGGTGTACACAACAGTCTGGATGATACTGTTTTCAGAAGAAATGGAAAATACTGGGCTCAAAATCACCTTTGGATTGTCTGGTTGAAAAGCAACAGAAGATAAATATTTATCATTAGGATATAACAAATGGCTCTCACATTACCAGAATGATAAACTTTTAATATGATCATGGTAAAAATAAATAATATCTTAACCTGTTTGTTAGCTTTTCAAACAAAGAAAAAAATGAGAAGTGCTAAAAGAACTTAAACTGCCTCTGAGTTATTTCTGACAGTCAGCCAAGTTATTATTGTGAATGGTTAAAACTGCCCTTTCTCACAATGGCAATTAATCCTTTAAAAATTCCTATATGCATCCGTCTTTGAATCACTACTAAAATATATTCTGCTCTCCCATGTGCCATGACTAAAATTCCTGTAAAGTAACATCCAAATCTGTTGAAAAAACATGAGCTTAAGTGTGTCTTCTTTACTCTCATTTCTTGAAATGTGGGTTCTAGCAGGAACTAGCAAAAACAACCGGAAAAACGCACACATTAACTTTTCATCATTCATACTGTCTGACAAACAGAATCAATGTCAAGCTTTTAACTAGGGTTCAATTTGCTGGGGGCATTTCATTAAATATCTAACTACACCCTTCCGTTACTGATCTTTAAGAATTAATCAACCCTTTCAAAGAAGAGAAGGATACTCAGAGATAGACACATTTGTACTGAAATTTGTCCATAAAAATGGGTAGAGGAGGTAGACATGGTGAGTCCAATGTGATGGTTGTATGAGGGTTTTAAAGGGCCAAAGATCATGCTTAGGTTTCAAAGTGGGCTGCTGTTCTACACTCCAGAAAGTGTATTTAACCTTGTGCAGCAGTTGGACCAGCCTGATTCAGTGTCTGTAATCATGCAATCCATTTTGCTTAGCTCCTGTCTGCAACGTTTGTGCTCGGTCCAACCAAAAAGAACAATGAAGCCAGTGCCAAAGTGCCAAAACAAAAAAAAGAGCATTTTAACAACCATTAATATTGATGTGTTAAGTAAACTTTAAGGGATAGTTTGGGTTTTTTGAAGTGGAGTTGTTTAAGGTACATGGCATGAGCCTGACCATGTGCCACAGTGTCACAGATGAATTCTCTCTCTGTTTGGAAATTTCATGACAGACGCTAATGCCATACAGTGCTATACATGGTGACAAACTCTCAACATAATAAAAGAATTGTGGGAGGAAACAAGCCACAGACACAGCATGTAATCATCACACGCTACACACAGTTTGCTTCTATCCACTTAATTTCCCGCAACCAAGTTGTTATGATTAGGCGCTATTTTGAGACACGGCACAGCCTATGTGTCCTAAAAAACCTGAACTTTCTCTTAAGTATGCATGAAGAGACAGATACACTGACAAGCTCACAGGACTTCTCCACTTTTATTTTGTGAATTGAAAGTCTGCCTTCAGTGGATAGATTGCTGTCAGGGTTTGGGTAATGACCTTGTTAACTGAGCACTTTGAGTCTGTGCTTTTCCCTGTCAAGACCACTTTCGCAGGTGTCTCAAACACTGTCTTTTTGTTTGGATTTTCAGAGATGTCGAAGCAAAGCAAATGTTTTGACATCTAGAAAAGAAGAATATTGCTAAAGGTGCCTTGTTAACACCATTATTGATTGATCAATCACACCAGTGACAGCAGCAGCTTCAAAAATCAACTGTATGTTTTACATGCAGGAAACAAACGGACAGTATATTATAAGTCAGCTCTCTGACTTCTGATGGTGAAATCAGACCTTCTCATGTTGCTAAAACCTCCTGGTTTCTGTCTCCATCAAAGAAACCTAAGCAAAAATGTGGAAGGAGGACTGAAGTTACTTGACTGTCATTGCATATCCTATTTTGTAGCTATATGGCTCATGCCACATCATATGCGCATCAATGAAAATAACATCATTCAGCCCTAATCCAGATGATACTTTGTGTTAAATGTCTATATATAAAAAAGATCATATTTATTCTTAATGATAATGAAATGTTCTTTTCCTGCTTTGAACAAGTTTCAGATAAATTGTTTCTCACGTTAAAGTAATGGGTACCAATGTATTTTAATAGAGAGGGGACTTGGGTTGTGTCCAAAATAACATGCTCATTCCTTACACATTATAAATGAAATCAACCATTACGTCCATTTATCAGCAAAAGAAAAACAAAAAGAAAAGGATATTACTCCAGTCTCTGACAGTTGCATTATGGCCAATGCACTGTTAATTATTGCAGCAACAAGACAAGGATCAGTAATAAATAACAGGAGAATTAAACTCATTACACTGAATGTGTTTTCACAGGGAACAGAGACAATAAATAAATAGAAAGTTCAGTTAGATATTGGCCAAAAAATGTTCAAGTTACTTTAATTACTCTTGTAGGTAAATTTGTTCTGAAGCCAGAGAGATAGAAACATCCATCATACACTCAGATTGCAGAACAGATGTGAGACAGAGCAATAGGGTGAGGGAAAACCATCTGAAATAAAATAACCCATAATAAAACGCTTGATAAAAAGAAACAAACAAACATGAAAACAAAAAATATTATAGGGGCTTAAGGTTCCAAACATCAGTACAAACGTAAGAGAGAAATTTCAACCCATAAAACCATTTCTAAATTACAGGTCAAAAATGTTATTAATAAAGTAAGGATCGTAAAAGGGAATTGAGTAATACATAAATACATAAGCTATGTACATTTATTGCTGCAGATTATTTCGACCGGTGACAACACCAGGAACAAAGATGTTTTAGTGTCTTTTCCTCCTGCACCTTAGGACTAAACAGATGTGTCCAGAAGGAAGAAGCTGACATTAACTGTGCAAAGGTTGGGAGTTGTTGTTCTTAAAATGGTGTTAGCTAGCTGTTGTAGCTTTCAACTGTACGTCAACTAAAAAAACATTTAACTATCTCATTAAGTGAATTCATATCCTGAAAGACATTTCATCTAACCATAACACCAAAGCTTGATAAATCATGGTCATTAAAGTTCAATCAGTGTGAAAGTATGAGAGTTTTTTGTGCCACATTTTACAGTAAATCAAGTATTTATAAAGTTAGATATATGGTCTCATATTGGGTGATGAGAAAACTGATCAAGCAGCATTAGAGCTCAGTATTTCCAGCAAAATCACAATACCATACATACGAATTAAGTGTGACACTGACTACCCGTTTTTTTTTTCTTTTTTCAAATTACTTTCAACTTTCGCAGTGTTTTGTAAAAAAAAAAAAAAAAAAGTAGAACAAGGTTTAAAGAATCCTGAAACTTCAATTTAAGGTCCTCAGAGATCGTGAAGTTTCACTTCTACTACCATCTTTTGTGCTGAACCATGTATTATTTTGCTAAAGGTTTATATTTGAGCATCTGGGGTTATATCAGATCTTTAAATTCCGTATCGATACACATATTGACAAGGAGTATAGGTTTTGGATTGGGGGTTTAGTTTATCTTTGCAGTAGGAACATGTACTAATGAATGAAAGACTGCTGGACAAGTAAGCTGGACCTGCTACTGCTGCAGTTCATATTTAGTGCTGCTGACCACCATTATTCTTTTTCTCCTGTCTATTCTGTCACCCAGACTTCCTTCTGTCCATCCCCTGACCTCTGTACAAATATTTTCACATGTTGACCTACTTTTCTTCTAGAATTAAGGGCTGTGGCAGGAATTTAACTGTCACTAATAAAACGTGGTAACATTTCCAAAAGTTTGTATTACCATTTCCTATTTTAATTACTGTTAAAACCATGTTTGATTACCCCCCTTTGTCAATAACTCATGGTGATACTGCTAATTGCCTGGAAAAGCCAGAACTTTGTCTCTGCTCCTCAGCAAAGCAGCAGCGGTCCCTCAGGCGCAGGCTTTCATGCCCAGTCTGAAATGTTTGGCCTCTGAAAGCAAACGTGTGGCGGTTGGTATTGTACTCGAGATTTTTACCCCCTCGAAACCAAGAAAGTCTGAAGTCTGGTCATATTTTGGATTTACAATGATGCCGAGGGGAAGCTAAATGAAGACAATCTCTCTGTTTGCAGAAAATTTAGAAAAATTCCCTGGAAAAGAAAGACAGGGAAATGAACAGCATCATCAGAGGACAGAGGCCTGGCTGGATTGTTTCAAGATTACCTCAGCAAGTAACCAGAGAGGTGAGGGGTTCGAGTTCTGACCACTGCAGATTGTTCTTAACTTCACAACACTTTTTTAAAATAAATAAAACCCTGTTAAACTATTTCAGTTGCAATACTGCAGTAATAATGAAAACCATGATGATTTTGGTTGCAATAATCCTGACATGAGTTTTAATACCGTTACATCCCTAGACTGTGGTCTGCAAAAAAGTCACTATAAGGTGTGTGCACGACACAGCAAATCAGCATTTCTGTGTCATGGATATATTTTGCATAAGAGAAAAAACTAGGGCTGTCACCTTAGTGCATTAATTAGATTCATTAATTACAACGCAAATTAATGTGTTAAAAAAATAATCGCAAGATTAAATATAGCACATGAACATTTTAATACTGTCCAGTTAAAGGACCCGTACATGGCAGTGGCACGTCACTTCACACGTGTCGCTAGTCAAACCAAACAAAGCCCAGGTGACAACAGGAACAGCCTATTTGAGGCTCCGCTTTATTTTATTTTTGAATTAATTTATCTATATTTGTACTGCATTCTTTAATAATGCATCACACTTAAAGTGTAATTTGAGTTGCCTGATTAAGCTTAGAATTTTCTGGACAAGTTGCTCTGTCTTTGGTTTTATTCAATCACCAATAAAAGTGTAGATAAACAATCTTTTTTTTTTAGTGTATTCATTTGATAAATCATCCACTACAATTTTGTACTGTCCTAGAATTCAAATTCTTTATTTGGGGACTTTAAGCAGATATGAGATTAAAATGCAATTAATTAGATTAAATCATTACAAATCCTGTAATTAATTAAATTAATTTTTTTAATCGCCTGACAGCACTATTAATTACAACGCAAATTAATGCATTAAAAAAAATAATCACAAGATTAAATATAGCACATGAACATTTTAATACTATCCAGTTGAAGGACCCGTACATGGCAGTGGCACGTCACTTTACACATGCGTCGCTGGTCAAACCAAACAAAGCCCAGGTGACAACAGGAACGGCATATTTAAGACTTAGTCTTATTTTATTTTTGAATTAATTTATATTTGTAGTACATTCTTTAATAATGCATCAGGCCTCATTGTTTTGCTGGATGTCCTCGACCTTTTTCCTTTTTTGAATTTGATTTATGAAACACACTTAAAGTGTAATTTGAGCTGCCTGATTGAGCTTAGAATTTTCTGGACAAGTTGCCCTGACTTTGGTTTTATTCAATTACCAATAAAAATGTAGATTTACAATCTTCTCTTTTTAGTGTATTCATTTGATTAATCATCCACTACAGTTTTGTAATGTCCTAGAATTCAAATTCTTTATTTGGGGACTTTAAGCAGACATGAGATTTAAATACGATTAATTGGATTAATTAATTACAAATCCTGTAATTAATTAGATTATTTTTTTAATCGCCTGACAGCACTAGAAAAAACACTTCTGAGGGTGAATTTCTGATTTTACAGAGCAAACTGTGAATCAAATCCAGAAAGTCGTTTTTTAACATTTCTCTCTCTCTTTTTGCAAATTGAAAGTGAATTACTGGTTTTCTGTTTCGTGTACACATCTGGAGAAGTGACATATTTACTGAATGAAATCCTCAATTTAAACAGTAAGTAGTGAAGGCGAGTAGGGGTGAGTTGGCTAATACTTTTTAACCTACCAAAAGTTGTTTTGTTTACCTGAGCGCCCTGTTGCCGATGAATTATACATATTGTGCTTTTAACCATCTGTCATGTATGAGAGCAGCGAGAGTAACTGTTTGCCTGTTACAGCTTTGATCCATAATGTCATGAATGGCCACCAGTTGTTTGCTTCTTCCCACAGTGCATTGTGGGATACAACAAGTACACAGTATTGGGTATAATAATGCTAGCTCAGACACCACTCAAAATTTTGTATGCGCTATACACTGAGCAGGGACTACACCGGGGTTTACAAAGTTGAGACACTTGGACAAGGGGAAACAACTTTGTACTTTGAATCCAACAACATTTAAAAGGCTGCCCTTCCTAGGGTTATTCTGCTGAAGTAAATACTTCAAAAGGTTTTAAAATGAAACTACACGTTTATACCTTTAGGTCTTCACTTTCTCAAACTATTAAGTTGCAAATTCAAGAACTATAATTTTGAATAAACTGCAGTGCTACAGCAGAAGAGGAAAGTGAAATCTCTATTGACAGTGCATGACACCCGTCTTCATTCTCCATTTGTCCTTTTTGTGATTTGTAACCTTCACAAGAGCAAAAATGAATCAGTCACCTTGACATCTCACTTTGATGTTTCTTCACAGTAAAACTGCATTCTACCCTGACATTTCAAGTCCCTTTAATATCCATCTGCTTGCACAAAACACGCCTCACTCCAGAGTTCAAAGTATCTCGCCTTTTTAACTCTAATATTTTTCCACTGCTTTGGATTAAACGCATCTGCCCAGAGACATTGTCAATTAATTGGACTTCACTTCTGTACATTCAGGAGATAAATTTCATTACTTGAATGGGAAGACACTCCTTGTTTCACTTCCCACTGTGGATTGATGGAAATGAGATGAAGCTGACCCTAGACCCCGCCTCAGTAAAGCGCTGACAATCCCCTGACCTCATTTCTTAACAAAAAAGAAAATGTTTCAGTTGTAAGGTCCACTGTGGTTTCCGGCACATCAGACACAAAAAGCAGAGATGGGAAATCAAATCCTGTACACATGATTGTTACTGAAAGATGTGACTCCTCATCTCATCTCTCTAAGTCATAACATCCAGCTCTAAGCGTGTAATTACTTGAGTGGAGTGTGTGTTTAATTTTGCTCCGCATGTCTAGTAATCACGGTAATGCTTGAAAATGAACTGGTATAACCTGAGAGAAAAATCAGCTGTTAGAAATAAAAGCCTGACAGTTTTTTACTTTGCTTTGTAATACAGCTCGGGCCTCTTGAATAATTCACTTCGTATGTGTGTGTGTGTGTGTGTGGGTATGTGTTATCTCTCAAGCCCCTGTCATTCATTTAATCCTCAGGACATGGCAAGCTCAAACATACACAATATTTTAAGAGATGCAGAGAGCATAAGAATTATTCATTCGTGTGTGAGTGATACTCTGAAATATATCAGTGTTGACTATTTTATCTTCTTTCTTTTACATCCTCTCACTTACACACACATAAACACACACGCCAGCATTCATTCAGAAAGCATCGACTACAAATGGTTTACTACCCTCATGAGTGCTCAGACATAAATATCTCTCAGGTCATATTCTTTCATGTCGAAGGGTTAGGCTGTGGGATTAAGGATGAGATGACTATGCAGCGTCAAGGCCGCCCATAAAGGGGAAAATGGGGAAGGCTTTAGGGGACTGTTCTTTGGCAGCCCGAAGACATTAAGAGACGTGGTCAATCCCAATTTCAAGCATTAGCAAAATTCTACTTTTGACATGAATACTTATAGTGAGCTCTTAAAGAGCTATATTTTGCCTCAGCTCATTTTTTTCTGTTCGAGAATCAGTCAATCAGTCTTTGGATAGTATCAATTCACAACAAGTGTTATTTCAAGGAGATATACTGTATATATACACACACAAATATATATATATGTATATATATATATATATATATGTGTGTGTGTGTATATGCGTCGGTGGCGCAGTTGGATAGTGCGCTTGGTCAGTGATTGGGAGGTTGCAGGTTCAAGCCCAGCTCCGGGCGGCACATGGCATTGTGTCCTTGGGCAAGACACTTAACTAAGTTGCTCCCACTGCTGCGTCAGTGGCGTGTAAATGGGCAGGAAAGGGCCCCCAAATTCCACTGCACGCGAAAGCGCCCCGCCGCGCAGCGAGGCGGAGCTCCGACAGGCAAACCCCTCCGTAGCCCCGGAGGGGGAGGGCTGATCCCTGTAGAGCCACAGGCTCTTATGAGAATAGCGATGTCACACGCTCATAAAACGTGTTATAGACTGAGAAAAGAAATAAACAACACCTTCACTTCTCTAAGGTCCCTTTGCTGGTCCCAACCACACAGCTTCGTGAATTATTCAACTTCTATTCACCTATATCCGCGTAGAAAAGATGTATGGTGTCATGTGTACAATGTTGTGTATTTCTGTACCTCTGTAATTCACGTGCAAGAGTCCATGCATTGTGTCTTATTTTGAAACTTCCGGTTACTCCACAAGGTGGCTTCCTGCCTGGTGCTTTCTTAACCACAGTGAATTTATGAGGTTTGGAAGCGGCTGCACAGAAAATAGACCTGAAGCGAATCCCTCGCGCCTTGGCGCGCGCCGGCGCTTCAGCAATGCGGCGCGGCGCTTTCGCGTGCAGTGGAATTTGCGCGATAGACTACAATGGGAGCGAAGTGCTCCGCAGTACGTTTCAAGGATGCTACGCTGCGCTGCGCTGTGCTTTCGTGTCCGGTGGAATTTGGGGGTTAGAGATGGATGGCGAACATAGAAACTCAGAACCATCAGTGAGTGAATGTGAGCGCGAATGGGTGTGAATGGTTAGGTGTGACCTGCGGTGTAAAGCAGCTTTGAGTAGTCAAAGACTAGAAAAGTGCTATATAAGCTCAAGTCCATATATATATCTATCTATCTATATATATATATATATATATATATATATATATATATATATATATATATATATATATATATATATATATATATATATATATATATATATATATATATTTATTTATACACACACACATACTGTATATGGTCAGTGACAGCGGGTCATTCTTGATTGTTAATGAAGGTTACACTAATAAATGTGTGCTGCTTGTAGAACTACCATATATTTAATTTTTTGATCTCCAAAGTTATTAATTTTGTAATGTAGAGCTGGGCAAAAATCAATTAAATTGATTAATTCAAATTATTTTCTGCAGAAGATTTAAAAAATTAAAAACCAAGATTTTTTTCTTGCCTTAGTCCAATTGTAATTAGTTGTAATTTTTAAAAAAATATTACAATTTTCATGATGCTCGGTCTTGTAGGGTTTGCACAAGCACTTTATAGGCTTGTATTTGTTATTTAAGTAGATTAAATATTGATCAGAGAGTTTCATGCTAATATTGTAAAAATACCTCGGCCTTTTAGTGTTTATGTGGACAAACCTGCCTACGTTTATACTACATAATCAACCTTTTATGACCCAGACTTTGACTTTAAGAGGGAAACATTTAGACGACATGAAGGCAAAACTTGATTTGTTTCATTTTTATGTCACTGGGAGTTTTGTTTCCTTTTAGGGAGGGAAAAATCAATTAAAATCGTAAATCGAGTGTTGTGGAAAAAAAATCTGGGATTTTATTTCTAGGCCATATCGCCCAGCCCTATTGTAATGAATAATGGAATGGGGATAAAGGGAAGCTTTCAAGGTCCAGAAAAGAACTCGACCACAGAACCTTCAGGAACTCTGTAACTGACTTTAGTGTACACTGAAGACTTATTGTTCATGTGTACTAACCGATTTTTAACAGACTAGTAGGACTTAAACCAATTTAAAGCAGCCCCTGTAATTCTTCTAGTCTGTGTAGAAGTTGATAATGTATGGTGTCAAAAGCTGCACTGAGATATAGCAAGACAGGTGCAAAAAGTTCACTATCTGAAGCTGAGAGTTCAAAATCTGTAATGTTCAAAAATCATCTAGTTTTCATAGTGAGTAGCACTGGTTCAGCCGTATATCTTGTGAGAGCTCCTGCCACCTTAAAGCTGTGTTTCTACTGAGTGATCTAGTCCAGTAGAGTCAAGTACATTTTGATTTTGATTGCTGATCTCACTTGTATTCCTGCCCTACTGCACCTTCACGTAAGGGCAAGAATGTGAGCTAGGAAGAGAGGGTCACACCAGTTAGATAATTGCATGACATCATAGCAGCACAACACAGTGAAGCAGAGCACAACAACGCAAACTGGTGAATGGAGCATTTTTTCATGTGGACAGTCTTTACAGCAACAACAGTAAACAAAGCATTCTAAATCCACATCTTATTAAACCATGGCATGGAGTGTATTTTCATTTCACCTGCTGCTGCTTGGGAACTGACAATGTTTGTGGCCAATCAACAGACTGCTGCACTTTTAGCCCCACCCTTTAAGGGTTGTTCTGGTCAAAGCACCTGAAGCCAAACTGAACTCAAACCTCTAACTGGCCTGTTCTGTTGTAATTGGTCAGTTCAGCGCTGCTTGATGCAGTTTGTTACCTACACTGTAAAGTGCAGGAGAGTGAGAAGTCCATATCCAAGACTTTGTTTGTCTTGTGCATGGAAGTACTCGATCACATAGAGGAGACCTGTAAAACAAACTAAGGAGTATGTAAAACCCAAAAATGGGCTCTTCAAAAATACTGATACTGGGAGTCCTGTGAGGAAATTTAAAAAGATCATCTCACCAAGTAGTGGGCCGTCTAAGCTGCAATATTTCTGATTTATTTTCTCTGCTGTGTATCTGCCAGCTCTGCCATGCATCAGTACTGAGGTCTTGTTTTCTACCTCTGCTATCTTAGCATCCACCTGTTGGCTTCCACAGAAGTTCAAGATACTCCATCATGATTACTGCGATGAAACCAGAACCTGACCAGCAAAGTCAAACTCTGCCCTGCTGCTGCAAATACAAACATGTGTAATCAGATGAAAATACATGTCTTTTTGAGTTTTCTTTTTTGAAGAGCTGCAATATGAGAGGTCTTATATTTTTTTAGTTTTATATTCCCTTTTGTAAGGGCTTAAAGATATGTGGTAAGGTTTCTCATCTGATATGGCATAAATATCTTTTAAGGGAACTTTTTAGATAAATTCTATGTGGCTTTTTTTGGTAGGATGGGGGATTTAATTGGCTCAATTTTTAATAAACCATCTGTTCTTCCATTGCATACTGGAGCCCTGTGGCAGCAACTGTGATGCAAATACACACACAGTGGAGAAAAAGTGAAGTATCAACTTGTGGCTTACAACTGTGTTACTTGTTGCCCATTACTGGTGATATTTCACTGAATTCTCAAAGAGCAATTTGTTTTTAACTCCTTATGGACCACCATGTTGTGCTACTTATTGTATGTTGTTGTAATTAAGGCCATTTTTAAATATTAAGATTTTCTTAGTGCGGATCTTTTTAAGTAGAATTACACTAAAGACCCATTTAAGTAGTATTTAAAATGATTACGATTAATAAAAGGCTAAAGACACAATATCAGTGTCAGCTGTACCTTGTAAATGTAAGTGGTAGCACAAAAGCCTTTACTTTCCATCATAAGGCACAAAAGTGGAAGCAGAAAATGCTTTGAGTTATGAGACTGATATTAAATGTTCTGCGACATGATGACTGTGTGTGTTAAAATTGCAGATCCTTTGTGACGATGATTTATTGTTTAGCCCTTCCCTTTAGTGTGTTATATGGTGCATTCCAGTTACAGTGGAAATGGGAAGAGGGAGTAGGAATTATGTCACATCCCAGCTAGATTCATTCTAGTTCCAAGCTAGTATGGTAGAGTTGGCTTAAGGACATCTTACTTTCAAGTGAGGAAGTCAAACCAAAGGGGGCGTTCCAAGTGACAGTATCTTGTTTGCATCTAATTTGCATTTGGGGATAGGGGCCCTAAAATGACACGATCTCTTGCAGTCTCAGACAGAGAGCAGAGGTGGGTCAGGAATACTCAGTAAATGAAAACTTTCTTTTTTTTTTAATATTAGTTATTTTGACATTCTTACGCAGTCACCAAAACTGAGTCCCTAAACCTGAGTTAAAGCTAAATATGGCCACTCTAAAATGCAAACTCCATTTTTTAACAATGGTGTGAGCCTTTCATGGAAATTTTAACTTTGAATTTCAGGCCAATTAACCCAACTGTTGGTCCTTTTATGTTGGACTGTGTGTAGCCCTGGAACCTGCAGAAAAGCTAGGATGGCAGAAAATATGAGCTTCAAGCAAAGGAGAACTAATTAGTGGATTTGACACCAACCATAATCTATAAACAAACTAAAGCTGATCTAAGGCATACTAAGAAAGAAAATGTTGACCACAGAAATGGGATGATGCAACTGATCCAGCATACATGGTTTAATATCTGCAATCACCTACTTATTTTATGGAAGTTGTGTCTTAACAGACCAGACAGGGTCATAATAAAACAGTGTATTACTTTAATTAGTAACCATGTAAAGTTGACTTGCATGTGAGCATGTGGTTATGTTTGTACTAGTTTAGTTTTTCTTTTAATACATACTTGTGTCAATGCACATCAGGTCATTGCACCTAGTCAGTGCAATTGTTTGTGCCTCTGACATGCTTTTGTGACACACATCCAGTAAAGTAAATCTTCCAGCAACTATGTCCAGTCAGCAGTGGGAAGAGTGTTCAACCGCAAGGCTTTTCTGGTTGACTTTCTTAGCCTTAGGTTTCTCAGTCATCACAGCTGTGGCAGAGAAAGGGAGCCACGTGCCAAGTTTTAGCAGTCAAGCCACATGGATGGATTTGAGAGAGGCTGGTTAACATTAGAAAACAAACCCACTGCAGAATCTCTTATGTCCATGTCAGACTACAAGATATAAGCATGATTATAGGTCAGTCTGATGATTCTGGGGTTTTGTGATCCATCAGATGCATAAAACAGTCATTTTATCATGTGTAATATTTCAAGGTAAACAAAGATAAACTAACAACTTCCTGTCAGAGAGTCATGCATGTTTGTTTGTCCTTTATCTTTCTAAGATCAAATCTAAAGTTGACCAATTATAGCAAAGAGCACTCTGTGTGTATGAAAATAACAGATGTAAACAAATTTAAAATCATGATATGGAGCGTACATGTTGCCTTATATGGAACTGTAAGACAAAGGAAAAGTTTACGGAGCTCTGAAAACAGAGAGAGAATATCACCATAGACAAAAAAAAAGAAATGTGAAGTAAAAGTAAAAGCTCTTTTGCACCTCAGTGAGTAACCTTTAGCCTTTAGCATCAAGCTTACTTACCATTCTACGTAACTTGTACACACAAAATCATTGTACTGTAAAAAGTTTGTTCATTTGCTTTCTTTGGTGTGACCCCTTCCTCTATCAGCAACATTATTAATGTTAGGAAAATTTCATATCACAGTTATTGTGACCAACATTATCATTAGGAGTGGGAGAAAAAATCGATTCACATAAGTATTGCGATTTTTTTGTCTGCTGATGTTTAAATCGATTTTTTTGTTCAAAAATCAACCCCCCCAACCCCCAAACTCTTTAGGCGCTAAAGTTGCAAAATTGCGGCAAGCCACATTGCTGAATAAAACAGGTCATAGCTGTTAAAATAATGCTGAATAGTGTTACTACTTTTCACCAGCAGATAGTGGACGGTTGACAGGTTTCTATTCAAAGTTTTGGCGTAAATTTATTTTTAAACACACACACCGGACTGAGGAACGCGAGTGTGGCTGTAGAGCAGAGCAGTAAGGACCAAACTGGTGGCGCGTGTGCGTGCAGCGGGAGCAGGTCCGCGTGCCATTACAGTCCCCAAGCAGCACATACGGAGGCCGATGCTTTGCCTATTCGATGCGGGGGGATAGAAGTAATCGGCAAATGCCGAGGAGCCATTTGCCGATTACAATTACAGGGATATTATAATTACAGGCCTTTTTTTCTTTTTGCCAATAAATGTGTCAATTCAAGTCCATTGAGAACATTTTGTCACCCCTTTTTCATGAGAAAAAAAGGAAACAATTCTAGCAAGTTTTATAAATGCTTGAACAGTGTGCAATTACAAGAAAAGAAAAAAAATGGATTTGAAATTTAATCTGGTTTCTCTTCATTAACAGTTGTAAATGAACATGCTCAAAGGTTTTAGATGACCAAAAGTAAACATAATTAATTTTACATACACTCACTCATTTTTGCCTACAGCATTAGTGTCCATGCTACGGCTTGTTATATTCGACCATGTCCAGGCTTTTTTTTTTTACTGACAATAGTCCCTGAGGCAATTCCTGTTCAGTTATTCCCCTTCCATGACTCTCCTCTGGTCTGCCCTCTCCCTTGCAGATCTCCTCCATATTTTCTTCTCCAATATTTCCAAATTTTGGCTGATGACATCCATTAAACACAAGCTTTGATGGAAAAGGATGGACAATTACAAAATAAGGCAAAAGAACAGCAAGGACACGCTCCTATTATTTACAGCATTAATATTTTATTTAGACAGAAAGGACTGGTAAAACACCCATGATTCACTCAGGTATGGCAAACTGAATCTTCTTGCTCCCACTCTCTCTGGCTCAGGCAGATCATTTATTTAAGGGGTCTAAAACAAATACGATAATAATTTTTATTTGCGAGCCCATGGTGGAACCTCATCTGTGAAATATCAAAAACAAATGGACACCTGTTGTTTCAGTTTTATGTGCCACACTTAACTTAGACCTTGCAATATTAATTTAACTTTGGGAGAGAGATGCAGTAGTGAGACAGTCTGTTATATTAGTCATGCCTTTATAATCTATTATTTTGAACAATAGTATTTCAGCACCTTTGTATATCTGTATCAAAAAGCACTAATTAAAATGTGTTATAAATTCCCCAAAAGCACTTGTTTAATTTCAAACTTAAAAAACATTAAGAAAAATATTGTGATATTTGTGATATGGTAATACTGATGAGACCTTCACCCATATATATTTAAACAGAGGTTTACAAAGTACTAAGACAAGGCAAATGAAGGACCTGAAGACTGAGATAATCCTAGTAATAATAAATAATGCTGTTGGGGATTCACTTGGAGTCGATGTCTTTAATTGTATTTGTAGTTGTTAGGCTTGAGGACATGGAAATTTGGATGTAGTGATTTGACATGATAACTGTCAATAGCCTCAACAGTAGCAATGTGGAAGAGAGCCACACCTGACGAGAGTACTGACAGATACAAGACACTGAAAACAATGACAGACTAACACTATTTTATTCATCAGGTGTATACATGTTTATTTACACCTTCTAAATCTGAACCAACAACTAACTAGTAGTGGAGAAGATGAAGCATAAACAAAACTACATGTTGGTGAATCAACTGCACACATCCTCCATGGACAGGGTAGCAGTGCAGTCATGTAGGGAGGTTTAGGTGGTACTTCCATGTTACAGAAGGGTGCAGGTATGACTAAATGCTGTTAGATCAATCAGGTTCAGTCTTCACAAAGATTTACAGGTGAACACTACATTTAATTTTTTAAGCTTAACCGTTATCAGTGAAAGTACAAGCTAGGGCCAACTGCCTGCAGGGTCACCAATGCCAAGCTTCCTATTTGAATATCATGCTCCTTTTGATGAAAGACTTTCCTCTAAATCTAACCTGCCCAAGTAAGTGTCTGTGGCTTTGCCAAGAGTGTGTCTTAAGTAGTATTTTTGGAGACTAAGAAAATGGTGAGGTTCAATGTCTATGGCAGACTCTGCAGCACTAGTTAGCCACTTGTTAGCAACTGCCTTGCAGGACACAGCATGCTTTAATTTCACTAATGGGGAATTTTCACATGTATTACCTGCGGTTAAAATATTGAGCTTTTGTTTCACATGGGCGTTATTTTGGGCATTTAACCAAAGCAGTTATTCTAAAATCCATAGATTTGGAATCAGGGGAACCAGAAGTGCAAATATTCCAGTTTACTTCCACATTATAGGACTCATTGATGGACCAAAATTATACGCTTAGAGAAACACGCTCAGTTATAGGCTCAGTAGAGAGCAAGAATGAACTGTTTAGTTGGAGTTAGTGTAACGGCAAAACAAAGATGAACCCAGGATTATTTCTCAGACTTCAATTGTGCTATAAAAAATCAATTGTCAGCCCACCTCTACTGGAAATCCTGCCTGAGAAATTCACCTCACATTGTGTGTTATTCTAGCATGGCCAGCTGGCCTCTAACTCAACCTGAATGAATGAGAATGGTTTTGTAAGGAGACTACACACTTTGTATGGTCACTGCCAATGCTTGTATAATAGAAGTGCTTACTTTAAGGCTGGCCAAGGAGAGGGAATATTTCATTTCTCCAGCTCAACCACCTGACATCTAATAGAGCGAGGAGCAGAGGTCTGCGGTGCTGCTTCATGGCCAGCCCCCTCTGCTCCCCAGCTGACTATAATACCACATAATTTACTGGATCTAATGTACATATAAATTGTTTTCCGTAGTTGCTTTTCTTTCCCTGAACCTTCTGTCAAGCAGTCCTTACAACACTCGACACTCTGGGATTATCTTATTATGTTTGTTTAAAAAAGGAATCATTTCTCACAGCTCAACCTTTTTATGAGCATCTGGAAACTGTGCAGACTTTGTGGTTTAGGGAAAATCACTTTAATATCACAGCACTATCAATGCAAAGCAATCACCTAAGAATAAAGCAGCATTCATGCAGTGCATTTACATAATGTACTGTAGAGTCATGAATGAATCCTTAGCTGATTGTTGTTATTTTTTCCCAAATAGGCTTTGAGATTAAAATCAGGTACAAATTGGATGAAACACTTCCAGCAGATGTGACAAGACCATAGAAATAAGTCTGGGAATATTCGGAATTAAGTAGAATCATGTTAAAGCACGGAATAAATGCTGTTTTTTTCTTACACAATAACATTAACTGGATTATTTTCTCATCCCATCTTGAGCCAGTAGTCGCAAAGCTACCACGCCACTCGACTCTGCCTGCACCAGCGCTTCCATTAATTCCCTCATTGATTGGCCAGACACTGGGATCACCTAGCCAGATCTAAATCAGTCACTAATTAAAAGAGCAAGATGAAAAGCAGCCAACACTGCAGCCCTTCAAGACCCGTAAGGTGAAACATTCTGTAACAAGTACAAACTAGGAAGCAGCTGAAGACTCTCAGCAGACAGAAGCAGCTAGCTCTGCATAGAAATGATTCACAATCTTATTCAGAGGATAAACAGATTAAACTGGTGTGGGAAACATTCCCTGATACCTATTGTGCCTTTGCACAAGGTCACACACAGGCAAGCGTACTCACACCAGCACAAATGCAGATACAAATATCACACATATGCATAAATGTGTACAGATACCCTGTCACACTTATGGATACACACCCACACATGTGACAACATGCTGAATAAAGGAGAAAAAGGGAGCAGGTCTGTTTCAGGAGCAGGGGCCACATGTTGCTGAAGTGCAGCAGGGTTCTGTTTGCTTTAAAAAAAAATCTGACCCTGCAGTGTGACAACATTATGTTCATGTTTGAGCGGCGTTCACAGCACATCTGGCTCAGACCCCGCTCATAAGCAAAGGTGTTGAAAACACTTCTGTCAGCCTATCCTATAAACGTCAGTGGATCAGTTTGACTCAGGAAATTCACCCCCTTGCAGACAGATGCCCAACAAGAAAGAGAGGTTTGCGAGACTGCTGAAGGTTTTTTTAATAGAGCCGAGAATTCTCAGGAGTAAAAGGTGGCAAGAGGTTAGTGAAGGAAATGTCAAAACCCTGCTGTGTTGTCTTCACACAGAAAAATCAAGAGGCCCAGAAACCCTGTGATGTTTATTTCACAGTAACAATATATATTATTTTATTTTTGCCATGTTTTGACATGAATGAAAAAAAATTCCTGGAAGACTTGTTAGAGCTCTGAGATGGTCATATTATGAGGAACAACATAATGAGTAGCCGAAGGGGAGAACTGTACATTCAACCAGTCATTACTTTTGGGGAGTGACTGGTTGCTAGAGGTGTGTATAGACCATTCGCAGACATGAGTATAAAGATGTCACTCAGAGGATGTCCTGCTGCTGTCAATACAGTACAGTGCATTTAATTATGTCTGAGAGGCATTTTGGAGCAGCCCAAGTATAAAATATTATTTTAGTCAGCTGAACACAAATGTGTCTGATTCTTTTCAGAGCACAGGCAGTTATCTTTAGGAATTTAAAGCCACAAACCTGTCCTCCCCGATACTGCTTTGATTTGTCATTCATTCAGATGTTTGATTATGCTTATTAAGGCATGTATTAAGGGTGGATGGGGATGTTTGAGGGGGGTTGCATGAGGTACATGTCAGTAGCCTAGTGGCCTGTGCTCCTCTGCCAGCAGGATCAGTCAGCTGTTAACCTCTGCTGGCTCCAAAAAGAAGAAACTGAACAGGGTAAATTCTGATTTTTGCATTGATTATAACTACTGTTTATTTTTAGATGCAGAAGATACTTGCATACACAGGGGTACACACAGTAAAAACAGCTGTCGTCATGTAGAACATCTCTACCATAACGAACATTTATATTTGTACAGACCCAATTCAAGGATTCTTAAACTTTAAATAAAAAACAGGAGCTGAATCAACATTTTTCTTCAAAGTAAGTTTTTCAGCTTTTGCCTCAGGGATTTTTTTTAACTGTATTTAATACATTTTTGACAAATTACATTTTTAATGTGTACCTCACATTTGATGCAGAGCTTTAAAACTGTGAAGCCCTGTTGTGTAATTTCCCTGGCAATAGCCTAGACCTAACAGTGAAACTGCCTTAGCATACAGCATACAGCCCAGGCATTGGACGTTAACATTCAGTTGGATTAAAGGCCAGCGGTGCAAGCACTGCTAAGGTTAGTCACACTCAGGAAACCAATTTCACAACTCTACATGCTGAAAATATGATCCTTTGTCATTTTAGAGTTTTATTAGGAGTGTTTTCTTACCTACAGACTAGTTTAACAAACATTGTCGCAATTTGCAAATAAGTGGATTTTAGATGAGTCTGGAACATTCCTAATTAGAGAAATACATTTCTGATCCAATGTTGTTGTGGTCCATTGAAATTGCAAAAAATGCAATTATAACTGTGGAAGTGAATTGGCTGTTGTAGTTAGATATTTCCTCCTTCACACTTGTTCATCAAATAAATGTCGTTTTTAAAGCTTTTGTACTTTTTCATACCTTCATTTCCACATGCTTTGCTTTCAAAAGTTATGTGGAATTAAAAGTATTGGAATGTTATAGTTGGTCTCAGAAATGTGTATAACACTGTTTGTATTGTTAATGAACCCATGATATGCTAAACCTACCTAAGCATCCATACTTGTGACCTATCTTAAAATAATGTGTTACATTGGGATATCTGGTGCTTTTCCTGTTCTTACTGTTACAAGCATGTGTAGCATCTGCAGTGTACTAGCACCTCAATGATGAGTCAACACTATTAAGGAGGTGAAAATTACACATAGGGCAACAACAGAAATGGGTATATGAACACACTGCCAAATAGGAGTCTTCATAGTGGTATTTACATTTAGTTATTTAAAGCATTTTGCGATTAACTACTGTTATTGCTGTCATTAGTCACATTTGAGCCACAAAAGTTTTTTTTTTTGGATGATGTCATCACCATTTAACAAACACATTGTGCTGAAGTGTGAACAAAAGAAGCTAAACCAACACCACGCTGATAGCTGGCAGCTTCTGACCACTTATCATGGCGGCAGATAAGTGTAGGCAGCATAACAGAGTGATTTTTGACTGACAGCTCAATTTGAGGCCAGTCTTTGGTATTTTTCCCTCTTATAAAGGTGAGCGAGGTGAACACACACTGACAACAGCACCCTATCCAGCCCATGGGCAGCTCTGTGTTTACAGTGAAAGTAAGTAACTACACAGCCATATGCAGTAAACATCTCTGGAGTCTGAGTATCTGTAATTTTGGCAACATGTGAGTTTGCTTGCTTTGCAGAGTGTCTCTATCTGTCTGTGTGTTTAACTACTGACCATGTGCTGAGACGGATTGATAGTTAGTTTAACTTTGATTGGGTGCTACCACATGTTGCTAAAATCTGTTTTAACCTATGGCTGGCCTGCCTAAGTTAAGGCGTAATCAGAGAAGTGAGCTGAGGCTCTGATCAGAGTCAACAATGCAATGCTGTACGTGTGCCAGTTAGGGCTGGGTATCGATTTGATATTACCAGGTCTCAAATCGATTCGATTCACGATACAATAGGATATTTATTCAGTCTGGGATATCTCAGTTAAAATAATACTGTAAACTTAAAAAGTGACTATTGACCTGGTTAATTATTTAAATTGTTTTTACATTAAGAAATGAACCCAAAGCAGTTACATTAATCTTCTATTAGTTATATACATTAATGCGTATTCTGCATATTACTTGTTTTCTGACCAACACCTCTTTTCCTTTGTGCTTGTAAAATCTGGAATATGTCCATACGTCAGCTTTTAAACTCGCCGGTGGTGCCCGTATAGTGCTGTTTGCTTCTGCCGTGTTTGTTCGATTACTTGCAGTAACATCTCATGAGATTTTGTTCAGTGGAAAGCAGCGCTAAACGCAGATCACGCAATACTAGCTGGGTTGATACCACAGGCTGCTTCTCTGCACGTCCAATAAAGAAAAAACTACCCAAGTTAAAAGATCGATCTTTTGATTTTTTGGATCGATTATGAACCAGTTAAAGGGAAATTGATTAAACTGATTTTTTTAAACCCAGCCCTAGTGCCAGTAACTACAGCATGTAAAGTTCCCTCAGGTCTCTACATGTGACATTTGACTACTTTTTCTGGGTAACAGTCTCATTTTGTTACAATAGAGACTTAATATGTTTTCTAAGAGACATAAATCACACATTAATTTATAGCTTAATTTATATATTTATAACTAGAGTTTAGAAAACAGTGTTTGCAATGTTTTTTGCACGGGCTGAGCATTGCATCACAGGATTGGTTTAAAGGTTTACAGCATGTAAATGCAATCAATTGCACGATTCCTTTTATTTTTATAAAACCACAGTGTCATACTGTGCTGCAAATAGATTTTTTTTTAAATGTGATGTGATATTTAGGTCATATCCCTAAGTCCTAGTAATCTGCACACTCGATACTTGGGTAAAGATGCCACAGAAATCCTCAGCCAACACTTGACATGCCTGTTTTTTTCAACACTACTCTGAGAAAAAAACTTGTGAATGAGTGTCTTTCTTTCCTAATGCTCTCGCCTTTGATAGAGAATTTTTCACAGTTATCACTGAGCACATCACGAAACAATCCACTTGATGAGCCAGATCAACACTGGGCCAAAGCTTTATTGGCTCATTCAAAAACATGGATCAAAACTGCTATTACATAATTGAAAAGAGAGCGTTCATTCTTAATCACCTTTCATGATACAGACTAAAGAAGACTGGGATGTAAAAAAATGTCCCATTTGAATAATGAAACTTCACAGAGGGGAATTGAGAACAAATGAATCCTGACCCTGAGTCAGAATACCTGCTTTCCTGCCATATTGTACATTTCATTCTTTTCACCGTCAAAGACCAGGAGAGGATCTGTGAGACGGCGCTGAATCACAAGGCCTGTTAAAGGAGCTCAAGCTATTTACATGCAAAGATGAAGCACATTAACAGGAGCCGGGAAACATCAAACTATCTCCATCTGAGGCTTTCTTCCATCTCTGTGCTGACATTTCTTCTCCTCTCTTGTCTTCCCCTTCTTGCTGTACTGTAGATAACACACTGTGCAAATTCCATTCAGGTGCAAACGCACATATTTGCATTTGTGACAGCTGTATAGTCGGCACCTGTTTATGAAGAAATTTCACATTCAAACTTAAAAGGAAACGGAGCAAAAGCTATTTTTACAAGAAGTGATAAGGCAGTAAAACAGGTTAAACTTTGCACTCAGTACCTGCACCAATAAATCCAGCAAAGTCACTCCAACACAAAGCTGTCTATAAATGCCAGCTCTCTGAGAAGAGAATGACAAAGGTTTTTTATTGAAGCTGCCTACATTCAGCTTCACAGATCAGGAGGCATGACACAGCAGCCTAGGGTGACATGCAACATGGGCTGTTGGCGCAGGCTAACATGCTTTTATAAATGCCCCCATTTCCTCTCTATAATAACCACTAATGCTGTCACTTCTTGCCCCATCTATCATCCTGAAGGAGAGCATCACACTGCTGCAAAACACTGCACAGAGCAAAACATTCTTGCACATCCTCCTATGCTTTTTACTGTTTCCTCCCATCCTCTCGTGTGTGTGCTATTAAATGTATTAAACCAGTGTAACATCTTTGAATCCCTCGGGCAAGGTCCCAAGGTCCTGTTTCATCCAAAACTGTGACTGGTGTCTGTGTGCAGCATACCATTCATGGTGTGTGTGTATCTTTGCTGTTTGTGTGTGTTTGTGTGTGTGTTTGTGTCTGCATACCCATGGGTATGTGCCTGAACGTACTTTCTCTGACTGTGTATTGCATGCAGCCATGTGAAGCTGTGTGCCTGCTAGCTGCCTCTACACTTGTATTCCCCAAACAAGCTGCAGGGCTCCACTTTGTGTGTACGTGTTTGTGTATGTGCACCTGTTTGACAGTCAGGTGTGCAAGGTGTGCATGCTATATTCTCCCTCACCATAGTGAGCAGGTTCATACCTGTCAATGGGAGTTTTGTTCATGAACACGTCCGTCTGTCTGCCAGCCTGCCCTTCTGTCTGTCTGTCTGTCTGTTTTTTTTCTCTCCCACTGTCTCTCTGTCTACTCTGTTTTCTCTTTTTTTTACTCTCCATACTAGTCCTCCTCTGTAGTTGGGCTGTGGAGGGACCTGGAGCAGCACCTCTGGGTTGCCAAACCAAAGCAGTAACCAACTTACAAAACACTCAAACCACATTCACACTGAAATTATCCAGACATTACCTGTGCAAGCTGTATGTGTGAACACAAAACAGCAAAGCTTTTTGCTCAGACTTTACCTGTACAATTTAATTAAACCCCCAGTCTTTATCTGCATAAAGTCCAAATGAGACCATGTCTGAACTCTGCAGCGAATTAACGAGGAAATTCACTAAGGCGAGTGTGAAGGGCTGATGATATCATCCTGTGCAACTGGTGTGAACCAGAAAAACAGACTTGACAGGATGGAATAAAAACAACCTCTGCAGCAGGAGAAGTTGATCTGATTGTAAAGGGATGACACAAACTCAAATTTATTTCTGGACTTTGGATGTGTTGTTTCCACTGCACATGATCAAAGTTCTATAGGACATTAGGGCTGGGTATTTTCAACAACCTCACAATACGATGCATATCCCAATACTGAGGCCACGATACGATGAGTATCCCAATACACCTAAATTGTGAACATTGGCTATGCTTTTAACAGAATTTCAGACAAGTTTTGTTTTTCATTACAAGAAAAAAGAAAGAGCAAGGATGAGTTTTAAATGATTCAAAAATTTAAGACACTCAAATTGAGGTCGTCAAAGATGGTAGACCTTAGTTCAGATTTGGAACATGTGCCTCATCATGTTGCTTGGCTTCGACTTTGAACTGTACGACTGTTAACACGACCCAAAGTGTATTGACAACAACTGTCAACACATTGAGGCCATGGAGTGTGGGACATTATTTTGCCGTGTCGATATTTTGAGCACAGGCCTACAGTGCATCTGTTCCAAAATGATCACCAGTGGGTCTTTTGCACATCCAAAGAGCTTTCTCATGCTGCTGTTTAATACAGAAGTAAAACCCTCTCCGGTGTAATCTGTGTGCGTGTAGTGTGACTGCTTCATATTCACTGCTGTGTGCTGCAGTACTCCTCTCAACTCTTTAATCGATGCTGTTGATACACTTTGTAACATGCTACACTGAAGTTGGGATATAAATTCTTCATCTGCTATCATATTATGACACTGACCTCTGCTGCGTGTATTTGATGGCTTGTGCTGCCTGTTGGTGACCCCCTGACTACTCCCTGCTGACGGGCCAAGAGTGAACAACCATGTAAGTGAATCACCAGATCAGGCTGCTCGGATACTATCCTGATAATATCAGGGTTGCATGTGTGAAAAGGTTTTCAGTTTAAGAGTTTAGGAGTTTGTTTCAACAATCTGTTACTTTCTGAATAACATTTTCTATGTACAGATTTATAGTGTTGCAAAGATGAATCAATCCAAAGGAGGTATCTGGTCCTGATGTCAAAGATCAGATTGCCTTGGTTGGTGGTGATGGCCTGGTTATTGAGTTGGAAACTATTTTACTGAGGCTCCTCTGCTTGTAGCCTGCCCTGCTTGCTCCTCGTGGCTCAGCATCTTTGAGCCTGTGAGATTTTCATTGACCTTTCACCCTCACTTAGAGATTAATGTTAAAAGTGGAATGTACATGTGTTCAGATCATGGTCGTATTCCTTAAAGCATTTTAAGGCTCTTGCCCTTAGTAATCAAGTCATATTGACCTAATATGACAAAGAGCAACCTTATCCTCTGAACACTTTAAGGTGAAGTTACAAAGTTAAATGGCAGCAAACAAAATTCAACTGCTGAGATGGCAAGACTAAAGCTTTGCCAGGATGCTAACACAAGCAGCAGTAGCACTGATAAACCAGAATAATTTACTCTTAAACTTGTAACAACTCAGCAAAGTCTATGTTTATAAAGGCACCTTAAGCCTGCTTTACTCAATATTTATAGCCATTGTGGCATAATTAATAAACTTGAGCCCAGTTACATTATATCAAATCGACAGAACTTCATGAACTTAAGATCAAAACATATAATAACCATGAGATGTACAGCATGAGGAGATAGCTATGCCTGAGTGGCATGATTAAATATTCACAATCATAGTGAAATTTGAGAATAAGTATTTGTGAAATATAATCTCCTGTTTTTTTTTTACTCTTTTCATTGTCATAAAATTTTATCACATTATCCTCCTGCACAAGCAGACAGAGCGATCTCACATTATTTATTTAAATTTTTACTTTCATTATTTTTTAACGGCAAAATTAGCTACAGTTTGTTCCTCTTGGAGAAATTAGTTTGTTATAATTGTTGGAAGAACTTTATAAAGTCAGGCACGTTGTGAAAAGAGAGGCAAATATTTCTGTACCAGTAAAGTAAAATGTATTTGATTGACCCCAAAACTAAGTGTCAAACTAAGAAACTGTGACAGGTGTGTGATGATAAAATATATTCAACAAATAAACATCATTTCAGAATATTATAGGTAATATTGGAGGCTTAGAAATATGTATGTTGTGAAATGATAGTCCGACCACTGTATCCCCATTTTTCTAAATTTCATCAAATTGTCTTAAATATTCCTGAAGAATCATTTTTAGGCTAAATTGGATTTATTTGAACCATAACAAAAATAATTAC
Organism: Scarus forsteni; assembly: GCA_036419115.1. NCBI lineage: Eukaryota > Metazoa > Chordata > Actinopteri > Labriformes > Labridae > Scarus > Scarus forsteni. The sequence continues at coordinate 3,439,112 of JAZDUH010000111.1, forward strand.
ATTTTATGATATTTAATTTTTTCTGATGACTAATATACTGATTCTTTCATACTAATTTTAGACAGGACCAACACCATTCTACTCTTTTTCTCTTTATATGGAACACCAGCATTGTGGGTAGGGATGGGAATCAGGAATCAGCTTCTTTCACTCAGTCCTTCATGTTATGGGGAGAGGCTGTCAGCAAAGTTCACAACAGAGAAGTCAAGGACGTAATCATGGACAGAATGCAGAGGCAGCCTTAAGTGTTGCTTAATCTATCCATCCATCATCTGTACCACTTATCCTTTTTGTCTTGTACGGGACCTGAACCTACACAAGCTGACAGTGAGTGAGAGGTGAGAGGTGGGGTACACCCTGAACCCAGCAGCAGCTGATCACACACATAGAGAGACAGACCACACATGGTCTATATATTATATATATATATATATATATATATATATATATATATATATATATATATATATATATATATATATGTATATATATATATATATATATATATATATATATATATATATATATATATATATATATGTATATATATATATATGTATATATATACAAACATATTTATGTATATATATATACAAACATATATATACATATAGTATAGTATATTATAGTATAGTATAGTATAGTATAGTATAGTATAGTATAGTATATATATAGTATAGTATAGTATAGTATATATATATAGTATGCCATATTTAACCCTTTAAGGCCCAAGACCATAGATTATAGCCAGAAAATTCTAATTTTTTTGGAGCTGAAATGTTTGTTTCACTTTCTGCTAAAATCCATAAAAATCAAAATGTCAATAAAATTAATCATATAGATTTTTTGTATTTCATTTGATACATTAGATGTTTTTGGCAACTGATAATCCATTTGAGTACATTTTTATCATTTATCTGATTGTATTCTGATGTTTTTTTTTGTAATTTGTTGATCATATTTAGTAGAAAAAGGTATGATAAAAGTATGTAACAAATATGATACAATTGGCTTTATAGGGTTAAGGATCATGCAAGAGTTCATGATCCTGAACTACTCACCGTTTGAGTTAGACTTTATTTGATACGGTCAGATTAGTTTGCTGGCACAATGTGGTCCTGTCAGATCAGTTTTGTTGTGACTGAAAATTTCTTATGAAGTCCTGGAATATTGTCCCTACTTTTGAGCAAGAACTTCCAACAATCCCAGGTAAAATTTTTCCTTTATGTTACAGAAAAAACTTCAGTAATGAAAACACACCTGCCATAACCCAGCGTTTATTAATTATAGTTAAGATTGTACTTTTAAAAAAGAGTTGCCACACTACCTGAATGTCAAACTTCAGTATACTACAAGTAAAAACTAGACATTATTGATAAATGTTTTGCCATCACAACAAGATAAATGTCCTCTGCACACAATATTTGAGAATTTGTTTTTAACAAGAAATGTACAAGTTGTGCAAAATGATTCCAACCTGGCCAGTATAATTCAGCAGGCCTCTTTTTTGCATCATAATAGTGCTTATATTTTGAAAGTTAGCCAAGATTTACAAGTTAACTTTTACTCCTCAGTCCTTAAAAGCAATATAATTATCTTTTATAAGAGTAGCATGTTATTTTACTTTTTTACTTTTCTCTTCTTTCTAAAAGAATAGAGGACCTTCAACAAGTTCCAGCTAATTTTACAACTGGAGACAAAAAATCTTTGACTGACACAGTCTCAGATTTGATCAAACAAGGTTTTGTAGGATGTCTGTGGATTCACCACTGTGAAGCTGTCACTACAAAGAGCTAAAGCTTGGCTCCACAGTGTGGCCAAACCGTCTCATGTGTGCATTATAAAAATCATAATGTAGAATCAGTTGGAAATGTCCTCATTTCTGTGCTCTCCGACATTTTTTAGATCTCACAGATTTGGGAATGCTCTTGTGTGTTGGCAGCTTTAAAGGAGGTCAAGATTCTCTCTTTAAACTTTTGTATTCTCACTGTGCTGCAGCATGTGGGATGCAATTAAAAATCTTATCATTCTTGATTAATCTGCAGATAATAAAGTTTCTGAAATGTCAGGTAAAATGAAAACATGCCCTAGCAACTTCCAAATGTCCTTTTATAATCTCAGGAATGGCCAAAGGTTTTCAGGTCACAATGATTTCAAATAGCCCCTTTGGCTGGCAACCAGTCCAGGATGTACTCTGCGTCTCACCCAGTGACAGCCGGGACAACCCCCCAACCCCAAGGGATTAGTGCTGGATCATGGATGAATGGATGAATCCAAGTGGAGAACAGCAAAAGTACCTTACAATGGTGATTAAGAGACAATCTTAGTGCTCATAAGCATTTTTGCATAATTTTTTATAGTGTATCATATACATTTTTATATGTATGCTGTAACACTGTCATTTTGAAAAGCAGATTCATGTCTGAGTATTCTGGTGATGTGTTTCTCAGTGTGAGTCTGCTCTTAATTTATTTAAGTTCTTAATGTTTCCTTGAGTCCTGTAGTGCAACAAAAAAATGTATGCACCTGCACATTGACATTAAATATATTCACAATCTTCTTCAGGGGTATTTAGCATCTTTGTAGTTTTCTTGCTTGAAAAACACCTTGAGGGGTTAATCAAAACCATCAGCACTAATCAATTTTCCGCCAATTGGCCAATCAAGACATCAAACTGATCCCAGGGGTCTGATTTACCTGACACACATCAATGGTCTCATTCCTGCATTTCTAACCAGATAAGCCTGCACTTAGACCTAAAGCACATAATACATCAACATTAAAATGTCATGAGTTTCTACTTTTTTTTTTTAACTAATTTAGCTGTGTGTGTGTGTGTGTGTGTGTGTGTGTGTGTGTGGTGGTGGTGGGGGATTAGTAAGAGATTTTAATGAGAAAACTTTTTCTTTATCACACTTGAGTAGCAACAACTACAAAAAATTGACCATAAACATTGCAGGCATTTTTATTATATAAAGAATGAATAAAATGACTGGCTGAATGTTTAAATAAATAAATAGACATATCTTTTCTACAGTTAACTTTTAGCGGGCAAAGTGCTCCTTAACTCTGGCAGCTCAGAGTTTTTATGTCTTTATTTTATTACCGGATAAACAAATTCCACCTCCAACTCTAATTACTTAAGTATGGGTCCTCTTCCCCTCAAAAATTCTCAGAAAATACTGTGTCATTATGACATTTATTTACACTACCCAGCAGTGGTTTTTCTGAGCTGACACTGAACACATCATAATGTTACCTTATGCCAGCCTATTAAATTTGGTAATTTTTATCCTGCTGGTTTCAACACAGTTTTAAAACTGTTGATAATTTAACTAGTGGGACTTGTGTCATGGGACTTGTTGGCAGTATTTCTATGCCCCTACTCAAGCATTTATGTACATACAACCAAAACATGTGTGTATGGTCATTTCTACACACAGGACAGCCTTTATCATTTTTATAGTAGCTTTATGATAAAATCCCTGCACAGGTCTGAGATGCAACTTTTCATTTGGTGTATATCATGCATTACATGAACTCTGCCTTTAAAGATAAATTCTCCATCAGACTTAATGTGTTCTTATCTACTGATAGGTCTAAACAATAATAGTCATGAGAAATGACTTTTAAATGTTTTTATGTGCTCAGCCTCTGACAATCCTTGTGTACTGTTTCTTCATCGGTTCAATTTGAAGCTGAGAAAGACTGCTCTCAGTGATTATAAATGTTACTTTCTTAACAGTAAAACCTCTGCAGCATATACTGTGGAAGACTGCAGCAGGAAAAGAAAACAATAATGATTTGACTGGAAACCTCGAGGAAACTAATTTTGCTATTTCTGCCATAGTAAGAGGTCCAAATCATATATAATTAAGGAGTGGGTCTATAAAACCTGCACTGCGTACAGTTTATTAGCAAAGCACAATGCCGCTGTTTATCTTATATTGCTTGTTTTTGACATAATGAAGAAGGGATAACGCTGCAGCCTAATCCCTTCTGCAGAGAGAGGGGTCAAGCAATCAAGAGTAAGGAATCATTATGCACAGAGTTTGGGTGGGCTGGAGTTTTTTAGCTAGTACACTGGCCAAATGATTTCTTGCACCCGAATATGTACATCTATCTGCACCAGACTGATACATGACGGTTGATTTGATGGGATATTTACTCGTGGGCAGGGGTTCCACATCCTTGCAGGCTGATTCACAGGCATGCAAAAAACACACTAATATGAAGAGAAACTTCATTATGAAACTGTGATATACTTTAATAGGCCAATCCAATCAAACTAATGTTAAGAGTGAAATATGTCTGTATATTTCTAACAGTTTATTAGTCATGCTAATCCTCATCTTCTAAGAGTCTAATAAAAGAAATTTGTTTCAATGGCTCATAAAAAAAACATACATTGTGGTCTTGAATTTTTGATTTTTGATTTGGTTGTTTGATTATATATATTGATGAGGTCTTATTATTTACAAATACTAAGAAAGTAAATTAAAAGCCTAACCAAGATGCTCACATCATAACCTCTGCTGGGTTATGTTTTTGCCTGTGTTTGTAAATCTGTTTGCTTTTTAGTTTCATATCAGGGTAACTCAAAAATGAATTGATCAATTTTGATTCTTTTAAAGGATTTTTTATTAAAATATGGTCAATTTTCACATTTTTGCTGGTGTCAATAACTTCACTGGTAGTTGGTAGGGGAGACATGATTTGACTTTAGTGGTGATCTGAATCCAGAAGTGGATCTGGAAATGTTCTGAGGATCTGTTCACAGAGCAAGATAGAGCAAGTTCTTGTTTAATATCAGATGAAGTATGTTACCTCCACCTTTTTCTACTGTTTTTCATTATGTCTTGAAAGAGAATTACTCATTAGAAATAGTTTGTGATCAGGTCACAGTTAGAAATTAGTGCTGCTCCAAGAGAAAAATCCTCCACCAAGGCATTTCCAACAATGTTAGGTGACTGCTTATCAAAAATTTGCATCCAAATTAGCCAAAATCGACTCAGTTTTCCCTTGTACCATGACCAACATTTGCAGGAAATGTTATCAAAATGTGGTCAGAACTTACTGAGGTATTTGCGCAAATGTGGGGAAACTGGCCAATTTCGCAATGTTGGCAAACCATAAAAAAAAAAAAAACCTGGATCTGCATTCAGAATTAGATCACAACCAATATTGTATCACTTTCTCCTTGTGCAATAACCAACAATTCATGAAAATGTCATTAAAATCTGTTTTTTACATTGCAAGTTACTGTGCTGCCAGACACATAGATGGACACATGCTCCTATAGCATAACCTCCTTGGTGGGACAGATTGTGTAAAGAGATCCGTTTGCAGACCTGTTTTTCACCTGTGATGTTTTATTATGATGAAATTGGAAATTTCATTTGGTGATAGGCCCAATTTTACTGGGCCTTCATTTCTTGGCAGTGACTCTGTTTCTGACTGTTCTATCTCAGTAGAAAGACATAAAACCCCTGAAAGAAAGCTTTTAAATATCAAGTTTGTGAACGGCACGGAAAATTATTTTTATCATTGCTTTATATTTGTCATTTTTTAAAAGCCTGATCACGCAAAAATAGAGTCAGACTATGAATTAGATTTGACTTAAGTGTGCAAGTTAGACTACATTCTCAGTTTTAGTGAATAGTCAATTTGATAAGGTGCTGTTGATTTGATTTGAGGGTATTCTCTTCTGAAATCACACCAAATTATCTAATGAGCTTTACTTGGAAATGTTACCACAGGAAAAAAAGCTAAATCTGTAGGACATAATTTCCATAATTTTATCTCTGTTTTTAATAATTTTATAAAACATACATCAAACTACTTGATCAAACATCCAAGGCGTTCCCCTGCCTGCTCACTCCTTGGCTCACCACTGCTGCAGGCCAAAGTGAATATGCAGCACATTCATCAATACAGCATGGTGTGTGTAGAGACCAGAGAGGAGTGTCAGGCGAGGGGAGCACTGTAATCACTCCAAAACTCCAGCCTCTGATCTCGTTAAACACTAATTGATGTTTCTATGTTAACCAGCTTTACCTTAATGACTGGTATTAAACAGAACAGTGGGTGCACAGGGTGGTATAAAAGGACGGGGGGCTTTTGGGTGGGTGTCCAGGATTGAGGAAACATCCACGAATGTTGCATCAAACACATGATGAAAGACGGAGGCGGGGGAACAAGGAGGGAAGAGGAAACCGTGTAGAGGAAGTCACAGGTTGCAGGGGTGAGAGAAGAAGACGGAATGGATCGGGGCGAGAGGGAACAGGGGGATTGGCAGAAGAAAAGAGAGTCGGGCGAGGGGTGGGGTGGTGGAGAAGGGGTGGGGGGTCGAGCTAAGCTTGAAGGTTTTCTCTGCAAACGTCGATGAATCAATGAGGTGAAATTGATGAAGAGCAGGGGGTTGGAGACAACAAGCGCACAAATGTTGACTCTATTCCCTCTCATCTGGGCTCCTGAGCCTTCCAACCATGTCCCCCCTCTGATATTCAATTCCAGCCAGCCTTCTTCTTCTCCTCCGCTCACCCCTTCCTTACACTGCCTTTCCAATCTCTCACCCCTGCTCTCCCCTCATGCCTTTTCTCCTCCTCCTCACACCTTCTCTCATCTCTCTTTCCTCCACACCTTCTGTCTCTCTCATCACCCCTCCCTCCCTGTCTTACCCCCTTACTCACAGCTGGTACAGTACGCATCTCTCTGGGCAACTGACACTGAAGGCAACACTTTACGGGCAGCAGTGCATGCAGCACGCTGCAGCAGTGTTCGACTGCGTGTAAAATTCACAGGGAAAAAATGATTAACTGAACCAGGAGCATCACCTGTGGGTGAGAGAGCTGATTGAAATGGATATCAGCTCCAGAATTCAGCTGAGAGGCACCAAACAGCCCCACAGATATGGAAAAACAAAACAAATGATACATTAATTCCAATTTTCATCTGGATGAATGGCTTCACAACACAGGATTTGATCTTGCTCTTTGCAGCAAACCTGAGAGAGGAAGCAACACTGAGCCCGTCTGTTTAACAGCTGCATCTTTGGTGGTCTTCAGTCCAAGGCAGGGATGGGAAAACAGTCATTTTATCCTCATTATGAGAGGGCCAACATGTTAGAGATTGTTGGACTCTCTTAATTTTTAAATTATGATATTGTGTGATTTACCTATGAGAGCAAATATAAGGCTCCCAACATTACATACCCTACAGTACCAGTGATCATGTTGTTAAACTCCAATGTGGAAAACAGTGCTAGTTAAAGGTGCCATGAGGAGAATCTATTTGCGGGGACATAAAGACTCTGCTACCCATGAGCATGTGCAGCAACTGTCGCAATGCTGCGTTCCAGTAACCTCGGAACTAGGAGTGACATCATCTCCGAGTTATCGGCGTTCCAGTTGAAGTCGGAAAAAAAACATGCCAGTCTACCAGGCTATTGTTAGCTGTTGTTTACTCGGGAGTGGCGAGATTTCACCGAGATCCCAGAAGTAAATTCCGACTTGGGGGGACGTTCCAGTTGCAGTTTCCTACTCGGAACACGGAAATTCCTACTTCTGACTACAACTGGAACGCACCAAAAGACCCAAGCCAAAGCGTGCCTTTGTTGTGATGCTAATAAAGCATGCAGCTCGGACCTTCCTCAGAACTCTGCATTGCCTTACAACTTCTTTTTTCAACAACTTACAGGATGCAAAGCGATGAGGTAATCTATCTCTTTCTAGTTATGTAACGGTAGTTTTTGATGTGTGACAACAAGCAATTTTTGGAAAACCTATTATCGTAGTTTTGTAGCCGGCTATATATCGCTACTTACAGCCCGGTGCTCTAAGATGTGTCTGAATAATATAAATTTGCTCCAGTTTTAATCGTCTTGTTCCCGAAGTTGCATATCCAGGCCAGTCCAGCCCTGTCCGACCCGACCAGAAGGCTAAGGAATAGCATTTATAGATAACCTATTGTGATGCTATAAAACTCATCTTAAAGTGTGTATTTTGGTCAGGCATTTATCTTAAAGTGAGACTTTTTTGTAATTACTTAGAAACTCCTCACAGTCTCTTTAATGTTCTAAATACTGCATTCAAGTCAATTGAAGCTACTTTTCCAGTGCAAAGAGCTATGTGTTGACTGAATTTATAAATATTTTACTTTAATTGTAACCTAACTTAAGCTGGTGGAGTGCTTTCTAGTTATCTAACAACTCAGACAACTTTACCCATTTACATAACATTCACAATATTATGGTTGGGGTTGCTTTGTTAAATGTCTGGAAGTATTAGCTTAGTAATTTGTATGGTCTCTCACATATGGACACAACACTAGGGCTTCAGTGTAAGCAATAATGAAGTGTTTTGCCTTAGAACTAATTTGGGGCATTTTCACTTTTTGATAATCTGAGTTGCTTCAACACAGCTTACCATTAAATGTTACCAGTGTCACAAGGAATTATTTTGTTGGCTCTGTATGATTTCCTATGCCTAAATATGTTCCTTTGCTGCTTGTTTGTATTCCTGGAACAATACTAAGCAACAAACTGAGAGCCAACTGTGCCATCGCCTCTGTTTCCCCCTTTGGTGTTGTGTTGGACATCGCAAGAGCTCAACACAGCCATTGATAATGTACCACCAAATTATGCAGAATAAAGGGTAAAGGAAATCAAAGCGCTTTGTACCAAAACTGAGTAGAGTCAAGTCGAGTTAGCCAAAGACGCAGATTGAACTATGACTTGGGAGCTGGTAGATAAATGCCAGACCTATCAGTTGAAGAAGACTCTACCTCTGATCTATTTTTACCTTGATCGTCTTCAAGAAGGGGAAAGAACTTTCGGCTAAATGATTTGCATGTTAGATTAAAAAGAAACTGAGATGTATTCATGTCTTTGATATTCCATTTCTACATAATGTAGTGCTGTTTTTTTATGTCTGGACTAAATCAGAGCAAAGTAACCAAGCTGTACATGTGAAGACCACCTGAGTGAGATTAAATTGTTTATCCAAGTGTTTGTATTGTTTAGTGCCTTGAGATAACCCTTGCGATGAACTGGTGCTATACAAATTAAGACTGACTGAAATAAGGAGTGAATAAAGGGTGGTGGGGTGAGGGTTGATCAGGGGTTGCAGTGCTGCAGTGGTAGAGTCAGTTGTCATTCAAATGGAGGGGCAGGATTTTGATCCCTGCCATCTTGGTGATGTGTGTTTGGGCACACTGCTCTGTCAGTGGCATGTTAGGTATCTGAAAGTGCATCAGTGTCATTTACGAGAACTGTTAGACACTTGACACATCAACTTCTGTCATTAGTGTGTGAATGGGTAAGTGTGATCTGCTGTGTAAAAATGCACCCGTGTAGCTAAAGAGGTCATATTTTGCCTTAAATCTGGTTCATATGTTAATTTTTGATGACTGCTGGGACATGTTCATAATCACTAATATTAAAAAATAAAAGTTTCATTTACACAGTACTCCTGAAAGTGCTATTTTCTGTCTCTGTTTGAGATGGCCTGGTAGAGCTCCTGCCTCTTTAAGGCTCTCACATGGGGCCAGTCTGCCCTGATTGGACGACCAGTCTACTCTGGTAGTGATTTTAGCACACACAGTGCCATTTTGTCAACAAATCTGCATTCATTCTACGGTCTATGCTCTACACCGGGCTTGCTGTGAGCCAATGAGCCTACACTGAAAACAAAACAATGGTAGGAGGTCACCCTGGTAGGTGGGGACCAGGGGAACAAGATGTCTTAGGCAGCTGCTGGCCCCACAAAGAGAGGGAAAGGACTTACTTCTGCCAAATTATTGTTTTGTTCATAGAGATGCTTTATCAAGTAGGGGAAATGTTTAAAAAATACTTATGTACATAAAAAACTTGAAAACGTAGAATATGGGCTCTTGGAGACAGCCAGAAAATGCAACATTAGCGTAAATGCTGGGCTGCTTGTGGTTTAACTTGTGGTAATTCAGGTGTAATGATGTGATTTGGATCCAAGTGAACATGTAGGAGATTGAGTTTGCTCAGTTTGAACTGTTTGAATTTTCAGGACTCCGATTACAATTTATTTGCTTCTCTTTCTGATCACTTTAGAGAATTAGCAGCTGATTGCTGATGAAATAAATGTAACTATGTAGATGACATCACAAACCCTTCCTTTTTGTCTGAATTGTATCTCTGTCCTCTTTCAAAGAAGTGAACATTTACTCAAAGACTATTATGGGACTATGTGTATTTTCAGTGTGTTCACTGAAGATGGTTACTGATGTCTTGTGTCACTGTGGTATCGGCACAGCTGATACCTAAAGAACCAGAATCACAATGCAGATTCTGATGCTTAATTTTAGTATCCCACAACTACATGTTAGAGTCAAAGACGCTGAACCCTCTCTGCCTCCTCTGTTCAGTTAGCCATCCAGTATAGTTCTTGGGCTACAGGAAAAGAAATTACAAGTGACAGAAGCATTATGTCTTGGCCAGCTTCAAAATGTAAGATTTAACACTCATTTTTGTCCCCTTTAAAGAAGTGCTGAATAGTAATGGAATAAAAAAATAAAATTATTATTTATATCATGTTAACCAAACGTGATTACAAATTGATTTCACAACATCTAAGTTACATAAATTTCTCAAACCTGATCACTGTCAACACTCACATAATGCTTTAAAACAGGAGTGAGCAGCTGGTGGCCTGGGGGCCACATGTGGCCCTCCATCTCTCTTAATGCTTTCTGCCAGTCAGTTTCTGTATTTTCAAAATGCATGCTTATAAAGACATCTGACAAAATCTGCCATGACAACCTTAAAAATAGTAAAAATAAATTTTATGAAAATAGAGCCATAATTGACTGTAATTGGTTTTGTGAAACTTCATTTTCATGCAAGTGGCAGACAAAACAAATTTAAATGAAAATACCCTGAAGATATTCTGTGATTTTTATTTAAAAAGTAGCTGAAACTGTAATATACTCTGTGTTTAGCTCATTGGATTAAGAATTGCTAATTGCATTTGAGTTTTGATGTATTTAAATGTTGATAAAGTGACTATAATCTCAGCCATTTAACCCTGTTAGTTCTCTTTAGACTGCAAACATTTGACCTCATGGAAATTAGGATAATCATAGGAAGACCCTCCTGGTGAAAACAGCCCTATTTTAAAATATCATGCAACTATGCAACAATGAGAGGAAATATATGACATACATTACATTAATGAATGGGACATTTTTCAGTAATCCTTTAATCTAAATTATCTTGTTTTCATTGTCGTGGAAAGTCAAAAGTTTAATCGAAATAAAAGTTGGTTTAATTTCCCAGACATATTGAAAAGTATCATTTCAGGAACCAGTTGTGCACTAATTTAAAAGTATAAATTAAACACTGTGTCTTAAAATCCTTGTGTTTCATGGCAGGTTTTGTTATGTCTCCTCCATGCTACAACTAGCCTCTTGGTATTTTTAAATTGGCTGGCTGGCCCTACTGGGGAAAAGGGGGTTAACATGTGGCCCAAAGGCTGCCTGTTGCCCACCCCTGGTCCAGGGCCTTGTTTTCCTTCTGCTTTCTCCCCCCTCTCTGTTGATGCTGCTGCTGTGTGTGTGCCTTCTCCCTGCATTCACTTCCCCTGTATGAAAGTACTGCAAGGCAAAAACAAAAGTTATCTACGCACCCAGAGGGGATGCAAATTTAGGAATCTACCTACAAAGTGAAGTCTCTCACACACTCCTTCACCCATGCAGCTGCGAGAAGAGGAGAAAAAAACAACACCGCCTGTTCCAGCTGTCTGAGAGTGTTTGAGGCAAGAGGGTCCGCTGGGGAAGATTCCTCGGTGGCAACAGAGGGATAAACTGTGTGCCGCCGTACGCCCAAATATTCAGCGTATCGGGATAAAAATAGATCAAGAGGGGGGAAACTGATCGGCAATCTTGCGGGTCTTGCTGTGCCTACAGAAGCACACACACTCTCTCTCTCTCTTTCTGTCAGGCTGTAACACTGACCACGCAGCCTGGGAAAATGAGCATCAACAGATATGATCACCTCAATGAATACATCCGCAGCGGAGTGCATGAGGAGGAAACTGCAGCCAATGTTTGAAGACTTAAACGGAAGCCAAACTCTGTCTTTATTAATAATGCATGGAAAATTCCTGGCAGACTAAATCACAGCCTAAAGCTTTAAGTTGATTAATTGGAGTGCCGGTAGGGTGAGCGTTCCTGTTTGGTTTTTGGAAACCGGCTGCCGCGAGGAAACCTATGCGTAAAAGATAGTGAGTTTTCCCGGCGCAGCAATGACAGAGGGGTCAAAGCCCCCGTATGCCGACCGTTTCCCCCTGGATATCCATCTCTCCTTCACCAGGGGCCGTCCAGATGCCGACACCCGAGCCCCGTCTCTCTGCCTGTCTCAATGACGCGCAGCACCCTCTCACTGCCCGAGCCGCAATTCATCCCCAAGCGCGTAAGGGGTGAAATGCCTCCGCACCCCGCATATGAAACAACACTCAAATAAAAAAAAATGTACTTACTGTTTTTCACCAGCCTGTCCCCCCTCTTTTCCTGCGTCCCTCCATCCTTTTTCACATCCTTCCTTTTTGAGGTATCCGTTTTGCGGGTGTCCCCCCCTCAGCCTTCACAAACACCGCCGCCACTGCCGCCACCTCACGCGCGCACTCACACACGCAGACACGCACGCACGCGAGGGGGGAAAATATATCTCCAAATATATATCTCTTCTACATGTATTCAATTTCTCCGATCTTCACCTCTCTCCCTCCCTCTCTCCTCTCTCTCACACTCTCTCTCCCCCTCTCCCTCTTTCCCTGTTCTTTTGTTAAAATTCAGTATATGCGCCCCGTCACCTAGCAACCGTCAACCTCTCTCTCTCCCTCTCTCTCTCTCGTTTCCTCCTCCCTCCCTCCCTCCCTCCATCACAGGCGACACGTGTTGAATGCTAAACTTAGCGGTCCGGAATAAAATTAATAAAGGGATGGACGCTCCATATCTTCCCCCTTCTTCCTCCCTCCCTCTCTCTCCCCCTCTCTCTCTCACTCTCTCGCCTATCATGCTGCAATATAAATATTTACTAGAGCCACTCAGCCCTCTCATTGTCTCCCCATCCACCCCTCCTTCTCCCTTGCGTCCCTCTGCATTTCCTCCTCCCTCCCTCCCCTCCTTTTCCTCTCCTCCATCCATCCGTCGATCCATCCATCCATCCATCTCTGGCTCCCTCCTTCGTCCATCCTGCCTTTCTCTCTCTTCCCCTCCTATCGCCTCTTTCTGCTTCTCCAAGCAAAACGGAGGCTGCCACACCACACCAGCAGCGGTCTGTGGATCCACATGTGAGTGCCACCCTGCCAGCGCTGCGTCTTTGCATGTGTGTGCGCGCGCGTGTGCATGCAGAAATCCATACCAGTGTAGCATGTCAGGGACCATGTGTGAGTCGAGGGAGTACTGCAGCAAGAGTTTGTGAACTCCTGAGTCCAGGCTTCAGAGCTGAGATCAAATATTTATGTGGAAGTAACTTTTTTTATATATATAACCATCTGTTGAAGCAAAAGCTGCTGTTGTTGAGGTTGTTTACACTTTGTTTTCATCCGAAGGTGAAAGTCTGGGGTACGGAATAATATCAGGACCACTGAAAACATTTTTGTCGGTAACATTTTTTAAGTCTGTCAAAAAATACCAGAGAGGAGAGTATTTTGAGATGCAAGTAAAAATTCAGAGGAAAAATTCAGACTTCTAAAAAGGTTTCAGAGGTAGAATAATGAGAAATAAAGGTACAAATTCTAAGATTTGGGTCAAAGTTTTAAGAAAAAAATAAGAATTCTGAGATTCAAGAATAAACTGGGTCTTGTTTTCTCAGAATTAAGACTTTAATCCCAAATCCAAAACTCTGACCTAAATCCCACAAGTTTAAGAAAAAGTCAGAATTTTCAGTTAAAAATAAAGGGAAATGGAAGATTTCAAAGTTCTAAGTCAGAATCCTCAGATGAAAGTCAGAATATACATTTAAGTCTGCAGTCTGACTTTATTCTTATATTTATAGGAAGACACAATTCTGACTTATCGGCTTCTTTGATCTGGTCAGATTTATGACTTTTTCTTAGAATACTTCAAAGTCTGAACTCTTTATTTAAAACTGACATTCCAATATGTCAGAATTCTGATATTAAACAAAGAATTTTGGGATTAGATTCGATTCTGGCTTTTGCCTTAGAATTGTAAAAAGCCTCTTTGCAGAATCATCTTTTTCTAAGAATTGGTAAAAGTCATTCTGGGATTAAAGTCAAAACACTGACATTTTGTCTCTCAGAATTTTAAAGGATAAGTTTGGTTTCTACAGCTTTCACATTGTTTATAGAATGAAGTAGAACAATATACTCACCCAGAAGGCTTTCCTGATCCAGACAGTGCTTCAGGAGATATTTAGATCCAAAATCGAGCGGCGGACATCCGTATAATGGTAGCACACGGGGCATGTATAGCGCCGCTCCTAAAACTGCATTAATCGTCCAAAAACTCATTAGTTTCACAGATATTTCATCATGGTCCGCTCAGGCTACTCCTCCACGACAGTCTGTGTCGCTCCAGACATGTTTTGGTGACTGTGCTGACCTCTGAACTGAAGAAGAAGAACGCTCGCTCCACACATGAGCAGTACGGCTCATTGTTTCAGGGGAAGACCACCGGCTACACAACAACTTTCTTCTTCCAGTTTTGTGCAAAATGGACAAATATCTATCAGATTAAGATGTTGTGGAGGAGAACTTTGAATATGATGGGTGTCCTTACAGTTTCATGCCAGAGTTTACAGATGAGGAGCTCATCGAAAGGAGGACGCGGAGGCAGCGCTTCAGAGAGTACTGCGCATGTGCGGAGGCAAACATTCGTCTTCTTTAGTTCAGAGGTCAGTACAGTCACAAAACATGTCTGGAGCGACACAGACTGTAATGGAGGAGTAGCCTGAGTGGACCATGATGAAATATCTGTGAAACTAATGAGTTTTTGGACGATTAATGCAGTTTTAGGAGCGGCACTGTATGCCCTATGTGCTACCATTATACGGATGTCCGCCGCTCGATTTTGGATCTAAATATCTCCTGAAGCACTGTTTGGATCAGGAAAGCCTTCTGGGTGAGTATATTGTTCTACTTCATTCTATAAACAATGTGAAAGCTGTAGAAACCGAACTTATCCTTTAACTGTAATCCTGGAATTCTTACTTTTTGACAGACTTGAAGGAAAATTGAACCTCAAGTGTTTTTTTACAGTGGCTCTGATCTTCCTCCGTACTAGGGGATCCAGAAGGTGTGAAGGACGTTAAATTTAAAGCGTGCTGTAATCTTCCCTTCAGTTGTCTTTCTTTTCTCCCCTCTGTGTGTGATCTCTAATCAATGAGGCAGTTGTTACCCTCAGATCATGTGCTGAATGTGAACTAGTCTGCTCCTTATGATCTTATGATTGGGCTTTAACCTTTTCAGACACACACACATACAGTATAAACATGCACGCACTCTCAGACGGACAAAGTGCTTAAATTTAACAGCAGCTTGTGGAGCAGCAGGGCAAAGGTCTGTGTGTATTGATAGAAATGTGTCGGGCCCCTGGAGGTTTGGTAAATGATGGACACACTCCTCCGTTCCATCTAATTGAACAATCTTCAATATGTGACTGACTCCAAGGTGCGCACACACACATGCAGCAGATGACATAAACAAGTATTGTGTATTTACTGTATGTGTGTGTGCATGCGGGTTAATGTAAACTTGGATCAATGCCTCGAGGCAGTGTCCCCTTTATCAGACTTTGAAAAATCTGTCCCAGGGAACCTGCTTCACTCTCCCAAACAGGGTCATCATTATGCCCAATAAGTCACTAGGTCACACACCTCAAGGGGGTCACAAGACACTGAGATGGAGGGGTCGAGAGATACCCTCCAAATAACAGAGAATTTGAAATCTTTTAAGTGATAGTTTTTATTATTAAAAAACGTATGCCATGTTGTTGGGAAAGGCCTCGATGTGTGCTGTGCCGTATTTGGTTATGCTTTAACCTTTGAGGACAGTGGGTGTCATGGTAATGGTCATGGCCGAAGGGTTTTGCTTCCCCTGATGCTGATATGACATCTGTGCTGTGCTACTGTTACTTGGGATGGGAATTGATAGGTTTTGATACTGATGGTGCAAAATAAGATGATCTTAGATCATGAAGAAGTAGAATGATTTGGTGATCTACCAAATCAGACAGCTTGTTGGATCATCTATGAGGTTCATTCTATCTGCCGCAAATCTATGCTCGCCCTATTTTGGAGCGGGAGTCGCACTGAAGATGAAAATGAAACTGAAAAAAAAGATTTAGTCCATAAAAAGATCTGTACATGTGACTGCTATGCTGTTTTTGTCTCCACACCATCCTGATGTAAAAACATATATTTGCACAATCTGCTCAAAAATGTTTGGATGTGTGATGGCAGCACTTCAAATGTTAGGAAACATCCAGAGAGCGACAGAAACACTGTCATCAGTGGAGGTAGAGGTAATCATGTAGTTATATTAGTTACAGTAGACGTTATTCTGCCTTTCATTATTTTACAAAATCATTAACAAGCCCTTCCACCTCCCCAAAAGAAGGTCACTTGATTTGATAATGAAATTGTGAGTAAAACTGTCTTAAGACGAGTTTTTTGTTGTTGTTTTCAAGCTGGTGAGAGCTGAACCTCAGCACTATTCAACATGATTTTTAATGTCTGACTTTCATGCATATAGCTTGTGGTAACTTTAGACTGAGCATCACAGTGGCACAGCAGGTGAGTGCATATACCTCGCAGCAAGAAGATTTGGATCTTACGTTTAATCAACCTACATCAGACCAACCGCAGACTTGTAGCCATGTCAATCATGTCCCTTTTTATCCAAAACAAATCATCCTAAATAAAATAAAAATAGGCACGATATAAAAAAAATAATCTCAGTACAGTTAAAGCCTAAACATTTACATTGCAGCTGTTTGTTGAACCAGAATGTAAATATGTTTATTTCGTCTGTGTAAACCTTTCTCCACACACCATCATGTAACCCATGAGTTTCATGCAGTCAGCCACAAGCAGACAGTCAATTGATGAACAGAAGTTTTTTGGCACTACTGCACAGACTTCATTATTCAGCCCCACTGGGTTGGCTGCTTTAACACTTTGTGGATCAGTAGACCCATTTTGGGTATCTTTAATATGTGCAAAAAAAGAGAGCAGTCTGACAGTACAATGACTTTAACAGGGAGAATGGCTATGCCCTTTTACCACAGATTGCCTTGGTAGCCTGCATTCAGCACTATGTAACAGATTGAAGTTCCCTCATTAGAAATCTTTATAGCTTACAGAATTAGTTCATATCCCAGCTTTTAGCTGTTTAATACATTGGCCAAGGCTAAGCGGCAGAAGCATCGACTGAAGAAAACCTTTGAGTTCAAAACAGAAGAATGTCCACAACTGTTTTTTCTAGTTTAGATTTACATTAAATACATACCTGATCACAACATTATAGCATTATGACAAACAACCAAAACAAAGACATTCATTAGAGGACTTTCTGTTTAACCCTTTGACTGGCATTGTGACCGCACGGTTGACTTTTTTGCGTGAAAACTAAAAAAAAAGGGAAAACAATGGAGGTGTCTCTGTGCTGCACAGCTCACAGAATAAGAGCAAGGTAAAGGCTTATTTAAAAAAAAATCTGCTCTCTGTGATGTCTTTATATGAAAATGAGATGTCAATCCGCGAGTTGACCTGCATATCTGCTTACTGATTGGTTGATCTGAAAAATCAAACCACAATGTAAGTGGAGACGCAGAAACAGTTCTACCAAGAAACATTTTTTGCAAATGTATTTCTTAATGTGTAAAGTCAGAGTAAAATATCTGCTGTTACAATGACTGCAGGAATACCTTTGGCTTGGAGTTACTAGCGAACATATTTATAAATTCAACTGTGACGCCATAATGTCCTATCATCACTCTCACTGATCTGATATTATTGTCAGTCAGTGATGGTTATTTTATTGGTCATGACCCTGCATTGTCTTCCTTCATATTCAGTACTATAATGAGTTCCCATATGCCCAGGGTGTCCTTTAGAAACACACATGCAAAATCTGATATATCTACAAATTCTTTCATGACAAAGCTCAAGGAGCATGCAATACAAAGTTAGAGTTTTTTTTCTCAGGCCTTACTCTGCTGGGCCTCACAGGTACAACAGACAGGCAGCCTCAGTCTCACATCTTGACAGTCACATTACACAGGTGGATTGGAGAGCATCTACACACAAAAAATTGTTGGGTTATTTTTTCAACCCAACAGCTGGGTTGAGACTGTTGGTTAGTTTAATTGGGCTGTTTTCATTAAATTGGGTAATCTAAATACCCAGATTGCTGGGTTATTGTAGTTGGCAGTTGAGTTATTAGCTGTTGGGTTGTAATTTTCATTATAATGTGTTGGGTTATTTCGAACTACCCAACATGTTGGGTTGACGCTCGCGCATGCGCAACCAACAGCTACCCCCAGGTCACCCCCACTCATTCGACCTCCCCCCCCAGCTGCTTCTCTTCGCGGGCTTCTACGTGCAGTACCGCCATCTAGCAGCGTCGCATACTGATAGACACCCTGAGAGACTCAGCTCTATACAAGTAAGGTTTGCTACGTGTGCACTATTCTTTCACCACAATGTTCAATTTATATTAATAAAATGTATATAAAGCACACTGTAGTTTGGGCTGCTGGTTTGGCGTAGTGGTTAGCACCCCATGTACATGCTTCTACCGATCCAGGTTCGAATCCTGCCTGTGACCAGTTTGCAGAGTGTCTTCCCCTACTCTCTCTCCCCCTTTCACAAGCCTATCCACTGTCTCTCTCCTATCAATAAAGGCACAAAATGCCCAAAAATATACATTTAAAAAAAAAAAAAGTCACTGTAGTAACCGTGTATGTTGACTATCCGAATTCAACATGACATGGGCGTCGGTGGCGCAGTTGGATAGTGCGCTTGGTCAGTGATTGGGAGGTTGCAGGTTCAAGCCCAGCTCCGGGTGACACATGGCGATGTGTCACTTAACTTAACCCCAAGTTGCTCCCACTGCTGCGTCAGTGTGTGTAAATGGTCATGAAAGGGCGTGAATGTGTTAGAGATACTGATGGATAACTAACATAGAAACTCAAAACCATCAATGAATGTGAGAGTGAATAGGTGTGAATGGGTAGGTGTGACCTGCAGTGTAAAGCAGCTTTGAGTAGTCAAAGACTAGAAAAAGTGCTATATAAGCTCAAGTCCATTTACCACTTACATGAGCGTGTGAAGCAGTGATTGTGATCTCTTGGTCATTTGTAGTTAACGTTAGCGATAGCTTCTTGTGGGTAACGTTGGGTTATTTGAACAACCCAACTGATCGAGTAAAAAGAAACCAACAGTGTAGTCAAATTGAGCCTGTGGTTGGGTTATTTGAACAACCCAACTGGGTTGTTCAAATAACCCAACTGTTGGTTAAAGGAAACCAACCCAACTTGTTGGGTCAAAATAACCCAGCATGTGTTCTGTCCAATATTTAACCAGTGTTGGGTTAAAAAATAACCTATATTGGGTTGTTTTTAACCCAACATTTTTAAGTATGTACGTAGTTTCCAAGATGGAAGATTCAGTGGACTCCATTAGTTATTAAGATGGAATAAAACTGATTATAACTCTGTGTGGTCTGATAGACTGGTTTGTGGCCAGGGGTGATGATCTATTGTATTAAAGACCCAGTAAAGCAAATTCAGCCATTTTCTTCTAAACACGTTAAATAGGTTGTAAATGTATTTCTTTAAAACATGTGAAAGCCATTCAACTATTCAGAACTTAATTTTGGAGCTAGGCTTCACAAACTGTTTTTGGCCTTTCTGTCAACAGGATTGAATGGGCGTGTCAGAAATCAGGAGGCCGCGTTACCCATTACCATAATCCCGCCCCTGCTGCTTCAGCGGTATAAATACATTCAGCGTACCACGCTCTCTCGCTCTTATGACGTTTGTAGCTAGCTAGCTAGCAGTTAACCAGTCAGTTAACCAGTCATTTGTCCTCCAATTTGCTCCTGCATCCTTGCAGTGCCCACATTACCCCCCACAGTTAGAAAAACTATCACATGGTAAAGTCTGGATTTATGAAGAGTCCATTAACTGGGCTGAACCGAACCTCCCTGTCCAGCCGATGGTGTGCTGCCATCACGCCCGCCGACTGTGTGAAGCCATCACGGCCCCGGCGTCATGTACACACCGCCAACCGTGTGCACCATCACGGCCCCGGCGACATGTACACACCGCGGACCCTGTCGATCCCGCCGACCGTGTGCGCCATCACGGCCCCGGCGTCATGTACACACCGCCAACCGTGTGCGCCATCACGGCCCCGGCGACATGTACACACCACGGACCCTCTCCATCCCACCGACCGTGTGCGCCATCACTGCCCTGGCGTCATGTACACATCGCGGACCCTCTCCGTCCCACCGACCGTGTGCGCCATCACTGCCCTGGCGTCATGTAGCCGACACACCGCGGACCCTCTGTAGCAGGTGCTGTCATCTCCGCCACTGGCATTACGTGCCCGCCATAGAGCCAAAGTGTGTGCTTATATTTCACATCGTGCATCCAGCCTTGCTCGTGTAATGTCAGTAAATGTTATGCGTGTAATTATGACATTATTTGGCTTCACTCACTGAGCGAAGTCGATATGAGAACACAATGAATAACCACAGGTATTTTTTTATATCACCAACATAGCTGTGACAAGGAAATAGCCTACATGACTGGGGTTTCATTAGCCCACAGGCATTACTTGTTTATACAGAAGAGGCTGTTATCATTTTCTGTGAGCATGCAGCATAGCTTTCATGCAGTTATTTAAAAACTAAAGCTCCTCCACAGCTGGTAATAGAGTAAAGAAAAGTAACTGGATGAAGAAAGTATAAGTTAGGAGTAACCATTGCTGTAAAATGTCAGCCTTTCAAAATTGTTTTTTTTTTTAGTACTGTCAGTGCTGCATGAATCTGCTCATACTTTTGTATATTTAAATCAATAATAATGCACCATACTCAAGAGCTTCCAATGTTACTGCAGGTTATGTCCCTGTACAGTGAATGGAGGGTCCCCCCCTCCCCTCCCTCACATGGGCGTGGTTCCAGCGCCTCTAACTGAAACGCCCCCAGCGTTCTACAGCAGAGAGAAGTGCTCGTTTTGCATGATTTTGAGACCTTATTTTATGTACTTAGCAATATTTTTAATCTTTCAAATTTGGCTCAGAGGTCAATGACACATGTTTCTGTGGTATGAAAAACTTCAAACACAAATTTATTTTTGCTTTACTGGGTCTTTAAGTGTGGATGGGGAAACATTGATATCAAAACATTGGGATAGTTTACTTTGAATTTTTAGTCATGCTAAACAGGAAGAGACAATATTTGGTGCCTATTTTAGTTACCAATAAGCAACCATCAGTATTTTTTAAGTTTTGCACTTAAAATGTTGGTATCTTGGCCTCCCTTTTGTTTATTTATTTTTGTATTAACAGAATAGGCCTGTTGAGGTAAGTATAATGCAATTGCTCTAACAACAGAAATGTTACGCTGATCAGTTTGCATGAATTCTTTGTCTTGGCCAATGTTTGCAAGAAGCACAGGTCAAGACACAACAGGTCTCTCTGGTTGACATAAAAGATTTTCCATTAGTGTCATTCCAAAAGAACTCAACCAGGGGTCCCATGGCCCCGGACTCAGATTTGCAGAGTTTTAGGTGGAAAATATAAAGGGTTTCAGAACTACAGGCTTTTTAAAAAAGGGGGTGTTGTTGTTGTTGATTGGTTATACTGACAAACTGCACATGTTCCTGTGTAGCCAATTTGGTTGTCAATCTATCTGAAACAAGCCAAGATCTCTGGTTTGAATTCACTTTCCTGGAAATTTGGGCGCAGGCATCAGTAAAGGCCTGTTGTTTCTGAGTTATTGGTCTCCAAAGTGGTGTTTTATGCACAAAATGGAACAAAAAGATTTTCAGGGGGCCAATGTAAGCCTATAATAATTTACAATAGGCTATTTGATGCTGGATTTCTTCAATTTGAGGACAGGACCAGACTCTGCAAAATTTTTAATTTAGACTTTGGGGACCCATAATATGGCCCCAGCATAAAAGTACACTTTTTGACCAACATCTGGTTGGCAAATTCATCATGTGGGCAACTTCTCCTCTGTTTCTGCTGCAAATTATTCAGTCGAGTGAGTCATCTTACTCCTCTTCCTATCTTTGATGGAGCAGTGTCATCAAACTGCCGCCACAGAGCATGAGGAAAACACTTTAGAGTAGCTGAGGTATTTGCTGTTATGTCATCACATCCTAAGCCTTTCTTTCTCTTGGTGTATTATATTCTCTAGGCTGACGATAAAGGAGTGAAACATCCTTTACATCCTTAAACAAGCACGTAAAATAAAGAACACTGCACACTGATGTGTGGTCAGTTTAAGGACACAGGCCATGTGGTAATAAAGGTTAAGATGTCGGCTGATTAGTCTGATCTGATGCTTCCTGGCTCGGTGATTAGCTGCCAGATGGTTACAGAAAGCGAGGTGGCCTCTGATTGTGGGACGTACAGCTCGTGATAAGGGATCCATATCACCCCTATCTGCTTCAGTGGTGCATTCACTGTTGCTGCTGCTGTATTAATCAGCCAGATACACATCAGCTATTCATATTTTGTACTAGGTGGAAAAAGGTGAAGCAGGCGCTGTACTTTTCATACTCCTCTTGTTATTTATCTTCATTTGCATGCATCAATCAAATCATCATCACAGTTTGCCCCCCTTCCCTTGCTGTCTTTATGGCAGCCTCAGTGTTTTGCCCGCAGTATGGAGATATTAGAATGGTCACATTAGGGTTTATGAGGCATGTGATGGTATGCGTCATCACTGTATTTCCTCCATGGTGTGTGTTAGCATGCTCCTGTAACACACAATATCTGAACATATTTGCATTGTAGCTAGAGAGCCCCAGTCAGTTTTCCCATTGTGCAGAATAAAGGCTGGACATGTGATTGAGGCACATTGCTCTGCTCATATCTGTTTGTTTTTGTTGTGCTACTTACTGTCTGTGAGAGTATGTGTGTGTGTGTTTGTGCGCATTTGTGAGGTAGAGAGAGGGTGAGCGGGAGAGACAGTTTGATTTTTTTGTTGTTTGGTCTAATCTGATGTGGCTGGGCTCTGCTATCTCTATTTACGCATCTGTTTAGCTCTGAGCTAACAGACAAACAATAAGGTTCTCTTGCTAACACACACACAGATACACAAATATACTTATACTGTGTACACAAATGTGCAGAAACACACAGCTGCTCTCAGAATTTGGTACTTCGGACATTTCTGTACCCACATTTTTCCTGAAGTTGATCTTTTATCTAAGTTCTCCTTTTTACCAAAAGCATAAATCAAATGGATTTATTATATCGCACATGCCTCATTCCAATACTGACAATCAATGCCACAGTACTGTTAATGCAAGTTAAGTGCTGTGTCCCACATGACAATTTGGGAAGAAAACTGTACTTAATTTGATGGTATATAATACTTTGTGGATGAGATGCAAACATAGATCTCTTATGCTATCCACTTCGACATGCACTTATTGTCAAACACAGTAGGGACACCATCGTAGGAAGCCATAGCACCATATCAACTGATTATGCAAAGGAATATTACTTGATTTTCAATTATTTGACTAATTTATTACATGCCTAAAAGGTTGGTTTTGATGTTCCAAACTCATAAATTTTGATGTGACAGCATTTTTGCTTGAAACTGACTTTTTGTTGGTTTGATGTTGAATCTTTTGTTTGTTTGTTTGCAGGCCTGAAAGTAGATATGACAAAACAAGGCAATTGCACAGTGTGAGTGTTATTTAACACCAAGGCTCTGCAACACCTTTTGTTTCTCTTACCCTCAAAAGATGGGACCATAACTTTTATCTGCCACCCTGAAACCTGCATTAACCATGGGCAAAGTTTCTCCTGGTGCACCTGGTTAGTATGATGCTTCAGCTGCAGATATGCTAGGGTCTGTATTGGCCATATTCCACCAGTCAACATAGCAGATGACACCTTTTGCTTGTTGTTGCAATATGGATGTTGAGGACACAGTTGATCCAGGATCATCATCCAAAACAGAGCAACCCTTGTCGTTACCCTGCCTTTGGCCTTAGTTTAGATGATTCCCTGACTGATATGAGGATGAATGAGTTTTTTAACCTACTGAAGTATCCCTGTGTGTAAGGACCTTGTAACATTGTCCTGGTGAGAGCTCTTTTTTAGAGTATAAAACATATGAGAGGTTAATGGTTATTTTCTTCGCCTGTCCGACTACAGTCTCATCAAAAAAGCTGTTTGAGTGTTGGTTAGTCCCTCACTCTCATCGCTGTCAGTGCCTCACTGACTAGTCTGGTTAATTCTGAATGTAGTTTCCCTTATAGATGTTTAAACCAGGCTGCAGTTACATATGTTGGATGTTCTCTGGCAGGCTGGACCTACTTGGGGAAGGGAGCCTTAATTGACACTCCAGGTAATGCTTGCTCTTTTCAGTCAGTTGAAATAATATATGTAGAACCACAGCCCTTCAAACAGAATAATTTTAAAGACACCATTCATTTCAATACAACCTGAGCTGTCAGAATATTTATGCTGTAATGACATCAATTTGACCATAAACACAAAACAAAATTAAATTTATATCTCACAGAACTTTAGACATGTCACAGTATGAATAAATATGAGCAAGCCTTTTCACATCTAAATGTGATTCACTCATGCTTTGGCTGTTATGAGAATAGCATTAAAATTACCATTGGCAAATATGTAAAGTAGTCACAGCATAAACAATTTACATCTTTACACACATATGTTTAATCCATTTTCTTCTTGGTCCCACTCTCAGAAGCATTTTCTTTTCCACAAATATCACAAATGTCTACTTGTACTTCTTTTTTTAATTCTTGTAGGAACTGCCAGGCAACCATGTTGTCTCTTGTTGAACTATGGCTGCTCCTGGCTGGACACTGCCGTTAAGAAAACAAGCGAAGACATTGGGCACATGTAATTTGTCAACAGAAAGACAAGGAGTTGTCTTATTGTCTCTGGGTCAAAATCGGGGTCTTATAACATCTTACAAAATTACCAATTACTTTATCGTTGTGGATGGACAAAAACAGAATTTCAAAATAATACACTGCACGTCATGGCTGGATTAAAAGAATTCTGGAAAGGATATATCTTACCTTAATTCCTCCTTAAGTCACCTAAGAGTAAGTTTCCAAACACAGTTGTCCTCATAAAGACTCATTGTAAGGCTCCAAAAATAGAAGCAAACAAAGTGAGTGTTACCGCTTGGGGGCGCCTGCAATCCCACAGAGTTGGGAGGGTTCAAATGACAGGAGCTCCAACAGAGCATCTCAGAAAGACTCAGAGAGACAAGTGCACTGAGGCAGAAGAAACAGGAGTCAGATATATAAGTTTCAGTTCACTCATGTCCCATGTTGTGAGTGTTTAAAACCAAAAAATGCAAATGGGACAGTAAAAACAGTTTTATTAGTATCTTTTTTAAATTGTATTTTTTATATTCACCACTGTCACGCATTGAACAAATATTTATCATCCTAAAACCTCAATAACCACTCTATCCCAGAATTTCCTGTTGTGCTTGAGTTAAATCCCAGGGAAACACAAAAAGACAGGTAGAAAGAGTAGTGAGTGGTTGTGAGGAGGCTTCAGATGTCTCAGAGGAGTGTTGTCAGAGTGGCTGTATACTCTACCTGAAATTGAATTTGGCATGCTCCCACAGGCCAAATGACGGTTCAGAGTCGCACATTCAGCTTTGATTGCTGCAGCAAGAGAGGGATGGTCCCATGTACGTGTTGAAATATATATCCTTCACTGTGTTCAACAGTAGGAGTCATTTCATTTCAAATGCCTGGCTCTGTTGTTTCCTTTCACAGCCACTTACAAGTTCGTCTGTGACTTGGATGTGGTTTAACAGAGCCCTCGAGCTTCAGGGACTAAACTGAAACAAAGCTTCATTAAATAGATGTTTGTGAACTCACAGGATATTATTTCTTTTGGAATATAAACCAGGCCCAAGCTATTTGGACGACTCTCTGATCCTAAATTGACTCTTTGGTATTAGCAGCAGAGACATGAGGATTTGACGTGAAGTGAGTCAATATGGAGACGAGGAGCATCGAAGGAGTTCAGTGCAGAGTAGAGAGGGGTCCAGAGGGTGCTGCCAAGGTTTTAAAAGAGCCAGAGACTCTTTTCAACTTTCTTAAAATTCTTTCGCCTTGCACTCAACACTATATGTGTGCATTTATTTTGCATTCAGCTGCTGAGTCGATCTCTCTCATCCTTTTTACTTTAGCTTGCGCACACTGGGCAGTAAGTGAAGGGAAGCGACAATTGAATTTCCTTTCAGCTGTAGTATGTGGAATGGGAAAAAGTTCAGGGCCACAGTGCTAGCCTCTATCTCCCACAGACACCGAACGCAGCCTTAATCCATTCCTCTGCCCTTCCCCTTCTTCCACACATATTTGTCTCTAAATCCCCTCCACTCTCAACTCCTGGAATAAATTATTTCATTCCTTTTTGGTCCACAGAATTTTTTTTATTTATTTTATTCGTCTTTATGTTGAACCGCTGTCCCTGCGGAGAGCCCTGATGAATGTGTTGGGCTCACACCCTCTGATCATCTCTGCTCTGAACGCCTTTAGATACACACTGGCTTCTGGCTGCCTCCAATGCACATAAGGACTCTCTCTCTCTCTCTGCTCCCCTCACATTCCTCTCCCTCTCTCTCCCCTTCTCTCTCTCACTCAGACTGACAAATACACAAAGGAATAAAACAAGCTATGGAACAGATCGGGATTCTTTATCTTCGTCTTTGCATGCACAAACTCGGCAGACACACAAACACGTTTTCATTCTCCTCTGAGGAGTCAAACCGGCGCTGTTGTTCCTTGTTCAGATTAATGATGACATTTAAGAACACTGAACAATTTCAAATAACATCTATAATTCATCTGGGAACATACGTTCAACAATGTGAGGAATCCAGTCCATATTGCTGAGCTCATGAATATGTTGAAAAGCTGCGAATGAATTATTCTTTTTTATAATTGGAGTCTCAGGACTGGATTACCCGTGTAAGAAGCATGTGTGTGTGAGTGTGTGTGTAGAAGATATGTGTTAGCATGGGCTTACATGTGCAGAGCACCATGTGTGTGCATTTCTACACCCCTTGGAAGATTTAATGAAAGCAACTGCACTCTCTGTGGTCAAGTTGTCAGGTAATATTGAGGCATGTGTGCAATTAGCTGGTTAAACCATTCAAGTCAGATTAGTAATTACCTGACACCAGATTTACAGTAGTTTAAACTAATTCTTTCCATTCTTTACAAAAATCTTTTTAACCCTTCAGTCTGGGTCAAATGCTCTGCAACAAGGCCTTGCACTTCCAATTACTGTAGCCTTAGATAGTGACTACAGCTGACTGCCTAAAAAAGTACATTTATTTATTTTTTTTACTTGGATTTGCCCTTTGGTTTGTAACATGTATCCTCCATGTGATGAAGCACCTTTGAGAAAAGTCAGCAGCATTAAGACCTCTCCCCCTCCAGGCAATGCCAGGAGGTGCCTTAAATGGGACACACATTACACAATATTTAGCCCGAGTTGTGGTTCAAATCCCCACTTCCGACCCTCAAAGGCCTGATTATCTGGTGATCCTAAAAATTATCTCCTTGGTGGGTTATGATCTGAAAAGAGTCATTGTATCCAGTCAAAAGAGGACAGGGGACACCCCAAACTGAAATTATGAATAAAAATCCTGATGTGTGCGCAATGGATCAAGAGCAGCAAAGCACGACATCTGTATTTTGTCACAAAAAAAAGCCAATCAGGGAGCTAGCTGGCAGGAGTAGGATACAAATGCT
Source organism: Scarus forsteni (assembly GCA_036419115.1). Lineage (NCBI taxonomy): Eukaryota > Metazoa > Chordata > Actinopteri > Labriformes > Labridae > Scarus > Scarus forsteni. The sequence continues at coordinate 3,467,132 of JAZDUH010000111.1, forward strand.
GTCATAGCATGGACAATAAACCTCAGGTTGAGAGGCAATGATCTAAAGAATACAAGGCTTGCTTATTTCTACTGCAAGATTTGATTGTATCTCATTAAAAATGTATATTATTTAGCCATATTACCTCTTTTGGCAGATATGTATGTACACATTTGCAAAATTTGACACAAGTTAGTTACACTTCCTAATTGTGCAGTTCAAAGTAAAAGCTTTGGCATTTCTGTGTCCTTTACAGCAAATAATAATTAAGATTTAGGGCAAGGAGAATAAATATATATATCCAGATTGGCCTTTATTAGGGTAAAATTAATGCTTATGCAACACATATTGCACATGCTCCAGGTCTGAGAACTATGCAAGCCAGTGCTGACACGCCCTGCAGCTGTCACACACCCGGTGAGCTGTGTCTGTTATTTGTCACTCTGCAAGCAAATGTTTTTGTGCTATATTCTGACTTTTTTTCCGAGCATTTTCTTAAAGGTTGGACTTTTCCTGAAGTTGGGTGTAAGGCTCAATGATAAAAGCCTTAGCATTAGCAACAGTGATAGAGATTAGCTCTGTGCCAGAAAGAGTTGGCACAGGAGCTAGGGCTATACATACATTGCTACAGATTGTGCCACTGACTCCCTGTAATTTAAAAAAAATCTAGGTCAAACAAGTCCCAAAACAGCATGTTGCATTTAGTTGCTAAATTGCAACATGTAAAACATTTTTTTTTTTACTAACAAGCTGCTTTGTTTGGGTGCTACTTCGCTTCTTAGGACTGCCAACATGTTCTTCCACAGCAGTACTAACCAGCTGTAACTTGCAGGTTTAACAAGCAGACTCACTGCCACCAAACTGAATAAACAGGTTTTTTTCCATTAATATACCAGCTGTATACCTTGAACACTTGGTAATAATTGTATGCAATGAAGTACATAAGGGAAAACTTTCTGTAGGTAGATGGAAAGTCCACAGATGTGACTAAAAACTTGGAGGAAACTGCTATGGGAACTTAATGAACAGAGAATCCCACGTAACCTAACTGATACAGGTGTGTAAACTGTGGTCTGATGGTGTCAAAATGGGTGAAATAAGAAAGTGACTTCAAAAAATCCTTTCTGGATGTTTCAGTATCAGAGGATATCAGTTATTTTTTGTGTATGAGATTCAGTATTTGTCTTGTCTGTTTTGCTGCAGCAGTAAAACAAATTTCCCTTCAAAGATAATAAAGCTTCCCTTGACCTTGACCTTGGTTTTTATGTGTATCTTTGCAGCCTGCAGCTGTAATTATGCTGTAATAGACATTTATACATTTACAGACCAGATTCACAGTTTGATGAACTCTAAGGAAACACCAGAGGAGCTGAACGACAGTTATTCTTCAAAGTAAGAAGACAGAAGCTTTTTTCAATGAACTTACCTGATGAGAAATACAAATGACACAGAGTTGGTGCACTTCTTTAGCACTGTATAGCCCTAGCTTCCACGTCGGCTATTTCTGTACAGATGGAGAAGATAATCCCTAACCTATGAATTTTTTCAGGATAATGTCAACCTCAGATATCCTGAACTGTCTCTTTGACATTGTCAGTTAAATACAACTTAGATTAGCATTTAACCAGACTTGGTATTATTTGCTTTAAAACACTCCAAATCAAATCATTTCCACTGTTTTTAGCAAAACCTGAACACTGTCTAGATATTGATGTCCCCTAAGACCCTCTCGTCCTCACTGGCATGCACATTTTATTCTCTAGCGGGCCACAGCCCAACAGCAAGAGATTGGGATTCGATAAGGATAAGTAAGTGCTCTGTTTCATCCCAATCACCGGGGGATTCACTTGGAACTTCTAACACACCAAAAAAAGCACACACACTCTCACTGAAACCACATCCCCCCTGGCAGGCGGTCCTCCAGTGGTATCAATTAAGAAGCAGGCCCAATCAATGTCTTAGCACAAGCCTGATACTCAACTACAAGGAGATTAACACTAAGCTTACATCTTAACACAAAGGAGGCAGCCACACAAGGATACATACAAAAGACCCCCCCTTACTCACAACGCATTAAACACACATAACACAAAATAGCACCTAAAGATCTTGGCTCAACGACCAGCCCCCTTTTTGGCTCCTGTGCCGGCTGCATCTGGCGGCTTTTGTGCCTTAAGACACTCTAGGAATAAGAAGCACAATAATGGAATGTGTACTTTCTCTTTCTCTCTCTCTTATTTTCTATCCCTTTGTCTCTCCCTTTGCACGGCTAAAGTCTGACCTAAATACTTCAGGTTTTTGATGATTGGACCAAAACAGAGATCAGAGGCATCCGGGGGGCTTGTCGTGATTGTGGAGTGAAAGAGGAGAGAAGCTTAGGATCCGGACACACTCGCACAAAGTTTCTGCTACTTTCAGAAATGTACAACATGGAGCTCAAAAAGCAGCCAAACCTCATTCTCACGACTGCTGAATTCATCATCTTAAATCTCGCCCAGGGCTTTACCTTTCACCCTGCCGTGAGATGAAAAAGCTGCAGCATTTCGGCTCCATGCCCTTCTACCAAGCAAGCCATAATCCAGGCCCTGGCAGGGGAGGAGGAGGGGGCAGAGTCCCATCATTCACACACTCGGAGAGGGGACATGAGAAAACCTTTGACATTGGCTTGTGACAACACCTTGAGATTGAGGAGCTGGTAATGCAGCGATGGCAGCCGGCCCACCGGTTAATGATCTTCTTCCTTTTTTCTAGCATAATACAGATCCATACGGCTCACAACTAGTACAGCACTGACATATAGCCACCTACACACACAGTCTTCCCCCCAAACACTCACAGCCACATGAACAGTCAAGGCAGGAAACATAGAGGTCAAAGAATGCCTCACCAGGTTTCTAAGTGCACCCATTCATTTTTCATTTAATGATGTGAGGGGATGTGATAGGTGTAAGCACCGTGATGAAGTCCCCTCCAATCCCATCACCACTCGCTCCTTCCTTCCTGTAGGACAAGAGAAAAAGGACAGGCAAGCTCCGACCAGGCGCAGAGTTTTCAGAATGTTTCAATCAGGTTAGAGTACAGCTCTGCTTCCTCAGCCGAATACTAGTCGTAGAAAGATGAATTATGTAGTTCATTACAAAAGTAATACATTTAGTCACTGCACTCTCGAAGTGAGATTATTATTGTGCACATCAATCATGTTTTTCTGGCGTCCAAGTTTTTCAAAATGAGAAAATTTGAAATTCTGCCTTGAAGCAAAATTGAATAAATTGTGAAATTAAGAGTTGTTTAAAAATTAAATGGAATCATGCAAGAAAATTTTAGTTCTGCCGCATATTCTTCTGAGGAGTTTCTGAATTAAGAATACAAATGTGTTCTCCTTTAAGTATCAAAATAAAGCAAGCAAAGTAACATAATAGGGTCAGTGGCAGTCATTTGTTTCCGTGAAAAACTACATAAAGGCAAGAGTGGTGTTTCCATTCAACTAGTGACTGTGTAATCTTGTGACTTTCAGCTGAGTTTATATTTGTAAAAGTTTAATTTTTTATGAAACACATTTCTGATGCAGATAAGTCTGCATAATGATTAAAAACAAAGCAAAGATACATTTGCAAGCCCTCTCTACTGTAATGGTAACACCTGGGAATGAAGTAGACTTAAAGGGCTCTAATTTTGTAGACCAGGTGCAAGTGCGATGCACCTGCCCTGCGCCACCCTGCGCTGCGCCATGAAATAAGGGCCCTATGTCATTTAATTTTATCATTTTAATGATAACATTGACTAATTTTTCTACATCAACATGTATCTATGTTAATGAAGCTCAACGCCAATGTAATGTTTTTGTTAATTTTCTGTTATATGACAAATTGGCAATAAAGTTAAAAGAACCTATAACACTGTGAAGCCCCAGTCACACATTCCCATTTCTCAAGGCAATTGTGCAAGATTGTCATAATCATCATGAAATGTGCTTTAGTCCCGGTGCATGCAGTACTTGATCTGGATCTGCATTGTATAGTCGTGGATGAATGCCGGGAAATGGGGAAGGGTTCCGACTGTTTTGAACTGTACAAAACTGTCGTGGAGAATCACCCCTTTCAGTAAAGCAGGAAGCCTAACACAGTCCTAAGGCAAACAGTATTAGCATGGCATGTACGGGGCTTTGTTGGCCTGATCATGGCTCAATCCTGAAAGCTTTCTGAGGATGACTGACAAGAAGCACCGTAGAAGCATCATAGACGCATCGTAGAAGCATTACTGACAGTGGGGTGTGTCTGGGCAAAACAGTCACTTCTTCCCATATGCCGATCACACCAGCCTTGCCAATCTTGTGCAGTCATGCACACTCGCCATGAGAAATGGGAATGTGTTACTTGGGCATAACGTTATGCCCAATGTAGAAAAAATTCATTGTAGAGAAGGCCTCTGAAAATGGACTTTCTGATTCGCACCAGGGACAAATTCCACAATCATTTTTGATTTCACAGCATGAACCAGGAAGTCCTTTTTTGATGTTCTTCTTATTCATTATGCAACGTTTTTCAATGAAAAGGAAATGCTGGTTTTCTATTTACCTTTGTGGTACATGCAGTCTTCAATTCAAACAACAGTTAACAGTGAAGGTGAGTCACGTGTAGGTCTCATAGGATGCACAAATAATATGCATGCTAGGTATGGCTATTAAATAACTAAATAATGAGGATAAGAGGATAAAACAGTGTGGTTCAGAATCACACCGTGTGATATATGGGTATTCATGCACAACTGCTGTAATTTTCCAATAACAGAAATGGTCTCGATCGATAAAGAGATGGTAAGCAAATTTTGCATTAAAATTTTAACATACATAACAAGTGTGTGCCAAAGATGTCCCAGACTTATAACTCCTGATCAAAAGAAAATAAGCAGGTAAATTTGTTGGAGACATTTTGGAACAGGCTGAAGGAAACCAGATGTTTTTTAGGAGTGCTTGCAAATTGTCTTGGGACAACTTTGACAACTTCAGATTTTTATGTAAGAGTTGCTGACCTTTTTTACTGACATAGACAATTTTTGTTCTCATTCTTATACTGATTCATTGATCATTTTCAATGGTTTGTTCAATTCTTTGAGTGGTTTAATGCATGGGTACTCAGGACATTCAGTGTCCTGGACATCCTTTTTTTCCTCACAAAACCCTTTGTGTCATTCATACACACATGCCCATGCAATGCAGTGTTTCCAAAACACCTCAAAGTACCAAACATTCAGCTTCTGTTTTTTTTCAGTTCAACTAAAAATTTCCAATTCATGCGTTTTGCAACTTTTAAGCCAATCATTTAAACACCACTTGCAGAAACATGTGCTCTTCAATCAATAGCTAATTTATTAGTGCATTCATTTTCATCAGCACAGTCTCATTTTTTATAGCCAGACCTGTACGTTAGTGAGTAAGGACAGAGCAATGTGTGAGGAGTTTGTAATTTGTAATTGGATATACCGACACTCCCAGCCAAGGAGTGAAAAGACATATATAAAGAAGCTCTCTTTGATAGCCCTCCTCTTTGCTAACCTGATTTTCTTGACTTTTATCGGCAGCACTTCACTTCACTTTAACCCAGTGTCTCCTGGAATTTTTACCCGTGGGCTGGCAAGAGCTCATTTTTTCAGGTAACTTGTGCATACCTTAAAACAGCACTGGCTCAAATTAATTGCTTCCCTTTCCTTGAAGGCCATCCTTAACTAATTTACATATGGTGATATGATTACAATGCCGCTGTATCAAGATAATAAGAACACTCATTAATGGCAGGTCTCCTTGATCAGATGTTATTAGCCAGATAATTTATTCAGATACAGATCTCCTGTTAACACAAGGTGTAAATGGGGTCTTTGACGCATTTTCCCGTCTTTATCCCCTCATTCCCTGAAGTCATATGTCTGATTGAAGAAGAAAATACACAGATACTTATCCCATCTGCGACTCTGAATTAAAAGAAACATCTTAGACCACAGAAAACATCTTTCTAATTTAATCAATCAGGAAACCAATCTGTTGATCCGCTCCATTATTTGCCAGATCAGTCAACCGAGGGCAGAGCAATACCTCACCATGGTTACCATTTAACCTACATCCAAACACACAAGTAAATACTCAATCAGGGTGATCAATAAGTTGATCAACTGCTGAAAACACACCTAAATCAACAACCAATCATCTTTTAAGTCATCCTTTAAAATGCGGTGACACATGTGCTGTGTGCACAGCGTCCGAGAAGAGGGACGAGCAAGCACACCTCAGCTCTCAGAAGTGGCTTCACTTCTCTAAACACTGATCTGATAAGATAGGAGCTAACCCCACCAGGAATTTGTTTTCAGAGACGATGATAGTGGAGACGCTCAGAGGAGAGACCCACTTTGCCCCCCCGTCAGACGGAGACACTCTGAGAAAAGAAAGTGAATTCCACCTGAGAGAAAGAAAAAAACACGTCTGGTTATTAGTTTTGGCCCCTTCGGACTGACCTCGAAAAACTAAACATCTGCTTCTCTTATTTGATGGCGAGGTAACAATATGCGCTTGGCACTGCTCACCCATCATCCACACAAAAGGAGAGTGGTCCTGTGACTCAAGGACGGGCACGGGTGAGAAATTATGACTGCTTCGATCCCACCACTCATTGACTAAACACGGATTCAATTAAACCTGGCTGAAGGTCATGAGGTAATACAATATGAGGAAGTCTGGCACGGTGCTTAATGGAAGTTCTCATGGCTCTGGTAATATTTAATCCAACAGCCCACTCTGACCACCCCTGCGTGTCACCCATTCATATCCCGCTGAGTGCTGTCATAACCTGAGTGTGGGGAGGGACACACACTCAGCTCACAGACAGGAGTTAACAAACCGTTTCACTTAATGTTGCCAGATATAGAAAGATGATAGAGCATGTTTTGTTGCTGAAAACAGCGCCGGCGACTGAGAAGAAAGAACAGATACAGATCAGAGAGAGGGAGGGGGGTGACACAGGTGAGGAGCTAGTAAAGTACAGTGGGCGGGGAGTGGATACTATGGGAGGGAGGGAGGGAGGGAGGGAAGGAAAGGAGATAAGGAGGGAACAGGCGAAGGAATTTGTGAGTAACTGAAAGCAGCAGAGGGCAGCTTAGGGGAAGGAGAAGAAGCGGGTGAGCAGACGGCAAGGGTTACACATGAGAAGTCTGAGGAGGGAATCAGAGAAAGCAAACAGGGCGCGAGGAAGAGAAGGGAGGGAACAGGTAGAGTTGGTCAGGTTTCAAGCTTGCCTCACGGCTAATTACTACTTTCTAACTGCGGTGAGGGAAAAACAAACAGAAAGTAAGTCAGTAAACCGTAAACGCAGAGAGCAGAGGAAGAAGGCAGGAGAAGAGAAGTCAGAAGTCGCAGGAAAAGGAGACAAAAACAGAGCAGAATAATTTAGGAAGTGAAACAAATAACGTAGAGAGACAAGGCTGTGAAGGAAGAGGAGTAAGAAACAGCAGATACTCACTGACAGAGAGGACTGGACTTAACTTCATGGATTACTGACATCAGCAAAACAAAGGAAAAGGAACAAAAAAAAGAGGTCACTGCAGTCCAACTGTAGAGTAGCCTGCCTGAGCCTGTCTACAATGCAGCCAAGAGAACTGCACTAGACAGACACAAGCGCAGACAGAGTTCACTAAGACAAACGTCTGTGTAACAGCACCATGTTGATGAAAGAGTACCGCATATGTATGCCACTGACTGTGGAAGAGGTAAGTGTGTTTGTCTCAGCATTAATATCATGAATGAAAAACATGGCAAGAAATGTTTGTCAGCTTCCTTTTTTACAGGACAATAAAAGAGCTACAATTTCTCCACATTTGCAAACAAATCTTCAGAAGAAACATTGTTTTTAATGAACCAGACCTGATGGGGCTAAAATGTTAGGGATGACAACCATGACGTAACATGTGTATCGTAAAAGCTCCTGTCAGGGCGAAGATTTCCAGAGACTTCACTGCGTTCATGTGACAGGAAAACAGCATTTTTTTTGTTTGGTTTTTGTTTGGTTTTGGGCTGAAATTGTCTCATCGACCGCCGGTTTCATCTCCAACATGACATTACTGTGTGATGTTATCAGTTCTGTTGATGAGAGTTGTGCTGTGGTGAATGTTGCTAAGCTGTTGCAGGTTCCAGTGTTGATAAGTGTTATGTGCATGCTAACACATGCACCCATAGGAGTTCGTCCACTGTGTTATTGCTTTGTGTTGGACTCTTGTGTTACAAAACTGCACAACAGTCTGAATGAGACACTGTGTCACTGTTTTAGGAGTCAATGTGTGAACTGACTGTGTCTAGCTTCCTGCGTCTGTTGTTGCCATAGTTACAATGTATGTTAAAACTGAAAAAAGGAGAGCTTATGACTGCTTCTTCTTTTGGTTTTTCTTTAAAGAATCCCCACTAGCTGATCTGATCTGACTCAACAAAAATAAGTAACAGTATTATTTTGAGAACTGAAAAGGAAAAACTGAAAAGGAAAGCATCAGTATTAAAAATTAAACGCCAAAGTGCAGACATGGTCTCAGATGTTTTAGAAATAAATATCTCTGTTTTTCTAGTAATACAAAACATGTTCACAATTTTGTAAGATACATGTTCTTTCATCTTGTCACCACTTATTGGAAAAATACTGATGAGTACTTGTTTGAAACAGAAAATTAATAAGATGTTTAATTTTAATCAAAATGCTTCATTATTTTGTAAAAGTCCTCTGATCAAGAAATGTCAGAAATTCCAGTCACTTTGTTCTGACTTTGCCAAAGCGGAGTTTCCCACAGTGTGGGCTCTGGATGTACTCAAGGTGAATCCTAAGGGGTCATCACTGTAAATAAAGTTTGATGTTGCATTTGAAATGGTTATTAAACACAAGCTAAAACTAAAACTAAACCTGGCACTTAACTGACAACATTTTTGAAAAGGCGAAGACCCAAAAGCAAACCCTGGTTTGTCTTTACCACAACTCCCTTGTCCAGTAACAGCTTTACATTTATGAGGTTTTGTTTCCAATGTTGGAGCTCTCAACTTGTAATCTTGAAAGTGTAAACGTGCTGATAAGAAAAGTGCTAAAAGTGCTCACAGACCCCCTGTGGCGGCTCCGCAGAAGCTCTGGCGAGCTGGGTAAGCAGGGAATTTTCTGCACTCGCAAGCTCGAGCTCATCTGATGGTGCCAATGCACAACACCTGGCAGCAGTGGCATCACAGCACATGCGTCCTTGCTGGTGTGTCAAAATTATCCCTCCATCTGTTTTTTTCTTGCTTGTGTTGAGCTCTCCTAGAAAAACCAGTCAGACTGGTTATGGCTTTACAGGACCTATAAGCTCAAACAAAGGCATCTGGCCTGCAGGCTAGTAAACAAAGCAGATCCAGCTGGAGAGAAAAGGTGGGCGGATAAGGGAGATATGCACCAAAGTGCCCTTCAGAAGGAATGTCCTCATCCCCTCCTGTAACCCCCCCACCTTGGATTCTACCTGTTATCACCACAATGACAGTGACAAATAGCAGTCCAAAATAGGATTTACAGCATCAGTACGCAGTGTGAAATTTCCAGTAGTAGTTCTGTAACCCAATACAGCATGACAGTGTGAGGGAATGTCCATGGCTGTATTGTGATGTGGAGGAAACTTACAGGTTAAGACTACAATTGGGTTTTATACATACATATCCTATAAAATAAATAGGTTGGACTATTGTATTTCTAAGTTTCTAAGTATTTACAAAAAAGTCTCACTTTCAGATATATGCCTGATCGAAATACACACTTTAAGACAAGTTTTATAGCATCAAAATAGGTTATCTATAAATGCTATTCCTTAGCCTTCCAGTCAGGTCGGACAGGGCTGGACTGGCCTGGATACTCAACTTCAGGACCAAGACAATTAAAACTAGAGCAAATTTATATTATTCGGACACGTCTTACAGCACTGGGCTGTAAGTAGCGATATATAGCCAGCTACAAAACTACCATACTAAGTTTTCCGAAAATTGCTTGTTGTCACACATCAAAAACTACCACTACGTAACTAGAAAGAGATACATAACCTCGTCGCTTTGCATCCTGTAAGTTGTTGAAAAAAGAAGTTGTAAGGCAATGCAGAGTTCTGAGGAAGGTCTGAGCTGCATTTATTATAGCATCACAACAAACACGCTTTGCCTTGGGTCACGTCTTTTGGTGTGTTCCAGTTGTAGTCAGAAGTAGGAATTTCCGAGTTCCGAGTAGGAAACTGCAACTGGAACGTTCCCAGAAGTCGGAATTTCCTACTGGGAACTCGGTGAAACCTCGCAGCCCCCGAGTTGACAATCTAAGATTGATGCCCCCAGTGTGAACAGTTATTTAGCTCCTGTAATAATCAATTTATTTGCACTTCTGACTGGGGTGTGTCGCTCTAGATCAGCTGTATACATAGTATTGTTAGACTTATATTTACAAAAATGCTGCTATAGTGATAATCACATTCTTCATACAACAACGCAGGGCGTGCTAACAACAGCTAACAATAGCCTGGTAGATCAGCATGTTTTTTTCTGACTTCAACTGGAATGCTGATAAGTCGGAGATGATGTCACTCCCAGTTCCGAGGTTACTGGAACGCAGCATTACGACGGTCGGCGCGCGTGCTCATGGGTAGCAGAGTCTTTATGTCACAGCAAATAGATTCTCCTCATGGCACCTTTAAGTATTTGTGTTTAAACATGGTGATACATCAAATATTCTAGGCACCTTTTATAACATATAGATATTTTTCTTCACCTTGATAAACCTCAAATATTTATTTGTACATATTCTATAACCTTTAAAACCATGGTTCTGTCTTTTTTTCTTTTTTTCTTATTCCTAAATTCCTATGAAAACATGTAGACATATATAGTTTAGAAAAGTTTTTCTTTTTTTTTTGCATTTCACAGCCTTTTACTCTTTTTATGGACAGCATGTATATTGACTGAAATAATTCAATCTTGTATAACTAATGTGAATGTGTATCTTGAGATGAAATTACTTCAGAGCTTTGTTACAGCACTTGCATGTACGTTTAATTTGTCTGTTTCACCAACATCTGCTTTGATTATAAATCTGTGTGTCACTCATACCAAATAAATGAGGGCCAATTTCCTCTTGTATCAGATCATTTATGGTGGTACCTGCACTTAAGATCATTTCATAACTTTTATGTCTGGTACAACATTTTGGCCATAATGCTGCGTTCACACCGCAATCGACCCAGCTACCAAAATCGCGTCGCCCACTGACGTAGCGTCGCGCATCCATAAATACCTCATTTTGGTCACTGTTGCTGTCGGCCGTCGCTCGGTGACAACACTTCTGCTCGAGTTTCACCGCGATCATATATATCACATAATAGGATGTATAAGCGGACATTATTCCAGCTGTATCCTTTTCATTCACTTATCAACCACAAAACACTGCAGCTGATGCCCTGCCGCAGCATTATCTGTGAGTTTCCTGCGGTCCGTCTAGACGAAGCTAATGTCTCACTGACTAATGTTTCCCACACGGACATGGATTGTTCCTCTGTAGTCCGGATGAAAAACTGTCTGTCATGGATATCGTCACATATGCACACATCACTGATTGGCTGTTGCCGTACAGCCACACATGACATTGCCTGAAAAGATCAACTTTTTTTTAACTTTGACAACGCGCGACGAGTGAAGTGATCGTCTTGTACGCGACAAACGCATCACAGGAGGGTTAGCCCCGCCCCATTGAGACTGTACAATGACTTTGCATGGAATGTGATCACCGAGGTAGTACAAGTAGCGTCCGGTGTGAACACAGCATTAGAGTCAGTCACATTTATTAATAAAAATACATTCCACATTTAAAATATATCATATACACTACATCATTAGTTTTTGAGTCTTTGTCACTGGCCCCAAATTTTTCTAAGGAGTTCTTTTTCCTTGGAGGAAATAATTATAGGCTCTTCACAGTGGCTTCCATCACCGCTTATCCCATCATTGCATCTATTATGTCGGAGAGACTTGTAAGTTTCCCCTTCCAATAACTTTATCGTTTGATCACTTTGTGAGTGTTAATCAAAAGACATTTGAAGTCCCAGTCCTGTCACTCAAAGACACTGCTCAGAAAAGTTGGAGTGTAGTAATCTATTGAAGCACAGTCACTAATACTCTATCATTATAGTCATGAAATAATAGAAAACGCCCTTGTTGTTGTGGTGCATACTATATTTGTGTATGTGGAGCAACGCCTACAAGATGGTTTGTTCATACAACTCAAGCTTCACTGGCTTTACACTGGCGTGTGTCGTTCAATTACATGACAAAGTTCTTCCCAATCAGCAGGATACTCAGTCTGCAAGATGTCAGCAAGCTCTTCTTGACATCAGTACTGCTTTTTACTCCCCACCACCCCAGCATCCACGTGTAAGCTCCAACAGATTTAGATACTACATCATCACTTCTTAATTTTAAAAAAAGTACAAACATATCCGAACTGTAGGACGTAAGCAAACAGTCTGGCACGGCACTCAGCTGTTAGCATTACTGAAGGAGCTGACTAGTCCATATTTTGAAACAGTCTGTCCTGAGGGTTACACAAAAACAAAGAGAGAGATTTTTATTTCCTGGTCCTTCCTGCCTCCCTCATCACAGTCGGTTTTTTGCATCTTTTCTTTCTAAGAAGGTTCAAATTTTGCTAATTCCACTAAAAGCTCTTAATATGATTCTTTCAAGTATAGATAAACCATATATGCATAGTATAGAACTGTCACCACCCACCATCTTCCAAGTGTCCTTTCCTTTGGTATAGTGGTTAAAATAATGCTTTTGCTAGAGGGGGTGGTCTTGCACAGACCTCCACTTCTCCCTCGCTGTCAGTAAGCTGAAATTCAACTCCAATCCAATCTTTTGGCTGTCCTGTTGTAGATTTCTGTCCCTGTGTACAATCTCCCCTCGCAAAGTTCACCCTTTCTCCAAAGATCTCTTTGTTGTGCTGGTGAGTCTCAATCTTTTGGCTGTCCAACCGCTGTCCCCTCCATTTACAGTGGTATCCCAAAGTCTGGGACTGTGTCCACAATCATCCAGAAAATGAGCAGAAATAAATAAGACATCAGCCGAGTTCAGGCAAAACACTCTGTGTCTATGGGTAAAAAAAACAAGGAAAAACTAGCCTTAAGTGTTCCCATCTTTGTGTAAGTGTTTTTTTCATTTTAAGTAGATCACAAACTTCACAAAGCTGCACATGCAATCTTTTGTAACAAACTGCTCCAACAATCTGCACTGGCAGAACAAGCAAGCTTAAATATCCAAATGACCTCAAAGTCAATGGTAGACAGCTGACCTGACAAACTGCATGGCAAACTGTGCAAGTTCTAGAAGAGCAATGGAGATATCTTTATTTTCCCTTTTTCATTTTAAAATAACACAAGTATCACAGCTTATGCTCACATAACTCCTCAGACCCAGACTGCTGGATACCACATTTTGGATGTCCTAAATCATAGTAATACATTCTGCTTAGCTATGTCCTGTTGGCATCATTCCTAAACAACGGTGCTGAGACATCACAGCCAAAAATGCAACATTGATCAGTTTGGATTTAACATGATCCCCATCTCTGTTAATTTCCTCTGCACCTGGACTTAATGCAGACTTGACCAGTTTTAAAAACTCCTCTGATGTAAGATGAGAAATTGCTGATTTTTATTTATTGATTCTTGTTGGTTGATATGACTTTAAACCGTGACGAATTTCATCAGAAGCAGCAGCTGAACCAAGGTTGAAGTTGTCATACGAGGACATTCTGACTTTATCATTGGTAAAAATATCAAAACCCCTCCTGTTATTGCTGTATCATGCAGCTAACATACTGACTGACAACAAACTTTTTACTGAAATTTTAAGGGAATTTTTGTGGGTACTTTAGTGAGGCTGCCCACACAGAAAAAAGCTTTCTCAGGCCCAGAGTCACGTAGGGGCCCATGAAGGGTTTTATAACCTTTATGTTTACCTTAATTCTAACCATCACTTACTATTACAATAATATAAATATTGTGCTCTGTTGTTGCCTGTTTCAAATGTTAACCCCATCCATTCAAAAGGTTTGACCATTCAACGCAATTTTTACTTCAATATTGTAAAGTGGGTTATTGGGCTCTTATTTCAGATCAGACTTGCTGGTTTAGGAAGTCATGTTAAGACCTTAAACACATTTTTTTGTCCAGCTTTAGAGCTGATTGGAGCTAGGCCCATGAATTTTTTGAACACTAATGCTACTGATTCAACATGCACAGTCTGTGTCAAAGTTAGGGTTTTAAAGGAGACTCTCATTGGCCCAGCCATCTCTATGGGTGGGCCTGCCTGATGGTACTTTTCAGGATATTTTTGTCCTTAAAACTGTCAGCAAACACAACAACATCATTTATCTTGGTGCTAAGTCATGACAATATTGCACATCTAATTATATTTTGAGAAATTCCTGAAAGTTTTCGGCAATTGAGTTGAGGGGTTCACAGAATCTTGAGGAATTTCAATTTTATTTTTTCAAATTTTATTTGGCTTTTTTCTGGAGATATAAAACATCACAATTTTTGCAATTTTGAAATTGCTGTCTTATAAACAAAGTCATACATTAGTATAAATTATTATGTTGGAGTGGCTTTAGTTTTTTATGAAATAATATAAAACCTTTGTCCTCTTATTAGGACATCAGTCCTGCAATGCATCACAAACAAAGGTTCAGGATTTTAAGTTTGGGGCAAAGTGTTAGGTGTCCATCACGATGACATTTAACTCACAGTATGGATTATTGGAAATGACAGGAAACATTAATTATCCACAGTGCAGTAAACTGTTGGGAAGCTTCAATATTTTTGAGCTTTAAGGTGTTCTTGCCATGATTATCAATAGAAAAGAAACAAATATCTTAGTTAGTCAAGTCTATATGAATGAAAACATGTTTGCATCAGTATCATATTGTAAATTAGATGCTTATTTTCTAACAGCAGGCCACTCTGGAAAAACTGCAGCCCCCCTGTCCTTGGATCAGTCTAAAACAAAAACAAATGAACATGAACTTGTTATATTTCTGATGGCATAAAACCTGAGAGCTGTGAGCTGTTTTTAGGCACTGTTTCTTGCCACTGATCTGTGATGATTTTTATTTAGGACTGAGGTGAAAGATCCCACTTCTGGAGCTGAATACGAAATCAAGTCCAGATATTCAGTTTGTATTAACAGATTTGTTTTTGTTTAGCAGACAGATCTGGTGTTACATAACAAATATGAGTCCATGCTTTTGACATTTTTATTAAGAGTACAAACAACAGCAGCTTTGAGCTCCACTTCCTTTTAATCATGAATTCTTTCTTTTTCCACTGCTGTCACATTGACACTATTTGCAGAGTCTCCACCCCACAAAGATCAGCTATATTTACACTTGTCTGGAATTTATTACTCAAAGATGCTTGTAAACTTATCCTGGCCTTTTTATTTGAAGACAGAAGGAGGAACAATTGCACCATATGTGTCTGAAATGAGTCTCTCAATACATTGTTCATCACAGCTGCTCACAGTAGCATTATTGAACGGTGATTTAAAGAGGGATAAGTCTCTAAACTTCCTGCACAGATTAGTTGTTTGGAAAGAAGAAAAGATCCACAACCTGTTTGTGTGAGTGACTCAGAGCTCTGTAGTGTGTTAAGAACCCATCACTTTGATTAATTAAGCCCCATGAATACCCAATAAGTAAATATTGAATGTTGACATTCAGCAGTAATTGGAACAAGAAGGAGGAGTGTCACACTGATGTCAGTGAAGCACAGTGAAGGATGGCAAACTGAAGTCTTCCCTCCTCTTTCTCTCACCCTCCTCATCTTTCTCTCTTTATGCTTTTTAATTAAAACAATGCTTCAGAGGCACACTAATGTAGGCCAAAAAAACAGATTACAATATGGTGTCAGAAACACCACTGTTCTGTCATCTCAGTGTTTGAAGCCCACCACACTAACTCCAGAATTCTTTACCCAGTCTGCGGACATTGTGTTTTTTACTTATCTGTTTTTAACGATGCATATGTTTCTGTTTGTGTTGGCTATTTTATTGTGTGTCGAGGGTGAGTTTTGACTTTTGACACAGTCATAGTGACTGACAGATATCCATTATGCTTTGAACAAAGTTAATAAATGTTGGCTGAATCTCTCACATGAAATAAAAAGTGTTTGAATTTCTTATTCCAACATTTACCCGGATCATTTGCTGTACCAACACAGCTTTTATTCACCCACTGACACTCAATAATGTAGTTGACACAAATAAAGCATGACGCTGTTATAGTGCAAAAAAAAAAAACCTCCCATTTTCAGTGTGTAGTACTGGCTTGTCTTTCCTGGACTTTAATGGGCTTTTGCCTCCACCAAGGAAGCTATGTTTTTGCATTTGTCTGTTTATTTGTTTGTCAATCCATCTGAAAGCAGGATAACTCAAAGTCTTCAGGACATATTGTGATTACATTTTCAAAGAATATTGATCACGGCAAAAGAAAGAGGGGATTCGATTTTGGTGAGGATCCGAAGATTATTGCATATCCAGGATCTTTGATAAGTTCTAGTTTTGATCAGATTTTCAGGGAATGTTATTAATGGAAAATTGAGAAGTGATTGGATTTGGGTGATGATGAAAATCTGGATGATGCAGGATTTTTCAAGTATTTGTTAACATTTCACACTAGGGTACTTTTCCACATTTCCATAATGACCCAGTTAATGTTGTCAAAAGTTAAGGTTTATGCTCTCTGATGACCTCTGTTTTGATTTTGTATTGGCATTGTATTTGGCACGTCCTGGTGCTGGTTTTTCTTGTCACCTCTGGTGACAAGACCTGAAGGTGACAATTATCCCTGAAAAAAAATAGTCAAGTCACCTGCTACATAGATCTGCCAACAGACAAACCAATTTAAAGTTCTGTGCTTAAACTTTTAAATGTCTTGTTAATACATCATCTTGTTTTTTTGTACCCACACTTTGCTTTTTCACGTTTTACATGCCCTCTGGTGCAGTGGTTTTCAAACTATTTTCCCCAAGGCACATCTAAAATCAAACCAGCATCTCATGGCACACCATATTTATATTCATCTTAAATATTCTAATATGTACTGCTCTATAAAATGACTTACAGTGTATGTACATGTTCAGAGAAATCTAATAAAACAAAATGAACCTTACAAACAGCCATGATATTCATTAAATACTTGTCATTTTTTTTCTACAGAATGTTTTTTTTAATGTATTTTTGGGCATTTTTTTGTGCCTTTATTGATAGGAGAGAGACAGTGGATAGGCTTGTGAGAGGGGTTGAGAGAGCAGGGGAAGACACTCTGCAAACTGGTCACAGACAGGATTGGAACCTGGACCAGCAGAAGCAAGTACATGGGGTGCCTGGTTGCTCAGCACTCCGCCAAACCAGCACCCCAACAGAATGTTTTTAAAACTGTTAAATGTCACATATTCAGCAATACACATTAAAGCTGGGAAAGTTCTGTTTTCTGAAGTAAGGGGAACTAATTGGGAAAGATTGGCACATCATTACAGTTAACTGTAAATGACATTGCTCCCTTGCACTGTGAAAGTATCAGAAGTTGCAGCTGCATATGGATATAAACTGACTGAAGTGTTTTATATAGTTGAAAACTCAGTCATAAATGGTTGTAAACTTGACATAAAAATGGTTGTAAAACTTCTCAAGGCACACTTAGACTTGTCTCAATGCACCAAGGTGAGCCCTGACACACCATTAGAGTACCATTGCTTTAGTTTGTTTAACATGTCTCCTCTTCATGATAGGCACTTCTAAGAACAAGACAGAATGTCTTGAGCATCAGGACATCTCCCTCTCCCATTCTTTACAGCATCAGTGACATTTAATGTTAGAATATATATTTGAAAGAAAAAAAAAGTGGGGCAGAGCTATCATTACATATAGAAAAGCACCGTGGCAGAAAAACTTGGAGGAAACAACATCATGCAACTTTCGCTTGTCATCTTGGAAAACAAAGCTCACCAAACGATTTGTAAGTTAAGAAAAACATAGACGAGATGTAAAGGAGAAAAAAGTCAGACAGTAGCACTGTCAGTGCAAATAATGAAGTGTTATTGTGTGCAGCATCTGATTTGTGCATTGTCTGACAGAAAAAAGGCATTCTGTTAGGCTGAGCTCATCCACATGCCCAAAGGCCTCGTCCTCTTTAGAAAATATTTATCCCGCCTCATCAGCACTGAGCTCGAGCTGGGGCTGCAGCAGAAAAACAAATCCCCCCTAATTTAGGCACCATGCATTCCCACACACTGGCTAAATTAGAGTTTGACGTCTGCTATGGTCACTTGAGGTTAATCTTTATACACAGCAAACCACTATTCACAGCAAATAGAGCAAGTTTGAAGCGAAGCAGCACTAACTACTGCTGAACATGCTGCCAGGGGGTTTTCTGTCCACAGTCTCACAAGATATTCCTGCCTCGTGGCTGATGGTTGTAATCATTTCCCCAACGGAGTGTGCAGTTTAATGATAAGACCTAAGCGAGTTTCTGGTCAGTGAAGTCCTAAGAACTCCTTCTCACTTTGCAGCCACATCTTCTGGGATTTCTTTAAACTTAAACCACTTCTTAAATTTTTAATCAAGTAATTTAACATGTGCACCTTGATATCACAAAATTGCATCAAGCAGCTTAAAAATGTGTAACAAGCTTTATCTTTTTGTATTATTTTTAAAACACTGCCTAAATCCCATGTACCAGAAGAAAATGAAAGAAGTCTTACCAAGAGCAACAAAGATGGCCCCTTCTACCAAAACTGACCTTGTGTTTTAAGCTCCAGAAGTTGTATGGAGATTAGACTTTTTTTCCCCAACCTTTGAGTCCATTCTGGATATTTAATTTGTGCGAAAAACACACAAAACTCACCAGTAAAATGTTTTCTCAAAGTTTATTTAATAAGCTACTTTTGACCCCCATGATCACACTGAAATACAGAATCATCAAGCTAAATACAGATGAAACCTTTAAACCATGAAGAGTCGTAACAAAACACCTGACATCAAGTTGTTGTGTTCACATATAATTTTTAAACCCTTTTAAACTTGCCAGTTTTTTAGTGCATGAATTGTGGACAAATTCTGAAGAAATGCTGATAATTTCAACTCAATGGGAAAAGTCCTACTTTTTTCCTTTATGTGATATATCTCTCATGTTTTGCACATAAGTAGTTAAAAGGGTTGTTGGCAGAATTTCATGTTGAGCAAAATTAGATTTAAAGTTAAATTAAACGTTATTCCTGTTGGACAATTATGGTCCTGAGGGGTCCTTATTTATGTAATCCACACCATGAGAAGGCCAAAATGTTACAAACTGAAACACACTTTTAGTTTAACATTTGTAATTATTTGATATAGGAGAAGGAACAAATGGTCAATATCAGGCCATGACCTCACAAAACTGCTGCTTTTAAGGGGGAAAAAAAGATGTCAGTTGAATAATATTTAATGTATTGTCCAAATTAGAAACTGTATTTTGTACTTTTAATTGGTTTAAAATTTATAAAGCTCAATAGCAATTTTTTGAAGGAAAAAAAAATAATCAAAATATTATTATTAATATTAAAAAGAGAGATGGGAGGTTGCAACAAAATATGTTAACCTGACACACCAGATGAACTGTTCAATATGTTTCACTAATCTGTCTGGGCAATAGCTCATAAAGCGTTTGGGAATCATCAGAATTTTTCATCATCATTTCCAGCAGGTGATTGAACTATGGCTCTGTCAGTGACATTCACTATGGGCCAATCAGATAATGCAGTAGCCACACGCTACTGCTGCTGTATAAAAAATACAAAATATCAGCTACTTCATAAGAACGAACTCTCGGCGAAACATGTCAGAAGTGACACAAAACTATCCTTATCAAGAAATGCTTTCAGTGTTGTTGTTTGCTGATCATTTAATGACGAAATGTGATCCAGATCTAAAACTGGTATCATAGCTGTTAGCTTCTACGCTTATCACTGTATGAGCAGTCACTTCCTGCTTAAACGTAGCACCGACCTCTACCTGCTCTATAGAATGCAGATTTGGCAATTCCACAAACCAAATTTTGACATCCTGTGGCTGTTTTCACTCTTATTGTACTTTAAAAAGTTTATAAAGTCATTTTAACATTTGAATCCAGTTATGGTCCATCATAATCACCAGATACTTTATGGATGAAGCCAATGCTCACTTTTGGTGTCATATTAAGAAATTTGACTTTTTTTTTTTTTTCGCTATTTTCTCAACATATGTTTTCTCTCCTTTTCTCTCCCCAAACTGTTCTAATTGGTCTGCAGTACAGGATCGGGCAGCTGTATATGATCAGTAAGCACAGCTGTGAGCAGAGCGGTGGAGGAGAAGGGGTGGAGGTGGTGAAGAATGAGCCAGATATTCACCCCCAGCATGGCCAGGGCCAGCTGACCGAGAAGAGAATTTACCTCAGCAGGTATGATAATGTATCCATACTGATGATGTACTCACACTCATAATTCTGCCGGTTACCATCCTGATCGTCCTCCTCATGCTGTCAGCTCTGTCATTACGGAAATATGATCTGGTTTGGTCTTTGATTGCTTACACCACTGCACTGCTTTATGTCCTATTGATACCAATAACATATCTGATTGAAAGGCAATAAAACAGCAAAACACACAGTGTTAAGCAACCAGCCTGGATCCAAAGTCCAAGTCCACACAGTGTGAGGCATGTTGAGTCCTGCACTAAGAGTGACAGAGGGCTGTTATCCTACCATGAGCTCATCTTCAGTAAATCCTTCAAGTGTTATGGCTGACTCTCAGCAGAGACAAACTGGTCCACGTCATCACCATTACAGCAGCTCATGTGGGCATTTGTGGGCAAGAAAATTTTCAGTTGTAAACCATAACATTGATAGCCCATGGAAAAATCTATGACATAAGAATTTTTTATTGATAGTTGAGGGTGACATATTTTCCATTTTTCCAACAAGTCCGCACTGGTCCCAGATGTCCCCGGGACATATTTTTATAAGCTTCTTATATAAAAGTCAGCACAGATTTTAGATCTTAGCATGCCCTTAAACCCCTCTGATTCATCCCTGTGCATAACAGACTGTCTTCGAGTAAAACCTAATGATTTTTTTCTAACCACACTCCTCTTCAGAAGTAAATGTGGCTGTAGCTTAACAGTTCTGTTCACTGCAGTTCACTGTCGCTGCATCGATATGCCAATCCATGTTCCTTTAAGTGAACCATGTGAGCTTAACAAACACCTGGCTCAGGGGTTGTCTCCTACCTGGGTGATAAGTACATCCCATTCCCCAAAGAAAACATTTTCAGGGACTTTTTGAGCACCCATTATCTAGAGCACACAGCCGAGGGAGAAATTTTTCATATGATTAGGGGCATTGCAGACAGAACATGGACACAGATACAGAAAAAAATTGTGTTTTTCATAGATGAGACATTTTTAGTATAACTTGACACATTACAATATTCATATTCTATTATGTGTTATATTAGATTCTACAGATAAAAGCTGAGAAAGGTATATATCTCTTTCTGCAACAACAAAAACATTAAGAGTATTTGAAATGAAATCCAAAAGACTTCTATTGTTTTCTAGTAATTGATGACTTAATTCAAAAAAGAATATGTTAGTCATTTCCTATTGGAACAAATGTTGTTTGACTTGTTTTTCTGCCGCAACAAAAGTAGAAGGTAAATTCTGAAGCAGTAACATTGGCAGTCTTTGCCAACTTTTCAGTTAAAAAATTATAGTCATTACTGTATCAGCTGCAACTAATTTGTAAATGTAGGCACATTGGTAGTAATCCATTGCAGTCCTAACCTTGCCGTGCAGCTTGATCCACTTGATTTCATGTCTGTAATTAGTACGATCCATTTTGCCCAGGTCCAGTCTACAACCTCCATCTTTATTAAATGAAAAACAAATAACAACAGTGAAAACATGTTTTGATTAAAGTATTTTGCTTCATTTATGTCTTGTTTTGATGAAAGTCTGGACTACAAAGTGGCTCACTTTAAATTTGATTCTACCGCAGCAGTGCCCACCAATGGCATTATCTGATTGGCCATAATGAATGTGATGGATGGAATGATCATCCAATCACCTGTCAGATGTGCTTGTTTATTCCCAAACACTTCCTCCCTCTGATTTGTCAGGTTATTATAGTAATCATAGTGTATCTCCACACCGAGAACTTTTCGCATGACACTAAATATGTAGATGTATGAGAACTAAACTCAGAATTTCTGGGTTTAAAAAGTTATGTTCAAACCAAACCTTACAATCTCAGTATAATTAATCATAAAGACTTAAAACTGTTACTATCAATAGCCAACAGTGAAAAAGAAAATCAAAACAAATAAAGCAGTTATCCTTGTGTCATGACTGCAATTCAAAGCCTGTTTAAGTTGTGTTTTACTTGGAAATATGGACTATATGTTCTTGTGGTTTTAGCCCTGAATCATCGCATTATTAAGTAAAAAGAACTCAATACAATGGTTTGGACATGTTGATGATGTTTGTCCAAAAAACACACTGGGCAGATCATATCATCATATGATCAGTTGCCAAACTAAATCTCTGAGTGTCTGAAGCAGAAATTTTAGACTTAAAAAATTGAAGTTTAAGCATTTCTTGTAGATGTATTACTTTTCAAACTAAAATATTCTGAGCTTGAGTAGTTGTAAATTTGCAGCTCAACAATAATAATCATAATAAATAATAATAATCCCCAAAATTAAGTGTAATTTTAAAAGAATATAATTTACTTTGGATTAACCCTAATACTTCACCATGGGTGTAATCAGGAAATGAATCATGAAATAATGACCCTGCTTTTACACCATTTAACGCAGTCAGATGATTCTTAAGTTGACAATGAGCTTCCTTTAAATTTGTTTGTAAGCTACTTTAACACTAATCTGAAAAATCCTTTTTCTGCTGAAGTGTTGGATAAAACAGGGAGAATTGAACAGGCTATGACACCAAGTTATAGCGTGTATGCACTGTGTCTTTTGTCAGATTATCACAGTCCATATTGTTCCTGCAATCTTGAAAGTTATCACACATCGCATGTTTTTCTCCTGTCGTGCAGGCCTGACAAAGTGGTTTCTACTGCTGTGCTTATACAGCATGAAGTATTGTAATCATAAATATAAAACACAAAGCTAGACCTGCATTTTATGTGAAGTGCTATAGAAACAAAGGCTGATTGATTGTGATAGAGTAGAAGTGAAAGTCAAGGAACAAAAAAATGTTGTCTTTAGTCTCTAAATTCCTAAACCTCCTAACCCTAAGCTAACCTCTATCATTACCTAAATATAACCTCAGCTCTTGTTCCAACTGACACTATAAACCAGGGCCTAATCCTAAAATAAACTCTCACAGAAGCTAAGAAACACTCTCACTGTGAAGGATTTTCCTAATCTTTCTGTGCTTATGGGACATTTGGTCCTCATTAGTTTCGATATGCTGAGTTTAGATATGCACATACACAGATCACTTGTACACTCACACCCACCTACAACTCATACATAAGTACAGTTAGTGCCAAACATATTCTCCTTCAATCATGCTCTGACATGTGACCTAGAAGCTACAGTAACAATTCATCACCATGGGTGTAATTGGAAATGACTCATACAAATGAGAGCAGTAGTGCAAGTAGCCTACAGGTAATCTGGCTATAAATGGCACAAAAAGCACTTATGATCTCTCCGTCTCCCTCTATAATCCCCCCTCGTCTTCCCTTTCACTCTTTA
Source organism: Scarus forsteni (assembly GCA_036419115.1). NCBI lineage: Eukaryota > Metazoa > Chordata > Actinopteri > Labriformes > Labridae > Scarus > Scarus forsteni. The sequence goes on from JAZDUH010000111.1 coordinate 3,490,970, forward strand.
AAAACTGCTTTCCAACATGAGCCTGGGTAACTGCACTTGAAATTGGCATTTTTTGGAAATGTTGACACTGTTTTAGATCAATCAAGAGAGTATAAAGTAAGTTTACACAAAAGCTGGACAGTCACAAGTTACTTGAAATAAATACATACAATAATACTGCTTATTCCAGAAACTGGAAAAAAGGGAGATTAAACTTTCTGTAATGGTAACAATAATTTCACATTTAGGATATCCTTAGTTACAGAGTTACTTTTTGTCAACACTTGGCTGCTGCTATGATTTTTGGAAAATTATAAGCATCCTGAAGAAATCACAAGAGCTCCAGCAATAATTGTAGTTCATGAAAAAACTTCATTAGACTGATATGTCTTGGCTTTTAGACCTCATCATGGTCATCCTGATGATCCCAATGGAGGATCAGAAAGCACAAACCTCCACTGAGGCATTTCCAACATAGTCAGGCTAGTTATTATCATAAATGTGGAAAAGTGCCCTAATGTGCAATGTTAACAAATGCTTTAAAAAAGTCTTGATCTGCTTCTGTATTTGGATCACTACCAAAGTCTAATAATCTCTGCCCTGTTTCAAGACTGATATTTGCCTGAAAATTTCATCAAAATCCATTGACATTTTTTGAACGACCTTGCTCACAGACAAACAGATGCACAAATGGTAAGAAAACATAACCCCCTTAACAGAGGTAATAACAAAAAATAAGACTCTTTCTACTCCTGCAGAGGTAGCAAAATCAAATGTCTGAGTGGATTTTCATTCAAGCATCTTCCAACATCTGTTCTATTGACATTTGACCAGCATAAACTTTTTGAGAAAGTGTCAAATATTGGATCAATAACGCACACAGCAGCTTTTTAGCTGTCCTTACTTATACAGCTGTTGACAGTTTTTTTCCATTAACATGATAAAAATGCTTATCAGTCATGTAAGAACTACTTGGGATGCATAATTTATTGTTACAAGATCAGTATTGACAAAAAAGTCCTTTGGACACACTTATTAAAGGTCATATAAATTGACAGTAACAATGGCAGAATGTACAAATGTGCCCAAACAACACCATCACTGGATGTCTTTATTTATAAATCAAATCTAGAATTTAGTTAGAATCAAATGCTTTTGTTCTTGTTCCTCTTTTGTTTGCAACACAAACACATCACCACGAAGGAAATAGTTCCATTTTGGTAAAGTGGAGGCTTTGAACTCTTGACAAAAATGATCAGTATCGGCCATTATGAGTTTAAAAGTATCAGCGTATCAGATTGTGGCAAAAATCCATCAGATAATCATCCTAAAAACCGCTGAAGGTGGTGTTGCTGTCTGTTTTTAGCAGCTCATTCAGCTGAAAGTCATTTTTTCACAGGGCCATGCATGGTACCAGAGTTTGCTTGTCTAAGCAAAGACCTGCGGTGCTTTTGTTCTTAATTAGATGTTTTCTGTGAATCATGCTTCATGCATTCTTAAAGTGATTGGCAGTCAACTAATACTGGCAATTAAGGCATCACCCCACAGCACAGCAGGTGACCTGGAGGAATGTGTGGGTCCCAGATCGTTCCAGGGATTTGAAGCATTTATTCAGCTCTGGTACATAATGTGTCCCTTTTGCCATGACAGACTTGTGATGTTCAATGCAAATGGTTAAAACTCTCTTTTTGTTTTTTCCTCTTCAGTAAACTGCCATCCTGGGCTAAGGCGTTTGCCCCGCGTTTCTTCTACGTAACCGAGAAGGCCTGGAACTTCTACCCATACACCATAACAGGTGTGCAATTGAGTGCCTCTGTTTGTGTTACTCATCAGGTTACTTTCACCCCAGTTCATTATTCACTACTTGCTTACTTTTACCAGCTGGTTTTCCATCAAATATTTACAGCTGCATATGTGTGTTTCCCCTGTGGTAACATCTATGTGTATGTGTGTGTGTATGCGTGCTCATGCATGAATGTGTTACTAATGGCGTCTCTCCCTGTTTCATATTGAACCACTCTGGTGCTGTAGAGTACTCGGTGAGTATCCCCACACATCACTTACTGTACATGAATGCAACAGAGCTCATCTTTTTCCAGAATCAGTGGATCTAATCTGCAGCCTGCTAACACTCTCTATCTGTGCCCCCAACCTCCTGTTTCCCATGTTCTTGCACTTGTAACCCTGCAGGTATCATTTCTCCCCAAATTCACCATACGCATTGAGACGCGATTTGAGAACAACAACGGCAGTAACAGCAATGTGAGTATGACCGCGTGGAGAGAAAGAAGTGCGAAAGATGGAGTGATTAGACAAGAGGGGAGAGCAGAGAAATTGCAATTTTCTCTGCAGCACAAAAAAAATGTTCACCCAATTGATGTTCCCATTACAAGGAAAGCAAGGAAAGCAGAGAATGCAGTATTGGCAGATCTATTAACCTCACATGCTGTGGTCTTGAGCATGGCTGCATTTCAAGGCGAACAAGCATAAACACACACAAACACAAACACTCAGAAATTCACAAATGAAACTGTCTCCCACCCTCATGTCTGTGCTGGGTAATCAAGGGTGGAGGGACACAACAAGAGCCAACATGTCAGAGTATTTAGCTCTGCAGGTGAAGAGAAATCTGGTCAATCTTGTTTGGTGTCAGACGGTTGCAGGTTACAGAAGTTTATTCCATCCAGACACATTATTTCCTGATCATAGTGTCATCAGAGCTGCAGGGCGCGACAGGTGAAAGTCTGTTGTCTCAGAGGTGTGCTGTCTTTGGTTCTTTACTTTCATTTTTATGCCCTGCTAATTGTTTCGTCCTTGGTTGTCAATCCTCTCGATTCCTGTGCCCCTTCAGTGAGTCTCTGGTGGGAGGTGCTTTGACCAAGACTTTATTTTGAAGACCCACAGATCAAAAAACTGATTTGGAATTTCTTCCTGTGCCCTATATATTTACAGAATGTTATCATTTTTACCCCATTCATTTTTACTTAATTTATTGCTTTAATAAACTTATAAATAAGGTTTTATCTTGAACAGCCCTGCATAATAATCACTGCATTTTGTTATGACTAAACTTAAAAAAGTAAATGCAAGTAAAGCAAAAATAAAGAGTCATTTATGGCTTTCTTTATAATGATGGCATAACTATTTTCTGTAATTATATGTTCATTCATTTTTAAGGACATAAATCAAAAAGTAATATAGACAAGAGAAATATCTCATGTTTATGTGCAACCTAACAAACCCCATATCACTAAAAATTCAACAAATTAATTCGAGCTATGTCATCATTAGCACAAAGCAGTTAAAAAAATTATATCTGTGATATTGATGAATGCTAACCACACTGAAAAGTTCCTAAAAGGAAAACACAGAAAGAAACCAAAACAAGCATCCTCTTCTTCATCTGACAATTCTAGGCTTACGCAGAGCTACTAAATGATCTTCATATCTTTTCAGAGTAATCTTGTTCTCCATTTTTACGTCTGTTATTTTCCCTAACAGGAGGAGTAATAAGCACTTGTCTTACCCAGTGCTTGATAATTGGTCTGTTTGTGTATTTTCTCCAGAATGGATCTTTGAACGTGTCCGGGGCTGATAGTATCTAATAATACTTGGTTTTTCTTAGAATTTTTGGGGGTATAGTCCTAAAATGAAAAGACCAGATCCTTTTAAAATCCTTCAAAACAATTTTTACAATCTTTTTCCTGACTTCTTTTGAATAACTTCTAAATTAATTTAAACAGATGTGGAAAAAATGCAAATTACATTCTTTTTGTGCTAATTACAAATATCTTTGAAGGTGCTTCTTCCTAAACATGTAAAACCAAATGAAACTGGAAGTGCTTAAAGAGTACAAATGTCTTCCTTGTGCTATGTTGGCCATTGCACAATGTTAACGGTTTAATATTTATAAAGTTGAAGTACTAATTTCTTAAACAATTTCAAACAGTTTAAGATTAAGAAGAACAATGTGATCACAGTAATGCTGATTCATAATTCTTGTTTGTTTCTTTACACCTCACTGCTCTTCGAAAGGGAAAGTATGAACAGCCGCCAGTGTTGTTTTATTTCAAAGCCACACATCCACCTGTTTGCCTGGCATGAACGCAACAATTATTACTGTTTGTCAATCTGCATACACACCAAATTTGATCTGAATGTTGAAATTTTTTCATGGAGAAAATCATGAATGATCATTTTTAGTGGGTCATTTTGTTAAAGTGGCCATAGACAATCATATTTGCTTATTGATTGGAATATTTGCTCATATTTAAGATGAACTTCTAGCATTTAGAGTTAATATATCCAAAAAAATGGACTGGTATAAACACCCCCCTTTAATAGAGTTTAAATGACACATTAATGCATCTACACCTGCAGTGACTTACAGTCCCACTCAACCCTTTTTACAAGTAATCTGGGCCAATTTTAGAATGAAAATAACATAATTATACTGTAGAATTTATTATGCCTGGTTTACTTGCACATAAAATGAAAGCCACCCAGACTTTATTCACTATTCATTTTTCCTTAGGCTGTATCTGAGACGGGCCTGGATTTGTTCTGTTGGCCAATTTTCAAGAGCCGGCTTTTATTTGACTCCTGGCTGTTACTTAAGAAAGCACTGTACATACTTTTACTTCACTATCATTCAGAGGAAATAACTTTTACCCATAGTGGAGTATTCTTACTGTCTGGCTTTCATATTTTTTGTTTGTAACGCGACCTCGACCGCTGTCAAGCTGTCTTTGTTTTGATTTGAAAAACACCACCACACAAACACAAAGGGAGGCAAATATGAGGAAACATGTGCGTGTTTTGCCCTGAACACAAACAGAGAGGCAACACAACACATGCAGATGGTGCAACACATTTCATAAGTGCAGGGAGGACCTTGGGTAGACATAGACCGACAACAACACCACGGGAGTGTGGCGGGTTGTTATCTCACAGCCGTTTTCTTCTTATTTGTTAGTTTTCGGCTGTGAAATGAATAACTTGAGTGAGGCCTAAGAACATATTTTAAACAAGGTCAGATATAAGTGCGCTCTCCCAGGTTTCTCTTTGTTCTCTCACCAGGAAAAGTGTATTCTGCTCTCATAACTCTTCCTTACCCCTCTTTGTAATACCCCCCATACGTCCTTGTTTTTTTTTCTTCCTCCTCGTCTCCCCTCCTATGCTCTCTCTGTCTCCTCTCCTCTCTTTGCTCTGCTGTGATGTGCTCCAAGGGCCTGAGGGTGGGATAAAGTGTGGGGTGTTATGGTGTGTGACCTCAGTTTTCTACACAGTTACTCATCTACTCTCTCTGCTGAGTGAGTGACTGTATGTGTGTGAGAATATCTGTGTGTGTGCTCATTATTCTGAATGACCTCCTCCATCTGTTTGGCTGTAGGTGTTTGGGGACACTCCAACGCCGGCGAAGAATGTGAGTTTCCTGGATATCCTGAGTGACCCTATCCCGGAAAAGCATTACAAAGAGTCAGAGGTACACACTGTACTGTTATTAGTACACAAAATTACGTAGGTATTGTCAATGATGAATATAAATGTTGAGTTGTAACTATGAGCCTAGAGAGAATTTTCAAAGAACAGGCTGTTGTTGGAGGAATACTTCAGGTTTTATAAAAATACAGTTGGAGTTAATGATGTTTGAGTGTATCTGCACAAGCCATTTTCGCACAATGGCTATTTCCAGTAATGTCACTTTGAAAACTAGGAGTTTGAGAATTGTCTAGTGAGGTTTGTGTGGAAATTGGCAAATGAACTTGACAGTCCTTTAGATTTTTACCATGACTTTCCTGTAGTGTGAAGGACAGCTCTGTCTACTGTACCACTGCAAATATCACACTTTTGCCTTGAAGGGTTAGTTCATGAGATGGATTGTTCTTGTATTGATCCCAATGCATAAAAAAGCAATGGCCAAATTCCAGTTTGAATGCATTCTGTCTCATTACGTGAGTCTTTGCTAAATATGGCTTGCTGTTTTAAAACATGACATCAGGACTCACCTCTCTGTGTTTGCGGCGCCCATCTTACCAATTAGGTCTACAACACATGATAGCAGTTTGAAGGCTTGTAGAAATAAAAGGTCTTGAGCCTTTGAGCTTGCTGACATGGACTCACACTTCATTCATCATCTGCACCACCGGGTAACAGGGTCCACGTTCCTTTTCTGTCCCTCTGTCTACCGGTGACTTCATCTGCAAAAGTTCTTCCACTGTGTTTTCCAGTTCATAAAGATAGCCCCTCAAAACCACAACTAGTGGCACATGGTTGTTACTAGAGTAGAGACTACTTGACCAGCTGATGGCAGAGGGACACATGACATCTACATCCCAACATACAAATGTCCGAAACACAGCGGCTTTCATGAGGGGAAGTTTAAACGCTATAAAGCCTGCAGTTTCTTTTGAGTAGTTTTAACCTGTACATGAGTAATTACATGGCTTTTAGTAGTAACATGTGCCACCGAGGGACAAAGCTCACAAGTTCCTTCACTGGCACTCATAATTACTAGTGCCATAGGCCGCTAGCAACCCCACTTCATCACTCCTCAAATTCTGCACTGAAGACTTGAAATTTTGTCTGTCATGGCTGGACCTGATTTCAGACCATTCTAAACCTAAATCAAGCTCTGAAATTACTAAGAATAGTCTTTCCAAATAAAGTCATGACATTTTTCCTTTTATCCTTTTGCTTGAGAGAACCACAGTGTGTTGAGTGTGTCATGAAGACAGATCTGTTTTCATAAATATGGGAATGTAAGTGTTCCACCACAGACTTCATTCCTTTATCTCAATTTATTCATTTGTTTTCTGCTTCTGCTCTTCAATCCACCAGAGTCTGATCATCTGTTAATATTCTCTGGCTTTATATTTTATGTATTTACTTCATATTTTATGTTTTCACAAACCTCTAGCAACTCTGTTTAAGACATGTGTGTCACTCAATGTTTGCTTACCACATCAGCTCTGCGTGTGGATGAGGATTATTGTTAATGCTTAAATTCACAGCAAACCAAAATACGAGAGAGAGATGAACACCCTGATAGCATCAGCCATATATTTCTACGGGTATTCCAGCTGTAAATGTTCATACATGATAAAAGAAATTGATTTTTGAAGTGAGTTAAAAAGATACAATCAGCGAACAACCTTTTTGTTAACTCTGCATACAGCTGCTCAGGAGAGACACTGCCACAACTACAATAATCCCAAATTGGCAGAGTGTTGGTAGGCTGTTAAATTATTAATGTGTGCTCCCTAAATGTGATGTTTTTTGATACAGAGATAGTGATACTCAAGCAGCCTCCAATAGCTCATAGGTCCTTCCTGATGGAGTATCTCTTTGTTAATATTTCATTAAAATGTTACATTTTTTTTTAACTTTAGCTGATCCAAAGCAGCCCACCCAACCGAGCCAGCTGGTTGCATTCATTAATCCACTCAGACTACTTTACTTAAGCCACTCTAGCCTCCCTGCACTCCACACTGCTCCTGCTGCAAGCTGCTTTAAAACTCTCCTCCTTCATGCTATTCTCTGAATTACACAATGTCAGGTAACAGGTAACTTCTCTCCCTTCCTCATGCTTTTCGTATGGACTGCAAGGAAGGTAAATTTGTGCGGAATTACTTGTCTTGACGTAACATCAGATTCAAAAGGTCTTCAAATTGCTTTCAATCTGACACAAAGCTGTGAGACATAAATACAAAATTTCTCGGGGGCAGTGTTTATTTTGGTCAAATGTAAAGAAATTGGGTCACATTTGGAACAAGCAACAGGCAAAGCTTAGAATTAAAGCTGGAGTAAGATAAAGAGCTATCATGGTTGCTATTTAAATCTTTTGATGGCTCACTTCATACAGTATTTTGATGATAATTTTGCACATTAAATATTTACGGTCTGATAGTAGTAGTAGCAGGTTTTTGGGTCACAGTTTACTGAATTGTGGAGCAGGCATGGCTTCCGTTTTCCCCTGCTATAAGTCTTTACTGTAAGTGTAACTATGCTAATCACCCTCAGGCCCTGGTTTATGTAAGAGAGCAGAAATTAATGTTAAGAATTAGCTCATTGAACATTTGACCATCAAAGAAAATGAGTCATAGCATGAATGTGTTTATGATGCACAAATGATGGTGCACAGGTGAACATAAACTTGCATTTTCCTTACTGGCTTTGCTTTTCCAGCTCATGTTTTTCGGTTGAAGGGAGCATGAATCAGTTCAACTCCCACACGCCTCTTTTTTAATCTTCCAATGTTCACTCCCCCTTTGCCAACATTTTACACTTCTTTACTCCCTTTCAGCTCTCAGAGATAAAGGTCAGTTCACAGGCAAGATGCAGAGAGAAATGCAAACAAGGCACATCAACACAGAGGCTCATACATTCACAAACGCAAACACATAAATCTGTTAAATGATGTTACACGGTGAGAACATAAAATCACAAACACAAACGCTTTTCAATCATCCTTTGGTCACAGATTCATAATGCATGTGGTCACACTTTCCTCTTATGAGCTGTGGTGAGCAAGAATGCTTGCACCCCCACACACATATCACAATGCTCTTTCTCCCTCACACACATTTAAAGTACAAGGATGCTGTAAACATCTATAGTTTATCTCTGGAGAGGAATGTTTCTGCAGATTCAGCAAATAAGGTAACACCCTCTGTTTGTTCTGTGCAGGACCTGAGTCTTTGGCAGTCCAGTAAAACGGGCCGGGGGCCTCTGGAGAAAGGCTGGAAAGAAGACCACAAGCCCATCATGTGCTCCTATAAGAGGGTGCAGTGCAGCTTCGAGGTGTACGGCTTTCAGACGAGGACTGAGGAGTTTATACACAAAGTGAGACAGTGTTTAATTCCCATAATGGCTTTTTACTCATTTGGAGAAGGTTGATCTATTAACATTATTAATGTCAGAAGCCCTTGAAGGTGTACTGCAAGGTGGAGTAAAATTGAATTTATAGCTAATTGAATTTGATTAAGAGTATTGCTCCTTTTAAGCATTGGTCTCTGCAACATGGAGTCTTTGCCTTTGTAGGTCTGCAATTAAATGATGATCAAATCAATCATTATTGTTATTTTAAGTGTGCTATGTGTTGGTTTTTGACACAAATATATCATTTGTGTATTAATATCCTGACATTAGTACTAACAGCAGATCACTGCCAAGAAGGCTGTTAGCCTTCATTGACCTCTGTGCTGAGTTTAATGGAATCTACCATGATGGTTGGCAAATATTAGGAAAGTCGCTGTTTTGTGTTAAACTACATCAGGGCAGTTTGTAGATGTCATTATAAGATCACAACAGAGCATTCAAAGTAGTGACAGACAGACTGTGGAGGAATGAGGAGAGAAATATGAACACACTGGTCGGATCCCGAAAAAACTACTGTTGTTCCAGTGGACGTTTGTTCAGAGACTCTACTTGATTGTCAGACATTCATGAAAAAGAGTCCTTAGTTTATGTAGCGGTGGTATAGTAGCAGCCACATCTGTGCTTAGAATGATATCCATATTTCTAACAAATACAATAGTTATAATTTAACACATTAAATTCATGTTTATTGCCAGAGGGTGAAATTTTCACTCAGTGTGACATTTATAGTAATGACTTAATGAAAGTTGCAAGCACATTCACTCCATGGCCACTGTAAGTACTCCCATTCAACTGCTTGCTACCACAAATAGCTAATTAGCAGGCAGCAACTCAGTGTATTTAAGCAAGATAAGATGGTCAAAAAGTGAAGTGACTTTGAACAAGGCATGGATGTAGGTGCCAGGTGTGCTGGTCTGATTATTTAGAAATTTCTAAAATGGAGCGATTCAAATTGACCAGGAGACCACAACTGTCAAATCTTAAAGCAGATGGCTCCTCCAACAAAATGTAGATTTGCTTGATTTGCTGCATTAGTACTCTGACATTTGGATATGTATTTGTTGTATTCACCAGGGACACTACAAACTTCCATTACCAACTACTGGCCTGGTACACGTTATCGCGTTTTCAGGTGTTTTCATGGTTCTGTGTGAACGTGCATTGTTAGCACTCCATCTTCGTGTGAATGCGAAGTGCTTTTGCAAATGCAACAGAAAAACCTTTCAGTTTTGCGTGACAAGGCTGTTGTGTGAATAGGCCCTGAGGCTACAGTTGGCACAGACTCACTATAATTTGGCAGTAAAGGACTGCAAAAAAGGAAAAACAGGAGACTCTGGTTGCCTGGTCTCAATTTTGTCTGAGAGAGTCAGAAAAAATGATAGCCTGGATCCACCCTACCTTGTATCAATGGTAAAGACTGCGGGTGGTGTTATGGTGTGGGAGATATTTTATTGGCACGTTTATAGCCACATGATGCCAGTAGAGCATTGTTTAAATATTACAGCCTACCTGAGTGCTGTTGCTGACCATGTCCATTCCTTTATGACCACAATGTGGGGCTGGAGGGATGGGGGTAATGTCTAGATTGCTAGATTGTCTAGATCAATGTTGCGCTTGTAATAACCAGCTGTGTTCGGACTAGATCAATCACTTTTACCAAAATTCAGATTTAAAGGGTTTAAAGGGTTTGTTGTTCAGATGCTACAAAAGCAGGTTAGACTCCACCAGACAGCTGTGTTATACAATCAGTGTGGAGGAATGTTAATTGTCAACAAGAAAGGATGAAACATTGTAAGATGAAAACCATAAACAGAAAACGCCCTGTTACCTGTCCATGAGCATTTACAGGAATGTGGTTTTCACTTTAGAAGAAGTCACAGATCACTGTAGAGATTACTTTAGACTTATCTCAACCATCACATCTTTCCTGTAGAGTGACGACTGAAAGGTTTCACCATCATGACAGTAACAAAATGTAACATACTGTCTAATCTTGAAACCCATTGTCCATCATAGTATACCATTGTGTGATGGACTCTGTTTGCTTCTACGGTGGGGCATGAACTTTTCTGTTATTCCTCTGAAACCAGTGTGAAGCACTGATTGATTCCTAGACAAGATTTCCTTCTGTTGTGCTGTCATTTCTTTGTCTGTAGCACCCTGGAGTAACACTGTTTCTTTCTTCAGTCTAAGTTTAGTGGTCAAGTTAAAGTATTATTATGGCTTCACTTGTGTTTTCTGCAGTGTCATCTCGGGTTGTTTCCACTTCCCAGTTTTTTTTCTTAGTCTAGTTCTAATTATGGTTATGCTTATTATTTCCAGATCTTGATGGTTCTTCACTCCAGTTCGTTTTTCAGATAGGTGTAAAACATACTAATCAACTCAGGAACAAAACTGTCCTTGCTTTTTTGACTTTTCTGTGCCCTTTAATGTGTTAAATTTCTCCTCCTCTAAATAGAGTACTTCTATGAATACCACTGCAACTGCACTTCTCCCTTTTCCCTTCTTAACTACAGCAGTATCTACCTATAATGGCTTGAACCCTGGGCCCCCTGAACAAAACTACCAGCATGACATCCTAAAATTGTTTCATCAGCAGATGGTAATCCTAGTGCAGAGCAGAGACTGCACAATGAACCAGAGCCATTGATTCTAGATGTATGTGGCTTTTTCGAAGTAAAATGTGAAGGCAAAACTAATGGAGTCGTTGAATCCACAAATACTGGAAATTTAGAGCCAGTTTTTGGCATCCAAATCCAGTGCCATCATCTTGGAAAGGCATATTTCAATGTGATAAAATCCTGAATAAGAAGAAATAAAATTTGCCAGAAATACATTACAATGCAGATTTGAAAAAAAGAAGAAAAAAAAAAGGTCAAGTTTTGTTGAGTCTGTCCTCTATCCTGACACACTGGATTAACCTTTCAATATATTTCACTGATCCATCTGGGAAAGAGTTTATACAAAGCCTTTGGAAATGGACAGAACTTTCAAACTTCACACGAGGTTGGATAATGATTCTATCAGTCACATTCACTATGGGCTAATCAGACAGTGAGACAAGGGGCAATACTGCCATGGCGTAATACACAAAAAATGAATCCACTTCATAGAACAAATTCTTGCCAAAAGATCAGGCCGGTCAAACTCCTGCGCAAAGTTATCTGTCATCAAGAGGAGAAAAACAGACTGAAAAAGTTCCATTTTTTTAAGGAAGTTCATTCATTTTCAGTACTGTACGTTTCAGGTTGCTTGAAAATTTAAATTTTGATTTACTAATGCCACAAAACATCAAGCAGATTTGTTGCTAAAGTCTCAGTGTGAACTTTCCAATGGATGGACAGCTTAAGCTTTATGCAGTCTTGTTTACAAAGATTCATGGGTATTTATAAGAATACTGTTGATTGGAGCTAACTTGTTGCCAGTGTAAATAATTTTCCTGGTCGAACTTGTTTCCAAGAAGCTTTTTTACTTCTTTACTTCACTAAAGCCTACTTTTCTATGATTGGTCAATCCATCTTTGCCTGCAAATGCACTAAAAATTGAAATGATAGATAACATGTTAAAGATTAAAACCCCTGAGAACAGACTCTACATCTTATAAAATTAGTAAACTAGAAAAGCACTCGGCGAGCGCAGACCTCCGCCAGCGCCACAGTCCTCACCCATATGGTGATTTTCACCATAAGTCACCATTTTTCACCATTTTCACCATTAGTCCTACCTTTATTTCATCTAAATATTTAGATTCTTTTCCCATGAAAACATACCATAAGCAATTGGAATCATAATGATATCTAGTTTAGTTCAGTACTTATTCACGAAAATCCAATTTTTTGTAATGGCAGATCCAGACTGTGATCCGGATCCTTCCCAAAATCTAATCGTTTGTTCCTTGTCTCAATACGAGCATTTCCTGAAAATTTCATCAAAATCAATCCATAACTTTTTGAGTTATCTTGCTAACAATGAAACAAACTAACAAACGCACAAACTAACTTACTTACTAACAAACAAAACAGACACCGGCAATAACATAACTTCCCAGCGGAGGTAATAAAGATTACATAATGTTTAATCTGTTTTTTTACAACAATGAAACAAACGTGCTTACCTCAGAATTCAAGTCACTGCTGCATTTTATTCCTGTCTGTTCCCCGATAAGTTTTTATTTCTTCTATCTTATCAGAACATCCAGGACATTCTTCTGGTTGGCCACAGGCAAGCTGTAGCATGGATAGATGAATGGCATGGTAGGTACAAAAACAATACTGGTCCGACATTTTGCTCAGATCATATGGCAGCTGAACACACAAAATCATACTGTTCTATTTTTTTGTTCTCCAGATGTGACAGTATCATCAGAATACACCTTACACAATTCAATTCATATTTCATTTTCTCTTCTGATGCTGTGTGTTTCTCCACCTGTGTGTACTTTTGTCTCCCCACAGGCCTGAGCTTGGAGGACGTGAGAGAGTACGAGCGGGCGATGCAAGAGAAGACCAACAGCAAAGTCAAATCCAGCCAGAACAACACAGGTGAGGTTGCAGCTCCTGACCTGCACTGTGCTGAAATACCACAGAGGACAGGAGGGAAGACGGGGGGAGGGGGGAGAGGGGCGTAGCGGAGCAAATACAGCTGGATGTAAGAGCTGTGAAGGTACAGAGAGACATGGTTGGAAGGTATATGAAAAGGTTGGAAGCTTTGAAATGTATATTTCTACTGTGCGATAATTACTATTCTTGCATTTAATTTCAGCTTATTAAGAAGCAGACCTGTTCAGAGAGGTGCAGAGGCTGAAAAACGTGCTTATTCACATTTAAATGGTTTATAATTCATCAGTGCAAGTATTTTCTAGTGGATTTGATTTCTCACTGTTGGGCACAGTGTATAGTAAACTGTGAAGTGAAAAGGTTGACTGTCTTTGGACCTATAAATATCAATCTCTGTTTTGATCATGTTTTTTAAGAGTCCTGTTTTGTGTAATCAAATCTAGCATCACATCCTGATTTCAGAAACAAGAGCTTCAACAAGCTACCCACTTTATGGCCTCAAAGGATGCTGATTGGTCTAAATGTCTCAGTTTGAGGCTTTGCAAAATTGATTCCTAAATTACAGGCATGGAATCCGGCAAATCAAACTGCTTTGCAAAGTTATAACAAAGCTGTGTTTTCATCGAGCAGTCCAGCTCAGTTCAGCCCAGTACAATACGCACTTACGCGTGTTTCCACTGTCAAATAAGAAGAAATGGTACTCAGATAACCGACCTGCAGCACCCCACATTTTGATATGTCTTCAAAGGTGTGCAGAGCGTTCTAAACTGATGCTATGGGGTGGAGCTAAGAGTGCTGCAGTCTTTTGATTGGTCACAAAGATCATCAATTCTCATGCATTGGTGGCTAGAATGAAAATACCTTCCTCACCTTGTTCAAATAAACTGTAGATTTAAAGTGATCTGTTCACTGCCGTTGATGTAAAGAATATTTGTATGAAACAATGCTCCACCAGAGCAGTGGAGTGCTGGAAGTCCTCCACTGTTCTGCACTGTTTACAATCCGGTTCTACTTCAGATTGCTTCACTGCATTGCACTGCTGTGACGTCATGCACTAATGTAGTGCACAACCACCTCTTCCCAGCTCACATCCCTGCCCTCAAGTGAAGGTATAGCTGATGGTGGAAATGCAAACAAGGGTTTACGGCTCCAAGCCATACTCAACTGTTCAGAACTAAACCAATGGAAACAAGGCTTTACGGTGCAGAAATTGTAAACGGGATACTGGTATTTCACATGTATGCAGAGATGTAAATAACCAGGTGTCTCTATATGTAATGTCATCTGCACATCTCTAAAGTGAGTATAACCAGGGTAAGGCTAATAACCAAAGTAATCAAGCTGATGTTAACACATTCACTGACAACATGCTAATGTTAACAGGCTTAAACAGAGGCAGGTCGCACCACTAGTTCCCAACAAGTGCCCAGATGGCTGATCTACTTTTGTGGGGGGTGAAAAGAAAGAGAAGAGCAGTCAGGAGGCATTTCACTACACATGAACCAGTGAAGAAGGGGAGGCAGAGGGTGCGCCCCAAGAAAAAGACAGATGTATGAGGGGGGCAGTAGCATAGGCTGGCTCATGAAGTGATAATGCCACTGCGTCGCTCTGATAAACAGTGTAATGCAGCCACCTGCTGAACTCTCCCCATCACCATCCCTTTCAACATAAATAACCAGATATTGCAGCACTTAGCTGAAAATGTCAGCCTTGGGGGGGGGCTGTGTCTGGGCATATGTGTTATGTGTGTGTTGTGTGTGCATGTGTGTGTGAACGTGGTCACCCTGCCCCCTGCTGGCTGGTCTGGTGAACCTCAGCAGAATGGCTGAAATATCAAAGGTAGAATTCCCAATATAGCCTGTAGTGTCGTTCTGCCGGCTCCTTCCCTCTCCTCCTGTGTGTGATGATGAGAGATATCAAGCTGCAACAAATCTGCAGTCATTGCTCAACCTGCTGCAGCCCGCTGCACTGCCATGAACCCCTACAGGCCGAACGCTGCTACTGCGCTAATCTCTACACAGCCCTGCATGCAGTTTTCATTCATTTCTTTCATCTGCTGTAATAAAAGTAAATGGATGTCATTTACTCCAGAGAGTCTAATAAAAGTTGGCTGTGTGAGGTGAATATGAATAAGGGATTTAGATAATGTGCATCTAAGTGTATGACACAGATCTTAAGTATACTCTCGTTAATTGAAAACTCAAACAGTCTTCCTCTGTTCCTCTCCTCCACACGTCCTCCTTGGCTTTTCCTTTTATCCTTTAATCTTTTACTTTTTTATTTAATTTAGATCCCAAGTTTCCTCCTCTTTCTTTCTTTTTGTTTCTGCTCTGTCTATTCAGTGTCAACTACAACCTCACGTCAGGTTATTAGCATATCATGAGACGTGTGTCTGTTTTTTTTTAACAACAAATAAGGAAATCAGGTTAATCTATCTGTCTGTTTGTCTGTCTTTTTCTCCCTTTAGGCCCAGGGGCTGCCCCTCGCCCAGTATTTTCTCGCTCCATTTCGGTGACGGACGAGCGTTCTCTGAAGAAGATGGGAGTGACGACATTGGACATGTCTGACCCCTCCACCTCCTCTGGGCCACAAAGTCCCATTCGCCTCAACTCTACTCCTGAATAATGCCTAAAACACACATATGCACACACACACACACACACACACACACACACAAACACAAACAGCTATCACACAGAAATCAATGTCAACATCCAACATAGCAGTGTGAGGTTTCTTTTGAACCTCACTATGCAAAAAGTGATGGCATTCAGCAGACATCCATATCTCTGCATTGTAAAGCTACACAGCTGATGACAAAATGATCAGGAAGAGGAGCAGCAACTGGCTCAGTTTTGTGTAAAGGACTACAAACTACTAACTAATAGTAGAAAAGATAACATGAAGAGCCTGTCTTTTGCCTTAATTTGGGTTCATAAATCCAAATTAGGAGACTGCCAGAGTCTGTTTGCAATTACTAATGCTTAAAAAAACAGTTCTGTGCTGTTTGGTGCCATGTTTTTTAGTTACTCTGCATTCTGTCTCAATCTAAGCTCTGCACTGAGCTTTGCGACCATTAGCCAATGAGCTTAAACTACTGACAGAACAATGGCAGGATGTCGCACTGGTTGGTCTATTTAGGGGCCTTGGGTTACAAGTCGATTTCAGGCAGTTACTGGCACTGTAAACGGGGAAGAGGGAGAAATACTGATGCTGCAATTTTTTTATTTGATACATAGAAGAACTACATTACATGGAGCAGATTTACAAAATGCTGCAATGGGCATGTTTAATTTTAAAAAGCATAATGTGGATTCTTTGATGACAAGATATTTGTTTGATCACACACTCTGTAAAAATGGGTCTACAAATGGCATAGTCACTTACCATTGATAACTGTATTATTAAATTAACATTTTAAACTCACCTTTTTTCAAACTTGTTTAAAGGGATTAAACAAGCATATTAGCATTCCTGAGATGTAACGTCACACAGTACCCTCGCAGCATGAGTGTCAGATTTTGTGTTACAGCACATTGGATGCTTGCCGTCCACTGTCACCAATCATATCTTTCCCTCAGATCATACAGGCGTTAAGACAATGATTCAACACAATGATTCAACAAAACATTTAACATGCAGGGCTAACGCTTCACATCACCAGTTACAACAAATGGACAGGATATCTTTGTTAAAGGTCCCTCAGCCTGCAAAATGTAATCTTTTTTTATGCTGTTGGAAGGGGCTTATGAAGCAGAAGAACATGACACCTTCCACTGAACTCTCACTTTCAGGAGAAATGCACTTTGTCTTTTTCAACAAAGTGGTCCTCAAAATGCTGATTTTTTTCATCCTGAGGTTAATCACATAACAGACATACAGTCTTCACCTTCATGTATGTTTTCTGCTTGTCACAGCCAGACACCATGACTGTTTTTAAGGGTGCTGTGGGCCTGCAACCCCTCCTCCCCCTCCCCATCGGGCACTGTTTGGTTAGCAAATCAATGCAGAGCTCATTAACTTCGCCTCCTCACCCCTTCAGATTAAAGCATTTCCAAAGGGGTGGGGAAAAGAGCTGCATTTGATCCTCGACAGAGAGGAAGCTTTAATCAAATCCTTGATTAATAGACACCCAAGACATGACATAACTGGTCAAGCACACCAGGACATGGGAGCCGTATGTTACTGTTACATTTATATTTGAGCATGTAATTAAGCTTCTACATACTCGTCCGTGCTCTGAGATGATACTGTGGATGCATCTAATGACCTGTAGTGTTGATCTAAAGGTGAAAATTGTTCTCTTAGCCTTAGGCCCTTATGATTTATCTATCATAGTCACATTGTCCTCGTTACATCATGTCCTGCCTCTCAAATCCACCTCTCTAATGATGAGGAGTCTCCTGCGGTGAGCTGCAAGTGTGATCAGGCAACTCAGCAAGACTTCAGGGTCAGCCTGTCCTTATAGCTCCAGAAATCTTTAGTAGTGCATGAGTGAAAACAGCTATGCTGATAGAAGAACTGTATTGATTTTTATCCATCTCTCCAGTAGAGCAGGAAAGTGTATTTCCCCCCAAATTTCTTTAAAACAACTGCTGAATGTTTGTTCTTATGCACACCACCCTGCACAAGTCATAGCTTCACAAAAGCACACATACAAATACACACAATGTGCTTGCTCGAAGACAGTCTCCACTGTTGCCTTTGAAAGTACTTCAGTGTCCTCAGAAGCCTTTAAATGCGGTGCATTTCTATGCCATCTCTCCTTCAGCTCCTCAGCCACAGAGGAGCTCGCCGACCACCAGCAGGGCTCTCGATTGTTTCTCAGCCCCCAGCCAGCAGCCTACAGACAGATGCATAAGGAGTTTAATAGAGTGGATCTAATGAGAAAGCGGAGGAGAACGATGGAGGCTGTCAATGCTATGGATCGGCACCCCTCTCCACCTCAGCCAATAGGTCAGTCCTGGTGTATCGACAGAGGGCAGCGAGGCGTTGTATTGGTTCCTTGATCGCTTAGCTGAGAGCTGCAAATGGGTCAAGTCAGGGATAAACTTCAATTATAAGTCAATAATGTAAGCGTTTATAAGACTATTAGCTCCACTTTTTGTAAACATGTAGAGGAGGAAAGGTTCTCATTATCAGGGATGAACACATTTAATGATGAAATGATATTTTCCTCTTGTCTAATTTGTAAAATTGGGGAGTGCCTTCACACCTGAACTGTTTGATGATGATGTTCAAAAACAAGAGGGCTTTGGCCCAAGTCTTTTTGACATTTGTGATCACAGCAACTGAACTGTGTTTTGGGACAACAACAATGTTGAGATAGCTGAAAATAGGTGATCTTGGCTTGCTGCTTTTTGAACCTTGGAGTGGTTTGTTTGCAGACCGTAGAATGCAATCAACCCAGAAACTGAAACAAACAGGCTTACAAATCACGTGGCAGTAGCTGCTGTAGCAGTGGCTGTAAGACCATGGGGCAGCTTTGATTACAACTGATAGTAATATACAAATTACAGATAATAATTGGAGTTTGCAGTGTAATAGGGTCTTCGCTGCTGCCAATGCTTGAGCACCAATTAGCACAAAACAGCTATAGGCTAACAATAAGCTCAGCCATCTTATCAGCAGAGCATGATGTGACTCAATAACTGCTCTCTACTTCTGCAGCCAATGTCTACATTAATGTGGCTATTTTTGTGAAGAGAGGCTTTCCTTCCTTTTTTAATAAAATATTCCTTTCCACTCAACATGACAGTTCAAATATACAGTATTAGATGCTGTCAGTTGCATATAATGATGTTCGTATCCTTAAGTAGTGTTTGCCATTCCTCTGCGGAGCCTGTCTAATTTTTTGAAATGTATTCCTCTGACCCAAAGGTCAACCAGTGTTATGGTTTAACTTGTGACCATGTTAACTGGTGTTAACATGCACTCTCTGAGAATTTATCCCATGCATTTTTTCAATCTGAGTCGTATCTGATGAGTTAGATCTGATACTAAAGTGAAAATAAAAAAAGGCATTTGTGAGTTCTTGGGTTGGTTTAAACATCTGTTGTAACCACAAACAGGCAGTTACACGTTTTGACAGTCAGTCCTTACAGAGTAACACAAGGTTTCATCCAAAATCTTGACAGGGCTTGTGTAGTTGCAGTGTTGTACGAGTCAGCAACATAGCAGGAGAGCAACTGTGAGTCTTTGTGTACGCATGTATGAAGTATATTAGGCGAAACAGAAAAAAATCAATAAAGCATAACTCTAACATAAGCAGAAGTACGAATGCTGCACAGTGACATCACACGGAGGGGGAAACCATATTCATACGATGTGGTGTTGAGTGACAGTGGTGCAGTCTGATAGTGTGCTTTGTGATAACTGGAAAATTTTACGTTTAAGCCTAACTTTGGCTGTTACATGGGCAAGACACTTTACCTCCAACTGTTACCACTGCTGGGTAAGGGGTGTGTAAATGGGTTTGAAAGGGCTGATGTGTAACTGACAGAGAAACTCTGAACCATCAGTGAGTGAATGTGAGGGTAAGCGGGTAGACGTGACCTCAATGTGAAGCTGCTTTGAGAATCAAAGAGACTAAGAAAGTGGTATATAAGCATGAGTCCAGTTTTATAATTTGTCATGCCAAAAATGCCTGTCTTCATCAGAACACAGTAGACAGAGTATCTCAAATCTTCACCCCAGTAGAAATCCTCCAATTTTTGTGTTTTTATTGACCCAAAACACCCCTGGAGTGTGTAGTAAATAGGTCAATCTTACAGAATGTTACAAAAAAATCTGCACCCGCTGCTTGGTGAGCTGTAACCTGCTGGCAGAGCTCCTCTGTGAACACTGCTACAGAGTAACTGTGTTTACTGTTAACTGGTGCCTTCAGCCACCAGAGCAGTGGTCATCAGTGTTACAGCAGAGGTTGACACCAGAGTGAAGACTCATTAATGGCTCTCTTTGTTTATTATGATAATGTCTAAAACAATCTAAAACATGACTACGTGCAAAAGATATGTTTATATACATTATCTGAGAACGCACATATCTTTAAAGAGACTATGAGGAGTTTCTAAGTAATTACAAAAAAGTCTCACTTTTAGATATATGCCTGATCGAAATACACTCTTTAAGATGAGTTTTAGAGCATCAAAATAGGTTATCTATAAATGTTCCTTAGCCTTCCGGTCGGACAGGACTGGACCGGCCTGGATACTCAACTTCAGGAACAAGACAATTAAAACTGGAGCAAATTTATATTATTTTATCCTTCATATTACCCGTCTTAGAGCACCGGGCTGTAAGTAGCGATATATAGCCAGCTACAACTACGATAATAAGTTTTCCGAAAATTATTTGTTGTCACACATCAAAAACTACCGCTACGTAACTAGAAAGAGATACATTACCTTGTCACTTTGCATCCCGTAAGTTGTTGAAAAAAGAAGTTGTAAAGCAATGCAGAGTTCTGAGGAAGGTCTGAGCTGCATTTATCACAACAAACACACGCTTTGGTTTGAGTCACGTCTTCTGGTGCGTTCCAGTTGTAGTCAAAAGTAGGAATTTCCAGGTTCCGAGTAGGAAACTGCAACTGGATCGTTCCCCGAAGTCTGAAATTCCTACTGGGAACTTGGTGAAACCTCGCCACCCCCGAGTTGACAATCGAAGATGGATGCCCCCAGTGTGAACAGTTATTTAGCTCCTGTAATAATCAATTTAGTTGCACTTCTGACTGGGGTGTGTCGCTCTAGATCATAGATAGATACATAGAATTGTTAGACTTATATTTACAAAAATGCTGCCATAGTGATAATCAAATTCTTCATGTGTTCTTCATATTTGTGAACAACAACGCAGGGCGTGCTAACAACAGCTAACAATAGCCTGGTAGATCAGCATGGTTTTTTCCGACTTCAACTGGAACGCTGATAAGTCGGAGATGATGTCACTCCCAGTTCCGAGGTTACTGGAACGCAGCATTACGACGGTCGCCGCGTGTGCTCATGGGTAGTAGAGTCTTTATTTCTCCTCATAGCACCTTTAAATAGTTCAATATATTTTTAATTCCAGAAATATTCTTATTTATCATTATATTGGCAGGTAGCAAATGAAATAAAATAAATTACCTAATAATTACATATTACTCGCAACATGACATTGTAAATGATCAAAATGGCATGTTTTAAAGTAATAAGATTATTTATGACTACATTTATTTATCATTAAGCAAATAAAACTTAGCTGAAACCCCAGAGCCATGCAACTTTCAAAGTACCAACACTAAATAAATGACAGCCTTTGAAAACAGATTTAGAATCAAAGCACAGTAGAAGAGGACAGCTAGCCGCTTCATACAAAAAAAGATAATTAATTTTACTTTGAAAAACACACTGGGATTTGTAACACCGTATATTCAGACCTGGGATGTTGTGTGAAACACTTCATAAACACGATAAGTAAAAAACTTAATGTTCATGAAGTGTTATGACAGGATTATTTGCAAAAAGTACTGACAACGGAATCATGAAAAAAGAGTTTTTCTCTCATTTCTGATACATTATTTTCTTTTTCTTTTCTTTAAGTGGCCATAAAATGCCATCATAGCAAACAAGTTACAAGTGTGAAAGCACCCCTGCTGTTTTATGAAGTTTAATTACCACTCAAATTCATGTTGAAATCACCTTGTACAGTCTTTTGTAAGTAATTTTTTATCAATAAATAGAATTTTAATGAAGTGAGTATGTCTTGATTTCTCTCTGAGTAAGCAAAAAATTGGACTCAGTGAACACCCTATCAGCCATGTTTGATCAGTATTGACCTGTAAAGATGGACTGGCTGCTGGCACATCACAGCACTCACATGTAATCTACTCACCAATTTCACACTTGTGTGCTTTGTGGGACCAGCTCCAGCAGCAGTGGACATAAAGAGAGGCAGACGCTCGGTCCACATGAAGCTTTAAGCAGTTTTTCCTCCTTCTCAGAAGCACAAAGGAGGAGAATAATGAATGTTTAACAGATGCAGGGTTGTGAGCTGGGCGTGTGTGCGTGTCTGTTATCTGCAGATCTCTTTATTGTTCAGGATTTCAGGGCAAAAGTCCAGGCTTTTCATGGAGAGACGTGCAGGTTCCTTTTGACTGACAGACATGGCAGCCAGCTTCAAAAGCTCACATTATGGGGCTCATTATGGCATCTTTTATCTTGACAAATCAAGAGCCAGCATGACAGTTTGTTGTTAGCTTCTCTACATAGGGCTTGTAGATGAGCATACACACACTTACAAACATATGTGCACGCACAAAACTCTTTATCTTAATGTGTCTCCTTACAGTAGCAGCAGGAGGCTGATATAAAAGAGCGAGTGCTCAACACAGCCAGGAGTGTTCACAAGTGCTGCAGAGGGAGCACAAACTGCCGGCTGCACTGCACTAACATCACCTCTTTCTCTTTACCTCTTTGTGTCTCCCATTAAATTTTCTTACTCATTACTGCCGCCCCCTTCTTTCACTTCTCCTGTTTTCTTCCTTTCTTATTCTTCCCTTGATCTCCCTTTTCTTTCACTCCTCTTTGTCTGCATGTCCTCTTCCACCTTCCTCAAGAGGGCCTCAAAAGATGTACCGTGTTCATTATATGGAAATGTTCCCTGTGGTGCATTATCATAGATCCTGACCCTGTAGCGCTGAATCATCTCGCTATTCCCCATTTGCCCGTCAGACCCCACAAATAGCTCGACAGGGGAGCGACAAGACGCTCTCTAGAGCTGGAGAGAGTAGGCTGCAGCTCTGTACCCTGCACCAAGCAAACGCTTTCATGTGAAACCTCGAGCTGACCACCTATGGGCATGCAGGAGAGGGAAATGGGAGTGGAAAGAGGTGGAATAAAAACAGTGAATGGAAGATAAGAGGGAAAAATAATAATGCTTACTAAAGAATCACATTTGGGAAGTCCGCAGCTTTTAAAGGCCAGAAATTAAGCAAAATTCTGTTTTTCTAGAGAGGATCAAAACCATTGGTGTGTGTGTACCTCTACATAATCCCTCCTCCACCTTAATGGCATTTTGCCTAACCACACTGATGTACAAGCTTCTCCTTCAGATCAATACATACTCTCCATTCACTAGACAGACAGTAATGCAACTGCCTCATTTGTTTGACGCTGTGTGTGTGTGGATGTGTGTGTATGTGTGTGTGAATGACTTTGAAACAGGTCCCTATTCTGCTGCACAGCCTCTTTAAATTAGCCGTTAAAGTATAGTGACCATTAAGCCACATAGTTTAGCATGTCACTAACTTAATGGCTTCTTCCACATGCCAACACTGCTTTATGAGGATTCATTCGGAGTGTGTGTAGGTGTGAGCATGTAAATCCATCAACAGAGGACCTGAGACTGAACAAAGGACCTTTGGAGGCCCACTGTTGGTCATCATTTAAATTAAGTTCGAGACAAACCCACTTGAAATGTACTTATATTTTTTTGAAAATTAAAAAATATGTGTTTTTAAGTCTTAGCGCCGCCCCCTGCAGGCTAATGTTGGTCCTAATGGGCTACTTACTCCTGTAACTCACACTCTTCCATTAGCATTGATTGTTTCTAACTGCAGCCCCGCTCTGAAAGTGAGGCTCTAACAAGCTACATGAAGCATCATGTCTTCTTGAATAATATTTTATATGTATACTTTGGGGGATTTTGTAACTTAACTGAAGGTCACAAGTTGTGCAAAATTCAGTTTTTAATGAGTTCATACAAGAAAGTGTCAAAGGTCCATCCGCACCTTTTTTTTTCTGTGTGTAAAATGCCATAGATTACACAAAGACGAAAGTAAAAAGCTGTGTGATCAACAGAAGGAGAATGTTCTGGAAGAAATATGATGAATCTCCATTCAGGTCTCCACAGGTGAAAGTAACTGACTACAGATGCACATATTACTATAATAGAGTAGTTGTTTTTGTATATTTACTTTTTTGATGTAATTTTACCTTGGTATGTCTTTATCAATAAAGCCATTCTAGGCAACATTCTGGCCTACCTTTCCTCTCTGCTCGTCCTAAAGGATGGATTACATAACTTGCGTTCATTACTTCCGCCAAGGAGGTTATGTTTTCGGGAGAGTTTGTCCATCCGTCCGTCTGTGAACAAAATAACTCAAAAAGTAATGCATGGATTTGGATGAAATTTTCAGGAAATGTTCAGCATGGGAAAAGGAAGAACTGATTTGATGTTGATGTTGATCGTGATCAGCGTCTGGCCGCCATGGTGAAAAATGGGATTTCTGTGAATAACTACTGAACTAAAATAGATATCAGTATGAATCCAGTTGCTAATGGTATATTTTCATGGTCAAGGAATCTAAATATTTACCTGAAATAAAGGTAGGAGTAATATTTATGGTCAAAATGACAATATGGCGGAGGTCTGCGCTCTCCGAGTGCTTTCTAGTTTGTTTTTGTGCAGGTTGTTGTTCCCAAAGTCCGAACTGAGTTGAGGAAGAAGGCCTTTAGGTTTTCTGCTCCTTTTGCGTGGAATAATCTGCCGACTGAAATTTTAAAATTACAGAACCTCATTTCTCTGAGTGTTTTTAAATCTTTTGTGAAAACTCTTGAAACCAAACTTTCTGCCACTGCTTTAGCTGATTTTTTATTATAACCTTACCTATTGCTTGTGTTTAGCTGTGTCAGTCTGAGTGTGTTTGATTTTAAAACTACTTTGCTGCCATTTTTGGCCAGGCCCCCCTTGAAAAAGAGATCTATGATCTCAACAGGACTTGCCTGGTCAAATAAAGGTTAAATAAAATAAGTAAACTTGTACTGAAGTAAGCTTGAACCACAGAAAAGCACTTGAGCACATTTGTAAAGTCCTAAAGTACGCAACCTTTTTTCACATTTGCTTCAAACGATCATAGTTGCAAACTTTTGTGCATTTGTTGGTGTTTGTCTGTAAGAAGTATAATACACCTCATTATGCAACACATCATCAGCGATGCATGCTCCCAAGGTCATCCGGTGTTTGGGGTCGTTTTTTAGACACCCTCACCCAGACAACCCCAACGGGGGTGTTCAGGCCCCAATTTATGTCCAGGTAGTGCACTACGCCACTCATCCCATCTCCCCAACCACAGTCACTGTGAAGCCTATTCTGTGGCTTTAAGGATGTTCTTGATGGCTCTTCGCCTCAGTCCAAAAATGCCTTGGAGCCCCAGGACCTGGTGCAAGGCCTTGCCTGCAAAGCCCCTGCAGCACACCTCAATAGGCTCACAGCGGAACTTCCACCCATTCCTCCTGCACTCAGCTACAAGGTCTAAATACTTTGCCCTCTTCTTCTCCTAAGCTTTGACATTCGACCCTCCCAAGTGATGGTTAGCTCAAGGAGCCCCACCTGCTAACTTGCTATGGACATCATGACCACATCTGTCCAACTAAACAAGGTCATAATGAACTATCATGGCATTTTTAGGGAATGTTGGTCTTCACACAAGTAAGAAGTTAAAAGACTTTGGTGGCAATCTAAATCCAAATACAGATTCAGATTTATTAACATTCAAAAGGCAGTTTAACACTTTTAAGAATAACACAGTTAAGAAAGTCCAAAATACCTTGGAAGAGGTTTGTACTGTCTTAGCATCTCTAGTTTATGTTTTTAAAAGGTAACCAGAGAAAGAGAGACTAAATTTCATGAATAGTCAAATTTTAATCCTTTTCAGCATGCAGTGTTATGGTCTAGAGTCAACACTTAAGAATAAGGAAGATACTCTGAGTAATCACATATATATCCATATATCTGCCACGGATATGTTACTCTAGTCCATCTGGGTAAGAGCCGTACAGCAGCAGCTTGTGACTGGAAGACTGTTAGGCTTGTCACACTCACAGACCAATCCACATCAGGCAACGCCACTACGTATGTCGTAGCAGCTCGTGCTGTTGTAAGCCGTTAGCTCAAACTGCCTTACCCCCAATTTCCACTGCACGCGGGAGCGGAGCGCCGCGGTCTCGCTCCAGATCTCAAAACCCACTGGAAGCGGCCCGCCGCGGCACTCAATCCGGAGGGGGAGGGCTGATCCCCGGAGAGCCACAGGTTCTCATGAGAATAGCGATGTCACACGCTCATAAAACACGTTATAGACTGAGAAAAGAAATAAACAACACCTCACTTCACTTCTCTAAGGTCCCTCTGCTGGTCCCAACCACACAGCTTCGTGAATTATGCAACTTCTGTCCGCCTGTATTCGTGTAGAAAGATTTATGGTGTCATGCATGCAGTGTTATATATTTCTGTACCTCTACGATTCACTTTTCTTCGTCCATGGTGTCGTGTTGTCTCTGGGACCCTCTGAGCGACTGCTGACCTGAAGCTCGTGCTTCCGGTTTTGACGTAGTGACAATTAATTGAGGAACATCACGTGCAAAAGTCTGGCATTGTGTTTTATTTTGAAACTTCCAGTTACTCCACACGGTGACTTCCTGCCTGGTGCTTTTTTAACCACAGTGAATTTACGAGGTTTGGAAGCGGCACAAGAGGAAATAGACCTGAACAGAGGGTAGTAAACCCCTAAAGTCTCTCGCGGCTTGGCGCTTCAGCAACTGAAAACTGACAGATATGGAGACCACTCAGAAGTCTACATTGTTTTCAAACATGCAGGCACTTCTTGTTGTTGTCACTTCCACAGTTCCTGCCTCTCTTCTCCAATTGGGCTGTTAAGCATTTTGCCGACTGAAATCGTTGGACAGTGGATGTCGGCGAGATGAATATGCAGGATTTCAGACAATGAATCAGGCCGGTCCATCTGCTCTACAAGGCAACTGTTAAGTGTTATGTAGCTTCAAAATTTTAACTTCGAAAGAGTCAACAATAACACTTGAAGAGAGTTTAAGTACCAGCTCTTCAAAAAGAGTGAAAACAACACTTCGTGGTATGGACCCATAAAGTCACTTAAGAATTGTTAATGTTAAGTCTGATAGTGCAGATGTATGCAGATTTTGCTGTGTTTATGTTGAATTTAATTTGTAGTAAAACAAACCAAGACAGATGTGCTCTATGTTTTTCGAGAGGATACTAAGTTTAAGTGATGTCTCTCATTTCAAATCTAGAAAACGTTTCTTCAAATTTAAGGACAAATGTTTTAAGGATTTTGACTTTAAAAAAATATCCCTTAACTGTTAATGATGGCTTTCAACAAGCTTACTCATAGAAAAAAGACTAATCATGTGGTCTGGAAAACAACAGAGGGTAGTAAACCCCTTGAAAGTCTCATTAATTTGTCACATGAAGAGGATATTGAGCAAGGGGGAATATAGGACCCTGGGTACTCAGTTACGCTCCCCTGCAGTCCCCTGTTAGCTACGAGACAATGACAAATGTTTCCCCTTGTAGAGCGTGAAGCGACAGGCACACTCCAGCACAGATGTAAGGACAGAAAATACACAGGAAAGACAATACCACTGTAACCTTATGAATTCTTCTTGTAATTATCATCTCATTTATCTTTAAAATGTTGCAGCAGAGCTTTGTCTGGCCAAGACAGTGTACATAATGAGTAAAGTTTTAATCTGCTACTGAGACATTTTTATATGAAATAATTTGATGGCAAATACTAAGATATTTAAGAGGTTAGAAATCAGTTTTTGATTATCTTTGCTGGCATGATGAATAAGTAACAGTCAATACATTACTTAGTGACTATAATGATGTTTCATTGCACTCTAGGGGCAACCTCAGCATTCTCTGATTAAGATTTTCTTCAAAAAGAAGACTTAATCAGGACTGTGGATACATCATTAAAGTGATAATAGTTTGTGACAACGGTGATGTTTCAAGTGGTTTGAAAAGCACTTTAAGATGCTCAGACTTGATTTTTATCCAAATAAGATTAAATGCACACTTTCTCATCAGGGTGCAGTTTGTCATGAGATTCATTTCAAAGTTTAAGTGCAACAGTATTTCTTTCATTTCTGATGTGGACCTTAAATTTAGTGATATTCCTAATGCTCCAATTAGGGCTGGAGTGGGACTCTGTTTCAGCCCTGGAGTTTAATAGTACAGCAGCCCGCTTTGGCTTGTGACTTATTTTAGTAAAACATTTACAATATGAGTCCAAATGCCTGAAAGCACTTCAATATTCCCTACATCCACTTTATTTATCCTGCATTTTAGCATTTCGTCTGACTTGAAAACTTGTTTGTATTGAAGCAACAAAAAATGTACAAGTGGGTGTTTTTAATGATTAGACTGTTCTTCAGTTACTGGTTTTACAAAGCTTTAGTGAATACTCCTATTTTGTGGAAATAAATACTGCTGGTACTGGAACAAATTGTGATCAGGTGTTATTGTTCATACTGTGTGGGAAAACACTTGTTCTGTGCCACAGCAACAAATGATCTACTTATATAGTTGGGTCTTTCAAGTGCTTCTGCCACAGAAATTAAGTTTCATTTCTTGATTGATGTTGCCCAAGTATATGTTTTTTGGCCGATTTAAATCTCTACTTTTTTGAGTATTTTCAATTGTCTTTAAATCTTGTTGATTTTCAGTGTTGCTAAACTGTATTCATTTTATCAAATGAACATTGAATGCTACCTGCCCTCATGGGCTGGTGGCTTGTTTGTTTATTAGCCTAGTGATTACTTTAGTGAAACATCCCTTTTTAAGGTCACTTTCATCTATAAATTCTGGCAGACTTTGCTTGGGAGTTAAGCATTGTTGAATTTTTCATTGTTAACATTTACACTAGACTGTCCAGCAAAATAAGACCTTTCAAATCTTTTGTAATATAGCCACCCACCTCTAGCTTGGTCTGTGACTGCAGCCTTTGGTTCTGCCATCTGGCCTTTAATTGGACCATAACCCCAGAAACACACAACCAAGTACTGAAAATAAAAGATCATCCAGCTTGAAGCTGTTCGGAAGTATTTTGAAAAGAAGTTTGGAAATGTAACTTTGGTATTACTTATTCCCTTTAATGTTACCAACTGGTCTTGTATTTTTAGATTGTTGGAAAGACTGATTTGTCACCTTTACAATGAGGTATAAGTTGTTAGGATTATGCATTCCTCGAAGGTTCAACATAGCTAAATGTGAGGGTAGCACAAAACTGGAAATGCTTTTATAGAACCAAGTTTAATGAGACTGGTGAAGTCAAAGACATACCTGAAAGTGGGAACACCCCAAGGAGAGCAGTTCCTTTCACTTGCTTTATTGAAGAACTTTAAGCTTCCAAAGGAAAATGGGATCTTGGTTCAGTTTTGGGGCTCATTCAACAAATGAACAATCCTTACAAGTTGTACTTGGTTGTTAGGTGACAGTTCAGAGTTTCTAACAACATAGATACAATTGGAGTTATTAAAGGGGAGAAACAGTCCACTGAAAATAACATTTCCAAACTTTTCCTGGGGAGTGCATGAAAGATAAAACTGTTTTTATTAAGCAGATATTCACAGAAGGGATGTGTGACCATAGCTCGCACTAACTTGTAGGGCCCTAATTTCGTGGTGCAGCACAGGGGGCGCACTGCCATGCTTTGCCAATTTGCCAATTTGGTAGACCGTCTCCGCAGAGATGGGTGTGACGACGCACCAGGGGGAGGTGTCGGCAGATTCATGTTGGCGCAGTGACAATTTCGTGCCAAAAACAGTGCAGAAAGTGCGCTGAAAGCTCGCCAGTTCCGACCTGGTCTATTTTGGCACAAGCGAAGCGCACCCTCTGCAGCTGTAATTTGGTGACAGGCGCACATGTGCGCACACGTCAACAAAGCCTCAGAGGCAGGTGTCAGAATGTTAGGCACACAATAAACAATCACAGCAATCACTATTTAATGTAACTGTCTGAACCAGCATATACATATGTATCTATATTAACTGTCCCGTCACATCTGATGTCGGATTAAAGCCATTTGTCATTATTGAAACTTAACCTGACAGCATCTGGAAGTTTGATGCACATCTTACAAGTCAACAATAAACAGCCGTAACATCTGATACTGAGTATATATCTGGCTTCTCTCATTTCATTAAATTCAAAGAAAAGAGGGAGAAAAAAGACGAAGAAAAGAGAGAGAAAATAAATGTATGTCACTCAGGATTTACCTGTCATTTCCCATATTCCTCTATTTTAGTCTTTATTTTTCAGGTGATCTAAAAAGATGGAGTACTTTATTGCAAGGAGGATGAGGTGGAGAACCCGGGAGGGTATACAGTATATCACTAAAGGCTCTGCTATTTGGCGATGACAAACCAGGAGTGCAGGTAGATCACAAACATTATGAATGGATAAGCCAGCTGCTGTCTAACTGTCTCTTAATTTTTTACTCCTATTAATGACAAAGGAACAGGTTACATCTGTTCTGGCCCTGGAGCTGGCCCACACAGTGACGCACTTCGTTGCCCCCGATGCACGCCCCGATGGCCAGTCCGCTCTCCCAGCTGCTGAAGTGACAGCGGCTCTGACCGTCTCCGCTACCGGGTCTTTCCAGCACACTGTTTCCGTGGTGGCGGGGATCATTCAGACCAATCAGCATTTAAAGGCAAAGAGAGGCAGTCATTTGATTGGTGAAGACAGCACTTGGCTGTGTTAAACCCACTCACGCCTTTTCTCCTCCCTCTCTGGCACTTGCGCGGAGGGGCAGGGACGGAGGCATGGATGCGCCTCTCTGCACTCCTCTGCACTCCTCTGCGCCTTGAGTGCGCCTCTCTTGGCAGTGCAGGAAATTTGCAAAGTGCGCTGGTCACACCCTGTCCGCGCGGCAAAGGCCGGCGCAGGGCAGGTGCGCCTGCGACTGCACCTGGTCTACGAAATTAGAGCCCGTAGACTTTAATCATTTTGGTGAAGTACAGTAGTGGTGCTAGCAAACCTAAAATTAGCCACAGTCTGATTGGTATTGTCTGTTTACATTATGTTAGCTTGCTTACTGTTGTATTTGGATGGATTCGGGCCACAGTGCACTGCTTTCTTGTTCCCTTCACCTGTTTGGTTCTTGTTTGGCTCTTTGGCTTCAGCAAACTGAAATTTGGTTTGCTTCAGAGTGAAACCAGACCACTATTTTAAGTGTACCAGAGTTTGGTTCATTGGGCAGCACTGAAGTTTGCATGAGCTTCATGCCACCCAAAATCAGGCAAACTTTCCTCTAAGGCAAACATGTTAAGTTTGAACGCAGCCTCAGCTTGGCAGTTGCAGTAAACATTAGAGCAGAGCACTAGAAAGTTGAGACAGCTTCCATATCTTGAGAGTGAAATGGTCAGACACAGCCGGTGTTGATGTAACCCAAAACAGCCCACAGAGGGGTTTTTTTTGTAGTCAAACCAAAATCCAGTATCCAAGCTGATTTTTAGACATGTCTGGGACCACAGTGAACTAGTTCAAAGAGCTCTACAGGTATTAATAGTCCATTTAATTTATTTTATCACCCATTTTGTGGTAATCTGGCATTGATATGGCTTGTGTGTCTGTTTGAATTCCCACAAGTGTAAGCCTTGCATGTGACTGAATGGTAAAGCCAAGATGCTCGTGCTCCCTCATTACAGTGTCAGCAATACAGTTTTTAGTCCACTCAACCACATAAATGACTTCAAATCCTCCGTGTATTAAGCCTCACCACTGGGAACCCAATTTGTAACCTCTGCCCACTAATACGTTAACTGGACTTTATCTGGGGACAGGCAGAGTGTAAAATTCATACAGTATCTGAGAAAACTAATTGAACCAATTAAGGAAGTGAATGTGGATTACTGAGGGACTGTGAACACACACGGCCCCCCCTGGAATAGAGTTGGAGACCAGTGCTTTCACGCCATAATCGTTGTCATTGCAAATGAATGGCGTTGAGGGTGCAGTGTGCTGAGCATGAACGCAGCCAGAGTTAGCTGGCTTTGCATTCACACTGATGTGTTTTCATTTTCTTAGCAGCTGATCCCAGGGCTGCTATCCAGGGCAGTAATTAATTATGTGCCCTGATAAAGAAAGAGTTGAGGATAATTGTAAAAGCTGTTCCCTGGCTTGTATATACTCTCACATCAAACACAAACACAAAGGCAGCGTTCACTTCTCACACATTCACACATTTGCTTGAGGAGAGAAAAGGCAAAGAAATAAACAGTGAAATCTGCAGAAACTTGCACCAAAATAAGAGCCTTGGGAGCTTCTTGTTTCAAATATCTTAATCAGCAAGATGGTACAGCCTCCAAATTTTAATTGTCCCACCTTGACTATTAATTACATAACAGCCATCTCAGGCAGCAGGCCCATATGTTTGCTAATGGGAGAGGATGGATAAGAATAGGGAGTGGAATGCATCAGCATACAATGGTTTATATTGATCTACAAAGGTAGCAATGCATTTCCCCTCCAGGATATACATGTAAACAGCCTTTTTTATATGAGCTCCCACGAACAACAATAAACAAATGACTGGAAACACTGCATACCCTGAAAGAACAATGTATTGTGACACTGAATAGGAGACAAGATTGCTCTAAAACAAGAGACACAGCTATAAAGATCAACTATTACATTTCTGTGAAGCAGAAGAAGCTCCTAATGCTACAGATGCTTCTTATTGTTCTAATTCTGCAATACATTTTATCTTGAGGGAAAAATACACACCAAGAATCATTTATGTCTACAAAATATTTAATTTGATCAGCAACTGTAAAGCCACAAATTAGGACATAAACAATATCATCTTTGTTTACCTACAGTATAATAGGAAACATAATGAAAACCCCTCTATTTATATTTTAATACACATAATTAGGCATCTGAGGCTTTCCACATAGGGGGGTATTTATATATTTAACTGCGATTTTTCTGTGCATTTTGGCCCTCCGTCCACATGTAAATATAAAATAAGGTTACTAAAAAGGTTCATTGGAAAACTCTGGCCAAGGTTAGGACATGACTTGCCATGTGACAAATGCTCACTGATTATCAAATGAGCCTTCGAAACATCTTTGATCTAATGGACACTGTGATAACTAAGGTGCTATCTCAACCGACATTTAGCCCAACCTCCAGAAGGCCATGTTGAGGTGGGATTTAAAGCCATCTAAAGCAATGCTGCAAAGCCAAAAACCCAGATCACATCCTAAAAAAAAGAAAAAGGTGTGAATAAAAATCCAACCCCTAGCAGTGAGAGCACTTAGGTGTTTTATAGTTTAAGACTGAAGCAGTTTTTTTAATGAAGCTGCATAGATGTGAATAAAGGCTTTAAAAAAACACATTTTGTGGACAATCAATCAGGCATCAGGCTACTGCAGCCAGCCTCAAGTGGACACTTTGAGTACTACAGGTTTTGGCACTTTCGCATGGACCTCTATTAACCTGATTTTGGGCCTGAAATGTCACATTCTGCACTTTGGGTTCACGGGTTAATTCGCTCTACGCAACACTATCACTGTGATCAAGATTATCAGATATAAACAAGGAAACATTTACTCAACATGTCTACTATCACCACTTAAACCGTAACACCAGTTGGACATGGTGGTAGATATAGATAGATAAGGGAAAAGACCCACTTCAGGCAGCGATTGAGGCTGTAAGAGGGGCAGAGGGAGATATCCTGACAACTTACTGTTGTATTTAGAAGCACTCTATCATGAGTGGGAGAAATGTTAAACACACTGAAGGGCATAAAAACTTAAACAAGTATAATATGAACCCTTTAAAGCACTGAGTGATAGTCAGGATGACCCTGCATTGAAATTTTAAATTGCATATAAAGCATATTTTAGAGTGAATCATTCTCATTGCCTATTGAATTTTATTTATCTTCCTATAGACCAATTTGCATTCAAATAAATAAGAAATAGAATAGAGGCCATCTTCTTAAAGCCTTTGTAAACTTCGAGATATGCAAACCTTTGAAGACAAGAGGGATCTCTCTGTCTGGAGAAGAGAACAGTGAGATAAATTAACACTGTAAGAGCTATTAAGGGCTGCTGTGGCAAACCTCTTTTGACATATCATAGGAGGCACATCAGTATGTTGCACCTTGGTTCCACCATTTAGTTCCACAATTTAGCGTTTGGGGTTTTGCATGTACCCTCCTCTGGACTGCCATGCAAAGACATGCAATATCTCACTGGTAGTCTGGGTAAATTTCTGTGTCAGATTTGCAGGTCATGTTGATGGGTGGTTGCTGACTGAGAGCACAGAAGGAAACAGGCAGATACATGTCAACAGATGATTGGTTCCTTAGTGACAGTTCAGGGTGACAGTGAGGCGTCGGGTGGCTGGCACACTGAAGCAGAAGGATGCTTTCATTTCTCCTGACTCACCTGTCACTGCTGCAATTTACACTTTTGTAGCCTCTTGTTTTTATGTTTGCCGGGTCTGTAAACAAAGACTTTAGTTCTTTTGTTTGGGAGCTGTGAGGCATCTTTCCATATCTATTCTTTTCAGCCTTTTTTGGGAGCTGTCTGATGTTACTCACCACTATATTTCCTTTTAAGACATAGCCTCTCTCCAAAACTAACTATATACCAATTAACTATATGTTGTATGCAGTCATTAACAGGTGATACGTTCTCCTGTACTACAGACACAAACAGAAAGTTAATTTGTCATTCCTTACTGTATGAGTGTGGAAATAATGGGCAATATGCAAAATTCAATAAAAAGTAAATTTCTCAAGGTAAACTTTGAAGCCCCAATATTTAACATTTTTTAATCTTAAACTGCAGTTTCAGAGCTGAGGAGTGAAGGCTTTCAACAGGACTGGCCTCAATTGCCTGCTTCCACTAGGCTTGACAGCACGAGTTCAGACACCAGCCTTCAGCTAAAAAAGAAGTCACAAGTTGGTCTCACTGCTGTTAAGTAGGGGTGGGCGTATCGATCTTAATATCGATAGTATCGATACCAAGCTGAGTATTGGTATCGGATCGTTACTACCATGATGAGATCGATACTGCAGTCTCTCTTTTATGTCGTCATTACTTTACTTTCCTCCACTCCGACCGCCGCTTCTAAATGGCGCACCTCTCTCCCTCTATGTCAACATGTTACTGTTCCTAAACAAAAACCTATAAATCTGTTGTCAATATGGAAACAGAGCCAAAAGGGCAACTCAAGAGAGGGCTTTGTGAGCAGAAAGCCAAAGGTTAAGGTTAACTGTAGTTTACACTTTATTTGTGCAATGGAAGTTTTTTTTTGTTGTGATGTTGACATTGTGATATATTTATATTTTTTTTACATTGCTGCTTTTTTTATTTTGCACGATTTTTTTTTTCTTCAACGTGGAATAATTTATTACTTTTATACAGTTAAAATTTTGTTGTATTGTTGTGGTTCATTAATAAAAAGCATTTTTATTGCCTAAAATCTTTGTGCTGTGTTTTACCATAATCATAATCAACCAACTCAAGGCAAAATTACAAAGTTATTCAATGATCATTACATTTTATGTAGGAAGTATCGGTATCGGTATCGGTATTGGTATCGGCGATACTAGCCCTGTATTTACTCGGTATTGGATCGATACCAAAATTCCCAGTATCGCCCACCCCTACTGTTAAGTGGCCAGGAATGAGCAACTAAAGAAGATGATGAGGGTCAACACCATGAGGTGAAAAAGAGTTACCATGCGAAGAAAGGGCACAGAATAGGATAGACCAGTGGTTCTTAAATGTTACAGTATATTTGGAATTAGCACGAGAAATAATTATTCTCAAAGCACAATAACTTAAAAAAAAAAGATTGAAAAATAAGGGAAGCTTCTTTGTCATTTACAACCTTATCAAACAGTTCATTTAATTCTAGAATTGTGACCTAAGCAGTTTAAGAAGTTTGCTAAATGTTTGAAGTTTTGCAGAGCCTAAAATGAATTTGTATATATTTTTTAGGTAGACACAATATTACTGGCATTATGTCTGTATAGGAGATTTTGCTTCAGAACCTTAATATTGGCTCAGTCTGAACATCCCCACTAATATTTACTGCCAGCATTTTATCCTTTAGCCTTACGTTTGCTGAATATTTGCATACTGACTTTAATTTTGAAATAAAATGTCAAAAAGGACTGTTTTTGTTAGCATATTCAGCAACAGCAGATTTGTTCTTTCAGCTATGAAAAGGCACATTTATCTTGATTTGACTGCTATTGTGGAAAAACATATTTTTGCTTTTAGTGTAGATGTAATTTGTGCTCATCAGTATCAACATTGATACAAGCTTATGAGTTTATGAGTTTTATAATATTTGCATATTGGCAAGAAAAATCAATAATTTGGATCCAAATTAATTTTGTTTATAGTTTCAATTATTATATAGCTTTTCCAAGTCTGACCTGTCATCACATACACAAAAAACTGTAAGACTAATAACATATTAAAACATGCATCAAGACCATTTTATGAGGATATAAACAAGTTGTCCCTCTAGATTTTTGCTTTGGGTTTGTCTTGGACAAAAACAAAACTTCTAAAACTGTCAGAACAGACACCATTTTCTTTACTAACAGTAAATACACAATTAGATCAACTATTAAAGTTTAACTTATGGTTGGACAAGTTAGATATGTTTGCTTAAAATCCCAGGACATTTATTTTGGCACCATAAGGCCCTAATTTAGAACAACATGAAAAAAATGTGAGCTACTAGCAATTCGAGTGTTTATAGCAAAGAAAATGCAAATCTACATAAAAAACTGCAGTTCCTGAAATGTCCACTTGGGACCAGCTGCAAGGGCAAAGTCATTCACATACACAATTAAAAGGCATTTACATGTTAAAAGTATGGCTTAAAACATGTTTTGTTTTGTTTTTTGGTTGAATCAGTTCATGTCTCTACAGGCACACATAATGCACACAGTGACTCTGGCTTTGAGCAGAATATTAGTAACTGATTTGTGGCCACGGCTGATACGAATGCAAGCTTGAGCTCTGTAGCTGGTAGTTAGAATACTTACAGAGACCAAACTTAACCTTAAGTCTTTCTTAGTAAAGTCAATCTTTGTACTTAGGGTCTTGTTCTATTATATATTCCTGTTTCTCATAGCGATTATGCACAATTGTCATAATCCTGATGAACGTGCTTTGGTCGTGGTGCATGCACTGCTTGATCTGGATCAGCGCTGTTTAGTCTTGGACCAACATCTGGGAATTGCCGCTTTCAGCATAGTGGGATGGAAGCCTAATGCAGTCCTAAGGCAAATGGTAGCGAGGCATGTATGTGACTACAAGGCTTATCGTTGCTCAGTTCAGAAAGTTTTCTGAGAACGACTGACAAGGACGTTTCCAGTTATGCCCCGACTGTAATGATAAAGCCTGTGTTCGTTACTTGTATTTATAGACTCTTGGAAGGAGTCATGTAATCCTTTCTGAAAGTTGTTCTTACATATCTAGTATGGGAAGTGAATGTGACAAAAATGCAAGCAACAGGGCTCAATTGGGGCTGACGTGACTCAAACTGGGCTCGAATGGGGCTGACGTCCTGTCAGCAGGATGAAAATGCATGAAATCCTCATTATATTGTTGCAATGTCCTAAATGAAGGTCTTGAAGCGCTGTAGAAGTGCCGCAGAAGCGTTACTGACGTTATTGACTGTATACAGGGTGTGTCCAGGGTGGACAGTCATTACTTTCCGCATGATGCTGATCAAACCAGCCTTGATAATCGTGTACAGCTGTGTGCAATCACAATGAGAAAGGGGAATGTGTGACTGGGGCTTCAAACTTACATTTACATTTATAAATGTGATAACACGACGTAAACCGCTCGATAGCCTCTCCCGTCTGATCAGGACAACAGGCATACTTATTATTACTATGACGAAAGTGCATATATTATGCCCTCCTGAGCTCTCAAACTCCAGAAAAGTTAAACAGGGCTGTGATAAAATAAAGATGGATGAATATAATTCATAAATGAACCACCAGACACCACTGTGTGCTCTGTAACGGCACAGCCGTGCATCCTAATGCGCACTCACCTTCAGGTCTGTGTAGACAGGTCTGACTCTGTCCATAACTAAAAATACAAGTGTTTTCCCTCAAGATTTTATGCCACAAAAGAATCAAACACTGTTGCATCTGGACTTTACAGAGATAATAATGTTAAAAAAGAAAGGTAGGCCTAATACATTTCTTTAGGGCTAAGCTTTATTGAGACTGAAACTTTTTTCTTTTAAGCAAATCTGTTGCATTTTCCTCTTTCTAATTTCAGGCAACATTGTGAAACAACTCACTAAACATTGGCTCAGGCATGAAAACATGTCAGGGGTGAAAAAGGTGAGAATGATACAGTTCCTCTAGGGGGGTTCAGGGGCATGCTCCTCCTAGAAGAAATATTGAGTATTTCATATTTAAAAGCATCAATCTGATGCATTTTGAGAGAAAAATCAAGCAGAATTACAGGATAGTATGAATGTATAATAAACTATAAATACATGCTCACACTATGCAATATAACAAATGAGACTGACAACTTCTCCCACGAAACGCCTTGACAACCCCTGTGTGTGATCAGGGAGAAAAATGAAATCATCTTGTGACTCCTATCTTTTACCTGACTGGAGAAAACTACGATGTTAGATCTCTTTTAGTGTTATAATCATCTCCCTAATACAGTATGTATGCCTGTAGTCCTGATCAGACGAGAGAGGCTAACGAGCAGTTTACGTCATTTTATCAATACCTTTGTAAATATAAGTGTAGCTGTCCATTTCATAAACTTGTATTGATGTTATCCATGGGTAAATTACATTTTATCTACATACAAAAATACATATATTTAGTATATATATTTAGACAATATTCTAAATGCTGCACACATGACACACATGACATCTTCGATCTTTTTTTTTTTTTAACTTTTGACGCATTCCAGTGAAGTGTGAAGTGGTCGTCTTGTACGCCGTCAGCATCGTGGGTGGGTTAACTTCGCCCATCGCTGTGTACATTGATTTTGAATGGAGAGTGATCGCCGAGGTAGTACAAGTAGCGTCCGGTGTGAACGCACCTTTAGAGTTTTATTAGGCCGTTATTACCTCCGCCAGGAGGTTATGTGATCGCTGGCATCTGCTTTTTTGTTAGTTATTTTGTTTCACTGTTGGCAAGATAACTCAAAAAGTTATGGACAGATTTCAATAAAGTTTTCAGGAAATGTCCGGATTGGGACAAGGAACAGATGATTTGATCTCAGGAGTCATCTGGATCACCGTCTGGATCCGCCATGACGAAAACAATTTTCGTTAAAAACTACTGAATTATAATAGATACAATTATTAATACAATTGCCAACAGTATGTTTTCATGGTCAAGGAATCTAAGTATTGAGATCAAATAAAGGTAGGACTAATATTGATGGTGAAAATCACAATATGAGTGAGAACTGTGGCACTAGTGGAGGTCTGTGCTCTCTGAGTGTTCTTCTAGTGTTCATCATGGTGTCCGAAATGGCATACTCGCGTACTACTCATACTAAGTGTGACCTCAAAATGAATATGTAGTGCGTTCACATTAGATAGTATGAAAAGATTGGTGTGCAAGAAATACCCGGATGTATACTATGTCAGAAAAAATTTAAGTATGCGAGGTTGGCATACTAGTCACACTCAAACGCCCATAATGCATTGCAGCATGCATTATGACCAACCGGCATTCAGCTACAAAGCAGCCATGAGCAAACTTCCCATTTTCAAAATAAACGCATCTTTTATTATCTCCTTTTAGTTCTTTAACACTTTTTTAAATTGGGCTCTTGTTTTGGAGGCGACCAGAAGTTTCTTTGATAGCATAATGGCGCGCATAACGGAATGTCCGAAATGCCGAAATTAAATTTTTATCCGTGCGTTTTATGGCTCAAGTGGCCACATTTCGGTATTCTATGTGGTGACTTTCTCACCTAAAATGCTCTCTGAACTTTCAAATGTGGCGAATCAACAGAGATATTTGATAGCCTGGTGTGCTTCCGAGTTTTGTCGTCGGAGGTTTGAAATGCATCATGGGAAACTTAGTAGTATACTACAGTGTGAACGGTTGGCATTCTAATCATACTAATAGTATGTAGTATACAATATATACACATGAGTTTGTAGTATGTAGTACGTTAGTATGCTATTTCGGACACAGCCCATGTTTCTATACTGAGAGGAACACGCTAAGGGC
The DNA here is from genome assembly GCA_036419115.1 of Scarus forsteni. NCBI lineage: Eukaryota > Metazoa > Chordata > Actinopteri > Labriformes > Labridae > Scarus > Scarus forsteni. The sequence continues at coordinate 3,531,470 of JAZDUH010000111.1, forward strand.
AGAATCACTTCCTCGTCAAAGGTTGAATAGCGCCTTCATCCTCCTCTCTCTCTTCACACACACACTCGTCCAATCAGGGATGAGTGATATTTCCCACAAGTACCTACTTCTTAGCTTAATGGCATTGTGTATTTTCTGTAACCTTTATTTAACCTTTACTTAACCAGGAAGTCCCATTGTGATTAAAAAATCTCTTTTACAAGAGAGACCTGGCCAAAATAGCAGCCGTACAAAGTCACGGTACATAGAAAATGACACAACACAATCAACAGTTTAGTTTAGTTCTTTGCTGTTGTGTTTAGTTATTTGCTGCAGTATTTTTAATATTCTGTCGTTTTTAGTTCTTTGCTGTTGTGTTTAGTTATTTGCTGCAGTGTTTTTTAATTTGCTGTTTTTTTTTTAGTTATTTGCTGTTGTGTTTAGTAATTTATCATTGTGGTTTGCACTTGAGGGCCACCACAAACACAGTATATCTTTGTGTTACCTCAAGAAGTCACTTTAGAGATAAAAATAACAATGGATTCCTCTGAGAGGTCTTAGACAGTATGTTAATGGATACTTCAGTCTTAATTTCATGCAAACACCCACATGTTTTTTCATTCTCCAGCTGCTCACAAAACATCTATTACTATTTTCCATAGCTGTGGGCCAAGCTTCTCTGCATTTTTATATTAAAGTGATAAAATGGTTTTTCAGTAAGGTGATTATGTAGCAAGCAAAGATGGAACTGTCATTATGGCATCATATGGGGGGAACAATGTGTGAAATAAAAAGTAGAAGCAAAAGATACAAATCATAGTGCCCCAGCTGCATGGCTTACTTTTATTTTAGGTTCCAGTCAGATCTATAGCCGCTGCCTCAGGGAACAAAGTAGCCATACAGTGGTATAAGTCATCAATCTGTGGTGCTCAGTGAATTGAAGGAGTTCATTTGTCATGTAGTGTAGACATTTTTACTTTACAATGGATTTTCCCTCTGTGATTGTTGAGCAGTGCTGCAGAATCATACATCTTGCGAGCTTGCTCTTGTTTTTTGTTCCTTTGGTACTGTTAAACCCAAAACCAGAGATTGGTTCAGAGGAGAGTTCTTTCCTCATGAATTACTTTATAATTCTTTTAAATAAACCACAATTCCAATGAAGTTGGGACATTTTGTATGACACAAGTTGTAAAAAAGAATAATGATTTGGAAATCCTTTTTTTTTTACCTACATTCAAACTGATAGAGTTTTTGCAAATTAACTTTAATCTTGAATTTGATGCCAGGAACACCCTCCAAAAATCTGGGACGGGGGAATGCTTACCACTGTGTTACATCACCTTTCCTTTTAAAACACTTAGTAAGTGTTTGGAAACTTAGGGTACTGTTATGAAAGTTTTGTAGGAGGAATTATTTCCTCGTAATACGAGTCAGGTATAGGAAGTCTTTATGGAGTACATCGGGGGGTGTAACACCTCAGAGGGGTGCAAGGCATGGTGGGAAGGAAGGATAGGGATTGTTATGCAAGTGATTGTATGCATTCTGTTAATGTTTTTGAATCATGAGAGGTGCCAGGGATAGGAGCTGCATTTAAGTTGTAAGATGAGTGTTTATTTTCACTTTTATCAATGTTATATTTTATTTTATTTTTGATGCTATTTTTTTTAATCTGTGTTTCTTAAACAAAGTATTAAATTATGTCACACCTGTGAAATATAAAAATGTTTGTAAAGATGTTATGTTAAAACCAAATGAAAAATCTGAAGAAGAAAAAAAAAAGAAAAATTAAAGTCATTATCTGTCATTTGTTTACATTCATGGCTCGAATAACTGGTTTCCTCAAAAACGTTGTTATGGAAATGTTATATCGATCGATTATTACTCCCCTTTATGAATATCAATTATAGTTTTGTTTTATATTGTTTGAAAGCCTGATTTGTCACTTTTACAATGAGGTACAACTTGTAAGGATCATGCTTTCATTGAAGGAAAAACACAGATAAATGTGTGAGCATCTCCTCTTCTCTGGAAGAAAGTCTGTGGTTCTTCAGTAAATCAAGGTCAAGGAACCGACCTTCTTGGGATGTTGTCTTCCTGGGACACCCACCTCACTGTCTATCTTGACTTCACTATTCTCAAGGAACTAGGTCCTAAATTTGGAAACAGTACCAGAGCTGAAACTAAGTATTGCTGCCACTCTGAGGACCAAAACACCAGCTTCCATTTGCAGGGGACCTTGGCACATTTTAGTTTTGGTTGTTCACGCATGTTTAATTGTGTTGCTTATTAAATAATTGCACAATCCTTACAAGTTGTGTTTGATGGAAAGGTGAATAATCAGGCTTTCAAACAATATAAACCAGTTGGTATTAGAGGGATTATATAATCAACTGAAATTCTATTTCCAAACTTATTTTGAGGAGAATACTTCAAATTACCAAACTATTACAACACTAATGACAAGTTACTTCTGCCATCTTCTTTATCGAGTTCTGTCATATCAGTCTGTGAGTGGTCAAATGTATCTTTACCAAACAATCAAACAAACAGATTATCCCTGCCATCACCAGTGGCAAAGATCTGGCCTGAAAACCAACAAATAAAAGCTTTACTAAAGAACAAAGCACTCAGAGATGCAGGTTGCATCTGAAAGAGCTGCCCTGAAGAGCTTGTTTTCTTCTTCAGATTTTTCTTTCTTGAAGGCACATTTGTTAAAAACAAGTCATTGTAAATAACAAATGGTGCTATTTAATTCATTAACTGGAATTTCGTTGAATTCCCTGAAGTTATTGGGCTGGAATGAAGCTTAAGTGCGCCTGTGAGCCTCTGTTACTGTGGGCCGCTGCTCTGTGCTGTCGTGTCTGCCCGCCTCACAGGCCTATTATAGAGACATCAGGGGAGTAACAGAGGCCGACAGAGACAAACAGGTCACCCTTACCTGGGCTGCAGGATAAACGATTTCCCCTCTACCACAGCCCTACCTTTCTTTTTTTTTTTTTTTGCTTTCTACCTTCATCCCTCTGTTCACCCCTCAGTTAAACCCCCCTCCTCTTCTCTGCCCGTCTACCTTATTTCCATCCTTTCTCCTCACCCCAACCTTGTTTATATGCCCCATCCTCACACACCCCCACACTATAGAATTAATATCAAAACGCGTGTTTGTGTGAGCGTGTTTGGTTAGAGGGAGTCTGTGACAAGAGGGGGACAGCGTGTACTATGACCTTACTTGCAAATCGCTGCCTTGTGTACAGCAAGCATGTCCTTGTTGCAACACCCAATGACTCGCAGCCCCAGAAACAGCCCCCCTCACACACACACGTCTTATTACAGCTTTCTCTCACTCTCATTTTCTGTGGCAGTGTTGTATGCTCGTTATCGCTCCTATAAAAGTCTCAGTTTGCTTGGGTGGCATTTAACATTTAACATCCAATGTTCCAGTTGTGTAGTGTATTGTTGGAGCTGCAGTGTCTTCGCGGCTGATGCTTCAGTCAGGTGGAATAGGAGAGGAGAATTTTCCCTGAGCCTGTTCCTCTTTAACTGTCATAGAAAGGGACAAATGATGTCAGACCATGTTGCCACTGCTTCAGAGATGCACATGTCCTTTTAAAAAGCCCTCGAGCTCTGGCATTTAGCATTAACACAAGGCAGGTGCCGTCATGCATGCGGCTTTGTGTCACCAGCGAGTCCTTGCGTATTTATGCATGAATCTCATCGGCTGATGTATGATCACATGCATGCTGTATGTGTGAACTGGTGAGTGTGTGTGTGGGGCTCAGTGCTACTGTAGCGTAAATCACCGGAGCTGAACAGGGGGCTAGAGCTGCTCCCTCCATCTGTCTCTGTCTGCAGAGGTGAGGTATTTTACACTGATGATAGGGTGAACAGAGAGAGGCGAGAAAAAGTGAGCCATGCTCAAGTTGTGTGGGACTGTAGAAATAAATGCTTTGATATCAAAGGGCATCTGCAATGACTGCATGGCAAACGTGTGTGAGGGTACTACAGCCTTCAGTTCACACAATGTACATCTCTGAAGCGCCTTTTATTTTCCACCAAATGTCTGTTCATTTCAGAGATGGGTAGCTTTGGTTACCGAAAGGGTTAATTTATCTTACCTAATTTTTAATGAATTACAGAATACTCTTGGTTGTCATAAGTATATGTAACTGAATGAAAGCTGTAAATATCTATTTTCTTTAAAAGTCTTTGAAACAGAAAAAACTCCAACTTTACTGCAAAAAGTTTTTGAAAAATCTAAGAAGCTAAAACAGATTTAGAAATAACTTATGTTTCTTTTTCAAGGCAATGAACATAGGTAAGATATTAAAATAAACTTGATCTGGGTGATAACTAGACTAGTCATCACACCTTAATCCATTTGCCACCTTTACCAAGTTTTGATGACCAGGGTTATTTAAAATTTATATGGCGTATTCATTGTCTGACTCACATTTCTATTTTTCCATTCTCAAATGTCAACATGTGACGTGTTTAGCTGTGTTGTCCATTCCACAAATGCATGATACCTACAAGCTGTGTCCCATTGTAAAGGTGACTAATCAGGTTTTTCAACAATATAAAAAACAATACAGATAAGTGTTACTAAGGGGGTGCAATAAAAAACCAAATGAATGTTTCAAAACTTACTTTGACGTGTTCTACCATGGTGTGTTATGTGAGAAATTTGACTGCAGTCAAGCTGACATATCTGCATGTACTTTTAAACTGCAAGGTTTGTTAAATAACCCAATAAATCACCCTCCTATTTAACAACCTGTTAATGTTCCATCTTATGAAGGAAAACACCACTCTACAGTTAAGTGCAGACACTCAAGCCCCCGCTAAGAGCTTGTTTTACTGAAGTGTCCTCAAGTTATGCGTTGAAACCCCAAAGCAGCAGAATAATTCTTCTGCAGCCTGTAGTACCTGTAGGCAGACGCCAATCAGGCAGAAGATGGACATGTAATGCACAGACTTTGTAGCTGGCTATCATACAGATCTGACAGCAGCAGCCCCACTGGAAATTTGAACTTGTTCAACAGCGTCTGCTTCTCCTCAAACTGCATGAAACCTAGAAAGCCTGGTGAACAAACAATTCAAAAGCTCTATCAGGTTTCGAGCCCCTGTTTATAGCTCGTGCTGCATCCTTCATCCCTCCTATCAATTTAGATCCCAGAGTTTCAAAGAGAGTAAAAGACAAAGACAGACACGAAGCAAGAGTGCTGGCATATATGGGGTCTTCCATTGAAGTGGAGGGGGGGTCATGCTTGACTGGTTTGGTTGTTAAGGTAGAGGGAGCAGAATTTCTCCTGACAGACAACCAGTAGCTTTCCACAGAGTAAAATTTGGTTCTGGGGTCTGAGATTAGCTCAAGCATGGCAATCTCTCCCTGGAAGCATTCTGGGGGGTTTAAAGAGGAGCAGCAACAACACAGTGGAAAAGGGACACAGCAAGGCCAGGATGTTTTTTAACAAACATGGAATTGGCAGACGAGTGCTGCATACTAACATGTTTGCATGATTGTTGTAGCGCGTATTGTGCTGTGTACTGTGGCCTGTTCAAGTCAGTGGGGACACTGTATGCATACAGCTGACTCTGTTTTAAACCACTTGATGCCACAGTGCTCTTTGCTTTATAACCAGGGAGGAATATTGAACTTTTCATTGTGATCTGTATCAATATGTAGGCTGGCCTGTTGTGTCAAAGCAGAAAGCAGCACAGTAGCCTGTTTATCAAGGAGCTCTCTCTGTTGAACTGTCTCCTTGCATAAGTATACTCCTTTAAAGTCTTTAAGTCATAAAACCAGATCTCAAATTTGGATCCCTTTAAGTACCAGAACTGACTTGTGTAAGACTGCTATTGGTGTTGCTGCACCCATTTCATGGAACAGTTTTGAACTGACAAGTGAGCTGTCCTCTCTAGGATCCTACGTTGTCATTAAAGAGCCCATAATTTGTCTTGACTACAATTCATATAATCAGAACTAGTAACTGATAGAGTATGTTTACAATGGCTTACTCCCCTCAAAAAGCATCTACTTTTCACATACTGATAACCCCTAATCCACCTGTATTCCTAATAGGCCTGAGACACTCTGTTTGAGCTCCATGGTCAGGCATAACCAGTTATGATTATCAAAATTTAATGGCAGAGTCAACTTTTTTATTGAACTTTTTGATTTTATTGGTAGGGAAAAAAGACAGTAGATTGAGTCATAAAACAAACCAAGTGGTTGTAATCCATTCTGCCAAACCAGTATCCCAACACTAACATTTTTCTTACTTTTCAAACGATATTTTGGGGTGCATTTACGGCCTTTAATTATAGTGGAATGACAGCAGAAAAGGAGAGAGAGACCAGGAGGAACACTTGGCAAAATGGCCTCCAGCGGGAACTAAACATCAGCCACAAAAGGCCTAGACCTCCATATGCAGTATATGTTTGTTGTTGCTACCCAACCCGACCCAACTGGCATCCCTATATATACATTTTTCACGTTGTAATCCTTTACTGTAACACCTCATGGAAGTATTTGTCACCTTCATGCCTATAGTATTTTGAAATTTGAAGTCAACCAACGTTTCACATCTAGTGGGATGTGGCCCCAAGCTGCCAGCTGTCCCCCCCTGGTTTAAACAACACTTGGCCAGGCCACCCCTCAGCCTTTTTTGCCAGCCAGTTATCTTCTCCCAACCTTCATACAGTTTAATATCAGTTATAAACAAATTAGGATATTGGGTTAAGAAATTAAGTGTTCTTTATGTTGACAGTATTCTGTGTTCTTTGCAGCTGCTCCTTAGATGCTAATATGCTAAGCCAAATACTGTTTTGCTGTGCAATTTGAGAAATGTATTTTTGTGATGCATACTGAGATGGTGATGTAATTTTCATTATAGGTAGATTTTTGCTATTAAGATTTAAGCTTTACTTAAAGAAAAAGACTCTGGGGCTCTCTAATATTTGTCCTGCGTTTTTGTTTGTTTGTTTAGTTGTTTTCTTTTTTTTGTTGTTGTTGTTTTTGTTTTTTTGTTTTTGAGGTAAGAATCATAAGCCAACCATGGATTTTGCTTCCAGAGGGTGCCATGGCCTCAATCCATAGCATACCTGTGGGCAAAGAGCTGTTGCTGTGGATAGGGGGCTGTAGGATGCACACCACATGGAACTTTACTCAGGACATTTTTGCTATTTTTATTTTCTCTCTCCCTTTTTCATCTCAGTAACTTTCGTTCCTAACTGGAACCCTAAAAGCAAAAAAAAAAAAAAACCTGATATGATAAATAGAACTGCAGTTGTTGTAGCCTGAAGCCAAGCCTGGAAAAGCACAATTACTTTTTTGTTAAAATAGGTGTACATTTTTTCCAAAGGTGATCAAAATTTTAAATTTTGTGTCAAGATTTTTTTTTTTGGTTGTTTGTTTTTCTTACATTGAACAAGACAGAGGTTCTTTTTATTCTGGTATATGAAACATAAGTCTGTAGGCTTCTCAACTGTGAAAACTGGAACAAAAGATCCTCTTAAAAGGGCACTTTCCACACTTTCTCATTATACATCAGTGTTGTGCGTGTTTGTGTGGAGGGAAGGATCATTCTGCTCTTTACAGCACTTGCTACCATTAATCTTCTTAACAACCTTGTGAAACTTATTAAAAAACAACCTGTTAGCAAAATCTTCTCCTGTTTTGGAGACGCTGAAGATCCTAAGAGATACTGAAACACAGACTATTCAGAGTAAAATAACCCCTCCTCTTATAACCCAACATTTGGTTATAAAAGGAGTAATGTTAAGTTTAGAATGATCTCTCTACCCATGGTTTTTATTGATTGCACCTCCATGAACAAGGAGACTTTCTTGAAAATTAAATGCTACCCCTCAAAGGGTTATACTCTGATACATTTCAATTTAATAGGAACCTATATGATAAGCTCAAATTTATGGTCCTGGCATTGATAAATTTATCAAAAATTGTCATTTTACCCTCTTTGTCTCTGCCCTCCATCTTAGGAGTCAAAATAATGGGAAGAGGAGATTATGGTATTGGCCTTCTCTTGAGATTAGATTGTTAAGATTTGCTAAACAAGTAAAAATGTATTTTTTTGTTGATGAATATTGTCAAAAGAGCAGAAACACACAAAATAAAAAAATAATTGTTTTAATTGTATTTATTTAACCAGGTAATTCCCGTTAAGATCAGACTACAGTTGGATGGGAAAAAACAACAAGCAACTTTTCCCCGGATTCCAGTTTGGAGCGCTGGAAAATAATCAGGAATATGCATGTTTAACCCCAAAGACGAATTCAAATAAAAGTATCTGTAACATTTTTTTCTGTTTTCTTGCATGCTATTGACTAAAATCTTGGATAACAAGGTAAGTATATTCATCTAGATTTTATCTGTGAGTTCTTGTGCATGTTAAAATAAGTAAGAAATATGTATGTCTGTGTTGAAAACAAAAAACTGAAGCTTTATTTAAAGAACCAATCTTTCAAAACACCATTACTGCATCGTTACAGCCTCTTTGATGGATTGTAAAAGCAGTCCCCATCTAAACACATCTGATATCTGATTTACATGATCTATTATGAGGTCTAATCTGTGTTAACTCCCCTCTCTAAAACACCAGTTTTATGTCTGTCAACTGAAGTAATAGCAGTGCAGGTGATGATGATATAGGTGAGAAGGATCTGTACACCCTGAACTCTCGTGTGGGTGCTATTTACATGTGTACCTCAGATAGAAGCCCCCATATGTGAGGAGGTCAGTCTTATCTGTGAGTATCCATGTTGGTATTCAGACCATATGGAGTAAGGATGCATGGGGTAGTTAATCCCTACAGTACCTCTCCATATGACCTTGGAGGAATGGGAACCCTCACATCCTCATTAACATGGATGAAGCATGGCGGAGGGAGCCGGCATGCACACCTAACTACGCACACTGGCTCCCAGCGAGCTAATAAGGGAGGTAATACTTGTACACAAATGCACATGCGTACATGCACTCTCAAACAAGCAGCCAGGCATGCATAATACCCTGCGGCATCTATTTTTCATTATTACAATGTAACCAGCTGGAGGCGAGGTTGGGCTGCGTTACCCCTACAGCTCTACAGAGGCTGAGTACTGGAGGTGGGCTGTCATTGACACTCGGCCTCAAACACGAGTCGTTACTAAGAAGTACAGAAGAGACCAGCAGGGAGCAGGGGAAGCAGCGAGGGGTGAACTCCATCCCGCTCCGGAGTTCAGTTGTTCCCTTTACTGACACAAATACACACTCAGAGATACACACTGGTCTGCCCGTGGCACAGGCTTTGTTTTATCTGATTCGGTTGTAATCTCACTCCTACAATACGATAACTCTCAGGAGGATGTAGCTACAGCAGCAGTGCAGGCAGTTTAACAAAGTTCACTCTGGTATCAGACCTGTTTGTGTCATGCAGTGCAGGGTGTCCTTTTCTTTTCTGTATTGTCTTGTATGAAAAGGTCCATTATATATGTAAGGGCATGTTTCCAATCATGTGTCCTTTGTCTTCCCTGGAAACTCAAGAAGAATATTCATAAAACAGATCTTTTTAAGCAGTGCTGCAAACTTTTTTAAATCAAATTTTAATATTTTCTTCTGACCAAAACAGTGCATCTCTAATTGGAACATGACTATATCCCAGTCTTCATTACCTCTGCCAAGGAGGTTGTTTTTGCCTGTCTACTTGTTTATCTGTCTGTCTGTCTGTTTGTGCATCTATATGTTTGTGAGCACGAGAACTCAGAAAGTTGACAATGAATAATTAATTAATTACATTTTCTAGGAATGTTGGTCATGGCACAAGGGAATACCTTAAGGACTTTTAAGGCCACTTTGAGATTCATAAACATCATTTTTAGTCTGGATCAAAGAGCTCATAGAAAGTATTTGGGTACGGGCAGACTTTTTCAAAAGCATATCCTGCAGGTGATGCATGATCGTTCCTTCAGTCAAATTCATTGCAGATCTATCAGATAATGTAGTTGGTGGGCGCTGCTGCTGTGGTCTACAGAACAGAACATGAGCCACTTCATAAAAAAAACTCTTCTCAAAACATATTGCAGCCAACACTATTATGTCTATTAAGAAAGCTCTCAGTGTTTGTTTTTCATTTAACAAAGAAATTCAGTCTAGATATGATAAACTGCTATCTAAGCTGTTAGCATCTGTGCTAATCTTGTTACAAGCAGCTACTTCGTGCTGTCCTCTGTCTCATAGCTCCCATCTCTTCCTGCTTTAAAGGGTGTTGACTGGGCCGTGCCAATTTGGGACGTCACAATGATTGTATATTTGAGCTTGCCAGGGTAGATATGTCGGATTACAGACACTGAATCAGGATGATCCAGCTGCACTGCAAGGCTAATAATGCATAGCCCTTTCTGTACATCCCAGTGTGTAGAATTAAACAGCCTGAAAAAAGTCTCAAAGAAAAAAGACTTGACTTTTATTGAGTTTACTGTAGATTGATTTGACATTTTATTATTTTGCAAACTTCAAAATACACAGAAATTACTCTAATTCAGTACCAACATATGTACAGGTCATGAACAAGCATTTCACTGCTTGCTCACACTCAAATACAGAAACTTACATACTTTGTTTTAAGTGAGTTATAGCCCATAAGTTCTCTGTCAGATGTGTGCACAAGTGTATGCATACACAAATAAATCCACAATCACACAAAGACATCCAAATGTCTAACGTTGGCTTGCAGTCCTTTTTTTTTGGTAAATGTGTTCCAGTGCTTAAATCCACGGTCAGATTTGTATCCAAGTCCTCACTCATTAACACATGAGAGACTGGTTTGAAACTCTGCTTGTGTTTTTTGTTGTGACCAGACTCCAGTTTTGATGCTTTTTTTTTGTCATTTTCCCTTTTATAAGATAGAAAATAAGTCTGCCTCTTAAAATGGTAACGAATGAGTGAAATGGTAACAACGACAGGGTCCTCTTTTTTAAGATAAATACATGTAAAAGCTCCCGCATACTCATGCAGGAAGCTGATTGTGAAGTCTCCCTAATGTGATTCCTGAAGTGAATGTGCAAAGATTTTGATGGTTTTTGTCAGATATTTTCCTTTTACAATGAAGATAAAAACTCACTTTATTGAATTAAATTTCAATTTGGGGCAAACTTACTCTCATGGTCAGGAGTCTAAAATTAGCATTATTGTTATGCAAAGTAACTCTGACAAGAAGGACTTCAAGATGGAAATGGAGGCAGAGCCCCTATTGAAGATGTTCAGAACTTAAGTAAAATTTATGCATCGCTTCTGTCGACTTCCTCTTTGTCAGCTCAGCTTTAATAAAATAAAAGTCCCAAACCTATGTGTTTGCTTCTTCAGAAGCTAAATTCACCTCCTGTTTGTTCTGATTAAGTGAAAGGGTTTTTTTATGGTGCTGACAACTGACCTCAAAAGTTGTTAAATCCAAAAATCTCATCATCTAGTCCCTCGTCTTATTGACTTTCTGTCTTGTGGGTTTAAATAGATTTGGGCATTTTACAAGATTTAAAACACCTCCAACTTCTTATCACTATGCAATAAAACTGTCACCTTGTTAGAGGATTTCCAGAGTGTGTTAGGAAGTGTGTGTCTGCACTCACAGGAGCTTAAGGTGTGAGCACATATGACTACATGACACAGATATGGACAGATTATACACCCAGACAGACAAGAGCAATGTCCAAATATCTGCAGTAAGAGTTGGTTTTCTTTGGTACCATTTACTACTCATTAAACCTCACTAACACAGACCAACTGTGTGATTGTACTTCAGCAATCATAACAAGAAATTAATCAAAACAAAAAGAAACAACTTAGATCAAGAATCATGTTTTCTAAAACATCCACAAAACCTCACATCTGAGCAATTGGGTAAAACACACTACTCGGGACAATGCTTTGAGACTGCAGGGTTCCCCTTTATGCAACAATTAGTATTAAAAATCAGATTTTAGAAATATTTTATCCAGTGGAAACAGAAATTCGTAGGACAGCATGGCTTCAAGACATCTATGAGAGGACAAGTGCAATCTCCTGTCGGATCTCTGGATCCACAAAGGCTTTTGAATCATAATAAAACACTATAATAGAAAGTTATGTCTGAATATATCTTACACTAGGCCTACAGCATGTTTGCAAAATTGTAAGATATGGATACTTACCAAAAACCCTCTGGGTTACTTTCTTTTATTGTAGAAAGGAGGCACTGTGTGCACTGCAGAGTGGAGTCATTTTAAGCTGAACACATAAAGAGCTGAAGCAGCAAAGGAAAAAAATAGGCAGGAAATGTTGAGATGACCAGGACTTCAGGACTAACTCGAGTGGTTGCAGTGAAATGCAATCTTGCAATTCTCATGTTAAGGGTTCATGTATGTCTTGTTCACTAAGTACAAATCCTTAAGACTGAAGGACACTGGGTGCACCAAAGCTCCAAGAGGAGCTGCAGGTTTCATCAAAAAAATATCAATACATTGCATTCCTTCCCAACATAATGTGTTTTATCTACTACAGGGTGACCAGTGTACCTGTTGTAGACCTGATCTCAAATGATTAAGTCCTGCAGACCTCCTTATACACAGAAAGCAGAATGAAAATGCATAGGGTCACTGTTAATTATAAAGTTCATTGGACTTAAATAGGTTTCATGGGGTTAAGTTGCAACATTAATGAAATTAGCTGTTCGATTTGTTAGCTTTCACAATGTTTTCCTTTGTCAGGTTAACCAATGCTGGTCAATTGTTGTGTACTATGGCCTTTAACTGGAGCTGTGTGGCTGCAGTCTTTGTTCCTGTCAGCCATCCTGGTGTTGACCTGGAAATACATAGCCTAGGACAGTGGATAACGTTATTCTGCAGTTCTCAGTTAAATGAACATAAGCCATTTTTTAGGCTGTATCTAGTTATACCTGCATATTAACCTCAACAATTTCAGATTCAAGAAATGCCATTTTCGAGACATCTACTTTGTTAAAGATTCACATGCACTGCAAACCGAACTGTGGTTCAAAGATTCTGTGTTCAAGTGGATCAGAGTTTACTTCTTTGGTCACTAGAGGTCATGTTAAACCTATTAAATTTTAACCTGAGAGTCTTTAGGCCTCCAATTATTTCACGTTGAAAATGAGGCAGCATGGGATAGCCAACAATAAGGGGTAAAAGAATTTAGTTGACAACTTGCAAAAAAACCCACTACTGAGTGATTTATTTTTTTCCCCGGATAAAATGCCTTTCTGTTTTGTATTACTTTTTTGACAGATATGTAAAGTAACATTACGACATTACTGAAGCACAACAACAAACTTTGGCATTTAAACATTCTTACTTCATACAGAAAGGGCTCCCTGCCCCCCCATCTCAGTCGGGTGGCAAAAAGTAACATCCATTGTCTTGTATCTGAAATCATCCTTTATAAAGTCTTTGTGACATCTGTCTTTATGTCATACAATATTAATTGAGGTAGGTAGTGCACGCACCTCACAGCAAGAAGGTTCCCGGTTCAATTCCCGGGTCGGATAGGGGCCTTTCTGTGGGAAGTTTGCATGTTCTTCCCGTGCATGCGTAGGTTCCCTCCGGGCACTCCGGCTTCCTCTCACAGACCAAAAACATGTTCAATAGGTAAATTGGTGACTCTAAATTGCCCTTAGGTATGAGTGTGAGCGTGAATGGTTGTCTGTTTCTCTATGTGGCCCTCGATTGGCGACCAGTTCAGGGTGTACCGCTTCTCCCCTCCCAGGGGTATAGAAAATGGATGGATGGATGGATGGACAATATGAGTTGATAAAGTTAATACAAGAGTGATGATGGTAAAGTTTTCATCCCTCAGGGTCATTCATCTTAACCACTGATTGTCAAGAAGTTCAGTTTGAGTTGTTCGGGCTCCTGATTTTGTTGTAGAGGTCACTTTACGCAGCAGTGCATCTTAAACACGTCTGCCTGCCTGTTTTGTGACTGCACCAGGCCTAATAAGGCCACTGTGGGTAAGCCTTGATTATAAGGCTCTTTTTTCCTGCCATTTTTTCAGGCAAGAGAGGCAAAACATCTGTGGTACAGAAAGACTGCTCAGTCAAGCCTTGTTTTGTGGCTAATTAGTCCAATTAGCCTTCCCCATCTCATGCAGTTTTAAACAAAGAAGAGTAGCAGCTCCGCTCAGCCTAACCAGCCCACAGCTTGATGTGTGTCAGGCTGTGCTGGAAAGCTGCAGAGGCTTTCAGACAAGAACACAGGCTGCTTTAAACTATATTAGGGCTTCATTCACCAGACAGATCTCCATTCTGATTCTGCTGAATCTTCCATGTACATCCCTGTAGCTAGATTTAAGGACAGAAACCAACTTTCCAGCTGTTTGAGTGGTAGTTGTGTTCCCACAGCCACAATGTCATTATACGCTCAAGAGAACTGATCATGTGTGCTGTAAGAGGTGTTACAACAATCTGCTACAAACCCCAACTCCAATCAAGTTGAGATGTTTTGTTAAAGCTAAATAAAACAGGATACATTGATTTGTATTCTTTCCCACCTGTGTTCAGTTGAAAAGACTACAAAGACAAGATATTCAATATTCAAACCAATAAACTTTGAATTTGATGCCATCAACACAATCCAAAAAGCTGGCACTGTCTCAAATCACCTCTCCTTCAAAGAACACTCGACAAATGTTTGAGAAAATTGTTGAAGCTTTGTACGTGAAATTCTTTCTTATTCTTTGATTTACAACTTCTGTTGCTCAAAATGCAGAGCCTCCAATGCTATATTTTGCACTTCATAATGCGCATTTACGCATTTTCACTAGAAAACAGGTCTGAACCACAGGTAGGCTAGTTTAGTACCTTCACTCTTTTGGCCCTTTTCCACTAGCCCTACTCTACTCTACCCGGCTCTACTCTACTTGCCTTGTGCTGCTTTTCCATTAGCCCCTGTCACCTGCCCAATGGCGTGCAGTGTCGCTGTAAACAGAGAGCGGCTCTGCGGTGACGTCATTTTGAGCGCGACACAACAATCCGTGGCTTTTTGTCACAAACTGAGTAAAAAAGGAAAGCAGAAGAAGGCTGCAGGTGGCAAGAAGAAATACCCCTTGAGAAGCACGGGAGAGTTTTGGAAGATATACAACAGAATGAAGCCGAGGACAAGAGCAATCGAGCTGCAAAGAAAAGACATAAGAGGGTAAGCTAATGGTAGCTACAGCTAGCATGCTAGGTCATCGCGCTCATGACTCATCGATGATGACATTAGCTGTGTCCGAAATCACTCACTATTCACTATATAGTGCACTATATAGTGTATACGCCATTTTGTAGTGGTGTCCGAATTCTCAGCAGTTAATTTCATCCACTATATAGTGCACTACAAAATACCCACAATGCACAGCAAATTTGAGTGTACATGCGATGTACACTATACCGTACTCCCGTATACCACAATGCAATGCGGTCATGTTTTTCCATAGAAGAAGAAGAGAATGGAGGCTGTTAGGCGCTGCTTTCATTCATAAATGTAAATAAACGGAGTATCTTTAAAACGTTCATAGCGTAGCTTTTTAACGTCTTTTAGCGGCTGTAAACAGCTTCGAAATCTGCTACTTATCCTCCCAAATGCCCGGTTTGTTTACATGAATCTCGGCGCGTCCACTTACGTCACAGGAATAACCGGCTCATCAGCTGACGCTACGACGTTTAGAAAATTTCAGTGTAGAGTCCGAAATGTCGTTTGGTCATTCCCTATATAGTCCACTATGTCATTTACACTACATAGGGAATAGTGAGTAGTGAATAGCTTATAAATAAATTAGTTCATAAATTAGACTCATAGTTTAGATGTAACAGGTCTAGACTGCCGGGGGGGGGGGGGGAGTCTGGCACAATGGGCTCTCTCTCTCTCTCTCTCTCTCTCTCTCTCTCTCTATCTGCATCTGCTTTTGCCCCGTTTGTTTGCTCCTGTACTCGTCTCTGGCTCTTGTCTTGTAGGTGGCCTGGGATCCTTGTGGAGACTGCCTGCTGCTGTGAAGTCACGAAGCCTCAAAACTGCAATTATAAACATGACACATAGTTGACCATTTTATTAGGAACACTCCATTCCCATTATCATTATAGCTATTTATACAGATACTAGCATGATCTCCATATCCATGATCGATACATCTACAGTATCTATATTTTACTACCACATAGGCATGAGGTCCCTCTTGAAAATGGGATGTCACATCTCAAGAGGCCTTTAACACATTTATATTTAACGGAGACAAATATGGTTGGGATGCACTTGTGGTCTGGGCACCCATGAGTTCGTCACTACCATAAATTCTTATTTTCAGTAAGAATATCTAAGATTATACTTCTAGAAAATGATCACCACAACCATTCAGACATGAGGACCCTCCTGAAAATGAGATGTAGCATCTCAAGAGGCTACCCTCTAATAAATCAGACGACAGGTCTATGGTACATGAACCTGTCCCTAACTTTAGTTACCATTCTAGTCCACTTGTCTCCTCTTACCTCCCTTCCTTTGCCCTCACACCCGACACAGCATCGTGTGGATTTGCTGTTCATCATGAGACTGAGATCCACATTCAAGATTTCCTGCTGCTTAACAGAAGGTTTTTTTTTGCCGCCATGATGGAGGGATCCATGATTGGCTATTTGGATTCATGTTGGGTGTTGGATGTATATATTTGTATATATATGTATATGTGTATTTTATATGTATATATGTATCTATGCATATATGTGTATCCATAAAATGAAGAGCTTTATGCTCTATTGTAAAGTGTCTTGAGATAACACTTGTTATGAATTGGCGCTATACAAATAAAGATTGATTGATTGATTGATTGAGTGAGTGAATGAGTGGACGATTTCGAACACAGCTATTGTCTGACCAATCATTAGCCGGCAGTTGGTGACGTCATCTTTTAGTATCGACTCAGCTCGCTTGGAACCAGAGCGGAGTAGGTACTAAAACTAGCTTGTTTTAGGAGGTACGGGGCTAGTGGAAACACGCTGCAAATCGAGTAGGGCCCAGTAGAGTAGGGCCAAGGCGTGCTAGTGGAAAAGGGCCTTTTGTCTACTAAGTCACACTGTTGTAACACATAAAGAATGTGGCGTGGTATTGTCGTGGTAAAAATAAGCAGCGGGGTCCCTGAAAATTAAGTTGCTTGGGTGGGATGTGAAATGTACCAAACAGGTGTCTTTTGAGCATCCCTCTTCTTACCCAGTCCATTGTTGCCTCTGTCCGAGCTTGTTTGAAATACAGGCATCAAATTCAAAATGTGATTTTTTTTTTTAAGAAGCTTATCACTTTGGACATTAAATATTTTGTCTTTGTGGTGCATTCATCAGTCCCTATCACATACTATATATTTGCTGACAGCCACCTAAAGCAGTTGGAAAACCTTAGGTGCTTCTTCCTGGGGTTGTAATGTTCTCCATGACTTGGTTTGACACAACATATTCATTTTTCTGGTTGAATGTTGACCAGTGCTGACTGACAAGTGGATTTTTGTTGAACAGATCAGACAGATCAAGTCCTTCCTGTTGAAATTGTTTACTCTCAATTGCCTCATAATCATTTTAGGGATTTAATGTTGAAACAATACTTTTAACCACAACACATTTCCTCCCTCACATTCTCTGAATTTAAAAAGAAGAAGATTATTGTAGTTGACAGATGTTAAGCTTGGGGGTGTTGGGGCTGATGTTACCACAGGGCCTTTCAGAATAAACTCCAGTTGATTATTACTGACTCATGCCTGTGTATCTTTTTTATTTCTTCTTCTCTTACACCATTTTTGGGTGCCAATGATCTTATGCCTTTTGGACTGATGTCTTCCTTTCCTATGACTTTTTATCTTTATAATTGGCACTGGCAGGACAGAGGCTTTATCAGGGCATACCTAAATATTACTGTAATTGTACCATTAATTTCTGAGTGATAGATGTGATGAATTCACAGTGTAGTAATGTAAGTTATTCAAAGCAACATAAATGAAAATTTGAAAGACATATAAATTCCGTAAAATGACAGCACAGTTTTATAGAATCACAGAATAATGCTATGACTTTACCACACTGTATTCCAAACTGTAAAATTACAGTAGTATTGTAAACTCATTGTCTTGTACCGTAAGATTACTAGAGTACTGTGAATTTAATTTACTCTGATTTGACATCACTTTATTTTAATTTTAAGAAATATAAACATGCATGTCTGTCAAATTGTAAATTATAGTATTATAAATAATAAATCAAAAGAAATAAAGAAATAAAGAAATAAACAAAGAAAACTATTAACAATAAAATAAAAATAAAAATGACACAAAATTACAATAATTGTGATCATAAAGGAATAGTATGATACTGACCTCTTTTTTAAAGTCTCTTTAGATAACATTTGTCATGATTTTGAGCTATACAAATAAAGAATGATTGATTGATTTACCCTGATGAGCTTGTTCTTGGTCTGTGAAGGAAGCTGCAGATCCTGAAGAGAAAGCACACATGCACAGGGAGAACACACAGAAAGGCCCTGATCAACACAGAGATCATTTCAGGAACCTTTTTGCTGTGAGCACCCACTTCCTGCTGTGAATGATTGTCTGTCCCTCTATGTTGCCCTGTAATTGGCGGGAACCTTGTACTGGGCGTACCCTGCAGCTGTGATAGGTTCTAGCCCTCCAGGACCCCGACATGGATAAATGCTATTGATAATTGATAGTTGGATGATAGATTAATTTATTGATTGACAAAAGTCACTTGTAATTTACAGTGTAATCACCACAGCTCAGCGCCTTGTAGGATCCTGTGAATTAACAGTTTACATGCCACAATGCAACAGTGTAATGCAACAAACATTTACCATCATGCACCAAAGGTCTCATTCTAATAATTTACTGTGAAAATTCACTGTGAATACCTGCTAATGTGTAACAGGGCAGCACATGCTAAAAGGTAGCCTGCACATTAGCCTTGGAGCATAAAAAAAGCCTTCCAGTGCTCTAAATGTCATTTATCTCAGGTTAAAGCCTATATCAGCTACTGTAAAAATGAGCTTTGGACTTGGAGTCAGCAGAAGGTCAAGGTCTCATGCTCTTGTAGAGCCTCATTGAGTTTCCTACAAGCACACAGCTTGGCAATGAGATTGTTTAATACCTCTTTTCAGCCCCACACTCTAAATGTGATTCATGTTCACTGTTGGCTAACTGACACACGTGCTGGAGCTGCTGAGAAATTAACATCCCTCTGCCTTCTCTCGCATGGTTTATAATTGCAGAGCAAAACCTCTCAGTGGAGCGCCATAGAAATCGAACCATAGCGACCTTCTGCCAGTGATCAAAGCCTACCTAAACCAGCCCCCTCCCCACCCCAAACAACCCGACCAAGACCCAAGAGACAAGAATGAGAGAGAGCGAGTGAAGGAGAGCAAGAGAATTCACATAAACCATCTCACGTCTCAGCAAGAGCTACCTGTTTTACATATGAAACACACCTTTCTCCCTTTAATTCCCATGAAATCACGAAGGAAGCGGTTATTGCATGAGGGGGACGAGGAGGAAGTGATGTGGAACGGCTAGAGGGGCCATTACACTGAATCCTTCATTACACTCTGGTCACAGTTTCAGAGTATTACCCCTGTGAAAACACGCTCTCAACCCAAGGAGGACAAGTCAAAGGGAGAGGATTGTCTGGTCTCATTTCTTGTCTTTGTACCTGGTCCCCTGGCAGACATGTAAGGGTTAATCTTATCAACATATGCAGCTTTACCTCAATGAAGGACCAACAGACTGGCTGGTTTAGATCTCTAAGCTCTAAGTGGATCTAAATAACCGTTTTCTTGTATCCCCACGTCCTCTTCTTTGATTTAAACTGAGATGGATCTTCACAACACATCTCAGTGTGCGATCAATCAATCAATAAATCAACCTACCTGCTTTTAAAGAGGAAGCTCATTTAAGGCAACTTTAATTTAACTGCTGAGGACAGTGAACTCATCAAGACTGATACGGAAATAAAATAAGAAGATTGGGTTCAGGCATACTCCCACATTGAAGAATTTTAGTTGGCACAACATAAGAGAAGAAAACCCTCCTGACTCATCCATCTGATGCATGAGGACTGATTAAACTTCTCTAGTTTTGAGGCCATGCAGCGTACAGTACAAGATGAAATGCAGGACCTCTGACTAATGCAAAAAAAATCCTGCTGCAGGAATTCTTAGAACCACTTGTTACCATAAAGGTGAGTACTAGTCTGTTTCTGAGCACATGTCAAGTGTCGAGGCAGCAGGAGACCACACCAGGTGCAAGTCCCGTCACCTAAAACAGAAAACTGTGGCAACAATGCACACAGGCTCACTGTAAATAAACAGTAGAACATCAGAAAAATGTGCTACTCTCTTCCCCCATTTCGAGGCCTGACCCCCAAAAGTATCTTTAAAAAAATAATTTGTCATAAACAGCTTGAAAAGGTGGATCCATCCTGCTGTGTATGAAGGATTCAGGGTGGTGTTGACGGTGTAATGGTTTCAGGGGTATGTTCTTGGCCCCTTTAGGGCCCACCTGAATATTGCTGCTGATCATCCTATTACCGCAGCATACCTATCTTCTGGTGGCTACTTCCAGCAGGATAAGGCAACATATTAAATCACCTCAAACTCGTTTCTTCAACTTGATCATAGGTTCACTGTGCCCCAGTGGCCTCCAGTCCAATGAAATGCATTTACTTAATTAGCTGATGAATTTAATAATTAACAAAGTTTAACACAATTCATTCAAGATACATGTTAAATACTACTAACCACTTCTTTCATTGTACTTGAGAAAATCCCAGATTTGATGTCATATGAATAAAAAAAAAAAACAGAGAAAAACCACATAGAAAATCTATTAAGACTTTAATTTTCTCAATGCTTTAAATACATTCTACACAGTGGTTGATATCTTCTGCTTGAATAAGTTACATAATAAATAAAAGCAAACATTTCATTTTAAGGCATTCATAATAGCAGCGATGGCCAACAGAGTCTTCTTCCTAAACATCCAGGAGTTTGCAGTTAATATTGTCATGTCTAGCTTTTTATGTGGACCAGATCAGTTAAACTCAATTTTAACTTCAGTGTTAAGACTGAGCTTTGGACAAATCTGTCAAACTATCTTGGAGTGTTTCAGAAAACTCTGCACCAGTGTGCGGAAATTAAATTAAATTGGAAAACACTGGTGTTAGCCCTAAAGCGTTGGAAGTCACAGGAGGTAGCATCTTACTCTCCTGCCAATCAATTATCTTTTTTTATACATGCAGCAGGCCATGTTTATTGATCACTATGATTATCATAGCCATCCATTCACATGTAACTGCATATTTTAAAGTCTCTGTGGTAGAAGCTGTACAAGAACTGCATCGATATAAAGCTGTGTGTTGCTAGTCTCCATTTGCACAGAAATCTTCTTATTCACCCACTACATCTTTTCTATAACAACACTGGGAAATTATTAAAGAAAATCTGGATGACTACAACACTGATGATTTTTCATACATAAAAACATCACATAAACATAAAATGACCTCAGGTCTGCCGGTTTATGTGCCCTCATTACAAATGAAACTGCTCCCAGCACAAAACCTTTGTTCTGGAGACTGAGGAGGAAACAAAACCTTTATTTCCAAATACAGTATCTTGCAGAGGGACTTCAAATTGCTCACAAAATGAGATAAATCTTTTTGAATTCAATGAGTGATCAGACCTCTCAAAAATGACTGATGAGACCTGCAGCTAGTTAAGATTAGAAAATAAGTTCATGTATATGAGATCATGTATCTAAACTACATTAATCTGGTTTTGGAGGTTAATGGCAGCTAACCTCTGTCTATTTTTTTCATTAATGTCATTATGTTAAGTGTGATTTAGTATGGGCATAACTCACTGAAAGTGTATTATGCAAACAAATAATGTACCCATTTCTGCATGACCAGTAAATCATGCAGAACATAAAGGCAATATCAGCGTCAGCATTAAGAAAATGTGCAGCATTCACTGAATCAGCTTCAGCTGATGAGCTCACCTCTGGTCATGTGTCATGTCGACAGATAATTTGTGCTTAATATAAACAGTGCATTTTCTCTTTTCATATAAATGGTCATTTGAAACAACAAATACTGAACAATCTAAAACAATACATTGGTGGAATAAATCAAATATAAGTGACAAGGTGTGGTCGAGGGGCTTTGGGCTGTAAAATGTGCCGTACCTGGCTTTACTAGAAGCAAAGTAAGCAGCAAGCAGCAGGTCAGACACTGTTGGGGGTTAATCAGGGAGCAAAATGACCACCTGTTTTTATAAAGCGATAAGGAAACGCACATTTGTCTGATTGGGGCATTTGTATAGGGACTATTTTTGGGGTGGTTGCCTGATTGCTCTCTTGGAGAACAGGGACTTGAACAAGGTAATGTGGTTGTTCTAATGATTACACTGGATAACGACACTGGAGTTACTGCTTACTGGCAATGAGACTACAATAAAATGTCTGGTCCAAGATGTGGACACAGAAATCCACTGTTTCTCTTATGTCTTTCACACAGATTCACTCTCAGATCAATCACACCACACACATACAGACACACATAATTGTAAGCAAACAAATAACTACAAGTGCATTTGGCATGAAAGCTCATCAATATACATGGAGGCTTTAGGCTGTTGACACACGCAAACAAAAGCAAGCTTGTGTGCACAGTTACTCACAGTCGGACATCCAGAACACATACATACTTAACACATGTTCATAGAGGCTCACGTGAACACTAAGGCGTACTCATTAGAACACACACATACACAGATAGGGCTTTCTTGTAGCCTCTGCCAGCTTTCTCTCTCTGCATGCCGACTGTGTGTCTGGCACCGAGGTTAAGGTCTGGAGCCACACACAAGCTGTGTCTGGCTTTTACAGACTCCAAATGGGCTTTATGAATGGCCAGGACTCAATGACTGAGTCAACACCAGGGGCCACACTCGACCCAACTGACAACGGTTTTTGGAGATAAGTCAGAAACAACATTCTCCCGGCACAGCCAGGAAGCATGTTTAAATTAATGTGCCACCAGGTTTTCTTTTGTTTTGCACAGCAAACATTGTGCCTCAGAGTGTCGGTCCACAGAAGTGTTGCTTTTTTGCCATTATTGGCCAAGCCTGAGTTATTTTAAACGCATTATGTGTGTGTGTCCATGTGTTTGTGCTCTTGTTGCCCTTTTATAGCTAGCAATACAGCTGGCTCTCGACATTGCGTGGAGCCAATGCCACCGTCTTTCAGTAATACACAATCTTGTGCCCTCAGTTGGATGCAAACACTTTGCCCCTTGCAAAATATATGCTTATCTATAATAGATACAAGACAAATGCTCACACAGCCCCTCACCACTGCTCTATCATTAGATCCAATACTCGAGTGATATTCAGATCTGAATCCAGACTGAAGTCTGACTCTACAAATGGAGCTGTCGGTGGAGTAAGAGGGCGTAGGCCAGATGTCATTGTTTCCAGCCAATCAGCAGCATCAAACAGTGTTGGAGCTTTTCGTTTTCTTGACTTCCCTGTGGATGACAGAGGGGAGGTGCAGATGGGGGGTGGTGGAGGAGCTGGGATCACCTGGCTGGGGTTTATTACAGCTGGAGATGGAGGGAGCTCCAGCAGGAGAGAGGAGCAAAGAGGTGAGGGCAGGAAGCTGTCATCCTTGCTTTGGTGCTGTGAGGTCGGTGGCTGATCAGCTTGAGGAAGAGAAGGAGGCGACGGGTCGGATACTGACTGAGCAGGGGATTTATGATCAGAGACATCGACAGAGTCTGGAAGACAGACAGTAAAATAATGGGCACTAAATACACATGACAGTCATTTAAGTTGCATCAGTTGCATAACACTGAATATTAGGGTTGTAACCATATCAGAATTGTAAACTTTGATGGGAAAAACTTAAACTGCTGTATGTTTTTATATAGTAGCAATGAAAATCTGCCATGGTGTTAAGAATGTGTAAACTTTGATTACATTATTGTATGCTTACCAGCACAAGTTATCGGCTCATCCAGAATGTCATCTATGGACTGTCGAGGGTCCATCTTTGGAGAAGAGAAAAAAAAACACAGTAATCCCACGAGAGAAAAACCCTGAGCTGTATTTATGGAACAATCCCAACATTGTAAGGACATTTTTCATCATTAAACTTTAATGAAGTCAGGTATCTGTCCTTCATTCCTCCAGTGTAGCATTCCACTATTAAGGTCTCAATAAAGACATGAAAATATATGTTTAAGCTTGTTATAACAGAAGCTTGTGTTTTCAGCGGCTGGAGTAGAAGTATATGAAATTATTTTTTTAAATCTTGACAAATTTTTCAACTAAAAAAAAAAGAAACAGTCGGACATTGAAGGGTATCTCTGTTTCATTAGACCTGTCAGCTCTACATGCTTGATCTCCCAGAGGAGAAATCATTTTTATGTCATGATAAGAAAGTAGTTATGTCCTGTAAAGTGAGCATATTATTTCAACACCAAGCTCCTTTAAAATGAAGTTGTAAGAAAGTAAGAGTTGGATAATTTCATGATGACATATATGTCATAAGAAAATACATTAATTAGGACAAAATTTTATATTGTGATGTACTGTCATCCTGGTAATTCAAACTGACTTCAATTACTGATATCTAATCTAAAAAGACATGGTGCTATTTAAACAGGTAGGCATAGAGTCCTTGATTATATCGATAAGATGCATATGTATCTATGTAATGTCTTTAAAGAAAGAAATGTGTCCAACACCACTTTTTTTACAGCTGTATAATTGTATTTTACTTTAAAAAAAATGAAAATTTGACATTGTTTCATCTCATCATAATAACTGAATTCTTTAAATCACCTTAATTAAAGGGGCTGAACCAACATCAAATGGATGTGAATTAAATATCTTTGTCATACAGTATATCCATTACAGCAGCATCTCTGTATTATGAAATTTTTGATATTCTGGACTTGGGTCATGTATTGTGCATCAAACCATGACTGACTATGATTTCCAGTCCTTAGTGTGTCTCCTATAAACAGACACTAAGGCCCCATCCACACGGAGACAAAACGCCTAGCAGTTTCAAAAACGATCGTCACAAAGACGAAGGCATCTCAGAAAATGTGTGCGTTTCCATGAATGCTCCTGATACGCATGAAGACGCTGTAAAACACATGCTGGACCTCTAGGGGCGCTGTAACGATATGACGGGAAAAGATGAAAAAACAGTGGGCATGCGCACTTGTGGCAAAAGTTGTAGACAGAGATTGTGATAAAGTGATCATAAAGTGCCGTAATGTGTCCTTGATAATTGTTTGTTCAACTCGGTGGTGATTGAGAAGAAGGAGATTTTGCTGCAACAGGGATAGTAGGGTCACTAGCTTCATTAGCACATATGCTACACAATACGCCGCCATTGTTGTTGTTATTGTTGCCACGTGTGGCGCTTGCGTGTCAATGACGATATGAAACTATGAGAGTCAGTAATCACGGAGCTGCGTATACGGCGTTTCAAAATCTTTCCACTCTGGAACCTGGTTTCAGAAATGATCGTTTACAGACCCCCAAAACGCTGTCTTCGTATGGATGATACGCAGATTCTGCAAAAAATGTATGCGTTTAGACCTTGGTTTGTCTTCGTGTGGATGGGGCCTAAGTTAAAGGAAGCAAGATGGAGACCAAAACACTTTTACAATATTTATACCTTTTCGTCATACAAATTAAGCAGACGAAAGAACACACCCTGGTAGGTTAAGATGCTATTTTATGCCATGTGAACCTAAGACAAACACTTCCAACACAAAATCTGCACCATGGTATGAGAAAAGTCCACACTAAGCATAGATACAGTTCTATATCTGAAAGGCAGAAGAGGCTAGAGTCTGGGGTTCAAAGTTGCACATGATTTTGGTAGGTAAGCTGTCCAAAAACACTGAGGTGAAAGCGGTAAAAAAAAATCTTTCTTTCAGCTTTAATGATGCAGTAACACACAGTTTTGATTCTTTCACGTTTAAAGCTAATTTAGGTTTTGTTCTGTGTAGGAGTACAACAGTCAAACAAATTGTCTGCAAACTCTGACCTGTGCTTTCTGGATGGCCTCCTGCAGTTCTTCCTCCAAGCTGCGAGCACCGGGCAAGGTCTGAACAGGACTTGCTGTAATCTGCACTGGCAGCTCAAAATCCTGGCCAATCACATCACACGGCTGGCAGCAAAACACCTGATTAGAAAGCAGAGGTAAATGAGTTGACAAGTGTTGTGCTCACATGTGGTGCATCCTCACAGAGAGATTATCCGTGTTCTGTGCTCATTTGTTTGTGTGTTTACCTGTGTAAACAACACCTCTGTCTGTGCGTCTGGTTCTTGTTTTACTCTGGGGCACACTGGGGCCTGTTGCAGGAAAGGATGAAGTGATCCTCCAGAGGACTGGTGAAAAAATAAAAGAATCATTGCTCTGCCATATGAAATATTCTCATTTAAAAACACATGGATGAATATCCCAGCCTGTCCTTCCTTACCTCATTGCTGGTGTTGGTGGAGCGGTCTCTGGGCCTGCTCCTTAGCCTCTCCCTCATCTCCAGCTCCACACTCAGCTCCTGCTGTTGCTGTTGCTGCTGTTCACTCTCACTTCTCCATGAAGTCCCACACTGCAGGGGTGAAGATGATGACATGGGGAGGCTGGGACTTGGGGTTCCTGAGGCTGTGCTGGCAGGAGCTAAGAAGACGGCGTTGGTTAGACCACAATTTTCTCCTGCTGAAAAACCGTTGGGCACTGTGCTCAGGACTCCATTAGCTGGGTCACTGAGAATCCCATTAGGGATCCCGCTGTCTGTGATGAACATCTGTTGGTTTGGGCTTCTGTTGGGTGAGTCGAGTCCAGAGCTGGAGCTTGAGCTGGGGCTCTGGTTTGGTGGCAGTGGCAGGCAGGGGTTGAGGGGCTCCACACTGGTACCAAGCTGGCAGAGGGGAGCAGGGGAAGGGCAAGGCTGAATGAGCTGGAGGGGGCGGAGACGCTGCAGCAGAGTAGGTTTGGTGCCTGAAACCGGGAGGCCCCGTTTTCGCAGGTGCTGCCGCAACTCTGACACCTAAGGAAAGGAACAGAATCATAAAATGTGACAAACTGTAAATGAGAGAGTTTTTTAAAATGTATTTTTTTCTTTGAATGCTGCCATGTTTTTCTTACAGTTAAATCAACCAGATTTGCGGGAAGAGGCTCAGGCTTAGATGCAAGATTCGTCTCTTTTGGTGTTTGGTTTGTTGTAGCAGGGACAGGTTGTGGATTTAGGGGCATAGCTCCAGAGGACTTCGCAAGATCACTGTGGTCTCCACTACAGAGATGACAAAAAGTATCAGTGCACACAGCTCTCTTATTAAGAAGACTGAGAAACATTCAGATTAACAGTAACTGAGAAGGATTACATGCTGTTAAAAAAAACATGCAATTTCTGTGTTGGCCAGATTAAATTCTAGTTTCAAAAGCATGTTAACATATTAGGAAATAATATAACATATATAACATATAAGGAAATGTTAATGTAAGCTAGTCTTTTCTTTAAATCAAAAATATATCAGAATGATCAGTGAAATATCCTAAAAATGATTGATGAGATTTTTTTTCATTTCAGCACCAAACAACCTTTTTTTCTATCTTTGTATCATATGAAGACCTGCTTCAAAACATTTAAATTAAATGGTATTTTGACACATAGTTGATCATAAAGAATTTTGAACCTCTTATTTGAATATTCCAACTGGACATTTTTTGGTTGCTTAGCACCAGTCCACAGCCATTATTTTAACACTGATACACTCAGCACCTAGATCAGTGCTGTCATTTTCCCAGTACTCTCACTTACTCCCCTTATTGACAAATCAAAATCAAGAGGGGGCAGACCCTGATGTATACGTAACAACAACAACTGCGTAAGAGAAGGTGATCTGTCTCAAGCGCTCTCTCAAGGGAATATTTTTCCAGTCTTCATCCTCTATGGTGGTAGGACATTTTCTAAGAGAAATGTCCATGAATAAGGGAAATAGACAAGAGCACAGAGCTATTTAAAACAACCCTACAGATACTACCAAGACACAAAGAGGAGCAGAAGTAAACTTTAATTACTAAACAACATTTAATGTGGAGAACACTTAGAAGCTAAGGTAGTGAGAGCTGCAAGGGAAAAAATGGCAGCTGTTGACACAGGGCCTTAATCAGGTCAGTATAGAAGACATCTTTAGTAACTATCTGAAATGGCAACATATCCCCGCCTACAGTCAAACATGCAAATATGCCTCAGTTTATGAATATGATTTTCCAACTGTATATGAACACTGGGACAAGAATGGTTCTTCTGTTATATTGTCTGATAGGCCACAATATGAGAAGATCATGCTTGGTGTGATGACATTTTTAATATTGCAGCAACAATGGGGATAACAATAATTCAATAAAAGATTTATGAGAAAAAGCTATGACATGGTGTCCTTAACTGTGCTATTCTCCCTGTTTTAATGGATTTTCTAAATTTTAAAGAAGCCCACGAAACTCTGTAACAAACTGATATGAATACATTTTCAGGTGGCCTATAGCGAGCTTTAGCCTCATGTGAGAAGGCAGGGTCATTAAACCATGAATCTTTTCTTGACAACATTAACAAAGTTGTTTGTTATTTCTTATGACTCATATCATGATAACATTGAAATCAAAATTAATTGTGCAGCCATATTGTTTAATTCAGCTTCTACACTAGTAAGACTAAACTGTCGATGTGACCTTGTTCATTGCACTGATATGAGTTTGTCTGCATACCTTGGAACGACCATGAGTTGTTGTGGCTGTAGTTGTTGTTGCTGTTGTTGTTGTTGCTGCTGCTGTTGGTTCTGCAGGATTTGCAGCTGGAGAATAACTTGCTGCTGCTTCAGAAGATTGGAATAGGCTGGGTCTAAAGTTGGGGCAGGGCTCTTCTGTTTGGTCCCTAGAAACAAATAGTCCAGTCATCACTTTCCCATTGGAGTAATTGGTGGTTGGACAAATACAACAAAGTAGTCAAGTAAAGGACTTTGCTGGTACCTCCCATCCCAGAGCCTCCTCTCTGATCCGGAGGAATGTACTGGTGATACGTGAGCGTCTTCACTTTTGGTTTGGTGTCCCGCGGTTTCCGTGGGCGAGGAAGATTGTTGAAATTAAGTGAGGAAGGCAGGGAGGTGGAGCTGGGAGGACTGGCAGGCCGAGCTGTCTGTAAATACACAGATTGTCCAGTTCTTTTTATTTGTAATCATGCTGAGTTTTTCACGAGTAACTTGAAAAGTCATGTCATGATGTTTGACCATGTTCGCCCCATGTTTGTGAACTGGCACAGGAAATTGTTGAAATGCCTTGCAAATCTCCAAATGACAACATGCTTGTGTGCGAATGTGTTAACCTACAGGGCAAATTCTGAGCTCCTTCACAAGTACAAATTGACAGTAATGAATGCAGAGGGGCTTAAAGCCTTGCATTCTGTGTGACAGGAGAAAAGTGACCGACCTGTTAGGTTAATGCTTTTTATCGTTTTAGTTGTAAACCTGTTGGAGAAACCTGTCGGCACGGCATTCACATGTACAAGCTAACTGCTGTTAGGGAATTAGGTCCATGTCCATTTGTCCCTCTTTATGTGATGGCATATTTTTAGGTGTAACAGATGAATTTGTTTAATAAAAATAAATAAAAATGCTCAGTGAAATGAACAGTGAAATAGCTTTAGTTTCCTGTAACCCAACATTACCTTTGGCAGCAAGGGCGTGGTCTGAGAAGACACATACATCCAGTTCGGTCTCCCAGTGTTTGCTGTGGAGTTTGATTCATTTAGTGTCACACTCGTTGGCCGTCTGATGCCCTCGGTTGCCGGGAGCAACGCTAAACCAGACTGAAGACAGAATATCAGATGAACAGGGTTGGCACAGGAGGCTATTTATAAACTCTTCAGTCTGTTAATATTCACTTTAATGTGCTAATCAGAGGTTATTGGTGAGAATTAATTTACAAACTTCCTTGTTTCTGCAAACATAGTGTGATACATGGCAAGACAACAGAGCCTCAGGGCTACGCTTTGTTTTTCCCCCTTTTCACCTTCCAGGCAAGAAAAGAGAGGAGAGAGGAGGTTCTTTGACTGTAATGAAGTAAAAATTAGACAGAACCCACAGCTGGTATCTACTTTAGCAATTAAAAGAAAATATGTATGTAATTATAAGCATGATGATCTGACAGCACAGATGGGAAAACAAAAGATATTGGGTCTTTGTTGCTGAACGATCATCATTTACGATTACATTTGCTGTCACATAATATTACTCATTTTTTATAACTGGTGAATTATAATGCTATTACCTCTATGCAATCCAACAAATACTACAATAAAATTCTATTGATTTTATTACAGGAACACTTTCATTGCATTAAACCCTCTTCAACTTAATACTGAATGATTGAAATTCATAGACAGAGGTGAGAAGAGAGAGAAGTTCTTTTTTCCCTTTTGCATGGAAGTACACTATCACTGGGGGGAGACATGTTAAGCACACTTTAGGTCATATAAGCCTTGAAAGACTTATATGGGTTCTTTAAAAGAAGCTTTTTTATGGTCTTATTTTTAATTTACTTTCACCCCTCTATTCTAATACACAATTTACCCTTCCCTTGCCATATGTAGCTTTAAATCTATGAAAAGCTATTTTATTAAGCAAAATAACATCATTATATTCAGGTTGAAAGAGCTGACATATCCGACACATTCCACATTTCCTTTAAAACTTGGTGAGAAGTTTTAAGTATGGAAATACAAGTTAAACAGACTCCATGTGTGACAGGAGGCTGAATTAGCTTTGCACAGAAGCAGGCAGCTGGTAGTGTCAGACAACTACATTTCAATTTTATGGTGATTACATTTCAGAGACTTTTATCACTTTTCTATGAATAAAGAGAAATTAAATCTGTGCACTTTCATTTTTACCAGAGTCTTTTTACATACCATGAGTAAATAAAATGTGTACTTTTGCCCTCTCTGTCTGACAAAAATAAATAAAAAACTGGAGAGACAACCATGCAGCTGGTGCAAGGGATTGAGATGAGAAGAGGGAATACAAAGATGTAGAAACTGAAAATGCAAAGAAGCTTTAAGGCTTCTTTGAATCATTTTTGCACAAAACTTAGGAATACTTTGTCATAAATATCTATCAGTTAAGTGGTTACATAACCCTATAAACTGTCAACAATTTTGTTTTAGAGATTTATTTACATGATAAGATAGAAAAGATGTCACATTGGCCCTTCCTAGTTTGCACTTAAATTGATCCCTGAATGCTTTACAAGAAGCTGTTTTATAGAAAACCTTATCAGGTGAAGATTTTTATTGTATAGAGTCCTTAACATCCCCAAAACAAGTTAGCAGCAGAGGTGGGCGGAGCTGACACGTTTATACATAACATCTTTTGAACAAGACCCCTTTTACTGTCGCAAACAAAGTGACATGTTTGGTGGGTGGGCAAAAAAAAAGCAAGTTATCTTTTATTTTGTTTTCAAAAATATTGGGGGATAACACAGGTCGCTCTCAATATGTGAGATGAAGAATAATTATTGGAAAATACCTGATCAATGAGTGACATTAAGGGGTGGTAGGAGAAATTCTAGAGTCCACTTTTTTATCAAGTCACACCGGTTACTGTCCTTATGGCAGTGGTAGATAAAGTGGGTAATGGACCATCTTGTGTTTAGCTCACAGTGGGGCGGTTCACACACGCACACACACAACAAAAAAAATTCAAAAGTTTATCTTCCCCAATACTTAAAAAACAAGTTTTATAGATGAGACTGCCATAGTTAACTTAAGCCACAGTGATTAGGTGAGATTTTGGCTGAAATGAATGTAATGTGTAAAAGATCCTCAATGTACGAATGTAAGTTTTAAGTTCACTGCCCCTTGTCACGCTATATTGGGATCATAGGCTAAAGGTAGGGGAACCACTGCTCTAAGCTACCAAGAGAGTGACTGATAAGAGGGAGCAAAGTGGTAGAATTTAAGCTCTGAGCATTTCTTTGAGCGTTACTTTAACCCATCAAGAAAGCACGTTTCAGACTCCTGTGCTACCTGCAAGTCAATGGTGCTTGTTTGCCAATTTGGCTATGTGTTGCCTCCAGTTAATGCCATGATGCCACTTGTGACATAGACTATATAGAAGGTTTATTGTATTGATTGAGAGCTTATACTCAAATTTACATTTATGTCTTGGACTTGTTGTCTCACCTGAGTTTGCCCGGTGCTGTGGTTGAGAGGCGGGGCCACAGCTGAGAAGTCACTCAGCAGTTGGTCACCCGGGAGCCCTGGTAATGAAGTAAAGGCCGTTGACTGGTGGAGGCCATGCTGCTCGGTGGGAGAGGAGGAGGAGCAGGAGGAGATGTCATCTTCGAAAACATCAGTAGGTAGAGGGAAGGGGGCCGAGCCTGAGGAAATGAAGAGTGAAAGAAGATGAGGTCAAAGGAGGAGCAGGGGAAGATTGCTTGGTGGGAAATGAAAAGAACTGTGCATGACTCTGATCTCCTTTTCTGTGCGCGTGTGCGCTTGTTGTGTTGACTTACGGTTCTCCAGAGGCAGTGCGTGTTCATGTGGTTGCTGCACGGGCACAGGCAAACGTTGGATTCTGTCGGTGAGGTCCTGGGCCTGGCGAGCCTTTTTGTGCCTCTGGGCACCACACACAATCTTCTCTGTGGGCAAGAGGAAGGACCGGTGTGGGTAAGTAAAAGGGAAAGAGCAGATGGGAGATCAGCAAAGAGAGAGGAGAGGAAATTAGAAGAGGAGAGAGGCAACAGGAGTTAGAGCATATGTGATGTGAGCATGCATGCCACGGGCAATAAGACCCAATTCAAACCAGCAACAGCCTACAGAAAAGAGCAAACACATGGCCTATAGGGAGATGTATTCCCTTGGAAATTTAAAACAAACACACACATATTCGCACACATTTAAAAGGGCAGAAGGGATCTTGTTGCTGATATTATAATCGCGGTCTTTTCAAATTAAAAACAGGGTTAGAGGTTGCTCAAAGGAGAATAGGAAAAAAGTCAGACAGGAAGATTGGATAGGAAGATGTCAGTAATGGAACAAAATGATGACTCTGATCCTCAGATGGGCAGGCTTATCATCTGTTGTCAATCACTGATATGTTTGCAGACCTGCTTAAAATGCAGAGTTACAGCGAACGACAAGGTCACATTTCTATTTAACTGACAGCTGATGAAACACCGAGCGTACTGCCAGATTTTTCACGCTTCATTTCCTCGCACAACAACTACACAAGAAGGAGCAGAGAGAGCAGCAAAGATCAGATCAAATACAAGCATAAAGAAGGTGAGAGAGGCCAGGAAATATGCTGCAATGCACTTTGCTGGGAGCATTCGGGGTAAAGCAGGGAGGAAAACAAACTGTGTATCTGTGTTTATCACCTGGTGTAACTTCAGTATTCAGACCACTAGGGGGCAACTTCTGAGCAGCACCATCATCAGCTGGACGCTGCAGCAGGAGAGAGCAGGTTAAATCAACAACTCAGGCCATTGCATTGCAATTTGATATCTACGTGTACCTCAATGCAAATGCAGTTTTATAAATCTCATGACTGACCATTAATGAATTCTTTAGAGAATGTTTTTGGACCCAGTACTGCACACTTACTCTGAAACCTTTATGCAGTTAGTCTATACTTATCAGAGTGGTGAAACACTGACCTGTTTAATGATCATTACCCTTGAAAATAGACATAGAGTTAACAGACTGTGTTTGCCTCTCATTATAGTGTTTACCTGCAGAGCTTTTTGTGCTTCCTTGCGTGTTTGTGTAACTGTATGTTAATGTTTATTCTGTATTCTAAATAGTTTTGTCTTTAACTGAGATCATTAGGTTCATTGGGTTTAAGTTTATCAAAGGACACACATCATTACCTAATTTACCTTTTAGCAAAGTCACATGTGAACCCAATATGTGGCTCTCAACTGGACCCAGTAATGAAATTACTTTGTTTGGCTAATGACTTCCTGGATAAAAAAAAACAGGGACAAGTCTAGACCAGGGGTGAGCAGCATTGGGGGCACATGCAGCCCCCTATTACCTTGATGTGGCCTTCCAAGTTTATAAACTTGAAAAACAGGCTGTACATGAAGAAAACCTGACAAAATCTCACATGACAATATATAAAGTAGTGACATTTTCAAGGAAACAGAGCAATAGTTTTCTGTAATTGTTTCTGTGAAACTCTTCCATGTGCTTTTGTCCAAATCGAAAAAAATGTCAGTAAAAAATATTTAGATTGCGAGTAAATTCTATGTTTTCTGAATCAATAATGCAACTGAAACTGGCTTGAATCTTGTGTTTAGCTCATTAGATTGCTAACTGCATTTGAGTTGAAATATACAGTATATAAATGTTGATAAAGTCACTTTCTATTTATTTATAGTGCTATTCAGCATACATTTGTCCCTCCCTTCAGACTGCAAAAATTTGCCCCTCTGGACATCAGGAGGATGTTGTAGCCCCCTTGGTAACCAAAGTTGCTCATCCTAGGCCTTGAAAAATGGAAGCCATAAGCAGATGTGCATTACACAATATATATCAATTTACTAATTCATTATGTTGATAACAAGTCAATTGTGGTTGTTTTCTTTATATATTTACAGATTTATTTTGTAACCTTGGGGCAGAAAAGCTAATTTGATAATGTGATCATTTCTCAAGAGCGCAAACATGAATCAAAATGCATCTTTTACTCTTTGTATGATCATATTTTTTATTCTGTCTTAGGTTTGAACGTCAACTCTTGCAATTCAGTAAATGTTAGCGAATGAAAATTAATGTAAATTTGTGTAGCAGTTTCTAATTAAGGAAGTGGTGGTTGGCCCTGAGGTAAAATCAGTTGGGAACCACAAGTCTTAGTGAAACATCTGTGTTGGCTTTGGTCAAATTGTGCAGCAGTACGCATAAATCACCCTGCCCCTTTCTTCCCAAAGATGTTTTAACAGTACAGCTACATGGTTTACAGACAGAAGTGGATCATGAATAAAAGACTAGACTGTCTTATGCCATTGGCTGGTAGATACCATACAGATTTAAATATAAGTGAAAAAATTGAAAAATTATTTTTCCGGATGTCTCTTTTCAAGGCTCATCTAAGGATGAGCCTTGGTTGCAACTGCTGTGGTGTGTGGAAGCAGTTTCACCCTCTCCAACAAAAACTAAGTGAGTAAATGTGATGTTGTTTGGTATATTAGAGGAACTATATGCTACTTACCAGAGCTTCACTCTGGTCTTTCTCTGTTTTCTGTGGTGGACTGGAAGATTTCAACCCTGGAAAAACAAACAACGCAAAAACATTTAAAAACATTTGAAGGCAAAGATGCAGACAGTTTTCTTTTAGAAGAAAAACAGCTTTGTAATCCAGAGGATCAAACAGGAATGCTCCGATTTTACCATATGTCTTCCTTAAAACGTTAAAGAACATCTCAGGTGATGTTGGGTTTGTGAGCATCACAACATGCTTGAGCTCTGAAAATGATGTACCTCAGTAGAGGGTTAAATAAAAGTCCCTGAACTGAGCCCTGATTGGCCGATAATAATAAGAATAAGAATAACAATCATAATAAGAAATAATAATTGATGATAGTCATACTTTTTGGACTATTGACACAAAAATAAACAGCATATTGCAGCTTTAATGTACTCAAGATGTCAAAATTACAGTTCAATAAAAGCACAATCTCCCAAAATTTGACAATAGGTGACATAGCATTGACTGTTCCACATAATAAACCAGTCAAATGCACAATGTCTGCCATCAGGGGAACCTCAATTTTTAAACATACTGTATATAAGATGGTGTCAAGAGTAGTGGGGAGTCATGGGAGTGATTTCCTGCTTCTTCAAACCCCACCCAAAAAAAACAAAAAAACCCCAAAAAGAAACTGGAAAGGACCATCATCCAGCAGAGTCAAACACGGCTCTTAACTGACTGAATACACGGCTGATGGCAGAGAAAAAAAAACTGTGGCCCATCACAAGGAGGCAACACAAAAAATGAAAAAGATACTGAAAACATGTCTTCTGTCATTGAGGAGAGCTGCCATGGTAAGACGTGCTGTTTCACTCTGAACATAAAAAAATCTCTGGTCCTAAAAACCTTACCAAGCTATTATTAATCAATACTCAATCATCTGTGAGTAAAAAGAAGTGACCTGAAGATCATTCATACGCTATCATGGTGTGGCTAATCAATCACAATGTTAATGATACACTCAGACTTACCAGCATCTGCATTGATCTCACTCTGCCTTCGGTTCTGAATCCTCAGCTGTAGCACTGAAACACAAGAGCACAGATCAAGTCAACTGTGTTAAAAACTGATGAAACATATAACAAGTCCCCCTGATGGAACTGGAGCTCAGTTTGATTTCTCTTTGGAGCCTAATTTGTCTAAGAAAAGAGAGAAGTGACATGGATATAGAGAAAGTAAGAGTTAAGCAATGCAGGGCAGCCCGTTACCTGTTAAATGATCTGAACTGGTAACTTAAATCACCTCATGACTCGGCACTGCTGCTGGGTTATGTGACTCTTTGCATACCTACATTCTGGGGCTAGGCAATAAATCAGATTTTCAAGATACACTGTTGCTGTTTCAAACAAGACAAAGGGTAAGGTTTTTGTAAAAATGGCAACATGACAACACCGATTTGAAACAATCAGACCCACGAACAGTGCAGTGATTACTGATCACGAAATAATCGACTTGAAATGTTTTTGTCAAGGTCATGATATTTTGATTAAATTGTTTTGAAATCAGTAACAAAGATCCTCAGCTTTAAGTAATTAATTGTGTTTGTTCATCAAAAATCGCTGGAAAACTATTGAACACTTTAAATTGCATGACAAGACTGGCAAAATTTGGAAAATGCATAAACCTGACAAGTCCTTGATTCTCACCCACTACTCCAATTGTTGCAAATGTATCTGCATAATTCAGACAGCGCTTTCCCAATAAATATTTGTTAATATCTGACTGGAGATCATTAAGTTCCTGTACTTTTTAATACCATCAATTATCAATGTAAAAGACACACACTAGATAAAAAAACCCTGCTTGGTATCAGAATTTTTCAATACATATACAAAAAGTTAGATATATTAAATATGAAAGCATGCTTTCAGCACTTGCCATTTTCTTAAAATTAAGGTGTAAATTAAGACATTAATAGCGAAGGAACACGTCAATTTGCTCATTCAGTGCATATGACTTTTACAGAAATAATCATCTAATGGTAACACATTAGCCAAATGAGTTAGCGTCTTTGGCTATCTATTTAAAACAAAGTCAAACAAGATGTAGGGTTAAGCTTATTTTCTGTGTCCGAAAAGTGCACTTCGATGTTTTAAAAAGAAATGTGGAGTCTAATAATCAGGAAAAGAAGTCCTAAACTAATTTCACATTTGCCTAAAAAAAATCCTGAAATTATCAGGACATTATCCAGGTGAGTTATATGTGTGAACGCAAACAGAAAAGTACCTGGATAATTTCATCACATCCCAAGTATTTTATCCAGTTAAAGTTTGATTAAACTCATGTCTGAACACAAATAATCAGGGAAAATCGATGAGTCGAGTGGGGAAGGGCAGCCTATAACATTATCCCGTGTGACCAGCGCAAACACGGAAAAGAGAGATTTGACAGGACGGATAAAAGCAACCACTTGTGGCAGGAGACATTTATCTAACTATAAGTGGAGTAACACAAACTCAAATGTGTGCTTGGACATTTGAAGGTGTTGTTTCGACAGCACATCATCAAACTTCACCAGAACATCTGCTGAAAACCTGTCGCAGTGGGGTCTCTCGCACATCCATAGAGCTGTCTCTCTTCACTGTTGAATACGGAGGTGAAACGCGGCAGCTTTCTTTCTCTGCTGTAATCATCATGCATGTAGTGATGCTGCTTCATATTCACTTCAGTTTGCCTGTGTGTAAAGGGTTCTTGACACCAAATACAGGAACATTTCCTGTTTGCAGTCACCAGAAATTGCAATGAATCTCTTACAAACCATACTATTTGCTTTAATGTCGAAAACAGCTTGAAAAGCGACGCAGTAGGAACTGGCAGAGGAACAACGATGGGTCCAAATGTTGCCAACGTATTGGTGTAACAAAGAGCCTCTTCTCTCTTTTATTTAAAATAAACACTGAAAATCACACTGTCTCTGCTTTTTTACATCAGGTTATTAGCACAGTGGGAATTTCATCATTTTGAAACATGTTTTTAAATAGCTCAGACAGGAGAAGGAGTTTGTTTGCACTCTGCTCTGAATAAAAATGGAATGAGGCCACATATTTGGCATCAAGTGATTCTGTTTCTACTGCTGTGGCAGCAAAAAGTATTACTATTGTTTGATTTTGATTTGAATTCTGTCAAAGTTAAACAAAAATGTTCATTGTGTGAAAATATTTTGATATCTCTTCGGAAAAAACATCCACTTAATTGTCATTCTTCAAAAAATATTGAGATATGACTGGATTCCCTATAAAGCTGCCTAGTACACATCGCATGTATGCACACATACATTTTGTACACATACAGACAGGTGAAGCAGGGTGGGGCTGGACCTGTTACACCGTATCCTCGTCCAATGATACATTTCGGGGGGGCATGGAGAGGGGGGGCAGTGACTATTTATCTCTCAGTAAGTCTATTTCTGTAGACCCCTTCCCCCCTTCAGCTGTCCCTCTCTCTCTCCAAGCGGCCTCACGTCATCCTCATCTGTTCTGCTAACTATATTTCTCCTGCACTCTGCTTGTCTGAGCCCTCAAAACAAAAGTCTGTCTGTAAAAATGTGGATTTAAAGCAGATTAACACAGTGAGGGCTGTCTCCATGACAGCTTAAAGAAGCTGGGTTTATTTTTCTGAAGCATTCATCGGGCTCAGAGTGTGTATTGGGCAGTAGCTACAAATGTTGTTTAGTTTTACAGAAAGACAGACGTGTCTGGAAGCCTCTGGCTGTCCTGTAGTAAATGGAACAGACAAAACATTAATTTAATCACCTTTTTAATTTTCTGTACAGGTTTAGCCCTACCTAATTACTTTCTTTGGGATGTTGCCCAGATGGACTTGAGAAATATCTGATGGATATGTTTAACAGTCCATCTGGTGTGTCCGGTTATAAAAACCAACTAAAAAGCACAACATTCCTGTGCTTTGGATACAACAGATTATTAATATTATGGAGATTTTATCATAGAAATGCATGGTAAATTGGACAAATTCAGTATATGGATGTATAAATGCCATGTTTTCTTAACATTTAAGATGGAAGTGCAGGAGTTTGTCAGTGATCTAGACAGAAATAAGATATTAAGTACCCTAAAGTGAGTGTTGAGGGCTAAAATTTGATTAAGGAGTAATATGTGAAAAGAAACAAAGTAAAACAAAAAAGTCCAACATTTACTCTTGTTGTCATGTTTTGTTTTGTTTTGTTTTGTTTTTTTTGTTAGTTTTTTAATATTTTGAGATTTTGTTGTTTTTTCTGTTTGTTTATTTGGGTTATTTAATGCAAGGTCCAATACAAGACATGTGCTCAACCTAAAATCATATTCAACGCACACATTAACTTGCAAAAGTTATTGGCTCCTAACCTGTGGGGAAAAAACCTTAACAAATCTGAGAGGCATCTCAAGAGTTTTAAAATGACATTTAGCATTTTTAAATAACAAGTGCTTTTCTTGTTTTTTGTTTTGTTTTTTTGGATATACCCATTAAAATGTGTTCAACTTAAGAAAGTCTTAGTTTCACTCTTGATAGTTTAACCCCTGACTGAGGGGATTGTTCATTCTGGGGAATCAAGCATATGCTCACTTAATGACATTATAATACCATGCTTAAGGTCAGAAAAGAAATAAATATATGACTCTGTTTTGAATTAATAAACAGAAGTTTATCCATGAGACTTACACAAAGATGTGCAGTGCCTCAGTGCACACAGAATGTTTCCTCCAGCTCTGTTTTGCTCATACAAGATTTCAAAGAGAGCAGCTGCCCTGAAGAATCACGTTTTCCAGCAGGTGTTTGTGCACCTAAAGGGGCTGACTCCGTGTCGTTTCCTCGTCTCTCTATTTTACCAGCCGTTTACGACAGCTGCGTGGGAACACTACAGCAGCCGCTCTGACTCGTGGGGAAACTCGCATTATACAGGCATGCCAAAGGTTCCTCTGTGCTGTTGTTGCAGCTAGCTGTTTACTCCTGAGAGATGTTGGTGAAACTTTCTGTGATTATTAGAAATCATGTTAAAAAAAAACATTTACTGTTTGGCTCCTAAAGATCTCAAGGATCTGGAAAGGATTTCATCAGTTTACTAAATGGTCATATTTTCACTTTAATTTAGAACATGTCAGGATCTAATTTCAAAGCTGTAACCTTGTGTCTTACTTTTAAAAAATGATTTAATCGAAATATGTAGTGATTTTTCTTTAGATGGAAATTTGTGTTAGTGGATGCATTTTGTTTGCATACCAACCCGACCTTACATTAAAAAAATGTAGTGTTGTAATGTTTTAAGATAGACTTATTCATTTTCAAACCAGAGTTTGGGTGTTCTTTGAATCAATATAGTTTATTTTTTATGTTGATTTAAAAAGTTTTTAATGCTCTTGTTTACAGTTTTTTGAGATATGTAGCCCTATGGGAAATCCTCGGATGACATTTATTTTATTTACCATGACATTTGGTGTACAAGATTCACTCTAACTGTTTCTTTCTCATGCAAAAAGTGGGCTGCAGGATATATACCAATTCAAACAACATTGAAAGGAGTACATTTAGCTATTGACCTATACTTCTGTGCAGGGTCTTGAGATAACATCAGTTGCAATTTAATGTTTTATAGGAAGAGAAAGAGAGAGAGAGAGAGAGAGAGAGAGAGAGAGAGAGAGAGAACTATGCTGTTTGAAGTTCACTGTCACTGTAGCTTAATTCAAATGACTGCATCAATGATAGCATAATCAGTGCAGGCAAATGTTGGTGAAATTCTTAAATGTTTCTATATCATAAAGTAAATAAGAAATGTGTATAAACAATTCTAAATCTCATCTGTGTTTTACATACTGTTGCATCAGTGCAGTTTTGGCATGTTTCTTACTGCAGCAGTGTATATCTGGCAGTAGGAAGAGTGTCAGTGTTGGTTTTTCAAACATTCAAAAGTGTCTATAATTGCAGCATAATATGTATACAAAGTGGTTGCCACAGCTCTGTCTTACTGTTATCACTACACTATGACAGGACATAAAATCAGTGGCAATTCAAAGTCAGGCAGCGCTGGATGCAAATGAGAGAGCATGACATGGTATGTACTTCAAATAAATACAAAAGCAGATTACAGGCTGCAGAAAAAATTGGGTGAAGCCATGTGACATCTGCTGTTTGGTTAAGGAGCCTTGATGCAGTTGTGGATGGTGGAAACTGCCTTACTGTGTATCATCTTGAACACAATTTAACTCAACCTACTCAAAGACAGAGAGGTTGTGTTGAGATGGGACACAAGACCATCTCACCAACAGTGACGACATGTCAATCATGTCCCAGTCCCAAAAACAGAAATCCTCAATAAAATGAAAAATGTCACTCCTTACAATAAGAGCTCATAGACAAGTCGTCTTTTGAACCAGTCTTAATGAATGTTTCTTTAGTTGGTAAAAACCGTCCATTTCCTGCACTCAATTATAACAACTCCAGGGTCCCTGCCTGCAGCTTCAAGTGGACACGCAAGGAATAACAGCTTTTGGCACTCCCACATACAGTCAAGTGCTGGTTAAAAAACATTTCAGCCATTTTAAGTTTATTGTGTTTTTCTAACATAGCAAATGTATGGTGGTTAATGAAAAGTATGTATTCTCATGTTCTGATACAATTGTTGTATTTTTCATGTGTGGTGCTTTACTTTGTGTATTCAAAAGCCCAACATGGGGCAAGAGCTAGAAATTAGCAATCATTTAAGCTCTCTGTGCAGCACATCAGCCTCATGCTTGTATTGGAACTACTGAATTGGAAGAACTGAAATTACTTATTTTAGCTGGGGTTTTTTGTTTGTTTGTTTGTTTTTTTGTTACGGATAACAATGCGGAGCACATTAATGGTGTTTGTGCCTAACTGGTTGTGAGCATATGTGAATTACTTTTTGTTTCAAGGACTTTGTTTTCTTAAATGTTTATTTGTTTTCCAACATGAGCACTTATTTTATACCTTTTGTTGCTAATTTTGGCTGTTACGCCTCATTTCCCAAACCATTTTCTCCCATGGGAGACAATAAATTAACCTTTAGGGTCATCTGCCTCTTTTAACATGTGTATCACCAAGCCAGCATCACTCAGCCACATGCAGAGCTCCTTAGCCTCAGGCTGTGCTGTCTTCACGAATATATTCAAAACATCTCCGTCTGTGGGCAGCGATCACTGAATCCATTCACCATGATCAATATGTATATTGATTAGATGACAGACAACCTGACCAAGCAGCCAATAACCTTCACGGTAACAGCTCACCTTAACATATTGATGCTAATGTTGCCAATTATTTTGAAGATGTAAAGCCACTGTTGTGAGGGGAAAAAAATCCTTCTTTCTTTTAATTGGCTACTTGAGACCCAGAGGAGCCTAACCTGAGCGGAACTTGTTCCGGATGAGAAGCGACCTCTCAGAGGCCAGCAGCGTCATGGCGAAGGAAAGGATGGAGGCCCTGATTCAGAGAAAGAGAGAGGAAAATCCTGGTGTCACTCGGCCAGGAGGAATGAACCCCTCTCCTTCTGTCTGTCTTTTTCTCACTGGAAATTGAGGAAACGGGAGAGAAAGACAGAGAGAGAGACGCTTGTTAATCCACTGATAGACACAAACCGATATTGATAGAGGCACACAAAGCACAGAGGAGATAGATTGAGGGGGAAATAGAGATGCAAAGACCTACAGGCAGACTGCAGAGAGCTGCTCAGGCCTCCCTGTAGACAGACTGTCATAATCACACATAAAGTCACAGAGAACCACCCACAGACACAACAAACGATGCAGAGAATTACACAGACGAGGGTCCTCTGAGATGAAGAGGAATAAGAAGAAGGAAAAAGGGGGCTTGCAAGAGAGTTAAAGGGTACCCAAGGAAATCCTGAGGCGTCAGGGCTTTTTGGAGTATAAGAGGGACACTGGTTCTGCCAGCATTGCACACCACATGACCATGAAATGTACCATGCACCAAAATAAGCAAACAATGAAAGCTGTGAATCTGCATAAGCTGCATTAGTGCACACATACACATCCTCACATCCTATTAACAATATTGATTTGAACCGGCCGGCCACAGAACACCCAAAGGAACCTCGTTTGAGGGGATCAGACAAACACGCACACAAACACTTGGAATAGCTGAGGTGTTGCATACTAAATCAGCAGTCACATAAATGCACACACCTCATTTGTTTACAACACAAAGAGTCCAAAAGGGAGGCCTCTAACTGCTGAATGCAATCAAATAAGCAGGAAATTGATTGAGACTTCTGCTCCTGCACATGCACGTTTCACAGCAGGGCTCAAAAGAAGACTGCAGCGAAAAACACAAGAGAGAATAAAAGCAAGAGAATGAAAGAGAATACTTACAGGAAAAGAGAGAATTGCGTCCCCCGGGGGATATAGGGAGTGGGTTTAAGATTAAATTGAGAGAGGTGCAAGATGGAGGAAGACAGGGGGAAAGAGAGAACTTCGCAGTGCGTTTAATGACGATTTCTTTCTTTCATGTTCTTTTCTTATCCGTTTTTCCTTCCCTTCTCTCACTTTCTTGTTTCTTTTCTTTTTTTCTTGTTCTTAAAGGTGAGCTGCAGAGAGAGAAAGGATCTGTGGTTTCTTCGTTCCCCTTTCAATTGAAACTCACCCCTTCTACCTCCGCCTCGCTCTCTCTGCCCCCTCTCCCAGTCCACCCCAAAGCATCCTGGATCTCTGGTGCCAACTGTGAGCGACTGTCAAACTTTCACCCCTCCCCCCTAACACGGCCTCCCCCACC
The DNA here is from genome assembly GCA_036419115.1 of Scarus forsteni. Taxonomy (NCBI): domain Eukaryota; kingdom Metazoa; phylum Chordata; class Actinopteri; order Labriformes; family Labridae; genus Scarus; species Scarus forsteni. The sequence continues at coordinate 3,575,585 of JAZDUH010000111.1, forward strand.
CTCTTCTAACACAGCCCCCCCACCCCTCTCTCCTCACATCCCTGTAAAATCAGCAGATTCAAGGTAATCATCATATTTTGCGTTTGTTTTTATGAGCAAACACACTGATTTAGTTTGGTGGAGTGAGGAAGTGTGTCCCAGGATAATGTGACATTTAAAAAGTGAACCAGGTTACAGAGCAGGCTCATTAGAAAAGCCTGGAGAAGTTTGGACTCAAATCAAATCATGTTCTGCAGCAGGACTGCAGGCTCAAATGTACCTGTCAGGACACCTTGGGTCACCCTGTAAAAGTGATTTAATGCTGTTAGCATGCATGCGTACGTGTGTGTGCATGTGTGTTTACGTGTGACGCTGGAGAGAGTCTCAGGTCAGTGATTCAGAGTCCGTCAGCAGAACATGTGCAATAAGAAGCAAAATCACCTGAGTTTCACCTCAAGCCTCCAGAGCAACTTCAGCGAACATGTATGAGGGTTTGACCGTGTGCACATGCTCTCTACATGTGTTTGTGTGTGCGTGTGTGCATGTGCGGGCTTGTGTGTGTGCCTTTGGGCTGTAGAGGGGGTAGTGAGGTCGTAGCCGGAGCACCTGTTCTGTGGGTTTGACAGACAGGCCGGTGTGTGTGCTGGTTCAGCAGGTCAAAGAGAGGGGGAGACAAAGCGGGGAGGTGAGGAGGGGGAGGCAGAGAGGATGAGGTATGAAGGGTGACGCAAAAGTTAAAGGGGAAGCGGGGGAACACATGGGGAAGACTTTCTGACAAGAACAGGAAGAGAGACAGGGAAGAGTAGATAGACAAATGTAGGGATGTTTGTTATGGAGAGAATACGTCAGTATCTTATGGTTCAGTGCATTATCAAGTTTGATATGTTGAAAAAGTAGCAGCCCTAATCTTAAAAATCAAAGATTTAATATTCTTAGCCAGCATTTTTCCCTACATATCTTAACATTCAGTTTCATTTCATGTTTTATGAGCCATTTAACAAGAAGAGCACCTCTGTTGTCAAAACATACATTTTCCAACTCAGAGTTCTTGCTAATCTAGAACCTTATTTAAATAAAGGTGACCTTGAAAGAGTTATTCATGCCCTTAACCTCCAGGCTTGATAACTGCAATTCGGACACTGAGCTTGGTAAATCTTGTCTTTACCGCCTGCAGCTGGTTAAAGGTGCTGCTGCACACCTCCTCGCATTGACAAAGAAACATGACCATATATCACTCATTTTAACATCACTCGATTGGCTTCCTGTTGATTTAATTTTAAAATTGTACTGTTTTGTTTAGCTTTAAATGGATTAGGATCATCCCGTCTTGTTGATCTGGTTCACCATCACACTCCATTTAGATCTCTCAGGTCATCCAACCAACTGTTTTTGGAAGTACCTGGATCCAGTCTCAGAACTGGGGTAGCTGCTTCCAGGGCAAAAACCCCATAAAGGGATCTGAGACCAAAATTATGTAAATAAATGAATTTCCTGAAGGTAAACAGTGTGCAGGAGTCTGGACCTTTTTTCTCCTACTGACCTGTCCCTTGAATTAGATGTATTTAGTGCCTCCATTTTTGATACTCTTTTACTGCCAAAAGACCCCCAAACTTAGTGAACAAAGGACATTGGAGCTATGGAACAAACTGATGGACCCTAAAACATTTAAAGATTTCAGTATGTTGATCTCGCAAAAGGGTATAAAGTTATGTTAAGACTGTATCAGTGCATATTACCACTTGACTGAAGCAACAAGTAACATACTTACCTATCTAAACACATTTTATTGACTTTAGACTGCATTTGAATTTGCTGTTGACGACATAATAATCCTACTAATAATACTAATACTAATACTAATACTACTAGGCTACTACTACTACTAATAATAAAAATAATAATAATAATAACAATAACGATAATAATAACTAGAAAAACACTCGTCACCCATATTGTGATTTTGACAATATAAATTTGTCCTATGTTTATTTCATCTAAATATTTAGATTCATTGACCATGAAAACAAACCATTAGCAATTTGATTCATCATGATATCTTTTTTTAGTTCAGTAGTTATCACGAACATCACATTTTTCGTCATGGTGGATGCAGACGGTAATTCAAATCAGTCCCAAAATCTAATCATTTGTTTCTTGTCCCAATCCGGAAATTTCCGGAAAGTTTCATTGAGATCCGTCTATAACTTTTTGAGTTTTCCTGCCAACAGGGAAACAAACAAACTAACTAACAAACACACAAACTAACTAACTAACACAAAAAAAAACAGACTTCGGCAATAACATAACCTCCTGAGGCCTATATCCCGAAGCAGGATTAATGTCTTAGGGAGATAACTTCAGGGTTAACCCTGATTTATCGATAGCACGAAGCCGGTTCCTTTTTTATCAGAGTAGATCACCATGGTGACTTAGCCTACTCTGAACGGCTAACCTGCTCCGGAGCAGGATAAGTCGGAGGTTGAATCTGATCCTGCGAGATGACCCTCGCACTAACCAATCAGCTTCTCCAAATCAGTGGCCTGCCCTCTTCTCCTGAACCCGGTAGAAGGAGGCGCACAACTCTTGAGACGAGCATGAGGATGAGAAGGAGTGTCACAATACCTTTTTGACCCATGAGATCACCCTGACGACGCACTATGAGACTTACATGTTCTCGTGGCCCATAATCATCTACCTGTGTGATATATTGGAGCTGTTTATTCCCCGTGTGACCCGCAGGAGCGGTGCACGAACTGTCCCGCTGTCATTTTGCATCACCATGCAGTATAAACTTCACGTCTATAGCACCTTTCATACATTCAAATGCACCACGAAGTGCTTGATAAATAAAAGGGATGTAATTCTTATGTGAAACAGCACAATCAGGTCCATCATGTCATTCCTGCTCTTTATTCATGTGTTTGAGGGTTTTTTTCTTGCTCATTTTAAATTGTTAATTTGGGTCAGAAATCAGATCGGTGTGTTTTTATGTTTTCATTGAGGCGACGACTTAAATTTTAAATGTAGCTGATATGACATGAAACAGACCAACCTACCAGACACAGTTATGTTTTTGTAGTTTTATTTTCTGCTCCCACGACCTCCTCACTACAGAGGGATTACATCTGAGGATGATTATTGTCAGACATGCAACACACGTTCATAGTATTTTGCTTCATGAGATTCATGAGTGTCAGATTTAGCCAATGATGAGTAATCTGCGCATTTTCACAGTGCGCCACACATTTTGTCTGTGATTGACAGCTGCTACGGTGTTTCTTTTCTCCATTATTCTGGCTTTTTCATCCTCACATTTTAACTCTATCAGACGCCGCCTTCACATGTGTAATATAAAGCTTGGTCAGTGCATTCCCGGCGCTTCTCAGCATGTTTTCCGCTCATGATCATGATTGGTCAGCTGCCTCTGAGCCCTCCCCTTATACGTGCGCGTTCACGGCTCTTGATAAGACAATCCTGGATTGAGTTACCGTGTTGATAACTTGCGTCGTGCTATCGGTTATCCTGATGGCCATTGTTGTCACTCAATCCTGGATAGATGTGAGTTATCGGGGTTAAGGTTGACCGCGCTTCGTGCTATAGGCCTCTGGTGGAGGTAACAATAATAATAATAATGATAATAACAAGAAGAAGAAGAAGAAGGAGAAGACACTTACTGACTAGACATAGTTGGGCTGTCCTCCATGGCTCTGGAACCAAACTCCTTGAGATAGGCGGACACTCCATTTCTCTGTAGTTGGTTAGGGTAAGAGTTACCAAGTAGGTGTGGGGATACTCACAAGCCCCCGGCTATGTACTTCAATTCTGAAGTTAAAAAAAAGGGGGACCACAGAGTGTGCTCCAGTTACCAGGGAATCCCACTACTCAGCCTCCTTCGAAGGGTGCTGAAAAGGGAGCACCAGCTGATTGAACCTCAGATTCAGGAAGGACGATCTATCCATCCATGTGGATTCCATCCTGGGCAGTGGACCAGCTTTTTATTCTTGCAGGTCTTCTTCAGGGAGCATGGGATCACCCAGGGACCGTGTTCCCTGGGATACTGTGGAGCGCTCTGCAGGAATATTGAGTGCCAGGACCTGTTCTAAGAGCTATTCACTCCCTGTACTTTGAAAGAGAGTTGTGTCTGCATCCTTTGAAAAAATGTTATGCATTTCTGGAGTGCTTGCTTCCACCAAGGTTACCCCATGTCAACTGATTCTGTTTGTGATTTTCATGGATAGGATCTCAAGGCCCAGCCATGGCGAGGAAAGTGTTCAGTTTGGAGATCTCAGACACTCGTGTTTGCTTTTTGCAGATAATGTGGTTCTGCTGAGAATCTGCAGCAGGCTTTGCAATGTTCTGATTGAATTGTGGGGTTGTGCCCCGAGTGAAGGAGTTCAAGTATTTGTGGTCTTGCCTACAAGTGAGGGTAAAATTGACAAGTAGATTGGGTAGTGGATAGATGTAGTATCTGTAGTGCTACAGACTCTGTCCTGAACTGTTGTGGTAAAGAGGGACTCACGCTGGAAGGTAGAGCTCTCAATTTGCTGCTCCGTCTTTGTTTCAACATGGTCATGAGCTCTGAGTATTGACCAAAAGAATGAGATCATGGATATAAGCATTTGAAAAGAGTTTCCTCAGGAGGGGGGCTGGGCTCAGCTTTCAGGTGCGTCCACACTGAACACGACAGATGCAACCTTGATGACAACTCCCCATGCAAAGTCAGTGTACAACCATGATTAGGCACGACCAGGCGCTACCAGATCTCATGGGATTCAACGAATGGGATCTGGATGATTTGGTAGCTTCTTGGAAGATAGATGGCAGCGGCCTTGTCCCTGCAGGCGGGTACTATTGGGGTCACTTGGGCATATGACCAGGTCAGGGCGCTAGGTTGCCAAAGTTGAAAAATGTGAACTTTTCAGGCCACATCTCATGTGGCTGTGCCGTAACATCCAATCAGTGTTGTGAGGGTATGTGATGACACCCATGGCAGAAAAGCTGTGTTTGGAACTGTTACCGACTACAGATATAGAGCACTTGTGTGTTCGCTATTTTGTAGTGTTGCTCGAATTCTCAGCAGTTAATGTCATTCACTACATAATGCACTTTAAAATACTCACTATGAACAGCAAATATACATACGATGTACTCTTTGTTGTACTCTTGTATACCACAATGCAATGCTGTCATGTTTTTCCAGAGGAGAAGAAGAAGAGAAAGATATAGGGATGCTCACTCGTAGCTCGTAGGCTAACTACAGCCATTAGTTAGGATGCTTTCTGATCGCCTTCCTGTGGAGGTTTACCGGGCATGTCCAGCTGAAAGTGGACCGCAGAGCAGATCAAGAACAAGCTAGAGGGATTACATATCCCCCTGGCCAGGGAGTGCCTTAGAGTACTGGTACCGGCCTAGGAGGTACCGGTACTACAAAATGTTGCATGGGTGAAGGACATCTGTGTTGATCTGTTTGACCTGCTGCCTCCACTGCCCTGAATAAGCAGAAGAAGATGGTTGGATTGAGTTTTATTTGAAAGGAAGAACTCAGAAGGTTGTTGTTTGTAGCTCATTTGTAAAAAAGGCATATGAGGCATGTTTTTACTCTTAGTGTTGAAAATAAAGTTCACACATTCACACAATGCATATCATGTACATGTTACCAAGAGAATTTCTATGTTTTCATTACTGATTATCTGTATCTAAGATAAACGATGTTAGCGAAACAACATTAAAAAGACAAATAAATCTGATTGACAAGAACTGTGACAATGTTTACAGAAAAAAAATCGTAAAATTTTCAAGTAAAGGCGCAGACTGTCCGTCCACCTCAAAGCGTAAAATTGTCTGTCTTTACATTTTGAGCAAGTGTATTATTTACATTGATATAAAATGCTTGTCTTGTTTTATGTCTGTTTCAAAAGTTTAAAGGAGTACTCCGACTATTTTGGACCCACGCCCTTTCCCTATCATTGACAGAGTGAGACAAGCTCAAAAATACCTTTTTGGCTCCCAGCTGTTAGCTCCGTACGTAGCTTAGCTCAATGGCTGGAAGTCAATAGGAGTCAGAGCCAGACTGACAAAAGTGGACAAAATACTCCTTGCAGTGGACCAGTGGAGGGCGTATTAGCAGGTGAAGTAAATCCAAATGGTTATAAAACATTTTAAAAGACGTGTTTTCTTTCTTAAATCCGTTAAAATAACGTTTTGATAAACACAGAACTGCGCACCGGAGACCGGAAGTAGGAGCCGGACTGAGTACTGCGCATGCGCAGGTCTGTGTGTGTATCAAAACGTTATTTTAATGGATTTAAAAAAACGCTTTTTAAAATGTTTTATAACCATCCTGATTTACTTTAGGTGCTAATAAGCCATCCTCTGACCATTGTAAGGAGTATTTTGTCCACTTTCAATCACGCTGCTACTTCCGGGTCCATGGAGCACTGCGCATGCGCAGGTCTGTGTCTATCAAAACGTTGTTTTAACGGATTTAAGAAAGAAAACGAGTTGGCTTATTAGCACCTTAAGTAAATCAGGATGGTTATAAAACATTTTAAAAGACGTGTTTTCTTTTTTAAATTCATTAAAATAACGTTTATATACACATGGACCTGCGCATGCGCAGTACTCAGTCCGGCTCCTACTTCCGGTCCGCGGAGCTCTGCGCATGCGCAGTTCTGTGTTTATCAAAACGTTATTTTAACGGTTTTAAGAAGGAAAACACGTCTTTTAAAATATTTTATAACCATTTGGATTTACTTCACCTGCTAATACGCCCTCCACTGGTCCACTGCAAGGAGTATTTTGTCCACTTTTGTCAGTCCGGCTCTGACTCCTATTGACTTCCAGCCATTGAGCTAAGCTACGTACGGAGCTAACAGCTGGGAGCCAGCCACTGGACGCAGAGACACAAAAAAGGTATTTTTGAGCTTGTCTCACTCTGTCAATGATAGGGAAAGGGCGTGGGTCCAAAATAGTCGGAGTACTCCTTTAAGGGTTAAAGAATATGATAACAGATCCATTCTTGTCATGATATCTCCATATAAGTGTTGGTATCAGCTAAAACGTATTCAGAAGTATACTCATATTAAATGTAAAAAAATCCAATTGTGAGGATTCCTTAAAAAATGATGGTTTGCAATTTTATCATTTGTTGAGTTAAGACTCTGTAGAGATGCTGCAATCTGAGAGCAGGCAGAACAGATAGCACCACACGGGCCAATTAGGGTTACCATGACACGAAATGGAACACTAATGGAACACAAAATGAACGGGAACCTTAATCTAATATGCCGTTACAGACAGAACGCTCTTTCAGGTGCCATTTGTGAAGCACATCTGATTTTTTTATCAATCACATTAAAATTTCAACATTTGCACATATTTCCTTTCATGCCTTGTAAATGCATTTACACACAAACACATACACACACACACACGAACGTGACTCACCAACACATGTAAAAACAGTGACTGCACAGCATGACACATTATTGACACATTATTATTGGTGATGTAATTGCTTTTTTCTCTGGGCCCCCTCCACAGCTAAACCCTTTGCTCCACAGGCTGGACGCCCTTTCTGATTAACACCTGTTACCCCCCCACCCCTCAAGCACGCACACACAAACATGCTGTCCAGTGTTAATCCTGCACTGTGTCTGGTGAGGGGCGAGGCTTGCACACTGTTAACCTTTCCCTTGTGCCATATCATATTACTCTGTGCAATGCTACACACATGCTAAGCTAAATCATACATTTTGGGAATAAATTTTAACTTTGATGTCGACATCTAGGACTGGGTGTTGTTTGTTTGCTTTTATCCTCAATAACAGTTCCCTTCATGGGAGACATAGCATTTATAAAGTATTGTCCTGTTGAGCCCCATCACAATGCTTTACCTGTAATGTCCATATCTTTGGCCAGAGGGCAACATTTGACAAATCACGGAGCAGAGCAGGCTTAGAAACTTCAGAAACTTTGGCTCTGAAAATTGATGGATGGCATCAAAATGGAGTACCTAAATCTGAGTTGTAATTTTATTTGGTAAGTACTGGAAATGTTGGTGCCATTAGATATAGTACAACCTCAGTCCCAAATTTTAGTTAATGCAGTGTTCACAATATCCATTATCGTAGAGGCAGTCACCTTTTCAACTTATGACCTCCCCTTTTACTATCCCTGTAGAAAAAAAGCTGAAAATAAAACAGAAAATTAGAATAACTAAATAAAAAAATCTATATTATAAAATTGACAAAGAAGTAGTCAAAGATGTTTTATTTAAAAGAGCTTCATTAAAATCCCTTTGTCATAATTAAGATCCAACCTCACAACTTGTCTACATCTTTTCCCTTTGTTACTTGCTCCATCTTTCAGAGAAAATAATTCAGTAAAATGTAAAAAAAAAAAATATTCCCTTACGATGTCAAGGGGGGTATAAGGATGGGGAAGCTACTGGAGGTGTTTGGCCGACAGGTGGCATTTCTGCATATCTGTCAAGTCTGCCGTTTTTGCTGGAAACTGTTGTTTTTTTACCCCTCCTTCCCGCCATTCTCAAGTATTAGTACTCTCACATAAGTCTCCTGTATTATAATATAGTAATTAAAAAAACATTCCTCTGCCTCTCCAAACTCTGAGAATTGACAGTTATGCATCAAAATGATGGATGCCAACCGCCGTAAAACCGAAGGAGAAAAGGCCTCACCAGAACTTCTACCTGCAGTAGCCAGGGTGGCAGTTATCGCAAAGTTAATGACAACATATGGAACAAAACTCAGTGGTTATTTTAGAATAAAATAACCGACTCACAGCTGGCCCTGGGAAAATGTCCTTTATTTTCAAATCCAAAACTTGACAGGTATGCATTTCTGTGCAGACACAGTAAACGTTGGAGCACAAGGCAGGCATTCATTCTGCCAGAGGAGCATATTTAGAAACAGGTCATGAGGACATTCAGCAAATCAATCTGTTTTGAGCAGGGCTGGAAAGTATGGGTTTATAGGCACGCCAAAGTCAAATACCTGTGTGGATTTTGAAACAAGATTTGTGAAAAAAATATTTTGGGGAAATCTAACACCAGTGTCAGTTTGTTGAAAACAAATTGAGCATGGGACGCTTAATAAGAGACAAGAATCAAAAACCAATTCCACTTGAAAATGTTTACAAAACCTAAAGGTATCAATTTCATTTGTTTATTTTGTTGAGAGATTACTTTATCAGTTCCCTCCACTGAGATCACTGCAAATCAAGGACACAGAGCTTTCATCAGAGAAAGTCAGCTCAAAGGAAATCAAAGAAGAATTCATGGCAGACAGGAGACAGAATAACAATATAATTGCTAATTGCACAACATCCAGGGTGGTTTCAAGACAGGGAAGAAACGCCAGCAGCATGCTGAAACATTTCCAGTCAGAATAACACTTAATTTCAAAGGGGCCATGTCTTTGGCATTGTTGACCCTGAAAACATGTAGATCTGCCTTTTTTTTGCATTTAAAATCCACAGGAATTAATTCAGAAATTAACCAAGAATTGGATAGATAAGCAGAATCTACGAAAGTTTCAGCATCAATAAATCAAAATTTTGCATCCCTATATATAATGAGTGTAGGGAATTTCAGCACTGTGCAAGATTATTAGCCTGATATTAGCATGGGCAGATAGTTGTTTAAAAATCAAACTGTTGGAATTGGCATACATGAACATCTATTCTTGACTAATACAGATTTTTTTTTCATCCTTCCCTGTTAAATTTACAGGGGGGCTGTTGGAACAGATGTTCTGAGTCACTGTGACATTTTTGCAAAAAAAGTATTTTTGTCACTATTCTTACCTTTTTAATAAAGCTGTACTGCACTCTGTCCACATGTAATTCAGATAAATTCATGGCATATATATACCTGACATTTTAGGTCAAAACAAATAGTGTTACAAAAAGATTCACAGGTCAATCCTGGGGTAGGTGGGAGTAACTGTTCCTAACTTTAAAAATGGTGTATATGTCTCAGTCCTTACCAAGCAAAAAAAGGTCTGAAAATATTAGTGTAATGGATCACATAAAGAAATCAATGTCAGTGTTTTGTTTTGAATTGTTTTTTTTTTTTTGCTTTGTTTTGTTTTGCTTTATGTTCATCCTTTTTTCTTTTGCAGAGTTTGTGTGCAGCTCTTCTTCATTTAAGGTCTACTGCCTTCCCTGGTAAAGTCTCCCACCAACCCAGAAGCAGCAGAGAATGAACCACTGCATGCAGCACATCACAGGGGTTATAGTGCCCTCACATGGCTAAACTGTGCAACAGCAGCCTGTTTGATCCAAAAATAAATAAATAAATAAATATCATCCATGGTTAGTTTAGCTTCCCATCATTTTCACTCTCAGTGGTAATAATGGGACAACAGAACAGATTTACAACACACATATCCAAGTGTGGGATGTATTAAGAAGAATGAAAGGCTGAAACACATACAGGTCTGTCTAACACACTTCATTACATCTGCAGCCTCTGTTCGCCCGTTCATCACTGCACCCATTCTCCTCTCTGCTCCTCTCCTCCTCCACCTTTATCACTTCAATCACTTGGCCATGTGCCGTGTGCCACTCAGACGGCCCGCTGCCCGCTCCTCTTCACACAGAAAGAGAGAGATAGAGAGAGAGAGAGGGAGAGGCATACTGCAAGCACACACACATACAGAGACCTCACAGATTTCTGTCCGTCACCCTCCTGTCCGTCAGTCAATGCACTTTGAAGCTCTCTGCAATCTGGATATCCACCAACTCCTCACACACACACACGCACACAGTACTGTACACACACATCTCCAGCTGGACTGCAGGTATCACACCCAGGGGTTGAATATTCATCATCATCACACACTGAGGACCTTGTACGCTCAGCGGTGCAGCAGCCCAGCGGTGTCAATTAGGGACCAGACTCTGCCTTCCATTTATTCCTTTTTTATTTGACTGATGGAGCTGCAGTGATTAAATGTCTGCACCCTCGCAGTGACCTGAACAATATGTACAGAGCACTTCAATGAGCCCCAACAACAAGGTCAGATTAGGCCCCATGTTTCAAACAGACTGATAATGAGATGCATACTGAGGCTTTATTAAAATAAATCAAGTCACTTTTATTTAGATGTTAAGTTCCAGAGGATCCAGTGATAACTTCCAAACCTACATGAAATATTCTACTGAAAAAGACGGTCAAAGACCTCTTTGGAGGATGAACCTCTGCGGATGGAATAGTTTTTGAAATACATTTTTGAATATTTTTTTAAATACTTAAGAGTATTTTTTGTGAGCAGTATTGTTTTTTACAATAGTTTGTTTGATATCTGAAAACTGAGTAAAAATAAACCAAAAAACAAAAGCAAAACTCAAATAATGGTTTCATGATACTGGAATTTTGACTTTAAAGGGAATGTGAGGAGTTTCTAAGTAATTACAAAAAAGTCTCACTTTTAGATATATGCCTGATGGAAACACACACTTTAAGATGAATTTTATAGCAGAAGTAGGAATTTTGAGTTCCAAGTAGGAAACTGCAACTGGAACGTCCCCCAAAGTCAGAATTTCCTACTGTGAAGGCGGTGAAACCTCGCCACCCCCGAGTTGACAATCAAAGATGGATGCCCCCAGTGTGAACAGTTATTTAGCTCCTGTAATAATCAATTTATTTGCACTTCTGACTGGGTTGTGTCGCTCTAGATCAGCTGTACACATCGTATTGTTAGACTTATATTTACAAAAATGCTGTAATAGTGGTAATCACATTCTTCATGTGATATTTGTGAACAACAACACAGGGCGTGCTAACAACAGCTAACAATAGCCTGGTAGATGGGCATGTTTTTTTCCGACTTCAACTGGAACGCCGATAAGTCCGAGATGATGTCACTCCCAGTTCCGAGGTTACTGGAACGCAGCATTACGACAGTCGCTGCGCGTGCTCAAATTTAGTATCACAATACTTTATGTTAACTGATACTAGTTTAATGCTTAATAGCTCACTAATCAGAAAATAATGTAAACAAGGAAAGGTCACATCTTATAAACATTAAGATTAAATATGCATCTTCATTTAATTTGTTTTTTTACACATGGTGGGGAGCTGATGGTGCAGCAGGTAGTGCACGCCCCTCACATCAAAAAGGTTGGTGTTTGGATCCCTGTGTCAATCAGGACCTTTGCCTGTTCTCTCCGTGCATGCTTGGGTTCTCTCCGGGCTTCAGCTTCCTCCCACAGACCAAAACATGCTCATTTGTGTACTACGCCTCTTAACTGATGTTTTTCAAATTCTTACTTGATGTATGACTTCAGTTGCTCAACAGTCCAGGGTTTCCATTGTCATATTTTTCGCTTCATAAGGCACCACACGTATTCAATGGGGGACAGATCTGCATGTAGGCCAATCCAGTATCTGTACTCTTTTACTACGAAGTTAGTGCTGAATGTGGCTAGGCATTGTCTTTCTGCAACCAGAAAGAATGTCCCACAGAACACATTGCTTGGATGGTAGCATATATTGGTCCAAAACCTGTATGTACCTTTTAGTGTAAATAGTGCCTTCACAGATTTGCAAGTAACCCATGCCATGGGGACTAACACATCCCCATACTATCACAGATAATGGCTTTTGAACTTTGAGGACACAACATCCATGATTTCTCAAAATTATTTGAAATGTGGACTCATCAGACCACTGTATACGTTTCCACCTTGTGTCAGTCCATCTCAAATTGGGTCCAGAGAAGCTGGCAGCTTTTCAGGATGTTGTTACATAAAATATGGCTCTCATGCATGGTAGAGGTTTAATTTACATTATATTTGTAGCAACAAACTGTATTAACTGAAAATGGTATTCTGGAGTGTTCCTGAGCCCATATAGTGATATCCTTGACATAGTGATGTTGTTTTTTAATGCAACTCAATTTTGCTTTTGGGCCTTGCTGCTTATGTTCAGAGATTTATCTGGATTCTCTGTATCTTTAGATGATACGGTCCATCGATGAGTTAATCCCTAAATTCCTTGGAATTGTACTTTGACAAAGATTCTTAAGCTGGGTTTCTATTTGCTCATGCAGGTGTTAACAAAGAGTCAAACTTTACCCCATCCTTGTGAAAGATTGACCTTTTTTGGGAATGATCCTTTTATACCTGGGCAGAATTTTCACCTGTTTCCATTTAACCTCTTCACCCTTGGAATGTCAAAAAAAGGTGTTTTTTGAACATCCCTCAACTTGCCAAGTATATGTTGCTGTCCCAGCTATTTCTGAACATGTTTGAACAGGAACCAAATTCAACATAAGTGAATATTTACAATAAAAGCTGTGGTACTCCAAGTGTTCACTTGACTTTGGCTGCAGTGATCGGACACCTTGACGACTGTATGTGAGGGAAATACTTTTTTTAGGCTTAATACATATACTCAAAACCTGGTTCAAAAACAGCTTCAGTTTGATTTTATTGAAGATTTATTCAGGAATTCTATTTTTTCAAATGCACTATCACTGTTGTTCAGATAGCCTTAAGTCCCACCTAAACATAGTCTCTCTGTCCGGCAGAAGGTTGAGTTAAAGGGACACGCCATCTTTTTTTGTCTTTTCGTGTTTAGCCTCATACCTGAGTCCATAATCAGCAGATAGACACCGATTCTTTGACTGAGCATGCAGCAACAAGAAAGGAACCAACCAAAGGAACACCCACTGCTAATTAGCTTAGCTCAAGCTCTGGGAGTCAATGGGTAGTGTTAGCCTGCCTCTGTCTTCAGTTATCAAGTAATCACTTCAGCAACTCTAACCGCACCCGTGTTCTTGTGACTCATTTTTTTTCACAGCCTTATATTACCTTATCTGTAAGATAACGTAACATGACATTTAGACTAAGATTTTCACTTTATGTAATTTTCAAAAGGAATACATATGAAACTAAACCGCACGCATGTGCAAGCCACCGGGTAAGTGCTTGTTGACCTAGTTATACTTACTTGCCCGTCTCTTTCTTGTTGCTGCATGCAGTCGGAAGAATGGTGTCTATCTGCTTGTCATTAACTCAGGAGTGAAGCAAGACATTAAAAAAAAAGTTATCATATCCCTTTAAAAGATGAGATGGCATTTGCAGTATCCACTGGAGGGCATCACAGCATTCACAAGGCTCCTGTGACATGGCTTGGTCCAATAATTTTGCAGTCTACAGTTTAAGCCATGGGACTACATCTGGGAGCTGGTCTGGAGGCTGTAATCAGAGGTGCCACTCCACCACTTAAGAGCTGCCATAGTGCTCTTGAGTAAGGCTCTGACCCTTAATAACCACTCAGGAAGTGTTTCTCAGAGAGCAGCAGACCATCACTCTGACATCTCTTCAACAGTGCCTGTACATTTCAGCCTATGTGTCGATCAAGACCAAAAATAACAGTGTTAGAGAGAAAATTTCCAATGAGGGACAAAGAAACACAATTTATGAATTTCTTAACCAAGTGGTTCTTTTTGTAGTACCCTGACTCCTTTTATGGCTTGCAGGATACATAGCTGTTGAGAAAAACTGTGAAGGCTACATGTGCATTAAAGTTTTACAAGGTCAAATACTACTGCCTGTCTCTCTGCAGCACCCTGTGTTAACCTTTGCTACCCTAAACCTCACACCTTCTACTGACCCTCGTTAAAAAGCAAGTTTGCAGAGTAAAATAGAGTCTGTACAATAAAGTATAAACAGGCCTCTCAGCATGCAGGAGCCCCTCTTCTCACACAATGATCAACATATGGGACGGGTATTAGGACCCAGTCTGGTCATTTAAGGGATACAGTACCTAATAACTTATCTTGAGCCGGGCTCTGTTGGGCTCTGTGGCGTAAATGGAGCAGAAAATTGAGAGTGTGCAAAAAAACAGAGGACTGTCTTACAAACTCAATTACTCCCTGGAAGCAGTCCAGCAGATATATCAGGTGGGTTTCTTTTTCCTTTTTCTTTACAGGACCTATAAGAAATTAAGTCTCCTCTTTGATTATCACTGTAGAAAAGAAGATCCACCCTGAGGATCAGTTCAATTAGAAGAGAGATATGGATTCTAACAATGTTAAGTTAGATGTAATGAACACCACTGAACAAAAGCCTGGTTCAGTTCTCCACAAATCCTTCACATCAACATATGAAAAGAAAAGAAACATGACAAAAACTCAATTCAAGTGATAGGTTTTATTCAAATAAGTTAACAATTCACATTAAACAAAACAAATCTAAATATAGTGTTTCTGTGAGATAAAATTAATTAATTTGGTCAAACTCTGTCATGAAATGAATCAAATACAAAAAAATTAACAGCTGCAACAAACAAAGTTAGCATTTTCCTTCACAATGTAAAAAAAGGTGAATATATTCTTCCAAAGTAAAACATGTGCAAATGACTCACAGTGTCTCTGACAGTGAGAAAGATAGATTATATCTTTCACGTTAGATAGTGCAAGAGTTCAGCTCTTACAAATAGGTCTCTTTATATTTATTTACAGCTTGAGCAAAGAGTTTTCTTTACAGTAAATAAGTTATCTTTTTTGAGCACTTAAGGGCTTTTTGATGATTTGTGTGGGAGTGCAACCTCACGTTTGCAATCCAATTTAACATTTTGAACTCAAACATAATCCATGACATCAAGGAGGAGATTTCCCTTCATATAGGCAAAAGTCTTCTCAGATAAAAACGCTTAAATAGAAGGACATGAAGGCTGATTTTTTTGGACCATTGAATGGAATGGGATTAATATACATTCAGAAATAAATCACTTTAAAAGCATTAAAATAAATATTGCAAGTGCTCCCTTTTCTGACTTGAAATGCATGAGAAAAGTTTCTTGTCCCAAACTTGATCATCCTGCTGATCTCCTTTGGGCTCTGAGTGCACATTTCTCTTTAAGTTTCCACCTCAGACTCTGAGTTTTCCATGGTAGACACAGTGGAGCTGTACCATTCAGCGCTCTCCTCTTCCTCCTTAACGCCGGACCCTTCCCCTCCTCCTCCGTCTCCTCGGCCGCCCGCTTTCCTCTCATTCAGCATCTCCATGGCAACTTGGTGGTAAGGGTGTTTGCGTTTAGTGTGTCTGCGTAGTGTGTTGCGCTCAGCAAAGCGGGTGTGGCAGAGTTGGCACTGGTACGGTTTCTCTCCCGTGTGCACCCGCTGATGGCGCTGCAGCTCGCCGGCCTCCCTGAAGCGTTTGGTGCAGATGGGACACACAAAGTTTCTCTGGCCTGTGTGGATGTGCTTGTGTCTCTGTGAAGGAAAATAGTGAATACATAAGCATAACAGCTAACCTTTGTGTTTGCTAACCATCCGCTACACAGTGTCAAAGATTTCTATCCAGGCTTCAGTGTCATCCCTCCACAGATTTATTTTAGATTCAGAGAGTGATGAGATAGGATCTTTAATCTTCTTTAAGGGTCTTAAGATGGATGCAAGGGTGGAGGGTTAAAAGCTAGAATGCTGCACTGATGCAAGGCAGAGCTGGCAGGGGCAAATAGAGAGAATTAACCACAAATCATGCAGGTTTAATGGGCACTGCTTGGCTGGATGTTTTTCAGTGAATTCAATAATGATGTACGTCAGATATGAAAACAGTGCAGCCTGTAGTACCTGCATAAACTAGCTTGAAGATCAATCAGTTGATAGATGGATTGACAGACATACAGATAGACGGATGGACAGATGGATAAACTTTATGGTCCCATGAGGGAAATTAGTCTTGGATAGCAGTGCTACTGGCTAAGGGTTAGTAGACAACAGAAAAAGTTACATGAGCAAGAGATGGCGACAACCATGGTCAGTAGTAACTGCACAAGAAGATTAAAGTGTAGTGCTCATTACCATCTGTTTAGTCTCATTAATAAGGAAAACAACAAGTATTTATTAAAATTCACCTCAAAACACTACACCTTATTAAATGGCACCAACGATCCAGTGAAGTTTCCAATGAATTTGTAGGTTCACTTACTCTGAAAATATTTAGCTGTCAAGTTTAACTGTGTGTTGCTGAATTGTAAGTTTCAAATGAAATCTTTATTGATTTTGTCATTAAGAATTTCATCAGTGATCAGTTGTTTGTTGAATTTTATTGGGCTTTGGCAGATGAAAATAAAGGTAGAGACTGATGATATACTGTAAGTCAGTGGTTCTTAAAGGAGTTGCCTTGGGATCTCTAAACCATAATTAACCTGACCAAAAAAGGCGTTTAACACGACGCTGACTAAAAATGTTTCATACCTATAGTCATTTACATTTTATTTGTAATACAGCTGTTTAATTTTTTTTCTAAGGCATTTGTAGATTCTTTTGCAGCACAAACTACTATGATACATTAACATGCTTTTAAGGGGATGCATGCATTGAAATTTCCTGTGCCTTTTAGTTTTAGCTGGGCTTATGATGTGTCTTGAGCAAAATAAGTTTGAAAACCACTTCAGTAGCATGTATTGAATTTGCTATTTTGTATGAACATGAATGAAATGTGGGTGCATTTGATCTTAGGTGTTGCCTGGGCAAAAAAAAAGCAACTTTTAAACTAGGGCTGAACGATTTGAGAAAATAATCTAATTGCGATTTTTTCCCCAATATTGCGATTTACTCTGCGATTGTTTTAATGTTCCTCATCCAAACAAACATAAGCAGTAGATCTTTTTATAGTAAAACCAATATGACATTAAATTAATCTCAGGATAAAGGATTTGAGAAAAAGTGGAGAAGATAAGAACAGAAGCAAAATAGGTATGAAATTGTAAAAACTGGGTAAAAATGGCATGAAAGTGGAAAAAGAGTACAAATAGGTGCAAAACAAGTATGAAATTTGCACAAAAAAAATCCAAAAGTGGCTTAGGAAAATTGATTATCGCAGCAAAATTGGGAATTAAATTTGAAATTAAATTTCAAAAATGGTTCTGAAAGTGGCCAAGAAAAGATGAATGGGGGCAAAATAGGCATAAATTTGTAAAAACAGGGTTAAAAAAAGGTAAAAATGGTCCAAAAATGGGAAAAAAGTGTAAGAATAGAGGAAAAAAATAGAAATGAAATTGCAAAAAACTACATCAAAATGTTCAACACATTTTGGGCTAAAAATATTGAACCTTCTGCTATTTGAAAATTGCAACAAGCCATATTGAGATTTAATCTAATTTGCAGTTAATTGTTCAGCCCTAGTTTAAACGAGTGATTCATGGTTAGCCTTGAACTGTTCATGTGCATTGCAATGAAATATGTTTTTCTGTGATTTTTTTTAAAGGCTAATAATTACATATCAGAGCATTTATAGTTACTGACACTATTCCTACAAGACAAATCACCCAATTTATGATTTTCTGTGATATAAAGTTTCTTCATTTTGTTATCTACCAGTATTGTAGCCTCTAGATAAACAAGTGATTAGACCCTGCACTTCCACATGGGGTCAAAAACGGCCCATATTACAATTAGGGATGAATGCTCGTCGATTTTGCTGATATGCCTATTTATCTGAACTCATTATCAATACAGATATTGGTTGGACAAAATATGCAGTTTTCACCTAACAAAAGTTGACCCATACCTAAATCTGTTAAGTTTTATTTGCATTAGAAACAGATGTACAACACAACATTTTTTTCTAAAAATGATATTGTTGGTGTCTAAAAGTGGACATGAAGTGAAAGTAAATATTGGCAGAATTGTTTATATCTGGATAAACTGATATTTAACCGTTTAATTATTATCTGTACCGACAATATCCTACATCCCCAATTAGAATCATTGTGTTTACATTTCTTTTGTATCATATTGGTTTATAATATATAATAGCATTGTATTTAATACAACTGGTTGTTGTCCTTAAGAAACATATGGTTCTAGAAATACTCATTAATACCAGAATGGTAAAGAACTGTAGTATTAAAAACTGCATTTAAATCTGATCATGTACCTTCAGAAATAAATACCCGGCATCAGCTTTACTACTGATTCAAATTCCTCAAATCTACAAATATTTTAAACAACAGACCTTCAACTTTAAAATATGTACATTAATTTTGAGCCCTAAATAATAATAGTAAGCTATCTTATTATGAGGGCGGAATATTAAGTTGTTAAAATCCAACTAGAATAAAATGCTGCCCAAACATCCTCAACAGCAAACTTTGTCAGTGCATCCTTCCAAATGTCATTAAAAACATTTTTGCCCCATCCTCCTGTAGTCTCTTTTTAATTCTTGTATAAAATCATGTTGCCAGGGCGAGACTAAACTTGTTTCAGTCAAATGGCTGTAATTCTATTCATATGAAAAGTGCTGGAAGCCTCAGTCTCAACTCTTGTGTTCCAGTCACAAGACTTCCTTCTGCCATCTGTCGCCATCACACGTCTTCAGAAGGTGAGCGGAGCTTCAGGTATGCTGCTCCTACAGCATGAAACCTAATGCAGGAGGATTTAGGTCTGCAGGAGCTGCCCTCTTTAAATCTTTATAAAGCCAACTAAAGGCAACGGAGGAGGATGTCTCAGGTTTTCATTCTGCGACTGATGGCTCTCTGCTCTGTGGTCTGGGATTGGTTGGTGAGGCCACATAATTGCACTAATTTGATGCTTGTGAAAATGTGTAAGGCGCCTTGGCTTGTCTTGGACAAAATACTCCTGTAAATGTGATCGATATTACGACTACTTTTGGTGTATCATGTTTTTTTCTTCTTGATTCTACATCTTTGCACATTTATTTTAACTGTTTCTGTGTTCGATTTATTTCTGTTTCAGTCTCTTGTTTCCTTAAGCCATTTACATTTTTGTTTCCCAAGGCTTTAATCATAGAGCTGGGCTCTAGTGTTGCTTGGTCTCCTAGGATGTATGGGTCATTTGAGTTTGTTGGGTTTTTTGTAATAACTGATTTTTTCATTATTTTTGGGTTCTTGTGTTTGTTACAATGCTTGCTTGTGCACGTGCCAAGGCTCTTTGTAGAACCCTGTTCTGAACGGGCTTCATAAAAGTGTTTTTTATTTAATCATTACTATTATTAGTTTTAGTTGTAGCACTAATATAACTAGCACCACTTTGGGGGACACACAAATAAGCGAGCTCAACAAACTAAAGCTCTCTTTGAGTAGCTTGCTTAACAAAGCTTAAAGCTGTACTTGGAAATGTCAGGTATTACTTGTGAACTTTCTGTGTTTATACAGAGTAATAAAAATACATAAATGATTATGTTGTGGAGTTATGTTTGCTGAGTGTCTAAATAAGCAGCTGTTTGCCAACATGTCAACTATAAGGGGGATAAACAAAATGCTTCAATCTTTTCACAGCACACAGTAAGAATCTGTGATGCCTGTTTGGCCTCCAGTCTTTGGTGTTTGCTTTAGGATGACTGCAGTGTGTGAGAGCGAGAGGTCACATACAGACTACATGGAGAAAATATTTATACAGCTGAAATAAACACATTCACAGCCTGGTGCAAAAATATCTTTATTCTAAGTTAGGCACTAAGAAAACACTGATACACCTATATATTGTGATATTTTTGTGGCATGACACTATCACAAAATGTAAAGCACAACATTTTATGAGTCAACCATTTTAGAAATTTGGGGCATTTGCTTTGTTTTGTTTTGTTTTTAAATCTATCAGCATCAGCCATTGTCACCCCATCTCTCTGTAACATTTATAACCACCACTAAAGAAATTATGTTTTTGCTGGTGTTTGTCCATTTGTTTGTTTGTCTGTCTGAGTTTTGATGACATTTTCAGGGTATACTGGTAATGGAACAAGGGAGAAGTAATTAGATTTTGATGGTGATCAGAACACAGATGTGGACGAATAATTTGTTCAAAAGGATTTTCTAACACTGTGACAAATTAAAAGGAGACTGAGGTTAATACAATGAACTGTTTCACATCAAAACATAAACAAGAAAACTAACACTTTGTTTTGTCATAGGCAAACGTCCATGCTAAATAATACCATTTAAAAGGCATTTCAACAAAATTATTAGTAAGTAGAACAAGTTTTACAATAAATTTCAACATCATTTTATGTCGCCCACATGCTCAAACGTGTGTCTGCAACAGTCCAGGGTTCAACAATCATCTGGTCCTGTGACGGAGGAATGCAGGCAGTGTGCTATGTGCATGTGATTGAGGAATCGCATAGATATTGTCAAGTGTACCTGCATGAAATGTGGCTGTTTTAGTCAAGATTACATATTTTCCCCAGTTTTATTTAAAATCTCTGATAAGGGTCGGCCTGACATTTTATAAATACTGCTTTTATTTCTGTTTGTTCTCATAGATTCCTGCTAATTCCCATGAAAAGTTTTCAGCATTGAAAATTCCTGTAAATTTTTGACCCTATAAATAACAAATATTAGAAAAAGTATCTTTTATCAATCCAAATTGTGGGCTCCTAAAACTGAATCTTTTTTCTTTTCAGAAAAGGAAATTGTGATAAATCCTCCTGCTGTTAGGATTATGATATATCCTGATTTATCCCATCATCTACACAGTATTGTGATCAGAGTTATTTCTAACTGTTGAGCATGAACATTGTCTGCAAGTTCTTTCTTGGTCTGGCTATTATGTAGGGTCTTACGGTTTATGCTCATTTTTGTCATTATTTACTCTGCTTTTTTATAGATATAGATTTAGATTTTGTTAATTTACTGTTTAAGTGGCCTAAAAATTTATTTTGCCATTTTTAGCATTTCTGTTTGTTACCATTGTTTTGAGTTTATAGATTTTATTCCTTAACTTATTTTATCCATTCATTTTATGGCTAAGTGTGCATCAGTTATCAAGAAGATTTTAACTTCATTTCCTATGCTTGATTTTTGTTCACTAACAATGCAGCAGGAGAAAAATAATTTTCCAGAATAATTCAAGCTTTTCCAGGACATTTTACTTTTTTCCTCATTTCCCTAAGTTTTCCATGACTGGTAAATTGGTCAATCATTTCCTGGGTTTCCTGGGTTTTCCAGGACATGTGTAAACCCTGATGTTATTCAACTCTATCAGTGGCATCAATGCCAGTCATCTGGAAAGGTTTGCTTCTGCGCCTGGCATAAATAAGAAAACGGAGCACACCAAGATAAGTTGGTCGCAGGTCTTTGCGTGGTCATTTACACCAGCGCTACTGCCCTTAAGTCAAATTCAACCAGTCTGGCAAAAGCATAAAAAGTTACAAGACAAGGCTCTGCGTAAAGTGGGGCTAACATTTTTAACAGGTAAGAATGAATAAATCCTATTTTTGTATTTGTTTTAAAAATGATTGGTCATCATACAGATTCATAATTAAAAGCTATCACTACATAAATGTAAAGTGGACCATGTGTTTGCTAACCTCCATGAGCCCCTCCTTCACACTGGGCCTAAGAAAGCTCTCTCTTTATCCTCTGTTGTCTGTGGCCTTGGTTGTGATATGTATCACAGGCTCCACTCCTATTCAAACACAATCCTATATGTAACAATCAATGTTTTTATGTCTTTAAATTGTATCAGAGTGTTTTTATAACCAACCTATATTTATTTTTTTAAGGCTATCAGGGTACTCACTGTTTGGGGAATAATTAGCCTGACTTCAAACCTCCAGTCTGTCCCCTGTGTTGTCAGACTCAGCCGCTTCGTTACTGCTGATCCAAAATTTGTTTGAGAGTGCTTTCAATGTGAAATCAATCGCAAAATAAGACTCAAAAGCATCCCAATGGAGTCAGTTTGTCTTTTTCTAATTCCTTCTACATCCTAAAGTTTGTTATTATTTATTGTTGGGGAAAAACACCAGTTAGCATCTGTTAGCACATACCTGCAGATGGCTGGAGCGTTTGAAGGCTTTCCCACACTGCGTACACACGTGAGGCTTCTTCTGCGAATGAGTGATGGCGTGTCGCTCGAGGTCCGAGAGGTAAAAGAAGACCCGTGGGCACAGCTGACAGTACAGCACCCTGCGAGAGCCCATGTTGTTGGCCGACTCCTCTGATGAGGCGGGATCCAGCGGGTCGAGGGGCTCGAGTTTACCAGAGGAGAGGATGGATTCTGCGGGAGGGGAAGGAGGAGCAGCAGCGTTGGAGAAGTAGAGATGGTCATCCAGAGGTAAGTGTTGCGAGTGGATGTCTGATGAGTCGAATCTTGGCTCGGAGGAGGGTGATTGGGCCTCTGAGCTGGGCTGAGCTAAAGGGTCGAAGGCCGTACTAGCAGAAGGTTCTAAAGTCGATGGCTTGTTGTTTTCATTTGAGATGTCTTCGGCAGATATGGCTTCACTTCCTAGGTTTGATTCAGAAGAGCTGATTTGAGCGTGAAAAATAGGAGTTGTGCCATGTAGGTCGTTTGGCGGGGCAGAGGACGACTGCATGGTGAGTGGGGCGAGAACGGAGCCAGAGTTGACGCTGTTTACCCCTGACAGGATGGCAGGAGGGTTATTGGGACTCAGTCTGATGACAGGGTGAGACAGCGTGGGCAGAGGTGATCCCAGCTGACCGGGTGGCACAGGGAGGGAGATTGCTGGGGAGGAAGCTGCTGTGATTTGCGACAGCTGGCCTGTGGAGGGATCGAGGATGGCAATCGGGGTGGAGGTAGAGACAGAGTCGCCAGAGGAAGCTGTGGGTACGGAGGAAAGGAGAAGGAACATGGGGGTGGAAGCACCAGGGGGGGTCTGGGTGACGGAGAAAGGAAGCGAGAGACCCACCGGAGCTGGGGAGAGCTGAGGGGAGGAACCGGAGGCTGACAGGAGGAGGATAGAAGTGTTGGTGGAGGGGTTTGAGAGGATCTGAATTGGCTGTGTGGGGAGGGATACCCCAGGGGAGGCTGACAGAACAGCAGTGGGCTCCTGCACAGCTGGAACACCTGGTCCTGCAGGCTTAAACGGGTCAGAAGTATTGGTCAAACCTGTGAATCCTTCTTTCTTCGCTGTCGTCTGATCAACAGGGGGCGATGAAGGATCCACATCTTGGGCTGGTGAGGGGAACAAATCATCTGAAGGTGCATTTAGTGCATTATCTAAACTTTGGCTGACACTAGGATCTGAGAACTGCGACAACTTTGTGTCTCCCACCTCTGCAGAGCTAGCCGGATCATTTTGAGAGTCCTCTGACGTGGAAGCGTCGACCTGCGGCACTTTGACTCCATCTGGACTGAGAGTGTATGGAATTCCCTGGTCGTCTATGAGGAGAAGATTTTCAGGGTCACAGTCCTCTAAGGAGAGGGAGTCAAAGACAGAGTTAGAAAAGAAAGAAGGAGACAGGAGAGAGTCCTCCAGCGAATCAGTTCTGTCCATACACAGCACAGTGTTTTCTCCGTGACTCTCATCGTCCTCTTCGACTACATCTCTGTCTCCTTCTCCCTCATATTCATCCACCTCCATTATCAGCGAGCTCTCGCAGCCCGAATCATCCAGGAAGCGTCCAAATCTCCTCTCCCTGCTTTCTTTTTTCTTGGGCAAGCTCAGATCCAGTGGTTCTGTCTGTTCTTCCATTCCCACCTCACCAAACCTCCTGTAAGACTTTAAGTCTATTTCTTGCAAAATGAGAGGAATGTTCTCAATTTCCTGTTCTGTATTTTCCTCTTTAATCTTTTTATGAGTCAGTATTTTTACTATGTTAGTGCAATGTATTAAAGAAGTCTCTGATCCATCATTTTGAATAATTTTAGCACCCAAAGCAGCTTCCTTTTTAGAAGTTTTACTCTCTGCCTCTTTCTCTTGGAATGATTCTAGTTTATCCTCATCAATCTTTTGATGAGCATCTTCCTGCATGTCTCCCTCAATTTTTACAGCAGATATTCTGTTATTTCCTTCTTCAGCTGAGACAGAGGCAGGCCGTCTTAAATGTGTCCGGGTGAAGTCTTTGGTCAGGCTGATGGCAGAGTTTGTGATTGGCCTCTTGCACTGTGGGGGAACAACAATTTTGAGTCTGATTGGCTGGCTGCGCACCACAGGCATCCCGGCCTTGACTGTAATTGGCTGTTTCAGCCTAGCAATCTTGTTTCTTGTTTCCTGAAAGGCTGGTTTAGAAGTCCCGCCCACCTCTGGCTTTTTCCCATTGATTGAAAGAGCATCTCTCCTGATGGTCAGTGCTGCTGTGACAGGGCACGGCTGGAGGTTACCTGGTACTGTACTGGGTGAGGTCTTTTCCTTTGGGTCCACTAAACCCTCTGTCACTGGTCCTGATCCCTCTGCATGCTGGCTGCCATTTTGGACATCCAGGCTGCCACTGGTCAGGACTGAAGCCAGCTGAGAATCCATTTTGGGGCATACCCATTTATATTTCTGCACAGAAGGAACAAAACTGTTAGAAACTTGGAGCAAAATCTTAAAAAGAAAAATATGGTGACATAGGGAGGAAATAAAATACATTTGCTATTATATTATGTTATTGTCTTTTCTTATACATTAGTATCACCCACACTTGATTTGGGGGTCAGACGTGGATCAAAAGCCAACAGTCAGTTTCTGTGATATTTCTGACAGTGTGTAAATGAAGCAGACTAAGCCCCCAGACTCCCTACAGCGACATGATGAGCGACTCATTTAACCCCTCCTCCTCTTCCTCGCCATCATTAGCCCGTCCTGATCATTATGTTGGATACCCTGCATGATCTTTAATCACATCCCTGCGAATTCCCCACAGGATAGGTCGTCTATCACTCAGAAACACACCGGCTTTGACAGATGTGAGCGACACATTTCCTCATTCACGCTTCAGTCGTCTGCATGCACCCCAACAATAAACGTCTCGTTTCCAAACCAGCCAGGGAATTATATTTGCTCTGCGTTTGGTTTGCAGATGCTAGGATATTCTAAATATTTGTCTGTGGATAAACCGAGATGTCCGTGGAGGACGCCATTACGCACAGTCCTAGGTCCGAAATGCAATGGCAGTATTATTGTGACGGCGCGTGTGCGTTTTGACAGCTCTCGGACCTGGGACACCGCCATCACTATCGCGTCAGTAAGCAGAGAAACGGGAATATTTACAGACGGTTTCGGAGCGGAACGGATCCTTCCCTCAACGCCGGAGCTTCCTCGGACCTACAGCCAGCCATTTTAGAGCCGGGGGTCCGAGACAGCGCGAGCAGCTTTGAGGACAAACTTTCCCCGCGCGCGCTGTCATTCCCTCCCGCCGTGTTGTCAGAGCCGGCGGAGCACGCGCCGGACTCCCTTTCGATACATTTAAAACTGTATTTTAAACTATACTCCACCCATACTCTCGCGGCATAGGGACTGGCTTACCCGTGCTGTGGATATTTCCGGAGGACCAAATATGACTGTGCAGTGTAAAGGGTGATGCTGCGAATGCCGAGGGAGGGAGGGGTCAAGGGGAGTTGCTATGGTGTCGCAGCCTACCGGGTCCGACCAGTAGCCATGTTCAGCCTATGAGTACGGTTGAACCTGCAGCCTGGGAGGAAAGGCTGTCGGTGCGCCTGGCAGTCAAAGAGAAGGGAAGCAGAGCAAGAGATACATGGAAACAACACAGAACTGTGGCCTTGACTCAACACTCCAGCACCACGTCTCACAAAAAAGGATGCCAGAATCCGTTTAGACACAACTTTATTTCAAATCATCAACACTTACAAGCCTGGATACTTGATGCGTCACGTTTAACGGAAGAAAGAGCACAGTGAGATATCACAGAGTCATTAGGAGTAAGGTTACATGAAGGCATAACTGGTTTTGTAATGCATTAAATTAATGTTTCTCAACTGGTGGGACCTTAAAGTGGGATAGTTGTTCTCAGAGGGTTGTGAATAAGGATAGAAATCGAAAAATTCCAGCTAAGCAATCAATAACAACTTCCTCAAAGAATCAGCATCATTAGTCTTTTTGCTCATCAATTTATTTCACTTTGTTTTGCATGCTGTTCAAATCAAGGATGTCATGGTTTAGCCTGACAAACCAGATGGACAGTTCAATATACTAAACAGGAAACTGTTCATTTTACTAGTCCACCTGGGCAACAGCACATAGAAAGTGTTTGGGAACCTTTCAAAAGCCTATCCAGTAAATAACTGGATCATCGATCAGTCACATTCATGACAGGCCATTGAAATTATTTAGTAGGGCACCGCTGCTGATTCAGGTATAATTTGTGAGCCATGCTGGAGAACAAAGTATTGCCGAAAACATCTCTTCTGTTGACAAATGCTTTCGTGTTATTTGTTTTTCATTTAACATAGGAATGTTGTCCCAGTCTGACAAAAAATGTGACTGAAGCTGTTAGCATCTATTAGCATCTGTGTGCATCATGCCTGTAGCTCCCACCTCTTCCTACTTAGAAAGAATCTGATTGGGCCATGCTGCTTTGGGTCAAGCTCAGACATTGCAGATTTGAGCCTGGCAGGGTGGATCTGTTTGATGACAGACACTGAATCAAGCTGCTGTGCAAGGTTACTTATCAGAGGCAGTCTGCAGAAATTATAATAGAGTTGTCAAAAATGTAGTTATGGCAGAAAGAGAGCGGAAGTCAAAACTTGGTCTAATTTTCAACACAAAGATAACTACTTCAGTTGGTGAAAATAGCCAAGACTTATAGAAGCATTTGACAATGCAGCGTGGCACTGAATGTCAGGAGTGTCATGTGTTTGACCATCTTCACCTGAAAACTATCTAGGCCCACTTTTGCCCACACAGAAGATCAGCAGGAATCAATAAGGGATTCGTTAAAGAATCAGACCAATAAACAGGATCTATAATGGCATTGATATCTATAAAAATCTAATCAGTCCCCATTGCTGGAGTTCAATGTGCTTAGAAAAGAAAGGCATTGATGATGTAGCAGTGCCTTATCATTTAAATACACCTGATGCATGATAGCTGATGTATGAGCTCCAACACATAACTCAATGGCTCTGAGACCACTGATACAGTTTGGCTGCATCTGCCTGCTGTCACAGCGGTGTCCACAAGTTTTACCTCCTTAAAGGCCATATAGGATTTTTTTTCCCCTTGAGCTTAACTGTCAAAAATAACACCAGATGGGCATGGGGTCATGTGTTTAATAGTAAATGACGAAATCAAATGTTTTGGAAGAAACAAATCTTCTTACAAGTGACTAAATTTATCGTATAACAGACCCAGGAAACTTGAGAAGAGAACTTTGCAAAGTGTGATTAATTTTGCTCAAATAATTTGTACAAAATTTTTCCTTCAAGCCTTTCGCCAGTCAATACCAGCTTCCAACAGATACACAATTTCAAAAAGTAAATGGCAGCTCCTATTTTTGCTGAAGTCTATTTTCCTGAAGTTTCATGTCTGGCAAGCCCACATCTGACCAATTAAGTTATAGGCAAGAATGGCATAGTCAAAACAGTCTAAAATTGTGGACTGCTCTATTATGTTTGTTTCACAGCATCCTTTACATATTTAAATTATTTATTCTTTTTCTGTTTGATAAATCAAACTGAGCAATTGGTCATCCCTTAAAGTCCAGTCTATTTTATCATCCACAGCATGGTTTCTTTAGAATATATAATTTATTTTTGAAACTGCATGAACTCTTAATGTAAACTGAAAGGCAAGTCAAAAGTTGCAACAAATATTTGCACAACTCATGCCATTACGTACTATCCCCCTTGAGTGTCCAAAAGGTTGATAGATTTCAAACAGAAATGGAAGTTTGTCCATAGAGGAGGCAAAGTGGGGTGTTACTTTGAGTTTTTACAGCACGCTGTAAAACATGAACAAGGCTTTCTTTCTCTAAAATTCTTGCTGTGTGAGATTGCACCAACAGTCTCACAGCTCTGACTTGGGAGCAAGTTTGCCAAAATGAGAATCGTCACGTCAGAGCTATCACGCAACCAAAATGCATCCAGTTTGAAACTGCCATAAAGGAACATGGATCCATTTATTTCATTTTTCATGTAATCTATTATGTATAGTTATTTATTCTTTTCAATCATCTTGGAATATTAAGGCTGGTCTTTGCATTTTAATGTATGAATTTCTCAAGATATTGACAGAACCACCAAACTTTGGGCCTATCGCTATCATGTCTAAAGAGTGAAACTATGAAAAAGACATTTGGATGAATGCCACTTTCATAGACTGATACATTTTCCCATTTTATCTCAGTTTATGTGCTGGTATGGGAAAAAAATGGTAAAAAAAAAAAAAATTGCATGCATAAAATTTCCTCAGAGGGCATTCGGCCTGTCCCTTTGTGCTGTTGTTTTTTTTTTATTATTCGGTTTAGGTCCAAACTGTAGCTCCTCCATAAAATTAATTTGAATGTTTTCAGTTCTTCAGGGATTTGAATTGTGTTTTTTCATAACAGGTGTGGGGGTGGTTCAGAGGCCGGACCAGTTGAGAATCACTGCATTAAATATACATCATAACAGAGGCCTATGGATTGCAGCCTTTGGCTCAAGCCTGAGAAGTTTTACTTTTGATGATTATAATTCTGTCTGCAGAGTGATGCCATGCATTAAAGAGAGAGGATGAAAATCCACATTGCAGAATAGACAGCTTAGTCTTATGATACACAAGAGCTGTGAGTAATATTTCAGTGTCTAACAGACCAAACATCTTAGTATAGATAGTTAAAGGAAAGATGCAAAATGGAGAGGGGTTTTCTGGGATGACAGGTTCTGGCATGAGTCTGGTGAAAGCACTCTTTCTGTGACACGATGTCATGAATGTTGGCTGGGTTGGGGTCAGACGGGCAGGTCATCCCTCTACATCACCAGGTCACACCCATCAAGCTCTGAGACCAGCCGGTGGGGGAAGAGTTTGAACTGCAGCCATGTGGGCTCTGAAGGACAAAGTGTACATGTCAATAATGATCAATCCCACCTCATGTTCCTCTCATGATACCTAACAGATGAAGATAGGAAAAGAGTGTTCAAGTTTACCAAGGTAGCAAGCTGGTGTCTGCAGCTCTCCATCAAAGCAGGACTTGACTGCAGTGACGCTGCAATGCTTATGAGGATGTTTGCAGAAAAACGTCACATTTTCCCCATGAGGAACCATGGCATCTGTAACATCAAACGGCCAGCGCTTCTCTCCACCGATCATAACACGACTTCGCTCAGCAGGGATCAGGCAGCGAGCTGCAGAAACAATCAGCAAAGCAAGAAAGTATAAAATAAACATCATTGACAAAAAGCTGATGCTTGCATTTATCGTCCTTTCTCCAAGTATCTGGTACATCTATGTACATCAGTGCAAACAGATGTATTTGCATTCAGCAAACACTGAATGTGCCAAATGAATTTAAATGCTGAACTAGACTTTCCTCTTCCTGATTTAAACTTCTCATCTGAATGCATTTAGCACGTAGTGTAGCTATTTTTGACCTTCCTCACCTCTGCAGTGTGGGGGCTCTGCACTCCAGTTACCGTTGGGCTGGCAGGTGACTTTCTGGGGTCCATCCAGCAGGAAGTTCTTCTTACAGAGGTAGTGGATGTCAAAGCCCACTTCATACTCAGTCTTTTGGACAGCCACCACGTAGCCCTGCTTCACCTCGGGAGGAGGCTGGCAGAATACGTCTGATTGAGCTGGAGAAGAAGAAAATCAGAATAAGGATTATTCAATCTAGGTGGAAAATGTTAAAATCCTAGTTAAAAAAAACATGACAGTGCAACAAAGAGTCAGATTGTTTATTATTCCATCATATCTTTGCATTGTTTTAATTAAAGCCATATTTGATAGAGTAGGCATCCTGTGTGACACACAAATCTGGTGATGCAAAGGCCAAATACTGTCCATGTATGTGAGCCATTATACTGTATCAAGAATCAATAAGCCTTACTGTCATTATGTGGGGACGCAGTGAACATTGACCATACCACATTAACGTTTGTGCCTTTTATGCTGTATGCAGAAGAGAAAAATGTCATTTCTTAATTTTGGGAAAATGTGGGTCAATAAATGTGTTTCATTTCTATTTTTGCTTTTGGACTCCAGTAACCATAAAGCTGATATAAGTAATTAATTCAACCAAACAGATATTTGTTTTGAAGGATGCTGATATATCAGTAATATAAGACATATTTCAATGGTTGTTAAACATCTCCATCACATCCATTTTGAACTTAAATCACACTCAGAAATTAGGACACTTTTAAAATGTAAACTCTCAGTGACATGGGGATATATACAATTTCAGATATATTAATATTGAATTCAAATAAAGTTATTGACATGAATGTTGTAGGTCATTATTGCCTTTCATAAAAAAATAAATAAATAAAAATAAATGAATCTAAAACTGCACTCATAGTTGTTAATTTTTTATGTAATTATCAGACTACAAGTGGGTTTGATTACAAAAAAGCCCATCAATATAGAAATCCAGCGTGTACAAATAACGTAATGTCTTTGCTGATAACTTTTAGTCTTGGGACCTGCACAAAGGTCTGAAGGGCAACAGGCTAAGTGAGGCTGCTACACAGGCCTTTTTTTTATTTTCACCTCCACAAAATGACACTTGCTTTAACCCATGAAACCATGGAAAAGTGAGATTTTAAAACAGACTCCAAATTTTAGGCTCCCTTAACTCTTATGCAGCCAATGTCTGACAGTTTATTGTGACACCTATTTGTCTTTAAAGATGAAAAATTTGGTCACATCACTCTAAATGTTCTAGCCACACAGGCCGAGCTTTGACAATGAAAACAATGAAATCACCTGTCGCTTAATTCTGTGTGTGCTTTGTTTTACAGAAAGGATGTTCTTGATAAGTAACTGGATAGTCCTGGTGCATTTATGTCGTGTTTCATATCATGCAGTACAAGCTTCGACCACATGATGGCAGACACGCACTGCAAAAAAAGAGTGTTGTATCTTACTGAGGAGCCTCCATTTGAAAGATTTTATGTGCTTCTCTTTTCCCTCTGATTCAGCCTCTTTAGCATATCTACACACGCACACAAGAAATGAATGTTTGTGCCAGGAAATAACACGCAGACTCTCAGTCCATTCAACCTCACATGTGTAAAAGAACAGATGTATGTGTCAATGGAATGAAGGGAAAGCATTAATTCTTTCATGAGCAGGAGTGTACATGGACTAGAGAATGGGAATTGACAAAATTGTATTCATACCAATGCCAACATTGATTCAACTTATCGACTTGATTCTTTTTCAGTTCCCTTATCGTTTCCTATGAATTTTCTGAATGTAAAAAAAGTAGGCCGACACTGGTTTGAGGGCCAACAATGTCAAACACAGAGCATGGCATATTCAAGGTCATTCTGTGTTGACAGATGCTTCAGTAAGTTGGTGGTGATTAGACCCATGCCTGAAATGACAGCTACAGACACTGGATGTTGAGCAGGTAGCATCACACTGTCTCCTGCAGACTCGATCAGAGCTTGGAATACTTCATTTGTGCAGACTTCCTCTAATGAGAGCATGACTCCTTTATTTGCAAGGCATCCAGGATGTACAGGAAGGAGTTAATAAAGGAAATGTTAAGTATAAAGACAAATTGTGTTGATTCCTTATTTCATAGAGACTCTCAACCCACATTGGTTTTTGATTAACATCTCCACTGAAAACATCATAGCATTTGTGTATGGAGTAAGCTCATGATAAAATGAAAATAAGCACATGAGCATGCCAATTTGTAGTAAATTTATAAATAACAGTAGCAACAATAATATATCATAATAAGCAGAAAAACATATTTAACTGACTTAATTTTAAGTATTCCTGCTCTTTTTAAGGATTCCTTGACTAAAAAAAGTATATTATAAGGCCTCAGGGAACCTCAAGTTTGAGTTGGTTTTGGCACCTCAAGAAGCCAAAGTAGAAAATCTTTTCTCTGTGCTGATTTTGTCATGTCCAAGTTAAAGTGATGCTTTCTGACAAAGCTAGGTCTGCCTCCAGAGTCAATTCTAATAATCATTGTAGATAATTTGAGCAATACTTAAGGAAAGGTTGCTTATCCGGCACCTAGTTAATCACACTTGTCTGACACCTACTCTCGAGGGCCCAGTCTGCCTGATCAGCCCTGTAGTGATTGGTAAGCTTCTGGGTGCCATGTTGTCAATGACTTTTCATTCATTATACCAACTATTCTCTGAACTAGCCAGCTTGAGACAATGGGCTCCAGATGCAGCACATTTCCTCTTGATCATTGAGGTGTTCAAGTGAAAGACACATG
Organism: Scarus forsteni; assembly: GCA_036419115.1. NCBI lineage: Eukaryota > Metazoa > Chordata > Actinopteri > Labriformes > Labridae > Scarus > Scarus forsteni. The sequence continues at coordinate 3,608,625 of JAZDUH010000111.1, forward strand.
TTAAACACACTTTGACACATATAAAAGTAAAAAAAAAAGCATGATATAGGCTCTTTTAAGCTAATTAATGGTTATTTACATATCGATAATTGTATTGCAATTAAAACTTCTGGTTTGACACTGAACTTATATAGTATAGTATTTGAAATGACAATGTCCGAATAAGAAAAATATTCAAATGTTTCAAACAACAGGACAAGATCCTCTGCTTGACAAGGACAAGACCAGAAAACAAAAGAAGTTCCTGCTTTGTCCACATGGGGTGCCAAATCCTCCAAATAAAAAGCTCCTTACAGAAGTAGATGGTAGATACACCACATTTTAAAACACAATCATCTAAAAGTGCTAATAAGTACATGAAGTACAACTTAAATGTACTTTGTACACTACCACAACACAACACTGCCTTTTGTTGCGTGAATTCATGGTAACTCATTAGAAGAGGGTCCTTATATTTTTCTTTAGATTCTAAATTACAAAACCTTAACTTTAGCTAATTTGGATGGATGGATGAATGCATGGATAGCAGACAGATGGATGGACAGATGGATGGATTTTGAAAGTCTGCAAGGGAGAAGACTTATTTTTGTGGTACTGCTACTTTAAAAGTGTCATTCTAAGTAAAGCCATTAGAGATCATATTTCTTGTGCAGCAGCTTCACATTAATAAGCAGTAATTAGCAGGGTACTGAAGGAAAACTCTTAACAGCCCACTTGTTATAGATTATGGTCATTTAAAAGTAGTTTCTAGTATGGCTCTTAAAAACCACCAATAAACAGTCAGTATGCTAATAAGCAGCAATTTAATGATGAAAATATGTGCCCTAAACTAAAAAGCTAAGATGCTCACTTGTATCTTGTTCCTTACATATATGTCATACTGTTACTGAACTAACCATGCAGTAGATAGTAATTTCTGAAGTATTTCAACTTGTGCTGTGTATAAATGTGAGTTCTTTATCAGCTACAACTCGGTACAGTCAGTGATGCGTGCTGTGTTTAAGCCTCTTCAGGGAGATGCAGAAACACAGCACAGAAGAAAAAGCATGACCCAAAATATGTTCTCAATAACCCACACAAACAGGAAAAACATAAGGTGTTATAAGTTTGTAACAGACTGCTTTGGAAGTAATTTTACACATAACCCCATTAGAAAGTGAGAAAGAAAGAAGAAAGCACAAAGGAAGTCGGGTGAGAGCTTTAAACCAGTGAAGCAGGGCAGCAAAGAGAGAGATGGGGGAAGAACTGTCCATCACTTTACCTCATTTGACTTCTGTTTACTAAGGTTTTCAAGGTTTTTGTTTAGTTTGTGACCCACAGAGGCGTTTCACCTTATGTCTTGTTCTATTCAAGTTGAAATAGCCCTTCTTAGGTAAGAAATCAAAGTTCGATGAGCAGGTGAAACACCTCTCCGAGCTCACAGCTATATCCGGGCTTGTGTAACAGCCGGCAGCGCTCGCTTCTGGATGTTTGAGTGCCTCACGCTCATGGAAATATAAATATCAAGAGTGGTGCTTGGAGAGAGGCTGCAGCGACCTGAGCTCCATCAAACGGGAGGTTTTGGAGCTGTGCGCCGCTTTGAAAGGCAGAGACAAGCTCTCGCCTGAGGGCTGTCTTAGGTATCTGAGAGCGAGAAACGTTAATATAAGAATGCAAAAGGCACCTATGGGAGAGGAAGAGTTACAAGTCTGTTTGGCTGCAGATGAGAGCCCGGAGCCCAGTTTCTGTTTTCACATATCGCCCTTCTTCTGCCTCGCACTGCTGCCACCCACACAGGCTGCAGCTGAGGCAGGTACAGCAAATTGTTCATTTAGAGAACTGTAGTTCTTTTTATTTATTCTGAAGAGACCACAGAAACACAATTACAAATACACTTCAATCCTATTAAGACCAGAGGTGCAAAGGTTGAGGTTTTACAGTATTTATCCTTCTACAAACATTTGCATGCACACAAACCTAAAAAGGCCCGGAGTTGCATGCTTGTTCTTCTCCCATTGTGCAGAGAGAGAGACCTTATCAGGCCTCAGATGGAAAAGGATGAGAGGAGAAAAGATGAGAGGAAGAGAGGATGAGAGAAAAGAGGAAAGCAGGGAACAGAAAGGCCTGCAGCGGCACGAAAAAGAGAGCTCTCTGACTCTTCTGACTGTGATCTGTCGCCCACTCACTCACGCACACACACAAACACACACACAAACTCTGCTACACATGTGCAATCCGCCCCCTACACATCTAATGTATACAGAGAAATATCTACCACTCTGATAAACACTCTCTCTCTATCTCTCGCTGTGTGCCACTTTGACAGCGATCTGCCGCCCACTGCCTCTCAACAGGCATGAAGCAGCCCGACTCACACTCTGAAACACACATGCAAAAGGGACACACAATACGAACGCTATCACACGTTTGAAAACCCACCTACCTTCTGCCCGTCTCACAGCAGGAGGATATACTCAAGCATAGAGCCGAGGGGAAGCGTATCCTCATTTCACATCTTACAAAAAAAGATAAAAAATCCTCCCAGGCTGACACCAGGACCCAGCAGGGTTTGAGGATTCCTAAGAAAGCATGTTTACTGTAGCTGCAGGTGTGTGATTAACGCAGCAGGGATCGACCTTTAAACTTTGGGTTGCTTTTTTAGTCAGAGCTGTCATAATTTTGAATGCAATCAGAGAAAAAAAAGCATGCATCCAGTTGGTGTTTTATGATGAGATGTGTGGAAAGGCTGTGGCTATTGGCGGTTCTGCTTCATGTGCAGCTGTGCAGACCTACAGCGCAGCAGTGGATGTAACAAGATGCACAATAGGGGGACTTTTGTGAGCTATCTGTTTAGAATTGTCTTTTATGCACAGTGTTTAGTCCTGTAGAGAGTCAAATTGTTCTCCTCTCTTGTTATAATCTTTGGCAAAGACTAGAGAGCAGTTGCATTTTCTATTTAAAACAGGTCTGGCATTTCATTCATGTCAGCTTGTTCCTGCCTACAGTACTTGGTTTATCTTAAAAGAAAAATTATGTTGAGGTTTGGTTTGGTGGGCTTTGGCCTTGGGTTGAAACATCAGAAAGTGTCATTGAAAACGTATAATTTCTAAGATGTCGTCATCTCTAACCTTGATGTCCACAATCTGTGGCTTAATGGCTGAATATGAAAGGATAACTTCTCCCATGCTAACTGATATGTAGGTTTGTAGAGTTCCAAACTTATAAAGCTAACTGGGAACACTTAAGTCCCTGGACCACAAATTTCTTTAAAGTGATAAAAGTACAGTGCTTAACAAATCTATTAGACCGCCACCCAATTAAGAATGGGAAACAAAAAGAATTTACTGGTAACCATGACCATTGATGATTGTGCTCATGGATCCGACTGTTTAAGGATTCCTTTACAGATTCCAACTGATTTTCTATGTGGAAAAAGTTTAACTTCACAGGCCATCAGTAGCAACGTCTCACACGAGACTCCAGATATTCGACACTGTGCAAGAAACATCTTTTTTACAAACATAAGAAACAATTTAAGCCCTACCTGACACGATTTTTGATGTCCTTCTTATCATGAGAGAGAGACACATTGATTTGTAAGGCATGCAGAACAAAAAAAAACTGATAAGGGAGTTGATTAGCAAAGACACCAATGATATTGACTTCTTTAGGAAATTGTGGTTACTGACTGGAATTGATTTTCAAGTCCCATCCCTACACAATTAAGGTAATGCTACGGCTACCCACATTAACAGCACTGGTAATTACCAAAATCATCCTTTATGTTTCTGTAAAGGTTAATACACCTGTGCGAAGAATCTCTTTAACCAAAATTGAAATTGTAGTGCTAAAATATAATTATGATTGTTGTCCAAAATTTTCAAATTTACAGTTTTATAAAGAAAACAGAATAATAAGTAAGAAATGCCATTATTTCTTGATTGAGATGTCATTATTTGTTATTTACTTGAATTTCTGAGCAGGAGAAAAATGTATTGGTTGAAAGTGCTGTTTGATTTATTTCTGACTTCTCAGAAAAGCCAAGTGAGTCAGGTAATGAGGGACCTACAAAAGTCATTGACAATACATAAAGACAATAAACATAATTGTTTTATACTGACATACTATGATTGCCTTTGGCAAAAGATCTGGTTTAGTGATGTTAGTCTATGGCAATAAGAACAGTGTCTATTGATGAATGCCTCGAATCGCATTGTAATGAACCTTGCTGTGATGAATAATACCATTATTTTACATTAATGCTGTCTTAAAAGTTGATATATGGGTTTGTGTTAACACTGAATATGTATTTTTTGTGTTAATATTAGGTTTGGTTCTTCCTATTGATAAAAAGCTTCCCCTTTCACATTTCAATGCAGGACTTAATTGCTCATGTTTCAACTTGTGTCATGTTACATAGCCAGGACACACTGGTGAGATAGTCCCACGGAATTGTTATTTTCACTGCATGTGCAAAACTATTTATTAACACTAGAATTATCTGTTTATTGTTTAAAGCATAAAGGTACATACTGTACTTTGAGTTTTGTATTTTTGTTGTACAGAGTTTGGTGAGACCAATAACAGTTTAAGGCAACAGTATGTTTAACTCTTGGAAAGGTGTACTTGATGAAAACAAAAATCTCCACCAAAGGTGGACAGCTAGCTGCCCAGGGGCAACAGGAGGACCCAGTTGTCAGCCAACAACTGTAACATCTTAGCAGAAACAGAGCTGTAGTTGGCTGCATTTGTTTAATAAACTGTTTCATGCATTATTAAATACATTTGTAAGAAAAAATGTAATAATAATAATAATAATAATAATAATAATAATAACTCGAATTTATATAGCGCCTTTCAAAAAAAACCAAGGCACTTAACAAACAGAAACAAACACATTAATTGCCAAAAGCCTCCATGAAAAAGTGTCTCTTCAGTGCAGACTTAAAGGAGTGCAGTGTTTTTAGCTGACAAATAGCCAAGGGGAGAGAGTTCCAGAGGGATGGAGCAGCCACACTGAAAGCTCTGTCTCCAAGGGTCCGTTTTGTGCTTGTGGGTACTGAAAGGAGCCCGAGGTCTGCAGATCTCAGGTTCCGCTCCGGGGAGTAGTCCTCAAGGAGATCTGACAGGTACTGTGGGGCTAGGGCATGGAGAGCTTTATAGGTGAGGATGAGCAGTAAACGTGTAAATGTGTGAGTATACTTAAATAACTAGGAAATACTCTCTAATTTGTATAAACAAGGTCATTCAAACTGGCTTGAATTCCTTGTTGAGCTCAAAATTACAGTATTGTACAAACAGGATATTTGAAGACAAAATTAAGACCCTCTGGGAACACAAGGTTGCCCATCCCTGATCTACATGATAAACATAATATTAATCACGTGTAGTGTAAGAGGAGGCATTGGTTTTTCCTTATAAATGCATACATGAACATGTTTTCAGTTCTCTCTCCTCTTTTGAGCGATCAACAGCTCATCAGTAAAATCTCCCTACAGCCCCAGTGAACAGCTAAAGCTCTGGCTGCCATGGAGATGAGGAGAAGCCCCAGCTGTGCTGTGTCTCAGAGGACGTGATCACAGAGGGGTTTCATTCCTGGAAATCTCTTATCAGTCAGATTCTTTTGCAGTTCCACACAGAAAAATCTTTGGATCTTTAAAATAAACCAAACATCAACTTTTTGTTTTCTGATGTTTTCACAAAAAAATGTGAAATAATCTAACATGACGCTGCACTTCTCTGTCGAGCTTAGACGCACCTGTGCAGACGGGAACATCTCCACTCCACTGCCGGTCACCTTGACATCGCCTCATGGTGACATCCAGCCCATTGGGGAGTGTGAATCCTGGCTTGCATCGCACTTCAAGCAGGGCATCAAAGGAGCTGGTGGGATGGAGGAGGCGAGCTTCGGAGTTATCACTGGGGGGCAGAGGCCAGGGACAAGTCCGACCTGAGGAGAAAGAAAAAACAGAACAGAATAAATTAGGTCTGATTATGTGCTTGATTGTTCTTCATGCAAACAGTTAAACCAAACCCTTTTAAAATAGCACTAATGAGGTTGTATAACCAGGCTGGATCTGAGCAGTGCCCTATTTAACAATGCATAATTAAACACTTTGTTCTGGCTTCTCATTGGGCAGAATTCTGCCCAGATGTAGAGCAGGAACAAGGCTTTTATTTTATCTTCAAGGGAGAAACACAAACTTGTATGTTGGCACAGCTGCTACACACACACACACACACACACACACAGGCGTTAATGACTGAACTCATAATGTTGTTCACAATAAGAACACAGAAGTACACAAATAGTTTACCTGGAACCACACAGCTGAGCCCACACTGGCCATCACACAGGCACTGGCGCTTGTTTCCGCAGTCTTTGTCAGTCTTACAGGGCCGAGGGCACGCCTTCCTCTTCTCGTCCACCAGGAGTCTCGGAGCACATGACCCTTCGTTGACACCTAACACACAGAGACAGTCACACCACCACTGTGATTGTCCTTTTGGTCGTGATAACCCCATTCACAGCCTGTTGTAAAACCAGCAAACTGTTTTAGTTGTAAAGAGGGAAGTTTTTTCTGTCAGCAAGTTGTTCTTTGTTGTCTCTTCAGAGCAATGCAAATTCAAAGTGAGTGGCTTGACAAATGTTTGCCACCCGGGTCACAGATGAGTAAAACATACATAACAGAACTGATGCTTTCTGCTATTTATCCCTCAGTCGTGTTTTCACAAAAAAAGGTTAATTACTGGTTTTCCAAGTGGAGCCACTCTAACAAAAATATCAGTTAATAGGAGATCTAGAGGTGAAGTGTGACCATGCTCACCTCCCCTTATGTGTGACAACCAGCCCCCCAGAGCACTGTGACACCAACCCATCTGCCCTCTTGACAAAAGTTTTACACCAGTGACCACATGGATTTTGCCAGCAAGCTGAAACAGGGCTCAAGCTAAAGTGTGTTATTTCCACCTCAAGTTAATGTCCCCCTGCAAAATTTAATGTTACAGGAACAATTCAATAAACTTGATGGGGAGATAGCATTTATCACTTCCTGGTTCCCAAGGCTGAAAGTATACAGAATTTGGAATACTGATAAATACCTGAAAAAGGTTTGTGGTGAATACATGCTAACAAAATATGAATGTTTAATCTAAGATTGTTGTGTGTTTAGAATGATGGTTGTGAAAAAATACAGCAAATAAGGACTACAGAAATGGCTGTGACACGAATGCAAGTACATCTTATCATTTTTAATAAACAAAAATCATGCCTCAACCATGAGGACAAACTTGATCGAGTCATTTGATTCACATGAAATTATCAAACAATTACAATAAGACATTATATATTGGGAATGTTGTAGTTGCCTCACAAAAACAGAACATTTAATATGCATAATTTTGTGGTGGCTACAGGACTTAATATCAGCAATGTTGCAAAACAGTAAAAAATGCAATTGCCTTTTTGTGGAGAAATCCAGGACAATGCTAAAGTCTGTACTGGCCTAGATTAATGCCATCCCTTCGCCATGTAGCAGATCAAGAGGAATCAACAACTCAACAATAACATCTAGACGCAGAGTAACTCAGACCTTCAGTATGCTATGGTACGGCTTTAATAAGTAATGTGACAACCAGGCAGTGTCATAGCTAGCCCTGGTCTCCCCTATTTGATATCCTGAAATTCACTGTTCAGTTATAACTATGATGTGTGAAGTACTGCCAAAACTGGTTAGTTCTTTGATTAATTTTCAAGTTTACCATGGCATTTTATCAATCTAATTTGTGCATATTTTTCATAGCTGCTAGCTTATACAAAAGTATGACTAAGAGACTGTGCAAAACATCTTTATATCTTAATTTCTTATTTCATATCAAGGCAAAGTGATACTGTAGTTATGCTGTTAGAGTTTAATTTAATTACAAAGCTTATGTTAGCATGTCTTAATAAAGAAGGGGTTGACTCATGCTAATGGACTTTTAACTTAAAACAGACGGGTTTACTGAAAATACTTTGGTCGAATAGCAAGGCTATTTAGTGAAGCTACTTTTTACATGACAGGATAAGGACCAGCTTACCTCTGCAAAGTTATGGGCTGGTTTATAGGTGTTTGCAGGCAGTCGTTCCAGGCAGAGGAAAGTTTAGATAATAAAGAAATTGGCAGAAAAACGTCGATGTCCTTGGGCCCAGTGACCATTGTCAGGGCGAGGGCGGTAGAGCTGCACAGGTGGACTTAATGAGCTAGCTCTTAGCATAGCATGGTGTTTTTGTTAGCTTTCTCCCTCCATAGAGAACCTGTAGAGATGGTTAACTAGCCTACAAAGTTGCACACGTCAGTTCAGCAAATATCCTCGAATATCGCGTTATTACTGAATAAACAAAACTATCTACTTCTTTACATCGACACTTAGGAAGTCACGTTTGTTTGAAGCCAGACATTTTATTTCACATACTGAACGGACTTCTTTTTTGGTTACTTTTGTAGAATATTCTGTTATGTGTAATTGAGTAAAAACATATTAGGTACTCATAGCCTACCATTCAAAAGTCGGCCCATGCTCTCCATTTTACTGCAGATTAGATTAGGCTTCTTTTTCCATCAATCCACAGTGTTGGGAAAGTAACTCTAAAATAAATGTATACTCTTTTTAAAGTAATGGATGCTTGCTATCTAGTACCGTAGGTAACTGATACTTTAACTGTGCAACTATTCACATGTAGGCCTAGCCTTATCATAAGGGCCCACCAAGAACAAAAGGTCAGTACAAATCTGATGAGTACCTGTTTTCAGTGATGGGTAAGGCTGTACTCAGTACATCTAAGCTGTTCATTACTTCTTTAAAAAGGAATATAAGTAACTTCCCTCTCCATAAATTTGTTAACAGGTTTAAAACTTAGACTAGAACAGTCCACCATGTTATATTTTGTTTGTTTTTAACACAGAAAGTTGCAAATAGAATTTCATGCAATTTTGAGGATGGATCAAAAAGGGACCAAGGACCAGTAGTTCAGAATTTAATACATTAACCTTTTCAGCTGATATTTGCATACACAACACAACAGTCCGCACAGTAACTAAGCACGACTTTGAGACATAACTTATTACAATTTTAGCATCTGCACTTATTAACATGTCTAGTTACTCAAAAAGAAATTTCAGTATAGATGTGTAAACCATTAGTCCTGTATTTGGAGAAAAGTGATGTTTGCTGACCCATTTGGTGATTGTTTGCTGTTCAAGTTGTGTCTCCCCCTCTGATTTACAGAATAGTATAGATGTGGTCTGTAAGTAAACCTGAAACCTCTACTTATTACTGAGACACACCCTCCCAATGTTCAGAACATTTGAGGGGGAGAGCAGCAAGGAGGAAGCAGGATGCAGAGGGGGAGTCTGACAGGGTTCCCCCATTTTTCATCCCTCAGACTGAAAACGTGTGCTACTGTATCCACTCTGCCCAGAACACATGTGACCAAAAACACACATGTTGCAGGGCTAATGAACACATGAGCGGGGAGACACAGTGTACAGTACATACATGTAACAGATTGGATGTTTAGAATCTAAGTAATCGTTGGAAATGAGTATTTACAGTCATGAAATTTGGAAGAGTTAGCATTAAAGGTGTTTACATAGAGTGGGCAAATAAACAATAGTAAAAACCATGCCTTAATGCTGTAATTGTTTATTATTTATTTTTTATTTCATATTTTTATGATTTTTTGTTTTCAGTTTCAGTCTAGTTTTAGTTTACTTAATTGCAGATTTGGGGTTTTTTGCATTAGAAATTGACATATCTAAGTCAAATCATAAAGATAATCTATGTTGCGTAATGTCAAAGATGAAAACTAAACAGATTTTCTCCATATATTTTGATGTGTATAGCTTTCTTATACTATTTATTGGTGCATTCAGTAATGAAAACAAACATAGCAAAACAAGTAAAGTTTAGAGTTAGGCAGAAGAGGTATGCCAACGGGGACCTACCCCAGGAAATTCAAAGAAATATTTATTTGAATAAATTTAAAATTAAGTCTGAAATGTGTGATTAGTTTTAAAACCTCACATTACAATTTTAGTAGTCTTATCTTTTGCAAAGCTACATTCATATTTTAGTCCAAGTTAAGAAATAATGCCAAGATTTCATTACTTTAATTAATTAATATTTCTTTTATGATAATAACTTCACTATCCAATATTGTTCTGACCAAAGTAATTTACACGGCAGGAAAAATATCCCTTTTCAAATTGTAAAAAACAAAATAGAAATTACAAAACAGGTGCAAGCTCAAAAATACTGATGCAAAATTTAGTGCAGACAAGATTTTTTAAATTAATTAGGAGTTATCTACATGCATGCATACATAAAAGCCCCAGCATTTATGTAATAGTTGCTTCTTTTAGGGCTGAAAAGGAACAAATATAAATGTAACTAATGAACAGCATATTTCCAACACCAAATTTTATAATCATCCTTAAACAAGTCTGCAATTTACAGATCACCCAACCCTACCATGCAAAGGTCCAGCCAATAAAGCCCATCCTCAATTTCCCCAGCATTTGGTGATAATCTATCAGTGGTTATCATGTATACAGGGTTCAGTGGTCCCCCCCAGGTGTGAGTGATGAGCGCAGTCAGAGGGTCTTACGTGGGGTCTGCAGTGACACCGATCCAGCCAGAGCCCACAGGGTCAGCAGCAGCAGTGCACAGTCCATCCTCTCAGCCCAGGCCTTTAGACGATATGAGGGGAGGCACACGCAGACGCAGCACTTTTAAAGACGGGGTGGGGTGGGGGGGACAAAGGATGGGAGGAAGGGGGGTGAGATAGAGAAAGAGGGGGAGACAGAAAGGGAGAGGGGGAGAGGGTACAGCTTTGGAACATCTGGTTCACGTTGAAAAGGGAAGTGTTGAGAAAAAATCCACTTAGAGGGACCTTTCACCCAATTCTGTTGAGACAGCAGATAAAAGGGGTGACGTGACTGTTGCTCCCACATGCAATCAACGAACAGAGGTAAACAAGCAAGAGTAAACAAAGGGAAACAGGAATCACGTAGGACTCAATCTGATTCTGTGAGCAACAGCTTTGCATTCTGTCATGTTGCAATGTGATGTATACTGTATATGTGATAAATTGTTGTTAATGACTCTTTTTATTTGTTATCACACCCTGTACAAATCCTGAATTATATCTGATAAAAATATGTGTAATTTATGTGTGCAAATGAGAGGCTCATTTCATTTGGAGAGATCAAAACACTTAGGAAATATACTAGGAAACAGAATGTCTCTGTCTGGAACTGAACTCATATTGAGATTGCGGATCCATATAAAGGAATTGACACAATGTGCGAAAAAACTGAGGGTTTCGAAACAAGCCGTCTTTGGATATTTTACTGCACATTATAGTACTTTCATCAAGCTAAAGCAAACAAATAGAGTACACAAAAATGTGGCCTCTGTTGAGCACTCTGAAAGCTGGACTTTAGTAAAAGGTTCACATTAAAGAGATAAAGTTAGTTCTGAGAACTCAAAAAATTCAATAGTCCAATGTTTATGAAACTAAAGATCTCAGAACAATCTCCATTATTATGATACTATATGGTGCAAAGATTTTTTTCGGGTACAGTGTTTTGTGGTTGGTGTGGGGGCCAGTGTGAACCAAGGTCAAGGCTGACTTCATACAAAACAGGTGTGACATTTTAGTGACCAGCTCTCGTAGCCACTCGTGTTTAGCTGAATGTTGACTAGACTTACACTTCTTTAGAGAGATGCCAGACACAAGATACTGGAGATAATGAAGGACCAAGACAGTGTTATCACTACCCTTGTCATGGTCCTAGGAAAAGAGACTGTTTTCCCTTCCCTAGTGTCTCTTTTGTGTCCCCTTCCCTCTTGTATTTTGTCTGTTGTTGGTCTGTGTCTGTCTTCCTGGAGGTCCACACCTGCTGCTGATCACCACCAGCAGCCTCAATCAACCTCAGCTGCCACCAGTTGCTCATCAGCCTGCAGTGGATAAAAGCCAGCTCCTTTCACCCGCTCATCGTCAGATTGTTCTGTCTACCTGTGTGGACTACCTCTGTCAAGGATTCTTTGAAGACTGGATCAACAACAGCTGCTCTGTTTTTTCCTCCCTGAAATCTTCATTAAAACACCTTAAACTGACAACTGAGTCTGTGTATCTGCATTTGGGTCCAGAAAATTATCTGCTGTTCCTACAACATAACAATCTGACCAAGAATGGACCCAGCAGAACCAGACCAGCTCCATAATGCCCTTACTAAACAAGGAAGTTTGCTTGGACAGCATGAAAAACAGCTCAGGGACCTCTCAGAGTGAAATCTTCTACTGACGGACCAGGTGACCCAGATCTGCAATCAGTTGTCTGCCATCTCAACTCACCTGGCTCAGCTCACTTCTGGCCTCCAGTCTAATCAGCCTACTCCCTCCGCGCCACCTCCATCTCCTCCTCCTCAGCCTCAAAACCCTCAACTACAACGTGAAGTCCACGTTTCAGACCCTGAACCCTACTCAGGAGATCTTGGGAAATGTAAGTCATTTCTCCTTCAGTGCTCTCTAGTCTTTGCTCAACGTCATCTTACCTATGTCACAGATGAAGCTAGAATTTCTTACATAATGGGGCTTCTTAGGGGAAATGCTTTGGCATGGGCTACAGCCATTTGGGACTCTCAATCACCTCATCTGGATTCTTACCTCTCTTTCACGACTGAGTTTAGAAAGGTTTTTGATCATCCTGTGAAGGGAAAAGATGCCTCTCAGCGCCTGTTTACCCTCCGCCAAGGTTCCCGTAGTGTGGCTGAATATTCTGTGGATTTTCGTATTATTTCTGCTGAGTCAGGTTGGAATGATACTGCCCTTCAGGGGGCATTTCTCAGTGGACTAAATGATCAAGTAAAGGATGAACTGGCTGCTAAAGATGACTCTGATTCTCTTGATTCTCTCATCTCTCTGGCCATTAGATTGGATAATCGGCTGCGTGAACGAAGGAGGGAGAAGGCTGGCCGTGCTCTTAACTCCACCAGCAATCGTTTTTCCCCACGACCACTGGCTGGTGCAACCCCAGAACAGACATCACCTACTAGGGTGTATTCCCCTCCTGCAGCTTCTGGAGAGGAACCAATGCAGTTGGGTCGGGCCCGGCTTACTCCTGCTGAGCGTCAAAGGAGGATGATTGCTGGAGAGTGCCTCTATTGTGGACAACGGGGTCATCTTCTTGCCACTTGCCCAACTCGGCCAAAAGAGGGGACTCTCCAGTAGGTGAGGAGTTTCTGGTGAGCCCAACTATCTCCTCATCAGTGTCAGCCCCCCGTATGTAAGTCAAAGTCACTCTATTGTTCAAGCAGAAATCCCTGCCCTTGATTGCTCTTGTTGATTCTGGTGCCGATGACAATTTTATGGATGAGAAGGTGGCCTTAGATGCCGGCATCCCTGCTGTTCCTTTGATGACTCCTATGACGGTCAACGCTTTGGATGGGAGGCTCCTAGCTCATGTCACACACAAGACAACTCGGCTACTCTGCATTCTCTCAGGTAACCACAGAGAATATATTCAGTTCAATTTGATTCCTTCTCCATCCATTCCTGTTGTACTTGGACACACATGGTTAAAACTTCATAACCCTCACATTGATTGGTCTGTAGGAAGGATTTCTAGTTGGAGCTCTTTCTGTCATTCAACTTGCCTGCAGTCTGCAATACCACCGACAGAGGCCACTGCTACTAACAAGACTTCCCCTGACCTATCCTGCATTCCTCCCGAGTATCATGATTTGGCTGAGGTTTTCAACAAGGAACAAGCACTCTCCCTGCCTCCACATCGACCCTATGACTGCTCAATAGAATTGCTCCCTGGTGCTCCTCTGCCTTCAAGTAGATTATACAATCTCTCCCGTCCTGAAAGAGAAGCCATGGAAAGGTACATCAATGACTCGCTAACTGCTGGTATCATTCGTCCTTCTTCTTCCCCCCTTGGAGCTGGTTTCTTCTTTGTGGGCAAGAAAGATGGCACTCTTCGTCCTTGTATTGATTTCCGTGGTCTTAATAACATCACAGTAAAGAATAAATATCCTTTGCCTCTGATCAACTCTGCTTTTGAACCCCTGCATGGTGCAACAATCTTCACAAAGCTGGACCTGCGGAACGCCTACCATCTGGTCAGGATAAAGGAGGGAGACGAATGGAAGACGGCGTTTAACACACCACTGGGACACTTTGAGTATCTTGTCCTTCCATTTGGCTTGACCAATGCTCCTGCCGTTTTTCAGGCCCTTGTGAACGATGTCTTGAGGGACTACTTAAACAGATTTGTCTTCGTGTACCTCGATGATATCCTCATCTTTTCCAGAAGCCTCTCTGAACATATCATCCATGTCAAACAGGTTCTTCACCGTCTCTTGCAAAACAGACTTTTCGTCAAGACTGTGAAATGTGAATTCCACGTCAACTCGGTTAGTTTCCTTGGCTACATCATTGAGGAGGGACAAGTGAAAGCTGATCCTGAAAAGATTCGAGCTGTGGCAGAGTGGCCCAAACCAGATAACTTGAAGCAACTCCAACGATTCCTGGGCTTTGCAAACTTCTATCGTCGTTTCATCAAGAACTACAGCTGTGTGGCAGCCCCACTGACTAGACTCACTTCAACATCTTCTCACTTTGTGTGGAACACTGAGGCTGACGATGCTTTTGCTCAACTCAAGAAACTGTTCACTTCTGCTCCTGTGCTCATTCAACCTAATCCATCCAAACAGTTCATCGTTGAGGTTGATGCCTCAGATTCTGGTGTGGGTGCAGTGCTTTCACAACGTTCATCTCCTGACAACAAGCTGCATCCTTGTGCTTATTTTTCTCGCCGCCTGTCTTCAGCAGAAAGGAATTATGATGTGGGAAACAAAGAGCTTCTGGCAGTAAAGTTAGCTTTAGAGGAGTGGAGGCACTGGCTAGAGGGGTCAGAACAACCTTTTGTAGTGTGGACTGACCATAAGAATTTAACCTATATCCAGACAGCCAAGCGACTGAATCCAAGACAAGCTCGGTGGGCTTTGTTTTTTGGTCGATTCAATTTCACCATAACTTACCGTCCTGGTTCCAAGAACTCCAAGCCTGATGCCCTCTCTCGGCAGTTTGCCTCAGAAGTAGCTTCCTCAGATCCAGACACCATCCTTCCATCCCATCGTGTAATTGCTGCTATGTCTTGGGACATCGAGGCCACAATCAAAGAGGCTCAACTCTCACAACCAGACCCTGGTGGCGGTCCTCCTGGGAAGTTGTTTGTCCCCGATGCAGTCCGTTCTGAAGTCCTCCAGTGGGGGCACTCTTCCCGTTTTGCCTGCCACCCTGGCATTAGTCGCACCCATACCCTGCTCAAGAGACACTTCTGGTGGCCTTCCATGGAGACAGACACTCGAAGCTTTGTTTTGGCCTGTTCTGTGTGTGCTCGTGGAAAGGACCTACATCGCCCACCTGCTGGTTTGCTTAGACCCCTACCCATTCCCAGTCGCCCCTGGTCACATATTGCACTTGACTTTATCACTGGACTACCCCCATCTCAAGGCAACACTGTTATCCTCACCATTGTTGACCGCTTTTCTAAGGCAGCACATTTTGTGGCACTTCCAAAGCTCCCATCGGCAAAGGAGACTGCAGATCTCATGGTTAACCATGTTTTTCGCCTTCATGGTATTCCCCTGGACGTCGTGTCTGACCGAGGACCCCAGTTCACATCTCAGGTCTGGAGAGCCTTCTGTAAAGCTTTAGGAACCTCAGTGAGCTTATCATCTGGTTTTCACCCCCAGACAAATGGACAGGCAGAACGAACCAATCAGGATTTGGAAACAGCTCTTCGGTGTGTGACAACAAACAACTCCTCTTCATGGAGCAACCAACTTGCCTGGGTGGAATATGCCCACAACTCCTTGACTAGCACAGCAACTGGTATGTCTCCTTTTGAATGCTCTCTGGGTTATCAGCCACCCTTGTTTTTTGTCGAAGAGTATGACATTGCTGTTCCTTCAGTTCAAGCCCATGTTCGCCGATGTCACAAGATCTGGAGGAATGCCCGTACTGCTCTGCTTCGTTCTGCGGACCGCAACCGCCGCCTGGCTGATCGCCATCGAACCCCTGCACCACAGTATCTACCAGGGCAGAAGGTTTGGCTCTCTTCAAGAAATATACCCTTGAAGACAAATTCTAGGAAGCTCTCTCCACGTTTTTTGGGTCCTTTTGAGATTGACAAGATCATCAATCCCTGTGTGGTCAAACTCAAACTGCCAAGATCCATGAGGATTCATCCATCATTTCATGTATCCCAGTTAAAACCCATCCATGTGAGTCCACTCAACCCTCCAGCCGACCCCCACCACCCCGGATTGTGGATGACAACCCTGTGTATACAGTCAGGAGACTGCTGGATGTGCGCAGACGGGGCAGGGGGTTGCAATACCTTGTGGATTGGGAGGGCTACGGTCCAGAGGAGCGCACCTGGGTACCACGCTCCTTCATCATGGACCCCTCACTCATCCGTGAGTTCCACAGGAACCCTGGCAGGCCAGGTGGGTCGCCTGGAGGCTCCCATTAAGAGGGGGGTACTGTCATGGTCCTAGGAAAAGAGACTGTTTTCCCTTCCCTAGTGTCTCTTTTGTGTCCCCTTCCCTCTTGTATTTTGTCTGTTGTTGGTCTGTGTCTGTCTTCCTGGAGGTCCACACCTGCTGCTGATCACCACCAGCAGCCTCAATCAACCTCAGCTGCCACCAGTTGCTCATCAGCCTGCAGTGGATAAAAGCCAGCTCCTTTCACCCGCTCATCGTCAGATTGTTCTGTCTACCTGTGTGGACTACCTCTGTCAAGGATTCTTTGAAGACTGGATCAACAACAGCTGCTCTGTTTTTTCCTCCCTGAAATCTTCATTAAAACACCTTAAACTGACAACTGAGTCTGTGTATCTGCATTTGGGTCCAGAAAATTATCTGCTGTTCCTACAACAACCCTGCAGGGCTGATGGCGCAACTTCCTAACCTGTGGAAACAGCCAAGCATCAATCCCCCATAGCAGGTCAGCGGAAGAGCAAGGTGGACCCAGCATACACAAAACTTGTGATCGGGAGCCAATTATAAACACACAAACTCCCCTTATTTGGGGAAGGAAATTAGATACTTGAATGAATCACTTCGGTACTCTGTTGTATGCCCCATTCACGCTGCTGTTTCAGGCTATATTAATTTTTGCCCCTGGGATGCATTGCCTTCACTCTGAATGTTGCGGATGACACAGATCAGTTATTTTTGTACCTTTCCATGTATTTGACAGTGGAAACATCTGTCATTGCGTACTGAGACAAACTTGTTTCTGTGTGTATTGGGAACATCGCTGGCTGGGCGCAACCCAAGACATACTGCATCTTAAAATTACACAAATATTACTACAGACTTTGTGGGCTTTGTAGTGCTTTAAATCTTCCAAATGACACACATATCACATCCTTTGGGACTTAACGTGAGAATCTAAAGGTGTAGTAATGGTGCTTTATTGCAGCACTTGTTTTCCACTTGTTTTTTTTGTATCTATCTAACCTGCACAACCAACAACCATGGTGCAGCTTGCTGAGGGTCAACATGGATCTCTTTGAGAAAGGTCTTTGCATAGATCTGGCATAGATGAAGCCACATGGTGGCAAGTCAAATTCAAACACAAACCACACAGACAGGATAGCTTATCCCCCATATGGGTAAGCTCGGGTGGCACCTCCTTAAGTGGATCACTTAAAGGAGGCATATCATGCTTGTTTCTCCTTTTCACTATGCCAGACTAGGATGCCTGTAAAGCATTTCTGCCCTCAGTACAAGTCATTTAGTTCCTTCATTGCCCCACAATAGCGTTTTCAAAATCCTCATTTTCGGCCATTATCAAGCTTTCACTGAAACACTCGGTTTCCAGGCTGACCTCCAGTTACCTAGCAACGTCACAGCCCTTTGTGCTCTGATTGGTCAGTTCTGTCAGAGCTGCCGAGAGGGCTGAGCCAGCCTGTCCTTCATCTTCATTTTCCGGCGGGCTCAAGGCAGCGACCGCATATTGAGTCCCCCTACAGGCCAGAGCTGGTAATGAGTGAGTGTGAGCTAGGGATCTATATACTGCTGCTGGTGGATGTGTTCCTTGGTGACGGTTTTGTGGCTAACGGACATCACAGACAAGGAAGTGTTTTATCAGATTACTCCAAGAAAAAGAAATATACCTCGTGTCGTCACGATGATTTAAATCTCGTGGTCATCTCGCAATGACCTATTTTCAAAGGCATCAACTCACGTTCTAGGATATCAGAAAAAATACAATATCTCATTTTTTGAAAATTAAGGGGGTGTAAGGTCTTGTTTTCAAATTTATTATATTATATGTAAGTATTAAATCATGCATCAACATGATATGTCTCCTTTAAAAAGAAATATTTGGTTACTGGAATCAGACTGTATTCTATAGCTGGCATTAGCTTAGACACCTAATAGGTGCTTAAATTGTAGAGTGGCATACAGGAGTTTTTTTTTTTTTTTTTACTTTAGCAGCTTTTAGCACCACAAATGTAAATATTTTCATGTTATTTCCTCCATCAAAGAGAAAATAACAACATGAAATAAAACTTGAAATGCTTATGTTTTCCAGGCATTATTTAGTTTAGTAGTTAGTGTTTAACAGGACTCAAAAAAGTTATGGACAGGGTGCTGGTTTGGCGGAGTGGTTGGCAACCAGGCACCCCATGCACTTGCTCCTGCCGGTTTAAATCCTGCCCGTGACCAGTTTGCAGAGTGTCTTCCTCTACTCTCTCATCCCCTTTCACAAGACTGTCCACTGTCTCTCCCCTATCAATAAAGGCACAAAATGCCCAAAAAATACATACAAAAAAGTTATGGACAGATTTGGATATATTTCAAAAGAAATATTAGTAAGGCACAAAGAAGAACAGAATACATTTTGGATGTATTAAGATAAACAATTTTTTTGAAAGGATTTGTGAAAAGTGCCAGATACAACAGCCTTCTACATTCATGCCTTTCATTCCCATTTACACGCCACTGACACAGCAGTGGGAGCACTTGGTGCTAAGTGTCTTGCCCAAGGACACATAGCCATATGACAGCCAGAGTTGGGCTTGAATTTGCAACAGTCAGACTGTGCCACCAACAACCCATTAGATTTTGGTGATGATTTGAATCCAGATGTGGATCCTGGAATTTTTTTCAAGGATTTTTAAGCAGTGCAAGATAGGGCACGTTCTGTCAATAACTCCCTCAACAATGTAGGAAATGCCTTGGCAGAGGTTTGTGCTCTCAGACCTCTTCTGGGCTCATATATTTTCCCTCCTTTATTAAAAATGTCTAACTATGGACCACTTATACCCTACCTGTTTTGTCCACACATCCCGTGTTCAGAGGCTGTTGTAATGCCCTTCTCTTCACCCTATTTTGGACTCCATCCACTGTCCTGTGAAATTAATAAAAGCATTCAAGCCCCAACAATAATTATTAAAATTAGCTTAAATGTGTAGACTGACAGAAAAAAGAGCAGGAGTCATGACTTAAAACAATCTTTTATTGGTGTATTTGGAAAAATCTCAACTACATCCAAATAACCAGCACTGAGTGGGCTGGGCACCAAGGACACCACTGATGCAGCAGGGCAGTTGTAGTTCAATTAGAGTCACTAGAAGATTAACCAACCACATCTGTGAGGATATTGAGAGACTAAATCCTGTTGGAGGAGCAAACAATCACTGATTGAGGTGATAAAAGGCGGAAATCAACCAACAAGGACCAAATATCGATTGTGTGCATAGTCCGTACGTACACTGATAAGGGAACAGAGGAGGTCATTGTGAAAGAAAAAGTTAAGTCTGCACGGACGTTGTGTTCGAGTTTATGAGTCACGTTCGTGAATCCATTGTGAGAGAAAGCAAAGTGGCAGCAGGATCCTTTGCAGAAGTGAGTAATGTCTGGAGGTGTGAGACGGGATGCAAATAGCAGACAGAGGGTGGTTTCCATGTGAATAGTCTTTCTGAGGAACACTGAAGATCGACCATGTTTTGAGGTGCAACAGATCATGTTCACCCAAAGAAAGAAAATTGTTCAATAATATAGAACAGCAACAACAAGAGGGATAATCATCATAATTATAACAATAATAATAGCAGTAATGGTCATAAAGGGGATTAAAATCACACTCTATTACTAGTCATCCCTCCCCCAGGAGTATAACATAGTGTACCTGTGTAGGTGTGGTGGGTACACGGTGAGGTTTAAAGATACAGTTTAAAGTAAAAACAGTCAAGAAAGGAGCAGTGTTGAATAAAGCACTAAATAGCAACAAGCTTTGTGGATCAACAATAGGAAATTTTGGCTTTTATTCCTCCCAGAAATCTGAGAAATTAACACCATTCCGCTCAATGGTTTCTCAACCCATCTCCTGGAATACATCAAATACACAAAATAGCATAGGCTTCTCCAATATACACATTTCTCCCTCTGTAATAATGCTGATTAAAGTGTGTTCATAAAGTACAGTAAAGTAACAATGTGCTGGGAAGATTAAGAGTACAACACTGAGATTTGACAACTCTATGCACCACAGAGGTACAAGAGAGACATAGGGACAAAACTAAGAGTTTGCACATGGCTCTGAGGTGGAAATAGAAACAGAAATATCCTGACAAGCCAAAGAGAGGGTGAAGAAGAGCAGAGTTACCTGGGGGGCATTCAAGAGCAGGTTCTCACCCGCTTAGGTAAGATACCAAACACCAGATTCAAAACACTCAACTGGGATAGAGAAGTGGAGTCAAAAATACAAGTATGGACTTGGAAAAGATGTACCAATTGTGTTAAGCTCAAAGTACACAGAACTTTTACTGTTGTGGGTGTCGATTAAAGAGGTGAAGTTCTATTAAAAAGAATGCACAAGACAAGTGTTGAAACATAGTGTTGGTCAGTTTAAACAGGGCCTCCTCTCTTTCTTTGTCTTGCATGCCCATACCGGGTGAGAGAAACAGAACAGGAAAAATAATTAAGTGCTTGAGTAAAATCCACAAAAATGTAGAACTAGACGATTATAAGATCATTTTTGCTCTCTATATTACAATTGTTACATGCGTCCTCGCCCCTGCTGCTCCATTCTGACTAAAATAATCAAAAAACCCATCAATGGCTGACAACTGTTAAACATCTGCAGACTCACCTAGAATAAAAAGAGATTTACCGTAGCTTTCCTCTATGTCCCAGCGTCATGTAGAAAATATACAAAATTATTCTCCAAATTTGCTCTCCCTCTAAATTTTAAAGTATTATAAAAATATACAATTCTCCAATAACAAAACTCTTAAAAGTCACATCTCTCACCTGTTAAATTATTCTCTCCATCTAATGCTTTTAAGAGCAGACACCTCGACAAAACAAGACACCTGAGCTTCGATACACAAACCATCTCCTCGTCTTATACATTCATCATCAGAATCATCAGCTTCCTCCTCATCATCACCGCCAATTTTCCTTATTCTGTCCATCATGTCAAAAGTCTTTAAATTGAATCCAGCTTTAAATTCCTCCGCTTCCTGATTCTTTTTGCTCCAGCGCTGTCATCACTGGTCAGCAAGGCGGTTCTCGTATTTGCTAAGGATGTTGCGGCAGCGGCCGAGTTCCTTCCGGATCTCAGCCACTTCCTGTCGGAGGGCGGCGTTTTCTCTTTCCAGGTAGGCAGCACGCACAGAGATCTGGTTCTCCTTTAGACGACGGGCGTCTCGGGAGCGTTTTGCTGCCTCATTGTTTTTATACCTCCTGGTCCAGTACTTCTCATCCTAAAAGAGAGGACACACAAAGAGATAGTACACTGATTATTTTTGACCCTTTTTAGAGATGGTTTAATAAAACAATCAATGAAAGGTCGGAGGAGTTTCTTCAGAAGTATCTAGTGCTCTCACACAGTGTATCCCGTTACTTACTAAGTGGAAAGTGGGTGTTTGGCCATGAATGAGCGTGGGACATGTTCTTTTCAGAGGTTTCCTTCACAGAGTTTGTTCAGAACTAAAGATTAGTCTGCTGTGTATTATTTGCTGTGGATGCCAACAATACTAATCCCTCTGTTTGCCAGTCTGTAGATTTACATGTTATGAAGTCTACAAACTCACTTGTATTTCACCCTTGTTCAGTGTTGTTTTGGTTTTGTGGATTGTGTTCCTTATTTTGTGAGCTGGGATATCTGCTCTTGTATTTAAAACAGTTCTGTCTAAAACATAATCTTTATAAGCACAGTTTTCACAATTGACAGTTTGCAAAAATGAATCTTTGTTTTTCTTCTTACAATTCTCATTTATCACAAAGTCATAGATTTTTTAAAACTGTGTAAAGTGAAATGGTATTCCCTAAATGCAGTCTTTTTACTCATAGAATCACAGCTATAACAACCAGTATCTGCTGGAAACAATTCATGTAATTATTTTGACAGCTGTGTGATCATTTAAGCAAATAACACAAAGAAGTTTTCTATTTCTGGCCTTCTAGTGTGTGTAAAATCCACCATTTTATCATAAATAAACACAAATCATTTTGTATGATGAATTTCTAATAAAACAACATAAGCAAGCTCAGGAAGTTGTCATATGTGTTAGAACTTTTCACAATAAACAATTCATTCGTATATTAAAAGGAAAAAAGATACATTTGTGACTATTTTACTAATAAGTCAGAGAAAAACTACATATCTGAAATAATAAAGATTCCCTGTTTCTGGCATCTCCAGTGTCGATCCACCAATTCAATATAAAAAAATCTGCAACTAAAGCAGGCATCAGTGTCTGTATCAATTTAATAACAAATAATGATCTTTTTCACACGTTAGTTAACTCAAGGTCTAAAATCAGCACCCTGAACTCACCAGCTGGGAATGCATATCTGATTTTACAAGTCCCTCTGTCACTGAAAACAAAATACTAACTTGACACCCACTTGTTGTTTTTGCAGTAGACCTGAATGCTTGTGTTCCCAGCACTAACCCTAACCCCAAGCAGGCCACCATCCTAAGCAAATAACCTAAGGGCAACACTGGGTCTGAGTCTATAATTGACGTAAATACTGCCTTGAGTTTGTAAAACATTGACCACTTCTGCTCTAAATTTCTGTCCCTCAAAGAGCACTCACCTTCATGTTATCTGGCACCAGGATCTTGCGAGCCTTCTTGATCATTGGCTGAGGCTTGAGCTCCTCTTCGCTGAATGAGTGTCTCCTGGGGTCAAAGCCCGGCTGACTGGCATTACTGGACATGTCTGAGGGATCCATGTCAAACATTCCCACCACATCAGGACCGCTGCCCGTGGGCGTCAGCAGAGGTGGACAAGAGGACGATGAGGACGAGCAGGGTGACTCGCACGAGTCATTCATACTTGTCTGACTCCCTGGAGAGAGATGGTAAAGCAGTTTAATTTTATCCTCTTCTGGTATTGATATTTTACTCAAAAACACACTGTGCTGTTTGTGACCGTCAAGTGACAGAAGGGTTTAAACACATGCAGTCATACTTTCATGTGGCCACCAGATGGAAGTAGAGAGCTACCTTCTTAATGTTATAAACAACAAACAACATTCCTCTGCTCTTTCCTTGCTTACTAAAGTGAGAACATTTTGAAAGAGAGGCTAAATCTTAAAGATTTTAAGGGGAAAGGTAACATGGACTAAAGTTTAAAACACGGTACCATAGAACCCTAAAAATTATGGTTACATAAGACTACACATACCATTACCATGAGATAAACAGACATTATTAAGCAGACAGAATAGTGTGACATGATATTATAGCAAGGAATACCAGTCTCCTGAAAGTTTCTTATTCATATTTGGTCTTTTAAGACTAGTTAACCAGCCTGGACATTTCCATACTAAAAATCACCAAATAGTTTTCAATATATTTGATTAATAATGCCAAAAAGGACATTTACTAAAATGTGAGTGAACAAAAAAAGAATCTATCATGGATTGAGAATATTACGGCAAAATCACAAAGCAGCAAAGTTCCTGTGGACTTACATATTATCCTCTGAATTAATGTAGAAAACTAGTGCCAACCATCATATATTAGGCCATGATTAACCCTATTATTCTATCTGTGCATTATTTCAGCTGTCATAATGGGTCAAAACCACAATTTAATTAGGCTAAATGCAACATACAGTATTTAAATTCCTAAGGGGAGTGAAATGTTATGTAACTTTCTACTCCTCCCCTTAAACCAGTTCCTTAAAGTGGGGCCACTATGGGGCTTTACCTCTCCCCACCCCTTTTAAGGCTCAATGCACCTCACTCAAAACCGTGCTTCTCTGCAGCAGAAAGGCATCATCTTAAAACTGTTGCTTCAGTAGTTAAGCATTTTTATATATGCCAAAAGTGCTGGAAAGTCAAAGGAAGTCTATCACTATATCACTATGTTCCATTTTCTAAATGACACATGACAGTGAGTCCTGATGAAACTTTTTGAAACGATTCTGCAAGTGTAATTCCTTAAAAATCACATTGTAACTCACAACAAACACACAGAACTTGAGTTTGAGATAAACAAATGTATGACAGGAACCCAAAAACATTGCAAATAATCAACAGTAACAGAATCTCAAAGAAACCCATAAAAAACTGAGCAGGCAGTTAATGCAGACTTGAAATGGTGTCAAAGATATTTAAGTAAAATGTCTAAATTAAACATCATTTACTAACTAATATCGCTTGAAAAACCACATGGTGCACTTAAAGTGGGAAGTTTATGTGGGAAAACCAAACTATCTCAGGGGGTCTATATATTATGTGCTGCCAGCTGTTGAACATGTTATCTGGAGATCTGAAATACCCAAGCAGCTATTATGTGGGTGATGTCTGTATATGGTGCACCCTAAGGTGCAAAGTGTTCCCTCATGATACTCCCATGTTCCACCATTTCATCGTCTCCATGAACCAGCCAGAGAAATAAAGAGTACTGTCACAGCCAATCACATTTTACACCACCAGTACGACCGCACAGCACCAAATCTGAATGTGTGAATACGGCTGGTAACCAAAAGAGAGGGCCAGAGAAAAGGTGCATTCCTCCATACTGAAAAAATATTCCTGCAGCTAAAGCCTGGCAGCAGGAAACATTTGGTCCAGCCACCTGGTGTAGTGTTTTGTTTGTTAGATATTCCTGCAAACTACCAGACCCCTGCAGTGCATCGTTGCCTCTCCCTGTTTTTAGGAGAACTCTGGAACGCAGACTAACAGAGTTGATTTGGAGCGTTTTTGGTCCACGTGTTTAAACCGTGAGAGAGAACAGGAGGCTTTCACTTTCTGCAAAAATGGTCCAATATGTGATTAAACACATTTGAGGACTTGTGTGGCTGCATTCCTCGAAGGCTTGAATCTCTTGTTTAGGTAAACAGCAGCTCTGCTCCTTCTTAGGTGCCTAATATGAGCATTTGTTGTTCAGAGTAGCTCCATTTAATATTCATAGAGCAGCTGTCAGCTGGGGAACTTTGTGACACAACGGATTAGAACACAGCTCCTCTTATTTCAGGCTTTGGGAGAGTTGCAGAGATTGTTTCAGTTAATTTGAGCAGTTTTTTATACTGAGGAAAAGATATAAAGACTTATGATTCAAAAAACTTGATCCAAATTTTATAAAAGGATAAAGTTTAATATGTTCGTTGTGCTGATCTTTTTTGTCCATTATGTAAACAGACTGTCATCCAGAAGCAAAGAATATAGTAGCAGTGGGCTTTTATAATTTAAATCTGTCTGTGTTTTTGGATGTTTCAATTTATTTTGGTCTACTTTTGATGATTTTTGCTTTAATTCATATTTTGGGTTTGTTATTCCCTCTGCTCTGAGTACATTTGAATCGTCTCACAAGGACTGATAACATTATCTAAATTGAATTAAATACTATCATTAATACTTAATAAATGTGCTGTTTTCGCCTAATGCTCATGTCAAGAACACCAGTTCATGTTTATTATGGCACCCCTAAGCACAAATGTGATATGCTTTTTGTGTTTGCTAATATTTCAAAATAAGGCAGCAGGCTTATGTCCATGCAGAATAAAGAGATTTAAAGTACTGATCTTGTCGCTGGTGGACTTGTTTGTTCGTGGAAGGATGTCAGATCACTGTTCTCCTTTAGTTTTAGGTAACAGTCATATAAATCTCTCAACATATTGATTTACATTAGCCAACTATAATTACAGTCTATCGTTTATGCTATCAAACTGTGTACTTTTAATTTTATATATTCTTTTAGTCTGCTTGGCACAGGTTTTGTTTCTGTTTCTGCTCTTTGATTTGATCATGCTAGTGCCCTTGGATTGCCCCTGGGGATACAGCGCCTGTTTTTAATTTTAAAGTTGAATGTTATCATTATTTGGATATAGGTGTGCAGATTTTCACTTAGTTACTGTTAGGATCTTGTTCTTGTTGATTGTGGTGCTCCCTGTGGACAGAAGTGGTATCCCTGCTGAAATTCACCCTGTGAGTAGATGAAGTCTTATCCTGCTGTCTTTAACAAGATGATTATATATCTAATTGAGAATATTTTTAATGAAAAAGGCTTTTGGAATGTTTAGCTGCGTTCCCACGCTGTGGTTGCAGGTTTTTGGGTATTTAAAACCATAAATTCAAATGCTGCTGCTGATATTTTGCATCAGGAAAAAGGGCACAGTATTAACTCCAGCGTGTGTCACAACTGGATAAGTTGTCTCCCTTGAGCTTTATGAGGAGGATTAACTTTTAACTCAGTATAAATTTCTCCATGGAATAGCAGTGAACAAAATGTCATCATTCTGGATGAAATGCTTCATTGGAAGTCTGGCATCTCAGGGAAACTCTTCCTGTTGCTCAGTCCGTCCCTCCCCCCTGTGGGCTCCTCCTCCCTGTCTGCTGGCCCTGCCTCTAGTTCTCTCACTCCAGTACCCTCTGCCTCGGCACGTGTACTGACGCGTACACATGGCTGTGGCGTGTGAAGTGGGAGAGAGATTTAAAGACACGCAACCGCAAACACTCCACACACTTCTCTCTCTCTCTCTCTCTCTCCCTCTCCCTCTCTCACTCTCTTAGTAATGTTTTGACCCTGCTGCACATTAATAATTGGCCGGGAGTGTATGCTGATTGTGTTGTACTCTCCAGTACAAACGTCACATGCCACAGTCAACCAAACCATGCCTGTCATTGCTCTGAGGTTGACTCATCAAAAAAGCTGAAGACATCCTCCTTCTACTACAACTTTTCCTCTGATACCCCTCACGTCTATTTGTCTTTTTTCTCTGCTTCTCACAAACGCCCTCAGGCATCTTTAACCCTGCGCAATGTTAAGAGGTAAAAGAACATATCAGTAACTCTTAAGAAGCCATTTCTAATCTGTGATCTCTCTTTTAAGTTGCCTTTGAAAAGAAAGATCATGTGACTGTGCCTCCTGCCTTCAGTACCCCCTCCCCACGGGACACAGAAATGCTTGGTCACCGTGGTATTTGTTATAAACTCAAAGGGGAGTTAGAAGTGCTGCATCACGAGCCTGTGAGAACATTATAGAGCACACCATATAACCTTGATTGCATCACAACCACAACTGCATTGTGGGGTCTACTGGCCTCATATCAGCGACAGAGAACAGTTTGTCTCTTTCAGTTTGTCAACTCTGCAAAGTTTGCTTAGCTCTTTTTTGTGATACAGCTGTTCTGAGCTGATATGGCCAAACCTTGAAGAATTGACTGTCCTTGTTCACCATTTCAGCCCTCCCTCTGGTCCATCAGTCTATACAAGAAAATGTGCTGTGGTAGTGGTTGTGTTGGTTTTGTTTAATTGCTTTAGGTTAGGCATTTTTGTTTCACATTATCATGATCTGACTGTATTGCATTGTCTTTGTATTATAGTGTATCATTGTATCATATTGTAATGCATTGATGTTTATTTATTTTGGATCATATCATGTTGTATGTATTGTCATGTTTTGCATCAATAGCTGTATCAGATCAAATTAAACTGTATTTAGTTGTATTTTATCGTATAGTGCACTTTATTGTGTCATATTGCAGTTGTTTTGTATCATTATAATATGGTTCTGAGTCCTATTGTTTCACATTGTGTTGTATAGTATTATACTTGGTAGTACTATTCTTTTGTAGCACACTGTTTTGTGTTGTATCATATAGGATTGTATTGTGTTTAGTATTGAACTGAATGTTATTATACCATATCAAATCATAAATAATACAATAATAAAGTATTAAACTATTCTGTGCTAAACTGTCTAAAGTTAATATTTTATAGAATTGAATTTTACTATGTGATACTGTTTTGTATTATATCTTATTGTAATCAATAGTATCGTACAAAGTAGTGCTGGATCTGTGTTTCATATTTTATAGACTCAAATTTTATTTATTTTGTATACTATTTAATTTGCACCATCTTATATCATATTGTATCAAATTATGTTGAATTGTATACACTTTGATTATATTCTGTTATGTTGAACTGTATAGTCTTATCAAATTGTACTGCATTATGTTGTATTGTAATTTATAGACAAATCATATTTTTACTTTTCTGAACTGTGTTGAAGTGTATTGTACCATAACTGATCTTATAATGTTGTATTTTATAGTGGCATTGTAGTGTGTATGACTGTATCAGATTGAGTCATCCTGTATTGTATGGATCCACATTTGGGGGGATTCAAGGCTATTACATTTCATTTTGTGTTTTTATGATAAATCATATCATATGATACTTAATGTTCTTTTTTAGTTTTTAATTGTTTGGCCAGTTGTACTACTTCATATCAAAATACTTGTGAATTACTTTGGTATAATATTATAATATTCATACTGAATTGTATCATATTTTGTTGAACTGCAGTATTTTGACTTATAATGTATCTTTAATATGTTTTTTTTAACTAGTAGCATTACCTTTGCATTGTTGGATATTATATAGTATTGTAGCTTGTGCCTAGTTAGTCTTTGTATGTTTTGTTTTTAATCATGGTATGATAGTGTAAACTACTTTAATTACTTTTCAAATTGGTTGAAATTGAATGTGTTGATAGTGTTTTTCTGTATTAACTGTTTAACACAGCTTTGTATTGTATTTTTTGTACAGTGTCACTGTAAAGTATGGATTTATATTGTTTATGATTGTATTGTTTTGTTTGATATACTGTATTGTTTGGTATGTTATGGTATTGTTTCCTTTGTATTTTGTAGTTTATTATGTTTCTATAGTGTTTTCTATTCTATCAGCATGTGGTAGCATTTTGTTTCATAAAGTATTTTGTTTCGCATCCTATTATATTTTATTTTTGTGTCATATTGTATCATAAGTAGACATCATACGGTGTTGCCTTTGGTATCTTATAGTTTCTTTGTATTTGATCCTTAAATATTTTTCTGTACTGTTTGTTTTATATGGTGTTTTTTTTGCATGTCATTATGTTGCACTGTATGACATTATTGTGTAGCCTTTGGTATATAATGTTATTGTACTGATATTATTATATTGTCTCGTTTGGCATTGTATGCCAATGTAGTATTCTGTACCTTAATGTATTTTATAGTAGAATACTGTATCACATGGTACTGTTTGCTTGTTGAAAGCCATTCCTTTGTATCTGATTATTCATGTACTACTAAGTTATATTTTATCCTATAGTAATTGTTGTATCTTCTTCCTTTGAACTCACCATGAAGACAGTCAGATCCCCCTGTAAGGTT
Organism: Scarus forsteni; assembly: GCA_036419115.1. NCBI lineage: Eukaryota > Metazoa > Chordata > Actinopteri > Labriformes > Labridae > Scarus > Scarus forsteni. The sequence continues at coordinate 3,638,365 of JAZDUH010000111.1, forward strand.
CTGCGGTTGAGCCACCTCCAAGCCAAGAAGTGATGGAGAAGAAGAGGAAGAGGGTGACGAGGATGTGGAGCCAGGTGGGGATGAGGGCGGTAGGCACTGGGAACTCTGGTTGGGTACAGCTGACTGCGAACTCTGTGAAGGGATCTGGGCTGAACTGGAGCTGTTGTTGTTGTGCATGCTGCCCATTCCATTTTCGGTCAGAAACTCCTCCAAGTCCATATACTGAAGCTGGAAGAGCCCCCCATCCGCAGGCAGGGTGCGATCCCACAAGAGAGGCCCCAAGAACTGGTTGAAACTTCCTCCTCCGTTTAATCCTCCACAGCCATTACTGCTGTTATTGCTGCCAATTCCACTTCCATTCCTCATGGAGCACACTCCCAGGGAGTCCTCATCAAGGTCCAGCCTGTCTTTTTCTGCCAAACACAGAAAAGCACAATCATAAATGAGACAGGATGAAAATGATGAATAATAACAGTGACAAAGCTTTCAGCACACCAGAATGTTCTACGGTGTATCAGTCAAATAGCATCAGCTCTCTAATGTGCAAAAAAGAACTGTTTGGCAGGTGTATCCATAAAATGCACTTTTCCTCTACCTTGTGCCTTGTTTGTTTAGAATGCACACAAACACAAATGGACCACATGGTAACTGAATTGCAGCACTAAGTGGGATGTAAAACCAATTAGTTTTCATGCATGAGCTATTTAATGACTGCAGGTACATTTGCGCACAGAGAGCAGCCACAATGGACGCCTGCATGGCGTTTCAGCTAACACTCATTGTAATCCGGATCCTCGTTTGCAGTCACAGCAGGGATTATAATCCAGGTGAATGCTCAGTGAGGTCACATGAGATTCATTGTGACTGAGTTTCAGACTCTTGTGCTGTACTTTGAATGAAATATAAGAAACATCATTTTTATGTTACGACATGATAGCAGGTACAGCTAGTAAACACACTTTTTGTGGGTGTCAGTGAGTTTGTGAACAGGATTACTCAAAAAGTGAGTTTTCATGGCATGTTGAAGGAATGTTGGTTATGGAAGAAGTGATAAGATTTTGGTGGTTATCAGAATCCCGTAGAATGAAGGATTTGTTGACATTGCAAGACAAGGCAGTTTTCCCACAATTTTGACAATAACTCGCCTAACAATGTTGAATTGCCTTGTTTTGTGCTCTCAGAGTACTTCTAGTTCTTTCATGCACTGCTTTAGCACATATCAATGAATAAACAACATTTCTCCCAAGCATGAAGCATTAATGAGGGTCTTACCTTTTACATCCAGCGGGCTCTTTAAACGCTGGTCTCCCTTCATGGGATGCTGCAGGAGGGACTTAAGACCTGTCATGGAGTTCAGATGCCCCCCTGTGAGGGAGCCTGCAGGCTGAGTACAACTTCCAAACTGCGGGCTTGCGCCAGCTGGGAGGTCGGGGGTTGGAAGCTGGGAGAGCTGCCTGGACATCCTTGACCAGACGGGGTCGCAGAGAGACACCTGGGGCACTTGAAGAGGCGTGGCGAGCTGGAGCACCTACCAATAGGACTTGTTTGCTGAAGGCTGGTGCGTGAGTATGCACGAGGGAAGGAGGACGGGAGGGAGGGGGGTTGTGAAGTGGGGAAGAGAGAGTTTTGAGAAGTGTCCATGCAGAATAAAGAGACTTTTATGATGCATTAATAAGAATGCACTAAGTGAGAAAACAAATGCAACCTACCTGTCACACACTGTTGAGAAGTGTTGTTTATGTCCTTGTAAAAATATTTACGTCGAAATATTCCATTGCAGTTGAAGGAGGGGAAGCTGTTATTCTCTGTGGAGGAGGAGTGACAGTCAGGCGATCCAAGTAGGAAAACTGTCCACAATAAAACTGCAATAAATGACAATAAAATCCGCTCACTCGAAAATACAGAAAGATCAAAAAACTTGGAGAGCAATGTCCAGAGGTGATGATCGATCGCTCAAAAATCAGACCCAAAATAGTTGTAGTCCGTCAAACAAAACAAAAACAGCCGAAGTGTATAAAAACACACGCACAGCGACAGGGCAGTGGCCGTGTTGGTCAGATGACAAGTTGCATTGGTGTTTCTCTCTCCTGTGCTGTCGCGCTCTGCTGTCCGTCGTGGAGGGAGGAGGAGGAGGGGTCGTTTCCTCTTTCTCTGTCTGTACTTTTTTGCATCCGGTGGATCCCAAGTCACGGGCGCACGGGTGTTTTCGGTCTGTGTTTGGGGGTAGCGCGACGTCCACGTCCGACTGTCCTCTCTCTCTCTTTCTCTCAGCTGGAACGGACACGGGCAGTTCACGTGACGTCACACCTCGCGAAATAAACGAGAGAGACTGGAGAAGGGGGCGTGGCCTGGCGCTCAGCTAAGCTCGTTTATTATTTATGAGGCACACCTACCCTCGTGCCGTGCATCGAGGAGAACAAGCAGGTTGTTTTGTCTGACAGGTACAAACACAGTGACTCCTCATGAGTTCGAGAATGCGGGGACAGTGAAAATGTACTTTAGTGTGAGCTTCAACATTTTAAATGTGTGCACACAAGCAGTCACTTATTTCTCCATGCTCGGCTTCGCTGGCTCTAAACTTTAATTACATCCATAGCAGTAGTGTTTTGGACCTCTGGAATAAACAGTGAGTCCAGCATGGCTTTTCCAGTCTCCTTGTAATCCACGGAAAACGTGAGTATGCCGTTTTTTCAGGCGAGAGAAACGCTTCAGCACGTTGCCTCCCGGCATACAATAGCTTGTTCTACCTCACGTGTATCCAGCACGGGGAGACCAGGCCTGTCCGCTTGCGGCGCTGAATCCGATTGGCTCCGGAGGACTCTTCGCTCCGCCCACAGCGAGCTCCCATTGGACAGAATTAGGTCGAACAAACCCGCCCCGCGCGGATTCCCCTCATGCATGCCACTGCCGCGTGAGACCAGTTCGAAACACAAAAAGCGCGAGGGCTGTCTGCTCTACTGTACAGTTTGAGAGCACATGCTTAACACTGCGAGCAGCAGGAGATCACCTCCTGTTTTTTTAAAGATGCAAAAGTTGACAAGCAGAGAGAACAGACTGAAGTCATAAAGAGACAAGTGCTACTGCGATAATAACAAGACCTTATGAGTGGGGTGGACCCCGGCTGTGGGGACATTAGGTTGAATTGTTATATTTTTTAATTAATAAAAATAATAAGATCAAGCTGAGAGATCATCAAACAGGAATTGGGGGAGCTGCCAGAAATTTGGGGCCCAATGAAAAGATATCAGACTGGGTCTTATCCCATCTCTGTGCCAGATAAGTGGTGTTATTAATGAGTGGGCCTCAAATTTTCTTTTTTTTTCTTTTTTCACAACTCTTAATAGTCAACACCAGATTTTTTTATGTTCTTCTGTAGACATGTCTTGAATAAGCAACTGATCAAAATGTAATAATAATGCAGTTTGTCTACTCCCTGAATAATCTATTACAATAAAACTAACTTTGAACATATTTTAACTTATTCACAACCACAGTAGCACAATAATAGTCAAACCAGCTTGCTCCAAAAGCTGAAATACTTTTCTCTTAATATGCAATGTAACTGAAAATCTCTTTTTACTTCAGGAAGGATTTTCTGAATATTAGGTTAACTGCTTTAAGTAGCTGCTCTGTATATTGAAAAATCTGTAATCACCCATCTGTTATCTTAACTATTTATACCTTTTGGGTTACTGGGGGCTGGAACCGAGCTGGCATTGGGCAAGAGGCAGGGTACACCCTGCACCAGTTGCCAGACAATCGCACTGCCACATAGAGAGACAAAAATTGTTAAGACACACACACATATCTAAGGACAATAAGTGTCACTACCTGATCTAATGAGCATATTCTTGATCTGTGGGACGAAGCCAAAGTGCCAAGAGATAACCCACACAACATGCAAACTCTACTAACTTTTTTTTATTTTTTCATTCATTTATATTTATTATTATCATGACACTGATCAGATTGGCCACCTGCCAGTGTCGGTGGGCTTGTACATATTTAGGCCCACCCTGCCCCTGTCCCAGGCTGACTAGATTTGTTGACCTCAGAGTAGGGACACTGTGGCAAACCCATATGACAAAAGACAAGGATACTTTGAGATTATTCATCAGTGCACCTTTTAACAGCATACCAGCGAAAGATAAACAATACCATCCAAACTGACAAAAACTGTATTTGAACAATGATTCAATAATACTATTCTAACAAAAATATTTAGTGTTTCTTATCATATATATATATATATATATATATATATATATATATATATATATATGTACATAAAAATTACAATAATAATTACTATATGTTCTACAATTTAGTAATCACCAAGGGGACTAGTTATCTATCTATCTATCTATCTATCTATCTATCTATCTATCTATCTATCTATCTATCTATCTATCTATCTATCTATCTATCTATCTATCTTTGTTATTATGATTATTTTCAAACTTAATATAATGGAAGCATTTTTATTTTAAAAAATAATTGCTATGCTGAGACTCTTCTGAACTGATTATATCTTGACCTCATTGCTCTGTTTACTGAAGTGTTATATTTATCTTTACATGATAGAGTCATGTTATCATGATGCTCTGTTTTATAATTTATCATACTCTGATATTTAATGTAGTATTGTAACGTATCCTACATATAGAGTTTATATTAAGATTAGAATATCTCTACATATAGACAAATCAGCGTTGCATCAGTTAGTTAAAATGTGGACAGAGACTGTCCCAAATATAGGGACATATTAGTGTTTTTGGATTTTGATGGGACCTTGGACACAAGACCTGAGAATGGGATGGTCCTGACTTAATCTAACCAAATTAGACACCCAAAAACCAGGTGGGCACGGTTCCTCAGAGCAAGCATTCGTAAAACAAACTGATGAATAATTAAGACAATATGTATCATTCAGGGGACCATTTATAATTATGACTTATAATAGACAAATAAGCTTAGAAGAGTACAGAAAAAAACTCTTCAGTTGAAATGACTGCATGAATGATGAAATAAACATTCATACTCTAAAACACTGGCATTTGGATCATTAAAATTAAAATGTGCTGTAACCTAATAAAGACCCAAAATATTTTAACATGCTATTTGGACAATATGTACATTAAAAACTGATGTTCTCTGATAAATGTTCAAAAGGGGTTCTTTTCAATATAAATGTTATCTTATAGGAGTTAACAATGTAAAAGATGCTTTAGTGTCACTTTCTTGCAATAAAAAACATGAAATTCATTTTTTAATATGTAATGAGTAGAGATCAATGAAGACCTATGGCAAACCGTTTTCAAGGCCTCGTGAGACCACATCACTGTTACCTTCAATTTCAAAGAGCCTATCGCTACAAATTAAAAGGAAACATTTAATAAGGCAACAAAAAAGTAAATTACCTATATAATGATTTTTTTGCTTTCATCAAAGTGTATATTTTCCCTCTACAGCTCAAAAACAAACAGCAAAGCTAAGTTTAATGAGTTGAAGATATAGTTAAACCTAATTAAAGGTACTAATTCAGTTCAAGAAACTAGTAAATATTAGGGTTTTTCCTGAATCCGTTTATCTACCTTTATAATATGTACTTAACCAGTAAGTCCCACTGTGAGTTATACCTGCAAAAGTAACCTAGCCAAGGTATTAGAGAAATATCAGTAACTGATGGTTATTTCAGTTTATATGTTTCACTTTTTTAAACAAAATATACTGATAATGTGTCATAAGAGACCTTTCTGATAACATTATATAAAGTTATTCCTCCTGATTTGTTTGACAAATACAATAAAACCACAAATGAAGCATTATGTGAGAATGTTTGCATGTGTCCTCTGTGCCACCAGTATCCCGCCCGTCTTACAAGAAGAATGATAAGCACTCATTGCTGTAGCTTTTAATAGGTGGACAGGAATGCTTCTAATACAGGGATGGGCAACTTTGTCACCAAAAAGGCCACACTGTTGTTATCCTGATGTAGCAGGATGTAGCTAGAGTTTCAGTTCAGCTAGGGAAAGGTTCTTAAAGGAATTGATATATAACGTTGCCATTATATCAACATTTATGTATGGCTAAGCTCAGAAGTAGTAAGCAATACTTCATCTAAACACCTAAACACAGAACTGAAGACAGTTTTTAAAGGAACATAGCAGAGTTTACTAGCTACTGACATATTCCTTACATTTTTATTGCTATATTGACTCAGCATAAAGGGAAGTTTAACTGAGTTAAGAGAATTTTCTATTTTTAATGGAGTGGCACATTTTGTCACATTGTCTTAGTGCTATGAATTCTCTGATATTTTAAAAAGTCATTGGACAGCCAAACTTAGGGATTAGGAGGGTCCGCATGTGACCACCAGGCCGCCAGCTTCCCACCCCTGACCTGATTGGTGGCTAATCGTGACTCTCAGGTGATAAGGGCAATAGAATAAGCCAACAAACAACATCAAAATTATATAAAACCACTCAAAACTTCTAAAAATGTTTGATAATCCAATATTTATTAGGCCATTATAGGGCTGCCCAAGAGGACACGATCAAAATACTCTACTTAATTTCAGAGTATCCTACTTTACTTGAATATTGTTTTTATGGAAACTTTACTTTCACTCTATAACATTTAAGGGAGAGATTTGTTTTTTACATCACTATATTTGTTAAAATTGTCTTAAGTACTACAATAAATTTTTTTTTCTCTTTCTGGTGTTTCACCTGATGGACAATAAAATGTACACGTGTAGTTTTTTTTTAGTGTTACCATACCTGTGCTACCTCATGTGCCTCCATGGTAATGTAGAGGACAAGACGCCAGCAAAACTTAGATCAGTGAAGCAGTAATGATGGATAAAGCAAGAACATCTGAGCACCAGCTGGCATATCTTCAGCTTAAAGTTTTTGAAATGAGCAACAATTAGTGTTGTTTCAAATGTTCAAACTGTTCACTGACAGTTTTCATGGTCTTCCTCTACTTAAGGGGTTATTTTAGACATCCATATCTGAAAATCTGTAGCATGAAGAAAAGTTCTAAACTAACACAATGTACAGCAACACGTTCTTCACTGCACTCTTGGAATGTGTAGTTTTTCTAAAAGGTGCTTTGAATACTTCAGTATTTTCAAAACCAAGTACTCAAGTACTTCTACTCAAGCAATAACTTTACTGAGCAACTTAAGCTTGTATTGGAGTACTTTTTGAAAAGAACATACACATTGACTTGAATGTTACAGTTGTGTCCTTTGTTCAGCACCAATGCTGTCCTATTTATCCTACAGTTGCCGCACATGAAAAGCCCCAGTTTGGGTAATATTTCCTTTTATCACAAGGAAAACAATCAACCTTAGTAGTAAACTTTCGTGGACTTCCTCTCTGCGCCAAATGAGAAGTTTCAAACCTTTTGATGGGGGCAGACCCCTACTAAACTACAAAATCTACAGATAACCAGATGATCCAATGTTTAGCTTTTGCCTTCAAAAACTAAACATGGTAAAATTCTGCCTGGGCATTGTGCACAAATACTCTAACCATGAAAATACAAGTATAAGCATGAATGCAAATATTGCCTTCAGGTGCATTTGAATGTTTGTCTCTCTTTCTTTGTAATCAGCAACCTGTTCAGGGTGTACCTCGCCTCTCGCCCGGTGCCAGTTGGGCTCATGACCCCGTAAGGGATGAGCAGCTTATATGATGGATGGATGGGTTTTTGGTGACTTTAGTTTCTGTCTGTATCAGTCAACATAAATAGACTGGTTTTGGACAGTGTCAGCCATTCCTCCCAGGAGCAAAAGAGAACCTTTTATTCTCCTGAAATGTGTAGGAGACATATTAGTGAATACAAAAATGTATAATTGGAAGTCTCTGACCTCATATGCATGGCGACAAACAAGCCAATTGAAGATGTCATTTCAAAATGTCCCATCGATCCGTAATCAATACTGCTCATTTCTTTTTCGGGGTTGCACGAAGCCAGTGTCTATCCCAGTTCACAAGAGGCAGGGCACAAACTGGACAAGTAGCCAGCCAATCACAGGGTTGACATACAGTGACGGATAACCTTTCAAAGCACACTCATATCAAATGGTAACGAAGAGTAATCAGTAAACCTGGTACATATATATTTTTGGTCTGTGAGGGAAAATAGAAATATCCAGAGAATTAATGTATGCACAAGGAGAGCATGAAACTATCACACCAAAAAGCCCTGCTGAACTGGAAAGTTGAACAGCTTTAACACTATTGGGTAACAGCGCTACCTGTGCTCGATATACTGGAGTTCATCCTTATTAGATTACACTGGTGCTGTGTGGTGTCCTTCTGTAAATAGGGATCTCTACACATTTTCCTGCTGTCACTTGTATTTGCTTTTAAAATGAAAAGCTATCAGACATGTTTATTAATATTAAGTATCAGATTTATTACAGGACTTTTGAATATAGATGGCCCCAATATAAGATGGATTGTTTGACTTTGCTATACTCTATGTGGTCGTTTCCAATATCCACTTATTAACCCATCCTTCACTTCATAGATAGATTTGAAACATATTTAATCTCAATAGCTTATTCACTATAACCTTTCAAAGCACACTCATATCAAATGGTAACGAAGAGTAATCAGTAAACCTGGTACATATATATTTTTGGTCTGTGAGGGAAAATAGAAATATCCAGAGAATTAATGTATGCACAAGGAGAGCATGAAACTATCACACCAAAAAGCCCTGCTGAACTGGAAAGTTGAACAGCTTTAACACTATTGGGTAACAGCGCTACCTGTGCTCGATATACTGGAGTTCATCCTTATTAGATTACACTGGTGCTGTGTGGTGTCCTTCTGTAAATAGGGATCTCTACACATTTTCCTGCTGTCACTTGTATTTGCTTTTAAAATGAAAAGCTATCAGACATGTTTATTAATATTAAGTATCAGATTTATTACAGGACTTTTGAATATAGATGGCCCCAATATAAGATGGATTGTTTGACTTTGCTATACTCTATGTGGTCGTTTCCAATATCCACTTATTAACCCATCCTTCACTTCATAGATAGATTTGAAACATATTTAATCTCAATAGCTTATTCACTTAATTACTGATCCCAAATGACTATCTTTATGGCTAAAATAATTATGAAGCACAGGAGATTTGCCATAGTATTTAAATTTTAGCAATATTATAGAGCCATTGTAGCTCGCTGTGCAATTATATCATAGTGTGATTAATATGTAAACCATTTTTGATTGCATTTTTTTCCTGATTAAATTATTTCAGATGATCAATTGTGTTTACCTTGATGAAATAATCCCTGGAGCAGGCCCCTGAACACCTGTCACTACAAACTTAATAGCAGTGGTTGTCAATCATTCTCATTCACCAGCTCAACAAAACACAGCAGATGGGTTTTAAGCAAACCTTTTGCTATGAAGGTGATCCAACATTTTCAACTTGCTTGTCAAATAAAATATTAAAAACCTATTATGCATATTAAGAACTGCTGAATTCATTAGATTAACATTATTAATTATGTGGCAAATAGAAGGATGGGATGATCCAAAACAATAATTTTAAGTGTTATAAGACGATACAGTACACAAATTCTATAATTCTACAAGTAATTTGACATGTAGGCTGCCATTGATGTGCAATGTACTCTGGGTAGTGATGGCAAACAAGTGCAGTTTCAATTAAATACAATAAAGCATTGTAAATTAGACGTGTGCAAAATCATAAAGATGCATGGACAATAATGCAATTACTTTACATCATTACCCAGAATGCAAAATAGAGTGGCAGCCTAATTCTTATAATCTAAAAAGCTATTTTGTTTTTTTAAATAGCAGACATATATAAGGTCCTTCAGCCAATCTAATGAAGTATATATTTAAAAGTGTGGCTCTCTTAATGGTGGATAGCTTCTTAACATAATTTTAAAGTCATAAAAAGAGCCGGAGTGACATTATCTCATACACTGCAAATAGCCCTAAAGCATGCATTGAATTTCACCTCTTCCATTGCTGCGTATCAGTCAGATTAGGATGATGCTCAAGCATTTTGTTTACTTGGTGGCATTAATCTTCTGTAAGCAGCAGAGGGGCACATAATTCACACAGTCACACAACACTCAAGTCTCTCCAGTCCAACCCCTATCAGTGCAAAATCCATGTGACTGCTACACTCATCCACACCAAGACAAGCATTCAGCATAAATGAGTTGCTTACTGCCATCTAGTGGAGGCTGCTGTGACAGGCTTTACAGAGCCACTCGACTCAGGTCTGTTGGTGATGTGTTACTTAACCTGACACCCAAGTATTATGCACCATCATTTTGGCTACCACCAGAACTCCAGTGGTATTAATAAATGCATCTATTAAAAATCATAAAACCTGTGGATAAAGTTAGATATTGGCATTTATAGCATTTCCTTTACCTTGCAGTGGTTAACCTTAAATGAGACATGAAAGGAAAACAACTGATTACACTTAAGGTTTATTCATTGCTGAAATATAATCAACTACTGACTTTTCAGTAAATAATGTGATAAAAATCTACTAAAACTATCATTTTCCTTTAGAAGAAAAAAAGGCTTGACAGGGGTATGAACATTTCATATATGAATAAAGTGACAAGAATATTTTAAAACTTAGAAAAAAATAGGCTTGACAGAAAGAATATGATTGCAACTCAGCAAAAACAAAACATAAAAGGGGTTAAGTATAAGATTGGCAAGAAGACTGATTGGGTTACACACATAAATACATGGAATTTTACACTTGATTCTATTGTAATAGGTCCTTGTCTTCAACACACTGTGGATAACCTTAGAAATGATCACTGCTAAAAAGAGCATACAAATAACGTGAGAGAAACGTGTTACAGTCCACTTAATTTGCCTGTTTTTAATCTCTTGGTATAAAAGCTAAGAATATCTCAAATAAATGAAGTGATGTGAACATACTAAGCAAGGCTTTTTGTAAGTTTCTTCGTTTTGGCAGAAGAGGGATCCTCGTTATGCTAAGTACCGGCAACTTGACATTTAATCTATGTGATTAAATCACTGGGGAATATAGAGCAACTTTCAAATCAAGTCAATCACTACAAACTTCTGGGGATATACTGAATAAACCATCACATACTGCAGGAGTGATTTCACAACCTCAGCAAAAAACTTGACCAGAGAACAAACATGCACTGACAAACTATCAACAAAGGTCTTTGTCCCAATGTCCCTATTCCTATTAAATGCACTTTACATTATTAAAAAAATCCTCAGAGCCTCTAAGTGAACAACAACAAGACAAAGTACACAGCAGAGACGTTTATCATACAGCAAGAGGTGTAGCAGGGATTCTAGTTATGGGGAAAGATACATTAGCAGGTCTTTTCACCTAAACTTGTCTATTAACTGCACAGTGTCAGCCAAGCATAGTGTCAATGCACTTAAGGGGTTAATGAACCAATGAAAACAGTCATATCTTTGAAAATATCCTCCAACATAATCTGGAAGAATTTCTGGTGAAAGAATGCTCTACAGTAGTTGTTAACACACTCATTCTAATAGTCAGCAGAGATAATGTCAACTGAAACATGAGGCAAAGTCTCCTAGAGGCAGAAGAAGCCTTTTAAAGTCCCTTTTTTAATTACCCTCCTGTTTTAGAAATTAATATCCCTCATGAACGCCACCTGTGCCAGATACATTGATGCTCAGTATCTGTATGGTCCCTGTAAGAATGGCATCTCCTCCTGATCCTCGTGGGTCTGTCTTTCTCCTGGTCTCTTTGAAAGCTTCAGTCTATCAGCATCTCCTCGCTGCAGTCCCTTGGCCCTGCGGCGGCAGGAAACCTTGTGCCGTTTGAGGAGTGTAGCATTCCAAAAACGAGAGGAACAGCGTCGGCAGGAGAAAGTCCCTTTGGCACGGTGGGAGGCCCGGTGGATGAAGGCTGCCAAAGCTCTGTGAGACTGCTTCCCACATACACTGCACCTCAGCCGCTCCATAGTGGACCAGCCTTTTTGTCTGTGTTTTACTGCCATGTGGACCAGTAGTCCTGCTTTGCGCGAAAACACAGAGTTGGGGCATATGGGACAGCCAAAGCGTTTCACAGGGACTTTGAGAGAAGACAGGATCTGCACCTTTAGGCCCTCAGTGTTGACGAGCTTGTAGCCACCACCCCCTGATCCACCTCCTCTTCGTATTGTTAAACGAAGGGAGCCTTGCTTTTTCGTTAACTGCCCTCTAATTGAACAACTGATCTTCTTTTTCTTTTTTCTTCCATCAAATCTGACTAAATCGTTGGATTCCCACTTATTTTCCCTCCAATCTCTCCGGTCGGACTTTTTTTTTTTCTTCTTCTGTCGTTTCAAGTCATCGTGTGATAACTGGCTGCTGCAGTCAAAGTGTTGGTGGGAGTGGGCTTCAGACTGATGATGAGGATGATGTTGGGAGAGATGATGATGATGATGCAGATGATGATGTTCAGTGGAGGGCAGTTCCGTGAGGGGCTGAAAAGGGGCTGTGGTGTGGAGTGTGCGGCTACGGGATCCAGCTGGATAAATGTGCTCCCCTTTAACCCCGGCTGGGGAGTGAGGGTGCTGTGGGGCCATAATGGTGGAGTTTGGAGGCAGAGGCTGCGAGTACGATGGGGCATTAGAGGCTGATGAGTGTGCCGCATCATAAAACAGAGGAGAGTAACCAGCTTGTTGCTGTGGAGCTGCCTGTTGGTGGCTGTGTGTGACAACACTGAGACTCTGCCCCCCATGGCCCTCTGTGGAGGGAGCCATTTGCAGGAGGGCATTGGTGGCAGCTTCACTTTCTGCTGCTGACTGATTGACATCACTCCCGCTTCTGTTGTCTCCAGATCCACTGCTGCCTTCCTGAGGGTTGGATGGTTCGTTGCGGGTTATCCCGTGCTGTGATTGCTTATGTCGGGTGAGGCTATTGGAGTAAGCAAATGCTTTCCCACACACCTCACAGCAAAAGAGCTTTTCACTCCCACTCTCATGAACTGTCTGGTGATGAGCAGTCAGATGAAAGTGGTGGCGGAATGACTTCCAACATATAGCACAGGTGTACAGTCGAGGGGGTGGGGGTGGTTGTGGCTGGGGTGGTGGTGGTGGTGGTGGTGGAGGCTGTTGCTGGGGGTTAGTGTCTTGAGGCTTGACGTCTTGTGTGTAAGAATAATAGGAGGAGGTGCTTGGCGCTTGGTTCTGGCTCCTGTCTTGGGCCACGCTACACTGAGGGTTTGGGTTAAAGCTGTTGAGGTTCTCAGGAGCTGGTGTTGTGGGCACCTCTTCCAGCTCCCCTTTCTGGTGTAGTTTGCTGTGCCTCCTAAGGCTCTGAGAGTATCCAAACTCTTTCCCGCAGATGCTGCATTTGTAATTTTTTGCCCCCGAGTGGACTGTTTGATGCTTGCTAAGGTGAAAAGCCTCTCTAAAATATTTTCCACAAACATTGCAGTGATGGGGCTTTTCCCCTGTGTGAATGCGGTCATGCCGGCGCAGTGTCTCGCGGCGGGCAAATCCCTTACCACAGACACTGCAGAGGTGAGTACGTGGAAGCCCACTGGGCCCCATTCTGGGAGTGTATTGCCTTCGTTTGGAGGGCTGTCCTGCCGTTGTGGGGTCTTTCTTAGCTCTAGGTTTGCGGGGACGTTTTGGTTTAGCAGTGGGGTTCTGTGGGTTGCTGCTCATAGCCTCCTGGCCCCCACCTCCTCTGAAATTCTTATCCAAACCCGACGTTGATGAGGGTGAGCCAAGAGGACCTAAACCAAGACCACCTAGTAGACCTCCTATGATGTCTCCCCTATCATCCCCTCTATTTCCGCTGTTACTAGCTGCTGTTATAGCGGATATTGCATTATTGACAGAGCTAGTCACGTCATCCTCTGAGTCGTCCAGTAGAGAAGAGAGGGGCAGGTGGGGCTGTTGCTGCGGGTGGTGGTGCTGGTTGTGGCTCTGTGAGTGTGGATGCAGTGTTGGGGCCAAGGGTGCCTTTCTCAGAGCTGGGCCCGCCATCCCACTTCCACAGGGGGAGGCACCAGAGTAGCATGGAGATGGATTACCTTGAGAACGGTGGTCATCATGGTAGCCTGTGTAACGATTCCGAGAGTAGTCAGTGGGGTATTTAGCATCTGATCTGTCCCTGTCATTTGAATTCCCTCCCCTTCCAGACTGAAAAAGACCATCACATCCTAAACCTGATTTTGGTTCTCCTTCCCCAACAATGATTACACCATCTTCTTCCTCAGTTTTCCCATAAATAACCCCTCTATTGCTTTGATAAGTACCTCCTCCTCCATTACCTCCTCCGCCCCCTCCCCCAACTCTGTCCTCACCATCAGTTCCTGTCTTGCCGCCCCTCTGTTTGGGTCCCCTACCTGGCTTGCCGCAGGTGCCTGAGGCAGCATGGTTGAGTAGAGAGGTGCTCTCACGGAAGGCACGACCACAGGCGGGACATCGGAATGGCTTTTCCTCATGTATCTTCTCATGGCGTGTCAGTGACTCTCTACGATTAAAAGCCCGAGAACAGGTGGAGCAGCCATATGGGCGAGCTGAAGAGTGTATAACTCCATGTTGCAGGAGGTGCCCTTTTTTCTTAAAGCCTTTGCCACAATCTGGGCAATGAAAAATTTTGTCTGGGCTAGGGCAGGAATTAGATGTGGGATGGGGCGTGTCTTGGGTCGAATGGGGAAGGCTTGGGTCAGTCTGAGTTTTAATATGAACAGGGTTTGGGCCAGTAGTGGCAGTATTGCTAGTACCTGCTGTGGTTGGCTCATGCATGCGCAAATGCCTGCGAAGGCTTGAAAGGTGAGGGAAGCTTTTGCCACAATCTCCACAACTATATAAAGGCTCTGATTGGGAGTCTGTGGAATTGTGTTGCATTGAGCTCTGGTTATCTGATTTAGTAAGGTGAGAATCATTAGTAACCAGTACTGAGGCAGCAGTGGAAGAGGGTGCAGAGGAGGAGGAGGAAGAGACTACGGATGAGGATGAAGATGATGAGGCAAGAAGAGATGATGGATCTCCACCCATATTTGATATACTAACCCCACTTCCAATTAAAGCTGGGGGCTGGCCATGACTTAACCCTGCACCATTACCATTTGTGCTGGGATTACCACTGTGGCTGCTATGACCATGGCTGCTGCTACTGCTATTGCCACTGTCAGATTTTCTCTGCGGCAAATATCCAGCCATGGCTTTCTTCCTCCTACTGCTACTGCTACCACTGCTACTACTTCCACCTCCACTGTTTTCTCCTTTGCCATCATCCTTAGATAAGGATAAATGAAGTGGCAAGGGGAGGGGTAAACCGGCTTCTTGCTGCATCAGAGAAGCTATCTGATTTGAGGAAAGAACAGGGATACCCTGAAAGTCAAAGCCACTCAGTGATGAAGGCTGAGAGCCTGGGTGAAGCGGATGGTGAGGATGAGAATGAGAGTGAGGATGAGAAAGGCTGTGAGGGGGAAGTTGTTGCTGCTGTGGAGGCTGCTGTGGTGCCTGCTGTGGCTGGGGAGTGGAGTGGCCATGTGAGTGTGAAGAATGCAAAGCAGGAGGCGGAGCTAGACTGGTACTTGGCTCCCCACCTGTCTGACTTAAACCAATCCCTAAATGATTATGGGTTCCCTGTTGCACAAGAAACTGTTCTAAACTAGCATTAGCAGGCACACCAGAGAGGAAATACTGATTAGCAGCTAACATGCAACTAAACTGTTGGTGAAGGCTTCGTGCATCAGATTGGGCCCCAACTAACTGATGACCCAATGAGCTGACTGCACTGCTGCTAGAGGGGTTATTAGAGGTGGCCACAGAGGTTGAGGGGGAAGGAGAGGAGGAGGAGGGACCAGATGATGCTTGGGGAACAGAGAGGCCAGGATGCAGAGGAGGAGGGGGTGGAGGTGCTGATGTTACTAATCCTCCTAATCCCCCAGCACTCCCACTACTGCTACTTCCCCCGGCAAAGTGCTCAAAGCGGCCTACACCTGGGTGTAACTGTTCCTGTGCTAGTGCTGCCTCAGATGGGTGGAAAGAGCGAAGGAACTGTGGGTAGCCTGAGGAATGGCTTGAGCTGCTGCTGCTCATCTTGCTTGACTTTGAACGAGAGCTTTGAGATGAGGAAGGCTGTTGTTGTAAAGGTGGGGGAGGAGGGGCACTCATCTTGGCAAAAATGGAGGCAGAATCAGAAAAGGCGTTACCTCTTGACCCCTGCAGGGGGCCCAAGCCAAGTCCAGACAGAAGAGCTCCAGAAGACTCAGCCTGCTGCTGCTGCTGCTGCTGGAGTTGATGCTGGTGAAGTTGCACTTGCTGTTGGTGCTGTAGCTGTCGATCTAAACCGAGGCCTTTGAACTGGTGGGCCTGGTGCCCACTTAACATCTCTATAATGTCCAGATTGTATTTTCCAAATTGGAACATTTCCCACTCACTGGCACATGGGGGTGTAGGGCCAAACCTCCAGAGCTAGGAGCGGCAACAATGATCCCACCAATGAGTCTTGAAAAAAAAAAAACGTTTACCCTAAAGGTGAGGTCATGATAAAACTTTCAAGAACTACTTGGATGTCAGAAATCTTAAGTTTTTCTCCCCAGATGTTTACTTCTGGTGTTGCTACTTCCTGCTGATCATCCACTACCCACACTCAACTTCAAAAATGAGTGGAGTAGTCAGAAAAGATGAGTTTTTGATCAAGAAGCAGAATGTCTTTAAGAGGTAAAAGAGTTCCACCTAATTTCAAAATTGCTTAAAAAAGTTTTTAAAAAGAAGAAGTTTAAACAACTTCTTTTTTCCTTTGAGAGTTAGTGCGTTGACATTTTCCTTCATCTAAGCAAGAATCCTCATCCTTGTTCATCCAAGAAGTCCCTTTGGCTGAAAAAACAAGATTCAAAAAGGGAAAGAAAGTCATAGAGAGGACCAGAACTATGTGCCCCCCACCCAGCACTCACAATACAACAGGATTATTCCACTCTATCAACAGGAGAAATTTATTTAATGTATCATTATAAAAAATAGAGTCAATTGACGTATGTTACTTTGGAGTACAGTGCATCAGAGTAGAAGTGCTCAATCTAGACTTCCACATTTCTTATGAATATACATTAATCCTGAATCTAGGACCTTTGGGCCTGGATTAGGCTCAGATTTCATCAGTTGTATTTTGTTGTGAACTGTACCCACCAATAAATCGATCATATTGAGCCAAAACCCCAAAGTTTAAGGATTTGTGTCAAATTATCAAATTCACTTTTATGCTGCTGGAACTTAACTTTTCTGTGTTGAAATCAAGCTAATAACAAAATATAGTAAATTTCTGTTATTTTTCTTCATATAATGATACATTATTAGGATACATTCATAGTTAATACACATTTTCATACCATGTTTTAATAACTTACCATGATGTGGCTCAGGTGCATTGTAGTGCAAACAGAATTGTTGCATGAATGCAAGTTCTTTTTATCAATTGGGTTCTAAAGGAGGCTCTAAAAAGGTGAAAGTCACTGTCAATACTGCCAAAACAGACCTCTATCCAAGAAGGCATGGCAGAGGTGGGAGGAGGTACACCATGATTAAAAACACAGTTCCTACAGAGATTTGACCCAGTTTATTACAATGTTATATAATGGCTTACCTACTATGTTAACCCATACATGCTGTAGCAGTTCTGTGGTATACAGTATCTCACGCTTGTGTCCACTCCGTGAGATGTACAGAACAAATACAGCATATCTGGCTATCTCTGCAATTACCTAGTATTTGTTGAAGAGAAGGTACATGCAGAGATTTGGCATTCAAGGACAAATAACAGAACACATTTGCAGAGACTTAGTATATTAAAAAGAGGATTCACCTGTCCTGTAAAAGAAGAAAGTTATAAACATTTGATTCTTATCCTACTAAGATGTAATAAATTGGATCATATTTTATCGAAATGTAATTTTTATCATGTAATCAATGAATAAACACAAAACATACACTTTATAAGAAAAATAAATGTTACATCTTTATTCTGAATAAAATGTGATAAAAAAGTAGTCTTCTTTGTGTTATTGGTATTAATAAATCATTATATAAATGTAAACAAAGGGAATGCACGAACAGCACAATATTGGTATTGCAGATATGAAAATTCTTGCAGATATTTACAGCCAATAATCTGGCCACACAAATTTACCACGAAGATCTCATAAGTACTAGCACAATTTACAAATGTACAATAATGGTTTAACTCACCAACATGTAATGTGTACTTTCATAAATCAAAATTATAATGCATTTAAGAACAAAATGTTTTTTTCTCGCTTTACATCTGTTTCTCTCATCAATAGACTGTCATTGTGAAGAGATAGGACTATTTGAGTAAAATAGGGGCTTTTTGCTCATGACAAAAACTCTCAGCAATGATACGTGTGTCAGGGGTTAGGAGCTTGGAAATATCAGCATATTAGATGTCTTTTTAAGCCCAATATTGTGCATCCCTAATGAAGCATCTGATACTATGTGTAGGTTGACCGGTTGCCTGACAAAGTAACTATATTTAACATTGGTCATTGAGTTGATATTATTGAATAATAAGATACTACTGATCAAGCTGCCTAGGGATATTCCCATTTGTTCTCTAAATAAAGAGAGACTTAAGTACATCTAATCACCAAATTACCGTCACTAGAATCAGTGAATAAAATGTAATACCAGTCAACAAAGAATCAATAAATGCTCTGACTGGCTATCACCGTTTTATTTGAACTAATGTAGGTGTTGCTTAATTAAACATTAATCCAGCCTCTCGAAAGGCGAAAAGTAAAGTGGCTACGGTAGAATAAGTCACTTGAGTCTCGCATCGCTCACCTTGTTAAATCTTACCGTTTCCTCTCGTCGATGTGATGAAAGTAGAGGGAAGTGAGTTCCCTTGGCAGACGATGGAGATAATCTTTCACATATATGACTGCCTCTCATTTTAATGTGAATCGGCAATCCTGTGGAGAAGGGCAGAGATGCTAAAATTACCTCCAACAGAAACACACACTCGCTGCACAATGTAAACATAAGCGGCACATTACACACGCACGTAATAACGGAATCACTCAGGAAGCATCCTGAAAAAGTGCTGGCTAACATTTGGAGGAGAAAGGGAGAACGTTGGAGGCGCTTGCATATGAAATTGCACGGCTCTCATTAGCATCATATTTTGCACAGGCTCGGCGTGTTTAGCCATTCGGTGCCACACGCAGTCTGAAAAACCACAGAGCCGCCGTGTGGCTAATGCTAACCGTCTTTCTAAACCACAGTATTAAAAGCACGCCGACGACCGTTAACGTTACCATGCTAACGCTAGCACATACATCTGCGTAACCTACATTCGGCAAATGTTTACTTACGCATCCAGTTGCAGAGTGCGGTTGCAGATGGATGAGGCCTGTCACGCCTTCTTCTTGCCGCCTGAGCTAGCTATCGTCCGCTTCCATTTCTGCGTGCTGTTTTCCAGTCGTTAGCCAGAGCCATTTTCACTGATGCTGAGCTGGGTGAAAGCTTACACCGTACCACCGAGAAAACGACGCCGACGGACACCGCGGCCGCCTGCTCTCCATTTGGCTTGGGCAGTTTGCGCCGACAGGAAGCTTTTCCCAAAATAATTCAACCGCCGAGAAAAATTGGGGTGGTCGGCGATAATATTTTTGGGTAAAAGTGAGTGACGTGTGCTCTCTTAACATTGGTCCTTTCCGGCCCTTGTAACGTTTCCGGGTAGCTCTAGCGGGGCTCGTTGAAAAGGGCTCACAGCGGAGCCTCTGTGTGCTGAAAGGGGATCCTCTTTCATCAAAACATGCATATTCATAATGCACCCAAACACTCATCCACGACCGTCTGTCCATGTCTGAAGTTATCTTTTCTCAGCAGCAGATCGGGATGGTTCTCCAGGCTGCACAGGGGCTTAAGCATCATAGGCCTAAAAGGATCACTTTATTTCTCACTTGAAAACTCACTACAGTGTACAACATGCCCAAATTACACGCGTCCACCTGTTCTGGTGTATGCTGTTATTAGTTAGGAAAAACCAGTCAGACTAGGTCAAGGCCCTACTTAACCAAAAACCATCTTCAAAGTGAGGATCCTGTAATGCATCAGGAGTAGGGGAGAGTGGGATTGTTTGGGACCACTTTTGAGGGTATGCACTGACATCATTGAAGAGAGTCTGAGGTCAAGTTATGCAGAATTTGTACAGAGATGCTGTATTGCACTTATCACCTGATGCTGAACATAGATGATAGCTTTCACTTTTTTACCTGACACTTTTTCACATTTATTGTAATTGTGCATTCTTTTACTAATCATGAGAGCATGAGTAGAATGTGTTGTCCGTGCAGCAGACCCTCAATCCAAGACAAATTTCTCCCAAGGGAGACAATAAAGATACTTCAACTTTGATCAGAATTTGTGCACGAGACCAGCAGACCACCTGCACAGTGTGACAGGAAGCAATGTAATGTAATTGATTTTGTTAGTGGGATACAGTGAACTGTGTTGATTGATCTGCAAAGTGCTGTCAGTCATTTTTCAGAAGGCGTAATTATTTTTGATGAAATTTTTGCACCATAGCCCTGATATCATGAAAACAGGAGGATATCAATAGTTGGCCAAACAGAAGTCATTTCATTAATCATTTCAGCAATTCGTGGTAAAATCCATAAAATAAACTACTTTTTCAACAATTAATTGTCAAACCAGCTGTTGTAATCAGTCTTCTCTGGGTTTTCTTAAGGGGAGAGTTCAGTTTTTTTGAAGTGGGGTTGTATGAGCTCCATATGGTCACTAAGGACATTAGATACAGTAGAAAGTTCTCTCTTCTCCACCAGTAAGCCACAGTCTGTAACCGTCGGAGACATAAAAATAGGCGCTAACAGGAAAGTACCATACCAAATACAAAGGGAATGTTCTCTGCCTACAAGAACTCAAATAAAAATGTAATACCACAGTTTAAGAGTACGCTATATATGGTTGTTTTTAAGTGCATAAACCTTTTGGAAATATAAAGTTTATCCGGACCTAAGCCAACTCATGTCGTGTGTCCCTCCGCTAAATCATTCCGCCGTAGTTAGCTAGCGGCCTCATAGACTGTTTTACACTAATTGAAAGCACATTATATGACAAATATTTCTGAGATGGGTTTTTGTGATGCTTCCCTTGATGCAGAAACAGATGTGCATCATGGAGAACTCAGCTTTCACCGTATTCCTCTGTGTATCGAGGGCATGCGGTTACATCGTATAGTGAATGCATCTCTTGTTACCTGTTACCTGACAGGTTGTGTGTACGGGTCTATACATCTCTCTCTCTCTCTCTCTCTCTCCCTATATAAGGAAATACACAGTAATCGTTGCGTGTGTGTGCATGTGTGTATGAGAGAGACACACACGTAGTCTGCACTGTTTTGATAAACAGCCTCCTCTACTCTGCTTATTTTTTTCTGACAGATCATTATTACTTACTTTGAGCAGAAACTGTCATTAGGCCCTTCAGGTTTGGGACGTTTTTCCAGATTATCTTTGGGAAATTAAAGAATGTCCACAAAACTCCAGGATTCAGAAGAGCAGGAAAGTATATTTGACGAGTAATACCGCTGTCCGTATCACCTGCTTCCTCTGGCTAATTCTTACATTTGAATTACTGTTTATTTCCGACTCTTTCTTGATGTCCAGTGTCTATGGGTGTTTCCTCTGTTTTCCTTTTGGTCTGTTCGTCTCCATCTTCAGCAACTCTTCTTCTGTAAACTCCAGTACATACTGGTATCCTCTTGGCTCCAAAGTGAATGGGACTTCATTGGTGCCGTCATAATCATCCTTTTTTAAAATTTCCTGCTTTGTCTCTTCCTTACACCGCTTACAGTCAAAACAAAAGAATTATACAATACTTGATAAAAGTTACACGAAGCTACAACCGGCGTTGTAGCGTCTGGCTTGAAGGCAATTTAGATTCACCAGTTAACCTAATGAGCACGTTTTTGGTCTGTGGGAGGAAGCCGGAGTGCCTGGAGAGAACCCACACATGCACAGGAAGAACATGCAAACTTCACACAGAAAGGCCCTACCCGACTCCAGGATTGAACTGTTGACCCTTTTGCTGTGAGGCGCATGCACTACCCGCTGCACCACCATGCCACCCAGTTTGTGTCAACTCAACATACAAATTTCTGTCTACTGTAACTTCTGTTTTAAATCTGTTGGAAAATTTTCTCTGCAGAGGGAAGAGTAACGTAACCCCAAAAGAAAGTTACAAAGAAAAAGTTAAGTATTTATTTTTCTTTTTACAGAAAAAAAGTTTAAGGTTTTTCACTAAGTAACCTACCCAACAATGTTTGTAACACTCCAAATCACGCTGACATATTGACCATAAAAGACATCCTGACACCTGATACAACTGTTAGGCTGGTTGTCACTGTGGTCATTATGTCATGGGATTTTAGTAAAACAGTAGGATTTTTTATGAGGACAAGATCATTTTGAAGAAAGAGACTCATGAGTTTTAAAATCAATACTGTCTTCCAATAATTATTTTTAAATGTTGTGCTTTTCTATCCAAGAATGATGAATGTATTTAGCACTATTTAGCTGCTATTTGGACATCTGTGTATCTGTGTATGGATACATGAGTGTAAAAATCAAAGCTGTATGACCTCTTGACAAAGCCAAGAGAGAAGGCCAACAATACCACATGGAGATAAGAGAATGATCTGGCCCTGGAGATGAGACAGAGTTAGTAAAGCCGGCGAGCGTTGTGATGGGGATCAGGTGTGAAAGTGCAGGGGGCCCCAGCACCGGGGAGGCAGAGAACACAGGAACAAACACTCACAAAAACAGGAGCACAGAATCACAAAACTTGACAAAAAGACACTGATAATAAAGTTATCATGAATGCAGATTCATCTTTTGTAGCCTAAATTTTCTGTGTTCAAAAAGCAGATCACAAGAAAACCCGAAACACAGAAACTGTATTTAGATGAAAAACTCCTCAGACCCACATGCTAACCTTCTCATCTTAATGTTTGCACCAGAAAATGTATTGATAGAAATGGGCATGGCATGAGGTCAAATAATATGGAGAAAATGAAACAGGCCCTGTAGCTTTAAATTGTAAATGTGGCAGCCAAAGTACTCTTAATATACCAACAAATTGACAAAATGCACTTAAAAAGTGCAGAGAAAAACAAATGTAGTAAAAACACAGAAACACCATCAGTTGTGTCTATATTCTTTGTCTTCTTGTGCTTTTTCAGTCTCTTCCTGGCTGACAATAGCTCACCTAGTGTGTCTGCTGTGGACAGCCTACTGCTGTGGACCCACATGACTCAAACTGCTTCTTGCACAAATTAAATGTTAAGTGTTGCTCTGTGCTGTACTCATGGTAGAATAGCACTGGGCTTCTTTGAAGAACATAGTCTGGACCTGCTCTTTTTGTTAAATGTTCATTTTAATGAGTTGG
Source organism: Scarus forsteni (assembly GCA_036419115.1). NCBI lineage: Eukaryota > Metazoa > Chordata > Actinopteri > Labriformes > Labridae > Scarus > Scarus forsteni. The sequence goes on from JAZDUH010000111.1 coordinate 3,661,844, forward strand.
TGCTTTACAAATAAGATAGACTGATTCAGCAAAAGGATAACAGCTCCTGCAGCAATGAAGAGTGTGAAGGTGCTGTTATGGATCATGCTGCTGTATGTAGAAGAACACTGTGTGATCTCAGGTCATAAACATTCCTCATGTGGAGACAGAGAGTAAAATGTTTTTATTCAAGTATGATCTTGCTGTCCCTACAGTAATTTTCACCAGTGTGGTTACTTAGGTGTGTAAAAACTGTAACAAACTGATGCTTTCTGTATCATTAGCTGCATTTTTAATTCTTTATTTTTTGGTAAATTTCATTTTTAGCTGCAAATATAAAAAAAAGTATGATTCAGCATGTCCCATTCATAAAATCTAAGGATTTGTACCTGGCAGGTTTCTTTATTGTATTTGGCAGCAAAACATTTTAGCGAAAAGGATCAGTGTAATTTGCATTTGGACCACAATGTGATGAGCAAAGCATATATAAGTGAGGCCAACAGTACTAAGCTTATAGATGAATTACTATGGTATGAGAAAAAGCAAGCGTAATACCCCTCAAGGTTAAACGTGTGTAGTCGGGGCTGTGGTTTTCTAACTTCATTCCTCAAGATGCACCTTAAATTAATTTAAAATCCCAGGGTACGCCATATTCAAAATAAAGCAAAACAGCCCCTTACACATTTTCTAATTAACCATCAAACTCTATTTTTAAGCAAATTTCTTACCAAATGAATTGCACAAAACATTAAAAGCAGTAATGAAAATTATTTTATGTAATAATGATTGATTTTTTTATTATGTAGTATTCCAGTGTAACATTAACAATAGGTAGGATGTGATGATGGACTTGCTGAGTAATACACACCAATAAAGCTAAAGAAACAAAAAGGATAAAATCAAGATGAGAAACAAGAGAAAATGCAGAGCAATAAAACCAAGAATCAACTAACAAAAGTAAAAATAAAAAAAGCTAAACTACTTATTCATTACATATTGTTTTCTTAAAGGTGCAGTGTGTAGAAAATGGCATTTTAGCTACATCTAGTGTTCAGATTTTCATCTTTTATTAAAGTTCGCATCTGTAAGTGACGAGAGCTGGTGAAGACCAAAAAGGATTGTTAATAGGGCAATTTAAATCCTTCAGTCCAAGCAACTGCACGCTATCTTTTCCTCTTCAACAAACACAGCACCATCTTCTTCTATTGTAATACCCGCACTCTCTATTCTTCTTCTTCTTCTTCTTCTTTGCATGACATCCAGGTAGATTTCAAGACTGGCGGCCAGACGTGTTCAAAAATCGTATTTTGCTCTAAAACCCACCAGAAGACAACATGGTGGACCGTTATGTCATCCTCCACAGAGGGAAGGCCCACAGAACACCTATTTCGACGGACTTTACATATAAATAGAAACATTATATCTTACATGCATTGTTACCGTGTCACTGTCCCCAAAAATATGATAACCCGTCAACATCTTATTACTGAAGCCACATGAGAGATCATAAGACATCTGTGACCCCTCCTTGCTCTGTATTAAGCTTTTAAAAAATCTAGCAAGGTACACCCAATTTTTAATCAACCAGGGCCCAGTCTGGGGACAATGGTCTTCCCCTACTCCAGTAAATGTGCTTGTAATATCTAAGCAAGCTTTAGCTGTTGCTTAGATTGTTGCTTAGATTAGAGGTAATGTTGATGTAATGAAGGGACGTGTATGTTTTCCTCTCCTGTGGCTGCGTTTGCATGACATTGGCATAATGTTAATGGAGGCTAAAGGAACACAGTAGATTGGTAAGTGGATAAGGGAAGGAGTGTGGCAAGGAGGACTACAACCATGCTGTTTCATCCAAGGTCCCATTTACACGACAATGTTGTCACGAAAAATGGACCAAGTTACACACCACAGCTTCAAAAGCCAAGTCTTGAAAGAGCCATATTCAGAAGTGTAAAGTCATGTTCATTATTTTTCTTTGTGTGATTTGTTTAAAATTCTTTGAAATTTAAATGTTTTGTTTTTTTGTTTTGTATTTAAGGTCATAAAGACAATACACCAATCTGATATCATTTCAAGGTATCAAGATTTCTGATGGGTTGAAATGAATTATTACAACAAAAATCCAGCCTGACTGAAACTACAAAAAGGTGTGACGCTGCAAAAGTTAAAGAAAAATGAACACTGTATCTCTGACAAGAATTATTAGTCATAGTCATTTATGGTTTGACAACGACCCATGGCACGCCTAGACTTGCAATGGTGTATGAAAGTGCACCCTGTGACTAATTCTAAAGTTGTTGATATGGGAAATCTGTGGTTGTCACATGGTGATGTGTTCTTGGGCAAGGTATTTCAGAGTTGCTCCCACTGTTGCATCAGTGCCATATAGATGGGCATAAAAGGCTGTGAATGTATTTTTTAATACTGATGAGTAAAGCCCAAGTCACACTTCCTCGTTTCTCAAGGCCAATGTGCACGACTGTCATAATCTTGATGAAATGTGCCTTGGTCGTGGTGCATGCGCTACTTGATCTGAATCAGCATTGTATCATTGTGAATAAACAGCGGGCAACAGGGAAGGGTCCTGAATGTTTTGAACCGCTCAAAAGTGTTCAAGGCGATTACACAGCTTTGTTCTTACGTATCTTATACGGGTAGTGATCACGACAAAAACGCAAGTGACAGGGCTCATTTGAGGCTGAGGTGAGGCAAACTGGACTCAAACGGGCTGACGTTGTATCAGCGGGATGAAATTCATGGAATCCTCATTGTTTTGTTGTATTGACCTATCTGAAGAGTGACAAACACCCCAGAAGCACCGTAGAAGCTGTGTTACTGTGGGGTGTGTCCAGGGGAGACAGTCATTTCTTCCTGTGTCATGCCGATCAAACCAGCCTTGCCAGTCGTGTACGGTCGTGCACAATCGCCATGAGGAACAGGAATGTTTGACAGGGGCTTAACTTCCGTGAAGCTCAGATCCATCAGTGAGTGAATGTAAGAGTGAATGGATGTGATGGGTGGATGGGACCTGAGGTGTAAAGCTGCTTTGAGTTATCAAAGACCAGAACAGTGCCATACAAACTCAGGTCCATTTGTCATGTTGTCCTGGTACCATGCCATACCAGTGTGCCCCGCCACACTATTTGAGAATCTTTGTGTTAGGGTATCCTAACCCAGACACAAATGCACTAATTCTTTTACCGATGGACAGCCTTTATAAGATTTTTTTTTTATTCTTCTTTTAAACAAAGTCATGCTAGTGTTGAACATTATTACAGATCATATATCACAGTTGACATTTTAGCAAGGCCAAATACTTGTTAAGTTTGATGGGGGTTAAAAAAATTCCAATTAAACAAAAATTTTCAGTAGCTTCATACTGACTGAATGATACAGACATGATTTAAAACTCGTTTCTCTTGAGCTGTGAGAACAGACACCAGGAAACTCAGGATCTCAACCTCAGGCTAAATCATCTTTTTTATCCTGACACACATCTTGGATCTGATTCAGTCACTTTAATCACAGCTATGTGAATCATTTCCTCTCTGATTTGTAAAGATGGTAATCATGCCGGGGTATCTTTTACTCATCATCAGAGGAAACTGAAAGCTGTAATCACACACATACATTTGAATATTAATCTCTCTTTTCCAGCAGATTTTTGTCGTCTTTCTCAGCTGAAGTCAGTGCAACAAACTGGGGAAAGCTTCAAACTGGGTTTTGTTTCATTTAGGGGAGATGTAATGTATTAACATGAATAGTGACAGGTGGGCACTGCTTTTGAAGTGGATATTTTTAAAGGTAGTTATGCTCATTTTGTGCCCCGCATTGAAATGTTCGTGCATGAATTGTCTGAGCGGAGGACCTACTGAACTTCCTGGTGGTGAAATGTGTAAATTACTGTGGCTTCGGAGGCCATCATTGCTTAAATCAAATATAATATTTTCTGCACCCTTTGTGCCCCCCCTTACAAAAATAATGTCTGTATGAGTACAATACAGCCATCTGCTCTTTCCTTTAAACCTCATACATCTCAGTGCAATAAATGTATTCACAGGAGGTTCTGAATATGAGCTCAATAGCCCTTACCTCAGTGTAAGGATGCTGCAGGAGTGCGGTGATATAACTCTGGACTCAGATGACCTCGAGATGTGAATTACATGAAGACAATCTCTCCTTTTCATTTCATTTAGAGCACAGCCGTCCACTCCCACTGGCTCTGTGTAGTCTTACAGTGGCTCGACACAAAACCTCACATCCCAACGACAGGGGATTTTATCATCAGACCCACTTTGTGTGCTTACTAACCTACTGAAGACTGAAAGGCTTTGTGTCCTGACCCTTTATGAAACATTTATCAGTCTGCTGGTTATTCCTAGAGTCACACTTTGATAACATGTTGCTTTTTAACAAATCCACTAGTCTCAAAGTGGTACTGCTTGCATAACACATTTTTATATTCTGTCAATGTCTGTGATCTAGATGGCCAGAGCAGCCCTTGAGTCTGAGCTTTAAGAGAATGAGGCTCTTTGGTAAATGTAATCCCTCTGCCTCAAGCTAGGTCTGAGTTAAAGATTTATTTCTGTTGTAAAATGTGTGAGAATAATTGGACTGGGTTTAAAAACAGGGATTAAATGTCTGAGTAAAGCCCATAGAGAAAATCTCTTTAACATGCCCTACAAATCTGAGGTGATTTTTCTAGATGTGCCTCTGTGCAGCAGAAGAGTTGTGCCTTTTGATAACTGAACTTTTAAAAGACTGACTAAAATACTTGACACTCTGTAGATTCAGATTAAACAGACACATGATTATCTTTAATATCAATGTTAGTTGCAATTTTCAATTTTCTTTCAGCCTAAGATAAAAGTTCTCATAATTTTATAATAAGGTTATAATTTGTTATAACCTTATGGCCATCTCGCAGCTTCCTTGTTCACTCTTTACCCTCAAGATAATAATGGGAGTTCCATTTACGTCAGACCTCTGATCTGGGAAGAGGGAATTACATCAAATCCCAGCTAAACACATGCTGAGAAAGTCGGGGTTTCTGAAGAACGTCCAGCTTCCCGGTAGAAAATTCTGGCCAAAGGGGGTGTTCCCAGAGATGTTGCTAATTATCAACTCAGACAATCTGATTTCTGAGATCAGATGAAATTCCCCATAAGTTTTCCTTCAGTTTGTCTGTGTGTCATGGAAGAATTAAGAAGGGTAAAAGACAGGGGCTCCATATCCCCATTCAAACATGCAGAAATGTCCTCAATTTATTAGGGTAAGCTGCATTATAAAATACAGTGAGTTTCTTGGATTTGTCTTGATGAGCTGCATGTTTGAGAACAAACAGTTACACTTTTCACTCAAAACTGAAGCTGAAAGTTTCCTGCCATCCCCCTTTAATTTCCCCATCCCACATTTACATTGACTGACCTGCAAACTGCAGGTCACCCTCCTGTTATGATGGTCAAGTGTGGACAAGCAAGGTAAGGAGTTTTCAAGGTAAGTTATCTTGAAATTTTCCAGGAAACAAAGGTTTGCATGTGTTGATTGGGCCTAATAAACCATTTGTACCTACAGGAACAGATAAAACTGGCTTACCCTACCTTAGGAATTCAGAATTAAGTCTGCAAGAGAAATCAAAATGAATGACTTTGCTGTGTTCACACATGCAGCTCACCCAGAAAAATTCAGGAAGTTCTCAATGTTTTTTGCCCAAGTAAATGGAACCTTTCTTACAAATGTAACCTGAAATTTCTTGGGATAGATCAGGGGAAGAAACCCTGTCTTACTTGTTTCATTGTCACACATGCAACCGTGCAATTATTCAAAGGACGTTTCAGGATTATCAAGAAAATGTAATCCCTCCTGTCAGGCAGGGTGTGTGTGTGTATATATATATATTTTTCTGTGTGTTGAAAAAACACACAGAAAAATGTTTACATTTGCAAACATGTAAAAATGTTAAGGTTTGTGTGCATTTGTGAATAGGGTTTTAGTTAAAGTCTTTTCTCAATATTTCAAGTTGACCTACCTATAAAATCTGCAGAGGAACTTGTTAACAAAATGTATCTGGAAGAAGAGTGTTTCATCTGGACTCAACCCTGGAATTTACCTGCTAGACCACCATAAGAGACTTGAGATGCCCCCCAAAACAGAAAAAATGAAGCTTTTAGCCAGTATTTCAACTGATACAAAAATACATCCAATTCTAAATAAAACCAGTCATAAATATGTAATGATGGTGTAAATTAAGATAAAGGTAACTCAGATATATAAAGTTGAATGTGAATAAAATGAATAAATCAAACATTGTGTGAGTGTAAATAATAAATGGCCACATATTTTCCACCAACTTTATTATACAAATTCTTTGTATAAGTCACTGTTGTATCCAAGGGGGCTCGATGCATTGACAATTAACAAAAGGGTCGTTTTTAAATTTATAAGCATGAAAATAAATTTAAGTTGTGGACACGGCCGCTGTCCATACAACATATAGTGCTCATAAATGTTCACATTTCAGGTGGCCATTAACCATCCTCTCTCTCTAAATGAATTCATAATGGTAAAGATGCACACCATATTCATTCATTTCTGTCTCAGCTCTGTAGCTTACTCGCCTGTGTGTTAGATCTCTTCTATGAAAAAGAATAAACCCCTGTTGTCTCTGAGGGGGGACTCTGACAATAAAAGACAACAAAATGTTATGAGTTCGGCACTGTACAATTCATTAAATACTAACACATCATTTGTTGAATCCTCAAATTAATGTCACTCAAAATATTCTGATTGTACTAGCTATACAAAATACAATACTTGCACAAATTAGATTAACCATTTATAAAATTGTGATCATGAGAGTCGATGGATATGGCTTATGTGATTTTACAGACTTTGCTACAGACCTTTTGTGGCTCTATTAAAAAACTCTAAAACTACTGTATGTCAGCTGTCCTATATTCCCTGAAAGAGACACGGTGCTCTGGTTTCAGCTCTGTGTCTCCCCAACATTCATCCCATCACACATACATTATGGCATCGAGGGTTTAGTGTGTACATCCCACATCGGGTTAACAGGTCAGGCACCAAACAGCACAATGTCTCCTTTAAAAGCTTCTAGCCTGTCCCGAACACATCAACCCCTTTCCCTTAGAAAACTTTGTCACATACGCTTAGAAGGCTGCAGTTTTTTTTTTCAATAGATGGTTTTTGTACCCAAGCGGAAACCTAAGCAATCACTTGAGATCAAGAAGTCATAAGGCCGATGTCGAGGCACAGTATGTACAGCTGGAAAAATTGTCCGTATTTAAGCGCGGATGGCCTTAAAATCCAGGCGGGCTGTAAATGCCTCTCAATGAAATGGAGCTGGCATGCATCAAGTTTCTGAATGCTTTTGAAAAAACTCAACCAAATGTATGAAAAATAAAAATAACCAGTCATGAGAATGCTAGTTACCTAAACACAATAAACACTTAAATCCCACCAAGTAAAAGAACATCACATCATAAGATAATTGTTAATAATAACCATAACAGTTATAATAATTATTAATAATAACACTCCATCATATTCAGAACAACTACATTTAGCACTGCGTATAAGGAAGATTGTCCCAATGATGTTTCTGGTTGTCCATTTTTCATCTCCTTTGACGTGACTGAACAAAAAATAAAAACTCAGCGATAACAAGTTCCTTCTTTGATTTGCCTTTTAAAAAAATCATCAATACCTCCCGTTGATCGATCAGAGTGTAAACCTTGAGGGCGCGATACAGTTTGTTTGTATCTGGTGCAAATATCAGGGGAAAGATTTGTGCAAAGTTTTGTCTGTTTTCTCTTTGAACTGTGCTTAAATTGCTCTTTGTTTTTTGTACACGTTAATACTGAATACATCATGACAATATCAACACTAAATCAAGAGAAAGATAGCATCTTATATGGACCACAGATATCACATACTACAGTATAGGATAGGATAGCCCTTAGTATTGATAAGCATTGTTATTGATGATTTTTTTTTTCTCTTTTAGGTGTTTTTTTTTCTCATACTGGCTGAAATGTGATATGATACAGCAAGATCTTCATCTTGTGGACGGGCAGGGCTTCTCAACCATCCGAGTCTCTTGTGGGTATACGCAGGAGAAGGCCTCAGGTCTCCTGACTTTTTTTTTTCTTTTGGCTTTCCCCATAGCCAATTCCTTAAACTGTACAAAATATTACTGACTAGTGTAATTTGAAACCTGGAGAGAACAATAAAATGGTGATTGTCAGACCAGCTTCCTCTGTGGTATTTTCTTTGTATCTTCATAAATGGCTTTTGAAGGACAGTTGTGTAAGTGCAACCTCTGCGTCACGCTGTCTGTTCATTTGTGCTTTGTAGAAAACCTTTTGCTCTCATACACAGCCTAGAGAATAAAGTTGCCCTTTTTCTTGGTAAACTGAGCGCATGGGTCAGTTCTGTAAGCTCTTAACTGTATCAATGTCAAGGCTCCTTTTTAGGAATAGATGGCTCTCAATTATTTGGTCGCCCATAGTTAGGTCCTGATTTTGAGGTGGGAACGTTTGGGAGGAGATTGTCCGTAATGTGATCTAACATGAGCTCTGTAGTGTAAGCTGTGATCAGAGTGTGAGTCCCTGTGGAGGATTTGATCTAAGGTCACATGGAAACTAGGCAACCCAGGCATCAAATTGGTAGTGTTGGTACGTCCCCAAGTTTAAATCGGGTGCAGAGTCCTGCCAATGGTGACAGGCTGATGTCTCTGTAAGCAAACAGCCCCCACCTTGTTCAGTCTTTAACACAGGAAGCAATTGAAATAAGGAAAAGAGTTCTGCTTCCGAGTCTGAGGATGAGGTTAGTTCAGTCTCCTTAAAAAAATCACATCATCAGGCACACAGTTCATGCATGTGGTCCATTGAGCTCTTTTCTAAATGAAGAGTCAGTTCAGTAAGCAGGCTGAAAGTCCAACAGGTAGTCAACCATTTAGTTCTGTGATAAAATAGTCCTCAAGTTTCCTCTTTCCAAACTCTTTTTTCAATATATATATATATATATGTACATCTTTATTCTTCTTGATTCCTATCTAATATGGCTCCTGAGTACTTTTGGAAAACATATAATAATAATTTAAAAAAAATCATGAACGACACTTCTGTTGGTTCTGTCTCACCCTCCCCGTCAGTCTTTATGTAAGTAATGGCACCGCTGTTTATGGCATTATGGCAGAGTTTCTTACAAAATATGGCTGATGTAGGCTATCACATAACTGGAACAGATATTTCCCCTCCCCCCAGGTTTGATAAAGTATAATAATTAAGCTATTTAATAACAAGATAACACTAATTTTAATAGCCTAAGCACGTTATACTGTAACTATATCATACTGCTAGTTTCACTTTTAGTTGTATGTCTAATAGCTAAATGCAGAGGGGCGATCTATTCCCACAACTCCAAAGAGAGTAAACTCAATTATAGGCACTAACCTCACACTGTCACCTCATTTTTACTCCCCGTCCTGATCCCCTGACTCCCCCCTCCACTTCCTGCTGATCCCCCTCCTCCCCCTCCGGGTATGAAATGTAGCTGCTCGATGGTGTTCTGCCTCTTCGCCGCAAAAGCCATCCTCCTGGCACTGTGGCCCCCTAGTGTCCCCGTTCCCATAACAACCCCCTGCGCGGGTGCCTCTCCTGACCAGCCCATGCCCCCGCTCATGTGCCCTGTCATGGCCGTGTTCCTCTCCTGCTCCCGCCCGGACGTCGGGTGGGAGTTCATCTTGATCATGTGGTGGCGGTCAAGGGAAGGCGTGGCACACACGTTCTGCTGAGACTGGGCCTTCTGCTGACGGGGCAGCGTGGGGACCATCCCTCCTGCTCCTGGTCCTCCTCCTCCTGCTCCTCCTCCTCCTCCACTCCCTCCAGTGTGGGCATAAGGATCCACCACCCCCATCCCTCCAACCCCCATCCTCTCCTCCAGATGATCCGGGGACATGAGCAACCGCTCCTGCCTCTCCTCTCTCCTGTCCTCTCTTCTGTCCTCTCTCCTGTCCTCTCTCCTGTCCTCTCTCCTGTCATCTCTCCTGTCATCTCTCCTGTCATCTCTCCTGTCATCTCTCCTATCCTCTCTCCTATCCTCTCTCCTATCCTGGGTCTTCCTGGTGAGCGTCTGCGTGTTGGAGTTCTTGTTGGAGGCTGCCATGGCTTTGTAGTACTGATGCTGCTGGTTCTTGGACATCCTGGACAGGGTCCCTGTGTTGCCAGGGACATCATTCATGTTAAGCAGCTGGTCTGAGGACTTGACTTTTCTGGGGGGCTTGGATAAAGTGTCATAGTTTGGATTGTACTGCGGCTCAGGAGGATCCAGAGGGTACGGATTGGGGGTGGGTGAAGCAGGCATGCCAGAAGGCGGCGGAGGGATCCAGGGCCGGGCTGCGTGCCTGGGAAGGGTCCCTCTCCCGCTGAGGGTGTAGTCTCCCCCCCAGTGGAGGTGGTGCTGGGAGGACTGGAGGGCCGGCTGTGCTGTGTGAGGCCGGCGCTTGGTGGTGCAGTAACCGGAAGAGTATTCATCGAGACCTTTCTCTGAAAGCCAAAGAAAATTTCTCTGAATTGTTTATCACCACAGCAAATAACAGCCACACATAATGACGCATCCTGCTCTCTCTGCCGCGGTGTCAAGAGTGTCACCGCGTTTCAGGGAACAGCTGCAGAGACAGAGTGAGGGGCAGACATTTCTCTGACATGCAGGTTACTTACCGAGGCGTTTGAGCGAGGAGTATCTGTTTAGCTCGGGCTTGGTAGCACTCTCGTAGGAGGGCGGCAGCTGAGCCAGGTTGTGGAGGGAATGGTGGAAAGAGGGCTGGGATTTGGTGTTGTTGTGTTTACTGGAGAGCAGGGTGCCTCCAGCCGCCAGCTGAGCATTGTTCATTCGAGGCGTGCGCTCTGCAGAGACCACAGGGAGGAAAGCACAGTGTGTTAAATGAGATTTGCTCCTCTGGACATAACACACAGCACATAGCAGGGTGTGAATGTTCCAACATACACTGAAACAGATTGTAGTTTACTCCCTGTCCCCAAACAAGAAACCACATGTAGTAAACTCATTATTATTACAGGAATGACCAGTTCTTTCTATTTAACAAAATAAAATATGACCTAAACATGTTTTCTACTTAGGAGCTCAGTTTTTGGCCGCCATCTTACCGATAGTTGCAGGGTGTTTGGGGCTGGATCCGGATGAGTGGATAAAATTGTGTTGCAAATTGCCCACTGCAAGTCAAGAGAACAAAGGGTATCAGCTCAAAAAAAGACCAATGCTGCTTTGGTATAACAGGTAATTATTCTGATGAACCACCTTCACTTCATCTTAAGAGCATAGAGAATCAAGCATTTAAAACCACAAACCACAAGTTACTTGTTGACTATTTAAGTCTCCTTAATTTATCAAAAATAAGAGAGTGCTTTAATTTGTCAGCAGCCACAGTAAACCCAAAGAAAAACTGAAACCAAAGTCTAATTTTCACAGCACATCATCATTGAGGTTTTCCCTCATAATGCCACACGGTTACAAAGACACTTTGGGGGTGGGAAACAGAAAAAAAAGCTTTTTTTACAAGCAGACGTGACAAATACGATGTGCCTCGGCATACAGAGGATGCACTTACAAAAGCTCTGATTGTGCCTCTGAGTCGTCTATTCACTGATGCAATAAAAGCCTGAGACACTCACATCTGTTGTCCTTGCTGGGCAGGCCCGGGGCGTACAGATTTTTTGGAGCTCTCCCCAATGTGCCCGTTCCGTCGCCTACAGTCAGAGCCACGCTGTTGTTTCTCTCATCCTGCTGGACTGGGCTCGACTGGTGCCGCAGCATGTCCACCAGGGCTCTGATGAGAGCACAAAAACACGAGCAAATCAGAAAAAAAGAGGTAAAAATGAGAGTGAACTGCTGGCTCATTGCTGACTATCACATAGAATTCAAAGTGATAAAACATGTCTCGCACCTTTAAGTCATTCTGCTTGGTAGACTGTGTTTGAGGAAAAAAACATTTTGTGCTGAATAATTCAAAGTTATCACAATCAATGTCTCTCAGAAGCTGTAATTTGTCTTTTTCTGATCAAATTACTCAGAAGAAACGGATTTAACTCTTCTTTGGCTTATGTGAGACTGACGGATCATTTCAGCTGAGTGCTGGTGATTTTAAATTTATCTTGGTTTTCTAAAAATCGTTCTTTTCTTATATAACTGCAAAAGAAGTAAATCTTTAAATAACCATCTCTCAATTTGGAGTTATAATTTGGTTGATCAGTTGGCAAGTTTAATCTGGTAATCATGCTTGATAAATGTAAGTTTTGTAGCATATTGATTGCAGCCATGCACTACATCACAGTGTTAATTCAGCATTAATATTATTTGTCTTACAGCTTTTACCCTATTTGAAGTAAAAACATATAACCTTTTTCCTAATTATCCAATTAATCAGATTTTTCTGCAAGATTAACCATGATTGTTTCATAATTGTAACACATTTAAAATCTTACTTACTACTTACTTATAATGGCTAACAAGTTTTGCTAATTTTGCATTATATATATATATATATATGTATGAGTGTGTGTGTGTGTGTGTGTGTGTGTGTGTGGTTTGCCCTTGTAGTCTTTACATGTTAGGGATGCACAGCAATCTCTTCTGTCTTTTCATGATATTAGTATAAGCTAGAAAGAGCTTTAGATATCAACAGAGGGTATGAACAAAAAAATCTGAAATAACATTTTTAAAAAGACCTTCTTCAATTTCGTAAGATTCCTTTGAATCATCAGTTTCTGAGTAATAACCATAATATGTTTGTAACAAGCATGAATTGTACCAATTGCACAGAAGAACAGCTAAAAGTCTTAGTGATAACTTAATATCACTGCAATATAATTTCAGTTTTTTACATGGAAACAATGATGGGTTTAAAAATTAAACCTTAAAGAGCAAAAAATAATAATTATCTTACCAAATAATAAAACAATAAGGAAAGGAAGAAAATGGCAATAATGTGACATTTTAATGATACTTTCATTACTTTCACTACTACATGCATAAATGGATGAAATCTGGTTTTCAATACATGGATACAGTGCACCTGATTTCATAAAAATAAGCGTTGAAAGAAACATTGCATTTGACCTACTGCAGTTTTGCATTGAAGACTGTTTGATACCTTTTAAGGGCCCTTATTTTCACCTCATTAACCTTTAAAACTTTTAAAACCAGATACTCCTACCAATATTGGGGCTGACATATTGAATATTTATCAAAACTATGTACTTACAAACCAATATGTTTCACATTGTAAGAGGAATAAAGCCTTCACTTTGTTTAATCTAAATCAGACACTCCTAAAATTTCAATAACTACTGTTGAATTATTTAATGAGAAATTAAAGAAGCCTATCAGGAGCCGTTTAACAGGTTATTTCATATAGTAGACATGTACAGTTAAAAAATGTTAATAACTGAATCAATTATTATTTAATGCATCTGTTCTGGATTTGATTGATATGAGCATTAAAATACCTACAAAATCTGCAATAGTGAATTCCTTACACAGGCAGTGGTGGTTTGTGGATAAATTAAGTTATTTGAAATAAGTCAAATTGAACTGAACACATTTTAAGAGACTTCATACATTCAAAGACCATCGGCAGATCACATGTGAGCGTTTGTGTTATTTTAACAATTCAGCTCAAAATAGACAATATCAGAGCAGAGAGAAGACAGGGCACATACACAGTGACACAGATCTTTATAACAATGGATACTGGCCTTATAAGAGAGAAAAAGCCCAGAGGAATCAAAACAGGCGTGAATTCCACAGGGGCCACTTGACTAAGATCAAATATGTTCCAGAGGATGACTAATGACATTATTCTGAGGCCAGAATGATGAATCTGGGCCATTCATGCAGACCTGAAAACCTCATTTCATTAGTTTTTAAACATGCAATGAGTCGACGAATCATGAAGTGAAGTCAGCAATCCAGCTGAGAGAAGAGCCGTCGCAACAGACATTTTGCAAATGCTTTACTGAACAGGAGCGGACCATATCAGACGGTGCTCGGAAAAGAAGCCTGAAGTGATTTCAGGCCTAACGTGTGCTTGTATTGTGACTGTGATTGTATGGTACGTCTGATGTTTTTGTTTTTTATCTGTCAAACACACATTTCTGTTACTTGTGACAGACAATCTATCTATCTATCTATCTATCTATCTATCTATCTATCTATCTATCTATCTATCTATCTATCTATCTATCTATCTATCTATCGATCTATCTATCGATCTACCTACCTACCTACCTACCTACCTTGATATTCGTACAAATGAATACTCTTCAGTAGACCTTTTTCCTAGTGAGATATCTGTGGGATTTAATTTCTATTACATCAAGAAAAAGTCAAATGTGTGGTGTTCATGTTTTGTGATCTTGCGTAAATATCAGAATATAAATGCATGTGAGAAAATTGGCAACTCTTTGCAAAATTTAATTTAAAATTTTAAACCTTCTACTTTTCTGTCCCTTAGAAAAGTTTCTTGAAGGTCTCAGTAAAAGAGACAGATCTGTGTATTCTAAACTGCACAGAAAAGAGGCAGGGGCCACCATGAGGCATAACATTAGAAAGTCATTCTGTGTCTTCAAAAGGAGATGAAATTATGGGAAAATGAGATTTCCACAAATAAAAAAGAAAGATTTGAAGATTTTTTTGTGTGTCAAAATATACCTGTATGCAAGTGTTAAAAAAAAAAAAGGAATGCTGTCAGCACTCGTAAGTCTAATCTGCTGTAGGGATGGGTATATCAGTGCTCATGTTTCCAGTATTTACCAAATCAAATTGCAAATACTGATCTTGTTTTTTATTCAGTGCAGTCTCTCAAGGAGCCATCTAATATTGACGTCCAGTAAAAGCAACGGACACCACAGGTAAAAGAAGCACTGACAGAAACACAAGCACTCTTTAATCTCTTAGCAGTATTGATGGAGGAACAGGACCACGTCACGTTATTCCTAACTGGTGTAAATTTCTACCACAGGTGGAGGTTGGGCTGTGAGTGCCTCTGAGGGGGCACTGGCAGTCTGTGCCAGCTCATGAGCGGTGACTGTGACAGACGGAGCAAACTCTGAGTCCAAACCAATAGGACTATATTCTAGGGTGCATTAATACCTCGGCTCAAGGAGGTTATGTGTTTGTCTTCATTTTTCAGTTTGTCTGTTAGCAGAATAACTCAAATGTGACAAATATCATTTGATTACATTTTCAGGGAATGTTGGGCATGGCGAAAGGAAGAAGTGATGACATTTTCTGGAGATCTGACTCTAGAAACATTTTGAAGGATATCTTAACAGTGCCAAATACAATTATCCACATTTTTAAAACTAACTAACTCAGCAATGTCAGAAATGCCTTGATGGAGGGTTTTGCTCTCTGAGCACTTCTGCTTTACAGGATTCCTTATGATCAGACAGAACAAGGAGGTGAACCAGTGTCTAAACAGACAAGACATAAAGCTACTCTACACTATCAAAAAACATTACTGAAGTAAATTCATTATAGAATACCTGTTATTTATTTCTTAAGTTCTTTCTCCTCAGTCTTGTTCCTCCTCTTCAGTTCTATCATATATTCAACATTTTGCATTTATCCGAGTGCATTAATGTTGCATTATAAATTTAAATAAAAACCTGAGCAGTGTGCTCCCATTTCAACATTAACTGTGCCAACTACAATGTTTTTGATTCAACCTGTAAATGTGTGTATTTCTGCTGTAAAATACGGATTTTAATAAAGAGGGTATCTTTGATACCTTTGCAGCCATCTGCTTTTCCCACTAAAGCAGTTTTGCTTGATTTGCTCAGCACTACAGGTTTCTGCTGGATTGTGCAGTGTATCTGAGTCTATTTTTTGTCCCTATTTGCTTTTATCCCAGTGATTATTCTGTAATGTCAATACCCTTTGATTTTTATTCACAAAAAATGGAAGATTGGGCAAAATGTGTTTGTTTTTTACAGTACTGGTGCAAAATTGGTACCTTCAGTGCCAGTAAATGCTGAATTAATACTTTTCAGAGAAAACTACTGTAGATAATGTTCATTTTTGGCCCTTGTGACCTCTCTCTGTTACATGTAATGTCTGTTTGATCAGAGAGAAGGCTGAGAGATTATGGCATCTTTAGCTCTGACACTCAGTAAATGGCACCAAAATCAAGCTCTGAAATCTGTTCTGGTTTGGTTTGGTGCGTATTAGATACATGGGGTACAGGATTCCCTGTTTATACTCAAATTACATAAATGAAAATACCATAAAACAAAAGGGGAATCCTCACCTGGGCATGTTGAGGTCCCTCTGAATGGCCTCCTGTTGCACCTTGTTGAAGACCACCTTGATGCCCACAGCGACAGCCACCATGAACACCACCACACCTCCTATGACGAAGCCTGTGTTGTGGCTCTGCTGCTTCAGTGGGTCAAAGTCCGGATCTGGGCCGAGCTCTTCGGATATGATCATGGAGTCTGTCTGCGGCTTGGCCCAGTCAGGGGAGTCATAGTTTTTGCAGTTGTCCTGGTCCAGCTGGCTGCTCCGCTCTGGGCAGCAGAAGCGATAGTAGCAGGTGCCGCAGCAGTAGATAAAGGTGTCCCTGGAGCAGTTGAAGGCGCTGTCAAAGTGTCCCATGACATCATAGTACCCTCTGCACACATCCATCCATACATCCATCATGCGGGGTCGAACAGGTGCCACCTGAGCTGCTCCTAAGGGAGGGGCGAGGGCCTCTGATGAAGTCACATTCTTGGGGAACGTGACTTGAGGAAGGGGTTTTGGAAGCATCTCTAAGACTTCCTCTGAGCTCTCTGGAAGTTTCTCAGGGTTTTTCTTTCTGCCTTGCAGAGCAGCCGGCCTGATGTTTGCCTGCATGGGGAGCAGCAGAGAGGGGCTGCTGGAGGCCTGAGGGTGCTCGTTGAACAGCCTCCCAGAGCCGGCAAACTGTTGAGGAGGAGGGACCGCAGAGGTCTCCACAGCATCAGTGAGGGGGGCAGTGTAGTAGTTTTTGCAGCTGTCCTGGTCCAGCTGTCTGCTCTGCTCTGGGCAGCAGAAGCGGGAGTGGCACACCCCACAGCAGTAGATAAAGGGGTCCCTGGAGCAGTTGAAGGAGCTGTCATAGTTGCCCATAGCATCATAGTACCCTCTGCATACATCCATCTTGAGGGGTCGAACAGGCGACACCTGTGCTGCTCCTGAGGGAGGGGTCAGGGCCTCTGGTGAGGCCGCATTCCTAGGGAGCATGATTTGAGGAAGGGGTTTTGGAGGCATTTCCAATACTCCCTCTGAGCTTTCTGGGAGTTTTTCAGAGGTTTCCTTCCTGCTTTTCAGGGCAGCCGGCTGGATGCTGGCCTGCACGGCGAGCAGCAGCAGAGAGGGGCTGCTGTCGGCCTGCGGTTGCTCAGTGAACAGCCTCCCTGAGTGGTCAACATGTTGAGGAGGAGGGGACAGAGAGGTCTCCACAGCAGCAGCAGTGAGGGGGACATTAAGGAGGGAGAGGAGGGAGACGGCCAAGACTCTGAGATTGATGGTGGGCATCATTTTTACATGACTAAGAGATCTATTTTTCTGTTGTTGAGTCAATGCAGTTACAATAATGTATTCACTTTGCAGTTTAACCAACTAAAAAGGTGTGTGAAATATTCAAGTAGCATGTACGACCTACTGTTAGATGATGAAGTACAGGTTTATTCACTTATGGAGGCTAATGAAATCGGATTCTTGTTTTTTTCCTCTAAAATCTCTGTACTTATACCGTGTTATATTCAAGAAGGGACAGGAACAGTGAAAAAAGAAAAGGACTAACACTGTCAGAATCACTTGGTTGGGTTTCAATAATTGCTGATAATGGTGTTAAAATGATTTTAATTTACCGCTGGAGAGGAGCTCTGAATGCGTAATAACTTCATCTTCTGCCCTCCAAAAACACCTCACAAGTCTAGAACACTGTGGCTCCCTGTAAAAGGACAAATTGAAAACAGCAATCTTCATGCTTTTAGTCCTTAATGCCTTAATCCTACATGTCCACCTGCACAACAGAACAAATGTCAGACTTGAAGCTGGACAAAATGTGTGCTTGTGAGCACAAATAAATCACGTAGAGTATTCTGATTAATATATGGCAGTCCTTTACATTCCTGTCCTAATTATGGCACTTTAATAAAATGATATGGCCTCTGTTTTATGGCATGTAAACAGTTTGTATAATCCTGGACTATTCTTATTAATATGGCACTTCACTTTCAGTATTGGCACTTACTTGAGCAAATCTCTTCTGGAAAAATACCATGAAATCTATAATCCTTCTCAAATATTTGGTGTTTTTTTTGGTATCGTAAACAATTAATTTTAATATATAGACAGTATAGTTAATGAAAACTGTCTATGAACACCAACTTTTATGGAGATCCATATCTATCTGTCGTAGGCACTCATTACCTCTATAGAAACACCACATTTTATCTTTATGTCTCCATTGTCCCTTCTGTTGGGTTTTTGTGCCTCATTACTCTCCACTGGCACACTCTGTTTCTGTGATAGGGTCGAGGTGTTAATAATGGGATGCTCAACTTAAGTGCTGGAGGACAGTAACAGTTGAAAATCAGGAGTAAGCATAAATCGGCCTATGTCAGAAAGATGGATCTATGTGTTCAGGTTTTAGGCACAAAAAGCTGCCCCCCTCCGTCACTCAACTGCAGCTCTAATTAGGCATGAACTGAATGGCTTCTCCCTGTGACATGTCTCTCTAAGTAAAATTATTCCTGATTGGTCTCTGAGGTTCAAAGAATATCACTTTTGTTGAGAAATATGTAAATGTGTGAAGTTATTGTGTTGGAGGTGTTGGCAATAATAGACAGAAGCAGATCTGTCTCCCACAGAAATTATAATTACATGTAATTATCAAAAACGTCCCTATCTGTGGCAGAGAATGTAGGCACAGACGAGGGTGGGAGACGGAGTGCTGAAATCACTGTGGGCCTCTGCTTGTTTCAGTTACATGCTCCTCTGACCTTTCAAGGAGGGTTCAGGATGAAAAAGAAGACAAAGCTTTGAGTAAATGTTCGAGAGGAGGGAAGAGTTGATTGTGTTCTGCTCAATTCCCCGATTCGTCTTCAGGGTTTGTACATTGATGACCAAGCCTGGAATATCACCTGCAAAATAGATGATAAAACAAGTATGATTAGAAAATAGCTCTTAAACCTGTACACGCTAAGGTACCCATAAGAATGTTTTTTTACATGTAAGATGGCTAAACAGAGCAACAACAGGATCAGATGAAAATGTAAGCTGAAAAATGTCAACAGGGGTGTAGAAAGTCATTCCCCTGGCACCATTACACAAGAAGTAATTATCGCAGCAAATGCATAATTTATACTCTTGCAGTACTGTGTCCAGATGGGTCCTCAAGTGCCACCCAAAAATCAAAATCAGTGATTGGCTATTAAGCAACACAAAATCAGGAATTTGGGGTTGGTGGTTATTTTATTATTATTTAAATAAAGCAGAATAAGTCCTTGTTAATCCTTGATCATCAGATCTGTCAAAAAAAAATTATCCATCAAATATTGGCATTGCGTCAAACTCGCACCTAAGTTCATGGTGATACTGGGCACGTAAGCATTGCCTGAAATATTAACTTCTTGCCATGAATGTCTTTGCAAGTGACTGCAATTTTGAAGTACTTTGAATTGAGACTTTGTGGTATCTACTGCAAAATCCATTTGGACTGACTTGCCGCTTTTACAGGAGCTTTTTGCAATGGAGCTTGACTCAGCAACTAGTATTTCAGGACTCATATGTGTGACTTAACTGATGGTGTGTTCAACCTGATCTTGGATGTTGGATTGTCCGTGTTGCAAATTAGACACATCACTGGAAATGTCCCCTTTGGTTGGAATTTCTATTTAGAAAGACTTCAGGAACCCCAACTTAACCAGCTCATAACTAGGATGCTTAAAACTGTGATATGACGTAATCCCCATTCCCCATAACAAAATGAAGAGATAAATGGAATGCAGCGAGATTGCTGCTCACACACACAGAGACACACACACAGACACACACACATACAGTGACTTCACAGTCTCAGTCAGTAAAATCTCACTACAGGCACCTTTAACCTCTAGGCTTTTTCTCAGAAACTAAACTACCTCCTTTGCAACTCTTAGGTGTCCTGCCAACCTGGCCCCTCTCAAAGCTACTGCTATCCTGTTAGAGGCAGCACTCCAGCAGGATTAAGCCTGCTCTATGCAGAACTGTACTTGAGCTGAATGTGTTTTTTTCTCTGCTACTAATACAATTGCTAAAACCTAGGATTTGCCTACTTTGAGCTTAACTACCTCCTACATTCATCCTGACCTACTTTTGGTTGTTCTATTTCGAGCAAAAACTATTTTGTGGCATTAACTATTCATCAAATGCCCATTTAGAAAATTACTATTGGTTTTATATACTATACCGATTATTTGACAATGGGTCATTAAACAAAAAATCATACATATTTTAGAAATCTTTCCAAAAATTTGATTAAAACTGAATATTTTGTAGTTTGTAGTAAATAAGCACTTTAAACTGAATTCACCTTTTTATACCCAAATTTTGCAGGCTTACTGGGCTTCTCTGAGAAGTCAGAAATGAATCCTGGTTGACATTCACCTCTAAAACTATTTTTCTCTGTTCAGTAATGCAAGTAAATCACTGTAACTCGACATCTTAATCAGTAAATAATGATGTCTTTTACTATTTTTTGTTCACTATTTTTTGTAGAATAATCCATTAGAAAAAATCATGGACAAGATTAATAATTACATTTTATTATTAAAATAACATTTCAGTGAAACATGCTGGTGTATAAACCATTCATGAAACATAAATTTAATTTAGTGCAGCTGTGTCATAAACCTTACATTGGATGGGGGCCTAATAAGTTTGTTTAGCCTAAACCACAAAGTCATATTTTAAGTTGAGTAGTCTTCTCTTTGCAACAGATCCAATGATTTGGGGAATTGACTTTTAACTTATATACTGATGAGAAACTCGTCTACATAACTACATAACTTACATAACTATCTTCCATTGTTAATTTGGTCTTTCCATACTGCTTAGATAATGTTAAAAACTTGTTCAAGTTGCAGAGGCCAATCAGTGGAGAATATGCACTGACATCTCAATTTGTGCACCAGATCAGCAGTTCCATCCGCTGTGTGGCAGAGGTTAGCGTCTAGTAATTGATATGGAGGGGTAAGGAAAAAGTGAAATGTTCTAATTTACCTGAAAAGAACTGTGTTTTTAGGGATTTTTTTGGATTATGTTTATTTCAGAAAATTTGATTCTTGTCTGATATATATGTTTAAAAATGACTAAATAAGCATTTGAAGCCATGGTTACATTTGTAATGCAGAAGTGGTTTACAATTACCAGAGGATGCAGCCCTGTGGGATTAGAACTCTGTTTCAGTGTGATTTTGTGCATATCCACTATGAGATTGACCCGGACTTTCTCAGAGTATTAGGTTTTAGAACCTGTTTGACAGACACATGAGCCGGTCCCAAGCCTTCATTCAAAAATATCACCAATAACTGACTATATGGAAGTCATATTTAATCAATTATTTCATCAATTAGTGGTAAAATCTATGGACTAATTTAGTTTTCTAAAAGGTTTATTGTCAAACTAGTCATTGTAATCACACTTTTCTGGCTTTTATGAGGGCTATATGTGGGAACATTTAATTAAAAATATAGATGTTGAGTTTTATGAATGATTTACTGAAATAGAATGTCTTGATTTTTCTAATGTTTAAAAACTACAGGACAGAGAAACTAGTGAATTTCATATTCCTCACTGTACACTGTAAACTGTACACTCTGTATCAGTTGCTTTAACATCAGGTTTTTGTCTTTGAAAATAAACATGATGCTGTGGCTCCAAATATCTCAACAACAATATCTGAACAGGATCTTTACTGCCTAAGGTAAATATTCATTAATTATCATGACTTTTTTCCCCTACATTTAAGCTTTTGACTGCTTACTTCCCTCTCATTCTGTTGTCAGTCTGTGCATATTGCCTCTCAGTTGCTGAATTCCACACACTTGCACTGACTGTGACATTAAGTGAAGAGCCTCTACTGATGTGTTTCATTTGATCTCAGAAGTCAGACTAAGTTGAGTGCACAAACCAGTGCCAAGGCTTTTCCAACATTGTTTTTGCCAGAATGTGGAAAAGAGCTATATTAAATGTTAGTAAATCCTGAAAATATTCCTGATCTGCATCTGAATTTGGATCACCCCCAAAATCTACTCTCTTCTGCCTTGTGCGATGACCATCATGCCCTGAAAAGCTCATCAAAACACAACGACATATACGTTTAATTTATCTTGCTGACACACACTGGCACAAACAACCTTCTCGGTGAAAGTAATTTCATCGCAGCAGTAAACCTGCCGATAATATGTCAAACTGACCTGAACACCAAGTCAGAGCCGAACGTGCTACTTTATAATTTCTGCATTAATATTCAGGTTGATCTTGAGGAATATACTGACCGCTTAAAAATGTGTTTTAGACCTATTTGGAACTGGTATGAAGGCAAGTTTAATGTTGTAAAGCATGATAGATTGTCTGAAAATGACACTTAACTGAGATTATGGAGTTTTGGGGTACTGAGGTCTGAAGGGATATGTGCTGAGTGGTTATGAAATAGAAAACGATATGAACATGTATCACAGAAGGGGGGAGGACTTCCCTTCTTTAAAATCAATTGTACTATATGAACAGATGTTTGTTCTGTGAAGCATTTTGTGTGTTAGTGTGCCTGTTTTGAACACGATGAGGAGAGCAGGCATGGAGGGATAAATGCAGGGTAGGGATTTAAATGAGCAAAAAGAGATTGTGGCAAGCGGGGAAAGAGCCAGAGGTATAGATGTGCAGAAGAGACGACCATGAGTGGGAGGGCAGCATGTGTGGGCGGCACAGAATCAAGTACATTTCTCCCAGCACTTACCAATACAACATCACACAAACAGCACCACCAAACAGAGCTGCGGATACTGTCGATGCCACACAGAAGAAGAGTGCTAATCCAGACTATTAATCAGCTGTTACTAGGGCACAATCTGAACTATAAAAACATCTTTGCATGTGTGATTTTTTTTTGTTTGCATGTGAGAGACTGTAGTATAAGCATTCTTTAAACCTCCTTGTAGTCTTCGCCTTGCTCCTTTTCTCCCTCTTTCTGCCTTTCTCTCTCTTTCTCAGATTCTGTGCGTGGGTTGAGGCAGCTAACTCTCTCAGAATAGCACTGCAGCTCTGTCTGTGTGTGAGTGAAAGAGGCAGTGAAAGAGAAGGGAGGCAGAATCCAATCTACACCCATTAGACCAACCAGATTTCAAAGTCACATCTGCTGCACATCTCTTTGGTTCATGAAAAAGATGACACTGATGCCCGCATTGCTTCCTCCAAACTCTCGCTGCCGCTTTTCTGTGGTTATTCTGCTGTAAAAAATATGCAATAAGCTCTAGAAGTAAACATGCAATCACAGCTTTTTGATACAAAAAGTTAAATGATTTAAATGCAGCAGTATAATCCTATCCACAATATCACAAAAGCTCTTAAAATTTCAGAAATTACCTGAGAGAGCTACATGTGAGAGCACAAATAAAAGGATTTATGCCTTAGATTGTCCAAAGAACTATTAACTCCTTGATAAATCCTCTTAACATATGCAACCCTTACATTCAAATGTCACTGACATGTGCTAAAAAGCCCAGAAATTTCCTGAAATTACATGAAGGTCCTGAATGCGTCAACGCAGGCAGCAGGGTTTCCACAAGCCTTAATACTGACATTTTTAAGTTGTCTCCCTCACAAAGCCATTTTCATGTGACCCTAAAGTATACATCCCATTCACATGTGCAATTTCTTTAATTTAAGCTGAGAGTTCTGCATGTGTGTGCAAAAACAGCCCAGGTTTTCAGGTGGACCATACTCAGAATATTTTGAGGTAGCTCCTTGATGAAGCCCTTCCGTACATGCAGCCTTTATGATTTAAACCCCATTCACACATGTATTTATGCTAAAATTTCCTAAGTTTACATGTCTGCCTGAATATGTGAACACATACAACTGGGTTTCCACAAGACTTGGCACTGAAATATTAAAGCTAGCTTATTCTTAAAGTCATTTTCGCAAATGCAACCCTGAAATTTACACCCCATTCATATTTCAATTAAACCTTGACAATTTCACTTCTTTACGCCAAGTGAGCTGCATGTGTGATCACCAACAGCCAGGTTTTCAGGCAGGCTATATCCAGAATTTTTTTAAGTTACCTTCTTGATGTAGCCCTTTTCATACATGCAACCTTTAAATTGAAATTCCATTCACACTTGCTCAAATACCCTCAAGTTTTGTGAACTAACATTAGTGAGCTGAGTGTGTGAATGTTAAGAGTCTGTTTTATTACCCAAATGCATTCAGGATTTTTCAGGTTGACGCCATTACCTTGTCACGCAGGAGATTCTTAAATGTAACCCTCATTCACACATGTAGGAAACCCTGAAAATTTCCAGAATTTATCTTAGTGAGCAGTGGCAGGGTTTTTATCCACAGTTTATCCACACACATTTTCCCCAAATCCAAACTCCATTCACATGTTCACATAAAACCCAGAACATTTTCAGAATGTCACAGAATCTTCTCCCCCTCCTATTCCTCCTGTATTCCATTGTCTGACAGGCATGGCAAATTTTACAGCAGTGAGGTACAAATGTGAATAGGAAATAGGAACATTTTCTTGGTAGGTTGATCCAAAGACCTTTCCTCACATGCAACCATGAAATTTTTTCGACATTTTTGGGTAAACTACCCATAATTCCTTGTTTGTTTACACTTGATAAATACTGAACCCAGATTTGCTGTGGTGTGTCATCCAGGAAGTGGAGGTTGAAATGTGTCATTAATTTAGTGGAGGTAGAGGTATATATGAGGTGGCTGGCAAGGAAATGTCAGGGGAGCGTCGGGGGGAACATGTTTTAATTGACAAATTCAGCTCATCTAGAATTTTTTATGTCCACCAAGGATTTTATGCTTTTGCTCCCCTGGAAAGGATAGATCTAAAGATGATGAAATGATTTTGATTAGAAGACAGATTTTTTTTAAGAATCTAAGAGTGCGAGATATGACAGTTTTCCATATTTTTGCTGTAAGTTTTGAAGTACTTTTGACGACATTTTCAGGGAATGTTGGCCATGACATAAAAGGGACATGAGATTCTGGTACTATTGACATAGTGAGGCTGGGCAGTTTCCCATTTATTGTTTTTTTATATATAATAATTCACCTGACAATGCTAGAAATGCCGTGGTGGAGCACTTCCAGCCTATTTCTGGATAAAAATACAAACAATTTTTCTCTTAATTATACATAAGGATTTGATCCGCCTGCAGCCACAAGCTTGAAGTCTAAATCCAAACCTTTCAAGTAGCTAAAGTGATTGAACATACAAGAGGAGCGCATGTTTGCTTATATGGCGCTGTTGAGGCAATGGAGGGGGGTGGGCTGGAAACCAAAGGGTGAAGGGCACACATTCAGAGCTGTGAATGCGCGTCCCTGAGTTACATGGCCACAGGAGGGAGAACAAACCGTTTCCACAGAGCAAATGTAGCAAACGGCGCCCTCGCTTCTCCTGCCCTTTCTTATTCTGCAGGAAGCCGAGCAGCTGTGCAGACGCTCTGAGCGTGCGACAATCTCAACAGGTGTTTGGTGGAAATAAAACAAAATGGCTTCTTTTTCTGAGGAAACGCTGCTGCAAACAAACAATATCAGGGAAAATACTGAATTAAAGTTCATACAAAGATATTGAATGGACAAAAGAGTCAGTGCTTAAAAAATACACGCTTTGCTCTCATGCCATTTGAATAAATACTGCGCAATGACCACGCATCATAATTTTCACTCCTCAGACTCCATGAGGTTAATAAGTTGCATTTAAGAAGCATGCAGGTTGTGGACATGACTTGCATGTACCAGCAAGCTGAAAGTGCGTGGGTGTATCCGTGCCGGTGTGTGTGTGTACAGTTCGTCTGCTTCTGTGCCTTAATATCAATATGTTCCAAGTAATTTAACGCTCCAGTAATAATCAAATAGTGATGAAGTGATATGAAAATGACATCAGCGTTGCACAAATCCAAATTGAAAATCTTTTTTTTTCCCTGTGGCGCAGCTTTCATCCAAATGTTTAGTTTCAGAGCCCTCTGCGTCCAAACACATCTGAAACTCGTTTTCTACACTTACACAGACAAACAACAAAAGGAAGCCTTTAAGCCTTTAATTCCGCGCCTGATGTGAAAATAAAGGTGCATAATGTCGTGCCTTACCTGTGCGTTGCTGTGGGGTTTGATGCTGGAGAGGAGCGCAGGAGAGCCTGCGCACTGGATGTTTCTCTCTCAGATGGCAGCCTGTTATTGTAGCAGAGGATGATCAGGACAGCGTGAACTGTTGCCGGATTTGCCACCTGCTTTAAAAACCTTTTTTCCTCCTTCAACAAGCAGCAGATCTCAGTCGCTTCTCTTGATTTGACTCCATCCGGCGTATGTTAATCCATTGATAAAACAGAGACATAAAAATCATGCTGACAAAGGTAATCAGTGGCCATCCCTTACGAGATGTTCTAAGATTTTCTGACAATTAGACAATAAACTAGATGGTTTAACAGGGGAAGTTAGAGAAACAATGCTGGAAAGTAGCTCAAAGTTAGGATGCGTAGAGCCACTAAATATGACAAAAATCTTCCCTAATTGAACTTTTCCTTAAGACTGACTGGAGCTGGCTGCCTTCATAAGTTCCAAGCGAGATATAGGTTACACCGCCTTACTGCGACTGGCCTGACGGAGGTCCGCCGGTGGAGGAGCGCTCTGATTGGTCGATCAGTCTGCTGCTGGTGAGACAGTGAGCTGCTGTTGATGATGATGCTGATGCTGCTGCTGGTCATTAAAGCCCATTCAACTGGTGGTATTCGTGTTTGGGTCCCTACAATTCATTCCTCTTTATTTCATTGACCCTGGAGGTTCACTTTTCACCGACTATGTTGAGACAAAAACACAGATCATTCAGGATTCTGGGTACTCTGCTCTCCCAGGAGTGAAATAAAAGGATGAAACAAAGCAATCAAAATGTCTGTACAACTAACAAAGAAAAGCTGGAGAAAATTGCCCTCCAAGATGCAAAATGTGTGTGTTTTTTGTCTTTGTATGTGTGTGAGGGAGAGAGAAAAAAAGAGAGACATGGTTGCCACAGCAACTGTGTCATTATGTTGGTGGCAATTATGAAAGCAATGAAAACGGGGAAGGGGAGAGGATTGGCGCAAAAGCTTTAACACTGGAGCGTGAACGAAAACTGTCAATTAGACACGGACCTGCTCTGCCAATTCAGACATTTCTCCAAGTTTAGGTAGAGCAGCAGGGGACATGAGGAAACCTACCAAAAGACAAGCTAAAGAGTAAGGAAGCAGCAGTGTGAGCTTTGTGAGAGATGGAGTTGGCTCTGTGCAGCCACTGCCTCCTCACGAGCCACAAATCAGCAGCACATGAATGAAAGCAGATTAAGGCTTTTATTGTCCAAATTCAGAGCACTGATGCTTAGATTAAACTTGCACAATAAAGCATGTGGAAAAAATCAAAATGATCAACACCCTTATACAGTTTACCAGTGGAAGAATCTTCCATTACTGAGGGGAGGTGTATTTAAAACAGCAAAGATAAAGGAGGTGAAAGCAGCTGGAGGAGGAAGTAAGCACTTCCAAAATGTGGTTTGTGGAAGGTGTAAAGGGTTTTGTGGAGCCCCAGGTGTCTAAGAAATGCCTGATTATTACCTGCATGGCAGGCTGCTATTTCTACATAGGTGGGTGGGCTGCTGCATGTCTGCAGCGGAGGCTAGCAGGGCCCTTCATTAGACGATCCAGTGACGCTCTACCGGGTGCACTTTCACTCACTGGTTTGCTGGGGTGGATGCAATTACTGATTCCCCCTTATAATGGTTATTCCATCACTGCATAACAGGAGAGCACTATAAACAAAATGAAGGGATATTACACGTCACTGAACAGTAAAAGCCTCATTCTCAGAGGCTATACTGATGCACACACACCTATTATTATACAACAGTTTGATCGACATTTATGCAAAGTAAAAGGCACCAAAAAAGAGCAAATATGACTCATTTTTCATTTCACTTCTGGTATTTCAATGTTTTATTAATTTAAATAATTTAAAATGGACACAAAATATCCAGCCAACAGTCTGCACAGTGACAGGAGTTCCAGGGGCACCTTTTCCATCCAAATTAACACAACGCTTCGATGTGTTTCCTTGGGAAATGTAGGCCCAGCATGCATTTAGAAAAGAGAGAAAACCTGCCCAGGAATACCAGCCAGTGCGACAAGTGGGGAGACAAGTTTTATGAAACGCTGAGGTTCTTCCTAAAGACAGCTCCTCACATATGCACATGGCTTTCAAGAACTGGGTATGTGAGAGCACAAAGCTGCTTTGTGGGGAATCAGGGGGAAAAGTTGAGCCGTCTACAAATAAAAGATTTTCTATAAAGTAGTATGACAGCCTACCCTGTTCCCTTAAAGCCGCTGATCTAGATCTTCACACAAAATCACAAGACAGCTGAGTATGAACATGTCAATATTAAACAACGTCTGAAAATACTGGACAGTGAAACCATTTCAGAAAAATAAAAAAATAAAACCTGAAAAGGGGTGAAATTCCATAAAGATAACAGACCTCTTATAATCCACTGTTCGACTTTCTCCATACCTTTAATTTCATAAGAACTGGAAAACAGGTGACTGTTTTGTAACAAGTTCCTTAACGGTGTGAATGTACTGTTTTGAATTGATTAGCTTTAAGAAACATCCTTATTTCGATCCACAGGTGAGCCTGGCTGAGCAGTACACAGTACCATCACAGCAGGACTGCTTCAGTGAGATCTTATTAAAAGGCAGATTCAAGAGGCAACCTTTTTAACAGTAAAATCCAATTCACGTATTGTTCATTCATACCTGGCTGAGAGAAAAACAAAACTGATGGCATGATATC
The DNA here is from genome assembly GCA_036419115.1 of Scarus forsteni. NCBI lineage: Eukaryota > Metazoa > Chordata > Actinopteri > Labriformes > Labridae > Scarus > Scarus forsteni. The sequence continues at coordinate 3,690,985 of JAZDUH010000111.1, forward strand.
AGCAGTGGAGGTGTGGTCTTTTTCTGTTGAGAGTCTAAAAAAATCTACAGAAACCACGTCTCTGAAATAACTGACACACCTCTACTGTCAGCAGGACAGATATGAATACAAAGTGGACAGTCTGGACAGGTGGTACAAATAGTCAGAAAAAGGGAACAAAAACATTATCGGCACACTTCAATATTTATATTTACACACTCTCGCACTCACACACACACACACTGAGGATTTTGCTGCAGTATTAAAGCCGCCTCAATGCGCGCTTTTTATCCGCTTTCTTCTTCCCTGCTACATTACTGGTGTTACTACTACTGTTACTATTGCTGCTGGTGGTGCTGGCGCCGTTGGCTCCGTTACCCAGAGCTGCTGGGACAGCGGGCGCACTGGGCCCTGCTCTCTTTGTGGGGTCGCCTGCGTGCTTTTTTGGCTGTGGGCCGTCACTGGGGTCCTGAGGTGCCCCTGAGGTCCCACCGGGCCCACCCATGGCGTGAATCTCTGTGAGCAGACGAGCTCGGGACTCATATTCTGCATAGTCCTCTAACAGCAAACGCCCCGCCTCTTCATTTAGAGCTGACTCAGGATTCGGATGGATGAGGAGACATTTGATTGTCTGGGGGGAAATAAAGGAGACAGGTATGTTCAAAAATAATAATAATAGGAAGAAGAAAAAAAATAAAAAAGCAAGGTAGGGCTAACATAAATGAAACAACTTGGATTGGTTGTTGTTCTTACAAGTAAGACATGTCGGAGTCCAAGCTCTGCTTTCCAGTCCCTCTTCAGCACATTGACACAGATCTCTCCCTTGTGGCCTACATTAGGGTGGAATATCTTGGTCAGAAAATACCCCTTGGGTGGAACTGCAGGGAAGTCCTTCCCAAGGACCAGACGCATTCGGAAAACGCCCCCAGCAAATGGAGTTCCCTCTGTCAATGCATAAAGAATTCATATCATGAACAGTATGTCCTGACTGTGCCAAACTAGTACCAAAAAGGAAAGCGGGTCATAGAGGAACCACAAAGTCAACAAAAAAAGCACAGAAAGCTTTTCATCAGGTGCTAAATCAGTCAACACTTCACACTGAGAAATGCATTGGATTACCTCTACTACACAATCACACAAAATGTAAATATGCCCAGCATATCATTTACACTCATACATAGGGCCGGTAAATTATACTTAATACAGAGAGGTTACACTGCGAAGGCAGGAACAAATGTGGACTGATGTATGGCTCCTGCCTGGCCAACTTATTAGTAAAGGGTTTTGGAAAAAGTTCATTTAAACAAGAAGGCATGGACAAGGTGGGCTTGTCTGTGTTGTTTAAGTGGGTTAAGTGGTATATAATGTTTAATAAAAAACTACAAACTCCTCCAATGGAGGTATTTATGCAATAATACAACATCTTAAGGAGCCATGGGAGGGAAAAAAACACCTCTTTGAATTTGCTGCATTGATACATATCATAAGACATTTGCCTGATAAATGATTTACAGGTGATAATAGGAAGAAATTCACAAGCTGTTTCTTTAAGCGCTGGCTGATCTTAACAATAGCACTTTAGGTATTACACCATAGAGTAAAAAAAAACATGCTCAGTTTGAGCAATCATTAGTGACAAAGGTAAGCAAGCAAGAGGTGTTATTACCTTGAGCTGATGATAACTGGTTAGTCACTTGAGTAAAATATCACTCAACAGGCAAACTGTTGTCAAAACATTCTACTAAAAAACATAGTGACAAGCCCACTGGCATATGGAAGCAATAGATAAAATAAATACTCAACCTTTTCCTTAAATGTCTTTGGCCAGTGTGGCACTTACCTGGCCCTTCGATCGCTGTATGCAGTTCAGTTATGTCTTCCTCGCTGGGATAAATCTTAATACCCTCAGGTGGGTCTGCGGCCAATGCCGAAACCTCTTTGTAGACCAGGCGAAGGACATGAGGAGGCAAATTCTCCACATTGGAGTTCTGAGGAGAGACAGGAAAATGTTCTCATCCAACCTTTTTCTTGATGTAAACAGACACATGTGGGCTAAAGGGGAAAATTTGTAGTCAAGAGCAGCTTTGATGAAGTCCGTTACTATAGAGCGACTAGAGAAGAGGAAAAACATTTAAATGGTCCATAACTAAGAAACTGTAAATTGTGTGTAATCTTGTTGTTTTTTCTTTTAAGAAGATATTTCAAGTAACAGTATTTAGACAGCATAGTATCTAATGCTGCAAACTGTTATGCTGCTTTTCCATATGTTCCATCTGCTTTTATGGCTTAACAAACATGTTTATATACAAGGATATTTTCTTTTCTATTACAGTGTATGCTTTGATAGAAACCCTGTCACATGCATCCAAGCCATATTGCAGCAGAAACTGACAGACATTACGGCTCACCTAAGACAAATGTCTCATTTTGTAACTATAAAACTACTTCATTACAGTGCTTTTGAGTGGAGGTACTGTGTGACAAGGCTGTCATGTATGGCAGCTGTGTCAAACTACTGCGATGAGCATGTAACATTAGAAAGAAAATAGAGGCAACAGTGTTGCTGGCTATTGGTTTGTGTTTTTTTTTTTAATCTTAAGGAAACAAGTTCTGCTCTAGGATGTCTGTAAGGTATAAACAAACAGAAACAATTTAAAAAACATACAAAAGAGAATTTAGGTAGTCACACAGTGTTATATGGTGTCCTAACTAACATAAGCATAGGATGTCGCGTCACTTTGCTCAGAATGACACCTGCTGTGCATACTGCATCCACCATCAATGTAAAAGATGAGTGATCCTCTAGCCTGACAGGTTAAAAACCCAGGCAAAGAAAAAATAAATTTCCTCCCTCTTTCATTGATTGACCCCCACAAAAACAACTATTTATTTTCATTTATTATTTGTTTTATTTAAATCTACAAACAACCTCTGTATTTCCCTGATGGTCAATGTTTGTTTGTCATTTTCTGATGAACTCTTTGAATATTTCTTGCATCTTTTTGTCGCAATGCATTTCACATATAAAATAAGCACTTCAGTTACCTCGTTGCTAAACTGAGCAGTTAGTAAGTGTGCCTTGCCGCTTGCTTAAATCGGTGTTTTATTTATTATGTCTGGGTACTTTTAAAACAGCACTGTATTCATCATTAAGGCTCTGAGCAGGTATTTGATCCTGCTTTGTGTGAGCAACATCACACATCTCAACAGTGGCAGCAGCGATCGATCACATTAAAACCAGAGATAACTTCATTAACATTTAAACTACGACCACAGTGGAGAAATGTCCATTTAAACGATCGTAAACATCAAACAGGTTGAGTCTTTCACCATTGTCGTTTGTCTGTCATTGGCGTTAGCATATGTAGCTTAGCATCGACCTGATAAACATAAATGATAACCCGAGTTTAGGCTTAATTCATGTTTTTGAGCATGAATTTGAAGAAAGTGACAGTAAAGTTATCAAAATGCAGGTGAGACTTCAAAATTGACGTCGGTGAGTCCAGTAAGGTCTCAAAACCGACTTGAAAAGCTCGACGGCTGACGACGGCTAAATAACGAATCAAGCTAGCATCTGCTGCTCTTAGCCGTTAGCGGTGAGCTGTCGAGCCGACTTACCATCTTCAACCGGAGTTCTGTTGAGGGGGGACAGTAGAGGGCCGGCAGCTGCGAGGAATCTTTTCCCTTATACTTGAAAACTCTCTTTAAAGCAAACTTGTCCGGGTTTATCAAGCTACTCTTTTTTTCTTCTTTTCGTTGACACAGGAACAAAAATACGATCCTCTGTTGAACCTGCTACCATTGACCAATGGGCATCTTCGTGGCATGACACATCAGAAGGATTTAGCCAATCACGGCACGGAGATTTCCTGACATCACAATCGGATACCCAATCAAACACACAGCGACGAAAACAAGACGAATGTTGAGCTCTCATTGGTCCATTTGAAAAATGTACATCCCCTTCCCACTGAAACCGTATATTTCTAAGAAGTATGTTCAACACAATAGATTTTGATTCTGAGTAATTTGTATGACTTTGATCGGCAAAATGTGAGTAACAGACGCGTAATTAAGAGATAAATAAAATACAATCATGCTCCTGACTGCATCAATAAAATGAAGTTGTCCTCTTTGGTAAAGGGTCATGCCTATCCTTTTGTGCTACAGTTCTGATCTTACCGTAATTCATGAATTAGCATGCACTTTATGATGCTGATGTTGAGCTTGGTCATTTCACAGTACACCCATTTTACTGAAATCAGTTTTCTTTTCGTTTTTGTCACCTTTTATTACAACTTTTTAACCTTTAGAACTGGACTCTGTCCCACTGAGTCCTGATAATTTTTTGAAGCTTACTCCTTCAAGACTCTGATACTGATACTTCACCTTACATTATGCACTGTGTATCTGGGTTAGGACACATTAATGTAGTCCTTACTGCCTATGGACCAAATGTTTACAGTTTGAAAGGTACAGAAAGGCACAAACTTGTAAAAAACTTTTTATATTAATCATCATTTATATTAAATTAGACTCAAACCCAACAAAACCAGACTCCAATTCAATCAACATTGCTTTATTGAACAGGTTAAGCACGATTCAAGACAGTTTCAGATTGTTTTTTGGTGAAGGTACCTAAGAAAGAACATGTTCCTTGCACTTTTATTGTTCTATTTTGACTCTTACACAAATGGATTTGACTGAAGAAATTGCAACAACCAATAGTTATATCTTGAACATACTGTCATTTTAATTCTATCATGACACATTGTGTCACATTTTCTTCATGCCATGAGTTTTATGATATTTTAAACTGACTGGAGGGCCACAATAAGGGAGTAGGAGGGCTGTATGTGGCCCCTGGGCTGCCAACTGTTGTCTCATGTGTAACAAGACAGAAATTAAATATTTTAGAAGTCTTTAAAAACTTTTTCAAATACTGAAAATGTTATTATTAAGAGATACATTTTGAACAAGAATAAGGAATTTTAAACTGAATTCAGCTCTTTATACTCAAATTCGAGCTGCTCACTGGTCTTCTCTGAGAATTGGAATTGTTTGAGTTAGATTAATCAAGCACTGAAATTAATTTTGCTGTCAAGGAATGCAAGTTATTGACTATGATTTGACATCTTAACCAAGAAACATTAATGTGCTTTACTTTTTTTTTTTTAGATTTTTGTAAAACAGTTATTTTCTTGGAAAATTAATCGATAAAAATCATATTTGTATTTTAGCATTAAAATATAATTTTGGTTAAAGAGCCCCTACACACTTGTATATCAAACCTGACAGATATAATAAAAGATATTGTGATGGGGTGCTGGTTTGGCGGAGTGGTTAGCAACCAGGTACCCCATGTACATGCTTCTGCCGGTCCAGGTTTGAATCCCGCCTGTGACCAGTTTGAGTGTCTTCCCCTACTCTCTCACTCCCTTTCACAAGCCTATCCACTGTCTCTTTCCTATCAATAAAGGCAAAAAATACATTTAAAATATATGTTTATATATATTTTGATGATTACCAATGCTTTTGATTTAGGGCAGCTGATGCACAAATCTTACATCAGAAGGTGGTCTAATACATTTTGAAGAAAAGTTCAATTATCCCTGATCTGAAATGACTTTTTCAGTGTTCCTCGAGCAGGATATGTTTACATTACATTACATTACCTTGTGTTTATTGACCTATATTATAAATTAGGGTACTTGAGTTGTGGACTGTTCTGTTTCTTAATGAATTACTGTTTACAGTATGTCTTGTGATACCTCTTTTGTCAAAAAAAAAAAAAAAAAACAGCTTACTGAAACTTTTTATCCATTGGTATACATAATGATAGGGATGCCACTGCATCTTGTATACTAATACATTTAATTTTAAAAACATGTATAGTAGAATATTTAACTTTAACTGCAGTTGGACCTGAAGTAATTCAGAAGCAGAAATTAACAACTATACCAGTAAGACTTAAAGATCTTGAGTGAGTGAATTCTTTGTTTTGAACAAAAAAATGGGTAAGTCACCATAAATAAGCATATCTATCTATACACCAAAACAAAAGGAAACAATCAGAGACTACTTAGAACATCCTGCATGTGCAGCAAGTCCACATGCTTGAAAAGGAGTAGTGAGAGGTCTGAACTTATTTAATCCTACCTCTTTTATTACCATGTCGTGATGTTTTTACTTTTTTTTTCATATTTTTAACATTTACAACATTCAATCACCTTTTAAAGAACCAACGTTCCTTATAATATAATGATTATAAGATGGTATGTACACAATTAAAACTTTACATTTCACCTTTATATAATACTTCATTTCTATGCATATAATCCACCCGTACTCAAACACAGAAAAAGACATTACATAAACCTAAATTATATGTAATAGCAGTGGGGATTCTGTGTAAAAGTCCGATTTCCTCAGACTTTTTTTAAATGTATTTATGGGCATTTTGTACCTTTATTGATAGGAGAGAGACAGTGGATAGGCTTGTGAAAGGGGGTGAGAGAGTAGGGGAAGACACTCTGCAAACTGGTCACAGGCAGGATTCGGACCTGGACCGGCAGAAGCAAGTGCATGGGGTGCCTAGTTGCTAACCACTGCGCCAAACCAGCATCCCCAATCTCCTCAGACATAAAAACCATAAAATTAATCATGAAAAACTATGAAATACTGTGTAATTATTACTATTTTTATTATCACAATATTCGGCTATACTTGGTCTCGACGCTAGAGGGCGCTTCAACATAACGTCTGTAGTCCAAACAGCCTGGTGACTAGTGTGCGGTAACCGACCCCTTTGTAGAGGGATACATTTTCTTTTACGTTTATTTGATACGTTTTTGTTTTATAACTGTGATAAACTATAAGCTCTGAAACAAAGCACTTCAGAGAATGACGTAGAGGCTGTGAAAACACTGTTGAATACAGTAAATGGGCGTGACAGCTGCACAACAACACAACAATAACAACGGTTCCACTTCCGGTTTCTGGATGTAGCTGTCAGCCTCCAGCATCATTTTATCTGGGAATCGCTTTATCAGCAGGTTAGTTGCTTCATTTTGTCGTTGTTAATTTATAATACTTTCCTTCGTTGTGTCCTTACAAATAACCAACTTAATACGAGTGTTTTCAGCACGTTGTCACACTTTTGCACCGTTTCACAGCAGTATCGGCTGCTAGCAAACGACTTTTAAGTTAGCCTGAATGGACTGTCGGTGTGTTAGCAGCTTTAAGCAGAGCTCTGAGGTCAACAGTGCTCAACACTCATCTGCTTTGTGTTTGTTTGTGATGGTTTAGCGTTAGCATGACCGAAGGAGAAGTGTTTCATGAGAAGCAAAGACTGGAGCTGTGCGCCATTCATGCCCTGAACAACGTGCTCCAGGAGCGGGTCTTCACCAAAGAGACAGCCGACGACATCTGCAAACGGTGGGCTCAGTGTTCATGAGGGTCTGCCCATGGACCACAAACACCAGCCTAAGAGCTTTACAGTGTTGCTGCTGCTAATTTACGAGTCCAAGTGACTTTAGCTTGCTACTTCAGTGTTTTCTAAGTTATTATATGTGTAACTAGGTATGTTAAATGTGTCTCGGTAGCTTTTTTTGTGTAGTTGTACTTTGTTAAACAAGAACTTTTCACTTTAGTAATATTTTCTGTGTGAAGCATTTTTACATCGCTACATTAGTCACAAAGTACAAATGAAATGATGCAATTAAAAGTCAATTGATTTTACTTCAACTATTTAAGACGCAAAAGCTGGGCAACATCTAAAAACAGTTAAAATATATCTCAATATGTTTTAGTTGAAGGCAGTATTTGATCAATATTTTGCCTTTTTTATTAAACATATTAGCTGAGATTAGATAGTGCTTTATTATTCCCTTTGGGGGAAAAAAACTACCTCAGGGAAATTAAGAATCAGGAGCAGTTGATTGTCACAGATAAAAAGAAAAGAAATAGAATGATCTTTTAAAAAAAAACTGTCTATAAATATATGTAGATGGCTACTGCTCCTTCCCGTCCTCTGTCTCCCTGTTACTCATCCTCCCCTCTAGTAAGGAGTTGTACAGTCTGATGTTTTATATGCACAGATTCAAAAAACTTAAAGTAGGATTATTTTGATTCAGAGGGCTTCAAAAGTTTGAGATCGAGGCTGCAGCTCTCCATTTTCATTATCACTGCAGTGCACTTGTTGTTTTTCTGGGAAAAAAATGTCAAATATTCATTAAGCTCACACTTTTTTTTTCCATCTGTTTTGGCATTGTCAGCATCGCTAATCATAATGGTGACTCATACAATGCCAATTTAGCAAATTATATTGTTAAAACAATACTTTCTTGTTTATAAAATATGTAAATATTTTTTCAAAATCTTGATATTTCTCTCAGACCTTGTACTAAAAGTTGAACTAGTTCCAAGATTAGTATCAATCTACTTTATACAAAAACAACACTAGTGTGATGCTCCTTACCCACTGGATCAGAAACAGAAAATACAGGAGTTTTGGTCATTCTTCAAATCTGCAGTTGAAAATGTAATCTACCAATGACAAGTTTTGATTGTCTCACCTATATTAAGACTGTATTCATAATTACAAAGTTAGTATTCGGAGGGTTTTGATCAAATACAGTGTGCTTGTACAATACAGTGACTCACATGGTGTACAAAAAATATTTGACTGGTATCTGTAATGTTTGGTTTTAAAAACATACAATGAAATGACCGCTTTGTGTTAACATTACATTTAGTGATTGTGAAAATTGGGGCTGATACCAATGTCAAAACAGATGTTTGTAGAACAACTTCTATGACATTGCCAATATTTTCTTTCCTGTTTGATCATGAAAACAGATCAGTTTGCCAAACCAGTCATGTTTACTGCCCTATAAAGAGAATCTTCTCCAAAATTTTAGCAAGGTGTGCCAGATGTCAGCACTGAGTTTGTTTGGCCCAACAAATTAACTTTTGAAACTGATATCTGTCCATCTCACAATAATTTGCAGATGGCCAGTGTTTGTGAAAAGGGCTGGTATGTGAACATGTGAAGTATAAAAACATCAGAGAAATGTTGGCAGAATTACACCATGATAACCAAAAAATATTCCAACTGGTTTTAATGATCAGCTTAAGCGTTACTTTGACCTGAATATTCACCATAGGTTAATCACTAAAAACAGTATGTCTCTAAAATCCAACACAGTGCCCAGCCCTAGATGACCTTTTGTCAGAGATTTTAACTTGGAAATGATGCTATGAGCTGCATCACAGTTTAATACGTATGAATGTTTAGCTCAAGAATAGGGTCTGTAGTAATTACTCAAGAAAGTAGAGCAGATTTTTTTCTAGAATTGTGACATGTACAGGAAAGGGCCGCTTCACCCATGACCAAATATAAAACTGAAGTTCACCCAGCACATCAATTTTCACTTTTAAAACCTCTGTTGCTCTGGTGATTCTTGTTTTCAGGTTGGCGCCGCAGTGCGTGGTAAACCCTCATCGCTCAGTGTTAGGCACAGGGAATTATGATGTCAATGTCATCATGGCGGCACTACAGAGCAGAGAGCTGGCTGCAGTTTGGTGGGACAAGCGCAGGTAAGAGAAACACATGGGCAGCTGTAAAATATAGGCTTCACCTTTTGTTTCAGTAACTCATTGCTCAGCGTGTCTGATTGGTCTTTGTTATCTGTTCTAGCATCCTATCTTTTTTATTTAAAATTTGCAAACGATAAATATGTTAGAAGATTACAGAGATATTCAGAGAAATTTCTGACAGTTTCAGCCCAACAGCAGGCACTAGCTTAATGCGTTGGAAATTAAAGCAATGTAGTTATATTTTCAGACAGAACGGTACAGAGCACACGTTTGCCATGGTGCTAGGAAATCCTAAGGCTGGGGTAATCTGAGGTTTCTAAGAACTTTTGAAAGACTATGTGAGGACTGATTCTCATTTGTCTGTTAAAGTACTAAAATCTAAAAGGTGCCGTGCACCCAACAGCCACTTCATGAGGTAAACCTTGTTAGTATGAGGTTGGACCTTTTTCCTCAGGTCACAAAGTGCTGGATATAGCCAGCAACAGCACTCAGGTAGGCTGTGGCATTTAAACGTGCTCATTTGGTAAGGTGCACAAAGTGTCAAGTTAGTATTCTCCACACCATTACACCACCACCACTACCATGAACAACTGGTACAAGGCAGGGTTGGTCCATAACCCACGTCGTTTACGCTTGATTCAGACCTATCAGCCCATGCAAATTGTAGCCTTAGTTTCCTGTTCTTACATGACAGGAGTGGTAACTGGCGTGGATTTCTGCTGCTGTAGCCCATCTACTTAAAGTTTTGAAGTGTTGAGATATGGTATTTGAGTTGCCATTTTTTTTCTGTCCTCCCAAGCCTCTCTGCCTGTTGTTCTCTGACATTATGGTGTGTTCAGTTGTACTGGGAGGTCTGGATTTCTGAGTTCCAAGTTGGAAATTTCAACTGAAACGCCCCCAGAGGTCGGTTTTTCCTACTGGGAACTTGAGGGATCCTCACCACCCTCAAGTTGACAATCAGAGATGGCTGCCCCCAGTGTAAACAGTTAACAAGCTCCTGTAATAATCTGTTTATTAGCACCTCTGACTAGTGTGTACACCATATTATTTGTCTTGTATTTATGGAAATGCTGCCATAATATTATTTACATTCTTCATGTGGTATTTGTGAGCTACAGTGCAGGGCATGCTAACAATAGCCTGGTAGATGACATTGTACTCACTTCCCTCTTCCCAGTTCTGATGTTATGGAGCGCAGCATTAGATATCAGTTGGGAATTTTCCTCCTGAAAACTACCCTGTACTGGATCTTTTCTCATGCTCCTGTCACTCTATGTAAACCCTTGAGATGGTTGTTCATTAAAATCCCAATTGGTCTGTAGTTTCTGAATTACTCGGACCAGCACACCTGGCATCAACAAGCGTGCCACATTCAAAGTCATTAAAATCACCTTTCTTCTTGTTACTTTCTTACTGTTGTGGTATTGGTTGATTTATTATTAATGAGCCGTTGAACAGGTGTATCTAATGAAGTGGCCGGTGAGTGTATAGCTTGTATCACTATAAATAATACAATTTTGACTTTCTTTCTCTGATTTTAAAACCACAGGACTGTTCAGAGCCTCTGCATGTCAAAAGTTCAGGGTTTCATACTCAACGTCCCATCACGAGTATCTCTTGGGATTGTCTCCCTCCCACTACGGCGGCGGCACTGGCTAGCAGTTCGGCAGGTTAACGGACAGTATTACAATCTGGACTCCAAACTGAAGAGCCCTGCCTGTATCGGAGGAGAAGCAGAACTACGGTAGGAGCAAAAATACATCTTTGAAGTTGCTCTCGTCAGAGTGGATGTGTAATCACTTTGTCTGTGTGTATGTCAGCTCTGTGCTTCATCAAACCTCCTCTGTTGTTATCTGCATGAACTCTTGTCTCAGCGGGTGACTCATCCTGTGTTCGCGGTCACATGGGGCTTACCTCACTGTTTGTTTGTGCTTGAATGCTGCTCTCCAGCAATCTGCCCTCTGTCTTAGTCCAGAGTCATTGTAACCTCATTACCCCCGTGTCTCCTCCAGCACGTTTCTCAGCGAGCAGCTGTCTCAGGACGTGGCCGAGATGCTCCTGGTGGTCCGGCGGGAGGTGGAGGAGGACGGCTCATGGCTAAACTCTGACAACCCCAGCAAGTGATCTTTTGTGGAAGGACAAGGCATGGCAAAGGAAAAAACTCCTCTGGGAAAATAAGACTTTTTTTAATTATTATTTTTGACAAGCAAACACCTCATGACAGTAAAGTCTTCAGGGAATGCACTAAAGTTCATTTAATATCTACACTCAGACTCACAGAGGAAATTCCAAAGAGAAGCAGAGACGTTTTGTTTACTCCTGAACTGAAGGACTGTTTTGATTGTTACAAAAGCTACTGTTTGGGTGAGACTGATTCGCCTGTGTTGTCTGACTATGGTACATTTGTTTAAACACTGGGAGGGAGATTTAAAGCCGATACAAGATGGAGATGGAGCTAAATGTGGGTTAGTTTACGATAGCAGGGTGCTGAAACATGACTGATCACTCACTGTTTTCTCAAAGGGTAGTGGCACGATTGTGCATGCAAAAACTTTGAAAAAAGTTCAACTGTGCTTGCTAAATCTTAGATGAGAATGGTTCAACAGAATTTCCCACCATGGTTATTCTTATCCTTGATTTTCACATCCAGGTTTGCCAAATGAATATCAGTGTTTGCAGGATGTTTTTTTTATGATTGATTGTCAGGCAGCAAATCTCCTTCTGATCCTTCTATGCATTGCAGAGTTTGATCTGTTTGTCTTGACCATGTTGACATTATACCCTGTTGGCGTTTTCTATTTGATCATGAAGCCGTAAATCTTGAAATGTGATTCGGAGCTATCACACAGAAGGTCCCCTAATGTCAGAATTCAAACCTCATTTTGTGCACTCATAACTAGAATGTGTTCAGCGAAGTCATTCAAAGCTCAGACTTTTGAGTTTCACAGGAAATGGACATAGCACAGCGTCCATCAGGTGTCAAGTTGACCGTGTTGACTCTTTGCACTAAAAACGTCATCTCCATTTACAACCTACGTTAAACCTTTCAGTAATCAGAAAGGTTTATTCTACTCAGTCGTACTTCTCTGATGGCAAAATTAGAAAGTTAAGGTTTTAAAAGATTTACTGTTTGCTTGTACCATGTTGCTGGCATCCCTGCTATATGCTACGTGCACTTCAGGCTCAGGCAAGGTTAAAGAATAAGAGTACCATGCCATGAGATGCAGTGAATGGGGGTGAATTAGCAACAAGCTAAGACACGAATACCCCTATCAGACTGTCCAAAAAAAATGTTTAAACCCGGTAACAGTTGGCTCCTGTTGGCAGTTTGACAGGGTTTAATTGGCATTTCAATCCGGGTCAACTGACCAACACTGGTTTTCATCGGCTCGCCTCCGATCAGCTTCAGTGGGAAAATCGAACCCTAGTCAAGCCGTTTATTTATGTCATGACTTCTTCCATCTTAGCGACAAACTCCATCAGCCTTTGTATCATCAGCGCTCAAATTTCGTTCAGTCTGTGCTGAGTTTGTACAGTTTTTAAACAGGGATAAAAATACAAAGTACAGAAAACAGCTGACCATGCTCTTTTCTTTTGTTTACATAGACGTATTTTAGCACGCGGATGGTGTCATCAATGTGATGAGATCAGCTTGACGCACAAGAGGGAAAAAAAACTGCCATGCAGCTAATCTGCTGCCGATTAGACCCGGGTCTGCTCGCAGTGGGGAAAGAGTCACTTGTGGAATGTTAGCGGGTTAGCCCATGTTGGAAAACCCGAGCTGATTTTAGTGTGAGTGGTATAACAGCACCTCTAGTATAGCTTTTCTCCTTTATTTTCATATAAATGTTCTACCAAAGGAAACCACAATATACTTCGCAGGCTTTAAACCCTCTGAGCTTGTGGTTAGTTTGAAGTGAAACTCCTCCCATAACAAAGTGACGCTGGGTCAGGCATCCTCTTATCTTCCAGCTAATTCACCCCCAATCACACATTTCAGAGTATGAGACTACAGTAGAGCCAAAAAGACTTGCAGTATCTCTTTAACAGCTTTTCTCCCTTATCTTTGAATATTGAGGGACATTAGTTACAAGCTAAGAGGCTTTTTTGCGCCTCTTTAACAGCTTTTCTCCTTAATTTATTTCAACAATGTGCTTTTAAAGGAAACAATGATCTACTTCTCAGACAAAAACCTTGTGATGTCTTGGGAAGATTTTAACGACAACTCAGCTTAAATCAAAGTGTAACCAGGTTGGGCACTGCTAGCTTGTTAGTTTTTCAGCCAAGTTGCCTCCATTCACTGCACTTCATAGCATAATACCAAACTATTAGGAAACGATAGCTTCACAGACCATCTCTGTCTGCAGTCTTGACCATCAGACATCATCACTTCAAGACATATAGAGGTAAATTCACTCTTAGCATTAGGATAACCTCTTGGTACCTGAAAACCCAAACCTGATGTTAATGGAGAGTGTACGTGAGGTCTTTGTGTGCATTCATACAAGCACAGGCACTGTGAAGGCATCACCTGCACTGCAAAAACAAAGCATGCGTGTATAATTCTTTGTCAAAAACATGTACTATATTTGAACCTGAAAATTCCAGATAAACATATCATCACATAAAAAGAAAAAATAAGGTTAAATTGTTTTTTAAAAATAAAACGGTGTCAGATAAAACTCACTAAATTGTCTTGGAATTAAAATATGTATTTAGGATCTAACATAGTATATTGTTTTAGGACAACAGCTATACCTTTCCTGCCATTTTAACCCATCACAATTCAGTTTTTTTTCTATAGTTAATCATTAGACTTTATTTGGCCTTGAAAAGTGATAGGATCTAAAAATAAACTTACATTTTTTTGACAAGGAATTAGAATGAGTTTTTGCTTTGTAGTGTGGTATTGAAGGATTGTCAGTGTTTCTGCATGTTTTTATTTTAATACATTTTAATAAAAAGGTTTCAGTTGACTTTTAATACAAGTCTGAACTATTTTAAATAATTTATTTTGTGTTTTATTCCATGACTTATTTGCTGCCTTCATTTTCCATGCATTAAGAGTCAGAAATACAGCCTGTAGAGATTTGTGTTATTGAGACTGACATTTTATCACAGGGTTTAACAAACAGACAGGAAGTTTATTCTGATGAAATAAACTTCTAGAGTTCATTTCTCTTAAGGTTTGGTTTTGTACATCTACGTCAAGGTTTTAGAAAGATCTTTTTTTCCCATCTTGAAAAGGGTCAGGAATGTAAAATACACTACTCGTTGATATGTCAAACATGCAAAGACACAGCTTCTGTGACTGTAAATGTATCTTAAATGTTTGTTTTTTGTCTCTCCTTTTTAATCTATGCATATCCAAAAGTGTAGGAACTCTCTGGTACACACTTTAGTGACCTGTTCACATAAACTTATTGAAGCTTATTTACATTAAAAGTTGACCTCCTGTTTAAGTATCAATCTGTACGAAGAGTGTCGTTTTATTTGCATTGACTCGTAAACACCACACACACCATTTGAAGGTTACTGAAGTTATTTTTATTTATATTAGACTCTTTGAGTGTAAAAGGATGCCATTCAAAAGGAGCATTGATAACCATACAAACTCAATTCAAGGGTTAACAAGGTCAGTTGGCAGGGTACGGGGGGATTTGATGAAATCTCCAACAAATCATACCGTAAATATACACAAAACATCGCGGAGAGATCTCTGAAACCCAATGCTATACATAGTCATTATTGCTAGTTACGGTAGGGCTACTGCAGCACCAGTAGCAAGAGTCATATTGCTATGTACTTGCTGTTGTTGCATGGGGTTTGTAGTCCTCCACTCATGAGACTGGAGTGGCAGTTGTAGTTCTCCATTCGATCATTAAAACAGGGTCTTGGCAGCCCTCAAGTATTTTTTTTAAGAGCAAAGGTTCATGATTATTCAGATATTATAGACAGTGAGATATACAGAATACCATAAGGCAATACAAGGAAAATACAGAATTGCCACCTATAAAAAGTAATAATAAAAAAAATGATACCAAGTGAGGAAACTGCATAACCATTCACAGAAAAAAATGTGTCATGTTGCTACGTGCCAGTGCTTTTCTACAACAATATTTATATAAAAACTTAAAAATAAATCAGTGGTACTGATACATTAAGAATATAAAACTACAACGTAGTAACGTCAATACCATTCTGACTTGCCTCACCACTGTTCACAGTTTACACAGAGTTTGGACAGACAAGGGGGAAGAATTTAGACCAAGACCACTTGGTTCATAGCTTTGCACAATCAGCATCGATTCAATCACCATCCCTTTAAACCTGCTTCTTTTATAAGTGCTTCTCATAATAATAATAATAATGATGATAATAATAATAATATTCAGTGGTACTGACGTTACGCACTTTGACACCTAGCATTCATTTTATTTAGATTAGTCTCTTTTTCATTTCAGTAAAGTGTCCATTCATATGAAAACTAAACATTTTTCTATACATTTCCTAACAAAAAAATTATAGTCAACGTGAATACAGGTTCCGCGAATGGGCAGGGTTGGGGTGTGATTGACTTCCCCCATAACCAGTCAGCATGCTGGGAGAGTACTGCACTTCCAGAAAAGATGACGGCAGTCAACAGGGGAGAGGAAGACGTGGTCCGAAGTGGGAGCCCAGCGGAAATGAAAGAGAGAAGAAATACAATTTGTTATTCAGATGTGAAGATTTAAACAATCAAGAGCAGCAGAAATAACCTTTTCTCACTATCTGACCAAAAGGGCCTTGATAAATGTATCTTTGAAACTGATAGTCCTCTCAAATGTTGCATTTTGGATCACATATAGACCCTCTGCTTCATGCCTGCTCAGATCAGGATGTTTTAGCGTAAATCTACATGAGCTGTGCTCTCATGTTTACTGTGGCTGCATAGTCAAGAGGAGATGAGTTCCTGGGGTGCTGGTTTGGCGTAGTGGTTAGCACCCCATGAACTTGCTTCTGCCGGTCCAGGTTCGAATCCTGCCTGTGACCAGTTTCCAGAGTGTCTTCCCCTGCTCTCTCTCCCCCTTTCACAAGCCTATCCACTGTCTCTCTCCTATCAATAAAGGCACAAAATGCCCAAAAAATATATATATAAAAAAAAGAGGAGATGAGTTCCTTTAACTGGAGCTGTATGCGGCCTGAAAAATACCAAGCTATGCCATTTGGAGATGTGTGATATAGACCCTTCTGACATCATTATGGGAAATTTAAAAAATGAACCACGTAAACATACATGTTTTGGAAGGTGGAGCAAGCAGAGGTGGGAAATGAAGGTTATTACTCATGTAGGGTGATGTTTGAGGACAGGCCTTAGGCACACATGAAAGAGTATATTGTAGATCATATGGGACCTTTAACAGTTACCTTTAACTGTGACTTTTATGCATTTATGATAAATTATACAACATATTATAGAAGATTCTAAGGTAAGTTCATTGGTGTTAGTCTCCAAGATTTTTAATAAAGTTTCAACTGTTATGAAGAATACTGCCTCATTATTCAATGTTCACACACTGAAGTAGGGAACAGGATTAAGCTTTAATGGTACTTTTGTTTCAGAAAAGAAAAGCTAAAAGTTATGAAAAAGATTTTAATTTCATTTTCCAAACTTAATTACTCTGTCTGTCAAAAGGAGGGTTATGGAGTTGAGCGATTACTTACAATTATGTTAAATAAATACAACTACTGCAAATTAAGTGTAACAGTTAATTTGCTATGCTAAGTCTTCTGGTTCGTTGTGAATTTGAGTTCCTACCTCTCTGTGTCAGGAGGGATGGTAATGATGGTGATATCACACAAATGTGTTTTTAGCTTTTAGCACGTCTTATAAAAGAAAATGAGAGGCTGGGCTATCTCAGTGTTTTGGTGTTGATCAGAGCTGAATAAAAAAATATGTTGGAGATATTGTAGCTCCCTTATCATCCACAGTCAGAAACACTGAAGAAGGCTATAGCTTTTTACTTTCCAGTTGCCAGAGAAAATCAAGGTACATCTCAAACTCAAGTGTGTAACTCAAGCACAATGTCTGGTAAAATGAAGCTAATGCTGAAGTGCCAATAGTATCAAGTCCACTTACAGCTGCAGGTTATGAACAAGGCCTCTACATCTGTGGGTAGGTTGAGTGGCATGTGCAGTATGGTAGCATCCACTAATGTGCATGAAGTTCCACATGCTGTTATATAATCAAGCAACTGATGTCACATGGCCTTGTCTAATTCTTTCTACAGTCAGTGGTGTTGCTGCCTGTATATGATTGTTCCATAACAGGCAAACAGAAGAAAAAGGTGATAGAGGGCAACAGTGGATTTTTTTTTATTCTGCTGGTTCCTCACCTTAAAAAGCCCAAATGATGCTTTTCTGGTGTTATATGCCCTTAGGTGTGTTTCATATGTCAGCCCCACTTTATGGAGTACTTGTATGCACAAGATAAAAAGTCTGCAGAGGGACATATATTATTTTATTTTATTTCATGATATATTTAATTTTACACTTTAACCTCACCTTCAGTGTTAACTCATTTTAAATCTTTAAGATGTAATTTTCCTCTGTGTGTACATACAGGGTACAACAATTTTCCTGCTTTATTATTGTCTTTTATTTATGATGCATTTTACCAATACTGTGTATGGGTGTAGGATGGGTGGGTTCCGGGGCTGGGTGGAGTGAGTTTGGGTCATAATTTCTTTTATCTTATTTTAATTAGCTGTCTGTTTGTAATGCACTTTGTGCTACAGTTTTTAAAAGAAACGTGCTATATGAATAAAGTTTGATTGATTGATATATATAACATAAGAAGTCTCAGTGACTTTGTTCTCCTATATCATCTTTCATGGACTTCATCTTGATAAAACATCGTTGAAGTTGTCTGCTGTATATTACTGTTCTCAATTTCTGACTTCCCTCGTCCACAGTTAAGAATGACAGTTAAGTTTGAAGACTATTCTCCCAAAAACAAGCTCCGAGTGGTTCCTCTTTGGTTGGACTTCACTTTGCTGCATACTGATTAGAAAACCATGACATATTAATATAATAAAAGCAGGGGTACCATAAGTGGATTTATTTTGTTTTGTTTGTTTTTTTAATCAAATGTCTATGCCAGAGGTGAATCAAACACCCAGGTTAATGTGCATTTTTGTTAAACGCAGTGTAGACCGGGTAGCGAACATGGTGCCTGCGAGCATCTGGTAGCCCCCAGGAGCATCCGAGGTGCCAGCAGGGACATTCTAAATGTGGAAGATGTAACCACAGCAGAGCTCAAAGTGAACACACAATTTTATTTTGATTGTCATTTTGTGTATGCAAATAAATCAGACTTTTTGCCCAACTGGTGCCAGCAAGAGCCCGTACGATGTGACTGTCATGCATATCAGTTTAACTGAAGCAGATATATTAGTTTAGTTTAAATCAATTATCAAAGATGTGAGTAAGTATAATGGTCTTATAGCAATTATTAAACATTAGTCAAAATTACTCTGAGGAATAATTGAAAGAAAAACGTTTACATACACTGTAATGTATCATATTAAATGCATAATATGTTATTTCAAGTTAAAATATAACAATGTACACTAATCAGAAACAGTAAATCAAACCAGCAGGCCTCCGTAAAAAGTTGAATCGTTTAGGAAGCTATCAGGCTCAGAAAGTTTGGTGACCCCTGGTATAGTCATGGCAAAATGAAGATTTTCTATAAAATGGTCAGAAAGTCAGAAAACAAAACAAGACACACATTGTTTTATTTAATCACAAAGAGTTAGTCATAACCTTATAAAGTGATGCAGGGAAGACATATTTTTGTGGGCCAATCCAGAGGTTAGCATCCCGATGGTTGCCTCGACCAAAAGCCTATGGGATTTTTTAATGTGTTGATGGATCACTGCTGACAGTAAGGTCTGTGGTGAACAAAAATCTACGAAACTTAGATGTTTTGGCCATAACCTTCACAAATGAACACAAGTTTCTTAATTCTTTAAGCTTAAACATAAACAGCAATAAAGCTTTTATAAAGAATAAAGCTTTTATTAAGCTATAATAGAACTACAACATGGCAATTGTAACCTCTTTATTGAGACTTTCCTCTTAATCTAGACCTGATCATGTTGGTTGTGCCTATGGTGTGTGTATTATTATTTGTCAAAACCAGCCAGTAATGGTTTCATCAGGGTCCCCAGACATTTTTGTTGGCCTTGTTAGCAGTTTGCTAGCAACTGCCCTTTAAAACACGCTAACGTTTCAAAACACAAAATCAGGGCAATATCAGACGTGTTTCATGTCACAAAACAAATGTTAAAATCTCGTTATGTGTTCATCACAGACCTTATTTCAGGTATTTAACTGAAAAGCTAATGTAAAATCCCATACACTATCAGCCTTGGGAACCAGGAAAACATGCACCTGGACTCTTCCTGCACCACTCTCTTCATAGCCTTGAAAACTGTAAAATATTCCTTCTAGTCTTTGTCGTGATTTACAGCATTGAATCAAACAGGAGAAAAGGGCGGGCTCACAGGGTCCTTCGAGGTCGAAGCCTCGACCATGTCTGTCCGTTTGCTACTGATTATCAAAGCGAGCGTGTGCACTGAGAGCAGCGATTTAAAAAAGGCAGAGAGACTGCGATGGTGTCACAAGTACAGAGGAACTCACAGAGGGGGGTGGGGACTGCCTGTCAGTCAAGGGGAGGCTCTCATAGCCAGGGTTGCCATTGGAGGAAACGTTTGGAGTCCTGTATAGAGATAGAGAGAGACAAGGACAGAAGAGAGAGGGAGAGGAGGAGGAGCAGAGGATGAAGAAGAGAGGGAAACAGGGGTGAGACACATTGAGAAAGACAGAGGGGACAGAGGAGAGGGGAGGGGGAGGCCGCAGGGTGACGGGACCCAAGGACAGGTAACAGGGAAGAAGGAAATAGAGAGGTTAGAAATAAAGTGCGGCAAAACACAGCACTCAGTAGAAGTAGTTTTTATTAAGACTACGGGCACTGTGAGCAGCATACAGTCCACTCCTGACTGCAGGATTCAAACAATTATGTTTCACTGAATTCATTTAAAGCTAGATGTGACTCATCAGTCCCATTTGAATCTCTTTATCTGCATGAAAAACCCCAGAAAGCTTTTAAAGCCATCCCGAGTCGATTCTGTCCAAAAAGAGTGGACTGTATTTTTAGTGCTGGCTGAATTTCTGAGCCTTGACGGTTCAGTTTAGTCTGGATCATTTTATTATTGTTGCATTAAGATGAAAAATGGAAGCAGCTGGTATTAGAGCAGGATGTTTAATAGTCCACGGACATGTTTGTCAGAGCTCTAACTAATCTTGTGAACACCAGTGAAGGTAAAAGGGAGGAGAAAACATAAAAAGATGAGAGAATATAAAGTGAGAAAAAGAGGAGGAACTAAAAGAGGAAGCAGGAGGTTTGATGGAGCAGGAGGCTGGAAGGACATCACAGCAAGGAGGCAGATATGAGAGATGCAGTAGGTGTAGATGGATGGATGGGTGTGGGTGAGGGAGGGGGTTACCTATAGTCAACCTGAGCCTCACATCGCCGGAGTTTTTACGAGCGCAGCCTCGGCAATGACACCCTCCTCCCAACACAGCAGCACTCTGCTGCTGTTTAGGAGACAGGACGCCATTTGAGACCAGATCTGTGAAATGAGCGAGCGGCCTACACACCGTCTGTCCTGAAACACTCGACAGACGGATAGACAGACACACAGACAGACAGACAGACCTCTGGAGTTGTGTCTGTTTCTCTGCCTACACTGGAGTCCATATTGACCTGTCTGTGTGTCTGTCTGCAATGCATGTGATGACCTGACTGTGACTTACACTAAAACTGCATGACTCCAGACAAAGTGGAGCAAACCTATCTGACTGCACTGCTCTAACTCTACATATCTAAAGAAACCTGCACGATAGGACATAATACTGACTTTCTGAACTAACAACAGTGTCTTTAATATGGATGTCGTACAGAGAAACAGATTGGATTTCTACATTTTGACATGATAAATATAATATAAATAAATAAACATGTCGGCTGCCATTGTTATGCAAGGCACTCTGGTTAATGATGCCAAATGGTTGCACTTATTTTCTTTCCACATCTTTTCCTCTGTTGTGTCATCTTTTAAATGTTTTTATTTTAGTTAGAATTGAAATTTTGTGAGGAAAACATGAAGAGTGTGGTGAGCACACTCATAAAGATGTGACAAAGAAGCATTGCAACCATTTAGCATCCCTACCCAGAGTGCATTGCACAACAATGACACCCAACAAGTTAATTTTGTTTAAATGTTCTTAAAATGTAGAAATCTGGTGTTTCTCCATAAAACATTCATAAAAACAGACACATGTTACTGATCATAAGGTCAGTCTGTCTTAGCGTGTAGGATTCCACTTAATAAACTGATGTGGCATATCTGATGTGTCATCTCTATGAATTTGACTGTTTTTGAGGGAGAAATTCAGGTTTAGTCATTATCATTTTCACCCAAAATATTATGTGTCTGCAGGAAAACCTCTCAGTATTCATGAGTCTCTTGTGTTGTTAAATCATACTCTGTGATGTCATTCTGCATCCTAGATCCCTAATCTGAGGTGGCATCAGAATAAAAGGTTTTCTAAATGCAAGAGCATGTGCCTCATCTGGGCTGTTCTGTCTGTCTGTCTGTCTGCGTGTCTGAGTGTCTGTGTTACTCACGGGAGGGGCGGCGCGCTAGAAAAGGGGGGTGTCCACCCGGCCCCCGGGTAATTATAGAAGGGGGCCATGGCCCCTCGCTGAGACCCCGAGGCCTGAGGTCTACGTGCCTGATGGGAGGTGAAGGGGTCCTCACTCTCGCTGTCTGAGTCTTCGTACTCCTCGGATTCACTGTGGTCATCAAAAAAGAGAGACATGGAGGGACGTGGTTAGCAGAGAATACAAACATGTATTATGGACACATTCAGATATTATACATCTTTAACTTTTAATAGATTTTCTAACATAATGATCATCAGTACAGTACTTATCAGTCTGTGCACATGCTGATTAGGAATGAGAACTAAAAGACTATGGATACCAGCTATTATTGGTTCTGTTTATCGACACTATTCCTTATCGATTCCCTTGTTGATTCCTGTGGATTCATTGTATGGATAAAAGTTGCTCTGTAAGGCTCTCAGTGGCAATAATGTCAAACACATGACTCATGTCACCTTATATTTAATCTCATGCTGCGTATATAAATGCATTTTTGACTTGTTGATGTTTTCACCCACTAATCATTGTGCATCAGGCATCTTTTTGTATAAAATTTAGCCACAGTTTTCTCTACTTCTGTTTTCTGTCTACCATGATCACATTTTTTTTCTTTGTTATCATTTCTGTTGGCTGCCACTGACAAGAGTGTGACACATTTGATTTACAAGCCATGCAGAACAAAGGGGAGGGAACTGATAAGGGAACTGTTCAGCAAAAACATGAATAATACTGATTCCTTGTGGGAGTTTTTGTCAGTTCCTACATGGAATTGCTGTTCGATTCCTATCCCTAATTCTGCTGCACTTATTAGATATGTAGATTGGCAGGAGCTTCATCATGGTCTAGCGTGTAGAAGTGTTGTCTCACAGTAAGTGTTGCTGGTTTTGATATCAGTTAGGCCGTCTGCATGCATGCCATCTCCCACAGAGCAAAAACATGCTTGAGGTGACTCTTTAATAGTCTTTAGATGTGAATCTGAATAATTATTTGTCTGTTTGTCAGCCCTGAGATTGGTTGGTAATGATGTACCCTCCACTTTCCCAATAACAGCAAGAACAGGCTCCAGCTCCTGGTGCTAAATTACTTTGCTGTTTGTAGCTGTAATCAGAAGTTCATACTCACTTCCATTTTTACTCTTTGCATATGTTGTCAATGCAGTTCAAAGAAATAGCTTTATTTTTTGATTACTAGATATCTGTATTTGAAAAATAAAGCTTTCACAATTATTGTACAATCAAATGTTCTTGTTTTTGGTCTTTTTTAAAAATAACTGTAACGGTAAATATATTGAGTGAATACAAGTACGCAACAAGTTATACGAGAAAAATTGGATATATTTTGGTATTGGCCAGAAAAAAAGGAAATGTGACAAACAGTTCATTTTATGTATCCCTGTGACTGAATGAAGAGGCAGCTTGTAAGATGATTCAGTTTCTTCTCTGGACCACTGTTAATTATGCACTAACACTCATTTAAGGAAACAAAATCACTCATTTTAACAATAAAAAACATGCAAACAGAGAAAAACAGCTCTGGAAGCAGCAATCGCAAAACTACCTAATCCAAAAGTTTAAAATCCCTGATAAGGATTTTCATCAGCCGATAAGAAACTGTGACATCCATGTTTTCTAATAGCAGATTTAACAAACACAAAAAAACATAAAACATTTGTTTTGAAAATATTTCCTGGGCTATACAGTCAGAATACGAATAAACCGGAGAGCAAATAGTCAGACCAATCCCCTGCTCTAGATTTTTCCTTAATCCCATCAGACCAATGCACAATATTGTCCTTCAAAGGAGAGCAAATAATTATTCAACTTCTCCTCCTGTGACTATTGGGCTGCTTGATCAGGACAGCTGATGGTGCAAGTTCCTACAAACAGCAGCAGAGGAGTTTATGTCCACCTTAAACTGAGAATTTCAGGCTTTTATTTGGTCTGATTCTCCTTTGGCTTGCATCTCCTTTTATTTGACTGCTTTGCCTGTGTTTGTGCTGATTATCCTGTGTGTCCTTGGTTTGACTGAAAACTAAAAGAAAGATCTGCAGTGAGAGCGATGATCTCAAACTCTCATACCTTGGGAAGCTCCTCCAGGCGCCGGGCAGGGAGCAGAGGATGGCAGTGAAGGCCAGCGCAGAGAGAAAAGAGTACAGAGAGAGGTAGAGCAATCCCTCCATCCCATCATAGCACAGGCCTTTCAAAGAGTCAATGTAGTCCTATGAAAAATACAAATAAATCCATTAAAACAAAGAAGGAGCCATCTGACGATTAGTAGTGTCGTCCTTACATATCATATACATGTATGCACTTTTTATTACCTTATTCAGCCCTCTGCAGTTTAGCAATGCGACCAGCTGATGGAAGTTTCCCTCTGTGGAGTTTAATATCTGCTGAACCTCCCTGAGTGATTTCTACCAGCACAGAAAAATGGGATGAGTTAGGAAAAAGTCAAAATGTGTTGAGGTCTTTCTGGGCTCAACTGTGACTATTTTTTTAAAATCTCAACTTTTAATGTTTAATACCAACAAAAATGTCATGTTATAGGTGTTACAGTTAAAAATCATGAAAATAAAACAAGAGATGTAGCAATTCCAGAGAATCTTGAAATTAGATACACCAACAAAACAATTCACAAATCTTGATTTAATGTGACCCAGTCAGGATTTCTTCATACCCCAGCAGAAGGTATTATTATTAATTACATGCAGTAAAGTTTTTGTGTCTTTCTTAATCTTGAAAGAAGGTGTTCATACAGATTTGTAAGGAGAATGTGAATGTAGCATATTTTTGCATGTAACAAGAGAAGAGCACTTGTTTAGCTGGATTTTTTGGGGGTTAAGATCAAATGAAATGTGTGATTCAAATGTGTGTTGCCTTAAAGTATACTCCTCTAAAAAGCTTGGTAACACATTTGTGCAATTATTTCTGCCCTTTAATATTATCAATTGGCCTTGTATTTCATATTGTTGGAGAGTCTGATTAGTCACCTTTACAACGAGATGCATCAAGCAAAAATCACGCATCTCTGGAATGAGTAACACGGCTAAACATGCCCCAAAATGTGACAAAACCCCCTGCAACTGGAAGTTGGAGTTCCAGTATGCAGAGTGCCAGCAGTATTTGGTGACAACCCTGGTATCATATCCAAACTTAAGAACAAATTCTCTGAGACTGTTGATGTCAAAGATAGACCACAAATGGGGGTCACAGGAAGACAACACCCAAAGAAGACCAGTTCCTCTCTCTTACTTCACTGAGGAATTGTAGTCTGTCTTCCAGGGTAAGAGGGGACTGTGGAACTTTTAAGGGCCCTACCCACATGCTTAGCTTTGTTTCATTTGATGAATGCATGATCCTTACAAGCTGTACCTCATTGTAAGTTGACTACTGAGGCTTTCCTGTGATACAAAACACAATACCAACTGGTATTACTAAAGGAGAAGAAATAATTAACCAAATTAACATTTCTTAACTTTTTTGTGAGGAGTGTAGTTTAACTGAATCTCCATCCCTCTTAATGACATTGCTGTGATTTAACCAAATAGAAGCTTAGAATTAGATCTTGGTTGTCTAGATCTGATTTTATCCTGTTTTTAAGTAAATTTGAACATTAAAATTAAAAAACACAGATTCACAAAGTTCCATCTTGGGCAGTGGGTAGTAGACTGTAGGTTTTCTTTTTTCTTGGAGCAAAACCAACACCATAGTGAGTGTCAATGCTAAACATGTGTGATGTAGCAGAGACATACCTCAGCTTTGGGGAACTGTGTGAGGGCGTTTCTGTCCAGACTGGAGAGGTGTGTGTGGATGTTGGACAGCGCCCTCTGAGACTGGGTCAGCAGCTGAAGTTAAAAGAGTAAAATGTTTTTGCATTATCGCTTCAATACACCATTACTATGCTGTGCATGTCGAGCCAATCATGTGAGGACAGGACACGCAGCAACAGCTGTGCATCCCGTCCTCACAGAATTTGTCCTTAACCGGCCTTGTGCCAGTGTCACACACACAGCCTCCCCTCTTACTTAAATCAACAAGGTGTCAGCTTAATGCATATGTTATGTATACAAGACAAGTGAGGTCACATTACCTGTTGGAACGGACTGTTCATGCGCCGGCTGCATGTCAGGTAATAATCCAACACATCTAAATGAGAACAGGACAGAGGACAACAAAATGTTAGCATGTTCGCACGCACTGTGAAGGTGATCCACAGTTTTAACCTGTTCGGGAAATTTAAGAGGACGTCCCATGATCATCTCTCAGAATGCACACACCAAGGGGGGATTGTTACCTCTGGCAAGGGGTTATGGTTTTGCTGGTGTTTGTTAGTTTGATTGTGAATAAGATTACTCAAAAGGTCATGAACAGAATTTAAATTCCAGGATAGGTCAGAAATGGGCCAAGGACCAGGTGATTAGATTTTACTGGTGATCCAAATCCACATGCAGAACAAAAAATGTCTTTAAGGATGTGTTAACATTGCAAGATTGGGCATTTTCTATTATAACTCAACAAGTTCTCAACAGATTTTGATGACATTTTCAGGGACTGCTGTTTATGACTCAAGGGGACAGTGATTAAATTTTGGTGGTGATCCAAATCCAAATGTGAAAACCAAGAATTTTGTAAAGGATCTGAGAACCATGCAAGATACATTATGACAGTTTTTCACAATAACTTGCCCAACAGTGCTGTAAATGTCATGCCGGAGCACATGCCTGCTTTCTGCTAGTCACTACTGGACCTTCTTTCTGTTGACCTCTCTGTCAAATTGGCAAGGAGTTTACTGGATGTAATGTATGTAAAGCTACAAAAATAAGTACAGTTTTACAGCTCTATAAATTTAATGCACACTCTTTCTTTTACTGCGAATTAATTAAACACTTGCCCTCTAGCGTATGATGAAATCCAAATGCTGACTGCTTGCACACAATTCATTTAATTTCATCCAAGGGAAAAATGTTAAACTTTTCAACAATTTTGTCCTTAAAATGATGTAAATGTAGCTTCAGATCTTAAGCTAGCAAAGCAAACAATGAAAACGTTGGATATGACCATTATTATGCCAATAAACCGAGTCCAAACCAAATTAGCGTGGCTTTAGTACAGTTATCAGGTGGAATATGGCAAATTTAGTCCAATTACATTTTTTGCACTTACCAAAATATATGCTGCCATCTAGTGATGAACAAAAGATATTTAGAACAAAATACTACACTGTTATGTCACCAGGGGCTCATTGCCTCTAAATACAAAGAGAGATGCACGGATATAGATAGATCAATAAAGACATAGTAGTTAAGTAGACACATTTATTATTCATACACAGAGAACGTTCCCTATTTGTTCATAAATATCATTCTCTGACCATGATTAAAACAAAGATACGGCCCATAACTAGTATGAGAGAGTTCATGTAACACAGTCATTGGCTGGAGGTTTTAGATTATGATGTGTAACTGATCATTTTTGGCATATAAAACTAAAAAGTCATTTTTGGCCATTATTCAACTAGAAAACAGCTGACTGACTTATTTGTAAGACATACAAACATTAACATTCACAGGTGGGACACATAAGGTCTCTTTCAGGCAGACAATTTGACTCGAGTCATAGGGACTCGGACTTGAGGCGACATGTGCTGCTAGTGAGACGACTTGCAACTCAACTCGGACTTGGGAGGTGAAAACTCGAAACTCGACTTGGACTCGGGAGAAGATATCTCCAGACTCGACCTGACTTGAGACAACATGATTCAGAAAAATGCACCCACTCAGGCTTAATATGAAGAGCCAGAGAGGAGATATACGCTGCTCTTTCCTTTTAGGTTCACTTTATTGATGCTCCATTCACAGTAAACTTGTCCATCACCTATTATTGTCCCACACATGGCACGGTACTACACACACACCCTCCTACCACACACCCGCTTCTGCTACAGTGATGGTCAGTGGGCAGGGTGTGCAGGACGCAGGTTTCAAATTGGCAACCGCTATGTCTTCTGTGCCCAAAGTTATTTTCTTTGCATATAAAGAACTTCAATCAGATGGAAAATGAAGACACGCCAAGTGCACGACCGCCAAAGCTTCTATAAGTGAAAAAGAGGGCACAACATCAAAATTTATCCGCCACCTGAGGAGACATGAGGCCAAATAAGTGAAACCTGCAAACATTAGCCAGGTAGCTAACGTTCCTGCCATAGGTCAATAGGGTAGGAACGTTAGCCTGACCTGTGGTCGATATAAAGCTAGCAAAGCTAACAGTAGTAACAAGGGTGTACGTGTGTTGTATGTGTGGGAAGATAAGGTTTCTCTCTTCAAGATAAAAATCTGAGTGATTTTTTGGTGGACTGGGGAACAATGGTGAGGGACTCGACTCATCATAACCTGTAACTCGACTCAACTCGACTCGACTCGCCCACAACAGAAAATCTTGGGACTTGCTTGAGACTCGGATATAATGACTTGAGACTTGCTTGGGACTCGGATTGGAGGGACTTGGGCAATTGTCTGCTTTCAAGTCATAGAAAATAGTTTAAAATCTCTTGAGCTTGTGTTTCCCACAGACCCTTATTCAGCCAGTCAACCAAATACTCATTAAAAAACACCATAGACTTGGAAACCAAGAACAGATGTGCTGTAATACTAATTCACCTCCATGTTTACAGTTTTCTCATGGGCTTCAGCAGCCCCGTCCATCTTCCTTTCAATGTCACCAATTGGGTTGTGATGAATAGTCAGGTGTAGCCTGTCACGTGAAATCTAATTATGTCTGTCAGCCAAACCACAGTCTGATTCTTTGATCGCTTAATCGTGATCATGACACAGACAGAACATTAAAAAAGTAACCTGACCTAAGAAAGTTTGATAGAGTATGATTTCGGTAATACTGATATGTTAGTTTCAGTCGGACTGTTGCAATCATTTGACTTTTTCTTTTGTAAGTGGCCTGTCTGATCCTGATCTGTCTGATCTGTGATGTTTGTTTAGGGATGTGTTTTCTCATACCTGGGCTGGTCCCGGAGTTGAACTGGGTGGAGTTGAGGACAAACATGTTTGGATCTGAGCAGAAGTCACTGAGAGCCTGACAGTGCAGAGTGAGGGGGGGGAAGATGGTGATGGGAGAAGAGAGGGACAGATAAGGCAAAGATGGAGGGCAGAAGAGAAAATGATCACAAGGGACAAAGTTAGTAGACACACTGACCGACTGACATACTTACCTCCTCAGAGATGTGACAGCTGCTCACAACACCACACTGAGTATTGATCGGCTGCTGCATCACATGCTAGAGCTGACATGTAGTTTTCTTTCCATTAGCTCATCAGTCATATCCTAACCCCTTTTTCCACATCATCAGAAAACATTCCTGTCCACTCTGGCCTACTTTTTCAAACACTCAGCTTGAGATCCCCCCCACCAGAAGAGGGAGCGAGAGACCCACACAGAGCGCCGTGCGTCTGACGGGAAAGAAGCAGGATGAAGTGGGCAGACCCACAGCTGGGCCTTTGTTTCCCTGTCAGCGGTCAGGGACAGAGAGGCTCTGTTTTGGCCCACAGGACTTGGGACATCTCCTGCCAGCTCCACACGACACTGGGACTTTTAAAGTGGGCAGCAGTGCAGAAAAACAGCCCCCCTCCCCCTCCTCCCAAAAAAAGAAAAAGAAAAAAAAACAGTGTCCCCCTTCAGAGTACTACAAAACTTCAGAGGGAGAACAGGAAAAAAGGACACTCTTCTGTCCAAGACATGAAAATGACCTTCTGTCATGTTGCTGCCTTTGAAACAGGCCACATCTATGTCAGTGAAATGGGGCAAAATGGAGCATTCAGCTAAATGCTGGTACATGTGGAGGGGAATTACTACACTAAAACAGAAAGTTAGGCAATAATGGATAAGACTCATTTACCATTATTGCAAGGTAGAAATGTAACTAAATATAAAAAATAAAAGATTTTCCTCTAATATTGACTTTAGAACACGATTGTTTTTTATTTCATTATTTTAACCTTTCTTTTTTAAATACCACTTCTTTCACAATTATGAACTTTTTTGTATTATGCTTAAGTAGATATTAATCACATTCCTTTGGAATTCATAGTTTAAAAGTTACTTTGATTAAGAAATATCCATAATCTCTAAAAAAAAACCCACTACTCAATACAGATTACTTAATAGTAAAAAAAAAAACACTTCAGTGCAGTTGTTCTTATTGTTAACTTTTTTTTTTTTTTTTACAAAAATGTAGGCCTCAGAGCTATTGTTTTTTTTTATTTAAACTGCTCTGATTAATGTTTAATTATAGAGAAGTACACAGTGTCATTTGCACACAAAAAATATTATCTTACTCTGTACCTCTCCTCCTAACTTGGCTGTAACTCCGGCTTCATTTCAGAAATAATTCTAGTTTTCTTTTGCTGCCAAAAAAAGCATCTTGTTGCTAACCACTTTCATGTCTCTGGTTAATTATGGTCAGTACCTTATATCTTTGGATAGTGTTAATCATGGAGCTCTAAGGTTTATATCACATTTTTGGGCTCTAACTCATCATGACACTCTGTGTGAGTGAGCTGGGTGGGCCTCTCTGACCATGTGCAGATCAAATCATTAGCACATCCTGATCTATCAGGCTATGATTAGCCTGCTTCAATAATACTAAAGTAACTGTATTCATGTGAAAAGTTCTGGAAACTAAAGTCGTCTTTTGTGAATCAGTCACAAAATTTGCCTTTGCTGTTCCCCATAGTTCACATTGAAATGGACAAAAGAAGTTTCAGATATTCAGCTCCTGTGGACTGGAATATGCTGCAGGACAAACTGGGTCTTAGGGAGATGGTCTCTTTAAATCTTTTTATGCACATGTTAAGGCAGTGGAAAAGATGAAGCACATTTTAGATGTTGTTCTGTGTCTGAAACTTTCTGAATATCCTGCTGTCTTGGCCACGACACTCTTGCAAATAAGATATTAAATCTCAATAAGGTGTTTCTTGTGAAATAAAGTTTTTTATTATAATTGTTATCTCATTTAAAAATGAATAAAACTATCTTTAATATCTCTCTATATCTCCCAGTCCAAGTGTAACTCACATCACTCTTGTTTTGTTGTCATGTTTGGGTTATAAAAGCACAGCTTTCTGGGCAGATCCATATTTGGGAACTTCACTTTTGCAGGATTAAACTCACACTTGCACCTCCTTACATCCTGTGAAGCCCCCGGGAGCAGAGTACAGTGAAATATTCAAGTCTTACACTGCTCTCTCTCTCTCTCTCCCTCTCATACTGATCTGAAGATGCACTCTCCTCCTCTTCCTCTCCTGAAAGCACTTCTCCTCATCTCCCATCTTCCCTTTGCCAAGCCACAAAACGCCCACACACTAGCAAACACACTTACACGGGAAGGAAAAAAAGCACACTTCTCTGCACAAATACACATTGTTCACAAAAGTGCACACGCGCATTGAATCTTTAATCTCTGCCCCATTTTCCTGCCTTTTTGGTTCTCTGCCACGGCTGCAGCGTTCCCTAGGAGGCAGGTCTTTTCACAGTTTAGCACAATGGGTACAAAAAATGACACAAACACACGCATGTACACAGTCATGTACTAATAAACACACATGGCTTTGGCCTTCATCGTAGGTCCACCCTATAGCTCTGTTTCCTCAGCTGCAACAGGCCAGTTCTTCCAGCCTGATTCAGATCCTGTCCCTCCATCTCTTCATGCCCCTTCTCAGGGTAAGACACTGGGTTCTATGATGTATCTAAATATTTTTGAAAAAGATACAGAGTCAGGTCATTTATATATAATAATAGTGTTTAGGTGGTGTTCCCAATAAAAGGCCTCAAGGATGGTAAAAGCAATGTTTACAGTAAAAACCATAACGAATAATATGCTTTGATGTGATATGCTTGATAATCTACTTGAAATTTTAAGGCTAAAAAAGACATATAATTTAATTTCTAACAGTTTATTTTAAAAGCATTTATACCAGAAGAGATAAAATATTAATGTTAATACTTGTTTCATACCATGTCAACAAAAATAGATGTCCTAAACACCATTTAGGGACTGCATTTTGTTTCAGTTGTCAAAAATTGCTGGTAAACTCCTGAAAACTGTCTAAATTCGGCAAATATATTGGCAACATGTACTCACAGGGAGCATGGGAAACTTACCATTTACCACAAACTTATTACTGTATCAGAACATTAAATCTTCTTGTATATTAGGTTTTGTCGTGCCCATTAACCTCTTTGTTTCAGCCCTGCTATGTCCTATCATACCCCTATTAAGACACATACATTGTGTTGGCTTCCCTGTGCTGTGCTCTAATGTTTACTGTAGCTGTACAGACATGCTTCTGCATGTTCTGTCCACTAGAGTCAACTGTTGGCTGAGCAAACACTTGGTTCATGGAGTGTTTCCCACTGGGGGTGGTGGTATACTGCCATATGACATCATAAGGCATAAAAATCCAAACACACAATTAACCCACTTTCTTTGTAAGGTGGAGCAAGTTGGAGAGAAAGGGATTATAACCATGTTAGGGGGTTTGCATAGGGCACATATCTTTTGTAAACATCCTTCAAACATGTGTTTTGCATGATAAGGGACCTTTGAAAATTTATTTTATCATTTTGTTACTTATGATGTACAGGAGAGTAGAAAAACTTGAACTTTGATCTTAATTGTTATAGCGCAAAATCATGACTAATGTAGGTGTCTTTAAATAAGGTCATATAAATACATAGAAGTTTAATTTTTATTTTATCAACATTCTGTCGAAGAAATGTGGAAAGATGAGGTTAATAAATGTTGCCTCTGTTTCATACTGTTTAGATGAGTATCCCAGCCTTTTTGCAACATTGACTTGCTCAGTGTTAGACAATATTTTCAAGGACTGGCCATCATGAGAAGAGCAATCATCAATAATGTGCAAAATAAATACAACTAAGCACTATGCAAGATCTGTCGGAAGCATGAGTTTGTTTGCCAAACAAACAAAGTGAAAGAAGGGCGGTGGATCCGCTCAGCCTGGGACTGTGTGGGGTTACTTTTGGCTGAGCGTTTCTGTGGTTCTGTTTGTATTAGTTAAGTTTTCATTTTCTGAAAATTGTGTTTGAAATTATAATGACAAAATATAAACAATGAGACAATCACAAGAACTCTGTGTTAAACAGGTTCATGTGCTGCCAACATGTGGAAACATGGTGGGCTGAAAAGTCACCAAATAATACTGAACAACATCTGAATGTTTTGTTTGGAACATGGGGGACAATGTTGTAAGATCTGCATAAATATGGTGCTGGCGCTGAGTGTTCTGTCCACTGGTCATCAATCTGAGCTAATCTAATGTTGTGAATGATTATTGAAGATCATTTTTATAGTTCTCATCTCTAAATTATCTCCATGTCTGTGGTTTGGGTCAACATCCCCACAGCAGGTGGTAGTAAATAACTGGGTGCCTTCCTTAAACTTGTGTTGCAAATAGATGATTTAACCCTATAATGCCAATTGTATCATATTTTATAATACCTCTATCTACTCCATATGATCAACAAATTACAAAAAAATCATCTTAATACAATCAGATAAATGATAAAAATGTCCTCAAATGGATTATCAGTTGCAAAAAACACCTAATGTATCAAATGAGATACGAAAAATCTATATGTTAAATTTCATGGACATTTTGACTTTTGTAGGATTTTAGCAGAAAGTGAAATGAAAATTTAATCTCCAAAAAATTAGAATTTTCTGGCTATAATCTACAGTCTTGGGCCTTAAAGGGTTAAGACTTCTCTCATGGCACAGCTGGATGGCAACATAAATACAGAATTAAACAGTGGGTTTATCTCAGCCATTACTTTTTCAGTTATTACAGCTGATGTGACAGTCAAGACACAGACTGATGTGAGAGAATCAGATATTTTTAAAAGGAAATACCTCTGAATTATACTGTGTGATGAGATTGTCTGCAATCTTTGATAATTAAAGCAATAAACTTCTGAATATTGACCATTCAAAACTTCAACTTCTTTCACTGTTATGCCAAACAGTTGACAAACAATTCATATCTTAAAATTAACTCTTCTGATAGTGAGAAAACAATATGCTCTCTCTTTACCAAACTAAATACTGAAACACTGAATGTACTGAGTATTATCATTCAGCTTAAAAATGGCTATTATTGATTCTTGTTTCACTTTTCCCAGCCCTACTCTCTTCTCTCCTCCCCTCAGCAGAGCTCATATTTTGGGTCTACTCACCACCACAGTTGCCGTCTCCAAACCCAGGGAACCCCAGCTGAGGAACAGAGCCAGCCAGGCCAGCACGGTCATCCTGCAGGGAAGAGCAGCACACATTCTTCAGTCAAGAGGACAGCCTGACCATCAGTGCACTCTGGTTCATCTAAAGAACAACTGTGTGTGTGTGTGTTTAAGAGTGTGAGCACTCACAGGATGAGCAGCCAGCGGGCCTGTTTGGCCAGTCCCAGCAGAATGAAGAGACACACTATGAGGTCGAGGAGCAGCAGCAGCACATATGATAACCACCTGGGGCAAAGAAACACAGAAACTGAACAGTCAATTAAATACATTACAGCTGTTGTGATAATAAGTGGGAAGGTCTTCTCTCTTCAGCGTCCATTCAGAAGTTTTTATTCTTAATAAAAAGGCTTTGATTTGTCTTTATGCCTGTCTTATTTTCTAGATGAATGAAACAAACTACTCTCCACTCATTTATAAGCTTTTTTTACACAAACTTCTGTTTTGACTTTGCTTAAAAATTACAGCCAAGAGGATAAAATCAATGTTTCTCTATTACTTGAACAAAACAAGGCGGTAACTCGATGACAGCTTGTGGTGAGGTTACATGGTTTTAGGGTTTATGAAAATGAGGTGGACTCTTTGCAGAAGCCAGAGAATTGCCAAAGTCCTGCTGAAGTTCTGTTGAAGTTCTGCCAAAGTTCAGAGACAGCTGAACCCTTTTTAACCTCTGACTGTCTCGCAGACCTGATAAATGACATCCTGTGTCTGCTGTGTGTGGTTTTGTTGATGGGACATTTACTCTAAACTGAAGATATAGTCCATAAATCTTAACATCATATCTATAGATTTTTATTAAGCACTTAAAGAGTATACATTATGTTTGATGGGATATGCAGGCATACCATCAAAGCATTATGTATGGGAGTTTTGGTTTCTGTTGCATAACCTCAAGAATCTTCTTAATAAACATGGAGCCTTTGTGAATGGTGGTCAAGTGTCTTCATCCTCTTGTCAGCCTGAGAGCTGGGCTCTGTTAGTGTTGATAAACAGTCTGTTCATGTTGAAATTTGTGAAATCCAAAGAGCTGACGTGCATCGTTCTTCAATACTTTCATCTGCATCTGTGCAGAAATATCTTGATAAAGAGGGAAACTTTTAGGGGGAATTTTGTTGAATGTTACTGAAGTTTGCAGCCTCCAGCCTTAAAAGATGTGGGGAAATTACTGTTCCATGATGGCAAATGTAGGCCTGGTAGTCAGAGGGCACATGCACTTGTTCAAAAACTCATTTAGTTTAACCTCAATTCCCAAAAAATCACAGCAAAATCATTTGTTTATAACCACAGTGATCTGAGAAATCAGTAATTGTGATCATTCAGTTTTACGTTGATGTCAAACACATGGATGTTTTTTTCTTGGCTGAACACAATAGTACGTGGGTCACCTATTTATTATTGAATATTATTATAAACTGGCCTCCCTCTACAGACCAAAGACGTGACCTTTGGGTTAACTGGTGATTCTACATTGCTCTAAGTTGTGGGCATGTATGTGAATGTTTGTTTGTCTCTGTGTTTCAGCCACATTGGCAGGCAATCAGTCCAAAAAAAGCCACAACTTTGGCCACATCTGTTTCCTGCCTGCATCCTTTGACTTCTTTTTTGTCATTTGTACTGACTGCCTCTGATAAAAGCATCTAGTCCTTGATTTGCAAGGCATACAGAACAAGTGGAAGTAACTGATAAGAGAGCATGAAGACAACTGATGGCAATTAGTGGAGCTAATCGTTATCAATTCTGGAATTGAGTTTCAATTTCTATCCTTACTTTTTGCTTTGAGGCAATAGCATTTCCTGCTGTACCATCATGCTGCCAGTGAACAAATGAATTGAATCTGTAAAATCAATGAAATGTTGGAAAACTTCATTTATTTCAAGTGGAAGAAGAGCGGAGCTTGACAGAGGGTCGATTGATTGTGAGGCATGAGTAATTCCGCACCAAACATGAACTTTTGTGATGCATTGACATGGTATATCACTTCAGTCTCTGTGCGACGGCCTCACCTGTAGTCCTCATTGACCATCAGCGTGTTGGCGGCCCAGCCCGGGGAGAAGGGGTTGGGCATCAGGCTGCTGCTGGGCACCACAGTGGGGGCCACAGAAGGGGGCACTGGGGTCAGAGGAATGATTGATGCCCCACTCACGCTGTCGTTCCCTAGATCTGCATCCACACTGGAGCGAGCCAGGGAGATGGAGGAGAGGAGGTTGATGACGTTCTCAGATAACCTCCGGCAGTTCCTCGTCGACACCAGGAACGGTTTACTGCCAGTGAAAAGCTCCTCCATGGAGGTCAGGGGGCCGGAGATGGACAACTGCAGTCCAGCAATCGTGTCTGAAATCTGAAAAGGAAGGAAGAAAGTGGGGGAGTTAAGTAGGACGGAAACCACAGAGTAGGGATAATGATGCTTTAAAATCATTATGGTTGTTTTACAGGGATGGAGAAGTGAAGATGGTGGGCATCTCGGTGCCGCCACTTTCTAATCCACAAACCTCAAAATCAATAAACCAAGAAAAGATTGACCAAACACTAATGTAAAAGTGATTTTGCTTCTGCTCCATCCGAAAAGCTGTTTATGTTATCTCTTTCTTACAAATAAACTCTTTAACTGTGAGACATTAAAAAGTCTTTATAGGCTGTTAGGGGAGAAGATGGCTGCAGTAAGGAGAAACAGGGGAGAGCAGTTTTGAGTCATGTTTAGATAAAAGAGTATAATCATGATGAATTATTTGTTATCTGTCGGTTTCAGAGCAGAATGGTTTGAGGATAATTCTTTGCAACAGTTCTTTGGAAAACCCATTATTGCAGAGCCTGCACTGATGTATCCACCGTCTTATCCCTAAAATTCCAAAATGTAGAATCTTCACTTTGAAACAGCCTAATTTCCTGTTACTTTTGATTTAGCTTATCCCTTTAATTACCTTGAATATTTCCAAAAGATTTAAAACTAAGAGAATTCCAGCTGAAGTAGTCAAGTTAACCTTGTTCGCCACCATCAAAACACTAGTATATAGCTGGGTGACTATAGAGTGCTGCAGGGATGACCAACCCGAAAGTTAGAACACACTAGGTCTCTCAACATTGCTGATGGTATGGTCTGTGGAAAAAAAAAAATGATACTGGCACATTCTGTTCATTATGATAATCTTCACAAACTAAACTAACTATTGCAATTTTTTAAGCTTAGGTATATATGGTAAAAGTAAAAAGCTATTACCAAGCTATTATGGAACTACAACTTGGCAGATGAACATAAAAAAAACTACCATACTGCCAGCGTATAAGGCCATGCTGTAACCCCTTGTTTGAGATTTTCCTTTTAAATGAATGACCTGATCAAGTCGGTGCCCATGGCCATGGCTATGTCAAATGGTTTATTTTTTATCATGTAGGTCCATCCCGCCAATCTCCAATCTACAACGTCTGTACTCGGCCCAAAGCAGCATGGCCCGATCCTTAAGAGCAGTAAGTGGAGGGAGATACAAGTGAAACAGCAGCAGGAAGACTGCACTTACAGCTTCAGTAGTAGTTTCATTAGATTCCGACTGCATTTCTCTATTAAATGAAACACAAACAACACTACAATCTTCTCTATAGTAGGGATCTTTTCGCTCTGCTTTCAAAATGTTTGACCAAAGTTTGTTCCACCAAGTGGCTCACATTTTGCAATGCAGCAGCACTCGCCTACATTAACTGACTAGCCCATAGTAAATGTTGATTGATGGGATGGTGATCTAATCACCTGCTGGAAATGTTTCTGAAAGATTCTGCCCTCTCTTAACATTTTCTTGGACCAGTAAACAAACTATGAATGGTCTGTCTGGTGTGTAAGGTTACTCTAAACATGATGCTACACTAAAAAATACATTTATGTAATTTGCTTCTCTATTATTGTACTTGATTTGTGCTTCTTACCCGTGATTGACCAACATTATTCTCTGCCACCAACATTACGTCAAGCTCCTTACAGCCACCAAATGATGTAGCCCAACAAGACATCTACCTCCACTGCATGCTTATTTGTTTTCTTTCCAACAAATATTGCACTGAGAAAGCTGAACTTACAAAATGTTAAACCATTCATGGATAAATTTCACATAATTGGGTCACGGTATAAACCAGAAAGTCTGCTTTTCCTCATGTGAAATTTACCCACTAATAATTAAATTAAAACAGGGGTCTTATGATACGTAGTTTTTATTGAGGACCTCATTCAAAAAGAGAAAGTAGCTGAGGCTGGCAGAGCTGGGCAACACATCTTAGCATGTTTACTTTTGATATAGTATTATGAGCCCTCTGGCAGCAAGGAAAATGACTGTGTACATAATTTATTATGTGGCCATATTCATTTTATGTTCCTTTACTTTTAACATGAAGAATGATTTTCAAGTGAACAATTTGCTTTTTCTCTGCATCACAGCATATGAACCTTGAAGAGAGGTCTTTTGGATTTAGAGGAAGAGTATGATCTAAGTGTTTAAGTTTAAATATAGTGGAAAATATTAGACAAAGCCTGAGTGATGTCTGCAGTTTGGTTGCTCAGGGGAGCTTTGGAAGGCAGCCAACATGTTGAAATCACTATCTTAATCTAACTTTGGGTTAGAGCTGAGTGATAAAACAATCTTGAAACGGGATTGCGATAAAATCCACGTCGATGACATGTCAGGATTAACACATTGCAAATGACAGTTTGTTTTTATAAAGGGGAAGTTACACTACTCCAACTTAGGTTGGCATGGAAACCAGGCCGTTCACATGAGGATAGAGCCTCAGTATACAGTGAGTGCACTGATTGACCTACTCAGTCACTGGCACTCCATAATATTTGCCTGTAAGCATTTCCTCTTCTCAAAGCCTATGTTTTTACATGGTTTTGCTGATAATTAATTGAAATAACGTCTTTGGTGACCATTAACAGTGTTAATGACATGATTGCCACAGCCATGAGCACCAAATTGGTCTGATCTTACTGAGAGGAAAATCCAATATTACAAGAGATATAAGTTGTAAGCACAGTTGCAGTCAGGGGAATCATCTGTTTTATGCTGCTACAGGTGCTGTTCCAAGGAGGAGAGGGAGAAGACCTGATGCCATGGACATTGTTGTCTTACATATACAGATTTTCTGTCATGTATAGACATGTCAAACACACTGCACGGTGTATGAGACTTGAAATATCAATAGATAACCTCTTTAAGAGTGATGGACACTGCACAGCGTTATCTGCTATGCGTAATCTGAGTGTTTAGAAGTCTTGAAATGTTGCAAGGAAGTATGAGTCCACCTACCTGTGACTAGTGATGCATCGGTTGTGAAATCAGGGTCAACACTGACACCAGTGTTTGAAAGAATGACTTTGTTGGCAAATGGATGACGTGTATGTTTATTCAAGAGTGATTCACAAACATTTTTACAGTCTGAGGAAGAGCAGTTTGTCTCAAAATGCTACTCATTTCTAAATAAATCCTTTGTTTTATCTGTCTTAAAGGGATAGTTCAGGGTTTTTCTTAGGTGTGTTTGGAACTGCTTCATGATTAAACATTTGGGAATTGTATCCTTCCACCAGTCACTTGTTGCTCTACACTCATCAGCTTTTCAGTTTAGAGTGCTGCAGCAGGGTCAGTTAGTGGTCACCAGGGCACAAACTGATGTAAACCCATCTCACCTGTTATTTAGAAGATGGGACACTGTTGTGTTCATCCTGCATGTAGAAGCTGGCAAAACAAAAGGTTACAGTACTGATATCCATCACTTGATGTGGGGGCTTCACCAACTTTGGCTTTTTTTAACAGGATATTAGGGTTTCCCACCCTGCAGTGACAGATTATCACTTTGGTGGTGCCTTTTATTCCCCTCAGAATCTGAAAAGTCCAGAAATGCTGTTACCAAGTCCCACTTGTGACAGCATTAGGCCTGGACAGCTGATGAGAGGAGATCAGCAAGTAGTGACAGAAGGATAGGTAGCACATATTTTTTATCACATAAGGGGCCGATCACATAGATTGCTCAAGGGGCAGATGAACCAAAAACGCACTCAGAAAGAAAAACCCACGGAGCACTTGTAAAAAGGATCTGTGTCCACGCCTGAGCTTGAACAAACATGCTCTCAGTTTTGTTCAAACACAGACAGTGCTTTAAGTTGGATGTCATTCAGCAGTTTAGAAAAGGACTCTTTGCTTCCCTCTTCATCTTCAGTCAGAATGATTCATCATACTGTCAAAAAAAACCTACAGCTGGCTCACTGAGTAATTAGCCTGTTTTCATCTTATTTTGTGTCTGCTTCAGCTGAGGTGACAGACAAATGCTGGGACTTCATGCCTTCTGCTAAAAAGTTGAAAACTATTGCAGGCCCAAAAAGTGCCGGAAAACTGCATAGCACAGCGGCAGAGAAAGACACTGGGTAGACACACAGCTACGTGTTAGAAATTGTTCTGGTGGTGATTTTAAAGAATCT
The DNA here is from genome assembly GCA_036419115.1 of Scarus forsteni. Taxonomy (NCBI): domain Eukaryota; kingdom Metazoa; phylum Chordata; class Actinopteri; order Labriformes; family Labridae; genus Scarus; species Scarus forsteni. The sequence goes on from JAZDUH010000111.1 coordinate 3,732,110, forward strand.
TGCTCTAGTGTCAGCTTGAGCCAACATTTTACTTTTTTGTGTAGTTTAAACCTAACAGTGTGGTAATGTTGGGTTTTTGGTGTCACTGTTGACTATTATGGATCGTCAGTTGCTTTTAAATGCCATAGGCCTTGAGCAACTCCACCTCAAAACCCTGAACTATCCCGTAGACAACTCTTTATATTGCTCTCTGTTTTGGTTGTCTTTTCCCTCAACAGGTTCATGATCATCTGAACTGTTCAATATGAATGAAAACAAGCTCCACTTCTGAACACGTGTGTTTTCCCTGCTCGTTCCCTCAATGTTTGGACATGTTGATGTGTTCTCATGACCTGTATTTTCTGCAGGGTTCAGCAGAAGGAGGACATTTATCAGTCTGACACACAAACCACAGTCCAGCTACAGGAAGATCAATACGACACAAGTTTGTATCGGATTGTCTTTGGGCTCTCTGCAGACCACATGTAAGCATCAACACATCCTCTTCCTCACACACACACACACACACACACACACACACACACACACACTGGGCAGATACTCTGCATGACAGTTTACTTGCAGAGAGCAGCACTCACCAGCAGATCGATGGAAGCTAGCGTATAATTGGCTGTGAGAAGAGACGAGGTCAACTGATACATCCCATCATTAGCCTCGCTGTTGCCATAGAAACCAATGCCTATGGCAACACTGCAAAGGGAGAAAAAAGAGAGAGGACATGAAAACGCTGTGGGAGGATGAATATGTGTGTATGTGTGAGAGAGAAGGAGGGGAAAAAGGAGAGGTAGCAGAAAATGTGATGTTTAATTCAGTGTGTATGTACATTTTAAATGAATGTGACACAAGCAGATAGAGCTGAAGAGGATGTGATGTGTGTTCTCCGTGTGAGCACCAACGCTGCAGCGCAGGGGGAGGAGAATTAAAAGATGACGGCAGGGAGAAAAGATCTGCTCACTGGCACTCAATGGTTTTACTTTGGCGAGGGAAATATTGGAAATGTTAAATATAGCGGCGTGTTTACACATCTCTGTGTTATTCAAATATTCAGATTATGGCATGAGCCAGATGTTCATCAAATCCCCTCAAACCCGAGAGGAATGGTATGACCCAATCTCCCACAAAGTATGTGACCCAGATTAGAAAGCAAGGGGGGAAAAGGAGGAATGTGCGTCTACGTCTGTGTGTGCTTTGCATTTCAAGCTGCCAAATGTGAGAGCAGTGAAATGCGGCTGCACTCCCGATGACACACTGCTGTTTTTTCTTGTTTTTTTGTTTTTTTGGTGACCAAAAAGGCCACCATCTGGAAGTAAAGGGTGTCACAGAAAATACTGTCAAACAGGAAAACGCTGAGACCTTTAAAGAAAAAAAGGGGCATTTGGAACAACTACAATGATTAGTTGATAAATCAATAAGTCAAACGAGAAACAATCAATCTCAAACTATTCTACTGAACTATTCATTCAAAAGTCATGGAATTAATAAATTGTTCTGCCATTTTTTAATACAACTGTCAGGTTTCTTCATGTTCAAGTTTTCTGAATGTTAAAATCAATAGCTGGTCTTTAGCATAAATTACAGTATATAAAGAGTTTGGGGGCTTTGGAGCATGTTTGGTGGTTTTCAAATGGTGCAGCAGGGCACATTGGGGAGTTTAGGTGTAATCTAGAAATTTTGTACAAATGGTTTTCACTCTATCAGAACTCCATGTGCATCTATTTTCATCTACAGCTGAAACTTATGTGTCAAAAAATTAAACCCTCTAGAATCTACAGAACTTTATTATTGTACTCAAATATTTTATCATTGTGGTAAAAATGAACATATACAGTCTGATAAATTCATGAATATGGTGTGCCTCAAGATTTTGGCGTGACATTCGATGTACCTCAGGCAAAAAATGTTCAATCATTCATGGAAGAAGTATACATTTCAGTCCATGCCATCATACTCCAGCTACTTTGTTTATTAGTTCACCACTTAAATTGATGCACATATACAGTATTTATACTGAATTTTTACTTAATATATTCTAATCTGTTTAGATTTTGTTATTTCCTGAGGTATGTTTATATACAATTCACTATATAATTTCAAAATATTTCTAATTGATAAATAATTAATTAATGCTTCTTATATGATCAGTTTGTCCATTTTTACATGGTGCTTTGCTAATTTGACATCAGAGATCAAAATTTGTGGTTAACTTGAAGTTTTCTGAATCAATAAAAACTAAGTTATTGGAAATAACTGAAGTTGAGCAAATAGACTTATATTAGTCTAAATTAGACTTTAGAGAATGAGAAATGCCTGAAGTGCTGCTCAAACTGAGACGCATTTTCAGCAAAAGTCTTTGACTTAATCTAAAACAGCAGCTGATCCTGTCTGACATGGAGAGCCCCCTGCAGAGGAAGAGACAACTCTATTACTTTACATTATGATCCATAAGGGGGAGACATGAACCGCAACAGCCCACAGTCTGTAAAGATGACATCATTATGACACTTGGAGTGTAATGCACAGTACATTATGTCCTATGACATAAAAACACAGCTTCAGAGGGGGAAAAGGACTGGAGTACAATAACAAGCACTGCTGAAGCATTAAATTGCAGTATGATTTTATTACGGCACACAGCTGGGCTGCAAATTTAGATTTAAAAAGCTCTGATGGGCCACTGAATCGTGCTCTGTATGCATGTGAGTGTGTAAGACAGATGTCAGGAAGCATTTCTGTTTAATGTACAGCTCAGAAGTGTTCATTCTAGGAGCTAGTATTAGTCTAATGATAAACATTTGTGCTAACTTAAGTCATATTTTAGTCCTGTTATCGGGGTTAAGTTATTAGTCAATTTTAAGTAACTGAATTTTTGACATCACTTGAAGTCAATTTTTTTTCTGTCTTTAAACAAATTTAATGAGCTAGCAATTATCTGATTTATTCAAAATAAACCAGTTGAAATATTGACGCATCTTTTGGCCAAGGGCTTTTACTTGTGGTAGAGTGTCCTCTTGGTGCTTTTTATTCAGTTTAAACATCACCATACAAGAGGTTTTAACTGAGTACAATACCAATACTGGTCTGTTCTTCGGTAAAAAGAGGAGTGTAATGTTTACATAAAACATTGATGGGTAAAAAAATATATTTCTCCTTAAAAACAATTAAAATATTGTTTTGAGTGTCTGAAAGCCCATCCTCGTTTCCTCGACTTTTGAATCAAATAATTATTTCTCATATGTTTTATTTGTAAACTTTTTTGTCAAAGTCTTTGATGACAATAAAACTGAAGTTTTGAGTTTAAGGAAAACTTATTGGGTAACCCACCTGTGAAGGAAGGAAATAATACAAAATAGAAATAAAAATAAAAGGCACCAACAAATCTAAAAGTACAAAACCAAGTTAAAGAACATGAGACCAAATGAGGAAAAATAATTAAAAAAAAGAAAAAAGGTCAAAAATTACACAAATAAAACAGAGCATATTAGGAAAACACAATAAAAATATGAAGATCAAGTACAAATAAACAAATAAAATATAATTAGAAAGCACATTGACAGCAACAATAAAATTAAATATGTTTTTTTTTAGAATTGTTCAATTTCTTATATGTTGTAAACATTTTAGTTTACTTGTTTTCTCTGAGTTATTGTTGTGGTTTCTGATTTATTGTTGTTGTGGTCACCAGTTTTGTGCTTGACAGAGCACAAAATCTGATAACTCAATGAAAATGTACTTGTGGCTGACAATTAAAAAGACTTTCATTCTCTTGTTTCCTAAATTGTTTTTATGTACTTTTTATTTGTTTTTTGTATCTGATTTGTTGTCATTGGTTTCCAATTTGATATTGTTTAATGATATTGTTATTGTAAGTTTTTTCTTTCACTTGTTGCTGTGTTTAGCAATGCAGGCCCATCATGCAGAAAAACAAAGATATAAAGTTAGATCTACAGCAAGTAAGAAGAAAAATCAACCATATAACAAATCAACAACAAAGTTAAAAAATCACAGAAACTACAATTGTAATAAAAATCTCCAAAACAACATTTAATATAAAGTTTTACATCTACTTTGTGATTGTTTAGTAATTTTTTTATGTATTTGGGGATTTTAATCAATGGCTGTGATTCTAAATTTGTCAATTTTGGTGTTTTTTCTGTCAGTATTGTTCTTGTTTTGTCATTTCTTCTGTTCTTTTATGATCTATCATGAATTTTTCTACTTTGTTGATCTGTTTCCTAATTTGTTGTGGTGGTTTCCAATGTGATAGTGCTTTGTAATATTTGTGTTTGTTCCTGTTTGTTGTTCCTGTAATGGAATTTTTCACTGCAGGGCCGCTGGATCAACTCGTTTGTGTTCTGTTGTTGCTGTTGTTGTTATTTTGATTGAGTTTTTTACTTCAGGGGGGCTAGACAGACTGGACTGTTACTGTTGCTTTTGTTGTTGTTGTAATTGAGTATTTCACTGTAGGGTCCCTGTACAAGCTAGTTTATTTCTGTTGTTATTGTCTGTGAGTTTCACTGTAGGGCCGCCATACAGAGTGGTTTGTTCCTGTTATGTTGTTGTTATTGTGTTATTGTGTGAGTTTTTCACTGCAGGGACTCCGTACAGAGTGGATGACTGCATGTTATTCAGATCTAAAAGGGGGGAGCACTGCTGGGTGAGTGACTGTGTGTACAGTGGGTGTGCTGAGATCACCCTCACAAACACACCCAGTGATAAATGCACTGTGCTGTCAGAGGGCCGTGGTTGGTAAAGAGCACCTCAACATGACCGTCAGCTGTCACCCCGGCCGCCTGCCCTCTCTGCTGACATTGGTGACTGTGCGAGAGACTAAAGAGCACATGACGGCGGATAGTGACAGCGTGTGATTCACAGCCTCCACGCCGCTCCGCCTCTGAGGCAGATGAGTGAAGTAACGAAGTACATTTGGCCAAAAATAGCCTTCCTGATAAAATGTCAAAGAGGGAACTTTTGGAGTTGAATTCCTCAATTTTATGGAAATAAAAATACATATTATTATTATTATTTACTCTTCTAAAAAAATGACTGACCACTTCAACCCAGTTCCAGAAGAGATTGGACATTGTGTTAAATTTGGATTAAACAGAATACAGTGTCTGGCTAATCTCTTTCAACCTGTGTTTAACTTAATATCGCACAAAGATAAGACTTTTCATTTTAAAAGTGATCAAGTTTCATAGATTTTTGGAATAAACACATGTTCTCATTTTGATGCTTGCAATATGCTCCAAAATAGTTGGGACAGGGGCAAGAAAAGACCAAGAAAATATTGAATAATCAAAACACATCCAAAACTTTCCAAGGGTAAGTGGACAAAGAAGTCCAAAAGTTTCATTAACACTCTTGGCAGAATATTTGCTGTGGACATAAAGATTTTACCATCTGCAGCCTACAACCTGGGCACCAGAGATCTCCTGGGGGCAGAGGCTCTGCTGGCTTTGTGGTTGTGAAAAATTAGGTTTACACATATAAACTTTAACATTGTTAGGACACTCACTGCTTTGTGTAAAAGTTTTTTTCCCCATGATCATGTGTGTGTAGGCCCATTCCATCAATGAAAACAATTAAAAGTTTTGGACAGTAATGTATCAGTTTGGAGCCACGGATCATAATATTACCATAATTTTAAGACAATCTGGAGAAATCTTGGCACATATGGGCAAGAACAAAAACCAACGTTGAATGCCCATGACCTCTAACACCCCAGGTTGTACTGCATCATAAACAACAGTCCTGATGATTTTTTTTATTGTGGCACAGGAACAGAAGTTACAACAGCAAATGATTGTTGAGTACTTGACTGGTCTGCATCAGCCCTGACCAGTCCCCCACTGAAGGTGTATTATATATTATTATTTAACACAAAATATGATGACTGGGATCCAGTTCTCCTGTAAAACTTATGACATCCCATTATGTAAGAACGGGGCAGCGTTTCACTTTCAGTACTTGAATTTGTGTTTTTCCAAATACATATAAGTTTATTAGTATGAACATTTCATGCCTTTTCTTAGAGCAGAATTCAACTGCATTTAGGTTGAAAAGTATTTGAAAACCATTGTGTTCTGTTTTTATTTACATTTTACACCTGTGGAACCCAGAGCTATATTAATTTACAAAAACCTTCATTCTGATGTGGTAAAAGGCTTTATATATAAACCTTGTATAAATATGTTTCCAGGAGTTACTTGAGTGATAAGGAAGATCATTTTGAAGATCTAATTTAGTACAGAAAACACTTCTGACAGCACTGTGTTAATGACAGGGCAGCCTCCAGTGAATGACTGCAGCTTCTCTGCAGTGTGGAGAGGAAAAAAACAGATATTCACAAAGTTTATAATAAATGACTCTGTGTCATCATTTAAAACAGATGGTGTGTTTTTAAGTTTGGTTATCGTGCTTTATCTTAAGAATTCAGTGAAGTTGGATTATGTTTGACTCTTCAGATGAAGGGAGTGCTCATATTTTCAAAAGGGTTGAGATAGCAGTTCTGCATTTATCTGGAAGTGCTGAGGTGAACATGAGCTTATGAGATACTGTTGGTCTTTTAAATATTAACCAGCTGTCTCCTCTTGACCTGTTGTCACTTCTCAGATATATAAGTTCTTTGTAATTTTACAAGACAGATGGTTTCCTTTAAAGAAAAGGTTTGCTATTTTGGGTGAAAAAGCCCTTACTGTCTTAAAAACAAGCGGTGTGGTGGTAAAGTCAAATAAAGTAGTGGCTGAGCTTGGCTTGAGCAGAAACTGAAAAACAGTTAGATCATTTCTCTGACCAAATTTGCAGAATAAAGCAGTAAGCACTGTTTTGGTTCATTTCATGAGGTCATTGTATCATTTGTAGTGTAGCTCTATGGCAGGTAATAACTGCACTTTTGCAGACACAATAATGTTTTAAGGCAGGTTGAGGCAAAGATAATTGATAACCGTATAAAATAATCAATTATTTCATTAAGGTTGTCATAAAATGTACGCATAGGATCATATGTGAGGTAACAAATACTAAGCCACCAGTTATAATTCTGTGGTATCACTATTGACAACGTTGTCATCTAATAAGTTTTTCTAACTTGGTAATCATTGTGGCTGCTACAACATATGGCGTGAATCTTTGCAGAATAATGTACAGTACATGCCAAAAATTTGGGCACACCTTCTCATTCAATGTGTTTTCTTTATTTTTATCACTAATTACATTGTAGATTCTCTCTGAAGTAATGATGGCCACTCTTAACTTAGCTGATTGGTTCTTGCCATAATATTAATTCTAACAGTTGTCTAATAGGACTGTCGGCTGTGCATCAGCCTGACTTCTGAACAACACAAATTATGGTCCCAACCTCATTAAAAGGCAAGAAATTCCATTAATTAGCCCTGGAAAGGCACACCTGAGAAGTCAAAGCCATTTCAGGTGACTACCTCTTGAAGCTCAGAAAGAGAATGCCAAGACTCTGCAAAGCAGTAATCAGAGTAAAGGGTGACTACTTCGAAGAAACTAGAATATAAGACATGTTTTCATTTATTTCACACTCTTTTTGTTAAGTACATAATTCCACACATGTTCATTCATAGTTTTGATACCTTCAGTGAGAATCTGCAAAATAAATAGTGATGAAAATAAAGAAAACACATTGAATGAGAAGGTGTGTCCAAACATTTGGCCTGTACTGTATATCATACATATATCATTTTAACACTACTATGGACTTTTTGAAGGAGTCAACAATACACTACATAAAATTTACCATCTGTTAAAGCAACAATATAAAAATTTACCTTTTGTTAGTAGTTCCAGTAGCATTAAAATAGTTCAATAGTTTCAAAAGGAAGAGTACAACCATGTCTACTTAAACTAAGTGCTCTGATCACTAGGGATGGTACGATGTACTTAAACTCACGATATGCTGCACCGTGATATGCCCGGGTCACGATACAATACGTCACGATACAATATCAAAAAAGTAAAAAAGAAAAAATATATCTGAGTAATTACAACTTATTTGTTTTTGTTTGAGTAGCACACAGGAAAACACAAGGCCTAACTGGCCAAACACAAACAATAACACTCTCTCTAACCATAGAGAGGTTAGAGAGAGTGTATGCTAACGAGCGGTAGGCTTGTTTTTCGCTGTCTTCATCTTTTTTAACGAGAACGCCAAATACTACCAGACAGATGACTTGTATCCAGGCGGAGCATCCTCAATTTCGACCTCATTCAACTCCATCATTCAGCTTTTTGGAGGAAGGTAGTTGGTGCTAATGTTTGTTGTCGTCACTTCTAGTCACATGCGCTATTACCGGACGTGATGTCTTTATTTCCCGCTACATTTTTTTCAAACTCGATGCAGTTCGTCATGTACTGTATCGCATGATATATTGCCAAACGATATTTCATCCCATCCCTACTGATCACCTGCCTATGGCATCATATATCTTTATCAGCAACAGGGAATTTGTAAAGCTTTGAGGTGCTAGATCTCACACCAGCCTTCAGCTAAAACAGGCCAGTTTGCCTGTTTTGATAATGTTTAATATCATGGCTAAGAATAGAAGACAGAAAGGGAGGGTGACGCACAAAACCAACAAGTGTCAGCGACTAAGAGGAAGTTGAGGGTCTTACCACCATGTGTTTTATTAATTTTTAACTCCAAGCTATTTAGGCGTCAATCCTTTTACTAATCATCTTTGGTTCTGACCGTAAACAACACAACTTCAACATTTGGAGATTTTGATCCTTTAAATGCCAGTTTAACTAAATAATTTCATCATTGTTGTCTCAGCGTTCCCCCATACCATATCATGAGTTTCAAATGTTGGGGTAGGGGTCCTCAGGAGGGTCATGCGGCAGAGAGGGGGGTCTCAAGATGTCGTCCTAGAGTTCAATAAATTCTAAAATGACGGCTAATTTTCCAATCATTGTAAAATTCTCTTCATGTAATGAGTTACATTTTAAAGTGTTTAATAATATTGTTTATTTGTGTCATGCTTGTGTCAGTGTTGGGAGAGGCTGCTAAGTGAGTGTGAGGGGCTGTGATCAGTATTATGTACATGAATCACCTGTTGAAGCAGAAGGGTTCAGAGTCTTTGGTACTTAATTAGAAAAACATTTAAACGATACAGAGTTAACTTATTTTATAATTTGTGCGCACTACTTACTTACTTCAGAGAAACAGAATATATAAGAAGTCTACTGGCATGTTTTTGAAGCATTGGTACATTTTCATCATCAAAAGACGTAAATACTCCTCCACATCCTGCTAAAAGAAGTCTTATGTTACTGTTGTGTGTGTGTGTGTGTGCTGTGATCAAATATGGTACATAAGAGGTGAATCACTACATCTGATTTCATCTCCTCACCAGCACAGCGTGACAGCCGCCACCGCCATCCACGTGACGCAGCAGATGCCCCTCCCCTTCTTCCCACTGTAACCGTGACCCGTGCTGCCGTCCTCATCCTCCTCCTCCTCCTCTGATCCCTCACCCCGGTCTCCACGGTGACAGCAGCAGTAGTGTATGAGGAAGGAGAGCACCACCAGGAGCGAGATGACCAGAGCGATGGCTGATAAGCTTGACAAAACCAACAGAGTCTGAAAGAGAGCGAGGAAGAGGAGGAGGAGGAGGATGAGTCAGTGGACGAGACAAATCGTGCTTTAATTCTGTTTTTACAAGTGAAGAGTAATATGACACTCAAATTATGACTGATCCTGTTAAACAGCAGAACTTGCCATAATGTTCGGTCTTCATTAGGGGCAGGAGATAATGATTAAAAATGTAAAAGAATATAAATTGTGTCAAAAAAAGAATCGCAGAATTTCCTTCACTGATATAAATGACAGTTTAAGGACTTTAAATAGTTGAGGAGGAAAAATGGTGATGAAAAATTCAGATTTCAATAAATAGGGTGATTTATGAAATATTGGGACACTTACATCTCTGGCTAATAAATCTCTATAATTCTAAAGACAATATAACACAGGACATATTTCTGGAACACTGATGTTATCATCCATTTCAGGAGATATTTAGGTTTTATCCTGTTTAAGCGTACACTTTTGTGTTAACTGATCTAAACCAACACTTTCTGGCCACATCTCAGAAGACTGTTTACGACAGCTTGTGTGTTTGCATTTCCACATATATTTGCCTTATCTATTTAGCATATTTTATTAGGGTCAGGCCAGGTTGAACTGTATTTTTGCACTCAAGTTTTATTTCATTTCATGAGAGGGTCTGGAAAAGGAAAAAATATCAATTCATTTATTTCTGACAATCCCATTTTTCCATTACTCATCATATTTGTTGTTTTTTTTTACTTGCAACCATGAAAATCCACAAGAGGTACATAGCTTTTTTACTGGGACCTCCAGAGATTGTTTCAAGGTATAAAAAAGAAAAGGAGAAATCTACTGGCTTGTTTAGGCTCTCTTTGATTAGCTGACTGACATCTCTCCAAAACGGTATGATAACTGGAGAAGACCAAAAAACATAAACACAATCTGCAGAGACCACACCGTACTCCCTCCAGCAGGAAAAAAGTGCACTACTTAGTACTGACTTTTGTTTAGGAGTAATCCAAAAAAAATCTATAAAGACTGTCCATCCAAAATCTTGCCAGATGTAGAAATTTGTTGATGTACATTTTTTTTTTCAAAATTTGAAGCCATGTTTCTATTGAAATTTTTGTAGCAGCTTCTTTCTCCAAGAAGTTCTTTATATCATCTTAGGGGTGGTCGATATGGCAAAAATATCATATCATGATTTTTTAAAAATAAAATCACGATCCCGATTTTATCACAATTCTTTTTTAAGTTGATTTTTCTAGACTAATTTGCATGTTTGACCATTTTTTCCATATGTTTAACATATAAAACATGTAAAACCCTAAAAGAAAAAAAAATGACAATTAAAGCCAAAGAAACTTTCTGAACAGGTTTTAATTTAAATAGTGCAGTTTTATAAAAATGTGCAATAAATGTAAACATAAAAGGTAATGAACAACAATATCAACATTATCTCTTAAAGTGCAACAATTTAAAACAAATGTTATCTAACTGCAATGTCTATAATCTGAGTGAATAATACATCTGCTTTAGAACAGATTTTTTTGTTCAGACATCTTCAAGCTTTTATCTCCTTTCTCTTTCCGCCATGGCTTCATGCTACATAATCAAACAGGAGATCCCACCATGCACTGCGCTTAATGTGCTACGATTGGTTAGTCGGGTGCGCGTCAAAGTCTCTGCACCCACACAGACGATCTGATGATCTTTCTGCTTTATGAGATCATCCCCACGTTATAATCCTTTACGATTTAATATCCTCATATCGCACACCCCTATATCATCTGATGTATTTCTGTTTAGCAAAGTAAACATTTTGTAAAAGTTGCCAATAATAAGGTTATTCCGTTTTATTAACAAATAGACAAGAAGGATTTGTACGCAATAGCAGCCAGAAAAAAAACACCAAAATCTGAGTAGCCAGTTATCATTTTGGTCATTGTTAAGATGTCTGAAAATTACTTGAAATATGAAGAACATTATGAAAGGTTTGCATATGGACTAAATGGGAAATGGACTTGAGCTTATGTTGCACTTTTCTAGTCTTTGAATACTCAAAGCAGCTTTACACCACAGGTCACCTCTACACGTTCACTCTCACATTCACTCACTGATGGTTGGAGTTTCTATGACAGTTGTCCATAAGAATCAACTCACACATCCACGCTCTTTCATGTCCAGTTACACGTCACTAATGCAGAAGTGGGGGCAACTTGGGGTTCAGTGTCTTGTCCAACAACACATCAGCATGTGACAGCTGGAGCTGGGCTCGTACCTGCAACTTTCCGATTGCCAAATATGTGCACAATTCAAAATGCACCACCAAAGCATGTTTGTTTTTCTTTTTTCATATCAGATAAAGAGTTCAGTATTTTTAGTGTTGTATAAGATTCATATCAATATTTGATAGATAAGCAATTAGCAGTTCTGGTCAGCTCTGCCCCTGTATGAAAGGAACTGGCATGGAAAGTAGCTTTTAATATTTTGGTTCTACCTTGCTCCAGGCGGGAGGGCACAAAGGCGTGCTGAAGTGGTACCAAAAACAAAGGAGCTGTTGAGCAGAAAGGTTAAGGGCTGGGAAAGTGTCCGGTGTAGTGTAGAAACACCCTATTTTGTTTTAATTTACCTTTGTCAAGGGAGTTATTTTTATGCAGGAGTTTACTAACTTATAAAAAAAGAACACTCAAAAAGTAGTTTTTAAGTATTTCTTAACATTTTGGGATATGGCAGTTTTTCACATATTTGACAGTAACTCCCCAAACATTGTGGAAAATGCCTTGGTGGAGGTTTTTTTTTCTTGGAGAGCTTCTATATATTAATTTGTTTTTACTCAAAATTCACTAAGTTACACAGAGTTTTCGGAACAGTCTGCAGCAATATACATCCGTGGCTAATGGGTCCTCTTATGGTTCATGTATTTTCTGTTGACACGAACCTCATAACACCCCTTTTTGTAAATACTGAAGTAGCCCTTTAAAACCCACTGTACCAGTGGCCATCCAAAACCATGCTGTGCCAGCAAATAAACACAGTTTGAGAGGTGTAAGTGTCATGATACAAATGCTAAAATGGATTTAACTGAATTGAAGCAGCTGTATATAACACTCAAGTTTTCAACAAAATGTTTGTGCATATTATTAATTTTGATATATTCACAACCTAAAATAAAAATGAGCTAAAGTTTAGCCTTTATTGTGTCAATCTCTTGTTAGATGGCTGCCAAGAGAACTAACTTAACATTCCATCAACAAAGTCATGCAGGTTTGAAATAGGCCAAGGCTAAAAGAATAAAGATTTTATTTTTATTTCTGACAAGAAGGTACAGTCCCTTCTGTCTAACTTTTATCAACAACATTTAGTCCAAATCACGTAAACAAAGTAAAAATAAAAAATAAGGCCCACAAGCATTTTCAACCTGTCGTAAAGTGTGCAGAACTTACAGAAAATGGTGTAAACAAACAGGTTTAGATGATCAGCAATAATTTAAATTCCTGATCTTTTAACACATGTTTATATTGGATCAGGAACAATACTTTTATTGGTACTGATATAGTTTTGGGACATTTCTAACTATGACCATAAAAAGAATCGAGTGAGGTCCGAACTCTTCAAGTGTCTCATAAAAAAATAAAAAATAAATAACACAGCGGGATATATTAAAGGAGACATATCATGCTGATGCATGATTTAATACTTACATATAATACAATAAATTTGAAAACAAGACCTTACACCCACTTAATTTTCAAAAAATGAGATACTGTATTTTTTCTGATATCCTAGAACGAGATTTGATGCCTCTGAAAATAGGTCATTGCGAGATGTCTGCGAGATTTCAAACGTCATGAAGACACGAGGTACATTTCTTTTTATTGGAGTAATCTGATAAAACACTTCCTCCTCTGTGATGTCCGTTAGCCACAAAACCGTCACTGAGGAACACATCCACCAGCAGGGGTATAGTTCTCAAGCTCACACTTACTCATTACCAGCTCTGGCCTGTAGGGGGACTCAATACGCGGTCTCTGCTTTGAGCCTGCCGGAAAATACAGTAGAAGAAGAAGGACAGGCTGGCTCTACCCCCGATAGAACTGACCAATCAGAGCACAAAGGGCTGTGACGTTGCGAGGTAACTGTAGGTCATCCTCAGATCCTCGTGTTTCAACAAGAGCTTCATGGTGGCTTAAAATGAGGATTTTGAGAACGCTATTGTGGGGCAATGAAGGAACTAAATGACTTGTACTGAGGGCAGAAATGCTTTACAGGTATCCTAGTCTGGCATAGTGAAAAGGAGAACTTTAAGGGTAATCCATCAATATCAAAGTCAAAGCAGGTTTGGTAAGTGGAATCTTCATGGAAAAAGCATAGAAATCTGATGTTATTTTGTCAGCTTTAAACCAGAAGAGCCATGAAACACTGTCTAAATGGAACAAATGGCAATCATTTGAAAAGTGCTCAGAATTTTACAAATGTTAGATACCTGGGTTTCGCATAACATCCATCTGAGGAGTTAACCTGCCATTCTTGCTCATGAACTGTGTTTCCTGAATTACTTTATGTTATATTGTCCACCTCTACAACCCTCACCCTCACAACAATGTTGGGGGAAAAAAAGGACCAAATTGATTCAAATGTGATGTGCATCCAATTTATAAACACAATTTTTGTCCGTTCAGCTGCAGACACACACACCATGCCACACATACAGAAGAAGTCCCTGTGCGTCACTCCTGTTAAGTTCTTTTTGGACCTCTTTTGTTTAGTATGAACTTATGCTGCTGTGTTGTAAGAGCAGCTGTTACACAATGCTGTGTTGTAATTCCAATACATTGTTTTTGATTATTCTATTGTGAAGGCTTTGCAGCTATAAAAATAGTTTGAGGATGAAAAGGGATCAAACTTCAGTGGCCACTGGTGCAGGGAATTGATAACTGGTCCCAGCTGAGAGTTGATTCCAATGAATTTGAGGAATTTAGATCATTTGCCTTCAATGACTCTCTTAATGCTGCACGTCTTGCGAAACAATGATGTGCAATCAATGTATTAGAGCCAAGGCTAAAAAATTAAAATCAGATATATTTTCATTCCTTTAATAAGAAAAAAAAGTCCTTTCTGTTCAACTGTCCTACATGTCCTTATGTCCCCCCTCACCCTGAATTCCCCTCCAGTTACGCAGTTAAATTAACAATAAGGGAAGTAAGGTCCAAACTCTTCAAGTGTCTCACAAAAAACAAATTACACATGGTTGAATATGTTTAGAGAATACGGGAAAAAGAGGATAATCCATCAACATCAAGTCAAAGCTGCAGTCTTTATGTACACGCACTACTCTTTGCACGGTCAACAGGTGGACATTATCCATGTTAAACTTAGCAAGATTTTACACAAAACGAGGCAAACCACTATAAATGCAACATCTGTGGCCGTGTGATTTCAAACAAGAATGGATCCACCAGTATAAACACACTTGAGAATATATTGATGCAACACAGTATGTCATATCAGGAGTGCCATGTGCTTGATGTTATTCACACAGATAACCAGATAAAACTATTTTCTTCCACACAGAACTTCCACAGGTTTCAAGAAGAGATTTAAACGGATATGCAGAAATAACAACTGCATTGGTGTCAATTAAGTCTCATCAGTTCAAATCCTCACTGACTAACTTAAAGGGACATTACAGTATTGCTGAAGTTGTGTTGTACTTGACAATAGTCTATGAATTGGCTGAAAGGGCTCCAGGCAGCGCTGCACCTTGTGTAATTATGTAAGGTTTTTATGTAAACATGAGCCACAAAGCGTATGTTTGGGTGAAAATTTTCAGAGCACTTTTATTTTTTCTCAAGGAAGTCTCTGCGTTTGGCACTTAGGCTATGACATAGCGGATGGCTCTGTGTTCTGAAACCTGTGGTCAATCTGCTGTTTCGTACGACCCAACATTGCTTTGAGGATCATTTTTGTCTAAAACAGACACACACACACACACACACACACACATACTCACAGCAGTGTACATGAGCAGTAGTCTGAGCTCATTCTCCTTGAAAGTGCACTTCACTAACTTTTGTTAAGAATTTCATGCGACCCAACTTCATCAATATTGAATATCCTCTTAACTGGTGCGTTTTCAGCAAGAAATACCCACAATACAATACACTTTTAACAGAATTAACAAAATTATATGTTCTTATTAAGTGTAGTATGTTTTATTATTATACTGTAGTAAGCAAACATAGGCAAATTACTGCTTATGGTAAGACCTGCAAAAAACGTTTTTTTCTGAGCTTTTTGCTTGGTATCTGTTTTATTTTAAAAATCAACATAAGCTGTACTGATAAGCAAAAATGTCTTGCTTTACATTTGTTTTGAAAAATACATCACCATATCTGAAAAGTTCCCTTATAGCCCAGTTCTAGTGTGATGCAGCCACACTCCTATAAACATGCATAAAGGATGGCCATATCAGATTATTTGGAGGTGATTCTTGTGTGTTTATATTAAACTCAAAGGCTTTAACCTTTGAATCCCCGATCTGTCCCTGCAGAGTGAATATTAATGTCACTAAGCCATCGGAACTTGCTCCTGATCGGGCTCCATGTCACAAAGTCAACATTACTGAAATGCATTTCACTCTGACACATATCTCCAGCATTATCCTCAGTCCATCTGCCCGTCTGTCACTCCTCACTCCTCCACCTTCTCCCTATCTCACCTCCTGTTTCCCTGATGCCCCTCCCCACTCTCCTACCCCATCCCTCCTTTCCCCACGCTCTCACACTCTTTCTCTCCCCCACTCACTCCCTCTCTCTATCTTTCTCTCCACTCCGCTGAATCTCTATTAATAATCTGTGACCTACTTAAATACATTCACTGCCACTCTCTCTCTCTCTCTCTTTTTCTCTATGTGTGCCCGTTCTTCTGTTCAGCAACCTCCTCGCATTACTCATTCCCTCTCTCATTCTCCCTCTCCGAGCACTTTCACTCTCTTTTGTCTTTCGGTTCTGCAGGATAATTTGCGTCGTTCCCCCTCCGCCCCTTTTCCTTTTCTTTGTACTGCAGAAAAGTCACAAACATGCACTGTGAGATGCTGGAGCTGTTTTTTTTTTGTATGCGATGAAAACTGTTGGAAACCTGTGCAGTTTTTGTCAAAGGGAAAAATTCACAGTTAAGTCCAATCGAATGTTGTGCAGCAAGTGTGTAAAGTACATAAAGATGTTCATGTAGAGAGATACAGGTGTGTGACATTGGGCTGGGGAATGTGAAACTAACACTCTGCTTGCTCTGTCACTAGAGTTAATCTCAGAGGCCCAGTGTTGATGAGGGCACTCAGACTCAGGAGGTAGTGCTGTCAGTGTGTGTGTCTGCCTTTGTAAACATGTGGAACGCGTACTATGTCATTCTCTCTAACGCGCCTCCAAATCTGGGTCCCACAATGAGGTAACACAAATATTACATCTCTGCAGAATTACTGTGAATGTTGTGTAATGTCATGGATTTGTTGTTGAGCTTCTGAGGTATTGCTCTAACTGCAGACTCACTGCCTTGGAAATCCTGTCTGTGTAACCAACTCATGACTCCTGATGACTTGAGCATCAGGCATAAGAAAGATAATAAATCTGTTTTACTGATATTTCATGTATACATGCATGGCTTTGTGATGATTTGTGAACCCTTTCCTTAAAGGTGCTATGAGGAGAATCTATTTTCGGCAACATAAAGACTCTGCTACCCATTAGCATGCGCAGTGACTGTCGTAATGCTGCGTTCCAGTAACCTCAGAACTGGGAGTGACAAAGTTTGCGTTTTCAGTAAAAACGCAAACTTTTGAAAACGGGCTCCATCTAAACGCAAGGCCAAAACGCAATGAAATCTTGTCGGATTTGAGCGTTTTCGGCGTCATGTAAATGGCCCCTGAAATTCCTACTTCTGACTACAACTGGAACGCACCAAAAGACGTGACCCAAGCCAAAGCGTGTTTGTGTTGTGATGCTAATGAGTGAGGTTCGGACCTTCCTCAGGACTCTGCATTACTTTACAACTTCTTTTTTCAACAACTTACAGGATGCAAAGCAACGAGGTAATGTATCTCTTTCGAGTTAGGTAGATTATGATGTCTGACAACAAGTAATTTTTGGAACTTAGTATCATAGTTTTGTAGCCGGCTATACATCTCTGCTTACAGCCCGGTGCTCTAAGATGTGTCCAAATAATCTACATTTGTTCTAGTTTTTATTGTCTTGTTCCCGAAGTTGAGTACCCAGGTCAGTCCAGCCCTGTCCGACTCTACCGCAAAGCTAAGGAATAGCATTTATGGATAACCAATTTTGATGCTATAAAACTCATCTTAAAGTGTGTATTTCAATCAGGCATATATCTAAAAGTGAGAATAATTTGCAATTACTGATATCATGACATCCAAAACCAAGCATTTTTTTAGTATTAAAATCGTAGACACAGAAAAACTCCTACTCATCATCTAATTTTTGAAGAACAGCTACATTCTGTACATTACGCTTCAATAATCTTTTGTTATTTTCTATTCTGCATTTTGTGCCTTTATTGATAGAAGGGAGGGACAGTGGATAGGCTTGTGGAAGGAGGTGAGAGTGGTGGTGGAGGACACTCTGCAAACAAGCCACTGGCAGGATTCAAACCTGGGCCGGCAGAAGCATGTTGTTTGGTCGTGCCTGGTTGCTAACCACTCCGCCGAACCAGTACCCCAAGCTCAAATATACTCTACTTTTAAATACTGTTTCAAAATAGTAAAACTTTTGTTACTCTCATGATCAGAGGTATCTAAAAGTTCAGAAACATTTCGTCTGTTCATCAAACTATAAGACAAAAAAGATAGTGAGCACTGCCTAAATTGCAATATCAACATACAGTATATTGATAGCATGAAGAAAATAGGGTGAAACTTCTCGAATACAGCAACGAATTATGTGATTTAGGCAGTGTGCAGGAGTTTACCTGTAATTCTGATCAACAGGAACAAAAATGACCAGATGTTGGTTGTTTAAAGCTGTTCCTTTTTTGCTAATGTATCGAAAACATATGATCTTCATTGACTTTTTACTAATAATGCAAATGCCCTGAAATAAAAATAAGATAAACTGATGATTCCCCATTCAGATGAAACATTTTAAACAGGTTTTATTTATATATCAATGAAAAGGGTTTAACATGAAGCCAGCCTTTTCCACAAATCAGCATCAACTTAAAATTTACTGACATTAATAATACTGTCCTACTATAAACTATCTGTACATTATCTATAACTCTTATCCCTTTCGAGGTCACGTGGGGCTGGGCAAACCCAGCTGACAATGGCTGTGCGGCTCTAAACTGGTCACCACTGGATCACCATTCACATGCACACACCCACCTATGTGAAATTTAAAGCCTGTTTTTCTTCAGTTGGAGGAAACCAGAGTGCGCATACAGGTACAGGGAGAGCATGCAAACTCCCCACAGAAAGGCCCTGGCTGACTGTGAGGTATGCGCACCAACCTGCTGCAACATCTTTAAAACTCAAATCAGTATTTTCCAGCCCTGGTGTGATGGTTTCAATCAAGAATTTAAGCAGGAAGGAAATATGAAAATGAGATCTGACCTGAGTAACAGAGCTGTAAAATTTCTCTGCTGCAATCTCACCGCCAACATCAAGTAAAAGGATTCATTTAAATTTGTTTTAAGGCCACACATCCATTTTGTGGCTCTGCAGATTTCTACAACTTAACAGAGATTCAAATGCAAATGAAGCAAATGGCTCATGATCAATTTGCCTCACTGTAGCCCACAGTCCTGCACATTTTCATGAACAAACTGAGCTACAGGGCTGCAATTATTGTGCAATGGGGCACCTCAGCCTCAGCATGTGGTCACAGGGTGTCGTAGGCTGTGGTGGCAGGTGTCAGTTACCTGCTGGTACTCCCAGCTGTCGGGCACAAAGATGTTGTCCTTCATCTGCATGGTGAGGTCCAGCCGGGGGAGCGCGTGACACACTCTCACCCACAGCGAAGGGGTATAGCTGGGCACCGTTGTCATGGCAGCCATTTTCTACAGCCGGTGGGTCCCCCCCACCCCCTCCTCCAACTCTGCAAGAAAAACAGAGAGAGGGGGGAAGAGAAAGAGAGAGGTCAGAGCAAACAAGGATGTGGAATCAGAGGAAAGGTAAAGAGGAGGTGAAGGACGAACTGAGCTCAGAGGAGGTCACTGTAAACTAGGACTAGGAAAAAAAGAACAATCACATCTCGATAATTGGTCAGTGAATGGTAATAAATGTATTATTATTTCTATTTTATGTAAAAAAAAATACAATAAATGTTTATGATGGAACCAGAATATATCACTTTGTTATAATTGTAGATGTAATAAAACAAAATCAAAGCCTGTTTGGTACCATTACAGCTGAAATAGGAGTCCTTGATGACAAAATTTGGTTTTCAAAAATGTAACGATCAAACATTATAGACATACTCCTACACACTGCCTATATTGTACGAAACCAAACAATACTTCCTTGATTCTTTGACACCATTTGTTTTGAAATGTATAAAATCTCCATGGATTAACAATGGCCAAAATATAATGAGTTATTTCTAATTCTAAACTAAGGAGCCCATGTTGTACTTTTTTTATTTTACATTCTCTTTAGAGTGTTTAGCAGGTCTCTGCACATTATAGAGATTCTCTATGAACAAGACAAAAGTCTGGGGCATCAGGACCTTCTCCTCTATGCAATGCCAGCAGCTGCCTAATATGTCTTGTTCCTCCCTCCCTTAAACAGACCTACCAGTGTGACATCCCAC